>OX421274.1:11334881-14259048 GCA_949125355.1 Agriopis leucophaearia | reverse complement strand
GAACCTAACCTGTTAGATAGGGCCCAATATATTTTTTCACCAGGGCCTTTGGTACTAGCTACGCCACTGCACACGCGATAAAAGTCCGTTTATAAGTGTTTGATTTCAAAGTACTTCTATACCTATATTACGTTGGTATCGATTTGTAAGTATTCGAATCCGGATAACAATATACTAGTTTGACCCATCGAACTGCCAGAAGGTGAACAGTGGCACTCATTTTTCGACCTTTTTTATATGGAAAATCTGTTTTTCTCGTTTTCAGGATTGGTCCCATAGTTAAAGTTGTTAATGGTGAAATGCCCCTTTTACGACTGTTCCATATAACCCTAGTAATGGTCCTAGGATTGCTGTCTATAACCACTATATCCATAGTGTTATTTGTACGTCCTTACTACATGTGCGGTACCTACCTAGCCACAGAATATAAAATAGTACAAAGGTTGAGCTAAGGACTTTTCTATCTACTTACTTCTTCGAACTCAAACTTACTTCAAGTGAACGAAAATCTCTCCTAGGCAAAATGCTATCATAAGTAGCTAAACTTTAATTTTTACCTGACCCCATATCTGATATTAAATATCGGAAACCCTTATTTTCTCGATTTAGGCTTGTAATTTGAAAATAGACTAAGTAGGTTAAAATATGTAAATTATATTTAGATTAGGTAGAAGATAAAAAGTAAAAAAATCAACCTTCATAAGTTCACACCCACGGTTTCAACTAAATAAGCTAATAAATAAATATAAATCAATAAAACGATAACAATTAAAATTTATTACAAAAATAATAAAAAAATAAATAAAAATAAGATCTCAGAAACTCTTAATGATAAAACTAATATTAGTATGGCAGAGGAATACCTAATTACGGCCAGTCCAGCATCACAACACTTCACTGTCACGCGAAAGTCCGGTCAATGTAGTCACAGTCGAACTCCGCGAAGAATTCATCAAAGGGAGAGAGGGAATCTTCTGCTCCTCCGAATTCGGACGTGGTGTCACGTTCTGTGGAGAATTCTGACAGGTCGGAGCAAAACGGTGACGGCCAGCGTTCGGGACGAGTATCGCCTTGCGGTTCTCTTAGCGCTGCCGAGAGTGCTGTTATATACCGCATCGCCAGTCTCAGCGTTGTGATTTTAGTGAGTTTCTCGCAAGGAACTGGTGTACCAGCGGAGACAGCGGAGGCAGGCACAGCTCGTCGGAGAGTTTCGAAGGCGCGGTTGATTTCGCGCATGCGGCTCCGTTCCCGCGCGTTGGCTGTTTTCCTGCGGTACTTGCTAAGCGGTTGGGGAGCGCGGCGCGCGCGAGGCTCCCGAGAGCGCGCCGCGCGCGGCCGCAGCTGGTACTTGTCGTGCTCGGGCATGGAATGAACACGAGTGAGGCTGCGCGCGCGCTTCGACTGCGCATGGGACGTGCGTGGGGCGCCCGCAGTGCCCAGTGCGGGGATGAATCACCATTCGCATTAGCACTTAGCAGATGCTAAATACGCTGAGTGCAGGGTGAAAAGTTCTTAGCTGTGCTGTGACCTCCAATGTCAGAACTTTAGGTAATCTCCTGATCCATTAATAATTTATTATACTCACCAGGGGCCTTACGCCCAACTCTAAATGCGGGCCCGAATAGGTGCAGTTTGCAAAATCACGCGACCGCAAACCGTATCTCTGCGCGTTAAGGTTCGCGTTCGCGTGATTTTGCAAACTGCACCTAGGGTCATTTGAAGGATTTTGACAAGCAACATCAAGTCGTGTGCCGCGTGCAGAAGTAGCTACTCACCTTCATATAGCAGTTTTTCACCTAAATTGAATCGCGTCACAATACGAGCCTTGAATGCGAAAAAAGCTAATGAAGACTGAAGATAAGACAATACCATATTTTTTATAAATGGCCTAAACAGCAATCATAATGGAAATTTAAATAACTATACCTACATAAGTATAATAAACACGTAGAGATAAAAAATACTGTAATTGCGAGATATAAAAAAAATACGGCATCTTGAAATATGCAGCTGTATGCTGTACAAATTAAGTTATTTTTTGGAATGTTTGTCTGTTTATTTTTTCACGCACATCTCTTAAACCACTGGACGGATTCAAATGCAGTTTTCACGAATATGCTTAACTATGACCAGATTGAAGTATAGGCTATGTTATTTTGCACAAGGGCCTGATTAAGGGAGGGAAAAGGGTTGAAAGTTTACATGAAAATCTACGCGTACGAAATCGCGAGCAACAGCACTAGTTTAAAATAAAATGATTACTTATTACATTAAAATTTAACATGCTGCGATTGCTGCAAAACGCGAAATAGCTCGCATCCCTAGGACGCCCCACGCGACGACGCCTGCGCTTGGATTCTACTTGAAAAATACGCTCACTCCGCCCACAGCCTCGCCCGCTTCGTTCATGTACACTCGCGCGGTAAATTGCGAGTAAATTATGATATTGCACCGATAGGAACCGGAATGCAAGAGGAAACTGAATCCTTTAAAAATGCAGGGCCGTGTAATGTTTAATTTTTTACGCTTTTATTAGCTTGGGGTGTATGTATGTAACGAAATCTTTGAACTTGGTTTTCAACTACTTCAAAACGTCGAATACGGGATATTTACCGTGGTAAGGTTGTAGAAGGAGCTCCCGATATTTCGGCGCAGTTACATGCACCATGTTCACGGGAAGATTGAAGAATGCGGGTGGTTGGTTGAACAGTTTTTTATGATACTGAGTACGAGTAACGAGACGAGCGAAGTCACTCGCCTGATGGCTCTTCACGCTTGCCCATAACAGCTCAACGCGACTCAGAATTTTGAACTTCAACAGTTCAAAACCCTGGATGGCAATGCACTGCGCTCGTCACCCCGAGATATAAGATGTCAAATCTCTGTGTGCCCTGTAATTTCGCTGGAAACGTTGCTTTTCAATCCGGAACACAGTAGTGTTTGCACACTACTGCTTGGCAGTTGAATAACTGGCAAAGGTGTGGAACTTCCCCAGGCGGACCCCTGCAAAAGAGTCCTACCACTACAAAAAATAAATTAATAATTATTGATATATAAATAATTAAATTAGGTAATAGTGACAAAGTAAACTCTGCACTGACAGATCTTATTCGAATATTGAATAATTTAAACTTTTAATTAAAATAGTTTCCGGCTGCTTTTTTTTCTAAATTTGAAACAAAAAATATCGCGTGGTACGTTTTTTTTTAATTGTTTTATAAAATTAATAAATAAACCATACAAAAACGTAGTAAGTACTAAAATACCATATTATATGATAGGTTTGTCTTGGTAGATTGAATGGTACCTACCTATAAAATAGCATAATAATAATATTACGCTGTACTGTACCAAACCCACAATGTATTTAGGCAGAATCTATAACCGGCCACGGCTATCTCTTTCGAATGTTTTCAACTTCTTTAATAATAAAAAATCACTGAGAGGGAATTTTAAAAACCGATTGGGCATTAGGCATTTTTAGAATAACATCAAGTACATAAATAGTACAAAGCAGTATTCGTGTAGATATTTTAAAGGATGTCAAGAGGAGATAGAAATAAAAACGTTTTTTTTTTAAATCTAGCTTCATAATTAGCAATAATAGTTCGCCTTTGCATGCAAGTGTACACGGTCACAATGAATGAATATGTCATTGGGTAGTAAACGCTTGATACTACACATTTGATTTGCATATTCGGCGCGGCGTTTCCGCTAAGACCTCTGATAATATGGCTAAGACAGTCGCCGATGGCTCATTGTCTACAATGACCTTCGTAGGGAGTAATCAGCTGTTGTCCTTTATAAAGGCGTGGGCTTCGGTAAAATGTCGTGTGTAGGAAGCATTTTCGATGTTGCAAAGATTTGCGTAATGCCTTTGGTTGGAGAAACTTTTGTTGGTATTGGCACATGTAATTGGTGTGCCAAGTTTTTAGATAGTGTGTTTATTTATCTACTAGTTTTTTGCCCGCGACTTCGTACGCGTAGATTTTCATATAAACCTTCAATCCTATTTTCTTCCCTTAATTCGGCCCTTGTGCAAAATAACATAGCCTTTACTTTAATCTGGTCATAGCTAAGCATATTCGTGAAAACAGCATTTAAATCCGTCGGCATTTTCTTCCAGGGGTTTAAGAGATGTGCGTGAACAAACAAAAAAAAACTAAAAACTGCCTTAACATGTTCAGCTGCTTATTTTAAGTCGCCCTGTGTGAAGTATTGATAAAAGCATAAAAGTAAAAACACCGTCAACAGTTTTCAAATCAAAAAGATAATGTGACCACAGTGCAGAGCATGTTTTGAAGTTTTCTTTTTGTCTAAACCATAAAAAGTACGAGTATATCATGTCATGTCGGGATGATACATTTCTGAAATTTGACTGTCCAGCTTCGTTCGTTCGAATTTTTCTATGACCATCCAATTACTGAACTATGAATACGATCACAAGTATATGGCTTTGGCCACGGAACCCTGACATATGCTTATCTTGACACGCTCTTGGCTAGTTATTTCTTATTTCGCGTGCATTTGTATGTATACCTTGATTAAAAAGCCATGAAATGGATTTACTCTATTTATCTGTTAAAATATCACAATATAAAATTATTTCTTATTGCAAATATACATACACTTTCTTCTTCTAGAAGCTAAGTTTACATACCCTCAAGCAATTATAAGTATTATTATCCATTAAGGGTGCAGCAATGACTTATGTAGTGGCTGTTCACAAAACCAGACCACAGACATAAATATAAACATTTAAGTATACTTAAATCTATTACATAAAATATTATAATTATATACAAACTTAACATAGGGTGAAGTAATTTTACAAAACAAACAAAAAACGTACTTAGTGTGATAGGTTACTTAATTATGTATGAGATCATTAATCTCGTAATAACATTTTTGGGTTAGAAACTTACGAAGTTGGTTCTGGAAAAGTGCTAATTATATATTTCTTTCTTTATTGCGTCCGGAATTTTGTTGTATGGTTTATTGTCATGTTTTGAATATTTCTTTTCGCGGGACTGAATTAAAATAGGATGCGGCATATTTTGTGTTTTAAATGCTAACATAGAATAAAATTGATTGAATTGAATCACCAAAGAGGTTTTAAGGCCTATGTTTTTATAACATCCTTGATCTGCACGTTCATTCAACTAAGAAGGTTCCTTAATTTAAATAAAAAGTTTTAATCTGGCTGATTATCTGAATGACAGTTTCAAATTTTTAATGGCTATGTCAATAATATTCTCTTTACTTTGGACCTCCTTGCTTGAGGCTATGTGACGATCCTCATATTACGTTTCGGGTAACGAAGAAAATAATCATTGATTTTTTATTTTCGTTTATGTAATAATAAAGAATTAAAATAAATGATATAACATAGCCTATGTTTTAATCTGGTAATTTGTGAGCATATTCGTGAAAACCGCATTAAAATCCGTCCAGTGGTTTAGATGTGCGCGGACAAACAAACAAACAGACAAAAATTCTAAAAACTGTCCTATCGTGCTCAGCTGCTTATTTTAAAACACCCTGTGGTTTTTTTTTGTTATCTCGCAATTACAGATTTTTTTATCTCTAGGTTTTTATTATATGTATAGATGTATAGAATATAGATACGAATGTACGGTAAAGTATGGTGAAGAGTGTTCCATCGGTAGACCGCAACACGGCGAGTTGGCAATCAAACACCGACGAAAAGTGCGACGCCAAAATCTTCATAGAGCATAGAATAAAAAAATATATATATACAAAAAAGAAAAAAATATTGGCGGGAATATCTTAATTAAGTTAAAACTAAAAACGGTGGATCAAGTGAAGTGCCTGATTGAGAAAAAATATAGTTAGCTAAAATGGAACTGAAATGCAAGTTATTGCTATACTTAGACAAAAGGCGTTACTTGGAAGATATGGAAAACGAGTGTAAAACATTCGCTCAAACAGAATTAAAAGAAAATGCAACTAAATTTCCACCATTACGATGCTTGCTAGAAATAGACGTCATGGATATTCTAGAAACGTTTCCAGATCTAGGAGATCTTTTATTGAAAGAACCCTTGAAATTCGAAAGTGTTTGCAGTGATATTTTGTATGCATGCTTGCAGGCCACGATAGATGAAACAATTGAAAAAGTTCAACCAGCACAAGTGGCCGCTGTCGTAAGATACAAAAGTTTACCAAAGTTACTGGTGCCTCCCAACACCCAAAAATACTCTGGTCTGGTCACATTTGAAGGTATACTAATAGCCGTATCCAAGCCGGCACCCTACGTCTATCACACAGTTAGATCCTGCCTTGAAGAATGTGAGGGTAGCGAAGTGATATTACACTTCATACCGAAAGTTGCCCGCAAATGCTACGTTTGTAGAAGCATCCTCGTCGAAAACGGTGGCCTGAGACGTTGCGGGGAACAAGTGAAGGCTACATTCAAGTTGGACAACAGCATTTTCTCAAAAGATTTCAACATAGTTGATGATTTACTACCCAGATTGAACCTGGGTTCTAAATATTTCATACACGCAGTCGTGATGAAAAAACTGACAGTTGTATTGGCGATGGAAGAGATTGTTCCACTGTCAGCTCCAGTGACTAGTACAATCCCGAAAGAGATCGCGGAGCTATACCAGGCTTGTGATGTCCCGTGGAAGTTTATCTACTGCCTCGCCTCGAGCTTCGGTTGCAACGTCTGCCCACTGAACTGCTTCATGCATCTCAAGATCTGTTTGCTGATGAGCCTCAGCAGCGTTAAAGCTAACATGCTGACTGGCTCCCACATCGTCCACGTTTTAGTGGCTGGCTTCGATACTAGATATGTTGGAGAAATCATGACAGACGCTGCTCGTATAGCTGATGAATCGATCGTCTTAGGGACTTCCAATACTGCGGTTTCTACCGCTTTGATAGCGAGCTCTAGTGGCGTCTGCATGATGCCTTTGCCGCTGCACGTTTACAATCAAAAACAAATTTGTGCTATACTAGCTGCCGTAGAGAGTGGAGAAGTGTCAACTGATACTGGTAAAGCGAAACTTCAAAGCGCGGTTTGGGCGCAAGGAATGGACTTTAAGAAGATCAACGTTCTTAACGTAGCCAGTGTTTTCGGGACTACCTGCAGGGGCGACCTTGGTGAATACAATGACGAGATAACAATGTTCAATCTGACCCGAGCGATAGACCCAGACTACACGAACGCTGAAGAAACAATGAAAAACGTGGCAGTTTACGTTGATTTGGTTGCTGGCATAGAAGTAGTGCTGGACGATTCAGCTGAAAACCTGTTACGGAATTACTTTTTGTGTTCTCGTCGAGAAAGGCCAAAGGGCGTGTCTGCAGGTAGTATGACCGCTTTGGTGGCGACTTGTCTGACTTCCGCGAGGCTGTGTCGACGCAATATAGCAAATATTGATGACGCAGTCTTAGCTATTTGGCTGCACATCAGCGGTGGTCCCGAGCCGAGATTGGCTCCAGAAGAGTACCTCCAAACTCCGGCCACTGTGAAAATACTGAATAATAACATGAACAGTTTCAAAGAATGGCTTAAACAATTTACTGGAACTATCCTATTTTAACTTTTGATGACTATATACCTATTAGGTACCTATTTATTTTGTATTGATAAAATTGACTACTTTTGATTATTTTTTTCTTTATCTCAATATAAAGACATCATTATGTAGGTACCTAGCAGGTACGTAGATGTAATCTTTGATTCCATACTTTGACTACTCTAATCTGATTATCTCTAAAAACTAAACAATGAAAATGATAAAACAAAAATTCTTGTGTTGTGTTTCTTGTGTCTTATTCCAACATCAGATAGGTATTTACGTATCTGCGTGTGTTACTCGTCACGAAATCCCGAAAACTACTGGACCTATGAAGCCGAAATTTGGCAGGTACATTCCTTATGGGGTGTCAAGATCAGCGAAGTTGGGCAGAGATAGAGTAAAAAAGGATTATGTGAAAGGGCTTAGTAAAGGGAGGCAAAATAGGGTATAATGGCAGGCATCAATGGCATGTGCAGGGTATGCGTACAAAGTCGCGGGCAACAGCTAGTAATTTATATATCTACACGAACACAGCTAGATTAAAGAACTAAAAGATAGGAACTAAAGAGTTTTTCATACGTTGTTTTTGAAACTCCATACAAAATGCTATTGCAGCGGTACTACTGCGGAACGACATGAACACACTCTCACCAACTTGATAAAGTAAATAACAAAAATAATTTCGCAAACTTGGTAAATATTTTAATTGCACTTTCAGTTTTTGACTAGAAAACAAACATATAAAAACGTTAATGAACAAAAATTTAAACATGAAAAAAAAACCAATAAATTTGGCACAATAAACTTACCATTAATGTTATTGATAATAATTATATTTTACTACAATAAAATGTAGAAACATGCAATTTTTTTAATTAAGTACATAAAATTTTGGTAGATACATATTATAACTTTATTCATATAATCTGTCACTTCTAGCTGTTAAAATCTCATCCCTACAGAGGCACTGAGGACTCGTGGACATAACACCGAGCATATTATTAGTTACCGTTTTATAATACTGTTTACAAAACTGCCACGAAACGGACATTGGCAGAATTACGACACCATAGTCGCAGAGGCCATAAATACGAGAAGTGAAGTGGCATTAATTATTATAAATTAACCTTATGCAGGCATCTCAGTTTGGGCAATGAAAGTGCAACAGCTCCAAGTGGATTCAATAAAGATTAAAAAAAAAACTTACATTAATAAATGTTAAGGCACTTAATAATTGTGATATTCTTAAAACAAAGTACAGTGTAAACTCTAAATAGCGACACTTGAATAAACCACAAAAATCCCTTAAATTGGTTGGTTTACCTAGTTGTCCATATTAATGATACACTCTATGTAGCATCACGCCCACTTTAAGAGGCCTATATTCGTCTGCAGCTTACTCGCTCGCACATTTGTACATTATTGACGATATAAAATTACTGAGTGTGAATTTACAAAAAGTGACACACTCAAGTTTTGCTGACTATCATAACATTATAAACAAAAAATGTTTCGTTTCGATATCTTTTAATATGACGGAGTGAAATGGTAACATATGATTTTTTTTTTGTTACCATGTTACTCCGTCAAATTAAAAGATATCGAAACGAAACATTTTTTGTTTATAATGTTATGATAGTCAGCAAAGCTTGAGTGTGTAACTTTTTGTAAATTCGCACTCAGTAATTTTATATCGTCAATAATGTACAAATGTGCGAGCGAGAAAGCTGCAGACGAATAGAGGACCCTTAAATAACGACAACAATAAGTAATTGTCAAGCAATAAACAGTACTTTCTAACATAACGTATTTACCTCGACTGTCCACATCATATGTAGTTGTAACAATATTAATATGTTAGTTGTTTGTAAATTTTATACTTTATTACTAGTATATACATTTTATAATGGTAAAATAATATTGATTTTCCTTCTCTCCATTTAACGACAACTCTCAATAAAGCCTACAATGCACAGTGCCCTTAAGTGTTGCTAAAGAGAGTTTACACTGTAGTTGATAGCGAAATTGTATTATCATTTCTACTCATCTAGGAAGCTAAAATCAAATACAGGTTTGTTTAACAATTCCTTTTGAGAGTTCAACGTTTTAGTCAAATGCATATGGCTTTGTCTTATTTTCAGGCTATCTTCAATCAAAGATTTTAGCTTCTCTCCATCGTTTACTCTGTTGGCTACCTTGATACAATGATCCGAAACAGATTCCCCAATCTTGAAATCTTTCTTTTGAAACGAAACTACACTATATGGGAGGTCTGATAGATTGTCCACATCTCGTACTGCAAGGCTTATCGTAGACCAAGTGCAGTTTGTAAGTTCATCCAACACATTGGACAAATTAACAAGGAGTTTCTCGGTGTGTTCATGTGCATTTTTGACAATCTCCCTAATTTTTGCAAACTCTGTGCTCAAGTCCATGAGTTTCAATGCAAATGGTTGGTGACGAACCTCTGCCAAAATTTTGCTTCTTAGCTTTAAACAGTCATAGCAAACTTTCATAATATCGGTGCATTGGCGTTCTTTGCCTTTGTTTTCATTTGTGCTCTTTTTGTGCAGAATAAAAGCTTTGCAGGCATTGGTGTAAATTGTGACATAGTTGTATTTTGCTGCAAAGTTTTTGAGATCAGTTGAGAGATCTTCATTGCATCTCCTAGTAGCTGATTGCAGCCGCACAGTTACTTGTGTCCAGGCACTTCGAAGCTTATTTATTTTTTCTGTCAGTTCATTAGACTCAGTAAAAATCTTGTCAAAGCCACCCAGCAAGTTGGTCCCTGTAGAGTTTTTTCGTAAATTTGTTATGTGCATTACACCCATTTCTGTCATTGTGTCCATAATTTCTTGTTTAGCAACTAAATTGCCAATGTTTTTATCAACAGAATTGTGGTTTAGGAGCAACTGATTGCCTTCATATTTTAATGATTCTCCTCTTACTAAAAGTCCGGTTAATAGTAGGTCATTTAACTCCTTCTGATTCATTACAAAATAGAAACCATTGTGGTAGAGGGTCTGACTGTTTTTGAAGTTGTACAGAGCTTTTGGGTGCTCCAAACATCTTTGGACAGACTTTGGTACGACAGTCTCAATGTTATCGGCCATTATTTGTGTCTTGCTGAACAGAGACAGCGCATAGTCAGCGCTGTCAAACCAATATCTCATGAGAAGATCATCATCCGCCAGGATGGAGTATTTCATTTGTGAGACCAAAATTTGTTCAAAGGCTGTAATGTTGGTGTCTCTCTGTATCCACGATTTTAGCATAGAGACAGTTGTTTTGTCATCTATTTCATATGCAAGCTCACATAGAGTGACCACAGAGAAGATCTTAATAATCTTCATTGAGAGAACTGCTTCGAGTTGCTCAAAAATAACAATTTTGCTTGCCCTTTCTTTGTCTTCTTGAGGTATGTTGAATGTGACCCTGGAGGGGGCATCCCTTCCTCGTAGCTTCGGATCCCACTCAAGAGCTATTCTTAACCACTCTTCAATTAACACTTTTAGTGGTTTTGATATGTGATTCTCAGGGAAGATCTCATTTGAGTACTCAATGTCATCATGGAAAGTTTCATAGACACAAATGTTGGAATGTGATTTCTTTTTGACATGAGGCATCCACTGAACTGGTGACATGAATGGTAGAAAAGGTCTCTTCCCACAAATCATTTCAAAAGCAAGTAGACCTAGAGACCAGAAGTCCACAGAATTACTGTATGTTTTACTGTAGAGCAGTTCAGGAGCCAGATACTGGAGTGTTCCAACAAAGCTAGCACAGATGGAGGTAGAATCAATTTCTTTGGCATATCCGAGATCAATCAATTTGTATGTCACCCGTGCTTGGTTTTGAGTAATTTGCGCTGCCTCGTCTAGGATATTGACGACAATGTTTTCAGGTTTTAAGTCGCGATGCGTTATTCTATTTTGATGGAGGAACTGCATAGCATTTCTGAGGTCACTCAATATCTGTCTTACTTGTTGCTCCTTTAGGCCGGCGCAGGATTCGGGCTTGTTCAGCAATTGACGCAAGTCACCGCCGCTACAGTATTCCATGCACAGTATCGGCAGGCCCGATGGGTTGGCGGGTTTAAGTCCCATCACAAACTCTGGTGGTAATTCTTTGGTACCGACTATATTCGGATTTCTGCAACTCTGTAGCATTTCTACTTCTTTGGACCATCTCTCCTTGTGCTTCTCTGTAAGTTCGTCGCCCCATTTACACGTCTTTATGGCGAGCTTTTCGTCAGTTCTTTTGTGTTTCCAAAGGACTACAACACCGAAACTTCCCGACCCTAGAACTCTGTCTTTGACCCAATCACCGATAAAAACGATATCGTCCATTATTTTCTAATTAAATCAATTATCACGGTTCAAGGCGTTCAAGGAAACACTGAAGGAAAATGTGGGATAATCGTACAAAAATAACTTGCAAAAAAACCTGCGGGTTTTTCTTTTCTTTTCTTCGGTAAACAGTTAGTTTACGGAGCTAGAGATTTCAATTATTTTATCAGCAATAAATATCATTCATTAAACCATATTACATCAGCTTAAAAAAGTTGTATTAAAGAAAATGTACAAGAAGAAATTTAATCATCTAAAAATTCTATAGTTTTTTATCAATAAATTATATTTATCCCAATTTTTTTATATATTTTTTTTAATTACAACTGTCTCCACAAACTAATGCCATTCTCTTTTGGCATGGGCTGTCATGTCACTGTCAGTTTATGTGAAGTGAGTGAAGTCAGTGTCATAACTGTCATAGAATAGATCAGACTATGTGTGAAAAATTGTAAAATTTAATTTGTAAGATGAGTTCAGAGTTGTGAAGGATATTTTGTTGTTAGTTTGTGTCGTAAATTTAATTTTGTTTCCATTATTAGGTCACTTGCGGTGTAGTTACATTCCTCCTAAGTGATCTAGTATCTATTTAAAATAATTACTTATTTTGTTCTTCCTGTGCTCTGTCCGGATTGTAAAAATGCTGGACACAGCAATGTTATCATCTTGCAGGACTTGTATGACAAATAATGTAAATCTAATTAATTTGTACGAATCAGTAATTACCATTGACGAGAGCGACAACCAGCAACTTGTTCTATTATTGATGGACTGTACTACAATACAGGTACCACAACGCATGCTATTATCATGTCAGTTGTTAAGACATTACTATGACTATTATATCTAAGTTGGTTCGGCGGTTTTAGCCATTTGCGTAGTCCCACAGAAACCCTGCTCCTATCCATATTATTGTAAAGATCTCTGTCATGTGGCTATGTTGTGTTTGTGTTATGTGTCTCAGACCCTGTTTATTTTGTAATAGAACTAACTACTAAAAAGGTTCTTGCTCGTTGGTAGACTCTGTGCAAAAAGAGAAGCATTATAGCGTAATGGTGAACTAAAAACAATTAATTAGCATACATGCAACCCCATTTCCTACAACACTTGTTTTCTTACACAGAGTTTACCTATTGATAATTTACAGAAATAGCAAGCATCCATTACACTTACAAACCCCTGATGCAAAAAAAGGATTGTTTTATCCAGTTAATTAGGACATGCGCACCCTCAATATCTACAAAACACTTCTCTTTTTTAGTCAGTACTATGCAAAAAGGACCCAACCTACAACACAAATAAAAATGAGTTATACAGGGTTACATGAATCGGTTACCTACTTTTACTGCCTTTACTGGAGGTCATTGTACCCATCATCATGAATAGCTTTCGGATCGGACGAATTCTAAAATTGCCAAAGAACAAAAGACAATAATCTATATTTTTCTATAAAAAAACCTGCACTTGCATTTCTCACACACTGCTATTTTGTTATGATTTGTTTGTTAACTTCTGAACTTCATTCTCATCCTGTCGCATAAATCAGCTTTACATATTAAAAAAATACATTTTCTCATTTACTGTGCTTGCTCGTTGGAATGACATGTTTTATTCATTGTCCATGCCGCACCATGTAATTATCTACTTCATTTACTAGAGATGAAACAGATATCCGGATACCAGATAATACGCGAGTATTTGGCTGAAAAAAGAAAACAAATATCAACACTGTTTTAAACTATCACGGTTGTTCACTAAAGTTAAATGATTATTTATGGGATATTTACCGTGGTAAGGTTGTGGAAGGAGCTCCCGATATTTCGGCGCAGTTACATGCACCATGTTCACGGGAAGACAAGAGTCTTAAGAAATATCAAATTTTGGTAATACTTAATTTAATCCAGTAATCCAATGCAAGCCAATTCTTAAATAATATTAGTAAATAACTGGCCAAGTGCGAGTCATACTCGCGCACGAATGGTTCCTCACCAGTATCTAAACAAAACGGCAAAATAATCACGTTTGTTGTATGGGATGTATTGTATTTTAATTTTTATATTTTTTTTTTTTAGAGTGAAGATATACTTAAATATTCTATGAATATTTCAAGTGCCTACCTGATGCCGTTATCAATATTGAGCAAAAAATCACGTTTGTTTTATGGGAGCCCCCTTAAATATTTATTTTATTCTGTTTTTTAGTATTTGTTGCTATAGCGGCAACAGAAATACATCATCTGTGAAAATTTCAACTGTCTATCACGGTTCATCAGATACAGCCTGGTGACAGACGGACAGCGGAGCCTTAGTAATAGGGTCCCGTTTTACCCTATGGGTAGGGAACCCTAAAAACAAACCATGTTTCTTATTGTCTCTATTATTTTTAATTTGACGTCCTTATTTTACAGGTGAAGCAGGATGACGGACTGCCACAAAACATTTGCAAAGAGTGTACCGAATTCCTCCAAAGTTTTTTCAAATTCCGTCTACAAGCAATCAAAGCAGACAACCATTTCAAAATGCTTCTTGAAGAAGTTAAAAAGGAAATCAAAACAGAGACTGATCCGGAATTCAAAATGGAAGACGAGCAAGATTACTTTGATACAAACGATCAGCTTGAAACTGACTTAAACGACTGTACAATTAAACCGGAAACAAATATTTTTAGCTGTAATCAATGCAACAAAACTTATACAAAAGAAAGGAGATACCTCAAGCACTTGCAAACACATTCTCTTTCCTTCCCCTGTCCGTATTGTGACAAGAAATTTCAAAAAGAGTCATCATGGCAGAAACATTTGGCTAAGCACGATGAATCTTCAGTGCATGATAGTCTAAAAGATTTATACACCACAGTCATGATAAAAACTGAAAACGGTACCGAAGAATATAGATACCAATGCCAGCAATGTGAGAAATCATTCACAAAACCCGGAGCTTTGTCTACTCATATAAATAAACACGAAAGAGAAAGAGATAAACAATTTATGTGCGATACATGCAGTAAAAGTTTTGTTTCAAAGTCGTTACTGAGGAGGCATTTGAAAATGCACGTTGATAAGCCTCATATATGTACGAAATGTGATAAAAGGTACTCGAGAAGTGATCAGCTGAGATCTCATATGAATACACATAAAGATATTAAGCCAAACATATGTCCTCATTGTAATAAAGGTAAATATCATTACCAAATACTTCTATCTATACTATATAATAGATTCTATACCTAGTATGATTTTATTTGACTACCGGTATGGCTCTGTAAGGGGTCTGCTTTATGAGCCGAGTTCGATTCACGACCGGGTTGAGATCTTTCATTCTAAATGTGCATGCCTCTCCACCGTATTTTTAACCGACTTCTAAAAAGGAGGAGGTTATCAATTCGACTGTGTTTTTTTATGTTTGTTACCTCGAGAACTTTTGACTGGGTGATCCGATTTTGATGAATCTTTTTTTATATAGGAAGCTGGTGTATCCCGTGTAGTTCCATTTCAATTTGGACCAGTTTGAAAATTAAATGATGTTGGTTATTTATATTAATGATTAATACTGTACAGTTACCATTTTCTTCCCCAGCATTTGCTCAAGTGTGCAGTCTAAAGGATCACATACGTACACATACGAAGGAGACCCCGTACCTCTGCTCGGAGTGTGGTAAAGGGTTCGCGAATAGCTCCAATCTACGGCAACATATGCTACGTCACACCGGAGTCAAGCCTTATCAGTGCAAACTCTGTCCTAAATCATTCTGTACTAAGGGTAAGAAACCTAATCATAAAGAAATGAGAGATGCGAGATGCTCGCCCGATGAGATAAATTTGTTGCACTGCTTTTTTTTATGGGTTTGCGGTTTCATTTGGATACATGAAACCACAGACGCTTAGCACCATCGCACTGCCGCTGTTGCGCCGCTTATACAGCGGCTCAGATGGTAGTAAACCTACCTTCTGCGCTTGGGGGCGTTGGTTCGATTCCCACGTAAGGCAAACATTTATGTGATGAACGTTTGTGTTTGTTCAATATCTGGGTGTTAATATCTATTTTTAAATATGTATTTAAAAATATATATGCACATATATTAGTTTGGGGTCAGATGACCGTGTGTGCAAAAGGCATGTGGCCTAATGTTTAATTTATTACAAATAACAGGCTTAGCGATGAATATAACTAAATATATTACACATACATGAAAAAATAAATTGAATTGGCTGATTAATCTCTGAGATATGAGCCTTTAAAGTTTTAGGTGGGGATAGAGAGCGGATGCTCCATCCCTTTCTCGCAAAGTGTGTGTTAGTATAGCATTAATATGCCGCGCCTGAGGGGTGACGTCATAGCTCAGTATAGTACGCTCTCTGTCTAGCATGAAATTAAAATACTTATAACTTATTTATTTTTGACAAATTTAAATTTTGTTTTTGTTGATAGACTATTGATGATCAGCTTTTTTATGAGATAATAAAAAAAAAAATTGTTATCATGCCTATTATTATTACTTATTTATATTAGTTTATATTAGTTTTGTGACCTGCCATTCTCATTTTTTTTTTTTTTTTTTTATACATTATTGCACACATGGCCATCTGACCCCAAACTAAGCAAAGCTTTTAATATGGCTGCCAGAGACTGATATACATACATATATATGTTTAAATACATACTTAGATAGATATTAACACCCAGACATAGAACAAACACAAATGTTTATCACACAAATGTTTGTCCTAGATGGGAATCGAACCCACGCCCCCAAGCACAGAAGTTAGGTTCACTACCAACTGAGCCACCGGGGCAGTCTTGGATTGGATTGCATTTGGATTGATATAAGTGAAATTAGCATTTTGCAAAGTAGAAAAATATTGATTTAATTACCAGGTCAAATGACATCGCACATGATGACCCACACGGGCGCACATCCGTACAAATGCGACAAGTGCGGCGCCGCTTTCACCAAGCCCAACTCTCTCAAGAAACACTCCATGATACACTCGGGACAGCGCCCGTTTGGGTGCGACACCTGCCCTATGAGGTGACTACTTTATCTCGAACATGCTCGGATATTCTTTCATTATTGACGTCGATTCTAATGTACCATTCTCTAAACTAAACTAAATTTGACAGCTCTAAAATTTTTGCCATCCTTTTCTGACCTATTTAAATTAAATTTAAGTATTTTTTATTTATTTATAATTTTAGTCCTGTCAAATTAGTTTAGAGTATGGTACAACAGAATTGACCCCTATATCTCGTGTATTTTCGAAAAAACTTTGCAAAGTTACGCATATACCCTGTACTAAACCGAAAGGAGGACATTGTACGCATCATTATCAACAACTTTTACTAATATTTTACCCTGAAATCAGGAAAAAAACAGCTTTTCCACACATATTGTCGAGTGTCAAGTAATCTTTTCTATGAAATAGCCGGTATTTTTTTTATGATTTCAAGTTTGGTCCCATAGTAAAAATTGTTCATAATGATGAGTACCTCCTTTCGGGGCTCAGTACATGGTATATACCCGTCTATACTAAGCCTGTACTAGCTGTATGTAGTTTGTGCATACTATGCGTAACCCTCCATTTGCCTTGACAATAATTGACATTATTGGACTCTTCTTTCCTTTTTGAGACGATTTGGCGTCGCACATCACTATAATAAGTCACGTGACCGTGACGTAAAAACTAGAGTGTGGTCCCCCATACGACAAACGTATTTTTTAAAGTATTTTTGTTTTTGCTCTGTGTAAAAACGGTAATACGTACCAGCGTCAACTTGGCATGATTATGTACGCACTATAACAACAAATAATAAATAGTGGCCAAGTGCGACTCGGTGACAAATTTCTGTTCACTACCGGTTCTCGTACGATCACCGAAGTTTAGGAACGTCAAGCGCGTGCGCAGACGGCGCGCCGCAACGCTCAGGCGTTGATAGGATGTTGTCCATTTGCACAACTTTTTTTGACATTTGGATAGCCATATACCCAGATTTTATCTAATTACATCGTCGTTTCAACCAGTGCCAGTTACTGTGTTCCGGATTGACGGGCAATGTTTCCAGCGAAGTTACAGGGCACACAGAGATCTGACATCTTATATCTCTGGGTACCGAGCGCAGTGCATTGCCATCCAGGGTTTTGAACTGTTGAAGTTCATAACTCTGAGTGGCGTTGAGCTGTTATGGGCAAGCGTGAAGAGCCATCAGGCTAGCGGCTTCGCTCGTCTCGTCACTCTGTATCATAAAAAAAGTGCCATTTCACCTTAGAAATTAACTTTTCATTACTCATGCTCGGAAAGTAGGTCTGAAGTTGTCTGAGGAGCGGGTTGAATGTAATACGTTTCAGCCCTAGGGAGAATCACTTTCAAGTGACAGTGACAGTTGGAAACTGACAGACACTCAAATTATAAAAAAAACTAGTTCTTTAGTTATTTAGTCCCTCGAACTATTAGCGTCATACCCGGTCTCGGGACTAAATAAGTTACTTTCACCCCTAGGATAACAATGTACTATTTCCGTCCATCTAGGTTTACATGTAAGGACCACCTGAAGCGCCACTGCCGCATACATACTGGTGAAAAGCCCTACAAGTGCAAGTACTGCACGCGAGCCTTCACCCAGAGCAACGACCTCGTGAAACACATGCGGACGCATCTCGGACAGAACATTTACAGGTACCCGCATTTCCGGTTATAAAAGTGTGGTCCTTCGAACATGATTTGCGTCCTACATTTCTGATCCTAAGGCTTTGTTTCAGAATTTCCGGTTAAGCTAATAAGAACTATTCATTACTACTGTATTTGTGTTTCACAATCATTATTAATTCATCATTCATCTATATTAAAAAACCGACTTCATAAAAATGTCAGAACTAGACCAAATTGAAATAGGACCACACGGGAAAGACTAGCTTTCAAATAAAAAAAATAATGATCAAAATCGGTTCACCCAGTCGAAGGTTCTGAGGTAACAAACATTTTAAAAAAACAGTTGAATTGATAACTTCCTCCTTTTTGGAAGTCTGTTAAAAATAACTAATGATTGTGATTAAATCAGTTTTTTATATTAATTTACATGTGAGATCTCAGAAAAAATAAATAAATGGAAGCGTTACACCTACAGTTTCCCCTTTAGATCCTACACCCCCCCTTGATCGTCTCATCGTTTGCAGTTGTATGCACTCAATATTGAAGTGTGTGTTTGTAGAACTAGTAAGAATATGTCAGTGTGTGCAATACGTGTTTACCTCGCCCCTTCAGTTTTAGGCAGACTTTTTTTGGTACTAGCTCGAGTTGAAAGGAAGATCCAAACTATAGATTAAAGGTCAGATTGCAAATAAAATTTATTAGTTGGTTAGGGAGTTTAACAAAAAAAATATACAAATTTTAAACCAGTTATCATAATAAAATGTGAACACAAAATGTCGTATCTGTGCTGTTGACCTCCTTGAGCCATGACCTCCTTGACCCATGAGTTCCTTTATCTGGAGCCATCCTCTCTGAGAGAAGGCCTGTGTCCAGCAGTGGGAACATGAAAGGCTGATAATGATGATGACGATTCAGCTTTTTACAATATTAGTGCAGTACCCTTAGTACAAGATTTGATAGTTTTCGAAAACTTTTTACGTTTCCGTTTTGTTCCATACATTGCTGGGCTGAAAGCTATTCGAAACCTTTTTTCGTATTTGAGTGAAGCAACCTATACTGTCGATTACTACCGATTTTAGTTCCTCCGCGTTTCCGCTGGAGGCGCTTTACTAAAATGTATGGAACAATAAGAAAACGAAAAAAGTTTTAAACTATTAATAAAATCTATTAAATCTTGTACTAAGGGAAGTTACAAGTAACTGAAATCTCAAGAGTTAATGCTAAAACGATGCTTTTTTCTGTCCAGCTGTTCAGTGTGCGGTCACGGATTTCGTCTCCAAAGCGAACTAAAACAGCACTATCCAGTCCACTTCTGCAGTGACGACCCCACCGTCAAGAGTCTCCTAGAACAGACCGAGAAGAATCTTCTAGAACAAGAGAAAAATCTTCTAGAACGAGAGAAGATTCCAGAGTTAATCATACCAGACATGCAAGAAGTGAAACAAACTATGCCTGTTCATGAAAAGTTTATGATAACGATTAACAGTGTAGACGGAAGTAATATGGTGGCGATAAATATTGAACCTGAGAGTAGTATGCTGAAAGTGTAGTGAGGTTTAGGCAAAGACTTTCTATAACTAGACATTTAATGCAGGGCGAACATGTTCAGACACTTCATCAGTTGACCACTACTGATATAAAAAACACGCCCACTGATTCCACTGAACCTCATGTCATTTCCGACCAATACCGTAGGTACGCCATCATGATGCTTTGTTTACATTTTGAACTGACGTTGAATGGGCCAATTAGCATTAACCCCTCACCCCGCCCCTCAGGTATTTCACTGAATTGTTTCCATTGGAAATAATCGTAACTACAAGTCTGGGCTTAGTAGCTATACCTAGTCTGTGGGTTTAGGCCTAAAGTCACGATTATACCAAGGCAACATTGTGTGTTGTCGCATGCCACAAGGTAAAGCTTTTTCATGTACTAAATTTAAATACAATGTGGAATGAGCTACTCTGCGCTTTTCCGAGAAGCTAAAACATGCGGTTCTTCAAAAGGCGAGATAATAGAGTATTAAAGGGTCGGCAACGTAGTTGTGATGCCTCTGGTGTTACAAGTATCTATAGGCAACGGTGACTGCTTACCATCAGGCAGCCCGTCTGCTTGTTTGCCACTTATGGCATTTAAAAAAAACGCCATCACACTTGACGCTGTCTCATCTAATTTCAATCATTAATTTTATGTCGCTGTATTTAGTCCATAAACTTTTTTGACTAATAGACCGCCTTCTGTTTTTAGTAGACCTTGTGACTCGAGGGGCCTTCTGGTTGTGACTTGGGGGTTGGGTCGGCAAGCGCTCGCTTTTGAATTTGTTACAAAATATATTGCAAAAACCAAATGCTAGTGTTACGAATATATGTCTATGAAAGGTCGCGTAGATAAATTTAAATCGACAAAGACATCTAGTACAGAGTCTGCGCCACCACTCAAGTCCGATGGACGCGGAGGCACAATCGCATATTTTATATAACTTGATAACCGAAAAGTTACAGTTTTTGTGATTTGATTTCATTGAGATACATTACCTATAGAGTCACAAACGTGTAAAAATGTCCTAAACAAAACTCGGCGCACGCTGACTCTTTGGTTAGTTCTAAGATAACTGCGATCCTACTACAACGCCGCGCGATGCCAGGAATACGATGTCATAACGGACAAGCGACTTTGAGCACTATGCAAGCGACATAACGTTTAATTTGTTGTAAATGTGGCGTTACGAACTATAATGTCTAGGTATGTACACCGACGCTCGGACGATTTTTGGCTATTTTCACTTAGAGATTGTTTCTATAGATATTGTATCTCGATGTTTGTATTTGAACATTTTGATAATAAAAAAAACTTTGTGCCTCAGAAATAAGGTTAGTCATGGAAATATACTCCACTATGATAGATATGTAATAATAATTAATTACATTAAAATCATGAAGTGATAATTAGGTAAAGTTTGGAACATTGATTAGTTAATTTCTTAAAATCAAATTTAAATAGCTTTAATAACTAAATATTCATAAAAATATCTACTAGTTTTTAGCCTTTAGAGTTTATTAATGGCCACCGCAGGCGTCGGAATTTACAGCATAAAACTGCTCGAGTAAGTAGAGTGAGGCAGAGTTGTCTGTGGTGGATGAAAAGGATAAATTGTGAAACCCAGTGATATTATAAATTGTAAGGGAATTGCCTTATTAGAGTAATTTATGTACATGATTCTCGTAGGTACTGCTATTTGTAAGCATATAAAGCTTGATTCACATTACGCCGGGGCGTGGGGTGGTGCGGGCCCTTATATTGAAAAGTAGCCGTGAGCCCCGTATCGTTGCAGTCAATGATTATATTACCACTTGACGGCTCATCCTTTACCCCGCCGTGATTAAAAGATACTGAATTTTCAGCAGGATTTTTCGAGCGGGCCAATCCTAGGCGCCAATTGAATGAATGATATTTGATTTCTCCAATCACAAGCGCCATACTCCCGCGTGACCGACGTGGCTTGCAAAACACATAAGCCAATTATGTTTTTTTTTTGTAAAATAGGCTTGAGCTTGGCCGCCTACTCGCCTGATGTTAAGCGATGATGCGGCCTACGATGGATCACGCTTGCCTAGAAGAAACCGATTCACGTTTGACTTGAAAACACCCAGATTGTAACTATCACGGAACACCCATTCAGGCAGCGCATTTAACATACTAGCAGTTCGCACAATAAAAGTGGAATCAAAGCGCTTCGTACGGGTTTTCGGAATGTCAACCATAAAGCAAGCTATCATCTGTCATGCGCTATCAAGTGGTTATATGTATTATCTCTGGTTGCAGTCACAGAAAATATTTGTTTTGGTTTAAATTAGAACGGCTGTCATTTTTGTCGGCATTTTTGTAAGAAATTTGTTGTAGCCAATTGCACCCATGTAAACCCATAGCAACTGTGTTAGCAACTGTGACGCGTAGTTTGACGCGTTGACATAAATAAGAATGTTCAATCAAGTATCTGTTACAATACCTGGCGACAGAGTTTCCTTCTCATTTCCGTTCTATTTACTTGTCTGTTCTGTGGTTGCAGTAGATCAGAATTTCCAAAGACTTACGTAACTAATGAGCTTTTAGTTTGTTTTACGATCAGATCAGACAAGCAAGGGAGATGTGGTAAGGCGCGACATGTCATGATATTTTCATGTGAAATATCACACGAACGATTCAAAAATCGAGCCCCTGACCCGATGAAAACTAAAAATACACTTAAAACTTGATTTTTACTTATTAATTCATACTTAACGAGGCTTAAATTGAAAATGAATCTCATGCATGCTATTATGCTAACCAACTTCAAATAATTATTAATATAAAAAACCGACTTCATATAAATGACAGAACTTGATTAAACTGAAATGGGACCACACGGGAAGTACCAGCTATCACATAAAAAAAGAATTATCAAAATCGGTTCACCCAGTCGAAAGTTCATGGCAACAAACAAAAAAAAACAGTTGAATTAAGAACCTCCTCCTCTTCCTCCAAGTCGGTTAATAAGGAATCTATGTTCCACTGTATATTTTGTTCACCGTATGTTCACCGATTTCTCCGCCAATTATGAATTGATTTCGATGATTACTTTTTTGGTAGGTATAAAATTCATCCAAATCGGTTTTGTAATTTGATTTTTAAATCAAAATAATTGAAAAAAAATATTTCATCCAAGTAAACGAAATTGCGTATTACTAATTTTGAAGTCGGTTTTTTAAATTGATAATTATTTGTTTTACTTTTTAAAATTGATAATTATTTATTCAACTTTTTTATATTATCTTAAGTTATTTCTAGTTTTAAAATGGTATATGTTATGTTAATCAATTCCTTACTCATAACTGCCTCTCGAATATTTTACCGTAGGGTTTGCTTATGTAAAGATTATTTTTATGTACATATTTCATAAGTATTTATATTTACAATTTGACAACAAATATATGAATTAATGAAATTATGTTGAATATCTTATTTATGACGTAGACCGCGTCATTGTACCATTGTACTTTTGTAGTGGTAGGACTCTTTTGCAGGGGTCCGCCTGGGGAAGTACCACACCTTTGCCCGTTATTCAACCGCCAAGCAGTAGTGTGCAAACATAACTGTGTTCCGGATTGACGGGCAATGTTTCCAGCGAAATTACAGGGCACACAGAGATTTGACATCTTATATCTCGGGGTGACGAGCGCAGTGCATTGCCATCCAGGGTTTTGTACTGTTAAAGTTCAAAATTCTGAGTGGCGTTGAGCTGTTATGGGCAAGCGTGAAGTGCCATCAGGCGAGCAACTTCGCTTGTCTCGTCACCCAGTATAATTTAAAAAAAAAAATTGAGCACTCAGAAAGTTTTGCGAAACAAAAAATATATAAATGGGTAAAGTTTTTGAATAAAATAATTTCTATTAACTCTCCACCAGCAATTTTCGTAACACTTTTTCCAGTCCGCTTCGGACATCTCTTCTACGGCCAAAGATAATATTGTCTACGCTCTACGGCCTTCTTTAACGCTGTTAGCGCATGTTCGCAAAACTTTCTGCGTGGCCTAGTAACTGATTTGAATGAAATTTGGTATGGAGGTCGCGAATTGTCATTCCTACAAAAACAAAAAGGTAAGGAGACTCAAAGTCAAGTCATTGCACATTATGCTAAGTATATAATATTTAACACCTATATTAACACAATGGCCCAATTTGGGTATGGCAATTTAGGTATGGAGCGGCCCGATCTGTTTTATGTTTTGTCGTTTAGATAATTTTCAACTGAATAATAGCACTTTTTAATTATTTGCAAAATTTCGTTCGTTTTCAGTCTTTAAGTCGTCGGGTAATTTATTAAATACTTTTATAGTCATTACGTGAGGACCACTACTATGCATTTAGCATAGTCTCGATTTTGGGATTGCTAATTATACTTAAACCTGAGCGAATGTTTACGTAGTAATTCTGATACTTTTTAAAATAATCAGGGTATTTTTTTTTTCAAAACTGCAAATATCAAAGATCTAAATTGACGCAATGCTTAAGAATTTTTACGACGGACTACATAACGTCTTATGTTCCAGCGTACGACCGAGAAGCGTGTAAGTAACGCTACGACGACGCGGGCGAAGCGCCGACAGTCGGTCGCAATCTAAACTAGCTAACATAGTAGCTAGTAGGTATATACATTTCGTAAATCGCAATCCATGTAAGATTACCGGCGTGGTACCACTGGCGGTAGCGGTACGACTACCACGCTCTGCCCCTTTGGGTAGTAAGTAGATTTATGGCATATACCCCGAATTAACATAGGCTGCTCTTTGAGAGATGTGTACTTGTGGCGTAGAACTTCCGCACTTCAGTATAACCGGCGATGACGCACCCCCATCGTCGAAAGTCGAGTTTGAGGCGAACCATATAAAGTAATTTTATAACTACTTGATATTTTATAGGATGACGGAAGACATTAAAAAACTTCTATCTGTCCGTCTGTCACCAGGCTGTATCTCATGAACCGTGATAGATAGTTGAAATTTTCATAGATGATGTATTTCTGTTGCCGCTATAACAGCAAAAACTAAAAAAACAATAAAATAAATATTTAACGGGGCTCCCATACAACAAACGTGATTTTTTTCTCTCGATATTGATAACGGCAACAGGTAGGCGCTTGAAATATTCACAGAATATTCAGTCATAAATACTTTAAAAATAAAAAAATAAATTAAATTAAGACAAATATTTAAGGGGGGCTCCCATACAACAAACGTGATTTTTTTGCCGTTTTTATAGATAATTGTAACGAACCATTCGTGCGCGGATTCGACTCGCATTTGGCCGGTTTGAAATTTTATTCACACTTAGTGATTTTTATTTACTTACAAAAATATTGAAACGTGCGAAAGATGTTATAATTGTGGCCGTTGAGCGTATAGCCTTAAATAATATAATAGAAACTTAACACAGACATTTAAATGGCGCCAGACAAGTGGGTCTGAGAGTATTGTAAACATATGATATGACATCATGGTGTAGCGTATCTACGGGACATGGCGTAGCGTACTCTAGGCGGCAGATTTCATAAGAAATCATCCAATGCCACTGCCGGCTGTCTTACGTAGGTAGGTATATCGCTAATCCAATGAAGTCCAATGAGTCTTAGTAGGTACCTCCTAGTATCTCATAGCTAGTTTTTAGTCTACATCTACAGGTTAAATTTTAAGAGGTGATTTTGCATACACGTTTAGTTTGGATGACAATGCATGGTTAGCTAAGTGATGTCATTCAAAATCCAATATGGCGGACTCCTAAAGATGGCGGGCCTGTTATTTTTTATGCACGGTAGGTGCATGTATCAAATGAAAGCGGTTGCTGAGACGAATACGATTATACGACGAATTCAATATGGCGAACGCCCTAAAAAAACCTCGGTATTAAGATCATCTACTTATCAGTACCTGCATAAAGCTACCGACGATCCTATATTAAAAAAATACCTATTTAAAAAGGCATACGCGTTATAACATGAAATCAAATCAAACCAAATATAATTATTTAAGTATTTGTCAGAACATTGTAGGTACACGTCATACAAAGTAGCATACGGGGTCGTACAAATGGAAAAGTATCTCATGTCCTAGCCAGAAGTACCTAGTCTCGATCTTATGTCAATTATTTAGTCTACATTAACATATCAAAACATTTTTATTACAAAAAAGCGAAATTTATTAGTAACATTTTTGTGGTAACAGTTTTAAATTTATTTATGAACGTATACCAAAAAAAATCAGATACATAAATTTCTGATAATTTTAGTATATATTACAGGTGCCATACAAAGTACACTTTTTTGCATCAGTGCAGTTTTAGGCGTACGTGGGCAAAGTTTAATCTCGGCCTGTGTGCGAGTTCGAATACCTGCATCAGTTCAGCTACCAAACAGATGTTGATTTGATTTTACAAAAGTAGCAATTTGTAATATGTACAGAGATGGTAATGTAAGAATACTGTGTTTAAAAAGTATAATAGACATGCTAATAATGTCTGTGTCTATAAATCGAGAGCATACTCTGGGACAATGCAGTTGCGAACGTCGATAACATCTCATCCAAAGAGCATTCTAATCACCAGATGGGACAAAAGAAAATTACATTTTGATATGGAAAAATGCTTTGTGAGTACTTCCCTACCAAAATAAAACCTTCGCAAACTTTTCTTACATGTAAAATTAATAAACCCATAGACCCAAAAAAAATTGCTACGCAAAATCTATGAATAAACCACGCGCAAAGCTAAAACCAATCTCTTTTTAACATCTAAAATTGCGACAGCATGTAAAATCTTACTAACGAGCGTGGAGCATTGCCTAGGAGGATTTTGAACTGTTCAAGATCTGCCTGAGTGGCACTGTTATGGGCAAGCACGACGCTTACCATCAGACAAAAGATTTGCTCGTTCGGTTAAAAACTGGGTAAGTACTTGTGTGCTTGTTACCGTTTCACGAAAAAGGGACTGTATCGTTTGACATTAAATTAAGCAAGGAAGAACAAGGGCAATTTTTAACCGACTTACAAAAGGAAGAGGTTCCCAATTTGACTGTACATATATATGTGTTCCCATTTCAATTTGGTCCAGTTTTGAAATTTTTATGAAGTCGGTTTTTAATAATTGATAATTATATTTCGAAAAAAATCTGGAAAAACTGCACAATGTCTTGTTTAGGTACGAACAATTTGAACCGTATTTAACTGCAGAAATCTTCAAAAATGGAACAGCTTTAAAGTCCTTCCAGCCGAGCTATTGTCAAGAAAAAAGTATAAAAGCTCTCGAGCATTCAACAGGTTGTATTTTTTGTAGTCGTCGTGTCTGCGCAGTAATCTATGACACAAGGCGGGCGGAAGCTTGCTCTGGGCGGCGGGAGTAGCTGGGTAGGGATGCCAGATCGAACAAACGAAATATTTTGTCTCTTTGAGGCTAAGATTTTGTATTATTTTTATAATTTTAGGAAAACTTACAGCTAATCAAGGAAGATAAAAAAAGAGAGAGTAGGTTGCTTAAGGCCAATTACAAGTTTCCACAAATAGACATACATATTAGATGAAAAACACAGCCTAGGTATAAAACTACAGAAGACTTAGCAATACTATAACTATATAATTATTAGAATCTTATATTGATTTTGACTTATGAGAAGAAGGAAGCGCTAAGTAAACCACAGAAAAGAAAATTATTTTTGTTTAAATTAGAAGGGGGCTGTCAAGGCATTTTTGTAAGAAATTTGTTGTAGCCACTTGTACCCATATAAACCCATAGCAACTGTGACGCGGAGTTTGACGCGTTGACATAAATAAGAATGTTCAATCACATATCTGTCACAATACCTGGCGACAGAGTTTCCTTCTCATTTCCGTTCTATTTACTTCTCTTTAAACGCTTTAATTTAGAGGTTGAGGTTTGAAACAAATTTTACTTCTCTTTTCTGTGAAGTAAACGCTTTAATTTAGAGGTTGAGTTTGAAACAAATTTTACTTCTCTTTTCTGTGAAGTAAACGCTTTAATTTAGAGGTTGAGGTTTGAAACAAATTTTACTTCTCTTTTCTGTGAAGTAAACGCTTTAATTTAGAGGTTGAGTTTGAAACAAATTTTACTTCTCTTTTCTGTGAAGTAAACGCTTTAATTTAGAGGTTGAGTTTGAAACAAATTTTACTTCTCTTTTCTGTGAAGTAAACGCTTTAATTTAGAGGTTGAGTTTGAAAAAAAATTTACTTCTCTTTTCTGTGAAGTAAACGCTTTAATTTAGAGGTTGAGGTTTGAAACAAATTTTACTTCTCTTTTCTGTGAAGTAAACGCTTTAATTTAGAGGTTGAGGTTTGAAACAAATTTTACTTCTCTTTTCTGTGAAGTAAACGCTTTAATTTAGAGGTTGAGTTTAAAAAAAAAATTACTTCTCTTTTCTGTGAAGTAAACGCTTTAATTTAGAGGTTGAGTTTGAAACAAATCTATATCTAAGTCGTCATTGTTTGATAAAATGTTGAAATATCTGCTAGCTTGTGGATGTTATCACAAGAAATAAATATGATCGGTGCATCAAGTGCGTGTTGAATCTCGCGCACCGAGAGTTCCGCGCCCTAATAATGTGTTTTTTAGTTCTATTCACCTTTACCGAGTGCTCGACTTGCAGATGGCCGGTGTTTATTGTTTGTTATTTTACTTTGGAGTATATATTAACTGAGTAAAATCATGTCAAGTTTGACGCTTGTTCAAGCGGCACAAGTGATATGGAGGGTTATTTATTTTTACTTTTAGATTTAATTATTTTTGCTGAGTTAATCTACCGTAATATTACATATTCTGTGACTATTTTAACTGGCTGTCTATTACGGTTAAAAAACAGACAGCCGTAGGTTTAGTAAAATGGCCCGTTGACACCCTTTGTGTATGGAACCCTAAAAAATAGTTTTTATAATAAAAATTGCAAAATCACAAAGTTGCCATATGATTTATTTTCGTCATTTTAGTTTGTCTAGTTCCATGGTTAGCTTAAAATTATAAAAATCGTGTCAAATTGTTTTTTGTTTTTAACAAACCGTGAAGACCACGAAACACAAATAAGGACATTTTGATAGAAAAAAAATACGAAAGTAACACTGATTTGAGCTATACTCCCTGTTTTTTTAAATTATTATTATACCTACGTACAATATTTAATTAAAATATATCAAATAGAAAAAATATTTGTTTATAATGTTATGATAGATAGCAAAACAAGGTTTCATCACTTTTTGGTAATACGCATTCAGTAATTGTATATCTTCATCAGTGTGAAGAAGAGAGCTGCAGTCGGGATCAGTCTCCTTAAATGTCGGGAGAATCCCGCCCATCTAGCAACCCTACGATAGGGCGGGCAGGAGCTGGCCCGGGCGGTTTATCAGTGCGCATGGAGCAGCCGTGGGCGGCAGCAGTGAGTACCATCCATTGTGCTTAAACATTGCTTATCATATATTGTGATAGGTTGTTTAAAAAACGTTGAGGTAGGTCACTTTTAAGAGTTCTTCTGAATTACATTGAAAACCGTTGTTTTGTAAATTGATTTTAGATATATTTGACGAGCTTTTAATAATCGCTAATGATTTATGAAGTTTATTTGCTCTTTTAATAATTTTCTAGGTACATACTTTTGTCAGTTTAATTTAAATTATTTTAAAATATAAGTGTACGTTTTTCGTGTGTTTAATGTCCAGTAAAATAGAAGGCATTGATTGCTGTTTTGATTAAATGTTGCGTGAATCCAAAACGTTTTGTCTGTTTGTCTTAGCAACGGCAACGCCTTTGTTTTCGTTTCGTAGAGGCGTTTTCTCAATCCCGTTTATATTGTATTTCATGTTAAGTCCTAACCGAATATATTAAGCCTACATAGGTAAAGTGCGGTATAAAATTGCTGTCTCGCTACCGCGCGTGATAATTTCAGTTAGCAAAAAGTTGGCAGAGTAATTTTGAGCATTCTTTAACTTTAGAAACGTTACTCAGATCAAACAAGGGAGATATGTCTTAGTACAATTAACGTTGGTGATAAAACGTCTCCATATTTCATATATTTATTTCGCTAAACCGCTGAACGCAAAAACTGTACGTAAAGCACATTCACTTTTACGTACACTAAGAAACTTGTATCGATACCAATGAACTAACTAATAGTCCAGAAGCAAAAATTAAGGGTGCCAAGGTCGTCTGCTGGGTGAGTTAGACTAAATAGTCTAAGAGCTAGCAACGTTTTCGAGAGAGAATTTCAGGTAGGCTAGTTTTTAGATATGCTATCTCTCTCACTCCCCCGGACGTCATACGGGCTATCTGGCTGGTGGTAGTGGTTGCGTTCATCAGTGCGCATCCTAAATGTCCAGGTAAAATATCGATTTTTCAAATCATTTTAAGAAGTTTTTTTTTTTTTTTATTATTTTTATTGAATTTTTCGCAACATGAATCTATTATTGCCAGACATTTTTATCGTTGTTTAAATTGTGCCAGACGCTAATTTTGAATTGAAAAAAATTTTTTTTTTCAAAATATTTCAGTATGGCTGAAATTTTTATATGATGTTATTTAAGTATCTAAAAACCTAAAATTAATTTGCCAAACAATAATTCGATTGTTAAACCTTCAGCCAGACCGATCTAAAAGTGAAAAGTGATGTGGTACCATTTTGCTTGGTCTAGGAATAGTTGTCGAATAAATTACAGAGAAAGAATTAAAAACTATTGAATTAATTGTGGATTAACATAGCATTAAAATAATTATTTATTTTTGTGCAAAATTAAGGTAATAATCAATCTCAAGGATGAAAGTAAACAAAAATTATATTGAATTATCTTGATAATTATCATCATCATCATCTTCATCACTGCTGTCATTTTCATTGTCATCGTCGTCTTTTGGATTATCAACATCTTGTAAGCTATTATCTGTAAAAGAATGAAAAATTTTATAATCTTTCGGCAAAGAAATTTATTAGTATTTTATTTTCAATTTTTACCTTTAATGATAATGTCGGCAACTAATGATGGTAACTGCTCTCCAACAAACCAGATAAAATCATATTTATCGTCATTTATGGTCCAGCCAGAAGCTTGAGGTGATAGAGATGTTGGGTGTTGTAAATGAGCATTTCTCCAAAACTTTGTTACGTAACGAATTCGTAGTAAATGCTGATACAATTCAGCTTTGCATGGTGGTAGGCTTGATGGATCAAAATTACGAATTTTTTTTTCAAAATTATCATCTGATTTTTTAGACCGATAAGTGTTTGAAAACAGATGAAACCGAACTTCATTGACGTTCCAAGAATCACGAGCTCCGTAAATGTGACAAATAAACTTTTCTAAGATCTTAAATGTCTCATCCAGCAATTCTTCATCATCTGTTATAATATTTTGACAGGCTAATTGATACTCTTCTGATTGCTCTAACAGTTTAAAAGGTCGAAGTTTACCTTTCCGGAAAAAAGCTGGTGTGTAGTCGCATCCTGTTCTCAATAGGTGTTAATCGTTCTAACATTTGCAATCGGGCAGAAATTGGAACAAGTTCAGGAACAATGGCTTCAAAGGTTCGTCTTCTTTTTGCTGGTGGTGGTAGCATGTCGGACTGATCACTTCTACAATCGATATCATTTTCATTAGGAGCATCATTATCAATATTTTGACATTTACGGAGCTCGTGATTCTTGGAACGTCAATGAAGTTCGGTTTCATCTGTTTTCAAACACTTATCGGTCTAAAAAATCAGATGATAATTTTGAAAAAAAAAAAACGTAATTTTGATCCATCAAGCCTACCACCATGCAAAGCTGAATTGTATCAGCATTTACTACGAATTCGTTACGTAACAAAGTTTTGGAGAAATGCTCATTTACAACACCCAACATCTCTATCACCTCAAGCTTCTGGCTGGACCATAAATGACGATAAATATGATTTTATCTGGTTTGTTGGAGAGCAGTTACCATCATTAGTTGCCGACATTATCATTAAAGGTAAAAATTGAAAATAAAATACTAATAAATTTCTTTGCCGAAAGATTATAAAATTTTTCATTCTTTTACAGATAATAGCTTACAAGACGTTGATAATCCAAAAGACGACGATGACAATGAAAATGACAGCAGTGATGAAGATGATGATGATGATAATTATCAAGATAATTCAATATAATTTTTGTTTACTTTCATCCTTGAGATTGATTATTACCTTAATTTTGCACAAAAATAAATAATTATTTTAATGCTATGTTAATCCACAATTAATTCAACAGTTTTTAATTCTTTCTCTGTAATTTATTCGACAACTATTCCTAGACCAAGCAAAATGGTACCACATCACTTTTCACTTTTAGATCGGTCTGGCTGAAGGTTTAACAATCGAATTATTGTTTGGCAAATTAATTTTAGGTTTTTAGATACTTAAATAACATCATATAAAAATTTCAGCCATACTGAAATATTTTGAAAAAAAAAATTTTTTCAATTTAAAATTAGCGTCTGGCACAATTTAAACAACGATAAAAATGTCTGGCAATAATAGATTCATGTTGCGAAAAATTCAATAAAAATAATAAAAAAAAAAAAAACTTCTTAAAATGATTTGAAAAATCGATATTTTACCTGGACATTTAGGATGCGCACTGATGAACGCAACCACTACCACCAGCCAGATAGCCCGTATGACGTCCGGGGGAGTGAGAGAGATAGCATATCTAAAAACTAGCCTACCTGAAATGCTTGTTTTCCCGACGTTGCTAGCTCTCGTACTAAAAGGCATCAAGCCTGATATATGACAGATGCTTGCGCACCCGCCACACCACTTTACCTTATCTTCTTTGTTTATCTGATCTGTGGTTTCTAAATAAGGCCGTTATTTTATTCCCTTAGTTTTTTTCATAGATTTCAAAACATGAGTATATTTAAAATTTTGATTTTTAATGACCTTTCGCTCAATACAGAGTAAATAGGACTAACATGCTACCTACCCTTTGTAAAATATCTATACCATTTCAAGGAACTAGACTAGACCCTATTTTGTACCCTATTTGCACCAGTATATGATGCGAATCTTTTCGGCGGGGCCTAGGCTAGGCAGGGGGGCGGGCTAGGTCTACCCATTCCCAACGCCTAGGGCGGCCCTAGGGTAAACCGTGAGAAGCGGTCGCTCTCAGAGCCAGATAGCAAGAGGCGCCAAAGTTCCAAAAGCGTAAAAAAAAAAACAATCGACAAATATAATAAAATATGCTGCCTCGCGCCTCGGGGCGGATGCGGCGGGGCACACTTGCATTGTTTGTGACCAGCATACAATTTTGATGTGAAAACAGTTTACACATCCTGTATCAGCACATGGCCTACTTGTTATTCCGAAAAATGATCGCTTCCTTTACGATAGTTTCCAGAAATGAAACGCGCCGAAATTATCCTGTAAGTCTCGATGTACCCTAATCAATCCTGACAGAGCGAAGGATTCCTGTACTGTACTTTTGTTTTCGAGGGGGAAATCTTCCAAAGATACCCGGCTGCATTGGGGTGCAGCCAGGTTATGTGGGATTGGACCCACTAAAACCCCCCGGTGACCAGCCTTAGTGCTTGACAAGAGGGCTCCGGGATCTCCAGAGGAACGCACCGGAGCCCTCAGCACTGCGCTATGGCTCCTCCCGAGACAACTGCGTGTTGTCTCAGTCCCGACAACGTTGGTCACACAACGTACTCTCCCTGGGCACGCTTAAGTGGATGGTCAGAGCCCCAACTTTGACCATCCCGAACCCATAGGTCCCCTTTTAGTAGGCTCTTACTACAGGCAGGGGGTACCGGTGCCGTATTCTATTGCCCCGGCACCAGGGCTAAGGAGCTGGAGCGGCCGTTGCCGCCACCCCGGCGTCGCCGTCTTCGTGCAGGGTCTGCCCTTTCACGAGCGCGCTCTGCGATTTCTTTTTGAGAAAGCACGCTTTCGCAAAATTCAACCATAGCCCTCCATGCAGAACTGTCCGCCAACATTGCTGACACAACGCTGGGTACTATGGAACCCTAAAAATTAGCCCAGCTCCAGTTCTCCTTAAGTGCTCTAGTCTCTACTAGATATATTGGTACCCCAGGAGTGCCTATTTACTCACACAGTTGGCTGAGAAGAATTTATAGGAATTCTCTTCAATTTCTAAGTAGTCTTTTGTCTGGGGAATCGAATTAATTGTTGAAGTTTCTTGAGAGACAGCGAGAACTACTTAAGTCGTGGATCAGGGAGGAAATTATTCGGAAAGTTCTGATGATGTCAGCAGCGTACATATAAAATACCTTTTCCTAAACGTATTATTCGTTCATATGTAGCCACCGACGTACTGTATGTTCGTTCGTTCGTTCGTTCTTTGTACCTTCGGTATGTTCGAGAAAAATATTTAAGGTTGAAAGAAATTAGCGGCAATGATTTATTCGTGGACTCATGTTATGTGTGCCTCTGCTTCGTCTATAATAGATGTACCATGTACTAGGTGCATTGAATTATTTGTTCGTCCGACAATTCTTTTTATGCCAGTCGCGAATTGTGACAACTATTCACAACTACTTGCGCTCCGCGGTTTCACCTGCGTGGACGTTCTTTTTATGATCCTTTTTTAGGATAAAAAGTATATCACACAAATGTTTGATCTATATATCTGGGTGTTCATATCTATTTAATTATGTATAAAAAAAAAGTATATCAGTCTCTGGCAGCCATATTACAAGCTTTACCAAATTACCATGTGTGCAAAAATGTCCCGAATATTTATTTATTTATCGTATCTATCACACTGGAGAGTGACAGAATAAAAAAATATACTATCTGTTTGCAAAAATCACATCGATTTGTTGCTCTGTTGCGGCACAGTATATAATAGAACACACACAAAACATAATAGAACAATGTTGCTGTGTGAAAGAGGAACAAACAAACACACTTTCGCATGTAGGTATGATATTTATAGTATGACTAGTATTTAACCTTTATATTACCCCCACAGATAAAATATACAAGTCTTACATAACCACTAAGATTTCGTTACCATACAAAATTTATTACGACATAGCAGAGGTACCTCCTACCTACCAACCTACTTATTTTCTTTCACTATCACCTTCTTTACTTCCTGCTACGAAACCAGGTCACGCACATCGATTAAACTTTTGTGTGCCTTTTGTCTTTGTTAAAAACTTAATAGGTACATATATCTTATTAGGTACGTAATCAAAGCGGTTCCATCTTGTCACCATGTTTTTTTTTTAGTTAAAATATTTCATAATACGCTTACGTTTGACCGCCTCGCCTGTCTACGAAAATGTTCATGTTCATTTCTTACTTCTTAAACCATTCAAGGCACAGAATAATAACAGTTACTTCGTGCCGAGGTCATAGTCCTAAAATCAAAGCTCCCTCGCTTCGTTAGCTTCCATCCAATCGATTCAATTCACCTGATGGAATAAATTGACTTTGACACCTAACCCTCACTTGACATTTTGATCCTAGGTAGAAATACATTTTAGGTATTGGTAGGTAGACTTTTGCACTCATGGACATTGAAATCTCGCATCAAGAAAGAGACTCTGGATTATATTTATGACGACAAGGAATAGAAAAATCTAGTTTCCTCCTTTTGATGGATTCATATTTGGGCAACATGTACAAAACGATATACCAAACCCCACTCTCATTTTAAAATACCTATTCAATGATACGTCACAAACTGGTTTGGTTGATCCAAATTCGTTGTCGTTTAGCTTTTTTACAATATTATTGCAGCTGTCAGAGTAAATAATTGCTTGGATCGAGTTAGGTGCCTACTTCAAAATCCTGCTCAGTAGGTAATATACCGCGCCTTACTGCGTTAATAACCTGCGAGTCCAGCGATATCAGTTATTATAATCTCCTTATACCTTCCAATTCCACTACAGAAATCATAAAATTACAATTTACATTTTAGCAAAATCCTTGCGAATCGGCTCAAATCCCTAACTAGCTATGAACAATAGATACAATGCCTGGCTCATTATGACTTAAATTCATAGCCCTGTCAAAAATGTCAGCCTAATGGTGCGTAATATCGCGCACGGGTCCTGCGAGAGGAATGTCCTTCCCCTACCCTTCTCAGTCTAACCACCCCTACCCTCCCCCGGGAGTTTCACAAAGCCTCTCCAATAACGAGCGTCGTGGAGCTTAAAAAGCTTTGTGGACACGGTATGTTTTAAGTTTTGATAATGGAAGAGAGTTGTTTAAAAAGTTGTTTGGGAGTTTATCTAATAATTAAATATAAATAAAATGCCAATACTGTTCGTTCGTGTTCGTTGTTAAGTGCATCACTTGAGAGCGCCTGGACTGTTTGAGCTATTTTTTCAAATGTTTACAATGAGGTTTTATGGGAAAGAAAAAATAGAATAGTTGCCCGGTAAATTGGAAAGTTCGATACTGCTTTTTTTTATTGGATTTGTGTCTGAACCCAGGACCATAGTTCAAACAAATTTATCGAAATTTGGACAGGACAACGTCTACTCTGTTGGTCAGCTAGTAAATTACTAATATATACTCGTTATTAGGCTCAGCGACGATTGGAAAATCCTAGCGGCGCGCCGCTAGGATTTTCCGCGATGCCCTCCGCGGCGGGCGTCGCCAGGGCTGCCAACTTTTTGAGAAAAATACATAGTACCAACAATTATTTTTTTACCACTGACATCGTTTTGGAGTCACGAAAAAACGTTAATAATTATGTTCCGCGCGCGCACAGAAAGTTATTTTAGCCCCCGATGCAAAAAGAGAATGTTATAAGTTTAACATGTGTATCTGTGTGTCTGCATCGTAGCTCACAAACGGCTGAATCAATTTTGATTGTTTTTGTTTGAAAGATGTCTTGATCGAGATTGTTTTTAGCTATGATTGAAAAAAATATGTCCAACCGTTTGAAGAATATCAGCTCTTTTACCGCAGGGTTTAAAAAAAATATTATTTATACTAGTTCAGCAAAAAAAAAAAGAGTCACTGCTCTTATTAATATAGAACATCTTTGACTTGGTAAATAATATAAAAGTGAGTATGTGGTGTGACCACAGATATTGCTAGTAAAATTTGCAAGTTGAAGTGGCAATGGGCAGGCCACATCGCTCGATGAACTGATGAAGAAGAAAGGTTCTTGAGTGGAGACCACGAACCGGAAGACGCAGCGTAGGTAGGCCTCCCACTAGATGGACCGACGACATTGCGAGAGTGGCGGGCATCCAGTGGATGCAGATGACAGGATGTCGTTCAGTGTGGAGGTTATAGGGGGATGCCTATGTTCAGCAGTGGACGTCTTCTGGCTGACGATAATAAAGAGGTGTTATCTTGTTGCTTTGTTTACTTGATAATTTATTTTTTACAAGTGTAGGTACCTAGTATAGTATAATTAACGAATTGTAAATTAATTACAGATTCGAGTATAGAGTAGCAACACTGCTTTCAAGCTGGAGCCTCAGAGCAGCGTGGACAGCTCCGGGTCACGTAAGATTTTTTAATGATATAACCTAACCTAACATCTTTGTTTTGAAAAAAGTGTCATTCAACTCTTAACGGAATGTATTGAACAGCATTTGATTATTTGTCGCGAATTATTCTGCGTCGTTTGACCACCAGCTCGCCTGTTGGTAAGCGATGATGTGGCCGAAGATGAGGTACGAAGATTAAGAAGATACTTATTCACTCTGGCCTTGAAAAGGCCCGGATTATATATCTCAGGAAGGAAGGAAGCCGGCAGGTTGTTCCAATCCTTGGCCTTGCGGATTAGAAACGTAGAATTGAAACGTTTGGTACGTATCCAAGGAAAATCCACCATGTATGAGTATTAGTGGGCCAGCTTCCTCCTTGATAATGGCCCTATAGTAAAAGTTATTTATATTGATAGTACAATAACCCCTTTTTGGCTCAGTCCACCCTTTCCGTGTAACCCTACAGAGTGAAGAGCTTTATCTAGTAGAAATAACAATTAAGTTTCGGTAAGTTTAAGCAAGGATGATTTATGATCGTCCTTGGTTTAAGTAACGCATCAATGTTTTCTTATGACGTTATCACGTAAAATTATTGTCCGTAAACCGACTTACAGACAACCATTTTTTGTTTGTTTGTATTTGTTGCGGTTAGTCTCTAGAAGATTCAAAAACTATAAAACAAATGAACTCTGGTATTAAAGCAATTCAAGTAGTAAGTAGTTCACAGGATTTTAACAATCAATCATTGCCGACCTATTTTTCCAAGCCTTCTCCAATTCCTTCGAATACTTTGGTCGGGAGTCGTCCGGCGTCCTTGTCACGACTCACGACCCGTGGACTCTGATTAATTATCTTCCACACAGGATACCACCCTTTGTATATACAAACAGATACGTACTTAGTGGCCATTGTGGAAAGATACTGTTTACTTATGTTCTAAGCAAAGACATCGTTCCACTCATTAGGCTAAAAGAACAAAATAAATAGGATTATCTACACAAATACTTATTTATTTTGTGCTAAAAGGCTTAACTCTCAAATGGGTCCAAGCCATTGTTATCTGAAAATAATGTTTCATACATCAATTCCCATGGAGGTGTTTTTTTATAATAATAAAAATTGATTTTTCACTAACCGGGTCCAAGATTTGTTCCAAGTACGATCAGAAAAATTAGCGCTAATTTATTACTTCCTTTATGTCTAAATACTTAGTCTCATGTAGTCAACATCGGTATAGGTACAAATTTTCCTTTACACCAAAACTTTCTATACTATTTACATTAATAACTATGTCATATTTATACACTTGACAAAATTTGTCTTGTATTTATGATGACGTCACCTTCCCAGTGACAATCCCTGGGGCCTTACGCCTAACTCTCACCGCGGGCTTGAATACGCGCAGTTTGCAAAATGACCGCGCCGAGATACGCGAGTCGCGCAATATTTCGCAATCACCTAAACTGGTAGCCATAAGGCCCCTGAACTTAGAGAAATCTATCGACACCTCATTTATCGAAATCGGTGGAATGGAAGAGTTTAGACTGTGGGCTAAAATGGTTTAATGTGGGTCACACGTGCACAATATTATTGTTTACTGACATAAACGTGGGTTATTTTCACCTTTATTTTTATGATCCTACATAAGGGGAATTGGCTTCCATAAATTCTGTTTTATTAACCCCCGACGGAAAAAGTGGGGTGATATAAGTTTAACATGTGTATCTATGTATCTGTCTGTGGCATCGTAGCTCCCAAACGGCTGAACCGATTTTGGTTTAATTTATTTGTTTGAAAGGTGATTTGATCAAGAATGTTCTTAACTATGACACATGAAAATCTGTTCAGCCATTTGAAATATATCAGCTCGCTCGCATATCAGTTTAAAAAAAAAACTTTGTGTATGGTTATAAATAAATAATAATAAATATTTGGGACATTATTGCACACATGGTCATCTGACCCCGAACTAAGCAAAGCTTGTAATATATTGGCTGACAGAGACTGATATACATACATATATATATTTAAATACATACTTAAATATATATAGAACTAGTCGACCGCCCTGGCTTCGCACGGGTGTAAGCTCGGCCTTCGGCCTCGCTAGAAAATGGTGTCCTATGTCCGTCTCCTGGTTCTAAGCTACCTCCCCACCAATTTTCAGCCAAATCGGTTCAGCCGTTCTTGAGTTATAAATAGTGTAACTAACACGACTTTCTTTTATTTATATAGATAAAAGGGCATTAATTTTAAGTTATAATCAATTATGTTAATATTATATGTTGTAGAGAATTATAAAATTTGACGTCCGGCAGGATTGGAACCTGCATTATCCGAGTTTCCACCCCGACTCTCTAACCGCTAAGCTACGGTTGCTTATCTGTCGATCTCTAAATAACATTGGTTCAAAGACAACTCAAGAATACATTTAAATAGTCCTAAAGTGTGAAAGAACACTTCAATGTAAACATTTCTTTAGAGTAAGTTAATATTTCTTCGTCTTTCAGTTCCCCATGGCCTCGAAACGCATAATCAATATTTTCATTAACATTTCGAGTGAAGAAAGCTTTATTTTAGGTGAAGGCAATTAATTTGAATAGCTTCTCTCAGGGTTTGAAAGTACGATGTTCATAACAATGAAAAGTAGTAATAAATAAATAAATAAATAAATATCTGAGACATTATTGCACACATGGTCATCTGACCCCAAACTAAGCAAAGCTTGTAAAATGGCTGCCAGAGACTGATATACGTTAACTACATTTTATCAGCATAGTGATTATAATGTCGGAACTGTAGATGTTTCTAATAGTTAGAACAAGTTTAATCAATGGAAACTTTATTCGATGGGTGGCTGTCATCTTCCAGGAAAGGTAAATCTTTATAGATAACCTGGTAATCTAACAGTTAGTATTTATCCTTTTTGACTGACCAGTTATCATGGTTGATATTCAATTGGGAATTAACGTCATTTTTAACTTATAATTTACTAGCGACCCGCTCTGGCTTCGCACGGGTAAATGTTTTATTATTATATATAAACCTTACGTGAAAAATTATTTAACTGATAGTGAAAACCGCATCAAAATCTGTTGCGTAGTTTTAAAGATCTAAGCATATATAGGGACAGACAGAGGGAAGCGACTTTGTTTTATACTGTGTAGTGATTTGTTTAAAGTTGGATCTCCTACTCCTGCGCCCAAAATGTAGCAAATCATGTTTATCTAACATCGAGCTTATTATGGATGTCCGTTCGTGATTCGTATCATCGAGATCGCGTGCCATCTCACTCACGCGCGTGGTGCGACTAAGTATAGATACAAACGAGACCGCGTGCGATCGTATGCGGTCATCGGCGAACGTCTTTTCCACATTTGCTTTTAATCAAATGTCATTCTGAGGCAAACTCGATTCCATTTACAAAACCCTTTGATTCGTTCCAATTTATCGACAACGCCGCTTTATATAGGCATTCATGTTCGATCGAACACATCAAAACTTTACCAACTACCTGGCCATACCACTATCACTGTCGCGACAGTGCGAATATTCCTCCCGTTAGTGAAGCTGCAACAAGAATGAATGACGGTTTCTGACGATATATTTAAAAATAGGTTGAGACGGTTTTTGATCGAGAAGGCCTATTACTCTCTCAAAGAGTATTGTGATAAAAAATATTAAAATAAATTGTTTTCTTTTTTTAAGTTTTGTGATATATAATAGTGTACTTATACAAAACTAGTACAGTTTTGTATATCCTCAAATGTGACGTGAACAGACTGGAGTTAAATTTCAGTTGACTGGCTTTGCAGCTTCTTCTAAACAGTTTATTGGCGGATGACATTCCAAATTGCCTTTAAACCCGAAATAACACAGCTTACAGGGCTATCAAACCGTAATAAATGATTTGGCGCTACCAATCTAAGCTATAAGGTAGAAACGGTAAAAAACAGAAGATATAAAGATGTTACCTTCGACACTGTTTACATTAACTTTGATGATTTATGAAACTTAATAGCGTATTTAACAAAGCATATTCTATGCTTTATTTTTTATATCGCATACTATGGACTACGGCGTAGAAGAAAGTTCTACGACGTATACTACGACAAACGAACACTCTACGATACATCGTAGACGCTTGTTCTGTGACGTACGCAGACTCTACGACCCCTCGTAGACGCTCTTCAGCTGTACACTTTATGACACATTCTATAAGCGCTCGCATCTTCGAGTATTTCATCATTACATTTCGCTAGATTGACTCCAATAAGTTGATGTTCGCAGAAAAGCTTTCTTCTCTTACAGTTATTTTATCGCCTGTAAAGATACGATATTATTATAAAGCAAAGGTCAAACATTTTCTGGCCTATAAATGTAGATAGAGACCCAGATATACCCCCATAAGTACAGACAGCTGGATCGAATGGAGCGACCTTGACCCGAGCGGTTGGGCGATTATCCAGACCTTCAAGGGTCCGGCTCATTGAAAGGGTGTCAAAACGGTGCGGGATATCGTACTGCGCAAGTTTTAATATAAAGGAAAATATGAATACACGCTCACAGCGAATGTACACGGTTGTGTATTATAATAATTATTCCACTCCATGGTAGCTGTGTAATTTACTATCTTCGCCCACGGTCGGTTAAAATCAGATGACTTGCAAACTTGTCAACAGTTAGGTCCCTGCTAGGGTTTACATAATGTTGTTAATTTTAAAACTCGATTTTCTGAGGTGCCTTAGGCTCCCAAACTTCACCTCTATGTTGCCTTAGGCTTAATCTTAAACTGAACTTTAAAACGCCTGTGAAGTGAGCCTACTTTCACCCACTCCCGTCCCATTCCCGCTTTTGTTCTAACTAAACCTTTATTGAAGGCGTGACTCCTAGAGTTCGCGTATCTATTGGAAACTTTCACATTCATTTATTGATTGGTTTCATGCTCTGGTCTCAGAAGGGACAGATATTTTTACTTGTGGGCTAGCAGAGTTCACAGAAACGGTTCACAAAATTTGTGAAAAATATTCTTTAAGGGAAATCTATGGTTGATGCAATTTTGTTATTTTTTTGGTATTTTTAAATTAGAATAGTTTATATTTGTTTAAGTTGTTATAGCACCGCTTTAGTGTATCTGTTATGGTGTTATAAGTGTTTTTTAATAATAAATAATAAATAAATAAATAAAAAATAATAATGCTGGGCTGAGTTCTGTTCTGATAGAATACGTTACGTGAAGGGAGCGCTGTTGATTTTGGAATTTTGAGAAGAAAGCTTTGTTTACGCTGTACTTCAGCTGTGAGGTGTGGGCTCTTTATAACAAGAGCTTCACTTGTCACTAACTAATAAACTAACAATATAATCGATCTATATAATAAGTTGGTTTTAACCTCAGATCAGACAAATAAGGTAGATATGCATTATTATAATATTATGGTTAGTGTTTAAATATACAACAAACCTCATAATAGCTCACGCGCCTTTACTCCGCTTCGGCATCATAGCCATAACAAAAAAAGAATCATGAAAATCGATTCACAATCAGTGAAAATATCGCATAATATACACACAAAAAAGAAACAGTCGAATTGGGAATCTTCTGTTGTGTTTGTTTTTAAATATATAAGAATAGATCTACGTTTGGCCACCAACCCGCCTGATAGTAAGCGATAAGTCGATTCAAAATGAACTTCCATCGCGCTTCGCTGTTCATGTTCGCTGCTTACATATACTTATAGTAAAATAAATTACCAATACAAGAAAGAACGTTCAATACGAGTGCGATATAACTACGTAGTATCGAACCATTCCCTTGTTCAGCCGCTAGCCGGGGATTGTTAATGAGTTTCCACCCCTGTAGGGAGAGCCTGCTTCGGCGATATTGATAGCATATTTTACAAAATGCCGTCTGCATTCTTTTAGTTGGAGCTATGCGTAGACGCTGTACGGGTGGGTATAGAAATATCGTGTGCGTTGTCCGTCAAAAATTTAAGCTTGTATAGGCAACCACTGTTAGTACCTAGTGTAATTTTTAGGGTCCCGTACTTCAAATGGAAAAAAACGGAACCGTTTCACTTTTTTGTCCGTCTGTATGCCTGTCTGTCAAAATACTTTTTCTCAGAAACGCGTAGATGTATTAAGTTGATATTTTTATCAAATACTCGGGTCTACGGTTCCCCAACTTGTAAGTCAACGCGATCAAAAAATATGACCATTTATGACGTATATTTTAGCATATTTTGCGACTTACGCAAGAAGCAAGGTCCCACATAAGTTATAAATTCGAAAGTCGTTAATTTGAAGTTAAATCATATAAAAAATATTGTTTTGCTATTACAAACTTATATTTTATAAACACTGTTTTAAACTATCACGGTTGTTCACTAAAGTTATATGATTATTTACGGGATATTTACCGTGGTAAGGTTGTGGAAGGAGCTCCCGATATTTCGGCGCAGTTACATGCACCATGTTCACGGGAAGACTGATATCGGGATCTCCTTCCACAACCTGACCACGGTAAATATCCCGTAAATAATCATATAACTTTATATTTTATAGTTTGTATTATTTTTTTTCAATTTATTTAATGTTTAACAAATAGTATACAACAAAATATAAAACTAGAGAGGTAAAGAAAAAAAATAGCTAGTTGTGATACCAGCATCGTTGACCGCGGATTAGTATATAACAGATATGAACATGGCGAAAAGAAAAAATATAATAATTTACATCAAATGTCATGGTATGTAAGAAAGAACCTTATGTTCACTACAAAGTTAAATTGTCTTTAAATATTTCAACTTTTTTGTAGTTCGCGTGAGAGTTCTGTCCAACTGAAGGTTTAAAAAAACATGTCCAGCCTTTCTTATTGAAACTTTTGAATTCTTATTTCGGACAAGTACGAGTAGGACTCGTGCTGTGACGGCAACATCGCTCATTTAGTAAAAATACACTTGATAAGGTATTCCTTACCAAGAACACAGATTTTCAAAATAAACTTATTCACTTTCCTTGTTATTTTTTTTTAAATTTTAATAAACAGTTAGAACAATGTATTCAAAATAAAAGATCTATATTGAGTATTCTAGTTTCACAGACATAAAACAACCAAGCTTCAGTATTTCAAAAAGGGCCTCTCCGGGCTGGCAAACGATCTACAACACCGCTAGTGTTGCAGGTTGCCATCAGGCAGATGACATGTCTGTTTGCCGCTTTTTTATAAAAAAAAACATTCATATAATACTCGTATATTCATAATCAGTGGACATCGTATGGCTGAAATTATGATGATGAATAATTCAACCATTATTTTTCCTTCCAGCGGCCCCGGAGTTAGTAATCATCACCCCGGAGCTCACAAGTGCCGTGATCGTCCACCTGCGAGACAACTTCTTCGCGGACGAGCCACTCAACAAGGCGGTAGGCCTCTGCCGGCGCGGGGAGCCTCATGAGGAGCTGGAGCGTCTGTGTGCCGCCACCATGGCTGACGGACTGTCTATTGCAGCTGTGGAGAACAACCAGGTGCGTTGTTACTACTTCAACAAGGCAACTGAAACTCTCCAGTCGAGTACTGGAGCGACTGTATACCACCAACGTGGCTAACAGACTCTCTATTGCAGCTGTTAAAAACAGCAACCAGGTGCATTGTTACTACTACCAATTGTGATATTAATAATACAATCAGGTGTTTTATCCCAGGATTTGATTTCGAGGGGGTGTTAAGATCAATACCCAGAATTTTGTTATAATTTTTTAAAATTTAATACTATTAATTGTTTTGAAAGATATTCATTTCGAGTTAGGACGTCCACTGCTGGACATAGGCCTCCTTATCGATCTCCAAAAGGGCCGTTCGGAAGAGGCCTGCATCCAGCGTTTCCCGGCGGTTCGGCGGTTAGGTCTCATGCACTGTTGACTGACCTGCTTAAGAACAGATCCCAGGTGGTTGTCGGTGATGGTGGTGTAACGAGGTCGGACCCGTTAAGAACTACGTTGGGAGTAGCCCAAGGATCGTCGGTGTCCAACATTCTCTTCTCGTTACTGCTAAACGACTTGCCCAGCTTTGTCGCATCCGGCGAAATTTTTATGTACGCGGATGACGTAGCCGCGATCGTTACCGCGAAAACGTCCGACGAGCTGGAGAAGCGACTCAACGATGCAGCGGATGAACTAGCGCAGTGGTTTAGACTGAACGGCCTCGTTCTTAATCTTAAAAAGACCCACTTCATACAGTTCTCAGTTTCAGGGCGCCGATTAGACAGACTGCGAGTGCTAATACACGGAGAACCGATAAGCCAGGTTGACTCAGTTACATTCCTCGGCATCCAACTTGATCGTGGTCTGACGTGGTCCTCGCATATAGACAAGCTCTGTGCGAGACTGGGTAGTGCTTGTTATGCCTTGAGCCGACTGTCCCGAGTGGTTTCTGCTGATGTGGTGCGCACTTGCTATTTTGCGACCGTGCATTCGGTCCTGCAATACGGGGCCGAACTGTGGGGGCAAGCAGCCGACAGACTGCGTGCCTTCAGGATGCAGAAACGGGCAATAAGGGCGATTGTGCAGGTGTCGCGCCGAACATCAGCGAAGCCTTTCTTTAAGGCGCTCGGTATACCGACACTACCCTCGATCGTGATAATGCAGGCAGCTCTCTATGTGAGGCAGAACCTAGACTCGTTCGAGAGGCGAGGAGCCAGCCACTCGTTTCAGTGTAACCTCCGTAACGTGAACAGTCTCGCGACAGTACACAGGCGGCTCGTACGCTCGGGGAAATTGACTCACGTGATAGGTGCCGAAATATATAACTGTTTGCCAAAGGATGTCACGAGTACCGCCAGTGACAATATATTTAAAATTAAATTAAAGAACTGGCTCGTTGAAAGAACTTTTTACTCCATCGACGACTTTTTTAAAAGTGAAAGGAAATGTTATTTAAATAACTACGGACGCAATGTAATAATTAAGTAATGATTTATGAATTAATTAATTGGAATTATTTTTATTATTGTTTTACAAGAAATTCATTATACTGACTTATAATTATGCACACTATTATCAATAAAATTGTTTATCTGTTTATCTGTTTATCTGTCCATCTTGTTTTATTACTAGACAGTATCTTTCACAATTGCAGGTGGTAGGCGTTGCCTTGAACGGGCTATTATGACCCGGTGACATTGAAGAGTCCCTCAACAAAATCAAGGCATCCGACGACGACAAGTACAACAAAATTTTCACCATCCTCTACAGCGTCAGTCGCGACTTGGACCTCTTCAAAACGTATAATGTGAGTAATGATTGATGATATTGACCGGAATGGCTCAGCGGTAATAAATTCAAGTCGTTTTCGCTCAAAGGTCATTGACCATTTTTTGTAAAATGATCTTAACAAAGAATGTTTCAAAGTCAGTTTTCTCTATGTTTAAACCATAAAAAGTACGCTATGTTGGGATGATAAATCTCTGAAATTTGGCTAAGTCCAAAGAGGTTCGTTCGTTACGAGTTTTTTAATAACCATTATTTTCTGAATAGTCAGAGGACTGATATACAATTAATTATATGGTTTTTATTACGGAACCCTAACATATGCGTGTCTCGACACGCTCTTGGCCATTTATTTTTGTAGTGGATAAGAAATAGCTTTCCATAAGGAATCTTCTTGTTAAATTTCAGCTTCGTAGGTCAAATAGTTTTCGTATAGGTTTTGTGATGAGTCAGTGAGCGATTGAAAGAATGATTGGTATTTTGCTTTTTTATATTAATAGATATAGATATAGATTTATACTAACATAGATTTGATGTCAAAAAGTGTAATCTAAAGTGAGATTGTTTACTCAGACTAGGTACTTTGTATATTCAATATGGGTGTCTTGAAATCGCGAGTGAATCGGTTTCTTCTAGGCAAGCGTGATCCATCGAAGGTCGCATCATCTTCAAAATAGGCGAAGAGGTGGTCAAACGAAAGTATTATACGCATCAATATTATGTATATTCCAGACGGTGTGTATAATGGAGTGCCGCATTGTGTCGGTGGGCGCGGAGATGCGCGGGCGCGGCCTGGCGCGGCGTCTCATTGCACGCAGTCTCGAACTCGCCAAACAACGCGGTTTCAAGGTAAGGGCCCTAACTTTGTCTAATTAGTCCAAACAATAGGTCATTTTGCCTAACAAAAAGTAAAGTAAAAAATGCCAATGATAAACCTATGAAAATCAAAACTTTTTCTACTCCACCTTAGTATAGGATCTGTCCCCACACACTGGGCAAAATTTATACTATTAGGACATTGAAATGGAATCAGGTAAACACATTTGTAGAATGGCAAACGACAGATGAACTAAAAAGAACGGTGAAGGAAAATAATATGAGGTAACAGGTATGTCGAAGAACCTCAAAAAAAAAAACGTTCAAGGACATATGATATTCACCAACATGCACTGGGCCAGCATGGTGGATTAGGGCCCATCGTCTCTCTCTGAGAGAAGGCTTGTGTCCCAGCAGTGGGAACATGATAGGCTGATAATGGAGATAAACTAAGAAATTTATAGAATACATACCGAGAGCAGAGAAAATGAAAAAAGAAAAGGGGACCAGGCGGTGGGAAGACGTGTTTAGGCAAAGACATGGATAGGAGTGGATGAGGATAGCTAGAGACGGAAATATGGTCAAAACTGAAGGAGGACTATTCCAAAGAGAAGACATCTACACCGGACTAAATTTATGAGTTGACATACGATTTTAACTTACGTACTAAATAGAAAAAAAAAATTCGCTTCACGTCGCCCAGTAATCCACTATATTCCCGTCCCGCTCTTCTTGCTCTAGCCCCGTATCTGTCCCGTAACCCACTTCACTCCCATTTCGCCCTTTTTGCTCTAGTCGCGCATCTATTCCATAATCCCTCTACTCCTGCCCCGTCCTTACCCACCGCTCCAGTCCCGCAGCCATCCCATAATCCACTCTACCCATTCCGCCCTTTCCGCTCAAATGCAGTCCACATATTATGTCCCGCTCGTGTTCTTCCCCATCCCGTTCCAGTCTTGTCACTGATGACTTGGGTTGAGTCTGGCGAATCTCACAACAGGGCAAAGGTCTTCACTTGACTCTTCATTATTTTAGCGCCAGAGTATCTATCATCATTTAAAATTACTTACATACATTGCTTTATAATTTGCAGCTGTTCAAGGTAGACGCGACGGGCGCGTATTCCCAGCGCATCTGCCGGTCGCTGAACATGCGCGAGGCTCGCTGCGTCTACTACGACGAGTACAGAGACGAGAATGGACAGCAGGTCTGGACTTTTCTTGGCACAATCGCACATGATATCACATTATTGAAGATATAAAATCACTGAAGTATGAATTTCCCAAAAATTACAAAACTATGTTTGCGGTCTATATAATAAAATACCAAAGTTAAATGATTATTCACGGGATATTTACCGTGGTAAGGTTGTGGAAGGAGCTCCCGATATTTCGGCGCAGTTACATGCACCATGTTCACGGGAAGACAACATGGTGCATGTAACTGCGCCGAAATATCGGGAGCTCCTTCCACAACCTTACCACGGTAAATATCCCGTAAATAATCATTTAACTTTAGTGAACAACCGTGGTAGTCTAAAACAGTGTTTATAAAATACCAAATTAAGGAATCTTTTTAGTTGTCGAAGTTAAATGGTAACAACCGAAATTTTTGCTTGTTCTACTATTATACTCCGAGCGAAAGAACTGCAGACCCTCTTCAACGATTTTCTTATTTTCTTTCAGGTGTTCTCGGTGCCGCCTCCCCACAGCTGTCTCTCCATCATGGTTGCGGAACTGGCCTAATTTATCTATTTTTATATTACTCCAAGTCAACAAGATGCAAAGCATTGAAATGCGAACCGTATTTAGTGTCCACATAACTAAATTTCAAATCATAAGGCGTACAAAGCATAGTCAACGTATGTGGTTATCGAATTATATGAGCCTGGTCAGCAAATCTTTTGGTCATGGCACCTCTGCATTATGACGGTAGTAGCCTAATTCTACCTCGTGTATATTTTTTTATTCATCATCATAGAAAGTTAACCAGCGGCCTTGGGCCCAACTCTAAACGCGGGCCCGAATAGAGGCAGTTTGCTAAATCACGCGAACGCGAACCTTAACGCGCCGAAATATGGTTTGGGCTATTCGTACCATAATCTCAAAAATAATCTTATAATAAATAACATTACATTGCGCTTTGTTTCGCTCTTTCGGCTAATGAGAGAGCAAGACAAAATTCATATATGAGTCTTTTTAGTAAGGGCCCTGGCTGGCTATATTTTGTAGTAAGGTATACGAGATCCAAAATTTACTCGATTGTGACACCCAAAATCGGGTGTGTGTTGTAGTCCGAATATCATGTGAGCATCGTACAAACTATACCCGACCAAAACACTATGGGGCGTTACTACAAGATAAATATAGTAAACACGCGTTCCTAAACATCTCTTGTGAAATTGGTTGCTTTTGTCCTTTAATAAACAGTCTTCAACAATTTATTTTCTCGTATTAATATTGTACAATGATGACGATGTATGAAAATAAATATTTATTTAGGTACTTTATTAACAACGTCGTAATATATTGATGTAATTAAAAAATCATCTATTTACAGTTTAAAAAGTATACCTAATCAAAAACAAAAAAAAAACAGTAAAATACCAAGAACGCTGGCTGCATTTCCCCGTTGAAAAGTCAAAAAATTCTGCGCGAGCAATGTACAAAATAAATTGTACTGCATAAATACGCAGTCATGCATACATGTCATGTGTACTCATAATGTACTTATGTCAAGTTCTCTCCTATTTAGTAAGTAATACGTGGCGTAATACGTAACATGTGAGTACCTAAGTAGATGTGTGTTCACTGTTTTCGCATGTACAATTTGGAACATTCATATATATGATACAGTGAAATCTGTCGCCAACACCTAACGGTGTGTGTGTGTGTTATTCTCACTTGAGAGCCAGTTCCTATTCCAGGCTAGGCGTTTACCATCTTCGACCACACCGTCACAGGTGAGCTGTGGTCAAATGATAAGCCTGTCAGCCATAAAATAGAAAATATTTTATACAAGTGTGTAACTTTATATAACAAAAAAAAAAATGTATCTATATTCTAAAACAGAATTGCTCCTGTGAACTGTAAAGCAAAAAAAAAAAAAAAATTTTTAATGCTGCGGCTTCACTATGGATTCGGCGAATATTCATTGCACTGTCGTGACAATTCTTGTAGTTCGTGAATTTATGATGTACCTATTCGAGCGAACACGTACATATGCTTACATGTGCTGACCAGCGAAGTTAGTTTATCCAACTTCGCTGGTGTTGACGGTAAATTGGAGCGAATCAAAAGGTTTTGTAAATGGAATTTAGTTTGCCTCAGAATGACATTTGATTAGAAGCAAATGTAGAAAGGATGTTCGCCGATGACAGGATACGAAGTTTTTAACGTGATATCCCGACATTTGCTTGATAATGTGGCCCTAGCATTAAAGAATTAAGTATATGTGCTTGCCTACATTTGTTTTTACCACGAGTATAAAAAAGAAAAAGTACTCTACATAACATAATAATTATGTGATAATAATGATAAAAATAAATACTTTATAGTTACTTTGCCTAGACGTTTTATATTTATATAGAAATGTATATTTGTATGAAAAGCAAAATATCCGGCAGAGATTCAAATCTATTAAGCATTGTTTTTTAAAGACATACTTATTAATTACTGCGTTGTAATATTATAAGGGTACATACACACGGTGAAGCAGAAGAATGCACGTATCAATACATTCGAGCATCCTATATGCACGTGCGCCTTTATCTTAAGTTGCAGAGTTTACCTTCGACCAAAATAAAGTGAATGGACGGGCCCAGTAGAAGCGCATTTTTGAAGATTACAAAATGAGCGCCAGCGCTCATTTCGTTTCAGTTGGTCTCTAGCCGTAGAAAGTGAAACACGAGTCTATTGTTAAACGATAACGAAACATCTGACATAATTATGAATTCGTATGCTTTACTGAAGTGTAAATACACAAATAAAACCGATACCTATTTTTTGTAACAAATATACTGTACATTTTTATAATTAGCTGTTGAAGTATATGTCCGATGGTTTTGACTCGTTTTTACTGATCAAGTTCAATGGTTAGGGCCCGTCCATTCATTTTATTTTGGTCGAAGGAGTTTACTTGCACTGTGTGCAATTACTGATTCTTGGCCACGCACGATTCGTTTTACTTTTACTTCCACGTGATTTTCTATAAAAGCACACGATGCGTAGATCTTACTGGCATGGAGCGTGTTTCCATTAGACGACACGGTGACGACACGGCAAACCCCCGGCAATAAAAATGTACGAAAATACAAGCCCCGTTCCGTAGTTTAACCGCGTGGAAATTCTCTAAGGAACTGTACATCTTTCCGAGATAAAAAGTATCCTATGTCACCTCTCACTCTTTGTTAAAAATCACGTTGATCCTTTGCTCTGTTGCTGCATAAAAGAGGAAAAAAAACCAACAAACAAACATACATTCACGTTTATTATATTAATATAATATGACTACTTTTCGACTGGTTTTTGCAGCACGGCAGCGGTACGGTGATGACTCCCGCCGATACCATTGGCCATGCCAAAAAAAAATTGAGAAAGCAGGCCTATAATATATACACGCACGTGCGCCGTAACAAAACGAGACAGGTGTATTACAGTGGCCTTGTCACGTTCTCGTTCGTCAAAAAGTGACGAATAGATTTTGTCGCGGCGAGCACGCTAGGTCTGCCATGCTTGCCATGCGTCGCTTTTGACGTTGCCGTGACGTCTAGTGGAAAACCACTCATCTATGATACCCACGTACCACGGACCGCCGTCTGACCAACAGGAGGTAAAGCTTTCCCTATAACAAATCAACTGATTGATAGTCGTTCACGAACACAGAATGCATAGTCAAGGCCGACTGATACAGGCAGTCCTGAATCAGTCCAGCTGGATGCATGTAAAATTCAGTTTGATTTCTAGTCTTCCTATATGGCCTCAGTGTGGATTTAAAGAGTTTAGAAGAGGCTTGAAACCCCATACATTTATTTTTCTTCCATACAGTTTGCTGTTATTGTAGCGGATGTATCTGCAAGATATTAAGTAGTGATAATATTTATACTATACCTCTTGTTAGATTTGTAGATGTTGTTAAACACGTGAACTATTTACAAAATATTATACCTTCGTGACGATATTGTTTTAAATGTTAGTGGAAAATATAGACAATGTTATAGATGTATTTCGATGGAGGAAACAATAAAATTCAATAAATAATCATGTGTTTTATTTTTGTCTTGAAGCCTGGGGCTTTACGGAACAGCGCAGTGCGGAAAATTACGCGAACGTGAACTTTAAAGAGCCGAGATACGGTTTGCGGTTGCGCAACTTTTCGCAATCACCTAAACATTAAAAAGGTGTGGCCGACAATAACTTTTATTCGTTTAATTGTAAGGCTGCGTTCTTTACCATTTTGTATGTTTTCAACATTATTAGGGTTCCGTACCTCAAAAGAAACCCCTATAAGATCACTTCGTTGTCCGCAATGACGATTATAACCACTTGAGAGCTCATCTTTTACCGTGTGATGAAAAGGAAATTTATTTTATTCAGGATCTTTTTGAGCGGGTCAATCCTAGGCGCGAAATGAATGAATAAAAAAATAACCAGCCAAGTGCAAGTCAGACTAGCGCGCGAAGAGTTCCGTACTATTATCTATAAAAAAGGCAATAAATATTATAATTTAATTTTATTATTTATTTTTGAAGTGAATATATAATTAAATATTCTGTAAATATTTCAAGCGTTCAGCTACCTGTTGCCGTTATCAATATCGAGCAAAAAAATCACGTTTGTTGTATGGGAGCCCCTTTAAATATTTGTTTTATTCTGTTTTTTAGTATTTGATGTTATAGCAGCAACAGAAATACATCATCTGTGAAAATTTAAACTGTCCAACTATCACGGTTCATGAGATACGGTCATGGTAAGAGACGGACGGACGCACGGACGGAGAGACGGACAGCAGAGCCTTAGTAATGGGTCCCGGTCCTTTGGGTATGGAACCCAAAAAATGACTCATGCGCAATCAAGTGGTTATATTATCTTTGGTTGTCCGTCAACCCGTCGGTCCATCTGTCTGTCAAGACCCTTTTTCTCGGGATATAGTTATCAAGTTGAAATTTATAACATACGGTCTCTTTCAGCTGTGAAATAATCAAACTTGAAATCCAACGCGAACAAAAATATAACTGTTTAACACTGTTTTGTTCACTGTTATAACTGTTTAAGTCGCATATTTTGCAATTTCACGAGGGAATCAAAACTTATGGAGTACTTCCCGTTGACCTAGAATCAAAGACTTTTTATAACTAGACATTGAATGCAGGGCGAACATGTTCAGACACTTCATCAGTAAAACATGCCCACTGATTCCACTGAACCTCACGTCATTTCCGACCAATACCGTAGGTACGCCATCACTATGCTTTGTTTACATTTTGAACTGATGTTGAATGGACCAATTAGCATTTAGTAACCCCTCACCCCGCCCCTCAGGTATTTGACTGAATTGTTTCCATTGAAAATAATCGTAGCTACAAGTCTGGGCTACGTAGTAGCTATACCTAGTCTGTGCCTAGAATTATGAAATTTGGCAAGAAGCAATGACTACATGTAGGTATAAGAAAATATCTGAATACCATAAATATGTAGTTCAATAAGAAAAAAAGCGATGCGAATGGGTATGTGTTTTTTTGCATCTTTACCTATTAATGGCAGCTAGTCGCCATCTTGTGTTTATGACATGTAAAGGGATAAAAAAAATAACTTCATCCTTTCATGTTGTGTTATTAAATAGGTATTTAAAAAAAAAAAGTAATAAAGTGCCGGCTCTCGATGCACTGATCAGACATCGCATTGCCCGATTTAGCTACAATCTCTGATTATAAGGACCATTTACGGTCACTGTTTTTCTCTGTAGAAATACTGGTCAATAATGTTTTAAATTAGTACTCACATATTTACTTGCATTTTAAAATTATTATTGTTATATTATTTGTGATTAATTCTAAATGGATCAGTGTAATCTGAATATAAATAAATGATTTGATTTGATAAACATAAGAATATACGTGTTGACTTAAGAACCTCCCCCTTTTTCGTCAGTAAAAAAAATTGTTCAGATGTACTTATCGTTGGTAGAATTGGATTCGCCAAAAATACTAAAGTATCGCAATTTTTCTAACTATAACAAATATAGATCTTTCCAGAAAAGCAGCCAACATTATGATGTGTATAATATAAATACCTACCCATACCCATAGTACACTTTAGTAAACAAATCTATTATACCCATTTACAAAGTTTATCTCGAAAGAATAAATGTTATGTCAACAGAACGCAGAGAACAGACAATGGTAATGAAATAAGGCGCCGCGCTGACGGCCAAATAAACTGGCAAAGAGTAGAGAGATTGGAGTTGTATAGATGGGATTACTGAACGGTTATTATTTTTACGGCCTTTTAAAAATAAATATAGTTTATTTCAGACACTTTTGACCTATAATGAACAAACAGATATTATAATATCACGCTCATGAGCCCATGATTCGTGCGTCCTGTCTCTATTTATTGTTTCAAAGACATACTTACGTACGACATACTCGTTTACGCATTTAAATTTATTTGAAGATATATAATAATTCAATGTACCTACTACCTACATACTAATGTTGTAAGAAGATAAGTGAAGATAACACAATTGTGTATATATCAATGTACCTTAGTGGAACCCTGTCCCCCACACTAAGATAACATATTATGTCGTGAGGTCTGAATCATTACGAAATGTTTACTGAATACTTATCGTATGTTATTCATAATTTTATAATTTGAAAATGTAGGTAAGCAAGATAGAGGGCGAACAAAGCATGGGCTTTTTACGGGGTAAATCATAGAAAAAAATTCATTCACTTGCAACTAAAAGTATGGAACAGCAGATTTTTATACGAATTTCCTAAATTGTAGACACAAAAGTTGTTGCTTTTGATATACAACCCTTGAGGTGGCTGGTTAATTCAAATTAATTCTGTGTCCGGTAAATATTCGATAATAATCAAAATGACGTAAATTAACAGCTTAGGTTAACGACTGGGATCGGGCAAAAAATCACGCCTTCTTTATATCATCAGCTATATGCCAGTGAAAGTCCCGTCAAAATCAGTCCAGCCGTTTTGGAGTCCATAGGGCACATGCATACATACACACATCGCCTTATATATACACTATCCGTCCGCCCCGGCTTCGCACGAGTGTAAGCTCGGCCTTCGGCCTCGCTACAAAATATAATATAGCCTATGTCACCCGGGGATAGTGTAGCTTCCCAACAGTGAAAGAATTTTTAAAATCGGTTCAGTAGTTTCGGAGCCTATTCATTACAAACATACAAAAATAGGTACAAATCTTTCCTCTTTATAATATTAGTGTAGATAATCAAAGGACATGAAAAACGTCGATTTTTTTAAATTATTTTTAGTTAGATAGACGGCTTAGATTATTGAAATCAGTAAGAACATAAAAAAAACAAAGAAAATATTAAAAAAAAAACATAAGGCTGGTCATAGATTTCTAGAAACCCGATCTATACAGACTTTACCCTGACGATTTTAGTGAATAGTTGACTGACCGTTTGCTCAACAATTAAGTACATAAAACTCGAGGTAAATTAATTTAAAACTGCCGATATCTCTGCTGTATCTTCACAGAGGCACTATATTGTAGGCACATTTCCCAGCATCTAATTCCAAGTTACCCAACCAGCTGGTCTGGGTGAGTGCCAGCAATTGATTGAGACGCACCGCGGAGTCGTCCCGGCATTGTCTCGGGCCGAATTGGGAACATGACGCTGCAGACAAAATGGGATTGATTTAGAAATGTTCGTGCTATACGGTAAAATCTATCACCTACCACGTAGCCTTATCCTAAAATTTAGGATAAACTAAATAACTAACTAACCTAACTTAATATTAAGGATAATGCTATAAACGTGGTAGGTGATAGATTTTACCGTATAGTAAGAACATTCCTAAATTTTAGGATAAGGCTACGTAGTTAGGTGATAGATTTTACCGTATAGCAAAAACATTACTACATTTTAGGATAAACTACGTAGTTACGTGATAGATTTTACCGTATAGCATGAACATTGCTAAATTTTAGGATAAGGCCACGTAGAGCGTGATAGATTTTACCGTATAGCAAAAACATTACTAAATTTTAGAATAAGGATACGTAGTTAGGTGATAGATTTTACCGTATAGCAAAAACATTACTAAATTTTAGGATAAGGCTACGTAGTTAGGTGATAGATTTTACCGTATAGCAAAAACATTACTAAATTTTAGGATAAGGCTACGTAGTTAGGTGATAGATTTTACCGTATAGCAAAAACATTACTAAATTTTAGGATAAGCTTACGTAGTTAGGTGATAGATTTTACCGTATAGCATGAACATTCAGATAGAAATTAAAAAATTGCCACATATACCACTATGTAACAGCGTGCAGCCTAGTGCGTCGCCATGTCAAGAGGGCGTATCATGGAGTTCCCACTAGCTGTGCACGCGCTGGCCGGCCTAGATACCGCTGGAAAAATGCCGTAGAGTCGGACTTCTGCTAGCTCCAATTCGCCCGGCGAGAGACAGCCCGAGACCGGAACCGATGGCGTTCTCTTATGTCGGAGGCCTAGAATACGTTGGGTCACTGTGCCAGTGAAGTAAGTAACATCTTTAAAAGCGGCCAACACTCTTCCATAAATATGCTTGTCTTTTTATTTATGAAAGACATCGTGATGAAATACATTTTCACATATATTTTTAACCAGGATAAAGTAACAGGATCATAAGGAAAGGTCACCTCACCTCATGAATGGGAATAGATATATTTTTAGCTATCCATTCAGTCACAACTTTGTTATATCGCATAAATATTTATGCAACAATGAATGAAATACGACATCAAAGAAATTTCGTTGAAATACCTATTCTCTGAAGATTTTTTGTTGTATTTTTTTTTCTAAGAAAAACTCAGTAAAAAGCTTTCAATAATCCAGCTGGTAGTGAACCTGCCTTCTGTGCTTGTGGGGGCGTGGGTTCGATTCCCACCTAGTACAAACATTCATGTGAGGAACATTTGTGTTGTTTCTATATCTGGGTGATAATACTATTATGTATTTAAAAAACATTTGTATATACCTATATCAGTCTCTGGCAGACATAGTACAAGCTTTGGGGTCAGATGACCTTGGTGCATGTGTGCAAAATTTCCCGAATATTTATTTATTTAATTATACAGGGTTATTGTTAATATATCAGCCATGTCATAATATACCATGACAAACAATTTTAAACCGATGAAAATAAGAAAAGATTTTCTACTGGACCCGTTCTTTTGTTTACATAATAAATGCATTTGCATGCAAAGTTTAGTGTTGGTTCCCCTTCGCCCTCCCCCCGCCCCCCCCTTTCGGTTTAGTACATTCTGTCCGCGAAACCCTGTATATGAGCAAGGATGATTTTAACTAGAGAATCGTCCTTGATATGAGTAGGCTGCAGTGTCAACAGAATAAAATATAATTAGTAATGCTACGCAGTCTACGCGCCTACGCGTCTACGAGCTACGCAGCTACGCAGCTACGAGTACACGAGCTACGCAGCTACGAACTGTATGAGAAACAAATAAACATGATGACTACTTTTACGCACATGAAAAACCGACATTAATGACAGATAAATAAGTATGGACCCGGGCATGTCCTAAAACTGCGACCAGAACCACCGGAGGATGGGCAGCAGCGTCCTAATAGTACACGGTGAACGTACTGCGATCCCCAAGCCACCTGCCAAGCGTGGGAATTATGGCAACACCCCTCTCTATGAGGGATACCTTTGTCCAACAGTGGACGTTAATTGGCTGATGATGTGATGTATGTGTGAAATAAGTATATTGAATTTACTCCAAAATTGTCATAAAATTTATTTCAGTACGTAACTTAAATAACATTCCATCTTCGTTGGTAATATTAAGAAGAAAAAAATTTAAAACACGAACAAAAGGTTGTGCATTGTATTTTCTTGATTTCGAGCTATATGTCGGGCTATAAATCTGTATGTATGAAAATCAATGTGTGTATGTATGTATGGACCGATTTTGACGGGACTTTCACTGGCAGATAGCTGATGTTATAAATAAGAAGTAATCTAAGCGGATGAAAACGCGGGGTGCAGCTAGTATATTAATTATCAATATAAAAAATCGATTTCAAAATTACTAAGTGCTTGAATCTCGATAGTGCTCGAACAAATCATTACTATTGCCAATTCAAAAGGCGTTCGTACAAAATTTATGATATTATTGGAGGTGATAAAAAACCAGCAGAGCCAAAATTAATTACATTTTTGTGAGACCACCTCAAATGCTCTACATAATAATAAAAACACGTAAATATTTTATTACCTGGCAAGTGCATTTATTAAATAAACAAAAAACACAAGCCAACTACAAAATTAAATACAGTTAGTCTGCCCATAGACCACTGAAGGATTTTATTAATTACTTTACCCATTTACTGTGTTTTTAATTGGCAAGACCAATATGATAAACCTCTTGTATTTACTGAGAATTATCATAAAGTATTATAAATTAATCATGATAGTTCAGTTTCAATGAATAGTGTACATCGTTAGACAAAATCAAAGGCTCCGGTATCATCGGTACCATCGTACTTAATCTCTATCAACTTCAATATATTTCAAAAGAATTTCGCCTTTTCAAGTTCGCTATGTTTTCGTAGCTTGAGGGCTGAATTTCCAGGTCTCTGATTCACCCACGCACCCCTATGTATATAAGCACAGGGTTTTCCCAGCCGCGTCAGTCTGCAACGAATTGTCGAGGGGGGAGGTCGCACGATGCGACAGAAAAACTTTTTACGTAACCGCCGAGATCACAACTTCACTACTTGAGGAGCTGGGGTAAGTCTGAGTATAAATTTATGTGAAACCAATCCAATTTCCAATCGTAATTTTTTTCTAAATCAGCTCAGCTTTGTCCACTGCTGGACATAAATTTAACTTAATGACATGCTTTTGGCGACATTTTTTAAACCGTCGTCAAAATCGGTGGTTCTCCATTTAACTGTTATTTGATTGTTTGTGTATTTTACGCGATAATTACCTTCACCGATTGTGTACCGTTTTTATTTTTTACAATCTATATCTTGTTGGTGGTCCCATCTGATTTAAAGAAAATATTCCAATTTAAGAATTTATTTATTTATTTCAATTAAAAACTTTTTAAACCAAATTCAAAAAAGACCGAGGTTCTATCTTAAGTCAGTTTTTAAAGTGATCCACTTATTTACTTTTTGAAAAGCATTATACCTTTTTGACAGACCTTTAGCTTGGCTACTCGTATTAATACATATTTAAATTTCATTTCATTAGTTTGGAAGGAAGTCGTATAGTGCCTAAAGTTTGTTAAAATTCTTGCGATAGTCAATTTGTTAAATCAAATTCTTTTAATCCTTTTTATACATTTTGATAGTGTTCTTAATAATTCATCATTTTGTTGATGTCAGTATCTCCATTAAAATGTCATTAAGCCACGATGGTATTATTGTAATTAAAAATATTTAGTAAAACTTTTACAATGTCAAGGAACTGAAACTACATTTGGATAAATTCACTGGCAGCTACCTGCCGGTGAAACTACCATCAAAATCGGTCCAGCCTTTTGGAGTTCATAGGAAACATACACACATCGATTTTTATATATATAGCTGTGCCCCGATTTTACATACGCTATCCACCAAGAAACGTAATTTTCTTGATTTCAGTTTTTTTTTTCTAATACTTTTTCACACAATTTTATCATCATCATCAGCCAGAAGACGTCCACTGCTGAACTTAGACCTCCACACTGAACGACAGCGTGCCATCTGCTTCCACTGGATGCCCGCGACTTTCACGATATCGTCGGTCCATATAGTGGGAGGCCTAGCTACGCTGCGTCTTCCGGTTCCTGGTCTCTTATCAAGAACCTTAATTTATCCCCATCGGATATCGGTTCTTTGAGCGATGCCACCTGCCCATTGCCACTTCAACTTGCACATTTTAATAGCTATATCGGTGACTCTGTTTTTTTTGGCGAATATCCACATTTCGGATTCTATCGCGCAAAGAATATGGATATGGATCATATTATATATTTAGAGTGTAGTGAAAAGAGCAATATTCTAGATTATAATTATCAATTTAAAAACCAACTTCACACTTAGTAAATACGCAACATCGTTGACTTGATGGATGACATATTTTTTCAGTTATTTTGATTTAAAAACCAAACTGCTAAACCAATTTTGAAGTAATAAATGTAGGTATATGGGACCACCTCTGAAGTATGGCATACTAAACAAAAAAGAAATCAAAATCAATTCATAATTGGAGGAGAAATCAATAAACATATATAAAAAATAAAATATGGAACATCCTCCTAATTTTTTGAAGTCGGTAAAAAATTGGGCCATTTTCACACGGAGAAAGTTTTAGCGAAAATTTGATAACTTACAATCATTGGAAAATTGTAAATTGTGTGAGAGAGCTATGATTTATCAGTGTTATAAAGTGTGACGTGGATAACAACTTATTACATAATCCTGTCAATCGTGAAAAGCTAACACACTCCACGCCAGCCAACTCCTAGCCAATTGAGCCATAATTAAGTTCTAGCTACCATTTAATAGGCAAAGAGATTGACTGACACAGCCAAACTGCCTAATTAGCTAGAACTAATCTCGTTTCCTAGCTTATCATCATACTAATTATATCATACTTAAACGATAAAATGTTTAGAGGTTTGATTGTTTGTCTCTCTTCCACGCAGCAACAGAACAACGGATCGAAGTTTCGTGTTTATAAAATTCGTATAATCATCATCATCCACATGCTTCCTCATCCCACTGCTGGGTATAGGCCTCTCTATGGCTATGCTATCTGGCTCGGTCCTGTGCTATTCGAGTCCAGGGGCCTTACGCCCAACACTAAACACGGGCCCGAATAGGTGCAGTTTGCAAAATCACGCGAACGCGAATCCTTCGCATCGAGCTACGGTTTGCGGTCGGGTGATTTCGCAAACTGCACCTATTCGGGCTCACGTTTAGAGTAGGGAGTAAGGCCCCAGGTTCGATATTGATTGACAGTTCGATATACAGGCTCTATAGTGACAATATCGTCGACCCATCTTACAGCTGGACGACCTTGCACTTTCCTTGCCTCAGGTACTATTCTAATAATAAATTTATCTGTCCAATAAACTTAGAAGTTTTACTCCGCAGATAACCTCTATGAAAAATTCGAAATCAAGCTATCAATGCAATAAATCTGATTCTTTAACTAAGACTTGAAAAATCGACCTTTAAACTAATACGTACGAGTATCTGTTAATAATGTAATCACCAGGAACATATGTAGATACTCAATTAATGGTTTAATAATAATTTCAAGTTTTCTTTACTTCCTATAATTAACAGACTTTAATTGGTGTATGGGCGTATTTAGGATGTCCAAGGTTAATAATTTTTTATTCTTCAACTCTTTGTACTTGAAGTACAAGGTTATACTAATAACCTAGCAATAGTAGCAATCACACAAGAGTTAATTAGGTGTCATAATTATACTCATTATAATCAGCCTATGTCAGTCCCCGATCGATCCGATGCAATAAGTAGATCTTCATGGAAAAATACGATATTATAATTTTAAAAGCATTTGACGAAAACTGTCTCGAAAATCTAGATAATAAACGCAAAATTCAATAGTAAATAATTATTCATCTAAACAACCTACCTTAAAATTAGTAAATACCTACTAAGTGCCCGTTCACACTAGCGCACTTTGATAGAATGTCTATGGGACTAATTTGAAAGTATATCCTTTCAATTGCGATTGGCGATGAGGGAGATTATTTATCTTAGTCTTAGTATCATTGCTGGACATAGTTCTCTACCAAGTCGCGCTACTACAAGGTTCTATTCTGGGTCCTTTATTATTCATTCTTTATTGTGCTGATATAGTGAACTGCTTCCAGCACTGCAAATTTCACATATATGCCGATGACATTCAACTGTATTTGTCTTTTAAGCCCGGGGATATTCGATCAGCTGAGTTTAAATTAAACCAGGATCTGGAAAGAGTTGAGGCTTGGGCATCAGCTAACTCTCTATTACTGAATGCCAAGAAAACGAAATTCATGATTTTAGGTTCGAAGCATCAAACACTAAACATAGCGCTTTTAAATCCTATAATAAAGGTAGGCAGGGAGGTGATTGCGCGAGTCTATGAGGCTCGAAATCTTGGACTCATTTTAGACGAGCAGTTAAAATTCGAACAGCACATTAGTGAAATTGTGAGGAACTGCTTTTATCGCCTCAAAGTTTTATACAAGATAAGAAAATATATCAGCACTGATCTACGTATAATGCTTGTAGATTCGCTCGTTCTCTCTAATTTCAATTATGTTGACGCGGTGTATGGTCCTTGTCTTTTCGTGAAAACTGCTCGTCTTATCCAGAGAGTACAGAATGCCTGTGCTCGTTTCTGTTTTAATGTGCCCCCGCGTGGTCACGTTACTCCATATTTCAATCAACACAATATTCTAAAAATGGAACAAAGGCGTGCACTACATCTGGCTACTTTAATGTTCGGTGTGGTCAAATACCAAGTGCCTTTTTACCTCTACTCAAAGCTTACTTGGGCCAGTGATAACAAGCGCTACCCGACTAGGACTACCAGCAAGTTGCTGCTGTGCACACCGAGACATGGCTCTGCCGCGTTTCGTGGTAGTTTCAGGTTTAATGCCACTAAATGCTGGAACTCTCTTCCGCCACCGATACGGGAGCTCCAATGTAAGTTTAATTTTAGGTTGAAGTGCAAGAAGCATTTGTTGGAGTTGCAGAAGGCAAATATCTTCTAGCCTTATTTCAGTAAATGCTTCTTGTATTTCCCATTTCCCATCTTCTAATATTACTTATATTTATGTATATATATTTTATTTTATTCCTCCAGCATAGTGTCATCCACATTCCACTTTACTTTATCTGGTCTAACATGTAACTTTTCACTAATTATTAAGTATATATTAATGTCTCTATGTGCTTTTATACACATATATTTCCTTTTATGTTTTGTTTTTACATTTTTTGCATGTTTATTCTATGAATGTTTGTTGTTTTTTTTTTACTCTGAAGTCCCGTGCGTCTCAGGAGGTCAGTGCTGAAAATCAGCGTTGCAGAGAAATCTGTAGCATTATAGCTGAGCACTGACCTTTTTTGTCGTACTGGACACTACAATGACAACTGAACATGTAGGTATTATTGTTATTTTTTAAATTATTATTTTAATTCAGTTTTTGTAATGTTGATGTTGTAGTGTCTTGTGCGTAAAATAAATGTTTTTTCTTTCTTTCTTTCTTTCTACTCACTTCGATCTTTTCATCAATTACGTGTAGATAAGCTTTATTTTACTTAGAGCTGAATGTGATGCGTTTTTTAGGTTTAATAATGTTTATACTCAATTAAGTAATATTTTTGGTGTATGTTAAAATTAACTACTTCGTATATATCTACGTAAAGAGAGTTCATTTGTAAAAAGAAAATTCTTATGTCCCATGACTCAAATAATGAGCACACAACATGGCTTAAATAGGATACAGTTGTTTTTTCTTTGTCAGAATAGTGTCTGAAAAATCATAGTATACAATAGTATAGATGTACATAATTAAAAGTAAAATTACCTCCTTTCTACCGTTCTGTGTTATGCTTTTTCGACTATATTCTCACCTGATATGAAGCTATGAAGCGACCGCAAATCATTTGCCTGCGTTTCCTAGTTTAGGTATTTTTAGGCCGAAAGCCACATGACGACAAGGAAATTTTGGTCGGCACTACGAGCCATATAGCTAACGCTATATGGGAAGCACTAAATTATCGAATGAGTTATATAATCACTTATATCGCGCCGGCCTCGCACGCGACAAGCTTTCTTGGACATAACTCGTTCGCGAAACGAAATCTAGGTTAACTATACTTAACTTTAGGGTCGCTAGCTTTGTGATCAGGTATCTAATGTCACGGGAACTATCCGTAGAGGATGAAGGTCATAATACCGTATAGGCCCTTTGGAACATGGCAATTAGAATCATTGTGTTACATGGAGTACCCTAAATAATAATTAAAACATTGAAATTAAATTAAAAGCTTGTTTAAAATAATATTTTTTTAATATATGCTTGTTTTCATCCCCAAATCTACCCAGCTACCCAGGGACCATCCCGAACCTACATAAATCTCTCGGCACATCATTTATCAAAAACAATTAAGGTGTTTAGTTTTTCAAGTTTATAAAAAAATGATAAAGATGAAAATCGAATTGTATTTTATATCTAACAGGGCCTCTGGGTGATAGCTTCGGCCCCAAAAATGCCTCCCAAAAGTTCGGGCTATACCCGAGAGTAAAATAAAGTCATACACCATTTAATCCAGTTTAAGACTGAATTCCTCTACCCTATATAGTTAGCGCCATATTGGTCAGAAAGACCTTATATGTTTTTTTATATATAAAGCGACTTGGCGTCTTTTCTAGGTTTGGGTAAGGCATAAGTACTTTAATTTGGGTGCATTTATGAGACTTTGTTAGCTGTTGTATGGACATAATCAAGGTATTCAATAAAAAGAGAACAATGTAGTGCATGAACACAACACAATACTTATAATGATGAGATTGTAGTGGTAGGACTCTTTTGCAGGGGTCCGCCTGGGGAAGTACCACACCTTTGCCAGTTATTCAACCGCCAAGCAGTAGTGTGCAAACACTACTGTGTTCCGGATTGAAGGGCAATGTTTCCAGCGAAATTACAGGGCACACAGAGATTTTACATCTTATATCTCGGGGTGACGAGCGCAGTGCATTGCCATCCAGGGTTTTGAACTGTTGAAGTTCAAAATTCTGAGCGGCGTTGAGCTGTTATGGGCAAGCGTGAAGAGCCATAAGGCGAGCGACTTCGCTCGTCTCGTCACTCAGTATCATTTTTTTTTAAACACTACGTTAATGCATGGGTATGGAACATAATAATCTCATAACGTTGATGAGACATTTTCTCCATTCTAATAAGTTTAACTGGCTTCATTAATTTTATTTTCGATGCCATCGCTCGAAAAACGGCGAAGGAAAACACCATGAGGAAACCGGCATGTCCAAGAACCTCAAAAAATTAGTTCAAATACATATGACATTCACCAAGATGCAATGGGCCATCATGGTGTATTAGGGTCCATCCTGCCTCTGAGAAAGGCCTGCATCCTGGCAATGAGAACATGATAGGCTGATAATAATGATTAATTTTATTTACTCTACTAATATAATTTGACTGACGAAACTAGAACCTACTTCTCCTACTTTTTACTGTTTCTTATTTTATAATAAAGATTTTTTTATTTCCATTTATATGGAACTGTGAAAGTTGAAACAACAATAAAATGCTTTTTATATCACAATGATTTGTCAATGAAAATGAAAACTTTCACTACATGCCATGAAGTCATATTATTAAGTCGCCAATGTGAAAGCTATAATTTTTACATGCCTTTTAGTGCGCAAAGTTCTGTTATGCTTTGCATTTCATTTACGTTTGTGCTTTTTATTGTACTTTTTCTATTTTACTGTATTTTTATGCGCCGAGTTAAAGTTATGTAGTGATTGACAAGATCGACTAAAACTACCTTGTCGTAAAAGCTATATTTCTGTCTAGGAAAAAGTAAAAAGATTATACATATCGTGTTTTTTTTTTCGTGTTTTTAAATGACTAGGTGTTTTGGATGATATCACTAGAAATCATATCGTGGCATTATATTATTATCTTGCAGAAATTGCAACACACACATTTATTGATGCCTCTACCAAGAAGTACTTATCCATCACTTTATTCGGGTATAAATTGAGCTTCGGTGTGAGTCACGGCTTACTTTGCTTGTCTGTGACTATGACTGATCTCATCGTCAGTGGGCGAAGTAGGTACGAGCATTCGCGACGTAAAATACGAAACGAATTTTATACAAATATAGAATTTCGAAATTGAAATTTGAATGGAAATTTTGAAATTGACTGCCCCGGTGGCTCAGTTGGTAGTGAACCTACTTCCTGCGCTTGGGGGTGTGGGTTCGATTCCCATCTAGGACAAACATTTGTGTGATGAACATTTGTGTTTGTTCTATGTCTGGGTGTTAATATCTATTTAAGTATGTATTTAAAAATATATATGTATGTATATCAGTCTCTGGCAGCCATATTACAAGCTCTGCTTAGTTTGGGGTCAGATGACTATGTGTGCAATAATGTCCCAGATATTTATTATTATTTATTTATTAATTCGATACGTATTTTATGTAGCGAAAATTCGTACTCCGGCCACAGATGTAAACTAATACTTCTGGTCAAACCACAGATATCTACTACGTTAGTTGAGGACTTACATGATTTTTGGAAATATTATTCGTGCAAAACACTTCCAATCGATAAACACACACATTATTCTCGATTTGATCCGAACTGTCCCAGCACTATTCGAGGATTTTGACATAATTTCATTTCAATCAAGCTACATTTAATAGACTGTAGTAGGCAGGTCGCTTCGCCTTTGTGGTGTTCTTCCCACAAAGACATTTCAAAATTCGAATGTACTATAAGATTAGAACAGGAATAGATTGTAACATGGTCGAAACGTCGAGCGAAAGGTATCTATTTTTACCTATATTTAATAGTGCGCGATAAGTCCCGATAAATATGAAAACAGGAATAGATTCTGCTAGATTGTTCTGATATGAAGCGAAATTCTTAACTACCTGAAAATTTTATAACTTGACCCTGGCTAAATATAGACAAGCTTTCTTAAGCCAAACCTGACAAAAAAATGCTTGTATCGCGTACGTGGATGATAAAGATTAATATCTATAGATAAAATATATGTACAGATACACAATTGAGTGTGGCTACCAACATTTGTTATGAAAAAACTCTATCAGCTGTGCTATGTCTCTTTCTAATTTTTATATGCAACGTGGGCATTCTGCGCATCGATCCAATGCAGTCAATAATTCACCATAACCGTGGCAAGGAGAAAGCTATTTTTATACCGTGAACTCTTCGTGTCGCTTATTGCGCTGTTTCAACATAAGGGGAAATAAATTATTGGTTCGAGGTATAATATAAATAGTCTAATAACCAATCATGTTATCGTTCAGTATGGTCAGTCTATGGATGGATGACCGCAAGTGGCATTTAGGGGGCATCCTAGCACAAAAAGGAGGAAGGGGAGGGGGTCAAGAAAAATCTCACGTCAACTTTTAACTTTTTTCGAGTGTCTCATTCTGACGTTAGGGAGGGGAGGGGACAATCTCACCTAGTGTCCAAATTAAAAGAAAAGTTTCACATAATTACGTAATCAATGGGTGATCCTTTACAACTGTTATAACTGTTTCACGTTACCCGTTACTTTTTAATCTCTTGTCGTATCTAATTTCACCTCAGTAAAGATATTTTTTTTAAATATCAGAACACGATAAGTATTGTTTTGCTCGATCAAGATGATTAATAAAACACCTCTCTATGCGACTTGTTAAAAGGTAGGTATTAAAGAGTTTATACTAGCCACCTCCCGGCTCTATGATCAGGCCTTCATCATCATTGAAGGCTTCTACTATTTACCTCCTGACTCCATCATCAGAGCAGTTCGATGAAAATATAAACCGACTTCATATATTTCTTTACTAGTTACGAGTCAACCTAATAAAAGCGTTTAAAAAGTGATGTGGTTACAGATGCTTTTGTAGAGGGCTGAATTTACTTGGACTATAATTAGCTACTAATTGACATTCAAAGTAAACAAAGGTTATTCGTACGTCTACCAAGTTTTGAAAGTCCTTTTAAAGTTAATGTTTAGCACCACATTATACTAAAACTTACAAAACAACCCCACTTTACGACCAATAGCACGCATTGTATTACATTGCCTATCAACATTTTATGCAGCAGTTTTAACGAAAATCGCATTTAAATTTTCTATAATGCTATGGTGAACACTTACACACTTTGAATACCTCTTAAAATGGACCACTTAAAAAATTGGTGACCAGCAAGATTCGAACCTTCTACGACTGTTTCCAACTAAGCCATGATCATCTCTAGCCGATTTTTAACTACTCATTACAACCGACGTGTTGGCGGTATAAATTAGATTTGTAGTTCATCATGAGCCAGAAGACGTCCACTGCTGAATATAGGCCTTCCGCTTAGATTTCCTCACTGAACGACAGCCTGCCATCTGCCCGCGACTCTCACGATGTCGTCGGTCCATCTAGAGAGGCCTAACTACACTGTGTTCCGGTTTGTGGTCTCCACTCAAAAATCTTTCTTCCCCATCCGTTATCGGTCCTTCGAGCAATGTGGCCTGCCCATTGCAAAGCTATGTGGGTGACTTCGGTGAATATCTTCGTTCCGGATTTTATCGCGCAAAGAAACTCCAAGCATCGGTCTCTCCATTGGCCGCTGTGCAACTTTGAGTTTTTCCAAAATATGTATTAACTGTCATCAAATGCGATACTAAAATCTTAAAACCAAAACACTAAAAAAATTGGTCATTGTCCTTCCATGGCACTTAAGTTGCTGGCAACGTGCCTGTAACAAAATGGACAAGTGCTTTAGTACGAGTAAAACAGTTAATTCGCGTGCCAAATTGTACGCCAAAAATGTAGGTAGATTCGACTATAGAAAAGTACAAGGGGTTGTGAATTTTATCACTTCATTATTGGACGTGGTGCAATCATTCGTTATGGGAATGGATTCCCATAAGCTTTGATCACATCCATCGGGGCGGATACAATAACTACTTATGTATCGTCACACATGTCCATACTGTTAGTCTAACAAATATCATTAAGTATACTGGGTTACGCGGAAAGGTTGTACTAGACCAAAAGGTGTCCAGAGTACTAATTATTATGAACAGCTTTTACTATAAGAGCAACTCTGAAATTGCGATAAAAAATATCAGATGTTCTATAGAAAACGGTCACTCACGCTCTACAAAATGTGTTAAACAAACAGCTGCTGGTCTATTCTGCAAGCTAAGTGAATGCGCAAGTGAAGTGATAAGCTAAGTGAATGTGATTTTTTCTTGCCTATTTCTGCAGATAAATGTCAAAATATCGAATTATATTCAGATGCAGGTTCTTTATTAGCCAGTTTGAGTACGCATAATAAGTGGAAGGGACTACAGTCAAGGGTGATCACTCGACATTTTGACATTTCTCAATAGTAATCGACAAGAAAAATACACGTTCACTTAACTTATCACCTCACTTGCGCGCTCACTTAGATTGCAGAACAGACCGCCTGATATTTTTTCGCTATTTCTGGATTTGTCCAATGGTAAAAGTTATTTTCCTGTTTTTAATATTTTATATAGTATTGTTTCTGTCATTAATAAATATTTTTCTTTATTTCTTTCTTTCATAATTTTAGGTACTATATGGACCCCTTTCGGCTAGTACACCTTTTCCGCATAACCTGTATTACCTTCGAGTACGTATCTAATACAGGTTTTCCTTTTTTACAGAACAGAAGATGTGAGAACGAGCACAGCGACCGGTGACGGGCATCGATGGAAAACGAGTAGTCTAAACGAGTTTTTTTTTCTCTTTTTTTAAAGACTGTAGTAGTGCCAGCGGTTACGATGTTTTTTTTTTTAATTCAAAAAGTTGTTTCCCTATCCTGGTCAGTTTCAATCTAAGCAGGTGTAGTCCCGTAGCGCAAACTCAAAGCAACATGGACCCTCGAGTATTGGAACCGAACGTTCATGATGCCAAGGGCAAGTGTAGTCCACAGCCATGGGCGATCAGCGTGACCACTCTGTAGCCATCCTTCCTATTCCCATCGCAACTGCTGCGCTAAACGTAGATGGGTCATTTCACGTAGGGACTTAGGATAATAGTAGGATCTGAACTTAACTCTCGTGATAAGGGTGAGCTGTGTGCAACAACTTGATACCCTTATAGACATAGACATTAAAGGTACATGTAACTTATTTGCAATAAAAATCAAACCTTTCAGAATGCTGATTGGTCTGCTTAAAGTCACGACATCGACACCAAATTCATGCATATGTGTTGATTAAAAATGCTCGTCTTGTACCAGGTGTCTCTAGGGTGGAAAGTTGTTGGTTGTTAGAAAGATTTCTGAGAAGCGTTCTCTTTCCAGGAGAGACACTGAATGGACAGCGTCTGATAGAGTTCAGGCTCGGGCAGGAAGGTGAGTCGGAGCAGGGCACGGGACTCGCGGTCGCCTCTGCCGAGCTGATGGTGCGCGCCGAGACTTCGGCGCGGGCGCGCCGCCTACGGTACACGCTGTGGGCCTTTACGGTAATTACAGATAGTTTTGAACAGCCATTGTTTTGAATAGGTGTGTTCTACCATTTTCCACCACCACTCAGTGTACCATTTGATCCGGTCCTGTGCAGTCTCGCCCCCTACATTATTACCACTTTCGCAATGTCTTCTGACTAGTAGTCTCTTTTTACGTTTTGTGGTCATCACTTAACTTTCCGCGTGAGCAAGTTTCACGTTCATCTCCACTCACTACTTTAGGTGTAGTAGAGATGTTTAAATATGGTTTTATGTTAGGTGAGCGGCAACTCAACCGTGGGTGAGCTAGCGGGTGCGGCGCGGCGCGACCCGGGCAGCGGGTGGCAACGCATCGACGTGACGGGCGCGGCGCGGCGCTGGGCAGGCGCGGGCGCACGCGAGCCGCTGCGTCTGCTGCTGGACTGCAGCGGGTGCGGCGGGCGCGTGCGCCTGCGACTGGGCGGCGGGCAGGCGGCGCGCCCGCTGCTGCGACTCCGGCTGTCACCGCCGGCCGCGCGCCGCCGCCGCGCGCTCGACTGCGCCGCCGCCGAGCACGGTCGCTGCTGCCGGCAGACGTACTACGTGTCGTTCCGCGCGCTGGGCTGGGACGACTGGATCGTGGCGCCGGAAGGCTACTACGCCAACTACTGCCGCGGCGCGTGCGCCCCGCTCCTCAACTACCACTCGCAGGTGGTGGAGGCGGCGCGAGCGGAGCGCGCCGCGTGCTGCGCGCCCGTGCGCTTCTCCGCGCTCTCGCTCATCTACTTCGGCGCCGACTCCAACATCATCAAACGCGACCTCCCCGAAATGGTGGTCGAGGAGTGCGACTGCCCGTAGCGGCCCGTGTACATACCCCCGCCCGCCCGCGCCCCGCGCTCCGCCCCGCTCACAGCTCGCTTCCGCCGCTCTCGACATCCGATTTGATCCGAATCGATTATAAATAATATTCTCGACTTGTGTAATATTTTGTTCCTCGCGTTCGAAAGACTATATCCTAAATAAATCAAATAAATTAATATATCTGTGTACGCAGGGCCGGTCGCGTCATCGTACCTCAGGCCGCGCGGCGGTGCACCTCGTACTGTAAGCGCTCGCGGATGTTTCTATAATCTTGTTTAGGACTATATATGAGCTCTCTGCCGCACTGCTGTGATGTATAGTTAGACCGAGGCAAGCTCGTTCCCGGTAAGGCTGGGGTACACGACAGCCCGCGACGTGAGATGCGAGCTCGCGACGCCGTGTGTACACGCCCTAACTAAATAATTTAATACTACGCCGTTTTCTTTCACCGCGTTTGGTGATCGCTTGTAATTATTGTAAACTGTATTATAATAATTATTATAATTATAATAATAAATCAACTTTTTCATAATTATTATAACTTCTTTTATTGGTCCGCCCACACTGCTTTCATTCACCCATACTTACCAGCTATAAGGACTAAAATACTTTAAGCAAAGCATTCGAAGTCATTTAGGTATCACTATATAGGACAAAGATGGAGTATAGTATTATCAATAGATAATATAATTAGCTTAATTGTAAGTTCATACATACAAACAGCCAATATCATAAAGATATCTTGATAACTATGAAACTGACCCGTTTTCTAAAACATTAAAAAAAGTTAATCTGGGTCAAGATCTTATCACATTAATGGTTTTTGAAATTATCTCAATCACAGAAAGTTATCAGAACTAATGGTTTCTACCATTTCCACTGACTGCCGTAGCTTAGGAAGTAGTTTGAATAATCCTGTAAAAACAGTAATAAATTAGATTCTTGATGAACTACTTTTGCTCAGTTGCGCGTTGATGTCTTTTACATGAAAAAAATCAATAAAGAAAAAACATATAACCCTTGATTCAGGTGGAGATCGATTGTACTCCAAAGGATGTAGTGTCCTTCTTGGGACAAACATGTAAAACTTTTTATTTCAATAAATGCAGGAAATCTAGGAAAGCCGGAAAATAATGAACAAGGTGGCTTGTAATGTAAGGAATGGCTGTGGTGTACAGCAAGATTTACAAGTTGAAGTGGCTATGGCAGGCTATTCGCTCGATGTACCTACCGATAAACTTAAAGACAAGGATATTTGATCAATGTGTGTTGCCAGTGATGACATATGGTACTGAGACGTGGTCCTTAACTGTTGGCCTTTTTACACAACGGGCAATGGAGAGAGCTATGCTCGGAGTTTCTTTGCATGATAGAATCTGGGACGTAGATATTCGCCAAAGAACCGACATAGCTATTTTTCACCAAAGAACCAGAGTCACCGACATAGCTATTAAAATTTGCAAGTTGAAGTGGCAATGGGCAGGCCACATCACTCGAAGAACCGATAACCGATGGGGAAGAAAGGTTCTTGAGTGGAGACCACGAACCGGAAGACGTAGTGTAGGTAGGCCTCCCACTATAGATGGACCGACGACATCGTGAGAGTCGCGGGCATCCAGTGGATGCAGTTGGCAGGGTGTCGTTCAGTGTGAAAGTTAAAGGGGGAGGCCTATGTTCAGCAGTGGACGTCTTCTAGCTGATGATGATAATGACCTACGGATATCGATGAGGAAGCGGGTGGAGACCATGCATGAACCGGACCGACACAACATCGTGAGAATCGCGGGCATCCAGTGAATGCAGATGGCGTTCTGCCTTTCAGTGGAGGCCTATATTCAGCAGTAGACTTCTTCAACTTTTTTTTTTTGACATTATTGCACACATGGTCATCTGACCCCCAACTAAGCAAAACTTGTAATATGGCTGCCAGAGACTGATATACATACACATATATTTTTAAATACATACTTAAATAGATATTAACACCCTATATATCTGTTCTCCTATCCACAGTTGTTCACCTCAATAGCCCAGATTTTTTAAAATCCTATTCTGTACAATAGTTTCAGATTCCCTTTTATACACATTCCATAATTGTATTTTTATATTCAACAGGGCCTCTTGGTAGTGGCTTCGGCCCTACCAATGCCTATTAAATATCCGGGCTAGACCCGAAAATAATTCAAAATTATAAATAATAAAAAGGAAAAAATAATCAAAACATTAAAAAAGTATGTGAAAAATAATCATAATTTTCAGTCCATGCGTAGGTAAATAATACTTGAATGAGGTTACAAACAGGTGTGCCATGATGAAAATAACTTTTAGTTTTACAAAGGATCGACAGTCAAAGTTACCAATATGTACGTTCACTAAAAAGCTAAATTTGGATGATCATAATATGCGCTTGCCTCAAATATTAAACTCCGTAGGCGTAGGGTCTTGAACACTGCCCTAGTAACACTTCCCCCGTTCCGTCTAAGCTGTTATTCGAGTACGTACAAAATTTCTCAATACGCAAAGAGGTTACGGTATTTCACTAAAAAGAGGGGAATGCACAGAGGTTATGTAATAATTAACAAACATTTTTTTTTGACTTTTCTCTAGTATAGTAGATACGAGTATCTTAACATTGGACATTTCCAAATCGTGAAATTGCAATACCTAACTATGTATATTTACATAAAGGACGTTATAAAACCTAAATTTACATTCAATTATATAAAAAACTACTTACAATAAATGCGAAGAAACTAGTTTTTCTGTGCACGAAGTACCTACGAATATTTGAAAAGTAATATAAAGAACAAATTCCATACAAATTTCAAATTCTAAATTATCGTATGTATTGAAACTTGATTGAAACGTATTTTACGCATCTAACATTCCTACTTCCCCATCATTGTATAGACATTTGTATTTGTATTTATTCAGTTAGAACGGTTAAACACCAATTACACTAACGATAGACAATAATATTACTTAATTATACAATTTAAATACCTACCAGATCAACTAATTACATGTCTAAGCGTACTTAAATGTGATGTCACAATATACATATAATAACAATACATATGATTATAATTATTAAAATGTCAAAAAATACAATAATTAATTAAAAGTCAAAATGTCAAATGATCACAATATTACAATAAATAGTTAGGTGCCATGCAAAAAATTTAAAAATATCGTATTACAATGAATAGTTAAAAAAGTCAAAATGTCAAACTAAATTATAACAATACCTACAATAAATAAATAATTATCATGCAATTAAAACTATCATACTTAGTCAATCACGCAATCCTCTCACAGTACCGCAAGCATTCCGACATTATCACCTTCCATTCATCCGCAAACACGTCACACTCTTGTTTAGCGTCAAGGAGGGTATTAAGCGTAGCAAGTGATCGTGGTATCGGGCATTTTTCGTGGGCAACTGTCTTATAACGCGGGACTGCAAAAAGCTTATGCTTCCTGCCTCGAAGATACTGGTCAGGAACAAAAAGCCGACATAGCTGGTCATTAAGATCCGGCGCATCTACTTTCCCTCGAAGGATCTTACACATTATTGTTAGCTGGTCATAGGACCTCCTAACTTGTAGAGAGTTGTACCCTAAGGAACCGAGCAAAAATTTTGTCGGGTACATAAATGGGTAGTACTATACATACGCTTATATAAATACCTAATAATAATAATAATAAGCCCCCTAAAGGCCAACCACACGTCCTGATCGACCATCTGATCACGTGGGGGGCGGGCAACGCAATGAGAAATTACTGGTGCGGCTAACGTGGCTCTGGAACGTAGGACAGGAGAAGGGTAGGTTAGAACTGGAATGAGTAGGAGTAAGTAAGTAGGTACCTAAGGATAAGGAGTAAGTAACTGGGTAAGGGCAGAAGTAAAGATGTAACATCAGAGTAGCAGAGAAGCGGAGTAGAAGAGAATGAATTGAAGAGGAGGTAAAGCTACTTAGGGCTCTTAGACGTGTGTCTTATCGAGGTTTAAGTAGAACAACCAACATCAGCGCGGGATGTTGGCTCTGGATTGGCGGCGGAAGAGTGTCTTGTACACCAACGGCGGCAACCGCAGGCTTAGATAGGTAGCTTACTGCGCGCCCACTCGTTATGGACAAATGACGTGGGCTCACAATCGTCCAAAACAAAAAAGATGGAAAGCGGAAAGAATAGGTACAATTTACGGTCGCTTCCCGGGGGCGATCGCCGGGGCGCATCTGGAGCCGGTGCTGGATGCCACAGCATGCGAACCGTCGGTAGCGGAGAGTCGAGCAGGCGGGCCTCCGTTAGCTCTACACCCTGTGCGCGGGGTGTACGGGTAGATGCTACAGCCGACAAACAAATGCAACAAGAACCAGTATCACCTTCATCAACGCAAAGTTTATTCGAGTCTCCCGCAAGTTCACCACTCTCATTTGAGACTCAATTTAGATCCCGTACTACTTCAATTTCAACAAATCCAGAGGATGTTGTGCAAGAGGCTTACGCCGACAAGCTTGTACCCACCACTGGAAAATCGCGTGCGAGAAAAAAGTGGACACAAGAAATGAATTGAACACACGTTTCTTAGGAACACAAGCATCGAAAATGTTGTAGAGTGTTGCGTATAAGTTTTCTGTACTCACACAAACATCATTTATTTTATAAAATTCATCCCACGATACATTGGCAAGCATATCAATTAATAAAACAGAATCAATATTCTTAAAATTCCAATCCTTGTCTGAGTCAATATTACTGGGCTCAATACTGTCCGAAAGACGGGAAGCAACAGTTTCGATGCCAATGTCAAGAGGTGGGTGATGAGGATCTATTTTTATACACGAACATTTGTGTTACTTCTCGTCAGTACGACATCTAACATCCTACCATTAATATTTGGTACAGTATTATATTCGCACAAATTACAATAAGACATAAAATAACAAAAGTAATTGTTTACATTCGAAGACGCAGTATATAAATTTAAGTCACCAAATATTAATATAATTCCTTTCAGGTCATTTATAAAACTTTCTACCTTTAAAAACCACCTCATGTAAAAGTCATCCGAAGCGTTTGATTTGATGTAAACGACGCAAATATAAACCCTATGACCATGCCACTCGAAATTTGACCGTATTTGACGTCTTCTCCTCCGCCGACAGATTCCAACTCAGTGCGCCGGCGCAGCTCAATAGGTGCTCGCCCGGCTAGTAGCACCGGAGCGGTGCTACTAGCCGGGCACGGCACGTAGTAGCACGGCGTATTTCTATCACGTCGCAATACATTCCAGTCGCCGTTCACTACTTCAGAGTCCGCAACTGACTCGTCTAAGAAAGTTTCAGTTTGCCGCAACCAAGTGGCTATCCAGTAAAATCAAGTTATTCCGCCAGTCTTTTAATTTACCTTTGAGCCCACGAACGTTTTGGTAATATACAAACAAGCTAATATTACTTTTTGTTGTGCTGGTGTCGCCCTATCAGAGGGCCGTTCGCGAAAGGGCCGTGAGTTGGTGGTAGGCCCAGCGCTGGAGTTAGCATTTGTGTATTTTGCTGGTCTCCTATAGTTAACCCAGGCTTTAATTCGGGCGTTGATTGGCCATACATCGATCGATAAGCAAGTATCGTAGTAACCTGCTGGAACTGCTATTTTATACGATTTATAATCACCTTTCGCAGTAAGTTCTTCTACTGTACAAGATCCATTGGGGCATAACTGAGTTAGGTACTGACGCACATCTTCAACGCCTGATGCCATGTTCCACAGGTGTATATATCTACGCAGTTCAACAGCTTTCAATGACGTCACTCCTGCTGTTCTGCTGTACCACACATTGAAGTATAACGTCGGTTTTGTGCTTATATACCTCTTCCCACTTCCACTTCTTCCCGCTGAGCTTTAACTTGTGGGTCCTCCACCAATCTTAATTCCGGGACTATTTCAAGAGAGCAGTTTGGCCTTGGGAGATCAGATTGCGGTTTAGCATTTGGAGAACACTGAGCACGTAGGTCTTTCTTTTTCTGTGTATGTACTTGTATCCCATTACTCGGTAGTTTAGTGCGAGCCCCTACTTTAGATTGACGCTGCGGCTGGGGTGTTGACGTTGACGATTGAGCTAATGGGCTGACTGCTGGTAAAGGTTGAGTCTGGACAGCCACAGTTGGTGCCTGAGAGGGTTGAATATGGGATTTCGTAGCATCGAGGCACTGCGCATTGCTATCGCACTTAATTTTCTCCATCTTATCCAATAAGTTAATTATTTGGAACGCGTAACTCTCCATCTTCGCCTCGCAACCTGCTACCACAGATACGGCAAGAGCAAGCTTTTTATCGTAGTCGACAATAGTGGAAACTGCTTGACAGAGCTTACTTTCATAGTTAGCTAATAAAATATTGGAATTAGTAAGCTGTTCTCTCATCAATATTATTTCGTGACGCAGCTCACAAACCTCTTCTGTTAAACCTTGTGTATCATATTTTCCTACTTCCTCTTCCGACTGAACATGTACTACCTTCTGCCGGACAGTTACATTACAATCTTGTTGTTTTTTTGGAAATGCCTACCGGAGTTGAGTTGCTGTCTCTACCTTTCTTAGACACACATTGACACTCGGGACAGGCCCATGTTGTAATGGCAGCTTTTGTAGGTTTTTTTCTCTGGTACACAAGAGATGGTGACATGTACTCTCCATGATTAGGTACCTATAAGAGGCCGAACTGATCGAAGCAATTTAGCATCATACAATACAATATGACTTTATTATGCACCATATCAATAAAAAGTTACTTATACTCATACTCATTTATTTATACCTACGATCAGTATATGTCAGATGTAAAATATTATAAAATGTCAATAAAAAATACTTAATAGTACTAAGTAAAAACTAATAATAATTAAATACATTTAGGATGTTACTTAAAATTGATACAAAAGCCGGCAGTATAATAGGCGGCCATATCGCCTTAAGCGATTTCTTCCAGGCAACCTTTGGATGGACATGAACTGAAAGAGTAGGGTTGGTATTGTAGATAATTATACATACATACAAATATTGAATTCATAATGAGTCATACAGAACACCTACTTTTTATTCCCGAAAATACAGGACATTGTTATTGAAGAAACAATAGAAGTTATGTGTTTAAGCTAAAAATGAAGCTAATTAAAGAAAAGTTAATTAAAAATCATATTTCCGCAAGTTTTTCTAGACACAAGTTGTGAAATCTGCACGGCTACTGTGTAACAATTATATCTCCCCTGAAGTTAGTCCCCTCCCCCCTAGATCTTCCCCCCAGATCGGCGCCGGTCGGTCGCTCGTCGACACAGGAAAGGAAACGCAGGGACCCAGTGGAACCCGCCGGCTGCGACTCCGTGCGTACGATCGATGGACGTTCCAGACATCGTGACGCCGGCGACGCGACGGAGCGAGGTATGTAGATGGCTAGATATGATTTTTCTCTAATGAGGTAAGGAAGGAGGAGGTACTTAATACGACTGTTTTTTTTTATAACACTTTTAAACTAACACGGTTGTTCACTACAGTTATAATTATGATTATTAACGGGATATTTACCGTGGTAAGGTTGTGGAAGGAGCTCCCGATATTTCGGCGCAGTTACATGCACCATGTTCACGGGAAGCCTGAACATGGACTGAACAGTCTTACCGTGAACATGGTGCATGTAACTGCGCCGAAATATCGGGAGCTCCTCTGAACAGTCTTCCTCTGAACATGGTGCATGGAACTGCGCTGAAATATCGGGAGCTCACGGTAAATATCCCGTAAATAATCATAACTGTGGTGTTTTTTGTATGTTTGTTACCACAGAACTTTCGACTAGGTGAACCAATTTTGATGATTCTTTTTTTTTATTTAAAATTGGTGGTTCCGATTTGGTCTCATTTCAACTTGGTCCAGTTCTGATGAAGTCGGTTTTTTATATTGATAATTATTTTAACATGCTTTCATTACAGTTTTTTTATTAAGAGCCGTATTACAAAATGCATCGTTCAATTTTAGGTATTAATTTTCAGGCATAAAACAAAAAAATAAAGTCGTAATTGCCAAGACGAAAATATACGAAGTAAACTATAACATAAAAATTGTTTATTTTATGTCTGTAATTTAATGAAATCCACTCTCAAACTTTCCCTTCCACAGTTAGGTACGAAAAACTACTTTTGTAAATTGGAGGTAATAACTTGATATGTTGAGTTTTTCAAAAAATTTAAGCCGTTATTTTCATAAAAAATACAGATCTATTTATAAACAAAAAAAAACATTTTATCTTCAGAACGCAAAAACACAAAAAAACAGAAACGCAGAATCCAGTTTTCATTGTTTTTTTTAAAGTAGGTATTATATTAATGTAATTGTTGATTGAAATTTTTGTTAATTGTGTATTATTTCATTGTATTTGATAAAATTTACTATTTAATTTGTATTATTTTAATTTGATTAATAATTTGACACGTAATATAACATTTTATGAATAAATATGAATATATGGCTTCCCCGATAGTTAGAATCTGGGTGTCTTCAAATCGCGAACGAATCGGTTTCTTCTAGGCAAGCCTGCTCCATCGTAGACCGCATCAGGCGAGGTGTCGGTCAAATGCAAGCCTATAATTTAATAAAAAAAAACGATTGTTGGGCATGATCGGTGCCTAGTTCGGAAAGTCCCAGCTACTTACGTTTCGCCGACGGCGCCCGCCTGCCTGTCTGCGGGCACTGTAAACAGTTTGGAGATAATGCACCGCGCACCAAATAGACGTTATTGTAGCCGCGTGTCGCCTCTATTGGATAGAACATCTCTGGTTATAGACGTATCTACTGAAAATACATAGTTGGATATTTCATGGCATATCTATCGGAGATGACGTACAACGCTGTTGCTTCTATAGGATCATTTGTATTTGAAATTAATAAAAAATGGCTTGTTCGCTTTACGATGATAGGTAATTGAAACAAATACACTTTTGCATTAATAATAATTTAAAAATAATTATGATGACTAGAACTCCATGGTTCCACCTGTGTGAACATTCCTGCTGGAACTATCTTCATGAAATGTTGTAAGCTAATAGTTCATTTTATACAATTTAAGTTCGAGCATGAAAAAAAATCAGCCTTTCCATACAAAATAATTATCAATTTAAAAGACCGGCGTCACAAAATTAGTATAAAATAGGAAAATAAAATTATCATATTGTCATCCAGGCCAGGTAACATAATTTAATTAAAAAGCCAAACTACTGAACTAATTTTGACAAAATTACTATGGGACCATTCTAAAAGAACATCCTTTCAAGTAAATAATCATTTTCCAGATCAGTCTAAAAAGGACGGAGTTATTAGGTAACAAACATTAAAAAAAACTATTGATTTTTGATTGATTCCCAGATTGATTCCATAGAAATTTCAATATCAGTTTTTAAGTCAAAATAACAGGTTTCCAAGTAACCGAAATTGCGTGTTTTACTAAAGTCGGTTTTTTAAATTGAACTGGGGCCTTACGCCCAACTCTAAACGCTGCCCGAACAGGTGCAGTTTGCAAAATCACGCGAACGCGAACCGAGATATGGTTTGCGGTTCATTCTAATACAGGGGGCGTAAGGTTCCATGAACAGCTTGCCTGCATAATCTTACGAAGATCGGATTAACGGTGCGCAAGTAGGTAGGTACCTAACCTACCTATGTTACCATCGAACAAATATACAAATATATTAACATACTCGTAGAAACAGAAACACTGACGTCTCATTAAAATCTGAGAATTCTCTTCGCTCGGCCAATAACCTTATAATGTCTGAGCTAACCTAGCTAACTAAATACTGGGTATACTCTCAATGAGGCTATGATCTATTTCACGCAAAGTTATTTAAATATTCATAATCTAGATAGATTACCAAGAATCTTTACTTATTCGGTTTATTATTATATAGCTGCTTACTAGCTGCGCGCAGCGGTTATGCCACAGGCTTCTTCTAAGTATAAAATAAATAAAAAAGCCTTTTAATTCTACTAAATATATTACAAACTTACAATCTAAACTTAACCTAACATAAAATAATATAATATAGAGAAAATGCTATACTTTGTTCTTAAACTATTGCTTTATAATTATTACCTACTTAAACTAAATCTGTAGAAGTTGCCTCTTCGGCATAGACCTCCCCGAGCCTTCTCCATTCTTTTCTATCTCTTGCTTTTGTCATCCAGTCAGGTCCTGCCCCATTCGTGAAAAAAGAAACGTGGAGAGACATTTTTTCTTCTAAGTATAGTAGGATACATGTTACACAATATTTTCCGTTGTGGTAAAAAAGTTATCCGGTAAATAGGAGATTATTCACCAAGGGGTTAAAGCAGTGTCTTTAGACACAGGCGCATATTGAATCAATCGTTAATAATCCTGAGTGATTACACTTTTTAAACTAATTTGTAGATTGAGATTTCACCTGTCTTCTCTCGGTTACTTCGATAGACCAAGATGTACGGAAAGACAGACGGACACCGGACACAGACGCGTAGGTAACACACATGTTATGGAGTAGAGTAGGATCCACACACTCTCAAGCTTTCGAATTCAGAATATTCGGGTTAAATATAACATTGTAATATTACTTAGAAAATAGCATAATGAAATGTAAATGAAAGCTAGATTTAGCGTGTCCTAAGAACTTGGAAAGTTTAGCTTTGTGGGCTTATTAATTATGTATTTAGTGAGCCTACTGCTTTCGTTTTCTGTAGAATTTGCTATTATCATTATAAGCGGATTCTACAGAATTTTTTATCAAGGCTCTATCTACCAAGAAATACCATAGCATAGAAAAAGGAATCATAATCACTAATATTATAAATACGAAAGTGTGTGGGTTTGTTTATTTGTTCTTCAATAAATCAACGTGATTTGGGTGGGCTGAAGAGTGGCATCGAACACTTTTCAACCCTATACGTCGTAGCTTTACCTAGGTCTGTGTTAGGTACATCCCGTAAAATAAGATTTCTGACTATCTTCGCGGGCGAAACCGCGGGCAAAGCTAGTAGTACTACATTCCATATACTTTTGGATACATAATATTCTTACCTACCTAATAAGATAGTATTATAAATAAATGTTACTTCCAAATAGGTACTTAACCTAACTTCAGGTACTTTTTTTTTGTATCTTTATAAATAAACTCAAATCAGGTATGAACGTTTTTAGGGCTAGCCTAAATCATGGAACTCGCGTCATCACGCTGTACCGCGTATTTTAAAACAGCGCCACGTCTTGTAGAATACGAGTATGGGAATTCCTACTTAAGTTTTCACTTCTGACGTGCAGTCCTATGACTGATGTGTTTTTTTATTGACCTTTCTTCGTCTGTGGTTTTGCAAAATCTTCATATCCATTAACGTCAACTCCATCTATGGTATTTTTACGAACAATTTTATTCATTGCATTTTGGAAAACTTCCCATTATGGTAAACCTAGGTAGACTGTGGACTATATGTTAGTTATGCAATGTTGGCAACTATTGTGGGAAGATGGTATGCGATGCGACCAATGCGACGTATGTAGGTAAAATAACTCCATTGATATACTACTAATTCTCCATGGTTTCTTCTGGGCAAGCGTGCTTCATCGTAGACCGCATCGCGCTTAACATCAGGCGAGTTAGCGGTCAAACGCAAGCGTATTACCGAATAAAAAAAAATGCGTTACTTGAGCTAAGTGCAATTTACCACTGGTAAGTAGCTATCTGGTGCTCTATTTTTGAATCACTCGTATAATTTCTCACGAAAAGAAAATATCATGTGAAATGAAAGATTAATTGAAAGCAAATTAGAATGGTTCAAACCACACGTTGCGTTAGCGAGTGAAATGATTATTAAAGATTTCAACTTTTGTTTGGGATTTATTTTGAAAGTAGTAATTTCGCATGATATTTTCGGGCGAAATTATCATGCGAATACGGCCGTTTCAAACTATAAGTAGATGTAACTCGATTCTAGTCTGTCCCGAATCTGACAAAATTTTTATGTAAGTTAGTTTATTTAGGCCTTAATGAATAATATTATTATTTGTTTAGTATTCGTTTTAGTATACAGTTATTTGCACTGAATAACAGGGCGATGTGGTCGCTAAGCGACAAAGCCTTTTAAATAAATAAATAAAAAAACTAAGTAGAAAAATTATTGTACTAAATCTGGTTTATAACCAACTTCAAAAAAGGAGGGTGTTTTAAAATTTGTTTATTTTAACTCCGTCATTTATAAACCGATTTTTATAAATTATAAATACCAGACTGTTGTTGACGAATGACGTTTGTTAGGTTAGTTCGCATTAGTCGAACAAAACACACATTAACCTGAGTGTACTCGCGCTCGTATTATGTAGATGTGACCTTAAAAGGCTGGTATGGTACTGGTTTACCATGTTTTAGAAAGTTAACGCTGTCCTACTCCCACACACCACGCTTAAGATCTCACCTTCTCACTCTAGACTTCTACAAGAATGTTTCGATTCATTGCGTCTTTAACTCTACACATCTTTGCGTGTGCAATGTTTTTTGTTCAAAAGTAAACATACGATCTTTTTAAGTAGAAATAAATAAGAAATTGAAATGGAAAAAGAGGAGATTCGTGTAAGTTTTTGTTAATATCATTTTAGCAATTCATTTTGAGTTATTAATACGAAAATCGAAAATTGTATAGTTTGATGGTGTTTACTGCGGAAAAGTGTTTGTTATGCAAGGTTTTTGTTTAGTAAGTGAATGCAAAGATATTTTTTTGAAATGCTGATTATATTAAAAGATTTATTTCATTTTACACGAAGGTAATTAGTTGAATTCAATTAAACCGACGTAAAGAGACCCCTCTTTTCCTGTCACTTTAATTGAAATCAAGTTTAACTTTATAATAAGTTTAATTTAAAAAAATAAGATATACGTTCAACTTGTGTATCTGTGGCATCGTAGATCCTAAACGGCTGACGCTATTTTTATTTTTTTAAGGTGACTCGGTTGCGAGTCATTCATAGTCGATTCTTAGTTAAGATTATCAGCTCTTTTATAGTATTTTATTTTTAACTAGCGACGCGCCCCGGCTTCGCAGGGGCGTAATCTCGGCCTTCGGCCTCGCTACTATGACCCGTTCCAGGAACACAAAATTTCATCAAAATCGGTCCAGCCGTTTACTCACCGTTTAAACCTTCCCTGGACTACGACAAACATTTCAAAACCAAAATCAGCTAAATCTTTTGGTTATTAAAAATTGTAGGAAATTTACACGCTGCCTTACTACCTTAACATGCTCTCTATTTCAGGACCACAAAACAGATGAAAACGAAAATGTACAAAATAAAAACACGGAACAGGAAAACCCAATAAAAAAGAACGTGCAAATAAATCACGGTAAAAATGGAAAAGGCCCCAATGATAACGCGTATAATATGCTACTCCTGATATGTATAATAGGCGTCACACTGGGGATCTTCCTGGAGATCATCAATATGCGAACCAAGAATATAAATACCGAGAAAAATAAATACATAGTCTATTCCAAAGATAAAAACGTCAATGATAAGACCGGCCTCCTAAAACATGTGCACTTAGTACTAGAAAGAGTTGGATACGATACAACTAACAACGAAACTCCTTGGAACCTTCTCTGGGCCCATGATTACCCCTTTAAAGTTCTGTATCCGTCTTTAAACAAACTGAAGCCCCATCAAAGGGTGAACCACTTCCCGGGAATTGGTTTCTTAACGAATAAAGTGCATCTAGCGACTATGAACTCTAAATATATCCCAAAAGCGTTTGAACTGCCCAAAAGAAAGGAAGAGTTTTTGAAATATGCATCGGAAAATAAAAACTCAATGTTTTTGGAAAAAAACAATCAGCACAGAGGTGTGTATTTGAAAAACGTGAGTGAAATAGACTTGAGCGGAGAGAAATTCGTGCAGGAGTTCATTCCAAAACCATTCTTAGTGGACGGGTATAAGTTCGATATTGGAGTGTACGTGGTTGTGACGTCGGTTAAGCCATTGAGGCTGTATTGGTATAAAGGCGATGTTTTGTTCAGGTATTGTTTGTGGTTTATTCTAAGCTTAAACTCTAATTGGAACACACTAAACAATACACTTAGGTATTTTAGCGTAATCATAGACAAAGAGTAGTTTTGTCTATGGTGTAAACAACAATTGATCAGGTATATTGACCCCTCTAACCGTAGTACCTGAACCGATAACCGATGGGGAAGAAAAGTTCTTGAGTGGAGACCACGAACCGGAAGACGCAGCGTTGGTAGGCCTCCCACTAGATGGACCGACGACATCGTGAGAGTAGCGGGTATCCAGTGGATGCAGATGGCAGGTTGTCGTTCAGTGTGGAGGTTAATAAAGGGGGAGGCCTATGTTCAGCAGTGGATGTCTTATGGCTGATAATGAAACGTAGTACCTGACAATCTTAGTTCCTATGAGTGATAAAATCACGTATGTGAGCTTTATACCATCGAAAGGCCTCTGTCATAGCCAAACCATAGGCTACGGGACTGTTTTTTAAACGACATCCAAAAACGAGTTTCTCAATTCGACTGTATTTTTTAATGTACCTCAGAACTTTCGACTGGGTGAACCGATTTTGATGATTCTTTTTTTATTTGAAAGCTGGTGCTCATTTCAATTTGGTCCAATTCTGACATATTTATCAAGTCGGTTTTTTTATATTGATAATTATAAGTCTATAATTTAGTAGACAGATCAATTTTATTGGGACTCTGGTATTCAAATTCAAATTTCTTTATTTGTCTGATTTATCTTAATTTACAAGTGTTTGGCCTCTCCTGTTAAGTTTTGACAACCTGTGTTGACAACCAGGAGAGACCGCTCTTTCATTTGTTATATTAAATTTATACTATATAATTAGTTAATATGTAGTTAGTAGTAGTAAATTTAAAGTTAGTAGTAGTTAATGTGCGAGTTTGTTATGTGACCAGTTTATAAATAGTTAGTATGTAGTTCTTAATTTAAAGGGGGTAGTTTATAAGCGTGTTTATGTTTATGTCATGACTGAGTAAGTGCTCCAAGTATGCCCTAAAACTGTGACCAGAACCACCGGAGGATGAGCAGCAGCGTCCTACTAGTACACGGTGAACGTACTGCGATCCCCAAGCCACCTGCCAAGCGCGGGGATTATGGCAATACCCCTATGAGAGGGAGGCCTTTGTTCGGCAGTGGACATTGATGGCTGATAATGTGTTATGTGACATCAATTTAATTGTATACTGTAGGTTGTATAACGATTAATTTTGAGCTTAGGTACTTGTAGTTATTTTGTATTTTCGGAAATAAATTATCTAAGTAGATACTTGATATAGTTCCGAAAAATGTTGTAGGTACTGTCCTGAGAAATACTACCCCCTAGACGTGACCAATCTTCACCAGTACGTGATAGAAGACGACTACCTGCCGACCTGGAAGGTGCCCTCGCTGGCGCATCCTTACTCCACCCTGGGACTCTCCATGAAGGATTCTTTCGACATGTACGCGACTGCTAAGGTAAGGTTAGAAGTAGCTACCCAAATTTTTCTATGGGATTGGGAATATCTTGTGTGTTTGGTCGTTACCTGGATGATATTTAAATAACCTGAAAGAAGCACTTTGATTCCGCTTTTATTGTGCGAACCGCTAGACTATTGAATGCGTTGCCTGTATGGGTGGTCCCCGTTAGTTACAACCTGGGCGTGTTTGAGTGAATTGGTTTCGTCTAGGCAAGCGTGCTCCATCGCCATCAAGTGAAATGCCATTTTTTTTTACTTTTTAACTTTCGCAATTAGATCACATGTTTAAAAAAAACAAAAGCGAATAAGCGAACCTTATTATTATATTAATTAAATAATGACCGATAAGAACCGATGCCGATGGTCCCGAATGTCGCGATCCCGGTTGGTTAAGAAACCAAAGCAAAGATATGAAATACGTAGATAGATCCTACTTATATATTTCAATGTATAAAGAGGTTTAATTTAGGTTTAGGTTGGCGCCAATGTGAAAACAACATAACGGCTCATTGTATTATTTTCATAAACTATTATACATTTTTTTTTTTTTTTTTATGATACTGTTTGACGAGACGAGCGAAGTCACTCGCCTGATGGCTCTTCACGCTTGCCCATAACAGCTCAACGCCACTCAGAACTTTGAATTTCAACAGTTCAAAACCCTGGACGGCAATGCACTGCGCTCGAGTCGTCACCCCGAGAATGTCAAATCTCTGTGTGCCCTGTAATTTCGCTGGAAACATTGCCCTTCAATCCGGAACACAGTAGAGTTTGCACACTACTGCTTGGCGGTTGGATAACTGACAAAGGTGTGTTACTTCCCCAGGCGGACCCCAAAACTCGTATGTTTTCAAGTGTTAATAGAGAATAATGGTGGATAAGTGTTTATTAAATTTTCTTTAACTTAGTACTTGAGTGTGGGAAAGTGCAGGTAAATTACGTAAGCATAGATTTCCTTTGAGGTGTAGAGTTCAATTATATAACATTTGGGGGTGTAACCGCAAAAAATTGTGGTCGTTTTAATCCCCAACACCCGTTTTCTAAGCGATATAAGAGACCACGGCTTGAGATCTTGGCTCGAGGGGCGGAGGGCCGTTTGATCATATCAAAGAGTCGCCGCTACGAGCGGATTCTAAAATATTTGGGGACTACCGGTATTGAGTCGAAAATGTACACAGATACAACTTACAAAAGCTTAGAACTATGATACATACCTATTATATACAATTACAGTTGTATAAATTAACTTTATTTCAGTATTCATGCACAAGGATGTGTGTGATGCAAAGATTCTCTATTATCTTTGATTAATAGCTAGGTCTATAGAATTTCCTTGTTGTGATGCTAGAGTTGGGCTGATCCAGCGTTTTTCTGTCAGTTTAGGAAACTTAATGCTAGCAGTCGCTGATGAGAGAAGTATGACGTCAGTATGACTTGTAAATTTTTTTATTACAGGTGTTCAGCATAATGTGAGCGTCGATTCCTTTTATCCACTTTTATTGGGACACTGGTTTTACTGTTACTGTACTTTTACTGTTGGGCCATTGCTTTCCCTTAGCCATGTTACAATGTTTAGTGGGCAGCAATGGCTTCGATAGATACGGTTAGAGGGGGCAGATCCCCCCCTGGCCTGCCCCTAGGACAGGGTGGATAAGCACTCGTTCAAACAACTTCCCAACCTAATAATTAATAATTTTAAATAACGTTGCATTTGCCCCCAACTGCCACCCTTCAAGGGAATCTAGGCTGCGCCCGCGGTGGGCAGTCGCACCCTTCGCCTAAAACACAGCGGGAGCTGTTATTCTGCGGATTTAGTACTCTGTGCTTTCGAAACCGGTTTACTTCAAAAGGATGACGAACAGGGGTGAGTCTTCTTCAGCACTAATTCCTCTGCTCCAAGGAAAACCACAATACTTCATGTAGTTCGAAATGGGTCAAACTTGGGCTTAGATAAGAGGCATTGTTTTGGTTTTGGCCTTTTAAATCCGACGTATGTTAACCTGTAAAAATATTCTTACCAATCTGTATTTAGGTATTATTTGATTTAAATTTATAATTATATCATTTGGCTCACTAAGGGGCCTTATGCCCAACTCTAACCGCGGCCCAAATTACGCGCAGTTTGCAAAATTACGCTACTGCAAACCATAATTATCTCGGCGCGTTAAGGATCGCGTGATTTTGCAAACTGCGCGTATTCGGGCCTGCGTTTAGAATTCGGCGCAAGGCCTCAGCTCCAATAATATGCAGAACTTTGTTGATTTGGCAATAGCAATATTTTTGTTCGAGCAACGAGTAATGGTTAGCTTGAAGGGAAAGCACTATTCAATGTAACCATAACTCTCATTTGAAAAATATCTAATTGTGAAAATCAGATAGTAATCGACGAAGAAGGCGCGACTCTCGAGCCACACAGTTCAAATACGATCCTCCCGTTTTAAAAGTCGGCCAAAAATAACGAACCATAAGGAAAATTGAAATGGCATAATATGCCTTCTCAATCGACTTTTTGAGGTTGTAATAATAACAAATTATAATATCCATAAGCAGGCATTAACTCTTGTGATAATATCGCATGTGTGATTGTATCATAGGTAGAGCCTACGGCTAGCAGAGAAATAAAGTGTTCTTAGATATATTAACAGCCCACGCATGGATACAAATGATATTTCACACCTACACAGGTGGCAAAAGATCTTGTGATGACATACTTGTATTTGAAAGTCTATTTCTGAGTGCTAAGACATGCTGTCTAGCCTGGCTGCGCTTTTAGACGCATCGGCCTCGGAATGAACATTAGACAAGACAGAAATCATGCTCAATAGTCACATAGACCCGGGGCCGATAGTAGTTAATGGCGTACACCTCGAAGTTGTTCAAGATTACGCAAACCTAGGACAAAATCTGCAGATAAGAACAACTTCGAGAAGGAAGCCAATAGAAGGACTCAGCTTGGATGGGCAGCATTTGGTAAGCTCCGTCAAGTCTTCACGTCGTTCATACCAGTGTCTCAAGACAAAGGTCTTTAACCAGTGTGTCCTACTATTATGACCTACGGTGCCGAGAGGTGGACACTCACGTTTAAGGTGGTCTATAAGTTTAAAGTCGCTCAGTGAGGTATAGAAAGAGCCTATGTTCCGAGTTTCTATACGGGATAAAATTCGGAACGAAGTGATTCGACATAGAACCAAAGTGACGAAATAGCTCAAAAGATTAGTAACCTGAAGTGGCAGTGGGCCGGCCACATTGCACGAAGAACCGTTAACCGATAGGGTAGACGAGTTCTGGAGTGGAGACAACGTTTAGGCAACCGTAGTGTAGGACACCCGGCGGCCAGATGGAGTGACGACCTGCGTAAAACGGCGGGTAAAAACTGGATGCAAAGAACTGCCCACCGAGGTCATAGGCGTGCATTGGGAGAGGCCTATGTCCAGCAGTGGACAGCTACAGGCTGATGATGATGTTTCTGAGGGAAGACTGTCTAAAGATAAATCAAAACCTAGTAGCAAGTTCCATTGGGGTGCACTTGTAGCAAACGATTGGGGGAATTTTAGGGAGGGGGACGGGTGGTAAAGTTTGTTTCACAATGAAGGTTCAATATAGGCCCGACCACGTCAACTATTTTTTCGGTTGGTGATTCAATGAATAACTGTTAACTCTTAGTTTCCATACAAACAGTTCGTGTCAAGACGGATTTTGGAGAAATGTAGCAAGGAAGCACAAGTGTTAAGCAAGTTTTTTGTCTGGCAGCTGCAAGTATATTTTTAAAAGTTGAATGAAAGCATCTTCTGTATGTCACTGTAGTATGTCCAACCGTCCAAAAACTGGCAAAGTAATTTGAATTTACGGTTCTATTTCATTTCAATATACCTTATATTAAATAAATAAAATAAAAAGCTTAATTCCTTGTGCTCATTTTAAGCAGTGTTTTATCTTTATATTTATAAATAATAAATAAATATCTGGGACATTATTGCACACATGGTCATCTGACACCAAACTAAGCAAAGCTTGTAATATGGCTGCCAGAGACTGATATACATACATATATATTTTTAAATACATACTTAAATAGATATTAACACCCAAACATAGAACAAACACAAATGTACATCACACAAATGTTTGTCCTAGGCGGGAATCGAACCCACGCCCTCAAGCGCAGAAGGCAGGTACACTACCAACTGAGCTAACGGGCTGTAATCTTAGTGTTACGAACGCATGCATGTAGCGATAAACGACTATACATTTTTTTTTAAATAACCGACTTCTAAAAAGGAGGAGCCTCTCAATTCCAATTTTTTTTTTGTTTGTTACCTCAGAACTTTTACTGGGTGAACCGATTTTGATGATTCTTTTTTTACTTAAAAGTATGAAGTCGGTTTTTTATATGGATATTTATTTCCATTCTTCTGTATTTTTTGCCACTGGACTTTACTATGTCGAAGTAATATTATACGTTTCTTCATCATCATCATATTAGGTATGTTTTTTTCGGTAGGCACTAACATCTAGCCCTAGGCTGGTCTCGACACTTAATACTTATAGTACAAAGGACAAAAATAATAGTTCTTTGATAGCACACTTTGCTAACACAAAAGGAAACAGAAAGCTTGACCTTTTCTCCGCAAAGAGTTAGTGCGTAGGCGATGATGGGTAAAGATCGCCTTTATGAGTGTTATAGGGCAAAAGCATATTTATAAGTATACCTACTAAATTAGCTAGTTGGCAAATATTTCAGCAATTTCACAAAGAAAATACACACAGTATCAGCTAAGCTAATTTATACGCAGAGTTCTTTTGAAATCTTGTACGTCTATTAATAAACGTAGAGTAGCCTTAGAGTGGTTACTCCATCCTTTGTCTTTTTCAATCGACTTCAAAATTTGAAAGAGAGTAAAAGACAAAACACGGCATAACTATTCCAAGACTCCGGCCCAAATCCAATGGCCATCAAAATATATAATAAACTACCAGTACAGATAAAGGATATAGAAAATGAAAATAAATTTGACAAAACCCTAAAAAACATGTTGCTAGCAAAATGTTATTATAGCATAAACGAATATTTAGAAGACAAATCAATTATGGAATAAATCGATCCGCTCCGCACTATATTGCCATACCCAATCAGGGTTATTATTATGTATTACCTAATTTAAACATGCTACCTAACATCTGTATGTGAACTTCATAATAATTATGCAATAAATTATTGAGTATTGACTACTCCGCCTTAATAATAAGGGGGTTAAAGTTTAAAATGTTGAGTGGCACTGTTACTGGCAAGCGATGCGTTTACCATCTACATGATGGTTCCGCGGAAACGGTGTCCTTAGCCGAAAGGGGTAGTACACATCATTATGAATAACTTTTACTTTGGGACCAACCCCAAAATCGTGAAAAAATATCAGCTGTTCCATACATGTGAGTGATAGTAGAGTGTAAATGACCCGTTTTCTAGAGAACAGCTGATATTTTTCGCGATTTCAAGGTTGGTCCCAAAGTATCAGTTATTCACAATGAGGGGTGCTATGGACCCCTTTCGACTACGCCCATTTTGCTTAACCCATTAGGTATAGTTCATTCACTATCGGATTATCACTGACAGCAGCAATTCATTATCCAAAAGTACGAATCAAAATCATATACCTATGTTCAGTTGCCTTATTAATTTTTCTTACGTAAAATAATAACATCCAACCAATATACTAGACTAGCTGTTGCTCGCGACCTTGGACGCGTAGACTTTCATATAAACTTTCAAACCCCTTTTGACCTCCTTAGTTCGGTCTCTTCGCAAAATCCTTACTTAGCGGACCTCTACAACTTCTATTAGAAATCCGCCTGCCTAATTTCGGCTATAAAAGTAGGGCTTTTTAATCGCTTATAAGTCTACCATTGACCACCAACTCGCCTGTTGATAAATGTGGTTATAGATGAAGCAGACTTACAAGACCTATATAAGACAGTAAAGGCAACACTTTGTATATTCAAATTATTGTTTGTTCCAGGGGAAAGATACGTCGAAAATGTGGGAAGAAGTGCAGAAAGCTATCGTTGAAGTTTTCCTGAAAAAAATACACCATCTCAGAGATGCGGTGAGTCTATAAACTCCTTCCTACCTCTCTTTCTATAATCACCTACTTTTAAAATACAGTAACAAACAGATTCAATAAATAAACAATAAAAGAGATTCATCCCCTTTTTCCACCCCTAGAGCTATAATATTTTCAAGAAATTTAAATGGGTGACCCATGAGCTAGCTTATTATATTCATAATTGTGTTGAGTAAGCTATAGGATAATTGAAATATTTTAAAAACCCCGATAAAAAAGCTGGTACTTTCAAACTGAACTGATTTTCTTAAACATACCTATATAAGCCGGCGTTGCACAGTAAACTCGTGCAAGTGGTGCTAGCCCTTCGATCAGGACGAGTGCTACGAGTAGCTAATAGCCGTAACAGAGTACTAACGGAAAGAGAAAATTTTCTCTTTCCCTCCTGTTGGTCAGACGGCGGTCCGTGGTACGTGGCACGTACGACTATTACGGCTTCTAGGCGAGCTGCAGCAGTTTTTGCTTAGAGAGAGACTAATATAAGCATCTTCCACTGGCACTAAGCAGAAAGTGTTGGTTGTGGCTCGTTGCAAGCCTTGCAGTGCTCGCGCGAGAACTGCTTGCGCATCGTTTGCAGCGGGCATCATCACATTCTCATCAAGACATCTTCAAACAAATAAAAAACTAAATCAAAATCGGTTCAGCCGTTTGGGAGCTACGATGCTACAAATAGACACTCAGATTCACAGCTCTTATTATGCGTCGGGGGATAAAAAAAGAATCACGAAATTTGATGAAGATATCGCGTTACCACATTATACGAGATTATATATACAGACAGATTTATATTATACGAGAACCTTCTTTTTGGAAGTCGGTTGAAAAGTATTTAGATAGGTACCTAGATCTACTATCAGTATCAAGCCTCACCTTCGCGATATAACCGTGGAGATCTTAGCAAGTGAAAATTTTGAAATTGACAGGTTCCGATTCGGGTAGGTACTAACCGAACTACAAAATCTATTATGTTAAGTGCTTAGTGCTTACTCCATGAACTTACAAAATTTACGAAAATTCGACATAAAAAATAAATAAATTTCTGGGACACTTTTTTGCACACACGGTCATCTGACCCCAAACTAAGCAAAGCTTGTAATATGGCTGACAGTGACTGATATACGTACATATATAATTTTAAATACATAATTAAATAGATATTAGCACCCAGCCATAGAACAAACATCAGCTTGTACGAGATTAGAATGGCTCTGAAACAGCTTAAGAACAACAAGGCGCCGGGTGATGACGGAATCACGACAGAACTTCTGAGAGCGGGTGGAAAACCGGTACTTTTGGTCCTCCAGAAGTTGTTTAATTCCGTCTTACTCGAAGGTACTACGCCTGAAGCATGGAATAGGAGTGTGGTGGTGCTCTTCTTCAAAAAAGGTGATAACACCTTGTTGAAGAATTATAGGGCCATCTCACTCCTGAGCCATGTGTACAAGTTGTTCTCCAGAGTCATTACGAACCGTCTCGAAAGCAGGTTTGATGACTTCCAGCCCCCCGAACAAGCCGGTTTCCGTAAAGGCAGGTGCACCATAGACCACATACATACGCTCTGCCAGATTATACAGAAGACTGAGGAGTATAATCGGCCATTATGTCTAGCGTTTGTGGACTATGAAAAAGCCTTCGATTCAATCGAGACCTGGGCAGTGTTGCAGTCCCTCCAGTGTTGTCATATCGACTATAGGTATATCGAAGTGCTGAAGTGTTTGTATAGAAACGCCACCATGTCGATCCGATTACAGGACGAGAGCACGGAACCAATCCAATTGCAGAAAGGCGTGAGACAGGGAGATGTTACCTCTCCGAAACTGTTCACTAACGAATTGGAGGACGTTTTCAAGCTCTTGGACTGGAACGGATTTGGCATCAACATCAATGGCGAATACATCACTCACCTTCGTTTTGCCGACGATATAGTCATCATGGCAGAGTCGTTGGAGGGCCTTAATACAATGCTCAGCGACCTCAGTAGCCTTTCCCAACAAGTGGGTCTTAAAATGAACATGGACAAGACAAAAGTCATGTCCAATGTCCATGTTGTACCCGTACCGGTAATCGTTGGGAACGATACTCTCGAAGTTGTTGACCATTACACCTATCTTGGACAGATTGTTCAGTTAGGTAAGTCCAACTTAGGCAAAGAGGTCGCCCGAAGAATCAAATTCGGATGGGCAGCGTTCGGGAAATTGCGTGACATCTTCTCGTCCAAGATACCACAGTGCCTGAAGACAAAGGTATTTGACCAGTGTGTGTTGCCAGTGATGACATATGGTACTGAGACGTGGTCCTTAACTGTTGACCTTTTGGAAAAACTCAGAGTCACACAACGGGCAATGGAGAGAGCTATGCTTGGAGTTTCTTTGCGCGATAAAATCCGAAACGTAGATATTCGCCAAAGAACCAGAGTCACCGACATAGCTATTAAAATCTGCAAGTTGAAGTGGCAATGGGCAGGCCACATCGCTCAAAGTACTGTTAACCGATGGGGAAGGTTCTTGAGTGGAGACCGCGAACCGGAAGTCGCAGCGTAGGTAGGCCTCCCACTAGATGGACCGACGACATTGTGAGAGTCGCGGGCATCCAGTGGATGCAGATGGCAGGATGTCGTTCAGTGTGGAGGTTAAAGGGGGAGGCCTATGTTCAGCAGTGAACGTCTTCTGGCTGATGATGATGATAGAACAAACACAAATGTTCATCACATAAATGTTTGTCCTAGGTGGGAATTGAACCCACGCCCCCAAGCGCAGAAAGTAGGTTTACTACCAACTGAGCCACCGAGGCAGTCAAATGTTTGTGGAATGCATAGAAAAGCTTTAGAACAATATTTTTTACCTATCAGGTGGCGTGGCGTAGCTTTGATTTTATGCTATCAAATGAGGCGTGATTGATGAACAGTGAAATGCTTTAGGCATTTAATTAAAAACGCCGATATTTTTTTCACGATATCCAGAATATGTACATACATAGATACATACATACCTACTTACGTACTTATTTTTGGTTTGGCTGTAGCGTTACATAATTAATTATCGTACCGCAAGGGCGCAGGCACGTTGGTGCAGGATATACATATTTTTTCATTACTCATACTTGGAAAGTAGGTCTGAAGTTGCCTGAGGAGCGGGTTGAAAGTAATACATTTCAGCCCTAGGGAGAATCACTTTCAACTGACAGTGACAGTTGACAACTGACAGACACCCACCCAAATTATAAAAAAAATAGTTCTTTTTTCACATTTGTATTTCCCATGTTCCAACTTTTTTTTTCTCCTCAGAGGATTATGGTCCCACAGTTCCCGCACTTCTCGTGCATTTGCCACATATTTTCTTTAGTCAGTTCATGTTTTTATTTTTTGTTTCCTAGTATTCGTAATGAAAAGCACAGTATTTACCTCGGGGTTAAAGACGGGTTTACTTTCACCCCTAGGATAACAATGTACCTACTATTCTGATAAAAACATTTTTTTACTATTTTTCCAGTTGAATAACTACGCGTCCCAAGACAACTTCTTTGAGATGATGCGCGTGGATCTGATAGTAGACGAAGATCTGAGAGTGTATCTCTTGGAAGCGAACATGTCTCCGAACCTGAGCTCGGCGCACTTTCCTCCGAACCAGCTGTTGTACGAGCAAGTTCTGTACAGCCTATTTTCGATAACTGGCATCGCTAATGAGGTCGTAGAAAGGTGAGATACCTCTTATCATACCTGTTGATTTTTTCAAGATTTTTCGAGTATACCTTATAATATTCTACCTACCTATCTATCGGTCCGTTCAGGCGGTATAATTATGCACTTAGATATACTTATTCATGCAATGTTGGTAAGTACGTCGATATAATTCTACCCAAATTCTTAATATGCTTCATTATAATATCATTTTCTGAATATAAGAGTAGGTATTGGAATGTAGATCTGGAATATTATTTGTGGATACCTACTATCAAATAAAAGAATCTGACTCAATTTCGTGATATATGTAATCGATCTATAATACTCTCAGAAAAACCAATCAAAGACTTTACTAAATACATATTTTTATTGACACAATTATATTTATTTATTTAGCTTCACCCTATAGCTTATTTATAGTTAGTTAACTATGTAAACACGTCTTGGATCTCGATTTTAACCTAATTCCAATTGTATCGATTTGTATAATAAAAGTGTAGTAATTAAAAAGTATACCGACTCGCGCGTGCTTCAACCGCGTCCTATATCATACATAATATTCCATTAGCAGTTAGTTTTATTAGCCTTTTATTTCCCTCATAACCATAAACATTTCTCGTAACAATTTTACAAACTTCGATAATTATCAAAACATTAATTATAACTTCCGTTTCAAATTGCTGTAGGGTATTTATAGGTTATACCTACTCTGTAGATATAGCTGCAATCCAAATTCCTTCTTACACGAATAGAAATGGTAATATTGTGTATGCATACAAACGTCTTGGAAGGCAGTTAAACTTTTACGATTTAGATCAGCACTCTGGGTGCCCCACTAAATTAAATATCGCGCAAGTTTGTTTTTTATACCTACCCACCTTTTAGATATGGATAGTTTCGTACACTGAAGTCCGGCCGGCGATAAAATGCGTCGAAAATTGATTTTGGAAAATTATTTAAAAGCGATTTCGATTGTGAAGTTTTCAGTTTTTTATGTCGGCTTCAGTGACAAATGTCACTGTTTCAGCTGTCAATTATCATCATTATTATTAGCCTTCCTATCAGATGGACTTGAGCCTCTTTACCATGATACCTATAAATCTACCGATTATCTTTTTCACACACAGACTTGTATTAATTTGTTGTCTTTTCAAGACTTGACGCCTGAATCGATCTTGATATTGGCTAGGAATAGTACCTACCTCAAGAGAATAGACATAGATACATAAAAAGTAAAAAGCGGTAAAACCTAAAAACCCCGAGTCACGGACCCCGGTGTCTGTGGAGTGATATTTTAATTATAAAAAAAACCTAAAACCTCTGGGAGCTGACCGCCTGCAAAGTTTTCATCATCATCATCATCAGCCAGAAGACGTCCACTGCTGAACATAGGCCTCCCCCTTTAACCTCCACACTGAACGACATCCTGCCATCTGCATCCACTGGATGCCCGCGACTCTCACAATATCGTCGGTCCATCTAGTGGGAGGCCTACGTACGCTGCGTCTTCCGGTTCGCGGTCTCCACTCAAGAACCTTTCTTCCCCATCGGTTATCAGTTCTTCGAGCGATGTGGCCTGCCCATTGCCACTTCAACTTGCAGATTTTAATAGCTATGTCGGTGACCCTGGTTCTTTGGCGAATATCTATGTTCCGAATTTTATCGCGTAAAGAAACTCCGAGCATAGCTCTCTCCATTGCCCGTTGTGTGACTCTGAGTTTTTCCAAAAGACCAACAGTTAAGGACCACGTCTCAGTACCATATGTCATCACTGGCAACACACACTGGTCAAAGACCTTTGTCTTTAGGCACTGTGGTATCTTGGACGAGAAGATTTCACGCAATTTCCCGAACGCTGCCCATCCGAGTTGGATTCTTCGGGCGACCTCTTTGCCTAAGTTGGACTTACCTAACTGAACAATCTGTCCAAGATAGGTGTAATCACACTAATAATAGGTCGGGGAAAAAGTCTTTTCGTATTTTGTATGTATAAGGTTGTAGTAAAAATCTCATCCGTTGTACTGTTTGTATCTGGCTGGTTTTGATACCATTAAAAATATGACATTTTAAAAAAGGAATACAAAAAGTAAAAAGCAATTTCCCGCCATTTTTCAATTGTTTTTTTGTTTGATAAAATGAGTGAATCTAACGAAGAAATTCGATATATTGTGAAATTTTATTACAAAAAAGGGAAAACTGCGACACAAGCCGCGAAAAAAATTTGTGACGTTTATGGTCCTAATGCAGTGTCATCAAGAGTAGCACAATGTTGGTTCAAGCGTTTTCAGTCCGGGAATTTTGATGTCAAAGACGCAGCTCGCTCTGGTCGCCCTGTTACGGATAAAGTAGATGCCATTTCTGAAAAAGTGGACCAAGATCGGCATATTAATAGTTACGACGTAGCTGAAGAACTGGGGATTGACCACAAAACAGTTTTGACCCATTTGAAAAAAACTGGGTATACAAAAAAACTCGATATTTGGGTGCCACACAAGCTCACTGAAAGAAACCAAATGAATCGTGTACTCATTTGCGACTCTCTATTGAAACGTGAAGAAACCGAACCGTTTTTGAAAAGATTGATCACTGGTGATGAAAAATGGATCACCTACGACAAGAATGTGCGCAAACGATCATGGTCAAAGGGCAGTGAAGCACCACAGACTGTAGCGAAACCCGGATTAACACGTAATAAGGTGATGCTGTGTGTATGGTGGGATTGGCAGGGCATCGTTCATTATGAGCTTTTACCGCCGGGCAAAACCATCGATTCGGATCTCTACTGCCAACAGCAGATGAGACTCAAACAAGAAATTGAGAAAAAACGGCCGGAATTGATCAACAGAAAGAGTGTGGTCTTTCATCATGATAACGCCAGACCGCACACATCTTTGGCCACTCAGCAAAAATTTAGAGAGCTTGGTTGGGAAGTGTTAATGCATCCACCATATAGCCCTGACCTTGCACCCTCAGATTTCCACCTGTTTCGATCTCTTCAGAATTCTTTGGGTAGTGTTAGATTAACATCAAGAGAGGACTGTCAAAACTACTTGTTGCATTTTTTTGATCAGAAGTCCCAAAATTTCTACAGCAACGGGATCATGTCACTACCTACAAGATGGCAACAAGTTATCGAACAAAATGGCACATATATATTATAATTAAATGTAATTAAACTTGAAAAAAATATGTCTTGAATTTGTTTAAAAAATACGAAGAAACTTTTTCCCCGACCTTATATTATAAATGCGAAAGTTTGTGAGTGTGTGTGTGAGAGTGTATGTTTGTTACTCCTTCACGTTAAAGCGGCTGGACGGATTTGGATGAAATTTAGAATAGAGATAGCTTATGTCCTGGATTAAAACATAGGCTACTTTTCATCATCATCATCATCACCGATTTTCATCACCACGCGGGTGAAACCGCGGGGCGCAGCTAGTGGTCAATAACTTCGAGAGTATCGTTCCCAACATTGACCGGCACGGATACAACATGGACATTGGACATGATTTTTGTCTTATCCATGTTCATTTTAAGACCCACCTGTTGGGAAAGGCTACTAAGGTCGCTGAGCATTGTATTGAGGTCCTCCAGCGACTCTGCCATGATAACTATATCATCGGCAAAACGAAGGTGCACTCACCTTACCAATACATCATTATGTATTCGCCATTAATGTTGATGCTCAATCCGTTCCAGTCCAAAAGCATGAAAACGTCCTCCAATGCGTTCGTAAACAGTTTTGGAGAGACAACATCTCCCTGTCTCACGCCTTTCTGCAATTGGATTGGCTCCGTGCTCTCGTCCTGTAATCGGATCGACATGGTGGCGTTTCTATACAAACACTTCAGCACTTCGATATACCTATAGTCGATATGACAACGCTGGAGGAACTGCAATACTGCCCAGGTCTCGATTGAATCGAAGGCTTTTTCATAGTCCACAAACGCTAGACATAATGGCCGATTATACTCCTCAGTCTTCTGTATAATCTGGCGGAGCGTCTGTATGTGGTCTATCGTGCTCCAGCCTTTACGGAAACCGGCTTGTTCGGGAGGCTAGAAGTCAAACCTGTTTTCGAGACGGTTCGTAATGACCCTGGAGAACAACTTGTACACATGGCTCAGAAGTGAGATGGATCTATAATTCTTCAATAACGTCAGCTGATGTCTGGGATGTCCTCAGTGTAGTGTCGGGTCAGTTTAGCTCTCTTGTCCTGAGCTGTACTGACAATGGGCAAAGTTTTATTAGCAACTAATTATTTGCCAATCAAATATATCAGGCGCTTCAATATGTAGACTTTACTACCCTATGAATTGTGCTGTTTTCGATGCCATCGCTCATAAAAAAATTAAGGTCATCGTGGGAAAAACGGACGTGGAAAAATTGTGAGAACCACAAAAAAAAAGTTAAAAGGCACGACATTTAACAAGTTACGCAGGGCCAGCCAGCATGGTGGATGGTGCATGGTAGAGCCCATTCTTACGCTCTGAGAGACAGCCTGTGTCCCAGCAGTGTGGGAACATAAGAGGGGGGTGATGATGCCTCTAACCACCTAATACAAATACAGCGTACGAGTATGATACAGAATCAATTGTTTTCTAAACATTGACTTGCAATTTTACAACAAAGTTGAATTTTCCTTGCAGCGGCCCCACAACCAAAGAGATGATATCATCGCAGAAGAACATAGCCGTGTTCGGGACTGAATGCAGCACCGTTTGCAAGCAGCGTTGTGACTCGGAGATCTGCAGGCTGTGCAAGCCATGTATTGAGGGAACACTGAAGAAAAGCCTTTTGAGAGCTCACAAGGAGTTCATGCATAGAGGAGACTTCAGAAGACTGTTTCCACCCCCTATGGTGAGTATCTTCTGCATGTATGCCAATTGATTATCGGACACGGGTGTTTTTTTTAACAATGAAATTGGCTAGTCTTTGACCACAACTCACCAGATGGTAAGCGACGATGCGGTCTAAGATGGAGCACGCTTGCCCATGAAGTGCCTATTCACTCTTGTCTTGAAGAGACCCATGTTGTAATTTATACGGAACATCGGGGCAGCGAGCGCATTCCATTCCTGTGCAGTTCTTATTAAGAAGGAATTTTGGAAACGCTGCGTACGGACTTTACCAATGTGAACATTGGTAAAGTCCACCACCACTACCAATGTTCAGTAAAGATGGTTTAATTTGTTAACAATGTTGTTAATTACATCAATGAAGATAGGATAAGTTCTAATTCCTATATTCCTTGATTACTTGTAATATAAGTAACTACAGAAGATATTATTTAAATCGGCTTATTAAGTTGTGAGATATAAGCGTAAAAGTTTTTGGTCGGATTAGGAAGAGATGATCTGTCCCTTTTCCGCAAAGTGAGTGTCAGTATGGAGTTTTTTGGGTGCAATTACAAGTAACTCCATTACTGAGTATAGTGCGCTTTCTATCTGTAACACATTTTAATTTTGTTTTCGGTGGTCGGCTCTATAAATAGAGCATATCAGCTTGACATAATAAGACTTGTAAAAGACATTAAAAATTTATCATTCCGGTAGCCTCTTGGAAACTCCCAAAGTAGTGAAAGATGGATACACAGGAACGTTTAGTTTACGTAGCGAGCATAAGTGACTTGTACTCGTAACTTAGCTAGTTATTACGTGGCATTACTGAGTATTAGTAAGGTGAATACAAAATTAATGGTTCGCTTGTATATCTGCCTTAGCTATGTACGAGTACATGGCACAGGCACACACTACAGAAATAAATCATGGCACACCCTGGCCCGCAAACAGAAAGTATTTCTTTCTTTGTAATTGTAAGGTCATGACCATGACTCACAAGTTCAATAACTCTAGAAGAGGTGTTAGCAGTGGCGTAGCTATCGGAGGGCTAGGCGGTGCCGTGCACCGGGGACCCCAAGCTCAGGGGGCCCTTGGGCCCTGATCAACAAACCTCAATCTGAACTTGCAAAATTTTTGCCTTTCATACACATACATGTAGTAAGTAGCTTTGAGCACAATAAAGAGCTGATGATAAAGTATCTTTGTACCTTTAAATTATTTCTATTTTAACTTGATAAATCCTAACCCAGTTTAGGTAGGCCCCATTTTTTTGCACCAGGGCCTTTGGTTACCTAGCTACGCCACTGGGTGTTAGGCTTTGTGCTCTAACCCTAGGGTGAAATTTTTGTAGGTGTGCTTAGATATATTTAGAAATATACAATATATAACAATCATGGGTGTGTATAGGTAGAGCAAGTAGTGTGGAGCTGGTAATAATCGAATATCAATCAATTGATATAAAGGGTTACGCATATATCCTGTACTAATCTGAAAGGAGGTCATTGTACTCATCATTATAAGCAAATGAAAAAGAGAATTGTGGAATGAGCTTCCTCCTGCGGCATTTCCGAGTATCTATAATATAGGGTTCTTCAAAAAGGCTGTTAATAGTCTTTAAGGGTCGGCAACGTATCTGTGATGTCCCTGATGTTGCAGGTATCCATAGGCGACGGTAGTTTACCATCAGGTGGCCCCTTCAGCTTGTTTGCCACCTATGGCATTTAAAAAAAAATACTATGGGAGCAACACTGAAATAGAATTATTAATAAAAAAAAATATTTTTTTCAGAAACAAGGATCGCTGCCTGATAAAGAGCTGAATAACTTGTCAGATTATGACAGATTACAGTATCTATGGTATCAAGGAAAGTGCAATTTAGACATCACATGGTGTACATAATAAAATCGTTTTAGTTTTAAGACTAATTTATTAATAAAAATATTTGTTTATAAATTCAACAATTTTCTTAATCTAACACTTTTCTTAATCTAACATTTTATAGGAATGCCCCTGATAGTTTCTTTAATGTTTTAGAACTGACAAAATCGTTTTTTCATGTAAGTACAAACACCAGCAAGTACCAACTTAACAAATGACCTTGACACAAACAGTAGTATTTTAGGTCTCATTGGCAGGCGGTAAAGAAGAAGGGTAGGGTAGATGAACTAGCGAATGAACGCACACCATTGAATGAACACTTAGAGCAATTTTGTAAAAAATACGTTTTGTGAAAAGTACCATATTAGAACCTTGCACACTACACAGTAAAATAAATCAAAAAGTACCAATGCAACGAAAATTGGGACATTGTACACAATTAAGACAAGCTGAAGAAAACGCGTCAGCGGAATGGGTAGTTAAAAAAGTGGTTTTCCTATGCATCCCGAAGAGTTGCAACTGTCAGAAAATATTTAGATTCAAACGACAGGAAATCAACTTTTATCGATAATAAACCGGGGCATAAATGGCTTCAATTATTTCTTAGCCGGCATACCGAAATAAGTAAACGAAATTCAGCATTGCCAGGACCCGTGCATCCGTAACGGAAACTTCTATTCGTAAAAGGTTTAAAGAGTTAAATAACTTCCTTAAAGAAAACAAAGCACATGACATCATGGACCGCCCAGAGCGTATATTGCCGATGGGAGTACAAATGTGTCCAAAATCTGGTGCAGTACTTGCACCCAAAAATTATAAAAACTCGTACCAAATCGCGACGGGAAAAGAAAAAGAACAAGTCACTGTCGTGTGCAATGTATCCGCTAATGGCGAGTCAGCGCCACTATGCTCGTGTATCCTTATAAAAGTTTACCACGGGATATAACCAACTCTATCCTGGACGAATGGGGTATTGGTCGCTTCGATTCTGGGTGGATGATATCAGAAACATTTGTAGATTATGTGAAAAACGTTTGCCATCCTTGGCTTATTCAAAAAAACATTGCATTTCCGGTTATCATGTTTCTGGATGGACATAAATCCCAAACACAGAAAGAAATGTGTCAGAGGAAAGAACATCAAAATGTTTTATCAGAAACTGGTTTTAGCCAAGAAATTAATGTAACAGGATTTGACATTGATGTAAGGAAATAGTGGGAAACCCCCCTTTTTGATACAGTCATTGGGATTTGATGAAGTTTTTGACGGGATTAATACTCTGATGGACAAAAATATAACCAGATCAGAATTGGAAAACTTGATATTTGAATTTCGTGATGACAATTCAGTAATTGCAAATAATGTGCCAATGCAGATATCAGATGCGATAATCATAGAATCTTTAAAAAAAAGATTCTGAAATTACTGAAACAAACGCCTCACCGCAATTGTATCTTGATTCTTCTTAGGAGCTTAAGTGTTCATTCACTGGTACATTTACCCTAGTAAGGGGGTTAGAGGGGGGTGAGACATTTCGACAGCCCAAGTTCATGCAATTGATTTTAGTGTTAAATGTGCCGACTTTTCCCCATTATGCCCCTTTCTGCTCAAGATGTTAGTACTACTAACACTCATGATCATGGCTTTTGAAAACTAAATTTTTTGTGACAAAAAAAATTAAGGAAAACCATCAAAAGCAACTATTGCACCATCGATTGGAGCAGTCCCAGAATGTAGCTTCCTAAGTCTTCGTCCTGATTAGTCCATGACACATAAATGTTTTTGGTGCCGTCATCTTCCCCCTCTACTTTTATAAGCACAGATTCTACAGATATGTTACCATCTGATATCGTTATGGTCCAGCCTTCTAACTTCTCTGACAACAAAGTTTTGAGTTTTTCAGCAGTTTTGACAGATGGTCCGGGGTCCTCAAAGCGGACTGTACTGGTAAACCGAATTACATGTCTGTTGATTCCTATTTCATCACACACTTCATCAATATCAAGTAGGGATAGACGATTGTCTCTTACACAGAGTATGCCATTAACCACTCTGCGTCTTTTTGGGTCGGGGGGCATAGCATTGTACCTAACTGCTTCAGCTTTCAGTAGCCTCAATGACACGTCAATAGGAATCTTTATCGGTGTATTAATAGTGCAAGTTTCCCCATTCGCTGGCATGAAGCAACTGATTTTAAACTCCTTTTCAATTTTATCTTTTAAAAACTCCATTTTTTGTGCTTCCCCGTGAACAAGCAATACATTCTTTGGCTCGCAGTATTGTATCAGCTGCATGATACCTTTGGCATCGGCGTGAGCTGAGAATGACATGTATTCCACTGCCATTTTAACCTCTACCGCTTGACGGTTTTCAAATTCGACTTTCTTAGCACCGTTCAGGATTTTGTGACCTACAGTTCCCTGTACGCAAAAGCCTGGCATTATAACCATGTTTTGTTCATAAGGTGCCCATTTCTTGAATATATTTAATGATAGACCAGCATGCAACATTCCTGGTGTGGCAAAGACAACCATTGCTCCCGGATTATCAATGTATGACTTGTCAAATGGTTTGATGTGCTTGAAGTCAAACATGTTTCGTTGAACAAATGTTTTCCTGATCTTTTGATTGGTCCAAGTGATGAACATTTTATAGTAATTATTTGCTTTCTCTGTCAATCCGAGAGCAAAATACACAGGGCATTTCAAATTCATTCTCTCCCAGTAGGTCTCAAGCAGTATGCATAGTTCCTGTGCTCTTCCCAGAGCAAACACAGGTATAAGGACTTTTCCGCCTTTCTCGACACACTCATGAACTTTCTTCAGGAAGTCACGTTCACGGCATCGCTTGGAGTCCCTGATGGTGGTCGCATAAGTGGACTCTGTGATGAGTAAATCTGGTCTGCATTTATCTATCCAAGCTGCTCCTAAATGCCTATCTGGAGTCATGTTGTAATCCCCCGTGTAAACCACAGACTGGGAACCAACTCTGATCCAAAACATAGCCGCTCCGAGCACATGACCTGCATAATACGCTTTGATTTCCAAATCATTATCAACCATCACAGATTGATGCAATGTGACTGCGGTAACTTTCTTCATGCAGTCTTTGATCATTTGCGACGTGAAAAAGTTTGACTCGCCTTTCCTTTCAACGGCGACTTTTCTCATATCTTCAAGAAGGATAGGTGCAATGGCTTTGGTTGGATGGGTCATGTAAATTGGGCCTGTATAGCCTACCATTTCGGACATGTAGGGCAGAGCACCGCAGTGGTCGAGATGGAAGTGTGATATTATTACGCAGTCAATTTGACTCGTGATCGGTCCTTCGGGCACGATGTAGGAGAAGTCGGGGAAGCGGCGCTCGTCGTTGTACCCCATGTGCATTCCGCAGTCCAGCATGATGTTTTTGCCGCCCATCGTTAGCAGGATGCAGCTCCGGCCAACATCTTGCCCAGCGCCTAACGGTGTGATCTTGATATCGGGCATTGTAAAGTTATAATAACTACACTTGTACAAACCTTGTCAGGGCAGGCACAGGTGAACATAAAAACTTGCTGTTGAATATTGTCGCAGAAAATTGTTCATCAACAAATTCAATTCAAGAAGAGGAAAAGCTTTGCTCTGATATGCAGAAATAGAAAAACAACTCATGTCATGAATAAAATCAAATAAAATCACATATGTACTCTCATAGGTACGAATTTATTTAACCTAAAGTTGACAGATTGACAACAAAGAGAATGTAATATGATTGACAATTGACATCATTGATAGTTGAATGATCTTTTTTTTGGCCACTAGCAAAGCTAAAGCCATTAATGCCATACAGCCTCTTCTTCCGTATTCTATAAACTGTATGTAGGTATTTAACGAAAAATTTCTCACTTCAGTGTATTTATTTGTATTTTGTGTGGACCTTACTAGCTATTGAGCTTTATATAATATGGGCCAATTATATTACTCTTTGTGGGCTATTAAATTCTGGAAACAACATGAAAATACACGTTTCATTTTGTTAGATTTTAAGCGCAGGATACATGAGAACAACAAGCTTGTTGGGTTGTTGGACCTTTCAACGTCCGTCATTGTGGATCGTTTGTGTGGTGGTTCATACATAAAACCTCAGAAAAAGGATGGAAAAAGGACTAGAAAAACTTCTAGCATTTGCATTTTGCTCTCTAATTCTGTGCGTATGCGTAGACAGAGAAAACGGTTCCTCCGTCTACGGTGCGTATGCGTAAAACCATGGCGCAAAACTTTTTCACTGTCACTTGGCTGTCAAAGTTAGATTAGTTTTGACACTTGACAGTGTTGTAAATTTTAAATTAAATTTGTTTTCCCTGCCTGCGTTTTCTAAGATTTTTCATTTTTTTTTTTATGAGTACCTTTGAAGAAAATAAACCAAATAAATAGCATTGACCTCATAAATTGTAGTTAAAACCATCTACATTACCAACCGCGTATTTGCTATCCGAACCGTTATTTCACGCTTGAACGATAAATAGTAATTCCAATGTGTGCTGTTGTAATGATAAGCTTATCAGTGACAGTACCAACACCAACCGGCTTGTGTTGAAGACGTGTTGGTTGCTTAGTACACGTAACTTTACCACTAAAAGAAAACTAGTGAAATATGTCTGGGGAAGGATCTACTGCTAGTCCTACGCCAAAAGCGAAGACTGCTCTTATCACAGGAATCACCGGTCAGGTATGTTGTGTTCATGAAATCATTAGTTTTATCGACTTTTCGGAGAATATCCTTGTTGACTTATACTGTACTATGTTACACATAATTTTTTAAGGAAATTGATGTTGTTTCCGATAGTACCTCCCATTAATACATATTTAATGCTATTAGAACATGCGTGTTCGAGTAAAAATTTACATAGATAAATAGGTACACATAGATATAAGATCCGGTCAGCGGATAGGAAATTGGATGCTGTGACAAAATCAACAAAAACAATTCCATATCATACATTTGGAATCTCCGACTCGGGTCTATCTATCACAGGAAGGGTACCTTACTGAGTTATCCAACTAAATAATAAATAATTAATAGGTGTTCTTTTCTTAAGGTGACATCATCATGTTTTGGCCCCCGGCTCGGAATAGTCAGATTTCCGGGGCTGTCATCATGTTTGCTCTTACCATGGGCCTCTTGCTGACTTAATTTGGCACTGCCCTGTATAATATAGTGCTCCTGGTAGATTTAAGTCGTGATAAATTCTCATATTATACTTCTTCCCAGGATGGCTCGTACCTTGCTGAGTTTCTCATTGAGAAGGGCTATGAAGTTCACGGCATCATCAGAAGATCATCATCCTTCAACACAGGCCGCATCCAGCACTTGTATGGGGAGCCGACCACCCACAGTGGGGGGCACATGCACCTGCATTATGGAGACCTCACTGACACCACTTGTTTGATCAGCATTATAAGCAGGGTGAGACAGCTTATTTTTGCCTATCATCTTAGATAACCATACTTTCAAACAATCTCTAAACTGTTGAACATTGGTTCTATCCATGTTCTTCTGGAGATATCAAACTCTTCCATTAACAGTTGTGGTAAACATATTCTGTGGAAACCACAAATCAGTAAACATGGCATAGGTAGGACGCCTTGACACTTGATGAAATGATGATAATATAATGAAAGTAGCTGGCAATCTACAGAAGATGTTACAACAGAATCTTTGCTAATTAGTAGGCCATATAACTAATATTTTATAAAAAATGTTAGTCTAATAGTAACAGTAAGTATTAGCACTCATATTACTACTGATAAAATTAGACAAATATTTTTTTATTAAATAGGCCCCTAAACTCATTTTATTAGTAAACTAGTTGACCGTCCCGGCTTCGCACGGGTGTTAGCTCGGCCTTCGGCCTCGCTACAAAATATAATATAGCCTTTGTCACCCGGAGATAGTGTAGCGTCCCAACAGTGAAAGATTTTTTCAAATCGGTTCAGTAGTTTCGGAGCCTATTCAATACAAGCAAACAAACAAACAATCAAATCTTTCCTCTTTATAATATTAGTATAGATTGTACAAGTGCCTAAAACAATTAATTTTTAGCCTAGACATGTATCAGTCTGAGCCGAAGGTCAGGGATGAAGGAGGGAGGATAAAATGGGTTTTATGCACGAGCTTTTCACTTTAATTGCATAGAAATAAAAGTGATATAGAAAGTAATACTCTTTAGTTAAAATTAATACTGAAATTTTAATAATGTTCTATTTTTATGTATTCGATTTTCTTTTGTTCATTGCTGGGCAATCTCCATGTTTTGTAAAATTATAAGTCTTGGAATAGACCACATAAATAATAGGCATGTGGCCTAATGTTTAATTTGTTACAAATAACAGGCTTAGCGATGAATATAACTAAATACATTACACATCAAGCCCAAGTCCGATCGTGTATGGAATACTGTTGTCATCTTTGGGACGGTTCAGCCAAATACCAGCTCGAAGCTCTTGAATCCGTAGACCGGCGTGCTGCTCGACTGATAGGCGATGAGAAGTTAGTGGCTAAGAAGCTTCTCAGTCTTGAACACCGCCGTAAAGTAGCGAGTCTGTCAATTTTCTATAGGATTCATTTCGGAGAATGTGCATCGGAGCTGCATGACCTTATCCTACCATCCCCTTTCTACTACAGGACAAGTAGGAAAACGGCCTATTACCACCCATACATTGTGGACTTTCCTTGGATACGTACCAAACGTTTCGATTCTACGTTTCTAATCCGTACGGCCAAGGATTGGAACAACCTGCCGGCTTCCTTGTTTCCTGAGAGATATAATTTGGGCCTTTTCAAGGCGAGAGTGAATAGGTATCTTCTAAGTCTGCGTGCTTCATCTTCGACCACATCGTCGCTTACCAACAGGCGAGTTGGTGGTCAAACGCGGACTTATTCGCGTTAAAAAAAAAAAAAAAACATACTGAAAAAATAAATTGAATCGGTTGATTAATCTGAGATATGAGCGTTTAAAGTTATAGGTGGGGATAGAGAAGGGATGCTGCATTCCTTTCTCACAAAGCGTGTGTTAGTATAGCATTGTAAGGCGCGCCTGAGGCTTGACGTCATAGCTCAGTATAGTGCGCTTTCTGTCTAGCATGAAATTAAAATACTTATAACTCATTTATTTTTGAACTAATTTAAATTTTGTTTTCGTTTATAGGCTCTATTGACGATCAGCTTTTTTATGAGGTAAAAAAATTATATTAGTCATCATGCCTATTCCTATGTCTGCAACAAATCTCTATGTTGTGTAAAATTGAAATTCTTGGAAGTTGTCTCGATGTGTAATATTACAAGAATGCTAACATTTACATGAGTTTTGAAACCAGTCTGGTTATTTTAACAACTGTTTACGAATACCTAATTCTGTAATATTATTTACTTAGCTATAGTACTTAGGGACCGTTCAAGTATTACATAAGCACTATAAATGCTAATGGGGGGTCTATGCTTTGCTTATTTTTGATGACATGGGGGTGGGGGGTTTAGATGGTGATTACGTCAGCAGTAATTATTTACTTTTTTACACATTCTGGCACTGCTGCTAATGAATCAATAAAAAAAACAGAATTTGTTTATGTAAACATGGGTGGGGTAGTAAGTAACCTTTGCTTACTTTTGCTGACAAGGGGAAGGGGGGAGGGGGTAAATAATTGTAATAAATCTGCTTAAGTTATACTTGAACGGCCCCTAGTGAAAAAAATACCTAACATTTAACAGGCGTTATAAATGACTAGCTATTGCGCCCTTTAGTACGTGTACCTTTATTTATGATGAACTCTATTTGCCTCCTGAATTCGGCCCCTTCGCAAGTACCAAGTACGTCGGGCGTGGTATTATGATAAGCCATCTCTCAGCAGTTTTATTAGTCAAGTAGTGCTGTGGCCCGCGACTTCGTACGCGTTTCTTCCGGGCCTTTCGCAAAATAACATAACATGTACTTCAATCTGGTCATACGAGTAGCTAAGCATATTCGTGAAAACCGCATTTAAATCCGTCCAGTGGCTAAGAAGATGTGTGTGCACAAACAAACAAACAGACAAAAGTTCTAATAAAAACTGTCTAACATGTTCAGCTGCTTATTTTAAGACACCCAGTGTGTTTTTTTATATCTCTCAATTACAGTTTTTTTTATATCTATAGATATAGACGTATATATAGGTAATAGGGATAGTGTTTGTAAACGATCTATACCTAAATCCGAAATTTATCAAATCATGTTTTTCCAACGATTTTCCTTAGCTGTTAAACGGAATTTGTTACAAAGGGAATATTGTTGGAAAATTAACAATCCGATACTTACCTCATTTGATAAAATTTAATTGATCAGATAACCCACTTGTTCGGAGTAATTAGCTAATCTTGAACCGAAGCGATAGCGGTCGCAATACACGATGTCTTAACTACTCTTAATGCAGTTGCTAGCTCACTTTTTAACCGACTTCAAAAATGGAGGCGGTTCTTAATTCGGTCATATATTTTCTTATATGTTTGTTACCTCAGAGAACTCCGTCTTTTTTTTATTTTATTTGAAAGGATATACTTTCAGATTGGTCCCATAGAAATTACATTAAAATCGGTTCAGTAATTTGGGTTTGTTTGAAGTCGGTTTTTTAAATTGATAATTATCACTAAGCTCCGACGAAAAAAAGAGGGGTGTTATAAGTTTAATGTGTGTATATGTGTGTCAAGTCTGTGGCATCGTAGCTCTTTAATGGCTGAACCGATTTCGATTTAGTTTGAAAGGTGACTTGATCGAGAGTGTTCGCTTAGCTATGATTCAAGACAATCTGTTTGAAGCAATTTGAAGATTATAACATAAGTTCTTTTATCGGGTGTTAAAAAAAAATTACAATACACTTATAAAGAACATTTATTTAACTACTAGCTGCGCCCCGCGGTTTCATCCGCGTGGTGATGAAAATCGGTGAAGGGGTATGGAAAATAGATAGTAGCCGATTCTCAGACCTACTGAATACGCATATAAAATTTGGGAAAAATCGGTAAAGCCGTTTCGGAGGAGTACGGTAACTAACATAGTGACATGGAAATTTTATATATATAGTGATGATGATGATCAATTAAAGCCAAGATTTTTTTGCAAATTGATCCCCCTCTGGATATGCACGCCCTACTGGCTGGAACATTCTGTTTTCATACTAATATTTAAATTCCAATAAAACCGGCCAAGTGCGAGTCGAACTCGCGCACGAAGGGTTTCGTATCATTATCTATAAAATCGGTTAAAAAAAAACATGTTTGTTGTATGGAAGCCCCCCTTAAATATTTGTTTTATTTTAATTTACCTATTTATTTTTAAAGTGATTACGTAACTAAATAATCTGTAAATATTTCAAGCATCTACCTGTTACCGTTATCAATATCGAGCAAAAAAATCACGTTTATTGTATGGGAGCCCCCTTAAATGTTTTTTTTTTTTTGTATTTCTTGTTATAGCGGCAACAGAAATACATCATCTGTGAAAATTTCAACTGTCTAACTATCACGGTTCATGAGGTACAGCCTGGTGACAGACGGACAGCGAAGTCTTAGAAATAGGGTCTCTTTTTAAAACGAGTTAGTTTGTCTTTCACCCAACAACAGAGCAATGCTTCGTTATGATTTTACAAGCTTTTATTTAACATGCTCTGTTAGTTAGTATGTAATATGTATGTGTGGGAAAAATCTTGCAACTGAATTTAATTTTAGACCAGTTATCAGCAACCGTGTGAGCTGACATTTGGCATACACATTTAGTTTGGATGACAATGCGTGGATAGCTAAATGTCGTCATTCTAAATCCAATATGGCTGATGCGAGTGATCTTAGCTATGATTCAAGAACTACTGAATAGCTACAGGTATATGATTATTTACGAGATATTTACCGTGGTAAGTTTGTGTAAGGAGCTTCCGATAACCCACAATATTGCTACGGTAAATATACCGTAAATAATCATTTAACTGTAGTGAACAACCGTGATAGTTTGAAACAGTGTTTTACTGAATAGCTGTTTGAAGATTAGCAAGCACTTTGATGGGGTGTTTAAAAAAAACCCCACAATTTATCATCATCAGCCAGAAGACGTCCACTGCTGAACATAGGGCTCCCCCATTTATCCTCCACACTGAACGACATCCTGACATCTGCATCCACTGGATGCCCGCTCACAATGTCGTCGGTCCATCTGGTGGGAGGCCTACCTACGCTGCGTCTTCCGGTTCGCGGTCTCCACTCAAGAACCTTTCTTCCCCATCGGTTATCAGTTCTTCGAGCGATGTGGCTTGCCCATTGCCACTTCAACTTGCAGATTTTAATAGCTATGTCGGTGACCCTGGTTCTTTGGCGAATATCTATGTTCCGAATTTTATCAATAACAATATTCCGATTTTTACACAATTTATACTTGTTTAAAATTATTTTTCTTGGCGTTTTTACAGGTACGTCCAAAAGAGATATATAACCTTGGCGCGCAGTCTCACGTTAAAATATCATTCGAACTGAGCGAGTATACCGCGCAGGTAGACGCGCTGGGCACCCTCAGGTTACTAGAGGCGGTCAGAGTAGTGGGCCTGGAGAAGGAGTCCAAGATCTACCAGGCTTCCACGTCGGAGTTATACGGGAAGGTGGTGGAAGTACCGCAGACTGAGAAGACGCCGTTTTACCCCAGATCACCTTATGGTAAGCTTTTTTTATAGCGTTGGTGGCCGAGTGATAGCATGTACGCTTTACAATCTGACGGCATCCGGTTCGATCCTCGGCCTTGCACCAATGACATATTATTACTTAAATAAATAAATATTAAAGTGCGGAGTATTAATAATACTCCGCACTTTAGGTATGGAAACTACAAGTAGTCGGACTTGCCGTGCCCGCTGCCGCGTGATAGACAGAGATAACGCGACAAAAGTTACGCGATAGACAGAGAGGCAACTTCTAGGTTAATATAGTTGCACGTCCTGAATTACACTTTATTGTGTAGTAGCAAGAATCGCTACTTATTTAAATGATTTTGCGGAGTGCATCTTCTGTAAATTTTCTTATATATATTCTGTGCCTTAAGGCCTTAATCACATCGACGTCTAGGTGCTTAAGGCGATAAGGCCGCATACTGCCGGTTTTTGTATATTTTATTTTAAAGTAGTATTGTGATTTTGACAAAAAAAAACAAACTCCTTTGTAAATCACTGATCATTAACATATTTCTTCCAGCCTGTGCGAAACTCTACGGCTACTGGATAGTAATAAACTACCGCGAGGCGTACGGCATGTTCGCTTGCAACGGTCTCCTATTCAACCACGAGAGTCCCCGCAGAGGCGAGAACTTCGTCACGAGGAAGATCACCCGGGGAGTCGCCAAGATCACCCTCGGACTGATGTCACATATCGAGCTCGGGAACCTCGACAGCAAAAGAGATTGGGGACATGCCAAAGATTATGTTGAAGTAAGTGTTTGAATATTTTTTTTACGTTGTTACCTCAGATCACATAAACAAGGGAGATATGCCTTAGTACAATGAGGGTTTCCAAACGAAAAAAAGATGGCGTTGATTAGACATGAATATGAAGATGGACCCGGGTATGGGTCCTAAAACTGCGACTAGAACCACCGAAGGATAGGCAGCAGCGTCCTAATAGTACACGGTGAACGTACTGCGATCCCCAAGCCGCCTACCAAGCGTGGGAATTATGGCAACACCCCTCTCTATGAGGGAGGCCTCTGTCCAACAGTGGACGTTAATTGGCTGATGAAGTGATGAAGATTTTGCAAAACCAAATATGAAAACGATCATTAAAAAAACTTGTTTATTTTCATAGACACAAAATATCTGTCTGACAGCGTCTGTCATGCTTGTTTTTGTGGTTATTGTTTGCTAACAATGTAAGTACTTGTTTTTTCACAACACAACACATAATTAGTAGGTGCATAAGTGTGCCTCGCCTAGCTAGCCGTGTTATAAAATGTCTCCTCAAGTCCCTATATTTATGTTTTTTGGAATAATTGTATAGTTTCATCATCATCATCAGCCAGAAGACGTCCACTGCTGAACATAGGCCTCCCCCTTTAACCTCCACACTGAACGACATCCTGCCATCTGCATTCACTGGATGCCCTCGACTCTCACAATGTCGTCGGTCCATCTAGTAGGGGCCTCCGACGCTGCGTCTTCCGGTTCGCGGTCTCCACTCAAGAACCTTTCTTCCCCATTATAGTCTAAACTGGTCAAAATAAATTAATTTGAATTGAATTGAAAGGCATCAAGGCTGATTTAGGTCAGATGCGTTCGCAACCTCTACTCCACCATACCATATCACACACACTTCAGCACACCGACAGATAATACGTAGCAAAAAAAATGCTAAGTCCGTGCTTACCTACCTCTAGAGAAACGCGCTCTCACTCTGACAGTTGTCTCGAAACAAAAAGTACTTCATGCTGTGACTTAATACTATATATTTTTACTAAAAACGCTTACAACGTCAAGCTCCACAATTATTCATTCACAAAAACATGTGTCATGGTTCACTATTCGTCCTACCGTACCTAAATATACATAATATTGAATAGTCTAAACAAATTGAAATTACACGGCGCATATTCCGTAACCGAGTTAATTCGGTAAACGACATGAAAACAGCAAAGTAACTGTAAAAGTATGTTATCTTTATGATGCCATAACAGTTTTGTATTATGTACAAGGCCACTAAAGTACAGGTGAGCCACAGCGGTCGGCACAGTACTGCAGAACAAATTCATGCACTGTGGCCCAACTGCATTGTTTGAAATTCTATGTGGAGGACGTAAACTATCGCAATTGAAACACATGATGATGGGGACAACGTCCATAGATAATTATTTTTTATTTACTGAGGTTTCAATCATTATGCAAAGGCCTTGGTCACTAGCTGACATCATTATCATCATCATTTCAGCCATAGGACGTCCACTGCTGGACATAGCCCATCGATTTCCAAAAAAGGCCGGTTGGTAGCAGCCGGTCTCTTTTAGGTCATCTGCCTCTTGTCTCTCTGCATCTTGTGGATGGACGTCCTACGCTGCGCTTATCGGTCCGCGGTCTCCTTTTGAGAACCTTTCGGCCATCTGTTCTGCTATATGCCCTGCCCACTGCCACTTCAACTTACTAATTCGGTGGGCTGTGTCGGTAATTTTCGTTCATCTACGGATCTCCTCATTTCTGATTCGATCTCATAGAGAAACCCCGAGCATAGCTCTCTCCAGCTTGTTGTGCAACTTTGTGCAAGCTGACATAATCACACCTGATATTATATATAAATGCAAAAGTTTATGAGTAAATGTGTCCTTGTTCACTTACAATTTTTATGTGTAATATAATAATATGGTCCCGGGTATGTCCTAAAACTGCGACTAGAACCACCGGAGGAGGATAGGCAGCAGCGTCCTATTAGTACACGGTGAACCTACTGCGATCCCCAAGCAGCCTGCCAAGCGTGGGGATTAAGGCAACACCCCTTTCAAGAGGAGGCCCTTGTTCAGCAGTGGACGTTTACTGGCTGATGTGTATTGTGATAGCTTATGGGTCACATTTATAGAGGTTACGTTTTTATGGATAATGATGATTTTGTGGTTAAATATCATGTTTAAAGTTTTTATGTATTATTATTTTATATGGAAAGTATTGTTAAGTATTGTGTATAATTTTTATGTGATAAATGTGTATGAGTAATGCGTATATGTGGCAATTTTTATAAAAAATAACAGAACCTATTTTTAACCGACTTCCAAAAAGGAGGAGGTTATCAATTCGACTGTACTTTTTTAAAATATTTTTTTATGTTTGTCACTTCAGAACTTTCGACTGGATGAACCGATTTTGGTGATTCTTTTTCTATTTGAAAGCTGGTGATTCCCGTGTGGTCCCATTGCAATTTGGTCCAGTTCTGAAATTTTTATGAAGTTGTTTTTATTTTATACTAGTCGACCGCCCCGGCTTCGCACGGGTGTAAGCTCGGCCTTCGGCCTCGCTACTATGACCCGCTCCAGGAACACAAAATTTCATCAAAATCGGTCCAGCCGTTTTTAGAGTATCCTATGTCCGTCTCCTGGTTCTAAGCTACCTCCCCACCAATTTTCAGCCAAATCGGTTCAGCCGTTCTTGAGTTATAAATAGTGTAACTAACACGACTTTCTTTTATATATATAGATTGATAATTATATTATGTTTCCAGGCAATGTGGCTGATGCTGCAGCAGGACACACCCGAAGACTTCGTAGTGGCGACGGGAGAGACGCACAGTGTTAGAGAATTCGTAGAGAAAGCGTTCGCTTGCGTCGGACGCGCCATAGTGTGGCGGGGTTCGGGAGTCGACGAAACGGGGCACGACTCCAACACTGATCAGCTGTTAGTGAAAGTGAACCCTAAGTTCTTTAGGCAGACTGAAGTCGTGAGTACATTTCCACTAAATAAATGTTTTTTTTTGGAGTTTTTAGCTAATGTTAGGAAATACACTGTGTAACGTTCGTAGAGAGGTATGTTTTTAACCGACTTCCAAAAAAGAGGTTCTCAATTCGACAATTTTTTTTTTTATGTTTGTTACCTCAGAACTTTCGACTGGGTGAACCGATTATGATAATTCTTTTTTTGATTGAAAGCTGGTGCGTGCCATTTGGTGCCATTTAAATTTGGTCCAGTTCTGACGTTTTTGTGAAGTCGTTTTTTTTATATTGATAATAATTATTGCATCGTTTAGTCCTCAGGCTGACACGTCTCTTGGCAAATTGGGTTACAAAAGTACTAGAAGTAGTATAAACACTGTTTTAAACTATCACGGTTGTTCATTTAACTTTAGAAGTAGTATACTTCTTCAACGTCGCTATAAAGTTAATATTTTTTATCAGTATAATACTTAAAAGTTGACTGCACAACAAACAATAAAAAAATATCCGGCTAAGTGCGAGTCGGGCTTGCGCACTGAAGGTTCCGTACCACCACAAAATACAAAAATGTGTGCAAAAAGACCATCACGTCCAGGTGGTAACCCATCCAAATACCGACCGCGCCCGACGTTGCTTTACTTGGTGAAAAGATATTTATCTCCGAATCGCACTTGGCCATTATTTATTTGTTGTTTTACTTCAGAATGTGTACTATAATCATGCCAAGTTAGACGCTTGTACGTATTATCGTTTTTACATTATTGACTGCCCCGGTGGCTCAGTTGGTAGTGAACCTAACTTCTGTGCTTGGGGGCGTGGGTTCGATTCATTTGACAAACATTTGTGTGATGAACATTTGTGTTTGTTCTATGTCTGGGTGTTAATATCTATTTAAGTATGTATTTAAAAATTTATATGTACGTATATAAGTCTCTGGCAGCCATATTACAAGCTTTGCTTAGTTTAGGGTCAGATGACCGTGTGTGCAATAATGTCCCAGATATTTATTTATTATTTTATTTACTAGAGCAAATACAAAAATACTTTAATAAAACGTTTGATGTATGGGGTTTTTACTTTTTGATTTTATCATTCATAACATAACATTTACATTACATACTCTATTAAAATTTTATTACGGTTTAAAATTAAAATCTCATTAAAAGGTAGGAGGGACGGACCGACAGACAGCGTAGGCTTCGTAATAGGGTCCCGTTTACACCCTTTGGGTACGGGACCCTAAAAATGTTGTATTACGGTTCGTTACACTAGAAATTTATGGTAGTTGTAGAGTTTTTAATAATCGTCTTATATGCGTGATATCACAATATTACTTTTACAGGATCTGTTACTAGGCGACGCGACGAAGGCCAAGGAGAAACTCGGATGGACGCCCAAGGTGACCTTCCAAGAGCTGGTCGAAGACATGGTGGATTCGGACATTCAGCTGATGCAGAAAAACCCTGAGGCGTAGGTCTATAGGTAACTAAGAATAAGATGTAAGCATGAGCAAAATGCATGGTGGCAGATTTTAACTTTGCAAGAAAATCGCTTGACTCATTCTGGTGCATGCGATATTGTTTCTATCCCCGTCACTCTTATGTCAATCCGCAAGAGAGAGACCACAGAAAAGTTTTAATTAGAAAGGCAGGCAAGGAATTTTTTGTAAGAAATTTGTTGTAGCCACTTGCACCCATATAAACTCATAGCAACTGTGTTATCAACTGTGACGCGAAGTTCGACGTGTTGACATAAATAAGAATGTTCAATCAAGGTTCTGTCATAATACCAGACGACAGATTTTCCTTCTCATTTCCGTTCTATTTACTTTTCTGTGAGAGAGACGATGACGACACTAATGTCACAAGACCAAATATAACCCAGCAGTTAATTACTTGGCAGTCCTCAAAATTAACAAGCATCCTGGGGGCATATAATAACTTGTTTTGCAAAAAAAAAAATGGTTACGAATACGTAATGTGTTCAATAAAATTAGAAGCCATAACGATGGTGCTGACATAGTCGCAAAGCTAAGCTCCGAAATAAATTTAGATTTAAAAAAAAACAAGCCATAACAACGGTTAAATGGTGGGTGGTAGACTATCACACACGATGCACTGAACTGTTTTGAGCAAGCATCAGGCGAGCGGCTTGTTCGTCTCGTCACTATTTTTAACCGACTTCCAAAAAGGAGGAGGTTCTCAATTCGACTGTTTTTTTTATGTTTGTTACCTCAGAACTTTCGACTGGGTGAACCGATTTTGATGATTGTTTTTATTTATTTGAAAGCTGGTGCTTCCCGTGTCAATTTAGTCCAGTTCTAACATTTTTATGAAGTGTTTTTTTTCAATATTCTTAATTATGTGTATAATGAATGGTTTGAAGGCAACTTGGCCGGCTAGTGAGAGAATATGGTAATGTTTTGCTTCTATAACTAACCAGTGACTAACACGCAGGCGCCACTGTTTGTGTTTACTGATAGACTTTTATTACTAACCATAGTGAATATATGCCCCACTATTTACTGGTTGACTTATATTCCTTACCATAGTCATGCATGCCTCACTGTTTACTAGTTGGCTTATATTCCTGATCATAGTGAATGCATGCCCCATTGTTTATTACTAGTTGGCTTATATTCCTGACCACAGTGAATGCATCCGCTTTTGTTAACCAGTTGGCTTATATTTCTGACCATAGTGAATGCATGCCCCACTATTTACCTATTGGCTTATATCATTAACCATAGTGAATGCATTGTTCTCTGTTAACTGGTTGGTTTGTATTACCAGCCATAGTAAATGCATGCCCCACTGTTTACTAGTTGGCTTATATTCCTAACCATAGTGAATGCATGCCCTACTGTTTACCAGTTGGCTTATATTCCTTACCATAGTGAATGCATGCCCTACTGTTTACCAGTTGGCTTATATTCCTTACCATAGTTATGCATGCCCCACTGTTTACTAGTTGGCTTACATTCCTGACTATATTGAATGCATGCCCCACTGTTTACTAATTGGTTTATATCATTAATCATAGTAGATGCATTCTTCTCTGTATACTGGTTGGCTTGTATTACTAGCCATAGTAAATGCATGCGCCGCTGTTTAGTGCTTACAATAGGCCTGTCTTATTTTTTTTTATTACCTCACTAGCGACCCGCCCCGGCTTCGCACGGTTGTGTTTTATTTTTAATTGGCATATGTTTTATTATTATTAAAAAACTTACTAACCTGAGATTTGCTGACGACATCGCGCTGTTCGCCTCCACAGCAGATGACCTTCAACAGATGCTACAAGATCTCAGCACGGCAAGCCTCAAAGTTGGACTCACGATGAATCGGTCCAAAACACAAATGATGACAAATAGCACAAAGCGTAAGATTATGGTAGATGGGTAAGAACTACAATATGTCGATGAATACATATATTTGGGCCAGCTAGTTTCCTTTGACAACCGACAGGATAAAGAAATCGACCGCCGCGTCGAAAATTCTTGGAGAAGCTACTGGTCCATGAAAGAGCTTATGAAGGGCGACCTTCCTTTGTCACTAAAGCGCACACTCATCGACATGTGCATCCTGCCCGTCCTAACTTACGGTGCCCAGACTTGGTCATTGACCGATTCTCAGAAGTTCAAACTTGGGGCTTGCCAAAGAGCGATGGAACGCAGCGTCCTAAGAATCAAAAGGACTGACCGAGTCCGAAACACGACGCTGCGTTCAATTACAGGAATCGCTGATGTTGGCATCAAAGCTGCCAAATTAAAGTGGGGTTGGGCGGGACACGTAGCCAGGATGCACCCTGACAGATGGGCCCAAAGGATCACACAGTGGGTGCCTAAAAACGGACGAAGGAGCTAAGGCAGGCCAAGAAAAAGATGGCGCGATGATCTCGACGCGTTCCAAACACAGTGGCCAAATTTAACGGGTGATCGCACTGTCTGGAAAGAGATGGGGGAGACCTTTGCCCAGGAGTGGGACAGCAAAGGTTAAAAAATAAATAAAAAAATATTATATGTATAAACCTTCCGTGAAAAATTATCTAACTGATAGTAAAAACCGCATCAAAATCCGCTGGGTAGTTTTAAAGATCTAAGCATATTATATAGGGACAGACAGAGGGAAGCGACTTTGTTTTATACTATGTAATGATAAAAAGCTGGTCATAAATAGAGCCCATCTACGAAAACAAAATTAAAATTTGTTCAAAAATAAATAAGTTTGAAGTATTTTAATTTCACGCTTGACAGAGAGCGCACTATTGCACGTTATGACGTCAAGCCGTGCGCGAGCCATACAAATGTCACACGCAAACACACGTTAACACGCTTTGGGGGAGAGGGACAGAGTATCTGCTCGGTATCCCCACCAAAAACTTTAAACGCTTATATCTCAGAAATGTAAAGTTTATTTCCAGAAAGGTTTACAGGTTAACGTAGAGAATGCCAAGAGTTATTTAAACTATAATGCGTAAGTACATTGTATTACCGGTGGACCCCAAACTCGGCTAGGCCGGTCTCTTGGTGGCACTGGGAAGATTTTACAAAATGATAGATCGCGCGCGCTTAGGAGTTTCTACTACTTAGGACTAGTAAATTAACATAAATTAAATTATACATTATAAAGCTGACAAAAAAACAAGTAAAGTTAAATTAAATTAGATAACAAAGCAGACATTATATACATACAAAAGCACAATATATTGTAACCAATCCAGCTGTCAACTATGTGTTTGTTGTGCTACACTGTGGGTGTGAGTGTGTATGTATGTATGCTAGTATGTGTGATGTGAGTGTGCGTGTGTGTAAAGTTGTTTGAGGAAATTTTGCATTAGAAGTCTGTATCAGCCATATTATTTTTTCAGTGTTTGTAATGTGTTTAATTATATTCGCTAAGCCTGTTATTTGTAATAAATGAAACATAAGGACAGGTCTATTGCCTATTAAAATGGCAATTATAACTTTTTTGTAGTTTTAGTTTAGCCTAGATATTTGAAATCCCTTAGTAACCATAGTTACACTAACAACTACTACAACTCAGTTCTAATGCCTACTTTTCTAACAAATTTGTTAAACCAGAAGTCGAAAAGTGTACGTTTTTGTTTTTGGTAACAAAAATGTATGCAAAATTAAACACTGAAATTTCCTCATACTGTGCTTAAAATTATATCTTTTTTTTTATTTTCAGAAAGTATGGCTGTGAAGGAGACTGCTAGTAACGCAGGATAATTTGACAGGAATTTCAATTTCTGTGTACTACAATCATAATTATTTTGTACATACATGACATCGTAATTTATGTAAGATAATTGGTGTCCATTTTGTTGTATCTTTTGTAAACTAACATTGAATTTGATTTGACAGCTCTGAAACAGTTGCCATCCTCGTCTCACCACGACCGGTATGGCCCAGTGGTGCGTCTGCCTTAGAGGAGAAGGTCCGAGTTCGATTCCCGGCCGGGCAGATGTTCGTGTGGTGAATTTTAATTCTTTTTTTCTTATCAAATTAAAAAGTCGGATGGTTTTAGCTGTAAATTTAATTTACTTTAGAAAATGATACAACTGACGTGAAGTGACGCCATCATATGCATTTATATCAGTTAAGATGTTAACCCAGCTCTACATTTTTATAGAAGTTTTGTGAAACAGAAGAAAACTAACGACCATAGTTGTATAAAAATTACATTTGTCGACCACCAAATTTGTATGAAAATTACCTTTGCAGACCAAACTTGTATAAAAATCACTTTTGTCGACCAAAGTTGTATGAAAATTACCTGTCGACCAAAGTTGTATGAAAATTACCTGTCGACCAAAGTTGTATAAAAATTACCTGTGTAGATCAAAGTTGTACGAAAATTACCTGTCGACCAATGTTGTATAAAAATTACCTTTGTAGATCAAAGTTATATGAAAATTACCTGTCGACCAATGTTGTATAAAAATTACCTTTGTAGATCAAAGTTGTATGAAAATTACCTGTCGACCAATGTTGTATAAAAATCACCTTTGTCCACCAATGTTTTATGAAAATCACCTTTGTTGACCAAAGTTGTATAAAAATCACATTTGTCGACCAAAGTTGTATAAAAAATCACCTTTGTCGACCAAAGTTGCATAAAAATCATCTTTGTCCACCAAAGTTGTATAAAAATTACCTTGGTCGACCAAAGTTGTATGAAAATTACCTGTTAACCAAAGTTGTATAAAAATCAACTTCGTCCACCAAAGTTGTATGAAAATTACCTTTGTGGACCAAAATTGTATCAAAATTAGGTGCTTGGTTTAGCCATTGACAGCTCCTCGGGGTTTTGCCATTTTCATTCAAACGTACAAGTTAATTTTCGTGGAAAGTACTAGTACGATATTGATTAGTCTCAAATATCATGTGTTTATAATCACAACTGATGTTATAAATGCGAAAGTTCGTATATTAGTGTGTATATCTGTCCGCACTCAACAGACAAACGGTAACAGCTTAACGGATTAAAATGAAATTTTGTATAGAAGTAGCTTAATATAGCTATGGATTAAAACATTAGCTTATCCCAAATAATAAACAGACCCTGTAGTAGTGGGTGAAACGGCGGGGTGCTGCTAGTTTTATATAAATGAATTTACATGCACAAAGCGTATTATTTACTTATTGTAAGTTATGTTTTATTCGATTAGTATTCTAAATGTATTGTTTGATAAATGTATCGCATCACTACTGATCATAATGATGCATGGTCGCTTCCATTATATTTATAATTAATTAATGTGAGAGGAAGAGTTTTAGTCAATGACGATATAACCACTTGACAGCTCATTCTATACCCCGCCGTGATGAAAAATACTGAATTTTCAGCATGATCGTTTTCGAGTGGGCCAATCCAAGGCGCGAATTGAATGAATGACTCTTTTGTATTCTCCGATCACAAGCGCTATACGGTACTCCCTCCCCAGCGCGACCGACGTGGCTTATAAAACTCTTTTATGAGTCGTGCGCGATGAAGTGGTTATATTATCTTAGGTTTTGGTGAAGCCAACGTTAAGATCGATTGATAAATAAGCTGTGTTTTAATATTATATTTTAGAGGCCAGTAATAACTTTAATTTTTACTCACATTCCATGACGCTGTATCTAAAATGAATGCATACTACTTGTGACGCTTTTTTCCCAGTAGTTCTATCAAGAATAAATATAGAAGGAATTAGATTATTAGTGACCAAAAAAATTTTTTTTGTCGCGAATACGGAGTATTTTCCCTACTACAATATTACATAAATTGTTATGTATTATTGTAGTATGGGACCAACCCTGAAATTACGAAAATAATATCAGCTGTTCGATAGAAATAGACACTATAAAATGTAAGGAACAGCTGTTTTTTTTAGCGATTTCAGGTTGGTCCCATAGTGAAATTGGTTCATAATGATGAGTATAATGAACCCCTTTCGGCTAAGCATACCCTTTCTTTATAACCCTCAAAAGCATAACTACATAATTATGTCTACGGATTCATGTTATCAAATTTTAGGGGGAAGGGATTAATTTTTTTAAATTAATAATGTCACTATATGATGGACAGTGAAAATCACCTAGGTGAATTAAGTACACCAGGATCCATGTTCACCGAAATTGTACATGATGTAATCAAACAGATGTTTATTTGACATTTTATGGAAGAATTGTCAAAAGTGATGATTAAAAATGATAATCAAAATGTTAGTGAACTTTAACCATTAGTCAACTATATACAACCATGCTCTTACTTAAAAACGTTACTCAAGTTAATCTTTGCTTAAAATTGCGCTGTCTCGTTTTCGCGTGTGACCATTGTCGTCATCGAGAAGTAGAGAGCATTTTTAAGCATAGATTAACTAGAGAAACTTTTTAAGTAAGACCCCCAGTGCAAAAACCGTCCTTATCGATCGATAAAATGACATTTGAATTGTACTCGCTATGATCGAAACGATGGCATTTTATCGAACTTGTCGATTTCAACTTTCAAATTTATCAATCATAAAGAACGCCACTTGCACTGCGGGTGATTTAAAATGTGACATGAAAATATTTTTTTACTCATGTAAAAAACGACATAATATATCTTAGGATTTCGTTTCAATTTTGCTAGTTAAATCTACTATCAAGTATATGCACTTTAAATCACTTGAATGAATCTAGTGTATATTTTCCTAGATGATTTGCAGGTGAAATTAGTCTGCCCCCAACATAACTAAATGCAAAATAGCGCAATGCGACACTACCTCGTTCATATTCCATATTAAATGTTATAAAAGTATCATTCAAGCTTTCAGCCCGAAGTTTACTGAATTTTAACAAGATATTTAGATTGATTCAAGAATTTCTCCATTATATTATAACAATGGTTAAATACATAATATAATAATTTATTATGCACAACTTAGAAAACAGAAAATTAACGAAAACTTAAAATACATGTTTTAGTAAATTATCATGTTAAATTTGAGTGGACTTGGGCCTTTTATTTTAGATTTTTTGTTTGTTATAGTGTAATCTAAATATTATTTACATAATTGTAATTTATTTATACTTATATTTTTACGTTATTATGTTGTATTCAATTGTAAATACACTTATTAAAATTATCTAGCGTTTTTCTTATATTTTAGCACCTGATGATTATTTTTATTTTACTAATATCTAGATTTCTTATGTACCCCCTTTAACTCATACACGTCAGATAGTACACATTTTGCTATCGTTTACGTAACGATAACTTTTTCGCAAGTGCTCGTACTGAGGCCACAGTACACCTGTTTGAACGCATGAGTCAAGTAGGCATTTCTATAGGTAGAGTCCGAGGTCGGCTGCGACTTTGAGCCCATAGTAAGAGACCACGTTACAGTGCCTTATGTCATGACTGGCAACACACACTGGTTGAAGTTTCGGCTTAAGGCACTAAGGAATTTTGAACGAAAAGATGTTGCGAAGTTTACCGAACGCTGCCCAGCCGAGTTGGATTCGCTGATTGACCTCTTTCTTGAAGTTGGACTTTCAGTGGCAAGTTGTCAGAGCAGGTAAATGAATGGAAATAGTGTAGATGGGCAAAGGTTAATAAAAAAAGATACATCAATGTTAATAATAGATTTATTTACACTATTTATTTATCTTCGACCACATCGTCGCTTACCTACAGGCGAATTGGTGGTCAAAAACAGACTTATTCACGATAAAAAAACTTAAATAATTTTCGACAATTGTAGATACACTTGGTCGAACAACAAATGATTTTTATTTCTACACATCTCTGAAATCCGTTCACAACGGAAAATTCATAAAACTATAAATAAACAGATCTACACTTTTGTAAACCCATATTACATACAACAGATAGTTCCTCAACAAAATATTTTGTGTTTGCAGGTGGGTTTTTTATAGTGGTAGGACTCTTTTGCAGGGGTCCGCCTGGGGAAGTACCACACCTTTGCCAGTTAAACAACTGCCAAGCAGTAGTGTGCAAACACTACTGTGTTCCGGATTGAAGGGCAATGTTTCCAGCGAAATTACAGGGCACACAGAGATTTGACATCTTATACCTCGGGGTGACGAGCGCAGTGCATTGCCATCCAGGGTTTTGAACTGTTGAAGTTCAAAATTCTGAGTGGCGTTGAGCTGTTACGGGCAAGCGTGAAGAGCCATCAGGCGAGCGACTTCGCTCGTCTCGTCACTCAGTATCATTAAAAAAAATGTACTCCCAGCGGAAAAATTACAAATTTCATGATTTGAGTAGATTTTTAGTGCATGACCTCATGTAAATGTGTATAATAATTTTAATGTGTGTTCAATCGTTTTTAAATATTTGTAAAAAAAAACGCTTTGGGCTTGGGGAACATTCTACAGCGGAATTTTTTGTACATGTATCTGTAAGGTCTGTGTACATGTGCGTACGTTTTCTATTTGTGGAAACAGTTTTTTGAAAATATCCCAAAAATGTCTAAACACAAAATTAATTTAATAATATCATACACATTTATATATTTTAGAAGAGGGAAGATGTTTGGTCACCTTGTACGAAATGACAAATCAATGAAAACCATCATATAGAGAATGGTATAAAGGAGGACCGGGAAGACCAAGAAGAGTATTAGACCAAATAAAAGAGATGGCAAATGTCATGTCGTACAGGGAGGTGAAGACGCTGGCAGAAGACCATCAAGCCTGGTAGTTACTCCATCGACAAGAGCTACGCTAAAATCTAATCATGTCGTACACTAAAAGCTAATCATGAAATTAGACACTTGCACTGGTAGTACGCACAAGAATATTTTCAAAAAATAAAAATTTGTTTATACAAAGAATAGCGATGGGCTCAGGTCAGTGAAGAGTAACATCTCTAGACTATGAGAGAGGCCAAGCATAGTGCTGCGATAAAATGTTGTCTACCCTTTTTATCCGGGCGCCAAACAGAAGCTAGAATATGGATACGTCTGGTAGAATATGGACACGTCTGCAAGAATATGGATAGAAGCTACGTCTGTAAGAATATGGATAGAAGATACGTCTGTAAGAATATGGATACGTCTGACTTTTTTCGCAGGACAACAAGGGTGGACAAAATTTAATCGCGGCGCGCGTTCTAAGCCTCCTAGTGCAATTGCCCAGTAAAAACTTCCTACAAAATGGTGCCAGCATAGTTTTGTACCTTTTTAACATTTAGAAAATGTGATAATGACCAAATTCTAAGGTGCAAGCATTGCTAGAGCCACTTTTACAGTTGTTTTGCTTGACAATTGCACAAATCTGTCACCAATGTATATAAATACTAGCCACCCGCTCCAGCTTCGCACGGGTGTAAGCTCGGCCTTCGGCCTCCCTACAAAATATAATATAGCCTATGAATTTTTTAAATCGGTTCTGTAGTGGTAGATTTATTTCGTTACAAACATCCAAAAATACAAATGTTTCCTCTTTATAATATTAGTATAGATAACTGATGATTGTGCAGCTATTTCATTAACAGTTTTTTTACATGTTGTAAAGGGATTTTGGAAAATCGATCGGGTTTTTTAATATAGAAGCCGGGCACAAATAACCCGTTTCCGCGACCACTATTTGATCACAATGCACAAGAAGTCACGCGCAATCACTATAATCTTATTTATAGATAGATAATTATAGATTTCAATGCCAGCTGGTAATCGGTCGAAGTACAAAATCTATCAAAATATTAGTTACGCAAAAAATAATGTTTTTTTTAAATATCTGAACAATATCATAAAAAGCTAACTGTCTGCAAATTTCGACGCGGAGACATTAAAATAAACTTTCACCCTTAATTTACCCCTTTTAATTCGACCCTTTCGTAGAATCCCCTCTTCCTCTCTTCTTCTACACCCCGTATGATCAATGTGTCAAATTTCAACTTCAATGCTTCCGCTTTTATATACAGGGTTATTTTTAATTCACCTAAAACCTATTGCAGTCAGCTTCTCTACATTATATATGACAACTTTTGCTCCATGACTTTTCACAAAACTTTATAAGTTACAAAAAAAACTTTAAAATTTGTATGGTTATTTCCGTGTATTTTTGATGCACGTTGCAGCTCTTAATTTTTGCTGAGGCCCCCGGCATTCATTCTTATTTGAGACCTCAGACCTCGTAAGGTTATTCTAATTTAGAGGCCTTATAATTTTTTTTATTGTTTATATACAAGTAATTGAACAAAAAAATGTCCGAAATGATATAGGGAAGCTGCCTACGATAAGTTTTAGGTAAATTAAAAATAGTCCTGTATAGGCTAGATGACTGTTTTATTTATCGTCCTATTAAAATGTAGCCCATAAATATTACCGATTAATGAAAACAAAATGAAAATCTTTTTAATATCATGCTAGACAGAGAGCGCGGAACAGCAAATTATGGCATCACTTCTCTGTACGCCATATAAATTCTATTCTGACAAGTATGGCGCACAGAGGCGTGACGTAATTTTTCGTTTTGTGGGAAAGGGACAGTTTTCTCTACCAAAAACTGTAAACGCTTATATATCAGAACATTAATAACCGATTTAAATTATTGTTTCAATAAACATATTTTACTTAAATTCTTCATCAAAATTATTGGTTTCAACGATATAAACATCACGTTTTAATATTTATCGGGACTTACCGCGCACTATTAATTATAGGTAAAAATAGATACCTTTCGCTCGACGTTTCGACCATGTTACAATGGCCGTGGTCACGGGCTGACTGAAAACTGCGGGTGAGTCCGGCGAGAAGTGCGGGTATTTTGTCCCCCTACCCTCACTTGATCTTTAAAAATTGCCGGGTTGTCACTAACTACACTGACCGTATCTGTAGAAGTCCTAGTACCTACCGCGGTTTGTACATTTGCTTACTATGGGACTTGGATATAAACATCAGTCATCTACCCTATTGTATAATGTATGTAGATAGCCAGCGTTATGTTATAAACAATTTTCTGATAGATTTCATAATTCTTTTCTCTTTCTATTGTTTTTATAGTATATTGTATTTTATATTGTTTTTATATATAGTCTATTGTTTTAATGCTATAAAATAACAGCCTTAATAAATAATAAAAGCTTACTACAAACCTTAAATGTTAAAACTATTCTAAAAATAAGTAAACAAGAAAGTAATGGCCTACGCTCACGAGACACTTTATCGCGGCAACGGTTTCCGATAATATAAATGAAAAATATTAAAAACAGTGTGGAACTTTGCTTTACTTTTTTTTATCTCAATAATACAAAATAAAATAAAGACTTTTATGGCAAGCTTCACAATGCAGCATCCCATACTGAAGGGGTTGGCGGAACTCCGCATACAAGTGTCTCGTGTGCGATGACTATGAATTTAATCTTTTAAAAAACTTGAAGCGTGTTCCGTATCACGCCAACAAAGCTAATGTGAACCAACACGGCGCGAAGAAAAACAATATGCGCCAAGTTAGTTCACATTAGCGCTGTTGGCGTGATCTGAAACGGGCCCCTAATAAAAAATGCAGGTACAGTAACAACATAAATGATCGAGGTAATTTGGTGGCGGCCCTTTTTTTTTACAAACTGCAGCCCTTTGAAAAATTTACCCTAGGTGATGTCACTGACTCGTGATTGGCAATTAGCGATTGTATAAACGTGATTTATACTCGATATTATAAACCAAAGAAGTAAACTACCATCATTTGAACTTGGTCGTTTCAATATCAACCCGCTGTCTGAGTACGCCGCCCAGTATAAACTCCGTGGAGACGACTGTGGCGCCGCGGCCGCGGAGCGCCGGCCACAGCCAGGCGTCGTCGGGGACTGACACGCAGATCCACTGCGGACCACCTTCCTGCCACGTGCCGCCTGAACACTCCACTATCACTGCGGAGATAAAAAGAAATATTTAGTTCATTTATTCTTCCATTAATTATCAGCGTATCATGTGCCCCCACTGCTGAACGCGTAAAAGGCACAGTATGCGATTTCTACAGATCTTTTATTGTGCTTTCAGGTGGTGGGGGCTAGTGCGATAATAAAACCGCGACGTCGGAATTAGATTGAACAGTTCTTCAGAATACTACCCGTTGTAAATGCGGTTATCTATTGCTACTTGCAAGTACAGCTAGAACTGATACAGGCTCCAAAGGTGATAAAGAAGAATAATTTTAAAGAGGCGTAGAATTTTTAACCGACTTCCAAAAAAGAGGAGGTTATCAATTTGACTGTTTTTATTTTTATGTTTGTTACCTTAAAACTTTCGACTGGGTGAACCGATTTTGATGATTATTTGTTTTTTTATTTGAATACTGGTAAAGCTTTTTGTTTCGTCACATTTCAATTTGGTTAACTTCTACTATGTTTATTTTTTTTACAATGTAACAATTAAAAAGTCTTTTCCACACAAAAATTATTACAAGAGACATCTGTCGGAACACCTCATTACTAAATCAGGCATGCACTCTTTAAAACCGATCGTGCCTAATTAATGCCTGCGCTATGGGATAGAGGGCGCATATTTGGTCCAGTTATGACATTTTTATGAAGTCGTTTTTTATATTGATAATTATAATTTGCCTGTTACATTTAAATAGGTGATATTTTTTTACGTTTTTTTTATCAATCCTTATAATAAATAGGTCCTTATGTTAGGTATCATCAAGGTGATAAGCCACTCACGTTTCATCTCACGAGTGTCCGGCATCACGCTCGGCGTAGAAGACAGGTTGTATCCCTTCAAAAAGTTGCGCTTTCCCGTCAGCGTCCGTTCTATATTGAAGTGGAAACGCTTCTCTGTTATCTCATCCTTTATCAGGTATAGCCAGGGATCTAAAAAGATAAAGGGGAAAAAAAGGTAACATATTTATTCAAATGTCAAAGTTTAAAAATTAGCTCTATCTCCTAACCTCATCATCAGCCAGAAGACGTCCACTGCTGAACATAGGCCTCCCCTTTTAACCTCCACACTGAACGACACCCTGCCATCTACATCCACTGGATGCCCGCAACTCTCACAATGTCGTCGGTCCATCTAGTGGGAAGCCTACCTACGCTGCGTCTTCCGGTTCGTGGTCCACTAAAGAACCTTTCTTCCCCATCGTTTATCGGTTCTTCGAGTGATGTGGTCTGCCCATTGCCACTTCAATTGCAAATTTTATAGCTATGTCGGTGACTCTGGTTCTTTAGCGAATATCGACGTTCCGGGTCTATCACGCAAAGAAACTCCGAGCATAGCTCTCACCATTGCCCGTTGTGTGACTCTGAGATCTCCTAAACTACGGCCATGGTTATTTATATTTTTATTTAATAATAGTCTTGAGTTGGCCACCATCTCGCCTGATGTTAAGCGATGATGCGGTCTACGATGAAGCACGCTTGCCTAGATGAAACCGACTCACTCGCGACATGAAGACACCCAGATTGTAACTATCGGGGAACAATTCGGGTAGGGCATTTGCCTCGATTTTGACGCCCCGGGCAATTACATTAATGCGCATGTACCGGCTCACCGGTACGCCCAGCTCCCGTGCACATACGTCTCGTTTTGAAGACTTGCAGCCGGCTCCTCTGTTTTACTAAGCACAACGCGTACCATGCCGGTGCAGCGTCTATCAGCCCGTTTCTTATGTAGGTCTTGTAAATTCCAACCTTAGTTTCCATCCCTGGCCCAAAGATCCACAGGCAGACCCAAGATAAGGTGGACAGATGTCGGGCTAAAGAACATGAGCGAGTGTAAGGTTTCCAAAGACGATGTCAAGAATAGAGTCATAGATCCATAGTCGGGAAGAGAGAGTACGTTGTGGGAGCTTAGGATTGAAGCCTGGCGCTCTGGCGGCCTTGGCTTAAGGAACGACTTGGCCCACCTGAGGACTCATTCTCAACGTCGTCCTGTCGAACCGTATACGCCCAGGTAAATCACTGTGCTTTTGCTACTTGACGTTTTTGCCTCGAAGCTTCAATGGTGGAGGTAGCTCCGCTATACGCTGCCCGCCGGTATACAGTGCTGCCGTCTTCGCTACATTGACTGCCATGTGCCATTTGTCCAGCTATTCGGATAAAACATTTAGGACCCACTGTATCCTGCTTTCTACGATATTAACTCTTTGAGAGTAGGCAAAATACGCGCTGTCATCCGCAAAGAGGGCAAGTGTTACTCCACGTTCACCCGGGAGTCGGCGTTTCATGTCAAGAGCAAGAATATTGTCAGTGTAGTAGGCGTAAAAGGAAGAGCTGTTGACGTTTGAAACGCGCTCATACCTTGTGTCAAAAAAAGCCAGATGAAAGCTTTTTTACTGCTCGCGCAGATAATTTACTTGACAATTCAACGCGAGAATGCAGCCACCGTTCTTGGTACTTTACCACACGGACAACTTCTTGATTTTGATTTTTAGTTGAAGTGTAATAATAAAGGCTTTTTGTTTTCTTCGTTTGATACGTTTGTAGTTAAATAAAATAAAAAATGTAAACATAACATACCCACAATAATGTTATTGTCAGCGCAGGCCTGCACCCACTCGGGTCCAACTATCGGCTTGCCCAGACCGACCGCGCAGAGCAACTTGAATGTTCGCTTTATCTGTTTCGTCAGCAGCACAGTGCTCTGCATCACGTCCGTTACAACAACAGCACCTAAAAATTATCGACAAAAACGCGAATAAAAATCTAATTTTCAACATTGCAAAGCGAACTTGGTTCAAGATGTAGACTTGATTTTCTAACTTGTAACTAAACTCTTTTTAAAGAAGACCAGGCGGAAAGAGCTTTTACTAAGATAATAGACTATTGAAAGACGAGGCGAACACTTGTTAAGAACCTGTTGCACCATGATTGGGCGGATACAATAGCACGAAGCAAATTGGAAGTGTAATCGGTATCATTACGAGTACACATAGAAAGAGAAAATCGATTATGCAGAAAATGAACTAGTAAGCCTGAACTCGAGGGTTTATAATCGTCACGAGTCTGTATAATTCAGACAGCCTTTGCAAACGTGTTAAAAAAGCATATCATTCTTACCCATTTTTTCTAGTTTGACCTTCACAGCTTCAAATGGGAAGGCAGTAAACAGCACATATTGAGTGCCAATTGTTCGAGCCGGTGTTGCCCTCGATATGTTGTTATTGTTAGCTACCGACCTCAAGCGTTTAGCACTAGGAGCATCACTATCGTCTGCAGTTGGCCTTTTACTATAACTGTCAAAATTTGAAGTTGACGACATATTGTAAACAGCACTTTCCTCGGAGAGTACTGTGACACTCTTTTTCAATATTGATTTTGGAGGTTCCTTTTTAACTTCTTCTTTGACTGGTCTTTGGCGTTTACTTCTGCGAATTTCTTTTTCTGGTGATCGTTCATTCTTTTCTTCTTTTTTACTCTCGGGTTGGGTCGCTTTTCGAGTGTATTTGCGTTTAGATTTCTCGGTTTGGCTCTCTTTTTCTGGAGAAGGAGATTTATCTTTATAGTTAACAGTTTTAGCATTTCTATTGCGTGTGCTTCTTTTTGTTTCGACTGGCGAATTTGTCGAGTCACGGGTTTCAAATTTTTTTTTAGTTACTTGTTTACCAACTCCAGATATAGATTGATTTGTACTTTGATCAGATATTGATGACTGGTTTTTGGAAACTAATAGCTCTTTTTTGGTATTTCTTGGTTCTCGTTTTCTTTTTTCATTACCCTTTGAATCACTAGTGGAGTATTTTGGTGTTTCAACTTTTGTTCCTGGTTTTGATAACACTTCTTCGACTTTCTTTCTACAACTACGCACTTTTTTAACATTTTCTTCTACACTGGCTTTAATGATTTCAGCTTCTGCAAATTCTTTATTTGAATGATTATTTGTGATATGTTTAGGGACTTCTATGACTCTAGCTTCAGTAATTATTTTATTTGAATGATTACTTTTGGTTGTTTCAGTAACTTCTGTGACTTCCGCTTTGGTAAATTCTTTATTTGAACGATTACCTCTGGTACTTTTAGTAGTTTCAGTAGCGTCTATGACTTCCGATTTGGTAAATTCTTTATTCGAATGATTACCTCTGGTACTTTTAGTAGTTTCAGTAACGTCTATGACTTCCGCTTTGGTAAATTCTTTATTTGAATTATTACCTCTGGTACTTTTAGTAGTTTCAGTAGCGTATATGACTTCCGCTTTGGTAAATTCTTTATTCGAATGATTACCTCTGGTACTTTTAGTAGTTTCAGTAACGTCTATGACTTCCGCTTTCGTAAATTCTTTATTTGAATGATTACCTCTGGTACTTTTAGTAGGTTTAGTAACGTCTATGACTTCCGCTTTTGATTCATTATTTGAATGATTACTTTTGGAACTTTTACTTTTTAACCTTGATATGTTTTCTGTAATAATTTCTTTATCTATTTCGTATTCTTGTTCTGTCATAAACTTTGGCTTTAATATATCAAGCATCTTGTTACTTTGATCATCTCGTAATTTTGCTGTTGGTTTTCTAACCCTGGTCATGACTCTCGTAGGTAGAGCTTCAAGGTCAAACTTTTTTGTGAGATTTAATTTCACATCAGGTTTTGGTTTCTTTTTCTTAAGAAATACTACAGGTGTACACTGATCCTCTGAATTGTTTTCGGTCTCTGATTCACTCGATGATTCAGTGACGGCTGCTCTTGTACTTATAGATACACTGGTTTTTATTTCTTGACTGTCTGGTAAATCTATTTCCATAAATTTAGAGGGTCGTTGTTTTTTTGGCGTATTTTCCACATCAGATGAATTAGATCCATCACTGGGTACTTTCTTAACTTGAGCTACCTGGTTATCAACACCAATCACTTCTAAAACTTCTTGATTTGTCATATTTTTAATCAAGGCGAGATCTCCAATATTTTCTTCAGTATCAACATCAATGACTGATGTGTCTAATGTCAGTTTGTTTTGTAATGTTTCTTTGTCAATACTAACATTATTAGTAGATTTCATTTCTACAGGTTCTATTGTTTGTGTGCATAGATCTTCATAAATATCTTGTGTATCTTGGTAGTATTTATCTTGATTCTTTGAAAGGGTCATAAATGGAATCTGTTTAATTTTAGGTGTTCTCGAACCTTCTTTCTTTTTCGCTTTTAAAGCCGAGTTTGAAGGTATCTTGAAAGGACTATTTTCCTTTTTCATAGTTAACAGTTTAGTATGTAATGTCTGTTTTTTAAACGGAACATCTTCGTCTAATACTTGCGTCGGCAAATTCTCGATATCAAGATCAGCATTTGTATTACCTTTTTCTGTTATTGCATTAATTTCAATAATGTCAACATTAAGAACTTGAGTGGGCATATCATCAATGTCTACGTCATTATTAACGGTTGATGATGCGTTATTGTTAATAATCACTTGCGTAGGCATATCTTCAAAATCCTCTGCTGATTTACCATCTTTATGTGTTGTGTTTGTTTTCAATTCAATCATATTATCTTCTTCGCAATCAGTAGTATCGTCCTCATCAACTTTCTTCTCAATAATCTTTTGTGTTGGTAAAATATCGTCATCTTCGCAATCAGTAGAACCATCCGATTTTATTCTCATATTTCTCTTAGCCGATTTGGGTTTTACGATTTGGGACAGATGTTCCCCTGAACCTCTGTCCTCTTGTTCATCAGATTGAATCCTCATATTTATTTTAGCAGATTTTGGTTTTATTATTTGTGATAGGGGTAATTCAATATCTTCTGTCAATATCACTTGGGATTCAAATTCTTCTTCAAATGGCTGATCTACTTCGTCAAATAATACCTCGTCATTGGATATATTGAGTTTATTTGATTGTATACTTGCCGACGAGTCATTGTTATTACGTGAATTGACAGGGACATTTTCCTTTCCTGCTGGATATAGTTGTGTTTCAGCGTTGTAGATACTACGATCACGTTCATTGGCATATATATCACAATGCATGTCTTGTTGTTTGTTAATTTTGCGAACTTCTGGTAAATGATCACCTGGTATTTGTGTATCTAAAGTATGAACCGATGGTGATCCAAAAGTACCAGGCACTTGACTATTTGCATTATGTAACGAAGGACTACTTCCACATGGTAGTTGTGTGTTCAAACTGTGTATTGAAGGAGAAATTGTAGCGCTCGGTATTTGAGTGTCCACTGTATAAATTGAAGCCGGATTATCAAACTTAGGTAACTGTGTATTAGCAGAATAGATCGAATCCGTCTCTTCTTCAAATTTTTGTCCGGGAAACATCTGTGTTTCTAATTCATGTATATCATTGGAAATTTTATTTTCTTTATCCTCTAATTTCACAGCTGGTATTGATTCATTGAGACTTACGTTAGAATCATCGAGATTCAATGAAGTTGACTTTTTGGATGAATTCCAGTAAACGTTATCAATTTTGTTGGTCCCTACCGGTTGTATGGATATTGTTTTACCAGGTTTTATGAAGTTTTGTGTTTTGGGGAATGATAACTGCGGGCCTTTCGGTTGTGATGGAACTATGAAAGAATCATCCTGAAATGGTTAATGGAGATTATCTTAAAAAAAAATTTTTTTTTTAAGTTTATAGATACTTATTTATTTTATTTATTGAGGTACACAAAACAGAATATAGTCAAATCAAATACTGAATGGTAATACTAGTTTATGAGGAGATTATGTTTGAGATGGTCACCAGCATGACTGACATGCATTTGGCTGACTGCTATAAACTGTAATGCAAACCAGCGCCAACTTTTACTTCACTTTGAAGAAACAAAACTTGTAAAGTTTTTGTTATTATTTTACTAGTTTCACATGATCAAAGACATGTAGCACACTGAAAATAAGAAATATTCTTATATATTTTATTTTTGTTGGCGCTTGAGGCGGCATTTCCTTTATTATTTATTTTTATATCACTTTATTATAATAATTATCAATAAATTATTTATTTAGTTATCCTACTAAACTCGGTCTAAGCATTTGTTTGCTCTGATAGTTGCAATAACATTGTAAAAAGATTAATAAAAGTTTTTTTTTTTATAATAAAGTGATATAAAATAAATAATAAAGGCATGCCGCCACAAGCGCCAACAAAAAAAAATAAGAATATTTATTATTTTCAGTGTGCTACATGTCTTTGATTATCACCAGATTCATAACCGACTTCACAAAATTAGTACAAAATAGCCAAGTGCAGTTAATTGGATGATCGGTTTCTTCTAGGCAAGCGTGCTCCTTCGTAGAACGCATCATCGCTTAACATCAGGCGAGCTGGAGGTCAAACGCAAGCCTATTTTCAATTATTTTTTTAAACTAAGTAATACAAAACCAGTTATTTTGATTAGATTTAGATGAAATTTCTATGGGACCAATCTGAAAGTATGGGAGCTTTCAAGTATTATGTAACGAATTTGGGGGGAGGGGGGTCTTGTAAAACGTTACGATGCGTTACAGGGGCGGGAGGGGGTGTTTGAACTACGCGTTAAGTAACATTGTTAACAATTTTTTTTACATTTTTTTAACCCTTGAGAACGGTTGCGTAAAGAGATTCTCTCGCACATTTTGTATATAACAAAGGTATTTTAGCGACTTTCCGATACTTGACGCCGCATAATTGTGATTTTTAGGTAAAAATGGTCACATAGGGGTACAAAAAACGTTACGGCGCGTTACATAGGGGGGAGGGGGTGTCAAAAATCTCTAAAAATTGCGTTACGTAATACTTGAACGCTCCCTGTATACTTTCAATTAAAAAAAGCTTCTTCAAAATCGGTTCATAAATGACGGAGTTCTGAGGTGACAAACAAAAAAAACGCATTGAGAATACCCTCCTTTCTTGAAGTCGGTTAAAAAGTAACATAACGTTTGTAGTTCAAACGCTCGATTAATAATAATTCGTTTATTATATGTAACTGTGCCGATCCATTCAGAACATAATCAAGGTAAATATTTATGATCATAATGATGAAAGGTGCTATAAAACTACCAACTTTGTCGCTCACATCTGGTGATTCCGGTACAGTTGTTACAGCATTTATCCTGGACATATGCTTCATGGGCACAGGGGTGTCCGGGATATCTATGGCCTGTGTCATCGGAAGGTCATCCTCTACGAGCAGTCTAAAAATACCGAATATCTCTCCAAACTGGACTGTGTCTCCATTGCGAAGGGGTTGCGGTATGTATGGCTGTAAGGTTTTCTGAAAGAAAAAAATTATAATAAGTTTATTTTTAAATTGATAATATGATTTGTGCTCGCAGTCATGCTCATGTGTAATATAGAGAGCTATGCTCGGAGTATCTTTGCGCGATTGAATCCGGAACGAGGATATTGGCCGGAGAACCAGAGTCACCGACATTGCTATATAGGTACTGGAAGAGATGTCATTGGCTTAACGGCAAGAAGTCACGTAATGGGAGGTTTTCTGACAGCTCTAGGAATACAGTTCTGTAACCATCGACAGAAGAAGCTAACGAGACATGGTTTTAATTTTTTTGTATACGTCAATGAAACCTACAATACAAGGAAGAGGAGACATATTATAACACGAATAGTCAAGGCACACTAAATTTATGTACCCAATTTATGTTGTGTTGTGGAAAAACAAGTACTATGTTAGCAAACAATAACCAAAAAATACTATACTAATAAACAAGTTTTTTATTGACCTTTCTTCGTCTGTTGTTTTGCATAATGTTCAGATCCATGTCTCGTCAACGCCAGCTATTTCCTGTGCCTTTTTATGAACTAATAAATTTTTTTTTATTGCCACTTGGAAAACTTCTCATTTCCCAAACTGTGAAGTATTGATATTATTTACTTACTCCTGATAACTTTGTTTTGTTCGCTGAGTCCAAATCCATAAGCATGAAATTTTCCTTGCCCAAAATATTGATGACAGCATGTTGTCGCGAAATAGACTGAAATGTAGAAAGAGAACCAGTTAGCTTAGTGTAACATAAAAGGTCATTGAAGAGAACAATGATAGATCACACTAATGAAACATATTAGAAAATTTTTAGGGTGTTTGTAAATGTTATAGTGTCTGTTCCCACCTCAGATCATACAAACAAGGCAGTTATCATCTTTTTCAGTCCACCACATTCCCACTGCTGGGACACAAGCCTTCTCTCAGAGAGGATGGGCTCTAATCCACCATGCTCACCCAGTGCATGTTGCTGAGGGAGATGCCTCAGTACAATTATCCAGGCGCAGATCCAGCCCTCAAAAAAGGTTGTGGTCACAGCCACCCGAAAATCGGGCAAGTGCAAGTCAGCGTATGAACCTTAATCGTGCATGATCGATTTTTTTCACAACACCGCTAAAACGATTAATGCCAAAACTGTTATTATGGCACAGTTATTCATTTTTCAAGCACAAGATTAGCAAGTTGAAGTGGCAGTGGGCAGGGTACAAGTACGCCGAACCGATGGCCGATGGGGCCGAAAGGTTCTCGAATGGAGACCACGGACAGGTAAGCGCAGGAAAGGATGTCCACTCACAAGATGGACAGTTGACTTAAGAGACCGCAGATAAATGCTGAATGCAGACTTCTTCCAACCGGCGCTTTTAGAAATCGATGGGGGAGGCCTATGTGTGAACTAACTAAGAGTCCACATGCAAAAAAAGTGAACAAGCTCGTCTGCAGGGTGAGTTCGACTAAAGCAATGCCTGATTGGTTCGCACCCGCCAATAACCTGCCAAGCCACCTTACAATATCTCTCTGTTTGTTTGATCTGAGCCAACCATTCTCGTTTTCTCACAATGTTTTTCTTCACTTAAGCTCATTGCTGGGATTTGACTCCTGGACTGCAGCATAGGAAAGGAAGGCTACAAATATTACTGTCTATAAACTTACATTTAAATTCAAAACGATATTGCAAGTCGTCGGGTCTCTCCCAATCTTGTTAGGGCCTTTTTTTACTGGATATTTCTTACCACATATTCCTAGAAAACCAATCTGAAAAAATATAGCAAATGTCAAAAAAGTTTTATTATACAGTGACAGGCTGAAATGTTTACTATCTTCAATAAAACCGTCACTTAGCATCAGGTGAGCAGTGGTCATACGCCTCGCCAGTCGATCATAAAAAATGATGATATTTCAATGCACGGCATAGAGGGTGTATGGAGACTGAAGAAACAGCCCCGCATTTGCAGCTGGAGTGCAGCAGCGTGGAAGAACAACGAAATACTATCCTCGGATCGCCAAGGACGCTCCAGAAGGCCTGCACAGGCATCAGCGAGCTGCTGGCTTTCCTGGAGGAGACCGGTTGGCTGAACTAGCTGCAGCCGAGTGACGCAAAATGGGCCAATGAATGGCCTGGTTGCGGAAAACGCCCGCTACACAAGTAACAAGAAATGCACGGCAGTCAAGGTCATACATAGTAAGGTACAAACTAGCAACGGTTTCAATGCACGGCAGTCAAGGTCATAAATATTAAGGTACAAAATAGCGACAGTTTCAATGCACGGCAGTCAAGGTCATAAATAGTACTTAAGGTACAAACTAGCAACAGTTTCAACGCACGGCAGTCAAGGTCATAAATAGTAAGGTACAAACTAGCAACAGTTTCAATGTACGGCAGTCAAGGTCATAAATAGTAAGGTATAAACTAGCAACAGTTTCAATGCACGGCAGTCAAGGTCATAAATAGTAAGGTACAAACTAGCGACACTTTCCTAAAAGGAATCCTAAAAAGAGGCTACACTCAAGTACCTCTATTAATAAACATAGAGTAGCCTAAGAATAGTTATTCCATATTTTGTGTTTTTTGATCAAGTTCAAACATTTAAAGAGAAAAAGACAAAACACTAGTCCAAGGCTACTCCACGTTTATCAATAAAGGGGTTAGAGTTTACTGGCAGCTATTGAAGAGTTCCAATATCTACCTCCCTGTTCCATCTTAAGACCACAAGGAACTGATTATCTATCCATCATCATATCAGTTCCTATCCAGATTTCATATAATTGCAAAGTTTCAAATCGCGATATGTGAATCACTAGTAAGTATCGACTTACAATATTTGTTTACATTGTTTGTAAGTTACAAATGATCCTAATGATGTTAAAAAGGTATTTATTTGTTTTAGTATTTCCCTTGAAACTACAGGTATCCAGGTCCCATTGTACCTACTATCATTTAATTACACATTCACGATAATATTTTGAGGTTGGCCCTGATTCCTTGATCCAACTTTAAGCTACCAGTTTTACCGGCCATGGGCTATAGCCCATGGCCGGTAAAACCAAATCCATGAATTGGAAACCTGAAAGAGCACCTCTACTGGTACACAGGACAATCGATATTCTGCTTTTGAGTCTCAAGTTATTAGACTATCAGATATTATTACAGGTATTTATTCAAAATAACTATACAACAACGATACACAACTTAAAAAATACAATCATAATAATACAATGATACATACGGTAAGTGCAAGTATATGTAGTTTCTTACCTGCTCGGGGCATACTTTATCGCTCTGGGTCCCGTATAAGTCTTGTGTAAACGTACACTCTAAACGTTGGGTACACTCCATTTTCTGAAATTAATATCAAAGAGAATACAATAAAAATTAATGTAATAAAAAAATAATTATTCGTACCTACTGTGGTACCTACATCCTGTGCCTACCTATTGTATTCTCCAAATTCTCTTTGGTGCCTACATCAGGGCCTACATCAATAACACAGAACCCGGCAGAACCACACACAGCAGATAACCATGAACACAGAGAACAAAGTTTATATTAAATTCCAACCAAAGCGAATAACATTGCTTATCACTGTCAGTCCTCAGAAAAAATAAATAAATGGAAGCGTTATGTTATACCTACAGTTTCCCCTTCAGAATTTACACGTCCCCTCGGTCGTCCATTCGTATACATTTTGATCACATTTTTTGCAGTTGTGTGCGCTCAGTATTGAAGTGTGCGTTTGTAGAACTAGTAAGAATATGTCAGTGTGTGCAATACGTGACTACCTCGCACCTCTACCTCTTCAGTTTTTGGCAGACTTTTTTCAATACTAGCTCGAGTTTAAAGGCAGATCCAAACTATATATTATCAAAGATCTAAACCAATGGCGCTTCTAAAAGCCGTAACAGACGTTCGAACCAAGAACCGTCATGTCCGCGAACGAACAACTGGTTCGTGGTTCGTGCCTCTTTGGTTCGTGCGTCTGTTACGGCTATTAGCAAACATTTAGCAAAGTTAAGCAAATATGAAGCAAAGTGGAAGCAAAGCAAGGTGATCGAATACTGATGTGATGTTCAAAATTTAACATAATCCGAGTACATAATTCAATTTTCATTGTAAATTTGTGATAACAATATTTTGTAAATAAGTTATTATTTGCTTAGGGAAGTGTGCAAAAATAGCCGATAGATATCTGTAGTTTTTCGTTTGTTGCCTTTATTGGTATTTTGTTGCTAGATTTCTTTTATCATGGACTCCATGGAGGCGTTCGAGCCGCAACAGGAGCCCGAGGTAACAGACGGTGGCGGCACCGAAACAGAGGACATACCCAGTGATTTTTTTGATGAGTTTAATAAAGAGGAATTCATTGAAGGCCTTAGCATTATTGATAGCTGGGTCGATGGAATTCCTGATAGTGAGCGTGTGCATAAAAGTTCGAAAATCTCGGATAGTGCTAAAATCCATGGTGATATCTTGCCTACTAATGATAATATATGTAAACAACAGAAAAAGATGGTATCTTCACGGTCTCCCACTAGTCAACTCGATGAGGTTATTAAGCCCGGCAGTCGGCGGGATCCCTCCAAAACTAACGAAGCTATCAAGAAGGATAAAGAAGTAAAATTGAAAGAGTTCTTGGCGAAATCTTTGGAATCATCAGATGACTTGCGGCCGCCTGGCACCGAGCTCGACGGGTACTTCGACAATACTAAAGCTCAGAAAAAGGACAAGACACCTGCCAATGAAAAAGGAATGGATTCTGGTTCACAGCCTCGGTCTCGGTCCCGTGAGCGTCGCATCCGAGAGTCTCCTGTGAGACAGTATCATCGTGCCCGCGAATCACCGTTGAAAACTACATTCAAACAACGACAGTGGAGTCCACGACGAAGCCCAAGACGCAGTCCTCGACGCTCCAGCCCGATAACTCGATTTTTACGTTCGAGCCCGTTCCGACGCCCCTATCAGCAGCAGTGGCAACCTAACAACCCTCAGAACTTCTTTAAGTCAGGGAATTCGCATCGACGTCAGTTCAGCCCCAATCGTCGCAGTCCTCGCCGCTTCAGCCCACGGCGCCCCAGCCCACGGCGCTCCAGCCCACGCCGCAGTCCACGCAAGAGCCCACGCCGCAGCCAGCACAAGAGTCCCCGCCGCAGCCCACGCAAGAGTCCCCGTCGCTCGCGCCGCAGTCGTTCGCGGTCACCCTACAAGCGTCATCATTCAAGATCACCACCAAAAAAGGCCAAAGACAGATTCCTTTATCCTGCAGATACAGAGCTACCTCCAAACTATAGTTTTGGCTCGACGGGAGTGCCATATGTCCCACCCATGCCATTCCCTGGCCCACCACCTGATGAATTTCTCGGTGGCCCTAGCTATCCCTATGGACCAGGTTACAGCTACAAAAGCGATAACTCGTATGAGTACGGAAGTCAGCCACCACCACACGGTGGGGTTCCTCCTCCCTCGTTAGTTGGGATACCTCAACCTTCGGCTCCAGGGCCATTACCACCTCCTGCCTATCTTATTCCAATGCCGCCAAATCCCGTTCCTGCCCCTGTAATGGTGCCTGCACCCAATTTGGTGTCACCGAATTTGCCCAAACCACCTCCTTCAATAAATCCTGCAGATTCTAAGTCTCCTTATGATGCACTGGCAAAAGTAATTATTGTTTTATCTGGCTTATTTGTACCGTATTTAAAAACTTATGTTTGTCACAATTTACTTCCATGTTTCAGTTAGTTGCTGAAGGGAAGATTTCACAAGCTGACTATTTGAAGCTGGCACCTAACAAAGGTATTTACAATACATTTATTACCAAAACATTTTTTTTAATACCTTCTTTTACCAAAGGTATAAATTATTCATGCATGACTCAACTTTTTTATTTTATTCTTTGAATAATTTATTTGGGTCTGTTCCATCTAAGCTTTTTCTTCCCCGGAGGCCTGTCTCACTGTGAGTGATCCCAACAGATCAGAAAAACAAAGAAAATATGCCTTAGTAAAATTATTGTTATTGTTTGCAGACATTTTTGTCTCTGTGTTTTGCAATGCCATTTAAGGCAAAAACTAAGTATTGCACACTTACTCATTTCTTCTACTTCTACAGTTTCTTAGTGTACGTGTAGTACACTAAAAAAGTTAGTGTATGTATAGTACACTAAGAAACATTCAGCAGCACCACTGAACTAATAGTCCTCATATAAAAAAGACATCAAGGGACAAAGGGAGGCTGCAGGGTAATTTTGACTAGCATGATTTAGGCCTGAAGTGATCGCACTTACAATACAATATCTCTATTACACACCGCAAAATACAAATAAAACGTAAACTAACACTTAGCACTACTTACCGGTTTACTAATAAGATAATAGGCTTGCGCTTGACTGCCACCCCACCTGATATTAAGCGATGATGCGATCAACAATGGAACACGCTTGGCTAGAAGAACCATACAATATCTTTGTCTGATCGGAGGTGATTCCTTAACATATTGAGCTAGCTCTCTTAAGGCGTATTTCATCTACCCTAATTAGTGAGAGTGACAAGAGCAATTCTGTAACAGTCGGAGCTAAAGCCTACAAGAGTGCTTGTAAATATTTATGTTAGAACTTTGGCATGCTTCATAGCACATGCTAAAAATTAACTTTATGGAGGTTGCTTTTTGTTGGCTTAAAAACACTTGACATTAGGGCTAGCCGCTTTGCATATACAACCTTACTATGTCAAGTAAGAGTGACTCCTCCGTTCTTGTAGTACTTCTATTTATTTTGGGCTTCGAGAGTAAAGAACGGAAAGAATTTCCTCCTTTAGTTTGAGTGATGGAAGAAATTTTTAATTCCACATTTTAACTCCTTGTATGATGTTATTTATAACTAAAATCATTGTTTTCTCCAGGTGCAAATAAAGCTGCAGATAACAACCAAAGGGTTTTGGGTAGGTACTTTTTAATAGAAATATGTTAATGTTTTAAAGTATTGAGAATTTTGCAAAGTGCATAGAATCAGAAGTGAAAATATTGAAAAATTATGGTCATGACTGCAGCTGGGTAAGGTGGACAGCTTATTTTTGATGGTGTAATGTTATGTTTGCAGTTCTGCAAAGATGCAATACGGCTGTGCATAAATTGCACCAATTGCATCTTCCCAATCATTTGGTGATGAACAACATGCTGAGCGGAAAAGACGTCAAGTACATCACGCCTCAGTACTGCTCTCCGCTGAAGAGACAGGCGCCCATCGAGTTCCTGTTCACGAAGGCCAACGTGTCTGCAACGGCGCAACAGAACAAGCACTTGGTGGACAGCATCATCGCGAGCCTGCCGGACCTGCAGAAGGTCATCGCGCGTCCTAAGAAGAAGACACCCAAAAACATGAAGGATGCAGCCTCACAGACTTCGAAACCGTTTTGCGATGTTTGTGAAATTAGGAATAATACGCAGCTCCATGAGGCGTCCACTTCTGTTGATCCGGAACACTTCTGCGCCTCGGTTCACACTCAAGTTATGGAGCAAGATATGATCAATTCAAAGTCTATGTTTACCCCGAGCGGGAGCATCGGCGACGGAGCCCAGATGTCCATCGCCCACCTCACTCCAGCGCAGATTGTGTCACAACTTGCAGCTCGAGCCAAGACACTCAAGCAGCCGGACTTCCCAACTTCCAATCAATACCAGAGAAATCCCTCTAATAACTACGATTACGATGACAGAGGTGGTCAACAATATCAAAATTACAGTAATTACCGTTATTAGTTGATAAGTCACAATCTGAGTAGAAGCGAATGTAATATGTTTAATTATGTAATCCTCGGCATCAATAAGATACCGTTATCATTGTATTGGTTAGATTTCACATGTTGGTGAATAAAATGGGATGAAAAACGTCTCTTTTAATTTTAGAGTACCTAATATACAATGGATAGCGATTCCACGTCGGATGGATTCAACAGGCCTGCCACAACCCAACAAGAAGCAAGATGTTCTGCAGTCACAGTCCTGGAAACATCACTCTCAGCAGCAAATTGAACTGGATCCTGATGAAATTATCTAGAAGCCTTAGAATAAATATGCACTTTGTACTTTAAAAAGTTCAATTATTCCATTCCATAGACTATAGTATAAGGCTGATTTGAAGCATTGGTATGCAAATATCTAAATATAATCTGAATGCTATGCAGTTACTGGAAAAACTGCCATCAGATAAAAGCCATGAGCAGTCATGATGTAAAATAGGAAAGTTCCTTACGGTCACAATAACTCCCTGTAGCCACACAAGTGTGACTATGTTGGAATGGGAAATATAATTATATAATTGATTATTATATATAAATATATATAATTTATGTGTATTTTGAAGTCATCTTTTTTTGAAAACTTTATTACAAGTAAATATGTGTGAAAATCATATTGTTATAATGTTCCAAATAAAGAAAGAGGAGTGCCTGTGGCAAGAGTAGTATAAGAAACAATGTGTATGGTAGGTTCAAATTAAGTTGTCCCCTTCCCCTAGATGTGACACTGCAGTAGCATATTTTTAATACCACTACAACCAATCTATGATAACATGGTTAGTGCCCAAAGATTCCGTGGGACTAGTATGTTGAGCAGACAAGGTATAAAATGGTAATGCCGCCAGCATGCTGGGTACGCTGCCAACTGATACTGGGCTTGAGCATTTGGATTGTCTTTCAACCTTCAACGGTCTATGGACAGTCTGTTTTTGTAGTGTTAGTGTTAGCTTGTATTTTGTTTAGTTAATAAAGGCACTTGCAGACGCGGATCCAGCCCTCTAAAAAGGTTGTGGTCACAGCACAGCCACCCGAAAATCAAGCAAGTGCAAGTCAGCGTATGAACCTTGCTCGTGCATGATCGATATAGTGCATTTCTACAAAGGAAATGTTTATGAAAAATTATATGACGGTCTGACCAAGATTTTGTACAGTGTATCGTAGTTTCACGCGGGTAAAGCTGTGGGGCGTCAAAAGTCATGTATTAAGGTTGTGGGCATGCCCATCGTGCCCACAACGGTGGATCCGTGCCTGGGCACTTGCCTGAAAATAAAAGGTATAAAATCAAATTGACTTGTAGTTTTATAAAATGTTACAATACAATGTAATTAATGTTTATTCCGGACAGATATAACAAAAAAAATATTTAGTCAAATTGAGAACCTCCTTCTTTTTGGAAGTCAGTTAAAAATAACCTAACGTTTTTTTAATATTTGAAGTCACAATTAAGGATTTAAATGTTACATACAATTAGAAAACTTGGTGGGCAGGATTCAGATCTGGACTGGACTGGACGCTTCAATTGTCTATAACATTTAAAAACACTATACTATCAACTATCTATATGTCCGTCACTATATTTAACTACAATTTTTATTATTTAAATGAATTTACATAAGCTATACACAATATTTATAACCTAATATGAAAATATAACAAACTACTAACTTGTAAATGATAACAAAAAATGGAGAAAACAATTTAAGAGGTACCTAAACATTTGTCAAGATTTTGCAAAAACATTTTTAATAATACATTTAGAATTAATCTAGTTATTTCAACCATCCAAGAAGTCATCAAGCCACTTTTCGAGGTCTTCGGGCGATTCAATTACTGGATTCTTCTTTATCTCAACGGGAATATCTAAAATTAAAGAAAACAATAAATAAGTTCGTTATGATTATAATTGTTTTATTTATCTGCAATTTGTTGTTTATATCCTAGGCATACCTTTTACTTTAGTTTCTGTACTTGTTGATTCAGTTTGTACTCCCACAGGCTTGTTAATTTTCTTATCACTTTCTGTTAAAAGTATTGGTGGATCAATGGATTTTTCAAGAGATACTTTCTGTTTCATTTTAGGTGCATTTTCTAATATTAGCTCATCAATATCATCCACTGACTTTGTATTTGTTACATTGCTTTCTAAATATTTATTGTCTTTCTTCTCAATTTCTTTAGTACTGTGTATAGAACTAGGAATATCAGTTTTTTTTAATTTAAATTCTAAGTCAATATCATCTTTTGTTACAGATCTCTCCTCCTCCAAATTTTCTGGAGTTTCAGCAATTTTTTCCACTGAACTAGCTTCAATCTTTTCATTGTCGACCAGGTTTTTACTAAGGCTTTCTTTCAAACTATTCAATATTCTATCTTGAGCTTCTGTTTCGGGTGTAGAATATGATTTATCATCATAGTATTTCTGTTTATACTTTGTAGCTCTGTTATTCATACTCAGCATATCAGTTTCACTAAATAATGATTGGTCTACACCATTTCTTTCATAGAATGGAACAGTAGACACTGCAAGAGAGAGATTGTCCATGTTAATTTCAAAATATTTGTCATACAATGATGGTCCTGTGTTGATATCCCACGATTTTTCATGCTTGAATTGGAAATGACCACCGATGGATAGTGGTGCCTGAATAAGTTTCTGAAATGTAGATAAGAAAACAGTAAAACAAAGCGCAAAAATTAAGGCCGAAATTGCAGTTTGGACTGAATCAAAGTTATGCAGATTTGGTTACGAACTGTAACCTTAACACGCCGAGATACGGTCGCGCACCTTTTCGCATCACCTAATGTAAGGCCCCTAAACGGCTTGACTGATCTTGATAAAATTGGGCAAGAATGAAATTTTTATAGTAGTTTTCCACTGGAGTGGAGCTGTGCAATGAGGTGGGCGTTTCCATTGAAATAGAGACGAGAGGAGCTGTGTTTTGGAGATCTGATTTGTGAAGTAGACACAAGCAAACCTGTAGCCGAAGATGACCCGATACCCGTTAATGAAACAATATCAGTCAAGACTGCGCACACGTCATGTTGGTACTAAATATTAAAAACCCTTTTAGATATATTCTGCTAGAAGACGCAGCTGGCATGCTGGCATTCCGCTTCTCTATACTCTGGTCTACTCGCATCGCTCCGCTATAGTCTACCTAGCTCCGCACCGTTATATCCCGCTTGCCATACAATTTGATAATTCTCGACTCTGCTATGACTGTTATGTAGAGCCGAGCTGTGGATCCAAGTGGACAGAGGGTTTCAATTGAAACAGAGCAGAAATGAGATGTGGATTTCAATCAATGTAATTGGTCAATTTTAACATGTCTCCTCTCCACTCCACTCTTCTATACCTCAGTGAAAACCACCCTAAAAGGGTTTGGTAACTGTAAAATTGCCGCGAACATAGCTATGTACCTTTGTTTTGTTGTGGTGAAATATTAAAAAAAGCTTTCATACAACTTTTTTGCATTTAACTATTACCGTGCCTGATTTTAAAGCGATGATGCGGTCTACGATAGCGCATGCTTACATAGATAAACCTCAGATCATTCAAACAAGGGAGATATGGTAAGGTGGTGTGGCGGGTGCAAACGCATCCAGTCTAAATGTATGTAGTCAAATTCACCCCCCAGACCACCTTATGTATGAAAAATTTTCGAAATCATCAATTTTTTTGAAATCGATCTCCCTCGACGCGTAAAATTGACAGTTTTCTGCATTCTCTTGAGGCTACTATAACAACTCTGAAACACTTCTCTAACCTTGTTGTTCTCGGAGATATTAATATAGACATCAGAAACTCCCTATCTGAGGAAAACACTACTGAATATTTAAGTCTTATTGGTGAACTTGGTTTATTTCCGGCTCACAACCTACCTACTAGAGAAGATAACTGTTTAGATCACATTTTACTTAAAACATCGTGCGCCAGTTTCATTAATGTTATAAACACAACGGTCACAGATCACCTTCCTATATTACTAAGTATTAATAAAAAACTACAAAAAATAAACCTATAAAGAGCGTAACTAGGACCGACTGGGCAAATGCTATTTCTGTCCTGGAACAAATTGATTTCAATTCTATTTTTATCCCAAATTCCCCTGTTCTTATTGCAGAAAAATTTGTTGACATACTTGCACAGGCCTTAAATAGTAGTTCTAAAACCATTAATTTCTCTAAAAAACATAGAACTTGTAAACCTTGGATATCTCAAGGTATTCTTAAATGTATTCGCCATAAGGACAAATTGCATAACAATTTTAGGAGAAATCCATCTGATGCAAATATTGAATTGATATACAAAAGATACAAACATTTTTGTGACAAATTAATTGATGATATCAGAAAGAAGTACGATCAGTCTAAATTAGAAAATAGTCTGCATGATACCAAAAGTACGTGGAAAGCAATCAAAAATATTGCTCACATGTCCACTGATAAAGTAATTCCAATTGATCTACTTCAAATAAGACACTCACCATCTCAATCTATTGAAGCGATTAATTTATATTTCTCTAGTATCGGTCGCAACTTAGCCGAAAATATAGTCAATTTTAGTAACAAACCACTGCTTAATCTAGATCATATTGTCGCACCTAGTCAGTCTTGTGTTATGCTCCCTACTGATGAATATGAAGTCTATAGAACTATTCTTGGCCTAAAAACCAACTCTGCTGTGGGCTGGGACAAAATACCATCTAAATTTCTTAAAATGGCGAATCACGTTATAACACCAGTACTTACACGATTGTTTAATTTATGTCTGATCCATGGTGAATTTCCCTCAGTTTTCAAGAAGGCCATTGTGCATCCTGTACACAAGGGTGGGGACCGATGCTCACTCAATAATTATAGACCAATTTCCGTGCTGCCGTCCCTATCCAAGATTTTTGAGAAACTGATGAACAAAAGACTCCTAGACTATCTAGCGAAACAGAATATACTTTCAGAACAACAATTTGGTTTTAGGGCTGGCAGATCTACGGAAGATGCAGTACGCGGTTTAAGCCTCGTAGTCGCGGAAGCGCTTGATAAGGGCAAAAAATGTATAGCAATCTTCCTGGATATGGCCAAGGCATTTGATACAGTATCGGTCCCCATTCTTGTCTCCAAACTAGAAAAAATTGGGATAAGAGGTAACTGCCTAGATCTTTTCAAAAACTACCTATCCAATAGAACTCAGAAGGTTAAAATAGGCAATTACCTCAGTAATGAAGCCAATATTTCCTATGGTGTGCCACAAGGAAGTATCACTGGACCGAGTCTCTTTCTGGTCTACATCAATGGCCTGTGTAACCTACAGGTAGAAAACGCACATATTTACACATATGCTGACGACACAGCCATTGTTTTCCAGGGAGATACTTGGTCAGAAGTCTATACGGCCGCCGATAAAGGTATGAAAAAGGTTACTAAATGGCTCCAAGACAACCTTCTAACACTCAACATTACAAAAACTAAGAATATCCCATTTTCTCTTCGTTCTAACAATAATCCCCCAGCAACTTTCAATATTAAAGTTCATAATTGCAATAATACAGCTATTTCATGTGTTTGCCCATGTATAGAGAGAGTCTCTCAGATAAAATATTTGGGTGTAGTCCTAGATAGTCGTATGTCCTGGCTACCTCATATCGAAATGACCTCATCAAGAGTTAGAAAGTTAATATGGATCTTTAAAAAGCTGAGGTGTGTTGCTAGTCCAGAACTTTTAAAATCTACATATACAGCACTGTGCCAGTCAATACTCACATACTGTATAACGGTCTGGGGTGGAGCTTTTAAGACCCATATCTTACCCCTTGAAAAAGCACAACGGTCTGTACTCAAAGTAATGCTGTTCAAACGATACAGGTTCCCCACCACGCAACTTTACAAAATAGCTAAGGTTTTATCAGTACGACAGCTATATATTCTCAATATTATTCTTTATCAACATACGCTAATTCCTTTTGACATTATTCAAGCACATAGAAAACATCGAAAGCTTAAAACAATTCCCCTGAACAATAATATATATCGCACACAATTTATAAAAACACAATTTTGTTTTGCAGCCCCCTATCTATATAAAAAAGCAAATAAACAATTACACATCTTAAACCTTAATAAATATGATACAAAAAATATTTTAAGTACGTGGCTTCAAAATGTTGGCTATGATGATACAGAAAGTATTTTGGTGGTGCAAAGTTAGTTACAAATCATGTTGTTTAAATTTTTTAAACGATCCCATGTTGGTGCTTTGTTTACTGGTTTGTTTTTTATTTACCTTCATATTGAATTACATTTTGTACGTAATTGATTGTTGGTATTAAACTTAATCTAGCTTATAGTTTAATCGTTTATTACAAAAATTGGTATGAAATTAATTGTTATTATATTAAGTTGGTTAAATTAATTAAATTTTATATTTTGTATTGAATTGGCTTAATAGTATATAATTTCATATGTACTGGAACTACTTAAATATATATACCTACACTTAAAAATATTTATTAGATATTGGAAAACTCTTTTAAATATGTAAACTAAACCATTTTTAAATATTAACTTTCCGATAAAATACTTAAATTTAATTGTATAAATGTTAACATTGCTCTTTAGATCTATACCTACATAAGTTTATACTATATAATTTAACTTCTTTATTAAGCGAATGATCTGCCTAGTCCGTCAATCAATTCTCAATGTTTCGAACTAATGTAAAGGTTTGTATTGACGCGATGCGCCGATATATAAGTAGTCAGTTTACGCCAGAGTCAGGGGACATGCTAACAAGAACCGGTTGCGTCTGTCTCACTTGCACCTGTTATAAGCGTAGTGCTTACTCCGTTTCTGGTTTGAATTGAATGGCTTCGACGACGGCCGATTATTTCATATTAAGTATTACTTTATTCTGTTACTTACCTGCAATAGTTTTGAATTAGAATTAATTGTACCTACCTACCGCAGGAAGAAGTCGGCTCCGGGAATCAGGATTCCTTGTCCGGAGTACGACGCATTACAATAACTGCTGAATTGTATTATTTTGTCTCAATAAATTTTTATTTTTATTATTATTATTAATTAGTAAGCCGTACTTACCGTTTTTGCGTTAAGCCGGTTAGAGGTATAGTGAAATAAATATATGAATAATGGAGACATTTGAACACAAACAATAAATTGTACTAAGGCATATCTCCCATCCATGTTTGTCTGATCTGAGGAAGAAACTGATTTGCACTATAAAAGTGGTAGGTACAAGCTAATCTAGAAAAAAAGCCTTCTGTCAAATGTTTCTACCAACCGAACCAACCCCATATGCAATGACAAAAAGACAGCAATATAATATTTATTTCAGTTCTAGTCTACTAAAGCTTTTAAAATGAACTTTGGTTTTCTGTAGTAGGGGTCCACCAACCTCATAATCTGCTCCGACATCATGTTCTTCAATGTCTTCGTAACTTTCTATAGGCATCTCATACTTGGACCAGTTGCTTTGAATCTCCTTTTTCTTATACTTTGAGTTTTCTTCTTCAGTAATCTTGATGATCTCTTCCGTTTCCCTTTTCAAGTTCTTGTAGAATTCAGGCCCTGGCTCTTCATATACTGGTGGCTTTTGAGGAACTGTAAAATATTAATTAGTACATAAGACATTTAATTTTTCTTTTCTCAGAAGTTGTGTCTGTTGCTGAACCCAGCCCTGACTATGATTTATTGTACAACACGGAAACTTGGCAATACTTTTAAATTGTATTTGAGTTATAGTTATTTGACATTCATATGTACACTAATGTACCCATTTGACGAAATAAATGAACTTATATATATTAAAAGAAAGATAGGCTGATGTCGTTTTTCTGCATAAGTTGATAAATGGCTTTATTGATAGTCCCCACAGAAAAGAGAAGGGTATAGAACGGAAGAGAGATGGAACATTTGTTACGAGGCATACGAGTGAACATGAGTATGCACGTCAACGCTTCAAACTCCGCATCGCAGTTGCTAACTGAATTCGAATTCGTATGCTGCTCCATCTGATTTATCCACAATGCCGTCTTGCGCTGTAATTACGTGTGGTAGAGCTAGAATCGATTTTAATTTTTTTTAAAGAAGGAATTTCCTATCACCGGTAAAGTCTAAATTGTTGATAATTGTTGTTATTTGCTGTGATTTCACCGTGTTTTAATTATAAGCCCTTGACAAGCCGTTGACAATAATAGTGATTACCATAATTTTATCGATATCGATAACTTTTGATTTTTCTTCCAACATACCTACTTTAGGAATATTTTTTGAAGATTAAACTTTATTGTGTTATTATTAATTTGTCTTATTATGTAGATGTAGATAACAACATTATCACACTATTATTATAAATAAGAAAGTCTGCGTATTAATATTATGTTTGTTTTTACTGAATTCTGTAATAAGTGAATAGATTAAAATAAAATTTGGTATGGAGGTAGCTTATATTCTGGATTGACCACATCTCTGATCTCGCCAAAGAGGCCTATCGTCGTCTGGGCTTCGTATTACGAAATGCCAAAGATTTTAAAAATCCGTTAGTTATTAGAACATTGTACAACTCGTTAGTCAGAAGCAAGCTAGAGTCGAGCGCATGTGTCTGGAACCCGCACCACGTCACCTATGTGCGGATGCTTGAAAAGGTTCAAAAAGCTTTCTTAAGATCGCTGTATAAGAAGCTTCACGGTCATTACCCGTTCATGTACCCAACTAAATTCTTGCTCGGCCAGCTCGGCTACAACTCACTAGAAGTGAGAAGGATGTTGGATCAGCTTGCTACTTGCTGCAAGGTGCTCAGAGGATCAGTTGACTCCTTGCATCTGCACAATTTATTGTGCACTTTGTTTGTGCCAGATAAACCCGGGGTTCCGGCTAATAGGCGTGGAAAATTGCCCAAGTTTTTCCACGTGGCTCACAGCCGCACCGTGGCGCGCTCCATGTCTCCGCTGATTCGCGCCCGCCGCCACTTCAATGCACTCCTTGCTACCAACACTGATTGTGATATTATTTGTGACAGTTGGAATAATGTAACGAAAGTTTTTTTGACTTATTGTGAAAATTTAACTGATCAATGGGACAGGGGCAAAAAAGCCGATGACTATAATGACAATTTGTATGACATACTAATTTTATGTTGACATATTTTTACAGCAATTTGTTGTATTTATTATATTAGTAATTTTATAATATTATTCCTATTTTTACTAGGAAATCTATTTTAGTTTAACAGTATGTGAGATAAATGTTAGTGGAATTTGTCCGTTTTTATTCTCAATAAAATAATTTGAATTTGAATTTGACTCATAGTTTTTACCCTGAAAAAATAGCAGTTCCTATAGGATAGCGGGTGAAACCACGGGGCGCTGGAAGTCGTCAGTAAATCTATGAATTATTAGACAGACGATAAATATTGTTTTTGTCTTTTTGGTCTAATAGTCCTTATCAAAATGAATTCAACGAGTCCAAACACGACGGAGTAATAAGTAAAAGTATGTAGTAGAGAGGTTACTATGGCCTACCTTTCTGGCTCCATCATCAGGCCAGTTGAGTACCACCATATTATTTTACAAACATCAAATTTACTTAGTGCAACTGAAACGTGCTTAGAAAAATGGATTACAATTTTGAATCGGGAAGCTGACAGACATACCAACGATGCAAGTTAAATAAGAGTTTGTAATTTTTTTAAACGACTAGGGCAAGTTTTACCATAAAATATTTTATAAGGTATACAATAAACAGGAAAACTGCACACAAAACTGTCCCATCACTAGCTGTGATACCACATTCTAAATTTTATAATATCTTTTTATTTTCAATGGCTTCGCATGGAAATTGCATTTAACCTTTTCAAATAATATTTATTTTTCTACCCATTTAAAGTCACATAAAACGAGCTCTAAATATAGCCTAAATCGATATCATGGTCAAAGCATGACCTATTAAGGTCATGGAAACTTATCTAGCTAAGTTTGTGCGGAGTTTTGGGGCAAAACCGAAAATATTTTTTTTACTTCCTATTGTTTGCCCACTCTCATGCAAACCTACGAACGTACCTTAATATTATTTAAAGGATAATAATTCACTATTATAACACAATCACATGCGTTAATACACAACTTTTGTTAGTTAAAATAAACAAAATTGTTGAAAAACTCTTTAACTCAAATTTTTTACCAACCACTTTTCGTGCAGTTTAAGGTAGAACTGTTTTAATAATGACGTACGTTAATTTACGATACGGTCTTTATTTCTCTACTAATATTATAAACCGCACAATAATCGTGCAGTTTTTTTGCACTAGCAACACGTACCAAAATAATTGCACAAAATTCAAGGGGAACTGAACCGTATTGCACCACGAGAAGGTCAATTTGAAACTTTATCAAAATGGCGTTCATAACCTTTTGAAATAATACTAATCTTGACGAATTACTGCATTCCTTCCTATGTAGTTATATTTTGACGTATCGTTTGCATGTGTTCAACTGGCTACAACGGAATTCTCACAAAAATGCATTGACAGCCCTTCTAATCTAAACGAAAAAAATTCTCACTTCAGTGATAGTCCCCATATACTCGAAAAAATAGAGTTCTACGTTCCTCATTCTTCCAGCCGTCTACATAATAGGAAAACGTTCAAGCTCCATTGTCGTCACGCAAACTATGGTCAGCATTCAGCTTTGTATCGAATGTGCTCTGCTTATAACAATATTTGTAATAACATTGATATCTTCGGTACTTCAGTCTCTTCTTTTAAGAGACTTTTATACTCGGAATAACATTGTATTTCGATGTCTATTTTGGTTTAGTTTAATTTTAATACCAGCATTTGTTTTTTGTATACTTCACATTTGTTTGGTAAGTAGTACGTACCTGTTATGTTAAAGCATACCTACTATACTTTTTTTCTATGTATGCTGTGTTCACTCCAAGTAGGACATACACATAGGCGCATACTTTTTAGTTCTTTTTAAGTTATACCTGTGTATTTCCAGTTCTGTGAACCTAATAAAAAAAAAAGAAAAAAAAAGAGACAAATATAGGCTTCAGCAACTTGCTAACAGGTCTTCACACTATTAGAAATAATAATTTATATTAATTAATAAAATAATATAATAATTTAGTTCATAATAGTAAGTACTTTACAAAAATAATTGCTGTGCTAACCATCAAACTGTTTTGGTAGTTTGTACAGTATAAATCATTATGAAATTATTAGAAACCTCAGAATTTAGAAGAATTATCATGCAAATATTATAATTAAATTGTACCTAGATCACACATTTTAAAATAGTGTATTAGTCAATAATAGAAATTAATTTGACTAATGTTTTATCGCATTTTTTTCTTAATATAAATTTGATATTTCTCATTATGTCTACTTGTAGGCTGAACGTGAATGGGAAATAATTCCTATCAACTCCCAGATCATGCCAATAAGGGCGTGATCCGTCTAAGACCAACATAACATAGGTACCTTTTGGAGCAGATCTAGATTCCTCAACTCGCTCGGCCTTTTTATCCACTTTGCTTGCCTGATTTCGTGCATTTCGCGGTTTCCTTTGCTCTTTCGGATCATTTCTTTTCTTGTCTCTGAAGGCATAAGAATGAAGTAGATAATATGAACAATCAGTTTAAAACAGGTGAGTGTAAACCTACATGTATTTTGTAAATTATCAGTAAAATTTAGGGTGGAAGTTAACTTACTGGTTATGTTTAGAATCTTCAGGCATAATCTTCTCTAACTGCCCTAGTTTGTTGAAGTAGTGTTAAATTTTTAATAAATTGATTGAAATTCTTGGACTAAAATATAGCAAAATAATAGTTTTTTATTAAGCAGCTGGCTAGGAGGCTGGCCGGAGTGGCCGGCTGTCAGTGTCACTGACACTAGTGAGTTGACAAATTTGTGACATATTAGTCAATGTCATATGCTTTTTTTCTTAAAAAGGCAAAAAGGTGCTAGGCCCATACCGCCTGCCCCGTTATTCAAACCAAGATCAAGGTTGATTTTGCATTGTATTTTACTTTTCTTGAAATATTATGTTTCATTACCTACTCTTATTATTACTATTTCTGCGATCACAGATCTACCGCCACGTCTGTGACCTGCGACGCTCTTAAAACAAATATTTTTATAGATGGTGACGCTGGATAACAGAAAATAATTTTATTTGCTGTGCGCTGGATGAACACCGCGTGTATAAGTTAAAAAAGGTTTTTTTTTCGATTTAGGTTTAAATTTACATTCTATTTTTTTTGATACTGGATGAAAAAAGAAAAGTATCTTTTACGAAACAACGTTTATTTCGCGCGCGCACCAAATTTTTAAACAAACAGTATTTTTCGTACCTTATTTTTGTTGAACAGTAAACAGTAATATAGGAGTTAAAACAGCATACTGTTTTTAACAGTACGTATGGTTTGGTTTAGCAACCCTGTGTACTACGAACCTGCCTGCCGCGTCGCGAACTAACGTGTGGGCGGCAAATGGCTTTCCTTGTAGGAGTTGTAGGTAGGTACATCGGCATATTGTACCTAATACCGTGTGGGTGTCTGAATAGCCCAAACCTCTTCTCATCGCAGCTAGCGCCGGCAGCGTAGACTACACTAAGCACATTCATAATGATATGACTTGGTAAATAGGTAAGGTAATTCAACTGTCAAATACTAGTTAGTAGCCGACATCACGTCACGTCCTCAGTCACGTAATCACGTTACTCTCCGAAGCCGTAGGTACTATCTACGGTAGTGTAGCCACACCTACACTTTTAATCGTATAACCAGTGTTTTAAATAGCTGGTCAAGAGCGTGTTGTGACACGCATTTGGTATGGTTCCGTAACCAAAGCCATATATTTGTAGTCACATTCATAGTTCAGAAATTGGTGGTTTCAGAAGAATTCGAACGAACGAAGCTCTGCTGTGGACTTAGCCAAATTTAAAAAATGAATCATCCCGAGATAGCATTTATTTTTTATGCGGTTTAGTGATTCAGTCAATAAGAAAACCACTATAATTATCATTACCACCAAAATATCATTTTACGAAAAGGCAATGACCTTTGATCTAGAACGTTTTGTATTTACTTTTACAATTTTATCGCTATAACCACAGATATAACTCAATAAATCATAATCAAATAATGTTCGAATTAATTTTGATTGAAGGTTTTGAATAATTATTAGTATAGTCAAGTAAACTACACGTTTTACGAGAATACGTGTACAATACTAGTACTTAGTACCTAAGTAATATTTTCTTTGAGCGTATTATACTATGTAATCTTTGATCCTTTAGCTATCGAGTGGTGTACCTACCTACTTAATTAAATTTTGGATGTAGACGATATTATATATTTTTTTATGTTACTGAGTGACGAGACGAGTGAAGTCGCTCGCCTGATGTTTGTCGCTTGCCCATAACAGCTCAACGCCACTCAGAATTTTGAACATCAACAGTTAAAAACCCTGGATGGCAATGCACTGCGCTCGTCACCCCGAGATATAAGATGTTAAATCTCTGTATGCCCTGTAATTTCGCTGGAAACATTGCCCTTCAATCCGGAACACAGTAGTGTTTGCACACTAAACTACTGCTTGTAGCTGAGGTTGACTTTGAATTGTCTTGTACCAAATCCTTTCGAAAGCGAGCGGTCATCAAAATACTCATTCCAAATATGCCTACAAGTTAATTTAACTGTACTTAAAAGTTTACTGGTTAATAACAAACAAGTGTAAGGAATTCCTTCTGTTGAGGCTTCTCCGGCTACTCTGCCTCCTCGTTGCCCGAGATACTCACGTCACGTGTGACCACTACGGGGGTTTTAGTGGCTCTAATGCCACAAGATCGGGTAGGTACTTTTCGAAGATTTCCATTTCCTTTTTTTGTGGTGTCAGAAGTTCCGGCACCACAAAAAGAGAAGTACTAGGTATATTGCAATTAGCTAACAACTTTATGACATGTAACCTGTGTTACGAATAAAGAGTATGAGTATAGTTACTCAGGTTCAAGAACGGACGAATATACCTAGTCAATGCAGAGAACATTCTTTTAATTAGAATATAGTTAGGTACTGTTTTTTAACCAGAGCCACCGCTATAGCTATTTACATTTCTATGTTAAAGTGCCTATGGGCAGGCCGCATCGCTCGAAGAACCGATAACCGATGAGGAAGAAAGGTTCTTGAGTGGAGACCACAAACTGGAAGACGTAGCGTAAGTAGGCTTGCCAGTAGATAGACCGATGACGTGAGAGTCGCGGGCATCCAGTGGATGCAGATGGCAGGATGTCGTTCAGTTTGGAGGTTAAAGGGGGAGGCCTATGTCCAGCAGTGGACGTCTTCTGGCTGATGATGATGATGATGACTGTTATTTATTATGCTGAGATAATAATTCTACAGGAAGGAAAGCACCGCCTCTTGCCGGGTGTGCTATATGGTTCGGATCGGAGGGTGACGCACGGCGCGCATGCGCCGCGCAAGGGCGGGTGCCATGCCGGGTGCGCTGCGCTGCGCGCGCAGTCGCCACGCGCCCGTCCCGCCATCATGGCGTGTGTTCCCCAAGGACGCCTTTGACAACCCCGCCAGCTGTTATTACAATCACACGAAATTATAATACCGTGCGAGTGTTTGTGTATTATCAAAGTGCAACAGTGAATTGAGTGAGTGAATGTTTACGGAATTCCGGCGTTCGGCACGACTGTTTCTTCAAGGTATGTATGTGCGAAACAATAACAAAAATGATTTTGTTTCTTTTGATCGCTTCTCGATCGTGATTTCCGAGAGCAGGTTAGCGTTTCGTTTGGGTCAATGAATGAGACACCCAAAAGTAGTATGAAAGGAATGAATTGTATGCTTACAGCTACCTACATAATTACCTATGTAAATAAGTGTATAATTATGTAAGTACTTATGTAAATAATTTATAGATATTTTTTCTGGTTTTGCTAGTTCTCTTTGTAGTACCTAGGTAGGTAGTTAGGTTCCTCTATCTAAGTACCTACCTAACCTACCTATTTTTTTAACAGGTTACTTACCTGGGTATCTCTACCTGCCTAGCCTACCCACATTTGGAGTTGTGATTTTGAGGAAGGAAGGACTATAAAAACGCAAGTTTAGTAAGAGTTAGGACAGTTGGGATCCTAAATAAAAGAAAGGAACGTTTACTTACCTACTTAGTCCCTGAATTTAGATACCTACCTAAATGACATGGGTAAATGCAAGTTTCATAACTAGCTACCTACCTAGGTAGGTAAGTACAGTTTACCTTCCTACTGCATTAAAATTATAACTTTACCATGCTAAGTAGGTATACCTATACACATAACTCTCATTTTCTCCTTGTTTTTCCTATATATGTATAGGTAGGTATAATAGTAGGTAGGTAGGTACCTACCTATCTAGTTTACTGTGAAACATTATTTATCCCTGCCTAGTTTTAGTGAACGCAGTTATATTCACTATCAGATCAAACAAACAAGGGAGACATGACATGCCATAATACAGTTATCGTTCGTTTTCAAATGTCTCCGTGTTTCACCCAATTTTTTGTGTGAAACACGGAGGGCAGGGAGCGCATTCCATTCCTGTGCAGTTCGAATTAAGAAAGAATTTTGAAAACGCTGAGTACGGACTTTACCAAAGTTCACGACGTAAGGATGGAATGACCGCCTCGATGATCTATGGCGGAAATTGGATGACGGGATCAGCCTGAACAGCTCTTGTGCACATTCTCCATAATGAAGGCGATAGAAAATTGAGAAAGTTACAATCTGGGTGTCTTCAAATCTCGTGTGAATCGGTTTCTTCTAGGCAAGCGTGCTCCATCGTAGACCGCATCATCGCTTAATATCAGGCGAGTTGGCGGTCAAACGCAGACCTATTAAAAGAAAACAGCTTTGATCACGTCTGCCGTCACTGTTAGTTGCAATCGCGCTATCTCGCCCAGGACGGACCGTTGCGATGTCAGGTGATCGCAATCATAATCAGGCCGCTGGTTTCTTGGACTATACAGGGTGTTTGGTAGAGGGTCCGACAAATCAAATGAGCGTGTTCGGGGGCCCATTTGGAGAATACAAGTTGGCCAAAAAAAATCCCTGACCCCCCTAATTTTTTTAAAGGTTTTTTTTGTGAATTTTCCCATTTTCACCGAAATTGTACCTATTTACCTCCATAACATTTGTAAAATCTGTTTTAGACCGGATGTTTTTACTTGAATTTGGTCTCTAATACACCTTCAGGCCACGCAAAGCAAAATTGGATACAAAACAGAGCTAAATAACTGATTTAGAGCTCATAGAGTGAAAAAATGTAAATAAAAATTACCTCATAGTTCAACTTTCACAGTGATCTAAAAAAAAAACACTAGCAATTCTGGAGATAATATGCATTTAAAAACTTCTCTATTTATTACTTATTACAATGACATACTAAATTGGTATAATACTTACCAGCTTATTGAGTTAAAATAGGATTCTAAGTAACAACTCTAGAAATAAAAAAATGTGTCATCTACGTAAAGTAAGGGACCAATTACGACGAGCAGATATAAAACCATTGTTATTAGTTCTTCTTTCTCCGTCTCTCCAAGAATGCAGAGGCAGCATGCTAAGGCTTTAAGCTACCAGTTGTCTAACCAATAAAATCAGTGTGACTGATTATCAGTCGAGCTTTGACTGCTATCACTGTTTGACGCGTGTACGAATAACCCAACGGTTTCTGTTTTCTGTTTTGATTTGTTAAATTGTTACCTTGTTGATTGTTACCGTTGTTGTCTGTTACCGTTGTTCTGTTACCGTTGTTGACTGTTACTGTTGTTTTTGTTGACGTTGACTGTTGTTGCTGATTCTTTCTGCGCCGACATGACGGAGTTTAGTAACGAAGAATACGCCGACATGGTTTTTGCCTATGGCCGAGCTGATGGGAACTCACGTGCAGCCCAAAGAATGTACAGAGAGTCGTATCCCAACAGACATGTACCACATCACACCACATTCTCAAATACTTTCCGGAGACTGCGGGAAACCGGCACCCTACATTTTAGGGAACCACGACTCAATGCTAGACAGCATCGTGTTGTTGTAGATGAAAGTATTCTACAAGAGTTCGATGTGGATCCCCCACCAGCATTAGAAAAGTGGCCCGTGACTTGGGAGTTTCGACATGGAAAGTTTGGTCAGTAGTCAATGCAGACGGAAGGCATCCTTTTCACTACACTCCGGTGCAAGGTAAATTTAATTTATGACATTAACTCTAAACTGTGTTCTAGATTCTGACGCTTGAGATTATTTTGATCACTCTCACTCTTATGACTTTTGAAATGAGAGAGAGATAATGACCTAGATAATATCTCACGCGTCAGAATATTAGAGCTCCTGATTGCTCATTTAAAATACGAACCTTACATAAATTGTTTACTGGACAATGGGCTTTGCTCAAATTCTCTTGAATAGTGGATTGTAATTTTTTTATTATTATGACTTCGGTGGTGTATCGAACTCTACAATAATAATAATAATAATTGCCGTACAAGTTGCCCATCTCATGTTCTCAAACGGTTTTGTTTGGGTTTCAGGTTTAGTAGAAGGGGACCAAGAGCGGCGTTTGCGGTTTTGCCGTTTTCTTTTACATACGGACGTAGATAATGACGAATTCCTGAAGACCATTCTCTGGACGGATGAATCTAAATTCACGAGAGAGGGCATCTTTAACCAACATAATCTCCACAGATGGGAATCGCAAAATCCTCGCGCTACTAGAGAGGCCTCACACCAACATAAGTTTTCGGTCAACGTATGGGCAGGTGTCATTGGGAGAGACCTTATAGGACCCCATTATCTCCCAGATACACTGAATGGGGAAAATTACCTAGAATTTTTAATGGATGACCTACCGGAATTAATGAGTGACCTGCCGATTTTTGAAGATGACCGGGCAGTTGTATTTCAACATGACGGCTGCCCGGCTCACTACCGGAACATAGTACGCGAGTACCTAGACAACGTTTTCCCCAATTCATGGATTGGGAGAGGTGGCCCAATTGAATGGCCCGCACGTTCCCCAGACCTAACACCACTCGATTTTTATGTCTGGGGACGTGCTAAAGAGTTGGTGTACGAAGTTGAAATAAACACAAAAGAAGAATTGGTGACGAGAATTGGGGATGCTTTTTCAAAAATGAAAGTAGAAATGACGCTGAACACGACTACAAAAGAAATACGCCGTAGATGCCGGGCGTGTATTCATAACAGAGGAGCTGTGTTCGAACAAAATTTAAATTAAATAAATAATTGTATTTATTTCTGTTGTTTGAATTTTCCCTTCTGCCTCATTTATTCAACAAGTTGGTAAGTTTTATACAAACTTAGTATGTCATTGTAATAAGTAATAAATAGAGAAGTTTTTAAATGCATATTACCTCCCAAATTGCTAGTGTTTTTTTTTTAGATCACTGTGAAAGTTGAACTATGAGGTAATTTTTATTTTCATTTTTTCACTCTATGAGCTCTAAATCAGTTAGTTAGCTTTGTTTTGTACCCAATTTTGCTTTGCGTGGCCTGAAGGTGTATTAGAGACCAAATTCAAGTAAAAACATCCGGTCTAAAACAGATTTTACAAATGTTATGGAGGTAAATAGGTACAATTTTGGTGAAAATGGGAAAATTCACAAAAAAAAAACTTAAAAAAAATTGGAGGGTCAGGGATTTTTTTTGGCCAACTTGTATTTTCCAAATGGGCCCCCGAACACGCTCATTTGATTTGTCGGACCCTCTACCAAACACCCTGTATAGCTTACCCAAGCCCGTGGCAAGTATAACCAGCGCGTGGCATAATTTCGCCGTGCCAGACCCACTCCACCATTACAACTTGCCCACCATACCTATCCATGCCTAATAGAAATGCGTCTTAGATCGCTGCTCGCGACAGAATCTATTACCATTGATCTAAAGTCATTCAAGTCGTGAATCGATCTGAATTGCTCGAAGGAATAATCGACCTACAGCTAAGCTAAAACAGAATAGGACTTACTAACAGAGACTACAGAATAAATAAGTGTTAAGTAGGTACCTTCTAACGCAGAGACGAGACGCCTATCCAAATCAATACTAAAAAGATTCTGTCTACCGATACGTATAGAAAAAAACGTATCCTGGAAATCTACCTGGCTGGACGTTTTTTGTCCATATACTTATCACTTCGAAAGGTACGCAGCGCTTTGATTTCACTTTTATTGTGCAAACTGCTAGTTTGTGGAATGCACTGCCTGAATGGGCGTTCCCCGATAGTTACAATCTGGGTGTCCTCAAGTCAAGAGTGAATCGGTTTTTTCTAGGCAAGCGTGATCCAGGCCGCATCATTAGCCGGCCAAGCGCAAGCCTATTTTGCAATATAAAAAAAGGTAGAGTAATCTCCGGTCTTTATCCGTAGAAAGACCTGAGTAGGTGGTTATCTTCAAAACTGTATGATAATTATGATATATAGCAACTAAAATCATTCTTGCAATACTGATTTCATAGTCTTTGAGATACACCAATGGCTATTGGATACGATAGACCTACTGGGTACCACCTCTTAACCTATCAATTTATATATGCACCGACTCCTGACTGACTCTAATTGCTCATTCATGTTTCCAATTTTCCTTTAAGTATACAGCAAAAAAACTTTACATCGACTAATAAAGGTAGGTGATAATTTCATTATAACGCAAAACAAACGCACGTATGAACGTGTAGGTACTACCTACATTTCGTAATGACGTTAAACATACAATCATACAATACAACATAATTAAGTAGGTACCTAAACTATCTACCTTTTCAGATAATTCTAATTTTAATACAGCCAACCCACCTATATGTATACATTATTGTTTACGTGTTTAGCCACGTATGTAATATATTTATTATTATATATGTATCATTATTATATGTACTTGTTTTTAGAGTCATCAAATATATCTGTTACCGGCAATCTGTATAATCCGGCATTCTATACAATGCCTAGGCAATGTATAGAATGCCGGATTATACAGATTGCCGGTAACATATTCATTATTTAATTTTGATGACTCTAAAAAACAAGTACAAAACACAATTTTTTTAAAGCCTTCGATAGATACCTACGGACAAGTCTAAAAAAGCAAGCAACTTAAATTATTTAAAAAAATATAACCCGACTGCCCGACTGTATTGTATATTAAATAGGTATGTAACTGAAAAGTAACATTCAGCGACGCGCTGCGTACCTGTCTATACCTAATTAAATGAATAACCAGATTCAAAATAGGGCCAGTATTTTGTCGAGATCATCAGTAGGATGGAATGGATATACACACAAACAAAACCTAACAGATCGTGTTTGTATATGTATAGGTAAGTTAAGTACATGCCCCCCCCCAACCCAACCCTAAAGCTCTATCTTTAGAAATACCCTAATATAAGCTAGAGCGAAGGATATATGGATCTGGCGTTGCGAAGTTCAATGTCAGGAATGAGCCTGTATTTGACTATATATTTATAGTGTAATTATTCTCTATAAATTGATTTAACGTTTAGGCAACCAACAGTGTTACTTAAAAAACTCTCAAAATTTTTGAGAGACCTTTGAACTGCGGATCAAGCGAAAGTTCTACCCATAAACGCAAATCAAAGTTGAGAGGACTTTGAGAGTTCTCTCATACCTGTCAAAATTTTACCGCCGCATATGTCCATGGCTGTCCCTTATGGGTGTACGCTAACGTCAAGTCCATTGTAGCCTTCGTCCTAGATCCTAAAGGTTGTCTTCCGTGCATCGCGGTATTTCCCGGCCGATCGCATGCACATTATGCGTGCGGCTGATGCGATTTGAAAATGTATGGCGACGTCAGACGCAGACCTCGGAAGCGGTGCTACACATTTTCATAGTGCAAAGACTAGTCGCATCAGCCGCGTGCGTTAGACGCATGCATCAGACGGGCGAGGCCGCAATAGGCCGCAATGAACAGAAGTCAGATGCAGGAAGGTAAAAATCGTGTACACACTCAAAACTCGATTCTCTCAGCCACCATAACACAAAGCTATGAATGAATCATTTCCCATAACTCGCCAAGCAAGCAATATAATGTACAACGTGTGTGGTCCGCCTTCATTGTCTCCACGTCCATGTTATTGTAAACTCACTAATTAATATCGTAAACGTATGAAAACTTATTTATTTTCCTCGTTTCTGTTATGATTAGGAAATGCTGTAAGATTAGTGTTTTATTACTAACTTCAGTTTTACTTTAACTTCCTACAATGGAGAGAATAGAAATATCCAATTTTATTAAATTATGCGAAAGTTGCAGAAATGTAAGCTGAACATTATTATAAGCTTTGAAACATAATTTTTTACCGATGAAATATGAGGACAGTTCTATGTTCCACTGTAAGGAAGTATATATATAATAGATCTACTCCAGATACACGATAGTGTAAACTACGTAAAATTACGAAATACCTATCCGTCCATCAATAAGACAAGTATTACGTCGTTCCGCGTCGAGATTGTTATCGCAACAACTTGTCCAAATCTAGGTCCACCAAAGAAGGTTCGTAGTAATAAAAGGTTCAAGATTAAACCGTTTATCTCCTTAAAAGGCAGTTCCCATCTGTAATAGACAGTAAATAGCCGTCTTTGACTTTTAAAGTCCCATTAGATGCTGCTAGTAGATAATTTGAATACAACACGTCATAATTAATTGGGTTAATTGACTTCTGACCATGAACTTTATTACGTTCGTTAACCCTCGCTGTAATTGAGCCTTGAGAATATGCAACGATAAAATTAAAGTTTACATCTTAACTCTAGATGCTGCACAGCTCCATAAGGAAGCTGCAGGGAGATTAAATCCCACAGTACGTTTATAGGTCTGGCTGATTGCCAATACGAACTAGAACTTACATAAGTGTCCAACCGTGATGTTTCTCATGGACTTATTAGTTGGTTAAGTACTCGATATAAGGAATCTAAAACCGTTTCTGAAAAGTACTAAACTGACTCAGCGATGAGTAAATCAAGATTTGTTTCACGTTTTTGCAAACATTGAATCATATCCTCTGTCTGACTAGGATTGACTATAGGTCAGGCGTGGTAAGAGTAAAGTCGGGAAAGAAATTGGAGACCGTAGCCAATAAACTATTAAGTTGAACTCTATGGTCACTGAGCCGTTTAAAGCCTCATACACGTTTTATTGACTCTAGTTACCATGGTGTTAAGAACTTGTGAGAACCCTAAATTGTTTAATAGCTATGGTTTCCAGTTCATCTTCCCCGCGCCCCCGTTTATCTTACCGTATCTGACCACGAAATTCTTTGATTAGATAGACAGATCCAACTAGTAGGGAGTGGGCTTGATCATTTGGATTGTTTTCAAGCCTTCAACGATATATGGGTAATCCAGCTGTTTGTATAGTAAGATATTATAATAAGTGGATTAGGTAGTGTTTGGCTGTGCATGTGTTTTATTTTTGATTCCCGATGGCTGTATATTAGATAGATAGATAGAAAACTCTTTATTGTTCACACCAAAAATTATACACGTACATAAAAACAACTTAAAAAAACTAGTGAAACAATTGGCGGCCTTATCGCTATAAGCGATCTCTTCCAGGCAACCTTACAGATTACCTTATATTATTATGGCTGCACGGTAAAAAAGGAATTGTCCCATCAACAAAAAAAATATTGTTAGCAATTCCAAGACAATATTTACTTAAATTACCAATATATTGTCAATTTGACAATTTCCATTTCCTTAAAAATACAAAATAATATTGTTGGTTTATTGTCTCATATCAAGTAAATATTGTCAGGTAAACATTTCGAAAGATTCAGTCTAAGATAACGATTAATCTCGTATTAATAAATCTGTATTTGTTAACTGGACACTATTATATTGTTAAATCGACGATATACATTGTACTAACAAGAATATAGTGTACATTGTTACTTTAAGATAAATTATTTGTAAGCTAACAATTTCGTTGTTCTTCTGAAACACCTTTAAATTTCGATCAATATTTCACAATTTCTCATTTTAAAACAAGGTATGTTTTTACAACAAGCCTCATATCTTCTCAGACGAAGATTAAACATTTTAATGCTAGACTTCGTTAAATGGTTACTTGGAAAACAAGTGATCTTGACAGAAGATCGATTATTTCTTAGAACAACAATATCAGTTGTTCAGCCAAAATCCTTTTAATTTACAAATATAAGTTTTTCACATACACTTGTTTCAAAACAAGAATATTATGTTAATAATGTAGCAAATTATTAAACGAAAATGAAACCTTTATAAGACGAGAACAGTTAAATGGTCACTTGGAACAACAAGTGGTCTTGATAGAAGATTTATTATTTCTTAGATCAACAATATTAATTGTTCAGCCAAAATGCTTTTAATTTTTAAATAAGGTTTTTAGACACACTTATTTCTAAACAAGAATATTGTATAAATAACGCAGCAAATTGTTGAAGGAAAATTAAATATTTTCAATAGGAGAATTTTATTCGGAATAAAAAGAGGTCTTGATAGAATATTTATTATTTCTTAGAACAACAATATCAATTGTTCAGCCAAAATCCTGTTAACTTTCAACTAAATTTTCACATACACCTGTTTCAAAACAAGATTATTGTGTAAATAACGCAGCAAATTATAGAATGAAAATGAAACATTTTCAAGGCGAGAAAATGATAAATGATAATTTGGAATAACAAGTGATCTTGATAGAATATTGATTATTTGTTAGAAGAACAATATCATTGCTAAGTCGAAATGTTTTGATGGTTTCAAATAAGCATTATAATATAATCATCATGTGAAGCGAGCTGAGTATAACTATTCCGCGTTCATGAATAAGAGTGAGAATTTGTGCTCTGTGCTGTAGGTAGGTACCCCAACCCCACATGCTAAGGGTGCCTACCACAGACTAGGTATAGCTAGTACCTACCTACCATGAAAGTAATATGTATACCTACTTACGTTTACGTAGTATACCTACTTAGTATTTCCATGCTACCCACCTATAGAAAGAAAAATTGGGGTTATTTCTGTGTAGGAACGAAACACATTTTATTGAATTATCACATCGTGTGATAATTTAACTTAAGCACAGTATAAATAAGTAGGTATGGGAACAATTCTGATGAACTCTGAAATCGTGAAATAAAAACACTGCTTTGACTATGTAGGTATATAGATAGTCAAAGAAACACTGCTGTTTCATACTAAAATAGATTAAATATAAATTAATTGTGAGTAGGTACCTACCTACTCACAATTAATTTATATTGAATTGACAAAAATCTTGTCCTAGGAATCGACTCCCTCTCTTCGTTCAAAATAAAATATTGTTAGGTAACTGAATAGGTCTATTTATATTGAATCGACAAAAATCTTGTCCTAGGAATCGACTCCCTCTCTTCGTTCAAAATAATATATTGTTAGTAACTGAATAGGTCTATTTATATTGAATCGACAAAAATCTTGTTCTAGGAATCGACTCCCTCTCTTCGTTCAAAATAATATATTGTTAACTGAATAGTACCTAGGTACCTACCTCTCGAAGGGAGGCAATAATGTACGACACAGATAATGTACGGCATGATATTGTACGGCATAATAATGCACAGCTTGTTAATTGGTGTACATGTACATTGAGTATCATGCTGTGCAATGTTGTGCCGTGCAATATCATGACGTACATTGTCAGCTCAGCCCAATAATACACAAGCGATAATGTACCGACTGATATTTGATGTACAAGTACACAAATTATCATGCTGTCCAATATTATGCCGTACATTATTGAATCCGTTCAATAATGCACACCCTGATTTTGTCAGCATGATAACTGCAGACCATGAAAAATTCAAAACTGAAGTTTCTTAGCTCAAAATGAGTGACAGATCTGGCACACAGAGCATCCCGACTTGAGTAGGTTAGGTTCGAAATGGTTTACAGAACCGACACAGAGCACCCCGACTCCACCTAGTCTTGTAGTCCCTACCCTTAGAGTGTATATAAAAAGCGCGGGAGTCAGAAGCTCAAAGGAGGTCCTGAGTGAGTGGGCGCACTATGGAACGAAAACAGCTCGTAGTGGACTTGGGTACTCGAAAAAAATATATCAATTTTTTGGAAATGTAATTATGGGATCCGATTCTACTCATTAATATAACTATAAACTATCCCACAAATATTTTCGATTACAGCAGTATTTTCAGAGTTATGACGATTTGTATTTTTTTTTTGTATGGAGACCAGGACAAATTGGCGTATATCACGCGTTGGCGCAATACGTTGTCATAAATAATGTTACTGAGACATTATCAGCTGAAACAAAAAAAAAATTCAACGCAACAGCCAATCAGAGCAGAGAGATTTCAGAATTATTAGCCAATACGGGAGATGCCACCTTTTATCATGTACGTGGATAAAACGTGCATTTTTCCCATGTACATGGATTATTGCCTGTACAATACTGGCTGTGCTTTCATTGCCGTACTTTATAGACACGAGCAGATAATTGACGGCCAGTATTGGACGACATGGATTGCACAGCGGGATATTCAATGTACATGTACACCAATTATCATGCTTTGCATTCTTGTGCCGTACAATATCGTGTCGGCAAATATCATGTTGTATAGTATAGACACCCCAATAAAACATAGTACCATAGTAGCCAGACCAGAAACTCAAAAAAATATATCTTTCTTTGGCTTGCGGCGTGCGCGCAGGAGGCAGCAAAAAATTAGCAAATAGTGGAAAGTAGTTTTGTTCTCAAACTACTAGCGTTGTTTTGTGTCTGTGTGTGAACAAGCATTATATTGGTGAGTTATAAATCCTTATTTTCTAGATCTAGATAAATGTTAGCTAGGGATGTTTATTTTATATACTTGTACTTCTTTTTCTGACCTAGGCTGTGCCAGCACTAGCTAGCACGCATTATTAAGGACGCCGGCGCCGCCGTCGAATTTGACGTTGAAGATTATGTTGGACAGCAACTCTCGAGTTGCTTTCAAAATGGCAAATGCCATCAGAAGTTACATTTTTAATCACACTAATATTATAAATGCGAAAGTTTGTGTGTATGTATGTTTGTTACCTCTTCACGCTCAAACGGCTGAACCGATTTGGATGAAATTTGTTATGTAGGTAGATTATACCCTGGAATAACATATAGGCTACTTTTTATCCCGAAAAATTACGGTTTCTGTGGGATGCGGGTAAAACCGCGGGGCGCAGCTAGTTTAATATATAACTGAGATATGATATGACTTTATATAAAAATTAACAATTTGTATTGTGTGAGTGAGACGGAACAAAAAAAAGTGTAATGTCTCTTAAATCCTTGAAAGTAATTTTACATAGTAAGTAACTACGAGTATATGGTCCCATACTGCTGTTAAAATTCCAGAAAACCTGTCTAGTATTTGTGCAATACATAGATTATTATTTATTAATACATACCTCATTGACCTATAATATTGTTGGTTGTTTTTGTTACAGATTAATCTAGATTTTGACCATATGTATCCTGATAGAGGCACAGCTTTCTATATAAAGTGGGTTCAATTTTTTGAGAAGATACGGGCATACAAAAAAGACTCGTTATCAGATGGCGTTGGGAAGTTGCTTGACGAGGCTTGGGAACACACATAAACGAATCAGAATTAGGTATGTGTACATAATGTTTAATGACTCAATTTGAAATCAACCAATAATAGATTTGTCGAACATATATTATGAAGATGTAGTCTTAGTTTTGAATTAAATTGGCTTACAGCAGTTTGCAGAGTATCAGAAATGTCCAGAGATGTCCACATCAGTGTTGGCATGTGCGGTTAAAATATTGATGGACCTTTCTACGACTCCTTGATTAATATTAATTTATTTAAAAATACTTTTTTTTTTGTTTGTTCACAGAAACCAAGCAAAATAGAAGACGCGATTACCACACAGCAAAAAAAGGCACTTGCGAAGAAACAAACAGTACAACCATATGTTCTGGTACAGGGTGCAACATTGGAAGATGTACAAAGCACTTTTATAGTTGTGGATAAACTTAGATATTCTTTCACAACTATGTACATACAAAGCTTTTGACACTTTGTTCAAATTGTATCACACGTTCAACTGTAGGTACCCAGCGCCTTCGGAACACTTGTATTTGTTGATTCAAAATTCAGTTTATGGAATCAAGACACAGCATGATAAAGTGATTCCATACATTATCGACGTGATGAATCTTACTTAAATCTATAACTACAGATAAATATAAAATTGTTAAGATGGAACTAAACTGTACTGAATGTGGTAAGATTTTTTTTTATTCAAACAATATGTATTCCATATCGAAATTGTTCATAAAATCTCTAATTCGTTTTCATGTCCTATTCAAAGGTGCTGTAGAACATATCATACTGCTCATTGCTTGATTACATGTAAGTAATGTTTTTGTTAAAGCAGATGGTTTGACTCGTGGCGCGAAATACATTAAAACATTTTTCTTGTCCTTGCATCTAAGCAAAACTATTGTAAATGATCGCACTATTGGTAGGAGTCTCTGATTTTTCCTAAATTTTTGTTGGATGTTTGTAAAGCTATTCTCTAGTTTATTTTGTGTCAACATTTTGTTGTAATTTTAATCATCGCTTTCAGTATTGCCACAAAAGTAGAAATGTGCGAGCGAGATATCATGAGCGTACAGTGTCTAGTTATCTGGACCATCCAGTACATGAAAGATAATATTATATAAAGAGCTTGTAATAACAGTATTGAATCGTCAGTAATTAAGAATAGTTTTATTTGGACCGAGAATATTATGTATTATGTTAAGACTTTTAAAACAAAAACGCTCATTGCACAAAAACATTGCCCACAACTAGCCGTGGGCATATTTTTTGCGCAAAGAGATTTTTTATTAACTGTGCATAACATAATACATATTGTCGGCTCAAATAAAACTTTTCTTGATTACTGACAAATCAATATTGTCATTTCAATTTGTCTTTTATTTACTGGAAAATATAAACTGTTTTGTAATAGTAATTAAGTTTTTAGAACAATAAATAAATGTCTTAAAATGAAACAACAGGCGTTTTAATACAAGTATATATATTGTTAGATTAACACAACCATGAGTTTCAAAACAAAATAAATTATTTTAGGTCTAATTGAACTATATTGTTCAATCAACATGTCGTGTATACTTACACAGACAATAAACATTGCTGTAGCAAGTAAATCTAAAAGTATTGAACGGAAATATCTGTTTTGTAGATTTAAAAATAAACCTTTTTTTAAACAAGCTAGTGTGTATTCTCAAAAGAGAATAGATATTCTTGAAACTAGTAAACCATGCGTATTATAATAAAAATCTGTTTTGTTAGACCAAATAAATCGTAAGTTATGAAACAATAATCAGGTATTGTCATAACTACAATATGTATATTGTTAAAACAAGTAAACATCTTTTAAACGAAGAATCTATTTACTCTCAAAACAACTAAACCATAATTTTCAAGCTAATATAACTTGTATTATCATAAAGACGATACCAATATTGTTAGAATAAGTGAACCACTAATATCAAATCAAAAAAACACATTGTCGATATACAAAAACCATATTGTTCCAACAATCTAATGTATATTCTTATAAAGACAATATACGTATTTTTGAAACAAGGAAATATTGTGTGTTGAATCAAAATATTTGATTTGTTTGTCCAAATATACTAAATTATATTATCAAATCAATAAGGTTGCTTGGCACAAGTAAACTATTATTATTACAATAACAAAACAGAACATTTTCGATCTAAGAATACGGACTCATTGGGTGAATATTATATTCTTATCAATATCATATTGTATATGTAAGTAAATATTGTGTTCCTCGTATGGAAAACAGGATTTGCTTTGAATTAAAGCAATTTGCTTTAGTTTAACAATTCCTTTTTTTCCGTGTGCAAGATGGGTCGACGATATTGTCACCATAGCGGGTCGCTCGATTATTACAGGACCGTGGCAGATGGCATAGCAAGAGAGAGGCCTATACCCAGCAGTAGGATAAGGAAGGCTGTGGATGATGATGATGATGATAATATTATAAATGCGAAAGTATGTTTGTTCATATGTCACGCAGCAACAGAGAAACGGATTGACCTGATTTTGCAAAGACATAGTTGGATAGATACAAAGGATACTTTTTTCCCGGAAAATTGTATGGTTCTTATCTTTCCTGAGTAAACCATGCGGGTGAAACCACGGGCCTCAGCTAGTTTATAAATGCGTAAACCTGTAAAACAATCAACTCCCACAACTTTAAAGATCTGTGTTTTATATTTGCATTTTTGCAACTCTACTCTTAAAAAAATCTACCCAAAAGCAAATCACCTTATCCAAATCTGCAGTTCTGCATACAAATATTCGAATTTCTGTCACTATAATCCAAATAGCTTTCGGTATCCGTATTATCAATAGCAACCACACGCCCGTGAACTTCACTCCGGTGCCATTAAGTCGCGTTCCCCCATAAAATTGGAATACTATCACGGCACGGGCCGGTTCGCGAGGTCTTTGAACCTCCAAATTCCCCTCAGATGTTTAACTCTCTATATTTAGAACTGCACATTTTGGTCTCGGGGTGGCGGATGTTTGGTTAAAAACTAATCTGGTGTTAGTTTGCACGTGTTGTTTGGTCTCATTTTGGCGTGGCTGGGGGCTGTTGTAATTATCGTCAAGTTTTGTTTTCTCTATTCGTGAGACACTCTACAACAAGGAACTCTTTTGCTTTGCTTTTTATCCCGTATAATACAAACCAAAAGAGTTCCTTGTTACACAAAACGGCGACACTAAGCCGAAAGCAGGTCATAGCACTCATCATTATGAATAACGTTTATTATCATAGAGACTATCTATGAAATTAAAACTGCTGTTCTTTGAAAAATTGTATTCACACTATTCGCGAAATGTATGGTAGGTATAGCTGATATTTTTGCGCGGTTTCAGGGTTTGTCCCATGGATAAGTAACATCGTTAAACTCTTGTAAATCTGTGTTGCCGATTCTAATTGAGGTATTAAATAGTGTGTTACTACTAATAAGGAATCGGCATAATCTTTAGTGCAGGTTCGCTGTAGTGGCTATTCTATTTTCATCATAAACATGTTTGAAATGAAGAGTCTTGACCAATGTCTTCACAATTTTCTTAGACATTTTGTAAATTCAATAGCTTTAAAAAGAATTGCCACCATAAATTCTTGCGTCTACTGTCACGCCTTCGTTCAATTTCCCGCGATCTAGTTTTTGCAGGAACATCTCTCTTGCGTTATTGTATCGAACGATTCGTGATTCAATTCGATTATTTTTTTATGCGATGTGTCTGGCTGGACGTGGGTTGCTTTCGCGTAATCATGCTTCGGGAATTGAAACGGCTGCATGTAATTCGACGTATTCGATAATTGAACAATTTTAGGCACGATTGGCCAGGAGTATCTTATACTCGCACTTGCATAATTGCACATACCTTAGTTCGTTGATTATAAGAAGGTAAATCGTGGTTATAATTTATACTTCCTAGATTTCTTATATATTTATTTTTAGGCTTGCATTTGACCACCGACTCGCCTGATGTTAGCGAAGATGCGGTCTACGATGGAGCACGCTTGCCTAGAAGAAACCGATTCACTAATACTGTAACTACCGGGGAACACTCATTCAAGCAGCGCATACCACATACTAGCAGTTTATACAGTAAAAGTGGTATCAAAGCGCTTCGCAACCATAAAGTGGTGTCAATTTTTCATACCCACTCTGGCAGTCCCATAGAAAAGTGGGTAGGAGGGAATTAGATTGACCATGCAAATCCGATGCACACTCTCCGAAATTTATCCGAAAAAAAAACTGATAGACTAGCAACTTTACGCCGATGCTTAGCACGAGAAGCTTGGTCTGAACTAGGGATTCGTTGCTCATGAGCCTCTTGGCACGTTTCTCAATATGCATTTTTGATGACTATATTCATGTGCTCTTCCAAAAGCTTTCATAGTAAATAGCCCAGTCTTTGCTGTTTTAAAAGCAAAGCACGCGTCGACACAAAGCTGCTATTTAGATTTAGATTTCTAGAAACCCCACATGAGTCTGGATGAAGTATTGTCTCTCCTCATTACGCGGGTAATCTGAAACTGGGGATTCGAAAACACGCGACAGTATCTCCTTTCAACATCGACAGACGGATCAGTTTACCTGTCATAATCCATCTTTATCATACCCAAGGTGTTGAAAGAGATGGAAGACATATTGTGTGACTATATTAGAATTTTGTGCCGCTGAACTCATGCTATCTAACTTTTCCCCCCATCTGTATGCGTTGTGTACAAACATAATGATTCCAAACAAATATATGGAAACTGTGTTAAATAATTATCAATATAAAAAAACAACTTCATAAAAATCAGAATTAGACCAAATTGAAATGGGACCACACGGGAGGCACAGCTTTCAAATAAAAAAAGAATCATCAAAATCGGTTCACTTAGTCAAAAGTTCTGAATACTTCTGAGGCAACAAACTTAAAATATATATCCTCCCTTTTGGAAGTCGGTTAAAAAACGAATTAAAAGTAGACTAAAATCATACTTACTATTAAAATCTGTGCATTTAGACATCAATCTTTGCAAGCTTAAAAGCTTTAAAATGGTTAAAGAGGCGGCAGCCGGCAACGTATCTGTGATGCCTCTGGTGTTACAAGTATTGTATAAGTACAAAGACACACTTAAATGATTCCAAATTTTTCTTCCGTTACTTAATATTATTTTTTTTGGCTCTTGTTTAAGGATAGGAGACTTGAGGCATTCTGTGGGGCTGTCTTGTGGTCTAGGGATATGAGTGATTTCATTCAAATTTTCCAATCTATTCACGTCTGCTGCGCGTCCTGTTATTATTTCCGGCGTTTGCCATCCAAAAAAATTGCCAGTGCGCGCCTTTTTGGGACTCTTATTAAACATGGAGTGTACTAATTGCTGGATTGTCCTACGAGTGTGTAGGAATACAAACCATAGACAACGAATCAAAACTAGTCAGCGATAGTAACTTGAGCCATCAGAGGCTTTAAAAGTTTTCTCTGAACCGTGGTATTTATTGTGACCATAATATGAAGAACCCTGTTTGACGAAAACTATGAACCATGTCTCTAATGTTGTTTCGTCAGAACGAAATTTAACTTTAAGGTGAGACTTTAAAGTAATTGGCGGCCAATTTTTGTCTCTAAGGGACGGCCGTCTCTTGGAGGTGCGTTTAATATTTCATTGTGATTTGTGATCGTTTTTTTTTTTACAAAAAAGAGAGGAACGTTGATAGTTTTTGCTAGAATTTACAGACAATCGAAGTTTGGTTGTTAAGAAACGTTTAATTAAAGACACCCCAGAATATTTAAGCTTACTTTTACGTGAATATCAACGCAATGTTTCAGAATTCAGAAAAGTACTGCCTGGCTATTTCTGTTATCTGCTGTAGTAATGTTCTATTAAAGCTCTTGTACTAGGGCATTTAGCCTATAGTACGAACTCATTTAAGTATTCAAATCAAAGAATAGTTTACACAAGCCTATGGCGTAGTCATAACCCTATTGTACCATTGCAGCTGCTTGCCGTTTGTCAAGGATCGATATGTTTGTGCTATAGTTCATAATGAATTAGTGCTGACTGCAGTCTATGAAATATGAGTCGTCAGCAACTGGGTTATAGGATCTTAGCTTAGGTTACGACGGAGTTGGTCCACTTTCTTTCCCTAAAATGTGAGATATCGGATTGATTATAATCATACTATTATTAAAATTATAAATTCGAAAGTGTGTTTGTTTGTCGTCCTCTTTTACTTAGCAATAGCGCAGGATCAACTTTTTTATGAAGATAGTGATTGATTGATTTGATTGGAAGGCTTTTATTGTCACAATAGTTTTCAATTTTGAAGAATTCATCGTTGGGAGCCTAAAGTAACAACTTATTTATCTCATTGATACAACATTTTGTATCAATATCAATGGCTAGGATTGCGTTTTAAAATGAATATTTAAGTATACACATTTTTCACAAATTAAAGTGGGTAGTACGAGAAGAAGATGAACTCGCGATTCAGCGAAATATCGTTGTTGCGATTACATACCACTACTGACAGCTTGGGATATAGAGATAGTGACATCTATAGGATACTCTTTAAGAATCCCAAGGAAGTTCCCATGAGGGGGTAACCGCGGGGCTCAGTTAGTACTTAGTACTTTTTGTAGAAGTATTACCTACTTGATCCTGAATATATTACAGAAACGAACATTTCGAATTACTGCCTTTTATTTCGAACTCATATAAATTTTTTTGTCTAGAAAAAGAAGAAAGATAGAAAACAAATATAACAGAAACAATTGATACATAGAAATTACGAGTTAAAAACAACAAAATAATAGTTTTCTATGTATAGAAATTGACATAAATGTATGTAACATATGACTTCCTATTTGACATAAATGTCAAATAGGATTGGTCAAGACTACTCTAAACTAAACATGACTAATTCTTACTCATGCATATACAGAAGTTCTTACTCTTTTCTTTGCCACATTCGTAATGCATCGAGAATGAAGTGATGATTCCACATGGGCCTACCCTCTGTTCCTCTGTTTATACTTTGCATATAAATAAAACTAGTCTAAAGCATCTGAGAACACGTGAATTGCTCGTACGTGCTATGTCTGAAGCGAGGAAGCAGTTCCCATACGATTGTTGCTTGAACACGTGCCGATAGCAACCGAACTGGTATTGATAGCAGACCTTATTCCTTTTACTGTAATGACCACATTCATCTGCATGAATCATTACTTCGAAATAGTTATTCGAATTGAAAATGTTCTTTATCGCTTAGACGTATGGTTTGGTTCTGCGTTGAGAGTGTCTTAAGACGTTGTGATTGTAGATGGTTAAGCGCCACTGGGGCTACTAAAGAAGCAGTTATCGCTTCCTTATTAAAATTTCACTGTATGTATTAATTCTGATAATCAGCGAGGTTTGAAAACTTGTTTATTAGTTAACAGAATACACTTGCTTTGACCTCGAAAAAAACTTAAGGTGGCTCCGGCCACTCCAGCTGCCGTATTCTGAAACCAATCGGAAAATTATGATTTGAGATTTACATTCTCCGTCTGTCATCTACATTCAGGATGGATGTGGATCTCGAGTCGAAATTTTCCGATTGGGTTTAGAATATAGCAGCTGGTGTAAAAAACCTGCTTAAGCATTAAGTCTATCCAGAGCAGCTGACGGTGACCTGTTCTTATTGGTGTGTGTCGCAAAAATATGGCACTAACGTTAATTTAGCTGGTTTTTCGTTTAGAGTCTTTGTTCTAATTCTAACATAGAAGGCGTTGAACATCTATCTTACGGATAAAGATTTAATGACTTTAAAATCAGATAAATTAGATGGCATGGATTATGATTGAGTAGACCCATGGTGATTGAGTAAATACCACGAATTAGCAAAGGTAGTCTAGACAGGACACATTGCTACTCGTTGGGACAATATGTCGATGGAATTGAGCAGTGATTGGAAAAGAAGAAACCTGCGAGCATCAGTCGATTGGTTCGGGTCGATGACGATAATGAAAAGAAGGCTTTGAAAATGTATCCTACAGACGGGTAAAGTTATATTGACTTAAAAATCTAATTATTTAGATGACATGGATTATAAGATTGAAGATACCCGTATTTTAGAGTAGATAGAGATACCACGAATTAGCAAAGGTATTCTAGACCTGACCCTTTGCAACAATATGCCGAAGAAAAGAAGCATAAAAGAAGAAAGAAAAAAAGAAGAAAGGTTTCTTATACGCAACCCAACCACTACCAACTACAACTAACAACCAGTCGACTAACACTTACAGGTGTGAACATCAGTCGATTGGTTTGTGTCGATGACGATAATGACATGTATTAGCGATAGTCCAGCGAGCTTCGCTTTCCTAGTAGGACCTGCGCTCGCGCATGAGTCACGCGCAGCGCACTCGCGAGTTGTTTTTGTACCGGCAGGAAGCGCGCCACTGACGGACGTCCGACGTGCTCTCACCGCCCACCAGCCACTGGCGCTAGAATTTTTATTCTAATAAGAGATTCTTTTGAGCTGTAATGTTGTTTGGTATAAAGTTTAAAGAAGATCTTGGGAAGTAGGAAAAGTTATACATGTCTACTTAATCTAAGCTAGAGTAAAAGTATGCTAATGGCATCATTAGTGTCGGAGTCTAAACCCTACTTTGGGTTGTATATGTCTGTGCTTTGGGTCGCAAAGTCAGTAAGAATGACTTCTGCAACCCTTCTGAATAGTCACTTAGTTCTTTTTGAGTTATAAGTTAAGGAAAATTGAAATTCACATTTATTGGCAAATCAGAAAAAATACATTACTAACTACTCCAACAGTCTGGGATTCACTTTCACAAGACTCTATTCACGAGATTTTTTCATAAAGACATTTTTCACAGCTTTGCTATTTATACAAAAGTTGCCAATATCCGTTATGACAAAAAAAAAATATTCTGCTTCTAAATCTGGAAATGGTCAAGTTAAGAAAACTCTTCTTGATTCATAATCTTACTAAAACCTTTCTTACAAAACTCAAATATAACAAAGCCTAATATCTACTATGAAGGTGACGATCATCCGACGACTTCATGACTTCTTCTTCGATACGTATCGTATACGTATGTTGGATGGACTCCAAAACAGCTGGACCGATTTTGACGGGACTTTCACTGGCAGGTAGCTGATTATATAAGGAGTGAACCACGCGGGTGAAACCACGGAGCGCAGCTAATTGTTAATAAAATTAGATATAAAATGTTCAATATCCATCGGCTATCGGCAACTATGCTGGGGTTGGCACTTTTGCCCCGCGGACTCGTAAAAAGATTTATTAATGTTGCACAATTTTTATTGCTTCAATTATTTGCAGTATTTGCATAACAGAACTGGACTGGAATGATTAATTTTATGTGCGTATAGTAGTACCTACACATATATTGCTTCTAGAAAACTTTCCTTTGAATTTTAAAGTAACGTTGAAACATACTTTTTAATCACTAAAATCCCATCGATCCAAGTGTTATATATGTAATTTATGATGGTAAAGGTCAGTCATTACATACTTTCTAGTCAGGTCGGTAATACTTTCTTTTCTATAACCGATTATGTGATATTCCTAAACGTGAGAGGCTGAGAGGTCAAGCGATAACGTGAGCTCACTTCACGTAATACCGGAGTCTACGGTCTGACTCGCGAACTCCATCTGGGTCCATCCGGTGTACTGTAAATCAAGCTGATCATCATTCATGCAGGGCTATGTACTCTCTTTTGTACTCATAACTTTCTTAGCATTACATCACTGCTATGGCCGAGAAGCATTTTTTCCAGAACTTTCCTCCTCATCATCATCATCATCATCAGCCATAAGATGTCCACTGCTGAACATAGGCCTCCCCCTTTTACCTCCACACTGAACGACAACCTGCCATCTACATCCACTGGATGCGGACATCCAGTGGATGCAGATGCGACTCTCACGATGTCGTCGGTCCATCTAGTGGGAGGCCTACCTACGCTGAGTCTTCTGGTTCGTGGTCTCCACTCAAGAACCTTTCTTCCTCATCGGTTATCGGTTCTTCGAGCGATGTGGCCTGCCCATTGCCACTTCAACTTGCAAATTTTAATAGCTATGACGATGACTCTGGTGACGATGAGAACTTTCCTAAGTAAGTATATTTCTGTGTGATGATCGAAAACTTGCCGAAACTGTTGTTGGAAACATAGTTGGAATGATGACGGGGAAGAGTTTTATCATAGCGCCTGGCGTTTTATTAACGGATACTTGGACGACAGTGAGAAAAGCAAAAGGCGTTTGGTGCAATAGAATATCCATACTTCCATACTATCCATATCCATCCATACTAATATTATAAATGCGAAAGTAACTCTGTCTGTTTTCTACATAATCAGGACTAAACGGGTTAACCGATCTCGATAAATTTTTGCGTGGTAATAGTATGTATCATGAGGACGGACATAGGCTACTTTTTTTCTGAAAAAATCGCGGACGAAGTCGCGGTTGCAGCTAGTTATATTATAAGTAATTATAATGCCTGAATGGGTGTTCCCCGATAGTTACAATCTGGGTGTTTTCAAGTCAAAAGTGAATCGGTTTCTTCTAGGCAAGCGTGATCCATCGTAGGCCACATCATCGCTTAACATTAAGCGAGTTGCCAAGCGCAAGCCAATACAATAATAATTTAAAAAAAAAATGCTTGCTTAGTAGAAATATAGTAGTGCTGATCAATAATAAAATGCAATGTGGAAGTAACATATGAACCGGTAGTCAAGGACTGTTGGCCACCGTGCCCTTTCCAAAAATAATTCATCATCATTCATGAAGGAAAACATCGTAAAGTTTGTCCAAGAACCTCACAAGTTCAATACATAATGGCATTCACCAACATCCACTGGGCCAGAATGATGGATTAGGGCCCATCCTCCCTCTCTGAGAGAAAGCATGTGTCCCAGCAGTGGGAACTTGATAATTATAAAAATGATCAAACAATAAACAAAGAACGTTAGACCGGTTCTGTCTGAAACACTATTGCCTAACATCGGAAATAAATCCCATATAGCTCTGGGCAATATTAACCATTTGATCTATGATCCGACTCCTTGCCACGGATGTTGGCTTCTTATTGATCTTATTATGCAACACGTTGCGTAAGCACAAGTGAGCTTAATTACGAGTGATTATCTATTAATTACTGACAGCTTGTTATTAGCTATTGTTGCGGGAAGCGGATATTCGGACTTTCATAACTGTTACTCGCACGAACGCGTTTCGAAGGGTGGAGAATTGTTACCATATAATGCACTGGCAACACTTCTGATGTTGCAGATGGCCTGCCTGCTTGTTTGTCACTCAATTTCATAAAAATATTATGTTCCATAACATACTTGTTCGACCTACTTATTTGGTATTAGTTCTATTAAAAAGCTATAGATAGGTAGTGAGTGCTAAATTCTTTATTTGTCATCAATCAATAATGTCCAATATCCACAGCTGAGTACGGCGTCCTATATTGCTTGATATCTCGTTCGACTAGCATCCGTCCTGTCCTGACGAGCATCAGTCCTGTCCTGACGAGCATCAGTCCTGTCCTGTACCAGTCTCGTCCTATCGCTATGTCGTCTAACCAGCTAGCTAGTTTGCCTGATAGTCGCTTTCTGTCCCGTGACTCCCATTCTGTGACTTATTTGGCAACTTATGGAATAAGCTAAGCTTTTTCTCTCCAAAATAATGAGTACTTATTTAGTCCTTTTAGAGTGGCATCATTCATTACCTCGTAGCCTCGTTCTAATGGAATATCTCGGTTAATATGAAAAGGTAGAAAGCTACAGGTACCAATGTTAACAAATCTAGATAATTTTTATGCATAAGTAGCAATTAGTTTTTTTAACTTGTCCCATAAACTTAATGCTACATGTTGCTAACCTTTGGTGTAAGTTTACAAACCAAGTCAAAGGTCAGCTTTTGGCGTCAACTCATACCGAATTTTAAGAGGCTTACCTTGCATGCCTGGTCTGGCATATTTGTTGAATGACACTACCGTGTCATTCAGACAGCTATTTGGGTCAATCAGTAGCAGTACTTACTCAGCCTAAGTTGATTAGGTCCGAAGTTAAATTATAACGAGACATTGAAGGTTTTTGCCCACCGGAGGATGGGCAGCAGCGTCCTAATAGTACACGGTGAACGTACTGCGATCCCCAAGCCGCCTGCCAAGCGTGGGGATTATGGCAACACCCCTCTCTATGAGGGAGGCCTTGTCCAACAGTGGACGTTAATTGGCTGATGATGTGTGTGTGTGTGATTGAAGGTTTTTAGAAGGTGAGCTACTTAATGGGTTGGTACAAAGAGACAATTTTCTCTTTCTCTCCCGTTGGTCAGATGGTGGTTCGTCAGCCATGTTGACGTGTCTGTTACGGCTCTCACTGTGTGTTACGGCTTGTGCAACTATCGCATCACTGTGGATCCATTCTGGCTGCGTATTGAGTCCAGTCAGATTGAGTATTGCCGCGATTAGCGCGTCATTGTGGCATCTTTGGATTTTTTTGATCGAAGGCTATTTCTAAGGACTTCTTTTAACAGCTCAGATCAAATGATAAATACAGATGGATTACGGCGTACTGCCAAAGTGAAATCAAAATCGCTTTACAAAACTAGGTGAATTCCCATTATAAATACATGACTCACGCACACATACGCATTCAAAACTACTACTTGAATTTCATATTGAAAACATCAAACGACTACGCAATGAGACATGTTTCAAAAAGTGGCTTAAATTTTCGTTTTCGACGTAATCCATCTGGCTATTTTTATTTGATCTGAGTTTACCAGTTGAATGTGTGAAAGGTTTCCTTGTGCCTATTAAATTCTCTTTACCTAGATATTATGTTATGCAGAGAACTAACTTGACCACATTCCAGTATCATCAGTTGGTTACATAAAAACTACTTGTGAGCCATTTCCTACATTCAGAAATTACTCAGCTTAGTAAAAAGGTAGGTATAGCACGCAGATTCCAACGTGATTTTACTTTGTACTTTTTTTTTTACCGACTTCAACAAAGGAATTCTCATTTTTTTTATGATTTTACCTCTGAATTCCATCTCTTATGAACCGATTTGGAAACATATTTTTTTAATTGAAAGGATCGGTTCAGTAGTTTGGCTTAAATCAAAATAACTGGAAAATTTTGTTAAGTACTTTGATGGAATTATTATGGCAACTCGAGTAACTGAAATTGCAAATTTTACTAATTTTGAAAAGTCGTTTTTTTTTTAATTCATAATTTTTCTTTCCTCTTTTTTCTGTATCTTTTATTTTTATTTTTCCATTTGCTATGGATTCAGTTGTACCTTATAAAATGACAGTAAAACTTTGCCATCACCACTATACTCTATATCGATGGAATGACAATTAGTTTGTACAACGTAGTTTGTGTTGTAAATACGCTGGAACCCACATAGTATGGACGGATGAATATATATAAAAAATACAAGAATCGATATTATTTCTGTCTGTCCACTATATTTTGTCCCCCACGAGGAGACAAACAGGGATTAAAATTCCTGTCTGTCCTCGAATTTGAATCCGGGAATAAACAGGAATAAATATTTCCTGTCTGGCCTCGATATTGATTACGGGGATAAACAGGAGTAAATATTTCCTGGTTGCCTCGATTTTGAGTCTGGGGACAAACAGAAATAAAAATATTTCTTGACTGTCCCCGAATTTAAATTAGGCGACCGACGAATCGAACTACGTCGAAATTAGAAAAGAATATCGTAATACCATATGTGTAATAAATACTAGTACACATGGTAATACTAAGCATATTTTTCCTACTCAATCTCGAGACGGCTGAACTATGAGCAATCATGGAAACATTTCAATAATTCACGCTTCGGATAAAGTAAAGGAATAATAATGTATTGAAATTTTTGTAATGTCATTAAATTCGCAACTACAATAGTCGACTTTTTTTGTAAACGGGACGTATCTTCTTAATATACCCGGCTGTATTGGGGTGTTTACAAGAGAGTGTTAAGTGAAGGTAGCTTATCATGTGGAGGAAGCAGCTATGTATATAATAAGAAATATATAAATCTAATTAAACTAGTGTCCTGCATTTATAATTCTAGTAGGTGTGTGATAAAACTTCTGTACAATTAAATAAGTATTTTAGATGAAGTGGCGACGCCGATGGCGCTACTTTGATAATATATAGTTTGGATCTGCCTTTAAACTCGAGCTTACACGTATTGCACACACTGACATATTCTTACTAGTTCTACAAACGCACACTTCAATATTGAGCGCACACAACTGCAAATGATGTGATCAAATGGACGACTAAGGGTGGTGTGTAAATGCCAGAGGGGAAACAGTAGGTAACGCTTCCATTTATTTATTTTTTCTTGAGTGGCGCAAGCATAGCCGTATCCGCATCCATGGCGTGGTCGTCCGCCTCTGACCCCTATAAGACGAGCACGCGTGGCCTTCGCGCCTGCATTTGTGCAGTCAGCGCGCGACCGTCGATTACTAGTGATGGGGCCTTGTCGATACTTATCGATATAATATCGATATAAAATAATTAATAATCAATTTGAAAAATCGACTTCGCAATAAAATAATTTTCCAATTAATGACTTCTGAGTTCTGATCTGAGGTAACAAATATTAAAAAACAACCAAACTGAGAACCCCCTTTTTGAAGTTGGTTAAAAAGAGTAATTCTCGTACTTTTATATAACTATTATAAACGACTATAACTATATTTACTTACTTCCTTTTTTTACCGACTTCCATAACGGAGGAGGTTATCAACTTCAACTAAGCTTTGCTTAGTTTGGGGTCAGATGACCATGTGTGCAATAATGTCCCACATATTTAATTATTTATATTTTTTTAAATGTTTGTTACCTCAGAACTTTTGACTGGGTGAACCGATTTTGATGACTCTTTTTTTTATTTGAAAGCTAGTGCTTCCCCATTTGGTCCATTTGGTCCAGTTCTGATGAAGTAGGTTTTTTATATTGATAATTATTTTATTTTATTTGCCAATAATATCTTAATTGACAAGCTTTGCTTATACATTACTTTGTGTATGCATTATTACTTATCCTCATTTGATGTAAAATGACTTCACAATATATAAATTTGGTCGGTGTTTATATACTTAGTTAAGTGGTGGTAGTAGAGTAGGTGTGTACTTTTTTTATTTAAAAATAATAATTACTCATGTCTATAACAAGTACCTAAATCACATAAAAAATCGGAAAAAACGGTTGCCCTCGATGACCCTAGGATACCATCATCAGATACTGACTTGACGTATAACCTACCGAACAAAAGTTATTTTTTTTTAATCGGTCAACAGTTTACGGAGAAATCGGTGAATACACATAAAAAATAACCAGTGGAACATATGCCCGTGCTCCTTTTTTGTCGGTTAAAAATTCACACACATAAAAGCACACTACTTTAGTGTGCGATTTATAGAGCTATAAATAATTAAATGCCGTAATTAAACTATAACAAAAATACAATTAGCAGGCTCACTTTCACTAGCATCTATTAGATTATCTATTGCACTCGACATGACTATAATAAAGCCTCCAAAGATAACTATTCTTACTGATTATACTGTTTAGTGTTTACACATCGATAACATAACATGTGCCATACATCGATATTCTACACCTCACTAACATAAATGTTCTCGTATTGGAGTATCGTATGAGGATATAAAATCGATTAATATTCCACGGGCACGCAATGGTGGTCTCCTTTCTCTAAGATTTGAAGATTCCTTGTTTTTGAAAACAATTGGAGAAATCACGAGATTTATCTGAAGTTGTTGCCGAATACTTTTGTGTTGTGAATGCAACAACAAGGATACAAAAAGAAACTTATCGAGGCGATGATTCATAATCATATTAGTATTTGAGAGAATTCAGTCACTTAAGTAATGGTACCTTTTCTTCGTTGAATCAGTTAGGTCTTCCGTGGGGATGATACGCAATTACGCAGTCCTAAGTGTTTCATTGTTAAGTTCCAAAAAATATGACTCACTGCGAGTTATTGTAGTGAATCCCTCTATTAGCCCTAACTACAAAGCTAAACGCTAACTAGGTCGTATCGATTTTTGTCACCAAAGCGTAGCAGAGCCTAATCAGCTCAACGCAAATGCACGGTGTTAAACGAGCTATTATGTGGAACTAATAGCAGTGAAATACACGCGACGGCCCCAGGCTAAGCCGGGGAATAATAGAAAGTTCCAGCACCTACAACCTCCATTCAACTAAGTACTAGGTACCTACACCATAGTTATTGACACGTCCGTGGTCCAACACTGAATGGAGCCAGGCCTTTTACAGAAGAAATTGGCCGTGTGTTAAGTATTGAAGTACATAAGTGCTCTATTGATAAAGTAGCAATGATTTTCAATACCACGGCAGTTATACTTATCAAGACTTTACAACTGAGCACCAAGACAGAAACGAATTTATAAGATAATTTACCTGATAGCAAAGATAATGTGACACTTATGCGAACTATAAGAGATAGATAAGAATTAAGAAGATATAAACTTATTTAGTAACGACTACGTCTACGTACGGAGAAAAAGCCGGCAAACTGAATTAGGACTGGGCCGGCCACGTAAGTAGAATGTGGGATGACCTGTATGCTAGAACCACTACAGAATGGCTGCCGCATGCCATACGACACCTTGAAAGGTCCAGAAAAAGATGGCGGGACGAGCCTGACTCCCACGCAAAAGACTGGTACACCATAGCAAAGAACAGATACGAGTGGAAAAAAGGAAGGGAGGCCTTCGCCCTGCAATGGAATGGGACCACGGCTGAAATAAACACATAAAAAGTCTAAGAAAACTGCGAAAGCTCAATTCAAACTCTAGACGGTTATTGTATTCTTCTACTCGTAACATCCATTCATGTTTAAAACAATCTACATAGAATCATGGCTACAGAAGCTAACATTTTTCAATTACACACAATAATGTTTTTCTTGTTTTATTAGCTTCGAGCACAACTACTCTGTTTCGGCTTCGAATTGGCTTTATAATCAGTAAATGTGATATGATCGATAGATAGAACAATGGTCTGTATCGGGTCGATCGATATGAAAATTCTGACGTTATCGACTTTGATTTCCGTTGTCATACAATCAATTATTTTATCTGTACTTCTTAAAATCATTCAAATTCTATTGATTCCAACCAAGTCGTAAAAATTCCCACTCTGAGAAAATAGTTTTTTTTTGTATGTGTGGGGCTTGTCATCAAATGGTTTTACGTCTCAAAGGCCTATGAAAACTGCTTGACGGCGAGGCATGCTCACAGTTTCAGACCCTATCGATTGAAAATCGATACGCGGGTTATAACAGAAAGAAATAATGGTAAGAGGCCCCTTCAAAGTGTGGGCAATATTTCTCTAAATTGATTCAGCATTGTTTTCATCATCTACCACAATGTTACGAATCGCAATGTTGTCTAGTCAGAAACAATGGCTATTGAGGGCATTGTTAGGTATCGGTGCACCAAGGTCATTACGACACCCACACACTAGTGGTTGGTTGGTGTAGGACATAGAAAATTAGCGACATGACGATAAAAGTACACTCTGGACAGGCTCTGACTGCTATAAATTTCATAATATTTTGAACTTTTCAGATAATTCTATTTCTTATCTATTTCTATTTAAAATAAGAATTAAACGTCAGATTTTTTACAAACTATTGTTCAACCTGTCCTGTTAGTATCTACATACGTTCGTATGAGTGGGACAAATCTTACAACTGAATTTTAGACCAGTTATTCTCAACCGATTGAGCTGAAATTTGGCATCTATTTATGTAGACAATTCAATGTTATGGTACCATCGACCTGGTCTGATGATGGAAACAAAAAGTGGCAATAGGAACGCCTAAAGGAAACGATGTAAGCCCGTCGAGTTGGGTTCGTTGGATTTGTCTTCCCAACCACTTTGGTCCTAGATGATGGCCAGAGTCCTGATGATGGATCTGGAGGGTGTTCATAGCTATGATTAAATCTGTTCAACCGTTTGAAGATTATGGTATTTTAAAGGTGGTAAAAAAAAAATTGTTTAAATTTTTGGCGGTACTTGTAAGAAAATTTCGTAACATTACTAATAGACATGTCACCTAGTCAATCTGTAAAAGAAAAAAAAAATACGCTCAACAAAGAAGAAGATACCACCGTCATACTGCATGAACCTGACATAGCATTGTCCCTCGACCGGCCAATCTACAAAATATATATTACTTACCTTGAAACAAGACATTGGCCAAATTGCGGCAACACCGCCGAAGCCATGAACAAAACTTAGAATTAAAATAAACTAAAATACACGCGACAAAATCCGTTCAAGTGTCCGTTCCGATCCGTTTCAATGTGTAATAGTTGCAAAAACTTAATAAATCAATATGTAAGCTTTCTCTTCAAACTTGGACCTGTGATAGAAATGTCTCCAATTGATATCATTTCACGATGTGTTCCGCCTCCCTGTCTACAAAAGGTGTCAAGTGTGAAGTTGCAAAATTGTTATTATTATTGCCGCAAATAAGATCTTGCAATACGATTTACAATTTATGTATGCGGTTTTTAGTGTAGAATGAATGTTGCGTTCAGAATATTCATAATTTTCAGTACAGAATACAATCATCCATCTCCCATTGAGATAAACACTCATTGCGCTTATATTGGTTATAGATTCAGATCAGACAAGCATGAGAGATATGGTAAATATATAATAATAATCAGCCAGAAGCCGTCCCCTGCTGACCATAGGCCTCCCCCTTGCAACTCCACACTGAACGACAGCCTGCCATCTCTCCCCGCCTGTCATCTCCTGGGTGCCCGCAACTCTCGAACGCATCAGGCCTAAATCAGGCTTGATGCCTTTAGTCGAACTCATTCTGCAGTCGGCCTGGCTGCCTGCAAGCTGCATATTTTTTTGCATTTGAATTATTAATTATTAGTTAGTTTATTGGTTTCGCTGTAAGTCTCTTAGTAACTTAGTATGCATGAAAAATAATTAATAAGCAGGTGAGAAAAAGAGGTGTGCCGTAATTTAAAAGATGAAATAAACAAACTAATGTACGGTTTATAAGAGAATATCTAAGCTGGTGAATAGCTAGTTTTACATCATTATTAAGCTGAACAAATATTTGCCTGTAGTACCAATGCTCTTAGCATTGACACCACTCTTTTTATATCCACTTAACACATACTGCAGATCAGCTCTAGCTACTTCAACCACTATTACAAGCTCTTCATTGAATAGTACTTCAATAGGAGAAACATTGCTTTCTGCTTCTACGTCGATGTTCAGTCCTCGGACACCGCCAATGATCATTTAAAAGACGTTCGACAATTGTACTACTTAAGGCATATATCTCCCTTGTTAATCTGAGGTTATAGGCTTCTCCAAATTTCTTTCATGACATGCAACAGCAAAGTAAGTCACATTCTGTGTGCATACATTTCTTAATACATCTTCAATGCCATAGCATAATATCGTGTAGGTCACGATTGGAAGAAAACATACTTCATATCTATTCGTAGTCCTATACCTATATCAATCTCGACGCGCCGGTTTTCTATCGACTTGCCATTCACCTTACCCCTCAGAACAGCTATAGGCATATATACCACCGCTGTCATGTCTAAGGCCTGTCTGCACGCCAAGGGTTGGGGGACCTTTGATAACACGAGGGGATATGAAGTGATTAATGAATGTCTGCGACGGAAGTTCTTTGCTCCCGGTTTCACGCTCGTTAAACTGACGTACCTGCACCATAGAATAAACAATAGTTACTAAGTAGCCTATACGAGAACTATCGATAGGTAACTTAAGGAGAAGCTAAAGAAAAGACACTCAACGGACTTTTCAACCATAACTTCAACGTGACCAACTTGAAATTGCTGGTGTGTTTCTGGCTCAACACATAAGCTTTGCCATGCCGCTACGCTGCCAACTGATAGTAGGCTTGATCATTAGGATTGTCTTTAGACCTTCAATTGTTTTATTTAAATTTAATACTTATTTATTTTTAAAGTGAATATTTCAAGCGTCTACCTGTTGCCATTATTATCAATATCGAGCAAAACTAGCAAAAAAAATATCACGTTTGTTGTATTTGCCCCCTTCAATATTTATTTCATTCTGTTTTTTTTAGTATTTGTTGTTATCTTGGTTGTTATAGCGGCAACAGAAATACATCATCGGTGAAAATTTCAACTGTCTAACTATCATGGTTCATGAGATACAGCCTGTTGACAGACGGACGGACGGACGGACCTAGTAATAGGGTCCCGTTTTATCCTTTGGGTACGGGACCCTAAAAATTGAACACACCTTGCTTTTATGAGCTATAATACAATTTACGGTGTAGGATGGTGCCTGTGATATTAGGCGAACCCTGATTATGTAATACACAACTCGCGATTTAGTGAAATTAGCGATTAAATCGCGAGTTGCAAGTTAATCAGGGGGCCGCTCAGCGAATGTCACAGGCACTATCATACATATCGCAAATAGTATAGGACTTAAAGATAGAAAATGACGTTATTTGCCTCGCGAATTTATATTTAAAACCTCTTTCCCTTTTATAGTATTACCACACAATACACAATAATAATAAAAATTTGACGAATTTGTGGTAAATCCATATTCATATATATTCTGAATACAGTTTAGTTTATACATTTCCTTGTCGCTAATTATTGCTTATTAGTATGGTGACGTTAATACCTGGTTAGTTGGTTACTGTAATCAGCATACAGAAGGTCACTGCAGTTGTAATTATGTGGGCTGGATTTACGAGTCGCTTATCTACTAATATAACAGTTAGTTGTGGTAATTTGTAGGTAACATGTTCTTCCTTGTTTGAGTAGATAGTTATAAAGGGTTGCACGGAGCGCGAACCGGAAGACGCAGCGTAGGCAGGCCTCCCAATAGATGGACCTACGACATCGTGAGAGTCGCGGGATGCAAAGGGCAGCCTTTCGTTCAGTGTAGTGTTCTATGATCTCAGTGTATTGATGATGATGACACAGAGCGGTGGTACTAAGTTGAAAGGAAGTCATTGTACTCGATACAAACAAGTTTTTTAATTTTTTCGTGTATAAGTCCGCGTCTGACCACCAACTCGCCTGTTGGTAAGCAACGATGTGATCGAAGATGATGCTCGCAGACTTAGAAGATACATTATCACTCTTGCCTTGATGACTAACTTTACTAAGAAAAAGCTGATATTTTTTCCATACATTTATTTGAGTGTAAATGTAATTTTCCTACGGTATTTTATCGCTTTTTGTTTTGCTATTTCAGAATTTGTTTGACAGTAAAAGTGATTCATACCTGAATTGGACATAGTATCACCGTTCCGTGTAACCTTGTGTTAATGTTCAACAGGACACGCGGTTCCGTTTTAACTTGTAAAGGTGTGAGGCGCGGTGCTACATTGTGGTGCAAGGGTGCGTGTAATGTGTACTGCACGAAATTTATCATCATTACACCAAATCAATCTACTTTTGGCTTCACTTTCCCTAGGTTTTTGAACATAATACTGTATGTAGCAGGTACAGGTACAGTGAAATACTAAAAGTTTTTTTTTTACAACTTTTTACAATGTTATTGCAGCTATCAGAGCAAATAAACGCTTGGATCGAGATTAGTAATGTAGCCATTGGTTGGTCTTTGGTCAGGTGTCAGCTAGTATCGTGCAACTCCATTTAAAATCAGAATTATTTATTGACATATTGAAACAAAATATTAACATTATTTACACTTATTGTAAAGTAATTATTAATACAGCTTACAATATGTGTCGTCGTTTCACAAAAATTTAATTTAGGTGGTGGTATAATCACGGATAATTCGTGCAAGGATATTATTACAGTTACCTACTAAACTATAGAGCAATGTGTAGACAATGAGACAAAGCACGAAATATATTAAATGGTATTTATTGTTGAAGTAAGTAAGACAAAAGTATTTTTTTTTATGTTGAAGTGCCAATGGGTAAGCCATATCGCCTGAAGAATTGATAATCGATGGAGAAGAAAAGTTCTTGAATGAAAACCACGAATTGGAAGACGTAGCGTAGGTAGGCCTCCCACTAGATGAACCGACGACATTATGAGCGTCGCGGGTATCCAGTTGATGAAGTTGGCAGAATGTCGTTCAGTATGGAGGTTAAAGTGGAAGGCCTATGTTCAGCAGTGGACTGTCTTCTGGCTGATGATGATGAAGAAAGAAAAGATAAGATAATTTATTTCACAGAAAGTTTTAACATTTCGTGGTAAGCAAGACCAATAAACCCGGATAAAATTTGCCAACAACGTTTACTTTTGATTAATGTTTGATTTTACTTGCAAGCTCTCGCTGTATTCGTTTTATTTGTAGCTTTCGCCGAAATTGAGTAATATTGCACTTTTCCGCCTACACATGTAGGCAGAAGTTCTCTTATCTTCCACCGCTTTCGCTCAATTCCTTTGGATCTGATAAGTTTTATTCGCGTGCCGCGGCATCTTTATACTTGATCAGAGTTCTAGCCACAGTTCACATTCCAGTTTGTATCAGTAATTTTAGTATTTTACATTTCACGTCCTACTTTGTAGTGAATGTAATATTTTTATCTGCTGACTTGATGTTCAGCGAAGGGCCGGGCTTCTAGTCTTGGCCATTAGATTAGATCTACGTTCTGTAAGGAGGCATTTGTAAGCATTACTCGGAGGCTTGCTAGGGCGCGGCGAATGTGTATAGTGCGTGAGATGTCAATGATCTGATTATCAAGATTTATCTCCCAGATTATTCACGTCTTTTTTGTTTGCTATGTCTACTTAAACTACTAGTTTTATGTGTCAATGTTTCTAGTTTATCCGTTGCCTGTCATCCACTTCTAAAACAGTTTCGTCGTTCGACCGTTACGATAGGTATTTCAAAAGATTGTTTTAATTACTACTTTACTTTTAAATTAGAGCACAAGGGATATTTTATCTGCATTTAATTTAAATGCAGATTCATCCTTCCATTCCTTGATATCATCATCGATTTAATCTACCCACATTAGTTCACTGCTGGACATAGGTCTATCCCAAAGTACGCCACGAGCTCGGTACGGCGCGATCTTCGACTTTTCACTTTCAGTCACTGCATTACGTATATCGTCACTCCATCGAGCACCATATGATAAAGATTCGTGGTATCCAATCTAGAACACGTCTACCCCAACGGTTATCGGTTCTGCGACATAAGTCTCGAGCACCGCCGTAAAGTAACTTGTCTGTCTATTTTCTATCGAATACATTTCGGCGAAATAAGCGCAATATATTGAGCAAGAGCTACATGACCTTATTCTACTCTCCCTCTTTTACTACAGGACAGGACAAATAGAAGGACTGCACACTGCATCACCTTCCTCGTAGAAATATCAAAGACTCGTATAAAACGATTGGGGTCGTCATTTATGATTCGGACTGCTCAGGAATGAAACTCCCTGCCGTCCTCCTTGTTTCCTGAGAACTATTATAACTATTATTACAGCCATATTACAAGCTTTGCTTAGTTTGGGGTCAGATGACCGTGTGTGCAAAAATGTAAAAAAAAAACTACAATCTAGGCATCTTTAAGGCTGAAGTGAATAAATTTCTTCTAGATCAACGTGTTCCATTCTCGGCCACACTGTCGCTTACCATCAGGCGATTTGGTGGCCAAACATAGATCTATTCTATATAAATAATATATGGCTTACCCACCTCTCCTTAATATGCTCCGCGTGTTTTTTTTTTTTTTTTGCATGAATTTGTTTTATTTCCAGATCTTGCTAAATGTTTCTATAGTCAGCCAAATATCCCACAATCAGCAAAGGTGAATAGAACTAATAATATATTCATTAGGAATATGCAACGCAGACAGAATGAATTATGAAAACAATGTAGGCTCCATCACGATGTCGTAAATACGGAGTAGTGAAGTTGTAAAGAGATCTTTAGAGCTACATTTGACTATAATTCTCTGGAATGTGAGTTGGATACATGATTGAATTGTTCGGGGCTTAGAATATAGAAAAAGAGTTTTTTTTTTATATTCCAAGTTTCGGGGTGGTAATTAGCTGTGACAATTTATGGTTCCACGTGTCGAAACTTGAAAAGGCACGACAATAGTTTTGAATGCACGAAAAAGCCAAAAACCATTAATTTAATTTAGGTAGTTTTTTATCAAATAGGCGTAATGGTTAGCGACGATGTGATGTGATTGAGAACGATACAAATTGATCTAAAATTAAAATATATATTATTAAAAAAACCTTTTTAAAACAAGCTTTTGTCCTATTTTTATCAGCAAACCCTGTCATTTGATACCCATATCTTGATGGCAAACAAGAAAATATTGTCCGTTTTATAAAATATAGTGTGACACCATTTTATTTTTGTATTCTTCTCAAGGAACCCTTTGATTTGATACCCATATCATGGGGATGCATAAAATATAACTGCTCCGCTTTGAGAATCAGCCATATTGGATTTAGAATGACGTCACTTAGCTAACTATTGTCATTCAAATTAAACGTCTATGCAAATTTTTTGCTCAATCGGTTGAGGACAACTGGTTTAAAATTCAGTTGCAAAATTTGACCCATAGATATTATATAACAAGGCAAGTAAAAACAAAAAAAAAGGCAAAAAGGCTTGTAAAAATTTAAGCTCTTCACTCAGGTCAAAGGTGTTTAACACCTGGCTTTAGTCAGGCCAAAATGGATATAGAGTCAGGGCTCAAAAATGACGGAACCAAAGGTCAATTAAAACCAAATGAGTAACTTTTACGGTAATCTGGGCATTTAGTTTATGCCATTTAATTAATTTGTCGGTATTTATAACATTCAAAAAAATATCTAAATTAGAATTGGTTAACTCGAAACCCTTTACTCGTGAATTTTGTACTTAACCTAACATTTGTAAACCAATTAATAGGTCCAAGATAGTTGTCTAAGTTTCTTAGGAAAGTACTTACACGGTAGTTCCAAATTCCTATTGAATAGTTCTATCTAGGTTAAAACTTGATAAAGTACCTACGCTGCAATCTAATAAACTGACTGAACCAGCGATAGCTTTTATAAAGAAGTAGATTGCAATCGTTTTTTAATGGCAGGTAAATTGGGTGCGACAGTTGCATGTAAAAAAAAAAATGTTTAAAAAAGCATAAAAAACATCAACAGCTTATCTGAACTAGAAAAGTAATTAATTACATCAAACGAGTGTGCATAGAACTGGTTGCATTAACTCTTACGTAACCAAATAAATTTACAGACTAGACCAGGTTACTGAACCATTTCAAATAATTTCATCTTCTCTGAACGTTTCCTTATTATCTGAGTCTTGACACATTATTATGTAAATAACTCCCATATAAGTATGATGTATGCTAATTTAGTCGGAGGTATCCAAGCGACAAATTGTCCTAAGTTGCATTATAGATGGTGCGATTAGATAGGAGATAATATCATTTGATATTCTTTGTTTTTTGTGAGCACTGGTTTGCCTTGCGGTATACCTCCGCTTTGAATGGAATCCTGACAGCACACCCACCCGTACTCGTACCTAAATATTTCGAGTGCAGCTAACTGATCTAAGGAGGTAACCAAATGGGGCAACTAAATTTTTTCGTGAGTCTCCTGGTTGTCAGTTTTGTTAAGAGAATACGGCGGTGGCTCTCCTTGTTCTGTAAATAAATTTGTCACTTTGCATATATCTTGCTTTTGCCTAATATAGGATAGGTACTGCGTTTTGTCATAGTTTTGTAAATTCCCCAAATGGAGATCCCAGGATCCTATATCGCACAGAAGAAACTTTTCAGAATTCAGATAAAATGGTAACGGACATGCGAGAAATCCTTAACGCTTTAAAGGTCAGTGGAGGAAATATGTTATATATACTACTAATATTATAAAGAGGAAAGATTTGTTTGTTTGCATTGAATAGGCTTAGAAACTACTGAACCGATAAAAAAAAAACACTGTTGGGAAGCTATTCTATCCCTGGGTGACATAGGCTATATTATATTTTGTAGCGAGGCCGAAGGGCGAGCTTACACCCGGGCGAAGCCGGGACGGTCGGCTAGTATCTAATATAATACCTTATCAGTCATAATTAGGCTTAAATTCTTTAAAAACTGTTTTAATGATGAATTTCTAGTGTTTTGGACGACAATAATACATTCAGTGTACTACATATGTGTGAAAAAGGGTTTCGTATGAGCGTTGCAGTAACGGTTTACTCATTCTCGGCCAAGCGCTCGACGAGTCAACACGTCCTGAGGATGCCTCGTGAAGAGGCGAAACACGTGTAGACAAAGTGCACTAAGGAAACGGGTACAATTTATTACTCTTTAAATTCAATTAAAATACATGTAATTTCAATTAATATATATTTTATGTTTCAGAATTAATACATTTTTGTTTTCAGATTTAGTATTATCATATTTCATGTTACATAATTAATTAATTTTTGTTTCAGGTTACGTTAATTTTCAATTTATGTAATTAATATTTTATATCGGGTTGGGCGGAATTAGGCTCAATAAAATTAACATTATCAACAAATATTTATCACAAATTCCTTATTGTACTTGAAGCGACGTAGAAGCGGAATTACACTAGAAATTCATCATTAAAACAGTTTTGAAAATGGACTTCCGCAAAGTAACGCCTGATTCAATCAACTATTTAAATTCTTTACTCTGTACTGAATCAGTATTTAATATTTTAACGATGTAAGATAAGTATTTAGCAAACGCTCTAAAATATTTGGGCAAATGTACCACCAAATAGTAGGTAATTTTGTAATGCAGTGGCCATCAAATGAAGTCGACCACACCTTGCTATAGACCACCTACGTAAACGCCCTTTAGCAATTAAAGGTTGTTAATAATTCATATTCAGAGGGAGTATAATTGTATGTTTTGGTAATTGATGGAAGACGATGGCAACACAGTATTTGTTAATTTTAGGGTATATGCTTGTATTGTTTGATCCGTATTCGGTAAAAGCGCAAAAGTGTTGACCCGTTCGCAGTTGTTTAGTTTATGCATTATTATTGTTCAGGTAAAATCCCTCTCGCTCAACGTTTTGACCAAGTTACCCTGGCTGAGCTGATTGAAGTCTGCGGGTAAGTCCGGCGAGAAGTACGGGTGTCGTGTTTTAACCTCGATTTTGCAAAAAACGCTTCGTGTGTGTTCAAAGCGCAAAGGTACATTTGTTTAGGTTATTTTCCTCGGTTCGTTTGCTCTCTGCTGAACATCGTCTGTGATGCTCCCCTGCGGTAAATTTCTATAGTAAATTTTCCTTGATCTCTGACGTACTCCAGCTTACTATTAGGTTGCCTTAGAAATGTTCATCTCCATTCGTTGCTTCGACTTTCGACCGGACCATCTTCTTTGGCTGTACGTGGGCTGCGCTCTCTGGGCTTCTTTCGTTCCATTCTGTAGTTTACGATGAGTTTGTTCAGGTAGTGAGAGGGCTAAATGAGCTGTTCCATATAATATATTCGATATTGTTTTAAGACTTATTTTTTTGCTACCAGTATCAATTTCCTAATATTTTCTGACTTGGATACCTACGCCAATTAGACACCGGAACTAGACTATTCAACTAATTTGATACAATGGCACCCTTTGATCATGTCGCGTTCGCAATTATCAGCAATAATGGAAATTTTCCTAGCTTGATAATTTGGGCATAACATTTGTGCCCTTTATTGACCATATTTCGTCCAGGCACTGCCATTTTGCAATAATTGCTGCCATTCCTAATGCAGATTATGAACTGATTTAAATAGGCAATAAATATGTTCGGTTATTAATTGAGCTAAGTTATGTACACTACATTGTTAGTTTTGTTTATGGCGTGTAAAATTTCATTACGTAACGCATTAAAGTTTTTTCTTTTTTCTGTAAGTTTATGATTGTGTATTGATTTCGCAAAATTTTTGATTAATTTAAGCCGAGGACTGAAAACAAATAAAAAAAACTAAATTGTATTAGTGTAGTTAAAACTTAAAATACCGGTTAGTAATCTGCTTTCAGTCATTACGAATAAATGTGCATTGATTGATTGAGGGTGAATCTTCTGATTCGAACTGGGCAAAGACTATTTAAACCGGGAGCTAAAGAATTATCCCCTGTAAAACCCAGAACGATTTTATTAAACAACTGACATGTATTTGAAAGCCACGTCCCAGAGCCTCGAATCTCTACTAATTACTTTGTAGAATTCGGTTATTTGGTCCTCCGTATCATGTTTTTAAGGCTTGATTTATGATTGTATATTTGCTGATATAATTTCGGTATAATGAACTGCCTGTTTTTTAAGCTAATTTATTGACGCTAATTGAGATATTAGTTTTAGTAAATAAGTTAAAATTGAAAGTTACATTTAACTAGATCACTTTCGTTTTCTCAATCGATAATAATTGATCGTGAGGAGATTGATTTGGAATTACATAACTAAGTAAATTGAATGAAGTTTTCTAGATTTTTTTATTTTAACCTTGCCAACATTCACTGGACTTAATCAGCCTATTTTAGTTCATTGCTGGACATAGGCCTCATACAAGGCAATCAACGTAGCCCAATCTTCGGATTTTGACTTACATTTGGGTAATCATATAAGAAAGACAGACAAGATAAGAAAGACGAACAAGACAATGTTTTTTCAGATTCTACCTTGGAACTCGGGACTCTTGTAATAAAATGTAATGAACCTGATTGGGCTATCAAACAAATGAGTACAAAAAAGCTTTACAGACGAGAATCAAGTAACATATTTTCAGAAAGCATCTGTAAGGTAAGTATATAGGTCAACCTCATATTATGCACCTGCATGTTTCATTGCTTACTTACCCATGGTTTACACGGATGGCACTTTCCCCGTTAATGTGAAACATGAAAGAGCACTTAGCCATATGGCCATGTGACGAATACATGGTTTTTGTATTTGAAACGAAAGTGGTTTGTACTTCTAGTGCAAGTTAGGTCATAAGGTGATAACGTAAATAAAAACTTCTTTAGGTTGTTCTAATTCTAAGACGAAAACTGATTAAACCAATGATGATTCTTATATTGACAACTTATAAGGTTTCTTTTGTATTAATGTATATTGGAGAGAGTTGGTAGTGGTAGGACTCTTTTGCAGAGTTCATTTAGTCGAACACCACACTTTGGTTATTCAATGGATTTCATTCGGATTGAAGTTCATTGTTTCCAGTGAAATTATAAAACACTAGCCGTCCGCCCCGGCTTCGCACGAGTGTGAGCTCGGCCTTCGGCCTCGCTACAAAATATAATATAGCCTATGTCACCCGGGGATAGTGTAGCTTCCCAACAGTGAAAGAATTTTTCAAATCGGTTCAGTAGTTTCGGAGCCTATTCATTACAAACATACAAAAATAGGTACAAATCTTTCCTCTTTATAATATTAGTGTAGATAAAGAGATTAAACCGATGAGGTTTTAACTTAGTTTATATAATACTAGCGACCCACCCCAGCTTCGCAAGGATGTAAGTTTTATTATATATATATTAACCTTCCGTGTTTTTTTTTCTAACTGATGGTGAAAACCTCATCAAAATCCGTTGCTTGGCTTGGTTTGGTTTGGCTTGGTCAGACAGAAAGACGCGGAAAGCAACGTTATTTTGTACTATGTATTATAACATCTTTAATATCTCTGGGTGATGAGCGCAGTTTATTGCTAGTTTATCACGTCAAGATTATGTTGGTGTTATAAATTCTGCTGAACTGTTATGAGCAAGTTTTTGCATGATTTTGAATTAAGAAAAAAAAATAAAAATTACCAAGGAAAAAGAACCTCTATTGAACAAATTTGAACCTTACTTGCAAATATTGCCCCTACTGGACTTGCCCTAAAATGTAGAGACATTGTTGATCTAATGAAGACACTTAGTGCAAAATCACACCCTAAAATGTCAACCGAAAAAGCGCCTTCATGACTATTTAAAACACCAATAACAGCTTCACTAACAAAAGTGCTGCTTTCTGGTTAAATCTTACCATATTGACTTACGAACGAAGCTATGCTCTCCAAAAATATAACAAGCATGTTGATAATATCTCGGGCGCTGCAATTAAACAATCATTGTTAATCCGCTTCCGAGTAACGTGTGACCACTGACCACGCTTGGTGCTTTCTGGTTGATAATTAGTTGGTAATCGTCAAGTTGGGTTAGTATGGAGATTTTGTTTTGGTTTGTAAAACGTTGTTGAAGAAGTGTTGATTTTTTTTACTTGTAACTCTGGAAACTGTCTCAATTATCATATTAATCTTAACTTTTACTTATTCTCTGTTGAATGAAAAAATGGTTGCATCTTCTTCAGCACACCATTGTTTCTGATTCTGTGCTGACGTTTTACCCACGAACCCTGGCTATAGTCCTTTCATTGTGGTCGGTGATCTGCCTACTAGTCTTTTCGCTTCTTTCTTAGTATCTTTAGCACAACATTGTTTCCGATTTTGCGCTGATTTCATCCACGCTTTTATGTGAACCCAGACAACGTTGAGGTCGGTCCCAAACAAAACAATCAAGCCTGCCTGCTGATCTTTTCGCTTTTCTAGATACACCCATTGGTGACCACTTTTGTTCATCTGTCTCTATTTGTCTCTTATCAATTAAATAATTTTAAGTAATAATGGATTATTTGTCTTTGGTTTCTAGGTTAGTGCACGAAGCTCGTACCTAATTATTACCTAACTCCTTTAGTTTAGTCTACCGAAAGATTTTGCCAGATCGTTAGCAATTAAAATTTATATTCAATACGGAATCTATGCCACAGCTAACCCTACAGTACAGACTAATGACATAATTTAGGCACGACTTGTAAACCAGTCGGTACAGCCGGTTTGATAAAATTAAGCTGTGACAGTGTCTCGTCGAGATTTACTTTCAATTGATTAGTACAGTGGGACCAATTTGTATGTGGAGTTGAGAAGAGGAGCCGCCGTCGTATTTCCTTATAAAACTTATATATTTCCGTGGATAATTTTAGTTATATCATTTGCCCAACTGCACAGATAAGTCAGTCGCTCTGTACAGATCACTATTATTTTCTTAACGTCACTCGTTTCTGTTAACCTATCAGTCCTAGATGGAGATTGTTGTGAAAGGCTGTCTGTAGTGTCAGTTGATAATGTTTATTATGTAATTGAAAGTGTTTGGTCGGAAGTGATGTTAGTAACCTGGCACTTGATTAGAATTGGTTTTTAAAAACACTAAAAATAAAGATGTAATAATTTGAACAAAGATTGAGGTCAATCTAATCAATAGCATTGATTCTGTTGTACCATTCTGCAAACTAAACTAATCTGACTGGACTAAAGTTGTCGGCGTCTGCCTTCATTTCAATACGTCAGAAAGAGATGGAAAAAATGTTTGAGCTGTCAAATTTAGTTTGGTTTAGATAATTGTAAGTATAGGTACAACAGAAATCAGAACCTAGTTAATGCCTGTAGTTTTGTGTTTGCTAAACTTTTGCTTGACGGCTTCAAATATCCCAATAAAATTTCATCTGTGGCATTGTAGCTCCCAAACGGCTGAATCCCTTTGATTTCGTTTATGTTTGAAAGGTGACTTAGACGAGAGTGTTCTTAGCTATGATAAAAAAAACTGTTTAGCCGTTTGAAGACTATGAGCTTTTTATAGGGGTTTAAAAAATACTTTTTATACATTATGGTATACATTATACGTAAAGGTTTTTGATAAAAAAAGCTGGATTTTCTCAGGGTATTATGTCGGAAGAAGACATTATACTTAAAACATTTAAGTATTATGTCTTCTTGCATCTCTCTCATCATCATCTCATCATTCATCTTCTGGTATGTGTTGGTTCATGACCAAAAGCCTAGGTTTTTAATTAAACAACCTGATCGACGCATAGATTTTATGCTAAACCTATTATACTCTTTTGGAACAAGCCAAAATAATGATAGTGACAACGCACGATATAAAAGCAATTTAGGAATTGTGATACCTACCGTTAAGGCAAGGTTTTCCCAGTTGCTTAACTTTTATTACTACAGATGACTATCAGGCATAATATATTGTATTAAAGTCGCATTTAGTGGAGCAAAACCATGACACTTCACACCATCGTGCGTTTCGGTACTTATATTTTTGAGGTTTCTCTCATGTTATTCGAAAATTGTAGCTGTAATGTAAAGAGTTCCTTTGCAGTTCTCTCCATAATTATGAAATCTATATTAAGATATCGTAGACATCATTTAATTAGGTATTTGTTGAATCTAAAATAATTATCAATGAAAAAACCGACTTCGTAAAAGTGACAGAACTGGACCAAATTGAAATGGGACCAAACGGGAAGCACCAGCTTTCAACAAATAAAAGGATCATCAAAATCGGTTCACCCAGTCGAAAGTTCTAAGGTAACAAACATTTAAAAAAAAAGTCTAATTTATAACCTCCTCTTTTTTAGAAGTCGGTTAAAAAACAGGGAGAAAAGTGCAAATCAGTGTCACTTTTTTTTCTATCGCGCAAAATGTCCTTCTCGCGAAATGTCGGTCTTTGTGGTTTCCTAGTAAATTACTTCCAAAGTTAGCTTAAAATAGTAATATTAAGCTAACCATGGAAGTAAACAAACTTAAACAAATCTGCGAGCTTCATCTTCGAACACATTGTCGCTTACCAACAGGCGAGTTGGTGGTCAAACGCGGAATTATTCGCGAAAAAAAAAACAATATAAAAAATATACTTCATACAAAAGTGTCAGAACTGGACCAAATTAAAATGGGACCACACGGGAAGCACTAGTGCTTCTTTCAAATAAAAAAAGAATCATCAAAATCGGTTTACACAGTCAATAGTTCTGAGAGGTAACAAACATAAAAAATTATACAGTAGAATTGATAACCTCCTCCTTTTTGGAAGTCGGTAAAAAATATTGCTCAAAGTCGGAAAAGTGAGCCTTAATTACGACTATGTTAATTTGATTTGATGTTACCATTGTTCGATTTACTTGACAAAAGGCTGCTGAAGAGTGATTGACTACATTGCGCGACAAGTCTTCCTACATGCAAGGAAAACATGCCATGTTCAAGCACACCCGCACTTGTGGCGATGGATTTATAAATATTAATCATTTCCTCAAACCAAGCCCAGTTAGTGTGGTCGTTGAATGCAGCAAAACTGTTACAGATAAGTGGTCTATCTGTTTCCAATGGAACATCGTACAGATAACTGGGAAAGACAAACTATTTTCCTTACAGTTTGTAGATGTTCAATTGTTCATATATATATATTTATACTTATCTATCGACGGTGACTGCTTACCATCAGGCGGCCCGTCTGCTTCTGTGCCGCTTATGGCTTAAATAAAACACAAATAAAAAAAAATATGCTGTTGGCCCAGCATATTTTTTTTGTAGTTGGCCCATATTTTCACGTTCATCATTAAAGAATTCAATAAATACTAAGTACAAGTTTTTTTAATAAGTACTTGTAAGTCATAAAAGCATTATTGATTCGCTTCTTAGTTCTCTTCCTTTCATTTGAGCGATGTAACTTTTCAATATTGCCTGAATGATTGGATACATAATGATGGGCGTTTATTACTTGCATGTATAATTTTCTGTTGCATACTCATAAGTGCTTAGTGCACCCATAAAGTAAGTAACTTTGTATGGCCATATTGACCCATAGAAATATATTGACCGCTCTATTGCCATATGCCGTTCTATCCAGTGAGATGTAATATAATAGAGACGTTATAGGCGAACAACACTGCTTTAAAAACTAACTAAAAGTGGCAACCGGTTCGCCACCGCCTTGGTGATCGGCTGAATTCGGCTTTTTTCGGTTTTGGTCGTCGACTATGCTGCGATCTCTATCCCTCTCTCACACAAGATGATCTACACATCCCGCTTATACACTTCGTAGTGACAACAGCCGTCTAAGATAAAACGTTTTTTTTTTTTTTTTTAATACAGTTCTTACGCTTGATATAAAACATTGTTCTTGTCTCTCACAGAGCGTGTGTAGTTTGTGCAGTTTATAAAAACACAGGAAGGCATTATATTACAGTTATTTTTGCTATAAAACACTTAATTAGCTGCGATGTGTTGCCGGACACTCGCAGTGCGTGACTGAGAGACGGTTGTAACGAGTATGATACTGTGCCTTGCATGCGTCTAGTCAATATGGTGGCGGGCACAACCTATCTACAGGTAAAAATATCTTAGGTTCTATCACCATCATTTCTATATGACGTCATTATCTGTTTGTCATCGCCACTCCACAAGGAAATGTTTTCGAATCGCGGACATGCGATACTGATGAACCATTTGATGGACTGTTACTTTGTCAGTCTGACTCAGGACTGAGTATTCAGGTGACAATGTAATGTTTATAGAAGAAAGTACCATAGAAGGAAAATATCGTGTTCCGATAAGGCGAAAATGTTATGACTGTATCAGAGTTTACGGTTAACGCGCAGTTGAGCTTTATTTGTGGTTTTGTGAGCATGCCCGCTACATTCGTTTTGATAATCCTCAAATTCTCGCCAAGGAGAACCGGTGGCCGGTATATACCAAGAAGGCTACGCGACGCTATTGAAATAAATAAAAAACCTTTCAAATTTTTATAGAGAGGATGGTTGGCAAGTGTTGCCATTGCTTGGGATCCAGTCATCAAATTAATGAAATTTAAAGCCCGGCTCAGAATTGCAAGACCTCTGGACACCGTGACTGACTACTGCGTGCGTTTTGACTGAAAATCGTAGGCGGTACTAAAAAAAATGAGTCGAATCGTGAACCTCTTCCTCTTTGGAAGTCGGTAAAAAATGGGTTACGCCATGAACTCCAAGTCTTTTCCTAATTATTCTAACACCCAATAATGTGGCCAAACTGGTACTAATAGATCGTATCAGTCATCTCAACATGTCACGGGCCTGATCAAATATTGCATCAATAAATATTTACTAAGTATCATAATTTAAAACCAATTATCCGAATAGGATAATCAAGGCCGCGTTCGATAAATCACTCGATTATAGACTCACTATATACCCAGTACAGGCATATTGACAAACTTTTGAGAGTGGTTTGTTTTTCTCACGTAATAGACCTTCTTTTAATTATTTTAATGTTTGGAGCTATCTTTTGTGAGAGTAACTTATTACCTAAGTATACTTATATCTTACTAGCGATATATTTTACCCGCCCCGGCTTGATATAGGTATAAGTACATATAATATAATAAAATAGATAGTAGCCGATTCTCAGACCTACTGAATACGCATATAAAATTTGGTAAAAATCGGTAAAGCCGTTTCGGAGGAGTACGGTAACTAATAGTGATGATGATGATATGTTTTTATATCTATACATATACTTTATAAAAACGTAGAGATAAAAAAAATTTAATTGCGAGATATAAAAAAAAAAAACAGACTAAACAGACAAACTATACAGGGCGTTTTAAAATAAGCAGCTGAACACGTTTTGACAGTTTTTAGAATTTTTTACTGTTTGTTTGTTTGTCCACGCACATCTCCTAAACCACTGGACGGATTTAAATGTGGGTTTCACGAATATGCTTAGCTATGACCAGATTGAAGTATAGGCTATGTTATTTTGCGCAAGGGCTGGATTAAGGAAGAAATAAAGTGTTCAAAGTTTGTATGAAAATCTACGCGTACAAAGTCGCGGGAAACAGCACTGGTACATATATAAAATCATATAATACCTTCCGTGAAAAATTATCGAACTGATGGTGGAAATCGTATCAAAATGCGTTGCGTGGTTTAGGAGGAGTTAGCGGATATACAGACAGACAGACGCGGAAAGCGACTTTATTTTATACTAGCGACCCGCCCCGGCTTCGTACGGGTATATATGTTTTATTATAATAATTTATATAAACCTTCTGTGAAAAATTATCTAACTGATAGTGAAAACCGCATCAAAATCCGTTGCGTAGTTTTAAAGATCTAAGCATATAATAGGGACGGAAAAGCGACAGAGGAAAGGGACTTTGTTTTATACTATGTAGTGAAGATGTAGAGATTATTGACGGAATATTTACCATGGTTAGTGGATGGAGCTCCCGATACAACTGTGAACAACCGTGATAGTTTAAAACAGTGACCCTCTATCTTTACTGATCAAAGTACTTTTGTCACCACCTATACGAGTAAATATAATAATCTGTAAATAATAAGCTGACATGGACACATGTTACAAGCTCACAAGATAACTAACGCGCATATATTAGAAGCTAAATCATGCGTAATGAATATAATTGACATTTACCAGTAAACGCATCTCAGTTTAATTTGATTAATCTGTTTTAATGAGGCCGTTCTTAAGCCGGGCACTTACATCAAAATGTTCTGTAAGGAACGCATGGATTTTTCTTACGATTGCGAATATGGTTGTTCCCTGCACCGATCAAAATAAAATAAATGGACGGGCCCTAACCATTGAACTTGATCAGTAAAAACGAGTCAAAACCGTCGGACATATACATCAACACCTAATTATAAAAATGTACAGTATATTTGTTACAAAAAATAGATATCGGTTTTATTTGTGTATTTACACTTCGGTAAAGCATACGAATTCATAATTTTGTCAGATGTTTCGTTATCGCGTAACAATAGACTCGTGTTTCACTTCCTACGGCTAGAGACCGACTGAAACGAAGTGAGCGCTGGCGCTCATTTTGTAATCTTCAAAAATGCACTTCTACTGGGCCCGTCCATTCATTTTATTTTGGTGCAAGGTTCCCTTTACAAGTCGTGAAAAAATCGGCTTAGGCAAGAGTGACTCACAATCATTGCAACCGCATTTTTATCCAAGCTGGAACGCGCGCCGCTGCGCTTTCTGTTCATAATTATTATCAATCTAAAAAAGTGACAATAAAAATTTCAGAACTGGACCGAATTGAAATGGGACCACACGAAAAGCACCAGCTTTCAAATATCATCAAAATCGGTTCACCCAGTCAAAAGTTCTGAGATAACGAAAATAACAGTCTAATTGTTGATAACCTCCTTATTTTTGGAAGTCGGATAAAAATACCGCTGGTAATGTAGTTGTGGTCTTATAATTATATCTTGCACACGGCGCATCCACAATGCACAGGTTACTCGCACCGTGTGTAAGACGCATTAGACGCGCCTGATCCACAGTGGTACGAGTGGTACAGGAGCCTTACGGCTACATGTTCTAAACGATTCTGTTTAGGTGATTCAAAAAGTTTCGCGACCGCAAATTGTATCTCGGCGATTTAAGGTTCACGTTCGCGTGATTTTCCGCACTGCGCTGTTTCAGCGCTGTTTCGAGCCCCGTTAAGGGGTAGCGGTAAAGCCTCAGTACTGTACTAGTTCTGTGTATATAGTCGAAGTCCATGTGAACTGTGTTCTCAAATTAACAGGCAATAAGATCTCATACAATTTTGTTTTCTTGCGCCAAATCTTTCTCATAACAACACCACTTTCATAAAAAGAGTTTCTTACAAATATTATAAATGCGAAAGAATATTTGTTTGTTGGTTTGTCGAATTGATTGCTTGTTGCTCTTTTACGCCAACAGAGCAACGGAGAATGTATTTTTTCGATGTCCAAAAAGGCCGGTAGGATGCGGCCTGCATCCAGCGTTCCACTGCGGTTGCTTCTCCACACTAAAACCTCTTTATTTTCTCGCAACGAAGGCTGCAATATATGTTCAGAAAGGCTTGTTAGTCGTATAGATACGGCTGTAAAAGCTAATAATTGACTGCTAAATCAGCTTTCCCCTTTCGTGATTATATCCTCCCCTTTAGTTCGACTAGTGAAAGCTAAGCCGCCTAGTTCTTGCTTTGTCCTTCTCTCGAATGAAAATTGAAAATAATTTCTTCTATAGGTTTACATATCTAGTGAATATTCAAAGATTTTTCTTACGATCTTATAGACCTTTTTAAAGTTGCGATATGGACGTCAAATCTCTCATATCAGCTGAAATTATTGCCGTCCTTGTTTCACACATTGAAATGAAAAGAGACGCAGATAATTTTAGTCGTGTCAAATTGGTTTAGTTTAATTATTTATTTATTCATTCGTTACAGCTATTTTTACTGATTAATCCTAATACAATGGTATAGTTTAAAATGTCAACATTTAATGAAATTAGTACAATAAAAAAAACTTAATTACATAGTCGATAGTTAAATTATAATACATGCAATACTAGTAAAAAATATATATTTGATTATTAAATTAGATTATTCAATTATATGTCATTAAAGTTGTCTATAATTAATTAATTAATTCATAACATAAATAGAACAATACCGTCTTTTTAAATTCTACTATAGGACATACAAACAGGTCTATTTTCTCTGGAACTTGATTTAGTGCTTGCAACATCCGAATCAATGGGCTCTTAGCCAGTAAATACTCTAACAGAATCGATGCCACTGACTTAATAAAAAAAGTTAAATAAGTATCTAAACTATTTAAGGTATACTACATAAACATAGATTTGTCCATAGACCTTTTAAGGTCTGAAGACAATCCAAATGTTCTGCTTACTTTTATTTTATTTTAGTGTATTGGCGGCCGGTCCAAAGATACATTTTTAACTCAAATAATTCTCGCAGCTTAAAAATCTATAAAACACCCTTTAAAATCGCTAATCCTGAAGATCTTGATAAGGATAATGGGACAAACTATAAGTACAAATTATTGCATTGTCATCGGTCCTTGATAAGTGCAAAGTTTCAAATCAATTCGTCGTTTTAAAAGGGGTTACCTTATATGCATTCTGTGAAGGGGTGAAATTCACGTTCAAAGTCGGCTCCGGGAATCAGGATTCCTTGTCCGGAGTACGACGCATTACAATAACTGCTGAATTGTATTATTTTGTCTCAATAAATTTTTATTTATTATTTATTAAAGATTCCGTTGCATAGATACAGAGATACATACCACGCTAATAAAAGCGTGTTTAATAAACTGCCAAACCTAGCCAATGAAGCTTCTTCCAAATATAGCAACAGAAATGCATAGTCAACTTTCCCAAACATTCCGATGCGCCTCCGCATGATACGCTACGCCTGTTAGATGGTACCCAAATACGGTTGTGTTGCTATCTGTGGTTAAGGATAGGACCTTCTCGTCTCGTCGTGCTTCTCTGTAAAGCGCACATGCTACCGCTCGGTCACCATCGCGATCATAGCGAAAATAATGTGTTTCGTTTAGAACACCACGCTTTGGTACAGGTTTTAGCTGCTTACTGCGGTTTGTAGGATATGAGTACAAGGTAAATACGTACTAGTCGTTATTGCAGTAACCACCATTGCCCTTTCTGATCACAAACTAGTAAAACCCCTAATTACTTGGCTTACTTGCTGTAAATAATTATTATGATTCTTTTCTTCATGCATTCGTAAACAAAATTTTCCAGCAGAAAAATGGGCTCAGATGGCAGTCGTTAAATCGACTCCGGGCCTAAGTGGGCCGATTCAGGGACAACCTTGCTAAGTTGATACAGTGAGAGGTACACTTGCACGATAATCGCCCGAAGAATCCAACTCGGTTGGGCAGCGTTCGGGGAATCGCGTGACATGTTCTCGTCCAAGTTGACCAGTTGTGACCAGTGTGTATTGCCAGTGATGACATATGGTACTGAGACGTGGTCCTTAACTGTTGGCCTTTTGAAAAACTCGAGAGTCACACCACGGGCAATGGAGAGAGTTATGCTCGGAGTTTCTTTGCGCGATAAAATTCGGAACGGATTCGCCAAAGAACCAGAGTCACCGACAAAGCTATTAAAATCTGCAAGTTGAAGTGGCAATGGGCAGGCCACATCGCTCGAAGTACTGATAACCGATGGGGAAGAAAGGTTCTTGAGTGGAGACCGCGAACTGAAAGACGCAGCGTAGGTAGGCCTCCCACTAGATGGACCGACGACATCGTGAGAGTCGCGGGCATCCAGTGGATGCAGATGGCAGGATGTCGTACAGTGTGGAGGTAAAAGGGGGAGGCCTATGTTCAGCAGTGGACGTCTTCTGGCTGATGATTTGCACCATAATGCGATTGTGGTGCACCTGCACAGACGATGTCGCACCTACTCCCAAACTGCCCAAACCCTTGTACATTACAGGTACTAAAACACTGTTTTAAACTACTTATCACGGTTGTTCATTACAGTTATATGATTATTTACGGGATATTTACCGTGGTAAGGTTGTGGAGGGAGCTCCCGGCATTTCGGCGCAGTTACATGCACCATGTTCACGGGAAGACACCTTGACCTGTACAAGGCGTCCCTGAGGCCAAATACTGATAGAACGAACGACGAAGAAGAACAAAAGTTTCTAGTTTCCTCGTACTCCAGCTAGGCGACGTTTCTTATTCTCCTATGGCTCGTTAATTATTTACAAATATTTCAAAAGCGTTACCCTTAATCATGAAATGTCATTATAAAAAACCTCAAGTATGAAAATTTATCTATATTGGGAAAATAAAAATAGAAATTTATCTTTTTTTAGTAGTCTCCAAACTCAATGTAAACTTTCACAAAACACCCAACAATAAGCTCATTTAAAACGAAGAAAGTGTATAAAAAGGTGTAATCGATGATAGCAAAATAAATATATTCAACTTTCGTATTCGATCCCATTTTATTTGCAAGTGAGTGTAGAATATTAAAGTATGAAGTCATCACTACACACCCATTTTTAGGAGGTGTACCTTGTGGTTTTGTTTATTGTGTCTAGAACTTCGGCCATCAAAGCAATATGACATTAATGAATGATTTGCGACTAGCCAAGCAGAAATTGCGCCACTGTTCGTCATTAACCCTACTCTGCACTTTTATTACTTTACGCGAAGAAATATAATCAACATCGTTGCATTTTCATTTCCCGCTATAATGCCACTATCTGAATAAAGGTCACATTAATTTATTACATATATGAGACCAGCCAAGAATGTCCAGAAATGCAATGAGCAAGAGCTGAAGTTATACCTTTACCACCACTGTTCGTCATTAACCCTACATAATAAACACCTTAATTACTCTACGCGAAGAATGCTAATTAACATCGCCGTGCATTTTCATTCCCTTCCGTTATGTCACACATTCCAACACATCACACATTTGCAAGAAAAAAAGACTAGTCAAGAATGTCAAAAAATGCAATGAGCAAGAGCGAGAGTAAACTTAACTAAACTTAACTGCGATCAGTTTACGTTGGTGAAACCCAAATTGACGTTTTGAACTCAATAAGCCACTTTATACCAGTTTAGTTTTGCGTTGATCGCGTTCACTTTGATGGTGAAATCGGCCCTTAGTCACATTGATAACTGATGAAGTATGGTAACGATTTAACGCCCAGAAATTATGTAAGTAATATAACTTTTTTCTTGGTAATATATTCACAATAAACTTTTTATTAACATTCCTATGCTACTGCTTCCGGGTAAAAAAACCTTTTTCGGTGAAGGGAGTGCAAAAAAGTTTATAAGTTTATTGGAACAATAAAATGAATGTTCTATGTTATTTGCGGGCGTAAAAGTTTAAATAAGCTTCTGTTTATTGACGTCGTTATTTAAACAGCACTTCATTTCAATTATGTAATTGACTGTACACAAAAGCTTTTCTTGAAAGAAAGCATCGTGAGGAACTCATAGCATGGTGGCAAGGTTACCTCTAGTACTCGGTTCGCTAGCTATCGTACAACCCCCAAATTGAAAAATCTGTCGCCAAACACCCAATGGTCAATTCCTATTCCTGGATATGTGTGTTAACTATCTTCGATCACACTGTCACTTAACTTAAGGTCATCAAATGCCTTCAAAAGCTCCAGATTCAGACGTAATATTATCTCGTATGTTATGGACTGTGCAATTTAGCACCCAAATTGCAGAATATCTTGTGAGGGTGCTAACACTCTGTAAACAATTAGATACATGTACGTGGAAAAAATGTCTTGTTTAATATTAACTACGAATTTTATTTTCATTTCGTTTACTTACAACTTTGTCAACAGATCCAAAATGAGTTTCCCAATTTGAAATCAATCTTAGCTTTTCAATATCTTCCTATAACGACTTCTGTTAAATCACTCGAGCTATTTGTTCGTGAGATCTTTCATCGCTGTCATTTAACATGCCACCAGCTGTTACGGGCTACCCATTCAGCGGTCCATCTTCCTAAGTAAGTATGTAAAACTTTTCTAAATCGATAAAAGATTTGTATGGAGATGTTTTGGCCCAGCTCACAAAACATCCACTGAACTGACAATTCAGTTCAATTGTTTTCTTCGATACTGTTTGCAGGATCTATACTTTTTAAGTTGCTGTAGCATACTCTTACCTCGTTAAATTGAAGTCATCGTCTTCAAAATTATTAACACTTGCACATACCTTGCACTTTGCACACAGCTGTGATATTTATCATATAAATTTTACCAGGACGCGGGGAAACCGGTATCCAAAACCCTTCCTATAATCTGTCTGCCATGTTTTCTTTTGGGATAAAGCAGCTGTCTCCATATTGGTAAAGCTATTCCGTGGTTAAAATAGAACACGGAAGTATATGCAAAGCTTTGAAGTGTTTGTAGACTTTGTGAGGATTCAGGCAACCGATTTGTGATGTTATTAAGATTAGAAACGGCATGTTAATGTGACCAATGGGAGAGATTATTAAACCAAAAGGAGTGTGTATGTTTATAATACTAATCTAGACGAGTAGTTTTATTTCTGGAGCAGAATATTTGAGAGACTGTTGTCTCCTTCCTCGCTACTATGCTTAAATAAATAACTATAATAGAACACCCAGCTACTTTAAACACATTTAAGTAGCTACGTAATTTTTTATTAGCGTCCATTTCAAATCGATTTTATGATCTATTCCAATCCGATTATCCGACACATCGTCTTTGATCCATCTGAAGGCATGATTGAAAAATTCGATTAGATTTCGATATCGATAACGGGATGACCGAGAGAAAGTAATCGATAAACATGATTCGAATAGGCTATAACGATGTCTTGTCTCTAGTTCTCACGATGGTTTCCGCTTCGAAGCTTTGCTAATCAGTATTTGCAAAGAATGAATTTTAATAATGGTTATAGCTAAGCATAGCTAATTCTGGAAATGAGAAATCTAAATTTACTGTACATCTAGGTTGACAGACCTATAACCGTTGCGGTAATCGTGCTTTAGAGCAGAGAACATCATTGGCAAACTTAGCGTAGGACGCTCGATACGTTGGAGTAACAAACGATATTTGAGCATAAGGTGTAGGATGCGGGTAGATATGTCTTAAAACTGCGACCAATACTACCGGAAAATGGGCATGCAGCAGCGTCTTATTAGTACACATTAAACGTACTGCGATCCCCAAGCTGCCTGCCAAGCGTGGGGATTACGGCAACACCCCCTCTCTATGAGCAGGCCTTTGTTCAGCAGTTGACTTTTACTGGCTGATGATGTGTAGGACGCTCTAATACGTTGGAGAAACGAACGAATTTGAGCATGAAAGGTAGGAAATGATTGCAATCAATCCTAGTGACAAGTATAAATGAAATTTTTTTAAACACCCGATCAAAGACCTATTTAGTCTTCAAAGGGCTGAACAGGTTTTTATGAATCATAGTTTAGAACACTCCATCAAATCACTTGAATTCCACGTTCTTTTAAACAGTTCCGAAAAACAAAGAACCCAAGTAATTCTACGTCTCTTATCTCACATGTCCGCAGCCTTATTTGCTCTACTACCGCTGTAATAATGCTCTACGGTAGGCATCTGTTCCACAATGTCTATTGTCTCGACTTCTCGAGCGGAATATGCAGCTAGCAGCGGGTTGTTTGTTTTTGACAATGAATCTCGAAATGTTTGCTTTACCTTCTGTTTTGGTTGTACAAGCGAATGTGTCAAAGCAGTGAGTTGCTTGACCTGTAAAGTGTTTTCATTAAATGAATTACACAGCGGAACGGCGGTACTGAGCCGAAAACAGCTCATTGGGCAAAATTGTGAACTTTTTTAATACCAACGATGGCAAATAAGCAGACGTGCTGCCTGATGGTATCTGTCACCATCTCCTATGGATACTTGTAACACAGAAGTATCACAACTACGTTGCCGACCCTATTAGAAGACTATTAGACCAACCTTCAAATCGGGTAAAAATCAGCTGTTCCATAGTTTTTTTTTACGTTTGTTGATAATGAAGTGTATTGAATTTATACTAATATTATAAAGATGAAAGATTTGTTTGTTTGTTTGCATTGAATAGGCTCCAAAACTACTGAACCGATTTGAAAAATTCTTTCACTGTTGGGAAGCTACACTATCTCCGGGGACATAGGCTATATTATATTTTGTAGCGAGGCCTAAGGCCGAGCTTACACCCGTGTGAAGCAGGGACGGTCGACTAGTATCTAATTTTTTTTTCGCGATTTCAGAGTTGATCCTATACTCGTAGTAGATGTTCATAATGAGAACAATTACCTCTTTTATTCGGCTTAGTACAACCGTTTCATATAACACTGTTTAATAAATATTTTCTTATAATTAAGTGATATCGTTAAAAACATATTAATAGGCTTCTTCAAAAAATGTGTAACATTTCGTCTGAAAAATCTAATGTGTTTCTTAAATATGCTATGGAGGAGACACTCATGGATATTTTTAAAATGAAGATTTATGTTAAAACAAATTTCTAGTAATTAAAATTCCCCTTTGAAAATAAAAAGCCAATAAATTAAAGGAAGGATTCTTCATCTCTCTTATCTAGGTCACTAAAAGAGTTTTAAACATAGATATACTTTGGTTCATGTTTTTTTAAGGGGTAGATATAAGCGTGCGGCTATTCACAACGTTACAACGTTTTTTGAAGATAAAAAAACATTTTAAAAATACGATTAAGCATTTAAAATAAAAATTGCAAATAGTAAAAAGCAATTATCGTTGTGATATAAAGAGTTAGCGGAGGTGATAAAAAACATTTATGTAGAGTTTTTTTTTTCATATTCTCTATAATTTAGAATACGACTTGGTTTCGTGAATGCATGCAAATTTCCAAGGACTGGCGATACCCGTGTTTTTTATTCTTAACCTAACAATTACTATTGTGTGTTTAAAAAGATGTTATTTCCGCGTCCACTTATTTATTGTTCTCATCAATTTAGTAATAGCACATCAATCTGACATACTGTACGTGTTTTTTTGCATTAAATGTGGTACAAAGCAACTATTAAAAGATCGGTTACTAACCGATGAACGCATCGTGAACGTACCAAAAATGTGAACGCAACAATTTGGATCCATATTCCATCCTGCGTACGTAGACTGCGTGCGTACATACTGCCACAAAATGAAACTCTGTACCAGACGTGTCCATGTCCAGGGCCACCTTTCTCAGGGCAATAAATATACTTTATAATTAGCCAATTAGGCATCTATGTCACGGTTGTCTGGAAGAGATCGCTTTAAGCGATAAGGCCGCCTGTTAAAAGCCTAGATAATTACTGTAATGTATATTGTTATCCTTGTTTTTATGGTTTTTAATAAAGAGTATGTATGTATTATTTTGGCGGAAGAGAATGAAAAAGGTTTTTTTAATATCCCTAATCAATTAAAGACGAATCTAACAACACCTCACACTCCAGACAACACACGAACAGACAAAAATACCCGAAAAACAATACACTCCTTCTGGGCAGTTGCCAATGCATTAGGCATTAATGCCTTTAGTTTTCTATAAAAATGTAAAAATGTTCGAAGCCTTAAGTCGTACTCACCCTACAGACGGCATTTATGCATCAGGACTATAGTCAGTTCATTAGTGACGTTGCAAATTCTGAGAGTAAAAACCGCGTTACTATCTTCATCTTAGTCCACAAACCAAGCACAAGATCAATAGCAGTAAGTATCACATGGTAATTCAATCAATCACTCAATCCCATTGAAATTCTAAGTACTAATAATACTACCGACACGCCGTATCCGCTAACAAATTGTTTTTTTCTCGCTTAGCCGCAGAACCTGTAATTTAAGTCAATGAAGTAATATACTTCGTTTATATTATTGCCTTGTCGGAAGTTTCAATGGGCATAATAATAGACAAGTAAAAAGTTTTGTGGTAACAAATTGGTTAATCTCGGATTGATCTGACGGGAGTGACGGAGACAACAGGCCAGACATGTACCTGTATCGATTATATTTAATATCGAATATAATTTACATTCGAAAATTATAAATAGAGATTATCTCAGGGTGACAATTGCAGTGCATTGCCGCGCAGGATTTTGAACTGTTGAAGCTCAATATTTTAAATTACCCTGAATGTTACGGGCAATCGTGACGCTTGCTATCAGGCGAGTAACTAGCTCGTCTCGTCACTTAGTTGCATCATACAAAAAAAAACAATAATAAATTAAAAGAAAACCAAAAAAAAAACTTTTTTTGAAATGGCTTATTTTTGGGTCTGAATCTAAAATATAAAATTTCTTACAGAAGCTGCATTTTTTATGAATGCTGTTTCGTTTTTAGTATACAAAAAAAAAACACGGGATTTTAAATGTGTCATAACGCCTGTTTTTATAATATAATGAATTTCTGTGAAGTGCTATAATCTGAAACGAATGCATTTGTTATTGGACCTACTCATACTACAACACTTTGCTCATGGCCCAATCGATAGCTGAAAAAAACAGGGTATTGATACGACGTAGTTTCATAGAAACACAAAAAAAGGTGAGACTAAATGCTCTAACTTCTACTACAAATGACTTAGGAACGATAACGGAGGAGAATTACGAAAAAGCGTAAACAGTGAAGAAATTATGTCTTCATCATATTTTTTTGTCTGACTTCCAAAAAGGACTCAATTCGATAATTTTTATATATTTTTTTATATTTGTTACCTCATAACTTTCGATTGGGTGAACCGATTTTGATGATTCTTATTTTTATTTGAAAGCTGGTGTTTCCCGTATGATCCCATTTTAATTTGGTTCAGTTCTGTATTTTTTTCTGATCTTCGTTTTTTGATTCATAATTTATTATTTTCAAGGTGATCGCAAGACGTATTTTTCATCACAGTTAGCATGATTCGTGACCATGATCGCTATTCGCTATCGTAGTCACCTGACGTGAGAACACACCGTTATCATGCTATCTTGATTGAAAGTTTCTCTTCCGTTCTTATCACAACTGTTTGTATACTCTTGTTATTTGAGTCAAATCATCAGCCAATTAACTTCCACTGTTGGACAAGGCCTCCCTCATAGAGAGGGGTGTTGCCATAATCCCCACGCTTGGCAGGCGGCTCGGGGATCGCAGTACGTTCACCGTGTACTATTAGGACGCTGCTGCCCATCCTCCGGTGGTTCTGGTCGCAGTTTTAGGACATACCCGGGTCCAAGGATATACCCGGGTCCCAGGTCATACATAGTGAAGTGAGAGTGCACGGTCGGAATTAAACACGTAGATAGTCAGCTGTTTTTGAGAGATCTTCTATTTTATTACCACAAGGCTTCATACTACACTATACATCGACATTCGACATACATAATGAATACTCGTTTAGAAGTACCAGCAGGCCTAGTACGGGCCGTGGATAGATTGTCTTTCCACCGTTTTTATCCCGCTAGAAAGAGACAAACGTATCCATATTCTAAAAATGCTGGAAAGACAATTTTTCCTAGGCCCATGCTAGGCCTGCTGTGTGTGTAGGGTAAAATAAATTTTACCCTGCTGCTTTTCCCACATTTTAAGGTTTCCTACATTTTCTCCGTATAAACAGTATATTTGTAAACTTTATATACGCCTTCAAATCTCTCTTCCCGACTATAAATCCCACATGGTGATGGGGTCAGCCTTCCTTCCTTTTCTCTTTCACTTCGCTATATTCTCGACATCGTCTTCGGAAACCTTATTATCATGTGCTACGCCTTCAAATCTGTTTAGCCGTTTCAAATAAACAGTCAAACATTCGCTTTTTAGTTTCTTATGCTATGCAAGCCTGAACGATCCTAGTTTTCTACGAGTAGGTTCAATAAGGCCGTATTCACGTAGAAGCAGGTTACCAGCGCCGATCTACCAGCGCTTATCGGCACTGGTCCGCTCTGATAATCGCTACATAAAGCAAGCGGGTATAAGCACACAGTTCACACGTTGTACTCTTATAAAAGACTAGCTCTGCCCCGCAGTTTCACCCTCGTTGATACCCTCGATAAAAGTAGCCTAAGTTACTCTTTATAACATTAGCTATCTCTCAGTGAAAGTCCCGTCAAAATTGGTCCATCCGTTTTGGAATCCATGTATGTACTCCGTTTCGTATGGAGTCCGAAACGGCTGCATCTATTTTGACGGGACTTTACCATAACATATTGGGAGGCTTATTTTTTGAGAATGGTATGGTAAAAAAATGGCAGATAGCTGATGTTATAAGAAGTAATATCCCCGCGGATGAAACCGCGGGCGCAGTTAGTAGAAGATAAAAAATTATACCCAAATTGTACCTATCTGTCCCTAACTGTTCTCGCCTTTCCTTTCAGATTTTTCTGTAATTGTTTTATGATCATTTTGCGAATTTCTAACTTTATGAACGAGTTTTATGGTGTACAGCCGGTGGTGTGACTAGTTTTTGGTGGGTACATCGTTATTTGGCGTGTAAATAACATTTACTTGTTATTTTATATTTGAAACTGCTTATAAATGACTGTACCTATTTCTGTTCGGCGGGAAAAGTCGGTAAATTAAATATTTGTATGGATAAATATGTATAAAGAGATCATATGAAGAACCTATGAGCCGTCGTGCCCTATGGATACTTCAAGCGATCCCCAATCAGATTTAAATTAAGTAATTAGATTTATGGTAGTGGCATTTTATTTATTTATTTATTTCAAATTAGCACCGCACAAAAATGGAAATTGGCATGGTCGAATATCGACAAAACTCCATTAAAAAAAAACTGTTTCGTAAGTTCAAACAATTTAAAATATCTAATTTTTTTGTTAGAGCTTCAGACATTTTATTTATTTAGCCAGCGTCAAGTGTAATATTATTTTCGAGTTTTAATAGAAATCATCTAACAAGTCTTAGTAACAGTTAAAGTAGAGCAAAGTAAGTCACGGTTAAGTCCAAGTCATGTCCCAGTAAAGCGGTGGAGACTACTAAAAGCTTATATTAGGAACGTTCTAATAAGGTAACAAATTGCAGTCTGCATTCATTAACTTGACAAGATGCGATAAAATAAATAAATAAAATATAAAATAAAAAAGCCTTTTATTTCTTACAAAGTATAAAAAAGTAAGTAACAGTAATTTGACTACATCTAATATTTATGATAACCCATGATTATGATTATTCTGTATTTATGTATCTATGAGTATATTATGTAGTTTTTATTCTTTATTTGTTTTTATATAATACATATCTTATGTTATAATCTTATGTTTATATAATACATATCAAGATGCGATAGCCAATTGTTTATATTAGGAACGTTCCAATAAGGTAAAAAATTGCAGTCTTTGTTCATTAACTTGAAAAGATACGATCGTCAATTGTTTATATTAGTGACGTTCCAATAAGGTAACAGATTGCAGTCTTTATTCATTAACTTAACAAGATACGATCGTCAATTGTTAATATAAGGGACGTTCTAATAAGGTAACAGTTTCTATAACCGTAAACATTGCACAATACTATAATTTCACAAGTGACCGATTTGTCCCATTGTTGCAGGTAAGCAGTTGCCCGCCATAAACATTCCCACCACGTACGCAAATAAAAATAGAGTGCCGAAGACGAGTAGGGCTGGTAAGTAAGTGATCACCGGTTTCTATTTTCTCTGGTGACATCGCTACCTACTTTGAGACTGACCGATAGCTTACACGCGCAGTCAGCTGGAGCGAAATGGTGAATGCCTTTCAGTAATATTTACTCGTGAGATAGTAACGTAACGTTAGTCTGGGAACACCGAAAAACTATTGTTCAGAGAGCTCAGAAATCGAAATAACAATGCCGTGTTTTGATTTCCATGTTGTTTTCGTGGACTTAGCTACCGAGACGAGACTGATCGTCGCTAAATAAACACTCTTGCCTTACGAGGGTAATATGAATAAAGAAAAATGTAAAACTGACAATCGTGTGCAGGTGTGTAAATAAAATAAAACATTTGTAATTCGGAATGCGAGTCATGATACCTCGAGAAGACAGGCTTCCGATTAACCATCTCTCAATTCAAATCTCGCTAACGACTCCAATGTGATTTCATCTAAAAAATTCTCGTCTGGAAGCCAGACAGGCATGGCTCGATAAAGCGCATCACTATTCTACTAGTGCGGTTCAGTGCACGATTCTGCGCGTCGATGTCGGCGGTCGATTCGCCCAGTCACCTGCAGCACACCTCCACTGCAGCACGCTCGTGATATGCCGCCTTCGCCGTACGATCTATTCGAAATATAAAACATACGCGCGTAGTATCGAGTATTTGAGATCGTTGTGCAATTTTTCGCGCGATAATTTTTGTTTCTAATCGAACTTTTTAGCGGTTACTTCGATGGACTAGTGTGGACAGTGTTTTGTGTGCGAGTTTTCCTTTTTGAGGCTGGTGCTATTAGGATGCTTATTTTTTGAGAATGGTATGGTAAAAACAACAGTTATATTTAATGGTACATTTTGTAATTATAGTACCTATACAATACCTACTCTATCAGTTAATAGCAATGTACCTACTAGTTATTAACTAAGTAGAAGTATGTTCGTAAAAAACGAAAAAGTCCATAGATCATACTGGGGTTATTAAATATATATTTATTTATTTTTTCTTAAGGGCAAGTGCCTTTATTAAAACTCAACAAAATACAAGCGAACACTAACACTAATTAATTAAATTAATTATGTTTAGTAAGCAATTTTTACCTCTTCTAATATTTATGCGAATTTCCTAGATTAATATTTCTATAATATTTAAAAACAACGTCGATATAACCAACAATTTAGCGGCACTCGAAACAAATAGCTAAAACAGCATCATTATGGAATAATATTAGCATTCACATTAAAAACAAGTATCTCAATGACATGTTAAATGTCATGTTATGCATTTTTTTTCTATAAATCTGGATTAAATGACATCTATGTACAAATTGTGACGAATATAATTTTGCTTCCTACTATTTTGATTGTCCTTTTTTTACTGACATCCAAAAAGGAGGAGGTTCTCAATTAATTTTTTTTTATTTTAATAATGTTTGTTACTTCGGAACTTTCAACTGGGTGAACAGATTTTGATGATTCTTTCTTTATTTTAAAGCTGATGCTTCCCGTGTGGTCCCATTTTAATTTGGTTCAGTTCTGTCATTTTTATGAAGTCGGTTTTTTTCATTGATATTATTCATTCATTCATATTCATCATTATCATTTCATCATTTCATTATTATTCATTTTTGTATAATAGACGAGGTATTTGACCGCAATCTCACCTGATGGGTCGAAGATATAAGCTCCCTTGCTTAGGAAGTTACCTATTCATTTTGAATTACCATTGTTGGCAATTTTATCCTCCCGAGACGCAAAGAGAGGGGTGTTATAAGTTTAACGTGTGTCTGTCTTGTGTCTGTGGCATTAGTAGCTTCCAAACACGGCGGCTGAACCGATTTTTGCTAAAGGTGATTTGATCGAGAGATATCTTAGCTATGACTCAAGAAAATTTATGTGCAGCTGTTTAGGGTTCCGTACCCAAAGGGTAAAACGGGACCCTATTACTAAGGCTCCGCTGTCCGTCTGTCACCAGGCTGTATCTCGTGAACCGTGATAGTTAGACAGTTGAAATTTTCACAGATGATGTATTTCTGTTACCGCTATAACAACAAATACAAAAAAACAGAATAAAATAAATATTTAAGGGGGCTCCCATACAACAAACGTGTTTTTTTGCTCGTCTCGATATAACGGTAACAGGTTCACAGAATATATAGTCATATATTCACATTAAAAATAAATAATTACCTAGATAAAAATAAAATTAATATTTAAGGGGGGCTCCCATATAACATACGTGTTATTATGCCGTTTTTATAGATAATGGTACGGAACCCTTCGTGCGCGAGTCCGACTCGCACTTGGCCGATTATTAGATTATCAGCTTTATTATGGGGGTTTAAAAAAACTATTTATATTTGTCTTTGTATAAAGATATACGTATCAATTAGGTAGAATATGTATCACTTAATTAGTATCCGTTTTCTTTTTGTTTTTATGGCGCTAAAAGTTGTATAATGAGGCTGAATAATTAAAATAAGTGCCAGCTTAGAATTTATATGGCAAGCGATAGGTTGAAATTGAAGTTATTTTAATTTGAAACTATCCGTGACCCATTTGCATCTTTATCATCTGTAGCGAAGCGAATACGTTTTAAATACTTAATTATTCGGTTACTATTCAGTATTTTGAAAATAATACTTCAATTGTGCCTCATTTCTATGTTATTTTGTAGTCTTATCGTCAGACAATAGATTGGTAGAGCCAAGAAATTTTTCAAGAAAATTTACTGGATGATTTCGAATAAAGGCATCAAGCCTAAAGTCAGATGTGTTCGCAGTTCGCACCTGCCATATACCACCTATCTTGTTTAAAACAGTGTCTCCCTTGTTTGTTTGATCTGTTGCGTTTATTCATCATCATCATCATCAGCCAGAAGACGTACACTACTAAACATAGGTCTCCCCCTTTAACCTCCACACTGAACGACATCCTGCCATCTGCTGTCCGCGACTCTCACGATGTCGTCGGTCCGCTGACCGTTGACGTTGCGTCTTCCGGTTATCTACGGTGCGTTTATTATGTAGCCAAATTTTATTATTGGCTCTGGTTTAGCTTATTATGGTATCAAATAGCTCAACAGCAAGGCACTAGAAGTGAGTTGAACACCCTAACCTTTCGACAAAGGCAGTGTTGCGACTGTTGCGCCACGCTCTCCGCAACTCCAATACAAGTGGGGTAATTTACACGAAACACCACTTATTGTGATGGCCCTAATCGTCTCATCATTTACACATGGTTAGAACTTCTTGTATTCAAAATAGGTACTCTTATTCAAACACTTGGACAGTGCAACAGACCTATTAGCAATTTTTAATTCCACAGCTCTAACAGCTGCAGCATGGGGCTTTAATTTCTTAAAACACATTTTTAACTAGAGATAACAACAGGGACTGGTAACTGTTTGCTGTCACGAAATTGAGATAATGAAGCAAATTAAACGGCAATGAACTTCGTGAATATTTAAATAATTTACAACCCATTGTTAATTTCAAAAATTCAGTTTTACAGTCGTATTTTTCACAAGATGCCTGAGACAAAACCGTAGACATATTTAATTCAGAAAGTTCCTTAACCCAAGCGTTCTAAAATACATATTTCCAAACGGCTTTACGAAAACCCAGCCAATTTTGACATGCCTGCGGGCTGCGGTTGCTTTTCGACATTTCCCCGTGCCTTATTGTAAATTTCAATTATATGACGGCTGTATAATGTATATTCTCGCACTAAGGATCTTTTAGATTAGTCTCCAGACATTCCTAAACTTGATGAATAAAGACTGATTTTTAGGATCGTCATCCGAACTTGTCTACACCGTTGGTGGACACTGGCCTCCAAAGGCGTTTTACTCAGCCCAGTCTTGGACTTATTGCTTTTAGTCACTGCTAACTGCTATGCGTATATCGTCATTTATCAACATGTTATTGTTGTAAATGGATGTCGTCATTTATTGCCTATGTTTATTAGGCCTTACCATATTATTACCTTGCAAACGAAGATCCTCTGAATATATTGTTATAGATCGGAAACTTCGTTGAGATAGCGAGCTAATTTGTTTAAAATTGCCCAATTCGCACCTACAAAATCAAAATTGCTAGACCTACGAGAAAAGCGTCAGTCCCATTAGTGTGTTAGTGAAAGTGATCTCCAACATTTCGTTTAACATAACAACTGTATGTTTGCTTGTTCCGCACATGCTGTGTTTGAGCACGGTGTCGCGAACTAGAATCTGTTTATCTTCTAATCGGCCATTATAGACTTTCATGCTCTAAAATATACTATTCCGTGGTATCAAATATCAAGATATGATTGATAGGGTGCTCTGCAATACATGTATGTAGTTTATCTTTTATTAAGTTTATCCTACACTATTTTTGCGAAACTTTGAACACAGTTATACATATGATCGAAATTGCGAAAAAGTATGAAAAGTATATTGAAGAGGAAGTTAAATTTTAAAAAGTTTGAAGTTTTTGAGCCGTGTAACCCATTACAGTGTCAAAATAAGTTCATCGCTTCAATCACGTTATGACCTTGTTCACGTTGATTCTATTTTGAGACAAACTTTACTATGAATAGAAAACTGTTTGTGTGCCGTCAGAAAAATATTTGAATTGGTAAAGAAAACTTTTACTTTCGATAAGGTTCCGGCCGGTGGAATATCCGTCGTGATACTTGGTTAATTTATGGCAACCATTAATATCTGTCAAGGTGCCTTTGAATGTTAATGATGATTCCTACGTATTTCTAGTAACCGATTTTTTATTCTATTGATTGAATTGTCCTTTAATTTGGATATTGTAGTGCATGTTGAATACTTTGATTATGATATGAATGTACGAGTCCTTTATTCAAAATACAGTTTTCAATCATCAATATTAAGATAAAATTAGTCTTGTTTGGCATTGGAAAATCATTTACCACTTTATATCCCTAAAAGTATTATGCTTATATTTCATACCGGAAAGTAAAAACCAATAAATCCGCGGGTTGAAGATGCATCGATGAACACAATCGTTACATTTTCCGCAGTGAAAGTGCGTGCGCATTGCGCACAATACTTTATTAATTTTGCAACTCAAAGTCAGAAAGCAATGTTGGACTTCTTTGTGGGTGCAAAGGGAGGAGGAACCACGCGCGCGTACTCAACTTGAAAAGACCTTGAAATGCGTTTGAAACTATAGTCTGAAAAACCGAGTAATTCTTGTGTAATATAAAAACAATACATTTTGATATACGTCATATACTGACCAATTTTCACCATGAACTTTCTCATACACATTTTGACTTTCTTTGACTATTCATTGTTGTTTAATTCCATATTTATTTATTATTTTAGTTTTGACCTTGAATGTATCGTTTTTTTTTTATAAGCTTTGTTATGATACTGAGTGACGAGACGAGCGAAGTCGCCCGCCACGCTTGCCCATAACAGCTCAACGCCACTCAGAATTTTGTACCTCAACAGTTCAAAACCCTGGATGGCAATGCACTGCGCTCGTCACCCCGAGACATAAGATGTCAAATCTCTGTGTGCCCTGTAATTTCGCTGGAAACATTGGCGTTCAATCCGGAACACAGTAGTGTTTGCACACTACTGCTTGAATTAACGTCAACATCGAAATAAATTAACACAATAGAAATAAGAAGTACTAAGAAGAGGTATTAAATCGATGGTTCATTCATTTAACATTGAACCCATTGAGATGGTGCAGGATGGGACAAACAAACCATCAACAAAGTTAATTCGGTACCTATTAGTTTATCATCATCTTCATTATTTTCAGCCCGTTATCGCTCAGTATATCTGCGTTCGCGAGCATAGTCCTCTCACCTTCTACACCAATCATCCTAATACTGAGCCTGTTTTTCAGGTTTGATTCACAAGTTTTTTAGAGCCTAGAAAAATATAGAGTTTCAAGTAGTAGACTCAAATTGTAGATCGCATTACCGAATTCCAATGCTACACTCTCGTTTTCACTGGAATGGGAGTCAAAAAGCGCAAAAGAACTTACAGACCGGTCTGAGCCGATTTTAGCGTAACATCTGCGCGCAAAAAAGACTACTTAATTCGGACATTGTGCAATCGCCATTACGTTCGGTGATTTTGATGAATTGTTATTTTTAGAAATGGTGCGAAAGTGGAATCTGTCATTGTTGTTAATGTTTCTTTAATATATAGATTCACTTATACAGAAGAAAACGTTAATTGGCTCAAGAAAACCTATTCTATTTTCTAGATACTTGCACTGAAGTAACAAAATAGCAGAACTACGATTCGGATACAAAACATTTTTGGGCCTTGACTTTGTCATTAAGTTCATGTGAAATGTGAAGAGTCCCTGATACAAAAATCTCAACTGCCGAACCAAATGCTTACCGCTTGGTCATCGTAAGATAGAAATAAAAGTTATATTAAATGCATTGACTGATGAGTGAATGCTTGTCCCGAATCAGAAGACCGGTTCATGACAAATTGTAACGTAACATCTGCGTGCAAAAAGTACTGTAGGTACTTAATTCTGAATTGTGTAATCATCATTATTTTTTCACCGAAATCCGTTTTTACTTTATTGATATGGCATTCTGACAATCTTACAATGCTGCAAAATGTGCAACTGTACATAAATTAAGTATATAGGTACAAACCGTTAGGGTAAACGTGTTCTAGAGTGTAGACTAAAAATCGGTAAAAATGGTCCCCTTTGAGACTTGATGGAGTGACGATATTCGTTAAGCAACGTGAAAAGCCAAAGAACGGGCTGAGTGGCGATCCTTAGGAGAGGCCTATGTACTATTGTACAGTAGTGAACAAAGATAGCCTGATTATGATGATAATCTTGATAATATAGATTGATATAGGTATAATAGGAGTAGTAGGTACAATATTAGCTTATTTATCTTCTTCTTCAAAGTGCACAATCATTCATTATATTCTTGCCTCGTAAAAGGGCACATCTAGTCTAGCTCACATGCAAATTAAAACAATCATAACAAAACATTTCACCGGCACGTCGTTAAAAATAATTCATATTCATGACGCTGCCGTTCATATTTTGTTGTGCGTCCGTGATAATATATGCGAGAATTTGGTGAAATTATTTGAAAAATGACGATTTCACTGCTGCGCCGCCTTAGAGATTAGTCAGCTAATTGTATGATATCCAAAACTATTTGTACTAAGTTGTTCAAATATAGAAAGTCAAGTTATTATAAATATTTGAGCACATTGATGCATTGTGATGTACTCATATTACAACGAACAGCAGGCGTATTATGGATCTTTGATCGGGATCAGTCAGTGTCAGAATTGACAGAATTTTGACACTTGAAAGGGGTTATGACGCAAAAAAAAAACAGCGTTGTCTATTTCCAATTTCATACTACGAAATTGGAAATAGACAACGCTTTTTTTTTTACATAATTTTGACAAGTCGCGATCCCGATCAAAGTTTCATAATACCCCCGCGGATCCGAAGGAAACATGTAACACCGATGTTAGTTGTTATCAATGCCTACATTTGAAGTTTTTATGATCTCTTCCAAAAGTTCAGTGATTCTTGAGATTCCTAAACAGAATACTTTGTTTTTATGTTTTGAATCGAATATCGATTTAGAAGTATACAATCTTATAACTGATGCCGCAATTATGACTCTTCTTGTCTAATATATATCACTGGACGATGAAATTACAGAAACATATCAAAACTTATTACTTGTTTTACATCATGCAATTAGCAGTTTGACAAAAGCAAATTGTCTTATTACAGACCGATCAATAACAGCAATTGATACCTATTAGACTGCTCATAATGTATTTTTGCAATACTGTTTCGTAAATTTCATTATTAATCGTAATTACGCTCCTATCGATTGAGTTATTTGATTGTTATCGACATTAATAGAGCATATGCGTGTTATTACTATGAAGGATACGACTAATAATTAAGGTGAATTATTAATGCGTTAAGTAGACTAACTGTATTTATAAATACGCGAGAAAAGATAGCATTTTTGCAACGTTGATAATCATAAAACATTTGCACGGTAAGACAAGATCAATTTTGTACAACTCACATGGTCTCAAATTATTATTATCTGAAGTATTATTAAAGTAAACTGTAGATGAAAATAACTTTTATACGAGTTTTATTTACGTGATTGCTCATAATGTATAATCACTAGAAAAATGAAAATAAAGATTTAGCTTTTCAGAAAGCATCTGAAGAAAGGAGCCAACTTCTGATGAATGCTGGTTATTTTATTTATATTACACGGGAATTACTCACGTAAGATTAAGCTGGTTAGGTGGTCTTTTTCAAGGTGAATGCGCGCGCGCGGCTGCGTCTCGTGAACACTTTTTAAAGTTCCTTTATCCTTTGATTGGTGTCTTGATACCTGCAGCGGTTTTTTAATTTGTTTATAAATATTGCAGCTCCACGGACTCCAGGGTCCGTGCCTTTTGTCAACTTATACAATTTATTTTGTCAACTATTGCTTACCCTACAGCGGTTTGTGATGAACTGTTTTTATTGAAAGATCTATTAACTATTCCATGGTTACTATAATTTTGATAATCGTCATTAGCGCTTAGTGTGCACTCATAATCCGCCTCGAAAAGGAATACTCTATCACAATTTATCTTTTAGCTGATGACTCTAACAATGTTAAAGTGCTAAATAGAAGTGACTCAGAAAATGTGAAAGTATCAAGTAGTGCCAGCCGTAATATCAGCAAAATGTGCAGCAAGGAGCAAATCAACCATATCCTCGGGAAGATCAATGTGGTAAGTTCAAAGTTTAATAAAATTATCAACATAAAAATAATCGATGCATAAATGCCAAATGTTTTGACATTTTGTTTTGAAGGTTATGAAATAGAGGAGTATGTACTGCGGATAAAATGTCTACAAAGATTTAATGGAAATTTTTGCGATCATACTTTTTTATTTTGTAAAATATGTATCTAGAGTAGATAGAATAGAACCCGCAATGACTACTCTCTGTTATTAGATGTTATTTATTGTTAATTACAGATGATACCCATATTTTGACTAGTGAACGTTTCAAGTTTAGATTTAAGCATGCATACGCGATAGAGCAACTCTTATTTTCGTATTGGGTGATTATAAAATTGTCTTCCTGTTTCCTCAAGTTTTAGTGCATACTGCATTTTTTTAACGGAATCTTATAGAATATTTAATTTATTCTCTTTGTTTGTTTTTCCGTAAAATATCAAATTCTTTACGCAATTAAGCTTTGCTTTGTTGCTTCAAAGATGCTAATATTTAATTACATAAATATAATCAATTTCAAAAGCGAATGAATTTATTGGTTTTCATAAGTGAAATGTAATAAGAATTTTCTTCGTCGATGCAACAATAAATAGAAATACTCATTAATTGTGGTAAGTAACTTAGTATTCATGATATTTATTAAAAAACATGACGACAAACAATCATAATAGACCTATAAGCTAATTACTTAAAATTAGACAACGCTTAATTGCACAAATTTACAATCGGAGGTTAAATAATCAATCACACGAAGGTTATTACTAAGGTTTATACAAATAAGCTACATTGAAGAATGAAGAGCCCATTGTGTTTCGGGGGAAGAACAATGTTTTGGCGAAAGACAATGGGATTAATAAAACTTCCTTAATACAATTTTCGTAACGTGTAATCAATAACAAGCTTATTTTTCTTGTAGTCAAACTCAAGTGACTGGAGACTGCTACTCGTAATCGAATTATTTACATCTAGTTTGCAAAATTGTTCACTGTAAAGTGTTCAGTGGAAAGACACAGGGAAGACCGTTGCCCAGTTGTAGGACGTCACAATATGAGAGAGAATAAGACTGAAGCATTAGATCCATCATGTATTAATTTTTGTTATAATTTTATACATATCTTGTTCTTACTATTAAAAATATAATTATTCATGTTTTTGTGAAAGATACGTGTTGTATAACGAGTTGTTTGCGATTTGGTTTATTGGATTTCAAGGCAACTACGTTAATAGAATATATTAACATTTAGGTAACGTCCGAAAAATCCAAACACTTGCATTCATCAATATAGAAATCATCAATAATATTAATTATGTCGAGAGCCCTCATTATAAATGGATAATCTTAAACAAGAATCAGTTTTAATTAAACATGAATAGGATCGTGATTAACGAATACCGTCTTAAGTATTATTGTAACAATGGAAATCATAGTCTTGATTGATTTGACTCTAAAACTAAAGAATAATATTTTTACTGCCCGTGGCAAATCTTTTTATATTTTGCATTGACCGTTGGTTGCTTCAAATATGAATGGACAATGAAACAATATCTCCATTATGTTGTGTCAATAATTTTACGATGATTGGTAAGTCGTCAGTACGGATTTGAAAGGCCTTCTTATATTCTGACAAGATGTTTTCGTTATATTATTGACTGAAAGCCGATATTGGTGCCGATTCCCTTGTTCACAAACTAAACTAAATTTAAGTTCAGTGCATCTTTTTCTTTCCATTTCATTAAGAAAAGGACAGAAGATAAAATATTAGTTTAGTCCTGTCAAATTTAGATACTTCATAGACCGTTTAGACGTGATTAAAAACAAGGCAACTAAAAATACGTCAATTTTCTTCAGGCGCTTACTAATTTGACAGGACTAAACCAATATTTATCTTCTGTCCTTTTCTTAATGAAATGGAAAAAAAAAGATGCACTGAACTTAAATTTAGTTTAGTTTGTGAACAAGGGAATCGGCACCATTATTAATGAAAAGTGGAAAGATAACATTCATAGAGATAAATAGCAAAGTTCAAAATAAAACTATTCACTCTAGAATAACTATGCGTAAAAATTGCCTATTATTCAGGTTTTCGGTGACTATGTTGAAGTTTGCTTGGTTGAACAAGTTTATAAAAAATATTATAAAAAAAAAAAAAAACTTACATTTTAGATTTACTCAGAATGTCTAAACATCGTTGATTGTTATGTACTTATGATGTTACGAGTCTAACTAGAGCATAAACCCAACAGTTCGTAGCTCGTAGCGGAAAATGTACGAAATGACATAATATCTAACGTAAACATTACCAAAATACGTAGCGTAAATAATGGAAGGGCATAATGACATTACAGTTGTTTACAAGTATCTGTAAAATAACGTGAAATATCAGCAGAATTATTGTGTTATCACTGTTTTGTTGCTTACATTTTGAATACTATTTACCAATAAGCTCAATTCAAAACGCTAAATCACTATAGCGACTAAACTTGGAAATTCCAAATAATATAATTGAAACCTGACGACTGATATAGTGCACAGGCTGCGTTATTAATATAAATGACCAAAATAATATACAGGTGACTAAAGTTGATGCAGATAGTATTAACGGTAGTATAAATAACGTTACACTAAACTTAGCACCTGAGATTTCGAAATTCCATATTTCGATAAGAACGATAAGAGATCAAATTTTAACTGCTTCACAGGAGACCATTCTTAGTAATATTTGTTGTGAAATTTCTCGTGCTAACAATATTAATGGTATGTTGTGTTATGATTGATTTGATTAGTTAATTATTCCATAAACATAACATACTCGTGAATAAGGTGTGCAATGCTAATAAATTGTTGGGTGTCGTGAGTTTACTAGGACACATAAGTATTGTGGTTAATTTTATCGTAATCATCATCAACCATTACCTTATAGGTTTTTTACACATGCCACCATCTGTCCTGGTTCTGTGTTAGTGTCATTCGCTATATTATCACCCCTTTGAAATTGTACATAGGTAAAAAAGGGGACGTCTAAGGGGGTGGCTTATGTTCAGGAGTGCACGTTTTCAGGCTGATGATGATGAAAAAAATCCAACGAGTTATGCTACTGATTTAATGTAGATCCATAAAGAGACCAATCTCCGTGGGTGTTTATGTTTACGTTCCGTTTAATTAATAACTACTAATGCACTCCAGGAACAGCTGTGGCTCCTTCCCGCGCATCGTCACGACCTTTGCGGTTTACTCTGCATACATTCCGCGGCCATGCTATTACATAACTCTTGTTTATCTCGTTAGAAGCTTTCAAATACCTTTTATCCTTAGCAAGACCACGTAGCGGTCACCAACCCGCGCTTCTGACTCAACATACTATGGCTTTCCATGGTTGTAGTGGTTTTTCTATTTCACAAATTTAGATTCTTGTTTTACGCATAGCATTTACATTAGCAGCAATATTATATTTAGGCACATAAAACTGTGTAGACGCATTGTATCAAACGTCTACTCTTCAGCATGAACACTCGACTCTTGCTTGCTACGCCTTCAACATTCCACGGCTGGCTAATTACAACAGGGTTATGTCATATGACGTTAATGTCACTTTTTTAACCTTTTGAAGGTCATAGTGTAGGTCTGTAGGTATTAATAATTGGCTTTCTTTTCCTTGTCTGATAAAATGAAATGATAAATTGTGCAGATTCCGTTTCTGAAACACTGTTATCAATAACGATAAGAGATGATCAATATTTTCAATTTTGCATAAGTCTTATTCCTAACAAATTCCTTTATCATCTTATCAGTTACGTTATCAGTTTTTCTCTTCATTCTTTCGGATATCGTCATTACATTTCGTTCTTTGTTCTCAGAATTAATTCCATTATAATACATGTAAAATCAGAAATTCAACGGCAAGCCTTCATCCTGAACTTAAAGTTATAAATGCAAAAAAAAAAATTTCAATTAGAAGAGAACTTATTTGGAACTTGAAAATGTAGCCATTACAAGCCTGTTGCTAGCTACCCGGCTATTTATTATATTCGTTCAATAAATTACAGATGTCATAAAAACAAAAAAAGCACAAAGTAAACAGTTCTGTGCGCGTGCATTCGTGCGCGACGCCATTCGACTTTGTCGTGTGGGGATTGCGTTCGGTAATAATTGCCTCTTCGATTGCTTCTAGCTTCCGTTTGGTGGTTGTAGTATTGGTGTCAACGGTTTTGTTAGATACTTTCTTCTGATGGTTGACACATAACATTTTATGGTTATGATTTTGGGAACCTTGTTGGACTTTTTTCTCATTTTACATTTTTACTGTATAATTACTTAAAATTGCTAAGTGTATTTATTTTATTAATGTTTTATTTTATTACTTCTAGGTCTCCAATTTGGTAAAGAAATTTAGGTCTTTATTGCTGCAATTATTGTTTATTGAATTAAAATGTCAACGCTTTATTTTTGGTACCGGTTTAGAATGTTTAGATTCGCCATGGATAATTCCTAGCTAGAATATTAATAATCTTTTGTAGTTTAACTAATCAATCTAACACCTCGCATGCAAATTAAAAAAATAAGCCTATTCATACTAAATGTTCATAAAAATTAAAACTGCTTTTATTTTTAGTCTCTTTTATGTATAGGCTATTATAAGCTTTCGCGTGAGCTCAATTTAAAACCGAATAAATATGCGTATTTTGATTGATATCTTGATTTCATGCCGTAATCATCATTAATTTGTTTAGAGTGTATCTCTTGCCACATTCGTATTGATGTCAACGAATTCGATGGCTACTACCAATTAGTGACAAATAGGCAATAGCTTGGAGTTCTGATTGTTCCTTTAAATGTTCGATATTGGGGTTAATGTTGTAGTTTATTAGGTTTATGATTATGTTATTTACTGTTTGCGTTTGGAACATTACTGTAACATGAGATATTACTGAGTATTGTCGAATCTTTTAGATTATCTGCAGTATTCTTAGTATCTATAGTTCTTGTTCTTAGTTGAACTGAAATAGAAAACTATATAGGTTACTACTAGGTTTTATCATCGAACCAGCCGCCACCGCCGGAAAGTTCATCCACATATCATAGATCGGTGGAAATCGCACACTGCGTTTTACGGGTTCCTTTTTGCCTTACACCTGCAATATGAGGAATGAGCTCCCTCCTACGGCATTTCCGAGTAGCTTTAATATGGGGTTCTTCAAAAGGGCTGTTAATAGAGCCTTTAAGGGTCGGCAACGTATGATGCCCGTGGTTTTGCAGGTATCCATAGGCAACGGTGATCGCTTACCATCAGGCGGCCCGTTTGCTTGTTTGCTACCTATGGCATAATATAAAATTTTAAAAAACTATGTACATATTATGATTTAGAACAATAATCGAGTAGATCGATAGACAGTTGGTAGATATATTCATATCGGCTTAGAATAGTGATTGGGACAACTAAGCAACATTTGTTCCTCCATATTTATGGCTCAAGCACGAAACTAATTCTCTAAAACAAAAGGCTTATTGACACCTTAATGAACATGTGCCTAAACAGTCGTGAAGGAATTCTCTCCATACACCGCGGGAGTGTTACCGATGTCAATAGTCAATGATTGTCATGTAAATTTATTGAAGAGATAGCTATTGCTTACAACATTGTCTCAGATACAGAATGTAAAGGTTTGTAACGGTTGTTGTCACGTGATGTTGTAAACAGTAAATATATTCGTGAGGATTCTAATATCCTGAGTTTTCCATTGGGTTATTGTCAGTTCAGAGCTATGTTTAAAAGATAGTCTTCGGTATGCCCCTCAAATCGACCCTCAGGTTTTCGCTTTCAGTCAACTACCTTGTGAGGCGTACTCTACGTTTGGAAGATACACATAATTTTTTATGAGCTAATAATAAATTTGTTTCCATAACTCTGTTATTATATTTATTAGCCCAGGAACGCGTAAGACTGACAGAGGTTGTAAACTGATTTTTGCGCAAGGGAAAGCGCATTTGAAAAACGGCCTATTGTGCAATTCTTTGTTGAAATATTGTTAACACTTAGATTGCCCAACTGTTGCTTATCTAGCTTCCTGTGACATTGAATGATTTTACCTGCAAAATATTAAATGTCAGAGCTTGCTCAGATTCTGTCTGTCAGTAATAACAACTACAGCTATTAATACGCCGCTGTCGTCGTACCTAACTCTTATTGTGCTTTTAACAATAGAGCTGACCATCTTAAGGCTAAATTGAATTGGTAGGTTCATCTAAATTTCATCATTATCAGCCTATCATGTTCCCACAGGCCTTCACTCAGAGAGAAAGAGAATGGACCATAATCCACCATGCTGGCTCAGTGCATGTTGGTAAATGTCATATTATGTCTTTGAACTTTTGAAATTCTTGGATTCGGTTTCCTCATTATGTTTTCCTTCACCGTTGTTGAGCGATGGAATCAAAACTGCATGTAATTTATTTAAGTACTAAATAAGCTATTGGTGCAGAGCCGAGGATCGAACCGTGTGCCATCAGATTATAATATTGTTGATCGTGCATGCTACCGGTCAGCTACCATCGCTGTCGCATCTATATTTGCTTTTATTATTATATATATTCCTTCCTCGGCCACGGTCTGTGTATTATCAGGGTTGGTGATCGAAATTCAATGAAGATCTAAAATTCTATATGCCCTGACACATAGACGACACTTCCGAAGTTGGGTTTATAATTGTATTCAAATCTAGAGTAAACAGGTTCCTTTGAGATAAGCGTGCTCTCCCCAAGTCCGCGCCTTTATTTAACATCAAGCATAATGTGGAATAACGTGCAAACTAAACGGCAAGCCTATCGTGAATAAAAAAAAAAGCTTGATTGGCCACTTACTGCTAAAAAGCAGTAGGGTAGCGCTGGCATGTTGATTTAGAATAAGCTCCCTGTATTCGTTTCGTTCGTACTTAGAATATGAGCAGATTCGTTTGTCGTGATTCTATTGCGACGTTTAAAGAATTGGATAGCCGACGTAGTGGAAACAACCTCACGAGTGATCGATGGTTTAATTATGCTCCGTTAACCAGAGGTTAATGCAACCTCGCGTCTAATGCAGGTATCTGTTTAATTTTGTTTATTTCGACGCTAAGTGCGTTAAGTAGCTCGCAAGGTTGCGTTTTGCAACTGACTGATTGCTTTCTGTTTTTACGATGGCTTGAAATTGATATTTTGAGTAAGTTTTTAAATAGTTGTGTGTTTTAATGGTTCAAATTTACTTGGCGTATATTAGATAGTATTTACAGATTGTAGTCCAATAAAATTTTAACATTGCGCCAAATTAAGAGTAATTTGCTATTTCACATGAGATTCACTAAATAATGGAGTTGCGTTTATTCACCACCTCGTTTGATGTACTCGATTGAAAGACGACACAGTCTACGATGAAGCACGCTTGCCTAGAAAAAGAGATTCACCAGCGACTTGAAGACACCTAAATTGTAACTATCGGGGAACATCCATTCAGGCAGCCCATTCCACCACAATCCACAGTCAAGCGGTTCACAAATGAAAGTGGAATCAAAGCGCTTCGTTAGGGTTTTAGGAAATCGGGAAACCATGAAACGATGTCACTTTTTCTTACTTCCTGTCCATTATAAAATTGTGTAGCTTAGCATGAACTAGCAACTTGATAACTTTGTAGAGCTTTTTTTTTGCCTTCTATGCTGGTCAAGTTGCATTCTTCTCATCTTGCAACGATGTAAATTTATCTATTTTTCTGTCAAATTCATTAGCTATATTGTACTTTGTCTTATCTAATTGTGATCTGGATCTAGATATTTATAATATTACTAATTATACTCATTGATATCTGCTTCGCTGTATTCTTGAGCTTACCTTCTGACATAGGTCTCTACTCTACTCTTCCTGGTACTTCCATTCATGTATCTTTTGTGTTAGGGGGTTTTCTATTTATGTTATCTTACTTGTTGTCTTTATTTCGTTTCCCTTATCTTGGATAGGTACTATTCTAATATAATATAATTGTCCTTGTTTATTCCTGACCAGCCCAACGCCACTTTTGTTGTTTTATTAATTTTTAATACATAATGCTATGTATCTTGTTTTTGTCTTCGAATTGGTTCTTTCCTTTACGTTGTCGATTAATTTTATTAAGTGTAATTCTTTCTGTGTTGTTTTAGCAGCTTGTTGTGCACCTTACACATTTTCAGCAACAAAAACCACCCACCGTAAAATTTCACTATCCACATGCAAAACCACAAGTTGCCAACACCCAACACGCATACAAAGTTGACACAGTTATCGCAATGCGATACATTTTGAAACATCGCTGCACAAGCTAATCAAGTAATCACAGTGCAGGCAAATTAATTACTTATTGTGTCCGTTGCTACAGAGTAAATAAGAGTTACAACTGTTGCGTTTTTTTTTGCGTAAATTCTGTTTAAAAATGTATTAACATGCGAAGATGGTCCCAACGACGGAAAGGTATAAAAAATTAGCTTCTGACGTTTAACGATAGTATATCTAAAAGTAATTAATTATGTAATTAAAAGTTATAAAAGTTCGTTGAACCTGTAGCAAATCTGATGTAAAATCTGCAACATCTACACTCAATAACAGTATTTTGTTTTCATTAGGTACGGGTAATCGCAAATTCGATAATGCACTGAACGTGCCATCAGTCGTCACTTTCTATTTCACTGCCGAGCCGATGTCCAATTTTTATTGTCTATTCGCAACAATCAATCACTGCAATTCGTTCTGTTCGCAGAACACAATAGTGTAAACAGAATTTATTGCAGTTTCAAAATATTTAATAATTCAATTTAAAATCTCGAAATCGGTTTTGCGGTCTCGAAAGAAACATATCTATGTTTCAGAGCAGCCATTCGACGACGATATTTTTAAAGGCGTTGACGTTACGTGCCATGCAGTAATTTTAATGAAAAGAGACAAAGGTTAGTAAAGAGGTCCCAAAAATGAAGACTGCATTTAGACAAACATCTTGGTTTCTGTCGTTTTGCATGAGCCGTGGGTTCAGTGGAAATAATGTCCTGTTCTATTATGTGGTATTTGCTTACATCATGTCTTTTTGTTTTTATTCTAATTTGATATTCATGGCATTGCCTGCAGTCAGTAATGATAAAATTGCATTAGCAATGAATCCGTTTGAATTATTAACTTCATGACCACATTGATTTTCAATGCGATGGCTGCGAGCTTTTTCTTGGAAACTCTTGGCACTGAAACTAATTGTATGTACTTACATGACATAATATAGATGAGTACTGTACACCTGAGTACTCAAGGATTAATCCGGTTTATTTACAGTTTAAGCACTAGCTTACATTCTAAAAGAACTTATCCCAAGAATGGAATCAATAATTTGAATGATATCATCAATAATGTCACAAGTCACAACAAATCATGGACCGGCACTAATCCTAAAACCAACAATCTCAGAGCTGTAAACAGATCTAAAGAATTACAACTTGTAATTCAATTTGTTAGAAGGACGAGCTCGGGTCAAAGCGGTTTGTCAATACAATACTGAGGTCAATCTTGTTTGCTCAATTATTGGCGTGCGTTTGTTCGGAAGGAAAACCGATGAAAGGTCAAGTGTCCATATAGGGTGTGGGCGTACCTTCGGGGCTTATTTCAAGTTTGGAAAATTAAAATGAATATTCATGTTGATGTATTAAGCATCGTATTTTTTTATATGCTTTGTACAATCAATGTGATATTCAACAAGTCTATTTTAAATGTTGTCCGTAACCTTTTTATGCACTTTGAGATGCACAAAGTTATGGATGCGATTGAAAGTCACATTATTCTCACAACGAGGTTTCATTTCATAGAGTTAATTATTCAATGATACAAAAACTGTTCTTAAGCAAGGCTGTTGGTAATTTGCGATGAGATATTAAATCATTTTTATATTTCACAGTTCTGAACCATTTAAAACCCTCTCACTCTATGAAATACGAATATGGTTGTCTGGAGATTGATTTCACCGGTAAATCTAGCTCGTAATAATATACGGACCCGGGTATGTCCTAAAACTGCGACCAGAACCACCGGAGGATGGACAGCAGCGTCCTAATAGTACACGGTGAACGTACTGCGATCCCCAAGCCGCCTGTCAAGCGTGGGGATTATGGCAACACCCCTCTCTATGAGGGAGGCCTTGTCCAACAGTTAATTGGCTGATGATGTGATGTGAATAATATACGTAATAATATTTGTATTAATGTAATTTTTATTTCTGGTATGCACAATATAGAGAACTTATCTATAAATTTAGTGTTGTAAGATTGACTTATGAATTTAGGTCGGGTTTTCAGCATATCGTGCTACGGATTACTAGACTTTATCGTCGCCGTTGACCCAAAAATTAGCTTTCTATCTGGTTGTGTACAACCAGCAACATGCTGAGTTGGGGTCGGTTTTTGTGACAATGTACCTGTTTACCTACTTCTATATTAATATTTCTTGTTTTATTGTTTTTCATTGTCACAAAACAAACTTTTCTGATTTCTATCAAAAAGCTTCGCACTTAAAATGCAAACTAATTTTTTTTCCATCCTCCCATAAGCAGGTTGACTTACTTACCATTGTCTTGAATGATGACAACAACCTGTTGACTGTTCAACAGTTCAGCTTTCGCCGGAACATGAAAAGCGTTTCTTCGCAGGCTTTACTATTCATTCGTTAAAGCATCGAATGTCTGTCAGTAGGCAAATCGGTCAGTGGTCAAATACCTGACCTTTTCATTTTCTGTGCACTGAAAGTTTATAGGATTGTGATAAATGGCTGAACAATCTAACAAAAAAAAAGTAATAAATAGCTGAACACACTAACAAAAATTTTTTTTAAACGCCGCAATGCAAATGTATTGATAGTGAATCACAGACAATCCACGCACACATAGCATCAGTTTATCAGTCGTCTGATCAGCCGCAATGCTTCTAAATGCCGCATGCAAAGTTCACGCGAACAATACTCCGTGTGGCGAAACTGTTATCACATTTAATCAATGCTTCGGAGAATTTCAATAGCACAAGAATTTGGAGCGGGAACAGTTTTATTGCTAAGAACTTGATTAATAGCCAAGGACATCTCAAAGTTTAAATTAGAGCGAAGTTTGGACTGCTAACAACATTTATCGAGATATGGAAATATGAATTAACTAAGTTCAATGTCCAAATAAGTATATCAGAGCATATTTCCGAGTATTTTCGCTGTGTGTCATTTAAAACTTTCACGGGCAAAAAGATGCACATTGTCACTTGATAAAATTTAATCTGCTCTTATTACAATAAAATTACTCGAAGTTACATTTAAGAGCAAACGTTTCGGACGTCCTTGTAACTCGGTCGCGCATTATAAATTATCGAAGATATAAAATGATTTACAGTACTCATATAAAACCTAATCTATACGAATAAAAGAAATCGCATTTCGAATGTTTTTTTTTTAGAAAACGCTCGAAGTACGAACTCTTGAAGTATATCAAACATAAATCGTCAGCACTAAACTAAAAAATGCAGTCGAAGACATGAAAAGTGTATCAAGCCTCAATAGGTATTGTAAACTTTCGTGTGACCGTGAACGTAGTGACCGTCAGTGTGTCAAGAGGACACCATTGTGATGAAGATCACGTAAAGGCAGCCTTAGGTGACGGTCGACGAGGATGTACCGGTGAAAGTGAATAAGTACCGTCAACCACTTCAAATACGAAACCAATTCTATCTTTATTACGACTGTTTAGAGCGTAAGAAACGACCGCAACAAAAACATTAACCGTTGAACCTTTATTAGAACCACATAAGGTGTAGAATACATCGAATTACAGAGAGAAGCTATTCGGCGCTACGTGATTCCCGAACAGGTGGTCATATTCAATGGTTGTCGGAACAAAAATTCACAGCAGGTGGCCCTGAATGCCAAACTGGCTCTCGTTTTCACTGTCTAGTTCTTTTTATGGATGTTTGCCTCAAAATGTAGACAATATGCATTTCTTTGAAATCAGAATCTTAAATCTAGTTTTTGCTGCTTTTGTGCCATTTGATTGTATGCAGCTATGCGACTTTCAAGATAAGATTGAAATGTCTGCTGGCCTTCGAACTTTTCTAAAGCCTTTGTTTTCACTTGAGTCAGAAACAAAGCAATACTCATAAAACTATTAAACTATAAACAATTAGCAAATTGCCTTTGATTATCCTCAACCTTATTGTAGCCTTGACATCTTGACATCGAATTCTGAAAGTAACAAGCAAAAATATTTTGGAACCGCTATTAGCATGCTATGTCCTCTTTGATATTATGCATTAATCATCCGCATCGTACGCTCAGTCAGAGCCCCATCACTTAGGTCAGATGCAAATTGGATTCTAAAATAAGCTCATAATGATAGCTGATATAATATACATACTATAAGAATATGTGGGATTTCGACCACAGAGTGGTGGACGGTGGTTTTACGGTCAGGAACTGGGAGTAAGTTCCAAATAAATGCCAACAGTGCTAATGGCAACTCACACGGCACTTTGAAAATATTTTCGTTTTGTGTAACCGTTCGTAGATAAACTAAGAAAGTGCTGCAAGTGTTGCACGGTTATAGTGGTAAAGCGAACCAGTGGTAAAATTATAACATTTTGTCGTATTGAATATACAGAGTTACACGGAACGGTGGTACTTAACCGAAAGAAGGTCATTGTGCTTCTCATTATTAACAACTTTTACCATGGAACCAAAACTAAAATCACAAAAAAGTATTCCATACATTTTGTTGAGTGTGAATGGTATTTTGTGGTAATATTAAAAACTTTTAGAAAAAATTACACACGGACACGGATTAACAGTGGTTTGCTAATCGAAATTTTGTGTCAGCTATCAGAATTCGACCCCAAACATGGCGTCAATCAAACGTAGGATCAGGAACTCTGAAAGCATTGGTTATGTATACAGACGGGGGAATGGATTACAGAAAATCCGGTCACGTCACACCTTGGAGGGCTATGCCACTTGTTTCATTGTCAACGGGAAAATGGTACGGTGAAAAATTTGGTACTGGAATGTCAAATTACACACAAATTGACCGCAGAAGCGTCACACAGGGCTTCACGGAGCAATGCGGAACAAAAGACGCTGCAGGATTCCAACACAAAATTACGGATTAAAGTTGCCGCAGAACACCATCACTAATATCTCCGGAGCACCGTTGCAGGGGTCCCGGGCCGATACATGATCTATTTATATTGTGTGACTTTGACTACCTACACCTGCCTGCTGACCTGCAGAAGACTTTGTGAGGACAATGGGAGATCAGTAAGCTGAACTGATGGCTGAAGTTATCGGTCGTTAGTCCCCCCCCCCCCCCCCCCCCCAACATCACGAGAGTGCGGGTTCCCGAACTCGCCGTCGGCGTCGTGCAGCGTATGCGCGTACGAGAGCATGCAGCCAGACGCATGGAAAACGATTTTGAGAACTAATTAGGGTCTGTTTAATAGCTCGAACATTCGTAATTCGTATTTTGTTTATTATCTATGTAATTATCTACAGTTATTAAAGCTTAGTTCATGGTAATTTATGTAATGTCAGAATCGTTAATTCGAGTTTTCAGATCAAAAGTGATGTAATTAAATAACGTTACTATTTGCCTACAAATTTGCCATAAAATCTTTAGTAGCAGTTTTATTACATCAGATATTATTAAATTTTCGATCAAGTTATGTGTTATGTAATGCTTCCTTGACATAGTTGTTGAATTCTCGCATATTATTGGTCTAATATCTGGTAAAATTTATTTAAATCTTAATTATTACTGCCATAGCCTGTATTACGCATAATTGTTTTAAATTTAAAACATAAGTAGAGTGTACGAATAGGTACATTTTAATGTTCTTCACTTTCATAATTTTGTACATGGTAAAATAAAATTCTTTTACCAGTTACTTTTTTCGGCATGTCTAGGAACATTAAAAGTTCAAACATATGACATTTATTAACATCCACTGGGCCAGCATGGTGGATTATGGCCCACCCTCTCTCTTTGAGAGAAGGCCTGGCTGAAGATGATGAAAATCCCTTTACAAAAACCATTTCATACCCTTTTTTTGATCTTATTCTACTAACATTATTATTGCTCCAGAACCATCAGACTCCGCTGCTTCTTATCAATCGTAATCATCTGCAATATCCCGTTTAGAATCCGTCTGTCTCGTACCTTCAACTTTTTCTACTATATTTCAATCAGACGTCACTGTCTTAGAAAAAAATGTACTTATAAATTTATAAGGATCCGTGATTCCAATACAGTCAGTGGAACAAAAGTAAACAAGCAATAAATTGTGATTGCTATAACGACAACGCCTGCCCTTGTTGAAAGCAAACGATGCCACGGATAGATGAATTATTCATGCCACATACAGACAGACAGTCTTCAAATTTAACAAGTTGATAATAAAAGTGCAGTATACTTACAAATTGTCCTAAATATTGGGTGTGTCCTAAAACTGCGACCCGAACCTCCGGAGGATGGGCAGCAGCGTCCTAATAGTACACGGTGAACGTACTGCGATCCCCAAGCCGCCTGCCAAGCGTGGGGATTATAGCAACACCCCTATGTATGAGGGAGGCCTTTGTCCAACAGTGGACGTTAATTGGCTAATGATGTGATACTTACAAATTTGAGTATTTAAAAGGTAGATATGGAGGTAGAACCTACCGAAGAACGAAGGTAGTTTTTTGTTAGTGATAATAAATAAATTATTTACTGCAGTCGAGCTGGGTGATCTAAATATTATAAATATGAAGATTGCGGTCACAATAGTCCTTGAACTTTCAATTTCATAGGAAACCGAAACCGTAGTTTTTTGTTCGTGCTTGACTAGATTTGATCGCACAGGATAAGACAATTATTTAAATAATTCAAACTACTAGCTGCGCGCCCCGTGGTGTGATCCTCTAAGCAACCTCCTTAGTAGCGACATCAACCTCATTTGACTTAGATGTCATTTTTACCACATCCAAAAAGGAGGAGGTACTCAGTTCGAATGGTTTTTTTAATGTTACCTCAGAACTTTCGACTGGGTGAACCGGTTTTGATGATTCTTTTTTTATTTGAAAGCTGGTACTTTCCGTGTGGTTCCTGTTCTGACAATTTTATGAGGGCATTTTTTTTAATATTGATAATTATAAGTACTAACTGTACTAAGGCATATCTCCCTTGTTTGTTCGATCTGAGTTAGACACAGTTGTGTCATAGAGTCACAGGTCACAGTTTACCAGATCCATTAGCAAGTACGCAACATCGAGTTAGCACTTCCACTATGTAAACTAAAACTAACACCGGTCCGTCGCTCCGAGACCGGGTCAGAGAATCGGAAACGGCAGCCGGATGCGATCCGATACTATATTGTTATGTTACATCATGGTGCTAGTGATGGTAGAATATCGATGTAGTTCTATTTCGATAACGATTTGAAAATCGATTACAATTTGCAAAAAAAAAAAATATGTTAAATAGAGTTTCAATGTGTAGGACCGAAGTCCGATAAATGCTACTAGCTGGTTCCCGCGACCTCGTTTGCGTACTTTCATGTAAAGTTTCACTCTCCTTTTGGACCCCTTATTCGGCTCTTTCGTAAAATCCTCGTGAACCTCTACACCGTACAAGGAATCTACTTGCCAAATTTCATCGTCTTAGGCCAAGTAGTTTTTAGGATTTCGTGATGAGGAAGTGAATGAGTGTATTTCGCTATTATCTATACTAATATTATAAAGAGGAAAGATTTGTTTGTTTGTTTGTTTGCATTGAATAGGCTCCGAAACTACTGAATCGATTTGAAAAATTCTTTCACTGTTGGGAAGCTACACTATCCCTGGGTGACATAGGCTATATTATATTTTGTAGCGAGGCCGAAGACCGAGTTTACACCCGTGCGAAGACGGGGCGGACAACTAGTATCACCAAGGATGATTTTAACTAGGTATCACACATCATCAGCCAATTAACGTCCACTGTTGGACAAGGCCTCCCTCATAGAGAGGGGTGTTGCCATAATCCCCACGCTTGGCAGGCGGCTTGGGAATCGCAGTACGTTCACCGTGTACTATTAGGACGCTGCTGCCCATCCTCAGGTGGTTCTGGTCGCAGTTTTAGGACATACCCGGGTCCGGGACTACGAATAAATATTTCATTTCATTCCATTTTCATTTCATTTCATACAATATTTGTTCGACGATAACTGGCGATAATTATGTTTTTTTTTTAGGCGAGTAGTTAATTTCAATACAATTTTTAAGTTCGATTAAAGGCAAAATCCGTTGCGAAGATATAGGGGTCGCGACGGCTCAGTTCGGGGCAAACAACTTCTTTGAAACCAACAGTAACCTTGTGAAATATTTTTTTATTCATAGAGGTAATTCTGAACTGACGAAGAAGATTGAAAGCATCGGAACATTTAAATCGATTCATAAATCGACTAGAACATAAAACCGAATTCATATTTCATGTTACTGATGTATCGATAGTTGGTGCACCGTGCTAACTAACCTCGATCACCTTACGTAACACTAATAGAGCATTGCCATACGTGACTCGGCTGTTGTTTTGATGTACACCTCGCTTGGTAATTTGAGATGAAAGGCGGTGAGAGGAAGTTATGGTAGCGAACGTGATGATCAAGGGACTTGAACTGTTAAATACGGACGTTGAACAATTATTAGAATTTCTTGAAAGCGAAACAACAATAAACCGGCCAAGTGCGAGTCGGGCTCGCGCACTGAGGCCTCCGTACCACCACATAATACAAAAAGTAGTGCAAAAAGACAACATCACGCTCAGGCGGCCATCCAAGTACCGACCGCGCACGAACAGAAATTTGCCACCGACTCGCACTTGGCCATAACTTATTATTTTTTGTTTTACTTTAAAGTGTGTATTGTAAATTACAATCATCGTCAAATTTAGTTTGACGATTGTACATATTACCGTTATTACATTAGAGCAATTACAAAAATACGTATAAAAACTTAGTACTAAACTAGGGTCTCGTTTTCACCCTTTGGGTACGGAACCCTAAAAAGGTTTGTTGTATGATGACCTCTCCATTTAGTTTTGACTTTTTGACTTTATTATTATTTCTTAGTTAATTCACCGTAACATCACATATTCTGTGAAAATTTTAACTGGCAATCTATTACGGTTCGAAAGTTACAACCGTTAAAATGTAGGACAGACGGACATACAGGTCCATGTCTGACATTAGGCTGGCCACTGAATGCACCCAAGAAACGCACAAAACAACCTATACACAAATGTGCATTTGTACATATCTACAGCAAAATGCAACATTTGTCCTGTTACTACACCAATTTGAACGAAATTGGATCCATAGATTTATTACATGCATTATGTATTCATTGTATTGAATTATTGACCGTGCATTATCCTAATAGAACTGTGGCTCGGTTGACTGTTATTACCATACTTCACCGCCGGAATGCGTGAGAACTGCCCCTAAATGTCGTCAGCAATATAAATCTGACTGTTTACGATTTCTACATTGTTTCAGCAAGCTTCTGTTTAGTTGTATTGTTCTCTAACAAAGAAGAAGTTTGAATACTTCGTCTATACAGTTTTAAGACGATAATAGACCGAGTTAAGAGATGTCGCACATTGTAATGGGACAAGTCGGCATTTCTATGTAGGATTGTATATTTGTACGATTCAATTTCCATGAAATTTTGTAGGCAAGTGATTAATTTCAATACATATTAAGTTCTAACACGGGCAAAATCGGTCGAGGGTTTGTGAAGTAGTAGGGGTCGCTAGGTCTCAGTTCGGGGCCAACGACTAGTCATTAATGATTGTGATGGATTTTATCTAGCACAACTCAGTGGTAGACATTAAACAAAATAGAAACATGTAGACTTGGTGCAGATGAAAACTATTGCACTGAATATATAAAAAAACTAGTATACCGTCCCGGCTTCGCACGGGTGTAAGCTCGGCCTTCGGCCTCGCTACACAATATAATATAGCCTATGTCACCCGGGGATAGTGTAGCTTTTCAACAGTGAAATAATTTTTCAAATCGGTTCAGTAGTTTCGGAGCCTATTCAATGCAAACAAACGAACAATTAAATCTTTCCTCTTTATAATATTAGTATAGAGTATAGACAATAAGCTTTTAATGAAATTGATCGTCTATCGAAAAACTTAGTCAAAGGTCGTTCTGTGTATCCAAAGGATGGTTAGAAGAAATTGCCCCAGGCGATAAAGCCATTATATTGCCGGATAATTATTTGGAGTTAGCTTAAGTTTAATTAGTATTTATTCTAGGTGTGTAATAAAATGATATTGTGTCTTATGACTTATTAATTAGTATTTAATTTGTGAAGTGTGCTTAATTAGTAATGTTTCTTGGTCAAAAGCTCATCCATATTCGTCCATGACATTTCTCAACCGTCCATAAAGCAATCACAACAAAACAAACGAACTACATTTTGGTGTTTCTTAGCTTGTTCAGCTAATCCCATCACTTGTCAAAGAGAAGTGACAGGTTAATTACATTAATTTACGTCAAGGTAATTAGTAAGAGAGTGCAAATAAACTGTGAAAAGGCTAACTAATGGATTTTAAGCTTATGCAACGGAATCACGATTATACTTGTTTTTGCATTCGTTAAAAGTTTTATTGTCTGTTAATGTATAACCTCATCATTCATGTTAATTGGTCATTAAAATAGAGTGTAATTTAACCTCTCTATTTCATATACAATTTTCTTGTTGACTATGACAAACGTCTATAACACGCGTTGCACAAAATTATCACAAAATAATGGAACAATAAGCTATTCTCCACAATTTTGTATTTATAGTATTCAATCAAGTCAAGTTTTTACCCCATCTGAGAATTACTATTGGATAAGCGCAATGTTTCCACCAGAAGAGTTGCGTCATTGCTACCGGTTGTGATTTTCGCTTTATCGTCTCTGGCTTTACATTGATTAACAAAATGTACACTTATTAACAAAGGGAGTAGACCAGTTCAGTCACTGAACTCGTTTCATCATCTATAAATAATTTAAACTACGGAACAGTAAAACTGACCTTCTGAATAAATCTTAAAATTTCAGTATGTTCAACACTACCTAGGTTATTTTGTAGATGGCATCCATTGAAACTGATTTGCAAGCTCATGCATTTCACGAAAAAGCATGACATGATGACTGGGCGTGGTATTGAAATAAGGAATTTGTTTGCAATCACTTTCGTTGACATTGAAAGCTGATGATATTGCTAAATCTCAAGTACTTTTCCTTTCAAATATTTTAGCAATTATTCCGTCACCCGTTAACTTGTCATTGTTAGTTCATGGATCCGTTTCACTCTTGATTTCAATAAATATTAAGTCAGTAATGATATGGGAAACTTGTGAAAGAACAAAACTGTGTGAACTCTGTAATCTTATAAACCCGGAATCTTATCAGATAAAGCGCAGTTGAAATCATATTTATTGGTATCGAATAGTTCACAAAGCTATTATGTGAAATACTTAATCTAGATTTGAGAAAAGATAACCTTTTTAAAAAGCAAAGAGTACAAAGCGTCACCAAAAATGTGCCAATTAGGAAACTGGTAAGTTTACAATTCCGTGGCGAAACAGACAAAATTCAACATTAAAAATCCTGCTGAGATGACAAAAATGAAATAAAACATTCCTATCAATATTAAAATGTACATTTGTAAATTGCATTGAAATTGACTATTAAAAATCAACGCCTCACATTTATAGCACCGCACTTAGAATATACCCTGTGTCAAGAAAACTATGGGACACACACAAAGGCACTACTAACACCCTATACAAAATTATTATTCAAACATTTGCCTCGCGGACAAAAGTTAAAGACGAAAAGGGAGGTGACGCTAGTGGTTCTGTCATTATCTGTACATACATAGATCATTTCACTCTCGATATCGCATCCGAGAAAAGCTAGCATCACCACATCTACCGTTACATGAGCTCGCGTGACGTGAGCACTCGCATGCTGTACTCCACGGTATCAGAAGAGTCAGTGTCCTTGACTGAATTGTATTCTACGTCTGCCGGTTGCGTGCCTCAGTGTTTATTTTGTTTGTTTTGATATGGCAATCTGTTACGGCAACTTACCTGTTGACTTAGCTTAGTGTAGAATTTACTGAAACAGAATTTAATGTCAAAGATGATAAGTAGGTGCTAAAAGATTGATATTTTATTGCACTTGTATATTTATATCATCTAATCGACAGTCTCGATTGTAATCGATAAAAATCACAAATGCCTCTGAACTTCTCGGTCTACTTATTCATTCCATCTTTGACTTTTCCACTTGATTGTATTACCCACAGAAACGAAAAATTTCTCACTTCAGTGGTATTACCAGTTATCCATATCCTAGAGCCGTTTATTATATTGTATTTTCATAAATTGGTTTATACCGCCTACGTCTTTATATTCAGCTCTGCATAAGGTAAACTAATTATAATGTTATTTTTAGCCAGGGGGCCTAATTTAAAAGAAACTTTTTTTATTTGTCTTTAATACAGTTTCTAATCTGTTGTTCTCCTTTCTTCCTCAGGGCCTGCCGTCGTGGTCGCACGGGCTGGAGGCGGCGGAGGCAGCGCGCGCGCGGCTCGTCCGCTGGGCGTGCGGTGAGCCCCCGCCGGAGCCCGACCCACCGAGGAAGAAGATGCCGCACGCGCTGCGCCGCAGGTGGCCGCTGTGCCCTTGCCTGCAGGTAAGCATATACCTCGATAATTTGCTCCATCCATAGTGTGTAGAAAGCCATTTCAACATCCTGGTAAATGCAACGTCTTCAGTGTACCATTAAATAGATTTTTTCGTTCGTGTCTCGTACGCACGCTTAAATTGGAGTTCACTGTAACTGCATGGTAAAAGTAAATATATGTTACTAGCTGCGCCCCGCGGTTTCACTCGCGTGGTGATGAAAAACGGCAATGATGATGGTGAAAAGTAGCCTATTTTACTCTTTATAACATCAAGTATCTAGCATCTGTCTGTGAAAATCCCGTCAAATCGTTCCAGCCGTTTTGGAGTCCATAGGGAACATACATACACACACATATCGCCTTTTATACATATGGAAGATAATATCTATACCACACAGCTGGTTTGTAAGGCTGCGGCGGTTGTTTTTTATGATTTTTTATTTAGTAATAGGTTTACTTTTGACTGATGTTATGACATCATGCGGTCTATGATAGATAGAGCACGCTTGCCTAGAAGAAACGATAAATTAGCATACCGAATTATTATTATCAGAATGATGATCTATATTTGTAGTAATTATTACCTACTCGCGGTAGGCATTATTAAAGGCAAATTTGACGAACAACTTGCCTTGCCTAGCTTCTCTACAGTTTCACAAAACGTTCATCCTTTCATCTGCATGTGACGCATAAATATGTATATAGTGATCCACATTCATGAACATGAACACGTTCTTAGAGAATTGTTCCGGGACGTCTCAGTTGGCTAGATCGAGACTAGTATCTTGATTCTAGACTGGTAATCTAATACCTCGGTATCGGGTTCTGAAATCGTTCGCAGGGCAGATTTGTGTTACTTTCGCCGTTATGCTATAAAATATCAAGGACTGAAGGTTCCTGTGCCGTTACTAATACTATAAAAGTAACAAAACCTTAAAGAACCGAATGAGATGTACAAGGGAAGTAAGTGGCTTTCCCGCTCTTCTGGCTTCCCTCATCATTAATCTACTTAAAGTTGTCCACTGCATGACATATGCCCTCCTAAAGAACGCCGATTGACACTATCTTCTTCTTTACACACTCGATTGTCACGAGCCGTCTTTCTCAGGGCATTGCTTCCTAAAGTATGTTAATCAGGTATATATTGATCTTTCAATCTCTTGGTCAACTATTCATCATCAGTTATTTATAATGTTCAACCGAGATGCCAGTTTTAATCCTTGTCTTGGATTTCGTCACCTTGCTTACTGATGCAACCATGACACTATACATAATTATGTAAATCAACAACTTTAACACTCCTAACACAGTTTTAACTCCAATAGTGTCAATTATAATTTTTTCATCATTAGAAATGGCATCATCTCTTACATGAATAATTCATGAAGATCTCGCTACTGCGTACGTTATTTTAGTAGCTTTTAACTGACTTGAAATCGTACATGCATAATTAAAGTAAACTCTGACCCTAACGTCACGCTTGTAATAATTACAAATTAGGATTTCAAAAGAGAAAAGTTGTTAATATCATAAAGATCCGTGTCATTCACAGGCGTTTCATTCACATCTATTTTAATTTATACAAATGTAAATGTCTTAACGCATCCTGCGTTTCTTTTACGATAGATCAGTTCAGTTAGCATCCATAGTTTGCTATTTAGTGTCGTTTGTATTCTATAACGTAAGATAGGCTTTCGAAATATTGTTCTTTTTGAGATATTTGACTCCTTTATTAGTGTTTTATGGCTCTCTCATATTATCTCTTAATAGTTTTATTTGATTGCTTATCATTATTATGATGTAAATTTATAATGTAAATTACAAAATATGTAAAAAAAACACTCTTTTTATTTAGTGATGAAGCATTAACATCGTTATTTTCGCAACTTATAATTCACTTACACATCTTTTGAACTGGCCATTGAATACTCAGTGGACCCTTAATAAACAGTAAACACGTTATAATAAAGTCTCAGCTTTTCAATTACTAGACGGATGCTCAGCAAAGTGTGTTGGATTCACAAGTTTCATATTGAATTTCATTCATCAATGGTATCTTAAATTTTAAGATCTCTAACCTAACTTACATTCTGTACTTCAAACTACATTACAAATTATAATTGTACTTAAAATTTGAAATCAACGTGTGTCCAACCACACTCTCATGTCTGCAATTTTATCTAAATCAAAGAACCTAATCTAGAAAATCATGCTTATTAATGTTTGTTTTGGTCATCTTGATTACCCAATCGTGATGACCGTGATGCCAACAACATTCGAGTACGCTCAATATGCCAGCTGTTTCAACTTGCATAATAGTAATGAGCTTTTTGAACTGAACACAATCGATCTGTAACGATACTACTCAGAACAATCCATATCCGTTGAACTGAGCAATGTCAGTTATGCCAAGTTCAAGAGTTGACTCGGTGATACACCTAATTGAATGGAACGACGTGAGTCTTCTGTCAATGTAACAATGAGACCACTTACGAACGTTTTAAAATATTTTGAAACTGTTTTTGCAACATTGAACTGATTAGGGTCTGTGTTTTTTAAAAGGTCATGTCAATTTTTGATGCAAATGTCTATGAATTATGGGTTATGGATGGGAAAGGTAATTTCATGGAGAAGAAAATAAAACCTTCTATGTTTATAAAAATCGTATTCATTCATCAAATCGAACCTTATCTTTATTGAGTTCTAAAACAAGACCGTATCAGCTTTAAGTTTACTAACAACGATCGTCAAAGGCAATGCCATGCCAGCCAGGGTCAGAAGCTCCCGAGCGACTCATTGTCCACAATTAACTATCGATTAATCGAATGCAATTAGAGCGAGACAGTATTTAAGATAAGACGGGACGTAGGTGATTTGTCTATAGGGACGTCATTACTGAGTTCGTCTGTCTTTGAACCGTATTGTGTTTTATTGTTGAAGATTTATAAGACTTGTTTATTGTGATTGTGACCGAGGAAATTATAGCGATAATTGAAATTACACACAAGTTCGTTGCCTTTACGGAACGTTGTGTCGTATAGTCGTCATTAAAGTTTCAGAAATGAGAGTTTAGAAAATGTTGTAGGTGTTATGTGATTTCAGAGACTTAAAATACTCTCCGAGCTTTCAAGTTTTAAGAACAAAGTGAAGGTTTTGAACAGCACATGTGATTTTAGAAATGCCGAAATCAAACAAAGACAAGCGTTTCAATTTCTCACTTCGTAAGAAAAGTTTGGTGATTGTGAAATCTAACGTAAGTGCTGAGAAAAATGTAAGTGTTAAAAGAGTTGTTAGCGAACATATGGTATCTGTTGATCTTTCCTAGAATGGAACTAGTGCTAATGTTACTGATGCTAGAGTTAAGCCGTGCGTCTGTTTTTACAGAAACACAATGTTGTGTTATGCCATCATAGGTTAACAAAAACTATCAATATTGTTTGAAAGTTAACCTATAGTAACAATTTGTTTTTGGTTTTATAAAAGGTTTGGTTATTAGAAACTTGAATTCATTGTTTTAGTGTGACCGTTGCCATCGTCATCGCTAAAATTAGTTTTAGCTTGACAATTTACTTAGATCGATAAATTCTCATAAAGCAGCCCTTGTTCAACGTTTGTTCATTTGTCTGGAACGGAATGGTGAAGTCATCGTCGAGAATATTAGGGCTTCTTGTCGCGTTAGGGCTGCCTCTTGATTGTAATATCACTTGCTATAGAAAGTACAACTTTGTTATATTGTGTTACATTATGTATTTCGAGCAATTGTATTAGAATTTACGATGTAATAATATAAGTGTAAAATATTGTATTGATTTGTTAGAGATGTTAAGAATGGTATGGTATCCGTATTTTTAATAAAGGATGGAACATAATTGTAGCATTCAAAGTAAATATGTTCAAACATACCAATTTTGGATGATTTGTAAACTATTTATTACCAATTGTTAGATTAAAATTGTAAAACAAGAATGTTTGCTAAATAGATGTAGTATCGAATTTATGTTACAGATTAAATTAATGGAATCATATTAGCCACTATTAAAAGATAGCCTATACTATAGATAGGTTTATACATCACTTTTTTATGAAGTGTATCCTTTGCGAAATATGGCCCGCCAATGTGGCAAAAAGTGCTCTCCCTCCCCTTTTCTTCTAAACTATTAGACAGAGAAACTTGTAACTTGCCAGGCTGATAGGACATTAAAAACCTACATGCAAAATTATTTCGAACATTTTCTGATTTTAATTTATAGAGATAAATTGTAATATATTCAAGACGGTCATTGGCCTTCTCGTATCATGATCTTAACAAACAAAGTTTTCGTAGTTGATTTATTTTTTATTAAACCAAAAAAGCATATATTATGTCGGGATGATGCATCTTTGAAATTTGGCTGTCCACCCAGCTTCATTCGTTCAATTTTTTCTATTACTAACCACCAATTACTGCAATATGCATGTGACTACAATTGCATGGCTCTGGCTACTGAACCTTACCATATGTGTGTCGACACGCTCTTGGCCAGTTATGAGATATTCTTGGCCAGTTATTTTTTTGGTTTATTTTTTATTTTTTAGTTATCTTTATTTTTATTTATTTAGTTATTTATATATTTTCTCCGTCTCCATGCGCAATTTGTTTCAATATGCGGAAACTGCTAAATGGTTTTTAATTATTTAATATATAAGTAATCTAGTTATTTATCACTGTATGTTTTCCAAATAAAATAAAAATATATTCGACGGTATCCGTACCATCAGACTAACCATCGCATCGTCCGCAGTTGCGTAAGCTTTCAAGGAAATAACTACTTAGAATTATCTAGTGCATAAAGGCTGCGTAAATAACTTTATTGCCTGAAATTATTTTCCGTTGAATATCTATTATAATTTTATACGATATATTTTCATAATCAAGCAATAATAAATTCCATTGTTTTGTCTTTATCTAGGGTAAATATTTGTTGCACTGATCGTGACCTCATTTCGTTATTTGCTTTCGTATTAGACTTAAGATAAAGATTTGTTTGTTCCTGCGTTGTTGCTCTCTAATAATCATTTATTGTGATGTGCACTCACTCATTCATTCAACAATTTTGAAGTTATGACTCCGTCCCTGTCTAACAATTTTAATCTTACTGTTCACTGTAATTTAAAATGACCTTAGTTGCAAAATAAATTTTCGTTTTTGTTTGTTTTTAATGGATTTAAACTCAGATTGTTTATTGGTTCCATACGAAGGTTCTATACGGTACAAGATGGTAAAAATATTAAAATTATCAAGTACATAGTCTTATATTAACCCTGTTGGACTCAGCATATAAGGCGTGGGGAGGATGGTGGACTGGCCAAGTGTTTGACCAGAACTCACTAGTGGTCTAAGGTGGTAATCGAGTCTGCCGGAAAATACGGAACGTCAGATATTTTTTTTTAAATTCAGTATCCAATTTCTTTAAAATTTTGATAGAATTGATGTAACTGAAATTATAATAAAATAAAATTTATTAACAATATAAATTACAAAATTAAAAATATATGTAAGTATATATTATATCATCATCATCATCATCAGACAGATGACGATAACCCATGAGGAAGAAAGGTTCTTGAGTGGAGAACCGGAAGACGCAGCGTATATAGGTAGACCTTCCCACTAGATGGACTGACGACATTGTGAGAGTTGTGGGCATCCAGTGGATGCAGATGGCAGGATGTCGTTCAGTGTCGAGGCCTATGTTCTGCAGTGGACGTCTTCTGGCTGATGATATATTATATATATAAAAAACTAGTATAAATATATATATATATATATATATATATATATCTATACATATAATAAAAACGTAGAGATAAAAAAATCTGTAATTACGAGATAACAAAAAAAAAATCACACAGGTCGTCTTAAAATAAGCAGCTGAACACGATAGGACAGTTTTTAGAATTTTTGTCTGTTTGTTTGTTTGTTTGTTTGTTTGTTTGTTTGTTTGTCCGCGCACATCTCCTAAACCACTGGACGGATTTAAATGCGGTTTTCACGAATATGCTTAGAAATTACCAGATTAAAACATAGGCTATCTTATTTCATTTATTTTAATTCTTTATTTTTACATAAACGAAAATAAAAATCAATGATTTATTTCTTCGTTACCCGAAACGTAATATGAGGATCGTCACATAGCCTCAAGCAAGGAGATCCAAAGTACAGAGAATGTTATTGACATAGCCATTAAAATTTTGAAACTGTCAACTGTCATTCGGTTAATCAGTTTAAATTTAAAGAAGGTTCCTTAACCTTCTTAGATGAATGAACGTGTAGATCAAGCATGTTATAGGCCTTACAACCTCTTTGGTGATTCATTCCAGTGCATGGAGTAGGAGTGTGGCGTACTCGTACTCCTTGCGCCAACCTTCGTGAATTTCATTCCAATTTTCCACGACGTGTGGCGCTGGGGCGCGAAAAGAAAAAAATAAAAGAACACCGATTTTCAAATGGAATTGTCATTCGCTTTTTCTAAGATTTGCCTAAGATTTTTCTTTGCATTAAATTTATAATTTCTTTCGGACTCAGCTATTTTCTTCCATTGTCGGTAGCTTAACCCTCTCCTTCTATATAAATAGTACAAATCTACTATAATTGGTGACCACTGAATGGACCGTACACCACCGACAAAGGTCAGAATGCCGCTAGATCGTACTGATAGCACTGCGGCTGACACGAAGAATAAAGATGATGACAATGTATTCCGAGTTGGCGTGCGAATTCCACCGTTTTGGCCCGAGAAGCCGGCGATTTGGTTCGCCCAGATCGAAAGCCAATTCGCGATTTCCAACATCACTGCAGATAGCACCAAGTTCTACTATGTGATTGGACAACTTGACCCGCAATACGCAGCTGAAGTCGAAGACATCATCGTCAACCCGCCTGTGACCGAGAAGTACGAAAAACTCAAGCTGGAGCTAATTAAACGTTTGTCCGCATCAAGAGAAAAAAAGGTACAGCAACTTTTAACACACGAGGAGCTAGGTGATCGTAAGCCTTCTCAATTCTTACGTCATCTACGACACCTAGCAGGCTCCGGAGTTCCAGAAGACTTTTTACGCATGATTTGGACCAGCCGCCTACCGAACAGCACGCAGACCATCATTGCTTCGCAGCAGATGACGTCATCACTCGATGTGCTGGCAGACCTAGCCGACCGCATACATGACGTTGTCCCTATAGCCCAGGTCGCATCTACATCCAGTACCACACCGGGAAGCTCCAAGCTCCATATTACATTCTCATGGTTTTATTCTATGTTAGCATTTAAAACACGAAATATACCGCATCCTATTTTAATACAGTCCCGCGAATAGAAATATTCAAAAAAGGCCCTTTGTACATGAAAATAAACCTATACAACAAAATTCCGGACGCAATAAAGAAAGAAAGAAATAATATCATTTTTCCAGAACCAACTTCGTAAGTTTCTAACCCAAAAATGTTATTACGAGATAAAATATTTATTCGACGATAATTTTAGAAAATTATAATTAGGAAATAAATATCGATATATAAATAGTTAAGAAAGTGGCGTCATAAGTTTTGTATCATCTCATATATAATTAAGTAACCTATCACACTAAGTATGTTTTTTTTTGTTTTGTAAAATTACTTCACCCTAGGTTAAGTTTGAATAGTATATATAATATTTATGTAATAGATTGAACTATACTTAAATTTATATGTTTATGTCTGTGGTCTGGTTTTGTGAACAGCCACTACATACGTCATTGCTGCACCCTTTATGCAGGGTATATAAACTTAGCTTCTAGAAGAATACAGTGTATATTTGCAATAAGAATAAGAATATAGAAATAATTTTATTTCACTGTGATATTTTAACAGATAAAGAGAGTAGTTCCATTTCATGGCTTTTTAATCAAGGTATACATACAAATGCACGCGAAATCAGAAATAACTAGCCAAGAGCGTGTTAAGACAAGCATTATGTCAGGGTTCCGTGGCCAGCGAAACTGGCCGGAAATATACTTTTAATGGTTTAGACAAAAAGAAAATTTCAAAACATGCTCTGCACTGTGGTAATAAATAACACCGTCAACAGTTTTCAAATCAAAAAGATAATTTTTGATTTGAAAACTGTTGACGGTGTTATTTATTACTTTTATGATTCTATCAATACTTCACACAGGGCGACTTAAAATAAGCAGCTGAATTTTTGTTTGTTTGTTCACGCACATCTCCTACACCCCTGGAAGAAAATGCGGACGGATTTAAATGCGGTTTTCACGAATATGCTTAGCTATGACCAGCTTGAAGTATATGCTATGTTATTTTGCGCAAGGCCGGATTAAGGGAAGAAAAAAGAATTGAAGGTTTATATGAAAATCTACGCGTACGAAGTCGCGGGCAAAAAAGCTAGTATATATATAAAACTAGTATATATATACTAGTTTTTTTGCCCGCGACTTCGTACGCGTAGATTTTAGATAGATAGAAAACTATTGTTCACACCAAAAATTATAAACGTACATAAAAAACAACTTAAAAAACAAGTAAAACAATTGGCGGCCTTATCGCTATAAGCGATCTCTTCCAGGCAACCTTAAATATCATTAAGATTTTCATATAAACCTTCAATCCTTTTTTCTTCCCTTAATCCGGCCCTTGCGCAAATTAACATAGCCTATACTTCAATCTGGTCATAGCTAAGCATATTCGTGAAAACCGCATTTAAATCCGTCTGCATTTTCTCCCAGGGGTTTAGGCGATGTGCGTTAACAAACAAACAAAAATTCTAAAAACTGCCTCAACATGTTCAGCTGCTTATTTTAAGTCGCCCTGTGTGAAGTATTGATAGAAGCATAACAGTAAAAACACCGTCAACAGTTTTCAAATCGAAAAGATAATGTGACCACAGTGCAGAGCATGTTTTGAAGTTTTCTTTTTGTCTAAACCATAAAAAGTATATCATGTCATGTCGGGATGATATATCTCTGAAATTTGACTGTCCAGCTTCGCTCGTTTAATTTTTTTATGACCATGCAATTTCTGATCTATATGAATATGACCACAAGCACAGATATACACTAGATCTGTGACCACAAGTATGGCTTTGGCCACGGAACCCTGACATATGCTTGTCTTGCAAAATGCATTGGATTGAATCGCCAAAGAGGTTGTAAGGCCTATGTTTTTATAACATCCTTGATCTACACGTTCATTCATCTAAGAAGGTTAAGGAACCTTCTTTAAATTTAAACTGATTATCTGAATGACAGTTGACAGTTTCAAATTTTTATAATGACTATGTCAATAACATTCTCTTTACTTTGGACCTCCTTGCTTGAGGCTATGTGACGATCGTCATATTACGTTTCGGGTAACGAAGAAAATAATCATTGATTTTTTAATTTCTTTTATGTAATAATAAAGAATTAAAATAAATTATATAACATAGCCTATGTTTTAATCTGGTAATTTCTAAGCATATTCGTAAAAACAGCATTTAAATCCGTCCAGTGGTTTAGGAGATGTGCGCGGACAAACAAACAAATAAACAGACAAAAATTCTAAAAACTGTCCTATCGTGTTCAGCTGCTTATTTTAAGACGCCCTGTGTGATTTTTTTTCTGTTATCTCGCAATTACAGATTTTTTTATCTCTACATTTTTATTATATGTATAGATATAGATATTAAAAAAAAGATTTATTAGGTTTTTGCCAGTATAACACCGAACATTTAACATCAACGTGGTCTACCTATGACCACGGACTCTGCAAAGTGTTCAAAACTTCAGGAATTAAAATAATGTAAAATACACATGACAAAATCTGTTAAAAGGTTTTAATATAAAAAATATTTATAGTAATTTTTGTCAGGAGTATGCTGTTACAAAATATTTTTTCACTCCGGTGCCGGTGAAAAGTCGCAAAAAACATGATCGATGTTTTTATGCTGTTCATCCTCATTGAATCCTTTAGTAACTCCATCAACCCTAAGTTCATTGGATTCGCAAGACATTGACAACAGTTCACGGAGCGTAGCGCAGGCGCCGACAAAGGTCATGGTGACTCATAAAACTCGCATTCGTTCGTGCATAAGTGCCGTTTAAGTGAAATGTATGGAAGGAAGGAAGATAAACGAATTTTTAATTTACAAATGTTTGAAAATTAAAATTGCTTGCTTTGTCGTGTCATACTTTCTTGCTTATCAGTCCGCTTTTGACCACCAACTTGCCTGTTGGTAAGCGACGATGGAGTACGCTATCTGAGAAGATCGGTGCTTAACATCAGGTGACTGGGTCAAACGAAAGCCTATCATTAAATAATAATAATAAAAACACAGATCACAGATCATAGATATCGATTCAGAAAAGATTTAAGAGCTCTAGGGCCTTACGGCTAACTATTAACGCGGCCTCGAATTAGCACTGAAATAGCGCAGTTCGGAAAATCACGCGAACGAGAATCTTAACGTGCTGAGATTCGGTTTGTGCTCGCGCATCTTTTCTCATCAACTTTTTTTTTTTTCTCTGTGTTAGGCCTGCGTTTGACCGCCAACTCGCCTGATGTTAAGCGCGATGATCATTCTACGATGGAGCACGCTTGCCCAGAAGAAACCGATTCACTCGAGATTTGAAGACACCCGGATTGTAACCATCGGGGAACACCCATTCCGGCAGCGCATTCCAGAAAAACAGAATCGCTTAAAACAGTTAGCAGTAACGTCTCTGTAGTGTTTTTTTTTTGTCAGTTTAGAGATACACTGCATACTTTCATCACTATATAACCTTGCAAGTACCGGTTGCTAGTCTAATACGGCTTGAATACACAGAAGCGACATAACCACTGCCATTCCGTTTGTAATTGCAAATTACATGTCAATTATCTTCACTTCGCATAAAATGGCAGTCAATGTTACTTTGCGAGGTTTTTTCTGCGTGTCCGTTTCCTCGTCGGACACATTTTACCCGTCCCTTTATGGAAGGAAACCAATGCCTTCCTCGTTTCGATTACAAATGAAATCGTGATTGTAATGCTTTAGGTATTTAAAAGACAGTAAGTAACTTAAGTTTATTTTTAGTCACCATAAAAATAGTTGATGAGAATTGGGAACATGGGGAATCAGGGAAGTACTTAGTCAAAATCCTTTCGTATTTTTTAGAAATATCATTTTATAATAAGACGTTACAGAGACCCAGAAAAGTATACTTACTACAAGCATAATCATAATATTTAAAATTCCTTGCTACATTACCATCTGACGGCACCTGCAGTGCAAATACCGTTCTATATCGATCAACAAATTTGACAGTTAAATCAACAAATTCGATAAAATGGCATTTGATCTGTACTCGCTATAATCGATTATATGGCATTTCATCGAATTTGTTGATTTAACTGTCAAATTTGTCAATCGATAAAGAGTGGTACTTGCACTGCTGGTTCGATCCTCGGCCCTGCACCAATGACTTATGTAGTACTTAAATAAATTATGTGCAGTTTCGATGCCATCGCTCAAAAACGGGGAAAGAAAATATCGTGAGGAAACCTCAAAAACCTCAAATCAGACATATGACATTCACCAGCATTCACTGGGCCAGCATTGTGGATAAGGCCTTCCTCTCTCTCTGAGAGCAAGCTTGTGTCCCAGCAGTGGGAACATACCAGGCGGATAATGATTTAGATGATCTTTATTTTTGAATCAACTGAAAATATAATATGAACGAAGTTGAAGATCAACTACAAGCAACTGGTGACATGCATTTATTGACACACATTCTATGCGCATGCATAAGTTATAAGTTGCTTTACGGTCTATCATTGTATGCTTTTCCCATGCCTCTTTTCGATTGTATTACGCTAAGAGATTATGTTCTCTCTTGATGAATGTCTTCAACGAAACAAAAACTCTTGACAGTTTAATACGAACAGAATGTAAACGAAGTCGTATTTACTGAGAATAATTTACGTATTTTTATTACTTCATTATATTCATCGGTATTCCACATTGTATGGGCAAGATGGATGTCTGAAAGGAAAGTTAATGGAATCAGAGTTGGAGAAAATATCTTGTACAATACGTATTTGTGAAATTGGAAAGATGTCTGTTTAAGAGATGCAATGGTTGATTCACCATTTAAGTAAAATGTCATGAAAATGCCTCTTTCTTTAGTTGCGCTTCTCATGTCTGAGAGACAACCTACATCCACCTCTTTCTCTGTCTTTTTCTGTCTTCGGTGATGTGAGACGTCCTGGGTCTCTTCAAAACAAGAGTGAATAGGCAGCTCATGGGCAAGCGTGCCCCATCTTAGACCGCATCTTTGATTACTATCAGGTGAGTTGTGGTCAAAAGGTAGCCCATTTCATCATTAAATAAAACTGACACTTGTGTGCGATTTGTATAGCCAGCCATGGTGTTAAGAATCTGCGAGCGAATAAATATTATTTGTCATGATTGTCATCATTGCCTACCATCGACACTAACGTGCGCTATCAGCCCACGAAACTCGAAGCAAAACAGATTGCATCACAAAATCGTATCGCTAATCTGTAACAAATGTAACCCGGTCAGATAATAAAATTCTAACTAAATATGTTCTGTTATATTTCAGAATGATGAGCCCCCCGAGATCACGTACTGCGTGGTGGGTGGCGAGGGGGGTCTGGCGCTGCAGGCCGTCACCCCCACACACCCCATGCCGCCGCCTCACGAGCTCGACGCCAAATTTGCTGAGCTGGTGGTGAGTACTCAACTTGATCCTGATATAGTAGTGATAGTGAACAGCGATTGTAATAGAATTCACACGAAAACTCACTCACACAAGAGGAAACTTGGGACTGACAAATAAAGGTGTATTTAGGTTTTTACATCCTTATGGCCTCATACCTGCCTCCATCCGAGGTAAGATATAAAATCTCTCACCTCTTTAGGCATTTGAGTGGTAAGTCTAGTATACCAGCTTATGTAACCAAACCACTGTAACCAGCAGTTGGTGACTGGGCTGGCCATTCAAAACCTCTGACTGATTAATCATGGTCTTATAGATATGGATGGTATGCTCAGAGCTTGTATATGAGAATGTTAAGCATGTTTAAAAGTGTATGTGGACACGTCTTAAAATGAGTTCTATTTAGGCTCTACAGAGTGATAGCTTCTTATGCTATGCTCATCTAGACCATTATCAATATAATTCTTAATATAAACAACTTGGTACAGTTCCGTAACCAAAGCCTGTAATTGTAGTCACATAATGTGACTTCACTGTGAATGTGACTTTTCATAGTCCTGAAATAAGTGGTTTTAAAAAATTCGAACTAACGAAGCTTTGTGGACTCAGCTAATTGAACATAGATGTATCATCCCGACATAACATATGTATATCTACATTTTACGATTTAGTCAATAAGAAAACCACTAGGGAAACGTTCGTTGCTAAGATCATTTTACGAAATGATCAATGACCTTTCAGCTAGAACGTCTTGAATACATTACAATTTATCGCTATAACTGACAAAATTATAATCAGAAAATGCTCGAAATAATTTTGCATGAAGGTTTTGAATGTCCTGTCACTATGACAAGTTACAAGATTCTATGTCTAATAGTATAGAAATGCGGGGGCAGAACGAACTTATAAGGATTCCTTGTAGGACTGCGGATGAGGAACTCTAAAACCCGACATCAAAATTATTAAGTGCTCTCAGCGAATTTAGCTATCCAACTTCGCTGAGCGCTCTACCAAAATTATTACTATTGCCGAATCAACAGGCACTTGAACAATATTATTCGTGCTCAAAAACTGTTACGCCAAAGTTACTGAAATTTTAATGGGACCACATCGAGAGCTACCTCTACTTAATAAAAAATAAATATCACGTAAAGTGGTTCATATAATGTCGTAGTAATTGATGTACATACATTTAAAAAAAAACGGACTTTTAAGTACCTCTTGAATAAGAATTGTGTGTAAAAGTTCAGTTTGTAATTTTCATCACTAACATAATATTCGCTCAAAAATATATACTGTTACCTCATCAATTAAAACAACTTCAAACAATAACTTTAATTATTTTAATGCTCAAAAGAATTTTAATAAAACAATTAATGTCTCATAACAATATTATGGAGAGTTTTCATAATATGCTTTGCTCTCGTTCGTTAGAAGCGTTCCCATCATTCTGTGCTTAATTTCGTCATTGTATCACTAGAGCTACATCAGCTTATGCAATAACTATTTTTGTCATTATCTCTGGCAGTTCGCTTAACTCGAAGATTTTCTTGTCAAGTCAAGAAAACGCATCAGAAATATATTTCACAATTATGTATCTATCATCATTGGTGTCCTCGATTCCATGCGATTTGCCTGGGAAGAGCTTGTCGACATGCGCTGAAGCAATCTTTTATGTTTCTTCAGTTTATGTTAAGATTTTCATATTGTTACAATCTTGTCGCTTCACATGCCAATGCGTTTGAAAATGTTCTTACTGCTTAGGAAAAAAATAGTCACATACCTTCATAATCATACTATCTAATTTAATGCGATAAAGTTACAAACCTATTTACTTTAGCTAGTAAATATCACAAAGCGTGAACCTTTTATTACTCACACCCTAATTCTATGCTCCTTGTTTTTAATTGACATATTTACGAGCATTCAATAAACTCCGAGCACTTACCTACATTTATTACGACAGTAGTTTCTCATTAAATTGAGTCTAAATTAGGGCCCGGAACAAAGGTATTGTCGAGAATTGAAATTAATGAGGCATTACGTACTGTTTAGATACGTTTTATTGTATTCCTACAGGGTGATCTACTTGGTCCCGTTCTATTTCTTCCATTCAATCACTTCTATTTTAGGTTCGAATCGAAATTGTAACGGTCCTTGCAGGCGATAAAGCATTACAATAATGGTTTCCCATAAAACAGGCTATAAATCAGCGTCTGTAGGTGTTGTTGAGACAGATGAGGTGTAGTTACTGCGAACGCTTAGAAGATCGGACAACTTTCACAATACGCTTCAAGCTTAGGGCTGACTGTTTTACTGAAAAATTGATTGCTCTCATTATGTATCCAAGTAAATTCTTCAGTTTTTTTATTGTTATCGTATGGTGCGATATTCATTAATACTTTTGATTCCAGACTATTTTCTTTTACAGGGTGTAATTTAAAGATCTGCGAGTATCATTGTTCCTTTATTTCTAATCACGTCATAGAGCAACCACCACGTGGCTGGTCTTACTTCTCAATATTAGTTAATCCTTAAGTATTTCATTACAAACTTATTGTTCGCAAGCTACCCCTAAAGTTTAACCGATCAAATATCAAGTGTACGATATCGTAGGTGGCGTTTAATTTGATTTACTACCTGCCACAGCCTCAGTGCCTTGCAAATTGCTTCGTTTTATATCCAACCCGTTATACGTCGTCCGGTATTTACCGGGCCTTTATCGAGTTAACAGATCGCTGTTATAAATAATTATAACCTCTATGTACCTTACGAATGTTTTCTGGTGCAGTGACCACAGTTCGCAATGAACTCTAGTTTCGGCGGTTAGTCAAAGTTGTCCAAAGGCTTCCAACCTGAGCATCTGAGCATACCTACATCAGGCAAACTTCTTTTTTTATTAATAATTTCACAAACAACATGAAACCTACTTTTTTTGGAAGGAGCCTAGCCTATTTCTACGCATATTGTATTGGCATTATGTATATATTAATTATGTAAGAATCTTGTTTTATGAGAAACGTAGCGTTAAATTTAGCTTTCTGTCCGGAAGTATTACTAAACAATTTGTTACTGTCACACGTCTAACGCCGACTTACTATTGAATGATAAGATTTATGTACTTACGCAACGTTTCAATAATTGGTACTTGTATGAGACTAGATTTATCAAAACAGGCTTCCTTTTCACATAGCCCATCAATAGTATACCCAGAGGGCGTATTTTGTGTGTTTAATAAGTTAATCGTATTTGCTATCGATTTCGCTCGATTAAGTTATTAAAATACCTGTTAATAAAAATCGAAGTACAATATTTAATTAGTCTTTTTATCGCTCTATAACTTTAAAGCGGCTGCATCAACGAAATTTCACTTAGTGCCACCCAAACCGGTCTAGAGACGGCTTCACACTGTTGTATGACCGTAATACTTGAAACATATTAATGTAATTTCAACGCTTTTTCTTCTGTGTAAGTTTGCAAATTACCATTTTAAATGCATATTCCTCCGAAATACGGAAGTAAAAGTTATTTTGCTTGATTGCTTCTACAAACGATGGGAACCTTAAATTTGTAGAATGTTCTGAAGATTTTTTTCTTTCGTTTTTACAATAACAAAATGTGAATTGTCATTCTAATTTAAATGTGCCATCACAATCCATCAGGTTACCTAACACAATTAAAGACGGGAAGATGGTGACGCAACACAGATGACTTTCACCACTTATCTTGGATGACATATGTGTACCGATCCCGTCTGATGAAGATGGTCCGGCTCCGGATGACAGCCATTACTGCGTCGTCGTTCAAATGGTTGATATGATATGAATGGCAGATGACCTGGGTCAGTCTATTGGCTTCAATTTCTGCACTTATTTGCAAATTGCAACAATATTCAAAAATAAATTCTCGTTCCCCTTCCTTATTTTAGATTGGTCGTGTTTTTAAGGATATTGAGAAAGTTACAAACATACTTGAAGGGTCTACTATTTCATTACTCAAGATATTCAAATTTTTATTCTGACAATTCATTCTATAAAGTAATCGATCACTTTGACGGCCAACATTTTAGATAGGAAGAATGACTTCTGTGTTTGTTTGTCAAAACATAGCTTTGTAACATTCATAACACAAATCACTTTACTCCTTCTTCCCATAAAGCATTAGCATCTATTTGCGTTGAAATCATCTTCATCATGATTTCTAAATTCATTGAAATTTTTGTGTTGGCAAATATCTCAGTTGTGTATCAGCCAAAATTTCTTTACATGTTAATCATTATGATCGATACCGATGATATTTCGCTATTCACGCTTATGAGTCAGCGAGTCTTGAGATGACAATACAGAACTGACCATACGCACTTTCTCCCGACCCCTGCTGGTTCCATGGACCTTGATTGGCATGTCTACTATCTGCCATCTAGCGACCATAATTATGATATATTTGGTACTTTGTTTAAATAAAGCTTTGTATCGTTATGTTACTTATGCGTAGATAATCTAGACTGACCCTGACAGGCGGTCACTTTTCAAACAAGATTCTTTACAAACAAAGGTCCAGACGTAATATTTGCATTTAGCTTTGAATACCGCTCCGTGAACGAGTTTATATTATTTTCTAGCGCATTATCGAGTGGTTATCGTGAATTAATTTCTGAATAGCCTTCGTCGAGTCACGAGAGATCGCGATCCTTTTGTCACGGTGTATCTAGACTAGATTATGTATAGAGCTGCTAGCAGCCATTCATCCCAACCCACGGTAGAATGCTGTCAAGTTTGTGACCTAACCTAATTTATGCATGAGTTGTTACCCCGTCGTTGAACGCTAGTATAAATACTATTGCCATATTGTTTCTCTAGCTATGTCTTATTTTAATTTCTGCGAAGACTCTAATTTAACATTTTAATCATCAGCACCTCTTTGTTTGAATATTTTAGAAAGCGTGTTGGTTGTTAGATCTTTTGTTTAGGCTTAGACTGTCATGACATCTCGACAGATTAATTTATTCCTTCTTTCATCGCTATCACTAATGAATTCATATTATTTACGAGTCTTTTCACTCGTCAAGGCTGCTTTAGGCGTGAACTTTTCACAGACAGTTCGACGTCGAACGCATGATCTTTTAACTTGTCGGGGTGTCAAAGTTCGGTGGCGCTCGGCTGTCGTCGCTAATCAGCGCACGTCCGTTCGTGCCTGTCAGTCGGCTTGTCAAACTGACGCGTCGGATTTGTTTCAATGCGCGAACGCAATGATACGATGTATCATTTTTACAACTTATTTGAATTGTTTTGTTAATGTCCTTGACAGTGATAAAACTTTCCTTTACAAGCTCTCACCGTACAACTCAGAATAGTAGCTTCTAGTTAGAGTTTCAATTTCATCGTCGTGTGCGCATAATCGTTTTCATTCGAAGCTCATTTGCCTTCGCGCCAAACCTGATGCGTCGTGTTAATCCGTCGAAAGGTTATTCCATAGAAATCCGCTCTCACTAGCTAATGCTGGCGTAGATTATTACTGCACAGTAGACAAGCTTCACTGAATTTATAATATGTTATTAGTTACACTAAATTACATTATGTCATCCCAGTAAACGAATTTTCCAGTTATTTTGATTTATAAACCAAACCACTGAACCAATTTTGTTGAAATATCTATGGGAATTCTGAATGTGTCTGAAATATGACAGTATATCCTTTCAAATAAAATAAGAATTTTCCAAATCGGTTTTTATAAATGACGGAGTTTTGAGTTAACAAACATTAAAAAAGAATTGAGAACTTCCTTTTTGAAGTCGGCTAATAAAACCGATTGTACAAAATGAGTTTTATTAGTAAGTAAGTGAGAACTGCGTGCGAGTGTAAAGTTTGATCTCTGTACTATAACTTCACCGTCACAGAGACGCCGGCGCACCCTTCCCTTCTTTTATACAAATCGGAAAACGTATTCATTTGTATGTATCTAGTAGATAACTTGACGCTTTCCACCGGGCCCGGGAGATTGAAACATTCATCGATTTGCACCTATTCATTCAGACTTGTTTGAGGTGGTGCTGTAGAAATTCAAGCAGAAATTGCATACTAAATTACCCTGTATTTTGACGATGGAAATGCTCGTTTCTCGAGCAATTCTGACATAATATATATTCAAGAATTTATTGCATTCTATGAATAGTTTTACTATGGGGGAACTGTGTTTGTAGGATGATATAGAGAGAAACGGAACAACAGTACGTACTGTAGAGATCTGGAAGCAGGGTAACAACTGATATTTAAACCAAATCTAAAACTTTCGGGTGCCGAAGAAGTTGCTACATTTAAAGTTGTTCTAAGGCTTAATAAAGTCAGACCTAACATGCAATTAGACATATTGCATACTCTTGAAACTTAAGTCTTTTAAATGTAGAGCGTTAAATTAAAGATGTAGTAAATGATATAATAACTATGAATTAAGCTAATGAAATAAACTGTCTAATGGTCAAGATGTCATTGACCGAGTTAATTAAACGCTCGCAGATTTTAAACTAAACGCTCAAATACCTGTGGACGCTAAACGACAAATCAGGCTAAAATTGCTGCACTTTAGAATTTGCTAATGGGCTACTGATTCTTAATTACCACATTGACATACCGGTTTCCTCATGATGTTTTCCTTCACCGTTTTTGAGCAATGGCATCGAAACTGCACATAATTTATTTAAGTACTAAATAAGTCAATGGTGGAGGGTTGGCAGGGCCAAGGGTCGAACCGGGTGGCCTCAGATTGTAAAGTGCATATGCTACCGTTCTGCCTCCACCTCTATGACCATTACGACCACCTATATTAAAGCTAAACACTGTATTATGTCTTCATTTTAAATCTCAATTTCGTTTAATCAGGAGACTTGGGTTTTAAGAGCTTAGGCCTTGTTCAGCCATGATGGTTCGTGTATCTATTTGCATGGATATTGAGTACAATTATTGTGTCTTAAATTACAAACTGCATTTTTTACCCAAACAAAATTATACGCGATTAGTCCCGATAAACTTTTAAAACATGCCTTATGTCTGATGAACATGAAGTTTTAGTCATCGTCAACCTGAATACGTACACTGCTGAACATAGGCCTTTTCCTTTGGTCTCTACACTGAACGACCGCCTGCGATCTGCATCCACTGGATGCCCGCGACTTTCACGATGTCGTCGGTCCATCTAGTGGGAGGCCTACCTATGCTGCGTCTTCCGGTTCGTGGTTTCCTCTCTAGAACTTTTCTTCCCCATCGGTTATCGGTTCTTCGAGCGATGTGGCCTGCCCATAGCCACTTCAAGTTGCAAATTTTAATAGCTATTTCACAATTTTAATGCAAAGTTGCAATGCCTGTTCTATGCAAAGAAGCCCTTTCATCATCCAATAAAACATTTTTTTTTTGTGATCCGACTGCATCTTTGTCATGATCATATATCAGCTCAGTTTTGCGTTCACTTTCAAAGAAATATAAAGGTCATCTAGTTTTCATTATGGCAGATATGCGCTGATGTCATCGTCTGGTCCTTGGTATTTCATCTGAATTTGATTAACCTTACATAACTGGGCGTTATTATACCCTCAGGCTGTTTGTTTTTATAAACACTTATTATTGCAATTATTATTTATAGCAGACAAAAATATTTCTTTGTATTATTATTTATGTTACCTCTAGAGTCTAGTCCGCATCTTTATACAGCATCAATGGGGCCAAAGCCAACACTAATATTCGGGACAGTATTTATCTGGCCCCAAACCAAGCATAGCTTGTACTATGGCTGCCAGAGACTGATATATCAATTGGGCCACAGGGGCAATCAAATCAACACAGACAGGCCTCTTTGTGTATAAAAATAAATTAAACTTTTTGGATTTGGATGCTGTTTAAATTGACTATTGATGCTATGGAGTTACAAATTTATTGGGCTATTAAGGTGATCAACATGTTCATAGGACAACAGATCTAAAAAAAATATGTTCGTAAGGGTATCCTTCCTATTTGAACCCATTGTCACCAAGTCAGGATCTGATGACTCCTCATCAGATCCTCGATCCCTCGATTTCCCTGGAATCCTCATTCCAGGGAAATCGAGGGCAACTCTCAAATTTTATACGCACTTATTACGTTTTTCATATATTTTTGAAGTCGGTTTTTAATGTTTTCCACTTATTATAGATGGAAACAGCCGATATTCATTTCGAAAAAACGACCCCCTTTTTGCTTAGCTTACCAGTTCTGACTAACCCAGCGTGTGAGTAAGTACGAGTGCTCATTTAATCTGTGTTTTAAGGTGAACGACCCACAAGATCTCTAATGATACCTCCACACTTAATCACGGCAATTTTCCATAAACACTGCTCTTATATGCACTAAAGGTGCACTAACTATTCATATAAATGGTGTGCCCTAAAATCTGAATTATGTTTCTTGTAACGACCACCTGGGTAGTAGACTCGCTAGTTAATTAGTAGGCAATCACGATTCTGATCATATATAATTAAACTTTCGGAGAGCAATGCAGCTGATTCGAGCTTTGAAGTTCGCCGTGAAATATTACTTTTAACCACCCGACGCAAAAAGAGTGGCGTTATAAGTTTATCTGTGTATTTGTGTGCCTGTCTGTGGCATCGTAGCTTCCAAACGGCAGAACCAATTTTGATTTAGTATTTCTTATTGAAATGTTACTTGATCGAGGGTGTTCTTAAATATGTCTCAAGAAAATATGTTCTGCCGCGCGTATGAAGATAATTAGCTCTTTTTAACCGACTTCCAAAAAGGAGGACGTTCCAATTCGACTGTATATATATTTAATGTGTGTTACCTCAGAACTTTTGACTGGGTGAACCGATTTTCATGATTCTTTTTTTATTTGAAAGCTGGTGCTTCTCTTGTGGTCCCATTTCAAATTGGTCCAGTTCTGACATTTTTATGAAGTTTATTGATAATTATTATTATCATCCCGAAATTCAGCACGGTTCGAGGGGACGAAAGTCAAAATGAGTACTTAGTTGTAATTCATGTTAAATTAAAATGAATATGATATAAATGAACAAAAGCTTAAAATTAATAATAATTCTCAATATAAAAAACCGACTTTATCAGAACAAGACTAAATTTAAATTGGACCAAATGAGAAGCACCAGCTTTCAAATAAAAAAAAAACATCAAAATCTGTTCAGCCAGTCAAAAGTTTTGTGGTAACAAACTAAAATAAACGAAAATAAACAGTCGAATTGATAACCTCCTCCTTTTTGGAAGTCGGTTGAAAATCAAATCTTCCATTCTTTTTCGTACTGTTGAACTTATCCACACTGTTGACAAAATGTTTAAAGTAACCAGCACAACTAGACCTTGCTTATCCACTTTCATGTACTCTTCCTAGGCTTCATAAATAGCCTTTCTTCATGGCATTCATATTCCTTATTATCTGTTTACTAAGGCTTCTAATGAGCCCAAGCAAGTTTATTAGAAAGTTGTTTACATGTGCTAGTCCATAACCGGTGTCGGAACAAAAGAAGCCCTTCCTATATTTCTTCGACATGACTGCATTTATCATCGTTCAGATCTGTTTGCCTTTCTTTGTCATGCTGGATGGTGACAGGCTTGGTAGTTTCTTAAAAACTGGCTTAATGTGTTTTTTAGATGTTTGTTGTGTGGACTATGAAGATCTCTTCGAAATAATTCATATTTTCTTTTTAGGGTTCCGTACCGAAAGGGTGAAACGGGACCCTATTACTAAGACTCCGCTGTCCGTCCGTCTGTCTGTCTGTCCGTCTGTCAACAGGATGTATCTCATGAACCGTGATAGTTAGTTGAAATTTCCACAGATGATGTATTTCTGTTGCCGCTATAACAATAAATACAAAAAAATAAGGTTCTCCCGTACAGCAAACGTGATTTTTTGCTCGTTTTTATATTATAGATAATGGTACGGAACCCTTCGTGCGCGAGTCCGACTCGCACTTGGCCGGTTTTTGTTCACCGACTTCAAAAAAGGAGGCGGTTCTATATTTTTTTATGTTTGTTACCTCAGAAGTCCGCTATTTATTAAACGATTTCGAAAAAAAATTTAAGTTAATACTTCCAGATTGGTCCCATATAAATTTCATCAAAATCGGTTCAGTAAGTAGTTTTATTTTTAAATTGGAAAAAATAATATGCTATCCAAGTAAACGAAATTGCGTAGCCTGTATCTACTGATTTTGTAATCGGGTTTTTTATATCATCATCATCAGCCTGCATCCGTCCACTGCAGGACATAGGCCTCTCCTAATGCACGCCGTTTTTTTATATCGCTTAGGTTGTAGCACGTTATAGCAGCCATATATTCGATTATCGAACATTCTGTAGAACCTTTACGAAGCGCTTTTATTCCAATTTTATTGTGCGAACTGCTAGTCCGTGGAAAGCGCTGCCTGAATGAGTGTTCACCGATAGTTACAATCTGAGTGTCTAAATCACGAGTGAATCGGTTTCTTCTAGGCACGTGTGCTCCATCGTAGACCGCATCATCGCCGAGCTGACGGCTAAGGGAAAATATAACTACTACTATAACTAAAATTTACTCTGTGTCCCTACCTACAGTTATATGATTATTTACGGGATATTTACCGTGGTAAGGTTGGATATTTACCGTGGTAAGGTTGTGGAAGCAGTTCCCGATATTTCGGCGCAGTTACAGGCACCATGTTCACGGGAAGACTATAACCATAATCATATAACTGTAGTGAACAATCGTGATAGTTTAAAACAGTGTTTTTCTGTGTCGTTTTCGCGTGCGGCAATTACCGCCAGCTAGAAGTCGATAGAGTATGTAATTTTAAGCATTGCATAGCTTAAGTAACGTACCGAGATTGTTATAGCCTTGCCTCGCTTGTGTTTATGTACATACAACATAAACACAAGCGCCCGCCTTTAGTAATCGTCAATGAACAAAGTAAATCATTCATGACAATCATCTAATTCAATATCGAAGTCAAGACCACCTGTCAGGTCCATTCATAATTTAGCCGTTTAAATGTTTAGGTAACTAAAGTCGCCACTTCCGCCAACAATGGTAGGCGGTACCGCCACATACCACGGCAATCATACGTCTGGCGTCGCCTTGGGCGTCGTAACAGCAATTATCCTATCTACCACTTACTTGCATTTCTTGCAGGAGAGTTAATGTGTTACGAGATTATGTCTGGTATGATATGAAAGTGATTTTTTGAAGTAACATGCAGTGATGCTGTAATTACACGACTGACTCCCCAAAAATGGCTTTCGTTATTTAGTTGATTGAATCAGGCGTTGCTTCGCGGAATCATCTTCAAAACTGTTTCTTTGACGAACCTTTAGTGTAAGTGCAATAAGAACTTTGGAATCAGTTATTTTTGTATTATAAATTTTATTGTAAAGACTAGATTTGTTGCCCGCGACTTCGTACGCGTAGATTTTCATTATAAACCTTCAATCCTATTTTCTTCCCTTAATCCGGCCCTTGCGCAAAATAACATAGCCTATACTTCAATCTGGTCATAGATAAGCATATTCGTGAAAACAGCATTTAAATCCGTCCGCATTTTCTTCCAGGGGTTTAGAAGATGTGCGTGAACAAACAAACAAAAATTCTAAAAACTCCCTTAACATGTTTAGCTGCTAATTTTATGTCGCCCTGCAGGCCTAGCACGGGCCGTGGTCAGATTGTCTTTCCACCGTTATTATCCACGCGTAGACGCGACAGAGCTAGGATATATTTATCTCTCACGGAATAAAAACGGCGCAAAAACATTTTTTCCACGGCCGTCGATATATCGACTGTCCCTACGTAGTGAGTACGTAGAGTATCAAAACTAAAAAAAAAACATATATCTTTTAATTGCGCAATTTATTTTATACTTAAGTATCTTTGAATTATGAAAAAATCTAAACATAATATGTTATAAGTTTTCAATTAGCAGGACGTAAAGTACGACGTGGCTGCTACCTCGTAAACTCACGAAACTGAAATTTGACACTTAACGCAGGACCTACTTAATTGAAATATTTTTATGTATAACTCAGGTAATACTCTAGTAAAGTATCGAAACTAGATGATTCGATTCAATACAACGTAGTTATGACAATAAAACCTTTTTGAAACTGGCAGTTTCATTAATTTACCATGAAGATTTCCATTCGATTCCCACCTACGACAAACATTTGTGTGGTGAACATTTGTGTTTGTTCTATGTCTGGGTGTTAATATATATTTAATTATGTATTTAAAAATATATATGTATGTATATCAATCTCTGGCATCCATATTACAAGCTTTGCTTAGTTTGGGGTCAGATGACCGTGTGTACAATAATGTCCCAGATATTATTATTATTATTCATATATATATATATCAGTTTCCAGTGCTTAATTTGACAATGGCACCAGGGAACAGAATACCTAATATTAGATTTCTTGACATATGTTAAAGTTTCTCATTTAACAAGGGAAAGCGTTTTTATCTTTACTAGTATCGTTTTAAAGCCCAGCCTGTCCATAAACCTAATAGTAATAAATGTGTTCATGAAGGTAGCAATGTCTAGTGGCTACTTTGACAATGGCATCAAGGATGGGAATATAATAATAGAATTCTTGACAAACGGTCAAGTTTCTCATATAACAAGAGAAAGCGTTTTTATCTTTACTAGTATTGTTTTAGCACGTCGTGTTCATGCGTTTCTCCTATGTTCATAAATTTGTGAGATTGATCTTGCCTTTCTTCATGGGGAAATCTTTTGCCGTTAAACTTTTAATAAATCGTTACGTTAGCTAATACCTACCATATTTGCCGGTCCGTCACTCATCCTGTCAATTATCTTACTGTCCAGTTTTAAATTGAAGTACCCATGAAGTACCCATAACTTTGAAGCGGAGAAATTTTATGGGAATAGCTTTCTGCTCGAGGCGAAACTTGGTTTGTTTAGAAGGAAAAGTTTTATTATTTCTGGTTGTAGAAAGACCTCTAATTAAAAAAGTGTAACTAACTATCTAATATGTGTAACCAATTATATAACTAACTAATATGTGTAATTAATGACTAAATAAAGTAAAAAATTACGCCCAAAAATACTTTTGATTGCCAAAAATAGAAAATGATCACCAAAATTTATACAAAAGACTCTAAATAAATATTTGTTCACCCAAATATAGTAATTAATATTACAAACACGGTAAAACTAAGACGTTTTCGGTATATTTTTGTTTTTATGAGGATTGATACGACTAAACCTAGTTTTATAGTAAGTAATGTCGTTTTAGGAGTTTTACATGCTTGACTAAATGCCTGTCTTGAAATGTATTCACGTTTCAATTTGTGTGTTCGAATTTAACTTATAAGGAAACTTGCCTAGATTTAGTGCCGTCCGTGTTTTCCTTCACAGAATGAGTTAATGTAAGAACTATTTAAACCAGAATGTTTTGAATTAAACAACTTTGTTTTTAGAAAAATACTGACTTGAAACGTGAACTTATATGATCAAATATGAAAATAATTCTCAATATGAAAAACCGACTCCATCAGCACTGGAGCAAATTGAAATGGTGCCAAATGGGAAGCACTAGCTTTCAAATAAATAAAAAAACATCAAAGTCGGTTCACCCAGTCAAAAGTTCTGCGGTAAGCAACATAAAAAAAACAGGCGAATTGATAACCTCCTCCTTTTTGGAAGTCGGTTAAAAAACAAAAACAATTGAGTTTACCTATTCGATCGCGTTTTACATTAAATTTGCTGATAAATTTCTGAGAAAAGTACATAAGTGTTTTAAGGTTTTTAGTGGGGATTGAAAGGGGATGCTCTGTCCCTTTCCAGCAAAGTGGGTGTTAGTATAGCATTTTCAACGCTTGCGCAAAGGCTAGAAGTCATAACTTACTATAGTGCGCTCACTGTCTAGCATGAAATTATAATACTTATAACTTATTTATTTTTGAACAAATTTTAATTTTGTTTTCTTTGATGGGCTCAATTTATGATCAGCTTTTATTAAGGTAATAAAAATAATTAGGACACATGCCTATTCTAGTATAAATGCTCCTACCATAGAAAAGGAATATACTTACGGTAAATCTTGTAAGAAATATTGTTAAAACAAGATAGTCTGTGATGAGATACTCAACCTCCCTATATTTGTTCACAGGAAGAACTGGACCTGTCAGCGGTGAACAAAGCGGCCATGATGAACCTCCCGGCTGCGAAGAAATGGCAGATATACTGCAGCAGGAGGCCGCCGCCAGGCCAGGTGATGCCGCTCGCGACTGCGCCTCAGGTCGAAGAGTACATCAAGGCACTCAACGAGATCGCTGACGTAAGTTACAACATAACAATTAAGAAATTAGAAGATATTAATCTTAGGAAAATCTATCGGCTTCAATGCCATGTTTATTTTATTTATATTTATTTGCCAATGTGGACGATACATGAGGACAATAGCCGAAACAGACAGATAGCCGATCAACTTTTAGGTCCTTTAAAAAAGTCATCTCTTAAATCCATGTTCACGTCAAACTGCTTCTATTTTTTCCAGGCATTTGCGTCATCTGAAGGTATCCTACCAGCGGAAGCGTGCGCACTAGTCGACGGCCTGAAGACTGCTCTCCGGACGCGAGCGCACAGCTTCGTGATCAAATTCATCAAACAGGGCGGACTGGGCGCGTTACTGGATTCGCTACAACGAGCGCCGAGGGACGATGCGATCACCAGGCATAACCTAATAGCTGGCATCAAGGCGCTCATGAATAACTCGGTAAGTGTAGTCTATTGTTGGGGCTTGGAAGATATGACATCAGCATATTGCTATGTTACTTACTGGTCTTGCCTTCCGATTCAAAGAACCGTAGTATATTTCTGTCTTCTACAGCTTCCGGCCACGGGACAGTCATGCAGATGTTTTTCCACTTGGTCTGTCAGTGGTATTTGTGCCAACGATTCGTTTCTGACGACACGGAAGACATTTTGGTCGGCTAATCCAAACATGTAATTATGGAGAACATGGTGCTACTCTTTGTAGACGATGTGGAATGGTAGATGTTACTTTACCAGGTTTGCGAGGGATCTCAGCACATATCTATACCTTCTTAGACAAGTATTCGTAGTTGTATATGATAGTATCTTTAGTTTAGTTCAATTATCTCCCTTTCAGACTGGTCGAGCGCACGTCCTAGCCCATCCGACCAGCATCGACTTGATCGCACAGTCGCTTGACACTGAAAATGTGAAGACCAAAGTAGCGGCTTTGGAGATCCTTGGTGCTGTATGCTTGGTGCCTGGAGGGCATAAAAAGGTTCGTTTTAGACTGTAGTTGTGGTTGTAGACTTGTAGAGATTTAGTAAAGCTTTGATGGGGAAAAGGGTAAATTATCGTACTAGTTAATATCTCAGCATGTGTCCATTGAATTAACATTTTAAACAGATACATGTACCATAATTCTGTAAACAACTCTATTCAACAACTGTTTCCTACGAGTTATTTCCTACAATTGACATACCAAAATTACAGGTGTTAGAAGCCATGGTCCACTTCCAAAAGTACTCCGGCGAGCGCGCCCGTTTCCAAAGTATCGTGAACGAGCTGGACCGAAGCACTGGCGCCTACCGCGATGACCTGGGCCTCAAGACTGCTATAATGTCCTTCGTTAACGCTGTTCTCAACTATGGACCGGGCGAAGATAGTCTCGAGTTCAGGCTGCACTTGAGATATGAGCTATTGATGTTGGGGATACAGCCAGGTATTTTATTCAACTTGGGGCGATGAGTGTTGCGTCCTTTTTGAATTTTATTGTGAATAGTTCCTGCCAGCGTCTATCCAAGACATCAGAGCTCTTAGAAATATCGGAGCTCGGCTCTGGGCGGCTGGCACAATAGCTCTTGTTACGAAGTTGGAGATTGAGATGACGAAAAGAGAAGCTCTTGCAAACCAGGTATGTACATATTGACCAAGCTGGACCAAAGCACACTGGTGCCTACTCCGATGATATGGGCCTCGACTGCCATCATGTCTTTTGGCAACTGTCCGACTGCTCTGAACTATGGACCGAGCGAGTGGAGCCTGGAGTTCTGGGTGCACTAGAGAAATTTGCTGCTGATATTCAGGATACAGCCAGTTATGTACAGCTGGGTGTTGTGTTAAAACTGGTATATGAATTACCATGACAAGGAATGGCTTTCAGATTGCGTTTTGCTCTTTATAAATTCTGTTCTTGGTTACGTCCCAAAAACGAGACGAATTCACGTCATTGCTTCTACAATATTCTTAATACCATAATTAGTATGAACATGGTGTTTCTTTTCAGTTATCGAAAAACTCCGCAAATACGAGAACGAAACCCTCGACCGGCACATCGAGTTCTTCGACATGGTCCGCAACGAAGACGAGCGAGAGCTGGCGCGGCGCTTCGACAAGGAACACGTGGATACCAAGAGCGCCAACTCAATGTTCGAGCTGCTGAGAAGAAAGCTCAGTCATACTGCTGCCTACCCTCATCTTCTGTCTATGCTACAACATCTGCTTCTTTTGCCATGTTAGTATTGCCCTCTTAGGTGTTTTAACAACTGATTGAAATAAAATAAAAATGTTAGTGGGAATTTTTAAAACTTTGTCCCACTTTATCGGTAAAGGTTAGTTGATTTTTTTGACCAGAGGTCTTATTTTTTTAATCTTGTGGCGATGGTGTTAGTGCCGATCTGATCGCGCGGGCGGTGCGAATAAGTTAGCTCAAGCACGGGATTACCATTGTCAGCAGACTTGCACAAAAACACCCCAGGTCTTAGATGAAAGTTTTCGAAAAGATTTCCGTACTCGTCAAAAGTTCAGTTTATTCCAGAATAGTTTTTTGTCTAGCTTTGTGCTCACCGCCTACGGTTCCTCATTGTTGTACCTCGTGTTACAGTGGAATACAATCCTCAAGCTCAGCACTGGCTGCTGCTGGACCGCGTGCTCCAACAGGTGGTGTTGCAACAACCGAGTGCCGCGTCACGTGCCGGCAGCGAGCAGGGAAGCGAGCGTGGCTCCACAAACGACTCCACTACCAAGGTATCACCGAGATCAACTTATTGGCAAAGTCAAAAATCATTAAAGCTTCACTTGTTATAACTGGCCACGGGGTGACATATCAAAATTATTGTCAACATGCCAATATTCATATATCACTAGTATTGAAAGTTCAAGCTCTTCTTTATATTCGGGTTTATACTTATCATTTAACACAACTTCTACTGAGCTACCATGACTGACACTATCTAAGTAATTTCTTCGAAACTTCCAGCAAATCTACGATCCAGATGTAGCACCCGTGGAGATTAACGTCGGCGAAATAGTTCACCTACTGGCCAAAGAAGAAGAGTTAGTAGCAGCCAGAACTAAAGCTGACAACCTTGAACGGGAGAACATAGACTTGGCTACGGAACTGGCCAAAAAGGTAAGACCATTTAGACTGCTTAACAAAGGTTATGGTTTTAACCCGCCATATGGTGAGGTCATTAAATGATTTACCACACTGAAAAGTTTCTGACTTTTCATCATACATTCTCATGAAAGATAATTTGCTGAGAAAGACTGGAACAGGTTTTACAAATATAACAAGAAAACGGGCTGCAATCATGGAAATTGGGAATACTGATTTAGATAATTTTAAGTCATTATCACCATCATTTCAGCTATAGGACGTCCACTGCTGGACATAGGCCTCCCCATCGGTCTCCAAAATGGCCGGTTGGAAGCGGCCTGCATCCAGTGTTTCTCTGCGGTCTCTTTTAGGTTAACTGTCCATCTTGTGGGTGGACGTCCTACGCTGCGCTTACCGGTCCGTGGTCTCCATTCGAGAACCTTTCGGCCCCGTCAGCCATCTGTTCTGCGATAATTAGATAATATGCGATGCGATTTTTACGTAACTTTAAGGATATTTAATTAATGAAACAGCTTCGTAATTAGCATTAAAGTCTTATAAAAATCTAACCGTTCATTATGCAGTGGTCAGAACAAGTCTAACCAAGATCATCAACATTATGATATTTAAGAAGATTCTTCGTCAAACCTTCATCTGATTTAGTTATTACACCTTCCATGAACCTGGTGAAATGTTTTTGGCATGTCGGTAAATGCATTACTACTTACTACTACAGATTCAATATGTAGTATGTACCTTCTTTCGTAGTTAAATTTTGTTGAATGTTTGAAATACACCCATAAAAGCAAACAACCACTGATTTCGTAACCATATCTTTTTCCAACATGCCATATCGGCCGGGTATCGTGCTTCAGGCCTAATATCATGCATGCGCTAACCACTAACAGGAGAAGCAAGTGGACCAGCAGTCGCAAGAACGTGAAGAGTTGGAGGGGGTCGTCTCTCGTCTGAAAGACCGCCTTGAAAAGGAGACCGCGGCGCATATGGAGTCTACGGAACGGGCCCGCGCTTCCGCCTGCAGAGCGCATCAGCTTGAACAGCAGGTCATTATTAACTAGGTCAAGGTCATTACAGGTCAGGTCAAAGCCATTATTGATTTTTACCTCGAAGCCCTAGATGATGGTAATAGAAGTGAGAAGAAAATGTGGTTTGGAATGGAGATAGTGGTGCATAAAATAATGGAGTCTACAGAACGGATTCTTCCTGTTACCTGCAGAGCGCATGTCATCTTGTTCAGTAAGACATTTTATTAAATTTATGGAATAGGTTATGTTTGGCTTCCAACTCAGTTAATGGAAGCAACGTTGCGGTTGAGATGAGCACGAAGACCAACAAATTAATACCAACTTTGTTGTACCATTTACTGAACTAAAGTAAATTTGTCAAAATTGCAAAATTGTTACCTTCAATTTCTTATAAAAGAAAAAAGCAGCTTATTTTAGTTTCATCAGATTACAGCATTGCACAATAGAATCATTATCATTATGACATCTATTATTTTGTTTCATTCTGTGAACAAAACTTTAACAGTTTTAAAATTATCTGTCTCTTTTAATTGCACCACGTTTGAACATGTTCGAAAAAGATGGCAACTTATAGAGATGTGCAATTTAGTTTAAATTGTAGTTAAGTCGTAGGTCAACAACAGCTTATTTCAGGAGGAAAAAAAATATCTCTCAATAATGATAACGACTGAAGACTGCCTTGGAAAAGAAGTATCACTTTTGGATACCAAATCTAAGAAGCATTTGCTTTCGAATTTAGCTAATTACATCAAGATCAAAATCACCAAATAATACTACAGCTCATATGGAATGCATGAAGAAAACCAAGCTTCACGGCTTTACAAGAAATGCCATACCTATCCAAGTTGTTATTGGTCATTGACATCTCATTTTGGTGGAGGCAATAAATTTAACTACCGTCAACAGTTCCCTCTCTACTCTGAAAATGGATCTACGAATTGCTCCGGTAAGTGTAATGTTAGAAACATTTCTATTTCAGTATCGAATAACGTTGAAATTTATGATTTCAGCTGAACCAAGAGAGAGCAGAAAGAGCGAGGTTCGAAAAACTAGTCAGCGAAGGAAGCATACCTGATGATGCCAAGGTAAAACATGGAAAAATAAGGTTTTAATATTCGATCGGGTTGTAAATATGATTTCCTTCTATAATGATGTAGGTCTAGCATAAGAATATAACGTTGTCTAAGCACAACACTGCGTTGCTGAGGATCAGCGACTCTGGAGTTTGCATGTATGGTGTGCGCCGTGTGCGCATATATTGCTACGCGTGACCGACGTCAATGTTGAAGGAAATCAAGCCTAAAAAGTGACTGGAGGAAATATAGAAGTTTATTGACTTTACATTTATAAAGTCATTAACGGGACTAAATCGTACATAATAAGATTTTAACTTATCTCAACTTTTCGTCCATGTTGTAAAATCCGTGGTCACAAGAAAACTGAAGATAGCGGGTGGTCCGATCTAAAAGTGCGGCAGTTCTAAAGTGGCCCTCCAAAAACCAACATAGTAATGCTTATAATTTTCTATCTATTATCTTACCCAAAACAGCATGTTTATAAAAACTCATCCTATTCCAGGTCAGCAACCTCAAAAGCGCCGTCATCGAAACCAGCACAGTACCCCCACCTCCCCCTCCACCTGCGCTCTGCCCCCCTCCACCCACCGCTCCACTCCCACCCGCCCCACCTCCAGCTCCTCATGCACCATTACCCCCTATGGCTCCAGCAGCTCCAAAACAGAAGAAGAACGTGCCAACTCCCGGGAATCCCCTGAAGAGCTTCAACTGGAGTAAACTGCCAGATACTAAGCTGCATGGGACGATATGGCAGGAGTTGGATGATACAAAGTTGTATAATGCGATGGATCTTCATACCATTGATAAGATGTTCTGTGCTTATCAGAAGAATGGCGTTCAGGTTCGTTTTACTTCCCTCGTACATTATTTCTCATTTGATATCATATTCTCTTCTAAAAACACAAACAGAGATTTAGCAGAGTGCACAGTGAGTGAAAGTCTGCATTGAAGAAGTGTAAAGAAATTTAAAACCATCTTACATGTAATTATTATTGTGAATTAATAACCTGACGTTTCCAGAAACACGTTAACATTCAATTGCAAACTTCCATCCATCGTAGGACAAACATTTTAGAATTTTCTGATCAATTTAGTAGTCTTCTCGTTTAATAGTCGCTCTTCTTCGTCAAGTTCCTATTTCCATTCTAAGTGAGGATAGTTACGTCTATGCTAAGATCCATATTCCAATAACCTGTTTGTTTTTTCTAGAACGAAGGTTCAGTGGAAGACCTGCGACAGCTAGGCGCGAAGCCTCGCACTAAGATCCTGTCGGTGATCGACGGCCGACGAGCACAGAACTGCACCATCTTACTCTCCAAGCTCAAGATGAGCGACGAAGAGATTTGTCGGTGAGTATTTTATAACTATCTGATCTCTATCTACGACATTCGTTGCAGACATGAGCAGTTTGAGTGCTTTGATTATTAGCGTATTTTACGGTTGGTCTTAATTTATTGCCAGACCAAGTTCTGAAATGACTTAATGATATTATTTTAAGAGGCTCTATTAACATGTAGTAAGCACCGATGACGCAGCGTAGGTAGGCCTCCCATTAGATGGAACGACGACATTGTGAGAGTCGCGGGCATTCAGTGGATGCAGATGATTGGATGTCGTTCAGTGTGGAGGCTAAAGGGGGAAGGTTTTGTTCAGCAGTGGACGTCTTCTGGCTGATGATGATGAAGCATCATTGATCATTTACATCAGCTGTATAATTGCTCAAGCACAAGGTCCCGGAACTACGGAGACGCGTTTGATAGAAAATCTAAATCCATATGGTGGCAAAATCACGGTCATAGTCATTTGATACTTTTACTTTTTGGTTTCAAGCATTTTGTTTATTGAGCCAGTGTTGCGTAGCAAAAAAATTTCTATTTGAGTAAACATGTCGCATAATAAATCTCAGTCACAGTTGAGTCAGGCACATCGATGATGACAGTCAACAGTAGACGATGTCTACTAAAACTTGTAACTTTGCTTTCGAAAATTCTGTACCTTGACATTAACTTGGCAAAATAGACAAGACGGCTGGTGCGAAAACAGAAAAAAAAAACATTGTCGATTAATTGGTTATATCGTGCTGGCTCGTGTCTCGATCTCTATCTATGCTTGAGCAAGCCGCTCACTGTATGCCACAAGCAGATTCCATAAACAGAAATCTATTTTGAAAAAAGTCTGGGTGCCAAAGACAAACCAAGGAGTAATGCTTGGTCGTCTCTTTATAATAAACAACTGGAACTTAAAACAGCTAAACATAGCAAATTTTTATTTAAAAAAAATTATCATCTGGAGATAATGTGTAGAAATAAATAGCACCTCAAACGATTTCAAAGAAATATCTCTTTCATCACTAAAGTCTTTCTCGTTTAATTTCAGTGCCATACTCCGAATGGACAGTGGGGAACAGTTGCCCATCGACATGGTGGAACAACTCCTTAAGTTCACTCCCAGCGCTGAAGAAGCTGCCCTTCTGGAAGAACACCAAGACGAGCTGGACAGCATGGCTCGAGCAGACCGGTTCCTATACGAGATATCTAAGTAAGTGGACTTTAGAGAATACCTCCATTCGATTGTTATCGTTCTGCCGTATCTATTTTTTTTATTTGTCCCGCACTCGTTCCTTCCCTAGCTGCTACTAGCCCTAGCTTTCCTTTTTCTGTCGGTCTTATCTCACCCAGTTCCTGTTCTCTTCAACTGAAGCCTGCCTAGCTCTTGTTTCAGCTACATGATGTTTCTGTCCTGTCCTCGTTCCACCCTCTCCCGTTTCAACACAGTTTCATCCACGCTTTCTTATTTTAAGCCTTCACCGGCCCGCCATACGCTTCGGACGGATCAAATAGCACCAAATTTATACTGAGCACTTACTAATCTGTGACAATTTATCAGAGCTAAGCCTTGAGCCTTAAAATGCTAGCTCTCAAATCACCCTGCCTAGTGTTTTCAACGCAAATTGCTACTCCACAGAATCCCCCACTACCACAAGCGCGTGCGCACACTATTATTCAAAAAGAAGTTCAGCGCAGCGGCCGCCGAGGCGACTTCCCGCGCTGCCGTTGTTCTTCGAGCTGCTAGAGACATGACAAGATCGAGAAGATTACGAGCGTTATTGGAGATCGTACTGGCGCTTGGGAATTATATGAACAGGTATAATGAAACTTGACTAGACAGATTATTGATAAAGTCCCATATTAGACAATAAAAGTTCAGTATAAGACTTTAAAGGCAAATTCTCCCAGTGGCCATGATCCTACGAGCTGCTAGATACATGCTTTTATAATCCGGGGCCATGTTGAGAGTCACAAATTGCGCAATTAATTCAAAAAGGTCGGCGTGGCCTGGTTATGATACTTCAAAAACGATACTAGCATAATACTTATAATATTTAGCTTTTAAAGGTCTACCTAAAATTTCCTCTTCATCTACATATTGGGAAATGCTGTGTTGGACATTGTGTAATTAATTTTTTTTATTGGCCGTCACGGGACGGCAGATGTGGAACATGACGGTCATGCCGTTTGCCGTCACGGTATATGTGCGGTATATTTGCAATTTTCTGCAAAGGCGCGCCATTAGAAGTTTCACACTCAGAAAAGTACTAACCTTATTGTGATTTTTCACATCAAAATGCCTAGCAACGAAAAAAATCCAACTAAAAAAAACATTTTCATATGGCTATGGCTTGTTCTATGAGTAAATCACAGGAGACCATCTGGAAACATCAATCATATTCAACTATTTTTTGTTTTAAATTTTAACACATCTATCTACTCATTTGCCCCTTGATCTCCGTTAGGAGTAATAGTGCTCCGTGCCCTTGACTAAGCCTAGGTAAAGCTAAGAAAGTCTTTGGTGCTTAATATATAGTGGAAAAACGTAATCAAACCTTTTTGCATATTAAAATAGTACGCACTTACATGCAAAATTTTAGAGGAGACAAAAATTCCAATCAGTTACAATATTTCTTAGAAGAGGATTGTTCAAATTATGAACACACTAGCTGCGCGCCCCGCGGTTTCACCCGCGTAGCGATGAAAATAAGTGATGATGATGATAAAAAGTAGCCTATGTGTTAATCCAGGACATACGCAATGTATATTCCAAATTTCATCCAAATCCATCCAGCCGTTTCTGCGTTATTGAGTAATAAACATCCATCCATCCATCCAAACTTTCACATATATGATATTATAGTGTGATTAAAGACGGTAAAGATGCATTCAGTGTCTAGCTATTGAAGCTAGCTACAGACAAGTGAACTTAAATTGTACATGGAACGTTCGTTCGCGCTGCAAAAAATTGACGAATGGGAGCCATTCGCTTACGATCACCGTATGCAAGGGCGTCGCCAGCCCATGGCAAGTTAATATTATGGAGGATGAGAAAAATATGAATTGTAGGTACAGTAAAGAGCAGTCAGAGTTTCTTTGCAGTTGGCAACATTTGTTTAATCTCTAGGGGCGGGGGAGCTGCCTCTCCCTGCCCCATCTTGGCGACGCCCTTGCCCATATGTGCGTAAGACGCGTCGGGCCTGTTTTGCTTAAGGTCAGATTAGAACTTGGGAGGTTAAATATCGTCTTTCCTTTTTTAAATGTCTGTTCTTCATGTATACTTTCAGAGGCGCTCGCGGCAATGCGTCTGGGTTCCGTCTATCGTCTCTGAACAAGCTCGCCGACACCAAGTCCAGTGTGACGAGGAACACCACGTTGCTGCATTATATGGTTGAAATGTTGGAGACACAGGTAGGAATTTGTTGCAAACAATAAATACAAACAAATAACAGGCTTGCGTTTGACTGCCAAGATGATGCGGTCTTCGATGGTGCACTAGAAGAAACAGATTCACTCGCGATTTGAAGACACTCAGATTGTAACTATCGGGGTACACCCTTTGCCAGTTATTCAACCGCCAAGCAGTAGTGTGCAAACACTACTGTGTTCCGGATTGAAGGCCATAAATTTCTGGCGGTCCGATAGAATAATGGGCAGGAGGGAACTAATTCCATAATCTAAGGTCATACAGATCCGATGCACACTCGGGTTACGCGGAAAAAGTGTTTTAAGACGAAAGGGGTCCGTTGTACTCAACTCTTATCATTATGAACACTTTTTAATATCAAATATGAAACTTTGCTCAATTACAGTTTAGTATAGATCTCCATGTTCATTGGTAATACGGAAAATTTTTCTTGATCGTTTCGCGCCATGCTTAATTCGCACCTAGAATGTTACATAATTTCTGTTGCTCCAATTGTAGGTAAATACAAGTGATCACAAACATAAAGGTTACTGACATAAATTTTTAAGTTTTAACTTTTAAAGTTAACAATTTGAACACAATATGTTTAAAATGTCCATTGGGACTTATCGCGAATTATTTTATTAAGGTATAAATAGGTGCTTTAAAAAAATAGGAACCTATACACTCTAAATAGCAATAGCTATTTTTACCTAAATAAAAATAATGCGCGATCAGACATATTTAACATATTTGCAATCACTTCGCATATTTCAATTAATGACTTTCTATTTTATCAGTTCAAAGACGTCCTCCTATTAGAAGAAGATCTACCCCACGTTCGTGCCGCTGCTAAGGTCTGCGTGGAACAACTAGAGAAGGATGTGACCGCCCTCCGTGGAGGCCTAAAGGAGGTGGCTAAGGAGCTAGACTACCACGCAGCCCTGCCCTCTCCTCAGAACCAGGACGCATTCCTACCGGTGATGAGGGAGTTCCACGCTCACGCTGTATGCACCTTCACGCAGCTTGAGGATCTGTTCCAAGTATGTATAGAAGATCAGATGGAAAATTGTCTTCCGCTGCTTGTAGTGTATTAAGGTTGCTATAGTTGGTTCAACAAAACACTTCACCTTCCTTCAAAATCATGATGAGTATCTTGAACATTATTATAATACTAGCTGCGCCCGCGGTTTCACCCGCGTGGTGATGAAAATCGGTGATGACGATGATGATTAAAAGTAGCCTATGTGTTATTCCAGGATATAAGCTACCTCCATACCAAATTTCATCCAAATCCGTTCAACCGTTTCAGCGTGAAGGAGCAACAAACATACACACACACTAACTTTCGCCTTTATAATATTAGTGTGATTCATTCAGCTATATAGTGTCAGTAGATAGCTAGATAAAATATATTCTAGAATTCAAATCAGGTGGATAGATTTTTTTATTAGAATATTGTTACATATAAACCGCCATAGCTATTAAAATTTGCAAGTTGAAGTGGCAATGAGCAGGCCATAATGCTCGAGGAATCGATAACCGATGGGGACGAAAGGTTCTTGAGTGGAGACCACGAACCGGAAGACGCAGCGTAGGTACGCCTACCGCTAGATGGACCGACGACATTGACGATAAAAAAAGTTTTATTCGGTAGGGTGTACTTCCAATTTGGTCTCATTGTCACCAAGTCAGGAGCTGATGATGGGATCCCAGGGAAATCGAAGGCAACCCTCGAATTTTATAAGTTTTTCATATATTTTTGGTAGGTTTTTAATGTGATCACGCATAGACTAGATACATTCATAAATTATCTCATTTAGATAATTTTCACAACCTCTTTGTTTCCACAGAGTATTTGACTGCAATTTAATTACTTTTCCATTGAGCATTCTCTTTTTAATTTCCCCAGGACATGAAGAGCCGGCTGGAAGCGTGCGCGCACGCATTCGGCGAAGAACCGAGCACTTCACCTGAACTGCTATTTGGTGCCATGGACTCGTTCCTCACACAACTGGCTGAGGCGAGGGCAGAGTGCGACGCCATCCGGCGACGGAGGGACGAGGAAGAGAGACGGACGAGGCACGACCAGGAGGTGAGATCACCCGTCCTTTTCGGGAACATATGTATATGTTTGCTCCGTTTGGGGTGGAGACGATGGGTCCGTGGGGGCCGGCCGCTTTAGGGCTTTATCGGGACTTGACCAGGCGATTGGTGGAGGCGTCGGGTGTTCAGAATGCTGGCTTCTGTTTCGGACAGAAATTGAGCATTGCCATTCCACGTGGCAATGCCGTCAGCATTCTGGGGACCTTTCCCTCCACTAATGGTCTTTTAGTTTAAGTGTATATAGTTATTTAAAATTTTAGGTTTTAGTTAGTATTTGTTTGTGTAGGAAGGAAAAGAACAAACAAGAAATATTTGATGATTAAATATAAATTTGTTTACTATTAGCCAGCACCTAATTTTGCATGCCATTTAATGAGGCGAGTTTGTACAGAATGACCTAAATAACCCGTAATAATAAATAATAATAATATAATGGACCCGGATATGTCCTAAAACTGCGACCAGAACCACCGGAGGATGGGCAGCAGCGTCCTAATAGTACACGGTGAACGTACTGCGATCCCCAAGCCGCCAGCCAAGCGTGGGGATTATGGCAACACCTCTCTATGAGGGAGGCCTTGTCCAACAGTGGACGTTAATTGACTGATGATGTGTGATGTGACCTAAATAAGAATTCTTACTAATTCTGCTCAGTCAAATTCTGCTCAGTCAAACCTATAAAATATAGATAACTTAAAACAAAAAGCATTTTTTTTTAATTTGTCTCAACAATATTTTGTCGGTACTAATTTAAAAAGTATTTATACGTTATTGATCAGATTCGTCAATTATTTCTTTAGACATTCAATATTATGAAAAAATATACTTGAATCCCAACAGAATGTTAATCTAGTAAGTATAAACAACAATTATCGATATAAAAAATCGACTTCATAAAAATGACAGAACTGAACCAAATTAAAATGGGACCACACGGGAAGCACCAGCTTTCAAATAAAAAAAGAATCATCAAAACTGGTTCACCCAGTCGAAAGTTATGAGGCAACAAACATAAAAAAATGCAGTCGATTTGAGAACCTCCTCCTTTTTGGAAGTCGGTAACAAAACTGAATCCGCCTCTTATCACTAAATTCCTCTCCACAGTTAAAACGCCGCACGATGGAGCGCAAGCAATCTAGCTTACTATCGTCAGTGGGCAAATCTCTCGGTAAATCCAACGGTTCCGCCGACAACGGCTCCGACAGTTCCCGAGACGGCACCTTGACCAACGGACAAAAAGGAGAGTTCGACGACCTCATCTCAGCTCTCAGAACTGGTGACGTCTTCGGTGATGACGTAGCCAAGTTCAAACGATCACGAAAAACGTCGAAAGTCAATGTGAAAGGACGAGATTCACCACCCAGAGGCATTTGTAGAGAAGACTCGAGGGAACGACAGAAAAATTGAATGTTTCGACCTTTTTGAAGGATTTTAAACTTTGTTGAATAAGCGGTAAGAGTATTAGAGAAAAATCTATTGAAAGTCTAGTGACGATCTTGTTTAAGGGAATCTAAACTTTATTGAGGAAGCGGTAAGAGTGAATATTGGTCTAGATAAGTATAGGACCCTAATGCCTAAATATTTGGTTGTTTCGTACTGACTTGATGTGTGTCATATAGTCTGTTGATAAGGCCCTTTACATATACATGTATCTTTGGGGGTAGAAACAAGCAGAAGGTAGTTTAGAATTCATGGACTAAATATTCTTGGGCATATATGCGTTGCTAATACAATGTTCTGTATTTTGATGCGACCAGTGAAGGGGGTGACAAAAAGTATCTACTGCCAATGTGGCGAAAATAGTTGGATATAGCAAATTATATACCTATACTTAGTTATATATGACCATACTTGTCTATAACTTTATGGATAGTGTACCGTAAGTTTGTAAACGTAGGGTGATCGTATACAAGTGATATTTTGAAAGTTTAGTGACTTTAGTCATACAGTGATACTCAAAACGAGTCACAAATGATTTGACATGGTTAGAAGGTAGATTAGAAACCTACTGTTAGGCGAACATTAGGGCTAAACTGATTAGTCAATCCTGCAAACTCGGCTTGACCGTGAGGCACTGATTTTTATCAGATCGTATGGAACTGAAGGTAAAGCTGATCATGTATTGTGGTCTTTGCGCTGCGTAAGTATTTGGACATTGTAAACTTATGTTTACATTTTCCGATTGATGTACAGAATTCGAAAAAATAACAGCCATAAAAAAAACAACGAAATTTTACGAAATTTTTGGATTATGTATGTACTTTTTTAAACGTGCTTCACAATGTGGTGTCAACTTTTGGATTTACCTGAAAATATTTTGTTTTTTTTTATTTTATTGATTCGGTTATTGCAATGAGGCTCAACGCAAACAGTTTTCAAACTATTACAAAATCCGATATAAGTATTATTGAAAGCGCTATGATATGCTTATTTCATAAAAATAAGCTTATTCGCAGTGATGTATGTATACATTACCGTCTACTTCCAACTCCGTAGAAGCACATTTCAGATCCATAAGTAGAATATCGCTTATGTAAATGACGCGCCTACATCTCGACCAATCAGCGGTCCCTGCGCACTCGGATAGTTGTCAAAATCGTTTAGGCATTGCGAATTAATCGGATGTAATATCTATAAAAGAAGTCGGTACATGAAACGGATGATAATAGCTAGAAACGAAATCAGTCAATAATAATAACCATTCACACACACATGTTTAAATTTTAAACTTTCGGGATTTGCACACATGTTTTTAATTGCCTCTCTCAAAGTTTTGTCCATGTTGCAATGGTCGTGGTAGCTGATTCCATATCATGTCCATATATGACCAATTTGGTTAGTTTTCTGTATAATCTACCTAAGTTTTGCGTTGCGCCAAAGTGCTCTAACCGTACCAATCTGTAGTGTTACAATTGACTGAGTATAGTCAAAGACTGCGTGCTATTCCATACATTTTTGTAATTTTTACTGCAGCTTTACTTAGAAACTCCAGTTAAGTTAATCGATGCTTGAAGTTTCCGTCTCGTTTTTGCGCGTGCGTTCAGCGAATAGTTGACAATAATTTAATACGTTGATTAACTTAACCAATGTTTCTAAAATAAGGCTGTTTATTTTTAAGCAATGTGTGATTTGATTAACCATAGATTATTTTTCTTGGTTGTTGTGGTATCTTCCGTGTTTGCTCACAACAGTTCTTTTGATGAACATAATGACTGATTGCAATATGATGCATATTTTTTTTAACATATCTCGTGTACTTAATAGCCAAATTGAACTCAAATGAAACTAGCATAAAGGTCAAAAAATTTCACCGGGCGGCCTGATTCCATAAGCGGTCAGGTTTAATCGCATTGCGTTTGATGAAGAACTCAAATATTCATCTTAGTTAATTTGGAGCAAGTAGCCAAGCGTAATGATAGCTCTCGCCTAATAAACCTTATTATTAAGTAAATAAAGGTGGATATATGTGAGGGCGGATTTTAATCAATTGAATTATGATTGATGTTTGACGTAAAGTAGAATCGCGCTGCGTTTCGCATTCACTTAAGACCTCGTTAATGGCGACGCGCGGCGTTTTGCGGTGATGTGCTGTTAATTCAAACGTATTTATTTTATGAGAGCGTTTAGCGTTGTCCGCTTCGGTTTACGCTCTACGCCCCGCGTCTTCATAAAGGAGGCTTAGTGTTGCGCATTTTTACTTAATTTTACTTTAAAAAATTTACCATACTAGGTTTGGACGGGCTGAATAATATGTTATTTTATAGATCGCGCAAATTGTCTTGCGTGAAGTTATTGAACACTCGTACGCATTACTGTGTCAGTTTCTTTTTACTGTAAAAGATAATTTGTGCATTTACCTAATATTATCGATGTCTACTATAGTTTAGGAATTGATACGAACTTTTGGATTTTTGTAATTCATGAATATTGCATGTAGGTAGTTGAAGGTTTTCGATGAATATACATTTTATATAACACCCTCCTTTAAATTATAAACTGTTTTATTTTATAATGTAAATAAATAATTTTATTTTTCAGCCAAAATTTGTTACCGTGGCAATTTTGATGCGATAATTGTTTTAATAATTTTATATAAAAAATGGTATCGTATAAAAGTTTGTCATTTTGTAAATGTTTATACTTTTGTTCAGTATTGCTTAAGCTCATAGTATATTATTGTAATTATTACTTATAGACCTATTTAATAAAAATCTGAACATTATAAAAATCTTTAACTTTATTTCCTTATACTTACTTATCCTCTTATACTCGATCCAAGCATTTATTTGCTTTAACAGAGCTGCAATAACATTGTAAAAAGCTGATAAGAACATTTTATTTTATTATTTCACTGAAGTACCTGCTACAGTCTTACGTTTAATAATTATCATTATAAAAAACGACTTCATAAAAATTGAAATGGGATCACAAGGGAAGCACCAGCTTTCAAATAAAAAAAGAATCATCAAAATCGGTTCTACCAGTCAAAAGTTCTAAGGTAACAAACATTAAAAAAAAACAGTCAGATTGAGCACCTCCTCCTTCTTGGAAGTCGGTTAAAATAGAGTACATTATAATATGAACGCTAAATAGCTACATGTGCATAAAAAGATAGAAGTAGCTGATTTCTTGAACAAAAAAAGGAATAAATTTTAGCAATAGATATGCAAATATGGCAAAATAATTTTCGCTTGTGTGACTTATTAATTCACTGCCAGGATCTGTGGGGTTAGTACGAGAACTTGCGAAAAAGTTATTGTTACGTAAACGATAGCAAATGTATAAAAAAATCAGTTTCCTTTCACGTCCGATAGAGGCGCTGTTCAATTTTTCATACATTTTGCTATCGTTTTCGTAACGATAACTTTTTCGCAAGTGCTCGTACTAAGGCCACTTGTGTGACTTGTTTGGGAACTCACCGAAATTAGGCATTGATTTACCTTGAACTTAACCATCATTCACTTTTAACTATATGAAAACAAGTTCATCAAACAATACATTACCGGGAGTACCTAACCACTCGTCAATTTTGAATTTCGAGCAAAATTATTTTGGTCGAAGATTTTGAACTGTGTTTTTAACACGCGTTGTTTTTGTAATGACTACCTACGACAGAAATTGAGCCGAAAAGGTTTTAGTACACCTGCAACACTACGGTTTCCGGAACCGGTAGGTACTGGTTTGAAGAACCGGGAATTTCGGTACTAGACGTCTTCAGAACTGGGATAATCCCGGTTCTGAAGACATCATCCCCATCCGGTTATCGTTTCTTCGAGCGATGTGGCCTGCCCATTGCCACTTCAACTTGCAAACTTTAAAGGCTATGACGGTTCTCGGATGAGTGCCTTTATTAATTAACCAAAATCAATATCTATACATTACAATAAAATCGTAGAGGTAAAAAAATCTGTAATTGGGATGTTTAAAAAAATATACCCATGGCGTTAAATAAGCAGTGACAGTTTTTAGAATTGTTCTGTTTGTTTGTGCACGCACATCTCCTAAACTACCGGACGGATTTAAATGCGGTTTTCACGAATATGCTAAGCTATGAACGGATTGAAGTACAGGATACGTTATTTTGCGAAAGGGAGGAAAAAAGGGTTGAAAGTTTATATGAAAATCTACGCGTACGAAGTCGCGGGCCACAGCACTGGTAAGAAATAAAAGGAATGCTTGCCCTGTAATCTATATTCACATCTAGAAAATGCGAAATTGCCAGTTTAAATCGAAAGGGCTTGACTATCGAATAAGGATTAGGTATGTCATGTGTAGGTAGGTACAAACCTACATATAAAAGACTACTCATTTCAAATCGAATTCAATCGAGCAGCTCCGTGATCCCGAATTCATTTCGATAGGAATGGACGAGACGTGCGTCCATTTTGTGGAATCGAATGAATTTTTATCAGCCATACTCTTTGGGCCAACCGATGTTTTCAAAAGGTATAAAAACAAAGGCGTGCTCTTAGTTTTTCTTGTTTGTTTTTTTTGGTCAGGAAAATGTTGATAATTTGTTTATTGTTCTACCCGCTATCTATATGTGGGCGTTTGATCTCATCGAAAGCTTACTTTGGAAACTTCTAGTTTTAAGTAAACACCAACACCATGTGAACCTATACTTGCAATCACTATTGTATTAACTGTTTTACTGTATTTTGCTCTAATAAAGATTTATTATTTTATTATTATTTAAGTTACTTAGATATGTATATATAATATAGGTCGGGGAAAAAGTTTCTTCGTATTTTATTAACAAATTCAAGACATATTTTTTTCAAGTTTAATTACATTTAATTATAATATATATGTGCCATTTTGTTCGATAACTTGTTGCCATCTTGTAGGTAGTGACATGATCCCGTTGCTGTAGAAATTTTGGGACTTCTGATCAAAAAAATGCAACAAGAAGTTTTGACAGTCCTCTCTGGATGTTAATCTAACACTACCCAAAGAATTCTGAAGAGACCGAAACAGGTGGAAATCTGATGGTGCAAGGTCAGGGCTATATGGTAGATGCATTAACACTACCCAACCAAGCTCTCTCAATTGTTGCTGAGTGGTCAAAGATGTGTGCGGTCTGGCGTTATCGTGATGAAAGACCACGCCCTTTCTGTTGATCAATTCCGGCCGTTTTTTCTCAATTTTTTGTTTGAGTCTCATCAGCTGTTGGCAGTAGAGATCCGAATCGATGGTTTTGCCCGGCGGTAAAAGCTTATAATGAACGATGCCCTTCCAATCTCGCCATACACACAGCATCACCTTATTACGTGTTAATCCGGGTTTCGCTACAGTCTGTGGTGCTTCACTGCCCTTTGACCATGATTGTTTGCGCACATTCTTGTCGTAGGTGATCCATTTTTCATCACCAGTGATCAATCTTTTCAAAATCGGTTCGGTTTCGTTACGTTTCAACAGAGAATCGCAAATGAGTACACGATTCATTTGGTTTCTTTCAGTGAGCTCGTGTGGCATCCAAATATCGAGTTTTTTGTATAACCAGACTTTTTCAAATGGGTCAAAACTGTTTTGTGGTCGATCCCCAGTTTTTCAGCTACGTCGTAACTACTAATATGCCGATCTTACTTCACTTTTTCAGAAATGGCATCAACTTTATCCGTAACAGGGCGACCAGAGCGAGCTGCATCTTTGACATCAAAATTTCCGGACTGAAAACGCTTGAACCAACATTGTGCTACTCTTGATGACACTGCATTAGGTCCATAAACGTCACATATTTTATTCGCGGCTTGTGTCGCATTTTTCCCTTTTTTGTAATAAAACTTCAAAATATATCGAATTTCTTCGTTAGATTCACTCATTTTATCGAACAAAAAAACAATTGAAAAATGGCGGGAAATTGCTTTTTACTTCTTGTATTCCTTTTTTAAAATGTCATATTTTTAATGGTATCAAAACCAGCTAGATACAAACAGTACAACCGATGAGATTTTACTACATCTTTATACATACAAAATACGAAAAGACTTTTTCCCCGACCTATTATTTAAGGTATAGTGTAAGGCCCACTTTTTTACAAATTGAAATATATCACTTACTGTGCCATTTTAACACAAAAAAATGATATCCTTATAAACTTTAATTATTTTTAAATCCAAATAATCATAGTTTTTAAGTTTATAATGTTAATTTGTACGTTTCTTAACAATATAAAAAACTCTTATTTTGGGCCTTACTAAAAACTATATGCCTAACAAGGCCCGTGTACTTAATTAGTCGTTTGTCGCAAAACTAAGCACTAAAGATTTAATAGATACATAAAAATATAAATTAAAATATTCGTTAACTTCGATAAAAATTAACAGAAATTAAGATCGTTAATAGTTTACAAGAAAAAAACACTTTTTCGCAGCTTAAGAAAAGAGCCTAGATATCGAATATTTAACTCTTTAGACTAACGATTTTTGCAGTGTAGTTAAAAATATTGACAACAGTGCAAGAATTGAGGATTTGAAATCAGGATTTTTAAATTTAATTTTTTCATATATCGGGCCTTATTATACGACTTCGGGTTAGAAGGCCACCATTGTGGGTTTGAAGGCACTTCACTGTTATGAAAGAATTTTGTCTATTATTTTCGTAGGGTTATTCCACTACCAATATTATTACTAGAAATGCGTAAGTTTAGAGCTACATGAAACATATATTAATGATTATAATTATTACATTTGATATACTTCCTCCAATGTAAAAAATTAATGGGCCTTATCAAACTGACGTAGTTGTTGTAAGGCCCATGCAACAAAATTGCTGGGCCTTCCAACACAAATCAAACGTTTTCGAAATAAATCAAAATAACACCACACAAAACTATGTAAATATCAAAGAGATAATTGATCATAACACATAAAAAACCAAAATCTAGCTACAAGTCGTAGTATAAACAAGTAAAAACATACGTTTAGTGGCAGTGAAAATTAGTAATACGAGTGGCCGCGTCTGACGGTGGCGAGTAATCGAGTGTCACTGTAAGATGGTGGCCGCGAGCGGCGCGCCGTTGATTTCCTGCGCTTGTTATTGGTACGTGCCACGCGTGCTTTGAGCATGGCGCGAATCAAAGGTGTTTTAGTTTGTTTTCTGGTACTTGGGCCTTACAAAACATTGGGCCTTATCAGCCGGAAGTACCTTATTTACCAAAAAATAAGTACAGATGTGCTTAAATACATTAGACTTACAAATTTCAACAATTGGGAGTTTTGAAAACTGATGGGAGGACCTGTATCGAATACCAATCGTAAATAAAAATAAATATTTGAGGGGGCTCCCATACAACAAACGTGATTTTTTTGCCGTTTTTATAGATAATGGTACGGAACCCTTCGTGCGCGAGTCCGAGTCCCACTTGGCCGGTTTTATTTTATACAATATAGATCTACATTTTGCCACCAACTCGCTTGATGATAAGCGACGGTGTGGCCTAGGATAGAACACGTTGATCTAGAAGAAATCTATTTAGTCTTGAAGATGCCTAGATTGTAGTTTTCGGAACAAGGAAGATGGCAGGCAGACTTCTAGTAAAATCTCCACTACTTTACCGGAGCATGACTTGGAATTGACCGTGACTTACTTTGCTGGACTTTGACTGTGACTAAGACTTATTTGATGATGATAGAAAATTCTATTACACAAGTTAGGGAGTCAAAAGTAAATAAAAAAGTTATTAATATTTATCCGTTTATATCACAAAACCGGCAAGGTAAAAAGGGAGGCTTCTGTTGTTTATAACTTCACGTCTTTGTTAAAATGTTAATCACGCAAATTCTATGGCATATTTTCAGCACTTAAGCAAAGTTTACTTTTTATCTGTGTCTTGAACAATTAATTTACATACGGCCAAACCCTGTACCTATTAAAATACCATATCTCTACGGCCAGTATAATGAGACACAGTACATGAGCTCCCATCAGCAGCATCAGAGGGTAGAAGATCTGCAGGAACTGAGCGACCACGTGGGGCGGCTGCGTGCACTCCAGATCATCATTGTAGTGGTAGTGATCTACTAGTCTGTTGAGGACACCCGACTCTTTGAGACGAAGAATACTGGAACAAAGAAAAGCACATCAGTCATAGGACTGCACGTCAGAAATGAAAACTTAAGTAACAATTCACCTATTCTACAAATGATAGCGCTGTTTTAAAATACACAGTACAGCGTGACGATGGCGCGAGTTACATGATGTTTGTTCACCCGAAAAGTGCTCAAGCGCATAAAGAAGTTTTCACTTCAAAAACGATCATTATAAGTACCTATGTAAATTATAATGAATACTACAGCATAATATTGACCCGACAAATATTGTTTGTTTGCAATAAATAATAATGGATTGTAGGTCGATCGGTTGTTCGTATTAATTAATTTAAGCCTGCGCTTGCGTTTCGCTGTAGACGCAACGTAACGTGTGGTCGGTCACACGTTTCACTTTTGACTGTGGACTGATTAGATGACTGACTGACTGATGATGATGGATGGATCTATGCTTGGAGTTTCTTTACGCGATAGAATCAGAAACGTGGATATTCGCCAAAGAACCAGAGTCACCGAACTAGCTATTAAAATTTGCAAGTTGAAGTGGCAATGGGCAGGCCACATCGCTCAAAGAACCGATAACCGATGGGGAAGAAAGGTGGAGACCACGAACCAGAAGACGCAGCGTAGGTAGGCCTCCCACTAGATGGACCGACGACAACGTGAGAGTCGCGGGCATTCAGTGGATGCAGATGGCAGGTTGTCGTTTAGTGTGGAGGTTAATGGGGGAGGCCTATGTTAGCAGTGGACGTCTTATGGCTGATGATGATGATTGTGGACTTAATGTACTTGTCGATTGTGTTAGAAATAATACCAGTTTCATAATGTTGAATTAATAATTTTACACTACCTACGTTATAGGTACGTAAGATCATTAAATAGCTTGGGAAGTAGGCTACAATTACTTTTCATTTGAAAAAAGGAACAGTCTTCAAATTAGGCTATAAATATAAGGTAGGTACCTATTTTATTAGGATTCCGTTTCTTTATTTCCTGGAAAAAATCTGTCTTGGACGGCCAAAGTTCTCTACGTAATTGAAGAAACTTAGGCAATTGGCCTACAAAAAGGACTAATGAAACCCTAGCTTTATACCAGTGCTTATATACCTACTTGGAACTAAGTAGGTAAGTATGACTTTACTTAGGGATAAAATGAACAGATTTTTAAAGAGTTTGTATGTATTTTAGGATAATCCATCCAAGTTTATAATCAATAGTTTCACCCAAGTGGTGTAGTAGGTATTATTAACCGATTTCCAAAAAAGGAGGAGGTTATCAATTCGACTGCTTTTTTATGTTTGTTACCTTAACTTTTGGCTGTGGCTTTTAATGATAATTTTTTTATTTGAAAGCTGGTGCCTCCCGTTTGGTCCCATTTAAATTTAGTTCAGGGGCACTATTTTTGAATCGCTCTTAGGACTTTTTTCATGCGATGTGATTTACTTGCGAACGAAATCCCAAAAGTCGTATTTTTGAACAAGTCATAACACTCGTAACTCTACGAGTAATCGTTAGAAAGTCTGACAGAACTACGGCAACCCAGAATTCGAGCGATTCAAAAATACCAAACCACTCGTATTTGAAATCACCGGTGATTATTTGCGTGTGCGAATAGAAAATGTCCTACGAGTGATTCAAAAATAGAGCCCAGTTCTGATGATGTCAGTTTTATATATTCATAAGTTTTTAAAATATCTACGAGGTAATTGCAGAAATTTTACAATTCATACTACTAAAATATAAATTTTAATAGTATGAATTTTCACAATAATATTTTCGTATGAACTTGGCGTGGCGGAGAAAAGCGTGAGTTCCTAAAAACACGCTTAGCAACTTGAAGACTTCCCCCCGTCTCCACCAGCAGACCCTCGTTACCAGGTGAACTGTCCCTCGCGCCTCGTGTTTGGGCTCCTTTGGTTTGTTTTAACGAGTCACATAAGATTGTTTTAGTCTATTGTAAACTATGATAGTTTATTTATTCATCTTCTTTTTATTTTTTGTTATTTATTTATATAAATCTACCTAATCCTGCCACAGACATTGTAAATAATAGGTCAAAACTTGCAACTGAATTTTAGGTGTCGTTAGCTAAATGATGTCATTCTAAATCCAATATGGCAGACTCCCAAAGATGACAGACCAGTTATTTTTTATGATATTTTTTTATATATGCTTATATATGATATGGGTATCAAATGAAAGCATTTGTTGAGAAGAATACAAAACATAAAATGACGTTACACTAAATTCAATATGGCGGACGCCTCAAAGTGGACAACATTTTCTTCATCTTCATCATGATATGGGGATCAAAATGAAAGGGTTTGCTGAAAAGAATACGAAAAAGCTATTTTAAAAGCTTTTTTTATTTATTTATAATTTAAACCTACCTAATCCTGTTACAAGCATCTTATTTTTGGTGTGCAGTTAGTACATGGTGCGGGTATTTTAATGTTCGGTTAGTTATCCCTTAGTTATAGGTACTAAGGGATGATATTTAACCGAGGACGTACTGCATAGTAAGTACTTACCTAACTTTGAACTGTTCCATGTAGCCCCAGGGGAAACTTTTTGAAACGTATAAATATTTCTTAAGGTTCACGACGACGTCGATTTGAGCCAGGTTGCAGATACCGTTGCTGATGAATGCTAGAACAGTCATCACACTAATATCATATAGGTATGTGAAAGTTTGGATGGATGGATGGATAGATGTTTGTTACTCAATCACGCAGAAACGGCTGGATGGATTTGGATGAAATTTTGAATATACATTGCTCATATCCTGAATTAACACATAAGTTACTTTTCATCATCATTTATTGTGCGTACTGCTGGTCTGTGGAATGCGCTGCCTGAGTGGGTGTTCCCCGATAGTTACAATCTAGGTGTCTTCAAATCACGAGTGAATCGGCTTCTTCTAGGCAAGCGTGCTCCATCGTAGACCGCATCATCGCTTAACATCAGGCGTGTTGGCGGTCAAACGCAAGCCTATTACATACCTAGGCATAAAAAAAACAAAAAAAAAAACATTATCATCACCGATTTTCATCACCACGCGAGTGAAACCGCGGGGCGCAGCTAGTATCATATAAGGTCGGGGAAAAAGTTTCTTCGTATTTTATAAACAAATTCAAGACATATTTTTTTCAAGTTTAATTACATTTAATTATAATATATATGTACCATTTTGTTCGATAACTTGTTGCCATCTTTTAGGTAGTGACATGACCCCGTTGCTGTAGAAATTTTGGGAATTCTGATCAATAAAATGCAACAAGTAGTTTTGACAGTCCTCTCTTGATGTTAATCTAACACTACCCAAAGAATTCTGAAGAGATCGAAACAGGTGGAAATCTGAGGGTGCAAGGTCAGGGCTATGTGGTGGATGCATTAACACTTCCTAACCAAGCTCTCTAAATTTTTGCTGAGTGGCCAAAGATGTGTGCGGTCTGGCGTTATCATGATGAAAGACCACACTCTTTATGTTGATCAATTCCGGCCGTTTTTTCTCAATTTCTTGTTTGAGTCTCATCTGCTGTTGGCAGTAGAGATCCGAATCGATGGTTTTGCCCGGCGGTAAATGCTCATAATGAACGATGCCCTGCCAACCCCACCATACACACAGCATCACCTTATTACGTGTTAATCTGGGTTTCGCTACAGTCTGTGGTGCTTCACTGCCCTTTGACCATGATCGTTTGCGCACATTCTTGTCGTAGGTGATCCATTTTGCATCACCAGTGATCAATCTTTTCAAAAACGGTTCGGTTTCTTTACGTTTCAATAGAGAATCGCAAATGAGTACACGATTCATTTGGTTTCTTTCAGTGAGCTGGTGTGGCACCCAAATATCGAGTTTTTTTGTATACCCAGTTATTTTCAAATGGGTCAAAACTGTTTTGTGGTCAATCCCCAGGTCTTCAGCTACGTCGTAACTACTAATATGCCGATCTTGGTCCACTTTTTCAGAAATGGCATCGACTTTATCCGTAACAGGGCGACCAGAGCGAGCTGCATCTTTGACATCAAAATTCCTGGACTGAAAATGCTTGAACCAACATTGTGCTACTCTTGATGACACTGCATTAGGTCCATAAATGTCACAAATTTTATTCGCGGCTTGTGTCGCATTTTTCAGTTTTTTTGTAATAAAATTTCACAATATATCGAATTTCTTCGTTAGATTCACTCATTTTATCGAACAAAAAAACAATTGAAAAATTGCGGGAAATTGCTTTTTACTTTTTGTATTCCTTTTTTAAAATGTCATATTTTTAATGGTATCAAAACCAGCCAGATACAAACAGTACAACCGATGAGATTTTTACTACAACTTTATACATACAAAATACGAAAAGACTTTTTCCCCGACCTATTATATATTATGTGAAAGTTTGGATGGACGGATGGAAGGATAGATGGATGTTTGTTACACGCTGCAGGGCTAGCACAGGCCGTGGACAGATTGTCTTTCCACCGTTTTTATCCCGCTAGAAAGAGACAAACGTATCCATATTCTAGCGCTGTCGCGTCTACGCGTGGATAAAAACGGTGGAAAACAATTTTTCCACGGCCCGTGCTAGGCCTGCAGAAACGGCTGGATGGATTTGGATGATATTTGGCATGTACATTGCTTATGTCCTGAATTAACACATAGGCTACTTTTCATCATCATCATCACCGATTTTCATCACCACGCGGGTGAAACCGCGGGGCGCAGCTAGTAAATATATATATTTGAGAATTACACACAACTAACTGAAAGTGCTTGACAGGCCACCGGATCACACCACATCGGGCTGTATACTCGCCCGCCATGTTTCCTGTGGGCTGGAGCCCTTTTTCGGCAAGGAGGTTCGCCTCAACGTCAATTTCTCTACATCCCTTCTTGAGAGAAAAGAAGGTCACGACACACAAGTAAATAACATGTAACGAGGCTGTAGAATATTTTTAGTTTATCAGGTAGGAAATTTAAATACGATAATAAGATACAATATACACTATAATTAGACTAAACTAAAAAATAATCTAATAGCTACTTGTTGGAAGGAAAAGTGGCCGCAGAATGCTTATTTTGTGACCGAAGTAGGCGCCAGCATTCAGGTCACCAGTCGTCTCGACTGGTCACTATAGACTTTTAGAGCAGCCGACCCCACTATTCTTAAGTCTCGACCCCAAACTACATAATTAAAGAAGTAGGATGTACAGTTTAAAAAAAATGATTTCAAGGTATAAGTATATTTATTGTTGGCGTTTGACCGCCAACTCGCCTGATGTTAGATATTTGAGCCGTTTAAGATCTTCAGCTTTAGTCGCAGTAACGCCAGCCCGATCCATTGTTCCAGGAAGATGAGACGACGCTAGTGTGTCGACACAATCATGTAATATCCCAAACAAAAGGCCGCCTCATCTTTCAAGGGTTGATGATCATCCCGTCGGGTCGTTTGCCGTCATCCCACATCAGTCTATTGAGTTCCAAAACTGACAGCACGCCGGCACTGATAAAGGCTTTATGTATGTGTATGCAAGGTTATTTTTACTTGACTGACCAAGAAGGAGGGTAATTTTTTTCGGGTGTACGTTATTCTATGTAAGTATACGTATTATTACGTATTTATGTATAGGTATGTGTGGAAATTTGAACGAGTTGACAGATTTTGAAGTGAGATGTAGATGTGTTTTAAAGAGTGTGCAAGACGTCAGATTCGTTTTTGTATGCGGAGTTAAAAGCATAGGCCTTAGAATAATAAGAGCATAATTCTTAAAATAATAGTAGTATTATTATTCTGAGGCATTGGATAAATTTTGCCGTCAAGTTTTTGTTTTTCTTTGATCTACAAAAACATGGATGTTATGTCTAGTACAAAATTCACGGAAAAAGTGTCCTTATAATCCTTTAAATGTAGCTTGATTGAACATTTCAGGGCATGTCTTTGTAATAACGTCTGGTGGATTGCATTTACTTTTAACACAAAGAACACTGGCTTTCTGCATTTAAAAATACTATGAACTACAAGTGCTGAACATATAAATAGTAAAAGTATATATGATTTTTAATACGGAACTGCATTTAGCGTGGTTTATCACAATACAAAACATAACCATAACCATAACCAATAACCATATTTTTCCATTCTGTTATAACAAGGTTACGTCAACTTGACTAAAATTGTAGGGACGGTAAATCGATAAACGTAAAATCGATCATTTTATTTTGCTCTGTGAATTAAATAGTTTTTTTTTGTTTTTCAGAATTTCCTCTCCGTACTATGGAAATTCAAAACTCGTACAGATAACGTACTACTTTTCAGTAAACCTAGATTTCTTTTATAGGTACAAAGTTTATTAATATGTTGTTATTTTTCGCTCTGTTCACTGTATCAACACCATCGCCCTGACCAAAGATAATACAATAGAAGAGCCCTGACATCCACCGTCAATCTCCCCAAGATGACATGGTGACGGCCTCTTACCAACGAGATCGAACGCTACCTGTGTTCTATAGAGGTCCGTCCGCACCGAAACCGTCACAATATCATTTATTATTAATCTACAGGATTGCTCAAATGACTATGACGCTGATGATGATAATGACACTGATTAAGGATGTACACCATTAGATTAAACAATCTATTTATTTATATAAAAATAAAAAACTTGCTCGTGAAAATATTATTCGTGCAAAACACTTCCAGTCGATAAACACACACATTATTCTCGATTTGGTCCGAATTGTCCCAGCACTATTCGAGGATTTTGACAAACTTCATTTCAATCAAGCTACATTTACGATAATAGACTATAGTAGGTAATAAAGAAAATAAGTGGAGTTGTGAAGGAAATTATGATAAATTTTAGAAATACCGACAAAATAATAAAAATCCTGGTCTTAAATACAATATTTATAAACAATAATTTAAAAAAATGCTTGCAATAAATATAGACTAAATTCAAAGATTAGCTGAATATTATTTAAGTATTATAAATTAGGCTTGCGTTTGATCCCCAACTCACCCGATGCTAAAGCCTAAATCCTCTTTTCTGACTTTTAACACTTTTGGTCAGTCTAGTTTAAGTTTGTCGACTTCCATGAATAACTTAAAATTATAAAAATAGTGTCATATCAAAATTGAATGTTTTATCTAGGAAACCTTAAAGACCGAAACACGATTAGGTACCTATATAATGGAAACTTCAAAAGAAAAAATAAATGAAGTAACACTAATTTGAGCTTTTCTCCCGGTTTTTTATGGATTCTTTTAAATACCTATTTATTAAATGATGCTACGACATCTTAATATACAGATTGCATAATTATGGAGGGAATCGTAAAGGTACATTTTACATTACAGCTATACTTTCCGAAAAATATGAGAATATAGAATAACGAAACACACGATTGTGTGTATGAGCCATGGCTTTGTTCCACTAAATGAGACTTTAATACAGTATATTAAGCCTTATAGTCATCTATATAGTAGTGTCAAGCGTTGCTTAAAAGTGGGAAAACCTCGTCTTAAGCGATGATGTGGTCTACCTACCTTTGCGAACATACGGGGCTATAGTAACATAGTCAGTCAGTAGAGCGGTTTTTGTAGTTTTCAAGCCTTCCAATCCTTCTTCCATCGTCACCGCTCTAAGCTGCAGGAGTTTCTGATAGCTAGCGCTCATTTTATCACCCCTGTAGATGCTGGCAATCTGTGAGGTGTAAAGCTGCAATTTTATTATGATTGTCATAAAACAATTATAAAAGAAACTTTTGTAACTGCTATTTGTAACTGTTACTTGCTAATATTTATGATTTATTTAAATAAGTAATTCTAAAAACAGACTGCTATTATTTTTATTTTTCATATTCTCAGTAAACCCTTTCATTTAATATCTATCACCGTGATATTATAGGTATATCACGATGATAGATAAGAACATTTTGTCCGCCATCTTGGGGCATCCGCCATTTTGAATTTATCATCTAGGACCAAAGTGCTTGGTAAGACACATCCAACTAATCCAAACCCGACGGCGTTACGTTGTTTCGTTGAGTTCCTATGGCCACATTCTGTCTCCATCATCAGACCAGCTTGATGGTACCATAGCATTGCATTGTCACCGAACTTACATATACTTACGTATGCCAAACTTCAGCTGAATCGATCGATTGAATCGATAGAGAACAACTGTGGCCTTAGTACGACGAGCACTTGCGAAAAAGTTATCGTTACGTAAACGATAGCAAAAGTATGAAAAATTCAATTTCCTTTCACGTCCAATAGAGGCGCTGTTCAATTTTTCATACATTTTGCTATCTTTAACGTAACGATAACTTTTTCGCAAGTTCTCGTACTAAGGCCACTGGTCTAAAATTTTGTAGCAAGATTTGTTGTGAAGGGTTAAATACAATGAAGTTAAATAAAAACTAGTAAAAATTTACCAAATAGATTCTGAATTCTATATACTCACGCTGTTATTCAAAATAGCCTGCACGTCCTTCAGTACAACGCATTCAATGTCACTCTCGAGCAGTTCCTGAAGTGTGATCGCATTGTTAGTGTCGTTGACGAGGTGCGAGAGGAGGTTGGACGTGTAATACGTGTACACGATGTACGCGAAGATGAAGAACACCAAGTATGCCGTGCGCCGAGACATCATGCACGCTTCTATTGGAGGTACTGGGAACAATTGACATCTTTAGAACGCTATAGACAATATAGATAGACTAGTTGTTCCCCGCGGTTTCACCCGCGTGGTGATGAATATTGGTGATGATGACGATGATGAAAAATAACCTATATGTTAATCCAGGACATAAGCAATGTATACTCCAAATATCATCAAAATCCATCCAGCCGTTTCTGCGCGATTGAGTAACAAACACATCCATCCATCCAAACTTTCACATATATGATATTAGTGTGATAGATAAAACCTTTATCACTGACCATGAGTCTCTCAACTTGAATAGTTATAATAATAATGTAAACTATACATTGAGATACAATAGAGTTCGCGCAAAACTTTATGAGCCCTCTGAAGTTAGGCCCGAGGCCTCCCCGACGCCCTGTCCCGTCCCTCGGATACCTATAATGCGTACTGCGCAGCCACTAGGGCCTAACTTCAGAGGGCTCATAAAGTTTTGCGCGAACTCTACCTATAAAGTCACAAACTCGGCGCACGCTACGCATTACGCCGACTTTTTGATTAGTTGTAAGGCAACCGTGATCCGACTACAACGCCGTGTGATGCCAGTGCTACGATGGCCTATCGGCCAAGCGACGTTGAACACTATACAAGCGACATAACGTCTGAATTGACGTGGTTATGGCATTGGGACCTATATAATTTTATTGATGTATAGGTATGTACAATGACGCTCGGACGTTTTTAGACTGTTTTCACTTAGAAATTGTGACTCTGTGACTATTGTATCTTGATGAAACTAATAACACAAAAGACGTGTGGCTCGGGGACTGCCGCGGTAAAGCTATTGCATAGCATTTTTTATCAACTTATGCAATTATAATTATTTATTTACTTGTAACAAATAAAATTATGTAGGTTTTACAACTCTATGTATGTCGTTCTTTTATCAAACATATTTTACAACGCCATCTAGCGGTGAGAGGTCGGAGTGGGGGGTGTTAGGTTATTTTCGTTACGGAATTTCTGGATTCGGTCTCCACGCTCAAGGCCCGCGATAGAAGCTATGCAATAGCTTAAAATAATAACTAGATAATATTTTTTTTCAGCACTCAGTTTATCAGGTTTTCCTTCGACGTATTCCCTGGTTCCTTCCACATTTTTTTCCTCCAAATAATAATGAAGGGTACCGTAAAGGTACATTTTACATAACAGCTATACTTTTCGAAAAATATATGAAAAATCACAAAATAGAAGTAGTGAAAGGCACGACTGTGTGTAAGAGACTGTTTCAAAATAATTAATAAGCCTTAGGGTCATCTGTAGTAACAAAACATCACCTTAATGTGAGATATGCTGACTGCAGTAGTTCTCGACACGGGTCATCCTAGTGAGGACTGATTCGCAAGGCTTACTATTTTTGATCTCTTTTCTGTTATGCGCTAGTTAAGGTGAAATCATTTAAGTTTATATAAGGTATCTTTTGTTTGAATAGCGTGTAAATAAATAAATATACGTATTTATTGCCCTCACCAATTTTTTTTACAAGAAGATGTCGACAGAAAATCGCGTAGGCGTTTATGATCAAAGCTCAAAATCCCTATCCCTACCATATTATAAATGTGTAGATCAAATACCTTCACACATGACTTCTAACTAAGTAGAAGCAATACCAGATATCGGTTTAACTTGCAAAAAAAATCCCGTTTGCGTGATTCAGGTAAAGTGTCGTATTTACCTATAATAGACGCACTTTTCATATTTGTAAAACTACGATCCATTTACACTCATTATTTTAGGAATTATTGAATACCTTATTACGTTTTTAATAATATTATTCGTAAAGTTTAAGCAAATTTACAATTTTTTCGCAAAACATCGTTTTAGTACGCAATCTATTTTCAAACTATGGAACTACAAATCTGACGGCTGTCAGTTTGTTTGTTTGTCCGTGCACATCTTTTAAACTACTAGAAGGATTTCAAAGCAGTTTCCATGAATATGCTTATAAAATACCTGATTGAAACATAGGCTATATTAATTTATGATAATAAATAGTAAAAAAAATTTTTTTTAATAATTATTTATAACGCCATCTAGCTTATTTCATAGTAATGTTGTCGTAATGACAGACTTCTACTCGCAGACATGGTAGGTAGGAAGACTGAAGCGGCTGTTGCCATACAATCTATATGTAAATAAAAATATAGATATTCGCCAAAGAACCAGAGTCACCGACATAGCTATTAAAATCTGCAAGTTGAAGTGGCAATGGGCAGGCCACATCGCTCGAAGAACTGTTAACCGATGGGGAAGTAGGTAAGGTTCTTGAGTGGAGACCGCGAACCGGAAGACGCAGCGTAGGTAGGCCTCCCACTAGATGGACCGACGACATTGTGAGAGTCGCGGGCATCCAGTGGATGCAGATGGCAGGATGTCGTTCAGTGTGGAGGTTAAAGGGGGAGGCCTATGTTCAGCAGTGGACGTCTCCTGGCTGATGATGATGATGAAATAAAAACGAATAGCCGAAATGTATGTACCCGCATAACTTCCGATAGACTGCACCAAATTTTTTTTTTGTGTTTGATATTTTCAGGACAGCCAACTGCTTTTGAAGAGGTTTTACAGTTTATTATGGCGTAATTTAAAGTACGTTTATTTTTGTATTGACTTCTGACGTGCTAATATACCAAGTCGACGGAGATTAAAATGAATACATTTTTTTGCCAGGATCAAACTTAACACCAATAACAGACACGCAAAGTAGGTGAACTCGCGGCATCTAATCTGTTACTGATCTATGATTAGCAGCTATTTTGGATGTTATGGTGGTGAACGAAAGCGGTTTAGTTGTTGGAAGGGTCGAGGCGCAGAAGGCGGGCAAAAATTATTTAGACATCATTGATTGGCAGTCTTTACGCGGAGTAATGTTAAATAACAGCGATTAATTATAGATACCGCTCCATGCTTCCTACTTACTATTTACTAATAATTCAATAATAACGTTTGTCATGCATGACATTTCGCTTGACTTATACCAATTTTTTTTTCCTTATTGGCTCCATGGCTCCACACTTCCAACGTATTTAACCAGTGAAAGTAATATATTATTTGCTTGAAATATATTTGAAACTATGGACATGTCGGGATACCTGTATCGAGTCAGATTAAAACTAGACAAAAATCATACTATGACGATAGTATGACAATCCGCATTACAATGGGGAGCAATAAATCTACAATCATGTCATATGTGTAGGTATTATCTATAAAATATTCAGTATAAATAATCCGATGGATTTGTGCCTATTTAAAGTTCCGTTCGTGTTCGTTAGTGTAACATTTATATTTGGATATGTCAGTCTAATCGTCCACCCACTATTTACTTTGCGCTACGCGTACGAAGTCGCGGGCATTAGCTAGTATATATATATAAAAAAAACTATAAAAAATCATTAACAAACTAATATGCTCACTATGCTGGCAGTATGCTCCAATCACCATCAGAAGCTCGTACCCGTAGCTACACTCCCATACTCTGCCTCGTCTCTCGACACTGTTCTCCCACCGTTTAAGAAGGTAAAAGAACGTGCTGCAGAAGAGAGCCATGCCGTAAAGGATGTTCCACACTTGCCTGGTGAAAGGTTTACTGTAGAAGTCGCGGTATGTCACGTCGGGATAGCTAATGGTGAAGCCGAAACTGAGAAGAAAAAAAAAACATTTTTGCCGTTACTGTCCCACAACTGGGCAATTGCCTACCTTCCTTTCTTCCACTTCTCTCTATCCTGTGATATGCTGGATAAGTCCTTTTTATGAGAGTTAATTTTGTCTCGCCATCTTCACCTGGGCCTGCCAGCTAGTCGAATGACTTGTTCTGGGAGCCATTCGGTCGTGGCGGTATGACGTGGCCGACCCAGTACTAAATCAGTTCTCCGGTTCTTTACCCAAAAAAAGATAATTGAGAGAAAAATATACCTATTCGTACCGAATAAAAAAAAACCTGCAACAGTTTTTTATTTATTTGTTTTAATCACTACGCAAGATGCTGCTTGCAATCGTGAAACACACAGAACATTTAAAAAGAAAACTAAAAGGGTCCTAAAATAGTTTTAAAAACCTACGACTTGGTATTATTTAGGGACACATTTTTACTCTAATGTTTTTTTTTATGATACTGGGTGACGAGACGAGCGAAGTCGCTCGCCTGATGGCGTATCTATATCTATCTGTGGCATTGTAGCTCTCATACGGCTGAACTGATTTTGATTAATTATTTGTTTGAAACGTGAATTGATCGAGAGTTCTTAGCTATAATAGAAGAAAATATGTTCTGACGTTTGATGAAGGGAAGGGAGCAACTTCCACAGGTCCGAATGATTCGAAATTCAGCATCCTGCTACTTCAATGATGTTGCAAGACTGGGAACCTTGAACTGATGCTGCAGCATCACCTGGAATCTGCAGGATGCCCAACTTCTCACCAACTTACAGCCAACTTACTAAGTTTTATGGGGCTGTCTAAATGCATGCACAGCCTGACAAGTTAAAAAAGTAGGTACAGTTGTTACAATTTTTCGGTTCAGTTGATACTGTGGAGTAAGGTTACACGGTTGAACATCAACATTTGTATACAGGATATTATTATTTTGATTTTTTGGAAGAAATGAATGACGTCTGGAGCGCAATAAATTTCTCATATGATGTTTTATGCATCTCGTTCTTTTTTCTTTCAGGTCAATTGAAAATCTTTGTAACGTACTCCCAATCGAATATAGCTCCAACCGGCTTCGCGAGTGCCAGCACATCAGCCCGCAAACTCATAGGTCTAGCGAAGAAGTCCACTGCGGTAGAGTTCTGGTAGTACATCTTGATCTCCGTGGTCACATCCCGCTGGAGGTCTTGGTGTTGGTAAACATCGTTTACACTGAAAACATATTTTTTTATTATATAGAATAGATCTACGTTTGGCCACCAACTCGCCTGATTGTAAGCGACGGTGTGGCCGAGGATGGAACACGTTGATCTAGAACAGGGGTCTCCAAACTACGGCCCGTGGGCCAAATCCGGCCCGCCACTGCCATCAATCCGCCCCGTGACAGGAATTGAAACTCGCGGAATTGTCGGTGATTCAGCCCTGTGGATCTGATAAAATTAACAACTGATATGACTGGTCTTAGAAATTCAGACAATTCCAAACATTTTCCGCACAAGGACTGAAGACTGTAGCTGAAATAGATAGTAACTAGAACCGTACATAGTATCACTACTCGACACTAGATGTGGTTACGTGTCACAATACACAATCAATAGTAATTGAAATGCAATAAAAGCCTATGTTTGCTTAGGTGGGCAGAAAAATTAAAATTGTTACGGCCCTTGCAACATACCGAAAAAAAAAATTATGGCCCCAAGGCTTTAAAGTTTTGAGACCCCTGGGGCCTTACCCCTAGCTTAACTTTTGCGAGCCAACTTTTAGTAGGTACCTGATAGGTACCTAGAATTAACCAACTCATTTAAGCTACATCGTTTAAAAGCGTCTAACTTGAATGAACTAAAATCCGTTTTACTATGCGTGTGATTGTGATTATCGTTCATTCAAGTTAGACGCTTTTAAACGATGCAGCTTAAATAAGTTGGTTAATTTTAGGTACCTGATAGGTACCTACTAAAAGTTGGCTCGCAAAAGTGAAGCTAGGGGTAAGGCCCCTGATCTAGAAGAAATATAAGTATTCACTCTAGCCTTGAAGATGCCTAGATCGTAGTTCTCAAGAAACAATGAGGAAGGAAGGGAGTTTCATTCTTGGGCAGTATCATAAAAGAAATAGGTATATTTTATCTGTTTTTTTTTTGGACATAAAACTAAAAAAATATGCCGTAATTGTTAAAATGAATAAAAAAAGTAAGCCATAACATTAAATTGTTTATTTTATGTCAGTAATTTAACGGAATCCACTCTCAAATTTTCCCTGCTAGTGTTTTACGTAAAATTATTTTTGTAAATTGGAGGTAATAAGTTGAGTTGTTGTTCAAAATTTGGTCTATTTATTACAAAAATGTTTTTTTATAGATCTTTCTATTTGGTAGAATCAGAACGGCAAAACACCAGTTTTCGTTGCTTTTTTCGTCATAAAATATGAGAAGGTGGTGGTGGTTTTGTAGGTGTAGGACTCTTTTGCAGGGGTCCGCCTGGGGAAGTACCACACCTTTGCCAGTTATTCAACCGCCAAGCAGTAGTGTGCAAAAACACTACTGTGTTCCGGATTGAAGGGCAATGTTTCCAGCGAAATTACAGGGCACACAGAGATTTGACATCTTATATCTCGGGGTGACGAGCGCAGCGCATTGCCATCCAGGGTTTTGAACTGTTGAAGTTCAAAATTCTGAGTGGCGTCGAGCTGTTATGGGCAAGCGTGAAGAGCCATCAGGCGAGCGACTTCGCTCGTCTGGCTCTTAAACAACACAGAGTACCTACTATCAGTAGTACATAGATAGCGTATGCTCTGGCTGGACTTATTATCCAGAAAACTTGAATGGTTTCTGTAGGATATGCAGTGGCGGATTTACACATTTGCCGCCAGTAGGCTATTCAAATTTTGCCGCAATGAAATCGAAACTATGATTTGTGCACTATCGTCCTAATTAAACCACCTTTTTTGAAACTAGGGGATCGATGTGTAAGTTATTAGATTATTTTTAAAACCCAAACGATTGCACAAAAGTAGTTTTAGGGTAATTACATAATAGTTATATAACTAATGAACTAAATTCTGTAAAATAAAAAAAATCCCCAAATTTGCCGCCCCTAAAATTTGCCGCCCTAGGCTCTAGCCTACTCAGCCTGCTGGTAAATCCGGCACTGAGGATATGGCGTTACTAGTAGGTAGGTATCCAATATAATTAATTAATTTTACTTACTTGCTTGAATCGTTCGAAATACTGTGACCCTAGTACGAGAAGTTGCGAAAAAGTTATCGTTACGTAAACGATAGCAAATATATGAAAATTCAGTTTACTTTTACGTTCGATAGAGGCGCTAAAAAAATTTGCTATCGTTTACGTAACGATAACTTTTTCGAAAATTCTCGTACTAGGGCCACTGATGACCGATGGGGAAGAAAGGTTCTTGAGTGGAGACCACGAACCGGAAGACGTAGCGTAGGTAGGCCTCCCACAAGATGGACCGATGACATCGTGAGAGTCGCGGGCATCCAGTGGATGCAGATGGCAGGATGTCATTCAGTGTGGAGGTTAAAGGGGAGGCCTATGTTCAGCAGTGGACGTCTTCTGGCTGATGATGATGATGACTTACTTGAATCCATGTACCTGCTGCATGAGAAGTACTATCTTGCATCCCAGAACAGTTTGTCTCCACAGAGTGTTGTCATTGAAAAAGTCGTCGTAATTATGTGAAATGTTTTTGCAATGGAACATAGTAGCCACGTTGAAGGTTTCATTCATTTCCATTTTAGAGAAGTTGGATGAGAAATTAACTGTAAGTAGGTACGTAATAAATGTAAGAAACATATATTCATACATTAGATTTTATATGAGAAAACCACACATAAATGAATAAGTCCCCGGGACTCATAAAAAGTGATTACGTAAGTGCATTTCATCTAGTGTATTGAGAGTAAAAGACATTTAATATAACACCATAACATATTATAAGCTAAGGCGATGCTATAGGTTATCTAAAACAAATGAAAAATATTCTAATATATCTACGGTTTAAGGTGTTCGTCAAGTAAATAGAATTACACTCGGTACCGCTCGAGCTTGGCTCTGACGCGCTCCCGCGCGTCTAGATACGGTGCGGCTGTTTTTTTGGAAATAGAAGTCAGAATGCCGGTGTGTGACATAGGACACTTTAATCTCTAAAAAAATACTATTCCTGCGGAAATATCCAAGCGGGTGAAACCGCGGGTTGCAAGCTAGCTTCTATATCTTCTATATAATATCTTTATCTGTATAAATGAACCAAACCAAACCAAAGATAATTAAATCTTAATAATTATCAATATAAAAAACCGCCTTCATAAAAATGTCAGAACTGGACCAAATTGGAACTGGAGAAATGGGACCACAAAGGGAAGCACCAGCTTTCAAATAAAAAAAAAGAATCAACAAACATTAAAAAAAAACAAGCGAATTGAGAATTTCTTCCTTTTTGGAAGTCAGTTAAAAACTGATTCTGCTGATTGTCTATTCAGTTTTTGTTCACAATATGTTTCTTTACCTTTTTCGTATGAAATTGAACTTTTTTACACACCCTAACCCACTTTTAAAACTTTGTGGTGAACTCTTCTTTATTTCGTGGGTGAACTGAACAATATACCCTTCTAGTCTGTTGCTTTTGCTTTAGTATTAGTTACCAAAATATTTTGAGACGGGCGAAGGAAAACAAATTACGTGCTATGAATATTTGATATCTTTGTTAACGCGGGCTGGGGTGACTATACGTTAAAATAATTAATTAGAAAGCGTCTCCAGGGAAGCGTTATCACACAAAGGAGTTTAAGAAAAGGTAGCTTACCTATTAACATTTACAAATTTCACACACATTTACACACGAACTTTTACTTAGAATTTCGGAAAGCGCGGACTTGCAATGAAGTTCAAGGTCAACATAATTTTTTATAGGCAAAACAACAATAAGTAGCAATTGAAATTAGGTACATAAGTACATAAATGAAACCAAATTGGTATGTTCAGTTTGATGAGTGATGATTTCATTAGCGGATGAGGAAAAAGGAAGGAGGTTCTCTCGTCAACGTGTGTCTATATAGTATATATATGCATATATACATATTTTGCTATATTTTTTACAAATAAAATCATAATAATGTACAAACGATGTCACTTCGGGGAAACATTAAACTTACAGCGTTGAAATAGCGCAGTGTGAAACATAACGCGAACGTGAACCTTAACGCGCTGAGATACGGTATGCAATTTTTCGCATCATCTAAACAGAATCGCTTAAAGCAGCTGTAAGGCTTCTGTTTCAACTGGTATACGAAGAGTATCTGTGTCATATCTTTACATAGTATAAAATAAAGTCGCTTTCCGCATCTGTCTGTCTGTATATCCGCTAACTCCTAAACCACGCAACGGATTTTAATACTGTTTTCATCATCAGTTAGGTAATTGTCACAGAAGATTTGTATTAATTATAACAAAACTCACACACTTGCGAAGCTGATACGGGTCGGTAGTATAAAATAAAGTCGCTTTCCGTATCTGCCTGTCTGTATATCCGCTAACTCCTCATAAACCACGCAACGGATTTTGATGCGGTTTACACCACCAGTTAGGTAATTTTTCAAGGAAAATTTATATTATATAATATAACTAACACCCGTGCGAAGCCGAGGCGGGTCGCAAGTTATAAATAAATAACACTTCACAGTTATACGTACCCAGTAAGATTCCTTGTGTCAGGAATGCCGCGGAACACACAAAGAGCAGGAGCGCTCGCGCTTTGGCAGTACCTGCTACTACACAAACTTAGTTATCGTTTCGTGTCGACATTCTCATAATTTACAATAATTAAATGTTTATTTATTCATACATTACAACTATTTTTACAGGTTAATCCTAAACCTAATACAATAGTATAGTTTAAAAAGTCAACATTTATGATATTAGTACAATAAGGAAATTTCTTAAGTAGTCAATAGTTAAATTATAGGTAATACATGCAATAGAAATTAAAAAATTAGATTATTCAATTATAGGTATATGTAATTATATTAAAGTAGTCAGTAGTAGTAGTAGTAATATTACCTGAGTTGTAGTGTGTATGGTTGTTTAAATACAACATGACACAAAACGGACTTGACGTTTTTTCAAATGAAATGAAAAATGAAAATGAAAATACTTTTATTACTACAAAACACATCAGTACATTAAAACAAGAAAATATCCTATTAGAAACATTATATAAACAAATAGAATTAAATGTGCTTTGCATAGAGATTTGTATCCTATTGTATTTGTGTCCGATTGTATTACCTATCAATGTAGAAAAGTAATTAAAAAATATTTTTCGATGTCACAATACCAAACACAAATGATAAATGACTCGTACATTTATCATTTGTGTTTGGTATTGTGACATGGGTAGGTAAAAATTAGCAGGTATTACCATAAACAAGCGTAGAAACAACTAAGAAAGTTTGGTTTGGTTGTACCCTTTTCTAATATAAATAAATGTGTTTTAAAGAAATAAATGTGTTTAGCAGCAGGAAAGCAGTGGATGAGGTGAGACCACAGGTTCCGAAAAATTTACGCATCGTTACTCAGAAGATGATGATGATGATGAATACTTGTAGCAAGTAAATTCTGTACTCTACAGAGATTACTAACATTCATCCTCTCGGGTAAGAGCGGCTTCGCACTACGTCCGATCCGAATCCGTGAAAATACGTTCCGAAGTTGTCGTACAACTATTTGTATGGTAGTTTACGCACTAGATCCGATTTCTGTCATCCGAATTCTCTCCGTCATCCGTAAATTTCCATTTCGGAATACTTAGATAATTGACGGACCGAAGTAGCCATAGTATTATTTATATGAATGCTCGCGCACTGCGTCCGAATTGATCGTATCAGAGATCGGACTAATGCGTACGCAATATCCGAATTCGATCAGAGTTTTCTAGATCCATATTTTTACGGATTCGGATCGGAATCGGATCGGACGTAGTGCGAAACCGCTCTTAAAGCAAGACCCATATGTAAAACACGCTCACGGAAACAGTCCTTTCCCATGCAAATACCATTCACATGGGTTTGTGCATGCGTAATAATTACTTACATTGTGAAGATACAAATTACCTACCAAATAATATGAAGGAAGATGAATATGAATAAAGATCTACCTATTCTCTTCTCTAGGTATATTTTTGTTGATGAAACAAAGTGTTCTGTGAGACTATTGGTGCAAAAACATATTTTCTTCTAGTTTTTACTTTTACAATTAAATGATTCTTTTGCCGTGTATACAGTCGCCTTGCATGTCGTACGCCGTGTGTCGCGGGGGCATCCAGTGATGCAGACGGCAGGATGTCGTTCAGTGTGGAGATTAAAGGGGGAGGCCTATGTTCAGCAGTGGACGTCTTATGGCTGATGATGATGATGTCATTGCGAGCATACCAGTGGGTTGCACCAAGTAAACTCCTCATATTGAGGAAGCACTTATCTTTCAAAAGGCAAAGGATAATGATACATATTGTTGCGGCATCAGGTACTTACGTCCCTAACGACAATACCATTGTCTGTCTCAAAATTACATTCCACTGAAGGTATCCCACTTAGCATTTGAAATTTTGCTGTTCTTTTTGAAGAATTGAGTGTTTTTGTTTGCCGCTTGATGGCAGACAGGTTGATAGCCAGAAAAACAGTCAAGTGGCCTTAGTACGAGCACTTGCGAAAAAGTTATCGTTACGTAAACGATAGCAAAATGTATGAAAAATTGAACAGTGCCTCTATCGGACGTGAAAGGAAACTGTATTTTCATACATTTTCTATCGTTTACGTAACGAAAACTTTTTCGCAAATCCTCGTACTAAGGCCAAAGGATCGATCTAGGTATAACTCACAGATAGATCTGTGGTATTACTGGTAGAGAGTTCGCAGAGGCATACCTACCTACTAATACGTGGTACGTTTGTGGTTGCCAATCATGGATGACCAGCGCTGATTGTTTACGATCAGCATCGTGTTGAGTTGGAACCGGTTTGTGACAAAAAATAATAAGCTAGATTAGACATAGATACGTGAGGGTTTTTTTTTGGTCTGTGGGCTCTTTCAAAACTCTTTATCGAGTTTGATTGCGAGTTCGTAGCACTCACGGCTCCTTTTTATGGAATAGGAATTCTGAAAACTCGAACAACGTTGTTTTCGCTTGACCTTGGGCTCGATTGATTGAATTTGAGCTGTTAAATCAAAAGTTACTCTTTAATCTATTTAAATTAAAGAGTAACTTTTGATTTAATTAATTAAACAAAAAAAAATATGAAATGTACCTAGCTTGATTGAAATGACATTCAAAGTATTTCAAAGTATTCGAATAGTGCTGCGACAACTCGGATCAAATCGAGAATAATATGTGTGTTTATCGACTGGAAGTGTTTTGCACTAATAATATTTTCGAAAGTCGTGTGAGTACCTTAAAACTAAAACCTTAAAATATGTTTGAGTTTTTATGATTAAAAGTTAACCCATCTATATTGATTTTGTAGTACCTACTAGCAGTGGCGTAATTTAAGATTCAGCGCCCTGGGTTTGTAAGGTTCGCCGCTCCATGTATTAACAGAAAAAAGCAAAAAACTTTTAATATGGAATAAAATAAATGCAGTACCTAGTGTGTGGGTGCGGCTTGCACCGTCCCTCACAGCCTGCCGCTCCGAGCCATGGCCCTTTTGGCCCTAGGGTAAATACGCCCCTGCCTACTAGTATAATTTGACAGCCCCGTTAGCTTTGTTGGTAGTGAACCTGCCTTCTGCGCTTGGGAGCGTGGGTTCGATTCCGACCTAGGACAAACATTTGTGTTTGTTCTATGTCTGGGTGTTAATATCTATTTAAGTATGTATTTAAAAATATATATGTACGTACTCTGGCAGCCATATTACAAGCTTTGCTTAGTTTGGGATCAGATGACAATGTGTGCAATAATGTCCCAGATATTTTATTTTTTATTTATTTTATACTGAGACTTAGGATAATGATATAAAATGGAAGAAGCAAGTTGAATGCAATATTTTTATATAAATTAATCTATTATTTAATCTAATGATATGTGTACATCTCAAATTGGTGTCATCATCATCATCATCATCAGCGTCAGAGTGACTTGAGCAATCCTGCAGATTAATAATAAATGCTACTCAATCAATAATCAGTTTAATATGCTTTAGGATAATTTGATGGTTGATATGTGTTGTATTGTAGTTGTATCTGACTCTTGGATTTGATGTAGAAGGTTATCCTAAATAATATGAATGGGTAATTGAAACTCCGGTAGATGGATTGAGTACGTGCGCTTTATTTGAGCGCCAGCGAATGACTGTTGAATGTCGGTGCGCTTCATTAATTTGTTTATATTATAATAATAACAATTCTGTGATGTAGTGGGACTCAAAGGCCCTACATCTACATCCCCCTTAAAAATAAATTTTTGGTAAAATTTACATGTTAAGTAAAATAGATTTCCGTAATGTATTACTTAGGTGGTAAGTACGTACTTTGTTATAGGTAGCTAAAAGTAGATTAAACATACATTAAAGTTGACAACATGACTTAAAATTACTTAGATAAGTATGATAACATTAAGGGTGTAAATTGTATAAAACTAAACAATTAAAAATAAGTTTGTAAAAGTAGTGAACTAAAAATTAATATATTTACATTTTTGATTTAACATTGTGCATTGTTTGTTTACAGTTTGTCTTATAAAAGAAAAAATAACTTGCTACTTTTTATTTCACATAGAATATTTTTCCGTAAAAACAATAACTACAATAAAATTGTTTTTTGATATAGTAATACTTGTTAGTTGTTAGTTACGCGCACTTTAACTTATTCGTTTGTTTTGTTTTTTATTTCACTTCACTGCACTACCCTTTTTTATATTTGTTTATACGATAAACGTGCTTTTCTGGGAGGTTGCCGGAAACGCGGAGGTGTGGTTTGAATCGACGACACACGTAGCGCTATGACTATGGTGACGCGCTTGTCCACTGAAGCCTCGATCCGCTTTTAACAGTAACTCCACATGACGTACAGGATGCCAGTGGAAATTACAACGCTGACGATCATGACGGCCAGCGACATATAGTGTGTGTCCTGGATGTGGTCGACCTGCGCTGTTTGGGGCGCAGCACCTGCGGCGTTCTATGTTGTGGGCTTGCTCTCAGGGTGATCCATGTTGATGTGACGTAGAGTGCAGCGTCGAAGTAGATGAAATTGCAGTAAAGTTGAAAATATATAGATGATGCTTTGTGAGTAGTGAAGTGGTCTGCGGTCGAGTGGTGCAGATAAGTGCGGCGGCGCCGGCGGCGGCCCGGTTCAAATATCAAAACGAACCGTTTTCTTCACCGCGCGACCCGATCTTGTTATGACTGGCGGCGTCTTTTGTGCTTTGTTCTCTGTGTTGCTGTGCTGTGTGGCCGTAATGACTGTATTATTGTTAGCTATGTTATTGTTAGTTGAGTCGGGTGACTCTTTCGTCGCTAAGTTGGTTGCGGCGTCGGGTGACTCGTAAGGACCACTAGTTACAACATAAGCGGGTTTGAGTCTATCAAGTGAGATGACGACATCTCGAGAACCCATACGAATGGTGTAGTGTTTGGAATTTCGAGTGATTACTTTGAAAGGACCTAAATAAGGTGGTGTGAGCGATTTGGTCGTTGATGTTGCTTCGTACAGGTACAAAAAAATCTCCAGGTAGTCTGATAGATTTTCCGAACGTCATTTGAGCGGGACTAACCAATGTCCTTTTTTACGGCGTATCTCAAGCCTATAGTAGGATCAGTGGTACCTCCCTATCGTACGTGCTGTACTTCATCTGTGCGGTCGTTAGTTTTTTTGAAAAGAAAGCGAGAGGTTGTAATTTTTTTCTACTAATTGGTGTAGAGCGGCCCCGCCCCGACACAAGTATTTGAAGTGTCTGTAAGTAACACCGTATTGGCGGTCGGGTCCGGGTGCGTGAGCATAACTGCCTCTCGTATCATTTGTTTACATTTGTGGAATGCGTTTACGGCTTCTTCCATCCATGTAATTTTGGTCTTGTTTTTTTTTGTATTGTGTAAGTATTTGTCTAATATTGATTGTGTTTCCGCGGCTTTTGGTAGGTATACTGTTTCTGTAGAAATTAATTAGTCCGAGGAAACGTCGTAGTGCTTCGATGGTTTCAGGTTGTGAAAACTCTGTGATGGCTTTGACCTTAACTTCGTCCGGCTTGATGCCGTCACAGGTGACGTGGTGATTATTAACCTTTTTTGTAAACACATCGTATTTGTTTATTTTGGGTGGGTTCTCCAGTATGTCGCTAATCTGACTTAATTCGTCGCGCCCTAACTTTGCAATAACTAGTTGGTACTTACATAAGTCTGTTGCTTTTTGTGGCGCGATGATCGCTTCAAACTGGTGGAACCAGAGTCGAGGTCGTGTGGCCCAGAAGTCGCTGATGCGCGTCTGAATGGTGACGGCGTTTGGTGCGAGTTCTGCTGTGATGCGGCTGGTGCTGGGCTGCTGCGGTGGTGGTGCGCCTGGTGCGCTTTGGTCCGTGAGCAGTCCGTGTTGTTCCTCGACGTTGGTGATTGGTGTGGTCATCGCGGATGTTTGAAACGCACTCAATAGTTGATTGGTTGTATTTGTAAGTACGTCGGGGTCACCAATTTAGGATTATTTTTGTGTTGAATGTGAAAACTCCGACGGGATGTGATTGGAATTTCGGATGATGGATTGAGTAGGTACGTGCGCTTTATTTGAGCGCCAGCGAATGACTGTTGAATGTCGGTGCGCTTCATTAATTTGTTTATATTATAATAATAACAATTCTGTGATGTAGTGGGACTCAAAGGCCCTACAATGCTATTCTAGTAGTCGGTCTTTGGATAAAGATGTTTCGTTCGGTAAAATTTATAAAGACAGTTGCTAGTACTTAGATATTATTATACAAATGTCTTTATACAAAAGAAATCTAGGTTTACAAAAAAATAGTAAGTAGGTACGTTAATATCTGAACTAGTTTTGTATTTCTATAATATGGAGAGGAAATTCTGAAAAAAATCATATACCTAAATATGTACCTTACCTACTATTAAAATCACACAGAAAAATTAAATAATCGATTTTACGTTAATCCGATTTACCACATCCCTAAAAAAAAATCAAGTTGACGTAGGTAATCTTGTAACGTTTTCCATAATGGGAAAATATTGCTATTGTTTTGTGATAATCCACGCTAAATGCAGTTCCGTTTTAAAGTTCAAATATACTCTATTTACTATTTGATTTGTATTATTTTAATTTGATTAATTTTTATTATTTTAATTTAAATTTTCATTAATTTTCTGTTTTATTAGTCGATAAAGAATTAAAATAAATTTGATTAATAATTTTACATGTAAAATAACATTTTATGAATAAATATGAATGTGTACAACACTTGTAGTTCATAGTTGTTTTACACGTAGAAAACCAGTGATAGATAGATTTATTATTAATAATTATTGACATTCTTTGATTATTTTGTTAACCGTAATTAATTGGTAATTATTAATTATTGTATGTTTTCGAATTGTTTACTATTGACAGTATGTGCTCATTACTATTTTGTGTAATAAAATTGTTATTGCAATTAGCTAACAACTTTATGACATGTAACCTGTGTTACTAATAATGAGTATGAGTATGTATGAGTAGATAGATAAACTCTTTATCTTTTTTTTTTGATCTTTATGTTACATTAAGTACATTTATCTTTCAGAGCGTCTGATTAACGCGACGCGTGACCAAAATGCTGGCGTGTATCTGGCTCAACGTATAAGCATTGCCATTCAACGTGGTAATGCCGCCAGCATGCTGGGTACGCTGCCAACTGATAGTGGGTTTGAGCATTTGGATTGTCTTTAGATCTTCAACGGTCTATGGACAGTCTAACTGTTTATTTAGTGTTAGTTTTAGCTAGTATTTTGTTTATTTAATAAAGGCACTTGCCATAAAAAAAAAAAAGCAAATGTAATTTGCTAGACGTTATTACAAAGACATGTCGTGACATTCCATCAGCTGTCATGCTGTCACAGCTGTCATTTCAATAAGGACTATAGCAAGATTAGCAGACGTGAAGTCTAAAAAACCTATGGAGAATTTCTTATACTTATATGACTTATAATATAAGTCATATAAGTATAAGAAATTCTCCATATTACATATTATATATTACGTATATTACATATACATATTATGTACAAATTCCTACTAGTATATTTAGTAGGTAATATATCATGTGTTCTAGAATCTAATAATACGACGGTATGGCGCGAATGTTTGTGCTGCCAAGTGCCAAGATTGAGGAAGCGACTTCTTTAGATACTTAATTATGAATCTTGTCTCCAAACTCAAAATATAAGAAAACAGCAGTTACCACCAGGATTACCAGGATTATGTGGCTATTTAAATATAGGCTTTCACAAGATCGAATTGATAGTTTGGAGCAAGATCTCAAACCTATATTGAGTAGTTCATGGGGTCAAAGAGGAATAACAATAAGAATTAAGGTAAGATAATTATGCTGAGACACATTGAAGGTACCTATCCCCTAAGCATACAATTTAGGCACTGAAGTGAGAATTTTTTCTTAGGTATACCTAACCATAGCTATTATTCGCAATTTCAGATTTTGTGCACTCCCATAATTTTTAGGGTTCCGTAGCCCGACAAGGAACCATTATAAATTCGTTTTGTCAGTCCGTCTGTCTTCTATAATTATTAAGTGAATGAAACTTTGCATAATGACAGTTGTAATATAGATCTAAATTTTTTAAAGTATAAAAAATATTTAATATTGCGTTTTAAGGGTGGCTCTGGTACATGTGAAATGGGGATGAAATATTTTTTTTTTTACTCTAACTACTTGGTGGGGTATTGTTGAAAAGGTCTTTTAAAATGAAGGTAAGGTTTGATACATCACTCTTTTATAAAGTCTATACTTTGCGAAATATGGCCCGCCAAAGTGGCAAAAAGTTGGTCCCCCCCTGCATTTCTAAACTATAAGATATAGAAACTTGTATCTTTTAATACAGATAGGTCATATTAAAAACCTTCATTCAAAATTATTTCCAACATTATCTGATGATGAATTTTTGAGTAATTAATAGGGATTTAACTGTAATAAATTCAAAGCGTTCTAGCTCATAGGTCATTGACTTTTTTTGTAAAATGGTCTTAACAAATAATGTTTCTCAATCAGTTTTCTCTATGTTTAAACCATAAAAAGTATATGCTATGTCGGGATGGTACATCTCTGAAATTTGGCTAAGTCCACATAGCTTCGTTCGTTTGATTTTTTCTATAACCATAATTTTCTGAACTATGACTACAATTATATGGCTTTGATTACGGAACCCTACCATATGCGTGTCTCGACACGCTCTTGGCCAATTATTAGCAAATGGTAGGAACCAAAAACATTGGTAAATGTGTATATTTGCATTTTTATCGCAATCATCGACTTCCCATTGCAATATGCATTAAAGAAGTGGTGCGTATTGGTATACAATTGCAATTAAACAAAACTTTTCTGTGGCCCTGACCTTATCACAGAATCTGATAAAGAGAATTAGTTCTTGTTTTGTTTACCACTAATATGTGTATTCCTATAAAATAAAATGGTCAAAGTAGAAGACAATCCTAACACATATAAGATCATGTCAGGTGTTGCATAAGCTTTATAATTATGCAATTGAACAAAGTTTGATAGGCTATCTATAAGTATCAAATAAACTCTCAAATCTTGTCTCTTCAAGTCTCTGTAGATATCTATATTATTATTTTCCATCATCATCAGCCTATCTCAGTCCAGTGCTAGACATAGGCTTCTCCCAAGGCTCCCAACGCAGCCAGTTAATAGATAATTGGCTATGCAGATAAACATACCTAAGTACTTTCACCATCTATATATTCTTCTGTTTCAGATAACTGATGCAGACTTAAATATCCTGCATTTAGACCCTTCATACGGCGGAGCATTATGCATTATATTCAGTTTAGAAATTTCTGTTTTGGGGGCCTTTTTCTTGTGAAGGCCCCGGGGCTGCAGCCCCTGTTGCCCTCCCCTAAATCCGGCCCTGCCTGTTCCTAACGCTTTGGAAAACACCGGAGGGCCATTAGAATAAGTTTTGCTACTGCCTGAAATACAGTGGAGAGGACTATTGGCTTGCTTAAAGGTCAATTTAGATGCCTCTTATTACGTTGCGTCCTACACTACCATCCCGAAATGGTGGCTAAAATTGTTGTTGCATGTTGTATCCTCCACATTTGTAATAAACCCGGCTACCAGCACCATCTATGAGCGACACTGATACATCGGGTTTATTTCGGCAGAACAGAAAGGGACACTTAGGACGATAATATCGCAATAGGGCGCATAGAAAGTCAAGAAATAGTTCAGTCGCTGTGGAGGGCTCGCCATGTTTAGATATATTTTTTATTTAATTAGTTTGAAATAAAAGTCAAATCAAGTTATTGTTTTTTTATTACTAATTCTGCCAGCAACTTAAGAGAATCGCTTATATTGTCTCCCATCCGCGAAAGCACCTCCATATTGTCTCCCATCCGCGAAAGCGCCGTTTCTATCATTAGGTCCCGCTCATGGTTCCACCGAGCGATGCTTCTATCTAACTCCAGCCGCTGTTCCTCCACCCTCAAAATCCTTTCGTACATGGTCCTTAAATACGGCCGACGTTGAGGAGGACAAGCTTGTAGTCTTCTACGGCGTTGAGCTGAAAAGTAACAGGGTACTTTTATACATAATTTAGTTACTAAAATATTTATCAAGCTAATGCTAAACTCAAATCAATGCTAATATTATCCCAGTTTCAATATCTATAAAAAAATACGGACCAAAACTCGGTTTTTGGATGGTTGTAAAAGCCGTAACAGACGTACTGATCGCGTACCACGGACCGCCGTCTGACCGAACAGGAGGGAAAGAGGTAATTTTCTCTTTCCCTCCTGTTGGTCAAACGGCGGTGCGTGGTACGTCTGTCTATTACGGTTATAAGGCAACCGCGATCCGACTACAACGCCACGCGATGCTAGTGCTACCACAGAAAAGAGAAGTAAATAGAACGGAAATGAAAAGGAAACTGTCGCCAGGTATTGTGACAGATACTTGGTTGAACATTATTCTATTAGTCAACGCGTCTAACTCCGCGTCACAGATGCTAGTGGCTACAACAAATTTCATACAAAAATTGATTGACAGTCTTTCTAATTTAAAAAATATATCTGTGAGTGCCTCGATGCCCTAGACTCTAGGACATTGTAGCAATGTATTTAACGTCGCTTGTCTTCTAGGCCCTAGAATCTAGGGCGTGGAGTACAAGCGACGTTGAACACTATGCAAGCGACATAACGTCTAAATTGAAGTAAATGTGGCATAGTGAAGTATATAATTGATGTGAGGTATGTACAACGACGTTCGGACATTTTTGCCTGTTTCACTTATAGATTGTGACTATAGGTATGTTGTTGTATCTCGATGCTAATATTATAAAGAGGTAAAGTTATATTTGTATTAATAGAGTTATATTTTGTACCTACATAAATTATGTCTTTTTACAGCCAAAAAAGAGAGGTAAAGTTTGTTTGTTTGTATGTTTGAGGTAATCTCCTGTACTACTGATCCGATTCTAAAAAATCTTTCACTGATTATTATTCTTGAGTGCTATAGGTATAGGATATACATAGAGGACCAGGTGTGGCGCGGGGCAGGGGCGTATAATCCATTGCGCGGGTGAAACCGCGGGACGCTGTTAGTATCTTATAAAAGTAAATATTAACTTATAAATAAATAAATATCTGGGACATTTTTGCACACATGGTCATCTGACCCCAAACTAAGCAAAGCTTGTAATATGGCTGCCAGAGATATACGTACATATATATTTTTAAATACATACTTAAATAGATATCAACACCCAGACATAGAACAAACACAAATGTTTGTCCTAGATGGGAATCGAACCCACGCCCCCAAGCACAGAAGTTAGGTTCACTACCAACTGAGCCACCGGGGCAGTCAATCTTACTTGTATGGGTATGCTGAGAAGCAGATGGCATAGGTGGCGGAGACCTTAATGTTTGGTGGGCAGGAGACAACCTGCTAGCAGGGCGAGATGGCATCGTGTCCGGTGCAGCAGCTACAAATTCCAGTCGGCGGCGCCTGAACATTGAATGCTGAAAATTATTCATATGAGACCATGAGAAGTGCAACTGGGGTTATTACACTTAACTATTCTTATCATGACTTCTTATTTCTTATTCTTTTATAGTGCGAACTGCTAGTTTGTGGAATGCACTGCCTGAATGGGTGTTCCCCGATAGTTACAATCTGGATGTCTTCAAGTTAAGAGTGAATCGGTTACTTCTAGGCAAGCGTGATCCACCGTAGGCCGCATCATCGCTTAACATCAGGCGAGTTGGCAGCCAAGCGCAAGCCTATTCTACAATTTTAAAAAAAAAACTTGACTATAATACAATTCTTCACTATTGTATAAGGCTTTTTAGCGTTAAGTCTATATTACATTCTACTCGTAGTAATACTTAGTTAACGAATTTTGTTATTAGAAAAATATTGTCTCAAATACGTTTTGGTTTTTAGCTGTAAGTTTTTGAGAAATTGATATTAAATAAATATATACAACTTTGAGATCGGACAACCAGGTCTTCATCTGATAGAATAATTCTCGCAGTTTAAAAAACAAAAAAAAAAAACATTAATGTCGCTAATCCTGAAGATCCTGGTAAGGATAACGGGACAAACTATTTAAATTATTGCATTGTCATCGGTGACAGGTGTGTACAATTTCAATTAAATTCGACGTTTTGAAGTTTAAATCAAATTCAAAGATTCCGTTACATACATACATAAAATATACTAGCTGCACCCCGCGGTTTCACCTGCGTGGTGATGATGATCATGATGTAAAGTAGCCTGTGTTAATCCAGGACATAAGCAATGTATATTCCAAATTTCATACAAATCCATCCAGACGTTTCATCGTTATTGAGTAACAAACATTCATCCATCCATCCAAAGTTTCACATATATGATATTAGTGTGATGTGATACATACCTACTTACCTACATACATACATACCTACCTACATACATACCAAGCTAATAAAAGCGTGTTAAAAAGTGCCGTGGCTGTCCTTATCAGTTGTTACCAGAATTTTGTATGTGATGTACAGCACAGCTGCACTGCACTGTGCTCGTAACCCTGAGGCATTGGTTTGAAGCCTTGTCTTCTGACTTGATGACATCCAGAACAATATTAAGTATATTTTCTGTTAAATTTTGCGATTCTTGCTCAGCTTGTGGTTGATGGAAGATGGAAACATAATCATTTCATGCACTTTTCCATTGATGTATATATATATAATTTTAGGGCTCCATAAATTATTTACTTACTAATTATGTCTTGTGTTCTATTTCATCAAAATCAGTTCAGCTGTTTAGGCGTAAAAAGTAACAAACATACACACTCGCTTACACACAAATTTTGGCATTTATAATATTACTACCTGTGATGTGCGAGCCTCTACTGCAGATAGGGCGGATGTACTGGCTAGCGGGTCCTGAAAAAGTTAATAAATAAATAAATATCTGGGACATTATTGCACACACGGTCATCTGACCCCAAACTAAGCAAAGCTTGTAATATGGCTGCCAGAGACTGATATACATACATATATATTTTTAAATACATACTTAAATAAATATTAACACCCAGACATGGAACAAACACAAATGTTCATCACACAAATGTTTGTCCTATGTGGGAATCGAACCCACGCCCCCAAGCGCAGAAGGCAGGATCACTACCAACTAAGCTAACGGGCTGTCAAAATGATAGATTACCTTTTACTTAAATTTGTAAATTTTATAGTAAGTATTTAAATATATATTATGTATACATAAAATGTTAACATAAAGCTTACATGAGTTAGTTGGATTGATAAGTCTCTGTCTCCGACATCACCCATTAAAGAAACAATTCTCTCTTCCACAACTGAAAGCTCCACCGCCTGTTCATCACCACCACCTGTTCTGCGTCTACCAGGTGAACGCAGCATTGCTTTTTTTTTCGTTGCACTTTTTTTATCTGCCCAATACTACAAACAAATCAAACTATTAGGAACAAACATATATAACTGGCTAAGAGACACGCATATGGTAGGCTTCTGTAACCAAAGCCATATATGTAATTGTAGTCATAGTTCAGAAATTGATGGTTTTAGAAAAATTCGAACGAACGAAGCTCTCTCTGTGTAGCCAAATTTCAGAGATGCTATTGTATTCTCTTTGCAGAGATGTTTTTTTTTTATGGTTTAACCATAGAGAAAACTGATTGTGAAACATTCTTTGTTAAGATCGTTTTACAATAAGGTCAATAACCATTGAGTTAGAATGCCTTAAATTTATTACAGTTTTATCGCTGTTACTCAAAAAGTCATGATCAGATAATAACCGAAATAATTTTAAATGAAGGTTTTAAATATATATCCGTATTGTAAGTTACAGGTTTCTATGTCTAATACATAGTTTAGAAATGCAGGGGCGGGGGGACCACCTTTTTGCCACTTTGGCGGGCCATATTTCGCAAAGGATAGACTTTATAAAAAAGTGATGTATGAAACCTTACTTCAACAACACCCCACACGAGGTGTAGTGAAAAAAAATTTCATCCCCATTTCACATCTACCAGAAAAACCTACCCCTAAAATGCAATATTATATATATTTTTTATACATTTAAAATTTGGATCTAGGTATATTACAACTGTCATTTTGAAAAGTTACATGCATTTATCTTAATAATTATAGAAGTTAGAAGGTTCTAAAAAATTCGGACAGACAGACAGACGGATGGACAATAAGAATTTATAAGGGTTCCTTGTCGGGCTACGGAACTCAAAAATCTACTTTTAATTAACAATATATCCTACTTGATAAGTTTAACAATGACATTCCAGCCAGACAAAAACTAATATTTACCTTAGCCCACTGCTTCCATGTTTTTATGGATCCGCTTATATTATTTAGCTGCAGGGACAGTTGTTCCCACTGTCTCCGTGCGGTTTGCCTTCCAATCGCAGTCCTCTGAAATCCCTTTGCCAAAGTTCGATTACCCTCCATGTACTCCACAAGTTCATCTACTTGTGCAGATGAGGGATGTATTGAGCGTTCCATTGGGCTGGAAAAAGAGATAAGGCATTTTGTGACGTTCACTATCTAATTGTCGTATCATCATCACACAAAAACAATGTGTTTATTATGTTGTTTTTGTATGATGTTGTACTGTTTTATAAGAGATGCCTACTTACTCAGCCATATAAAGAACTCCTTTATTTCTCTGAGCCTAATTATTATGAAAGTTATCTTCCGAATTTTTCTTAGTTTTGTCTAAAAAGTTTGATAGGCATCTTTTAAGTCTGCGTGCTTCATCTTCGACCACATCGTAGCTTACCGACGTGCGAGTTCGTGGTGAAAAGCAGAATTATTCGTGTTAAAAAAAGGAACCACATCTCATAGAAAATAAACCTATATTACAATGAAGATATAAATTAACTTACTCCATTATTCCTTTGTAATTCGTGCATAAACAACACAACACAAATTCAAACTTTGGTCACTTATTTGAACGCGAGAAAAAGAAAGGGAAATTATATTCTCACTCTATCTCTCCCGTTGGTCAGACGGCGGCGGCGATCCGGTCAACCATATCTATACGTCTGTTACGGGTCTTACACTTGTATTAGAGGTAGGCGATACAAAACGTATATAGTTATTGAAACGCTATATTATTGAAATGTCGAAAATCCGATATTGAAGCACGATGAAACTCTATTTATATTTTCCCAAAAACACTATTTGCTCCGCAGCGGCGTCCGTCGCATATCGTATCCGAACGCGAACCGAAGCTACCCGAATCAAACCGAGTATCGGGTCCTGTGATTTGTACCGGCTTGTAGTTCGGTATTTGAACACGCGGGCGCCACTCTGCTCGAGATTGCTAGTACAAATTTGAACTTTAAGTCTAAGGAATACAGTAATGCCATATGATGTACATTTTAAGGTTCAGAATGTACAAAGTTAAGTAGGATATCGTAAGGAATAATAATTCACTTCCGAAATGTTTATCTTAGGTATGCACTTGTGGTTGACCTCTAGCATTGAACTAATAATAATACAATAAATAGGATTTTAAGTACCTACCTACCTATTTTTTTAATAAAATAAAAAGTACTTACCTAAGTAGCTACTACTAACAAAACAAATCGGAATTTCTTTGTAAAGATGAGTAAGTATACATATCATCCAATATGAATGTTTGAATAACCCTGCTGTTTTTGTCGACAATAATTGTAATAAATAATTTATTGTCATGCATTTATTTATCTAATACTAGCGACGCGATTAATAAAGCTTACGATAGGTAAATGGCCGTTAGGTAACCGGTCATTGCCGATAATCAATTTTGTGCATCTTGGCTTAGAAAACATCTTGGTAAGCAGAAGCACTAGGCCAAAATGCCACAAAGTTGACGGTGACGTCATTTTCGTAGACTTCGAAATCACATAGCTCGACGTGTTTTTGCATACTTACCTACTGAATGCCAAGCCAATTCAAATATTCGATTCATCGCAAGTGAAGGGAGAAGCGAGCTCGCTAGGGTGAGATGACTACAGAATCGATTCGCGTCGCTGTGAAACGATGTTTACACCTCACTTCACTTCACAATCTTCACATGACTCCGCTCCGAGAGCACGTACGGGCGATACGCACGGGTCTCCCGTACACCACGCGCGATTGTGAGCGAGATGGGAAGAAGTACTCAATTCGATTTTTTAAGTTTGTTACCTCAGAACTAACGACTGGGTGAACCGATTTTGATGATTATTTTTTTATTTGAATGTTGGTGCTTCCCGTGTAGTGCTATATCAATTAGGTCCAGTTCCGAATTTTTTATGAAGTCGGTTTTTTATATTGATAATAAATAAATAAATATCTGGGACATCATTGCACACATGGTCATCTGACCCCAAACTAAGCAAAGCTTGTAATATGGCTGCCAGAGACTGATATACATACATATATATTTTTAAATACATACTTAAATAGATATTAACACCTGATAATTGATAATGATAATTATTTACCTAAATTATATATTTTATACTATACGTACAGGGTTACAATGGGTTTAGTACCTACGAGTACTTGCGTTATCGTTACGTAAACGATAGCAAATGTATGGAAAATTAAGTTTCCTTTCCGTCCGCGAGGCGTTGTAAAAATTTTCATACATTTTGCTATCGATTACGAAACGATAACTTTTTCGCAACTGCTCGTACTAAGGCCACTGGTAATCAGTCTAATACCAAAGAATACATTATAGTTGCAAATACGTCAAAATAAACACACTTTGTTCAACGACTTATCAAAATTCGCGAAAAAGAAATCTACTGTTTCTGATATTTTTTTGCGAATAGTAGAACAAAAGTTTTTAGTTATGATGTACTGAGAATAGTAACCGATTGCCAGTAACCCTGAATACCTACTTACATATAATTCATCCTCATCATCATTTCAGCCATGGGATGCCCACTGCTGGACATAGGCCCCATCGATTTCCAAAAGAACCGGTTGGAAGCAGCCTGCATCCAGCGTTTTCCTGCTGTCTCTTTTAGGTAGTCTGTCCATCTTGTCGGTGGACGTTCTACGCTGCCCTTACCGGTCCGTGGTCTCCACTCGAGAACCTTTCGGCCCCACTCACATTTTCACATAATATCTACTTTGTCCATATTACAGGAATTACTTAGGACCACGAACCGGAAGACGCAGCGTAGGTAGGCCTCCCACTAGATGGACCGACGACATCGTGAGAGTCGCGGGCATCCAGTGGATGCAGATGGCAGGTTGTCGTTCAGTGTGGAGGTTAAAGGGGGAGGCCTATGTTCAGCAGTGGACGTACGTCTTATGGCTGATGATGATGACTTAGGTATTCCGACTACATAGTTTCAGATTCGACGATCTATTCACAGGTGATAAAAATAACAAATTTTGTATCAGAACTGCACTGTACATTATTATGAGCTACTCGTATATTCCATGGAATTCGAGTTACTTACTATTCGAGCCCTAGGGTAACTCCAAATCTGCAATAACCGATATCCTGAGGGTTGGGTTATCGGATCCACTTATTTCCTGAGTTCTTACATCCTATTCGATAAAATGGTGTTTTTATCAAGTAGGTAATTTATACGAGGTAGTTTTGAAACAGGCATGTTTTTTTTTTTTAAATTAATTAAATTAAAAATAGCTGTGAATACTTTTTGATAGGCAAGTTATCATAGGCATATTTGTTTATAAATTATATTTCATAAAAAATACGTCTCATCTGGTTATCAGATCGGTGAAGGTCGATCTTCCACGTCTCCTCTACGTGTGTTGGTTTCGGCTTCACCAATGCTTAACAAATATCCGAGCTAGACCCGAGAATAAGGGAAACTAATGTAGGTCCTGGAATAACTCACCTAATTTGATTAGTGTTTCGAAAACTCATTTCGCCAGTTGACAAAACCTTTTAGCTAATTCTATCTAGTAGGCCAAGACGTCGTTCATCGCTTCTGAATTGTTGAAGATTATTTGTTAATTTCTTAAAACTTTTGCTAGGATGGCGCTAAAGTTGATTCCTAAAAAGTTCCTCTGTCGTTATGAGTTGAAGCTAGGTGCAAAGGCTTATGGTATACTGATGGTTGTAAGTTACTTTTGGCATTAAAGCCGTAACAGACGTGTGGACCACGGACCACGGACCGCCGTCTGACCAATAGGAGGGAAAGATATTTTTTTCTCTTTCCCTCCTGTTGGTCAGACGGCGGTTCGTGGTCCGTTCGTCTGTTACGGCTATTAGTTGCATTGATATTCAGCGTGGCAATGCCGCCATGGTGAGCCATGGTGGCTGAGCAGTAGCATGTGTGCTTTACAATCTGACGACACCCAGTTTGATCCTAGGCTCTGCACCAATGACTTACACAATCACAATAATATCATAATACGAGTAATTATGTGAAAGTTTGGATGGATGTATGGATAGATGGATGTTTGTTACTCAATCACGCAGAACCGGCTGGATGGATTTGGATGAAATTTGGAATATACGTACATTGCTTATGTCCTGGATTAACTCATATGCTACTTTTCATCATCATCACCGATTTTCATCACCACGCGGGTGAAACCTCGGGGAGCAGCTAGTACTTAAATAAATTATGTGCATTTTTGTAGTCATAACATGGTGAGGAAACTGGTATGTTAGTAACCTCAAAAGTTCAAAGAAATATCTACGACATTCATCAACATGCATGGGGCCAGCATGGTGGATTAGGGCCCATCCTTTTTTCTCTCTGAGAGACGGCTTGTATCCCAGCAGTGGGGACATGATAAGCTGAAACATGATGATGATGAATATCGCCAGCATACCGCCAACTTTATTCGTTAGAATTTTTCTTTATCCACCAATTTCTAATACATAGATGTGACCATAATTATGGGTTTGGCTACGGAACCCTGCCATATGCGTTTATGCGTGTCTTGACACGAGGACTGGGCCCCGATTCTAATAAACCAATTGTTTTTAAATTGTCAATGAATTGCCTCAAAAATTGCCCTACTGATACTTTTGGTATAGATAAAGTGTCAAAAGTGAAAAACTAATTGTTTTGAAATTGTTAATGAATTGCCTCAAAAATTACCATTTTGACACTTTTGGTATATACTCGTATAAAGAGAGTGTACAAAAATCGAGGCAATTCATTATCAATTTAAAAACAATTGGTGTAGTAGGATCGGGGCCCAGTTATTTTGTGTATCATTTAGTTATTACACAGTTTTAACACAGTTTAGTATAATAGGATATATCGGCCGATTGTGAACCAATTTTAACGGTTCTATTTTAATTAAATAAGCTGTATAAATACCGTTTAATAAACTTCCCGCAAAGTAGGTTTCTAGGGTTCCGTACCCAAAGGGTTTAAACGGGACCCTATTACTAAGCCTACGCTGGCTGTCTGACGGCCCTACCTTTTAACGACTGTATTTTTCGAACCGTAATAGATAGCCAGTTGAAATTTACAAAGAAAATGTCATGTTATGGCGGATTAACTAAGAAATAATAATGAAGTGAAAAAGTAACAACTAGAGGGAGGTAATAAAACACACCCTATACAAAAGACGTTTTTTTACAAACGTTTTCACGTCTTTTCAAGCTTTTATTTAGTTTCACTTGTAGTGTCGGTCTGTTATCAAATCTTGCAAGTAAAATTTGACCTACTTCCCGGTCTTCGATTTAGCTGAAATTTGGCATATGTACTTGTCAAGTTCCGATGACAATACAATATTATGAGCTGATTTGATGGTGGTGACGGTGGAGAACGGCACTTCTCGATGGATAGTAGTAGACTAGCAGTGTTTGGGCTCATTTTGATCAGCACACCGTTCCCATCGCTAATTTCATAAAAGCTTGGTTTGAAAAAGATATTTTCCGATAAAAAACTTGTTTAAACGTATCTTTGTATTTGCTCTGATCGGTAATGGATATGTACAAGCGCCAAGCTTGGCATGATATGGTGCACACTCAAAATTAGAACAACAAATAAATGAACAATGGCTGATGAAAAATGCGAGTCGGTTAAAAATTTATATTCACCACCAAGTAAAGCAACGTCGGACGCGGTTGTCGGTACTTGGATGGGTTATCGCCTGGGCGTGATGTCGTCTTTTTATCCGACTTCCAAAAAGGAGGAGGTTATCAGTTCGACTTTTTTTTAAATGTTTGATACCTAAGAACTTTCGACTAGGTGAAACGATTTTGTTGATTCTTTTTTTATTTGAAAGCTGGTGCTTCCCGTTTGGTCCCATTACAAATTGGTCCAGTTCTACTGTTTTTTTTTAAATGTAACTATTAAATAGTCATTTCCTCACAAAAAAAATATTATATTGGACATCCGTCCGAACACGTCAGTACTAAGTCAGGCATGCGCTCTCTAATGGGATAAAGGTCGCATATTTGGTCCAGTTCTGTCATTTTTATTAATTCGGTTTTTTATATTGATAATTATTGCACTATTTTTTGTATTTGGTTGTGGTACGGAACCCTCAGTGCACGAATCTGTCTCGCACTTGGCCGGCTTATTATTTATGTAAAAAATATGACATCTTTGAACTAACATTACACTGTAGACCGATCAATATTGGTTTTCGTACTTAATATGTATCACTATTTTTTTATTACATTCCAGTTTAACTTTAAAATGCATAATGTATCAAATCCATGTTTCCAGTTTGTGATGCTTGCCTGCATCATCGCCGCTGTAGTGGACATGCTCTCATTCAGCCCCTGCGAGGACTCCAAATCCGTCAAACGAAGCGCGTATGCATTCAGCATCATCACCATAATTTACTCCATTGTTATGGTCGCCGTGCATCTGTGGTTCCTTTGGGCTATTAGAAAGGTAAGAGAATACAATAAACTTAACAAATGGCTGAGAAGCACATCATCATCAACAGCCAGAAGACGGCCACTGCTGAACATAGGCCTCCTCTTAGAACTCCACATTGAACGACATCCTGCCATCTGCATCCACTGGATGTCCGTGACTCTCACGATATTGTCGGTTTCATCTAGTAGGATGAATATCTACGCTGCGTCTTCTGGTTCGTGGTCTACACTCTAGAACCTATCTTCCCAAACAAAGAACGTATGTTGAGACTTGGCGAGTAGATCTTCGGAGGAAAGGCATTCCACACCTTGCAGGTCCGCGGAAGAAAGAAGCGAAAAAACCCGGACGTTGTGGGATTTCAAAAAGTGTGTCTTCAAGCACCTCTCTAGTTTCGCAAAGCATCGACTATTGCAGGTATCCACATGCATTGGTTGCATAAAATATTATCAAAAACACGCGACCCACATTGGGATAGTACCTTTACATTCAAAAGGTTGTTGTCACACAAACTAAGGCCAAAGTTCAAAAGCCGAAAGTTGTGTTTGCAAAAAAACACAGAGCTGTGTGACAATACTTATCAGATGAACTTTGGGGGTCAAGGAGAAAGACTCTCTCATCTGAGTAGGCAGTTAATTTCTTTCAATGGAATTGGTACGAGTCAGCAAAAGCTATTATAGAAAGTAGTATAAGGAAGGTGGAAAGTTGCTAAAGTTGTTTGTTGGCACTAATACTCCAACTGGGGTAGGTACAATTTCAGTTATTTTTAATTTTACAATTGTGAAAGGAAGTATAACTGAAATTGTTCTTAGTTGCTTTGAATTTGCTGTCCCCAAAATGTTGATACCCTACTAGATATTAGGGCATGCAAACCGGGTACCCGAGTACCCGAAAAACCCGATTAACCGACTGATTTGAAAACCGGGTTTTTAGGATTGAAAAACCGGGGTTTTCGGGTTTTTCGAGTTTTTTTTTATTCACGATGGTTTATGTAAAATACTACCACCAGAACATTAATAAACAATGAAACTTCATAAAAACTTACTCTTTCTATCGAGATACAATACCTATAGACTCACAATCACCAAGTAAAAGTAGTAAAAAACGTCCGAGCGTCGATGTAAATACCTAGACATCACAATGACCCTTTCTAATTTAGACGTTATGTCGCTTGCATAGTGTTCAACGTCGCTTGTCAGCTATGGAATTACAGCACTGGCATCGCGGGGCATTGTAGTCGGAACGCGATTGCCTTACAACTAACCATAAAGTTGGCGCAATGTGTAGCGTGCGCCAAGTTTTGGTTCAGACATATATATTTTTTGGCACGTTTAGGTATGATATCTCTATGATTTTTTGACAATATTTCTACTACTACGTATTTTAATGTATAGTCTTTTTGTTTCTCAATTTTCATGTTTTTGTGTTAACATAGCTAAATCAATAACCATCATCATCCCATATTATTATTTTCAATATTTTGATAAACGTACGCTATACTAGTTCTTCATATCAACAGAGAGAAAAAAAATAGGAGGACTGCCAGTGCCGATTCAGCAACATTAAAATATATAGAATATAAAAAATCTGCTTGCGATAAATTATCAGCATGGTTTTAATCATTGCATGCCACGGATGGAAACAGCTCCAAGGGTAAAGAATGTAATAAAATGCTGAATATGTCAGGCAGTTCTATTGAAGATTCCGTCGCGGCTTTTCACACTAAGGAGTTTAACATGCCCCAACATAGACTAATTAGTGACTCCCGTTGTCTATCGTCATCATCATTAGCCGGAAGATGTCCACTGCTTAAAATAGGCCTCCCCCTTTAACCTCCACCCTGTACGACACCCTGCCATCTGCATCCACTGGATGCCCACGACTCTCACGATGTCGTCGTTCCATCTAGTAGGGGCCTACCTAGGCTGCGTCTTCAACTTGCAAATTTTAATACCTATGTCGGTGGCTCTGGTTCTTTGGCGAATATCCACGTTCAGGATTCTATCGCCCAAAGAAACTCCGAGCACAGCTCTCTCCATTGCCTGTTGTGTGACTCAGAGTTTCTACAAAAGGCCAACAATAAAGGACCACGTCTCAGTACCATATGTCATCACCGGCAACACACATTGATCAAAGACCCTTGTTTTTATGCACTGTGGTATCTTTGACGAGAAGATTTCACGCAATTTCTCGAACGCTGCCCATCCGAGTTGGATTTTTTGGGTGACCTCTTTGCCTAAGTTGGACTTACTTAACCGAACAATCTGACCAAGATACATGTAATGTAATAGTCAACAACTTCGAGAGTATCACTCCCTATAATTACCGGCACGGGTACAACATTGACATTGAACATGATTTTTGTCTTGTCCATTTTCATTTTAAGACCCACCTGTTGGGAAAGGCTATTGAGGTCGCTGAGCATTGTATTGAGGTTCTCCAGTGACTCTGTCATGATAACTATATCATCGGCAAAACGAAGGTGAGTGATGTATTCGCCATTGATGTTGATGCTGAATCTGTTCCAGTCTAAGCTTGAAAACTTCCTCCAACGCGTTCGTGAACAGTTTTGGAGAGATAACATCTCCCTGTCTCACGCCTTTCTGCAATTGGATTGGTTCCGTGCTCTCCTTTTATCTGATCGACATGGTGGCGTTTCTATACAAACACTTCAGCACTTCGATATATCTATAGTCGATACGACAACGCTGGAGGGACTGCAATACTACCCAGGTGTCGATTGAATCAAAGGCTTTTTCATAGTCCACGAACGCTAGGCATAATGACCGATTACACTCCTCAGTCATCTGTATAATGTGGCGGAGCGTGTGTATGTGGTTTATGGTGCTCCAGCCTTTAAGGAAACTGGCTTGTTCAGGACGCTGGAAGTCTCAACATTATACCAAATGTTACTTGATTAATCTCTTGTTAAAGCTAAACAATAAAAATACGCAAGTGCAATACATATATAACTAAATTTCAGCATTTTCTTTACTTGCACACACTAATACAATATTTTTAAGGTTTAAATAAAGAAAACTCGAAAAACCCGAAAAACTCGAAAAAACCGGTTTTTGAAATTGAAAACTCGAAAAAACCGGGTTTTTTCAATTACCCGAGTTTTGCATGCCCTACTAGATATGCACTGGATCTATAACAATTGGTTGTTCTCAGATCAGATAAATAAGGTAGATATGGATAGGTAACGAGGCAAGTGCGAACTGCGAACGTAAAGTGCAGAGTGCGCGATGCCTGCCTATACTAACATAAGTACATAACTTTATTAACTTTATTGTTCAATCATAATACATAGTACATTGACCAAATATACTTAATATTATTACAAATTTAGAAATATCTCGTATGTAAACTAATGATGCAATTGAACATTGCATTTCTTTTATATAATTTTACGCTTGTGCCAATAACAATAGTTGATGTCAATACCGAGTAAATGTGATAAAATATTTCATGGCTTACTAACTTAAACATCTTAAAATCATGTTTATAATAATTTGAACTTAAAAGTAAAGAAAGAGAGAGGGTTTTTTTTTGGACAAAAGTTTGGAAAACACTTAGACGATGAGGTTGGTACATGGCTGAGCACGTGAGCACTAACTCCTAACTAGGTTGCCCACATCAGTGTATAGTTGAAATGATACGGAACATGTTACAGAACAAAGCGTCAGTGGTGTTAGTGTGGGTGGCAATGAACGGGCTGTGGCTGGTACAGACCACGGTTCTCACCGTCATCCTGCTGTGTCTCTACATCGCAGACACCAGCTTCCTCGCCTGGATCATGTGCCTACTGTTCGGAATTAATGCATTTAGTGAGTAATTTTATCTAGTTACTAATACAATTATTGTCAAAGTCATTTATCTATATCTATACATCCTGCCATCTGCATCCACTGGATGCCCGCGACTCTCACAATGTCGTCGGTCCATTTGGTGGGAGGCCCGCCTAAGCTGCGTCTTCCGGTTCGTGGTCTCCACTCAAGGACCTTTCTTCCCCATCGGCCATCAGATGTAGTTCAGTGTGGAGGTTAAAGGGGGAGGCCTATGTTCTGCAGTGGACGTCTTCTGATTGATGATGATGACGATACATCTATATCTATACATATAATAAAAAAGTAGAGATAAAAAACCTGTAATTGCGAGATACGAAAAAAAAAAACACACGGCGTCTTAAAATACGCAGCTGAACACGTTATAACAGTTTTTAGAATTTTTATCTGTTTGTTTGTTTGTCCACGCACATCTCCTAAACCACTGGACATATTTAAATGCCGTTTTCACGAATATGCTTAGTTATTTATGTTATTTTGCGCAAGGGCCGGATTAAGGGAGGAAAAAAGGGTTGAAAGTTTATATGAAAATCTACGCGTACGAAGTCGCGGGCAACAGCACTAGTTATTATACAAAGATCATTGTTAGTTATTTAATTTAGTTTAGTGTGGTGCTTTTAGTCAGTAAAAATTTCGATGTGTCGCGTCTCTATAGGCTTTTAGCTTTCGCTCGATGGCGTACTCGAGTCTTGAGTGCAAAGAGGCAAAGTATCATTGCCTAGCACAGCAACATCGTAGACATCCGCTAGGGCACAAAGTTGGTTCGTCCTATCTTAGCATTATACATACAAGATGTACCTACATCTTGTCTATGTGCTCTTCACACATTCAGCTCACGCGTTATCGATCTGAAATCCCAGAAACGTGGTTGTTTTCACTTGGACCATTTTGTTGGCGACGGACAAGACTAAGGAATATAAGTTTAGATATTATTGTAAATATAAAGTAGGCAATAATTATCAATATAAAAAACCGACTTTATCAGAACTGGACCAAATTGAAATGGGACCAAATGGGAAGCACCAGCTTTTTAAATAAAAAAGGATCATCAAAATCGGTTCACCCAGTCAAAAGTTCTGAGGTAACAAACATTTTAAAAAAAAAGAGTTTTTAATCGAATTGATAACCTCCTCCTCTTTGGAAGTCGGTTAAATAAGCATTTTATAGTATATATTTTTTGTGTATAAGTTTAGGAGTATTTTAACCTTTTGATAGATAATTTTAGCTAATAATACTAGTAAAGATATAAAAAAAAAGTTAATAAACGACGGTCAGTGGTGTTTTTGGTGTTAAGGGTCCCTTGGAGCGAGATGCAGGTAGAATTAAGACAATGAGACAGATGTGCCGAAGAGAAAGCGGCTGAGCGTCGCCCTTGTGTTCGCGAGTAACCGAGAGACACCGTGAGAGAGGGAGCGCTCGGAGCACACTCGCGGGCTGCCAACGACGTAGGTTAATAGCCGTAACAGACGCATCAAACATGGCTGACGAACCGCCGCCGTCTGACCAACGGGAGAGAAATAGTGAGAACATTATTTCCCTCTCTTTTTCTCTCGTTGGTTGACGTCAGACATGCTGGCCTGTCTGTTACGGCTATTAGAAAATGCCACGAGGCAACTGCCGCGTCGTCCGACGACAAACCTTGCGGCTGGCATAAATATACGGGCACCCCAGTGCCACCTCCTCATTCAGTTCAACAACCTGCTAGGGCCCCAGGGCATACCCCTTCTAGGGTGCCAGGGCAAGTTTGATCCCCATTCCCGGCGACGGCCCAAGCCGAGGCTCGTACCTCCGAGGTGCCCCTGCGCTTGTCGCCCAAAAATCTTAATCATGTTGGCCCAACGCCCTCTGCGTTCACCTAGTCCGGTCAAGCTGTAGAGGCCGCAAGGCCAACAGCAAGAAGTCACATTTAAATCGAAGTCGTTAATCAAACGAAACTAATTTAAACAAATATCTACGCGAGTACTGCTTTTGTTTCGTGTATAAATCGATTCCTACGAAACTTGTTGTCTTGGTATCAAGTCTTTATCCAGATGTCACGTCGCTTGGATTAGAGCACTACGCACTACTGAAAAATACGTTAACAATTTAGGATTAGTTTGACTGCCTCGGTGGCTCAGTTGGTAGTGATCCTACTTTCTGTGCTTGGGGGCGTGGGTTCGATTCCCATATAGGACAAACATTTGTGTGATGAACATTTGTGTTTGTTCTATGTCTGGGTGTTAATATCTATTTAAGTATGTATTTAAAAAATATATATGTATGTATATCAGTCTCTGGCAGCCATATTACAAGCTTTGCTTAGTTTGGGGTCAGATGACCATGTGTGCAATAATGTCCCAGATATTTATTTATTTTTTATTTTATTTCAAGGCCTCACGTAGTCGTAATAATGACCAAAGACACAGCGCGTGTCGGCAGAATGGAAGATGTTGGGCGATGATGGCATTGGGTTGGGAACTCCCAACCCCCAGGCTCCGATAAAAATGTGTTGTAACTCCTTTTCTAATATGTGTCTGTGTGTGTCTTTTTTATGATGGAATGGGCTAGCGTTTGATCATAACTCACCTGATGGTAAGCGACGATACGGTCTAAGATGGGGCACGCTTGCCCATGAGCCTATTCACTCTTGTCTTGACGAGACCCAGGTTGTAATTTATAGGGAAAGTGTTAAAATTGCAAACTTTTTTCTTTACCATTCAACAGATCTGACTCCGAAAAATTGTCACGATAAACAAATAAGTTAAATCGACTTAAAATGAAGTCAAGACAGACTGATTTACTTAATGCTAAGAGATTTCGCTGTGTTTACAAATCGTTTTCCTTTACTCCACCTTTATTTTAGACAGGTTTTGGTTATCTGACAGTTCAAAGCGCCATTTGCAAGTTAAAACAAGGGGAATTAAGACTCCTTATCCGAACTTTTATACAAATAAGCTGATTGGAATTGGTCGAATTTAAAATACAAAGCACGTAAATGGATTTTTCAGATATTTTTTTCTACTTTACATCGCTTTACTTGAATTGATTGTGATAAATAGGATATCTTTTTGTACACGAGAAAAAATGTTCTGTCCAAATTTGTCCAACAGAGAGAAAATCCAATAGAAAATGGATGTTCAGTTTTTTTTGATGATACTGAGTGACGAGTCGAGCGAAGTCGCTCGCCTGATGGCTCTTCACGCTTGCCCATAACAGCTCAACGCCACTCAGACTATTGAACTTCAACAGTTCAAAACCCTGGATAGCAACGCACTGCGCTCGGAATCTCTGTGTGCCCTGTAATTTCGCTGGAAACATTGCCCTTCATTCATTTTTGCGTAGGTAGGCCTCCCACTAGATGGACCGACGACATTGTGAGAGTCGCGGGCATCCAGTGGATGCAGATGGCAGGATGTCGTTCAGTGTGGAGGTTAAAGGGGGAGGCCTATGTTCAGCAGCAGACGTCTTCTGGCTGATGATGATTGCTCTTCAATCCGGAACAAAGTAGTGTTTGCACACTACTGCTTGTCGGTTGAATAACTAGCAAAGGTGTGGTACTTCCTCAGGCGGACCCCTGCAAAAGAGTCCTACCACTACAGTATCGGATATCTACATCATTTGAAAAATATCCGAAAACAATAAAAAAAATTGTCCATAAAAACGTATTTTTAACTATTTATCATCATGATCAGCCAGAAGACGTCTACTGCTGAACATAGGGCCTTTAACCTCCACACTGAAAGACATCTTGCCTTCTGCATCCACTGGATGCCCTCGACTCTCACAATGTCGTCGGTCCAACGGTCGCGTCGGTTAGTGTTTAACACGTTAAGTGCGAAGCGAGGCCTAAATCACCCCTGATGCAACTTCCCTGTGGTGCGGCAAGCAAAAAAGTGAATTTCTCTGTCGTGCGAATGGCATAGCTTTGGTTTGGTCCAGTGTAGGAAAGAGATAAATATATATTTGAGATCACTAATGGTTCCGGACTCGGTGGTGTACCTACCTTGGTACCGGATGTCTTAGGCCTCGTGCCGCACTGAATTAATATAATTTTAATGCAGTGCGGAACGAGGCTAAAACGTCCCATATCCCCCCTGACCTCGTACCGCACTCAACGCGAGCTTCCCGCGACCAGTGTTGTGCATCACGTCGATTGATTGTTTTTCAGCACCTGAAAGCGCACGCCATTGCCTCGAAAAGGGTGAAAAAAGGAGAAGATGTGTTGGTTGTTACCAAAAACTACGCACATTTTTACCATCTCGTGAAGCTGATAAAAAATCCAAAAAGATTTTGACTCAGTGCACTCAGTGCAAAAAATCTTATTGTCTACCCTGTTTCAATGAAAAACACTCATAAATAAGTACAACATATATATTGAGATTTTTATAAAAAAAGTATATTGATACTGATTTTTTAATGTTAATTCAAGTTCTAATAATTGTATTTTTAAAGCCCGAGGCAGAATAAATAGGACAGTTTCTTTTCTACTTCTGGTTGCCTTTTTTTTCTATTCTGTGAACCGCATTAAGATTTTCATATACAAATAGAAAGATAAACCTTATGCATAAACCGTAATCCATTATTTTCCAATAATAAGTCTGTAATAGGTGCCTCTTAATGGTATAGAATGGAACGCTTCGTGCGCGAGTCCAACTCGCACTTGGCCGGTTTTTTTTTCTTTATGGCGCCTTCAAGCACAATTTAGATTATTTAAAAAAAAATGTATCCTTTGATAGCTTTGTGTTGTTTTGCCAGGTTTTGCCCTTAAAACGATCTAATGAGATATAATTGATCAAAATCGGTCAAGTCGTTGCGTAGTTAAGACAGTTTAAAAACGTCGATATTATTTTTCCCATCACTAATCGCAGCGAAAATTTGCCCTATTTCAGTGCGTTACGAGGTGTATAAGATCCCATATTTTGTTTTGCTAAAAATTCCTAAACTAGCCATCAGATCCCGGGGCGACGGTGGATTAGGGTTCATCAATTCACTGTCTATATCAATAAGGACCAAAATTCTCATTTATCTTTGATTTCGCGCCAGAAAATGGATTTTAGTCTGTAAAAGGAGGTGGGGTCTAATAGACCGCGTGTCGCCCTAACGTCTGGTCCCGGTACGGGCCGATTATACCTCGTGCCGCAGGAACGGAAAGTATGCAAAAATTGGTGCCGCAGCTAACGTGTTAACTATTACAAACATTTAAAATAAAAAAAACATCGGTCCAGCCGTTCTTAGGTGAAAAGCCTCCCCTTTTCAAAGCTAAAAATATCGTGCGCAAGCAGTATAATTGGAACTCTGTGCTTTTATCTGGGCTAACGATGCGTTCGTCGGTCTGGCTTCCCAGTTAGAGGTACGTAAAGGTGGTTTACGCTACACCAGTCCTGTGCCACGCCGGGACGGGTCGACTAAAAGTACGAAGCGTTGTAATATAAGGTCGGGGAAAAAGTTTCTTCGTATTTTATAAACAAATTCAAGACATATTTTATTCAAGTTTAATTACATTTAATTATAATATATATGTACCATTTTGTTCGATAACTTGTTGCCATCTTTTAGGTAGTGACATGACCCCGTTGCTGTAGAAATTTTGGGAATTCTGATCAATAAAATGCAACAAGTAGTTTTGACAGTCCTCTCTTGATGTTAATCTAACACTACCCAAAGAATTCTGAAGAGATCGAAACAGGTGGAAATCTGAGGGTGCAAGGTCAGGGCTATGTGGTGGATGCATTAACACTTCCTAACCAAGCTCTCTAAATTTTTGCTGAGTGGCCAAAGATGTGTGCGGTCTGGCGTTATCATGATGAAAGACCACACTCTTTATGTTGATCAATTCCGGCCGTTTTTTCTCAATTTCTTGTTTGAGTCTCATCTGCTGTTAGCAGTAGAGATCCGAATCGATGGTTTTGCCCGGCGGTAAATGCTCATAATGAACGATGCCCTTCCAATCCCATCATACACACAGCATCACCTTATTACGTGTTAATCTGGGTTTCGCTACAGTCTGTGGTGCTTCACTGCCCTTTGACCATGATCGTTTGCGCACATTCTTGTCGTAGGTGATCCATTTTGCATCACCAGTGATCAATCTTTTAAAAAACGGTTCGGTTTCTTTACGTTTCAATAGAGAATCGCAAATGAGTACACGATTCATTTGGTTTCTTTCAGTGAGCTGGTGGGGCACCCAAATATCGAGTTTTTTTGTATACCCAGTTATTTTCAAATGGGTCAAAACTGTTTTGTGGTCAATCCCCAGGTCTTCAGCTACGTCGTAACTACTAATATGCCGATCTTGGTCCACTTTTTCAGAAATGGCATCGACTTTATCCGTTACAGGGCGACCAGAGCGAGCTGCATCTTTGACATCAAAATTCCTGGACTGAAAATGCTTGAACCAACATTGTGCTACTCTTGATGACACTGCATTAGGTCCATAAATGTCACAAATTTTATTCGCGGCTTGTGTCGCATTTTTCAGTTTTTTGTAATAAAATTTCACAATATATCGAATTTCTTCGTTAGATTCACTCATTTTATCGAACAAAAAAACAATTGAAAAATGGCGGGAAATTGCTTTTTACTTTTTATATTCCTTTTTTAAAATGTCATATTTTTAATGGTATCAAAACCAGCCAGATACAAACAGTACAACCGATGAGATTTTTACTACAACTTTATACATACAAAATACGAAAAGACTTTTTCCCCGACCTATTATAATAAAGTATATTTGACTGTATTAAAAATATGATTATTAGTGTGCATCGGATCTGCATGATCTAAGAGACCTGTCCATTTTTCTATCGGACTGCCAGAGCAGGTACGAAAAATTGACACCGCATTCTAGTTGATACTCCAAAAACCCGTACGAAGCGCTTTGATTCCATTTTTACTGTGCGAATCAATTGTCTGTGGAATGGGTGTTCCTCGGTAGTTACAATCTGAGTGTCTCCAAATCACAAGTGAATCGGTTTCTTCTAGGCAAGCGTGCTCTATCGTAGACCGCATCATTGCTTAACTTTAGGCGAGTAGGTGGTCAAACGGAAACCTATTCTTTCTAATATAAATATTCTTAATTGGATAATCTATTCTTAATTCATTGGCTAATCTATTCTTAATTCATTGGTTGTTCCATAGAAAACGGTCATTGATACTCGACAAAATGTGTGGAATGTTTTTTTTTCTCGGGATATCAGGGTTGGTCCCATAGTAAAAGTTGTACAAAATAATGAGTACAATGACCTCCTTTCGCCTTTTAATAATCCACTCCTGGAATTAGGCCTATCCCCGAAAGGGCGATTGGTCCACATTGGGCCATAGACACTGGCCCAGTTGCGGGTTGGTCGATTCACATACGCTATCGAATTTTTTCCCCGTACGCAATACCATCGACAAACTAGTACCATCCATCCTTGGTAATACGTATGCAGATTTCCTCACGATGTTTTCATTCACCAAAAAGCTAGTGGTATGAAAATTCGTAAATAAACTTTAAAGCTCATTGGTATGGACCCGGGTTTTCAACCTGCGACCCTTCACGTTTTCAAGTCTAGCGGATCCCAAAATAGGCTACCACGGCTTTTTAGATTAGTAACCCGTTCGTAAGGTCATGTAATATGACTAATTCCAATTCTTTTTTACCTAGCCTAGCACTGCATAGCACGGTTCAGTGTAAAATCACTCATCCCTTAATCCGTTGGCTAACTGGCGACTATTATGTAATCTATGACATGCCTAAATCCAGCGAGCTAGCTTTTGCTTTCAAAGCTCAGAGGCATTAGATGGCTTACCGTACAATGGACATTTTGAAGCGGTTAAAAAAGAAAGAACATCTCCAGGCTAATAAACAAGGCTAGTAGGTAATTTGTGTATTCACAATTAAATTAAATTATTTGAAGTAACACAATTTTACGGTTTTATGTGTTAATGTTAACTATATTAAATATATACGTGTACTCTGCTTAGATTGTAGCGAAAAACCCGACAATCAATTAAAAAACAGACTTTACAATTAATGAATACGCAATTTTGTTTACTTGGATGGAATTCTTTTTCCAGTTATTTTGATTTTAAAACCAAACTACTCAATCGATTTTGATGAAAATTCTATGGGACCAATCTGAAAGTCATCGTCATCATCAGCCAGAAGACGTCCACTGCTGAAAATAAGCCTCCCCCTTTAACCTCCACACTGAACGACATCCTGCCACCTGCATCCACTGGATGCCCGCGACTCTAACAATGTCGTCGGTCCATCTAGTGGGAGGCCTACCGACGCTGCGTCTTCCGGTTCGCGGTCCCACTCAAGAACCAAAAAGTTAAAAAAAAAAGTCTGAGAGTTCTAAAAGAAACTTGACCTCTTTATAATATTGGTGTTGAGTGCAATTTACACTTACTATACGTGTAAATTGACAGCTTAACCAGTATTATAACCAGGTAAGATTTGTAAATTTGTACGTTTGTTAACAAAAATAACTTTACCTCTTTATAATATTGGTGTACTAGGCAATATACACTTACTATACGGGTAAATTGATATCTACACCAACATTATAATGTGTTAAAGTTTGTAAATTTGTGTGTTTGTTTGCCAACTTGTTTGTTTGTAAGATAATGATTTTTTAGATATTGTTGTAGTAGGATTCATTTACAAAATCTACCTAGGGATACTTCCTCAGCAGGCCTAGCACGGACAGCGGACAAATTATCTTTCCACCGTTTTTGTCCCGCGAGAAAAAGACAAACATATCCATAATTCTAGCTTTGTCGCGTCTACGCGTGGATAAAAACGTTGGAAAGACAATTTGTCCAGGGTCCGAGCTAGGCTTGCAGGTTGGACTCTGCTCTTTCTGTCTCGCTCTTGCTATTATTCTACCACTAATAGAGTGACGAGCACTGTGCAATGCCGCGCTGAGTTTAGAACTGTCAACGTTAAAAATTCTGAGTAATACTTAAACACTTGTTTATGGAAAATTTTAGTACCTAATACAAAACTTATTGTGTTATAACCGAAGTCACTTGTTAATGTAAGTACGTCCTTTAATGTATCATAATCAATCATGTCTGTTTACGACGTTATCAAAGACTTTTTAAAGATACGATAAAAATTTGCCTCATTACGCTTCCTGCTTTGAACGAGCTCTGAAATGCATAATAACCTTGTGATATTACATTATTATTTTTTATGAGACTAGTGCAGTTGCCCGCGACTTCGAACGCGTAGATTTTCATATAAACTTTCAACCCTTTTTTCCTCCCTTAATCCGACCCTTGCGCAAAATAACATAGGTAGCCTATACTTCAATCTGGTCATAGCTAAGCATATTCGTGAAAATAGCATTTAAATTCGTCCAGTGGTTTAGGAGATGTGCGTGAACAAACAAACAGACAAAAATTCTAAAAACTATCTTAATGTGTTCATCTGCTTATTTTAAGACGCCCTGTGTGTTGTTTTTTCATCATCTCGCAATTGCAGTTTTTTATCTCTACGTTTTTATTATTTAAAAGATAGATATAGATTTTGGTCCTGCACATAACATGATGAAACGAGTTAAAACTGGTGTTTGACTCGAGAGTTCTGTTTTTCTTTACGGTAAAAGCCCTTACGCCCAATGAGATTATGAACCGCGTTTATACTAGGTTACGCAGAAAGGGTGAACTAACCGAAAGGGGTCCACGGTACTCGTCATTATGAACAACACCCTGAAGCTCCTAAACTGTCAGTAAAATGTTTGTTTTATCATTGTTCGCAGTAATTTGCCTCTACGGAGTGCTGATCGGGTATGGACTGTGGGTGGAGATGAAGGGTCAGAGTCGTGAGCCCGCAACCTCTTAGAGCCAGAAATAAAAATACGAAAAGGACGATACCTTTGTGTTCTTAAACAATATAGAATGAAAAATGTACTCACAGTAAGCTCTTAGCCGTCGCTCATCAAATTACCACGATATTTAAGAGAGTAGTAAAGATGCTCGGAGAGTTTTATTTATTCCACAAAGTTCAACACTGTTTTAAACTATCACGGTTGTTCACTAAAGTTATATGATTATTTACGGGATATTTACCGTGGTAAATAAAAAATAAAAAAATATCGAAATATCGGGAGCTCGTTCCACAACCTTACCACGGTAAATATCCCGTAAATAATCACAAAGTTCAAGTTCAGAAAACTGGACAAAAAAGCAATTATTATTTTATTTTTTTTATTTTGAAGGGCAATGTTTTCATCGAAATTACAGGGCACACAGAGATTTGACTTCTTATATCTTGGGGTGACGAGCGCAGTGCATTGCCATCCAGGGTGTTGAACTGTTAAAATTCAAAATTCTGAGTGGCGTTGAGGTGTTATGGGCAAGCGTGAAGAGCCATCAGGCGAGCGACTTCGCTCGTCTCGTCACAAAAAAAGTGTCAGGGTCATAAAAAAAAAAATTTTTTTAAAAATAATAATTTGAGTGTTGACAGTTGTCAACTGTCACTTTCAGTTGAAAGCGATTCTCCCTAGGGCTGAAATGAATTACTTTCAACCCGCTCCTCAGGCAACTTCAGTACTACTTTCCGAGTATGAGTAATGAAAAATAACGTTTTTATTTTTAGTTTCCTTGTATTCGTAATGAAAAGCACAGTATTTACTTCGGGTTTAAAGACTTACTTAGTAGTTACTTTCACCCCTAGGATAACAATGTACTCTTACGGTGGGCCCGTAATTAATAGCAAATTTAGAAATAATAATTTTTTGTTTAATTAGTTCAACTCGTCGAACTTATAGTTGAACTTAGTGTAATAGATACAAAGTGTACAATCGCTACGGTGTGCGGAGGCCTTTAGACTGCCAATGATTTCTAGAACTATACATAATCCCCAGCACTTATTATAAAATTAAAAGAATATAATACAATGTAAACATTTAATTTATAAGAGTGGCTTTATCATCAATTTTTTCATCTATCCTCAATGTGATGTCCTTTTTTCCGAGGAGTTCTTTTCTATGACTGTTCACCACCAGTATGAAGTATATTGTCACTGGAAATATAAGAAATATGATAGTTTGTGTATATGTATGATTCTTTCGACAGGTACAATCTGGGTGTTAAAGGTTTTTCAGGCCATGCTAATTGGCCTATATCTAGGCAAGCATGCTTAATCGTAGTTTGAATTATATTTGCGGTATCATCATCACCAGCCAGAAGACGTCCACTGCTGAACATAGGGCCTCCTCCTTTAACCTCCACACTGAACGACATCCTGCCATCTGCATCCACTGGATGCCCGCGACTCTCACAATGTCGTCGGTCCATCTAGTGGGAGGCCTACCTAGCTACCTACGCTGCGTCTTCCGGTTTGTGATCTCCACTTAAGAACCTTTCTTCTTCATCGGTTATCAGTTCTTCGAGCAATGTGGCATGCGCATTGCCACTTCAACGTGCAAATTCGGTAGAATTGTAAACTTCATTCGCGGTATGCGCCTGGTAAATGTTCAATAATGCTTGTCAAACACAACAATCAATAAAACATGTTTGTGTGTATTTGTTACATGGAGCACGTAATTGCGTTGAAATATCAGAAGCTCCATTCACAACCTTATTGCGGTAATATAGCTATAATAATCATATAATTAACTGTAGTGCTGATACAATGATGGCCAAGCGGTAGCATGTGTACTATACAATCTGACGACATCCGGTTCAATCCTCGACCAATGATTTATTTGGTTCTTAAATAAATTATGTGCAGTTTCGATGTCATCGCTCAATAACGGTGAAGAAAAACATCGCAAGGAAACCGGTATGTCCAAAAACCCAAAAAAAGTTCAAAGACATATGCCATTCACAACATGCACTGGGCCAACATGGTGTTAGGGCCCATCCTATCTGAGAGGTCTGTGTCCCAGCTGTGGGAACATAATTATTATGATAGGCAAAAAAAAAACAATGATGATTTTAATTTTGTTTTCCGTGATTGTCTTTCTACAGTTTCAGCTTTTTTACCAGCCAATAATTAACACTTTGGTTGTTGATTAAGTATAAATTAGTGGTGTACAGAAAACATACGTTCACACTCAAACTCGACGAAAAGTATGGAGAAGTTACTTCGCGAATTCAGGATTAGTACAATGGTAAAAGTTCCATGACTTTCTTTTGGTTTAGTAGCACCGTTTTATCTAACTCTCAAGAGAAAACAAACAAACAACTTTGTGTTCCGTCTTCAGAATAAAATAAACTTCCAGCGTTCGATCAAAACTTAAAATACGAGACAGGTACAGCGAGATTGTCTTTCGGCGCGTTTCATTTCTGAAAACTATCGTACAGGAATCGTTTCCGGAATAAAAAGTATTCTATGTGCTATTCCAGGATAAAAACTGTTTCCACATCAATATTGTATGTTGTCTACAAACAATACAAGTGCGTCGTGCCGCGGGGCGAGGCAAGAGGTGGCATAAAAACTTATTTTTCGCTCCTTTTTTTCGCATTCGGCATTTTTGCGCCCCGTGCCATCGTGACGCCTAGAGCATATGTGTAACAAATACTACACATATGCCTAGAGCCACCGCTCCTCTCACTCTACCCCAGTGCCGGCGCTGATACGAGATGTCTACTTGTAGTTTGACGTAATTTTTCTGTTTTTCCCAATCTTTTTTCCACCGAAAGATCTAAGCAGAAAAGTGCTGTAAAAACACGAGTATTCTTGTGAACAACATTAACATTGGACAACACAATTTTTCACGATGTCTAAAAGTATCAAAAACAAAACGAATAGCTGTGTCAACAGCCAGTACCCTTGTTTTAGAATCCAAAGTTATTTCACGTACCTAACATCAGCCTAACGAGGGTAAGTCTAAAATCGAATAAACGTGAAAGATCGAAAAGAAATTGTTCTAAGAATGGGGGTGGCAGTTGATTTGAAACAAATAAAAGCAACTAGCTAGACAGAATTAATAGCCACTCAGGTTTTGTGCGTATAGAGCTTTCAAACAAACGAAAATACTACATGGATTGACGCATGCTCACAAGTTTAGTTTATTTATTAACAATTTTATTATCTACTAGCTGTTACCCGCGACTTTGTACGCGTAGACTTACCTATATATAAACTTCAAACCCACTTATGCCCCTTTAATTTGGCACTTTAGCAAACATTTCTTAGCGGATCTCATCACTCCTGCAACACAACGTAAGAGTCATCAAGTGAAAAAAGATACACGTGAACGGATTCCCAAATTTTGTGTTTATTTTTTATTTATTTATTTCAAACAATTCTCGGGTCTAGCCCGGACATTTGGTGGGCATTGGTGGAGCCGAAGCCAACACCAAGAGGCCCTTTTGAATATAAAATACATGCAACTATGAAATATGTATAAAAAGGAATATGAAACTATTGTACAGTATAGGATTAAAAAAGACTGGGCTATTGAGGTGAACAACTTGTGGATGGAATAACAGATCTATAGAATGAGAAACGGCACCTGCCTTATCCTGTCTCATCTCAAAATATATTTAGGCAGGTGATGACTTGCCACCCACTGAATGGGCCCCCCATAAAGGCTGCCGTATCTTGGCACCGGAGGGGCAACATCGGCGTAGGTGGCTTAGGGTGTAGAGAGGTGTGCTGCACTTTCACTAAGAGCTACTCGCGGCGTTATGCCCTTTAACACTTCCACCCTGGAGCTTAGGGTCTTAGCTCTTGCGGTTTCTTATATATTTCTTTTCTTTTTTTCTTCCTATTTATTTATTACTATTATCTGGTACTTAAAAATATACACAAGTGGATTTAAAAACCGACTTCAAAAAGATATTGAAAAAAAAGTTATATGATTATTTACGGGATATTTACCGTGGTAAGGTTGTGGAAGGAGGTTGTTCTTCAGTCTTCCCGTGAACATGGTGCATGTAACTGCGCCGAAATATCGGGAGCTCCTTCCACAACCTTACCACGGTAAATATCCCGTAAATAATCATATAACTTCAGTGAACAACCGTGATAGTTTAAAACAGTGTTTATATTAAAAAAGTAATTATTGCCTATAAAATTTGAGGCTTGCCCTCTATTTCCCTGGGACGCCATCATCAGATCCTGAGTTGGTGACAATGGGACCAAATTGGAAGTATACCCTACCGAACAAGAGTTTTATTTAAATAATTGGCGGAGAAAACAGTGAATATACATTAAAAAAAAAATACAACGGAACAGTCTTTCTTTTTTAACTCGCAAAAAAATACAGTGGAACAGAACCTTCCTCCTTTTTTGAAGTCAGTTAAAAATACGATAGGATAGGAATTGAGATCCCTCCAGAGTTAGGGTTAAACAAACCCAACATCGATATTTTTGTGGATCATATTTCGAAAACGGTACGCTTGTACCATAGATTCTAAAAAAATGGTCTGTGGCATGAACAAAAAAATATATGTATCAAGCCTCACTGTGGTTGACATTCGTGTTTACACTGGACGACCGGTATGGTTTAGTTGGTAGTTATGCCTCCTGAGAAGGAGGTTTCGGGTTCGATTCCCAGCTGGGTAGAATATCTGATCTGGGTCTGTGTTAATTCTGCGTGTCAGTATGTGTTCCTTATGGACTCCAAAACGGCTGAACTGATTTGGACTGTAACCTTTTAGGGAGGTAGCTTTTTAGACCCAACTGCATTTCATCTAGCTATCAGTTTAGCTTGAGTGTAAGGTGCTGTGAGGCCCATCGCTGTCAGTGTGGTACTGTAGTTGACCAGCATGGTTATCATAGTCTCTCTAGCGGTTCTGCCTTGTTCCATATATAGAACAACTTTTAATATAACTTCACTTGGCCTAACAACGTTTGGTATAATAATCACTTCGTATATTTTTTGTTCACTTGTTTTTTGGTCACATACTTTTTGTTTCAAATAATATTTGTTCAATACAAAAATGGTTGTGCTAATATTCAAAAGTATAATGTTCATTCGAGATAATAGTCGTTTGAATATTATTTTTGAGTAATCGAATCCTATTTCATATAGCAATTATTTTATAGAATTGTTTAGCTCTATTACTGGTTCCAGTCTATGTCGAATTTCGGTACTTTCAAGCCCAGTGGCATGCTCTCGCATTGCTCGTAGTCTTTGATGATCCAAATCATTGCCATTCAGCGTCGTAATGCCGCCAGCATGATGGGTATTCTGCCATCTGATAGTGGGCATGGGCATTTGGATTGTCTTTAGACCTTCAACGGTATATGGGCAGTCTAACTGTTTTTGTAGTGTTAGCTTGCATTTTGTTTAGTTAATAAAGAGATTTTTTTTAAACCCTTAAAAAGTTGCAACCAATGAGAATAACTATAACCGCTAACGCTGAAGAGGTAGGACTTCCATAGAAAAATATATTTGTGATATGCGTACGATGCCCTCAATAAAGGCAACAAGAAGCTATCTTATACGTTTTTGTAGTTTAGAAAACGTAGAAGTTTGATTTCGCACCCGTTTCATACATTCGACAATTTGTATTAAAGTTGAACTAAACTGCGGTTGCAACTGCCAGTCGAAAATTTACGTCGTACTCTACAGTTTCCTTTCAGCCTTTAGGTTATTGACCTATAGGTCGATCGAATAGATCTATCTATCTATACTTTGCATAAAAAAGGCTCGAGTTATAGCTAACAAACACTTTCGTTTGTTGATAGGTACGAGTAATCATCAATCACCCTTCACACCTTTTTGCGTTGGTTTTATTTTTCAGGGTGTTAAATAGAAAAGGTTTTGAAAGGTTTTTCTTTTTAAATATTACCTATTAATTCATTTGCAAAGTTTAGGTGTTTCATTTTTTTACCGATACTTATGAAATTTGATATCAAATATGTTATTAATATAATTGAATATAATATAATATGATTTAATATAATTGGCAGCGTATTTATGATGCCTCTGGTGTTACAGGTATCCATAGGTGAGGGTGACTGCTTACCATCAAGCGGCTCGTATGCTTATTTGCCACCTATGGAATCCACACTAATATTATAAATGCGAAAGTAACTCTGTCCATCTGTCTGTTTGCTACATAATCATGGCTAAACGGCTTAACCGATCTCGATTAAATTTTGCGAGATAAAAGTATGTATCATGAGGACGGACATAGGCTATTTTTTTTCTGAATAAATCGCGAACGAAGTTGCGGTACAGCTAGTAATAAATATATAAAATATTTATATGTCTGCGTTCTTCATCTTCGACAACATCGTCGCTTACCAACAGGCGAGTTGGTGGTCAAACGCGGACTTATTCGCGATTTAAAAATTAAACCGTAGAGTGATGTCAAACGCAGACTTATTCGCGATTTAAAAATTAAACCGTAGAGTAATAAGGTTATATATATATATATATATATATATATATATATATTAGCATAATATGTTAGTTTACTGCTGGACACTTATTTAGAGACACAGGACAGGAGAGAATGTGCTGCTGTGCGTACAATAATGGATACATGAAATCGTTTCACAGGAAAATAGCACATAGTAGGACAATAAAGAGGTAGAAACACTTTTCGAGTCAAATTATAATTTTTCGAGTTTATTAGACACAGCAAAATTTTCGGTCGTAATACTCACGTATATACCAAAGCATGCCCCCAATGACAACAAAAACCCTGGTCCTCTGGTTTCTGGAGGTGAACACAAGAGCTAGGAGTATCATCATCATCAGCATTACCACCACGAAGATCACCGCGTACCACACCCATATGGCGCAGAGCAGGGCATCGTCCTGTGAACAAGTCTTCAGAATCTTCGGCCGCTGACGTCGGTCATGCGTAGCAATATATGCGTTTACCAATATTGCAAATCGTGTCACTGATCATCAGCGCCAGAGTGTGGTGCTTTATAGAATGCAATGTAAATTCTTACGCCTGACCGATGTATGTGACCGACGCGTCGTCGTTGACGTCGTGACGTCAGAGTTGGAGGAACCCAAAGATTAAGCAACTTAGTTCCACTCCGAGCTGGCTATTCAGGTTCAAGTTTTATACAGGGTTATTGAGCATCGTGAGGAAACCGATATGTCCTAGAAACTCAAAATATCAAGGTTATTTGACAATCACCAACATGTACTGTGCCAGCGTGGTGGATTAGACCCCATCCTATTTCTCTGAAAGAAGGCCCAACATACTAATACCCATATTAAGGGAGTGCAGAAAAAATAACTAGTTCGCCATGTTTGGGAGTCCACCGTATTGGATTTATAATGACGAAATTTAGCTAACCATGCATTGTCATCCAAACTAAACGTGTGCATAATTTCAGCTCAATTGGTAGGGGAATATCATCATCTTTATCATCAGCCAGTAAACGTCTGGTGAACAAAGGCCTCCCTCTTAGAGAGGGGTGTTGTCTTAGCAGGTGGCTTGGGGATTGCAGAACGTTCACCGTGTACTATATAGGACGATGCTGCCCATACTCCGGTGTTTCTGGTCGCAGTTTTAGGACACGCCCGGGTCATGACGTCGGAAAGCTGGCCACGAAAGGTTTTTGTATCCATGTAATATTAATTCACTTTTTGAGTTGCTTGTCGTACGCTTATACGAAGATGCCTACTCTGCATTGGGCTATAACTGGTTAAAAACATTGTTAAGTAAAAAATATTTTTAATTAATGAACAATGTTGTTTTTACCTTAGCGAGGCCGCAAAATAAAACGACGCTGGCCGCAAAAAACAAAGCAACCAATATCCAAATTGTAACCAGCAGGTAGCTCATAGGAACAAAAAAAGAACACCCGTAGGCCATGGGGTGGATCTGTAATAAAAAAAATATTAAATTCTTTTCAATTATTTAGAAAATTACAGAGCCTTTTTTTAGTAAAAAAAAAAACGAAAATATAGCCGAGACACGATACAAACTCAAGCGAAATTTAAAAACACGAGAAAAGGATGAATATTTTTATTAGCTTAAATTACCAAATATTTGTAAGGACGCTCGTTATGAAGCTATGGTTTCGACAAAAATTTACGACGTAGAGATTTTAAAATATTAAAGTTTAAAAGCTCTACGGCGTAGATGTTCTACGCGTAATGATGTCTACGACGCACATTATGACTTGTATATTAAAGAGAATAACTTAATATGACTCATAATTATGGAGATTTAAAACTACTCTAAAATTTACTTTAAAGTGCAATTATTTTAATTACGTATAGACATAACGGCAGGGTGTTGTGCTGTTTCGTTGTGTTGTTTATTCAAATGTTATTCCATGCATAAGCGTTTACATAAAGGCGTTTGCCGTTGCCAGTAGGCGGTAGTGCCCACGCCTTTATAACGCGTCGTTTACATGCGTTCTACTCGCTAAGTTTATTTTATTCTTGGCTTATTCCTTGCTTGGCTTTATAGAATAAGTGGCAAACATCACACGGTTCACAGTAAGTGGTCACTGCCGCCTATAGACACCTACACATATTCGCAACGAATATATGTGTAGGTGTCGAAGGGTTAATATATATTCATAACTATATAATTATATTCACCCTTCGTATGAAAAAGTCTAAATTATACTATGGAGGATTATACTAAAATGTGGAAAACCTTATTTCAATCGCCCTTAGTTCCTTAGTGCTATTGAAATAAAGTCTAGAATAACATTAACTCCAACTAGTTTTCGCGTAGAAATCGTGCAAGTGAGTCTGTAATGTGAACGACACCTGACAGAGTAGGGGCATATTTAAATTAATTTAATTTAGGTTATAATACTAGCATAAACCAGCATTTTATTAAAACTCACTGACAACCTTCAAACGGCTGAACAGATTTTCATGAATCATAGCTACGAAAACTCGCGATTAACATAAGTCACCTTTTCCAACAAACAAAAAAACTAAATTAATATCGGTTCAGCCGTTTGGGAGCTACGATGCCACAGAGAGATAAACCGATTTAAAGACAGACGAACACTCACCACACCGATAGCTGCTATTATCATGGAGCCAGTCTTCAAGTCCACGCCGAAGAATGAATTAACCATCGGTAAGTCGTCGAGCGCAGTCATTTTGAATAATTATATAAAGTAACAGCTACGGTAAAATCTTATAAAATCATACAGAAAATCTTTGATCTAAAACCACAACGGTTTTTGACTTCATATTTTGATTGACTTCTGTCATGTGACAAGAAAGAGGAGGACGGTAAATTGTGAAAGAAATACTGTGATTCTATTTTCTATATTAGTGTAAAGAGTTTTATTATCCTACTAAGTGTCAAGTGTCGAAACTAAAGATCTTATACATAGATCAGTCATGAACATATTTAGGTATCATGATCAGAGTATATATTGATCTTATATCCAATTGGTTAGCATACATTTTTTATATTTTTTATTATATTGGGTGACGAGACGAGCGAAGTCGCTTGCCTAGTGGCTCTTCATGCTTGCCCATAACAGTTCAACGACACTCAGAATTTTGAACTTCAACAGTTCAAATACCCTGGATGGCAATTCACTGCGCTCGTCACCCCGAGATATAAGATGTAAAATCTCTGTGTGCCCTGTAACTTCGCTGGAAACATTGCCTTTCAATCAAGAACACAGTAGTGTTTGGACACTACTGCTTGGCGGTTGAATAACTGGCAAAGGTGTGTTACTTCCCCAGGCGGACCCCTGCAAAAGAGTCCTACCACTACAAAAATACTAAAATAAAAAATATGAAAAAAATTACAAGCTTTTATAAATGTTAAGAATGCTTGTACAATATTTCGTGTCTTTGTGTGTGAGGAGGTTCTTTAAGAGTCAATATTGAGTATAGTAGCCATTTCCCCGATATATACTCTGATCTATGGTAGCCTGTCATCATAGATCAGAGAATATATCGGGAAACATGTCCACGGAACACTATTACTCACGGAGAACATGTCATGATGACACTTAGAATGGGTTATCCACGGAACACTATTACGGGCTATCATAATTGAATGCGTATACAACATTTTATGATTGTGCTGGTATAACCATTGAGGAGTTCCCTAGTCAGCAAAAAAAAAAAAAAAAAAAAAAAAAACGGATGATGGCCGAGTTGGCATCAATTTTGAAATAAAATAAATCGTAAAAATACTTCCCAGGCAGTGCACCTTCGAAAGTGTTTACTAATCCCTACTTTTATATCCAAATTTTTCAGTGGTGGTATTTATAAGAGCGGGCACTCTACCATTACAGAAATATTTAGAAATTATCAGCTGATTTTGATGTAAATATTTAGAAGACTCGTTGACAAGTTGCTGTTACTGTGACAACCATGGCACCAAGCCGTGGAGCCGAGCGCAATGCGCAGAAGTGATGCGCTTGTGCAGAGCACTTTAGACAAGTGTTCCGTGACTTTAGACATGTTTCAAACGTCAAGCTGACATCAATATTATCAAGCTTCTACACACATTTTTTTTTTTCTTTTATTTACATTGGACGATTTTTCTAGGAGAGTGTTTTTATAGAAACTTCTAATACTATAATTAATTATGTTAAACAATGAACAATTCCAACAGCTTGTGCTTGTCGGCCCCAGTTGTGTTGCTTGAGTGCTCCATTTGTGCTGACAGAAAATTGTATAAAGGCCATCGGGGCCTGAAAATACACTGCAGTCGGCGGCATGTACCCCGTACCGACTTACCATCAACACCAGATATACCGTCGTCATCGAATTCAGTGACTTGCACGACTGGAGCGTCCAGCAACACATCTTTGGCCACGAGACTCGCACAGTTTAAGCGCACCATAAAAGTTATCAAGCGTATACCCAGAGGAGCCCGCGTGACCGTTGCTCGTAGCTTGGCGGAGTGCGTGGCAAAGGTAGTTAGTGAGAACACACTTTCTTCGTGGGAAAACTTGTTGACATTCTCATATAACACTTTTCATGTAGGACCAGACTCAAATAAGCATTCATTAACATCTGCTATCAAACACAATACGTCTCGCCGCTTCATTCCTTCACTCGATATCGATCCGGTCATCCCTTTCACAAATCACACCAAATTAATAGAAAACAAAGTTTCAGATGGAAACATAAAAGGCGCTGCAAAACTCCTTTTTTGCAGTGACTCTCTTGCCACGGATTCCGCTGAGACTTATGCAGCATTATGCGATAAACACCCTGCGCAGTCGCCTACCACTCAGCTCCCGTCACCTCCTGCTTCCGAACCAACCCTGCAAACTGATGAGGAAGCTATTCTTTTGGCTATCAGGTCCTTTCCCAATGGGTCTGCGGGTGGTCTGGACGCCATAACTCCACAGCATCTGAAAGATCTCACCGATCCTTTTGTCGGTGAAGCAGGAAGATCTCTTCTCCGTGACTTGACCGCCTTGGCAAATCTTATGCTGGATGGTCGAGTCCCGGAAGAGATAGTACCCATTTTATACGGTGCCAATCTAGTAGCGCTAACAAAAAAAGATGGCGGGGTTCGCCCCATCGCTGTCGGCAGTACTCTGAGACGTCTCACATCCAAAATATGTTGCAGAGCTTTTCAACAGCGTCTCTCCAAAAAATTCATGCCAAATCAGCTAGGTTTTGGTGTAAAATCTGGCTGCGAGGCGGCTGTGCACGCTACGCGTACGTTTCTTGGGTCGACCGATTATGAAGTTTATATAAAAATTGACGTGAAAAACGCTTTCAACAGTCTAGACAGGGGCGTCTTGTTGTCTGAAATCCATGAAGAAATACCGGAGATTTACAATTATATGTGGCAATGTTACGGCGCCCCTACAAAACTGCTTTATGGCCTAAACGAAATTAATTCTTCTGTCGGTTGCCAGCAGGGAGACCCGCTCGGACCAGCTCTGTTCAGCTTAGGAATCCACCCTATTGTTGCAGATCTAAATTCAAAATTAAATGTTTGGTACCTCGATGACGGTTCTTTGGGGGGCAGTGCATCCTTGGTATTGGAGGACCTTAAATTGATCATCCATCGTTTCAACACCATAGGCCTGAAATTGAATTTTGATAAATGTGAAATTTACGTCCCAGATCACATTACAGACCAAATTCGTTCATCCATTATTGGCCAATTCAATTTATTGTGCCCCGATATTTCAATACAGTCAAAATCATCACTAACTCTTCTAGGTGCCCCAATATTCTTGGATGCGATACCATCTTTAGTGACGTCAAAGATTAAAAAATTTACTGACAATTCTGCTCGCCTGTTCCAAATTAAACCACACATGGCTATTTATATCCTTCGGCTTTGTCTTTTTACCCCTAAATTCATGTATTTGTTACGAAGTTGCCCTGTGTGGTATTTTCAATCAATTATAGACTTAGTTGATAACACATTAAAGGAAACAGTCACCAAAATTCTAAATCTTCAGTTTGATATTCGCTCTTGGGCACAGGCAACCCTCCCCATTTCTTTCGGTGGCTTGGGCATTCGTCGTTCCGCTAGCGTGGCACTCCCGGCTTTCTTGGCGTCCAGTCATGGTTCACAAGCCCTCATCGGCATGATCCTGAATATACCTATTGCCGATGTTCGGGTGGCAGGCCAGACTGAGGCCTTGACGGCCTGGTGTGCTTCATGCCCGAGTATCAGTGTTCCAGCTGAAATGGGAACACAGAGCGCGTGGGACATTCCACTCATCAAAATCACACATTCGGCTTTACTGGAACAAGCTACAGACATCGCGGACCGAGCGCGGCTCCTGGCTGTGTCGGAAGTGGAATCAGGTCACTGGCTCCGTGCCCTCCCTTCCGACAACCTAGCAACCATCCTTGACCCCAGCAGCCTACGAGTAGTGGTGGGATTGCGTTTGGGCGTAAAACTGTGCGAGCCTCACCGCTGCCACTGCGGCCGAGGCGTGGACCAACTCGGACGACACGGGCTGTCGTGCGCGAAGAGTGCTGGCCGCCTATTTCGTCATTGGGCCATCAATGACTTAGTCAGGCGGGCACTCTCTTCAGCTTCCGTGCCCTCGACGCTGGAGCCCACTGGAATGGTGAGAGATGACGGCAAGAGACCAGATGGTGCCACCCTAGTTCCGTGGTGTCTCGGACGTGCACTTGTCTGGGACGCTACGTGCGTGGACACCCTGGCGCCATCACATCTCTCCGGTTTGGCTCGAGACGTCGGGGCCGCGGCTGACAACGCTCAATTATTAAAACACCGCAAATATGCACAATTGAGCGCGCATTATGAGTTTTCCGCATTAGCTGTAGAGACTCTAGGCCCGTGGTCGTCCGATACAAAAAAGTTTTGTAAAGATATTTCGACAAGATTGGTTCTCGCCTCGGGGGATCCCAGAGCTGGAGCATATTTCGCACAAAAATTAAGCCTCGCAATCCAGCGGGGCAATGCTGCCAGCATTCTGGGAACCCTGCCGCATGGTGGCGATTTGTTCGCCTAGATTTTTATTTTTTGTATATATTATATTTTTAGTTGTACATAGTAGTATTAATATGTAGTTTTTTTATTTATTGAAATGTTATCTAAGTTATTGTAAATTTGAAATAAATAGTATTTGTTTCAAGTGAAATAACCCACTAAAATCAGTCAGAACAATTATAAAATTACAAAATTTAATTTCAAACTCGAAATAAATGAACAAAAAAGCAAAGAGAATACAATAGAAGACTAGTCAGGACTATAAGAAGATGGGCTTTAAATCCATCATGCTGGCCTTAATGTCATGTCATTATACTTTTGAAGTTCTTCGACATACCGATTTCCTCACGGTGTTTCCTTTCACCGTTTTTTAGCGATGGCATCGAAACTGCACATATTTTATGTTATTTAAGTACTAAATAAATCATTGGTGCAGTGCCGTGGATTGAACCGGGTGCCGTCAGATTGTAAAGTGCACGGCTCAGCCACTTCATTTGGCGGATGGATCTTATAAAACTGATTAAATAATAATTAATTCTTCCTTAAAATGTCAAATTATAACACATAAATAATAGTCAATCAATACTAATTACCTACTCAAATAGTCCTCCGCGCACCGAGCCCTGACCGAAAGTCCCCAATACGCTGGCCGCGTTCCCCCGCTGAATTGCGAGGGAAATCCGCTGGGCCAGGAACCAAACCAGGAAATTCTTCCTTTATTTATACCTTTAAACATGAATTAAGCTAATTAGTGCCAATCTGTTCACCAAGCTTTTTAATTAGGATTTGAATTTCAAACTTTTGTTGTGTTATAAAGTGAATAAGAAATTCAACGCCATTTGTGCCGACTGTGCAACATTAATGTTTCACAATTTTTGTTCCGTCTTTTTAATCAACCTGACTCCAGCCACTGCTTGATATATACCTCGTTCCGTTTACGCCATCTCCGATCCTATGAGTATGCAAGCCATGAGACATGGGCTTGACTATGTCGTTTGACCATCTGGCTGGAGAGAAGACTCTACCATGGATTCACTCAAGGACCCGGGCATGTCCTTAAACTGTGACCAGAACCACTAGACGATCGACTCTACGATCGACGCACTATCTCTATGCCGCCTGCCAAGCGTGGAGATTTTAGCAACCTCCTCATGACAGCTAAGCGTTAGAGGCTGTCTTTCAGTATGGAGTTCAAAGGGATAGGCCTTTTTTGTTTTAGAGGGGGAAATCTTCCAAAGATACCCGGTTGCATTGGGGTGCAGCCAGGTTATGTGGGATTATACCCTACTAAAACCCCCCGGTGACCAGCCTTAGTGCTTGACAAGAGGGCTCCAGGATCTCCAGAGAAACGCACCGGAGCCCTCAGCACTGCGCTATGGCTCCTCCCGAGACAACTGCGTGTTGTCTCAGTTCCTCCACTCGCGACAACGTTGGTCACACAACGTTCTCTCCCTGGGCACGCTTAAGTGGATGGTCAGAGCCCCAACTTTGACCATCCCGAACCCATAGGTCCCCTTTTAGTAGGCTCTTATTACAGGCAGGGGGTACCGGTGCCGTATTCTATTGCCCCGGCACCAGGGCTAAAAGGGAGAGGCCTAAAGTCTGTAGTAGACGTCTTTTTCGGACTCATAATTCACTATTATGGGAATGAGAAACAAAGATAAGCAAATATCCACGTTGATAGCTCATAACGGCGTCATACACTAACAGATTTTCATTGTTTCTTTACTTCCTTTCTCTTGAATTGGCGTTTGGCATGTCAATTACTGAAATATTATCAAGTTTTACAAGATGTATGTTTGACAAGTCATAGTCACAGTTAAAGTCAAGCAAAGTAAGTCACGGTCAAGTTTAAGTCATGTCCTAGTTACGTGGTGGAGACTTTAGTAGAGCTATGGAGTTTTGGAAACGATTAATAATAAACCACAATTACTACACATTAAGAATCGAAAATACACAAGTGTAGAAAAATACTCGTAATAACGTTATTACAAAAAAAAACGTTATTCATTGGTTTTTGGGACTATAAAATAGTCCCAAAAACCAATGAATAACGTTCAGTATTCTTATAAGGAAGGTTCTTGAGAAAAGCTTGTCTTTGAAACGAAGCTTTTCATTATAGAGTCAATTGAAAAAAACTTGTCATTGTAATAAAGAGAATTAAAGCGGTCAAAGTAATATAAAAGTTTCTAAAGAGCTCGAATAAAATAAATACTAAACGCACTTCTGTTTCACTTCTGAAAAACTCCTACCAAAGGAAACCATTTTAAGTTGGCAAAGGGAGTTCGTTGCAAAGGTCTTTAATAATGAACAAGACAAAACTGAAGTTCGCATCATTTTAAATTCGAGTTGGGACTGAAACAGGCACTATTTAAAAGCTGTTATTTAGTAAAGGTATAGTAATTCAATTCAATTTATTTATTTCGGGTTTTAGGTATAAATAAATAAATAAATATCTGGGACAATATTGCACACATGGTCATCTGACCCCAAACTAAGCAGAGCTTGTAATATGGCTGCCAGAGACTGATATACATACATATATATTTTTAAATACATACTTAAATAGATATTAACACCCAGACATAGAACAAACACAAATGTTCATCACACAAATGTATAACTTAGTTACGGAGATACAAGGTAATAAACATTCACACACACCAACTTTCGTATTTATGATATAAGTAGGATATACCTACATATAAAAATCTATTGCCGTGCATTAGTCTTGCAAAAACTCGGAAATGGCTTGACCAACTTGTTTCTTTTTTTATTTGCCTACTGATGTGGTTTAGGGTACTTATTTTAGGAAAATTTCTCCAGAAAATTGTAAAATTCGTGGAAGACTAAAAGTGCTTTTTTCTATGAAATTTGGAAAGGACAACGTTTGTAGGACCAGGGTCCTTACGGCTACCTCTTAACGCAGGCTCGAAACTGCGCTGAAACAGTGCGGAAAATCACGTGAACTTGAACCTTATCGCGCCGAGATACGGTTTGCGGTCGCCAAATTACATTGGGATGCGTCGAGAATGCATTGAGTTAATTTCGCTTTTTCATATAAAATAAGCCCAAATTTGACATTATTGTTGTAACTATATTAAATAATGATAATGATAACTTTATTCATAATAATAATTACATGTCAACAGTTTAAAAAAATCATACTTACTTACCAAAAAAAAAAAAAAAAAACAAGAATATGGTTTGGTTGTACATTTTTTGACAATGTTTTCACAATTACCGGTGATGTTGTCTTTTTACTAAGAAATAGATCACGAGAAAATACTTAAAACAACGCCTTTATCCTGAAAAGTACCTATGAGCAACCCAGTTGTTATTAGGGTAAATGAAAAATCACGAGAAACATTTTTTATTTGCATAAATAATTTTCTAAATGTAAAATTTTAGTTTTAAATTGGGGTTTATCCGCTTACACACAGCTGAAAAGTTTACGCTTGTTACCAAAGTTTTAAAACGAATAAATGATCAAAGCAAACGGTGTAAGAGGATTTTTATACTGGCCTTCGACGTAACATATAAAAATGTTAAAAGTTCCATGTGAAGCCCTTTGTCTAAAATCTCACTCGCAACTGGTTAAATCTGGTATAATCCACTTTGCTTTAAGTACATAATATCTTATTATAAAACCCGAGTTCAGATGCTCGAGCTTCTTTTTAGGGCAAAAATAATTAAATAATTAAAATAATAATTAAAGGGCAGGAGGGAATTAAATCATGCAGATCTGATGCGCACTTTCCAAAATGGGTCCGATAAAAAAATGCTTGTCTGTGGAATGCGCTTCCTGAATGTTCTCCGATAGTTACAATCTAGGTGTCTTCAAATCACGGTGGAATCGGTTTCTTCTAGGCAAGCGTCCAGGCGAGTTGGCTGTCAAACGCAAGCTAACGTAGCAAATGGTTTAAAAAATATATACGGGGTGTATTTCTAGACGACGGTCATATTCAAGGATATTATTGTACTCATCACTACAAACAACTTTATTTTATTTTATTTGGTGTAGTGCGAGTACCACACCGACACTCAATCAGTGTTCCATCACGTTGCTTGTCAACCATAAAAAATCTAAAACGTTCGAGTCTTCAACGCTTAAGTTTCTGGGTCGTCCTTGGCTGATTCTAAATCTGTTTCCAATTAGTCTTTGTTAATTTTCCTTCCTATTGTAGAAAAGTTCTTGTTCCAAGAATATCTGGATCCACCCGGAGTTCTTATTGTAATCGTCGCAATAAGGACCGAGCACACTTGTATTAAAGCTGGGCTATTATTTTGCAATGGGGTCGATTCAGTGCACGAGGCCTGCGGGAGGCAGCTCCTCTTAATTTAAAACTATTCTTATATTTTCAAAGACTAGTGAGTTATCACGCAGACGGAACAGAAATGTTATCTGCCTTTTGATTATTTTTAGTCGAGTTATTAAAAAGTAACATCTGAAGTGGTTAACTTTTGCTGATTGAGATATATAGGTATATATAACATGAATACAGTTTTATATATTAATTTTAATTTAGGTAAGTTCGTTATGACTATAAATTTGTATAATTTTCTTTGTATTAACTACTATTTAACTAATAAAATGCGTGTATTCACATCAATGATGTCGATTTAGATAGATAAGTATTTAAGATGATAGAACTAAATTAAAAGTAAGTAAATAGCGTAGCAGTTGTATGTTGTTACATTGCTTACTGTCCGCAGTTTTCTTAATGTATAATTAATACACTTATATAATAATTAATAACAATAAAAACCGACTTCCAAATTAGTAAGCGCTCGAACAAAATTATTCGTATTGTTGGAGCTTAATTATACTCAGTCAGAATTAATGAATTTTTTGTGGGACCTCCTCGAGAGTTTGTTTTAAATAATAAAAATAATCACGTACATATCTACACATATCGGAGTAATACGTGTATATACTTGTACATAAAAAAATAACAACTGAATTCATCAGAAGTTTACATAATTACAATACACCTGTGCTTTCAAAAAAAAAAAAGAAAAGCTATTGAGGTTATTTTTCTCACCTCATCAAAATCTTGCCATCTCGTTACGAAAGCTTATCTTTGACACTATTGTTATTTGTTCGGTTAAAACCATTTATGAAGTGAATGTTTTCAGGAACTCACTATACCTACACATTATGAACGTTTGTAAGATATGTGCTCTATTTGGGTTACCCAGTTTTTTTTTTGTACCTACCTTTGTGTTTTTTTCTGGCATGGTAAGTACATAAAAAGGTATTTAGGTGAGTAACCATCTAGTGAAATAATCTGATGAATCTAATAAATAATCTGAATCTGAATCTGAATCTGAAAAGACGTCAAACAACATGCGCCGAATCATGTTTGGCGTCTCTCTGTTAGATATAGCTTTATCATTTGTGTAACTATTTAACAAGTTATATAGAAGTGTTTTTAGTTTTCTTAACTACAATAATTATCACATCATATATTATGGCTGATAATATATGATGTGATAATTATTGTAGTCAATCAATGTCCACTGCTGAACAAAGGCCTCCCTCTCAATAATTATCATATACTAAATATTATATTATTCATGTCAATATAAGTAGAGGGAAGATACCAATCATCATGCTACGCGCAGGACGTTTGGCGTCAACATCGTGAGCCGAGCTTGGCGTTTGGCGTCTTTCCGCTAAATAGTTCTGTCAGTATTATTCACTTCATTGAAGAGTTCCACTTTCCGGCTTCTGATCCTCATCAGATCAGATCGATGGATTGCCTAATGGCTCTAGTAATTGGTAACATTCTTCGTGTCTAAATTATGAATTAAATCTGGAAAACAGCACAGCACAGTAATTGAGAAAACACGTTTTCATTCTAATGCCAATTCAACGTGGCTTTCTTTATGTTGCTTTTTAAAGGTTAAAACTTTAAACTGGGAATGGAATATTTCAATGAAATTTGCTTCTCAATTTAATTTGAGATTTCTCTACAGCATAAATAATGATAATATAAAATCGCGCAACCAGGAACGTTTCAAGGGCTATTGATTTCTCACTGATTTACTTCCATTTGCGCCAAGTAGGCCAGGTTTTCGTTGTCGACAGTATGTAATTGATGGCTTGTTACATCGGAGATATATCATAATAATGTTGCAGATTACCTTTTTTCCGATTTGGTTTGGTTTGGTAAGCTTTGGTGACACGTTAAGGCCCATCACATGTTTTAATTTTTTTGAGGAGTTAATAATTTTGAAACGGCTGAACAGATTTTCCTTAATCATAGCTAAGAACAGTCACCTTTCAAGCAAAATAAACTTAGTCAAAATCCGTGCAGACAGACAGACATACAGATATATATACAGTTTATGTGTTAAGCGGTTTAGAGGTATAGTGAAAAAAAAAATGTTATATCTGGGACATTATTGCACACTTTCATCTGACCCCAAACTAAGCAAAGCTGATACACATACATATATATTTTTAAATGCATACTTAAATAGATATTAACACCCAGACATAGAACAAACACCAATGTTCATCACACAAATGTTTGTCCTAGATGGGAATCGAACCCACGCCCCCAAGCACAGAAGTTAGGTAGTAGTAGTATTGGTAGTTAGGAAATATATACGATATGTTAAAACATTTGAACAGAAACGATAATTGAACGAAACGATATCTCCCTTGTTTGTCTGATCTGAACTTTGACCCAGCAGTGATATTTTCATAAAGTTTCAGCATTCTCATATATACTAGTACTAAAGACATTTTTCTAAGCTCTAGAATATTTTCTCCCCTGTTTCGTGATAATCGTAATATTACGCCCAATATTTAACTTTTCTTTATACTTATTTCGTTAGTTCCTTTGTGGGAGGATTTGAAAGAAGGTTTATGAAAAGTGTCTGCAACAGTATTACGTTCCTAAGAGGATTACTTACTTTTGTCACGGAAAATAAATAGCTATTAAAAGAGTCTCAGGGAAATAATGGATGATTTCGCATCATAAATCGTTTGACAGAAAGTGATTCTGAAAATTATTTTGTCGGGCTCTTTTTGCGAAAAAAAGTCAAAGGACCGGCTTAGTACGTGACGCGATTACATTTGTCAACTTTTGTCTTGCGGTAAAAAGGCAGGCATATGAACAAACATAGCCGTATTCACAATCAAATAATATTCCTCGAACCGGGGTTATAAATAAAACAATTTGACTGCACCAGTGGCGCAGTTGTTAGTGAACCTACGTTCTGTGTTTGGGGGCGTGGGTTCAATTCCCACGTAGGACTAACATTCATGTGATCAACATTTGTTTGTTCTATGTCTGGGTGTTAATATCTATTTAAGTAGGTATTTAAAATATATATGAACGTATATCAGTCTCTGGCAGCCATATTACAAGCTTTGCTTAGTTTGAGGTCAGATGACCGTGTGTGCAAAAATGTCCCAGTATTTATTTATTATTTAAACCCATTTTATTCTTGAGCAGTCATAATGTGGAAAAAATCGTTGAGTTTTTTTGGCATTTCGTCGATGAACGGTTGGTAGTGTGCAGATAAATTAAAAGATTTCCATAGAACAGCGGGTAAAAACATGGGGTGCTGTTAATTAGTTTGTATAGGTACCTGTGAACAATAAACCTTAACATAATGATGAATTAGTGCTTTTTTTAAATTCAGTAATAGGCTTGCGTTTGACCGCCAACTCACCTGATGTTAAGCGATGATGCGGTCTACGATGGAGCACGCTTGTCCAGAAGAAACCGATTCACTCGAGACTTAAAGACACCCAGATTGTAACTATCGAGGAACACCCATTCCAGCAGCGCATTCCACAGACTAGCAGTTCGCACAATAAAAGTGGAATCAAAGCACTTCGGTATTGGTAGGTATTAAGTAAACAACGATCTTAATTTTTCCCCTTTTTTATTTCACGTTTTTCACTAAACGTGATGAAGCCAATCTTTTCCCACTTTGTTACTTTTTTCACAATAAATTCTTAGTAAAAGAAACTTTGCAACGTGTTGATCGAGAACAATAGCCTAAAACGTCACGTTACAAGAATCCTTTGAAAGTCTTTTACATTTCACTTTGTGTACTTTCTCGACTCTTAGCAATACTTTGTACTGTAATTATAAAAAAAATTTTGTTATTGTAACTAGCTAGCTCCCACGGGTTCACCCGAAAATTTAATTCATTTTTAAGCTACTTACAAATACCTAAAAAAAAACCCGCAATAAAAATTATGTTAAACTTGTGTTTATTTTGACTATTTAAGCTACTTTCAAATACCTACCAACTAAGCTATCAGACAGGTGTACGATTTGTTACCCAGTTTGTATCGGGTTTTATACCCCCCCCCCCCTCTATAGTGGTAGTAGTAGTAGTGGTTCGTAAGTTAGTATTGTAATGTGGGTAAGTATTAAATAGATTAGTGCACAACTGAGACGTATCACTTAAATCCTCCACTCGTGTATACTATCTCACTTCACCCCGATAAAATAGCTGATAACCCTCAAACAGCTGAACATATTTTCTTGAATCATAGCCACATAATACATCTATAGTACAAGTACAGAAGGTTCACTCCACAAAAGCATTTAAATAAGTAGCGACTCTTACTACCACACAATAAAGTCCAATTCAGGACGTGCGAACGCTAACTATCTACTGTTATATTAACCTAGAAGTTGCCTCTCTGTCTTTCGCATAACTCTTGTCGCGTTATCTCTGTCTATCGTGCGGCAGCGGGCACGGCAAGTCCAACCTGTCGGCTACTTGTAGCTTCATACCTAAAGTGCGGAGTGCGCCAGGCCTGTCATAGCTAAGAAGCGTGCTCCATCGTAGACCGCATCATCGCTTAAATCAGGAGTTGGCGGTCAAACGCAAGCCTATTGAATAAAAAAAATAAAAAACCCTCGATCAAGTCACCCCTGAAACAAAAAAATATGTCAAAATTGGTTCAGCCGTTTGGGAGCTTCGATTCCGCACAGATAGACATACATTTTTGCGTCGGGGGTTAAAAATGAGGTTTTGGGCCGATTTTCCTTCAGTTAAAGAATCAGATAGGATTTATTCCAATGATAGCATGATTTCGAATTTTTCAATAGTCAATTAAAGGTTATCATTAAAAAAAAAAATGGCTTTGAGGCGAAGGTGTCGCACAGCAAGCGGCTTATACTTGTGTTGTTTATAACCAGCATAAAATTTTGATGTAGAAATAGTTTATATCCATGGAATACTTTTTATCTCGGAATCGATAAGTTTTCAGAAATGAAACAAGCTGAAAGGCAATCTTGCTATTATATATCCTGCCTAATAGAGCCAGCCCTGTAGGGACATAGGCGATGACTCTCACTCCCTCTCATTCCTGGTGCAAAGAATGGCCATTAATTGGGTGGTTCTGTCAGCATTATCCACTGGGCATTGACAGTGAGGGGCGGGTTATATTTATTATTGTGTAAATTTCTGAGAAATAAGAGTTTAAAATTTTTGGTCAGATTACTAGGAGATGCTCTGACCATTTCCAGCAAAATGAGTGTCAGTATCGAGTTTTTATGACATTTTAAATGACGTCATATGTAAGTATATTGCGTTCTCTGTCTAGTAGGGCATTAAATGCTAATATCTTCCTTAATTTTAAACACATTTCAATTTTGATTACGGTTCTCAGGGCTAATTATATAGAGCTTTTTAACATAATATAAAATCATCAGGCTGGTAGTCTATTTTACCAAAAGTTGAATGAGAATAATCACACAATTTACTATTACACACTCAAAAATTATCATATAATAATATATTATTTCTATTATATCCACAGAAAAGAGAAATAAAAAAAAAAAAACCTTTTTTGTGATTATATGTGCGAATTATAAAAAAAAATATATAAAGTTTTTGCTGTTGCAATACAGTAGGGCTTCTTTTCACAAATATTTTTTCCTCGCATCGCATTTTATACATCGTTTGTATCGCATTTGTTATGTTAAACCCTCTCGTAAAGTAAACAAAATAATTCAGCATTTTCCGGCTAAGGGGTGAGAGGGAGCAATGATTGCTCAAATCTTTTGAATTTTAAAAACATCAAAGAAAAAAAAAACCTATTCAAAAATGCCACTCACGTTATGGGAAACCTCTCAAAAGGTTCAAAAGCAGGTCCGCATTGCCGCTTTTTAAAATTTCCCAAAAATCTAAGTTTTTTAAAACAATTAATATTTTCCACGTTTAGTTTCAAAGGCATCTTTCGAATTTTTAAATCTTTATGTATAAAAGATGATGTGAGTATGTATGTTCCCTATAAACCGAACGACTGGACCGGATTTGATGAAATTTTCAGGCAATATTGAAATTAGGCAAGCGAGATCCTTGCATTCCATTATTTTTTGGCGTTTTAATATTTTCCCTACCAGTTAATCGTAGTGATTATATTCTCTTTGACTAATATCAAGAACAAGAATTGAAGTCTATACATTGACATATTAAATCATAGAAAAAAAAATGCCATCTAACTAAGCCAAATGAGGTTGCTATCGCCACCAGTTAAGGAGGGTCAAACCACAAGGCCCAGCTAGTTTGTTACTAAAATACAATACAAAAAGGACACATTTCTCTGGTTTCCCTGTGGAAATGAACAAGCATAGATGCAGTAAATCACGGCCTATATAAAGGAAAATCATCTTGTGAGAGCTCAGTTTCGCGTCAGAGGTCGAAGGGTAGGGCCGTGTGCGTGGACCCACGAAAGTACCTATTAGTTACGATGTTTTCAAGTTTCAATGTTTTAGCGTAGAATATGTTCATTTGATAACAGCTAACACGTGTGTGTGGTGACTGTTCGATTATGGATTAGTTTTGTGTTGTGGTAAGTACTTTTTTTTATAAACTTAGTAACTAAACTCAACTGCTTAATTCTAGTAATTTAATCTCTTCTAATTAATCCTAGACATACATTTTTTATTTTACTTGGATACGAACCAAATGTTTTGATTCTGTTTCTAATCCGTAAAGTCATGAAATGGAACAACCTGCCGGCTTCCTTTTTTCCTGAGAGATATCATCTAGGTCTTTGCCAAGTCAGGGAAGAATGGGTGAATCTTTTAAACGGTTAAACGTGTACATATAAACGATAAAGTAGTGTACATAATATATGCAGGCTGTTAACCAGCGCGGCATTATGCTGAGTTGGGTCCGATTTGTGACTTTATTTTACCTTTGTCTTATATACCTAAATATTTTTTAAACGTTGGGTTTTGATCACAAATAAACCATTTATTTATATCTTTTTTACTTTATATAAAAGTTTCATTTCGTTCAACCGCAAAAAATTGCTAACTTTTGTTTGTCCAGTTACCAGTCTACGCGAGAACAAATAATATTTTGTCAAAACCATTATTTGTTTTTTTAAATAATACTAAATACAAAAAAATACAATGAAAAAAACACACATAAATGCTGAAACTATAAACACATATTTATGTTTTAGTCGCTTTGTACTAAGTAGTATATGATTTTGGTTTAATTATTTCTTTGTTTTATATTTTTTTGAATTTTCTTATTGTTTTTGACTAAATATTTTTTAATTAAATAATATTCTTATGTATTTTTTTTATAAACTTTAACGGACTAAATCCTTACTAATATTATAAAAGTCAAAGTAACTCTGTCTCTGTCTGTTTGTTCGCATTTCACGACTAAACGGCTAAACCAATCTTAACGGAATTGTTAGGATGATAGTGTAGGTACATCATATCGTATGAGCGGACATAGGGTACGTACTTTTCCCCCAGAGAATGCGGAAACTGGAAAATCACGGGTAACGGGAAATATAAACTGGAATTATATATTTAGACCTCGCACTATTATAAAAGGCCTGAAAATAAAAGCAAATGTCTTTCGTGTGGTAATAACTTCGAATCATAGCGAATATTAATATGTTTTTACCCAATATTGTATCCACATTGTAGCCAACGCAATAAATGAAATTCTTAGGAAATATTTAGGTTCAGTAAGAGATATATAGCGCATTGTATGGTTAGTTATAGGTAGGTACTTTGATAAGTACCTAACTATGTGGGAAATGTCGGCGACAGGCTACTAAAAAGTTTCTCAAAAGTTTCTACGTTCGTAAGTTTTCGTGATTTCTAAAGTTTTTGTAAATACCTACGTGCCTGCCTACTTTACTCACAAGGTAACAATGAAATGGTAAAAATAATACTTAAATTTTTCAAAAATAATAACAATTAATAGTCGGGAGCTAGATCTCGATCACATCCAAGGAATCCAGACGCATCGATCGAAACCTGGATCAAAACCTAGACTAAGACCTAGATCGAGGCTTGAATCGAAACCTGAATCAAAACTTGGTATCTAGACCGGAATCTAGACCTGAATTTTGACCTAGATCAAGACCTGGAACAAGACCTAGACCGTGTGCTGGATCGAAACCTGGATCCAGACTTCGAAACCGTGAAACCAGTTAAAATATTTTTAATTGCCTTGAATTTCTGGGACATTTTTGCACACATGGTCATCTGACCCCAAACTAAGCAAAGCTTGTAATATGGCTGCCAGAGACTGATTTACGTACAGTAAATCAGTCTATCTCTTTCAAAAGTTTCAGTGATACTGTTTTCACGGTTTCAGGGTTGGTCCCATGGTGAACATTGTTTACTATGAATGAGTACAATGACCTTTTTCGGTAGAGTATCACGGTTCCGTGTAAAACTTATAATTTAAGAATTATTGACTTGTGCACTAAGATACGAAACATGTTTTTTAGGGTTCCGTATCCAAAGCGTGTCAAAGCCCTATTATTAAGCCTATACGCAGGCTGTCTGTCAACATTGCAAAACACATCGCAAGGAAATCGGAATGTCCAAGAATCTCGAAAAGTTCAAACATGATATTCACTAAAATGCACTGGGCCAGCATGGTGGATTATGGCCCATCCTCTCTCTGAGAGAAGGCCTGAGTCATCAGCTATCTTTTATCAGCTGTACCTTTTGAAATCTTATAGATAGTCAGTTATTGTTTTTAAAGAATATATGGGGTAACGGCGAATTATCTAAGAAATACTAATAAAATCTAAATATTTAAAAGCATCGGCTTCCGTGAGATAAATAGAAATATCGCAAAAAAAATACCCATGCATTACAGCTAGAGTAACTAAATAAAGTAAAATGTGCCGATGTCCTGTTTTGAGCAAAAATCAACGGTCGCTACGAAATCGGCTTCAGTGAGTAAAAATATTTTATTGTCTTTCGTCTAGTGTAATACGCATAACCGTCAATTTTGCCATGTTTATAGAACACAATCTAGAGTATAACAACGAATAATAAGTATTGGCCAAGGATGAGTCGCGCGCACGGTAAAGATCCCGAACTGAATGGTGAAAATACGATTTTTGGGTGCGGAACCAGTACGTAAGTCCTACTCCTACATACCTACTATTTATTTATGATTTTCAATCGTTTTTTTTAAACTTCGTTTTTCCCGTTACTTCACAAAAAAGTCTATTCACCCGTGTAGATTGCTAGACAAATCTACATTGAAAATAGGTAAGGGAGACCCCGATAAATATAAGAGCTTATAATCTGAACAAATTTTCTCGAAGCATAGCTATTGATTAATTCATCTTTTAAACAAACGAAAAAACAAATAAAAATAGGTTCAGCTGTTTGGGACCTACTATGTCATAGACAGACACATAGATGCAGAGACACACATACACACAGATACATACGGTTGAAAATTAAAAATTAAAAATAACTGGCCAAGTGCGAGTCGGACTCGCGCACAAAGCATCTATGAATACGGCAAAAAAGCATGTCTGTTGTATGGGAGCCCCCCTTAAATAATATATATTTATAACATTTATTTTTAAAGTGAATATTATAACTAAATTTTGTGTAAATATTTCAAGCGTCTACCTGTTCATCATCATCATCAGCCAGAAGACGTCCACTGCTGAACATAGGCCTCCCCCTTTAACCTCCACACTGAACGACATCCTGCCATCTGCATCCACTGGATGCCCGCGACTCTCACAATGTCGTCGGTCCATCTAGTGGGAGGCCTAGCAACGCTGCGTCATCCGGTTCGCGGTCTCCACTCAAGAACCTTTCTTCCCCATCGGTTAACAGTTCTTCAAGCGATGTGGCCTGCCCATTGCCACTTCAACTTGCAGATTTTAATAGCTATGTCGGTGACTCTGGTTCTTTGGCGAATATCTACGTTTCGGATTTTATCGCGCAAAGAAACTCCGAGCATAGCTCTCTCCATTGCCCGTTGTGTGACTCTGAGTTTTTCCAAAAGGCCAACAACGTCTCTGGACCATATGTCATCACTGGCAACACACACTGATCAAATAACGTTGTCTTTAGGCACTGTGGTATCTTGGACGAGAAAAGTTCACGCAATTTCCCGAACGCTGCCCATCCGAGTTGGATTCTTCGGGCGACCTCTTTGCCTAAGTTATTTATTTATTTTAACATACAGTTAGGTGGGCAGTTACAGGGGACCCCAATTCACCCACCCATGGATATAATCATACAGTTTTTAATAATATTTAACTACCTTAACTTTTACAAAATTAAACTTTAAAAAGAAAGAAAAAAAAAACACATAATAAAAAATAAATTTAAGTAATTAATAAAGTTGGACTTACCTAACTGAACAATCTGTCCAAGATAGGTGTAATGGTCAACAACTTCGAGAGTATCGTTCCCAACGATTACCGGTACGGGTACAACATGGACATTGGACATGACTTTTGTCTTGTCCATGTTCATTTTAAGACCCACCTGTTGGGAAAGGCTACTAAGGTCACTGAGCATTGTATTAAGGTCCTCCAGCGACTCTGCCATGATGACTATATCGTCGGCAAAACGAAGGTGAGTGATGTATTCGCCATTGATGTTGATGCCGAATCCGTTCCAGTCCAAGAGCTTGAAAACGTCCTCCAATGCGTTAGTGAACAGTTTCGGAGAGATAACATCTTCCTGTCTCACGCCTTTATGCAATTGGATTAGTTCCGTGCTCTCATCCTGTAATCGGATCGACATGGTGGCGTTTCTATACAAACACTTCAGCACTTCGATATACCTATAGTCGATATAACAACGCTGGGACTGCAAAACTGTCCAGGTCTCGATTGAATCGAAGGCTTTTTCATAGTCCACAAACGCTAGACATAATGGCCGATTATACTCCTCAGTCTTCTGTATAATCTGGCGGAGCGTGTTATGTTGTCTATGGTGCTCCAGCCTTTACGGAAACCGGCTTGTTCGGGAGGCTGGAAGTCATCAAACCTGCTTTCGAGACGGTTCGTAATGACTCTGGAGAACAACTTGTACACATAACTCAGGAGTGAGATGTGCCTATAATTCTTCAACGAGGTGTTATCACCTTTTTTGAAGAAGAGCACCACCACACTCCTATTCCATGCTTCAGGCGTAGTACCTTCGAGTATGACGGAATTAAATAACTTCTGGAGGACCAAAAGTACCGGTTTTCCACCCGCTCTCAGAAGTTCTGTCGTGATTCCGTCATCACCCGGCGCCTTGTTGTTCTTAAGCTGTTTCAGAGCCATTCTAATCTCAAACAAGCTGATGTCTGGGATGTCCTCAGTGTAGTGTCGGGTCAGTTTAGCTCTCTTGTCCTGAGCTGCGCTGACAATAGGCTGTCGTGTTGAGGTGTACAACTGTCCGTAAAACCTCTCGAGCTCTCTCAGAATCTCCGGCTTTGATGAAATGATACTGCCATCCTCGATCTTCAGCTTCGTCATTTGGCTTTTCCCAATAGAAGAATTCTTCGCGAACACTTTTGAGCCCTGGTTCCGCTCAATTGCGTCCCTAATACATCTTGTATTATAGGAACGCAGATCATGTCGCACCGATTTCGAGATTCGTCTATTAAGTTTGCCATATTCAGACATATCAGCTGAAGATTGCAGTCTCATCTCAGCCCGGTCTTCCATTAACTTAATGGTTTCGTCTGATAGCTTTTGAGGTCTTTTTCGGCGTGGGGTCTTAAAGAACTTGGACCCCACTGCTTGGACAGTTTCCACCAGCCCATTGCCAGTCTACCTGTTGCCGTTATCAATTTCGAGCAAAATAAATCACGTTTGTTGTATGAGATCCCCTAAAATATTTATTTTATTCTGTTTTTTTTTTGTATTTGTTGTTATAGCGGCAACAGAAATACATTATCTGTGAAAATTTCTACTTTCTAACTATCACGGTTCATGAGATACAGCTTAGTGACAGACAGCGGAGTCTTAATAATAGGGTCCTGGTTTACCATTTAGGTACGAAACCCTAAAAATGGGCACATGATATAATAGGGTGGTCTTCCAAGCAAAATCTGATGCGCCTGATGTACTGTCTCGGGCCCATAATGAGTATTCCTAATCTCGCAAACCATCACTAATATTGATAAGGCATGTGCCTCCTGTTAATTATACCTAAAGCTAAAGAGACAATATTTTGTTCAAGACAGCTGTATCATTGTCGGTTAATACGCTAGTTGAATGGTGTTTCATTTATTACAAACTAGGTACCCGCCCCGGCTTCGCATGGGTGTAAGTTTTATTATTTTAGTCTAGAATGATATACGAGCCTGTGAGTATACCTGGTCATAGCTAAGCATATTTGTGACAACCACATTTAAATAAGTTCAGTAGTTTAGGAGATGCGTGCATAAACAAACAAACACAAAAATTCTCAGTTACTCAGCTGCTTATTTTAAGACGCACTGTATGTTTGTTTTTTATACTTATTACGCATTTGCAGAGTTTATTTTATCTCTACGTTTTTATTATATGTAAAAAGCGAAGGATGTACAAATATATTTCAATCCACTACAACTCCAATATTGGTTGATACATTTATGAGATATAATATTATAATTTTCTTGTGGGGATGCTCTATCCCTTTCCCGCAAAGCGTAACATTTGTAGGGCGAGCGTGAAATTAAAATACTTTATTTTTGCAAATGTGTCAATCTCAATAGATCATCAATTTTTATTGAGACAGGTAAGTTGAAACCACAAGTATAAAAAATTTGAAACTTTGCGTTACACGTACCAGGAAGATGAGCCCAAATGAGCCCTGTATAAGTTTGGAGTTCAACATACTAAGTGGCACTGTAAATTCGGGCATGACATTATACCATCAGGTAATTGATTTGCTCGCAATTTTTGATAATTTTTGGTTGTGTTTCGCTTTTGGTTGGGCCTTAATTCATCCACATGATCAGCCTGTATAATGTTTGTCCAATGCTGGACAATAGGTCACTCGTAGAGGGATGACACTGCACGATCTTTTGCTGTACCCCTCCACTTGCCACTAGCCGCCTGACGAAGGTCCTTTGAGCTATGTCGGTTACTTTCGTTCTCAGTCGGAAAATCTCATTTCCGATTCTATTTTTCAAAGAAATAACGAGGATAGCTCGCTCCATAGCTCATTGTTAATTGACTAGCTCTACTGACAATGCCCTCATTTTGATTCCGTAGGTTAAAACATGTAGGATGCACGTCTAAATGAATGAATATAAATTTTTGCACCCACGTTTAATCTGCGATATTCTTGTTTTCCGGTGTCCTTGGCTAAAAATAATAATACAGTGTAAACTCTTTATAACGAAACTCAAGGGACTGAGCATTTTTTGTCGTTATAGAGAGTTATCGTTATATGGAGTGAACAAAAAAACAAGCAAATTAACAAGAATTTTCGACCATGACCATCACTTCCGAGAAAACAATGCGTCATACTGCACGTGTTCAAGGCAATTAAGGATAACAAAAGCTAGACAGACCTTGGATGTTTCGGAGCTTCAAAGTCTTTGTTGCCTGATAACATAACATAAACAATAATACCGATAATAAATATTTACTGTCTAAAAATATGAACACATTTCTTCGTAATAGAGAATGGCGTATCGCTATAAAGAGTGTTTCAATATGTGGGTTTTAACGCAAACCAACCAAGTTGGGCTCACTTCAACGTTACAGGGAGTTTATTGTTATAAAGGATAACGTTATAAAGAGTTTACACTGTACTTAAATAGGTAGGTATAACGATAACTATCAAAAACTAGTTGCCCGCGACTTGTACGCGAATTTTCATAAAAGTTTTCAATCCCCTTTCATTCAGGTCTAGATTCTTAATTCGTCTCTATCGTAAAATTATTTTAACGTATGTCAACCCCATAGAAAAGAAAACAAAGAGCTTTTTCTGTGGTCAACCATCATGATGATCTTACGAAACGCACCGTAGATCAAGTAATTTCAAGATTTCGTGTTTAGCGAATAAGCGGTAATTCGTAATTTTAATTACCTAAAGATAGCAGAATATTAAAAAAAATATTCTATGGTATTTACCCTAACATTTTCGATAAATACTCGTCAATTGAACGGTCATAAATTACACGAGCATGGCAAACAGTAAATAAATAAGAAGTAGGTCATTGTACGGCACCAATTTCTCCGTAAAATTTCGTCTTCCTTTCATATGAAATGAAGAAATGTTACGGAGAAATTGGTGTAGTAAAAATGTAAGAAAATCTCCTCCGACACCCAATTAGAGGGGTAAACAAACTTTTTGAAACCGAAAATCAAACTAAATAATGAATTGTGGTATTTTGTCTGTAAAAATTGATATTGTTGTATATAATTATTATTATACTAGTTTTTTTGCCCGCGACTTCGTACGCGTAGATTTTCATATAAACCTTCAATCCATTTTCTTCCCTTAATCCGGCCCTTGCGCAAAATAACATAGCCTACAATTTAATCTGGTCATAGCTAAGCATATTCGTGAAAACAGCATTTAAATCCGTCTGCATTTTCTTCCAGGGGTTTAGGAGATGTGCGTGAACAAACAAAAATTCTAAAAACTGCCTTAACATGTTCAGCTGCTTATTTTAAGTCGCCCTGTGTGAAGTACTTATTGATAGAAGCATAAAAGTAAAAACACCGTCAACAGTTTTCAAATCAAAAAGATAATGTGACCACAGTGCAGATGATGTTTTGAAGTTTTCTTTTTGTCTAAACCACAAAAAGTATATCATGTCATGTCGGGATGATACATCTCTGAAATTTAACTGTCCAGCTTCGCTCGTTCGAATTTTTCTATGACCATGTAATTTCTGAACTATGAATACGACCACAAGTGTATGGCTTTGGCCACGGAACCCTGACATATGCTTATCTTGACACGCTCTTGGCTAGTTATTTCTTATTTCTTGTGCGTTTGTATGTATACCTTGATTTAAAAGCCATGAAATGGAACTACTCTATTTATCTGTTAAAATATCACAGTAAAATAAAATTCTTTCTTTATTATTATAGCAAATATACACTTTCTTCTTCGAGAAGCTAAGTTTATATACCCTGCATAAAGGGTGCAGCAATGACTTATTTACATAAATATTATATATACTATTCAAACTTAACATAGGTATAGTAGTTTTACAAAACAAACAAAAAACATACTTAGTGTGATAGGTTACTTAATTATATATGAGATCATACAAAACTTATGACGCTACTTTCTTAACTATTTATAGATCGATATTTATTTTATAATTATAATTTTCTAAATTTTATGGTCGAAAAAAATCTTTTATCTCGTAATACCATTTATGGGTTAGAAAGTTACGAAGTTGGTTCTGGAATAGTGCTATTATTTCTTTCTTTCTTTATTGCGTCCAGAATTTTGTTGTATAGGTTTTTTGTCATGTACAAAGGGCCTTTTTGAATATTTCTATTCGCGGGACTGAATTAAAATAGGATGCGGTATATTTTGTGTTTTAAATGCTAACATAGAATAAAATGGATTGGATTGAATCACCAAAGAGGTTGTAAGGCCTATGTTTTTATAACATCCTTGATCTACACGTTCATTCATCTAAGAAGGTTCCTTAATTTAAATAAAAAGTTTTAATCCGGCTGATTATCTGATTGACAGTTGACAGTTTCAAATTTTTAATGGCTGTGTCAATAACATTCTCTTTACTTTGGACCTCTTTGCTTGAGGCTATGTGACGATCCTCATATTACGTTTCGGGTAACGAAGAAAATAATCATTGATATTTTAATTTCTTTTATGTAATAAAAAAGAAATTAAAATAAATGATATAACATAGCCTATGTTTTAATCTGGTAATTTTTAAGCATATTCGCGAAAACCGCATTTAAATCCGTCCAGTGGTTTAGGAGATGTGCGCAAACAAACAAACAAACAGACAAAAATTCTAAAAACTGTCCTATCGTGTTCAGCTGCTTATTTTAAGACGCCCTGTGTGTTTTTTTCTGCTATCTCGCAATTACAGGTTTTTTTATCTCTACGTTTTTATTATATGTATAGATATAGATAGAAGATATAGATATATATAGATTATAAGAACTTGGGATCTTTTTTAGCCAGATTTGCTTGCAATATAGGTAGCTATACTAAGGTGCTCACATACAGTGCGGCGTGTCAGTGCTGCTACGAAACAGTTGTGATTCAGTTGTCACTGAAAGCAGTTCACTGGACTCGCATTGAAGTTGCCCATTGAAATTGCTGAAAGCTAAAAAAAATTTTTTATTACAAATTAGTAATGGCAATTACGATATTTTGGTTTAAAAAAAACTGGGACATTATTGCACACACGGTCGTCTTTTTTTATGCCATAGGTGGCAAACAAGCAAACGGGCCGCCTGATGGTAAGCGATCACCGTCGCCTATGGATACCTGCAACACCAGGGGCATACATATTGCAGGTGTAAGGCAAAAAGGAACGCGTAAAACGCACAGTGTGCGATTTCCACCGATCTATGATATGTGGATGAACTTTCAGGCGGTGGCGGCAGGTGCGATGATAAAACCGCGATGCCGGAACCAGATCGAACAGTTCTTCAGAACATTCCCCGTTGTATATGCGACAAAAGACACAAAGAGACCCAACGTCTCTGCGCATGCTGAGCGGCTCTAGGTGTTTGGAGAGCTTGGGATCGTCGACAATTCTTATAGCTCTACGTTGTAATGCATCAAGTGGCTCAAGCTGATACTTGGGAGCTCCGTTCCAAATATGGGAGCAGTACTCCATGTGAGGTCGGACTTGCGCTTTGTAAAGCAAAAGTCTTTGTTTGACCCCAAACTAAGCAAAGCTTGTAATATTGCTGCCAGAGACTAATATACATATTATATACTAGCTGTAACCGCGACTTCGACCGCGATTTCTTCAGAAAAATATAGCCTATGTCCGTCTTCATGATACATACCATTACCTCGCAAAATCTTATCGAGATCTGTTAAGCCGTTTAGCCGTGATTATGTAGCACAAACTGACAGACAGACAGACAACAGACACAGAGTTACTTTCGCATTTATAATATTAGTGTAATGTGACATGATATATATTATTTTGTGCTAATATTATAATAAGTTATTGTTTGCTAATAAAGTACTTGTTTTTCCACAACAGAACACAAATTAGCAGGTATATAAGTGTGCGTTGCTAAGCCGTGCGTGTTATAAAATGTCTTCTGTTACTTGTATTGTAGGTTTCATTGCAAAAAAAAAATGTCTCGTCGGCGTCATCTATGGATGGTTGCAGGAACTATGTTCCTAGAGCTGTCAGAAAATCGCCCATCGAATGAGGAGGCAAAGCGCTTGGTGCAAATTAATGGTATTTTGAACATGTAGGTTACTTAAACTTTGACACAAAAAACTCCTAACTAATTAAATTACTTTGAAATGCTTCAAGTGATCGCATACGAAGTCTACCAACGATTTCAAAAGCCATATCTACTGCAGCCTTTTACTTCATCGGTTTTAATGAATCTTTAACAAAGTAGAAGAGCTACGGAGGAACTTTGCAAGCAGATTGCAAGTGGATTACATTTAGGTATTTGCAACTGTTTTACGCATTTAGGTCACAGATGGTTATTTCCGGTCTAGTTTCTAGTCTGTCGGCGTTGCCAACTTTATGCTATAAAGACAAAATGCTTAGTTTTTTACTGGCAAGTGCCTTTAATTTTGATTTAAAAGTCAAACTACTAAACCTATTTTGATAAAATTTCTATGGGACCAATCTGAAACTACATCTTTTCAAATCGTATTATAAATGACGGAGTTCTGAAGTACTCGTAACAAACAACCAAAAAATGCGGCTGGGCAGCGTTCGGTAAACTTCGCAACGTCTTCTGGTCCAAAATGCCTCAGTGCCTTAAGACGAAAGACTTCATCCAGTGTGTATTGCCAGTGATGAATACGGAACTGAAACGTGGTCTCTCACTATGGGCTTCATTGTCCTCATTAACAAGGTCAAAGTCGCATAACGAGCTATGGAGAGGGCTATGCTATGAGATCGAATCAGAAATGAGGAGATTCATAGACGAACGAAAGTTACCGACATAGCCCACCGAATCAGCAAGTTGAAGTAGGAGTGGGCAGGGCACATAGAACGCAGAACAGATGACCGCTGGTGCCTAAAAGTTCACCACGACTACAAAGACCACGGACTGGTAAGCGCAGCGTAGGACGTCCACCCACAAGATGGACAAACTACTAACTAGCGACCCGCCCCGGCTTCGCATGGGTGTAAGCTCTGCCTTCGGCCTCGCTACTATGACCCGCTCCAGGAACACAAAATTTCATCCAATTCGGTCCAGACGTTTTAAAATGTAAGAACCTTCTATAAAGTATTAGAAAACATTTAAAAAAAGATGAATCAAACCGGTAAAGCCGTTCTCAAGTTATAACGTGACCAGGAGATATAGGGGTTATACATAGATAAAGCAATTACTAAAAAATAAATAAATGGAATTAGTGTCTTGGCGGTCACTTACTTCTATATGTATATATCATGTAGCAAGCAGTGTTAAAGCAGTGATTAAAATTACACGTGCCAAATAAATCTAAAAAAAATTATCAAAATACCCCCGGCAGAATTAATTAAACGATACTAAGTAGTCAATTAATTTCATCGAAGAAAGCCAATAGGGAATTGGGAATTCCTTACTTTTGTAAAGATGAAGTCATATAGGATATGAAGGTAGGTACTTTATGATTATTAGAAGCTGTTATACTAGCTGCGCCCAGTGGTGCCATTCGCTATATATTTTTGTAATAAAATGTAAGTACGCGGCTGCGTCTCGCTTTTTTGTGTTTCATGTAGTAATCAACATAATCTTAAGCATCACTTTTTTTTCATGTCTTTTAATAAAGACATGAAAAAAAAGTGATGCTTAAGGGTTCAGAAAACAAAAAAAAAATGCTAAACACTTGCTACATCGTAGAACACATCATCACTTTACATCAGGTGTATTAGTAAATTCCTTTTAGTTGGTAGCCACCGATTTTATTTCACACTCCATAAACTATTCTACCGTATATTTATTCACTTGCACTTTAATGATTCTTAAAATTCTGAAATATACGTACACTAGAGCAGAGAATATTGAAGATGCTTACAGCACCGCTGCTCAGACTAGAACGATATATACTGTTATCTATGGACTAGAATGCCCAGCCTCGCTTTTGCCTACAACTTGCCCACGTTTCCCTTTCTCCTTTCCGTCGTAGCGACAACGATGAAATTCAAATAAAGTACTGGGAAAGTCAAATTAAGTACTCACGATTGCAATAACCACATTTAAAACATAACACAGGCTTGCATTGTATCTGTATGATCTAATTCCTTCCCGCCCATTTTTCTGTCGGACTGCCAGAGCGGGCACGAAAAATCAACACCGCTTTATGTTTGATATTCCGAAAACTCGTACGAAGAGCTTTGATTCAACTTTTGTTGTGCGAACTCCTAGTCTGTGGAATGCGCTGCCTGAATGGGTGTTCCCCGATAGTTACAATCTCGGTGTCTTCAAATCAAAAGTGAGTCAGTTTCTTCTAAGCAAGCGTGCTCCATCGGAGACCGCATCATCGCTTAACATCGGGCGAGTTGGCGGCCGGACACAAGCCTATTAATAAATAAATAAATCCGGGGAGTTAACGATCAAACGCAAGTTATTATTAAAATAAAGTTAATTGAAGCTGAAGTGGGAAGTAAGCAATGTAGCCAACGCTGCGGTCAACAAATTAATTTACTTTGTTATACACATGGGTAAAGTTCGCGAAACTCAACAAATTACGAAGTAGGTCGAAGAGTTTGATACTGCACTTAATCATGCAAACTACGAATAAATCAATATTTTGACGAGCGATTACAACGCGACGATAAAATAAGTCTAAAATAGTCATTTTTTTACCTCGGACCCAAAAAGAGTGGTGTTATAAGTTTAACGTGTGTTTTATTTATATGACACGGATGACGTATGATTACGCTGGTTACTCAGACTATAGTTTTTTCTTGGCAGAGCGGTCGTGGTCGTCATGTACTCGTAGTATTGGACAGAGCAGATAGAATGCGCTTCAAGATGTATATTCATATCTCTATACTGGAGGTCTTCCTATTCTGCTGCACCAATTGCAGACTTGATCTGGTCGTTCCATCGTTGTCTGTTACGAACATATATATTCAAGTGTGGAAGTGGATAGACATTCAAGCAAGTATCCGTCTACGTTCGTGGATAGAATAGATAATAAAATTGTGCAGGCTACCGGATGCGTCCAAATTATCAGACGCCATTGGACAGAACGAAACGGAGTAAAGTCAAATGGAATTCGAAAATAGAGTACTAATGCCGCCTGGAGAGTCGAGGTGTCGATGCTACGTAGATACCACAGAAAAGAAGTAAATAGAACGGAAATGAGAAGGAAAGTCTGTCGCCAGGACATAAATAAGAATGATCATTCTTATTTATGTCAACACGTCGAACTCACAGTTGCTAACACAGTTGCCAAGGGTTTATTTGGCTACAACAAATTTCTGACAGCCGTTCTAATTCAACCAAAAAAAAAAAAAAATACTTTCCTGTGGTACAGACAGACGGTCGTGATTTTTATTCTCTTTTCCGTTTTCGTAAGGTTAAAGTTGTCCTCATTTTAGCGCAGTAGAAGCGCAAAGCGGGACCATTTTGAACCTTTGGTAAAGCTTATAAATATTATTTTGGGTTGTCCTAAATCACGCTCGTGTAGACCGTGGCTTTATACTGTTTGCAAACCAAAACTGTATTAACTTAATTAACGAGCAGCCTTTATAACATCCACTATACTTTGAAATAAGGTATTGCAAGTTAATCATACTAAGTTTGTATTTATGGGTAACTTATGACAAGAACGGGGGTCGTAACCATGAACGCAGAGGTCGTAAGAAACTGGTAAAAAAATTAAGTCACGCAACGCGAGTTTCGCTGTTAGCATTATTATTTCAGTGCGGTGAAGCTAAATAAATATTGAAGTCAAAATAAAGTCGATTAGAAAGAGAAATAACACTAACTAATTCACTGGCTGACTCATCACGAAATCTCGAAAACTATTTGACCTAACAAACCCTAAAATTTGACAGGTTGGTAGGTTTCCTTGAGGTGTAGACATCAGCTAAGAAAGGATTTTACGACTCCTGTCGTACATGAATTATTAAAGGAGTCAAAGGGGGGTTGAAAGTTTACACTGAATTCTACGAGTACGAAGTCCCGGGCAACATCAACTGAAGTATGAAAATAATAGGCACTTATGTAGTGAGCGAATGTGATATATCAATACATTGCTTCACAAATAAATTGTTCAGTGAAAAACATATCATTTATATATGTACTATATCAAACGAAGCAATGCTTTATTACACTTAAACTAAGAATCAAAATGAAAAAAGTAATTGTTCCTGTGATAAGTACCAAGAAAAGTGGGCTGCATTCCCGCGTTAAATTGCCAGAGAAATTCTTAGCGCTAGGAAATAATAAACTTATTTTATTGAAATATAAACTTTCTGCTGAAATATGAAGTCTAACAGTAAACATAAAATTGTACTTAAGAAAGATAAATCTCTACATAGTATAAAATAAAGTCAGTTTCCGCGTCTGTCTGTATATCCGCTATCTGTATATCCGCTGACTCCTCCTAAACCCGCAACAGATTTTGATGCGGTTTTCACCATCAGTTAGATAATTTTTCACGGAAGGTTTATGTATAAAACTTACACCCGTGCAAAGCCGGGGCGGGTCGCTAGTATAAGTATTAGAATGTGAGAGTGATTTTTTTGCCCTTTACATTCACGGGACAAAGAATTGACGTGACTTTGCAAAGAAATATCTACCTATATAGGTCTACGTTTTAGGAACTCGTCTAGTAAAAAGCTGTAAAATAATAATGTCACTGTACTATATCGGCTACTAGCAAAACTAATTGATTCCTAAACCTAGCCTTAGTAATCAGAATTTAGTTTTTATTGCGCTTTTTATAATCTACAGTAGTTGTTAGAGCAAAAAAAAACTTGTTTTGCATTTTATATAATCATTATCAGCCTATCATCTTCCCACTGCTGGGATACAGGTCTTCACTCTGAGAGAGAGGATGGGCCCTAATCCACCATGCTGGCCCAGTGCATGTTACAACCCATGTGCAACTCTACATAAGTTAATCAAGTTTATAAATAGAAGGTACAAAGCTAATTAGACCTTCTTCAGTTTAATCACGGCTGCTTAATAGTGAATAATTAATATCGTAGGCTCATCAGCCATGCTTTCATTTGACAGCCACATATAGTGAAATATTAATAAATCCTTCATCATTTCAAACACATTGACACATTCATTAATTGTTAATTAAAGTACCTATCTGTATAACCTTTATCAAAAGGTCGTTATTTCAAAATAATTGGCCATTTATGCCGGGTGTGTGCCGGGTGTGCTCTCGTTGGATTTTGATGGCTCGTTTTTCGCTTTAAGCTCAGATCAAATAAAGCAAAGTTAATACTACAAGTACAAAAAATTCAATCTCAAATGATATTCCAATATAGACTCTTGAAGTGACTGTCAGCGAAGCGTTGCTAAATTTCATACAGAATCCCACTGAAATTGCGCGCGCGTCCAGACTTTTATGTATCATATTACTAAACCATTACAAAATTGATTTAACTTTGGCACTCGTCAGGTTATATGTAAAAATGAAATTTCATAAACGTCTTAAGACTATACTTTTTAAGTACCTACAGGGTTATTGACAATTCTAACAGCCTCGTGGAGCTGGCTTCCAAACATACCTAGAACAACTTCGGTTCCGTGACTTACCAATTTATCTTTTATTTTGGTTCAAACAGAAACAAAAAAATAAAAATGAGATCTAAATGGCAACAACTTTACGCGGTTTTAACTGTTATAGTATTATGTGTCTGGGCGAAGCTTAGAAGCCGAGTTTTAAGGTGAAACGTTTCACTTTGGCGGGAATTTCAAATTTCAAACAGTTTTTTTGTTCTTGTAGCTAGGCCGAGTAATTATTGTAAACGATAATGATGTTCGCGAAAATTGATTATTATTCTTTACAAAGTCGCGTAAAGTTATTTATCTCCAATGCACATTATTACATACATTTGTCAATAAACAAATTTATGCTGTTTCAAACGGTTTATTGCCAAATGTAAGTAATATGGTGAGTTACTGATTAATAGCTGTACATGATAATGTCAAGAATGACCAACAATTTTCGCGAACACTATGCCATTTCACAATAATTACCCGGCCTAGCTACAAGGACAAAAACACTGTTTGAAACTTGATTTTCCCGCCAAAGTGAAACGTTTCACCTTACGCCATTAAAATACACAACTAAAATGTTTCTTATACAATGTTTTTGTTCACTACAGAAAGTTAGAAGTTAGTATAAGACTGCTCATGAACATGTTAAAAGTCTGCATCAAAATATCGGGACCTCCATTCACAACCTTACCACGGTAAATATCCCGTTTAATAACACTGTTACAGATAAACTTGGAAAATTTAATTTAAGTTAAAAAAAGTCATGAAACAACAATTGTTGAGTAAATATGGACACGCTGTCTACCAGTAGTTGTTTGGTAATAATAATTGTCAGTAACCCTGTTTATGGACAACACATTTGCGTTCGGACTAAAACACGCCTGGTCGCATATCGGTAATATGGCCCAGAGTCAAAGGATCTCGACTTTTTCCTCGTATTTCCGAGCAGTCCGAGAAGGGTTTCAGCTCAGCGAGAGTAGAGACAGAATTAATTATTGATGCCTGTGGGGTATCCAAGCACATACCCATCTTAATTAGTAGGCGACATTGCTCAGATTATTTAAATTACTGAGGCGTGGCTTAAATTACAAATAATTGCTCTGGGGTTCTAGGTCATTCGCAGGCTTTAGCGGTCGACAATGATATAGAATTAGGTCTGCCCGGAGATGCTGCAAAGTAATATCAGTCTTCAATAATTTAATTAGAGTTTTGACGCCAACAAGAGAGATCATGTTGACTAATTGTATTTTTTTACAGCCCGTTAGCTTACTTGGTAGTGAAACTGCCTTCTGCGCTTGGGGGCGTGGGTTTGATTCCCATCTAGGACAAACATTTTTGTGATGAACATTTGTGTTTGTTCTATGTCTGGGTGTTAATATCTATTTAAGTATGTATTTAAATATATATATATATATATATATATATGTATGTATATGTACGTATATCAGTCTCTGGCAGCCATATTACAAGCTTTGCTTATTTTGGGGTCAGATGACCATGTGTGCAATAATGTCCCAGATATTTTTTATTTATTTATTATTATTTTCCTGATGTATTTTCGAGAGGTGGAGTGGTCGTGAACGTGCTCGAGTGTGTCCAAGTGATATAACTAAATGTGGTTATATCGATAATGGATATAATGAAGTGAAACGTGTCTTTTCCAAAACCCTATAGATTATCTGCCGCTTTTCATCCGGATTATTCAAGATGTTCTGAAGAGAATCTTCATAATATTAACTATCAGGTTATCCAACATTTCTACATACTGGAGAAAGTTGATTAATATATTACTAGCTTAATCGTGTATGGTAACGGGAGTTGGAGAGTCCAAAAAACGTGAAAATTTAAGAGCTTATCTCTGAGCCAAACGTCATAGACCAAAGTCCAGAGACTCCGCTGGTCAGGCCACCTGCTGTGAATGGGAGAGGATCGCAATGTCAAGACGGCGTATATTGGAGTTCCCAATGACCGCCGACCTGTCGGCTGGTAGAGTCGGACTTGCGCAAGCTCCAAGTCGTTGACTGGCGGGAGACACCGCGAGACCGGGACCGATGCCGTTCTTTTCTGACGGAGGCCAAGACCCCATTCGCGTTGCTGTGCCAGCGGAGTAAGTAGCAAATAAGCTTAATGTCCAGTTCTATATACGCATAGCGCTCAGTCTTCGGCCTTGCCAATATGTTTTTTTAATTCCTTTCTTAGTGCTCTCCTACTTAATATAAGAAACACATACGTAGTATAGTATGAAGTATTTGTGTATTGTGACCTTGTGCACTAAGAGCTTTCATGAATATTTTATAGCATCAGGCTATCTTTATCATCTGTGTCTTGTTAATGTTGTCAGGAAGCTTAGGAATTCGAAATATGAGCGCCGAGTCTGCCAGAGTCCACCTGTCAACCAACCGAGCCCAAGGTTTGGGATTGAAATGTGAAAACATCCCTAGTGTTCCTCTGTTTGTTTTCGTCAAAGGCTTGTAGATCCAGCGGCTTAGATTGTACAAGTAGTACGTTGCTAATTCCGTCTTTAGTTGCAACAAAATAGATCGCCTTTATAATTTTTACCAAAACAAAGAAACGAAACGTTGTTCAACATCTACTTAAAGCCAAGGAATGGAATGTTCCATATTATTATTCATTTGATATAAAGAAATAATTCACAACTAAAGCGGCAAAAATTGTGTTCTATTAATAAATTTCGTGGTATATGAACAAACTACTTCAAAGAGTCTGACAACTTTCTGAATGTCTGGCAAACTGCCGACTAGTTTTTCTAGAAAATGTATTTACATACAGACCTACGCAATTTTGTTAGGTAGCTAATCTTTTGGGGGAAGAAGTCATCATCATTGTCATTGTCCTATATCCATCTAAGAGATGATGTATGTTGCGTCCGTAATACATCTGCGTTCATGGGTAAATAAGCCAATTAGGGACTGCCTCGGTGGCTCAGTTGGTAGTGGGCCTATATACCTTCTGCGCTTGGGGGCGTGGGTTCGATTCCTTCCTAGGACAAACATTTGTGTTTGTTCTATGTCTGGGTGTTAATATCTATTTAAATATGTATAAAAAAAAAAGTATATGTATCAGTCTCTGGCAGCCATATTACAAGCTTTGCTTAGTTTGCGGTCACATGACTATGTGTGCAATAATGTCTTAATTATATTTATTTATTTATTTTTATTATTACCTTTCGTTCTACGACTTGTCAAAAGTCGCGATAGTAAAATCTGCTGTTGCAAACATTTTGTCAGGGGTGAATAATTTTGTTGTATAGTATGAGACGGCAGTTTTTTTTTTTGCGAATTTAGAAAAGTCGTAGAACAACTATTGAATCTACTTAGGATACTAACATATTACCAGTTAGTACCCTGTATAAGGCTTCGTAGTACCGTTTCATGTATCCTTGTATACTATTAGCAAATAAATGAATGCTTAATCTTATACCCATATATAATTTTGCGCAGTGGTCTAATTTACCGTTTCGTGTAACCTTTTTTACGGACTCATTAGGTAGCTATTCGAGTTCTACGTGTAATAGAAGAAGATGATTTAGGTTCACGTTTACTTCGTGAAAAAGCGAACAATACTTTGATAGTTTCTAGCTGTCTATTAGCCGCAACAAAGTTAGTAATACGGCTAAATTAAGACATCAGTCGAAGAGTAGCCAAATAGAAGTTATTGGAACGTGACTCGATTTGTTTGTAAAGCCTTCAATTATCGTTTAGGCTGCTAGCTAGGCAATCAATGAATTATAAATAGGATCCGTAAGTGTGACAGATTGATTTACAGGACCGGGTGGGTGTTTTTGGAAAATGGGATCTGTTGGGAGATACCACAGAGATCCAATTGATTGCAAATGAAATTAGCTTAAAATATTTATATGTCTACTTTCATGCAGAAACTGATTCAATCGTGACTTAAAAACACACAGATTGTAACTATTGAGGACGGCGATTCAGGCAGTGCATTCTACAGACTAGAAACTATCCTAGTAGTCCTTGATTAATGAGACGACCCTTGTGAATTTACTACAAAATGAACGGGAATGATTATGATAGTTCGTAGACGTCAAACTACAAAATAGTTGTAAGTGATGTGCGCTCCAACTGTTGGTCCGATAACCCCCATTTGTTATCCGAGAAGACAGGACAGACCGCAATAATACCGCAGAATAGAAACAGTTTCACGTTACATTGCTACGGTCTCGGTTATAACAGACGCCCTCGTTGAACGAACGAATGCGAACGAACAGAGCTCGAGTTTTGAAACGCTCGCCTGAGTATTTTCGTTTGACATAACCACAGAATATAAGCTAGAGCAGTAGGTTGACTTTAAACAAACGCCCGAATCGAGTGATTTAATCCCCCGTCCGCTACGATACTTCACGGTACGATCAGAGCGATAGTTGCGCGCGCTGCGTCATTGGAATTGTCGTCAGCTAGAAAGAAGTGTACAAAAATAATGCAATAAAAAAATGCCATGTGACCGGCAGTAAGCATTGAATTCAAGAACACTTTCAAGTAAAACTACTTCTTTAGTTCACTGTGAACATTACTGAGTATCTAGCGACATCCCAAAAACTCGCATTTTTTTTATAAGCATACCATTCGCAACTAGTGGTTTCAACTATTCTATTTTAACCCTACGACGCAAACAGTTTTATGTTATAAGTTATTTTAACATGTATATCTGTCTCGTGCATCGTAGCTCTCAAACCGATTTTGATTATTATTTTATTTTAAAGATTTTTTTTTTCTTTTAAGAAAATTTGTTGTCGTTTCAAGGACATCAGCTCTTTTGTCGGGTTTTTATATATGTTTTTTTTTTAATATAAAATGCCAGCCGCCACCGCCTCAAAGTTCATCCACATATTTTTATCATATATCAGTGGAAATCGCACACTGTGCATTTTACGCGTTCCTTTTTGCTTCACACCTGCAATATGTGGAATGAGCTTCCTGTGGCATTTCCGAGTTGTTTTAATATGAGGTTCTTCAAAGGGGCTGTTAATAGAGTCTTTAAGGGTTGGCAACGTATCTGTGATGCCCCTGGTGTTGCAGGTATCCATAGGCACAACACAAATGGGTTGTCAAGAAAATTACGAATTTATGTCATTATAGCTAAGAGATAAGCTGTTTTTAGAGTGGACAAAAGACACGTGTAATAAAGAACTTAGGGTTAAATATAACAAAATAAGAAACATAACTAATAAAAACATACATAGACAAAGAAATAAATATTACAAAACAGAAATAAATAAACACAGAACAGACACCAGAAAACTTTGGCAATTAATAAACAATATGACAGGAAAAGTTACTAACTCAGTTGATGATATAATTACAAAAGCCTTTAGCTAGATTGCAAATAACTTTGCCGGTGCATTTCAACATAATGTAAAATCTTTTATACCTACTTGTACATCTAAGATACTGAACACAAATGATTACGTAAAACCTCTGGATAGGTCAATATATTTTTCAAAAGCTACTAACTCGGAAATATTTAAAATTCTAAAAAATATTAATCCACGCAAAGCTCCAGGAGCAGATGGAATTAGAGCATCTGATATTTTACGTTTACAAGATAGAATAGTAGGTGTAATTGCTCATTTGATTAATTCAAGTATCGCGACGGGACGTTACCCGAAAGAACTAAAAACTGGCATCATTCGACCCATACATAAGGGTGGCAGCACGCAGGACTACTCGAAGTATCGTCCCAACACAATACTTCCGGTGATAGATAAAATTATAGAAAAATATGTATGTAAAATTGGTCAAAATTTTTATACATGCAATAGTGTTTTATGTCCGCAGCAGTATGGCTTCCAACCTAAAAAAAGCACTACATTGCTACTGTCTCATTTTACAGGTGAAATTAGCTACCTAAATGAAAAAAAAAAACACGTCCTTATATAGTTCTCATAGCAAGGCGTTTGATACTCTTAGACACGATCTTTTAATCCAGAGACTAGACAACAGTGGTGTTCGGGGCAATTTGCTAGAATGGTGCAAAGATTATGTTGATAACCGCAGCTATCAGGTAATGGTAGACGTAACGTACAGTGACACTGTTAATGTCACGGAAGGTACTGACCAGGGATCAGTTTTTGGCCCTTTGCATTACTTGTCCTATGTTAACAGCTTAAATAATATCATAAAGCACTGCGCCGTATTTCAGTTTGCCGATGATACATGCCTGGTAGCTGCTGACAGAGACATATCTGTTGCTCAAAACCAAATACAATCAGATTTTACTGCATTATGCAAGTGGTCGCATGACGCTGGGCTAGTACTTAACGCCGAGAAGACTAAATTTATACATGTCCACTCCAGCCACACCCGGAAATCTCTCATTAACAGGACAAAAATAGTAGCTCACGGTCATGACTGCTTACACAACAAAACCGCTTCTTGTTTAGATAGCTGAAGTGAAATCGAGCAGGTCAATGAAGCTACTTACTTAGGCCTAGTGATAGATAACAGGTTTAACTGGGCGAAGCACGTGGATATGACATGCACAAGACTGCGCGCCGTCATGGCTAAATTTTATACAATAAAGAGCAGGGTGCCTTTCCACGTCTTGCTGACGATGTATAAAGCCCTGGCTGAAAGTATAATCTCATATTGTGTAAGTAGTTATGGTCAGACCTATAAGACATACCTGGACCAAATTTACAATTTGCAATATAGGCTACTAAAACTTATCGTATCTAAAAAAATAAAAACAAAATATATTGAGGACCCTTCTGGTCTATTTAAATTCTGTGGTGTAATACCTATACATAAAAAAGTTGAGTATAGCTTGTTACCAGAACAATTCTTTCGAACTGAAAAGTGGCAGCGTTGTCACAAGAGGCATCGCTAACAAAAGCCTTTTACTGCCTAGATTTAATAATACTTATGGTAAAAGAACGTCCAAGTACATAGTTCCGTTTTTAGTTAATAAATTACCCCTAATGTTTAAAAATAAGTTAACACAGAAAAACATAAAATGGTAATTAAAACAGCATTACTTAACGCAATAAAACATAACATGGAGCATTCTGTATTGTTTGCATGGCGCACTAACGCTGCGACTGCTGTACGAGTAGGTTAAACTTTGTATCTGTACTAATATATATTCTGTATCTATGCTATTCACAACCAGTTTTACTCCGCAATACGCTTATGCCTACAACAGCAGTTTGGTGTGTTCACGCGCTTCATTTTTGTACAATGAAGGTCAATGAATAATAAAAATAAAAAAAACTGTACCGAGAACCAGTTGTCTGGATAAATCTAACATAGGTTTTAAGACAACTTACTAACTCAAAATGCAAAGTACTATAAATAAAAAAAATAAAAAGGCGTCGGTGATCGCTTACCATCAGGCGGCCCAACTGCAGGCAGGCATCGTGATTGTGAGGTGTCTAGTGCGAATTCGTCCAAATGCACTCGTTCCTTTGCGTTCGCTCGCTGGGTGAGTACACGGCTTTACATAATGTCCTACGAGAATAACGCAACGCGTCGCGATGGAATATGCATGTAGGAAAGTATATTCTTCACTGTTCCTTCAAGATTATCCTTCTGATGCCTCCACTTAGCTATTTTCTACTTTGGCCACACCGGTCATTCTTCTACGCTACTATATTTAATTGTTAATGTACTGTAACTGTAATAAGGTAACGCTGTTAAAATACCCAATAAACTGTGTCCAAGCATTTAATTTGTTCTGATAGAAAAAGAGACCCCAGGAAAACGCTGAATGTAGGCCGCTGCCAACCGGCCCTTTTGGAAATTGATGAGGGAGGCCTATGTCCAGCAGTGGTCGTCTTATAGCTGAAATGACGATGGTGATAATGATGATGATAGATGGCAATAGCATTATAAAAACATGAATAATAGTTATTTGTTATACAAGAGTGCAAAGTTGCTTTTTAAAAGTAGCTTTTTATCAAAATTGAGCACGAGGTGAAAAATCTTTGCACTCGAGTGCAACATGTAACTTTTCATCCCACCTCAGCGAGGAAATTAGTAAATTCAAAAAAGAAAATGGCGCGCACAAAAAAAAAGTAAGTACACCAAGAAGGTTCTGAGTCTAAGTTTTTAACAAATTCAAAAAGGTTGTATGATAAATTCGGCACCATAGAGGTAGAAGTAAATAGGTTTAACGATATTTTGAATTCACAAACTTAGTGCACACGATAATCTAAATTCAATTTACTTAATCCTCTAGCGGATAAAAACGGCTTTTGCACTCAGATATCGAAAAGCAAAAATACACTTTCCGAGATGGGGAGATGTAAAAACATTTTATTTTAATATATTACTGAAGTATATCGGGTATACCTTCTACAGTCTCGTTCTAAAACCTAGCAAAAGTGATCTTAATTAGTGTTTTTATTTCAAGTTTTACAGTGTTGTTAAATTTGTCAAAGCAAACTAATGCTTGGAACGATTTTACTTACATTACTCATGCTTTGTACGTTGTGGCAAAGTATAATTTGCAGGCTTTAATTTTGACGCGCAGTTTGCGTAGCATCGTATTTCGACTTGTCTCTTTACGTCGTCCACCCAGGACCATAGGTTGGCTATTGCTTGGTGTAATTTTGAGAAACGCCTTTGAATTGATGTTCACAAGGCTTATTGAATTAGAACACTGTGCCATTAATGGAAAGGCCGACTGTCGCGACAGCTTCTGGCTCTCTGTGTTAATATCTTGCTAATCGAATTAACAACGATGCTATTACTTTGTTTACGATGCGCTTTATGTAGATGAGGATTTGTTAAGATGAAGTTAGATAATAATTTTGGGAAGTGGAAGTCACTAGCTAGTCGCTCTTTTGATAGATTAGATGATAATTTTGCAAAAGGTACACCTAAACCAGATTTTTTTATGAAATAGATTTTTTAACCATTTCCAACTTAACTTCATGTAACATCATAGAAACTTTGAAAAAAACACTAACATACTTAAGTTTTTTTAATCAACTGTCAAAAAATTATGTAAAAACCATTTGAAACAACTATTAATTTCATATTAAAAACCTTTAATCATAATATATGGCTCAGTATGCAGTAAAATTCATTTTCCTAATTTTACATGACATTTGTACTTACATCTTGTACCTATTATGGTTAATAATGTAACCTAACAATACTGGTTAGTAATGGTTGCCTGGGAGAGATCGCTTTTTAGCGATGAGGCTGCCACTTGTGGCAATAGTTCGTAAGTGTTTTTTTCTGTTTGTAATTTTTATTTATGGAGTACACAATAAAGAGTTTGTATATATCTGTCTACCTTTTATCGTATGTTACCGTCATAATAGTGACTTTTGATTAACTTAAAGCAATCTAGTGATACTTCATTTATCATAATCGGCTAAAGCGTTTAGCAAAGCTGGCAATATATTTGCGTATATTTTTTTTTACTACAATACCCCCTTTTTAACCGACTTCCAAAAAGAAGGAGGTACTCAATTCGACAGTTTTTTTAATGTTTGGTACCTCATAACTTTCGACTAGGTGAACCGATTTTGATGATTCTTTTTTTATATGAAAGCTGGTGCTTCCCGTTTGGTCCCATTTTAATTTGGTCCAGTGCTGTCACATTTTTATGTAGTCGGTTTTTATATTGATAATTATTGTATAGCATCTTCAAGTAAAAAGTACAGGGCCTGTAGGTACTATGACTTCAAGTTAGGCAACCGCGGGATATTACGTTAATGTGAACCATAACGCCCCTACATACGGCTTGCGGTAATAACTTGTCGTAGGTGACGGTACGGACCCAGTTCAGACAGGAATGTGGCTCAACGGTATGGAGTTGGCGTAGTACTAATATGAATTGTTAAAGCTAGCCTCGGTGAGCATATGTTTGAGTCGTTTGGGGTTGACATTGCGTTCTTGGGGACTTCGCAGACTCCAAGGACGTAATATACCAAACTTATGCCGCGTCTAATTATCATAAGAAATTCTGCGCGCCGGCTTCTTGCGTTGCATGATTGAAATGTTGGTGTTTCATAATTATCCACTGTTAAATGTAATTCTGAATGCTTACACATTCTGCCGGCAGCTACAATACCATTATAAAAAAGCTGAATTACATCATCAGCCAGTAAACTCCCACTGCTGAACAATGGTCCCTCTTAGAGAGGGGTGTTGCCATGATCCCCATCGCTTGGCAAGCGGCTTGAGGATCGCAGTACGTTCACTGTGTACTAATAGGACTATGCTGCCCATCCTCCGGTGGTTCATCCCCCCGATTCTAATAAACTAATTGTTTTAAAATTGCTAATGAATTGCCTCAAAATTGTCACTTTTAACACATTTGGTATATAAATTATGTCAAAAGTGTCAACTTTGAGGCAATTCATAATAATTTAAAAACGATTGGTTTAGTTGCATCAGGGCCCTGGTCGCAGCCTTTGACTACATATAGATAGTCTAAGTTCGCAGCTTTAGGACATATCCGCTAATTCTTCACTAATTCTGATCATTTTACCTAGGTTTTTCAACGTAAGACTTGTAGTATGTACCCGATATATTTCAGAGAAATGTAAAAGAAAATGTTTACAGTCACCTTTTTACAATTTTATTGCAGTTATCTGACCAATAAAATAATGTGAACAGTGCAATAATAAAACACAGTATTTTCTATATTTCTGGTGTCCAATATAAGAGCCACCTATATAAACCTCTTCCTTCTAAAAAATCGAAAAGTTAGTAGATAAAACATTTACGTAGAGATTGGAAAACTTTCTATAAGTTATTTTGTTGGATAAATTTTATAAATCACTACACAATAAGAGCTGCAATCAAATTATATTCCCTCGGGGCTTCAAGTCCTCTCCATTCAAGGTCCACTTTATCAAACTGTTTTGTTATGGGTTATGCCGTTGGATGATATAGTAGGGCTTGGGCAAATCCCGTCTTATGTCGTTGGATGATATTATATCATCCACTATACTATAATAGTATAGGGCCTCGGTAAATCCCGTCTCGTGGGACGTTTGACTGCGTGTGTGCTGTTCCCGAATTATTTATGTACTTTCGTATTTATGATTTCGTGAATAAAAATTGTCATATGGTACTGAGACGTGATCCTTTTGGAGAAACTCAGAGTCACAAAACGGGCAATGGAGAGAGCTATGCTCGGAGTTTCTTTGCGCGATAGAATCTGAAACGTGGATATTCGCCAAAGAACCAGAGTATCTGACATAGCTATTAAAATTTGCAAGTTGAAGTGGCAATGGGCAGGCCACATCGCTCGAAGAACTGATAACCGATGGGGAAGAAAGGTTCTTGAGTGGAGACCACGAACCGAAAGACGCAGCGTAGGTAGACCTCTCACTAGATTGACCGACGACATTGTGAGAGTCGCGGGCATCCAGTGGATGCAGATGGTAGGACGTCGTTAACAAACTATATCGCGAGATTCGCGAGCATCTTGTGGAGCAGATGGCAGGCTGTCGTTCAATGTGAAGGTCTAAGGGGGAGACCCATATTCAGCAGTGGACGTCTTCTGGCTAATGATGATGACTTCCACGCGTTACTGAGAAAAAGGAGTCTTGACAGACGGAAAAATAGATGCACGGACAACGAAGTGATCTTATAAGGGTCCCTTTTTTCTTTTTGAGGTGAGGAACCCTAAAAAACCGATTTCACGAAACGATCAATGAATTTAATAAGGGATTAATCCTTTCATTCTTGGTGGTATTGTCGGTTCAAGGGTCTTTTAATTTCCGAAATGATGAATTCTATTCGGTTTTCGTTTGATTAAACACATGAAATATATGAATTGAAAAGATAACCTAAAAACAAAATCTATAGAATAGAACGAAGGTCCGAATGGTCTTCCCTCAGGAAATGATGCTATTTCCCCATAGGTACATCAATACGCGAGGATGTCTTTACATTGTGACCCTTATCAATATACCTATTCTTTAGGTATGCCAATACTCAGGTAGGTATTTCTACTGACTTTCACTTTATTCACGTTTCTTTAAAACTGTATTTTGGCGGTATATATTTCGCAAACAGTACCTACAATTTAACAAAAAAAATATATTATTATTGACATACCTGCTAACATTGAAAATAAACACTTTTAGCCATTGATGTATGTAAATAATGGGAAGATACGGGACGAACTCCATGACGTGGACCGCACAAATTAGGCCCACGGGCCTAATCGACTTCAGTTACAATCGAACTGGCGTTTGTGATAGCACGTGATGTACTTGTCAACATTTTGCCTCGCCAGAGCGGTCACGAAAAATCGACACAGCTTTATGGTTGATATTCTGAAAACCCGTACGAAGCGCTTTGATTCCACTTTTATTGTCCAAACTGCTAGTCTGAGGAATGCGCTGCCTGAATGGGCGTTTCCCGGTAGTTACAATCTGGGTGTCTTCAAAACACGAGTGAATCGGTTTCTTCTAGGCAAGCGTGCTTTATCGTAGACCGCATCATCGCTTATGACATCAGGCGAGTTGGAGGTCAATTTCAAGCCTATTCCTAAATAATAACTTAGAAAAAAATGCGATTACACGCCAGTGTTTTATTCGTTTAGTTAGAAACTTTGGTCGTGTTTCAGATTATTGAGGGCTACTTTGTTAAGTGAGTATAGTTTGAGTGCTAGATTCTTTGGAAACATCAATTTGCGAGAAGTTGGCTCTATAATTACTCGTTTTATTATTTAGGTTACTTAGAAAACGTTTGTACTAGATTTATAAGCTAACAAAGCAATTGATGCTGTAGATTGGTACATAACTCGTGTACAATTTAAAATATAATTCCACTGCTTAAGGCGATGTTTTCCCACTTTTAAGCAACGCATTGTATTTAAGTCGTGGTAAGTAGTAGAGAAATCTGTTGGTTTTTTGGAAAAACTCAGAGTCACACAACGGGCAATGGAGAGAGCTATGCTCGGAGTTTCTTTACGCGATAAAATTCGGAACATAGATATTCGCCAAAGAACCAGGGTCACCGACATAGCTATTAAAATCTGCAAGTTGAAGTGGCAATGGGCAGGCTACATCGCTCGAAGAACTGTTAACCGATGGGGAAGAAAGGTTCTTGAGTGGAGACCGCGAACCGGAAGACGCAGCGTAGGTAGGCCTCCCACTAGATGGACCGACGACATTGTGAGAGTCGCGGGCATCCAGTGGATGCAGATGGCAGGATGTCGTTCAGTGTGGAGGTTAAAGGGGGAGGCCTATGTTCAGCAGTGGACGTCTTCTGGCTGTTGATGATGATGAAGTAGTAGAGAACATGGCGCTTACACACATTCAAGAGTTTTCTTCTTCCTCTTCAATGGCAAATGTCACAGAAAAGAGAAGTAAATAGAACGAAAACTCTGTCGCCAGATATTGTGACAGATATGTGATTGAACATTATTATTTATCAATCGCCCCCCTTTCAGGGGTAGGTTTAAGTCCAGCAGTGGACTATTAAAAGGCTGATTATTCTTATGCTTACCGCAGATTAACCAACGGGAGAGCAAGAGACAATTTTTCTCTTTCTCTCCTGTTGGTCAGACGTCGTTTCATCAGCCAAGTTGACATACGGCTATAAGAGGGAGGTCTTTGTTCAGCAGTTGACGTTTCCTGGCTGAGGATGTGATGCTTACTGGGTAAAGTAGTACTGTCACTAAAATATCCTTATGTTATTTTCAGGTACAGTGTTCTTTGAGCACGGAGATGAGTGCAGTGCGGTAACGTCACCATGACGTCATATCCGGAAGACATCAACGCAACCGTGGTGCGGGCTTACGAGGATGGGTTCCCTCTGCTGATGCCGCGGTGGGGCTACGTGGTCTCCGCCTTCGTTCTCTTCCTTATAGGGTTCTTTGGGTTCTTCCTCAACCTGATGGTGATACTACTCATGTTTAAGGATCGACAGGTAACTATTAAAACCATACCTTCATTTTTAAAGCCCTATTTAATGATATGCCCAATTGCCCACATCATCTCTTATTAACAGGCGAGTTGGTGGTCAAACGCAGACTTTTATCCGATATAATTATAAATACAAACACAAAAGAGGTGCAGTATTATTATAAAAAAAAAAAAACATTTTACAAGCTATCCTTAAAATGCACAAATTCTTTTATACTTTTAAAATTAAGTCTGATCTATGTTAAAATGGAATGAAAAATAAAATAAACACATAATAGTAGATTCACCAAGGGGATAAAACAGTGTCTTTATTCACTGGCGTCATATTCAATCCCGAGGGAAAGATTCGAGGATTAACTCCCCCGCTACTAGAGAAGAAGAGAATCTTTCATCACGCTCGGTATTCGAGTATGCCCGAAACGAAGATACTTTATTCCCGGGAAAAATACTCTAATTTTCAGACTTTCTGCGAAAAGAAGAAACTTTTAGAAATAAACTTATGTTTGGCTGCTTAAAACTACAGAGATTTGCAGCATCCGCGCCTTTTTTTTCTTTATTGTTTTCTAATCGTGATGGCCAGCTCGAATATTGAATACGTCTTTTTAGTGCAGGGGCTTTACGCCCAACTCTAAGCGCTGGCCGAAATACGCGCAGTTTGCAAAATCACGCGAACGCAAAAGTTTGCGTGATTTTGCAAACTGCGCGTATTCGGGCCCGGGCTTAAAGTTGGGCGTAAGGTCTCAGGTCGCTAAAGTAAAAATGTATACAAATAATTGAGGTTTTTAAATTCTAAATTCAAATCATATTATGGACTAGCGGGTTATAATGAAATTCAGTACAATATTATTGCCTGGCAGACCGTACAGACCGTAGTGCAATAATTACTTACTTAAGTTTGGTTTGCATGACATATAATTGGAAATTGTCGAGCAGATGGTGTAAGCAATGTAGGACACCCTGTGGTTAGGTGGAGTGACGAACTGCGTAAAACGGCGGGTAAGAACTGGATGCAAAGAACTGCCGACCGAGGTCAGTGTCGTGCATCGGGAGAGGCCTATGTCCAGCAGTGGACAGTTACAGGCTGAGGATGATGATGATGAGCAGGTGATGTGAATTTTTTTTAATTTTTTTTTTCTGTAGTGGTAGGACTCTTTTGCAGGGGTCCGCCTGGGGAAGTACCACACCTTTACCAGATATTCAACCGCCAAGCAGTAGTGTGCAAACACTACTGTATTCCGGATTAAGGGGCAATGTTTCCAGCGAAATTACAGGGCACACAGAGGTTTCACATCTTATATCTCGAGGTGACGAGCGCAGTGTATTGCCATCCAGGGTTTTGAACTGTTGAAGTTCAACATTCTGAGTGGCGTTGTGCTGTTATGGGCAAGTGTGAAGAGCCATCAGGCGAGCGACTTCGCTCGTCTCGTCACTCAGTATCATAAATAAAAAGTATATGATACCGAATCTACTTTGTTTCATAAATATTCAAGATGCGCAAGCGGCAACGATACGAGGTGTGGGAAACATTCGAAAAGAGAACTACAAGATCTATAAAATTACCAACTTTTAAAACTCCCAGAAAACTTTCAAGTTCCAAATTCGATTCCCACCTAGGACCAAACATTCATGTAATGAAAATTTGTTTGTTCTATATCTGGGTGGTAAAAATCTATCTAAGTATGTATTTAAAAATATATTATATGATATGTATGTATATCAGTCTCTGGCAGCCATACTACAAGCTTTGCTTAGTCTCAATTATGCAGAAATATCTGGGTCATTTTTGCACACACGGTCATCTGACCCCAAACTAAGCAAAGCTTGTAATATGGCTGCCAGAGACTAATATACGTACGTCTTACATATGTATATATTTTAAAGTACGTGCTTAAATATATATTAACACCCAGACATAGAACAAACACAAATGTTCATCACACTAATGTATGTCTTTTTTTTAATGATATTGGGTGACGAGACGACTGGCAAAGGTGTGGTACTTCCCCAGGCGGACCCCCAAAAGAGTCCTACCACTACAAAAATCCTAGGTGGGAATTGAACCCACGCTCCCAAGCACAGAAGGTAGGTTCACTACTAACTGAGCCACAGGGACAGTCGAAGTTTAGGGTTACATGAACGTGTGTGTATCAATATCCAAAAATATCCCGAATAAAAATGAATAGACTATCACATGTTGTAATATCCATAAATAGTATGAACCCGTCAAGAGGTCACTGAATCCAAATAACAAAAAAAAAGGTCGTGAACGTCGATAAAAACAAGTTGGTAGGGTCTGATCATGATTTGAAACATTCTTCGTGGCAACTTAGTAAGAAACTGTGGATTATCTCATGCTGAAAGTTTCGGCACAAGCCATTGATTTTCGCTATAACGTGCCATCTTTAGACTTTCCAAATCGACCTGGAGAATATCAATATCCCTTTCTACGATTTAGGTCCGAAACAGTAAAACTCTTTTTATCTTCTCAAGTTACGGCTAAACTAAAGAAAACTTACAGGATTATTACTATTTCATTATTATCTTAGTGTTTGCGAGGAATAATGCATAAATTTAGATTACTTAGAAGGAAAGCTGTCTTTTAGGCAGGTACCTACATTATATTATTAAAGAAAACTTTGATAGTTACGAGAATAAGGTAAAAACTACGCAGCAAAGAAAGGGTTCTTATCATAATAATCTATTCATCATCATCATCTGCTTTATTAATGGTAAACCCACGAACAATAAAAATGCTACCCAAAAGACTAACGAAGCGTGGGAAAGGGATGTCTCGATCCACATGAAGACTCCGCAAGAGAGAAAGAGATCGACAACAAATAAAATGTGGATCACTTTTTGTTATGTCAATAATGACAAATCATCGCAATGCGCCCCGGGGTGCATTCAATTGTGATGATAATATTTTTTATCAAAATAATTATAAATTACTGAATAAAGGGGAAACTAATGCTCAAGTTTAGTTATGGTATTTTGTGCACTTAGCGATTGTGACGTAAATAAAAGAAATAACCTGCAATATTTTACGTTTCACCGGTAAATATGATCTTTCCATTGAAATGTTTTATCTAAATTTTGACCAAATAATAAGATACAGTGATTCCAAAAACCGATATGGCAACGGTATATTTAAGTATAGCTATTCTTCGTTATGCTATTGTGTGTATTTCATAAGTAGAATTGATGATAAAATTAAGCAAAAAAGTTATATAAAAGACATCCTAGATCTATGGGTAAACCATAAAAAAGCAGTAGCAAAAAACGTTTTGATCTCGGGTAAACCCACGATTCTGTAGGTAATATCCACGTAGGTGCAACCGCGGAATCCGTTAAGATTTCATGTTCTCACAGCTGGGACACAGGGATTCTCTCTAAAAGAGAATCTCTGCCTTGATCCACCATGCTGGCTTAGTGCATGTTGGTAAATGTCATGGTTTAATTTTTTTTGGTTTTTGGGCATACCGTTTTTCTCACGATGTATTTTTTACCGTATTTGAGCGATGGCGTCGAAACTGCACATTATTTATGTACTACATGAGTCATTGGAGTGTATCGAGGCTAGAACCGGCTGCTGTCAATGTAAAGCGCTCTAGCCAATTATCGCCCAATTACCGACGCAAAATTACGGTGACTTTGGCGATTGGACGGCAGCTGATTGCCATCGCATTATCACAACGTGATCGGGCCTGCTTGCACGGACATTTATATTGGTTGCCTCGCACCGGTTTTCTCGTTATTTTCCTGGTAATTAAAGCTTTATTTGTTAATCCAGGGTACAAACTTTGCCATCTCCACACAGCTATCACCCAATACGGTTAAGGAACTATAACTTTGTGATAATAAATACCAGTACTTACCGAAGTAATAGGCGTACCTAGCAATAAAACTTGTGTTTCGCACTACAAAAAAATACAAGATATGAGACTGGGATTTCATGGATCTCTATAATATCTTAACAACTTTATAATCTCATACAAATAAATAAATAAAAACTAGCCTAATCAAACAGCCCGTCCCGGACAGTGCCCGGTGCAAAAGTGCCCATAACGCTGGCAGCATTCCCACGCTGAATTGCAATGGCCAATCTTTGCACCAGGAACGAGCCAGAGCGGGAGTCGCCACCGTTATCTCGTATCCTGCGGCCAACTTCTGAGATCAAGCTCTTGGCCGCAGTGCCACAACTGCCCATAGTTTCCACGGCAATGGGCACAAAATAATACTGTGGCTCCATTGCCGCGTACTTCTGCCGCTTTCTACAAACTTACTTTATAATCGATTTTGATTATATTCCAAAAATAAACAAGTTGTCAAAAATACCACTTAGTAAGTATACCTAATTAAAAATAATTGTGTTTGGATATTTATAACCCCCCATGCAAACAGAGGGGCGTTATAAGTTTACCGTGTGTATCAGTGTGTCTGTTTGTGGCATTGTAGCTCCCAAACGGCTGAACTGATTTTGATTTAGTTTTTTTTGTTTGAAAATTGACTTGATCGAGCGTGTTCTTAGCTTTCTTTGAACATGATCAGCTCTTTTATTTTGAGGTTTTCAATGTATACTTGTGTATAAACTACTTGACAACAAAGTTTCATGCGGATCGGATCAAAGGTCCAAATACTGGCAAACTTCTTGAAAAATTGCCCTAACTATAATTTTAGTTCCTTTAGGTGAACCGAACCTCCGTACCCTGTACGAAGAAATATGGCCACTTGAGTTCGCGTGATTGATTGTAGTTTTTGTAAGTTTACCAACTTTCCCCCAATCCCACGCCTTTTGCTCAATATATTTGCCGGTCACCCTTGTCATCATCATATCATTTCAGCCATAGGACGTCTACTCCTGGACATAGGCCTCCCCCATCGATTTCCAAAAGGGCCGGTTGGAAGCGGCCTGCATCCAGGGTTTTGCGGTCTCTTTTAAATCGTCTGTCCATCTTGTGACTGGACTTCCTACGCTGCGCTTTTCAGTCCGTGGTATCCATTTGAGAACCATTTGGCCACACAAAGCCTTGTAAGTAATAATAACCCAGTCAAATGCGAGTTGGGCTCGCTAACTGAGGGTTCCGTACCACCAAGAAATACAATAATTATCAATTTAAAAAACCTACTTCAAAATGAGTAAATATATCCAATTTCGATTCGGTGAAAGAAATGATGTGGTCGTCCAAGTAACCGAATTGCGTTGCTTAACTTGGTAATGGCCAGAAATTTGTCACCGACTCGCACTTATATTATTTGCTGTGATACTATAATCTTGCCAAGTTTGACGCTTGTACGTATTACCGTTTTTACACTAGAGTAAATATAAAAATACGTAATAAAATACGTTTGTTGTATGGGGTTTGTTGTTTGGAAACCCATTTCAATTATATTTTTTGAATTATTTAATTTTATCATTTCTTAGTTTATAATTTTGGTTAACAAGGCACATTATACCATAGACCAGATTAGACCATTGAGATTAGTATCTTAAAGATAAATTATAAAATGTAATGCAGATGTTAATATACATTAATAATTTGACTGTTGTAGTATGATGAAAATTATGTAAACTTTATATAACTATTGTAACTTGCACGTCTTAAAGGTTAGATATCGAGCATTTTAATTATTTATTTAAGGCCTATCCTTTACTTATATTCTAGCAAATAAATTATTATAATTTTCGATTCTGAATTACACAAGTGCGACGCCAAAATCATCACAGAGGAAAGAATAAAATAAAGTCACGTTCTGGCAACACTAATTGATGCAGACTGAAACCTCGTGGCTTGTTTGTAGATTTAACTAATTTGGCAAATATTTGTTAAGGTCAAGCTTAATATAAACACGTGATAAACTAAATGTTTGTGTAGGTCTGGATATCTCTTTCAAAATAGGTATATTTAGGATTTTAGGTTTAGGAACCCCGGTATCAATATTTGTAGAGGTCGTATATTTTGGTGTTATTGTTGAAAATTTGAATAATATAAATAACTCAAATAATAAAAACATAAATTACTAAAGTATATATATATCGGCCTCCTTGCCGTGTCCGTCAACGGCGAAACCTGACTAGCGCCGGTTAAGAGCGCGTATATGGCTGGCAAAACCAAACTTAGTTTTAAGGGTCCTGTTGCAAGAAGTGCACCTGCACAGTGCAACTGACAGCATTTTATGTGTAGGTAGGCTTCGGACGGGTTTTAACACAGAAAAGATTTATTTTTTGTTTATTCTGTGGGTTTTAATGATAAGGCGTTTTGCCTAGGTCTTGTATTCGTTTATCTTCGAAATTATTATCAGCGTTATGAACAGAGCTGCACCAATCTCGCCTCTCTTGCGCGTGCTCCTCCCAACCCTAGCACGGGATGTCACATGCGGTGAGATGGCGCTTCAGGACATCCCTGTAACGTAAGTTCTGACCCCCAGGTGTACGCTTTCCCTCCTTCAGCTGTGAGTAAAAGACAGCTAGCAACCTGGCATATTACTAAAGACTGACCAGCCCAACAATTTACACAAATAACAACAATTTACTAGTCGATTTTAGGTCTTTTTAGAGAAGATGCCCGTGAGTCCTCAGTGCTCTGATACATGTACACTGGGCACTATACGAAACCAACATTGTTGCAGTATTTGTAGAATCATGCTACTCAGATGAAATAAATTGACTTGTCTAATAGCTGACTCAAAAAGAAAGAAATAGGTCAGTCTCTTTGGGGTCCGAAGAGAAACGAGGGAATTTCGAGTAATTTCGACCATCTGTTACCGCGTGATTGGTAGTATGTGCATGCGTAAACGTGCGCCGGCTTGCTCTACTATATACTATGCCACTTTGCTCAAGACCTTGGTCGTATACCTCAGATCAGACAGACAATGGAGATAGATAGATAGATAGATAACTCTTTATTGTTCACCAAAAATTACATACGTACATAGTAGGTAACATAAAAAACAACGTAAAAACTAGTGAAACAATTGGTGGCCTTATCGCTATAAGCGATCTCTTCCAGGCAACCTAGCGAGATATAGCCTATATAATATGCCTTGGTACAATTATCAATCGTGTTCAAATGTTTCCATTATTCATTTTTAAAAATACTACCACTAAACGCAAAAGTTGTAGTAAGTACGGCACACTTTCTAATTTTTCACACACACTAAGAAACTTGCAGTGCAGTAAACCAAATGAACTAATTACCGACTACAAAAATATATGAAAAACGTAATAAGTGCTTATAAAATTTGAGGGTTGCCCTCGTTTTCCCTGGGATCCCGTCATGAGATCCTGACTTGGTGACAATGGGACCAAATTGGAAGTATACCCTACCGAACAAAAGTTTTTTTTAAATCGCTCAACAGTTGGCGTAGAAATCGGTGAACATACATAAAAATACAGTGGAACATAGAACCTTCCTTCCTTTACTGAGGGAATATCGTCCACAAAGGTGAAACCACGGGTGTAGCTAATAGATTACCCTCAATAGATAAATGTTTTTCATTTATTGGAACTTGCGAATAATTAGGTAACACGTTTTTATTTTCGTGTATGAGTAACAATAGTATATGCAGTTGTTTTATGAATGGTGGAATGTTTTACAATTTACGACTGCACTGTACGTCCCACACGATAAGGCCTAAGCATCTGTGGGTTAAAAGAATTTTAATGAGATCTCATGAAATAACAAATCTCCACTCATTTCCCACGTGCTGAAGAATTTTCTATGTTTTTAGATTTATTGGCAACAAAACGTGCTAGATATAATAGCATTTTCGATAATTAATGATATTTTAATACCTGACACTGGCAAATGCACAAGAAATGCTACGTCAAAATACTCACAAAAGAAAGATAAAAAAAGATTATATAAAATGTCAAGCAGTTAACCCACCTCGCAGTTTAGGAAGGTACCTCCCAGTGGTACTTCACAAAAGTACCTAATGCTTTAGACAGATGCTTATCGAAGACCACTTGACCCTCTCGATATTATTGATTGCCTGCCAGGAAAGGTCAGGAAGACCTTAAAAAAGTTTGCTTCAAAATTCATTGGCTTTCGAAGTAACCTTTGTTTGCATTTTTTCTTGGATATTGTTTGAGAACACTCAAATAAGAGCAAGTTATGTGAGTGGGTATTTATAGCTGGTTCTGTTTTATATAGCGTGTTATGGATACATTTAAGGATATCATTGTACTCATTATTATGAAAAACTTCAACTAAGAGACCACAGTTGGTGATATCGCGAAAAAAATGTGCCATAAAAAATATTACAAAATGCATTCGTTCAATTTAGGTATCTGAAATTTGGGGAATATAATCTTCGATCAAAAAAATACAAAAATGCCACAATGACGCGCTAATCGCGGCAATACTCAATCTGTCTGGATTCAATACGCAGCCAGAATGGATCCACAGTCACGCGATAGTTGCCCAAGCAGTAACACACCGTAAGAGCCGTAACGGACATGTCAATATGGCTGACGAACCACCGTCTGGCCAACGGGAGAGAAAGAGAAAATTGTCTCTTTCTCTCGAGAAAGAAGTTCACACATGCGATTCAGACATAAACGCCGTCTCGCTTGCTCAACGACGGTTCACGAGTTTTAAAGATGTTGTGCAAATCGAACAGACATTAGAGAACTGAGCCATAAATATATACGGTTGGTTTTGGTAAAATAGTTTTGTTTCGATATAAATTGAATTCAGCTATGTTTATATATGAAACTGCAGACGTTTATTGACTATCATTTTCTACGCGTTGTGACTTCTATGTATAATTTTTCGAGCATATAATGAAAAAAATAGGTAATTGGTAAAACTAATATAAAACAAGAAAACCATAACATTGCAATTGTTTATTTTGTTAGTAATTTAATATACACACACATCTAGTTTTTGACTGAGGTTCAGTAGTCCAATTATCTTAAAAATATTCTTTGTTGCAGCTCTGGACACCGCTTAACATCATCTTGTTCAACCTGGTGTGCTCAGACTTCTCGGTGTCATTGCTGGGTAACCCGTTCACACTGATATCTGCGCTGTTCCATCGTTGGATCTTCGGGAAAACCATGTGTGTGCTTTATGGGTTCTTCATGGCTCTATTAGGTAAGTGCTTTTGAATATTATGTTTCACTCAATAAGGTTTGGTTAGGTTAGGTTTGGTGTCTAGTGAAATAAGGATCTGAATAACTATTTTCAGATCGGGCCGCTCCATACCTAAATTGCCATACCCAAATTGGGTCATTGTGTTAATATAAGTGTTAACTATTTACTTAGCATAATGTGCAATAAATGATTTGACTTTGATTTTGACATGCTGGTTTTAGTATCAACAAATTCCATTGCGCGCGAATCGCCTTTTGCTAAGATTTAATAAGGTAAAATTGCTTGTTAAAATAATAAACACTTGATTCATCATTTCTTTTTTAAATTAATAATACGTATAAGTTTGACGGCCAATGCACCTGATGTTAAATGATGATTGTGGTCTACAATGGAGCACTCTTGCCTAGAAGAAACAGAGCCATGGGGTGTATCTGCCTCTACCTCTGCTCCCTTAGGGAGAGGTAGCGAGTTCGGCAGCAAGGATGGTCCTCATTGCCGAGGCTAGGCACTGGGGGACACTACCCCCAAGGAAATTGGAAGGTTGGGCATCCAACTGGTACTGTCTGACCGGCGGCGTCTCAGCTCCTTCCGTAGACCGGCAAGGTCCGGTGGTCTTGATGGTCTTTGCCGTCTTCTTGCTTCTGTGTCCTTCTTCCCACTAGCTTTCGGGAAGAAACCGATTCACTCGTAATTTGAAGACACCCTAATTGTGACTATCGGGGAACACCCATTCAGGCAACGCATTCTACTGACTAGCAGTTCGCACAATAACGGTGAAATCTTAGCACTTCGTATGGATGTTTGGAACCTTAGAACATTATTATATTTTTATTGGAACTTAAATCAATATTATAATTTATACTACTGCCTTCTGTTTAGCCCTCAGATCAGACAAACAAGGGTGATTTGAATAATATATCACCCTTATTTGTTTGATCTGGCCTAAATCAGGCTTTATGTCCTGCATATTGACCATTACTTAGTTCATTGATGTCGCTGCTACTTAGTTTCTTAGTGTGCGTGAAAGTGCGTAAGTGTGCCGTACTTGCAGTTACAGCCTTTTTTTAACTTTGAGGCAACCGCCATATTGAATGTAGTGTGATGTCATTTAACTTTTCGTATTCTTCTCAGAAAAACTGATAAATTTATGCCCATGTTATGGCGGTGCATAAAAATAACTGGTCTGCCATATTTGGGAGTCCGCCATATTGCATTTAGAATAACGTCATTTATCTAATCTTGTAGTGTCATCCAAATTTAACGTGTATGCTAAATTTCAGCTTAATCTGTTGAGGTTAACTGTTTTTTAAATTCAGTTGTAAGATTTGATCCAAACTAACAAGGTAAGTTAGATGAAAACTAGTATAAAGTGATAAATAAACAAATATAGATCTAAACTAAAATCCAAACTGCGCAAATCTAACCTATAACATCACAATGTAACATTGAAAGCATCTCTAATTAACCCGTAACGATGAGATAACCATATTAGGTTAGTTTAATGAAATAACATGCTCTTGTCCGTTCAAACGCCGTGTTAGTTCTCCGTGAACATGTTTTACACATTCTCAATTTGCCCAATTAGGGGATTAAGGGGGTTAGGGGATTAAGGGATCCATAGCGGGTAACTTCGTAAACTTGTCTGATCCTCTAAGTTACTCAGAGCTATTTTCATTCATTTCATTTCAAAGAAAGTATAAATTTTAAAGCGTAGGGTTAAGTTTTTCGCAAGCCCACTCTTCCTTATCTAGGATGTTTATTTTTCTTTAAATTTGTACGCCTACTGCGCAAAAGATGGTACTAAGCTTAGAAAAATTATACATTTTTGATCGAAGATACAAAGTGACTAATGTTATGACCGTGTCCGTGTGGTTTGAAGACCTGCGTTAAACGGCGGGAAATAAAAGTGCAGAGAACTGCTGACCGAGTTTAGTGGCGTGCATTAGAAGCCTTTGCCCAGCAGTGGACAGTGAAAGGGTGATGATGAATGTTGTTAAAACACCTTACCTTACCTTAGGCCTTAAGGTAAGGTAAGGTGTTTTAACAACATAATAGCCCTAAGGCTTAGGGCCTTACTTAAAAACGTTACTCAAGTTGATCTATGCTTTAAATTGCTCTGTCTCTTTTTCGCGTGTGACGATTGCCGTCAGCGAGAAATTGAGAGAGCAATTTTAAGCGTAGATCAACTGTAACGTTTTTAACTAAGGCCCCTATTGTACGTATTTAGATATGTGTATGATTTACTAGTATTTTCTACAAATAAATTATATGAATTTGAAATATTACTTATATTTTTTTTATGATACTTTTTATGATACGAGACGATCGAAGTCGCTCGCTGATGGCTCTTCACGCTTGCTCATAACAGCTCAACGCCACTCAGAATTTTGAACTTCAACAGTTCAAAACCCTGGATGGCAATGCACTGTGCTCGTCACCCCGAAATATAAGATCTCAAATCTCTGTGTGCCCTGTAATTTCGCTGGAAACAATGCCCTTCAATCCGGAACACAGTAGTGTTTGCACATTACTGCTTGGCAGTTGAATAACTGGCAAAGGTGTGGTACTTTCCCAGGCGGATCCCTGCAAAAGTGTCCTACCACTACAAAACGCCTAGGTGACGCTTTTATACGTACCACAGTCAGTATGCGAGCTTTTTCAGAGTCGACAAAGCCAAGACGTAGGCGTGGCGAAGCGACGACGACCAAAGTAAGTGCGTTGACAGCAAGTTGATTACGAATTACAAGCTTTTCATTAGCATATCCCGAGGTGAAGCGATGCCTTTACGGTGCTGATTAGTATGCCTTGCAGTATGGAGTTTCATAGAAAGAATATTGAACGGCTCGAGATGAGGCGATGCGGATCCAGTGCCGAGTTGTAGTTTCAGCACATATATCAACTCGGGCCCGAATCGGCATCGCCTCGCCTCATTGACTTGCCGTCAACCAAACGTAGGGTCGTCACCGGAGCGGTTCAGCACCTTCGAGGTATATCGTCAGCGGTGTCGAAGCCCCGCTGACGTGACGCCGCGTTTTCGACAGTTTTTACTAGCGCGGAGATCACAGGCAGGTTTTTTGTACTTTGAAACCCTAGGGACAATTAATTATGTGTAAGTTACGTAAGCCTAAAATATAACTAAGATAATATTTAATCCGTACCAGAATACTCATAAATTGAAGTGGTAATGGGCAGCCCACATCGCTCGAAGAACCGATAACCGATGGGGAAGAAAGGTCCTTGAGTGGAGACCACGAACCGGAAGACGCAGTGTAGGTAGGCCTCCCACTAGATTTACCGACGACATTGTGAGAGTCGCGGGCATTCAGTTGATGCAGATGGCAGGATGTCGTTCAGTATGGAGGTTAAAGGGGAGGCCTATGTTTAGCAGTGGACGTCTTCTGGCTGATGATCATGAGAATAGTCATAATGTCGATACTTAATAAATATTCTTGAAGATCAAATGCTCTCCCAGTTACAAATCACCACCACATGTGCACTATGGCCTCTGTTCTCGTAAATGATTTCAAGCGTGAGAGCTACGGTCGCCTTATGGTGGATGAGGCACTCATGAACCATTTCAGAGCCATAGTAATGGCTTCTCGTCTGTCCGGTGCTCGTGAACTTGTCCTCGTCAGTGATGTGAACCAGTTGCCTTACATCGGCAGAGAAAATCTCTTCGAGTTGAGGTACCAACGCTCAAATCTGGTAAGTAACATTAACCAAGAGTTGTTGTGTCTGCATCGGGACTCGATAAATGTTGCGTACGCGCTGAGGGCAACTCCGGTACATATTCCTCAGCTGAGTCCCATGAGCAGAGAAAGTTCACGGATTCGCATATGCGAACTCGTGAACTACATATATACCCAACACCCTCCCCAACACTCTTTTCTTGGTTCACACCCAGGAAGAGAAGGAGACCCTAACTGACCAGGCCTATGGGAGAAGCACGGGGTCACGAATCTTATCGATCCACGAAGCCCAGGGACTGACTTACGAATCGGTTATCGCGATCAAAACCAGGAGCAAGCTGAAGCAGCATGAAAGTATCAGGAGAAATAGGGTTCATTTTTAAATAAATAGATTAGTGTATTGACAAAATAAATTGTATCAGTTGACAAAGGGCACGGACCCCGGAGTCCGTGGAGCTGCAAAATAAACAATAAATAAAAACTCGTCTAAGAAACAAAATGGCCACCTTATACGACATGAAAAATTAATGAAAATCATCATAGAGGGAAAGGTAAAAGGAAAGAGAGGACCGGGAAGACCAAGAAGTGGTATCCTTAGACCAAATAAAAGAGAAGGCAAATATAATGTCGTACAGGGAGGTGAAGACGCTGGCAGAAGACCGTCAAGCCTGGTAGTTACTCCATCGACAAGAGCTAGATCTTAAATGAAGAATGGATGAAGAAACGAAAAAACACCACCGCTGGTGGTCTTACTCAAAATTACCGTTTTATTTGAATTTCATGTATTAATACAGAGACTATGTAATTAGCCGAATAAAACCGACAGTGGTCTGTAAACATTTACATTTTCTACAATTATGATAATTACTGGGATATTTACCGTGACAAAGTTGTGGATGGAGCTCCCGATATTTTGGCATATTTTGGCAATGTGTAAATATCAAGTTAATAACCATATAACTGTAGTTTTTTTTTCTTAAATATATTTTTTTTGGGGGCTTTTAGACAACATCTCTATGTCAGCCCCGTCGTATCCTAACATAACATAAATGTAATGAACAACCGTAATAGTTTAAAACAGTGATTTTTAATTCTTCTATTTGGGAACTACTACTTATAACTTGGTGTGTCTATAAAGATTAGCTAATATTATCTTAAGTTTCTCATTTCCCTCGAGCCCTGAAAAGTTTATTTAAATGATTAACAACCACAATGCTTTAGTTTCACTGTAATAATATTATTAAATAATTATTCAATTAAAGAAGGTTACGAAGGTATCGTGTTTTTACTAGAAGTATCAAAATTAATTAATTATATTATGCTAGGCTTGTTATAGGGTCATGTTATTTTAATAATATATACTTCATAATAACAAGGTAGGGTTTCCATTTTATTTGTTCAAAGTTTTTAATTTACATAAAACAATAAAAGAAAACAAATCTAATCAACAAAAACAAAGTAGACATTATTTGTTCAAGTAACTGCTTGTATTCTGATAAAGCAGTAACTCGAGAATTATATTTTAAATAAATAATAAATAAATAAATATCTGGGACATTATTGAACACATGGTCATCTGACCCCAAACTAAGCTTGTAATATGGCTGCCAGAGACTGATATACGTACATATATATTTTGAAACACATACATAAATATATATTAACACCCAGACATAGAAACACAAATGTTCATCACACAAATGTTTGTCCTAGATGGGAATCGAACCCACGCCCCCAAGCACAGAAGTTAGGTTCACTACCAACTGAGCCACCAGGGCAGTCGCCGGGGAATTTAGCCTGTTTAAAAATGAGTATAGTCTATGTCAGTGATTCTATTATCCAAAGAAAGGCTCTAAAAATATTTAGTTGTTTGCCAGATTCCGATAGAAATAACATACGGCAAGTCAAAGGTTCCCCTTTTTAACACGCTTTTATAAAAGCGTGCTTTTATACCAAGCTTATAAGCTTGGTATGAATTTATGTAACGGAATCTTTGAACGTGATTTTCACTTCAAACCGACGTATTGATTTTAAACTTTGCAAACTTACCAAGGACTGATGACAATGAAATAACTCGTATGTTTCCCATTATCCTTACCAGGATCTTCAGGGTTAGCAATTTTAAAGAGTGTTGTTTTTATTTTTTTAAACTCTGAGAATTGTTATTACCGATATCTTCATATTTATGAAGAAAGAACCAGTCTGTTTGTTTATTGGAGAAGCGTGAAGCACTTGGACCCGGGTATGTCCTAAAACTGCGACCAGAACCACCGGAGGATGGGCAGCAGCATCCTAATAGTACACGGTGAACGTACTGCGATCCCCAAGCCGTGGGGATTATGGCAACACCCCTCTCTATGAGGGATGCCCTGTCCAACAGTAGACGTTAATTGGCTGATGATGTGTGTGTGTGAAGCACTTGGAGATTATTTTATTAAATTTTAGGTTTTGTTTTTATCAACGATGGAAACGAAAAGGTTATGCGTTTGGAATAAGTAATATGTGTAATGTATGTTACGTTCAGCAGTATGCTATGTTCAGCGGTGGACGTCTTCTGGCTGATGATGATGATGAACATTGGGTAGGTACACATTGCAATCGCGATTGCGTTAATGTTTCACAAACCTTAACTTCCGTGTCCGGATTCCATTACCTATAATAGTAATCCAAGCCTGAACCGTGCCTAAAGGTGGATTTTAATTTGGCACGTTTTCCATAAAATGCTAATAAGCAGAAGCTATCTATGTAAATTGTATAGATTTTATTAGTTTCGTAACAGTTAACTATAACTTTTAGGAGCGGTATTACAAAATACGATCGTTCAATTTTAGGTATCTGGATTTGTGGGCATAAAACGAAAACATAATCGAATATAATTAAAGCATAATTTTTATTTTATTTTGTCAGGAATTTAACGAAATCACTCTCAAACTTTCCCTCCAAGAGTTTTGAGAAAAACTACTTTTGAAAATTGGATAAATAAACGTCCTGGAGCCTTACGCTTAACTGTAACCGCGGGCTTGAATTAGCACATTTAACAAAATCACGCGAACACGTATCTCGGCGCGATAAGGATCGCGGTCACGCAATTTTTCGCAATGACCTAAACTGAATCGTTTATAACAGGTACCTAGGCGTAAGGCCGCGGATGTTTAGCACCACTTGTGCTTGTGTGACCACGACGAAAATCGGTAGACCATTTGTAAATAAATAATTTTAATCGTTGATTATAACAAAATCAAAGATTTTAATCGAAGGAGCCCATAATATTTGTCAAGCTTTAGTTTCGTTTCCGTAACAGTTTAATTACAAAAAAAATATATGTTTATTAAATAGTACACGAAATTCACCATCCTCCATGTTTCCGAATATTTAATGCATGCGATGTTTTTTTTTAAAACTAAAATATAATCGATGGAAATGGCGGAATGGTACATTGTTTTCCTAACTATGCTTTTCATTACAAAGACAAGGAAACTAAAAATAAAAACATGAACTGACACTGGCAAATGCACGAGAAGTGCAGGACCATAATACTCTAAGGGAAAAAAAAAGTTGGAACATGGTTCAATACAAATGTGAAAATAGAACTAGTTTTTTCAAGTTTTTTTAACAAATTTGAGTGTCTGTCAGTTATCAACTGTCACTGTCAGTTGAAAGTGATTCTCCCTAGCGTTGAAATGTATTACTTTCAACCCGTTCATCAGGCAACTTCAGACCTACTCTCCGAGTATGTGAATGAAAAGTTATTATTTGACCTATAGCAATGGGAAATTTTCCGAAAGGCAATTTATTCATATATCATATTTATATTAGTTCATAAAAATTCGATACATGGCGTTGACGAGACATGGCTATGAATATTTTGCATAACCACAGACGAAGATCAATAAAAAACTTGCTTATTTTCATACACAGGCAATAGCTATTTGTCTGTCTGACACTGTCTGTTAAGCTTGTTTTTGTGTTTTTTTATTTTGTGGTTATTGTTTGCTGAGAAAGTACTTGTTTTTCTACAACAGTACACAGAGTTGGGGAGTTTTTATAGTGACTCTGAAGAACTATTCGATCTAATGCCTGCGTCGCGGTTTTATCATCGCACTAGCCGCCACCGTTTGAAAGCGCATCCACATATCGTAGATCAGTGGAAATCGCATACTGTGCGATTCACACGATTTTTCTTGCCTCACACCTGCAAAATGAGGAATGAGCAACCTTCCGCGGTGTTTCCGAAAAGCTACAAAATGAGGTTCTTCAAAAGGCGAGTTAATAGAGCCTTAAAGGGTCGGCAACGTATTTGTGATGCCTCTGGTGTTGCAAGTATCCATAGGCGACGGTGACTGCCTACCATCAGGCGGCTCGTCTGCTTGTTTGCTACCTATGGCATAAAAATCACACTAATACCATATAGGTGTGTGAAAGTTTGGATGGATGTATGGATGGATGGATTTGGATGAAAACAAAACAAAAACAAAAAAGGTTTGGTTGGAATATACATTGCTTATGTCCTGGATTAGCTTTGCTTATGCGCCATCTATCGATGATTGCAGAACTATGTTCCTAGAGGTCAGAAAACCGCCCATTGTATTGGCGAATTGACGTTAAAGGAGGTTGTCATAATGAAAGTCTACGAGTACGAAGATCACGGACAACAGCCTAGTAACAGCATTGAATTTACAATGTACTCCTAGTACATATTCAGTTTTCCCTATTCGACCGTTACCTCTGCGACTCTATCATCCTTGGTTGTAAATTACACATTAAAACAGTTATGAAATAAGTTTCAGTCGTTTGCGTGCTGAAAGCTCAGTATGAATATTAAATTCATTTATTACACAATATTTATAGGTAGACCGTGATGTACGTTTAAAGTCGTATACTTGAGTATCCACGTCGTCAGCTAAAATCAAAGTTTCGCTCCTGCGTGAAACAGTGACAAAACTATGTGATCTACGCCTGCTTGAAGTGATTGTTCCCTTTCTCCCCACCTGCTTTGTCCCATTAGTGGGGAGAAAGTGGAAAATAAAAAGAGATACTCAATACTCAACGCTTGCATTAAAACTAATTATCGTAAGCGACAAATGATAAAACTCCAGGGGCCTTGAGTTAATTATTATTATACTCTAAACGCGGGCCCGAATAGGTGCAGTTTGGAAAATCACGCAACCGCAAACCGTATCTTGGTTCGCATTCGCGTGATTTTGCAAACTGCACCTATTCGGGCCTGCGTTTAGAGTATCTAGGTCATAAGGATTTCTAGATTAGTCAAGAACTATTTTAATTTAACTAATACCAATTTACATTGAATTACATTACAAAACATGGCTATTAGAATAGGAATTAATTGGCCAAGAGCGGGTTGAGATTAGCATATACTAGATCTAGACATAGTAACTGGACTAGTTCCGTAGCCAAAGCCAGATAATTATGGTAACATTATAGTTCAGAAATTAGTGGTTACAGAAATGAACGAACGAGCGAAGCTCAAAATTTTAAGATGTATAATCCCGATTTAACATATACTTTTTTAAGGGGGCAGCTATGCGTAAAACCCGTCTATCCCAATCACTCATCTCAATCGAACATTTCAATGGTTTTGAAGATAAAAATCTTTGAGAGAGGATTTAAAACCGATTAGGTACGAGTATTCTCTTTAGAATAACATTTCAAATAGTGTAAACCAATTTTCGTGTGGATATTTTATAGGATGGCGGATGAGATGAAAATAAAAAACGATTTTTTAGAGTTTTTTCTATCTCTTCCGCCATCCTATAAATAATAAAATAAATATACCATGTCCCAATGCCTAATTAACATTTAAAAACTGGTCTTCTAGCGATGATATGCGCATAATTATTATTGAAATTCATTGCGTCTGGAAAATTCACGGTGGAATTTTAATCACCGTCCAAATTTGTGTTCACCGGAAAATCTCCATCGTTTGATGGTTTATCCCAATACGTATTGGCGAAATTGTGGTGGCTCCACTCCACAAAAGAGGCCATTAAGGTGAAACGTTTCACTTTGGCGGGAAATTCAAATTTCAAACAGTTTTTTTGTTCTTGTAGCTCGGCCGAGTAATTATTGTAAACGATAATGATGTTCGCGAAAATTTATTATTATTCTTTACAAACTCGCGTAAAGTTATTTATCTCCAATGTACATAATTACATACATTTGTCAATAAACAAATTTATGCTGTTTCAAACGGTTTATTGCCAAATGTAAGTAATATGATGAGTAACTGATTAATAGCTGTACATGATAATGTAAAGAACGACCAACAATTTTCGTGAACACTATGCCATTTCACAATTATTACCCGGCCTAGCTACAAGGACAAAAAAACTGTCTGAAATTTGATTTTCCCGCCAAATGAAACGTTTCACCTTAAGTAAGAGTTGAAGTTGAAATTACATTGGCCTCCAACCGTACTACCTTCAGTATATATGTCTCCTTAGCCCTCGGCCCATCACAAAACATTGGTAAAATTACGGCAACACCGGAAAATTCACAAAGAAACGTTTTAGTTATTGTTTTCCTGGTTAGCCGTTAGCTGAGATTGGATCTCCTAATTAACCTGCATTACGAATAAATAAATGTAATATTAATATTAGATATTTACGAGGTGGATATTAAAAATTGGAGAAGGAAACCACAGTGAAGAAATCTGAATGTCCAACAACCTCAAAAGTTCAAAGACATATAAAATTCACCAATATGCACTGGGCCAACATGGTGGATTACGGCGAATTAAATATTATTTCAGATTATTTTTTTATAAACTATTCAAAAACAAACTTTTTCTGTAGCAAATGTTTAGTGTTTTTTAATAATATAATTAAAAGTGTTTATAACATTGTCTAACCGATACGTGAATTATATCCAACCAACGGTTGTCTGGAAGAGATAAATTTTAGCGATAAGGTCCCTTTTCTTGCACTAGCTTTTAAGTTTCTTCATCTTTAGACCTTCATAAGTCTATGGGCAGTCTTAACTGTTTCTGTAGTGTTAGATTGCATTTTTTTAAGGAAAAAAATCTGTGACTTGTATTTCTGGTGTGTAGAATAAAGAGTTGCTATCTATCAATCTACGATGCTCTATCTTGGATAGGCTATCGGACAGTTATTTGATTGGTAAACAATATTAGGCTTAGTGAATTATTAGGCTTAGTGCCTCGCTGGATGGCGAGGCTAACTTTCTGACCCAAATATAGGCCAGCATTTTGGTCACGCAAAGAATCTTTCAGTCTCCCCGACAAATCCTTGAAAATTTCGAAAGCACTTGGCCCCCACGGTCCAAGTGTTTCTACCCCAAACGGCACAAATAAGTAACCTCTGTCAAGGCTGGAATATTTGCGCCGCTTGAGGCATTCAGCCGCGATAGCCGCGCCACCTGCCTGCTTTGAAGTCTCTGGAAGGTGAGACGGTGCCAGTGTATCAACACATGTAGCGTCCCACACTAAAGACCGTCCCATCTTCCAGGGAATGAGAGTCATTCCGTCGGGTCTCCTACCGTCGTCGCGAAGTAGGCCATTCGGTTCCAGAACGGCTGCAACACCGGCGCTTCCAAAAGCCCGACGGATGACATCATTCCAATTGCTGTGGCGCGCTATCCGACCGGCAGTCCTATTGCAAGATAAACCGTGGTGACCGAGGCTATCAACTTTGTCACCGCATGCACATCGGTGAGGAACGACACATTTTCTGAGTATTGTTTTTAACTTTTTTTTTTACCGAGGCTTAAACCTCCGCGACCCCCTTATAGAGGCATGGTGACCCCCAGGGGGTAGCGACCCACAGTTTGAAAAACACTGCTGTAACCTATGGTCAATGACTTGATTGCAAAATGACACGTTCGCAAAATATATTAATATCCACGGAATAGGGAAGAATACCCCACTTCCTTATTCCGTGTTAATACCAATAACACCATAAGACTAGATGCACAACACGTACTCGTATTTCCTTTTAAAGAATGCAATGTAAGCTGTAATCCCGGGGGATTTTTTTACTTACGTTTGTACAAACGCACAAACGTAAGTAAAAAAATCATGTCCATAGCGCGAATAAAAGATTTATTTTATGGTGCGTGTAAATAGAATGAAATGAGAAAATTGTAAGCGAATTCAGAGAGGGGAGATAATATCAAATACCTACTTAAACGAACACAATATTAAATTTCTGACTCTGATTATTATAACACTAGCAGTGCCCCCCAGTGTTACCAGTTACCAGCTATCTTACAAGGACAATTATTTTTTGACATAACGGTTCCTACTCTACGTTTTAAGCCAGAGTATAAGCTACTACCCTTGCTACTACCATTCAATGTTTCATCTAAATCCATTTAGTCGTTACGGACTTGAGTGGGAACAATAATACTTACACACACATACTCACACAATATTTATATTCATTTATTGCGCAATTGTTTTATACGTGTCAGCTTAAAGTAAGAGTAAACCAAATAAAATACGTCAAAATTATCAATTAAAAAAAACCAGTAAGTAATTATAATAATAAAAAATGTGCAATTGCACTTTTATCGATTTTATAGTCAAGGCGGTGTAAAATTTCAACAGAACTGGTCAAGACATTTCGGATTCCATAGGTAACATCCATCGCATTTTATATTATACTAGCCGTCCGCCCCGGCTTCGCACGAGTGTAATCTCGGCCTTCGGCCTCGCTACAAAATATAATATAGCCTATGTCACCCGGGGATAGTGTAGCTTCCCAACAGTGAAAGAATTTTTCAAATCGGTTCAGTAGTTTCGGAGCCTATTCATTACAAACATACAAAAATAGGTACAAATCTTTCCTCTTTATAATATTAGTGTAGACTAGCTGATACCCGCTACTTCGTACGCGTAGAGCTCGGCCTTCGGCCTCGCTGCTATGACCTCCGGCTACGCAAAATTTCATCCAAATCGGTCCAGCCGTTTACTCACCGTTTAAACCTTCCCTGAACTTCCACAAATATTTCTAGATCATATAGCCAAATCGGTCCAGCTGTTCTCGAGTTTTAGCGAAACAAACAGCATCAATTGATTTTTATATTTATAGATAGGGAAGAGATAGATTCTTACCCCCATATTCATAGACGTAAATAACGGTACCTCGAATCCTTACTTCACCATCAAGTGGTGTTTTGGCTTATAAAAACTCCACTAGAGGGTGACGTAAGGATTTCAGGTACTTTTGTGTCTATGAATATGGGGGTAAATCTTTCTACAACATAAATGTCAAAGCACAATGACGTTTGACGCCATTTGCAAAAATTACGGCATATTCAAATTATGTCATTACTTTTTCCCACTAGCAAAGTTCTGTTTTTCCTTACATATTTCTTATATATGAAATCAGTTAACGCCATGACCATGGAATTCAGGGAGGGAAGTCATTGAACCACCGGAGGATGGGCAGCAGCGTCCTAATAGTACACGGTGAACGTACTGCGATCCCCAAGCCGCCTGCCAAGCGTGGGGATTATGGCAACACCCCTCTCTATGGGGAGGCCTTGTCCAACAGTGGACGTTAATTGGCTGATGATGTGTGTGTGTGTGTGACACGGAACGGTGGTACTAAGGCATAAAAAAGGTCATTCTACACATCATTATGAACAACTTTTTAATGAGACCAACCCACAGATTAGACAAACAATTCGAAATTTCAAGATTGGTAAAAGTAAAAATGGTTTATAATTATAATGATGGGTCCAATGACCTTCTTTCGGCTTGATACATACCACCACCACCAGCTGTAGCAATGACGCAATGACTCACAAGTCATTGCTTCACGGGCTAGTTTCTGATAATTTACGGGCGCTTAGCCTACAGGTAAAGTTTATGGGAAGGGTGAAAATACGCTTACCTTTCCACGGCTAGATCGTAAACATAATAAACAAGTTCCCGGAAACTTGTGCTTAGTCGTATCTACTGCGGATTATTCCATATTTATTGCTAACAATCTTGTTTATTCTTATTAAGACAATCTGGAAGAGGAAAAGTAATCCGGTAAAATTTTGTTATTAAATTCGTATACGCAGTCATAATAATTATCATGTTGCCACTAGGTCACAGAGAGACAGAGAATGGGCCCTAATCCACCATGCTGGCCCAGTGCATATTGGTATGTCTTTAAATTTTGAGGTTCTTGGACATACCGGTTTCCTTACGATGTTTCCGTCACCTTTATTGAGCAATGGAATCGAAACTGCACATAATTAATTTAAGAACTAAATAAGTTATTTGTGCTTGGCTGAGGGTATCGTGCGGCCCTGATATCGCGAACAAAATCAGTTGTTCCATAGAAGAAAAAAAAATTAACACTCAACGTAGTGTTATTGTTTGTAATGATGAGTACAATATATCCGTCGTCTAGAGATACTGTAACAGAACCTCTGTTCAGCGTTCACAAATAAAATAAATAAAACAAATAAATAAAATATTAATTAAATATTTTGTTTATATTGAAATTAAACTAATTATTTACTTAATATTTGATTTATTTGTTATATTTATGTTACAATTGTAACAAAACCTCTGTTCAGCGTTCACAAATGAAATAAGTAAAATTTGTTTAAATTGAAACAACATAGAAGTTACTTTATAATTCATATTTTATTTATTTGTTTTATTTATTTTATTTGTGAACGCTGAACAGAGGTTCTCTTACAATACATCGGTATAGGTTTACTGCTGTCCTCTCTTCCATATCTTCAGTTTTGCCGGACAGGATCCACATTATTAACTAAAATACTTTTTTAACACCTAAGAAACATTGTGTAACGCTAAAATAAAATGAAGATAATTAATAAAAAAACTTGTTAATAACAAACTTTTTCGTATTTTTCTCAGCGAACTCTTTTATTTAATACCCTAATCACGATGGTACATAAAAAAACTTCGATCGCCATCGTGAGGCGCCCGCCATATTGCATTTAGTGTGACGTCATTTTATTTTTCGTATTCATCTCAGCATACTCTTTCATTTGATACCCACATCATGCGAGTGCTTAAAAGATAACTGTTTCGGATGTCCGCCATATTGAATTTAGAATGACGTGATTTAGCTAACCATGCATTGTCATCCAAACTAAACGTGTATATGCAAAAATTCAGTTCTAGGTAACTGTTTTAAAATTCAGTTGCAAGATTTGACCGATACCACAGAATACATAAAGTACAGGTACAAAAGGTTCACTCCGCAAAAGCAGTGACTTTTACTACAACACAATAAAGTTCAATTCAGGACGTGTGAGCGCTAACTACCTACTGCTATATTAGCCTAGAAGTTGCCTCTGTCTTTCGCATAACTCTTGTCGCGTTATCTCTGTCTATCGCGCGGCAGTTGGCACGGCAAGTCCGAACAGTCGACTACTTGTAGCTTCATACCTAAAGTGCGGAGTGCGCTAGCCCTGCCGATACTAACAAGGCAAATTAAATAAATGCTTGTTAAAATGTTTGTTCCAGGCATTACATCAATAACGACGCTGACAGTGATATCGTTTGAGCGGTATTTGATGGTGACCCGGCCTCTGAGCTCGCGCCACCTGAGCTCGAAGGGCGCCATCCTCTCCATCCTGTTCATCTGGTCCTACTCCCTGGCGCTCACCACCCCCCCGCTCATGGGCTGGGGGAACTATGTTAGCGAAGCCGCTAATATCAGGTAATACTAAGGAATATAGTTGATTGAACAGGGCGTTACTTTGCGGAAATTCATCCTCAAAACTGTTTCTTGGACGAATCTCTTGAGTATTTCTGCTATTTTCGGCCAAGGACCCACGTGAAGTAGCGAAAAACGTGTCGTCAAAGTGCTTTAAGGATAATAAATGTTTTATTGGTTATTTCTTTTATATTTAATAAACTTCTGGTTTCAGATTTGATAATAAAATTATTCACATACATATTTATTTCTTTCCTTAATTTTAAGTTCTTGTAGACATTAAATATAATTATAAAAACATAAATAATATGAAAAACTAGGGTGTCGCCGGCAAAGGGGCAGGGCTCAAGCCACCGGTCGTTAGGGCTGCAGAGTGAGAAACCTCCTGACATTGCGTGCCGTGTCAAGGATTACCGCCTTCTGCATCTGACCCATAACCCAACCGTTTAGCAAGAACCTCTTAAGGATGTGGTCAAGGCTCTTCGATGTACGTCATAATAATAATAATTATGTTGATGTAACAATAATTGATCTTAAATTCCTTATTGTATTTAATGCGACGTTAAAGCGGAAATACACTAGGGATTTGGATGGGATGCACTTCACACTTCACAAACACACTACACTTCACGTCTACACTTCACTTTTTTCATTTTACTGCCTACAATTCGTGGATAAAATCTACAAAACCTCGATAAATCTTTGTACAACGGACAAAATCCAGCAAAACAGAATCCCAAGTTTCATTCAATGAAAATTTACGCTCATCACACAGGATACGCAGTTCGCTATGAATAGTGACAACTGACGACTGACAGGGGTGTATTGTAAATTGAAAAAGGGATTAGAGTCCCGAATGGGATTTGAGAAAAAACAAAACGGGGGTCAGTTTTCTGATCGAATTAATGGCATTTGAAAATGCTCTAGCACCATTTTATCTCACAATATTTTTGCTTTATTTCAAAAGACAATAGTAGATTGCTTGACAAGGGAGCAAAATAATATATGAAGACGCTATTTTGAATCCAGAACGTAGCGAAGGATTCTAGAATATATTCTATTCTAGATAACGTAGAACCCTGATTGAAGAGCGGGATTCAAAATACGTCGCCTAAGTTAAAAATTATTTTGTGACCATACTACTACTCTGTTTTTCATCCCCCTCTATGAGAAAAATTAATAAATGGCAACATTTACAGCGCGGCAAAGGTATTGATAGCGGCCTTGCAGCCCAGGACAGTCGGTCAAAAGTTTAAAATCTGTAATAGCGGTGAAAAATTGAACTCATGTTATATAATAAGAGTATGAGGTAAAACTACATTGGATGCGAACCCACCCTTAAACTTATTTTGCATTTACTCTAATAATAATCTAGGTACATTTGTTTGGTTGAGCACGTCAACGATACTACAAGAAATATGTTTAATCCAATAGGCATGATGACATTTTTTTTATTACCTCATAAAATAAGGTGATCATCAATAGAGCCTATCAACGAAAACAAAATTTTAATTAGTTCAAAAATAAATAGGTTATATGTATTTTAATTTCATGCTAGACAGAGAGCGCACTATACTGAGCTATGACGTCAAGCCTCAGGCGTAGCATACAAATGCTATACTAACACACAATTTGAGAGAAAGGGATGGAGCATCCCTTCTCTATCCCCACCTAAAACTTTAAACGCTCATATCTCAGAGATTAATCAGCCAATTCAATTTGTTTTTTCAGTACTTGTGTAATGTATTTAGTTATATTCATCGCTAAGCTTGTTATTTGCAATAAATTAAACATAAGGCCACATGCCTATTTCAAAACTCTTTTATTCGCACTTATTAAAACTTCAGAGAAGACCTAATTTGCTTGCACTTATTGACGAAAAAACGTCAATTTTATAATAAATGGGATGAAAATTATTTTTTCCTTGATGCATAAAATTAAGATGAAGGTATGAAAAATAATCATGTAGATTTTTATGTTAATTGTATTGCCTGTATTGTCCCACTGCCGGGCAAAGCTCTCAAACTCTTTGCACTGGTATCTGTCCTAGGCCAGTACCAACCGGGCCTACCTGGGGGTCTACTGTCTGCGTTTATTAACTAAAATAACACATGGCCTGACACACTGCTTAAGAACAGAACAACAGAACATAACAGAACAGAACGTAACAGAACAGAACGTAACAGAACAGAATAGAATAGAATGGAATGGAATGGAGTGGAGTGGAGTGGAGTGGAGTGGAATGGAATGGAATGGCATGGAATGGAATGGAATGGCATGGAATGGAATGGAATGGAATGGATTGGAATGGAATGGACTGGAATGGAATGGAATGGCATAGAATAGAATAGAATGGAATAGAATAGAATAGAATAGAATATTATTTATTATCACGTAGTCGTGTTAATAGAAATTTTACAAAATATAAAATGTTACTTGCACTTCTACGTGAACTCGTCATATTTTTTGGGTCTAGAAAACACGAAGGTAGATTATAGATATATACTCGTACTTATTAAAATGATATTAAATTATGCCTGAGGAAAAATTATGGCTTTCAGATGGCCTAAAGCTTTGTGACACAAAAACCTTAATTCAAAGAAGCAACACGTTGTGCAACAATAATAAAACGGGCTCCAAAATCATCTTGAAAACATTGTACAGAAATTCCAATAAAAATTTCTTGAGAATTTTTTCCTTTACGAGACTGTAAAATTGTGTTTTGTCGAACAACGCACGATATGACAAAAATAATTGGTGTGTTTCGACGCGACCTCTCAAGAATAAGAAAATATGTGAAAACCGTTATGTGATCACTTTGACACAGTTTCCGGTGTCTACATCTTGTAGTAATTTCTTCTCTATCAACCGACTTCAATAAAGGAGGTTCTCAATTTAGACGTTTTTTTTTCTTTTTTTACCGACTTCCAAAAAAGAGGAGGTTATCAATTCAACTGTTTTTTATGTTTGTTGTCTCAGTACTTTCGACTGGGTGAACCGACTTTGATGATTCTTTTTTTATTTGAAAGCTGGTGCTTCCCGTGTGGTTCCATTTCAAGTTGACTCAGTTCTGTCATTTTTATGGAGTCTGTTTTTTACATTGATAATTATTATTATTGAAAGATTCACAAAACTGCACATACACATGAAGACTTATGTACATAATAAATAGGTTTAAATTGAAGAAACGTGCATAATGTATAAGCCCTATTAGTTGTCAACACAGCATGCTTAAATATTATACATACCTAATACATATAAATTATAGTAGAGAGTAATCAATGAAGAGACAAAGCAGTTAAAAATGTCAATCCCATTACAAATGTTACTGCATGCACAAACGATACAAAGATGAGTGCTGGTACTGCTGGACATAATTTGTACGAGCGTAAGGAAATTTAAACGCTTTTCTATTTTCGAGACTGCTGGAGCGACGAGAGACAAGTTTTTATATGAGCTGTTGCAGAAATACAATGTCAGTTGTATTCTTCCTACGTGTAAGTGAAGATAGCTTCAAATATGAAAGTCTAGATTCATAAGAGTCTAACTGACGACACAGGTTGTTTGAATAAGAGAGATGGTATAGACATTTCTTTTGAAGCATTTCTTTTAGATATATATGCCCTGGTACGTTGGACTCCAGACCAAACAAAGTAACAAATAAAAGCTGGTAAAAATATCCACCAGTACAATGCTTCAATGATATTCCTTAATGTTGTATAATGTTTGTTAGTATAGGCCCTATAAGGCTTTGCATTGTAAACACATCTCAAGCGCTTAGAAATCCTGATGTATTTTTTTACATTTCCGTACCCAAGAGGTTCAAGCGGAAACCTTTTACTGTCAAAACGCTCTCTCTGTTATTATATTACAAGACTATAATAACAAACTAGTATATACCTATTTTACCTTCCTCATTTTGCTTCATGTACCAAAATACCAAAACAGGGTAAATAGAGACGAAACTTGAAAGGATTTAATAGTACATCATCATCAGCCAGAAGACTTCCACTGCTTTATATAGGCCTCCCCGTTTAACCTCCATACTGAACCACATCCTGCCATCTGCATCCACTGGATGCCCGTGACTCTCACAATGTCGTCGGTCCATCTAGTGGGAGGCCTACCTAAGCTGCGTTTTCCGGTTTGTGGTCTCCACTCCACTCAAAGACCTTTCTTCCCCATCGGTTATCGGTTCTTCGACCGTTGTGGTAACAATAGTACCAGTCGTCGTAGTATCAGTCTATCATGTTCCCACTACTGGGATTCATGTTTTCTCTCCGAGAGAGCGAGGAAAGGCCTAGTTCATGTTGGTGAATGTTATAAATTTAAACATAGGTTTTTAAACATACCAGTTTCCTCACAATGTATTTAGTTGTTTTTAGCTATTCAACTAGTCATTAGAATGTAACCTATTCAAGCTCATTGTTAGGATTTGAACCCACACCCTGTGGTTTAGAATCCGAACGGTCCACCTTACCGTTTTTCCGAGCTGAGATTCTGTTAGAATAATAATATTCTAAGTGTTGTGTCATTGTCCGCAGCTGTTCCGTGAACTGGCACGAGCAGTCTATGAACACGCTGACGTACATAATGTTCCTGTTTGCGATGGGGCAAATCGTTCCACTCATCGTCATCACCTTCAGCTACATCAACATCATCAGGACGCTCAAGCAGGTACGATGGCAATCTGGTGTGTTTCAGCAAAAATACAGCGTGGAACCAGGGTCTAAAGTCAAGCAAACCGACACTTATTTTCGGTTTCTAACCGACTTTTTCATTAAATTTGGCTCAATAGTTTGTAATCAGCGACAATATGAATCATATTATTCGAGCACCGTTCGCACAATGGAATCAAATCGCTTTGTATGGATTTCGGAATATCAACCATGAAACGGCGCGACGTCGTCTATCAGTGCCCTCCTTAGCCGTCCGATAGAAAAAATGGCCTGAAGGGTATTAGGTAATGTAGAACCAATGCACACACTCGAAATGTATCCAATAAAAAAACCGATAGACTTGCTGCTACTCATTTTGAAAAAGGTTTATCAAAAAGACAATTATTTATCAGAAGGTTATTACGCTATAGCAGGTACATGTTCACAAGAATCGTATTCGGAGCGAAATTATTTCGCCAAAAAAACACGTCACCAACATAGCTATCATGTAATCAAGACTGGCTCATTTAAGGCAGTGTGTGGTCATATCTATCGCAGAATCAACAACCGTTAGGGTAGACGTGTTTTAGAGTGGGGACCACGTATCAGAAAACGTAGCGTAGGACGCCCTGAGACTCGATGGAGTGACGATATACGTGTAAGGCCCCTAGTAGTAGATGGAAGCAAAATACTAAAGATCGGGCTGACTTGCGTGCCATGGGAGAGGTTTATCCAGCAGTGGACTAAAATGGCTTAATTGTGATGGTCCAATCGCAATTCGAAATATAAAATTCAACAAAATATAGCCATAGTACGGTACGGTATTTTCAATTTAAATTTTTTGATGTATTGACATTCTCAATAATATCCTGCTGTTCAATTTCGGTATGTAATTATTTGTAACGAATGCTACGTGTGTAGACGGTCTACGTCGTAGCATGTTGATTCTACGTCGTAGCATGTTGATTTCACATACAACGTAGATGAATAAATTCGTTACGGTACACATGATTAGAGTGGAGTTATTTACGTAGAAATTTCTACTGACGAGGGACATAACACAATACCGGTTATTCGAATGTAAAAAAAAACGAGTTAAAGAACACTTAACTTTCTTAGTGTTATTAGTGTTTTAACATACATAAAAAAGGGGATGTTCTCAATTAAATCTGTGTTATTCTTTATCATCCTGGAATCATAATATTCGGTATGGCATCTATGAGAAAATTTATAACATATTGTTTTATTTGTCCATAGAACTCGCAGCGGCTTGGGCGTGTCAGTCGTGCGGAAGCGCGAGCCACGGCCATGGTGTTAATCATGATCATCGCTTTCACTGTCGCCTGGACACCTTACTCGCTGTTCGCACTGATGGAACAGTTCGCCACTGAGGGCATTGTAAGTACAGATTCTTTGCAACTCAAAATAGATCTTCATTTGGCCGTCAAGCCGCTTGATGGTAAGCGATGGTGTAGCCAAAGATAAAACAATTAATGTTATAGATTGGTGTGTTGATTTTGTGTTAAATTAACTGTGGTAGTTGTACAAAATGCCTTTAGCGGCCCCAGTTTGGCCGTAATTTTGCCGGGGGCATCCTTGTTCTCTTTGATACTATGGTGGTTAGCTTGCAATTATGATGGCGTAGGACACGACTGCTCTGAATTACATATGCCAAGCATACAAATGGCAACGCGTAGGCGTGAATTCACTCTATTTCTGTGATAAACTAGGTTTCTAGTTCGCAACGGATGTCTCATTAGAACGTACAACAAAGCCTTTAAATATATACCCTGTGACACGCTCGAGGCAAATCACCTATAACTTCACCGAAACGGATACCCCTATTCAGTATTCCAGCAATATCTTTGCGACTTTCCAACCGTCTCTGTCTCATAATAGGTTAAAGGTCAAAACTCACTAAGAAAACGACAAGAAATAAAAGTAATTGATATCATCATCATTTCAACCATAGCATGTCCACTCCTGCACATAGGCCTCCTCCATCGATCTCTAAAAGAGCTGGTTGGAAGCTGCCTACATCCAGCTTTTCTCTGCGGTCTCTTTTAGGTCGTAGGACGTCCATCTTGTGGGTGGCCGTCCTACGTTGCGCTTTTGTGGTCTCCATTTGATAACCTTTCGGCCACATCGGCCATCTGTTCTGCCATGCCCACTGCCACTTCAACTTGCTATTCCGGTGTGCTATGTCGGTTAAATTGATTTATGTGGAAGTAACAAAATATCTGTCCCTTAGTTATCTTTTCACGATTAAACGACTGAAGTGGAATTTATAAATTTTTGAAAATTTGGGTCTAAAATCGCATTACTGATCAATGTTAGTAAAGAACACTTACCATTTTCGGCCATGTAATCAAAAGGTTCAGAAAAGCAATGGAACGAAAAAAAAAAACAATTGTAATTATAATATTAAAATTGTTTTTCTGAACTTTGTTGTTGGCTTAGCCTAAAATATATAATGCTACATTATCCGTATAATTTTTTTTCTAAACTTGTTGTTTACATGGACACACAACGATGTTTTATTATGGGATTGTCAATTACATTCCCTGCAATCAACAAGTTCAGAAAAACAAATAAACGGATAATATAGCATTGGTAATACAAGCCCTCAAAATAAAAACATCAGAAAATAACCAATGAATTGATAATGTAGCATTGTCTATTTTAGGCCCAGCAAACAAGTTCAGAAAAAAACCCATTTAAAATCGTATTTGTATCTGTTCGCGCTGGGCCAAAACATCCCTACAAATGTACAGCGCCTTTTCAAATCCGTTTCCGAATGCAGATTTTGCTATGCAATCCAAGTGGGTCTTAACCCTCAATAGCTGAATAAAGGCCGAGTGGTGAATAAATAATAAAAAGACCCACTTCTTCTATCCGTATCGTGGATCGCAAGACTTTGGAAACCAGAGCAAGCTTTGTATTTATTGTTAGAATGTTGTTGAATACATTGAAATCAAGTTCCTGTTTAGTAGAAGTATACAAGAGTATACTTCTCGGAAACACAATAAATATTAGTGTATAAAAAACTTAACGTACTCGCTATAAAGTTGTATTTTTATCTGCACAGGTGACGCCTGGAGCAAGCGTTATTCCAGCATTGGTTGCCAAGAGCTCAATTTGCTACAACCCGCTAATCTACGTTGGAATGAATACGCAAGTAAGTGCAGTGCTATGGCGAAGCCTAGCCACAGATAATTAGCCACCCTGAAAGCTTTGATCTATTGATTAAGGGGCTAAGATAAGTAATAGTAGTTTGTTATGCAAGGGATGAATACGCTCGTGCACCAAACCGTGCTCGTGCATCTCGTGCCTAAATAAGTCTTTCACCCGAGTTAAACACTCTGCTTTTCATTTCGAATACGAGGAAAGTAAATAAAAATCTTAGCACACAATATTTTATTAAAACATAAGTAGATAATATCTTCTTAAAAAAATTAATTTGATTTTGTTAAATATTGATAGTTAATTATATGAATGAATTTTTATTTGCTGTTTTTTGACAGCAGGGAATATCATTTGCCAGGAAAAGTACTGTTTTCATCCCTCTGATTAGGTACCTAACTTCAAGCGTACTTTCCAAGTATGAGAAATGAAAAATAAGTTTACGATCCCGAAATTGCAACATAAAATAGCGCAGAAATGGTACTTAATTTTCCTTTGAACCTTAAACGGGCTGTTCGGGTGAATAACTTAATGTTAAGTTTTGTGATGTAAACATACGACCCCTTTAAAAGGCACCTTATACCTTATTAACTACACATACAAAACGATCATTTAGACCGCATACCTAAGTTCGAATCCATAAGCCGTAAATTAATTGTATGATATAATGCCTTTTATTATAACAATTTCATATTTTCGACTGACAGACAAAAATATTTTGTACTTGCAGTTTCGTCAGTCAATAAAACGGATCTTTGGAATCCATACTAAAGGAAAAGACTCTACAAGAACTGAAAAATACAACAACACCGTGATGTCACCCGCTCACAAAATGTCAAGCTTCAGTAATATGCGAATGAATTTAACGGACACTCCTAGTTCACATTTCTCTAAGACAAAAGATAAAAAAATAGTCCTCTCAGATGAAGCTTTAGAGGTAATCAATGAAGGTCAACGAACTGTTACTAAGAACCTCGAACTTAAGACTATACAAGAGAACAGGACATCTGACACCGAAAGATCAGGAGAAACAATTTATAACGATGATTCTAGCAGCCCAAATAAACTTGAACTCTTCGGGGCTTCTTGCAAAGTTATCAATGACCGTTCACCAGTGCTTACTTTTATGGACAATGAAATATTGCTGTTTACTAAATCTAGATACGACCAAGACGATGAAAATGAATCTGGGACAGGCAACGCTGCATACGAGGGGCACCCCACGGATGAAATTGGAAAAGACAACTTTGCAACTAATAAAGAATATCCAAACTTGAGAAACCCGAAAATGATACGGCAAAGTTTCTCTTTAGACCTAAGCCGATATTCATATGACTCCGGCAGTAAAAGAAGGAAAATGTCAGTTGAAACGAAATTAGAGTCCGTAAAACAGCCTAGGGGATTTTTTAAGGAGACTATCAGTAAACTTTTTGAGCCAGATACGAAACTGAATAAAGACGGTATAAAAAGTTATTTGTGCAATAGTAACGAAAAAGCTAGGAACGAGGAGGAACTTTAAATTTTGCTCTTCGGACTGCGACCAGGGAACAATCTCAAATTAATGTTAAATATTATAGGTAGAAAAACGTCAGTTTGCATTGTAAGATTTGTAGGTAAGGTTTAACCCTATTTTGAGAGGGCAAAGAGGTGCTTTCAAATGATTGTAAGTACGTAGTAAACATGAGAACACACACATGCGAATGTGTATATTTGAACGGATAGAATCAAAAACAAGTTACTGTTCTTGACGTTAAGTACAATTAGCATTACGCATTCTTTCACGTAATCAAACAAAATTATTGATTATGTAAAATTACTAGATTTCATTAAAAATTATTTTGAAACATTATCTTTACTAGGACATCTTTTTTTTTCATTTATAACGTGAACGTTTTTTCATTTGAACGTGGGACATTATTATGACTAGTAGTTTGCCCAAAATTGTGACCTTACGACCCCAATACCTCCGCAAGCCCTGGACCAATTTCGCTCATATATGAACTCATAAATTGTAGGGGACCTTATTCTGCACGGCATACGTGGTTGCAAAATTAAATACTAAATTCTCTTGACAAACGAACACGTAACGCGCTAGCTTGCTCTACGTTATTACGTTCAAAATCAGCGCGTTACGCACGTCATCGAGTTAGCAAACTAGATATTGCCAATTCCACGCATATAACGTAACGTGAGCGCGTTACGAATTTGTGTAGGGCACAGAGTCTAATTTGCAAAGGAATTTTCATGTTATAACTTATTATTAGGTTATGTTATATATTGTTTGTAATTTATTTAAATGGTTTATAACATGTTATTACTAAAATGAGAATAAATTTACAGGTATTTTAAATGTTATCAAAATGAAAATTTAACAAACACATTTCAGTATCGTAATTCCAACTATTAACCTCCCTTTAAACACCCCCCTTTAAACACGTTCAAAGCTATATTTTTGTATGTGTGTGCGATCTTGTTGAAACGACGGTTTTAGTCAAAGATCTGTGATATACATACGAGTGCCAAGTAAAAAATTAAGAGAAATATTTTTGGGATGAAAAATGAAAATTAATTAGGAGTCTTAAACAAAAACGATTTGATATACACTAATCACTTATTTTGTGTCTTAATGAGTTAAGTAATTTGCGTGTATTGGAATTGTTAGGATATAATTTTATTATAAAATCTCGTTTAGAAAAAAGCGCTGAATTCGCACAAAATAAGAATTTATGGCCGAACGCGAGTGGAAGCGTTCTGATTCTGACAGTTAGTTACATTAATCGTATAAACAAAACATAATTCAAATCATAAATTTTGATATTTTTTAATGAGTTTAGAAGACTATTTCGTCTTAATTTTTCCTAGTTTTGTTTTTAACTCATCTGTCAGATCGCTTCATCGCGCGGCTCAAGTGTAGTAGCCTTTTTGCATGAAAAGCATTTAGCATCGTTGTTTTAATTATTTTTCATAACTAGTGCCCGGTAAGTGGAACATTGAAGACTCAAAATGCGGGCGGTAAATGTCACTTTGCCTCCCTAATGCGGTAAAGTAATTTAAAATTAGAACTAGTCCTATGTCAAAAAATACCATTGAGTACTCTTAGACCATGTAAGTCCGTTACGTATGTCAGAAACTTTTTACTATGTAAAACCTCTGTTTACCTTTGTGTACTTTATAGATTTTGTACTTTGTACGTTTTATAGATTTTTTTGTCTTACCTTACACTAGTGATGAAAAGTTGATTATTTCATCGACAAAAGATAGATATCCATCCTTGATTATTTACACACGCGAGTAGATCTTTTACATCCTCAATCTATTAGCGTCTCCTCACTTCGCTCCTTTGGGTGCCAAAATATCTCGTGTGTAAAAGATCACCTACATCCCTTGTGTAACAATCTACTATTGGCTAATAGGCCAACTCTAGTGTCAAATTATATGGCCTACGGTGGTATAATGAAAAAGCCTAGAACTAAAAGCGTATGATCTGAGACACGGTCCCACGCAAAGCATTTTTTAAGCGCGATTCGCACGCTTATAAAATTTAATATTTGATTTGCTGGTCACACACGGCTAAGATCGTATCAAAATATAAATCCGATGCTCTCCCGCGTACCGTGGGCCTCGTTATCTGCACGACGCGAAAAAAAGCGAAACATAAAACCTTTTCGCTCTGCAGGTAATCGCAATCACGATTTTTTTTATCTCATCTTGTTTGTGTTTATAGAAAATATATGGCAATGATTTTGTAAAATATGCTATAGTTTAAATATTTTTAGCCACCTAGTGCATCATCGAATTTCATAAGTTGACAGTTTTTAACGCGAATAAGACCACGTTTGACCACCAACTCGCCTGTTAGTAAGCGACGATGTGGTCGCAGATGAAGCACGTAGACTTAGAAGATACAAAAAGGGCATTTGATTCATCGATAACAGTAAACAAATCTCTCTTTTAGTGAATAAAAACATTTTGAAAACGGAACAAGCACAAATTATACGAATTATGTACAAAAAATAAATAAAACGTGCCTGGGCGTACTACTGGAGATATTCTATTGAGCTATTTCAGTTTTCTGTTATCGTGGTTGTTTTATGTCACTGGAAATATAAATACTATATTACTATTTCTTTTCTCGCAGTCAATAGTAAAAAGTAGAGTACGGTACTTGTACTTCTCCTCTGCAACTTAATCCCTCGAATTAAATTTCCCTTTTTTGCCCTTGTTGTATAATAATCTACTATCATTGTTCTATCGAGCAATATATTTTTTGTAACGACGGTCGCGTCAGTGGATTTCTTAATATTATTACGTAATTTGTCTAGATGGTCAATTAAATGTTGTCTTAATTTACTTAATAAGATTGAATTATATTAACTTACTAGAAGTTAAGCTACCAGTAATCATATTTGAGTGTTTCAAATAAATAATCCTTTTTAAATCTGTGCATTTACTCTACATTTCTTGCAAGCAAAATTAGAAATTGTCACGATAGGATTTAAATAAGTTTGTCAGTTTTTCTAAAATGTATCAAATTTTACATAATTAGATGAACTCGGCACGCTTTCTTTTTAAATTTGTTTTAGTTAATCAAAATTTGTAAATCGATGTGTTTTAACGTAATTTTTGTAGTTATTTAGGTTTTGGCACCTAATTTAATAGTGAATTTTGTCCATGCGTATTAATATAAGTATTTATTATACATTATAATTAGGTGGTATATATTATAATATTGTACACCGATCGTTTTTAGATTATGGACAATAAATTTTAAGACTACGTTAATTATCATCGAACATATTTGTAATGTTTTTTAGAAGTGTCACATGAAAATATATAAAATAAAAATAAAATAAAAAACCAGGGCCGTAAGAGTAAAGTTATTTAAATTATAAGAATAGGTCTTCGTTTGCCACCAACTCGCCTACTTTTAAAGAAGATGCTTGTATTTTATTCACTAAAACTTGTTAAGTAATAAAAAAACTATACAGGGTTACGCACATAGAGTGTACTAAGCCGAAAGGAGGTCTTTATATTCATCATTATAAACAACTTAAAACAAAAAAAAAACCGTTTCATTTTGTCGAGTTTTCAACGACTGTTTTCTATGGAACATCGGTTTTTTTTTGCGATTTCAGGGTAAAGTTTTCAGTAAAAGTTATTGATAATGATGACTAGAATGACCTTCTTTTGGCTTGAGAGTCTATATGTGTAACCTTGTATACAATTTGTGATTTTGACTAGTACCTACACAGGTAGGTACCGTAAATATTTTGTGTTGTATTATATAATTGTACATAACTATTTTGAATTATCATTAAAAAAACAATTTTTAACATCATTATTTCTGTACTAGTTACCAATACATGATCTGTAAATAAAGAATTATATTATTAACATGTTTATTTATTTTTTCTACCAACCTACAATAAGCATTTGATAGTAATACAGAATCACTGAAATTATGATTTTAAATAATGAGATAGGTTTATAGGTATACTAGTGCTGTTGTCCGCGACTTTGTACGCGTAGATTTTCATATAAACTTTTAACCCTTTTTCCTCACTTAATTCGGCCCCTGCGCAAAATATAATAGCCTATACTTAAATCTGGTCATAGCTAAGCATATTCGTGAAAACCGCATTTAAATCCGTCTAGTGGTTTAGGAGATGTGCGTGGTCAAACAAATAAACAGACAAAATTCCAAAAACTTTCCTAACGTGTTCAGTTGCTTATTTTTTGTGTTTTTTTTTTTGATATCTCGCAACAGTTTTTTTTCTTCTTTTTTTATACTTAATACAATTTTAAACTTTTACCCCATGACACGCTATTATTGCAAAATAACGCTAATTAAATGGTTATTGTCCTTAAACTACGACTCAACCGAATCTATTCTCACAATCGTAACATAGCTAGTTACTTGTTGCTTTTCCAATCGCATTGTCTCTGTCATACTACTCTCATCAATCCCAACCCAATCCTATCCCTCCCTCCCTCCTCATTACTTACTTACATTTATTCCCAGAAATTATATTGTTTATAATTGTATAATTATAATATATCAACCTTCAAATCGTAATTTTTTGTTAAATATGATTAATTCTTTTTCATTTAGTTTTTTTCTCCAAATTTAGCTTATATGATTAAGTTTGTATTTTTGCCTAAGACTTACCAATATGTTATATTACCATTGTTATTTGTTTGGCACCGGCGGAGGGCCCTGGTATGCCATTACACAGGGTAAACCTAGTTTGGGTACCAAGGTCATCCTACCAGGATTGTCAATTAGGACATTTAAATGCATGCTTTATATGGTGATAAAATGATGTTTGTGTATGCTCAATAAATTATTCTTATTCTTATCTCTACGTTTTTATTTTAATGTGTAGATTAGAAAACTATTAGAAATCCGTCACAATAAGTAAAACCCCAATCAGACAGAACAAAGGACGTTGACTATGGAAACCTCAGATGAAAACAAATACCATTGTGTTTTGAAGTTCCCAGAACTCGCAGAAGTTTGCTGTTGGCATGAGATCGTGATATCACAAACAGACGCTATTAACTGCGAGTATTTTTGGCATAACTACAAAATGACTATCTATCACTACTAACAAGGCAAGTTGAAAAAAAAAGCTTGTAATAATATATTTATTTTTAAACATGACATCCAAAACACTAGTGTATTAAAACTGTTTATTACAGTATTCCGATCAAAAGGCGGCAAAGTAAAGCCCATTCGCCAGATAAGTAGGGGTTTGAGTAGGCGTTTCCATTTGAAAATTCGTCTCGACCTTGTCTCAACCGAAAAATGTCCTCATAAAAGAAGTAGCGAATAAACGTAAAACGCAGACCGACACGTAAGTAATTTTTAACCGACTACAAAATTAAAAAAACTGTTTATAAAATACTAGCCGTCCGCCCCGGCTTCGCACGAGTGTAAGCTCGGCCTTCGGCCTCGCTACAAAATATAATATAGCCTATGTCACCCGGGGATAGTGTAGCTTCCCAACAGTGAAAGAATTTTTCAAATCGGTTCAGTAGTTTCGGAGCCTATTCATTACAAACATACAAAAATAGGTACAAATCTTTCCTCTTTATAATATTAGTGTAGAAGTGTAGATAGTGTAGATTATATATTATAATGCCATAGGTGGCAAACAAGATGGCCGCCTGATGCTAAGCGATCACCGTCGCCTATGGTGTGTGGTTAGTGGTTGGTTTTAATGTTTGTTACTTCTGAACTCAGTCATTTATAGCATCAGCTTGAGCCACTTGATGCATTACAGTGTAGATCTGTCAGAATTTTCGACGATCCCAAGCTCACTGAACACCTAGAGCCGCTCAGCATGCGCAGAGACGTTGGGTCTCTGTGTTTTTTATCGCATTTACAACGGGGTTCTGAAGAACTGTTCGATCTGATGCCAGCATCGCGGTTTTATCATTGTACCAGCCGCCACCGCCTGAATGTTCATCGACATATCATAGATCGGTGGATATCGCAACACTGTGCATTTTACGCGTTCCTTTTTGCCTCACACCTGCAATTTGTGCGGCCTCTTCCTCCTGCGGCATTTCCGAATAGCTTTAATATGGGGTTCTTCAAAAGGGCTGTTAATAGAGTCTTTAAGGGTCGGCAACGTATCTGTGATGCCCCTGGTGTTGCAGGTATCCATAGGCGACGGTGATCGCTTACCATCAGGCGGCCCGTCTGCTTGTTTGCCACCTATGGCATAAAAAATATATGTAATAAAATATATTATATATTATTTTATAATATATAAAATTTTATAAACAGTTTTTTAATAGTAATAGGCTTGCGTTTGACCGCCAACTCGCTGATGTTATGCGATGCTGCGTAAGAATCCAATGAGACTGAAAGTTTAGTGTAGTTATACTTTTATATTGATCCCACAGAAATTTCGTCAAAATTAGTTCAGCCGTTTTCGATCGAAAATTCATTTATACTGTCATGCAAGTAAACGAAATCGCGTATACTACTTATTTTGAAGTTGGGTTTTTAAATCGATAATTAAGATAGAAACTATTGCAGGTCTAAAGATACAACCAAATCGAGAACCCCCCTTTTATGAAGTCGCTTAAAAAGGGTCCCTAAGGTTCCAGTGTTTAAGAAGAGTTTTGTAGTTTTTTTTTGTCGTTCGTCTACAGTGGATCGTGGCGATGCCCACTAAGATCAATTGTTGAAGGTAAGAACGGCATTAAGATGAGGTATAAGATGCAGCTTTATATTTACGCTTCGGTTAACAGACTCGAGATAAATGGAAGGGTTTTTCGGCGACTTTCAAAACTTACCGACATAAGCCCTGAGCCCCTGATCAATATAACTTCATGATACACAGATTAGTTGAAGTGGCAATGGGCAGGCCACATCGCTCGAAGAACTGATGACCGATGGGGAAGAAAGGTTCTTGAGTGGAGACCAGGAACCGGAAGACGCAGCGTAGGTAGGCCTCCCACTAGATGGACCGACAACATTGTGAGTCGCGGGCATCCAGTGGATGCAGATGGCAGGATGTAGTTTAGTGTGGAGGTTAAAGGGGAGGCCTATGTTCAGCAGTGGATGTCTTCTGGCTGATGATGATGATGACCCAGATGAGAAAAGAAAAAGATAATAACTATTCCAAAAACTATACTAAGTTTAAGTTTTAGCTGACGGCTGCATTACCGTCCGACTCGCACTTGGCCATTGTTTATTATTTGTTGTTATACTTTAGAGTGTGTACAGTACTATAATAATCATGCCAAGTTTGACGATTGTACGTATTACCGCTTTTATACGGCGTTTTTCTATAGGCGGAAACTTGTAATTGGCCCAGTCACCAAATCTATTTTTAAGTTTATACTATTAGGTTGTAAGTTTCCCTAAAAATGACAAAATAAAATAAAATACTAGAGCAAATACAAAAAATACTTTAAATAAATACGTTTGTTGTATGGCCCTTTAGTTTATACTTTTTTAAAGTTATATGATTATTTACGGGATATTTACCGTGGTAAGGTTGTGGAAGGAGCTCCCGATATTTCGGCGCAGTCTTCCCGTGAACATGGTGCATGTAACTGCGCCGAAATATCGGGAGCTCCTTCCACAACCTTACCACGGTAAATATCCCGTAAATAATCATATAACTTTAGTGAACAACCGTGATAGTTTAAAACAGTGTTTATACTTTTTTAGTTTATTTATATTATTTCTTCGGTCATCCGCCGTAACATTACATATTCGTTAAAAGTTTCAACTGGTTATCTATTACAGTTCAAAAGATATAGCCATTAAAAGGTATCTAATTACAAGTACTTTTGTGGATTTTACGGACTATATTCTGCTTTTACAAACTCTTGCGTCGCTGAGAGAACGCTTCTGACAGCTGCAATAATATTTTAAAAATTACCTAATGAAAACATCTTCTTTTAATGTTTTACTGTAGTAGTACGTATATCGGCTACCAGCAACTATCTTACGTCCCAAAAGTAAACAAAGTGATCACAATTTCCTGTTTTTGTTAGCTTTTTTTATGGCAACTGTGAGAAGCATTCTTATAGAGGCCGCACTTTAGGCATGCCACTTTCACGGTTGCCAACCATATTTCGGCCATACTGATACTCCTCCTACATCATAGAATGAAGGTACATATTCGAACGTACTACCTTCATTTCTATGCTTTACTCTGTAATGTATACAGGTAATAATGACTCTTGTATGCCAAATGAAGGTGAGTTTGGGGATACTAAAACTCCTTGCTTGAAAATATGGACTGGCTTTCAAACGTCATAGTGTGTTATACACTGAAGTGAGAATTTTTTTCGTTTGTGGTGTATAGAGCTGAAAGTTTCTGTCAGGCGCTTGGTTTGCAATAGTTTTTTTATGTCATTGTTGGCAAAAACTCCGTCAGGCGCTTCTGTGGCATTCGTTTTTAGGGTTCCGTAGCCCGACAAGGAACCCTTATAAAAAATGTTTAAATAAGAACGGCTGTCAAGGTATTTTTGTAAGAAATTTGTTGTAGCCTGTGACGCGGAGTTCGACGCGTTGACATACGATAAATAAGAATGTTCAACCCACAGCCTAGGCATAGCTACTACGTAGAAAGTATCTGGTTCAACCTCAAATCTGTCGCAATGTCTTGGCGACAGAGTTTCCTTCTCATTTCCGTTCTATTTACTTCTCTTTTCTGTGGCTAACACTATAGCCTTATACATATTCTCCACGTCGCCCATAATCTACCAAAACACCCGTCCCCGCCCATTCCCACCCCTACATAGCCTCAAGCATACGTTGATTTGCCACAGAACACAGAAACTTATGTTGTATAAATTGTAAACTACTAAAGCAGGATAGCCTATTATCTAGTTATATCCTTACGTGTACGAGCTGTACACGAAATACTCACTATGATTAACTGAATCCAATGGGCACCCAAGACACAGGCTTTCTTGTCTAGTTGAGGCCCGGAGCCTTCGACCCGGAGTTTTACGAATTATTCTTAGCCTTAACCACTGTAAATTGTAACTTACCCAGATCTAAGATAACTTACTATTAGGTTTCGAAACTTACTAAGGCTTAGATGTGAATAAAGTTTCATTATTTTATCATTATTACATCACTCGGGAACACTAAGGAACAGAAGCTCATTCCACATTCTGCAGGTGTAAGGCAAGAAAGATCGTATCAGCACAGTGTGCGACTTCCCCAAATCAATTAAATGTGGATTTTGGCGGTGGCGGCTAGTGTGGTGGAAAAACTGCGATACCGGCAAATATATAGTAAGATCCAATCTACCTACGCATGCTGGTAGGTCGCATCTCTCTAGTTTCGTCGGCAATTTATAAAGCGTCAAGGGGCATAAGTTGATCCTTGGGTGCTCCGTTCTAAAGATAAGATCAGTACTCCACGTATGAAGTCGGACTAGCGTTTAGAGATGATGATGTTTTTTATAACGTGCAACGCACCTGCCAGTGCTTTTCCTCGAGCCTATAGCAATCACCTCGCTGGATGCTCGCTCATAGAACTAAAACTATCAGAATCAGAAACACGGTGACATCTTATCATTTACCTTTTGAAAATATTGTTCTTGGTTCTATAGACGCTTACTTCACCTCACATATGATAATTAAAAATGTTCTAAGGAAAAAATGCTACACTTTTACTAGCTTTTTAAAGTTTAGATTGGCCGCCTCCTTGCACGGAAACAAACAAAGTATCTTGTTAGTAAGTCCAGATTAACAAATCCAGGCTAACATATTAAAATAAACTGTTTTCATTACATACTCGTATTTTTTTACTATCACATTGCAACTGTCAAACGTATTATCTCGGATATTATATATATTATTATAATACTGTACAGTACCTAACAATATTCTGCGTACTATGTGCCCCGCCCCCTGCCACTTCAACTTGCTAATCCGGTGGGCTATGTCGGTAACTTTCGTTCGTCTATGGATCTCCTCAATTCTGATTCGATCTCGTAGAGAAACCCCGAGCATATCCCTCTCCATAGCTCGTTGTGCGACTTTGAACTTGCTAATGAGGCCCATAGGAGAGACCACGTTTCAGTTCCGTATGTCATCACTGGCAACACACACTGGTTAAAGACTTTCGTCTTAAGGCACTGAGGTATTTTGGAACAGATGGCCGATGGGGCCGAAAGGTTCTCGAATGGAGACCACGGACTGGTAAGCGCAGCATAGGACGTCCGCAGAAAGTAGACCGCAGGAAAACGCTGGATGCAGGCCGCTTCCAACCGGCCCTTTTGGAAATCGATGGGGAGGCCTATGTCCAGCAGTGGCCGTCCTATGGCTGAAATGATAATGATGATGATGACCTAATAATATTGTATATTTGACATTTAAAAAAGTTTACTGATTATTTATATAATCTAATTTTTGTTTAAAGCTTAAGTGGCTATGCATTTATGCCAGCCCTATTTTATATCGCTTATTTTACAATCAAAACGGACTAAAGGGCCTACCTTGAACAAAAAGTTTCAGCCAGCCAAACTCCGAAAACATGCGAATGGAATAGTCAAAGCCTAAACTTGTAAATAGATCTGAAAATACAGCCATAGTTTCACCTTAGAAAATGTGACAAACATTTAACTAAGCAAATACCTTAGTCCGTTCGTACTAATCTAAACTTTGCGGCGTTTACTGCTCTTGTCAAAGAATATAAATATTGTTTTTATTACTTCTCGCTTCTTAGATCTTGCTCCTAAATATATTCTGTATAAAATAATATAAACAAATTTTTGACACACGGTCATCTGTGATAAGGTATGAAGCTTGCAGTGTGAATAAAAGCGCAATGTGTTTGGGAGGAACGTAAGTTTTATTTTATAAATCAGCACACAGCACACATAAATCTAGCTTTCGCCATACTTGTAAGACCACAGAGTAGAGAGAGGTTTATAGAGCGGCATACGTAGAGTTATAATAGACTACTCAATATTTATGTGGTTGGATTGGACCCGGGTACCTATGTTCTAAAACTGCGACCAGAACCACCGGAGGATGGGCAGCAGCGTCCTAATAGTACAAGATGAACGTACTGCGATCCCCAAGCCGCCTGCCAAGCGTGGGGATTATGGCAACATCCCTCTCTATGAGGGATGCCTTGTCCAACAGTGGACGTTAATTGGCTGATGATGATGTATGATGTATTGCCACTCCATTAACAATCTGACTCCAAACTAAGCTTTACTATAGCTGCCAAAGACTGATACATAAATAGTAAATATTTATTAAAATATATATTAACACCCAGGTATAGAACTGAACATTTATGTTTGTTGCCCTAGGTGGGAATCGAACCCTCGCCCCAAAGCGCAGAAGGCAGGTTCACATTGGATCAACGGGGCTATGTATAAATTACTATTATGTCGTCTCAAGAGAAGTTTTAGGCCATATCAAGTTAGGCTGGTGTCAAGTTGCGAGAGTCGTTACAAATGTCTAATTTATTTTGCAAAAAAACTAGACTAAGTAAATGCATTACCTTAATGGTAGTAATGGTTTTAGTATGTTTTAGGTTCCGATATTTTTAAGCGCTGCCCGATATGGATATCAGAGCCCTCACGAAATCTGGATTTTTGGCGTTCTGATTCTGTCAAATATAATTATCAACAGAAAGTTCCATTTCTGTAATAAATAGGTCAGTATTTGTTATTGAAAAGAATGGCTTCAAATTTTGGAAAACTAAACATATCATTTATTACCTCCAATTTACAAAAATAGTAGTCTCGCGAAGATGGTTTGAGAGTGGATTTCGCTAAATTGCCGAGTTACTGCCGTGATGAGTAATTGCAGAGTTAGTAAAACGAGGTTTACTGTTCCGAATACGATATATTTATAATGCACAACTTAATAAAAATAGAAAATTAACATAAACTTAAATATCAACTAAAACTTAAAATAATTAATCTATACGTACCTACCTATATTACACAAATAAAATAATTAAAAAGGACTAATCTAAAAGCCCCTCGGTGGAGAAAAAAGTGGCCAGGATGCTGGCAGCATTGCCACGTTGGATGGCAATACAATTCTTTTGGCCAAAGTAGGCGCCATCTTTCTGGTCACCTGTCGCCTTGTTTTATATTCGTCTTCACAATTGTATTATGGCTTTATTTTTCGTTTCATGCCCAAAAATCCAGATACCAAAAATGAATAAACCACGTTAAGCTAAGTAGCTAAAATAACGAAACCTTCAACCTTCAGTAACGCAATCTCTCACAAAATGATAAATTAAACGCAAAAATTCATTAAAATAGTAACACTACTCTGGCCCAGCTCTTCATTATAGAAGAGCTTCATTATCCTTGGACGAGTGTATGTTTTCACTGCTCTATTTGTTGTGTCTTTTCGTGAACGTTATAGTTGATTAAAAACTTTATGCATATTTATGATGAATTGTTAGGAAATAAGTTGATTGAATCAGGCGTTACTTTGCGGAAGTCCATCTTAAAAAAAAAAACTGATGATTTTCTATTGTAATTCCGCTTCTACGTCGCTTCAAGTACAATAAGGTATTTGGGATAAATTTTACTCCGTAAATATTTGTTAATGAAGTTAATTTAATTGGGTAAATTTTGCCTAACCTAATATAATATATTAATTACATAAAAACGTAAATTAACCTAACCTGAAACAAAATTAATTAATTCTGAAATCTTATTTAATTTAAAAATTATATTAATGAAGTAAATAAAATTAAGTTAAATTTTGCCTAACCTGAAATAAAATAATATATTAATTAATAAATAATAAATACATGAGTAAATTAATCTAACCTGAAACAAAATTAATAATTAATTCTGAAATATGATTTAAAATGATATATGTTTTTTTATTTGAGTTTTGAATAGGAAACGCGTCAGTTTATTAAACTACTAGTTTTATATTAGTCTTCTCTTGCCTACATAATATAAAATAAAGTCGCTTTCCGCGTCTGTCTGTATGTATATCCGCTAACTCCTCCCAAACCACATAACGGATTTTGATGCGGCACCATCAATAGATAATTTTTCATGGAAGGTTTACCTGTATATGTAATAAAACTTTCGGATTGCTAGTTCTTAGTAATAAAACAAACATATTGTATGATAGATATGATTCTATGATCTTGGTTATTATCATTTTACATAATTTTAAACGGCCAGAACAATCATTTACCAACGTTTAAAAAAAATTGCAGCAAAAATAATTACTAAATAATAATTATGGCGCAGTTTTTTTAATCTTCATGCGATCCTATAAAATAGCAACACGCAAATTGCTTTATATTATTAGCAATGTTATTCTAAAATTAATGCAGTGTTTTTTTTTAATTTTCTCTTAGTGATTTTTATCTTGATAACGTTGAAATGATGCGTACCTCTAGCTGCCTCTCAAAGAAAAATTAGAGCAACAAGCTTCATTTCTTTTTGCTGCTCTGAAGTAACACAGTAAAATATAGGTCAATCGTGACTGGGTAAAAATCTCGATTTGAATGAAAAAAATATTTTTGGGACTTAAATACTTAACACATACACGGAACTAATCTTTTTCAAAGTTCATTGGCTCACTTTTACATCTTTTACTATGGTGTATAAAATCGCGAAAAAATATCAACTGGTCCTTACATTTCGTCGAGTGTTAATGTCACATTTGTAAGGAGCAGTTGATTATTATTTCCATTATTACAGAAGATTCAGTTTCATTCATATTGCAAAGTTTGTTAATAATGTTGACTACCTTGGTTGCCTTTCTGTGTGCCCTGCATAAGCTTTTCTATAGGTCGTTTTGGTAGAAACTTTTATTTTCTTTTGAAGACGTGCCTTCTTTATCCCACCTTTCTATTGCTATGCTATCAGTCTCGGTCAATGTTTTTTTAACAGCATGACCAACAGCTTATTTACAAATGTTTTATAGATATATCTAAATAGATACATAAAGCCAATTACAGGTCATCACGGATAGAAATATAGTTTAAAATAGAAATATATTAATAGAAATATAATTTACTAGCCGTCCGCCCCGGCTTCGCACGAGTGTAAGCTCGGCCTTCGGCCTCGCTACAAAATATAATATAGCCTATGTCACCCGGGGATAGTGTAGCTTCCCAACAGTGAAAGAATTTTTCAAATCGGTTCAGTAGTTTCGGAGCCTATTCATTACAAACATACAAACATACAAACATACAAAAATAGGTACAAATCTTTCCTCTTTATAATATTAGTGTAGATTACACTAGAAATTCATCAATAAAACAGTTTTGAAAATGGACTTCCGCAAAGTAACGCCTGATTCAATCAACTAGAAATATAGTATCAACAATATCGAAGAGTTAACACTGAGAATACAATAAATACATAATGAAAAGAAAAACATAATTGAAAACTTATATAATACAATTTAATTAAACAATTCACTGCTCAACAACCGCCTAGCCAATGCAATGTTCGTACAGAATAACTCTAAGCCTATTCGCTTATCAATAGAATTAAAGGTATTGCTCACTCGAAATGATGTAATGATCTCACGGTCTCATTGGTCGCGATCCGCGTCCCGTGGAAATCGGGGCTTCAACACGCAACGTTGATAATTAATAGTGTCGACCCATCTTGCTCTTTGGCCAACAGAAAATTAATGATACAGATTTTCACAGTGTCAAGCTTCAATCATTAATTCTGTGACGAACAGAAGTAATATGTAAAATTTTCTAAATTAGTGCGTAATAAATGTAAATTTGTTATAGGTACGAAACAGTTTGTTATGACAAAGTGGCAATTTTAGCCAAACACGAGGTACTCGTAAATGCTGCGTAATGCCTGTACAGATTCACGCGTAATGGTGCCATAAAACTGAAAAATAAGAAAATATTGCATTAGGTAAAAATCTGATCTGAGATATCATATATTCAATGAGAATTAAAAAAAAACTGGGATTATTGCACACATGGTCATGAGACCCCAAACTAAGCAAAGCTAGTAATATGGCTGCCAGAGACTGACATACATACATATTTATTTTTAAATACATACATAGAATACATCCGTAATATACTGGGACCGTACTGGAACTAACTCGCTACTGTCCGAATTGAAGGGGAATAATCTGAAGAGATTTACATACTAAGGGAGTACGATAGGGATGAATTTTTACGCCAATTCTTTTTTTTTTTTCAATTTATTTAAGGATCAACATACAGTATACAACAAAATATAAAACTAGAAAATAGACTATGAAAAAAAAAATTGCTAGTTGTAATACCAGCGTCGTTGACCACGGATTAGTATATAAAATATATACTCGGAAGCAATCATTACTATAGCTCTGGAGTCAATGGACAACTTATCAACAACGCTATGAGGTACGCTGATGACACAGTCTCCATGGCATCAAGTCGTTCGCCTGATGGCTCTTCACGCTTGCCCATAACTGCTCAACGCCACTCAGAATTTTGAACTTCAACAGTCCAAAACCCTGGATGGCAATGCACTGCGCTCGTCACCCCGAGATATAAGATGTCAAATCTCTGTGTGCCCTGTAATTTCACTGGAAACATTGCCCTTTAATCCGAAACACAGTAGTGTTTGCACACTACTGCTATGTTGTTAATGTTACCAAAGTTAAGTAAATGGTAATTTCCAACAAGCTTAATCTCCAATATATCCAGAACTGACTGCCAACCTTCACTAGTTGGAGATAAACTAGAAGAGCAATTTAAAGAAGAAAGAAGCAAGAAATAAAGCTGAATTCTACAGGCTTGACTTTCACGGCGTCGTGCGGCCTTGGTGTGGCTGAAGTGTCAGCTTCTCGCGGCCAAGCCTTTCTATAGCGTCTAGCTTTCTCGTATATTTTTTTAGCTTCTACTGTTACGTAATTATAATTTTACAAGACGACATGCTACATACTCTGTATTTTACATGTGTAATTTACATAAAGTTTTATCTGTCACAGTTGCTACCTCACTGACGCTGTTATATAACAGCATCAGTGAGGTAGCAACTCAGGTCAAGTCTATTACAAAAAGGGTAAATTCAAATTTAAATTATTTAATTATTCGATTGAATATTAAAAATTAAGTAACGAATATTCTTTACAAAAATTAAGTACCCATACCACATATTACAAAAACACGTTTTTTTATATAGAATAAGTGGCAAACAAGTTACGGTCCACCTGATGGTAAGTTGTCACCGCTGCCTATAGACACCTACATACCCGGGGCATTGCCAGTGCGTTGCCTACCTTTGAGGACTCTATTCACGATAAAAAAAGGTTTAAAAATTAGTGCAACAATCGGCGGTCTCATGATAGATACCATTGCCTCGCAAAATTTTATCGAGATCGGTTAAGCCGTTTAGCCGTGATTATGTAGCAAACAGACAGACAGACAGACAGAGTTACGGTTCGCGCAAAACTTTATGAGCCCTCTGAAGTTAGGCCCAGTGGCTGCGCAGTACGCATATTATAGGTATCCGAGGGACTTTACAGGGCGTCGGGGAGGCCTCGGGCCTAACTTCAGAGGGCTCATAAAGTTTTGCGCGAACCGTACTTTCGCATTTATAATATTAGTGTGGATGTGGTATGAACAATAAAGAGTTTATCTATCTATCTACTTCTAAATAAGTTAATGTGATGTTACATAAAAATGCTTTTTTTTAAACCGTTTATCGAGCCGCACTCGGCAGCACTGTCCCCAGCTGTCTTGTCCCACGCAATATCTGTCTAAGCCAAGTATCATTGCGTAATTGTACAGTCAGGACGTGGATGTTTTGATACGAAATGGGACATAATGCTGAACAGTATCTATAATTTTAAGGTAAAGGACCTACGGAATATTATACCTACTTACGTTTACTGCGTATCAGACGCTGTTGCTTTATAAGTATCTTTTTAATGCTTTTTGAAGTGAAAACTTCTTTAGGCACTTTTTGGGTGAACAAAAATCACAGAACTCGCGGCATCGTCACGCTGTTACAGAATACATACAATACTCGTCGAGCGCTTGGCCGAAGCGCTCGACGAGTCAACACGTCCTGAGGATGCCTCGTGAAGAGGCGAAACACGTGTCGACAAAGTGCACTAAGGAAACGGGTATAATTTATTACTTTTTTAAATTCAATTAAAATACATGTCATTTCAATTAATATATATTTTATGTTTCAGAATTAATACATTTTTGTTTTCAGATATAATATTATCATATTTCATGTGTCAGAATTAATTAGTTTTTGTTTCAGATTACTTTAATAATTTTATAATTAAAAATAATTCAGAATTAATAAATTTTTGTTTCAGGTTATGTTAATTTTCAATTTATGTAATCAATATTTTATATCAGGTTGGGCAGGGTTGGGCTCAGTAGAGTTGGCATTATCAACAAATATTTAACAGTTAAATTTGTCACAAATTCCTTATTGTACTTGGGGCGACGTGGAAGCGGAATTACACTAGAAATTCATCAGAAAAACAGTTTTGACAATACCGTGTATTTTAAAACAGCACCATCTCTCGTGAATAGGTGAATTACTACTTAATTTTTCACTTCAGCTGACGTGCAGTCAGCTGAAGTGAAAAATTAAGTCTTAATCAGCTGCTGTGAAAAACATAATTGAAAACTTATATCATACCAATTTAATTAAACAATTCACTGCTCAACAACCGCCTAGCCAATGCAATGTTCGTACAGAATAACTCTAAGCCTATTCGCTTATCAATAGAATTAAAGGTATTGCTCACTCGAAATGATGTAATGATCATGATCGTGATGTTGTCTCATTGGTCGCGATCTAATCGTTTTGGTCCCGTGGAAATCGGGGCTTCAACACGCAACGTTGATAATTAATAGTGTCGACCCATCTTGCTCTTTGGCCAACAGAAAATTAATGATACAGATTTTCACAGTGTCAAGCTTCAATCATTAATTCTGTGACGAACAGAAAGAATATGTAAAATTTTCTAAATTAGTGCGTAATAAATGTAAATTTGTTATAGGTACGAAGCAGTTTGTTATGACAAAGTGGCAATTTTAGCCAAACACGAGGTACTCGTAAATGCTGCGTAATGCCTGTACAGATTCACGCGTAATGGTGCCATAAAACTGAAAAATAAGAGAAAATTGCATTAGGTAAAAATCTGATCTGAGATATCATATATTCACTGAGAATAAAAAAAAAACTGGGACATTATTGCACACATGGTCATGAGACCCCAAACTAAGCAAAGCTTGTAATATGGCTGCCAGAGACTGATATACATACATATGTATTTTTAAATACATACATAGAATACATCCGTAATATACAGGGACCGTACTGGAACTAACTCGCTACTGTCCGAATTGAAGGGGAATAATCTGAAGAGATTTACATACTAAGGGAGTACGATAGGGATGAATTTTTACGCCAATTCTTTTTTTTTTCAATTTATTTAAGGATCAACATACAGTATACAACAAAATATAAAACTAGAAAATAGACTATGAAAAAAATATTTGCTAGTTGTAACCAGCGTCGTTGACCACGGATTAGTATATAAAATATATACTCGGAAGCAATCATTACTATAGCTCTGGAGTCAATGGACAACTTATCAACAACGCTATGAGGTACGCTGATGACACAGTCTCCATGGCATCAAGTCGTTCGCCTGATGGCTCTTCACGCTTGCCCATAACAGCTCAACGCCACTCAGAATTTTGAACTTCAACAGTTCAAAACCCTGGATGGCAATGCACTGCGCTCGTCACCCCGAGATATAAGATGTCAAATCTCTGTGTGCCCTGTAATTTCACTGGAAACATTGCCCTTTAATCCGAAACACAGTAGTGTTTGCACACTACTGCTATGTTGTTAATGTTACCAAAGTTAAGTAAATGGTAATTTCCAACAAGCTTAATCTCCAATATATCCAGAACTGACTGCCAACCTTCACTAGTTGGAGATAAACTAGAAGAGCAATTTAAAGAAGAAAGAAGCAAGAAATAAAGCTGAATTCTACAGGCTTGACTTTCACGGCGTCGTGCGGCCTTGGTGTGGCTGAAGTGTCAGCTTCTCGCGGCCAAGCCTTTCTATAGCGTCTAGCTTTCTCGTATATTTTTTTAGCTTCTACTGTTACGTAATTATAATTTTACAAGACGACATGCTACATACTCTGTATTTTACATGTGTAATTTACATAAAGTTTTATCTGTCACAGTTGCTACCTCACTGACGCTGTTATATAACAGCATCAGTGAGGTAGCAACTCAGGTCAAGTCTATTACAAAAAGGGTAAATTCAAATTTAAATTATTTAATTATTCGATTGAATATTAAAAATTAAGTAACGAATATTCTTTACAAAAATTAAGTACCCATACCACATATTACAAAAACACGTTTTTTTATATAGAATAAGTGGCAAACAAGTTACGGTCCACCTGATGGTAAGTTGTCACCGCTGCCTATAGACACCTACATACCCGGGGCATTGCCAGTGCGTTGCCTACCTTTGAGGACTCTATTCACGATAAAAAAAGGTTTAAAAATTAGTGCAACAATCGGCGGTCTCATGATAGATACCATTGCCTCGCAAAATTTTATCGAGATCGGTTAAGCCGTTTAGCCGTGATTATGTAGCAAACAGACAGACAGACAGACAGAGTTACGGTTCGCGCAAAACTTTATGAGCCCTCTGAAGTTAGGCCCAGTGGCTGCGCAGTACGCATATTATAGGTATCCGAGGGACTTTACAGGGCGTCGGGGAGGCCTCGGGCCTAACTTCAGAGGGCTCATAAAGTTTTGCGCGAACCGTACTTTCGCATTTATAATATTAGTGTGGATGTGGTATGAACAATAAAGAGTTTATCTATCTATCTACTTCTAAATAAGTTAATGTGATGTTACATAAAAATGCTTTTTTTTAAACCGTTTATCGAGCCGCACTCGGCAGCACTGTCCCCAGCTGTCTTGTCCCACGCAATATCTGTCTAAGCCAAGTATCATTGCGTAATTGTACAGTCAGGACGTGGATGTTTTGATACGAAATGGGACATAATGCTGAACAGTATCTATAATTTTAAGGTAAAGGACCTACGGAATATTATACCTACTTACGTTTACTGCGTATCAGACGCTGTTGCTTTATAAGTATCTTTTTAATGCTTTTTGAAGTGAAAACTTCTTTAGGCACTTTTTGGGTGAACAAAAATCACAGAACTCGCGGCATCGTCACGCTGTTACAGAATACATACAATACTCGTCGAGCGCTTGGCCGAAGCGCTCGACGAGTCAACACGTCCTGAGGATGCCTCGTGAAGAGGCGAAACACGTGTCGACAAAGTGCACTAAGGAAACGGGTATAATTTATTACTTTTTTAAATTCAATTAAAATACATGTCATTTCAATTAATATATATTTTATGTTTCAGAATTAATACATTTTTGTTTTCAGATATAATATTATCATATTTCATGTGTCAGAATTAATTAGTTTTTGTTTCAGATTACTTTAATAATTTTATAATTAAAAATAATTCAGAATTAATAAATTTTTGTTTCAGGTTATGTTAATTTTCAATTTATGTAATCAATATTTTATATCAGGTTGGGCAGGGTTGGGCTCAGTAGAGTTGGCATTATCAACAAATATTTAACAGTTAAATTTGTCACAAATTCCTTATTGTACTTGGGGCGACGTGGAAGCGGAATTACACTAGAAATTCATCAGAAAAACAGTTTTGACAATACCGTGTATTTTAAAACAGCACCATCTCTCGTGAATAGGTGAATTACTACTTAATTTTTCACTTCAGCTGACGTGCAGTCCTATGACTGATGTGTTTTTTTTCTCAAGGTGCGCTCGTATAAAACACCCTAATATTAATAAAAATCTAGCCTATTAAGTAATTATATTAAAGCTTTGACATTAGCTGGTTTCTACCTACAAGAGATGATTCAAAGCGTCCGAAATACATCTGCGCTTGTGGTTAGCCACAAATAGGCTGATTCGGGGCCCTTCAGATGCGGTCAGTTTTTTTTGCAAATATGTTGGTTAACACCTATATATGTTGGTCTTAACAGACGAGAAAAGCAGGGGATTATCAATCATCAGGAATGATTGTGATCGCTGGATACAGATAACTGGAGATTTGCCGTAAATGTGAAAAAAAAAGGCTCTTTATTGTATTATTGTCCTAAACTTGTGTTTTTCGAGTGTTAATGTGTAATGATGGTGGATTGTTTTCTTGAACGTGTTTGAGTGTAGGCAAGTGATATAATTAGGTGAAATATCAATTTTCTTGTTGTTTCCAAAATTTCACAGAAACCTGTAGTAAAGTCTCCACCACTTTACTAGGGCATGTCTTGGACTTGACCGTGACTTACTTTGCTTGACTGTGACTATGACTTGCTTCACGCTATTTAATACCTCGTGTTTTTTTATGCCATGGCATACAAATTGACGGATCGCCTAATGGTAAGCGATCACCGTCGCCTATGGATACTTGCAACACCAGTGCATCACAGATACGTTGCCGACCCTTAAAGACTCTATTAACAGCCCTTTTGAAGAACCCCATAATATAGTTACTCGGAAATGCCGCAGCATCGTTCCACAAATAGCAGGTGTTAAGCAAAAAAGATCGCGTAAAACGCAAAGTGTGCGATTTCCACCGATCTATGATATGTGACTGAACTTTCAGGCGGTGGCGGCTGGTGAGATGATAAAACCGCGACGCTGGCATCAAATCGAACAGTTCTTCAGTTTATTGCTCGCTATAAATGCGATAAAAGACACAAAGAGACGCAACGTCTCTGCGCATGCTGAGTGGCTGAGCTCTAGGTGTTCAGTGAGTATCCATGGTCATGAAAAAGACAGTTAACTGCGAGCAGAATAATCGTTTACGACCACGCCTGGCTTGTAGTGTTAGCTCACAAACGCCAAAGAAGACACATTCAAGCCTATAATTCTAACTTAAACTTCTAGGCCATATACAGGGTCACAAGAAAAGATTATACTCAGCCGAAAGGAAGTCGTTGTAATGAACATTATTTACGTTGTACTGTACGTTTTTTTTAACCCTAATTCTTAAATAACTGGCCATAAAGAGCATGTCGAGACACGCATATGGCCTACCATAGCCAAGGCCTATTTTTACAAAACCATAGTTTTGTAGCCAAAATGATATTATTGTGATTAGATCACTAATGATTATGATATGGTTTAGGACAGCTAAACAATATTTTTTTGGTTGGTTATTTTTTCGCAATTTCAGGGTTGATCCTAATAAAAAGATGTTCGTAAAATATAATGTAGAATGATTATCATTCTTGCTACACTTTGGCTCAGTACCAGTTCTGTATAACCCCACAGACTTATAAATGAAAGACAAACATTTCTCCGACTTCTGTTTGCTTTAACTTTTGTTAAGGTAAAGAAATACCTCTAAAGTGTTGATCTTACATTCTTCTTTGGTATTGTACTACGTCTTACTTAGTAAATTAAATTTAAGTTATGTGATAGAAGTTTAGCAAACAGCCGATTCTAATGAATAATTTTATGCTGGATGTTGCTAAGCTCCGAGTTTTATGTATATTTGTGGTCCCTTCCAGCTGTGAAACTTCATCCTATCCCTGGGGTAGAGGCAGATGAACTCCGTGACTGAGATGGGCACGAAGAGCGAGTGAACATTTTGACGTTGGCATTTTTGGTGACTCATTACAATTTTTTTAATATAACTACATAGTTGTTAATATATAATTAAGAATAATTAAATACCGGGTATTCTTCTTGATTAATTTAACTTTATTACCGGGTATAATAGCTGATGCTATAGCAGGAAGCTTTTTTCGCGCATAGAGTGTTTTAGAACTTTTTTCTTTATGACAGATTGGCCAGTCAAGTTGAAACTCAATGTAGTTTCAGACTTACACAGTGTTATCAGTAAGTAAAGGTACATACATACATGTTATGATTGTCTGACCAAAAACTCGGCAACCACCAGGATTCCAACCTGCAACGATCCGAGTTAACGCACCCATTGCTCTACCAACTGAGCTAAGATATATGCTTGAAAGTCATCGAAAAACTAGAATTACCAACCAACTATGCGTTGCATGTATACGATTAAGACATATTTCTGAATTACCCACCCTTGAACTTACCTTTGACAGGTTGACAGTTCTGACACACTGGCAGCCTTGACACGCGAACGTTGACTGACGGGACTGATGCGGTTATACAATAGTACTTTTAGATGTTACATGCGACTATAAAGGTGGATTATCTCTCTACATTCTAACTTATATTATAAAAACGAAAGTAACTCTGTCTCTGTCTGGTTGTTTGTCGCGTTATCACGGCTAAACGACTGAACGGATCTTAACGAATTTTGACAGGAAGATAGTGTGCATCATAAGGACGGACATAGGGTACTTTTGCCTGCAGAAATGCGGAAAAGCTGGAAAATCGCGAGTAACACCGAGGAATTCAACAAGTAACTATATAAACGCGAAAAATCACGAAATCTTGAAATCACTTAATGACTAATCACAAAATCTCGAAAACAATTTGATCTAGGAACAATGATGTTATAAAAAGTGCTTCTTTGACAAATCTCAAGTGTATTTCCGCTTCAATCTCGCATTAAAGTACAATTAATTATTTTACTCTGTTGAAATTTGTTAATGATGCTAATTTAGTCTAAGCTGAGACAAAGATTTATTATATAAAAGAGAAAATTAGCCTGCAACTTAATTATTTTGTTCATAAAGGTACACTAGAGTTTCATCAAAGATACAGTTTCGATGATTAACATCCCTAAAGTAACGCCTGATTCAATGAATGGTGTTATATATAACTCATTGCCTACGAAGCTGCTTGGCAGGTAGATAGCTTATGAAGGTGTAGGAAGTCCGCTGAGAAAGGATTGCAAAAGGGTCGAATTAAAAGGAACTAGCAGATGTATTGACGTGCATTGGGAGAGGCCTATGTCTGGCAGTGGACAGTTAAAGGCTGATGATGGTGATGATGACGATGAAAATGATCAAAAGAAGGTTATAGAGGACTTTGTATGAAAAGAAAGATGGTTATAGAGGACTTTGTATGTAGCTACGCGAACAAATTCGCTTACTGCCTTCTTCTTTGTTTCATGACTCACCTTCATGGTGGTCACTCCAAAACTACTTGATTAATGAAGCTAAAAAGCAGATAGATTCCTAGAAGTCCAATAAGAAAGGATTTTGTGAAAGGGCTGAATTAAGAAGGAAAAAAGGGGGTTGAAGGTTTACTTATATGAAAATCTACGCGTACGAAGTCACGGACAACAGCTGGTAGGTATTATATCACAATAGTAATAATAATCACAGTCCGTTACCGATACTTATATGGGTGAACGTATGGACGTGATATTGTCTTTTGCACAACTTTTTTTTACTTTAGTGATTAAAGTCAATTGAAAAATGTACCTATTGGCACAGACTTGTGTCTATTGCCTTCATGCACGTGATCCCTATGTGTATTTCAATGTCACATGTGAAGTTCTATATCATCTATACTTATAATAAAATTTGTCGTACAGTTTTTATTTGTACGTTCCACTGTTTTTTGAGCCTTTCGTGACTTCACTGAGTGGCTTCAACGGAAGATCAGCTCTGTTTGACAAACAGCATTATGCTGTTTTGTGACACAACTTCACTATAGGACTATAATTATATATACCTACTATGTTGTTTATGTTAAGTTATTGTTGCAAAATAAATATTTTTTTCTTTCTTTCTTTCTTCTTTCTATTGGATATGACCATGGATGTAACGTACTTAGATATGACTATGGAAAGTTATTGAGTGCGAATCACGATTGATTGAGGCTGCTTCATCAATTTTATTTAATTATTCTGTAAACAGGTGCGCCCCGTGGTTTCACTCGCGTTCTCAGGAACCGTATTTTTTCACGTATAAAAACATTTTTGTCACTTTTCGACCCTCCAACTATCTCTATGCAAAAAAATACGTCACTTCATCGCTCTGTTGCTGCGTGAAATAAGAACAAACAAACATTTTTCCGCATTTATAATAAATAGTATAGTATGATTTATTGTCAAAACTCTGAAATTGACAGAGTCAAACAAACCGAAAATCTAGATAAAAACACAATTCATTGTCCTGGCTTTTGATACTAAATCTGCGCTATACAGGCTGTTGATTTGACATTGACAATATTTGTGGTATATTAATGCTAAAAAAAATTGTTACTAACTTGGGTTCAATATCAGCAATAATTTCTTATCGAAAATAGTGATTTTCGTTAAGTAATCTATAACTATAGACTTATCTATACATATAAAAAAACGGAGAGATAAAAAAATCTGTAGTTGCGGGATATATATTTTATTTTATTTTTATTTTATTTTACATGGAAAACAAACAGCTGCTAACAAACACGGTAGATATAGGATGAAAAGTTACACAAAAGCCAAAAAGAAGTTTTCACTAATACAAACTAAAATAGTGTAAATGCCCCGTTGCATACCAACTTAGGCCTGGATAGATAGATAAAATTTGAACAGTAGTTTAGATAGTTGATAAGTAGTAAAGATATTTTAAGTTAAATTAACAGAAAATAAAATAAAAAAGGAACAAATAATAGCCTAATTATGATTATAAAGCCCACAAGCACACAAATTACAAATTCACAGGTCATTTTTTTTTTTTTTATATATATATTTTTTTATATAAAACACAGGGCGTCTTAAAATAAGCTGCTGAACATGTTAAGTCAGTTTTTAGAATTTTTGTCTGTTTGTTTGTTTATACACGCACATCTAAACCACTAGATGAATTTAAATGCGGTTTTCACGAATATGCTTATCTGTGGCCAGATTGAAGTATAGGCTATGTTATTTTGCGTAAGGGCCGGATTAAGGGAGGAAAAAAGGGTTCAAAGTTTATATGAAAATCTACGCGTACGAAGTCGTGAGCAACAGCACCAGTTATTAAAAACTGTCTCAAGTGTACATTCCTCTTGATTAAATTCTAATGAGCGACGGACTTGCGGTTACAGAATAAATATCTAATAGTGACAAGGGTGTGTCGTTGATATAATTATTAAACATTAATAAACAAATGATCTGGAGTTAAAAGTAACTACTACTCAATCTGTCAACAATCAACCTACGCAGCGATTATTCTCTTTGCATCTGCTTTGCATAGTGTGAGTAATTATGCACTAGTACAAAATTAAGGATAAAAAAAATGGTCCATGATATTATGGGTAAATAGGGTTCATAATCAAATTATTATGGACCCATTAGGCTACCCGTAGGCTAACAATATAATTTTAGATTAGTTACTCTTTAGTCTATCTTCTAGGCACAAGGTATAGGTTTCTAGGTATGAATATGAAAACTGAATAAGTCAACACATTGTATAAGATAAAAAGGCTATATGATTTCCGTGCAATTTTCAGTCATCAGTACTATAGAATTGCACTAATGACATATACAATTATTATGTACTTACCTAAACATATTAGATCAACGGCTTTAGATACAGTACTTAAAATATTAAAAAGGTAGTACAATATTGCAACCTGTTCAGTTTCCAAAAATTAATTCGCCGTTGGTTCATTTCGATAAGTGATAGGTACATATTACTTTATGAAAACTCGAGTGAGTATACTTAATATTCAAAGGACCGATTTCGTCGTTCACGTTTTATTCCTCACTTGAGACGAGATCACCCGATTTAGGAACTATTAGAGCACCTTCATCAAGAAGTCAACCGGGGATAGGAACTGAGGAATTGGTGTTTTCAGTTAGTAAATGTTAAAATTCGACCAAGTTCGAATTTGAAGTCTTCATCCAGTGTGTGTTGCCAGCAAGGGCGTCGCCAAGGGGTGGGGGGGGAGGACAGGAAAGTCAGCTGCCCCCTAGATAAAATATAGCCAACTGCAATGAAAACCAAAGGCCTAAGGCCGTGCCATTTGCTTGCTATGCCGATAAATACCGCACGTCAAAATTCGAATAAATCAAAGTCGCAAAACGAGCTATGGAGAGGGCTATACTCGGAGTTTCTCTAAGAGATCAAATCAGAAATGAGGAGATCCGTAGATGAACGAAAGTTACCGACATAGCCCACCGGATTAGCAAGTTGTAGTGGCAGTGGGCAGGGCACATAGCACGCAGAACAGGTGGCTGATGGGGCGAACATGTTCTCGAATGGAGACCACGGACAGGTAAATGCAGCGTAGGATGTCCACGCACAAGATGGACAGACGACCTAAAAGAGACCACAGGGAAATGCTGGATGCAGACCGCTTCCACCCGGCCCTTTTGGTGATCGATGGGGGAGGCCTATGTCCATCAGTGGATATCCTATGGATGGAAAGATGATTCAAAAGTTTGACAACTGACAGGATTTGACCTGCGCTAACCGGTTTTATGCCCCGATCGCTCATTCCGCTAAGCTGTCAATACCAAAAAAAAAACTCGAATTAAATTCGTTAAAGTTTTTAGTTACATGAAGTTAATTTAGTCGAATTTGAGTTTATATTTATGTTAAATTAATATGTTTATGTTAATTTAATTATATTAAATATTTGCATGGTAAATTAATAACTAATTGTATTTGCAGAAGACCCGTAACAGACACATCAACATGGCTGAGGTCAACCACGTCAACAAACGAGAGAGAAAGAGAGGGAAATTACATTCTCACTCTTTCTCTCCCGTTGGTGAGACGGTGGTTCGTCAGCCAAGTTCGACACGTCTGTAACGGTTAGAATATTGGACTTCCATATCTTCATAATAATATATATTTGAGAAAATTAGTAGAATGAGTGAATAAATAAATATTTATGTTAAATTAATATATATTATGTTAAGTTACTGTTAATTACCTATATTAAAAATTCGCATAGTAAATTAATAATTAATTGTATTCGCAGAATGTTGATTTTCAACCTCTTCATATATTTGACGACATTAAGAGCAGTTACTGCACGAAATAAGGTAGGTACCGTTCTATCGCACGTACCACTATCGTTTCCCAGATCGCCAGCGAACACCCAGATAGACTATCTAGAAATATTTCTGGATGGCATAGCATCGACAACGCCGCTAGTGTTGCAAGTGTCCAAAGACGGCAAATACCGCTTACCTTCAGGTGGACCTCTTGCCTCTTTGCCGCTCTTGTCTAATAAAAAAAGTTATAAAAAACTCTTTATTATTATTATAACACTTTATTTCAAACAATTCTCGGGTCTAGCCCGGACATTTGGTGGGCATTGGTGGAGCCGAAGCCAACACCAAGAGGCCCTTTTGAATATAAAATACATGCAACTATAAAATATGTATAAAAAGGAATATGAAACTATTGTACAGTTTAGATATTATTGTACAGTATAGGTATATTATTATTATTATTGTTGTAACGAAAAACGTTTCTCTCCTGCAACAGGAGGTTTGCTAAGCACGGGCCAATATTATTATATCTTTATTTCAGATTCAAGATCCATATCAGTTAAACTAAACACATACACATTATAGGAACATTAATAGGCTAACACTAAAATAAAATTACAACTAGAGACAAGAAATGATGTTTAGCTCCCTACATATCCAATTAACAGAAATCTAAATCAAATAATAGTTTTTTTATCCAATATTGTATTATAGGACTATCATATTTATCGGCAATCGTGCTCAGGGTCCTATAAGGACTGCCCCTGACTCAGTAGCGAAAAAAATCCTTTTTCTTATGACTGCGTTGAACCCATCAATTCGAGCATCAGCAAACATACCGGAAGCGCTACAGAATCGAGGCAGTCCTAGCAGCATCCTAAGTATATTGTTATACTGCACACGTAGAGCGCTGATAGATCTTTGGGTATAATGAATCCATAGGTTGCTTGTGTAGAAGCACTGACAATATGCCCTGAACAGGGTCATTCTAACTTCCACAGAGCATCGAGCAAATCTACGGGCTATAATATTACCCCTTACCGCCAGCGCTCTACGCTCCCTCTCTATGTCAGCGTCACCTTTTAAATCTTCTGTGACTATGTGTCCCAAGTATTTGAACTGGTTAACAATTTTTAGAGGTTTGCCGTAAAGTGTTACAGGAGGTACATTTTCAGGTGGGTTATTATTAGCTGTAAATATCAATATTTCACTTTTATTCGTGTTATAGATTATAGATTAGACCAAAAAACACATACATGTGCTGTCTGAAGGCTTAAAAACGCAGCTGGGACTTAGATTACCTTAGCTGGGATTGACTTGGTTTTGGGTTGGGTGATAGTTCTTCATTTAACGCCGTGGTCTTAAAAAAAAAAAAAATTGGTCGTGGTAGACATTTCAAAAAGTCAGTTTTTTATTATTTTTATTATGGAAACATGTATTACTGATTCTCTTGATTAAGTTTTGGAACGGTTTTTTTAAAGATCCATAAATTTTTAGGTAACGTACTTAAGTACCGAGCACCCAGAAGTGACATGGTTCAACCCGAAGTTCGTACGGTTCGTGAACTTGACTTCCCAGAGGTATAGCCGCACGGACCCCTTCTACTATGTAGGATTTCATGTGGATCTTATTTGGCCGGTTCATTATAACATCAATGTAAGTAAGCAAAGGATGTATCCGATAAGTTGGATCCAGCAACAAACACCAGCTGCAACAAATAACCGCAAACCACTCACAGTTTTCGCAGTTCACAATCTAAAAGTGACCAACCATAGATATTTGTCAATTTATTATTCTAAGGTATGGACGTAATCTTGGGTTTATTACCTCCATATTCTGAGGTGTCCTGAGATGTCAGTCATGGGCAACCTTCATCTTAACAATCATGTAGTTTTATTTTCTTTCTTTCTGAGATAAATAAAGCGTCGCCTAAGATATTTTTACTTGTAGACAAAAAATGGAGCAATGATGGCTGAGCGGTAGCATATGCCCTTTGCAATCTGTCGGGTCCCGGGTCAATCCTAGGCACTGCACCAATTACTAATTTAATTCTTAAATAAATGGCGTTAAATAAATGCCATCGTTCGAAGTCGGTGAAGGAAAACATCGTAACGTATGTCCAAGAATCTCACAAGTTCAAACACATAATGGAATTCACCAATATGCACTGGGCCAGAATGGTGGATTAGGGCCCATCCCTCTGAGAGAAGGCCTGTGTCCCATCAGTGGGAACTTTATAATGATAAAAAAGATCAAACAATAAACAAAGAACGTTAGACCGGTTCTGTCTGAAACACTCTTGCCATTAGGCAAGAGTGTTTCAGACAGGAAATAAATCGGAAATAAATTCCATATAGCTCCTAAGATATTTTTACCTGTAGATAGGTTGTGCCCGCCACCATATCAACTAGGCGAATGCAAGGCACATTATCATACTCGTTACAGCCGTCTCTCAGTCACGCACTCCGTGTGTCCGCGACAACACATCGCAGCTAATTGTTTGAGCAAAAAATATTGTAATAAAATGCCTTCCTGTGTTTTTATAAACTACACACGCTTTGTGACAGACAAGAAAAATGTTTAATTTCACGCGTACGTACTGTAAGTACTGTAATTTTTACTAAAACAAAAATTATATAAATTGTTTTATCTTAGGCGGCTGTCACAACAAAGTGTATGAGCGAGATGTGTAGATCTTGTGTGAGAGAGTGATAGATATCGCAGCATAATCGACGACCAAAGCCGAACAAAGCTACTTTTAGTTAGTTTTTAACTGACTTCCAAAAGGAGGAGATTCTATGTTTTTTATTTTTATTGCTATAATGGGCTTGCGCTTGGCCGCCAACTCGTCTGACGTTAAGCGATGATGCGGCCTACGATGGATCACGCTTGCCTAGGATGTTCGTTTGTATGTTTTTTTTTTGTGTATGTCCATCGATATTTTCGCCAATTATGAACCGATTTTATAAAACAGTGTTGTTCGCCTATAACGTCTCTATTATATTACATCTCACTGGGCGTTGCACGGTTTTTGGATTTGCCAATGTCAAGTAATTAAATGTTTTGATTTAGTGTATATTTTTATATGAACGGCGTGATGTTTTGTTTCTAGTTGTATAACATACGTGGGTTTTAGACCCAGACGCAAACAGAGGGGTGTTATAAGTTTGACATTTGTATTATCGGTGTGTCTGCCTGTGGCATCGTAGCTCCCAAACGGCTGAACCAATATGGATTAAGTTATTTTGGGTTTTTGAAAGGTGACCTAATCGTGAGTGTCCTTAGCTACAATTCAACTCTTTTACCAGGGTTAAAATAAAAACAATTTATACATATATCTATTTAAGTATGTATTTCAAAATATATATGTATGCATATCAGTCTCTGGCAGCCATATTACAAGCTTTGCTTAGTTTGGGGTCAGATGACCATGTGTGCAATAATGTCCCAGATATTTATATAAAAATAGTAAAAATTGTTGATTATAGAGTATTTTTTATTATTGAACAATAGGCTTGCGCTTGGCCACCAACTCGCCTGATGTTAAGCGATGATGTGGCCTACTATGGATCACGCTTGCCTAGAAGATACCGATTCACTTTTGACTTGAAAACACCCAGATTGTATCTATCAGGGAACACCCATTCAGGCAGCGCATTCCACATACTATATTTTTAAAGTATTTGTGTTGACTAAATTCCGTAAGGGCCAAATAGATTGATTATGAATTAATTATTGTCACTTTGTTATTTAGCAAATTACTCGTAGATGTTATTGTAGGATTCATGTAAAATCGCGAGCGCACCTTGTAATAGATTAAGTGTGTGTATTGTTTTTTTTTTTTATATATCCGTACAATTCAAATTTGCAGATAGATTTTTATTTCTACGAGTACCTGTCGAATCAATACAAACTATCATTCGTGGAACTGCACTTCGAGGCGTGTGATTTGATCAGCAAGAATCGCTTCTTTGGAGTCCCACTACGCCAGTTCTTCCCTCACTCCTGTCCTTATGATGCCGTAAGTTTCCTCGCCTCTACTTTTAGAGTTTATGGTCCATTATCTGTCTGTTGTCGTGTAATATTTTATTATGCATAACTTAAAAAACACAACCAACGAAAACATAAATAGGTATATAATCTAAATAATCATAAAGAGAGAATAATCAAAGATTTTCGAAAGCACAGCGATCATTTACATTCATTAGCTGCTAGCTACAAGGGCATAAATCGGTTTGAAATTCGAATTTCCGCCATAGGTGTAACTCTGAGAGAACGCCTGTGTCCCAACAGTAGAACACTGTTGGGACACAGGCGTTCTCTCAGAGAGAGAGAGAAAGGATCGACTCTCATCCACCATGCTGGCCCAGTGCATATTGGTGAATGTCCACATGTCTTTGAAGTTTTGAGATTCTTGGACACCGTCCGTTGTTCACTGTTTTTGAGCGATGGCATCGAAATTGCATATAATTATTTAATTACAAAATAAGTCATTGATACAGGGCCGAAGATCGAACCAGGTGCCGTCAGATTGTAAAGCGCACCGTTCGGCCACCATCGCGGTGTGTATCAAAAAATTTTTATTTTATTTTTTCAGGGAATTTACCACATCGTTAATATAACGGTACCACTGAAGAGTATTCCTCCTAACTTCCCCTTCAAAAAGGGCCGCATCCAAGCGAATTTCTCTTCAGGAGACACCAAAGAGTTGCTGGGCTTCGGTCACGTCGACATGGAACTCAAAGAACTCAACACCCGTAGGGTGAAGAATTGAAATCGGATTATACCACAGAAAAGAGAAGTAATAGAACGGAAATGAGAAGGAAACTGTGTCGTCAGGTATTATGACAGAACCTTGATTGAACATTCTTATTTAGATCAACGCGTCGAACTCCGCATCACAGTTGCTAATTGATTTCGAATGCCTGACGTTTCGTTTATATGGGTGGAAGTGGCTACAACAAATTTCTTACAAAAATGCCTTGACAGCCGTTCTAGTTTAAACAATTTTTTTTTTCATTTCTGTGGATTATACACTGAACGAAATGTTAAGAAATGTAACAGACACGTCGACTTGGCTGACGAACCGCCGTCAACGGGAGAGAAAGAGAAAAATTGATCTTTCTCTCCCGTTGGTCAAGCGGCGGTTCGTCAGCCAAATCTGTCATGTCTGTTACGGCTTAATATCCATTATACCTACTGAATTTGTCACATCGGGAATAAACTTCAAAGTAAAAAAACGGCATTTTCATAATTTCGCTTAATCGTCCTGTCGTAAAATTATCTCGTAGCGTAGGTCAAATGTAATCTACCTACCAAATTTCAACTTCATGCAGCCTTAGTATATGAGATTTCATGTTTTCTGAGTGAGAGACCGAGCGAGTGAGTGAGTGAGTGAATGAGTGAGTGAGTAAAAAGTGAGTGAGTTTGTGAGCGATTGTGATTTATTTAGATTTTACACAACCATCAACACAATAATATAAATGCGTAAGTTTGTGTTTGATCGCACTCAACATCATAACGGCTGAACGGACTTGAGTGAAATTTGGTTAGGTGAGAGTTTATACCCTGGATTATTTAACACATAAATTATTTATAGAAAAAAAAAACAATTTCTTTAGGATAGCAGGTAAAACCGCGGAGCACAGCATGTCCTAAATTTCTAATATTATAAAAGCAAAAGTAACTGTCTCACTGTCGTTCTCTCTCTGTGTTTGTTCGCTTTTGAGGACTAAATGGCTAAGCAGATTTTAATGAAATTTGACAGGAAGATAGGGAGGATATCATTAGGATCATCCATCCAAACTTTCACATATATAGTGTGATAAGTGTGATAACATATTGGCTGCCAGCTACTATCGTACGTATCGAATTCAAAAAACTAGAAACTGATCAGAATTTACTGTTTCCATTCAGTTTTTAGAGTTCCGTACCCAAATGGTAAAACGGGACCCTATTACTAAGGCTCCGCGGTCCGTCCGTCTGTCACCAGGCTGTATCTCATGAACCGTGACAGTTAGTCAGTTGAAATTTTCACAGATGATGTATTTCCGTTGCCGCTATAACAAAAAATACAAAAAGATATAATAAAATAAATATTTCAGCTCCCATACGACAAAAAACGAGTTTTTTTTTTCGTTTTTACAGATTTCAGTACGGAACCCTTCGTGTGCGAGTCCGGCTCGCACTTGGCCGGTTTTATTTAAAATGTTATGGCAACAGACAGACGAAATCTTTCAGCGGCCGCACTTTAGTTCTAAAGCAGGTCTGTCAATACACTCGGTAGGAGCTTGTTAAAAGTTTTTGAGTTGATAGTAGGTGCTGGCAAAGAACCTGCATTAATATTGAAAGTGCTGCTTTTTTGTTTTGCTTGCATCGTTTTCTTTTACCTTACAAAACACATTGTTTAATTGCGAATCACGCTTCAACATTAGTTGCAAGTTGAGTTACGCCACGAATGTCAAAGCGTTTTGCACACGATGCAAATAACCTGCACAACTTAGATCAAAAGCACGCGTGTGAGAACAGGGTGCACATAATTATGTATACATGCATCCTTCTCTAAGTTATCAAACTAGATGCGCCGTGTGCAAGACGCATAAGTAATAATAGTCTGAGTTATAGTTTGAGGGTTACTTGGACGGACAATTCCGTCGCAGGTCGAACCTGCCGGTCTAGCATGCGCACTGCGACAAAATTTTGTCGACTCTTTTTATCGTGCCAAAGCGAGACAGGCATATATGAAAACGTAGGCAACTTGTTGCGTACTCGCTCGACAAAGTGTTGACTAAAAAAAATTGTAGCGGTGCGTATGTTAGCCAGTGGGAAGGAAGGCTATAGATGCATGCTATACCAGTGGGAAGGAATGATATGATATAATGATATAAATATAGATGATGATAATGATGATGATGTACAATTATGTGGAAGAAAATCATCATAAGCACTGAAATTATGAGTGCTCATTGCGCCGCGATGACTGGCACCTTTGATTGTCGAAGGCCTGGATCCGCTTTGGGGTCACCGAACCAGCTTTCGTTTATTCTACATTCCAATATGATATTGTTTTATTAAAAGCCCACAAAAAGAGGGATAGACAAACCAGCATCAAACTACAGTTCAAGTAAGTGTGCAAAATGTCTCTGATATCTAAGAGATGGACAAACCTCGGCAGTTTGCAATAAGTGATGATATTTTGAAATGTTGCGAAAACTAAGCTTGATATTAAAAGTTCTCAGGAGAAATTCAAAGGTCAGTGTTTGCAATTAACACTACTAATTACTGTTGCATGGTTGCCTGATCGATTCCACATCTTTTAATTTCAAACTATTTCCTTAGTTGTTCGTCGATTAAAAACTGATCTAATGTATAAAATTGTATTGTAATGTATCTTAATTTTGAAATACTTAATTAATAATAAATCAAGCATTTAACCACGGATAAGACGCCAACGCGATAATCCGCTATAATCTTTTACGCGACTTTGCTTGCCCCTCCCGATGCTCGAAGACGCAGGCAAGATTCAGGCGAATAGACTGTACCTACACCAAGTGGTAACTACGGAATAATAAAAAAGTTTTTTGTGTTTTTTATTATTATTTCTTCATGTCATTGACTGCCAGCTCCTAAATTATATGGTGATGAGGATCGGGTGGCAAGGAAGTAGACTCCAGCAGTGCCAGCTTGAGAGTGATAGCCCAAGTGAGCCACCTCGTGCTTTCGGCATCTGCCTTCCTTAAACGACGTCCAGTTCTCGCATTTTCGAGCTGAAAGAAGAAATATTTTGACATTCTTTACCACTATTTTTTTAGGGTTCCGTACCCAAACAGTTATCAACGGGACTCTATTACTAAGCCTACGCTATCTGTCTGTCCTACATTTTAACGGTTTTATCTTTTGAACCGTAATTGATACCCAATTGAAATTTTCACAGAATATGTAATGAATGGATCATTAATTTGAAATACGTTTGTTGTATGTAAGTACATACAATAACGTATTTTTGTATTTGCTCTAATGTAAAAACGGTAAAACGCAAAAGCGCTACACTTGGCATGATTATAGTACACAACACACTCTAAAGCAAAACAACAAATAATCACCGGCCTAGTGCGATTCGGTTGCGCGCTAAAGATCCCGAAGTGAATAAAAAAAGACACATTTTCTGGGTGCCAAACCACGATGCGCGTGTCTGATTCGCACTTGGCCGGTGTTTATCTATTTTCACATCATTATTTCAAATAGAAAAGATCAAGCCTATGCAAGAAAAGTCTTCAGGTTGAGTTAATTAAGTGAACAGGCAGGTTTAAAAGAGTAACACCAAAGTTTTCTTGTTTTCATGATTAGATTTTTGTTACGAGTGTATTTCAATTTCCTTACTGTATGTACACGACGTAGCAAATATTATATGCTTCTAACCAAAGACTTTCTATATCTACGTAGTAGCTATACCTAGTCTGTGCTTCTTAATCGTTAGTTCTGTATTTTGTCGTGCGCTGTTTAAATATTGCTTAGTAATTTATCAAATAAATACGTAAAATCAAAACTAATTGCAAACAATGTTAAGGACTGTGGGTTAGGTTAGGGTTAGGGAGGTGAAACGCTGACAGAAAACTGATGCTTGATAATTACTTCACCTATAAGAGTAAAGCTCTTAAATAATAAATAAATGATTAAAAGGAATTAACACAGGATAGAAAAAAAATATCTCTTTTCTGTGAAGGCACGCAACAAACAAGTTAATAATTATAAACTTTTCAATTTAAGCTATTCACCGCGCTGCGTGTCATCTCGTCACCGACCTCATAATAGGAACTAATAGTAGATTGTACACTAAGGGAATAAAGCAGTGTCGCGGGCGGCATATTGCACCCTGAGCGTAACGAGGGACTCTAGAGTTAAATCCCAAGCGTAGCGAGGGAGTTATATAGAGCCCTGAGTGAAGTATGCAGGTTTCCTCAAGATGTTTTTGTTCACCGAAAGACCAGTGGTATGAAAATCTGTACATAAACTCCAAAGAGCTAATTGGTTCAAACCCAAGATTTGGATCCTCGACCTCACGCTTTCAAGTCTAGCTGTCTCCCAAATAGTTACCATATACCAAATAGGTATATCTGTGTCATTTGTGTAAGTGCCTTAATTGGAAGCCGGTAAGAAATGGTGTGTGCTTGTCCGTTGTCCGATTAGCTACGTGACATTATCGAACTGTGGCATAACAGGTGCGTTACCACAATCTCGAAAACATTCTTATAATAAACTTACATTGGCTTTAAAATTTGTCTTGCTCTCTCATTAGCGACATAAAGTTGCCAAAATTGCGCCAAAAAAGCCACAGACCAACGATGAAATCTTTGATAAAGTACACGCTTCAATATTTATTTAACCATTCAACCACTGCACAGAAAGCTCTGTAAAACCGAAGGTTCATTGTCATAGAACAATGGTACTAACAGCGAGAATTTCTTTGCACAAAATATTTTCCATTGCGACAAATATTGATCCTTGGAATTAATTACTTATTCATCTAAAGGCTGGCGCAGATATACGAAGCGCAACGCGGTTTTCACTGGCAAACAAATACTCTAACCATTCTGAGAGAGATCATTCCCTAGACATAACATTATATATAACTGTTATAAACCTATCTTATTTAAGAAAAAAATGTGTGTTAAGATACTAAGACCCTGTAGTTTGAAGAAACAAAACACATCAGTCATAGGACTGCACGTCAGATGTGAAAACTTAAGTAGTAACATGGATGTAACGTACTTAGAATTCACCTATTCTACGAGAAATGGCGCTGTTTTAAAAAACACGGTACTGGGTTGTGTATTATGTATTCTGTGACAGCGTGACGGTGCCGCGAGTCCCATGATTTTTGTTCACCCAAAAAAAACATACAGACGAACATAGTACTTCCTCCTTTTTGGAAGTCGGTAAAAATGCTCAACGCGCCTAAAGAAGTTTTCACATCAAAAACTTTTTTTTTTATTAAACCCTAAGCTATTAAAAACAGATCGCTCTTCTTTTTGCTTTGATGCTTTTGCACTATCTTAAGTTATAATAAAATCGTAGAGATAAAAAAATCTGTAATTGCGAGATATTAAAAAAAAACCACACAGGCTGTCTTAAAATAAGCAGCTGAACACGTTAAGAGAGTTTTTAGAATTTTTGTCTGTTTTTTTTTGTTTGTCCAGCACATCTAAACCACTGAACGGATTTTAATGTGGTTTTCACGAATATGCTTAGCTATGACCAGGTTGAAGTACGAGGCTGTGTTATTTTGCGCAAGAGCCGGATTAAGGGAGGAAAAAAGGGTAGAAAGTTTATATGAAAATCTACGCGTAGGAAGTCGCGGGCAACAGCACTAGTAAGGTATAAGACTGAACAAAATTCGATGTACAAAATATCTTTCTTCTTATTGTAAAGCAAGCACACGACCATGCGATAATTTAATCAAATAACGTACGAACTAACATTCAATTATTTATTTTATCGAGAGTCAAAATAAATCTCCATATGTGTCTTTCATCATCATCATCATCCACACTGAACGACATCCTGCCATCTGCATCCACTGGATGCCCGCGACTCTCACAATGTCGTCGGTCCATCTAGTGGGAGGCCTATCTACGCTGCGTCTTCCGGTTCATGTTATGTAATGTTCCGGTAATGTGTCTTTAGTTATTTAATATTGCAGTTTAATTATAACCATCCGTTTGTTGGTATTAATTTTGTTAGCCAGTGAAAACCGCGCTGTGCTGCGTTTCGCCAGGTCTGCACCAGCCTTAGCAACCTCGAGGTGCCATTCAGCGGCATATCGTCGTCGACCCAGTTTCAACTCCTCGAGATATTTGATCGAACAGAAATCCAGGATTTTAATAAGAATGCTTGAGAAATTGGTCTTTACCTACTATTTTATTATTTTTTAACCTGTATAAGCCAAGGAGCAACGTAATTTACTTAGATGCATTCCTATTTGTGTTTTCTCCTACGTAGGTTAGATCACCGAACATTCAGCCATTTAATCTTACTGTATATGCGTTTCATAGCATATGCGTTTTACAATCTGATGACACCCGGTTTGATCCTAGGCCAATGACTTATTTATAGTACTTAAATAAATCAGTGCAGTTTCAATGCTATTGCTCAAAATCGGTGTCGATATTTTGTTATGAACTTACGTGTGTAAGTATGCCCAAGAACCTTAAAAATCAAAGACATAATATGACATTTACCAACATGCACTGGGCCAGTATTCTGTGACAAATATATGTAAGAGTCGCGGGCATCCAGTGGATGCAGATGGCAGGATGTCGTTCAGTGTGGAGGTTAAAGGGGAAGGCCTATGTTCAGTAGTGGACGTCTTCTGGGTGATGATGATGATGATGATGATGACTGGGCCAGTATGGTGGATTGATATCTCTCTCTGATAAGGGCTGTGGCCCAACAATGGGAACATGATGATGTTGCCAGGGTAGAATGAAATATGGATGAGTTCGATTGGAACAGAAATAACGTGTGCCAAAAAAAGGCTTACTTTCATCGTCATCATCAACACCTCTTATATTGAAGTTCGGTGATCAGTAGGCAAAACTTTGCAAATCCCATGCGTTTTTCAGATCCTGGTAACTCAACCCTGTCCACTAGTCTTCTTACGTTCAAGAATTCTAATAATCTAGTAAAGTGATCTATTACTAGATCAACGCATAAGGGCTTCAATTATGATTATTGATTATGCAAAATGCTTCTTACCCGGAAATGCTTTCGGAGAGTTTATCGACTCTGCAAGCAGCTCCCACGCTCTGCTGTGGTCACAGATGATCCAGGAGAAGCATCCAGGCTGGGACACCCCTCCGTTTGGGTAGAAATCTTTATGACCTACAAAACAAACATTAAGCTTTTGGAAATTCTGATTAAAATGAGGCAAAAATCAGATCAATCATAAAATAGCCAGACTAACTTTTACTAAAGGCTAATCGCGAATCGTGAATCGTGTAATAAATATATCAGCTGTTCCAAATACTTCGTTGAGTGTGAATGTCAACAGGTTCCGATCTTGATGAAAATACTAAAGAAATAGTTTAAATCTCGAGAACGTGCATTAAAATACTTTTATTTTTCGAAAAATTTAAGAAAACCAAAACGAAAACATTTTAATTAACCCACGAAGCTTAACTAGTGCATGGGAAATACATATTAGTTCAGATTTTCATAAGAAACTCACGCAGTATTACCGATAGGATCTGTCATGCCCAGTCTGCCAGCGTTGGAGTGGATGACGTCTACGTAGGCCGCGTCCGTCTGATCCAGCCTATTGTCAGGTCCAACTGCGCTGAAGCAAGGTCCAGCTGGGTCTAGACCTAGAAAATGCATACAAATATTTGCATAAGTCATTCCAGACTAGTACAAAGTGCGTGCTGAATGTGCGCTCTTGGATCATGACTTTAAGCTTGAGCTTGTAAAGTGGTTACTGAATTAGAATATGCCTGTTGATTCTTAAGGACTGGATGCCACATTTTTTCCGCTTCAGATACCTTAAAAATGTAAACATCAAAATTTGAATAAAATCAAAATGTAAGCAATTTTACTTAGGTTATTATCAAAGATATTATGATGATGAGAGCATGTAGCCGCACCTACCTAATTCTTCAAAGAATCCCATACTCTAGGAGTTTACTATCGTGAAATAGCCACAGGAGATTGGATCGTCTGTTTGATAGATAGATAGTTGCAAGTGAAGCGTGAAAAATAAACAATAACTTGTACGAAGTCTGACATCACCTGTGATCCTTCCAATGACCTTTCCAGAAATGTCCCGCACGTGTTTCCCAGCCCTTCCTACGATGTGACTGCCCAGGCTATGTCCAATAAGGTGGATCTTTGAGGGGTCTTGCCCATCTGCAAAAGTTAAAAACTTTACGGATCGGATAGCCGCTATCGCTTATTTAGCTACCTGCTAATTATCTAGAGGTAAGTATAGATAGATCTTTATCATTATATTTATATTTACAGTGTGATACGTCCACTGTCAAAATTTCTACCCCATAAATTTCTACTTTTTTTGCCAAGCTGTAAATACAAATATTTAAGGTTACCTTCTATGAGATTGATCAAAAACGTGCCAAGTAATTCACCCATGAATCTCGCATACGTGGATGACCTAAAATACTCCAATGAAATGACCTTCTTTCCATCCAAGGCCAATAATTTCACGCCTTTATGCTTCAAGAATTCAGGAACCAAAGCTTGGACCATCATTCCATCTGAACTCTCCATAAACCCATGAACGAAGACCACAATACTATCTGCGTCCTTGACTAGTTTATTTAGTTTTTTTGCTGATGATGCGTTGTATTTCACAGTTTCGTTAGTGGTGATAATATAGTCGAGATTTATTTGTTCTAGAAAAGACGTTGCGTTTTTCTCCAGCATTTGTTCGTACGTTATACCAAACATGCTCTTAAGAGCTTCACCTGAAAGGAAAGATTTATGTATTCAAAAGGTTGCATAAGTAATTTAAAAAATGACCAAAATTCATTCTTAGTCCTCCTGTTATCATTACACGAATCGATAGACAAAGGCACTTAACTCTTTCGAGACCTCGCTTTTTGCGAATCAAACTTTGTCCAAGTCCATGTCTGGACATCTAAATATTCGTTTCGTGTCTTACGAGTGAGTTAAGTAAGCACGATGACACGGGTCCGTCCATCACTTGACAAATTATTAATTAGGTGCTCTTTCATACACGTTAGGAGTACTAAATGTTTTAAATGACTAACATGTTTTGTTTTACTTACATCTGTTAGTTTCGCCGTATAGTAATGGAGTGACGCCAGGCAGTAGGGTTTCTATTATAGATCGGAAAGTAAACCTCGCGCTGTCTCTGCGCCGGATGTTGGCTGCGTGCAGTCCGACTGCCAGTACATGGTACAATAATGTCAAGGCTACGTACTGTCCTAAAAAGGGAAACGTTCATATTACTGACGCAGCGTACATTCCACGTGAAAACCGCCCTGCGTTTATTCCATTCACGACATTTTCTCAACAGCACTATTTTTTTATATATATAATAAGGTAATAGGTTTGCATTTGACCGCCAACTCGTCGAGATGCTTGCCTAGAAAGAAACCGATTCACTCGTGATTTCAAAACACCTAAATTGTAACTATCGGGGACCACCCATTCAGACAACGCATTTCATAGACTAAAAACAATAAAAGTGGAATCAAAGTGCTTTGTACGGGTTTTCGTTATATCAACTATAAAGCCATTTCCAAAGTTTGCACTGTAACTATTATATCTTTTGTAATCCGACAAATAAGGCTTCACACCCTTTAGTTCCGTACTAGGATTTCCTGTGTCGGAGATGCCATGGAAAACACTACCAGACCCAGAGCAAAAATCTCAATCGCAATGCAACATAAGTTAGCCGGTAATCGAACCCGGGACCACAAAGTAACGTGCATCGTTTTCAACTTTCTCAGTCAGCAAACAGTACAATAATTAATGAATACAATACGTTACTATAAAATACTAACACTAGTTACTATAAGAATATTATACCAAATAGTTACAGCTTCCCATTAATAATTGACAAAGCAACAAAACGTTTCAGGAACTTACGACAGATCATTTCTCTTCACTTAACTTTTGTCCACTGATTTCATAATATTATTGTCTATCTATTGCACCGGCTATATACATGACGATATAAATAATTCTGTGCTATAGAGCTATACTTCAATATTATAATGTCATGTTACAAGCACTGTGTAGTTTTTTTTATATATTATAATAATGTCTAATTTTTTAGCTCTGACAATTTATTATCGAAAAATATGAAAGAGACTGAAAAGTAATTTACTAGAATAAGATAGATATTTATCAATGAAACACGCGTCCGAATCACCACCGTGCGGTCTGGGGTCCCCAGAATGCTGGCAGCCATGATCAATCAATCACAATTCTCAAGACTCAAAGGATGGCAAGGCTCAATTTTTTTAGCAAAATATGCAGCTCTGGGATCCCCCGAGGCAAAATCCAATCAGCCGGTCTATTCTGCAAGCTAAGTGAACGCGCAAGTGAAGTGATAAGCCATAAGAGAAAAGTCAAAATGTCGAGAGATCACCCTTGATTGTGGTCCCTTACCCTTATAATTCGATATTTTCACATTTATCTGCAGAAATAGGCGAGAAAAAAATCACATTCACTTATCATTTCATTTGCGCGTTCACTTAGCTGGCAGAATGGACCGGCTGGTCGAAATATCTTTACAATTTTTTTGGTGTCGGATGACCGCGGGCCCAATGTCTCTACAGCCAATGCGACAAATTTATAATACGCGCTTAATTGTGAGTGGGCCTGTACGCCATACGTGCATCATGCTCTCACACGCTCAAACTTATTCTAAGTTCCTTGCACCGTTTTAATGTTATCATCATCATCATAATTAGCGTTTCTTAGTCCACAGGGCACAAGTCTCTAAGGCACGCCACTCAGCTCGATCCTCGGCTTTTCCCTTCCAGCCATGCCAGCTGTCAATTCATCACTCCATCGAGTCTTACACTACTTTTACCGATTCATGGTCTGCACTCTAGTCTAGAGTGGATGTGTTCTAGGGTCTTTAGATCTCTCCCATAGATACAAAAAACACAACAGACCGTGAAAACGTCAATCACTAAAAAAAATGTCTAGATCTAGACATGAGTCAAAATGCCTGAATTTCAGTAGCCACACTACAATGCTACAGTCAGTAGGTATATTTATAGTTTAACCACAGTAACTTAAACCTTAAACTAGCATTTATTACTTAAGATGTACTTAAAGTTATCCCTACATCCCTGTGTTGTGGCGAAATATTTATGTACTAGGTTTCACTCGCGTAGATATTAACCCAAGAAACGTAGGAAAATTTTTCCGGGATACGAAGTACCATATATCCTTTTCGATCTCCGAACTACCTATGTATATGCAAAATTCACGTTGATCCGTTGCTCTGATGCCGCGAGAAAGAGGAAAAAATAAACTCGTGTAGGCGTGAGAAGACGAAGCAGATTGTTAATTTAATTAAACCTAATGTATTGGTACTTTAGCGAATAGGTGCTAAAAGTTATGGTTGAAGAGAGTTATTCAGAAGGATTCGTTTTGATTCTACACATAATTATGTATGCATGCAGTGTTACATAACATGTTTTAATACATCTTAAAATATCATGTAATACATAGACCCAGTTTACGGAACGTAGAACGGAACGTACTATTAATATTTATAACATTGTCCAAAATATTCTCTGATAAATTGGTGGCGAGTGGAGTAACATTTGTATTCTAAAAAAAATTGAGAACATTAGCGAAGTTGTTTTGTTTTTATGTCTTATATTTAGGTGTATGCAAAGTATGCAGTACCAGTGTTCAGATCCGTAGCTCGCCGTAGTTCTCTCAGTTTTACTAAGTTTCTCTGTGCAGCTTAGGAATGAAACAAATTGCTGGATTCCTTGTTTCCTGAGAGATATAATCTAGGTATTTCAATGAATCGGTACTACCGTGAACTGTATGGAAGCAATAAATAATCTGAAACTTTAAAGTCTGCGTCCTTAACATCTTTCGACGTTTGCCAGTGAGTTGATGGCAAATAATCGGCAAATCTTAAGTGAGAGAGGTGCTCACCGTTGACGTTTATGCCTTTGCCTTTTAAGTCCAGTGTCTTAAACATATCTTCCAGGGCCTTAGTGAACAGTTTCGAGGATATAAAATTCCCGTGTTTTCCTCCCCTTAGCGATATCGTCTGTCGCTATAAAGCCTCTAAGAACTTCAATATAACGCCAGTCTACTTAGCAACGCTGCAGACTCCAGAACAGCCCAGGTTTCAATCATCGATGTACATATATAAAAAAAACCGATCGAATTGAGAACTTCCCCTCTTTTATGCTATCGGTTAAAAAGAGTGCGTTTCTGCCAAGTCCGCAGTTACAATGGTGGCTCCCATGTCAACCATCGCGATTTTTATCTTGCCAATTCGTTCCGTCCCGATGATTCCCATTATTTCCATTATCTGTTTGTTCTGGTGGTATCATCCGCTTAATTTCACTCTATTGAACAGAGTTTACGCAAAAATGAATAATTTATAAGTATTAATTTAAAATATCATAGGTATTTTGATATTTTGTAGGTAGGTGTGTTTTCAAGTTTGAGATCGCTATAACATTAATGTTCTTTTTCTTCACATAAATTATTAAGGCAAGGTTTTTCCACTTTTTAGCAACGATTATTATTGCAGATGACCATAGGGTTAATATATTGTATTAAAGTCGCCTTTAGTGGAGCAAAACCATGGCGCTTACACACATTCGTGCATTTGCCTACTTCTTTTTCTAAGTTTTTCTCATACTTTTCGAAAAGTATAGCTGGAATGTAAAATATACCTTTGCGGTTCCCTCCATAATTATAAAATTTGTATATCTATCTGATATATTAGACATCATATTTTAATAAATAGGTATATAAATGAATAAAAAAAAAACAGGGAGAAAAGCAAATCAGTGTTACTTTATTATTATAATCTATCGAGTGAAATGTCCTTTATCGTGTTTAGGTCTTTGCAGTTTCTTAGATAAAACAATCAATTTTATTATAACACTGTTTTTATAGTTTTAAGCTAACCATAGAAATAGACAATCTCAAACTAGCATGACCAAGTTTGTTAAAAGTCGGAAAAGAGGGCTTAATAGATAGATAGATAGGTGCACACCAGAAATTAAAGTTACAGATAAAGAATGCCACAAATGGTGGCCTTATTGCTAAAAGGGATCTCTTCCAGGAAGCCTTTGGATGGATAGAATTTACATATAGGTTAGTTGGGGAATGTTACAAACACATATTTTTTTATAGGTCTGGAAAGAACTAAATTAGGCAAGAAAAAGTGAAAAAGATGAATGCATGCATTTATTATGGCATAAACATTGTTAAACGAATTGCAATAAAAATTATATTTTCATTAATAGGTAGGTATAGTATTCAAATACCAAATGTGTTTATAATAGCACAGCCAATGCATGTTCCAAAATTAGAAGGTACTTTTGTCCTTAACCGGAAATTGCATTACACTGGTAATTTGAACTTACAAACGGGTCGGATTTAGAAATTCTGGGGCCCATAAAGTAGGAATATGAGAGTAAGGCTTATTTGAGACTATGCTACTGTGCTATATATTATAGCAAATAAGGAAATTAGGAAGGAACCAATAATATAATTATAGTACCGTTAAGTGTGAACGTGTCCATAATAATGTTTGATACGCGATATTGAACTATGAACTATGTGCTATTATATTGTACCGAAGTCTGAAGTTAGGTTAGGTCTCGCATGAATAGTTTTGAAGAAGTAGTATCTAGAAAGCCTCTAAAAATATTTTCGGCATCTTGGGTCGTAACCACGTTTTGGGCCTAAGGCACAGAATACGAGTACATATCCTAAGGGATAACCTTAACAAAATCATTGTTATGTAAGGATATTGCAAAAAAATACAGAATATAACTATATCTATGTGATAACTTCCGATTGACCAATTTAGTTTTATTTTATTATCTTTGGGAAATTAACAGCTACATAAAAAACATTAGTTGTGATAATATGTAAGAGAGATTAGGAAAATACGGATACTACGACTGCTCGATTTGGGTATTTTGCGTATTTCCACAGCATTATGAGTTACGGAATACTGATGTGTGGGGGGGGGGGGGCTGCTGACGTCGATGTTATATTCATCTTGCAAAAGGTAAACGAGCAATATACATGATGGGCGTGAGAACATCCCTACGTGACCATTTTAAAAACGTCGGTATTATGACTGTGCCATCTTTATGCGTATATGATGAAGTTATAATTACACACGGAAATATCTTAGATTTACGAAGAGTAGTGAAATAACGGATTATGACCTACGCGATAAACATAAACTCGTCTATTCAAACAAGTAGCAAAACTTTTTTGGGAAATTCAGTACTGTTTTACATTTTGTAGCATTAAATGAAAAAAAGGTTCAAAACTGTAGTCATAATAAATTTAATAAGTAAAGCTATTATAACATTAAAGATTACGATTAGATTTCTGTAGTGGTAGGACTCTTTTGCAGAGTCCGCCTGGGGAAGTACCATACCTTTGCCAGTTATTTAACCGCCAAGCAGTGGTGTGCAAAAACTATTGCGTTCCGGATTGAAGGGCAATGTTTCCAGCGAAATTACAGGGCACACAGAGATTTGACATCTTATATCTCGGGGTGACGAGCGCAGTGCATTGCCATCCAGGGTTTTCAACTATGGAAGTTCAAAATTCTGAGTGGCGTTGAGCTATTATGGGCAAGCGCGAAGAGCCATCAGGCGAGCGACTTCGCTCGTCTCGTCACTCAGTATCATAAAAAAAACGTTGAAAAGAAATCTGCTTGGACTAGTGTAGCTCTCCAAAATAGTAATTAGATTGACAAGGCCTCTTTACAGCCTCACCCATCTTGTAATCATTAATGGTTTTTAATTATTAATTTGTTATCGCTTTTAAACGGACAAGGCCCAAGCATATACAGCTGCATATAAACTTAAATGAAAATGAAATTTGATGTACTTTTGTAACTTGACATAGCTAAGTGTTCTTTGTTTTCCTATGGCGAAATAAATTGAACTTGAACTATACTCTGTCCACAAATAGATAAACAAAGGAGTTACCAGTGAAAATAAATGGCCAAGAGCGTGTCGAGACACGCATATGTAGGGTTCCGTAATTAAAGCCATATAATTGTAGTCATAATTCAGAAAATTATGGTTTTAGGAAAAGTCGAACGAATGAAGCTCTGTGGACTTAGCCAAATTTCAGAGATGTACCATTCCGACATAGCATATACTTTTTATGGTTTAAACATAGAGAAAACTGATTGAGAAACATTATTTGTTAAGACCATTTTATAAAAAGACTAATGACCTATGAGCTAGAACGCTTTGAATTTATTACAGTTTTATCGCTATTACTCAAAAATTCATCATCAGATAATGTTCGAAATAAGTAATTTTGAATGAAGGTTTTAAATATGATCTATCTGTATTGTAAGATTCAAGTTTTTATATCTTATAGTTTAGAAGGGGGGGACCAACTTTTTGCCACTTTGGCGGGCCATATTTCGCAAACTATAGACTTTATAAAAAAGTGATGAACCAAACTTTACCTTCATTTTAAAATACCTTTTTAACGATATCCCACACGAATAGTTGGAGGAAAAAAAAAAAAACATCCCCATTTCACATGTACGAGAGCCACCTCTAAAATGCAACATGATATATTTTTTATACTTTTTTAATTGAGATCTATATTATTACTATTATCATGCAAAGTTTCATTCGCTTATCTAAATAATTACAGAAGTTAAAAGGTTTTAAAAAATTCGGACGGACGGACAGACAGATAGACAGACAGACGGACAGACAGAACGAATTTATAAGGGTTCCTTGTCGGGCTACGGAACCCTAAAAATATCGTTTAAAATGGTAGTTTACAATATTTGACCAAAAAAATTTTCTATTCATTTTTTTTAGTCGTTATATGATCAACTATAAAATTAAAATCGTTTTGTACTATTCATTTTAATGTAATATATGTTCTTTACAATGTTATTATAAAGAAAAACAATTTTTGATAGAAAATATAAGGTCGGGGAAAAAGTTTCTTCGTATTTTATAAACAAATTCAAGACATATTTTTTTCAAGTTTAATTACATTTAATTATAATATATATGTACCATTTTGTTCGATAACTTGTTGCCATCTTTTAGGTAGTGACATGACCCCGTTGCTGTAGAAATTTTGGGAATTCTGATCAATAAAATGCAACAAGTAGTTTTGACAGTCCTCTCTTGATGTTAATCTAACACTACCCAAAGAATTCTGAAGAGATCGAAACAGGTGGAAATCTGAGGGTGCAAGGTCAGGGCTATGTGGTGGATGCATTAACACTTCCTAACCAAGCTCTCTAAATTTTTGCTGAGTGGCCAAAGATGTGTGCGGTCTGGCGTTATCATGATGAAAGACCACACTCTTTATGTTGATCAATTCCGGCCGTTTTTTCTCAATTTCTTGTTTGAGTCTCATCTGCTGTTGGCAGTAGAGATCCGAATCGATGGTTTTGCCCGGCGGTAAATGCTCATAATGAACGATGCCCTTCCAATCCCATCATACACACAGCATCACCTTATTACGTGTTAATCTGGGTTTCGCTACAGTCTGTGGTGCTTCACTGCCCTTTGACCATGATCGTTTGCGCACATTCTTGTCGTAGGTGATCCATTTTGCATCACCAGTGATCAATCTTTTAAAAAACGGTTCGGTTTCTTTACGTTTCAATAGAGAATCGCAAATGAGTACACGATTCATTTGGTTTCTTTCAGTGAGCTGGTGTGGCACCCAAATATCGAGTTTTTTTGTATACCCAGTTATTTTCAAATGGGTCAAAACTGTTTTGTGGTCAATCCCCAGGTCTTCAGCTACGTCGTAACTACTAATATGCCGATCCTGGTCCACTTTTTCAGAAATGGCATCGACTTTATCCGTAACAGGGCGACCAGAGCGAGCTGCATCTTTGACATCAAAATTCCTGGACTGAAAATGCTTGAACCAACATTGTGCTACTCTTGATGACACTGCATTAGGTCCATAAATGTCACAAATTTTATTCGCGGCTTGTGTCGCATTTTTCAGTTTTTTGTAATAAAATTTCACAATATATCGAATTTCTTCGTTAGATTCACTCACTCACTCACTCATTTTATCGAACAAAAAAACAATTGAAAAATGGCGGGAAATTGCTTTTTACTTTTTATATTCCTTTTTTAAAATGTCATATTTTTAATGGTATCAAAACCAGCCAGATACAAACAGTACAACCGATGAGATTTTTACTACAACTTTATACATACAAAATACGAAAAGACTTTTTCCCCGACCTATTATTTTATTATACTGGTAAGACTGTAGGGGTAGTAAACATTTCTGGCCAACGCGAAAAAAAAAACATCTCGGTTCGTTGTTCCTCTATCATAATATAGTCAACGCCTCGATAATCAACGCAATCTATTACAATCTCTTAATAATGTTAATTTTAAATTTTTTGAACTATCAGAAAGTCTCCCATAGTACCGCACGAGAGCAAAGCCGGGGAACATAGAAAGTAAATTATTTTCCATAAGTGAAAAATGTTTTGAGCAACTGTTATGTCACTTTGACAGTGACTTTTCGTGACATTTCTTTGTTTACATAAAATAACTAAGACTAGTAAACGGAGTATAGATAGATAAAATGCAACGAAAAAAAAAAATGCAACTAAAATCTTCGACCAAAATAAAATGAATGGACGGGCCCAGTAGAAGCGCATTTTTGAAGATTACAAAATGAGCGCCAGCGCTCATTTCGTTTCACTTGGTCTCTAGCCGTAGAAAGTGAAACACGAGTCTATTGTTATGCGATAACGAAACATCTGACATAATTATAAATTCGTATGCTTTTCTGAAGTGTAAATACACAAATAAAACCGATACCTATTTTTTGTAACAAATATACTGTACATTTTTATAATTCGCTGTTAAAGTATATGTCCGATGGTTTTGACTCGTTTTTACTGATCAAGTTCAATGGTTAGGGCCCGTTCATTCATTTTATTTTGGTCGAAGACTAAAATGCATGATAAATGCAACTAGCCAATTTTAGATTAAATGTGTATCGATTTTACTTGTTGCAGAATAATGGGCTAGCTAGGGATAAATAACATAATGAAGAAATATCCAAACAATTAAGAAGAATTTAACCAATGAAGAATATAATGAATATGTATACAATGAATTAAAAAAAGTGTGTATATATCCGTGTATTATAATTACATAATAATTATCAATATAAAAAACCTACTTCATCAGAACAAGACCAAATTGAAACGGAACCAATTGGCAAGCACCAGCTTTGAAATAAAAAAAGAATCATCAAAATCGGTTTGCCCAGTCAAAAGTTATAAGGTAACAAACAAAAAAAAAGTTGTTAAAGAGATACAAACGACGAAATATAAATGTTTACAAAGTATATAGATTACGCTTCATGCGTGTGTCCATGCTCATATTTGTCAAGTGTATTGGCAGTATTGATTCATAAACATTGCCTGTATTCTTCGACCAAAATAAAATGAATGGACGGGCCCAGTAGAAGCGCATTTTTGAAGATTACAAAATGAGCGCCAGCGCTCACTTCGTTTCAGTCGGTCTCTAGCCGTAGGAAGTGAAACATGAGTCTATTGTTATGCGATAACGAAACATCTGACAAAATTATGAATTCGTATGTTTTACCGCAGTGTAAATACACAAATAAAACCGATATCTATTTTTTGTTACAAATATACTGTACATTTTTATAATTAGGTGTTGAAGTATATGTCCGACGGTTTTGACTCATTTTTACTGATCAAGTTCAATGGTTAGGGCCCGTCCATTCATATTATTTTGGTCGAAGCTTGTATTATGATAACGCGCGGGTTCGTGACCAAGATGTACTGCTGCTAATATGCGTTTGGGCAGCCTTGAATCTATACTGTGTTGTTAGAACAATATTCTGATGATGGTGCTAGACATTCAATTAAGTGTGTGACGTCCAGAGAATAAAGACATTATTGTAATGACGTGTATTTATTTATGCACCGGAGTACATAATAGCATAGTAGAAACAAAAGTCGCCATTATCAATGTTTGCAGCACAGAATAATGGTTTGCAGTAATCACCGCTTTCAAATGTCATTCTGCCGCCGTTTTTTTTTACATTTTTTCTTTTGTTTAATAACACAATAAAAAAAGTCGTCTGTTCCCCATGATCAGTTTTAAAAACTATTATTAATTTATTTCTTGTAGCCACGGATACCATGATAAGTGGATAAAATATTTATTTGTATAACTATTTGAGGTGGCACTTTCATAAGTATCGAACGCGCACAGAGAGGAATTCAGAAAGTTATGTTAAAAAAGAGAATAAGGTATCGTTCGCGCAAAACTTTATGAGCCCTCTGAAGTTAGGCGCGAGGCCTCCCCGACGCCCTGTAAAGTCCCTCGGATACCTATAATATGCGTACTGCGCAGCTACTGGGCCTAAATTCAGAGGGCTCATAAAGTTTTGCGCGAACGATACAGCACAGTTAAACTATATAGTGATGCAAACGTTCTGACTGTCAGACAATTATATATATTACAATGTGTCCTGATGGTTCATAAAGGTATTACAGTAAACCCAGATATCGTAAAGAAACGGAACCCTTACTCAGTAGTAAAACCATACGTAAGAACCCTTTTTGCAGAAAAACAAGTTTCAGAACACTCAATCACAATTTATAACAAAATTAATAGAATAAAAATATTTAAAAAAATGTCACTTCATAAATGTAAAAAATGTATAATAACATGGCTAAAGAAACTTGAATACGAACAAACGGAGCACTTACTCAGTCATGACATAAACATAAACACGCACATAAACTACCCACTTTAAACTTACAACTACCTACTAACTACATATAAACTGTTAATAGACAATGTCTGTATAAATTCAATGTAAAAACGAAAGAGCGGTCACAATACAGGCTGTCAAAACTTAACAGGAGAGACCAAGCACTAGTAAATTAAAAAATCAGATAAATAAAGAATTTTGATTTGATTTTGTTTCTTTGAGGCAAACGGATCACTGTACCAGGGAATATGTAACAGTTAGTATTTTTTTATACTAACTTTATTTATTATTATAAAAAATATGTATATATTATACTTACTGTAACAGAACTGCGGGATGTGGCTAATGCAGTCTGATATCACGTGATCTGTGTAGACATACCCGTATTTTTAACCTATAGTTCGTTTCAAATAGTATGGCACTTGACAGGCGGTTTGAGAGTACGATAGAATGTACCCGATTCGTTAATATTGAATGTGACGTCACAGAACTAAATTAAAGATTAACATTTTGCGGCGAAAACATACAGATAAGCGCTACTAGGAATACTAGTGGTGAAAACTGTCTGATAGTGGAGGTTGTCAAGTGCCTTGCTATTTGAAAAGGATTATAATAGGAAAGTTCCGATTCGAGATCCTTTTTAACCGATATCTTGTAGTGGAAGGACTCTTTTGCAGGGGTCCGCCTGGGGAAGTAGCACACCTTTGCCGTCATTCAACCGCCAAGCAGTAGTGTGCAAACTCTACTGTGTTCCGGATTTAAGAGCAATGTTTCCAACGAAATTACAGGGCACACAGAGATTTGACATCTTACATCTCAGGGTGACGAGCGCAGTGCATTGCCATCCAGGGTTTTGAAACGTTGAAGTTCAAAATTCTGAGTGGCGTTGAGCTGCTATGGGCAAGCGTGAAGAGTCATCAGGCGAGCGACTTCGCTCGTCTCGTCACCCACTATCATAAAAAAACCACCTACCGAATTTAAATCAACGCAATATCAAATCAAGACTAGTGAAGAAGAGAATAAAAATACCTTGAACTTTAAGTATACCTATTTAATAAACTAAATATTATTGTACCTATAAGTACTCAAAGACCTTGAGCCTAACAGAGGACTGAATGTCAAGCTGTGTCGAGCCCGTTGCAGACGAACGCAGTACTCGCGCGAGTACCTACTGCGCAACGCCTGGGTAATTCACTAACTAAAACACGCACGTAACGCGGCGTGTTACATGAACCTCAAAAAAATTGGGCTCTATAACATATGAAATCAGGCCAACTTTTAGTAACCTCTTAAAGTTGCCCTTATTTCCTTAACGCGCCGCGTTACGAGCATGTTTGTAGTTAGTGCAAATGTAATGCTGGTATGTAATATTATTAATCTAAAAGTATCATCATATCATTTCATAAATATAAAAAAATAACCAGCTAAGTTCGAGTCGGACTCGCGCACGAAGGGTTCCGTACCATTATCTATAAAAACGGTTAAAAAAAAAACACGTTTGTTGTATGGGAGCCCCCCTTAAATATATATTTTATTTTAATTTAACTATTTATTTTTAAAGTGAATATATAACTAAATATTCTGTGAATATTTAAAGCGTCTACACCTGTTGCCGTTATCAATATCGAGCAAAACCGAGCAACAAAAAAAACACGTTTGTTGTATGGGAGCCCCCTTAAATATTTGTTTTATTCTGTTTTTAGTATATGTTGTTATAGCGGCAACAGAAATAAATCATCTGTGAAAATTTCAACTGTCTAACTATCACGGTTCATGAGATACAGCCTGGTGACAGACGGACAGCGGAGCCTTAATAATAGGGTCCCGTTTTACCCTTTGGGTACAGAACCCTAAAAAAGCAAACCATTCAACCAGACACATACGATTTTAATCACTGACTATGTAAAGCTTTGACTTTAGTACTAAATTTTGTAGTTTTTTTTAAATCTCGTGAACCTGCAATGTTCACTTATCAAAATCTACATAGAGAAAAATAAACTATAAAAACATATATCCTGTTATGTATATTTTTTACAAAGAGCGTGTTTAATTCAATCGCAATCTTTGAGAATCGCAACATGATTAATGAATAGTCAGTCGATTAGTGGAGGCGTCTTCGTCGAGTGCAACTTTTGTTGATATAAAATATTATGCAAAAGTTTGTTTGTGTTTCTTCCTATTCTAACATTTTATTGTTATTTTATTCTAGGAGTCAACTCTTTAGTTTCTGGACGTATTTGAATGTTTGTTTTAGCATGTACCTATCCTGGATGAAAATATATCTACTCTGAGTTATCAAACGAGAAGTGATATTTTCGACGATAGTTAAAAAAATGACTCAACATACATACATACATACATACATACATACATTCATACATACAAACATACATACATACATACACAGATCGCCTGTTATACGTGTTTATTAAAGGTATAAGTAGTAATATCTACTGAAGGGTATGTACTCGTATGTACTAATCATTACGAATATCTTTTACTATGGGATCAACTCTGAAATCATTAAAAAAACAGCAGTTCCATATATTTTGTCGAGTTTTGGTGAATGACCGTTTTCTATGAAACGGCAGATATTTTTTTCGGGATTTCGGAGTTGCTCCCTTAGTAAAAGTAGTTCATAATGATATATATAATGGATTCATTTCTGCTTAGTACACCCTTTACGCGTAACCCAGTAAAGATATTTGGTTCTTCTACATTTTAGAGAAACCGGACATCTACATTTCCGGACAATCTAGAATAACGAGGAAAACCGCAAGATTCTCTAGTATAAAATCGTTTTTTGCAAGCACATTAGAACCGTTATATCCTTACCCAATTAATATTTCTCCATACGTCAATTTAGGTATAGCTTCACAATTATTTTGATGATGAAAATATATTTAAAACTCGTTACTTACATTTCATATTTTGTGTTCCGCATTGATTGAAGATCCCGAGGTCGCCATCCAAAACAGTGGCGCGACGGCTGGACTTAGAATAAGGAGAAATGGAAGGACTTCGGGAGACTTTTTTTCAGCCACAAGTAAATGTAATTTTTTTCAGGTTGAATAAATAAACCTGGCAAGTGCGAGTCTACTTGCTGCCGTTATCAATATCGAGCAAAAAATCACGTTTGTTGTAAGGGCGCCCCCTTAATTTTTTATTATTTGTTGTTATAGCGGTAACAGAAATACATCATCTGTGAAAATTTCAACTGTCTATTATCACGGTTTATGATATACAGCCTGGTGACAGACGGACAGACAGACGGATAACGGACAGATTCTTAGTAATAGGGTCCTGTTTTACCCTTTGGGTACGGAACGATAAAAATCATAATAACATGTATTTGTACTACATTGTTACGTATTCAATAATTTTGGTATCTTCTAATTGGATGCCAATTTACTAATATAATGCCATTTCCGGTTGTAGACAAAACTGCCTACATATGTACCCTAATTTTTGAACATACTATGATATTACAAATACATTAGTAAATTTAATCATTTACGTAGAACTTCTATGAAACTGATTACGTTGTTATGAATATGAATATTTTTAAGAATTGGTATTGGAAAAGCAATTTTCTCCAGTCCTTGCTAGTACTCACCCGTGGTATTCAGCGAATTCGACATTATTAATTTTTATAAAATAAATAAAATATACTTCTGAATAGAAATAAAACATTCGAATTGTTTTTTTCTCTCTCATGGGCTATGTCTACCGGTTATGTTCAACTATATTTTCTGGGTCATCAAGAGACTGGCCTAGCCGAGTTTGGGGTTCACTGTTTGCTTAAGTACATAAGTAGGTATACCTAGGTATATTAGACACAATTGATAGGTATGTTTTATCCTATGCACACAATTGCTATGTTTTAGGGCAAAAGCTGGAAGCAGAGACTGAAGTCCGAGACCTGAAGAGAACTGAAGACTCAGTAGCGTGCGTTTGGAAAGGCCTACGTGCAATGTCCAGCAGTAGATTATAAAAGGCTGATGATGATGATATCTTGAAAGCGTTTCAGACAATGTTTCAGAAATACATGTTTACTTTCATCATCATCAGCCAGAAGACGTCCACTGCTGAACATAGGCCTACCCCTTAGACCTCTACACTGATCGACACCTCGCGATCCGCTTCCTATTACTGGCTGGTGTATACGCACTTCATATTTTCTTTATTACTTCGAAATAGTAACAAACAAACTGTTAGTTTTTGGAATGTGTTGCTTGAATATGTTCCTCGATGGTTACAATCTGTGTGTCTTCAAATGACGAGTGAATCGGTTTCTTCTAGGCAAGCGTGCTAGCGGTCAAACGCAAGCTCATAAAAAAATATAACTATAACTTAAACAACTAGACCACATTAAAAACCGACTTCAAAAATAAATGAAAAACGTAATAAGTGCCTATAAAATTTGAGGGTTGCTTTCGATTTCCCTTGGATCCTATCATCAGAGCCTGACTATGTGACAATGGAACTAAAATGGAAGTATACCTTACCGATTTTTTTTTATCGGTCTACAGTTGGCGGAGATGTCGATGAACATACATAAAAAAAAACAGTGGAACATAGAATATGGACCACCTAATATGGACCACTGTTGTCTGAAATAAAGATTTATTATTATAGAACCGACCTCCTTTTTAGAAGACGGTAAAAAAAGGCGCGATGTTACAATAATGAACCTATGGTAAACTAGAGTTCACATTGCCACGAAAAAGAAAAGATAAAATATTTGGTGAGTAAAAAAAATATGTTTTTTTTTTCTTTCCACGACCGTTTGTGCTATGTGAACTGTCCCCTTTAAATTTAAACCCACACGGCCTACATGGACAACAAGATCCTACACAAACTCTCTAGGCAGCGTTGGCACGGCGCAGCGTATTTTTTATGCCATAAGTGGCAAACAAGGTGACGGGCCGCCTAATGGTAAGCGATCACCGTTGCCAATGGATACCTGCAACACCAGGAGCATCACAGATACGTTGCCGACCCTTAAAGACTATTAACAGCCTTTTTAACATAGTTAACTATCATAGTTACTCAGAAATGCCGCAGGATCCGGAAGCTCGTTCCTCAAATTGCAGGTGTGAAAAAAGACCGCGTATAACGCACAGTGTGCGATTTCCACTGATCTATAATACTATGTGGATAAACTTTCAGGCAGTGGTGGCTGGTGCGATGATGAAACCGCGAAAACAAAGTTACAAATTTTGCACATTCTCTAGGACGGAACCCATCTACTCCTACTTCTCTCTTGACTATTCTTTGCCCTCAAAATTTAATGACAGCAGACAATCATGCAGTACGTCCATCTAATTTCACAGACTCATTACGCTGATAGATTTGTGCGAACGTAGTCGTGCCTTATTATCAAATTAGAGCCATAACAGTCAACAAGTTGTGAAGTGTGTAATTATGTGAAAAGGTAGTATTCACACGCACGCATAGTTTGTTTTCCTATCTTAGTCACATGAGTTTTAAAGTTTTAGGACGCTTGGGTTTTACATAGGTAAAGCTTTATGTATGAATGAAAGTTTAAAGGTAGGATAACTTTTTAATGAATTGGGGTTTTGCCATAACAAACAGTTGCTTCCTTGCTAAATGAATTTGTAAGATATACGAGGTATGAACGCTATGAAAGCTTGTAAAGTTGTTAATTTAACAGAGCAAGTGGATGGAATAAGAGTTTGTAAAATTGTTCATACCTTGTATTTCTTTGAACAATTTTAGGCAAGTTGAATTCAATAAAGGCTTGAATGGCTTGAGGCTTCAATAAATACCGTTCAAGTCAGTAAAGAATTTCACTATAGCATCAATACAAATTTTTATTCGCTTAATTAATTAACACTTTTTTAAATTATAATAAAACCAGCAACGTTAGGTACATACCGCTGTATATTAGTGTATTTTAAGACACATTAATATATTACTTATATTTGGATATTCAGATTGGACCATTATTCACATATTTTTGTCTAAAAAACTAATTACAAGTATCCGATATAAAGACCTACTGATAATCTTACTCCTACAGATCTTATATTACCTCTCTTTTCAGGTCATCTACATAAATAGAATGTCGAAAATAACATTTAATATTAACGGGACGAAACATGAAGGTAAATCCTGATTTATAATATTACTACTAAACTCCCTAGTCTACTTAACTGTAAATCTTTTTGCGACCCACGCATTTTCCGAATATGATTTTTCATATGATATTCTTGCGCTTGACCGCAACCTTTCATGATACGGTCCACGATGGAGCACGGAAAACGACGTCTAAAAGAAACCAATTTACTTGCGACTTGATGATACCCAGATTGTAATTAGGATTGCTAGCTATACTGTATAAGATAAAGTTAATTGATAAGATTATTGTGATTATTGTGCCTGTTCTGGGATGGGTCTGATTTCATCGACCCATCGAGCTGGTTGTCTGCCTACGGAACCACTCTGTCAGGTCTATTCCACCTACCGTCACCATTCGTGTCCTGCCAAGCGCCACTTGAGTCGCATAATACGGTTTCCGACATACTTAACTTTTGTCCTTAGTCGGATTTCCGTATTTCGGACTAGGTATCGCAAGCTGGTACCTAACACTCTATTGCCCTTTTCGCATTATTTTAACCGACTTTCAAAAAGGAGGAGGTCCTCAATTCAACTGTCTTTTTTGTTTTTAAATATTTTTTTAATGTTTGTTACCTCAGAACTTTCGACTGGGTGAACCGATATTGATGATTCTTTTTTTATTTAAAAGCTAGTGCTTCCCGTGTGGTTCCATTTCAATTTGATCCAGTTCTGACATTTTGATGGTTTTTTTATATTGATAACTAGTCGACCGCCCCGGCTTCGCACGGGTGTAAGCTCGGCCTTCGGCCTCGCTACAAAATAGTATCCTATGTCCGTCTCCTGGTTCTAAGCTACCTTCCCACCAATTTTCAGCCAAATCGATTCAGCCGTTCTTGAGTTATAAATATTGTAACTAACACGACTTTCTTTTATATATATAGATTATTGTATTTTACTTTCCTATTAGTTTTCACCAATACCTATCTTGACTAAAGTTGGTACTGCTTTCTTTCATCAGACGCACAGACAAACGTGACCAAAACAGTGATCATTACCAACAAAGAGATTCAATTTTTATATACTCACAGGAAGTGTGGATCATTTGACTCTCTGCTGAAGTTTGTTCCACGAAATTTAAAATATCGGTGTCCTTAATTTATAGCAATCAGATCTTTCTAGGTAAGAGTGCTCCATCTTGATTTGCCATGTATATGACGTGGTCAGACACAAGCTTATGTTGTGTCAATAATTGGCTAAGAGCGTGTCGAGACACGCATATGGTAGGGTTCCGTAACTAAAGCCATACAGCCAAATTTCAGAGTTGTACCATCCCGACATAGCATACACTTTTTATGGTTTAAACATAGAGAAAACTGATTGAGAAACATTATTTGTTAGGACCATTTTACAAAAAGGTCAATGACCTATGAGCTAGAACGCTTTGAATTTATTACAGTTTTATCGCTGTTACTCAAAAATTCGTCATCGGATAATGTTCGAAATAATTTTGAATTAAGGTTTTAAATATGACCTATCGGTGTTGTAAGATTCAAGTTTTTATGTCTTATAGTTTATAAATGCAGGGGGGGGGACCAACTTTTTGCCACTTTGGCGGGCCATATTTCGCAAAGTATAGAATTTATAAAAAAGTGATGTATCAAACCTTACCTTCATTTTAAAAGAACTTTTCAACGATACCCCACACGAATAGTTGAAGTGAAAAAAAAAACATCCCCATTTCACATGTACCAGAGCCACCCCTATTGAAATCTATTTTACAACTATTACTATAAAAAGTTTCATTCACTTATCTAAATAATTATAGAAGTTAGAAGGTTTTAAAAAATTCGGACGGATGGACAGACAGACAGACAGACAGCCAGACAAACAAACAGACAGACAGACGGACGGACAGAACGAATTTATAAGGGTTCCTTGTCGGGCTACGGAACCCTAAAAAGGGTAATAATATCTTGAATGTCTATACTGCAATCTAGATTTTAGAGACTAGGTTGGTGGAATCCGGTCTGATCGCTGATAAGGTGGACTGACATCAAAAGAACTGGCGGATATGAGTGGATGCTACTTGCGAGATTGTGGAGAGTGGGATAAACAAAGGATGTTGATGAATCTAGATTTTGGGAACTCTTGATGGAGTATACTCACTAGCTGGCTGGTCATTCAGCCTAAATCACCAACTAATTCTTCAGTATTTTTCAGTGGATGGAAGATTTGGGCCAGAAATGTCGTTGAACGACTACATCAGGAACATCGCCGATCTCCGCGGCACGAAGGCGATGTGCCACGAGGGAGGCTGCGGCGCCTGCGTGGTCTCCATCACGGCACCACTGCCACCTGATCACACTGCCAAAACGTTTGCTGTTAACTCGGTAATAATTATCGAACTCCAGAATCTTTAAACTATGTACTGACGAGACTCAAGGCGGTTAGCCGTCAGCTTAGCTCAGACCGGACCTTAGTGCACGTCAAACTCTAATGACCGCCTGGCTTGCACCTGCCTTCTGAACAGGGTCTCAGGCTCAATTCCCGACCAGGCAATTGCGAGTGAATCGGGTTCTTCTAGGCAAGCGTGCTCCATCGAAGACCGCATCATCGCTTAACATCAAGCGAAGCGGTCAAACACTAGTCTTGTATTTTTTATATTAAAATAAAAACGAGATGATTTTTTTTCTGTATCTGGATATTAGTTGTGTATGTCAATGTATCGTATGTTCCACGTACGGGTGTTTTATACGTGATATCGTATTATTTACACAATAAGTCAACCCAACGCAGCATCATTAGTAAATGAACAAAAACTGCTGTCTGTCTGCTTTCTGACATTAAACACGGAACTAAATACTCCTCATAAAATAACCTGCACATTTTTTCCTTCTGCATTCATAAATACAAAAAAGTGTAGACATGATGAAGGCCATTCATATTCCAAAGAAGTTTAACTCATCTTTATAATGTAACAAGTTCGTATGTAAATCATGCGTATGTTTTTTTATGATACTGAGTGACGAGACAAGCCAAGTCGCTCGCCTGATGGCTCTTCATATGCCCATAACAGCTCAACGCCACTCAGAATTTTGAACTTCAACAGTTCAAAACCCTGGATGGCAATACACTGCGCTCGTCACCACGAGATACAAAAAAAATACACAAATATATCCATGGCGATATTAACTATGGCGCGTGTTTTCAAAGCGGCTGTAGTACCTTCCGACTCTTTTATATACTAGGTAGTGATATTTTAAGCACTGTCCTACTTAAATAATCTCAAAGTTGTAATTACCTAAAAATATAAAATTATTTGTCTTAGGTATATATGTACTAAAACTATTGTATCAGTGAATGAAAAGAAAAATGCAAGTGAATTACGCTCAATATAACAAGACTAGTAGACTACTGTTTTAGGATTACCATCCCTGATACATTCTGATACAAATATAGAGTCAGAATGCATTTGAAATTTCATCTATAACACTGTGCGTTGTTCTAGTGCCTAGTTTCCGTTCTCTCCTGTCACGGCTGGGAAGTGACCACAGTAGAAGGTATCGGTAATCGGACGATGGGCTACCATAATATCCAGACCCGGCTGGCCAACTTCAACGGTACACAGTGCGGGTACTGCACCCCTGGTTGGATCATGAATATGTACAGGTGAGATTTTTACTTGAACCTCTTTGCCCAGTTGATAAGCTTAAGCAGATGCCTTTACTTAGCAACAATTTTGGAAATCTTCAAGGTAATAATGACTCACCGCACTCTAATGATGGTAAAGTCTTTGCTGAGCATCATTTTGTAAACCGCGGAACCGTAGAATTGAAACCACTACTAGTTTAAATGTGATTCCTATAATATGTTACCTATAGCTATACACGTAAACGCGTCGAACGATGCTGTCGTTCAAAGATTATCGATTGATTTTCTGCGGTGTAATGCACTATGGTTCACATTTGAACTAGTAGTGATTTTCCTGTGCTACATTTCCATGGTGGAGGTGTCCCACGATAATAACCACCAGTTTTTATAGAAGATAGATACACCAATTTATTCTGACTAGTGGATAAGGCTAAGGATGGTTTACCGAAGAGGAGACGCAAACCCTCAGCAACAAGTAAAAAATATTTGATATCAATTCTGACACCATCACTCTGTCTTGCAGCCTCTACAAATCCGGCAATAAGAAACTTTCTTCAATAGAAATCGAGAACTCTTTTGCCGGAAATATGTGCAGGTGTACTGGCTACAGACCCATCGCAGACGCCTTTAAATCCTTCGCGACTGACGCTGACCAGAGTCTCTTAGATAAAGTCGTTGACCTTGAAGATCTCGGTATCCTCAAACCTTGCGGAGTCAAATGTGCTTCGTCATGTCGGCACAAGAAATGCCTGAAAAAGCAGCAAATACCTAATGATTTTACATTTGTAATGGACAATCAGATGTTAGAAATAAATCATTCTTCTCGGAAGAAATGGTACAGAGCATATACGCTTGAAGATGTGTTTAAGGCGATGGCAAGTGGAGAATATAAGCTGATTGCTGGAAATACTGGTCAAGGTTAGTAATAGGTTATTTTGCTAGAAAACAATCCTTAATGATAGATCTAAAGTTCTTGTATTTTCAAGATAAACGTGGTCGATGGTCAATGACATGAGAATTGAATATAAATATGCTAAATCACAGTTGGTTGTAATCCATTAAGTACCAAACTTAGTAATTCTGTTTTACTTAAACTTTATTTAATACATTTACATTTTATTTAATATTCTATTAAATAAAATGTGTTGATAAATCAAAATGTTAGTAAATAATACATATCTACCTAATATTCAAAGCTAGTCAGAAAAGTGAGTGAATAATTATTTATGGCGAGAAAATTGATTTAAAGAAACACTTAGGGCCAAATAAATCAGATGTAACTTCAAGACTAGCTACGTGCTTAAAATCTCATCAAATTTACGAGCCAAGTTAATTCCTTAGACTTGCAAGAACTACTTAAATTTATTTACTATTAGATTGTATCTGCTTAACATCCCACACGGTATAAGTTTAGTGAGAGTTTTCTGGTTTAGAAAGTTTCAACAAAATGATAATCTTCGTGGTTCCTTCACTAAGTAGGTACCTACTTAAAGCTTAAGAGACATCGAATTTTATATTACTCACACTAGTAACTGTCATAAGAATACCTAGTAGATTCTCGTACGTAGAATGTAAGTATGAACCTAGCATAATTATAATTTCTTTTACGAAGACAAGTTAATAAATTAGTAAATACAAGACCAATTCAGAAAAGAGCTTACAACTTTTAAACCCGCTGGCACATTTTGATTAAACCAAATTGGTTTTGCCAGTTTGGAGAAAAATAATCACAGCCACAAACAAACCGTTTAACACATACATTCTTACCACAAAAGCATATACTTTCTCCGTTCCTTTGTTGTTTCCGTGTTTCTATTCTACAAGATGATATTGTATATATATATATATATATATATTATATTATATATATATTGTAGACCGATTTTACCTACGAAATCCTCTATACCTTAATTATGTAAACGCGATAAGGAATACAGCAAAAACTTATGTTTTTATAGCTAAATAAATAATATTATAAGAATGTCGCACGTCTAAGGTGACCAGTCACGGTTACATCTTTTGGCGTGACGCTGATCGTCTGAAGCCAAATTGATGGGCGCCAATTTTTTTATTTATTTATTTATTTATTTATTTACACGCTATTCAAACAAAAGATACCTTATATAAACTTAAATGATTTCACCTTAACTAGCGCATAACAGAAAAGAGATCAAAAATAGTAAGCCTTGCGAAGCAGTCCTCACTAGGATGACCCGTGTCGAGAACTACTGCAGTCAGCCTATCCCACTACACAGCCGAGCAAACATTGCACCAAAAATTTAACATTTTTAATAATTTTGATTTTGCATAGCAATATGTTAAAAATAACAATAATATAATATTACAAGGATATATACATACTTATATATATATATAAAAAACATATTATTATATACATATCATACACATATATATTATACATACATTTTTATAGTTCTATGTACCTATAGGATGTAATGTATTATACACTACAGGTCTTGTTTGTTGTGTTTATTTATATACCTACTTAGATTTACCTAAAAATTTAATTTAATTATAAATTTATTCCAATATCGTAAAAACCTTATCTTCTAACTTGATGTAACCTAATTCTACCAGCCATGCTTTAAGTTTTTTTTTCCTTTTGTGATTAGGCACCGAGCCTCTTACTTCAACAGGTAGGATGTTATAAACGCGTGGTCCAATCCACGGAATGAAGCGAGTGCCAAAAACGGTTCTGGCTTTTTGTAACATAATTTTGCCCAAATTCTTTTGACGTACGCTATGTTCTGCAGTACGTTTTTTATGCAGGTGATCATTTTCTATATAGTACAAAGCTACTTTGTTAGTATACGTTTGTCTTATATTAAGAATCCCGGATTCTGAATAAAGTGCTTCGGTGTCGTAAGTCGGAGGCTTTCTCATAATTATTTTGAGTATGCTGTTTTGTGCCGGCTGTGCTACTGACAATATTGATTTAGCAGCCCCTCCCCATGCTAAGATCCCATATGATAATACACAATGTGCCATTGCAAAATACACACTCCATAAAAGATTTCCTTGCACAATATTTCGCACTTGCCAGAAGAAATGGGAAAGGCTTCTAAGTCGATGTCGTATCTTCACTACCTGCTCCTTCCAGTTCAGGTGCTGATCGACTATTACTCCTAGGTACTTGATAGATTTTACACGCTCAAGGATAGGGCACTGGCACAAACCATCTGTACTACTTGATCTACAAGCCCCGTCCTGATGAGCTATTAGTTGAAGATTTGCTGGCGGTTGACCGCTAGCATTAATTGAGAAACTAATATACTTTGTTTTGACTTTATTAACAGTCAGCACACGCGAGTCCATCCATTTTAACGTCTTGTCTAAGCCAGCTTGACAATATTTAAAGGCATCCCCCCAACTATCACCTTGGAACAAAAGCAAAGTGTCATCAGCAAAAGCCACCGGAACACAGTTTTCGAGCTTCATGCATAGCAACTTATTAACGTAGATGAGAAAAAGGATAGGTCCCAGGACGCTGCCCTGGGGAACACCACACTCCATTGGCAGAGAGCTTGATTCAAGTTGTAAGTTTTTGAGTACCACTTTTTGCGTTCTTCCTAAGAGATAACTTTCAAACCAGCTCAGAGCGGTTCCTCTTATTCCAATTAGCTCTAGTTCCGTCAGCAAGATGCTAGTTGCAACTGTGTCAAACGCTTTTGACAGATCTAAAAAGACACCTATGCATTTGTGCCCTCGGTCAAGTTGCCCACTGATTACGTTAACGGCTTTGATTAGAGCATCTTCTGTGTTCATGTGCTGTCTGAACCCAAACTGACTCTCACTAAGTATATCGTATTTATTTAAGTACGCCGTAACCCTTTTTTTTACTACCTTTTCCAGAACTTTAGATACCACACTCAATAGTGAGATAGGCCTATAGTTTGTGAGCTCATCAGCATTACTTCCTTTAAATATTGGCACTATATTAGCTCTTTTTAACAGAGTTGGAAACACTCCAGAGGATATACTTAAATTACAAATAAATGTGATAGGTTCAATGAGGGTACTTCTGCAGCTCTTTAAGAGCTTTCCCGTCATTTGATCTTCACCTGGCGAGGAATTAGTTTTAAGCCCTGATATTATTGTATCAATCTCCTTATAATCTGTTGGGGAAAAAAAGAAAGAGCTACAGTAAGCATTATTGTTGTCTTCGATTTTGATGTTGCTAGTGAGATCATCTAGTGTGCTATTAGTGCGTTCAAGTAATTTTTGAGCCAACTCATTGCCAATACATTGGAAAAATACATTTATTTTTTGTAATCCCTCAGAAAAACTAGTTGTGTTGAGTTTGTTAAGCAGTTTAATTATATTTTTGTCTTCTACGGACTGTGGTCCTCCTGTATATTCATTAAGTAGTTGCCAGCATTTGCGAGGGTTATTAAGGCTTTCATTGATACGATCTTTATAATATAGGGCTTTCGCAATTCTTGTTGCCTCTTTGCAGGTATTTCGGTATCGTTTATAGATTTTAGTGAGAGTTAGGTTGCATGGATTTTTTCGCATAATTATTAATAATTTACATAATTTCAATAATTTAGGACAATTACAGCTTCATTCCAAATGGAGTAAAACCGTGGCTTAGCGGAATAACGCAAATGGATATGAGTTCACATTCACGCGTTACGCAGCGTGATGCCAAATGGCGTGAAGCTAATGGCGTGAGGCGTGGATTAAGGTGGGCAATATCACACCGTTGTCATCGCGCCAGAATTGATGATTTGACACTCACCATCAATTTTTTTACCATACATATCGTGTAACAAAGGTGTGGTAATATTGAAGGGTATGACTGCCCCGGTGGCTCAGTTGGTAGTGAACCTTCCTTCTGCGCTTAGCTTTGGGGCGTGGGTTCGATTCCCATCTAGGACAAACATTTGTGTGATGAACATTTGTGTTTATTCTATGGTTGGGTGTTAATATCTATTTAAGTATGTATTTAAAAATATATATGTATGTATATCAGTCTCTGGCATCCATATTACAAGCTTTGCTTAGTTTGGGGTCACATGACCATGTGTGCAATAATGTCCGAGATATAATTATATTATTACAAAAAATATCTATTTAAAAATGATGAGATCAGTGCTTAGTTTAGGATCAGTTGACCGTTCGTGCCAAAATATCACAGTTATTTATTTATTTATTATTACAAACTACTTTTACCTACTATAAAACAAACCCTGTTTCAAAAAAAAACAAACCAATTTCGAAAAAAAATACTGTTTATGTTTGTTACCTCAGAACTTTCGACTGGGTGAACCGATTTTGATGATTCTTTTTTTATTTGAAAGCTGGAGCTTCCCGTGTGGTTCCATTTCAATTCCGTCCACTTCTGATCTTTGTGAAGTCAGTTTTTTGTATTTATAATTATATAGCAGCTATAGATGTCAGTTACGTTTGCGCAGGAAGCCGTCACCATGAGTCTTGTTCTTCCGTCATGTGCAAACACCTTGTTACTGAGGAACAAGTAAAAGGAACTAAGATAGAAAATCTACCTGTTTTTCTGTGGTATATTGGCCATTTTCAAAGGAACCACGGTATAAGAATTAACATCAAGGCTGCTCAAAATATTTCATTTTGAACGGTTTAGCCTTTAAGACTCTTGATACACGGAAGAAAATAGAAAAGCAAACGATTATACAGCTTTAAGTACAAAACCAGGCTTTGTAAATGACGGTAGAGGAAAAATTAAGATTTCACGGTACATCTAATGCGAAAGTAATGAATGAATTTACCACCAGGGAAATTAGAACGATAGGCACTAAGACAAAGTTTCAAAGTATATAAATAAATGTGTAATATGCCTCTATCGTTCTAAGATGTTTTTATATACATAGATAGATGTTTTTATTGTTGGTACAATTGGTGACGTCGAAGAAATAAAGATCCTCGTACTTAAAGCTACACGAAACTACCACACATAAATGTTCTGTAATTCTTCATAGTTTTCGAATTGTAGTATGTTTGTTTTCCTTCCTGAGTGTTTGACTTAAAACTTTTTTGGATCGGACTTTTTTTTTGTAACGTGGTCTTTATGGATCAGTTAGGGATCTATAATTATCGATATAAAATACCGACTTCATCAGAAATGGACCAAATTAAAATGGGACCAAACGGAAGGTCCAGCTTTCAATTAAAAAAAAGAATCATCAAAATCGGTTCACCCAGTGAAAAGTTCTGAGGTAACAAAAATTTTAAAAAGATGTCGAATAGATAACCTCCTCCTTTTTGGAAATCGGTTAAATATTTAGTTTAGGTGTACGTTACCGGCGCTTTATGTTAACGAAAAAACTTACTTATAAACTTTTTACAAAAAAAATACTGACGAATAAAATCAAAGCAATTAAATTTCCGGCATTGGCTTAGTAACGTAGTACTCATTGCAGTGTCGCGGTTGGACATCACTAATTGGCAGAGCTTTCTGTACAAGTATGCTGTTTTTGATGCAATCATATTTCTCGCATGACACATATTATATTATATGTATATTAAAAAGGCGTAGTATATATAAGTATAGTTTAACTTGACCTTTAACTTACGCTAGAAATGAATCTTTACCTCCGAAAGTCTTGAGTGTCATGACCTATGAAGTTCTTAAGTTCAACCCTTCGGACTTTGCGATATAAACATGCTACGAAGCAAATCTGTAATACTTGACCGTTCGAAGAAAAACTATCATAAAACTTTTCCCGACTCAAGTCCCAACGCCCCCACAGAACCTGGTTTGCGATTGTATGACACATACACTCCTTCTTCGACAATACTTTTTCGATGAAAATAGAACACGATAATAACACATTTTTCCTGTTGCTACTCGAAAAAGAGCAATTGAGCTGTCAGAAAACACAGGCAAAGTCACAGAATGTCTGTGGGCAAAGAAACCCGGCACTTGTTTCTGTCGGACCTTCTGACAGTTTTAACCGACTTCAAAAAAAGGAGGAAGGTTCTAAATTCGGCATGTATTTTTATTACCCTCGATGTTAAACCGGGGGTCGTTATAAGTTTGACACCTTGAGAGTTGGGTGATAAAATCCGACAAATGCATAAAATAAAGAATATATTTTATTATAAGAACTTCTTTAATGAACTTTTATCCAACCAGCTGTTAAAAAGTTATGAGCTCTTTTCCAAGTTGTTCGGGTTTCTTATTTTATATACATGTTTATCTTTAGCGGCTTTTGCTTAATAAAAAAACTGAATTGTTCTTTATGAAACTTGCCAAAGGAGTAGTGCTTCATGAAAACGGGCAAAACCATAAAACACGGGTAAAGTAGAAAATCTCAAGCAATCTTTGCCCATAGCTAGTACTGAATAAAATAAAAATTAAATCTTGAGATCCAAGGAAACGATCTTGCAGTTCTAAGACATAGAACTCCCTTCTCCAAGATCGTGTCCTTGGGACCAATTTTAGAAATTTTTATTTCAGGAGTGTACCACGTGACAGAGTATCCACCTAACGTGATAGACATATTCAACGTATCAGAACTCAAAGGATACATTTTGGATGTGAACCTCATTTTGGGAGCAGGCATGACCCTGTCAGACATGATGACGCATTTCCATGCGTTGTCTGCAGAGAAGGAAGAATTCTCTTACTTGAAGCAGCTTTACGATCATATGGACTTAGTGGCTCATATACCTGTGAGGAATGTAAGTATAAGACTTACCGCCCGATAAATAAATAAATAAAAATAAATAGGGTGTCGATAAGTTTCCTGCACATTCACTATTTGTAAACGTTTCTTTTTATTTTTATCTTAGTTGTGTTTTAAGTATATATTGTTATATAAATGTAGGCGCGTCGATATTTTTAGGGGCAAGAATCGGAACTGACAGTGACGGATTTCAGCGGACCGCTAACAGTTGACGTTTCGGCACTGTGGTGCTTCCGTCGCGTCGCGTAGTTTTTATAGATGATATTATATAGTTAAGCCTAGTTTCGGTGGAATAGTTATGGAAGTGGCGCCAACACTGGTGTCGCGCTGATAACGGACGCTGGTAACGCGGCTCGCTGATCGGTCGTTGGCGACAATCGGCGCTAGCGAGTTTTGGCACACCGGCCGGTAGAGGCGCTAGCAAGAGCGTGCGGACACGCAATGCTCAGAGGAGCTGACTTTAATTTTGGTTCGAGGGTGGCAGGCAGCATTCGTAAGTAAGCGGAATACCTTGTCCCCAAGTCATTTAAATTAATTTTCTTTTGTAAATAATCATATAACTGTAGTGAACAACCGTGATGCTTCAAAACAGTGATTATTCAATAGTGTTACGGAATAAAAGCTGTCTCATTGCCATGCGATGTCTCATTCTCCTCGCCCGCTATACCCACGCCGTAGAAAAATGATGTCTGATACGGATCGGCCTGCCTACTCTTGACGATTCGACATATTATTATACAATTAGTAATAATTAATATGTATTGATACACACGTGTATTGACATAAAAATGCTCCGATTATTTTCCGAGATTGTTGCCTCTATCAATGTGTGTGTACCCTTCGACCAAAATAAAAGAATGGACGGGCCCTAACCATTGAACTTGATCAGTAAAAACGAGTCAAAACCGTCGGACATATACTTCAACACCTAATTATAAAAATGTACAGTATATATGTTACAAAAAATAGATATCGGTTTTATTTGTGTATTTACACTTCGGTAAAGCATACGAATTCATAATTTTGTCAGATGTTTCGTTATCGCGTAACAATAGACTCGTGTTTCACTTCCTACGGCTAGAGACCGACTGAAACGGAATGAGAGCTGGCGCTCATTTTGTAATCTTCAAAAATGCTCTTCTACTGGGCCCGTCCATTCATTTTATTTTGGTCGAAGTGTGTACCATGTGTATGTCTGTGTGGGCACCGACGCATTCCCATGGACATCCCGGTGCTGCCTTCAGGCACAGAGGCAGACCACCGAGGGGGTTATTTAAGACACAGCCGGAATTTTTAAAAGATTTCTCCAGTTATCATAAGTACCAAAAGTAATCTAAACAGTTTGATTCCCAGTAAAAAACAACCCCGAAGTCTTGTACTCGGCATTATCAACAACTTTTACAAGACCGACAAATCACGAAAATTTATTGACATCTAACAAAATGAATGTGTAAAGAAACCTTTTTTGAGCCATTTCAGGATTGATTCAATAGTAAAAGATTTTATATATGATGATGAGTCCATAGTTTATTCAACTTCGCTGTGATGAGTGCAATCAACCCTTTTTCTGTTCCCACTTTACCGAGAATAGTGCTGCATTTCGTAAAATATTAACCTATAAATTATTTGCATTATTTTAATACTTCGTTTGTTCAACTTTGTACATTTAAATCTTTACACTTTAAAATAGTTTTACCCAAAAAGCGTACAATTTGCATTTCAAAGCTCTTTAGTTATCGTTGCGTTTTTATTCTCTAAATATTTTATAGTGAATTTGATGCCGAAATATTTTATTACCATAACTAAACATATTTATATCGCCCTTCGATCAAATGCTGTACATTTCAGAGAAGTAATCGTAATATTATAATAGTAATCGTATGAGAGGGAGATGTTATCTCTCCAAAACTGTTCACGAACGCATTGGAGGACGTTTGCAAGCTTTTGGACTGGAACGGATTGGGCATCAACATTAATGGCGAATACATCACTCACCTTCGTTTTGCCGACGATACAGTCATCATGGCAGAGTCGCTGGAGGACCTCAATATAATGCTCAGTGACCTCAGTAGCCTTTCCCAACAAGTGGGTCTTAAAATGAACATGGATAAGACAAAAATCATGTCCAATGTCCATGTTGTACCCGTGCCGGTCGATGTTGGGAACGATACTCTCTAAGTTGTTGACCATTACACCTATCTTGGACAGATTGTTCAGTTAGGTAAGTCCAACTTAGGCAAAGAGGTCGCCCGAAGAATCCAACTCGGATGGGCAGCGTTCGGGAAATTTCGTGAAATCTTCTCGTCTAAGATACCACAGTGCCTAAAGACAAAGGTCTTTGACCAGTGTGTGTTGCCAGTGATGACGTATGGTACTGAGACGTGGTCCTTAACTGATGGTCTTTTGGAAAAACTCAGAGTCACACAACGGGCAATGGAGAACTATGCTCGAAGTTTCTTTACGCGATAAAATTCGGAACATAGATATTCGCCAAAGAACCAGGGTCACCGACATAGCTATTAAAATCTGCAAGTTGAAGTGGCAATGGGCAGGCCACATCGCTCGAAGAACTGATAACCGATGGGGAAGAAAGGTTCTTGAGTGGAGACCGCGAACCGGGAGACGCAGCGTAGGTAGGCCTCCCACTAGATGGACGACATTGTGAGAGTCGCGGGCATCCAGTGGATGCAGATGGCAGGATGTCGTTCAGTGTGGAGGTTAAAGGGGGAGGCCTATGTTCAGCAGTGGACGTCTTCTGGCTGATGATGATGATGATGATGAAGAATCGTAATATTTATAACTATACTCTTCGAAAAATATGAAAATAACCTCAAAAATTTAAGTAGCGTAACGCACGGCTCTTGTCTTTGCTCCACTAAATGCGACTTTAATACAGTGTATTAAGTATTATGGCTGTCGTAACAAACGTTGTTTAAAAGTGGGAATAGCTTGCCTTAATACAAATGCAAAACCACTAGCACGATTTTGTTATGAAAATGATATAAATAATTTTCTTCCATAGCTCTACAAAATTTCATATTCAGTTGAGTCTTCTGAGATACTCAGCGAAAATACCTACAGGCAAAAGAAACATAATATATTATACAACACCACTGAAATAATCATAACTTTCACGGACCCATCGTCTCCACCCCATACGGAGCGAACAAGTACACCCAGTTAAGGTGTGCATATTTGCGCCGTTTGAGGTTTTCAGCGTGAGTGGTGGAACCGTTTGGGGTGGTGACGATGTGTCCGTGGAAACTTGGCCAGGCGATTGGTGGAAGCGTCAGGTGTCCGTAGAAATGCTGGCTTTTATTTCACACAGAAATTGAGCATTGACATTCATCGCGGCAATGCCGTCAGCATTCTGGGGACCTTTCCCACCACTAATGACAGCCCCGTAAGCTTAGTTGGTAGTGAATCTGCCTTCTGCGTTTGGGGGCGTGGGTTCGATTCCCAACTAGGACAAACATTTGTGTGATGAACATTTGTGTTTGTTCTATGTCTAGGTGTTAATATCTATTTAAGTATGTATTTAAAAATATATACAGGATGTCCCAGAAATCAACGATAAGCCGGTAACGGGCGATAGGCCAAGTCAAAACAGTTATCAGAAAAATAAAAAATAAAAACTTTGTCATGTCAAACTTTATCGTTGATTTCTGGGACACCCTGTATGTATGTATATCAGTTTCTGGCAGCCATATTACAAGCTTTGCTTAGTTTGGGGGTCAGATGACCGTGCGGGCAATAATGTCCCAGAAATTTATATATTTAATGGTCTTTTAAAACACTGTTTTAAACTATCACAGTTGTTCACTACAGTTATATGATTATTTACATGAGTTATCATGGTCTTTTACTTTAAGGTTTCCTATAGTTTTTTTTTTTATGTTGTGCATAGTAAAAAAGAGCCTAACTATCTCACTGATTACGTAACAGCAACTAAATTGGTCTTATTACTGGAATTACTTACAGATAGGCACCATTGGAGGGAACCTCTTCTTGAAATATTTGAACCATGAATTCCAGTCGGATTTGTTCCTGCTCTTTGAAACTGTCGGAGCTATGATGACTATCGGTAAGATATCTCTCAGAAAATAGAGTTTAGAAATATGAGTTTTTTTTTAATTGAAAATTTGGTTGCGCTGTACCGCCATCTCGCCTGATCTTAGGTGATGCGGTCTTCTGGAGAACATGCTTGCCTATAATAAATCGATTCACTCTAAACTTGAAGACACGCAGATTGTAACCATCTGGGAAACTATTCAGGCAGTGCATTTCACTGACTTTTGTAATGTCAACTATTAACGGGCAGCTAAAAGCACGCGGTTCTCACTCTCGCGCTTTTCACGTTAAAAAAACACCGAGTGAGAATAAAAAAACGAGAAGCATTATGTTAAAAATAACATTAAAATAAAATAAACTTTTGAAATAATATTGTAAAGATAATGCAAATGCTTTATATACATTTTTTTTATCAGTAAAATTTAAATTGCACTATTATCGCTTTTCTCCACCATTTCCCAAGTTTAACATACCAGTCAAAGAGAATATAAATACTACGTAAATACCAGTATTTAACCAAACCACTCAGTACCAACTTACCAAAACTATTAATGTTTTTTATTTTATTCTCTAAGTAAGTTACTAACTACGAAGGTTGGCGCATAATCTCATAGCATTTACGAAAGCTAATTTTCTAAGAGCGCACATTGACGGTTAAACTTTTTGCCTAAAACTTTGAAACTTGTTAGAGTGTTGGCAAGTTTTGGCACGTTTAGGTGTAATTTCAGGTATGATTACTTATTTCAGCTGAAGGTGTTCACAAAACTCAGTTACTGACATTCCCGGATTTTTTGCATATCAACATGAAAGGAAAGATAATCTTGAATATTTTGCTGCCACCGTTGTCAAAATATTGCGTAGTCAAAACGTACAAGGTAGGTATATAAAATAGTGTATATTATCCCATATAGATAAAGCTAGCGAAATTGTATTCGACGAGCAAGTTTTTTTTTTATATACTGAGTGACGAGACGAGCAAAGTTTTTTTTCTTTTTTATTTTTTTTTTCAATAATTTTTTGCATAATTATTATGAAGTTCACATACAGATGTTAGGTAGCATGTTTAAATTAGGTAATACATAATAATAACCCTGATTGGGTATGGCAATATAGTGCGGAGCGGATCGATTTATTCCATAATTGATTTGTCTTCTAAATACTCGTTTATGCTATAATAACATTTTGCTAGCAACATGTTTTTTAGGGTTTTGTCAAATTTATTTTCATTTTCTATATCCTTTATCTGTACTGGTAGTTTATTATATATTTTGATGGCCATTGGATTTGGGCCGGAGCTATGCATTGTTAATTTAGATGTCGGTAACATTAATTTATGTTTATAGTTAGATCGTATTCGATAGTTTCGGTTTTCAACTAATTTTCTAAAAAATTGTGGGTACTTTCTAACAAATTTACAATTTTCAAATATATATAGAGAGGCGATAGTTAAAATTTTATATTGAATAAAATATGGTCTATGGAAATTTGGTATACTGATGTCTGGGAGTTGCTCGCCTGATGGCTCTTCACGCTTGCCCATAACAGCGCAACGCCACTCAGTATTTTGAACTTCAACAGTTCAAAACCCTGGATGGCAATGCACTGCGCTCGTTACCCGAGATATCAATTTAGTTTCATATACTTATTATCTCAGCAAAGTTCTACATTATAAAAATTCTTTATAAAATCTGCTTTGACTGTAATAAAATAAATTAATAAACATAAAATATTCGTAACGAATACGTAACGAATAAAAATACAAGCTTTTACATTCGTTAGGACCCAACCTAGATTGCAGTAGCCATGTCATGGTGACACAGATTGGATTATCATAATTGAATGCGTTCACAACAATAAATTTCATATCTATGCTGTTAACCATAGAAGAGTTCCCTAGGGAACCAAACCTTTGTACAACAACCATGGTAAAACTTAAAACTAGTTATCATAATAAATTGCGAACACATAATTTCGTGTTTGTGCTGTAGATCATTGAAGAATTCTTTTATTTGGAGCTAATACTGGATCTCGATTCAGGTCATGCTTATGATAAAAATGCATTGTCATTACTATTGAACCGATATGTAAAAATTCAACTCCGTAGAATAGTAAGTGGTAAAAGTAAAGTAATAAAGTAAGTGGTTCTAATGCAGATTGCAAGATTTGACTTAAGCAAAGAAATTTACATACATACAAACACTGCAAGTTTAATAAAAGCTTGTAAGATACTAATAACAATAATATTATAAACGCGATAATGTGTTTATTTGTTTGTTTCCATTTCACGCAGAAACAGAGCAACGGATTGACGTGATTTTGTATAGTGGCATAGGATATTTTGTATACTGGAAAAAGTGCCTATAAGAACCTAAGTTCTTGCAGGAATGTCCACGTAGGTACGGTGCCCACCTAGTTGTAGCATAATCGGATAGACTTATAAAGAATGAAGAAGTGTCTAATGATTATTTACTTTCAACGGCAGTACGTTACGTACGAAAGCTTACAGTCCATAAATAAAATAAAAATTATATGATGTTCACAGATAATGCCCCGTTCCCAAAACGCTCATGCCGTCGTCAATGCTGGCTTCCTTTTCAAATTCCGGGAAAATTCGAACCTGCTGGACAAAGCCACCATCGTCTACGGCAGCATATCACCGACTTTCATCCACGCGAGGAATACTGAAGCTATACTAGCTGGGAAGGATCCATACACAGATGCAACTTTAAAGATGGCGTTAGAAAGCCTAGCCCAGGAAATAGTAGCGGTGGAAGCACCACCAGAACCATCAGCTCGATATAGACGGTTGCTGGCGATCAATTTATTTTACAAGGTGATAAGAATTATAAGAATAAGCTCCTGTAACGTGAAAGTTTAATTTCTAGTAATTTCCAGTTTTGTTAAAAACCTTCATGAGGTGAAAGGGGAGATATTTCGTCAGCCAATTATAAAAAAGTTTACAAAATTACCCAATAGATGGCGTTAGCAAACGATGAAGTGATAAAAAGCTAGTAGTAGTTGTATGAATTTTTGTTTTGATTTTGACATTAGACCATGATGTCTAATGTAACAAAAAGTAATTTGAAACGTCACTCACGTCATAAAGATAGTTACCGAATAGGTTAATCAAATGCTCGAAGGGTCACACTGTCTTTATTATTTGCCAACGCCATCTATTACAATATTTTAGTAATGTTTTTTTGAGCTGTCAGATAGTCGCCCATTGTGCAAATGAAAAATATATATAAAACTCTTCGAAATAATGTTTTTAGGCAATTTTAAGTCTCTGTCCAGAAGACAAACTAAACCCAAAATATAGATCAGGAGCAGAAGCAATTAAAAGACACACATCTAAGGGCTTACAATCGTTTGAAACAGATAAAAATATTTGGCCTTTAAATCAACCAGTACCCAAATTGGAAGCCTTGGTCCAGTGTAGTGGTGAAGCCACATTCGCAAATGATCTTCCAGCACAAACCAATGAAGTTTTTGCAGCTTTTGTTACCGCTGATGCAATGCCTGGAAGTATAATAGAAAGTTTTGATACTTCTGCTGCAATGGTAAGCCAAAACTGAAATTGGTTTCGTATATATCTTATCAAATTATGGTACACAATCACAAATAATTTATTTACAGAAAATACCAGGAGTGATAACGTTTTACTCAGCTAAAGATATTCCTGGACAAAACGATTTTACACCTGGTTTTATTCCTCCTATATTGGACCGTGCAGAAGAGGTTTTATGTGAAAAAGAAGTCAAATTTTACGGCCAACCAGCTGGCATCTTAGTGGCTGATACAGAAAAAACTGCTAATAAAGCAGCTAAGCTGGTTTCAGTGAAGTATAGCCAGATAAGTAGCAAAAAACCACTGATAAGTATTGAAGATGTATTAAAGTCACCTTATAAAGACAAAAGAGTAAGGCAAGACATTAGTGTTGAACCTACTGAAATAGGTAATGATGTGAAACAAGTAATATATGGTGAAATGAATATGGAGTCTCAATTTCACTATTACATGGAACCACAAACTTGTGTAGTGAAGCCAACTGAGGATGGCATGGAAGTTTACTCTTCTACCCAATGGCTTGACTTGACTAATCTGGCTATTGCTCGTTGCCTGAACGTCCCTGAAAATAGGTAATAAAATCCCTATCGTATTTTGCCATACTTAAAGTTTACAAAATTTACTACTAAAAGTCAACCCATCGGCAACGTTTCTATAAACCTCAGACATCTACTATAGCTATAAAACAAACCAGTATATTTTGACACTAATAAATCAATGACGTTTTCAAATATATCGATGCAAATAATACAAGTGTTCATATTGGCCCTCATAAAAAGTAATTATTCTGTGTATTGGCAAAATTCCCTTTTTATTATTTTTTGTCTACAGCTACTGTCAACAAACAAAACCAGTGTCAAAATTATTACCGTCTACAAGAACGTTATAGAACCTAATGGCATAGGTTTTATAATGCCCTTAGCCGCCTATCTTCGTGTTCTCATTATTAGAAATTGTAATTTTTTCTTTATTTTCTTGTGAGTAAATACGCTAATTTGACTATAGTGTTAGAGGTTATTCGTAGGCAGTGGCGGTTATTTACCATCAAGAGGCCTGCGTGCTGGTTTCTAATTCAATGTTATTCCGATGTATACTCTGATATATGTTTTTTTTTTTAATCTGTAATTCGTGAAAAATCTTTTCAATTGGACGACTTTCTTTTCTAGTATAAACGTTATAGTAAGACGTGTAGGCGGAGCGTACGGTGGCAAGATTTCTCGGTCAGCTCAAATAGCGTGCTCTGCTGCTCTCGTGTCACATCTGTTGGGAAGAACTTGCAGATTTATTTTGCCACTGATGACTAACATGAAGGTGATAGGAAAACGAATTGGCACCAGCTGTAAATACGAGGTGAGTTCAGTAGGCATTCGTAATAATTAATTATTATACAGTACGTATTAATTAACTTGTAGATTAATGATAAATGAACGTGTTTTTCAGGTTGGTGTAAATAAAGAAGGAGTTATCCAGTATCTAAAGAATGACATCTACCAAAATCTAGGCCATTCTCTCAATGAATCACTCACTCCTATTACATTACAAGGTTTTTATAATAGCTACGAACACAAGAGATGGAAGGTATCAACTAATAGTGTGGCTACTGACATTCATTCAAATACTTGGTGCCGAGCTCCATGTAAGAATAAATAAGAGACAAACGCGTAATGTATATGATTAAATATTTTTACTTCTATTAAATTTAAATTTTCAGATTCAACAGAAGGCGTGGCTATGATAGAACACGTCATGGAAAAGATTTCATACCATACAGGCAAAGATCCACTTGATATAAGACTTAATAATATCAATAAAGAACCTGACTATCCTGTCCCCGAAATGATAAACCAGCTCAAAACAGATGCTGATTATGATAATAGAAAAAAAGAAGTAGCCGTTTTCAATTCAAATAATCGTTGGAGAAAGAGAGGTATAAAATTAATACCATTGTCGATTGACATATTCTACACAGGAAACTTTAATGCCCTTATAAGTATTTACCACGGAGATGGAACAATCGTCATAACTCATGGAGGCATTGAAATGGGGCAAGGCATTAACACTAAAGCAGCTCAAGTTTGCGCTTACATGCTCGGTGTACCCCTTAATAAAATCAGCGTTAAGCCCAGCGCTAGTTTTACATCTCCTAATGCTATGGTTACTGGCGCTAGCATTGGAAGTGAATGCGTAGCTTTAGCTGTGGTTAGAGCTTGTGAAATTTTAAACAAGAGATTGGAACCATTCAAGAAAGACAAACCTAAATGGGAAGACGTAATAGATGCAGCATACAAAGCTGAGGTAGATTTACAGGCCTCTTACATGGTAGCTGTGAAAAAAGATGGTCTCACTACGTATTATGTGTATGCTGTTGGCATTATGGAGGTAGAAGTTGATATTTTGACAGGAAATCACGATGTGTTGAGAGTTGATATTCTGGAAGATACTGGAAGGAGTTTGAGCCCCGAAATCGACGTTGCACAAGTGAGTTAACAGAAAATTTATTGTTATATGGATAAGAGATAATATTTAACATTTTCTCAAACACTATGTTCATAATTTGATGAACCCACTTCGCAGATATTAAAAATTAAAAATACCGGCCTTAAAATAATTGAAAGGAGACTTTAATTGGCCTTAAAGCCAATTATACAATATTTTAATGTGCAAATGTCAAGATAAATGATAACGTTTTTCCACAAAAAACCTATGCATAGAGGATGATAGAATTTACTTACGAAAAATATGACTTTTAGATGGCTTTGGCTTGGTGTCCTATGATTGGCTCATAGAACAAGCTATGGGCATCTGGAAATTATTTTTAGCAAGTTTCGTTGCAAGGCAAATTTAAATAAAATTAGAAAATTGACCCATAATTATTAAGCATATACATGCTTATGTGAATGTAAGTATGTTACATGAATATCCACGCAATGTTCGAGAAAAACAAACCTTAGTGGCAACTGAGCATTTATGGTCTCACATACTCGTAATTAAGGCTGATTTTCACGTTCATTCCTAAATGATTCCGTTGGCTTCTGCTGCAGAGTACTTAATAGTAATTTCAGATTTACAATGGAAATTAGAGCATAATAATTTTCAGATTGAAGGTGCTTTTATCATGGGACTTGGTTACTGGACAGCAGAGAAGCTTGTTTTTGATAAGTCCACCGGGAAACTCCTTACTGACAGAACCTGGACGTATAAAATACCGGGTATAAAGGATATCCCTGCAGACATGAGGATCTACTTTCGAAGAGGAGCAAAGAATGAAGTCGGCGTCTTACAGTCAAAAGGTAAAACCATATTCATATTTATTCATAAAATGATATTTTACATGTCAAATTATTAATCAAATTAAAATAATACAAAACAAATAGTAAATTTTATCAAATACAATCAAATAATACAAAATTAATAAAATTGAGTAATACAAATTAGAAATAAAAAGAAAAATTACAGGTAATGTAATTAAGTCCATAAAAAATTAGATAAGAATAAAAAATCAAATTGTACATTTATAAAATTCGTCAAACCTATAAGAAGATTGCTCGATCAACCGTTTTTTGAGTCGTGACTTAAAGGAGTACAGAGTGAGTGACTAAAAGATTAAAAGATACCCATGCTATGGGGATGTATAAAAAATAACTGGTCCGTAATCCAACCCGCCGTCGCCTAATGCTCACCTAACATCTTTTTTTTCTGAGCAAAGGGCTATGCTGAAAACCAGCCCTGCGAGACCTTTCGGGACCCCGCAGTACGGCGCTGAGCATACCCCTATTGCCAAACATTGTTTTTACCATATTTATTTATTTATTTATTGAGGTACACAAAACAGAATATAGTCATAATAAATCTAAATTAAGTGTGTTGACAATTATGAACTAAACCATATTCCAAAACATGCGTACTCATCATGGTTATTATAAAAGCAGTTTGATATTACAAAAAAAATATATTTTCTGTGATTAAAACTGAACGAAAACAGGAAATAAAATTCTGATCAATTTTACTACGTTTTTGAAAGAAAGATTACTAGTAGCCAATATATGTACTAAACCATAATATTAAAAGAAAATGTTTTCATTCAGTTTTTTTTGTACAATTTTATTGAAGCTGTCAGGGCATTCTCGCAGCGGCTGGACTATAATATATGCGTTGCTGCCTTTACATTGTTTTTATTTATTGATTTAATAATAGGATTGCGTTTGGCCACCCACTTGCCTGATGTTGCACGATGATGCGGTCTACGATAGAGCACATTTTCCGAAGAGAAACCGATTCACTTATGATTTGAAGACACCCAGATTGTAACTATCGGGGAACACCCCTTCAGGCAGCGTATTCAGACTAGCAGTTCGCACAATATAATTATCAATATAAAAAAAACAACTTCATAAAAATGTCAGAACTGAAACAAATTAATATGGGACCACACGGGATGCACCAGTTTTCAAATAAATAAAAAGAATAGTCAAAATCGGTTCTTCTAGTTGAAAGTTTTGAGGTAACAAACTAAAACAACGGTCGAATTGCGTACCTATTTTATTATGGAAACTGACGTGGTTTTCACACATTTTATTTTTATTTCCTCGTTTTTGGAAGTCGGTTAAAAAGTGGAATACAAAGGTTTTTTGAGATATTTATTTTATTATAATATTTTTTTCTTTTTTTAGCCACAGGAGAGCCAGCTCTATGCCTGGCTACAGTTTTTACTCACGCGGTCAGAGAGGCTGTGCGCTCCGCTCGGTTGGATGCTGGCTACCAAGATAGCTGGGTTGAAATAGGTACCTAGACTATTTATTTGCCATATCAAAATTGAATGTTTTATTTAGGAAACCGTAAAGAACAAAACACGATTAAGGACATTTCACTCGATAGAAAAAAAAAAGTAACTGATTTGCGCTTATATCCCTGTTTTTTTTTTGGATTATTTCAAACATCTATTTACTAAATTATGGCTACTATATCTTAATATACAGATTTCATAATTATGGAAGAAACTATGAAGGTACATTATACATTACAGTTATACTTTTCAAAAAATATGAGAAATACCTGGTTAAGAAGTGCGAAACGCACGACCGTATGTAAGCGCCATGGTTTTGCTCCACGAAATGCTACTTTAATACAATATATTAAACCTTATGGTCATCTGTATTAACAAGTGTTGATTAAAAGTGGAAAAACATTCATCATCAGCCAGAAAACGTCCACTGCTGAACATAGACCTTCATAGTCTATACTGAACGACAGCCTGCCATCTGTATCCACTGGACGCCCTCACAATGTCATCGAAACATCTAGTGGGAGGCCTACCTACGCTGCGTCTTCCGGTTCGTGGTCTCCACTCAAGGACCTTTATTTTCCTATCGGTTATCGGTTCTTCGAGCGATGTAGCCTGCCCATTGCCACTTCAACTTGCAATTTTTACAGCTATGTCAATGACTCTGGTTCTTTGGCGAATATCCATGTTTCTGATTTTATTGTGCAAAGAAACTCCGAGCAAAGCTCTCTCCATTGCCCGTTGTGTGACTCTGAGTTTTTCTAAAGAGCCAATAGTTAAGGACCACGTCTCAGTACCATATGTCATCACTGGCAATACACATTGCCGAGTGATTGAAAAACATTGCCTTAATAATTATGGTAATAATTAAGTATGCGAAATTTAAATTTTCTATCACTTTCCCGGGAACAAAGTAATGTGTGACCATATCAAATCCTACACACTTAATTCGAACATAATGTGTTTCAGTATGATAAGTATGTTTGGTCCCACACCACTCCGTAATAGATAAACGAAACTAACTACGCTGGCGCAGCGACCCAAAATGTGTCTTGGCCTCCGATACCATAAGGTGCCTTTTCCTATCTTGCGCAAAACACAACAAAACCAAACAGATAAACGGATTTGAATAAAATTAGCTGAGGTAGCGGATTAACAAAATGTATGTCTCCGCAATATGCTGGTAAAACTACGCAGCGCTGCGATGACCTTACGCCCAACTCTAACCGAGGGCTCGAATACGCACAGTTTGCAAAATCACGCGACCGCAATCCTTAACGCACCGAGATACGGTTTGCGCAACTTTTCGCAATCACCGTAACTGAATTGTTTATAACAGTTAGGCGTAAGGGAGTTATGGACTCACCAGAATAGTAGACTCCGCTAGTTCTCCTACTTTGCATGTTCTCTTCTTTATCAGATTTCCACAAGTAGGTAATACACGGAGATTGCGGAGTCAAGATTTCATGCTGCTGGTAACAGCGTCGATATAGTAGGTGAGTGTCACATGACCTTTGTGTGTCGGAATGCCATACCTGGCGAAGTATATTATTATACTATGCGAACAATCTTTCCAAATTAGGAACCGTAAGAGTCACTATTGAAGTGATTTATTTCAAAATATTTATCGATTTGCTTCCGGAATTGCTTCCGCGATTTAGTATTCCAAACACGATGAAAGAGTAATTTCACTTTAGTGAGAACTCTTTGAAAATGTCATGGGAATACGTAACTTTTGTGGTTCAGGTTTTAGGATAACTTTCCACGACTTTTATGTGATTTTACTGACAAAGGGGGACGATTTACAGCGACCGGCGCGCATAGGGTCACGTCAGACCGTACGCGTCGACTGTATTCTTCCACCTCGTTACTACTTCACACTACTCAACTTGCATGTTGCAAGTTTATTACTGTGTTCCTATGTTTGTCCACACTCAACTCCAACAGCTGAACGGATTTTAATGAAACTTGGTATGGAGGTAGATTACACTCAGAATTAACACAGGCTACTTGGCTTTATTTAAAATGTTGGCTTTATCCAATAATATGACAATTCCTAAAGACAAGGGTCTTTAATGAGTGTGTTTTGCCTGTGATGCCATATGGTACTGAGACGTGGTTCTTAACTATTGAACTTTTGGAAAAACTCAAAGTCACACAGCGGGCAATGAAGAGAGCTATGTTTCTTGGCGCGATAGAATCCGGAACGTGGATATTCGCCAACGAACCAGAGTCACTGACATAGCTATTAAAACTTGCAAATGACGTGGCAATGAGCAGGCCACATCGCTCGAAGAACCTATAACGGATGGGGAAGAAAGGTTCTTGAGTGGAGACCACGAACCAGAAGACGCAGCGTAGGTAGCCTACTAGATGGACCGACGACATCGTGAGTATCGCTGGCATCCAGTGGATGCAGATGGCAGGCTGTCGTTCAGTGTGGAGGTCTAAAGAGAATGCCTATGTTCAGCAGTGGACGTCTTCTGGCTGTTGATGATGTGATTTGAAAATTTTATTATGGTTTTTGAGAACTGATCACACAAACTACAAAAAAAAACGAGAGATCAGTGCGATATGATTATCGTTTGTTGAAATTTGCATATCGCCAAATATAGCAAACCCAAGCTAATTTTCTCATTATTTTATACTGTACTAGCTGTAGCCGCTACTTCGTCCGCGATTTCTTCAGAAAAAAATGCAATTCCGTACTCATGATACATACTATTACATCGCAAAATTTTATCGAGATCGGCTTAGCCCGTTAGCCGTGATTATGTAGCATACATACAGACGGACAGAGTTACTTTCGCATTTATAATAATAGTGTGGATTGTTTAGCGTGTAGCACCACCTTTATTTAGCATGATTATACCCTGTGATTTTTAACAGACCAATTTGTTTTTGTTATTTTCAGAAAACCCTTGCACGGTGGAAAATATATTCATGGCGGTCGGACATAAACTGGAACATTTGAAACTCAAATAGATTTTTATCAATATTTAATCTAGGTACAAAGGTACAGGTCCAGTACGATTGTGTGCGTAATTTATTATTGTCTAAATCAAGTCATAGTCTAGAATGCTTTTCATGAAAGAAGTCCTCCAGACGCGGCGCAGTCATCGCGTCTCAATCACTATCAGTATTATTATGGAAACTGACGTGGTTTTCACACATTTTATTTATATAACACGGAAATTATTCACTTAAGATTAAGCCAGTTACATCGACTATAGTTTCAACCGCATTCGGTGGTCTTTTTCAAGGTGAATGCACGCGCGCGGCTGCGTCTCGGTTTGTACTTTTTTTTCTGCACTGTTGCTTTTTTGCGATTTTTGCTTTCGTTTTGCGCTTTGGCTGGTCAAGAAATACTATCAGTATTATTTCTCGAGCAGCACTTTTGACAACTTTAGGCATTGTATCCGACTCTTTAACGATGGCAAATTAATAAAAATCTTACCTAGCGTCCAAATAGTAAATAGTAACAACACCTGACAACTACATTATGGAAATTTAGTTTTTTCATGACGAGCACTCTAAACCAGTGATTGCTTGACATGGTATAGGTGAGACCGTGGTGCGTCTGTACTTTTATAATAATAGTTGCAAAGTTTCCGTGTAAAGATGGCGGCCAATCAATGCCTGTTTTTTTTTTTCATTTACCTGACCCAAAACGTGTAAATGTACCTAGACAAAATACAGAGGAACACCCCTAACCTGACTTAAAACGTGTTAAGTCTAGATAAAAATGATATGCATATTCAATGCATACCAAAAAGTTTTTAAATGTTTTCTGTAATCTGAAGTTGAAATCCGTGAAGTCACGGACATTGCCTCAAGCTCAGAAGAAGGACTAAAATCTTTTGAGCCTTCAAGAGTACTGTTTGGCAAAAAAGTATATAAACGGAACTAACATTTTTATCAGTCGATGTTAGACGAAAATATAAAATAAATAAATATATGTTTGGAATGCGGAGATGTCTGCCAGTCAGTGATGTCCGAATAAGTTTTACCGGGAATACAACCTCGAAAATAGCTGCAAATAAAATGGAATAACTGCCACCTGTGTCAAACGATGAAATCCGGCCGCTCCATAGTCTTCCTACCTGCTAAGGCGGTGATGGTTTGAAATCATAAGAAGTGTCTCAAAATATTACTACAAGACTTCGAAAATCTGATAAACAAGAAGAAAACCAGTAGAAAAGCGAACACAGAGCCGGGATAGACGCAAGGCAGAAAATACAAAGGCACGATCTACTTTATAATCATAGTATATATACATAAATAATTTTTAATTATCTATATAAGTAATTTTTTGATCCTTATTCATGTTCACAAATTACATTTTAATTAGAGATAATTCTGAAGGCGTATAATTAAGGTTAGTCTCAAGTTGTAACAATTATAAAACTGGAACGCCCTAATAAACTTTCTAAAATTACGTATTTCTTTCTTTGTTAGTTTCCTAGTTGACCTTTCATTACCTACTTGTAGCTATTGAATAAGTATGCTTACGATTATAATAATGAACAAATTGATCAAAGTCTAAAAATTTAAAATGAAAATAATTATTGTCGCGTCAAGCAGATAATTATTTACATAAGTAAATTATATCTACTTATTTGAAAATTCTCATTAAGCCCGTTCTTTCAATACCAAAAACAACATTTTGGGTTATAATAATTAGTTTGTTCCAATCTTTAAATTACTAGTTCGATTGATCTAAGAGTTTTTAAAACCTTTTTTTTTAGGTTTATTATTAAACTTGCTATTGACCGCCACCTCGCCTGATGTTAGATGATGCGGTCTACGATGGAGCTCGCTTGCCTTGAAGAAACCGATTCACTCGTGATTTGAAGACACCCAGATTGTAATTATCGGGGAACACCCATTCAGGAAGCGCATTCCACAGACTAGCAGGTCGAACAATAAACAAGGAATCAAAGCGTTTCATACGGGTTTTCGGAATATCAACCATAAAGCGGTGTCGATTGTTCGTACTTCGTACCCAGTCTGGCAGTCCGATAGAAAAACTTTTAGATGATCGTAGTTTCCGCTATATTACATTTACGGTGTCGTCATATTATACGAATACTACCCACGGAGGGTAATACTACCCACGGAGGGTATTCGTATAGGTAAATTTAATATGTCTTAATATATATTTATGTTTAATGTTTAACTTGCAAAACTCTAACAATTAGTTTAGGAGATTAGATTGAGAAAACTGTATTGAAATAAACTACTTGCTTCTAAAATTCAAGACCAAAAAAAGATACGCAAAATGTCGTTAAACAAATTTTAATATACATTGAAACGCTGACTTTTCCCTTTAGATAGAATCTGAGACTTCGCTGGGTCAGTTATCATAAAAGTAATGAAGGGATATCTAAACATTTTTGAAATCATATCATTTTAAATAAACTTATAACCGATGGGGAAGTAAGGTTCATGAGTGGAGACCACGAACCGGAAGATGCAGCGTAGGTAGGCGTCCCTAGATGGACCGACGACTTCGTGAGATTCGCGGGCATCCAGTGGATGCAGATGGCAGGATGTCGTTCAGTGTAGAGTTCTAAGGATGTCTTCTGGCTGATGATGATAAAGATGATAATTTTAAGTCGAAAGTTTCAATATTTCTTTTACATTTTATATTATCAGATTAGTAGACTGTTGTTAGTAGTTCTTGTTATTCACAGAAAATGTTTTACCATAATAATGTCCTCATAAAAGTGTCCTATTTGACACCAAACTCATAAATTATTTAGCAATCTAACCCGTCATTTCACCCAAGCCCGTCATTCCACGACAATTTATAACTTAAAAAATTCAAACATAATATTAGTGGCCAGAAAAAAGGTTTGTGTTCTTTGAAGTTCTCTGAAAATAATGAGTGTAATTCTGTTTTAATTATTTATAAAAATTCTCCATTAGGTAATTTTGCAGCCAGTAAATTTTGTTAATTAGAATAGTTTAGTTTTATATTTTAGTTTGTTTTATAGTTTTTTGGGTATTAATTAGTTTTTATATGAGCGTATTATTATTTTTCTTGATTGGTGTGCCTGTAGAGAGGCCAACAGTGAATTAAGATGAACTATTTATGATGATGATCATTAGGAAATATGTTTGTATGCGAATAGGCCACAAAATCTTTAAATAAACCGGCCAAGTGTTGGGCTCCCGCACTGAGGGTTTCGTGTCACTACAAAATACAAAAGTTAGTGCAATAATTATATCAATATAAGAAACCGACTTCATAAAAATGACAGAAATGGACCAAATTTGAATTGTAGTATATTTGTTTTCCTTCCTAAGTGTTTGACTAAAAACTTTTTTGGATCGGACTTTTTTTGTACCGTGGTCGTTATTTATCAGTAAGGGATCTATAATTCTCAATATAAAAAACCGAGTTCATGAGAAATGAACCAAATTGTAATGGGACCACACGGGAAGCACCAGCTTTCAAATAAAAAATAATCATCAAATTCGGTTCACCCAGTCAAAAGTCCTGAGGAAACAAATATTTTAAAAAACAGTCTAATTGAGAACGTCCTCATTTTTCGAAGTCGGTTAAAAAGTAGTACAAAAAGACAACATCACGCCCAGGCGGTCAATCATCCAAGTACCAACCGCGCCCTGAGAACTGAAATTTGTCATCCGAATCGCACTTCGCCGGTGTTTATCATTTGTTCTTTTATATGCTAAGTTTGAAGCTTGTACGTTATTACCGATTTACACTACAGCAAATAAAGAAATACGTTTAAAAAACGTTTTTCGTATGTTTTTATTGTATAAAGTCTATAACTTTTTAGTTTTTTAGGGGCCCTTTAGTGAGTATTAACTTTTTGAGTTTATTATCATTTCTTAGTTAATCCACCGTATGATTACATATTCTATGAAAATTTCAACTGACTATTACGATTCGAAAGATATTTCCGTTGTAAGGAAGGCAGGACAGACAGACAGCGTAGGCTTAGTAATAGGGTTCCATTAACACACTTTGAGTATATACGGAACTCTTCAAAATCTATCTATCTATATATGTATATAAATAAAAATCAATTGCTGTTCGTTAGTCTCGCTAAAACTCGAGAACGGCTGGGCTGATTTAGCTGATTTTGGTTTTGAAATGTTTGTCGTAGTCCAGGGAAGGTTTAAACGGTGAGTAAACGGTTGGACCGATTTTGATGAAATTTTGTGTTCCTGGAACGGGTCATAGTAGCGAGGCCGAAGGCCAAGCTTACACCCGTCCGAAGCCGGGGCGCGTCGCTAGTATATTATATTTTTTTCATGTAAGTACATCCTTGCAAGATATCGATGAAAAATTTCCTTCCAACAACGCATCTGAAGCCGCGAAACAAGGCTAGTACAATACAAATAATAATAGACAGTCGATAAAGATGTTTTATGACGTGGTCATTGGTGACTATTATCTGTTCTGTGCCGCGTACAAACGAGGGCAAAACTGATGCCGGCTGGTAAAACTGGATCAAGTCTGATATGTATGGAAGAATATTCCAGAAAACAATACACATTATTGTAGAATAAAATAGAAAACTCTTTATTGTTCACACCAAAAAATACATACGTACATAGTAGGTAACATAAACTTAAAAACTAGTGAAACAATTGGCGGCCTTATCGCTATAAGCGATCCCTTAACGTGGTACGTGGTGTAGTCTTTTGATTGTAGTTTTTTATATACAGTAAGTATACAGTATAGTAGATCTACGTTTCGCCTCCAACTCACCTGATGGTAAGCGACGATGTGGCCGAGGGTGACTAAATGGTTTCTAAATGGTCGGTAGTGGATCTTCGACCATCTACCCAATCGAGCTCCAGGAAAGGACAATAATGCTTTGTGACCGATGTTGTCGTGGGCGGAGGAAACAAGACAATACGCAGCTGCCTCGAGATGAGGATACAAGACAATACGAAGCTGCCTCGAGAGGAGGATACATGACAACACGCAGCTGCCTCGAGAGTAGGAAACAAAACAACACGTAGCTGCCTCGAGAGTAGGAAACAAGACAACACGCAGTTGTCTTGGGAGGAGCCGTAACGCAGCTCTGAGAGCTCTGGTGTGGTCCTCTGAAGATCCCGACACCCTTTCATGAAGCACTAAGACTGGTCACTGGGTTTAATAGATCTTTGGAAGATGTCCACTACGAGTATGTCTAAAAAAGACAAAGCATCATGAACTCGGGGTTCCACAACTTTAGCCGAAATGTTTTCTTTCTTTTATTTATTTTGTTTTAATATAGACTAAATACGAATAATCAAGGACGTACCGTCGAATAAAATAAAAAAGTACTCTAAAAAGCATTATCAAATTCGGACTTCTCAGTAGAAAATTATGCTTTTTTAAATATTTTAACAGTTTACATACGCGTCGACTAGAAAATTTACTTCTCTTTTTTATCGGTAATGTTTTTATGAAATTTTCAGTTGGCGACATGTCTTTTGTTATGTTCAACTCGTGTAGATATCAAGATATGCCCATCCGCACATTTGCGTCTAGTATTTAAAAAACATGTTTAGGATGTAATTCAATGTGAGAGCCATCTGTCGAAAGTACATGCATTGTTTTTTACTATCTACGTCTTCCTCTCAATCGCTCTCAAGTACGACAACTACTTAACAAAGTCCGCGTGCAACTGGGTTCACACTGGTGTGCTGTATCTTGGCCGCACCACTGAGTACCAATGAAAAACTTCCAACGAGGCAGTCTTTATAATATAAGTCAATGGTGAAACTACGTAGGATGACAAATTAAATATAACGGAACTTTTTTTTGTTAGTATTAATCTATTTTCACCAGCGCCTGTACCCGCCCCGCCTTCAAATTACAGCCAATGCAATATATACCAAGTTGTCTATTAGCCGTCTTGGTGAGCAGACCACTGCATTTGTACGTATATGAATATATTTTTACTAATTGTTTAATTTAATCGAATGATATATGTAAGACATTCACGGAGTCTTGAAACGACTGTATGGAGTTACTTAATTATTATTTTTATACGCTCGGCGCCAAAATCTTTATGCATATAAGTGCTACGACTTTTCTTTTTTTCTTACATATCTTGGTGTTAGTGTCAAATACACATGAAAATCTAGAATGTATAGAAGCCGAGGTAAAAAGTTAGAAATTTTTATAAAATATGTTTAAAGGTTAAATGTTTCTTTCTTCTCTTTGACGTTGGTTTTTGATTGCCAAAATATACAAAAATATATTATTCTAACACCTAGCTGATCTAAAACGTATTGAAGACTAGATATTTTTATGCATATTGAAAACACCAACCACCAAGACGATTAATATATTTTTAGTTTTGTTTTAAAATCCGACGTGGCTTTCCGGACATTCCCTCATGAGTACTAATTGTTTGACAAATAGTCTAGAAACGGAACTGTTTCATCTGTCAAACAATAGAGAAACCGAAAAAACAATGCAAAAAATTCATAATCCATCGGATTTTCTACTGGAGAGTTGTTCCACCATTATTTTTTACTAGCAGTGCACCGCGCTTTCACCTATCTTACAAGACATGTTATTTTTGTCAGGAAAAGTTGCCTATGTCTTAATCCAGAGTGTAATCTACCTCCTTACCAAATTTCGTCCTAATCCGCTCAGCTGTTACAGACTTGAGTGCAGACAAGTAAACTCACTTTTTTTTCGAAGGTTTACCTGAAAAGAAAGCACCAGAAATGAAATTGTAGTTACAAACGGGCAAAAGAGAGTAAGTACGTTTTAGCGAAAAAAAAAATTAAGACAAGCCAGATACATTAAGGTTTTCCACTTATTATACGTTTTTTTAGTATTCTGTATTTGGGTCCTCAAATTGAGTGGAAACAAACCGTCCTTCCGTAACGTTTGTTTTCATAATAGGATACATTTTTGTTACTTTAAAGCTTTCACAATTTGAACACATGTATGTTGTTTATTTTACCAAAATAATATATTCTGTGCTATGCTTTTTATTTGCGCGATAAAATCCGGAAAGAAGATATTTGCCAAAAAAAACAGAGTCACCAACATAGCTGCTATAAGATTTGCTAGTTGAAGTGGCATTGGGCGGGCTACACCGCTCGAAGAACCGACAACTGATGGGGAAGAAAGGTTCTTGAATGGAGACCACAAACTGGAAGCCTCAGCGTAGATAGGCTAGCTAGATTGACCGACAACATAGTCAGAGTCACGTGCATACAGTGGATTCAGACGGCAGGTTGTCGTTCAGTGTGGAATTCTAAGGGAGAGGAGGCCTATATATAGCTGTGGATGGCTTCTGTCTGATGATGATACGTGTATGGGATTTAGTCGCCATACTATAGTATTTATGATGACGTCACCTGCTCAGTGAATACCTCTGAAAGGTATTATATTATTACCCCTGAATCTACACGAATTTATCGACACCTCATTTGTCAAAATCTGTTATTAAAATGTTGAGGCTGTACGTAAGCCATTTGGCTTTACTTTAATAATGCGAAAATAGTTTCAGCCCCCTTTAAATACACACATCATAGCTGTTCAAGGTAAAAATAGGAATTTGATTACTAATATAAAACGCAAGCCTATTCCTAAATAGATAAATAAATAATAATAAACAAGAAAATAAGAAACAGGATTTTCAGGACAGCTCAAAGTTAAAATTGTTATAATAGGCGTTTTCCTTGTCGATATTGGCATACCATAAGACTTTTATTGCTTTCGCTACGATGCGATGTGCCTAACTCAAAAGAGGTAGATATAAAAATGTCGTATTGGGAATCACCCGACTATGTAATGTATTTTAGTTGAACTACAAATATAAATGAATGTGTGTTTGTTTGTCGGTTGCTCTTTGTTTCACTATCTCTTTCCCCTTTTTCTTCGTTTTCTAACACCGGGGCAGTGAGGGCAGATCCATTGTTTTGCCATTCCTCTATGTCATGTATCACTTTAAGCCAGAGCAGTGGATGAGTGGAAAGAGATATTGGATACTTTTTATTCCGATACAATTTGTACTCTAACCCTTTTCTTACCCTAATCCCACTGTGAGTTATGTGGGGTCAGTGCAGTGTATCTATGTCTCTTCTATTCGTCTCTTTCATTCATCATATTTTATCAGTGGCCCTAGTACGAGCACTTGCGAAAAAGTATTTGTTCCGTAAACGATAGCAAAATGTATGTAAAATTGAACAGCGCCTCTACCGGACGTAAAGGGAAACTGAATTTTTCATACATTTGCTTTACTATCGTTTACGGAACGAATACTTTTTCACAAGTTCTCGTACTAGCCCCACTGAACCAGGCATGATAGTTAATTTAAAAAAACGGTTCTACGACGTTTTTTTTCACTTAGTGTTTCCAATAAACAACCTATTACTGCAGAAAATTAGCGAAAAATTGTTTTAAAAACAACTTATTTCTGCAGATTTTTTTATAACTACATATTACCTTTTACAAATGTTATTTTTTACGCAATTCGATTATACTTTTATTGTGGTCTTCAACCACTATAACCATTCGCATTCACTTATGTTATGTATCTTCTTGATTAGTATTTCATGTTCCTATAATCTTTATGTTTTTGTAGAGTACATACGAGTGAAGCGACGGGATACAGCTAGTTGTATATTTTTATGACATGAACTATATCTGTGACATGCGGGTAAATTTCACCCTTGAGGACACTTTTCATAAAATCTCCTCGAGCGATTACGTGATTCCACTTTATTCTACTGTATTTATTATAATAATACGCAGAAATATAGAAATACTATATATTACCTACATATAGCCGCAGTAGCCTATTTGGAGACCGCTAGATAATAAATGACAGAGTTCTGAGATAACAAACATAAAAATACTATTAAAAAAAATACAACCGAATTGAGAAATCCTTTTAGGACACCAATTAAAAGTTTTGCGGCAACAAGGCCGTTATCAAAATAGTTTATACAATTAAATAAAACTAATTTATTAAGATACCATAGTGCTTTCATTAATTATGATAATTATGGTTATATTCCAGATATTTATTTAAAGGCTTAGTTTTATACATTAATTATTAAAAAATACATAAAAAATATCAAATAATACAAAAAAAACTTAAAAACTAGGATGCCGCCGGCAGCGGGGCAGGGCCCAAGCTACCGGTGATTATATTTATAATTATGATAATTGCTAACAGCTGCAATAATTTGCAATGAGAACCATAGTCAAGAGACGTCATAACTGAACTTGAATATGTTATGACCAAGGCCTCTAAGTTAACCTTAAAAGGCGATGCAATTTCCCCGAGCTTATGAGAACCAACACTTGTTGCCATTCTGATTCATAATATTGATCGGAAAAACTATTGCATAGCAGTTTTTGAACTTACTGACACAGAATACATATACTTAAGGACAAGTACAAAAGGTTGAGTCCTCAAAATCATTTAAATAAGTAGCGTCTTTTGCTACTACACAATAAAGTTCAATTCAGGACGTGCGAGTGCTAACTACCTACAGCTATATTAACCTAGAAGTTGCCTCTCTGTCTATCGCGTAATTATTGTTGCGTTATCTCTGTCGATCGTGTGGAAGCGGCCAAGGCAAGTCCAACAAGAGGACTACTTGTAGCTTCATTCATACCCTAAAGTGCGGAGTGCGCCAGGCCTGCTACTGATTAAAAATATCCAAAATTGTATAAACAATAAAGTTGTTTTTCTAATGCCATAAGTGGCAAACAAGCAGACGGGCCGCCTGATGGTAAGCAGTCACCGTCGCCTATAGATACTTATAACACCAGAGGCCTCACAAATACGTTGCCAACCCTTTAAGACTATATTAACTCGCTTTTTGAAGAACCCCATGTTGTAGCTTCTCGAAAACACCGCGGAAGGTAGCTCATTCCACATTTTGCAGGTAAGAACCAAGAAAGGTCGTGTGAATCGCACAGTGTACCATTTCCACTGATCTATGATTACGTGGATGAACTTTCAGGCGGTGGTGGCTATTGCGATGATAAAACTGTGACACCGGCATCAGATCGAAAATGAAACTCCCCATTGTAAATGTGATCAAATACACAGATAGACCTAACCTCTCTGCGCATGTTGAGCGGCTCTAGGTGTTCGGTGAGCTTAGGATCATCGAAAATTCTTACAGCTCTACGCTGCAATGCATCAAGAGGCTCAAGTTGATATTTGGTTGCTCCATTCCAAAGATGGGAGCAGTACTCCATGTTCGCGCTCTGTGAAACAAGAGCTTTTAACTCAACGTCAAGTACCGCTTCACCTTGTTGAGCACAACAAGCGTCTAGCCTAAGTAGGAGAGCGCAATTTTTTTATAAAACTATCAAACTCATAGCCGGGGTTCCGTGGGTCGAGAATGGCGTAGCATACACACACACCCCGACAGACATAATAAACATCAAGACCCAGAACAAATATATTTACCGTTAAAAAAATCTGCCCGGCATAGAACAAAACCCGCTACCTCCAGGGCAAAAAGTAGACGCGTGTCTGCTTTTTACTTAGCCTTTTCGATCATCGTTACTTTATAGAGTTTAATCTCCTTCAATGCATGATCAAAGACACAGATGCACACGACAGATTCTTAATCCATTGTACAGAAAACTTTCGAGTCTGTACCACTGTCGGACTGTCGGACTGTCGGAATTTGTATACTGATATTTTTATACAACGGACTTGTCACGTTTTTGGTCACTATCTCATCTGGTGGAAAACGATGACGCGGACGAAGTTGTAACACGCTTGCATAGGCAACATCTATTCACTTTTTTTGTACAACCCCTTATTATACCAGCTCAGAAGGACTCATCTCGAGTTTCGCTGACTACGACGAATACTTTTGGAGCAGTTGTTGATAATAATTTTGTTTTCAGATTTAAAAAAATCAGGATGTTGCTTCCAAAGCCTCTCAAGTACGCGGCGATATCAGGTGGAACAGGCTTGTTCGGCATCATCTTTGGATGGGCCATGTTTCCCGCCATACTCAAGCATCAGTTGAAAAAGGTGCGTCATCATTTTCACCTCTCATCAGTCCACTGTGATCTGAATCTATAGGACCTATTGAAATACAGTCGAATTGAGAACCTCCTCCTTTTTGGAAGTTGGTTAAAAATAATAAACACCGTCCAAATGCGAGTTGAGCGCACGCTTTAGATGCCTGAATGAATGAAAGATAACACATTTTTGGGTACGAATCTTCGTTACGCGAGTCCGACTCGCACTTGGCCGGTGTTTGGCAACAGATTTTCACTTCCCTACTTAAAACATTGTACTGATTTTTTAATGAATTTTCGTCCCCATGAGTGTCATGAGCACCTAGTTTGCAATTAGGATTTCTGTAAAGCCGATTGTCAAACTAATGTGCCAGGTGGCTGACCATTTTAACAAAGCGGTCTTTGAAATTTTTCTGAATAACGATTTTACATTATATCTACGCTTACGAACTTTCCTCATTAATCTTAAAAATTCCATTGAAAAGGTCCGTAATAATGAGGGAAACTGAAAAAGTTTTATTGCAAATATCACCGTCCCAGATGTTAAGCTAACATTTTACGCGAGTTTCTTATCTGAATTTATCATGTGGAGGGTGAAGTCACGTCTGCTGTCTTGATCTTGACTTGACAGCATATGCGTATGATGGAGAAAGTAATCTGGGAATAGCCAAGCTGTGAGCTTTCTTGGGTTTGGGATGCCTGACTGGCATGCCTGATTTGGTTTTCTAGTTTGAAAGCATTCTGTCCCAAGTGAGGCCACTTTCAAGTCTTTACACTTTACGTCCGGGTAGAACACTTACACTATTTCCATTCGTTTATTTGCTGTGACATCTTCAATAACATTGTAAAAAAAGCCAAATAAAACCACGATGTGATAATTTTCACTAGGATTTTTAAATGTAAATCTGTAGCAGGTACCCTATACACTCAGTGAAATATTAAAAGAATATGTTTTATTCATCTTTTTACAATGTTATTGCAGCTGTCAGAGCAAATAAACGAATGGAAATAGTATAGGTTCTTTGTCTTGCCAATGCTACCAGGACTTTGGCAAATATTTCTTTCACCAAGGGCTTTTCAGATTAGTTTTAAAGTCGTTTCAGGTTTTGTTGTTCTTTTATGTATTAAATTTTGTTGTGTAAATACATCTACACTAATATATAATATTATAAAGAGGAAAGATTTGTATTTCTGTATGTTTATAAACGTATTACTAGAATGTATAAAAAATAAATCGTGCGAAGCCGGGACGGGCGGCTAGTTTTTAATAAAAATGTGCAGTTAGAGAATGATGCACGTATATATACCACAGACCATATTTTTTTAGCCACGCTATAGAATCTATGTTTATCATATGCAATGCGTCTTGCTCTCGCAAGCGAACTTATATAGATATATAAAAACTCTTCATTGTGTGCACCAGAAATAAAAATTACAAACAGATAGAAAACACCTACAAGCTCGTGCCACAAAAGGCAGCTTTATCGCTAAAAGCGATCTCTTTCAGGCTACAAATTACTGACATCGTTTGCAAGACGCATTACCTTACCACTAACAAATTTCTTCATTGCACTAAAGCGTCAAACAAAACATAATTTTCTTAGGTTGGATCCGAAATTACAGTTTCAATAGTGATCTAAGCAAAATATTTATTGCTCAGCGAACCAAAATGTACAAACTGTTTTCGCAACATTTTTCAATAAAAAACATTAGTAAAAGCTATATGTAGCACCGAAATAAATGTCGGTATGGCCATACACATTGTTTTTGCTATGGAACTCCACGTCTGGTCGCAGCTGTGGAGACCTTCCTGATTTATCGTTAAATGATCATGGAACATTTACTTTGAGCTGCCATATTACTGGATATAAAATGCTTTGTTAGCTAACGGTTATGCCCGAATTTCGAGATTTGTTCTTATGGGAAAACGTACCACTTGACGATTTATGAAAGAGATTTGGTCAGTTTTATGACGTGCCTAAACACGCATACCTACTTACCCATATAAAATTACCTGTATAAAATTGTCAATTGTTAATACAAGTTACTTTGAACCAAAATATATCACGTTCTTTTTGAAATTCCAAATTCAAATCAGTGTCAATTTAAAGCAATTTTTTCTAATAAGAAAATTTTGGCTTCACACGTCTTGTATACTTAATCTCTTTCAAACTATCGAGCATATATTTAACAAATATCTACCGAAAATGTATCCCAAATTTCTTATTGTACTTGAAGCGACGTAGAAGCGCAATTAAGAGATTCAACAAAAAAACAGTTTTGAAGATGGACTTCCGCAAAGTAACGCCTGATTCAAACAACTAAGTAATTTTTTTTCAGGAAATGGCTCTATCCAAGAAGACAGACGTCCGTCAGATGTGGGAGACGATCCCTTTCCCGCTGGACTTCAAGATCTACTTCTTCAACTACACCAACGTGGATGAGATCCAGAAAGGAGCCTTACCCATTGTTAAGGAGATCGGACCGTACTATTTCGAGTAAGTCTTGAATAAAATTATTATTTGTAAAAGACCTACACCGAATAATTATCATAGCTCGAGTCGAGGTTCATTTTGCAAGCTTTTATTTGACTTACCTTGTTAATTTGGGTCAAATCTTGCAACTGGCTTTTAAAACAGTATCCCCAACCGATTGAACTGAAATGTTGCACACATATTTAGTTTAGATAACAATGCATAGTTAGCTAAGTGACGTCATTCTACATCCAATATGGCGGACTCCCAAAGATGGTGAACCAGTTATTTTTATGCACCCCTATGATATATGCATTGTGACACTTTGGATTTTATTTATGATGTTTAATTTTATTTATTTTTTAATTTTCTTTTAGTAGATGGATGTTTATGGTCAGATTTTTTATGAGGGGGCATTACCCTAAACGCAGGCTTGAAATAGCGCAGTGTAGAAAATCACGCGTACGTGAACCTTAACGCACCGAGATATGCTTTGCGGTCGTGCAAGTTTTTGCATCATCTAAACAGAATCGCTTAAAACAGGTAGGTCTATGGTCCCTCATAGAGTTGCCATAATTCCCACGCTTGACAGGCGGCTTGGGGATCGCAGTACGTTCACCGTGTACTATTAGGACGCTGCTGCCCATCCTCCGGTGGTTCTGTTCGCAGTTTTAGGACATACCCGGGTCCCCCAAACTGATTGACTGCTTTTTATCCTATTAAAATTTAGCCCATAAATATAGCTGATTAATGAAAACAAGTTGAAAATCTGATCAAAAATAAGCAACTTATAATATACAACTAGACAGAGAGCGCGAAACAGCAAATTATGACGTCACTTCTCTTTACGCCATATACATTATATTCTGACAAGTATGGCGCACAGAGGCGTGACTACATTATTTGTTTTGTGGGAAAGGGACAGAGTTTTCTCTACCAAAGAATTCATCATCATCATCATCAGCCAGAAGACGTCCACTGCTGAACATAGGCCTCCCCCTTTAACCTCCACACTGAACGACATCCTGCCATCTGCATCCACTGGATGCCCGCGACTCTCACAATGTCATGCCACATCAGGCGACATCGCTCGAATAACTGATAACCGATGGGGAAGAAAGGTTCTTGAGTGGAGATCGCGAACCGGAAGACGCAGCGTAGGTAGGCCTCCCACTAAACGGACCGACCAAAGAATTACAGAGCATTATTAACCGATTTAAATTATTTTTCAATAAACATATTATATTTATTTAAATTCTTCATCAAAGGTATCAAAGCTACATTTCAACGACATGAACATCAATCATCTACCCCAACAACTCCATACGTATTTATAAAACTAATAAAGAAATTAAAGGAAGTTTCCTATTCCAACCCTTTCTAACTAAAAACTACGCCTCTTTTAAAGAGAAACGTTTATTGAGTGAATATTTAATGAGTACTTATTGATAAAAAATAACAGCCTTGGAGTTAGTTGTCACAGATATCAGCTGATGACACGGCATCTGTTTATTTAAAATGCACGTGTGAATTTTTATCGGTTCTTCCATGCGCGTTTTTATTATTTGAAAGATAATATTTGTTCTGGGGCCTTACACCTAGCTTCACTTTTGCGAGCCAACTTTTAGTAGGTACCTGATAGGTACCTAAAATTAACCAACTCATTTAAGCTGCATCGTTTAAAAGCGTCTAACTTGAATGAACGAAAATCCGTTTTACTATGCGTGTGTGCGTGAAAATAGCGAAGCTTGGCGGCTATCAAATAACTACCGCTTATCGTAGTTGATGGTACCGTTTAGACAAATAACACCTATGCGGGTCAACTTTTCGAGCTAGGGGTAAGGCCCCTGATATAGCCTGAAGTTTATAATGTTAATAATCATATAATTGACTGAGCGAAGCGAAAGGTTTGTCCGCAGCCAAACTCCTAATGTCTAAATTTGAATGACAATTGGTGTGGATGTATCTTATACTTATTTTGGATTAACACATAGGCTACTATTATTGCGAAAATGCTACTGTTTCTGTAGGATAATAATAATCTATATAAAAACCGACTTCTTAAAATGTAAGAACTGGACCAAATTGACCACACAAACCCCAATGAGGTTTGTACGCAGTACAATATAACTCAGTGACAAACCCCAGCTTTAAAACATATATAAAAAAGAATCATCAAAATCGGTTCACCCAGTCGAAAGTTCTGAGGTAACAAACATAAAAAACACAGTGGAATTGAGAACCTCCTCCTTTTTGGAACTCGGTTAAAAAAGCTGCAAAGGAAAGCTTTTATTGAACACGTGACTATTGAAAGAATTACCTTAGAGTGTGTTTGACATGTTCCGGAAAAACACGTGTCTACAACTCATAACACTGGAATAAAAATCATGAAATAATGTTAGATCGTTACACAATGGATGTATTTGATCTTTTACAAACGAGATTTTTGGTGTCTGTCGAGCAAAGCAAGGAGTGCTAATAGTTTTAAAATATCACATATTCACGAGTGTAAATAATCTACTTTCCATCACTAGTGTAAGGTAAGACAATAAAACCTGATATAATCTGTTTCATTTTTAATGCACCAGGTTTATTTGACATGGATCTAGCTCAATTTTTGAATTACTTCACCTCCTTGGGAGACAAAGTGATATTTACCTCCCGCATTTTGAGTCATCAATTACACTTACCGAGTGCTAGTGATGACAAATGATAACTAATTTGTATTATTTAGATGGTAAGGAAGGAAAAACTTACGGAGATGTTTTTTCCTGTATAGTTCTATGACGATTCATGAGTTCTGAAATGACAACAGGGAGTTAGTTTTAATAGAGGGAGTAATCTGTGGCCGTCTCTTGGGAGATACATGAACCACTATGAAATGAAATAAAAATAGATTATTCCAGATTTACATCCATATCAATTAATTACAAACTAAAAAACTAAACAATAACAAATATTTTATTATGGAAACTGAAGTGGTTTTCACACATTTTATTTATATTATCACGTGCGCGTCGCGCGGCGGTCCGCAGTGCAAAGTGAGACGCAGCTGCGCACGCGAATACATCTTGAAAAAGACACCGAATGCGATTGAAACTATAGTCGGAGTAACTGGCTTAAAATTTAAATTAAGTGATGGGCGCGACGTTATACTGCACGCGCATCTCGCTCGTGGCAACCTTGGTATTGTTCGTCCACAGTTCAACAATATAGACGCTGCCATTATGCCACTACGATAACACACTGGTGGCTGCGGTACGAATATGGCACTCTAGCCTTATACATCGCACGTGAAGAGCACTTCTTAGTCCGTGACCATAGTCAGTATGCCTGAACAGCCCTCGACTTCTAGACTTATTTTAAGTACAAAGTATATTATGCGATATATCTCTCAATAATCATCTTATTTTAATGTTTTTTAAATCCGACGACTACGAAGATTCGCTTCACCGTGAGGATATATTATCTACCGACGATATCTGGCTGTCAAAATCTAGTAGTATTTTACTATAAAAATAGTTAACTTATGTGAAATCAATTATTTTGTTCAAGTAAAAAAGAAAGAAACCATCTCTATAATTAGTGATAATCTTTGCAACGTTTCACCTAATTACCTACTAATTAACAGAGTTTTGACCTTCTGAGAGGTAGGTATAGGTACTTGGAACTTGGAAGTAGTTGACATTTTGAACTATTAAACGAAAAAGCTAAAAACGCGTGGGTCAAAAATAATTATGTAGCCGTAAATTTATTATGCTTATTAGCAAGAGGCTAATAGATCCATTTTTATTTTTATATTAAGGTTATTAAACGTATACGAAGTACTCATAGGTATGTATATTTGTTATTTACATTCTCCAAGGGGCTTTTAGTTTAGTTATATATTACATTTCTAGCAAATTACAAAGAGTAGGTTGTGAACCGAGGATTATTTCACAAGGAAAGTTAAGATTTTGTCTAGACTTAAATTTGCAATTTTTATCACGCTTTTATTAGCTTGGTTTGTAACTATGTATAGGAATCTTTGAACGTAATTTTCACCCCTTTCGAAACGACGGATTGATTTGAAACTTTGCACACTTGTCAAGGACCGATGACAATGCAATAATTTTAATTTGGTTTGTCTCATAAGCGATTTTAAAGCGTGTTTATTAGTTTTTAATTGCGAGAATTATTAGTATCTATACTATTAAGATATACCTACTCCGGTTGAACTACTCAAGTTTTAAGAACAATAGCCTGAGGAATAAGGACCTGAGTTTCTAGCTAATTTATATCCAGTTTAAGGCCCTCTTTTCCCACTTTTAGTTATTTTGATCTCTTTGATTTTTAGTTTGGCTACTCCCATGAGTAGCTTAACATTGTAAAAATGGTATCATAAATCTAAATTGAATGTTTTATCTAGGAGACTGTAAAGCCTGAACATGATAAAGGACATTTCGCTTGATGAAAAAAAAGTAACACTGATAAGAGCTTCATTGAAATACCTATTTACTAAATGATGTCTACGATATCTTAATATACAGATTTCATAATTATAAAGGGAACCGTAAAGGTACATTTTACATTACAGCCACACCTACTTTTCAAAAATATGCAAGAAAAACCTCGAAAATTGTAGTAGCGAAACGCACGACTGTGTGAAAGCGCCATGGTTATGCTCTACTATTTAATGCGACTTTAATACAATATTTAAGTCATCTGTAGTAACAAGTATTACTTAAAAGTGGGAAAAGCTCGCCTTAAGTTAGCTTAAACAATATTCTTGTTTGAACAGTAACGTAGTCTTGAGAATTGAAGGTCTTTGCTGATTGAACAGAATGGTGAATTAGTCAAAGGTCTATAACAGGAATTATTAGCTTTTATCATACCGTCATAAGATATATTTCATAGAGGCAATTCAAGGAACTAATGTTAATTACCTTGAGTGCCTCTAATTGCCTAATTTGTCGATCAAGGACGTGTTCCAAATCCATGTCAGCAGCGCCAATGAGGCCTACAGTACAAATAAGAACCAACGCGGCACAAATTTTTTTTTTTCATGATGTGGTTGGTTTTCGTTAGATTGTTGGCGTAGTTAGCGCTCCTAGTATTAGCAAGCAGCGGTATACTTTTTACTTCATTCGTTTCTGTCGTAAAATTATTTCTTGGTAAGTGTCGAACCTGCAATTTACTCTTTCCCTCCTGTTGGTCAGACGGCGGTCCGTGGTACGTACGTCTGTTACGGTTTTAAGCAAAGCTCTTACTCCCCCGCCCATGCTTACGTAAAAAAAATCTGTTTTTTCTTATTGACTCATGAGCAGCAGTGCCATAATGTGTAAAAAATTAAGTAACTACTGCTGACGTAATCACCATCTAGACCCTCCCACCCCCCATGTCATCAAAAATAAGCAAAGCATAGACCCCCCGCCCCCCTATAGTGCTTACGTAATACTTGAACGGTCTAGGGTCCGTCTAGGGTCCGTAGGTAATTATTAATTTGTAAAAAACTTTTTAAAAACAAGCTTTTCACATTCTTCTTAGTAAATTTGATACCCATATCATGATGGTAGATAAGAAAATTTTGTCCGCCATCTTGGGGCGTTTGCCATTTTGAATTTAGTGTAACGTAAATTTGTTTTTTGTATTTTTCTCAGCAAACCCTTAAATTTAACACCTATACCAGGCGGGTGCATCAATTATGACTGGTCAGCCATCTTTGAAGTCCACCTCATTGAATTTAGAATGACATCATTTTGTTAACCATGCATTGTCATCCAAACTAAACGTGTATTCCAAATTTCAGCTCAATCGGTTGAAAATAACTGGTTTAAAATTCAGTTTCAAGATTCGTCCCACACAGGGCAAGTTAAATAATAGCTTGTAAAAAGGTGTATAAAAACATTTTCCTTTTATATAATTTATCAGAGGAGCAGGCGACCTCATGTGTCAAGTAATTTTTGAAATTCGTGATTGTAGTCAGTCAGGGTTTGGGTCAGTGATTAACTTTATGTAGATATAGTTATCCTAATTATCTATTATTTTCTTAACCGTAGAGAATGGAAAGTTAAAGTTGAGATTGAAGATCATGAAGAAGACGACACCATCACTTACAAGAAGAAAGACCTCTTCCTCTTCAAGCCGGAGCTTTGTGGACCTGGATTGACGGGCGAAGAAACTCTCGTGATTCCACATCCACTTATACTGGTACATATAACTACTTTATTAAAATTGGTAGCAGTGGTATTTCCCCCATTCTAGTGTCGAGGCGGGATGGATAAGATATTTTGGTTCTGTCGACAGTAAATATCCGATGTTTACGAACATTGCAAGTCCGATGTCTACCAAAATTGGCAAGTATTTCTTGCGAGGCTCAGGACGCGTTCCAAACTAATGCCAACAGCATCGACGATCTCAACAACGCTAAAGAAGTTTTTTCCGTGCTGTGTTGGTTCTGTAGGCTCGGTTCGGGTGCGCCTCCGTGTGTCATCACTAAAATAATGGATTTCTTTACTTTACTTCAAATGTGCGAAAAAGAAAAGAAGAGACCTTTAGGAGAGCGAGCACTAAATAAAAGAAAATATTCAAACATAAACATGTATTTAAGGTAAAAGGGACGCAGGAGTGGCACCTTCATTGAGGAAAGGCATTACAGGTATAGCACAGAAAAGAGAAGTAAATAGAACGGAAATGAGAAGGAAAATCTGTCGCCAGGTATTGTGACAGAACCTTGATTGAACATTCTTATTTATGTCAACGCGTCGAACTCCGCGTCACAGTTGCTAACTGATTTCGAATGACTGACATTTCGTTTATATGGGTGCAAGTGGCTACAACAAATTTCTTACAAAAATGCCTTGACATGACAGCCGTTCTAATTTAAACAAAAAAAACTTTTCTGTGAGGTATAGCATGGCTATAATGGGGGTTCGTCTCCTATAATCGCCCGGCAAGGTGATGAAGTGTTTCTTGAATTATTATTTTTGATAACATGTATCAAATACTTATAAAACTCATTACCGCCAAAAACGGCAATTTTGAATTACATACCCACTCACATATAATTATGTGAATAAATTTACATGATTCTTATTTTATTATATACAGAAGAACTCGAGGCACAAAAATTTCATTAAATTTTTTAACTTTGTCATAATTAGTTTTTGGACTAGATCTAATAATACGAATAATATTGTTCGAGCGCCTGTTGATTTAGCAAGAGCAATAATTTTCTTCGAGTGCTTACTGACAATAAAGCCATTTTTATTTATTTAGAAATAATTATTTATTTCAAAATAGATCCAAATTCCAAAAGGACCAGTTGGAAGCGGCCTGCATCCAGCGTTTTCCTGCGGTCTCTTTTGGGTCGTCTGTCTACCTTGTCGGATTGTCTTGTAGGTCTTGTCGGACCGGTCCTCTTGGAAATCGATGGGGGAGGCCTATGACCAGCAGTGGACGTCTTACGGCTGAAATGATGATGATGATGATGAGATCCAAATTAAATAATAGTTAAAATATATCAAAATTTCTAGAGCCCCGTCATTGCTACGAGCCGCACCAACCCTGCGATGATGGGCATGGCTGGCAAAGGCGCCAACGGTATCTTCGACAACCCCACCGACGTGTTTATGCGAGTCAAACCGCTGGACATCCTGTTCCGAGGAGTGAATGTCAACTGCGACAGAAAAGAGTTCGCGCCGAAAGCAGTCTGCACCGTTTTCAAGAAAGAAGAAAACTCGGTGTTTCTGTTAGAACCTAACAATCAGATTCGATTCTCGTTCTTTGGGAAGGTAATTTAAATAACAAATAAATGGCTTCATTATATAGCTATAGTATTATCATCATCAACGTGTGCCATCCTCGGCCACACCGTCGCTTACCATCAGGCGAGTTGGTGGCCAAACGTAGGTATATTCTATATAAAAATAGTATACTATGCAATTAGTGAATAAAGAACGGATTTAAAGCGAAGGCCATAGATGAATCACGAGCAACTGAACGATTCTAACGATTGAATCACAACCGTAGGAAGTGATTCATAATTATTCAAGTGTTAGAATCCTGAGCGACGCAAGTGATTCATAGCCCTCGATATACGTATATATTTGTTTTATTCAAGAGTTACATACTATACGTAACTATACTTTATACCATGACTACGAGAAAAACAAAGATTTAAGCCAAAATAGACATTTAATGAAGAAAAAAGTAAGGTTAAATTAATTAAAATGCACATTAAAGTTGGAACTATTACTAAAATTAGGAGTAAATTTCTTTTAATCTTTATTATTTATTCAAACACTAAAATAGTAATTATTTTTCAATGCTTTTTACTCACTTGCTTTTCATCCACTGTTTTCAGTGAATAAAATAAGATTTTTAGACGGGGAATGGTATGGAGGTAAATTTTCATTTTAGTTTAAACTAATGCTTTTCTTCTAAAATATACATTTTGAACTCTTGAATTGCATTGCATCACAAGAATACAATTACAATCCATAGAGTACTACAGTTTGATGCGGTCGGGCGTAATATGGGTTGACTGTAGAGCTAGTTACCACATAGTATCTTCCATTGGGGACAATTTGATAAATTATTCCGTGTGTAAATCGCAGAGCACAACATTACCCGCTCATGTACTCCTGGTACCTCGTATCGTTTGTGTATGCAGATTGAGTACAAGTTGAGTCTACTGCCCGTATATCTGTCACAACATACTTCAGATATTGTCCCATATAAATTTATCGAAATCGATTCAGTGCTTTTTGATAAAAATTAATTTAAAAAAAAATTATACACATGACGTTTTGGTTTGTGGTTCCCTTTAGTTTTAGTTTAAGTCTGTACATGTAAGTAAAGTATTGAAGTCGGTTCTTGTTTTTTTCATTTGTTTTATTTTATGACGAGCTAATTCATATATACCCGATTCATTTAAATACAACACCTTCGCAATGTGAAGATGTACTTGTAGGTTAACTATATTTTTTTTTGAGATGTTCGAAATGTTATAATTGACATCATCAACACGTAAACATCTAAATTTGCTGACGTAAACACAAAAATGAAAAAAAAAAACAGATGAAACACGAAAAAAATGATTGTCGGTAGAACAAATAAAAAGCTATAAACAAATTAAGATGTCAATATAGCAGGTGTCATTAATATTTTATATTGCCTAAACTTTTTATTTTTTACTATAACAGAAACAATTATGTACACATAAAAATTAAGTAAATCCTAATTACTGAAAACAGCTACCTGATCTGTATAAACCCGATACCATTGTGAATTGATCTGAAACTGCTGCCCTTATCATCACGTTCTATGGAAATGCTCCCCCTCGCTGAACAAAGTAGAAACCAGTATTTTGGTCACGTGTTGCAGCGAAAAGACGTGACGAAAAAAAACAAGATTAACTTGTATAATTATTTTAATAATTTAAATTGAATTTGACAGTTTTTTATTTATAAGAAAATTATGACCCTGACCCATTAAAAGTCTGTGCCCCGGCCGAATACAAAATCAGGGTTTTTAGTAATGAATAAAAACTCTTTATGAAGTGTGTGTACGCAATCTTTGATAAATTAGTTTTACTCGCGTTTTAGCGAATTTATTTGATTTTCTTACATTCTCTTGTTTCAGCGCAACAATTCTGTTGACCCTCACGTGGTCACAGTGAAGCGTGGAATAAAGAACATCATGGAAGTAGGATCAGTAGTAGCCATCGATGGTAGCCCCGAGCAGAAGATCTGGAGGGACTCTTGTAATAACTACTCTGGAACTGACGGCACTGTGTTCCCACCGTTCCTCACTGAAAAGGATCGGTTAGCGTCATTTTCTGGAGACACGTGCAGGTTTGTAAATAATACCTGGGTCATCCTTTTTAAACAATTTAATATTTTAGTCATTGACTTAAAATCACTTCAAGAGTACCAGGCCGAGAATGAGGGTTGACCGACGATATCAAAAGTACTGTCGCGAACTCGGAAACGAGGTGATGCCACTATCAAGAGACCGGGGTGAGCATTAAGAAAGGCAAGGCTTTACCCAGCAGTGGATCACTTAGTGATGCTGATGATGGTGACGGCGACCTAACCTTGATGAACCTTACTACCATGCTATGGTTTCCTTGTGATGTTTTCCTTCAGCGCTAAGCGCGAGGCTGCTAAAGCTTATTAAGTCAAGCGGAGTCACACGCGCCAACCTCGCCATCCAACGACATCTTCGGCATTTCCAGTTTTTTTATGAAAAACATTCTATATTCTTTTCACTTTTTTTATTTCAATGAAGACGGTTTTGAAACACAGAAAGACAGGCTTGTAATTTGTTATTATATACTATATTCTCATTTCGTAGGCCGTTCAAGCCGTGGTACCAGAAGAAGACTTCATACAAGGGTATCAAGACAAATCGGTACACTGTCAATATTGGTGATTTTGCTAACGACCCCGAGCTGAACTGCTTTTGTGACGCCCCTGATAAGTGCCCACCTAAAGGTAAATAACTAACATGACATCAAGTTCCACGTAAAGATAAATAATGACACGAGGATTTGGATTTGGAAGGAGGATTTTGGTCTTGAGATGCCGAAGGTATGCACCGGGATAGATACTCGCACCCTCTAATTTCCCTACGGGCGGTGTTTCCCAGAGTCCGTGGAAGTCTCGGCTAGAAGTTTCACCTTGGTGCCAATTTTCCTACCTCACACTTTTGAGACCATCAAAAGAGAGAAGTAGGGACATTGGCATCGAGGCGAATCTCATGAAGGACACACTACTCGAGTCGATAAAATATAAGGAAAATGATAGATGTGCCTAAGAAAAATGCCATTGGAATTCTTGATTTTCATGGCAATAATATTCATCGAGCATAGGTTATAAGATGAAGAAGGTATCACGTTCAGTTGGAAAAGAAATTTTTGTGAATAGTTTTAGTAATAAATGGATTTTAAAATAATGGTTTGGAACTTTGAAGACTTGTTTTGCAATCCAAGTTACCAAATCTTTATTTGTTTTGATGTCTATGCGTTTACAACTATTTAGCACACTAATTTTATCTAAAATACGGAAAAGCAAGAGTTGTCTATTAGTATTGTTGGGTGGGTGGATTAGTTATAGGAAATTTGACCAAAACTATTTCACTACTAAGCAAAGTCTATTTAAATGTTATAGACAATTCCAAAATTTGTCGACCAGCAATTTTCGAACCATCGTAAAGTTCCGGCCGCTTCCATTGCTCTAGCCGCTAAACTTTGGTTGCTTGCGCGGATTCGAATCCTTAATAGTAGGTAAATCATTACTTACATTTAAATAGTAAATCCTAAAGTTAAATGATTATTTACGGGATATTTACCGTGGTAAGGTTGTGGAAGGAGCTCCCGATATTTCGGCGCAGTTACATGCACCATGTTCACGGGATGTCTTCCCGTGAACATGGTGCATGTAACTGCGCCGAAATATCGGGAGCTCCTTCCACAACCTTACCACGGTAAATATCCCGTAAATAATCATTTAACTTTAGTGAACAACCGTGATAGTTTAAATCCTAAAGTGCTGAACAACAAAACACTCAGAATAAAAAAAAAACTTTCGAGGTTCGGATTGCCATTGGACTACGTTTAACAAAACTGCTACCCAAGTTTAGACGTAATGCAGAATGGCTTGTCAGTAGTTACAATAAGCATTAAAATTTGGTGTAGGTAACACCAAACGCTTGTACTATGGCTCGCCCAATAATTATAAAATTATTTACTAAATAAATAGTTATTTATTAAATAATAAATATTTTTGCAGTAATTTTCACTCATATTATTCGTTTTGTTTATTAATCGTGGCAAATAACTTTCTGTTTCGGCCGCCTTTTATTGTTGTTATGAATGACATACAGAGCCACGAGTGATAAATTTTACAACTGAAATCTACAATCTGACCTTTCATTTTACGATGTTTTACATAACCTCTAAACGTTGACCAGCTGCATTGATAAATGCAAAACGTTTATGCAATTCTGCGTACCTATCAAAGTTCCGTAATTATGAAAAACCGTTAAACGTCTTTCAGGTGTTTTACACAACGGTGCTGTTTTGTAAAACAGCTAATTTAGCAATCCATCTGCGACATAAATACACGGATACAGTAACATGTTCGGAATTTTAATCGTTACCATGATCCAACAAGTGAGCACCAAACTGCAATTTTTCCTCAGGTATGATGGACCTGATGAAATGCCTGAAGGCTCCGATGTACGCGTCTCTTCCACACTTCCTGGACTGCGACCCGAGTGCAGTGAACAACGTAAAAGGACTTCACCCCAAAGTGGACGAACATGCCATTGAGATTGATTTCGAACCGGTAAATTACTATTTTTGAGACGCTAACCTATACAAATCTTGGAAGTAAATTTTAATCTACTTCCAAAGTGTCATATCGATTTGAAGCTTTGCAAATATAGGTATGTAATTCAGATGACAATACAATAATTTGGTACCATCGACCTGATCTGATGACTGAGTCAGGATGTGGATTGTGGACTTTTCCATAGCTACTATAGTTAACCCAAAGACTTTCTATAACTAGACATTTAATGCAGGGCGAACATGTTCAGACACTTCATAAGTTGACCACTACTGATATAAAAAACACGCCCACTGATTCCACTGAACCTCACGTCATTTCCAACCAATACCGTAGGTACGCCATCACTATGCTTTGTTTACATTTTGAAATGACGTTGAATGGGCCAATTAGCATTTATTAACCTCTCACCCCACCCCTCAGGTATTTGACTGAATTGTTTCCATTGAAAATAATCGTAACTACAAGTTTGGGCTACGTAGTAGCTATACCTAGTCTGTGAGTTAACCCCTCTAGTTTGGATTTATCTGGTTTGTTATGACGGGCTTCATGCAAAAAATTCCACTACAGTTATTTGATTATTTACGGGATATTTACCGTGGTAAGGTTGTGGAAGGAGCTCCCGATATTTCGGCGCAGTTACATGCACCATGTTCACGGGAAGACTCAGGACTTACGTTGTTCACAACGTGGGTGAAGCTGCGGCAGAAAGTTTGGTCAAAATATTTTTACCATCATCATCATCAGCCATAAGACGTCCACTGCCCATAGGCCCTTTAACCTCCACACTGAACGACAACCTGCCATCTGCATCCACTGGATGCCCGCGACTCTCACGATGTCGTCGGTCCATCTAGTGGGAGGCCTACCTACGCTGCGTCTTTCGGTTCGTGGTCTCCACTCAATAACCTTTTAACATTAAATATGGGTACAATTACTACTATGTATTGATGAACGCTTGATTATTTCCAGATATCCGGGACTCCAATGGTGGCGAAGCAGAGGCTACAGTTCAACATTGAGCTCATTCAAACGGAGAAACATGATCTTTTTAAGAACCTGCCCAACACTATGGCGCCTATGTTCTGGGTTGAAGAGGTGGGCTTTATTTTTTACTCAACAATACGAGGCTTTTTACCCCTGCGCTTGGTCACGCTTTACTTCAAAGAAAAATGTAGGTATGGCATTTGTCCCCTTTGCGGAATGATAGGTAGAACGATGGAGCTAATGAAGCTGTTTCATTCACTGAATTTGTCTGGGGTCGATTCCTCGAGATAAGGGTGACCATTTCGCCATTTCATTCGCAACTATGTCGAAGGTTGAATGGTAAGTGAAAATTCAAGGAGTGGCTGCCATTTTTAACGCGGATATTTTTACACCAAACCATCTACCATAGTTTGCTCCCAATCGCCACCGTCGGTGAATAAATCGCTTTGTTTGGCTCGGTACGACAGTAAATGTTTGATCATAATTATGAACCTGTTCATATGATATGATAGTGTAGATTTAACAGGTGGATAGAAAAGAAACTTAGGATGTTCTCAACGAACAATTTCTAGATACACAATGCAAAATGTTTGTATCAGATTGCTTTCAGTGCACATTGAACTAGCTTCCCAAAACAGTTTTGGCTCGGGGTGTCGAGTGCCATAAAATGACTGGTATTACAATGTCCAATTCGCACAGTGCAGTTAATGTCAGATTATCTTGTGGAAATTAAATTCTTCTTACCCTAGGTAATAAGAATTGGATTCTTTTTATTTACTTGCTTAGAAAACACCGAGAATTTAAGTTCAATATTCTACTAAATATATTTCTATTCTACTGAATTCGGAAAAAATAGTGATAGGTTGAGATGCACACTGCTTTCGTTTCCTTGAGAGTCTTTTGAATTTTCGCCTTTTTTACTAGTGATAGTCCTACCTAGGGCCTAACTAGCTAAGAAAGATGGTGAACACGCCTAGTCTAAATGGGTAGCCGCTCTCAAGTGTGGCTGTCGGAACAGATTTTTAGGCGCTTGGGGACTGATTTTCTACTGAAAGATGGTAGCTAAGTCATTTGAGACAGAATGGAAATGGAATAGTTACCTATCCCATAATTCTTTCACCGCTTACAATGCAGCATAGCAAATGATGGAGTAATTAGTGTAACACATTAAATAAAAAACTGGCCAAGTGCAAGACCGACTCGCGTACAAAGGGTTCCGTACAATTATCTAAAAAAACGGCAAAAAAATCATGTCTATTGTATGGGAGTCCCCCTTAAATATTTGTTCTATTTTAATTTAACTATTTATTTTTAAAGTTAATATATAACTAAATATTCTGTGAATATTTCAAGAGTCTACCTGTTGCCGTTTTCACTACGAGCAAAAACGAGCAAAAATCACGTTTGTTGTATGGGAGCCCCCTTAAATATTTATTTTATTCTGTTTTTTTTGTATATGTTGTTATAGCGGCAATAGAAATACAAATTCTGTGAAAATTTCAACTGCCTAACTATCACGGTTCATGAGATACAGCCTGGTGACAGACGGACAGACAGACGGACGGACAGCGGAGTCTTAATAATAGGGTCCCGTTTTATCCTTTGGGTACGGAACCCTAAAAGCGGACAGAATAAATAAACTCCTGAAGTTGATTAAAGATAGATGATAATTTCAGGGCTGCGATGCCGCTCGACTTCACAGGATTAGGCCGGAGAATTCTTTTAGTATTATTATGGTTTAGATTTTCATTTCGTTGAGCTAAACCTAACAAAATCATCTCACTCGTCTATTTACATGCAAATACACAGAATCTGTGATATAAATGCTAATATGCGGCTACAAAGAGACCGTCTTAATGTATGCATTTGTCTCACTACATGACCTAGGTACTAGTATAGAATAATTTTAGTAGGCGGAAAGAAAATACACTAATGATGTAGATGCCAAACATCATTATAAAAAAATACACATTTTATTTAATTTTGTTTTCGTGTGCTTTTATCTATTTTGTTTTGTGATTTATTTCAGAAGGTATTTAGGTCTGAATTTTAAAGCTGGGTCCGCTGCGGCATGTTTTCGTGTTAGCTAACACACTAACATGTTACTGACACGAAACGTGGGTGTGGCTTTGGTGTTAGCTAATAGTTAGTGTGTTAGCTAACACGAAAACATGCCGCAGCGGACCCTACCCAACCTACTATCGTCTCGATTTGAAACTTTGCTACACCCAATCATACCCAATATATGGAATTTGGCTGACAATACAATAGTTTGGTTTGATGTTATGACGGAGCAGGGAAAGGCTACTAAGCCACAACCATGGTTGTTTTGGTTGTGGCTAGTAAAATCCTCAAGTTCGGACTCATTTGATTTGTTTTAATGAGTCAATTAAGTGTGTTTTTTAACCAACTTCCCAAGGATCAATCCCAGGTCCTCAATTCAACTGTATTTTTTTTTTGTTTGTTACCTCAGAACTTTCGACTGGGTGAACCGATTTTGATGATTTTTATTATTTGAAAGCTGGTGCTTCTCATGTGTTTCCATCTCAATTTGGTCCAGTTCTGACATTTTTACGAAGTCTGTTTTTTACATTGATAATTATAATCAAGTAAACGTGTTTTTCTTTTAACTACAACATTTTACAGCTGTACACCTGCTTTTTTGATAGGGGCTGGCTCTGAACAAGACGTTCGTGAAAATGCTGAAGATGCAGCTGTTCATCCCGAAGAAGGCAGTGAGCGTATTCTGCTGGTTGCTGGTCTCCTGCGGCACCGTCGGGGCTATCGTTGGAGTCGTGTTCCATTTCAAAGGTTCAATTGAATTAAAAAAATAATCTCGTTATACAAAAAAAACAACGCTAGATTAAATAAACGGAATTCATCTACTATATTTATTTATTTTTATTATCATGGTTACAGAGTCCTTCAGTCGGAATAATAAAGGCCCCCTTTATTTATTCCCCATACAGCAAATGGTTTTTTTTTTTACTTATTTTTGTATTTTCTCTGTAATAACGGTAATACGTGGCAATACGTACAAACGTCAAACTTGGATGATTATAGTACACACTCTAAAGTATAATAACAAATAATAAATAAACAATGACCAAGTACGAATCGGTGACAAATTTCTATTAATTACCAAGTTAAGCAATGTAATTCAGTTATTTGTACGACCTCACCTTACGACCTTCGATTCGGTGATAGAATCATTTCTTTCACCGTATCGAAATTGCACATTTTACTAATATATAGAAAAAGGTTTTTAAATTGATATTTATTGTATTTTTTGGTGATACGGAACCCTCAGTGCGCGAGCCTGACTCACACTTGGCTGGTTTTATTAATGTACCAAAAACCATTCAGATGCAGGTCCCCATACATACGACGATGGGCCAGAATACCGGGTACAGCAATTTCTCTCACGCAATTTTGTTTTTGTTTCAATGACTGCGTTTACTTTTCAAAAATGTACGTCGGTAATTTTACAACGTTAATATTTCAAATAATTTATATAGTAACGTCGTCGTATATTAACGTTAATATAACAAATTTTTGTTTTAATATTTTTTATGATAAATAGAATAAGTACTGAAAAAGTCTTCATCCCATTTTTTGAGACAGTCACGCCATATTCTGGGCCTTCACAACAATGCTTTATTTGGCATCCAGTTGCCAGCAAATCCTTAATTATACCTATTTGTAGTATGTGGAATCTTTGTGTGAAAATTTGGTGCTAGGTTGTTTATCTTAGTAGCTGAGAATAATCACCAGGAGCCTGGTAATAATGCTGTTCATTTTAATTAGATGACATTATGCGCATAGCTACATCCGGGGAGAAGAACAAGGTCACCAACGTGAAAAAAGAAGAAGACGAAAAGGTAAACATATCACATGTCACACTCACTCTATAATATAAATGCGGAAGTAGCTCTGTCTTATCTTTACAAGACAACACTGCATGTCTATTCTGCAAGCTAAGTGAACGTGCAAGTTTTTTTTTTTTTATTGTAGTATAGGCTTGCGCTTGGCCGCCAACTCGCCTGATGTTAAGCGATGATGCGGCCTACGGTGGATCACGCTTGCCTAGAAGAATCTGATTCACTCTTGACTTGAAGACACCCTTGAAGTGAATTGATAAGCTAAGTGAACGTGTATTTCTCAGATCGATTACTATAGAGAAATGTCAAATTGTCGAATGATCACCCTTGATCACCCTGTGTAGTCCCTTACCCTTATAATTCGATGGTTTTACATTTACCTGCAGAAATACGAGTAGGCAAGATAAAGTCACATTCACTTGGCTTATCACTTCACTTGCGCGTTCACTTAAATTGCAGAATAGACAGACATGCAGCCGATGAAATTTGGCTAAGAAGTAGGATGCATCACTATCTACCGCCAGATTTACACTGACGTCAAATTCTGTTAATACTTATCCTTTTACTTAAATATTGAAATGAAACGAGATGCAAAGATGCAAGTTTAGAGCATTGTACAACAAAAACGACGCCGTCATCCCGTATGACATAGGCAGTACATGTTTTAGGCATGATTTTCTTCTATGCTGACGCCAACGTCGGTCGCTGACGGTCGCACGAAATAAATAATAGCACATGTTTAGTACTTACACTTACATTGCGATCTATATAGCTACACAACTTGATGCTGATCGAGATTGCGCGTACATTTATATTGCTATTGACCTACGATCTCAGCGACCAACGTACGTCAGCGTAGGAAGAAATCCAGTCTCCGTAGATACTTAGTGCTTTTTAACTTGTGTTTTTTTATTTGTTGTCTTACATAGGACATAAGCGTCATCGGACAGAGCCAGGTGCCTACTAAAATCGACATGTAATCGACTCTGCGACGTCTCCTGACTCTAACCCTGGGTTGGAGGCGTCAGTACAGCGTGGTCTGCCGACATCTGTGGAGACAGGTCTACAAGACACTGTTTAAAAGAATGGGCAGGGTTTGAACTATGGAATTAGAATTTAGTAAAACGGTCTCAGTTCTGTTCTGATTTCGATGCTTTGATATTTTATTTTAGCCATTTGCTCACGATAATTTGTCTTAGGGGCCATTCAAGTATTACGTAAGCATATTTCTCCTCTCCCTTGTCAGCAAAAGTGAACAAAGCTCTTACCCCGCCCCTGCATATACCAATGTTTACGTAAGCATGAGAGGGAGCTCTCATGCTGACGTAAACATTGGTATATGCATTTTTCTTTTAATGTAAGTATTCTGTATTTTTTAATGACTCATACGCAGCAATTATAATTCTAGAAATAAGAAAATAAGCTAAGGATAGCATCAACGCACATAATATTCATTTAAAAAACTTTATTGACACGGTATTCAACATAGAGTAAGAAACAAATATTATCTTAAGTAATATTACGAACAAAACAAACTTCTTTTAATTTTTTAGTATACTTATGCCTTTCGTTTTCAAGCATAGACAATGTGTGGGTTGCCATATGTGTAAAAAAGTAAATAATTACTGCTGACGTAATCACCATTTATACGCCCCGCTATATTGCTTACGTAATACTTGAACGGTCCCTTACCTAATTATATTTATCAAAAATAGTCTAGATAACTAAGGTACCAATCACCTAACTAATTTTAACTGTATAGTGGTAACTCCGTTGTCAGCGTCTTTTGGTATTTTTTTTATATCGTAACCAACTCTGTCAGTTGTTTAAATTTCGAAAGACAATTTGTGTAAATAATTGTTTTAGTTTACGTACCCTAGTCATTTTTCTCTTGGTATATAGGTATCAGTTTTAATAAGAAAAGTTACATTCCGTGCACAACTCCATCATGACTGCGAACTGCGAATCTCATTTTTGTATCAAGAAATAAAAGCTATAAGAGTTATATTATATTATAATCATCTAGGTAGATATGTAGAAGTTTATTTTCCTTATCATGGTATAAGTTTTTTTAATTTAAATTATTTTTAGGAACAACATTTTGTACAATGTTATTCAAATGCCTTAATAACTACTGAAGCACTCTATGATGGACAAGATAATCTGAACAACAGTTACTTATATGATTATTTACGGGATATTTTTGTCCCGTAAATAATCATAAATAACTGTAGTGAACAACCGCGATAGTTTAAAACAGTGTTTAATCTAAACAAATTACATCTTTCGATTAAGTGTGCATCGTCAATATCAAAATATTAGTGATGAAGGCTCGGTATCCACCAACGCGAAGCGGAGATGCAAGGTAGCTAGTCATACTTGTAGTAGAGGAGATGTGGAAAATTGACCTTCACCGATCTGATAACCGGTAGTATAAATGTTTAATTTGTATTTTGTTTGGTTAAAATTTCCTTAAAGAAATTAGACATTTTAACCCAGCCTAGCTCCACAAAGCTCCAGTAGATTCTTGCCCTTATTGGTCACTTGAGTAATATCTTCTCTTCGCTTCAAGCAGTTCTGTATAGGTGGATACTAAGCTTTACTTCAGTATTTAACTGCATTAAATGTAGATCTGAGCCCTATTTCAAAAAGCGAAAAATCATAATTAAACTACAAATGTCAGTAATATAACTGACAATCATTAGTCACATCTTGATTGTTTGATATATGAAACCATATGAAACGCAGGTTTGACGTATTCGAATGACATGTGTAGTTTTATTATGATTTGTCGCTTTATGAAACTACAGTAGACTGATAAATCTGCCCTCCTTATAACAAATGGAGTACTTTCGGTTTCGAGAAAAATGCGGGAAACGTATTTTTGGATTATATTAAACAACAGGCCTATGTTTTATAACTTTTTAAGTGTATCTAAAGAAAAAGATCAAAATTATTTTTTTAGCATAGATTATCCCCTTGGGATACCATTTCTGCAAAAAAGTGACCCAAAAATGTCGATTACTGCAAGTGGAATTAGTAGGGCGGAAATGTCAATCGATAAATAATATGACTGACAATCAGTCACGTCGTGATTGTTTGATACACTGAAGTGAGAATTTTTTCATTACCCTTCTCTTTTCTGTGGTTTGATATACCTATGAAATGCAGGTCTGACGTATTCGACTGACATTTGTAGTTTTATAATGATTTGTCGCTTTATAGGGGCCAGACCTTCAAAAATTAACTTCGTTTATTTTTACTTCGTGTCTTGAGTTCTAAACTAGGTAACAACTAAATTAAATAGCATAATACTTAATAAGCACAATATGTAATTTTTTTATCATTAAGTACCAAATAAAAAAAGCAGTCTAACAAAAGTTATTTATTTTTCATGATTTCATTTAACTATTGGTAAACAAAAACCTCAAATTTGGTATATTTAAATATAGGCGACTTAAATTATCTTGTTAGAATATCACATTCCTTTAAAAACTGTATCGGTAACAATTTTACACTTTTCACAATAAAACATGTTATTTAAGTACTTTGTGTACCTTTTCGAACTTATTTTATGTCTAAATGTTACTGATAATTATTTTTATTATTATATTTACATTATTTTTATCACTTATATCACGGTAACGTTATCTTGGTAACTCACACAGACATGACTTAAAAATACAGTTCATATATATATATACCTCATAGTTGTATTGAAAACTTATAGTTAAACAAGTCTATTTTGTAACAAGGCATTTTATTTAAATTGCTACTTTTTGTCTATGATTAATCTCAAACAAAAAAAAAGCGTCGAAATTTGTTTAACTGCCCAAACTTAGTGTTATTTAAGTAATTTTAAATATTTTCCGTTGTTTTCTTGTGACAAAATCGCTAGTTTGACTATATATAAGATGTTGTATAGTATCTATAAGAGATATATATTACATACTATATAGTATTTCATATATTCGTATCAATATTTTATTTTCAGACTATCACCTAAAGCGGTAACAATAAAGGTGATTTTTCCAAACACAGGCATTCTTACCACTCAATGGAATATACTACAAACAAAATCTATCAAATAAACTTGACTAACATATTGGTGTCATTCATATAATCAAAACTTCTGAACCGATATATAATTTAAAAAAATTACTGCAACTTTGACTCGGCCAGAAAACCATGAATCTATGAGTAACTAGCTATTTTTTTTATTGCTAATCTTATTTTGGAACATAGAGTACATACTTCATGATCGCAAACAACAAAAGGTAAGTACCTACTAATAAAATTAAAATCTTTTAACACTTATAAAACATACATCCATCACAATAAATTCGTTCATGTAAAAAACATACCAAAAATATATACATTGGTACTACTTAAATAAGAAGTTCCCACAATCTTAATATAAAAATAAGTACCTAACTATTTATATTTAAAAGAGACATTAAATATGTATTTACCGATCAATTAACAAAAACTGCTGTCATTAAATCATTATCATGCAAAATGTTTCGAATTTCACGAACAAAATCAAACTTACTCTACGAAACTATAATACTTTCATGCATTGTGAATGGAATTAATTTCAAGAAACGAAAACGCTGAAAAAATTGCATAAAAATGGTGTCGTGTTTTTTTTCAGCATTACAGCGACCAAGGCGCTATCGGCATTGCAACATCAATTTACCATTCTCTCCGTAAAACTCTGATGCGACTACAAAAAACACAAGTCCGTTTAGCGCAAGCGCTTTCATGTCTGTCGTATTATCACGTTTTACGCGATAAAACTAATATTGGCAAAAAAATCACGCGGGTCGACTAGTACAATTTTGATACATAAAAATAATGCATGCTCGATGAATCTTAACAAATCTATTTTATACGTGAAACTGACATGAAATGAATTTTGTGTAATGTAAATTTGGCTTAAAAAGGACACGTATGTTTGTATGCTAACTGACACTCACAAGCTTAAGCAATGTTGCCAGATTTCGTTAAATCAACCTGTATAGCCCATCTTCCAATGAAAAACGTAAAAAAACTAGTTCAATAAATAAGTCACCAACATATCACTAAAAGAGTCACTAGAAAGTCACATCACAAGTATTGCAATGGCACAACCAATCACAAATTGGTTGATGTGTCTTCCTAGGGACTCGTCGGTGATGTGTTGGTGATATATTGTGGTGAAACTATATAGGTTTTTTTTATTTTCCCCGTTGGAGATAAGCTCAATAGTATAAACAATAGCTTTAATCAAAATGTCTTTAAAGATTTTTTTTTAACTTTATGTGATTCATTGATATTTTTGCACGCAACAAACCCTTCTGTTTCACTAGAATTTTCATTTGCCTGTTCTCAACAAAATCTGCCAGTCTTTTAATACCATATCTTATCGTAAAAGAAATAAGAGCGTAAATTGCAACTAATAAAAATATCACGAATAAAATGACATCAAACATGTAATATTGGAAGAATGTTAGATCTTTGGCTGGTGATTGCAAGTGGTATGCTCCTTTGTGTCTAATAACGTATTCTGTCCAGTAAACGGCTCTTTCTAAAGGAGTTTCTTTCTGATCGCGAAGGTATAGCTGCCTCTTTTTCACTTCAGTCTTATATCTAGGTTGCGTGATGACTTCTTTGATGGCTTTGTAGAGTTTTTCCGAAGTGAGGCCTTTGAGTTCCAGTTTTTTTGCGTAGCCGTCTACTTCGGCCTTCGCTGCGTTGGCATCGTGGTCGCAGAAGACCGGGATGGTGATTATAGGCACTCCGTGATAGACTGTCTCGAACATGCTGAGTAGGCCGCCGTGGGTGACGAAAGCTTTGATCTTCGGGTGACCTGTAAAGAGAAAATCTTGAGAAATAATTTACAAACACATCTCGGCTTTCAGCTTTGGTGTTAGGGTGTTTTACTTCCATAGTCAAATTTCAGCGTCCCACCTCCTGAACCTGATTACGCACATACCCTTTACTACTAAGTCGAAAAGAGGTCATTGTTCTCATCATTACAACTTTTACTACGGGACCAACCCTGAAATCGCGGAAAACAGCTGTTCCATAGAAAACGGTCATTGACATTTGACAAAATGTATGGAACAGCTGTTTTTTTCGCGATTTTAGGGTTGGTCCCTGAGAAAAACTTGTTCATAATAATGAATATATTGACCCCTTTTGGCTCAGTACAGGGTATATACGTAACCCTGTCCTATATATCATAAATTTTACTCATAACCTTTTCTAGAACGAGAGAGAGTAATAATTAACCATCCTGCAGATAATTATATACGTAAGCTAACGTAATCGCACCATCCTACTTGCGTGCAACTTAAATTCATAATATCCTAATTATACATAAATACGATACAAACACGCACAATTTCTAGTTTAAATTGGCTCCTAGAAGTACAGTCGTTGTAACTTATTATTTTTAACCGATTTCAAAAAGGAGGGGGTTTGCAATTCAGTTGTATTTTGTTCATAATATTTGTTACCTCAGAACTCCGTTATTTATGAACCGATTAAGAAAATTATTTTTTAAAAGAAAGGATACCTATACTTTAAAATTGGTTCCATTTTCAAAAATTTCGTCAAAATCGGTTTAGTGGTTAGGCTTTGAAATAAAATTAACTAAGATTTTTTGTTACCCTGATGACAATATTATGTATAATTTTGTGAAGTTGTTTTTTTTTTTCTAAATTGATTACTTTATTTTGCAAGCAGCAATTTTGACTGCGACTAGTGTTTACTTGACTCTGTGCTACGATTAATTATGATAATGTAAATGCACAACACAAGACGTGCAATGCCAAAATTTTCATAAAAGAAAAGATTACATATATATATAACATCCATCCCAAAGGAGCTCTATAAGGCCAAATGCCCACTGGAGAGTTCAAATGTTCCCTCTCGCTTTACAGTACTTTTAATCATCACGCCTACACCGCGCCTTGACTGTTCTTAAAGGAACACACCATACACGAAAAGGGTTGACTTTTCTACGGCCACTCTTGCACCGAGACGCCGCCCTGACTTTAAACTCAACATTGAATCTTAATTAAGTTTTCAAGCTAAATAAAATAGCAACTTGTAATTTAGCTATTAAAGTAAAGTATATTACCTAGATTATAACATTAATAACCCTGACAATGCAGAGGAATAATTTGCCAAAATGAGTTTAATCAACATGAAAAGAGATATAATATCCAGAATCAACGACCCATCGAACGAGGGTTAGAATGCAGTCTTTTACATTGTTGCGAAAATTAACGACTAGGAGGTAAGTAATAAATTACGGTCGTAAATGGGTATAATAACGTCTGACCTATCGGACAAAATGACAGAGTGAAACGCTGCCTACTTTTAACTACAAGCTAAAGGGTTAAACAAAGTCTCTTATTTGGGAGTCATTAAAATTAAAGGTAAAATCGCACTGAGCTTCACTGTGTCGAAACCGTCACGACTATATCTAGTCACGATACTCGACTAGCTTCGCGTCACCATTGTCTAACGCAAGTGCGTTCAAAGATTATTTTCGTCATATTTTATCAGAGACATTTACGTTAATTTTATCTACAAAATAGTAGCTTGTATTACAAGTAGGTAAAAGATTAACAAGTTGTATCACATTGAGAAACGTGTCAAAAGTTTATCAGTATCGAATGCCTGGATCAGATTAGGCTTCTTAGCCTTGAACATCAGCACAAAGTTGCTAGTCTATCGGTTTGTTACCGGATACATATTGGAGAGTCTGGATCGGATCTGCATGATCTAATTCCCTACCTCCAAGAATTCTATTATATGTACGACTAAATAGACAAATGATGTCTGGAGTGGAATAGAAAATAAACTTTTACAGAGAAAGATAATACAACTCAGTCAGCCACCACTGAGCTAATTGGCCAGTATTTTATTTCCTTACAATATTTTTGTTCTCTTTGCATGGTCATGGAGGTACTTTATATTTTTAATTCAAAACTCATTATTGCCCGCTATGAAAGTATCGTTTAGATAAGAGCGCACTTATATTAGATTTACGGTGCACATATTGATGAACCAACCAACGTTTTTCGAATACATGGGATGAAAACATAATAATAAATGCTTGTATGTAGGTATGCATGTATTTAAATAGTCAAAGGTTGGTGCTACCACTACGAAGGTACCAAGGAGGTTGCTTCAAGGAGGTATATAACGTTGGTGAAATGGCGAGGCGCAATAAAAAAAAAACAGTCTGGTAGCCTATTAGGTGTATACATAACAAAAAGCAGCGAGGCTCAGCCTCATGTAGTTGGGGCCCTTGGGGACAGAGGCTGTACGGAGACTGAAGAAACAGCAGCGCATTTGCTGCTGGAGTGTAGCAGCGTGGAAGAACAACGAAATACTATCCTCGGATCACCGAGGACACTCCGGGAGGCCTGCACAAGCATCAGCGAGCTGCTGGCTTTCCAAGAGGAGACCGGTTGACTGAACTAGCTGCAGCCGGGTGACGTAAAATGGAAAACGGCCGCTACACAATTTACAAGTAAGTAAGTAAGGCCCTTGGGGACGCGGCTTCAAAAACATTGAAATAGTCTTTCTTCGTATGTTTTTATGTTTTATGGAACATGGTCGCTTGTCGTGGGATGCCTACGCCGCTCGACGTTGTCTTTAAGCGTTTTGGCTGTACTAATATTTTCATTACCATCTTGGTGCGATTTTGCCCTAACATAATAATTTCTGAGGTCTGTGTTTCAAAGGTTTCATGCGACTCGTATTGTCGTAGAAAGTATTGGCTGCTCTAATTGAATGTATTGTTAGCTTGTTACACGTTATGCAAACTGCAAAATTTACATGGCTTTTCCTAATTTTATGACTGAAGCTTTAGGTTATTTTAAAGACAATACAGAGCAATTTCAGAACCTTTAAGTGACTGTTAGTAATTATTAACACAAAGTGTTGCATTATTTTTCATTTTTGTTAAAAACGAATGAGCAAATTTGTTGTTGAGCTATTTTTCTGATAATGTACAATAAGAAGCTATGGGTTTCTAAGCTCTCATTAGCTTCATTCGATATTTCAAACTAGGTAAGTATTATGAAGTATTAGCGAAATTCCACGCATGTCTTTCCCAGTAGCTGCGCTCCGCGATTTACCTGCTTGGATATTCCTTCGAAAACCATATATTTTTCCGGGAAAAAAAATCGTCTCTCTTTTCGGCCCTCCAACAATCGTTATGCAAAAAACACGTCTATCCATTGTTCTGTTGTTGCGTGGAATAGAAACAAACAAACCAAATCACAACACACTTGCGATATAATTTTAGTTAGATACCCAAACAGTTTTTGTCGCTGTATTTTTTAAACGCATTGATATTGTATTATTTATAGTATGTATGTATATTATATGTATTATCTACACCTTCAACCCATACTCCTCTTTCAGTTATGTATATAAAAATATATGTATGTAGGTAGACCTTTAGACCTTCAACGGTTTATGGACAGTCTAACTGTTTATTTAGTGTTAGTTTTAGCTAGTATTTTGTTTAGTTAATAAAGGCACTTGCCAAAATAAAATAAAAATTGGGTCAGATGTACGTATATCAGTCTCTGGCAGCTATATTACAAGCTTTGCTTAGTTTGGGGTCATATGACCGTGTGTGCAAAAATGTCCCAGTAATGTCCATCCAAAGGTTGGAAGAAATCGCTTAAAGCGATAAGGCTGCCTAATATACTACCGGTTCTAATATTAATTTTAAGTTAAGTACTTTGTATTTTTTTCGGTGTATAATAAAGTGATATTGTATTGTATAGATTAGATAGGTAATAGACAAACTTTCTCATCACGTGTCTTAGCAAAATAAACAACATAACATACCAAGCAAATCCTGCTGTGGTAGCCACTTGAATAGCTTCACGTTGGACGGAATATCAGTCAAGTTCTGCTCAGCATCTTGCTTCCACAGCACCCTTTGAGGCAGCCTTCCTAAAGCGTTGACAAACAGTCGGTGGACCGAAAGAGGCATGTTGCTGGTTCTGACTGAAGATCCCATGGATATGAAGATGAAACCAGTGTTGCCGGCGCCAGAGATCCATTCTTCTATCTCCTGAAATTTGGAAAGATTTATACCAATGATAAGCTATCTAAAGTATAGTATTTACCCTAGGTCTTCAAAAATTTACCAAGTGTACATACATACGCCTCAAAAAATATATAGACAACTAGCTGCGGCCCGCGGTTTCACTCGTACGCGGTAGCCCACGTGTTAATCCAGGATATAAGCAATGTATATTCCAAAATTTCATCCAAATCCATCCAGCCGTTTCTGCGTTATTGAGTAACAAACATCCATCCAGCCAAACTTTCACATATATGATATTAGTGTGATGTGATTATCTGATCTACAAAATTATGTCTCAACGAATTTTATGATAAAACTTACATTTTTGTTGAATATCGCGAAAACCCGTTTTTTATACCTTTGACCCCGAGTAATTTTTTTTCAGGTATCTGATCGATTACGATTTTTTAGTTTTCATTTATGATAGTGTTTTGTACAATCCTACCAATGTTGAGCTGGGTGAGAATTGTTGTAATTTCACTCCTATTTTTTGGTCTAATATGACCGGACTAAATTAATCAAACTTAAAACGTCGTTACGAAAATAAGTAATATCGTCACCACCGCCGCAACTTTTCTAATGCCAACATAACCGACTAAATACGAATTTTAATCAGATCTAACTATGTAAAAAAACAATATTTTAAACACTTTGGAAGGGAAAGTGGCCCAGAGCGGCCCTCAAGATTTTACCACCAAGCGTTTTTGTAGATAACGGCGGAATATCTAAGAATAATGACATTATTAAAATAACTCTTCCTACACAGCTTTTTCGATTGATAGTAAATACGGAAGGTCATGATTTTATAGGTTGTTACTTGTTAGAGATATGAACTTTATTTTTATGCATTTAGGATCCCTAATGGACTGTTTGATAAATATTTTTGTGATTTAGGTTTTAACTAAGTTATGTAATCTAATAACAAAATTGCACGTCTAATAACGTGCCCATCACTTCCACAAGAGCAATTAAAGAATTTTATTAACATTATGGAAAAGAAGATAACAGTTTTCCCGTTACAAAAATACGTCGTTCTTTGAAAACTTTTTCCGAAAATTAATGCAACTTCCTTTGAAACGGTTCTCTGAAAGATATTTCCTGTTGTTTTTAGCTTAATCGGTTTTTTCCTTATTTTTTTAGCCCTAACAACCTCACAGACGCTGCTTAGTTTACGAAGAACCTGAAGGAAAGTATAAGGCGAAGGTTATTACTCTGTGTAAATTTATGAGAAATTTACTTGAGGGTGGAAATTCTTTGCGAAAGTTTGTGTGTGAGACACCAAAAAACATACACACACAGTATATTTGTTACTCCTTCACGCAAAAACGGATAAAACAATTTGGATGAAATTAGGAATATAGATTGCTTATGTCCTGGATTAACACATATACTTTTATCATCATCACTATTTCTCATCATCTGGCAGGAAACCGCCGGGCGCAGCTACTATAAAGTATAATGATGGGCAAACATCTATATAAAAATTAGTTGATGTTGTTTGTCTCGCTAAAACTTGAGAATGGCTGGACCGATTAGGCTAATTTTGGTCTTGAAATATTTGTGGAAGTTCAAGTAAGGTTTAACGGGTGAGTAAACGGCCGATTTGTATGATTTTTTGTATACTTGAAACGGGTCATAGTAGCGAGGCCGAAGGCCAAGCTCTACGCGTACGAAGTAGCGGGTATCAGCTAGTCTTGAATAAAAAGTGGCGTGGAGCCATTGTTAGTGAGTGACGTATGTTGGCTCATATTCAAGTACACTTATTTCAATTCAAGTTAATTGCCGCTATCTGTTGGCTGTCCTTTTTTAACCACCTTCAAAAAAGGAGGACGGTTCTATGTTCCACTGTATTTTTAAATGTTTTCACACGTTTCTCCGCCAACTGTAGACCGATTTCAAAAAAATTTTTTTTTTGTTCGGTAGGGTATACTTCCAATTTGGTCCCATTGTCACCAAGTCAGGATCTGATGATGGGATCCCAGGGAAATCGAGGGCAACTCTCAAATTTTTTAGGCACTTATTAAGTTTTTCGTATATTTTTGAAGTCGGTTTTTAGTGATCCACTTGTTAGTACTGTGCTTATCAATATAACGGAAGTTATTATCATAATTTAAATGAGAAATTGGGAGGGTAGATTTGTATTAAAAGTTACAAGCCCCTGCATCATCTACAATGGCAGATATTTTCATATGAGATTAATGCTTTAACCATATTTTTTATGATTTTTAGGTATGGCTTGGAGTTTGCATTCAATTGCAATATTTTTCATAATATTTGTAGGGATAGTTTTGACCTGAACTTAACGTTGGTACTCAATTGCATGTTTTCAGATTTCACAGAGAAACCACCTTAAAAATTATAATACTTTGTGATGTTTATCCAGTGTTTCTCAGATTTATAACAGGCTAAGCATGCGTTAAGACTAAGATGGACTAAGTTTGAGTATCTTACCGGATCCAGTCTCTTCGGTTCCTTGCAATGGATGCAGGCCACCTCAGCGACATTAGGAAGATACGGCCGTGGATATGATACGGAGTAATGCCCGTTCTGGAGTATGAAACTGACGTTCTTAGCCATGTCGTAGACGTGGGGCATCTGCAGACCGAAGTGTCTTCTCAGCACGCTCTGCAGAACCGTCACGCTGATGGCATGCATTGATATTGTACCTGAATGAAAACAAGAGAGTAGGTTAGATAGGAACGTTTAGGCAGCCAGAGAATCTCTGGTGGAACCTGGATGGCTATTCTGCAATCTAAGTGAACGCGCAAGTGAAGTGATAAGCTAAGTGAATGTGACTTTTTTCTTGCCTATTTCTGCAGATAAATGTCAAAACATACGTAGAATTATAAGGGTAAGGGACTACAGTCAAGAGTGATCACTCTACTTTTTGACATTTCTCTATAGTAATCGACAAGAAAAATACACGTTCACTTAGCTTCTCACTTGAGCGTTCACTTAGCTTGCAGAATAGACCGGCAGGACCGAATTAGCAAGTACCCAGACAGATGGCATTGCAAGAGATAGATATGTACATTACTAGCTGTACCAGCAACTTAGTCCGCGATTTATTCAGAAAAAAATAGCCTATGACGGTTCTCATGATATATACTTTTACCTCGCAAAATTTTATCAAGATCGGTTAAGCCGTTTAGCCGTGATTATGTAGCAAACAGACAGTATTCGCATGTATAATATTAGTGTGCATATACCCAGTAGTCAGTATATAATAATATAATATTCAAAGTAGTAGATGATAATGATAATAGAGATAATAAGATAGGATATGCAACCTAAGCTTGTTCAAGATCAGAGTTATTTTTATATAATCCTACTTGTATCTTCGGTGAATATTTGCTTGCCATCAGTTGAGTCAAAGAGCAAAGCTATCAATATAATTAAATATATTTTTCACGTCTCATGTTCGTAAAGTTCTTTTTTATGACCGGTGTAAGCAAACTAAAATTCCATTTTATGCTCTAGTGCATAAAAGTTTTATTTTTGTGCACTAGTGCATAAACGTAAACTGAACCTACTTCAAATTATTCAAAGATGTACAGTTTGCAATATATTCCATGTAGGAAGTTTGCTTTGGTCTCTGATAATACGCATAGATCATCAGGGTTAAAGATCCAGATAAAACTTTTGATGAACAAAAAGAGGTTTTCGCGCCAACAGAAAGAAAACATCACCGTCTGTGTGTTATTTTGAGTGTTAATATGTAAGAATGGTGAATTATTATTTACTAAGTATTCATGCCGCCACTTCAATGCACTCCTTGCTACCAACACTGATTGTGATATTAATTGTGACAGTTGGAAAAATGTAAAGAAAGTTTTTTTGACTTATTGTGAAAATTTAACTGATCAATGGTACAGGGGCAAAAAAGCCGTTGACTATAATGACAATTTGTATGACATACTAATTTTATGTTGACATATTTTTACAGCAATTTGTTGTATTTATTATATTAGTAATTTTATAATATTATTCCTATTTTTACTAGGAAATCTATTTTAGTTTAACAATATGTGAGATAAATGTTAGTGGAATTTGTCCGTTTTTATTCTCAATAAATAATTTGAATTTGAATTTGAATGAACATGCGAAAACTGTGATCAAATGTGGAAGACGAGAGGCTTTAGATATGTTACATCTATGTTTTCGATCTTTTTCACACGATATTTGCCCAAACTTTCGTAATCTCCATAATACAAAGCTGCAATTCCTAATAAAAATCTCAGAATGCTTTTGATGTGTATACCTACTTACCCACATGCCAAGCTGCGTTAAGCGTTCTATCTATAAATCCCATATTGTCCGTGTATCCTTTCCCGAAGAACGGCGTCACAGAGAAGGGGGCAGGGCTTCCAGAATTGCTCTGAGGCATGGTGTAGAAGCCCACAGTGTTTATGTACATGAACGGCACTTTGAAGGTGTAGACGATGCCCAGCGCGCATTCAGGGTAGGTGCCGTCGAGGATCATGAGATCGAAGTTCCTTCTGGATCCTATGAAGGAGCGCGTCTCAGAATCAGTTAGAAATGCATCGCAGGCCTGAAAATTAATAAGAAATAATAATCTATACATATAATAAAAACGTGAAATAAAAAAATCTGTAATTGCGAGATAACAAAAAAAAAACACAAAGGGCGTCTTAAAATAAGCAGCTGAACACGTCAAGACAGTTTTTAGAATTTTTGTCTGTTTGTTTGTTTGTCCACGCACATCTCCTAAACCACTAGACGGATTTAAATGCGGTTTTCACGAATATGCTTAGCTATGGCCAGATTGAAGTATAGGCTATCTTATTTTGCGCAAAAGCCGGATTAAGGGAGGAAAAAAGAGTTGAAATCACACCAGCCGCCACCGCCTGAAAGTTCATCCACATGTCATAAATCGGTGGAAATCGCACACTGTGCGTTTTATGCGTTTCTTTTTGCCTTACACCTGCAATTTGTGGAATGAGCTCCCTTCTTCGGCATTTCCGAGTAGCTATAACATGTGGATCTTCAAAAGGGCTGTTAATAGAGTCTTTAAGGGTCGGCAATGTATCTGTGATGCCCCTGGTATTACAGGTATCCATAGGTGACGGTGATTGCTTACCATCAGGCGGCCCGTCTGCTTGTTTGCCACCTATGGCATTAAAAAAAACTATTCATAATTCAAAATAAGAGACAAAATCCTAAAATCATGCGTCGTACCTCATATCCATACCGGAGTATATCTCCAATAGGCACTGGCTCCTCCCCCCGCATCTTGGCTCCCACCAAGTCTTGCGACATGAATCCCTTGACGTAAGAGACCAGGCCTTCAGGAGCTATCTCTTCCAGCCCAGCTATGTGAAAGTCTGGGGGAAACGCGCTGATGAAGGTGATGTTGTGGCCCCTGGAATCAAACATTAGAGATATGGTCAACTGCTCTCACATGCGTAACTTATTGTATTGTATAATAGGCTTGCATTTAACCGCCAGCATGGAGCACGCCTGCTTAGAAGTAACCGATTCTCTCGCGACTTGAAGACACTCATATTGTAACTATCGGAGAACACACATTCTGGCAGCGTATTCCACTCCTATCGGCCTCCAAATTTTATACTACTACTATAATATTTTCGCAGGTATAATATTAGTCATCATCGGCCAGAAGACGTCCACTGCTGAACATAGGCCTCCCCCTTTAACCTCCACACTGAACGACATCCTGCCATCTGCATCCACTGGATGCCCGCGACTCTCACAATGTCGTCGGTCCATATAGTGGGAGATAACCCGCAACATTAAATATTAACAAGATTCTGAAATGATTCTTCATCCAGTTTATTCACTACATTAAAAAAACAAATCTCGAAGGGCAAGGACAGAGCAATTTTACGGTGCGTTAAGTCTTAAATGCGTCTTGATAAATAGTTTTTATGATAGATATTTAAGAATCATGAGCGTGTCTAAGGGTATCCAGCCTCGTGACGACACGTGTTATAGACATGGGTAAGTAGATAAAAATATAATGAACACTTTATTATAATCATAATATTTCCCATTAACAGCGCCCCGCAGTTTTACTCGCTTTCCTTTTTTTTTACAACGGACTAGGCATGCGTTTGACCACAATCTCACTTGATAGAAAGCGATTATGTGGTTCAAGATGTAGCACGCTTGCTTAGGTAATACGTATTCACTTTTTACATAAATAACCCCGGATTGGCCTTGTTCGCGGAAAGACAGCCGAAACTAAGGATCCCATCTGCTGTTCGGTTCTAAAAAGTGAATTGGAAGGAGCAGTAGGTATGTTTTTTGTGTATAAAAAGTAGCCTATGTTCATGTAGAATATAAGGTACCTCAATTTTTTATGTAATTGGCTCGCGTTTGACCGCCAACTCGCCTTACGTTAAGCGATGATGCAGTCTACGATGGAGCAAGCTTGCCTAAGAAGAAACCGATTCACTCAAGATTTAAAGACACCTAGATTGTAACTATCGGGGAACACCTATTCAGGCAGTGAATTCTACAGACTAGCAGTTCGCGCTATAAAAGTGGAATCAAAGCGCTTCGTACGGGTTTTCGGAATATCAACCATAAAATGGTGACGATTTTTCGTGCCCGCTCTGGCAGTCCGATAGAAAAATGGGCAGGTGGGAATTAGTAGGCCATGCAGATCCGATGCAAACTCTTCGAAATGTATCCGATTAAAAACCGATAGACTAGCAACTTTGCGCTGATGCTCAAGACTAAGAAGGAGCTTAGTCGGAACCACAAATTCGTTGCTGATGAGCCTGTTGGCACGTTTTAAAAAGACTCTAACGCCCCAAGTTGGTACTTAGCAAATCCATCCCAAATTTCATCCAAATCAATCATAAGCCAAACTTTTTAACACGCTTTTATTAGCTTGGTATGTACGTATGTATCTTTAAAACGTCGAATTAAATTGAATTTCGCACACTTATCAAGGGCCGATGTTAACGCAATAATTTAAATAGTTTGTCCCATTATCCTTACCAGGATCTTCAGGATTAGCGATTTTAAGCGTGTTTTTTATTTTAGTTTTTTATACTGTAAGAATTATTATTAAAATCCTTTAAAAGTGTTTAATTTCTATTGTTATATACCTTGTTTTTATAGTACACCTTTATTTTCACCTAATTAAACACAAAATATTAGAAGTGGATTACATTAAAAAACTGACTTCTATGAAAAATTTAATAAGTGCCTATAAAATTTGAGGGTTGCCCTCGATTTCCTTGAAGGCCCATCATCAGATCCTGACTTGGTGACAATGGGTCCAAATTGGAAGTATGTTTATGCGTTTTTTTTTTTTTTTTTAAATGGGTCAACAGTTGGCCGAGAAAAGAAAAAAACATAGGTACATTAAAAAATACAGTGGAACATAGAACCGTCCTTCTTTTTTGAAGTGGGTTAAAAACACATTCTTTACAGCTTCTTACCTAGCAATAAGTCCCCTGGCCAGCTCCCAGAAAGGCATCTTGTGTGACTTGGTGCCGCCCATGGTAATCAGCAGAATGTCACTGCCGCATGCTGACGCCGCCAGCAACGTCGCCAGGCAGATAGTTGGCCACCGGGACTCGCGCTGGGAACAAATTTTTCGATATTTTTTTTTGTTTATTGACGATTTCTTAGTAGGTAGAATAGGGTACAAAAATGATCAAGCACAGAACAAAAATTTCACGTCTTATCTATTTATACACACAATAACTATGTCTACATCTACGCACATTTTGTCTCTCAGATGCCTATGCTAGGTTAGAAACCTGGATATAGGCATCTGCACTTTAACATTACCTGTTTTAAGTTTTTACCAGCTAAGACAATCAAAAATATTACGCTATATTAATAGGTATTTTATTATATTATTCTCTCTTTCACGTTATTTTAGCTGTGCCCGACGGGGTCCACAATTGTAACTAAAATACCTTATCTAACACCTAAAATACATTGTGGACTGCTGAAATAAATGAATTTGAATAGGTATCTTACAGAATGAAATGGCAGAATATAACAAAATTTACCATTGACTACCTACTTAACAAGTTTGATGAAAAATAAAACAAAGGAAGGACGCTACTGCATTATCAACATCCACATCTTTCAACAAACATAAATATTTACATGTCTAACCCTTGACGCAAAAAGAGAGGTATTATAAGCTTAACGTGTGTCTGTCTGTGGCATCGTATATCCCAAAAGGCTGAACCAATTTTAATTTAGCTTTTTTGTTTTAAACTATCACGGTTGTTCACTACAGTTATATGATTATTTACGGGATATTTACCGTGGTAAGGTTGTGGAAGGAGGTCCCGATATTTCGGCGCAGTTACATGCGCAACCTTACCACGGCAAATATCCCGTAAATAATCTTACTATTTTACTTTAGCTTTTTTGTTTGAAAGGTGAGTTAATCGAGGCAGGCAGCTTAGAGATACCGTGTACTAAAAGGACGCTGCTACTCATTCTCTGGAGTTTCTGGTCGCATCAGTTTTAGGACTTACCCGGAGCGTAAAAATAATAAAATTGATTTAAAAAATTGGCTATATTTTGAGGGTTGTTTCATTTAAATTTAGAAAATATTCCACATCTAAATGGTACATCAGGATAGGATAAATCCTTTATTAAACTTTCTGTCAAGTCGATTGTTATTTTTATTTTTTATTTTAGAGTCCAACAAAATTTAACAATCACAAAACTTTTTAAAATCATGTCGGAATAAGCTTTATGGATAACAAAAAAATCACAAAATATTATGAACATAACACAAATATGTTAAGCAAAGTTATTTAATAACGCGCAGGTAGGTATGTTTAAAGTTTTTGCTCATAGATTCCATTGATTATAATCGATGTCAAAGTTGACAAGGTTCTCACGGCAGCCGGAATCGCTTGTCGGTGTTTTTTCATTGTCTCGTGGACTTTAAAAAAATACTTTGAGGTATATTGTACTCATAGAAAAGGTTTACTTATTAATAGCCCTGCTACTTGGTCCACGGCGACAATATGTATAAGTCATTATGGCAGGCAATTAAGAAAGGCCAAGGATAGTACTATAATTAGTATGCCTAAGACCTCGTTTTTGGAGACATGAAACGACGCACGGGCACTTAGAAGCGGGCAACGCCAAAACCTTCTGCGTAATAACGCTTCCATTATTATGACCAAACATCACGCTTCAACGCTCCGCTTCTCTGAATAGGAGGTCTTAAGAGTATAAGAGACCAATGCCGAGGGTATTATATTAACAATTAAAGTCTAGGTATTAGGGTTAGGGGTTAAGCAATTATGACGAATATTGTGCTTAAGAAGTCAACAGTGGACTGTTGTGAATTGACGATGACGATAAAATGGAATCATTAAAAGGAAAACCAAAAAAAACTGCAAACGTAAGCTGGCACTTCCGAAAAAACACGAGCGCATGGACGGTTGGCGCTGCGAGCGACATTCGCTTCGAAGCTAATAAAAAAAGGTAGCGGCACGTTACGAGGTCCGTGGATATAAATGTCCGTACTGGAGCAGGATTGCGGAAAATATCGACTAATATACAATGAAAAGCTGTGAAAAGTAAAATATATGTAGCTTAATTTACAAATTATTGAAATAAATATATAAAAACTGCAAATGGAGTTCTGAATTTTTGGCCTAGCCAAAAGTATGACAGTCAAGAGATAATAAAACATTTACATACAGAAAATCTAGTGTGAAATATAGTTATCAGTTTAAGGCAGAATTTCAGAAAATTTAGGAAATTTATGTGCTTTTAAAATGGTTACTGCTTCTGGATATGTCAAGGCATTTTGGCTAAAGCCAAAATACTACATATATTACCCGATATATACTCTTATCTATGGCTACAGCACAGATAATACCACCACGCATACATATTTATAAAGACCCGAAAACATTATAACATCGTTTTAAGCAATCGAGTATAGAAACGAAAAGCCTATCTCCACAAAATTAACCATAGAACTGATTAAATGATAATGAAAACTGTCTAGTCCTCACAATAATTTTAAAAGCTTGTCAGAAGATAACCTGGAGCCCAGTGAAATGTTCTATATCAAAACAAATGAAATAAGGCTCCGTATAATTCCAAGAAATAATTAATTGGTTGATCTGAGTTACAAGACAAAGGAATCAAAGACTTCTTAATTTACTGCAAGTGTACCTTTTGTTTCGCCCGGCTCTACTGCTATGTTCGTCGTCTCTCTGAGGGGTTGAATCCGGAACGAAGTGATTCATCTGAGAACCAGTCACCGGCATAGCTCAGCGTATTAGCAAGCTGAAGTGGCAAAGGGCCGGTCTAATCTGTCGCATAAGCGATAACCGTTGGGTTGCCCCAACGTTTATCGCTTACTCCTAAATATCTATCATCTACACGGAAGATATTTTCATAGTTTTTGCAAGCAAGCCAAATTAACTTTGGCACACTGTTAGAATTTATTCTCAATATTTCGTAAACAAGTACAAAAATATCTCTAAACATAAAACTGGAGGTAATTGATCTCAATTACGACATACCAACTTATTTACTAGAGCATGACTTTGCACTACTACGTGCGCCAGAGTAACTGTTATCTCATCAGTACAATACCAGATAATAAGGGGGGAGTTTTGACCTTCTCTATCTATCTAATACGGAGAACAAATAGACTGGCTACTGTGCAGCACTCAAATCTTGGCGGGAGTCCACCAGGCTTTTAGCTGGCCCGAGAAATGAGGTAGCTGCAACGAGAGCAGGCGGGCTCGTCGAAGGTTTAACATCAGGTACTTCATCTCGCGTTCGAGGAAATTACGTGACATCGTCTCGTCCAAAATACCACAGTGCCTAAACAGTGTGTTGCCAGTGATGACTTTTGGTATTGAGATGTGGTCCTTAACTGTTTGCATTTTGAAAAACTCAGTCACACAGTGGGCAATGGAGAAATACTCGGAGTTTCTTTGCGCGATATAATCCAGTACATGGATATTCGCCAAAGAGCCAGATTCATCGATATAGCTATAACATTGCAAGTTGAAGTGGCAATAGGCAGGCCACATCGCTCGAAGAACCTATAACCGATGGGGAAGAAAGGTTCTTGGGTAGAGACCACAAACCGAAAGACGCAGCGTAGGTAGGCCTCCCACTTGATGGTCCGACGCCATCGTGAGAGACTGAGAGTCGTGGGCATCAGTGGATACAGACGACAGACTGTTGTTCTGTGTGGAAGTCTAATGTAGATGCCTATGTTCAGCAGTGGACGTCTTCTGCCTGATGATGATGATGATGATGAATTTGACCCGTTCGTAGCTGTATTTGTCGGGTTCGCTTGGTTATGGTGTCCGCAACTGTCCGCAAGGTCTAAAGCCTGGTCGTAATCCGCATATACAGATTCCAAATTAGATGCATAGAGATCGGGAACGGCTTCAAATTTACAAAACACAGGCGCCATTTCTTCAAAGTTGAGAACTGCTGTATTAGTAGTTTTTTTTTTATTCAGATGCTTTTTAAGTCAGAATTTACCTGTCCCACTTATTTTAGACCTTACATTTTGTATACATTTAAAGAGATAAGGCGTTTCCTCAGGCAACGAAGGTTATACGTGGTATACGAAGGTAGGTACAGGTATGTTCCGAGGAGATTCCAGTGCCCACCGTCAGACAAAGAGGCAGGCCACCGAGATATACAAGGTGAAATTCTACATAACCTAGCAGTAAACAAATTCTTATTTCCGTCATGAAGCACGTTATTTAAAAAAATATATAGATTTCTTCAAATCTAGAGTCAACACGTTTCAGCCAGCGTTCTCTGCCTTAGTCCGCGCCTTTGCTTATAACATCAGGCATTGTGGAATAAACTCAAGTGGAGTGAAAAGAATGATTTATAAAAGCTTTCATTGAATTTGTAGAACCTGGCGTTCAGTAAAATAAACGGAAATTCAGGATTTTCTGAACGATTTGACCCAAATGTTTGTTTACCCGTGAGTTCAATCATTGCGATGTCGAACGGGTAAACCAATATCTCGTGTAACACGATGCTATCATCATCATCATTAGCCAGAAGACGTCCACTGCTGAACATAGGCCTTTAGCCTCCACACTGAACGACATTCAGCCATCTGCATCCACTGGATGCGCGACACTGGATGTCGTCGGTCCATCTAGTGGGATGCCTACCTACGCTGCGACTTCCGGTTCGCAGTCTACTCAAGAACTTTTCTTCCCCATCGGTTATCAGCTACAATACCAATAAACACACACGAATTATAGCTAACATGATGCTCTAATACTAATAAAAAAAGAAGTCGAATATCATGCTTTCACTTAACCAAAACAGTTTTTTTTGTGATAGGATATATTTTCCCATTGCTTGGCACAGGCCTTTGCCCAGCAATGGGATTTGCCGCATCCCCTTTCCTGTGTGCCATTCTTTACATAATACATTCGTAACGTCTCGCCATCGCTTTCATTTTGAATAGGTTACGTATCAAAACGTCTAAAATTACTTTGAATATTGACTATGTACGAAACAAACTAAACTTCAAAATATGTAATGGTTACTTTTTTAATGGCGATTGCCTTTTTAAACTAAACAAAATACAAGCTCTTATAATAACACTACCAATAGCTAAAGGTCTAAAGACAATCCAAATGCTCAAGCCCACAACTAGTTGGCAGTGTACCCAGCATGCTGGTGGCATTACCACGCAATGGCAATGCTTATCCGTTGAGCCAGAATCACACAAGCATTTTGGTCACGCGTCAAATTAACCAGGCGCTCTGAAAGGCGCTTTCAGGTAGATTCCTCATAGCGTCTAGAGATTTCTAAGTTTATTTTTTTGCGAAAGCCCTTTTGATAACTTTAAAACGGGGCCGTTTTAAAGGTATAAAAAAAGGTTGAAAGTTTATTTGAATGGAAAATCTACGCGTACGAATTCGCGGACAATGGCTAGTATTATTATATAAGTTTAGTATATAATATTATGTTTTATTTTATTTTACATGGAAAACAAACAGCTGCTAATTAACACAAGAGATATGAGATAAACAGTTACACAAAAGCCAAAAAGATGTATTTTACTAATACAAACTAAAATAGTGTATATGCCCCGTTGCAACACCAATTTGGACCTAGATAGATAAATAGTATTTGGTAAAAGACATTTAATGCCTTTAACATAAGAGATAATAAGTTAAAATTATCAGAGAGAAAAAAGAATAAAATTACATCAAAAATACAATTATTTAAAACCTCATATCATATTAAATGTTTGTTGAATGTGTTTTTCTATATGTTTTTCTTAACTTAAAAGGTCTAAAGGACAATGAATGTATATAAGTATGTATAATTATCAATGTAACCGACTTCAAAATGAGTAAATACGCAATTTCGTTTACTTGGACGAAATATTTTTTCCAGTTAATTTGATTTTAAAACCTATGGGACCAATCTGAAAATCTATCCTTCAAAAAAATCCTCTTCGGTTTATAAATGACGGATACTCAGGTAAAAAACAACCTAGAGCCTTACTTAAAAACGTTACTCAAGTTGACATACGCTTAAATATGCTCTGTCTTGTTTTCGCGTGTGACGATTGCCGTGAGCGAGAAGTTGAGAGAGCATTTTAAAACATAGATCAACTTGAGTAACGTTTTTAAGTAAGGCCCCTTATTGATAACCCCCTTCTTTATTTAAATCGTTTAAAAATAAAAGTGATTGTTTAACATCAGGCGGTCCGGTAGCTTGATTGCTACCTGGCATATTTTTTTTTCTAAAATCATAATCAAACCAACCTATGGGACATAAACTGTTAAATAAATAATGTAGGAAAACTGTCTGTAATTGTTAACTCATTTTCAGTAACCCTTTATAGGTATATTAGGTATCTTTATAAAACCAATAAAACCAAAAAGGATAAATATATTTTATTTTAATATTAAATAATGTGAAATATTGTATTCTGGCATAGCCTTAGGTCAGGGATGGCGAACCAAAGGCAACGGGCACGCCACCAAGAAACGATTTGCATTTCAGTTCAAAGTAAAAAAAATCACTATGATTACGAATATACAATGAAAATTATTTTTTTGGTAGTAAATGAAGTGTTTTGAGTTGATAGTATTTAGTTTGATTATTTTCTTAATAATCATCCAAGTCAACTTTATTTGACGGAACGTCTATGACCTCTTTAACATAATTATCTTTAGATAAAATGGCACGATGATCCATAATAGTTCGCCATCCCTGATATAGGTGGCCGCTCACGCCAGTTCACATCAGTCAAAGCAATAAATGATGCAACATAAGGTCAAGACTAATAGAAAGCCAGCGCCCGTGTATACGCTTCCTTATAATCACGTAACTATTGAACGAATGAACGGTTTCAACAGTCTTGCTTTCCTAATATAATCTATTACGCTCTTACTCAACGTACAATGAAAGAAACTGTTCCAACGTGAAGTACCGTCGCACCTGCGAAAGGATATCCATTTTTTCTGGGAGCCAATTCAGCCTTATTCTCAATATAGGAGCCAAAGATGATGTGGATGTCAGAACAACGCCAAAACCCCCTTAATGTTGTTTTTTATACATATATATATATATAATGTTGCATTTGACCGCCAACTCACTTTATGCTAATCGATGATGAGGTCTACGATGTAGCACTTTATAGCCTAAAAAACCGATTCACTTGTGATTTGATGACACTCAGATTGTAACTATCGGGTAACACCCATTCAAGCAGTGTATTCCACAGACTAGCAGTTCGTACAATAAAAGTGGAATCATAGCGCTTTGTACGGAATGAATGCATTCCGAAAAGTAGGAACCTTTTGGGTAGCTTTTAGAACGTTGATGTGCAGCAGGAAGAGCGTTGCAGAGAGTACTAACCCCTGGGGGACACCAGCATCAATTGCCATTCGAACGGACGAGCAGCCATCAATGACCTTTCAAATCGATCTATCCCTCAGGAATTCCGATATCCACGCAACAAGCTAGTGGACAAGCCAAACGAATAGAACTTGCTTATAAAGCCGCCATGTCAAACCCGGTCAAAAACCTCCGAGATGTCCAGGGAACGGCGCGCGCTTCCTTGTGTTTGTCGATAGCTCCCTCAGATGTGAGTCTGTCTTAAATCCAATTTGCTGCGCCTGAGGCGATTCCAGCTATTACCAAATATTGTGATCCAATAATTGTTTACTCAGGGCTGTGTAGTGTGTACTTAACACAAACCTAACAAATATTCTAAACTGCCCGAGGGAGGGTCCAATCAGTTTATTCAACGTTCCTATGTGAACAGAACTTTAAACATGAGATGACTAAAGAATTTCGTTCATTGAATTATTTATACTTATACTTAGTCCAAGTTTTTTTTTTTTGAGCTATGGCAGCTGCATTTTTTTACAACAGCACAAATGCTTAACTAACGTATCTTATATTTCAGTCAATGAAAGCCTAATCCTATTAATAAGATTAAAAACACAGGTCGTGTTCAAAGCACTTTACAGAGTTAAAAATTAATAAATCGCTCTATCTTGACATAAAATACAATGTTCGTCATCATCGTTAGCCTATCCTAATCCTATGTTCCTAGTTCCGTGGCACAGGCTTTCTCTCAGATGTTTTCCTTCGCCGTTGTTGGGCAATGGCATCGAAACTGCAGATAATTTACTTAATTACTAAATAAGTAATTGGTGAAGGGATGATGATTGAACCGAGTGCCGCCAGATTGTAAAACGCACATGCTACCACCTGGCTACCATCGCACATATTATTTTTATATTGAGTTTATAAAATAACAGCGGACAATGGAAAGAGCTATATCCAGAGTTTCTTTGCTCGATAGAATCCGGAACATGGAAATTCGCCAAAAAACAGTCACCGACATGGCTATTAAAATTTGCTAATTGAAGTGGTAATGACTAGGTCACATCGCTCGAAAAACCGATAACCTATGGGTAAGAAAGGTTCTTGAGTGGATCACGAACCGACGCAGCTTAGATAGGCCTTCCACTAGATGGACCGATGACATCGTGTGAGTCGCGGTCATCCAGTGGATGCAGATGGCAGACTGTCGTTTAGTGTGGAGATCTAGAGGGGCGGCCTATGTTTAGCGGTGGACGTATTCTGGCTGATAAATATTAATAATAATGTTTATTTACCAAACAATAAGTACAGAGGTGCTTAAATACACTAGACTTACAAATTTCAACAATTGGTGATTCCGTATTATATCTGAAACAGATTAGCGGTGAATCCCAAACTAGGCACAAGGTCTGTTTCTTGGGGCTCGAGTGCGGAATTACTAGAAAATGATGATGATGAACGTCTGTCAGGTCAGCTAGTTCTAAATAAATCCGATTATGCTTTAACAGCAAAATAATTATCAAGCAATACGTATTTGTTTCAGGTCGTGGGGCGTGGGAAGCGTACAATCGGCCGTAGAAGTCTTCAATCTCCGAGAGCACCTCCGGCTTTGAGACGACGACGTATTTGTTTCTGTTTGACATCGGGTGGTATCGGTCTCTCATTGGGATAGAAGCAGTATGTCGATTGATCTAGAATCCACCCGGTAAAGGTCTGGAAACACTGTAATACTCCTGACTTTGGTTGTCTAGACTCTAGAAGTCTAGACGATGTAAGCAATTAGCCTGGAGGTTGAAAACAAGTTGTTGAATAAACATAATGTAACTTCACAAGAATATATGATTCTATATACTACCTGAGCCCAAAGTTCTGCTTATAGATTACGTATTTTGTCGGTTAGAAAATGTTATGCATAATGCGCCATAAACAGGATTGGGGGCGTGGGTTTGATTCCCACCTTGGACAAACATTTGTGTGATGAACATTTGTGTTTGTTCTATGTCTGGGTGTTAGTATTTATTTAAGTACGTATTTTAAAAAAAAATGTATGTACATCAGTCTCTGGCAGCCATATTACAAGCTTTGCTTAGTTTGGGGTCAGATGACCGTGTGTGCAATAATGTCCCAGTTTATTTTTATTGTATCATCATCATCAGCCTGTACTAGTCCACTGCTTACCCTGTTTTAACAGCTTGCTTGATTTGTTAGGGTTCCATACCCGAAGGGTGTAAACAGGACCCTATTACTAGGCCTACGCCGTTTGTTTGTCTGTCTGTCCGACCTACATTTTGACAGCTGTATCTTTCGAACCGTAATAGATAGTCAGTTGAAATTTTCACAGAATATGTAATGTTACGGCGGATTAACTAAGAAATAATAATAAATTCAAAAAGTAAAAACACCATACAACAAACGTTTTTTCTTCACTTATTTTGGTATTTGCTCTAATGTAAAAACCGTAAACGTACAAGCATAAAACTTGGCATGATCACTTCGGTCCTAAATAATGGCCAAATGTGAGTCGGAGACAAATTTCTATTCATCATGGCGCGGTTGGTACTTTTATGGGTGACGGCCTGGGCGTGATGTTGTCTTTTGGCACTACTTTTGAATTTTGTGGTGATGTTTGCCAGTTATTCAACCGCCAAGCAGTGAGCAGTGTTCCGGATTGAAGGGCAATGTTTCCAGCGAAATTAAAGGGCCCACAGAGATTTGACATCTTATATCTCGAGGTGACGAGCGCAGTGCATTGCCATCCAGGGTTTTGAACTGTTGAAGTTCAAAATTCTGGGTGGCGCTGAGCTGTTATGGGCAAGCGTGAAGAGCCATCAGGCGAGCGACTTCGCTCGTCTCGTCACTCAGTACCATAAAAAAAACCTGGCAAGGATATGAGATTCATTTCCATTCTTACGATCCTGTATGCTAATTTATATGTATACCTATCATGTTCTGACAAATAAATAAATTGATTTGACCATAAACCAAAATTTTTTTTTGCTACGCAATAGACCAACAAAGGGTGGGAAAGGGATATCGCGATCCACATGAAAACTCCACATGAGAGAAAGAGATCGACAACAAATAAAGTCTAAATCGCTTTTTGTTATGTCAATAATGACAAATAGCTACCATGCGCTACGGGTTGCATTGTGATAATAATATTTTTTCAGTATAATTTCTAAATTACTGAAAATGGGCAATAGTGCTTAAGTGCAATTATACTGTCTTGTGCATTTAGTGATTGTGATGTAAACACAAGAATTTACCTGCAGAATTTTGAGTTTCACCGGTAAATATATGATCTTTCCATTGACATGATTTCACACCGAAAAGTGGGTGTGGCTTTGGTGTTAGCTAACACGAAAACATGCCGCAGCCGCAGCGGACCCGGCTTAATAATGAACCTCAAAAGTTCAAAGACATTTGACATTCACCAACATGTATTGAGCCAGCATGGTGGATTAGGGCCCATACTCAGAGAAGGCCTGTGGCCCAGCAGTGGGAACATGATAGGCTAACAATGATGATGATCTGACACCGTATTTTTAAATAACTTACACCTACCTATGTTTTGAAATACTATTATTGAAATCTTTATTATAACGATTGAATCTCGGAAACAACTCAATCAATTATCTCATCCTCTTTGAAAACTTACTGAATGTTTTCTTTTTTAACACAAAGGCGGAAAGTTTGCTGTTCAGATGCACTTGGAAAATAAAATTTTCTTTAAAAACTGACTTTATAATCAAAGAAGCAAAGTGAATTTTACATCTAACTAGAATCTGCATTTCTTTGATGCTGTAGTACTAAATTAGTAACATCAGCAAAACACGAAGAATTGAATTTAGCTTTATCAGTAAGTTACTATTTCCACGAGCATTTCACCTATACATCCGTTACCCTCTCACCGCAATTAATGTCAGTTTGTGGTGAGGTTTGACAATTCGAAGTACTCATTAAACCAGACACTTATACAGATATTATCACACTGATTTTGTCAGAACGGAACTTGGATGTTTTCATGCCGGTAGATTCACACGTGGAAACGCTACCTTAATTTTATTTTAGAAAACTTTAAACTCATCACCATCGGCCACTAAATGTCCACTGCTGAAGAAAGGCCTCCCTATTAGAGAGGTTGCCGTAATGTTGCCCCACGCTTGGCAGGTGGCTTGGGGATCGCAGTACGTTCACCGTGCCTAGGTCTGTGCTGCTGCCTATTCTGCGGTGGTTCTGGTCACAGTTTTAGGACATACCCGGGTCCAAAAGAAAGTAAACTTTAAACTAACTTGACTAAAGAAATTCAGATTCTTGCATTTCGAACAAAATTTTAAGTAATGTTAATACAGTGACTTTTTCAAGAAATTCAAAGCACTGAATCAGCTAGTACTTGCATATTTTCAAAATACACTTTACTAAGTGGTAAATAATATTTTAATATTCATAATCCTATGAAAATATGCGACCTTGTTTTTTAAATTATATCATCATAACGATACAACGGCCAACTTTTGTTTATAAACCTCCGAGCTCTACAAATATGGGAAGAGAGTAATATAAATGACCTATGATAAAAAATCAATCTATATAAATATAAAGGCAAAATATCATTCACTCGCTCTCTGACTCATCACGAAATCTCGGGAACTACTTGTCCTACGAAACTGAAATAAAGCTGAAATTTTGCATGTAATTTCTTATCGGGCATAAAGTCCGCTAAGAAAGGATTTTGTGAGAGCTGGAAGTTTATAAGAAAGTCTACGGAGTCGCGGGCAACAGCCAGCTCTAAGTACAATAGACGATATAGAAACTTTTTTTACCTTAACTTAAAAAAGTCATTGTTTATTTTCGACATTATACGACACAAGGTATTTTGCTATAGACTCCAAAACATTACTTCGTAATCTCCAAATTCGAGTTATATAGATGCCATAACATCTTTAGTACTTTCCACACAGTCAACATGTCAAACAAGTGTTAAATACGTCAGGACAGTTCACACCTGCCCATACCGGCTCCATCACTATTTAGGGGTCAGTCAGTCTGAATTAAATGAAACCACGACACTCATTTAGACAATTACGATTCAACAACAACGTAACCAAACACAAATCTTAAAAAACTAAACTAATTGAAGACCCTTTATAAATACTATCAAGGCAACAAATGCTTATAGTTCAAACGAACTCTAATTTTAGACAATAAGATAATACTTACTTTTTTAACATATAAAACGACTAAAATTCATAAACACTGTTTTAAACTATCACGGTTGTTCACTAAAGTTATATGATTATTTACGGGATATTTACCGTGGTAAGGTTGTGGAAGGAGCTCCCGATATTTCGGCGCAGTTACATGCACCATGTTCATATAACATATCATATAACACGGGAAGACCCGTCTTCCCGTGAACATGGTGCATGTAACTGCGCCGAAATATCGGGAGCTCCTTCCACAACCTTACCACGGTAAATATCCCGTAAATAATCATATAACTTTAAAATTCATAATTTTCAATAAACTAATGTCATAAAAGGCTAGTGGAAATTGTTCCCGAATTGGAATTGTGCCATATTACCACGCTAATGCAACTGTAGAGCAAAGTAAAGGCCAGAATTTTGGTCACCTGTTGCATAGACCCAATATAACGTTGCATAGACCAGACGTGATAACTTTTTACTCATTATGTCATCATATCCAACATATATTTTGGCCACGCGGTCCCCGCTGCCCCAAAGTAAGGAAAAAGGCTCAAAAGTTTACCCACTATCCAGGGTACCATGTTTGCGACTTTTGAGGAATTTTTTGTCTTATGAACCTAGAATGTATTAAATTTACTTTTCCTTTTGACAGGCCAGTTGAGAATGAGAGAGGAACGCAATGTCAAAAGGCGTATCTTGCAGCTCCTAATGGCTATTGATATCGCAGGAAAAGTGTCTCAGAGTCGGTCTTGCGCGAGTCAGCGAGTGACAGCGTGAGACCGGGACCGGTGGCGGTCTCTTGTGTCGGAGGCAAAGACCCACTTCGGGTCATAACGCTAATTGAGTAAGTAAGTAGTTAAACCGAAAATTGTTACATCAACGCCGCGCCGCTTCATCTCTCCAGTCAAAGTTGGGCCATAGTGTTTTATCATCATGAATTAAAGTCGTGTATGCTTTAGTTAAATTCAATAATATGTGTGCAAACGGAACCATAAACAGATAAAGTAACTCACACATTCTAGCTAACATAATATACAAAAAAATTGACATCGCAAATGGGACACGTTTTAAGCCGATATACCATGGCCAAGAAATTTGATGAATAGGTATTTAGCAACTCTATTGCTGTCTCGCTGCGCCCTGACGAGCGAGCTATATACGTGTGCGTGACGAACAGACTGTGCGTGTGTGCGTGCCCGCCCGTGCTCCCGCACTGAATGCCTAGTTGCCTACAAATTCATTTCGCCTCGCAGTCTACTCGGCTAGTTGATATCGGCGTTTGCCGAATGTCGAGTGATTTTTGTTATTTTGCGATCTGCTCATATTTTACTAACCGACTACGCCAAATAGACCAGGGTCGATAATTTTTGAAACCAAAAAAAAACACAGTAGTATGAAACCCATTATTATGATAAAAATGAAAGGAAAAATAAATTACGGGCGATCTGAGTTCGGGAAGTTGGTGGGTTTAAGGGTAAAAAATGGTTCAACTCGATTTCCAGCAAAACTATAAATCCTATGGATTTATAGTTTTGCAATATAGTTTTTGAAAAGTTTAATGGCAAAGTTGTAGGTAATAAAAATATCTACAACTTTGGTCCCAATAATTTTTTCACATAACCTCAAAATTTATGTGAAAAATTCAAATAACCAAGTTTTTAGTTAAAATAATATACAAACATAAATAAAAATATTAAATTCATACATACTTATAAACTTAAAGCGAGATAATAACGATACAGTAGCTACTCCAAGAAATAGTACAGTTTCACACGACGCTTGAAAACTTCCTGTGAGGGTGCTGGTCTATAATGTGATGATAGTTACGGAAAGGATTACCATGTACAATTCCTGTGATAACTTTAACTATAATCTAAAGTAGAGGTAGTTGATTGAATCAGGCGTTACTTTGCGGAAGTCCATTTTCAAAACTGTTTTGATGATGAATTTCTAGTGTAATTCCGCTTCTACGTCGCTTCAAGTACAATAAGGAATTTGTGATAAATATTTGTTGGTAATGTTAATTTTATTGAGTTTAATTTTGCCTAACCTGATATAAAATATTAATTACATAAATTGAAAATTAACGTAACCTGAAACAAAAAGTAATTAATTCTGAATTATTTTTAATTATAAAATTATTAAAGTAATCTGAAACAAAAATTAATTAATTCTGAAACATAAAATATATATTAATTGGAATTACATGTATTTTAATTGAATTTAAAAAAGTAATAAATTATACCCGTTTCCTTAGTGCACTTTGTCGACACGTGTTTCGCCTCTTCACGAGGCATCCTCAGGACGTGTTGACTCGTCGAGCGCTTGGCCGAGAATGAGTAAGCCGTAACTGCAACGGTCCTTTATATACCGGCGCTCGCGTGGTGTTGGCAGGTGACGAAACACCTCAGCAAAGGTGACGTAACGCTTGTTTGTTCATTCAGCAGTGAATCATCCATTCCTTGATGTTTGAAAATTTCTAATTGTTCGAGAACGCTCATACGAAACCCTTTTTCACACATATGTAGTACACTGAATGTATTATTGTCGTCCAAAACGTGACCAGTTTCTAACAGATGTTTTGCAAAATGTGACTTCTCTGGGTGGCCATTTCTGTATGCGGAAATGTGTTCCTTGTAACGTGTTTGAAAATTTCTCCCTGTTTGTCCCACGTAAACACTATTACACTCATCGCAAGTCAATTTGTAAACTCCGGACTTTTTCTCTTTGTTTATGGTATCTTTACCATTACATAGCCTTCGCATGTTATGGCTGGTCCGGAAAGCAACGTGTACGTTGTTTTTTTTCTGAGCATTTTTGCGATCTTTTCCGATGTTGGCCCCAGATATGTCAAACTACCCACATATTTCTTTATATTTTCCGGTGGATGAGGATACAACATTGATCTTATCCTGGTTTTCTGTTTCTTCTTAATCAAGTTATCCACCATTTGTCTGTTGTATCCATTTGTTGTTGCAATGTGATAAATGACATCCAATTCTTTTTTGTAGTTTTGTGGCGAGAGTGGAATTGTTGTCAATCTATGGACGTAGCTCCTAAATGCTGCCAGCTTGTGTTGTGTGGGATGGTTGGATGATTCCGGTATTGCTATGTCCGTATGTGTTGGTTTGCGATAAATCTGGAAGTCTAGCTTGTTGTTGTTCCTTGTGATTGATACATCTAAAAAGTTGAGAGTCCGGTTTTCTTCTATTTCGAGCTTGAACTTTATCTTTGGGTGGATGTTGTTTATTTTATTCAGAAATAGGTCCACTTGTCGTTGCGTTCCTTTCCAACATATAATTATGTCATCTACGTAACGGTAGTAGAAGTGGATATTTGGCTCGTTCACCAAATTTTTGCACTCAAAATCATCCATAAAGACTTCGGCCATCTGTGGACTCAACGGTGATCCCATTGCCAGACCTTCTTTTTGTGTGTTGGCCAGTTTAATGGCCAATTTTACACACAAAAAGAAGGTCTGGCAATGGGATCACCGTTGAGTCCACAGATGGCCGAAGTCTTTATGGATGATTTTGAGTGCAAAAATTTGGTGAACGAGCCAAATATCCACTTCTACTACCGTTACGTAGATGACATAATTATATGTTGGAAAGGAACGCAACGACAAGTGGACCTATTTCTGAATAAAATAAACAACATCCACCCAAAGATAAAGTTCAAGCTCGAAATAGAAGAAAACCGGACTCTCAACTTTTTAGATGTATCAATCACAAGGAACAACAACAAGCTAGACTTCCAGATTTATCGCAAACCAACACATACGGACATAGCAATACCGGAATCATCCAACCATCCCACACAACACAAGCTGGCAGCATTTAGGAGCTACGTCCATAGATTGACAACAATTCCACTCTCGCCACAAAACTACAAAAAAGAATTGGATGTCATTTATCACATTGCAACAACAAATGGATACAACAGACAAATGGTGGATAACTTGATTAAGAAGAAACAGAAAACCAGGATAAGATCAATGTTGTATCCTCATCCACCGGAAAATATAAAGAAATATGTGGGTAGTTTGACATATCTGGGGCCAACATCGGAAAAGATCGCAAAAATGCTCAGAAAAAACAACGTACACGTTGCTTTCCGGACCAGCCATAACATGCGAAGGCTATGTAATGGTAAAGATACCATAAACAAAGAGAAAAAGTCCGGAGTTTACAAATTGACTTGCGATGAGTGTAATAGTGTTTACGTGGGACAAACAGGGAGAAATTTTCAAACACGTTACAAGGAACACATTTCCGCATACAGAAATGGCCACCCAGAGAAGTCACATTTTGCAAAACATCTGTTAGAAACTGGTCACGTTTTGGACGACAATAATACATTCAGTGTACTACATATGTGTGAAAAAGGGTTTCGTATGAGCGTTCTCGAACAATTAGAAATTTTCAAACATCAAGGAATGGATGATTCACTGCTGAATGAACAAACAAGCGTTACGTCACCTTTGCTGAGGTGTTTCGTCACCTGCCAACACCACGCGAGCGCCGGTATATAAAGGACCGTTGCAGTTACGGCTTACTCATTCTCGGCCAAGCGCTCGACGAGTCAACACGTCCTGAGGATGCCTCGTGAAGAGGCGAAACACGTGTCGACAAAGTGCACTAAGGAAACGGGTATAATTTATTACTTTTTTAAATTCAATTAAAATACATGTAATTCCAATTAATATATATTTTATGTTTCAGAATTAATTAATTTTTGTTTCAGATTACTTTAATAATTTTATAATTAAAAATAATTCAGAATTAATTACTTTTTGTTTCAGGTTACGTTAATTTTCAATTTATGTAATTAATATTTTATATCAGGTTAGGCAAAATTAAACTCAATAAAATTAACATTACCAACAAATATTTATCACAAATTCCTTATTGTACTTGAAGCGACGTAGAAGCGGAATTACACTAGAAATTCATCATCAAAACAGTTTTTTAAAGTAGAGGTGTTGTATGAGGACTTGAGGAGATATCCGAGACCATAGATACCTCCGTAACATACTTCACCGTTGTTATGGGTGACTTCAACGCAAAGATGGAACGCGGAATGTTGATGAGTTAAGAGTCGGGTCATATGGGTATGGACAGCGGAATTCGAGGGGCCAGTGGCTGGTTGACTTCATGGAGAAGGAGGAACTCTATTTGATGAACTCTTTCTTTCAGAAGTGACCATGCAGGAAGTAGACGTGGATGAGCCCCGATGGTTCGACCAAAAATGAGATCAACTTCATCATGACGACCAAGAAGCGAATATTCAATGTCTCCGTGATTAGCAAGGTGAAAACCGGTAGCGATCACCGTTTTGTCAGAGGCACATTGAATATCAACAAGCTTGAGAGGTTGCGTCTGGTGAAGTCCACGCTCCATTCTGGTCATACTCAAATCCAAAACTCCAAAGACTTCCAACTCGAATTGCATAATCGCTTCCAGAGCCGAAAGCGGAACTGTTCGTACTAAACAATGGGCTGGTGGAAACTGTCCAAGCAGTGTGGTCCAAGTTCTTTAAGACCCCACGCCGGAAAAGACCTCAGAAGCTCTCAGATGAAACCATTAAGCTAATGAAAGACCTGACTGAGATGAGACTGCAAACATCAGCTGATATGTCGCAATATGGCCAACTTAACAGACGAATCTCAAAATCGGTGCGACACGATCTGCGTTCCTATAATAAAAGATGTATTAGGGACGCAATCGAGTGGAACCAGGGCTGGATAGTGTTCGCAAAGAATTCGTCTATTGGGAAGAGCCAAGTGATGAAGCTGAAGATCGAGGATGGTAGTATCATTTCATCAAAGCCGAAGATTCTGAGAGAACTCGAGAGGTTTTACGGACAGTTGTACACATTGACGCGACAGCCTAATTATCGGTACAGCTCTGGACAAGAGAGCTAAACTGACCCAACACTACACTGAGGACATCCTAGACATCAGCTTGTACGAGATAAGAATGGCTCTGAAAAGCTTAAGAACAACAAGATCGCCGGGTGATGACAGAATAACGACAGAACTACTGACAGCGGATGGAAAACCGGTACTTTTAGTCCTCCAGAAGTTATTTAATTCCGTCATACTCGAAGGTACTACGCATGAAGCATGGACTAGTAGGGTGGTAGTGCTCTCCTTCAAAAAAGGTGATAACACCTTATTGAATAATTATAAACCCATCTCACTCCTGAGCCATGTGTACAAGTTGTTCTCCAGAGTCATTACGAACCGTCTCGAAAGCAGGTTTGATTACTTCCAGCCTCCCGAACAAGCCGGTTTCTGTAAAGGCAGGAGCACCACAGACCACATACACACGCTCCACCAGATTATACAGAAGACTGCGGAGTATAATCGGCCATTATGTCTAGCGTTTGTAGACTATGAAAAAGCCTTGGATTCAATCGAGACCTGGGCAGTATTGCAGTCCCTCCAGCGTTGTCATATCGACTATAAGTATATCGAAGTGCTGAAGTGTTTGTATAGAAACGCCAACATGTCGATCCGATTACAGGACGAGAGCACGGAACCAATCCTATTGCAGAAAGCCGTGAGACAGAGAGATGTTATTTCTCCGAAACTGTTCACGAACGCAGTGAAGGACGTTTTCAAGCTCTTGGACTGGAACGGATTCGGCATCAACATCAATGGTGAATAAATCACTCATTTTCGTTTTGCCGATGATATAGTCATCATGGCAGAGTCGCTGGAGGACCTCAATGCGATGCTCAGCGATCTCAGTAGCCTTTCTCAACAGGTGGGTCTTAAAATAAACATAGACAAGACAAAAATCATGTCCAATGTCCATGTTGTACCCGTGCCGGTAATCGTTGGGAACCATACTCTTGAAGTTGTTGACCATTACACCTCTCTTGGACAGATTGTTCATTTAGGTCAGTCCAACCAAAAACGATCAGTACCATCATTCTTGGTCCAACTTGGGCAAAGAGGTCGCCCGAAGAATCCAACTCGGATGGGCAGCGTTTGGGAAATTGCGTGACATCTCGTCCAAGATACTACAGTGCTTAAAGACAAGGGTCTTTGACCAGTGTGTTTTGCCAGTGATAACATATGGTACTGAGACGTGGTCTTTAACTGTTGGCCTTTTGGAAATACTCAGAGTCACACAATGGGCAATGGAGAGAGCTATGCTCGGAGTTTCTTTGCGCGATAAAATCCGAAACGTAAATATCCGCCAAAGAGCCAGAGTCATCGACATAGATATTCAAATTTGCAAGTTGAAGTGGCAATTGGGCAGGCCACATCGCTCGAAGTACCGATAACCGATGGGGAAGAAAGGTCCTTGAGTGGAGACCACGAACCGGAAGACGCAGCGTAGGTAGGCCTCCCACTAGATGGACCGACGACATTGTGAGAGTCGCGGGCATCCAGTGGATGCAGATGACAGGATGTCGATCACTATCAGTATAGAGGTTAAAGGGGGAGGCCCATGTTCAGCAGTGGACGTCTTCTGGCTGATGATGATAAGCTATAATCTAATCACTTAGCAACGTAATAACCTAATGTATTTGAATAAAATTTTGAAAAAATAGTTCAACAAAATTAACTAATATTAAGAGAATTATTTATTTATAAATTTTTCCACTTGTTACGATCCTGATATTCCTGATACACAAGTTACAATATTTTTTTAAATTCTTTCTTTTCGTACTTAAATGTGTTATGTGCGAAAACCACGTCAGTTTCCATAGTAAAAATAAATCATGTTGTGCGTCAACAATTTTGTCCAAATCCTAACTTGCCGACCGTTGCAGTAATGTGCTAAATTCACTTCACGCACAAAACACTAACTAAAGACGAGAACCGTTACATATCGATATCGATGGACAGCACTAATGTGTCGATACAATTATCGACTACATGTCTCTTCTCTAACTGTATACGTATTAGACCGACCCTCCCCTGACCTCGAGCCTCTGCCCGCAGAGCGCAATAAGGACAACTGCAGCTCGGATCGATTTATACCTACGAAAAGTAGACAAAATTATCGTCTCGGATTCTTCTGTTTCCTCATTCAAAAATAGGCCGATTTCATTATTTTTTTCAATTAATTATTTAAAAAGGTTTGCTCTCGGCTTCTGTCATTTATTTTTGTTTTACAAACTCATAAATTTTGTTTGAGAGACGTCTGAACACGGAGGTAAAAATTTGATATTTTTTGGGATTTTTAAAGGCTCATATTTCTTATAGTACTTAACTTACGAGAAAAAATAAATGACACAAGCCTGGCCATAAAGGAGATAAATTTTATAAAAAAAAAAATATGGCTCTAGCGGTATTATCCAGGGAGGAAACAGGAGAATAAGTTTGTATGGACTAAACGCTGCCCAAATTAAGCCTTAACAATAATTTGAAACGAATGTTGATCTAAAAAAGATGAGCCAACTTCTACAATGTTAAATATTTGCTTATATAATTAGCCATAGTTCGGTGAACTAAACGAATAATTTATTTACTCAACTTTAAGGCAAACTAGGAATAATTTATTACAATAACTTAAACAACATTCCAGTAGTAAAATAAAATAAAAAAAACGATATGTTAATACCTAACGACTAAACTAATCTATTAAACCGCTACCAGTGGGAACCGTCCCCAAAATGCTGGCCCCATTACCACGTTGTATGGCAATGCTCACTCTTTGAGCAAAGTAGAGGCCAGCATTCTGGTCACGAGTTGCATCAACCAGACGTGATGATAAATATTTGAAAATTTTTTTGGCTCCTGATCCCCACGGGCCCATGGTTTCGACCCCAAAAGGCTCAAAAATGTACCCACTGTCCAAGGTACTATATTTGCGCCTTTTGAGGTCTTCTGCGAAATCAGCCGCCGCGCCAGCCCTACTCAGCGTTCTGGGAAGATGTGACGGCGCAAAGGTGTCAACACAAGTCGCGTCCCACACTAAGGGCCGCCCCATCTTCCACGGAATCAGAGTCATCCCGTCCGGTCTTTTACCGTCGTCACGTACAAGGCCGGTCGGCTCAAGAACGGCCGCGCAGTTGGCGGTGGTAAAAGCACGGCGGATGATATCATTAAGGCTGGCGTGACGGGGGATCCTACCTGCACTCCTTGTGCATGAAAGCCCGTGGTAGCCGAACTGGTCGACAGGAACGCCACACTGGCAGCGGTGTGGACCACAGCAAGATGCGCCCAAGCGGAGGGAAGTCGCGATTCTGAAAGTGGAGGAATCTAAAAGAGTACCAGTATTGGGCGAAGGGAGGGCTTGTAGCCACAAACCTGACTCCCACTCCCCAACGGCTAAGAGCCGGGCACGATCTGTAGAGCTTAGACACGTATCAAAAAGTTGTTTCCGCACTCGCTCACAGATCGGTCCATCCCATAGACGCTGTGAAGATGGAGTCTTAGGTAATTCAATGCTAGGGCATGCTACTTTCCACGCGTTCCTGGCTTCGTTCATGCATGAAACTTCAAAGTCATAAGAGTTACAAAGAATTTTTTCGATTAGGTGTTGATTGCTATGAACTGAAGACAGGAAAGCGGGTAGAGCGACTCCAGTAATGGAGCGAATACCAAGGCCCCCCAATCGCACTGGAAGTGAAGCCTGTAACCACTCCCGATCTTTCAGATTTACATTCAAAATAGTTGACAAAGTGTTTCGGATAATTTTGTCTAATTTATGGAGTAGATCTGAATGTTTCCAAAGCTGGCTACATCGTACAAGATATGTAAATTTGGGCACAAAAAGGCAGAAACGAATAATTGTGAAAGCCATATGGGTATTAATTTTGCTTAAACGATCCGAACATTGCATAAAATTTTGAATTTTTTCTTCAATGAAGGAAGGAAAAGATTCATCCAGTATAGGAGAGCCCAACAAACGAAGAGTGCTATTATCAACTATGTTAATATTATGGGCCAAAATATTAAATTTTTGAATGACCAAATCCTTTGCTGGGTATGAGTCAGGAATGTATAGTTCGCATTTAGAAAAGTTTAACTCGAGACCAATGGTGCGAAACTCAGACGTCAACAAAGCGAGATCGTCATACAGGGTATTTGCATCACCACCCAACGTTCCATCATCCAAATACCAAACATTAAGTTTGGATTGCAAGCGTTGGATGATGGGGTGAATGGCGAGGCTGAAAACGGCAGGTCCAAGGGGGTCACCTTGCTGGCAGCCTACAGCTGAAATGATTTCGTTACCATGATAAGTTAATTTTGAAGAAGAACCATAACATTGCCAAAGAAAACTGTATAAATTTGGAATTTTCTCCTTTACTTGCGTTAGTAGGGCACCCCTATTTACTGAGTTGAAGGCATTCTTTACATCCACCTTCAGCAGCAGATCCCCACAATTTTGATCCAAAAAGGTTCTGACAGAATGAACGGCAGCTTCACAGCCACCTCGCGAGCCAAATCCTAACTGTGTAGGTTGAAAAATGTTTGCCAAATCCGGCCCTATCTTTTTACAGCAGATTTTAGCAGCGAGGCGCCGATAGGTCATACCAACCGCAATTGGCCTGATGCCACCGTCCTTCTTTTTAAGTGCGCATAAATTAGCACCGTATAAAATATCCGTGATATCACCGTTTACTCGGCCCGATAACATGAGATTTATAAGAGCCGTCAGGTCCCTCAAAAGGGCCTCCCCGGCTTCTCCGCTTGCACCACATATTAAATCTTTTAAATGCTGCGGAGTTAGGTTGTCCAAGCCTCCGGCAGACCCATTTTGAAAGGACTTGACGGCTGCAGAAACTTCTAATGCCATTACCTCAACGGTGTTATCACTATCTACCGGTGCTTCAGGTAGTAATAGATCTCCTGCTGGGGGTGGATGTTTCCCTTTCAGGATCAAGAGGGTTTCAGGGTGTGATGGCGCGATGGTGTCACTGGAAAACAAGATACGTGCAGCACCTTTGATGTCTCCATCACTGAGCTTGCTTTCCACTAGCTTGTACGTAGCAGACTCAGTTGGCAGTCTCATGTTAAATTTAAAATTTTGATTTGAGTCACAATTATTATTCAAAATTAAGGACGTCTCTTCCTGATTACTGTACTTCACGCAGTTTTCTTTAACACGTGTTGTTAATGACTTCTTGTTAGTTTTATCAGGGATAACGTGAAGCACAGCACTCGGGAATGACAGTAAATGTTCCCAGGAACGCATTGTGTTGTAACTTACCACATCCTTGATAGCGTGAGATAAGGCTGCGGAGACAGAAATGCGGGCACCTCTGGGTATACGCTTAAGAACTGGTCTATTGATTTTGTTACTAGCTAAAGTTTGCCAGAAAGATTGGGTTGGGACAGGAGTATTAATTGGGTTTTGGTGTGAAAGGGGAGCAGATAGAGAGATGTTAGCTGATTTGTGGCATTTGCTTTTGTGTATTTTTAAGCCTCTATTACCTTTGAAAAAGCGTTCCTGGGTACATTCCATGCATCGTACCAGATTTTCCTGTGTCACATACGTCTGCTGAAATCCATTTCCGTCCACCTGCGCGCATCGTGGCGTAACAACTGTGGGATTCATGTACTTATATAAACAGTAAAAAAGAACCACTATAAAAATTGTCCATAAAAACATAAACTATACAAAAGCACTCGTGTTCTTGACTCGTCTTCAAAACTTCAAATTCTGGTGGACTTCAGACTATGCACATGCGTATCACTACAGCGCAATGCGCGGTAGTGCAAGGGTTGCGCAGCACCACGGCTTGGCGCCATGGTTGCCACGGGAACTGCGCCGCGTCTCCGAAGTGAAAAATAAATATTTCAAAATCAGCTGATAGAGTGTAATATGTAACGTTGCGCACGCCTTACAAAATAAACACTTCTTATCAAGCTTAAAAATATATACGAGTATATACGGCACAGCTACTTGGTGCAACTTTTGGACGTGCTATTTTAAATAATTTATTATTTTATATATTTTGACGTTGATCCGCCATCACCGCCATTTTTTTCCCATTTTTTTACTTTAAGGTAAGTTAACGTTAAGGCTACTCAGAGGCTCCAATTGCAGAGTACCTTTTATATTTTTAAAAGTTACTTCGGGCAATTTCAATGCTAGTTTTGATCTGCATCTCACTGTCCCAGTTCTGAGTAAGCCAGTTTCCGAGGTATTTTTATTTATTCACATGTTCTAGTTTATGGCCTGCCACTAATATGTTTGGTTGTAGATCAGCTTGTTAGAAACGACCATAAACTTATTCATTGTAAGACCAGCTTACTACTCGCTAACCCGGTCGACAATCTTCTGTAACTCAGCTTCCGAAGAAACTATCAGAACTGCATACCTCAAGTTGTTGATGAGGCGTCCATTGTCTTTAACCATACCGGGGCTTTACGGCTGACTCTAGCCGCGGGATCGAATTAGCGCAGTTTGCAAAATCATGCGAACGCGAACCTTAACGCACCGCGATACGGTTTGCGGTCGCGCAACTTTTCGAAATCACCTAAACTGAATCGCTTATAACAGGTAGCCGTAAGGCCCCAGGCCTTCCAGAGCTTCCGTCATGATCACTTCAGAGTACATATTAAAAAGAATTGGCGATGAAATGCAACCTTGTTGCATTCCTCTCCTAATTTCAATCTCTTGAGATTCTTCACCTTCAACTCAGACAGTAGCGCGCTGGTTCCAGTACAGATTCTGTATAATACGGATGTCATTGTCGTCCAATCGGACCCTACTGAAAAGCTCAATAAGGCGATTATGTCTTACACTGTCGAACGCTTTCTCATAATCTACGAAACATAGAAAACCGTCTTGCTGCATGTCTCTACATCTTTGCACCAGAACTTGTACTGCGAACAAGCTTCTCTCGTTTCCACTCCAGTTCGGAATCCAAATTGAACAAATCGCTTAGCTGTTCATCGCACTTTAACCTTATGCGCTCATGAATTATGGAGTTCAATAGCTTTAGCACGTGACTCATGAGACTAATTGTTCGAAAACTCATCACATTTTTTCGCGTTTTTCTTTTTAGGACGTCTGACAAAAGTAGATTTCCGCCATGCCTCAGGTATGTCGCCAGTTTCGTAAACGAGGTTTTATAGATTTACTTATACTGCAATATATTCTTCATCAATGAGCTTCAGGATCTCTATGTGAACATCATCTGGTCCAACGGCTTTTCCAGATTTTAGTCGCCTCAGCATTTTTGAAATTTCTTCATTCAAAAACAAGTGGCTGTCGGCAGGATCAGCAGATGTACAAGCGACTTGCACTCTAGAATCATCTGCGAATAATGAATGAATACATTGCTCCAATAGAATCTTTTTCTTAGCTATGTCAAGAATTGGCAAGTTGTTATCATCCACTAGCTGATGGAGCTTGTGAGATTTGTGCCCAACCATTGCGTTAATTTCTTTGTACAAATTGAATGAGCCATGTTTTGCATGAAGGTTTTCTACATATTCACATTTCCGTTCATACCAGGAGTTTCGCTCAAATCGCACTTCGCTCCGTATTTCTTTGTCTAGAAATTAGGTTTTGTATTTTATGGGATCTGAGTTTTTGTAGCGTCTCCTTTCCTCCATGAGGTTATAAATTTTAATCGTCATCCAAGTTTGCTTACTTTTCCACTCCTAGGCCGAAGAAATTTGTCACTGATTTCAGAAATCTGAATGATTTGAAAAGTATTCAAATCATTCCACATATTTTCCACAGTTATTTGAAGTCTGCTTCTCCTCATCAGACGCCTATCGTCACACGTCAAAACTCACCCCCGGGACATACGCGGTGTTTGGTTTTGGCACGAACTTGGAAAAAACATGTCGTCTCCTCATTGTATTATTTTCCTATACTTGTGTATATTTGAGTGTTAAAGCGTAATAATGGTGGATTATTATTTATTACGTGAGCAAGTGATGCGCGCGTTGATTTGACAATAGTAACAATTTTGCTAGATCGCTCACTAATTTTGAAGTTAGTTTTTCTACATTGAGAATTATTTCGTTAATATTTCTTTTTTCCCCTTCTAAGATACCTTTGTTCCTTTCCTCTCATTTCGCATTCTTGTCGCACACTCATCAATGGTGGTCTGATCCAAACACGGGCACGCTTAATGCTCCCCATACAACTCCTGCAATTGTATGAGAACACTTGAGCCTTTTCAATGCTAATTAATTATTTTAAACTGTTTACAACCGCAAAAGGGAACTACACTATTTGTATTAAATTGCTATTAACCTGTGGCGCAGTGGAAATGTGTCATATAATGCAACGTGGTGCAACATAATAAAAAAAAAATATTCGTTACCAACTCTTTACATACACATAGATGTTGTATTTTATATTTAAATTTAGACACATTTTAGAAATATCGACATACAAATTTTTATTTATTTAATTCAGAATATACAGTATATATATGGCACTGCAACTTTCCAAGACAAGGTGGAAGGATGTCGTGCTAAAAGATATGAGCGAGTGTAAGGTTTCCGAAGACGATGTATAGAATATAGCGAAGTGAAGGAGAAAAGTAAGGAAGGCTGACTCCACCACCATGTGGGGTTCATAGTCGGGAAGAGAGAGAGACAGTATATAAGTATGCCGCCAGCATGCTGGGTACGCTGCCAACTGATAGTGGGCTTGAGCATTTGGATTGTCTTTAGACCTTCAACCATCTATGGGCAGTCTAACTGTTTTTTGTAGTGTTAATGTTTGCTTATATTTTGTTTGGTTAACAAAGGCAACAATCAATACATATGTACAATCAACATAATCAATACATGATTAAACTTTATGATTATTAACGGGAAACTTGATGAAAACTGTAGTGAATAACTGCAATAATTTAAAATAGACTTAAATAAATAGTTTAATTAGTATTTTGATTTCTTTCACACTAAAATCATAAACACGAATGTTTGTGATTGCGTAAGCTTCTTCCCACTCAATTCCATAACGGCTGAATGGATTTAGATGAAATTTTGTATGGACGTTATTCACACCCTTACTTATAGCCTACTTTTTGCCCTGGAAATGTACGGTTCCTGTAAGTTAGCTGGTGACGCCGCATAGCGCTGCTAGTATTCCAATAAAAGTACTAGAAAGCTTGAGATAAATGGGTTTCATTATTTAACGTTTCCAACAGCTCAGCTAAATTAAAGAAAATAAAAACCCAGGGTTTAGAAGTTCTTCGTTATTTTACTTAGAGTACGGTCGACGACATGGCCTCTATATGGTCATCACGTGAATTTGAACAGTTTGGTTGTTACGAGCTATTGTGAGATATAAAATGGTCTAATCACCTTACATCCTAATTCGACTCGCACTATTCATCAAAACAAATTATAAATCAGAGTTGTTTGAAGGTCGAGATGGCTTGTCCGCTTTGTCCTATGTCCTATGCAGAGGAATTAACAATTTTTCATTTATGAAATGGGTCAAATCTGCCTGAGGGCTGAACAAAACAATAACTACTTAAATCTAAAAGGTAAAAAATAAGCTTACTGAAAGCGCGGCATTTTATGAAACTGCTTATTACGTGTACCTACCGCTGTTTTTCCACGAATTCTAGTATTCAAATATTAAATTTTTTTGGTAAGTAAAAAACTATATCAAACATTATCTGCTTATGACTTAAATTATGGCGATTATATTGTAATGAATTCTAAACGTTCTAGTTTGAAGGTTATTGATCTTTCCGTGAAATAATCTAAAATCAAAGAAAGTTTCCATAGTAGTTTTCATATTGAATGAGCCATAATAACAAGTATATTATAAGTCAGAATGATACATCTTTGAAATTTGGTTAAGTTCACAGAGCTTCGTTCGTAAGATTTTTTTTATAACTAACAATTTCTGAGCTATGAATGTGACTAAAATTATATTGCTTTGGAACCCTACCATATGGTCTTGGCCAGTTATTATTCCGTCTTATATTCACAAATGTTTATTAATCCTTTTTACGAAATAAACGTAATTTGCATTTTAAATTCTATGCAAACTGTATACAGGATATTTCAAAACTCAAGGGAGGGCTTCAGTCGGATGCGCCAGTGTCATCGAATTAAAATCAGACAATCTCCTCGGGACAACTCGTATGAAATAAACTCGCTCGAACAAGCAATTTGATTTTATATATCTCTAGAGAAGAGTTAAACGAGCTTATGGCATTAACGGGGACAGAAACATGTATATTGCTCTAAACTAGTAGAATCTACTTAAAGACCTTTTTTCCCATTTTTAGCGATTTAGGTCATTCTAGTTTTTTTTTTTTATTCCAGTATAGGTTTGCGCTTGGCCGCCAACTTGCGGCCTACGATGAATCACGCTTGCCTAGAAGAAACAGATTCACTCTTGACTTGAAGACAGCCAGATTGTAACTATCGGGACTAGCAGTTCGGACAGTAAAAGTGGAATCAACGCGCTTTGTACGGGTCTTCGGAATATCAACCATAAAGCGGTGTCGATTTTTGGTGCCCGGCGCTCTGGCAGTCCGATAGAAAAATGGGCAGGAGGGAATTAAATCATGCCGATCTGATGACGAAAAAATTAAATCATGCAGTTTGTTTATTTCCACGATAAGAAAATTATATAAATAAAGTTTTATTAAATTTGAAAGACCTTTTATCCCACTTTTAGCAATTTTGGTCTTTCTAGTTTTAGTTTGTATATTTCCACGATAGGCAAATTATATAATTGGAGTTTTATCAAAATTTACAGTTTTATCTAAGAAACTGTAATGACCGAAACACGATTAAGGACATTTCGCTCGATAGAATAAAAATATGAAAGTAACACTGGTGTGTGCTTTTCTCTCCGTATATTTTTATTCCTTCAAATACCTATATACTAAAATGATGTCTACGATAACTTAATGCACAAATTTCATAATTATGAAGGAATCCGTGAGGTACTTACATTTTTCTTCAAGTTTAATTGTAGTGAAGCCTAGACCTATAACAAAAGTCACGGACCCTGGTGTCCGTGGAGTTGCATATTAAATATAATTCTCAATATAATAAACCGATTTCATCAGAACTAGACCAAATTAAAATGGGAAGCACCAGCTTTCAAATAAAAAAGAATCATCAAAATCGGTTCACCCAGTCAAAAGTTCTGCGGTAACAAACATTTACATTACAGCTATACTTTTCGAAAAAAATTAGGAAAACCTCAAAAATAAAGTAACGAAACGTACAACTGTGTGTAAGCTTTGCTCCACTAAATGAGACTTTAATATTATAAGCATTATGGTTATCTGCAGTAACAAGAGTGGGAAAATTCGTAAATTCATTAATTTACAGATAGATAACGCACAGCGTAAACCGCTAGGTCTACAAGTATGAAATTTTGCACAAGAGTTCCTTATTTTTACCTATCTTTATTGTTTAGAAGCTGACCCGACAGAAGTTGTTCTGTCCAAATAAAAGAAACTCTTTTTTTTAATATCTTTCTTTGAATGTTCCCGAGATGCTAATAACTCGAACTGGTTCAAATATCTTTGCCTTTTCTGCCTTTTTTTCGCGATCTTCAGTTATTTATTGTCAGTTTTTAGTTCATACAAAAATCCCATAGAAAAAGAACGTTCTGTTTTTATCGAATTTGAGAATTTTCCTGGCAACTTTTCTAATTTTTCTCTCCATAAAATCCTAATGGCCTGATCAGTCCAGATTCTCAAGTGATAGGATTACCAACGAACAGCGTTTCATTTTATTTATTTAAGTAGATTTACTAAAACGGGACACAACGCCAATTAAATCAGTCAACCAAATATAAAAAATATAAAAAACAATACTATCAAAATTTAAACTACTTATAACAAATGTCAAAATAGGAACTTTAATCAATTAAGCCTAGCAAAAAATAAAATAAAAACATAGTAAGTATATAAAAAAAAAAAACATTCAATTCAATTATTTTTTCCATTGAAATAAAATTTATTCATCTTAACGACGTTCTTTATACAACGAAGGTACATGAGACTAAAGAAGGACTTTTAAAAATTCATCCCAAATAAGGGTTAAATAAGGGATGAAATTTGGTATGGGGTTTTCAAAGTTGGAGCTGGTTTGGAGGAAAAACAATGAGTACCTATAGGTACATTTATGAAGTACCTAGTTTTTGGTCTGTCTACTATTAGTTGGGTTTTTTTCACAAATAAAGACTATCTATTGTCTATTCGAAGTTAAGAACGTGAAAGTTGGTATGTACTTTATACTTATATTTATAAGTAAATATTAATTGCAGCAACGTTAATGGAGGAGGTTAACAGGATATGAAAGTTTGGTATTTTTACAAGGTTTAAAAACTTGGTCACTTTTATACACAGGATACAGGTTTTTTTGCCATACTTTTACATATACAATTATATACAATACAAGTATATATAATATACAATTTTCAAACGGCTAAAACAGATGGAATTTAGGGTAGTTAAAGTCAGGAACTCATCGTTGGGTGCACTTTCACCTTTTTTATGATAATGTTCAACTACGCACACATTGGTTTAGATATACGAACGATTTGTACTAATGAATAATTACTAAGGGTCAACCGGTCCTGATAAAAGAAAAAAAAACAAAGTAAAGGGACATATTGTCTTGTTCTCCAAACGAAGCCAAAAAAGCCTTAGGCCAGTGGTTAATGTCACCTTAATGTCACTCACATACGAGCAAAGGAGTAACTTAGGGTACTGAAACCACGGGACGCAGCTAGTTTTTAAATAAAAGAAAAACAAAAATATAACAAAATAAAGTCTTTGAAATAACGGCCAGTCAGTTTCAAAGGAGTTTGTCACAATAAATAATTCGAATGAAAAATAGTAGATTGTTTACTTATACGGAGCAAACAACTATTTTAAAGACGAGAGTGTTTCTTTGAATCCAGAGCGAAGTGAAGGATTCTAGAGTAGAATCCTGAGTGCAGCGAGGGATTCAAAGTTACTCGAGCTTAAAATAGTTGTTTGTTCCTGAGGTGGACACTCTACTTTTTATCACCCTCTATGAAAATAATAAGTGCAACTTATGATTAAGAATAGTACGTTTATTTCATTCTCACTATTGAAAGACACACATTTTTTAAATAAAAAAACCTAATTATACTTGGAATGTGATGTGATTGTGAGTGTATTATGATATGAACGAAGGCGGATCCCGCGTTTTTTCACAAACTTTTTTTTTTATTTGGTCGCGCATACGTACAGCCTGTAACATATTCATACAATGTTTGTGATTGATCTCTTTGGTGATTGGAACTTTTACTAACAATATCCACATTCTAAATTCAAATCATTTTTAGTCCCTAGTGATTAAAGAGCTATTTTGGTCCCTGTTTACGAAGAATATACTAGCTCTTTTCGAATAGATGGGATAAAAAGTAATTAACCGTGTCTTAACCCTTGCATAAAATGTTTCTCAAATCTGGCCCAAGGTCCATTGGAGAACGTAGATGCAATAACAAAATAATTATACGTATTATATCGATTTGAGCTAATATAGTGAAGTAATATCGTTAACCTTATTAATACATACTACAGTTAATGTGGACAAGGTAAACGACTAGCAGCTTTTCTGTAGTTTAATTTGTTCTATGGTTGTTCGACAGTGAGCTTGTAACATATAAGATAAAAACTTTTCACAGATGTTAAAAGAAGGTGTGGTCTAAGATGGTAAACACGTCTAGCCTAGAACGGGAACTGGCTCCCAAATGAGGCTGCCGGACCACACCGTGAGGTACTTGGCAACAAATTGTTAACCTGCATGTGCACCGCGACAAAATCTTCTCATCACTTTGTCAAGCCAGTAGGGTAAGCAGGGGGAATAGCGCTCACTGGGTAATGGAGCTCACCTCTGTAACTCTGTCAAAATGGAACTTAGTAATACGCCACGTCGCGTGAAGCACGAGGGGAGAAGGCCTCTAACAGCGATGCAAACGGACAGTCAGCTCGAGTCATGTGACCGTGAAGTGCGTTTCTACGTTTGCGGCCGCGCTGCTCTAATTTTTGGCTAGGTGTTATTGTCGGTAAGTCCAAAATTTTAATGCTTATTTAATTATTCATTTTACTTTTCTGACCAAAAAACAATTCTATTATGTGATAATGCAATCAATTTTCAATAATTGTCTATGTTTTTTTTTTAATTTCATATTAATAAAAAATACCATTTGGGGTTATACCGCTCAGCTGAGCGCCATTACCCTTTAAAGACTTATTTTTTTACTGTTTTAGATATGACAAGAAATTATTTTAGAGGACAAACAAAAGAAAAAATAGCAAAACTCAATAAAACAGGAAAAGATGATAATCCAAGAAGAAACAAAAAATCGTGAAAAAAAATGTTACAAGATATTTTTTTTACAAGAAAGTTCTTCAAAGAGTGATGATGAAGAGCACCTTTGTGACGATGACATTGGCGACGAAATGAATTTGGATGATGAAAATTATGACAAATGTATTATTTGCGAAGAATTTGGAAAAAAAATACGAGTTGTGGTATCGCTGCACCATTTGCGGACTGTGGGCTCATGCTATATATTTAAGATGGGATTCGCCAAATGGAAACATCTGTGATTTATGTGTCCAAAAATAAAATATTACTATTTCTAATGTGTCTTACCACTAATTATAATAATTATTTTATACTATATTATTACAATTGCAGTTCATTTGACATCGAAGACTTTACTATATTTGTTAAATTGAAAAAGGCTAAGCTTACGTACAAATGGGGATAATTGATGACAATTTGTGATTAGAGACTTTACTTTTATTGTATTAGGTTGATCTCATTAATATTTGATTAATTAAAATGTATCTTACTTGTTATATTCCAAAAAACATATTTGAGCGTCATTACCCCGTACCCTGAGCGGCATTACCCAAAGCCGGGGGCAATGCCGCTCAAACATGTATTTTTTTAAATGTTTTCCTACAACTAGCAGGGCAAAGATTTTGTTGTTAAATTGTTGATTACTCGATGATTAAAGACTTTGTTATTTTTCTTTATTTTGATTTATAATAAATAATTTAGAAAATACAGCATGTTTTCCTTAAGTGAACGCCATTCTCCCTCCTTACCCTACATGACAGAGCGCCTACCTTTTCGTATAATCCTGTTTCACTTTGGCACGATAAAAATAATCTACAAATTTTGTCGCGGTGCGCATGCTAGCTCTGCTGAGGGTGGTAGCTAGCCAGCTGGGCATTAGAGCGTAATCAGGTAGGAAGCAGGTTACCAGCACCGATCTACCAGCGCTTATCGGAACTTAACTTATCGGTCCACGCAGGTCATGCGCAGGTAGTTGGCGTAGGCAGTCTCTATACTTTAGCCTCTTCTCATCTTCTCTCTCTCTCTCTTTACATATCCTATACTTCATTCTGGTCGTGGCTAAGCTTATTCGTGAAAACCGCATTTAAATCCGTCCAGTGTTTTAGGAGATGTGCGTGGACAAACAAACATACGAAAATTCTAAAAACTTTCTTAACGTGTTCAGCTGGTTATTTTAATACGGCCAGTGTTTTTTTTTGATATCTCGCAATTACAGATTTTTTTATATCTACGTTTTTATTATATAGGTAGATATAGATAAAAGATAGTTTATCTAAAACATAGGCTTGAGACGGTTTATAGAAAATAGAGACTGCTAAAGCTGAACTATTGAAATAAGTTTAACACAAGGCTTCGTAATTTGAATATTGAAATAAATATTTTATTATCTAATGCTACAATCCCCAAAGTTTAAGGTCGCAAACCGTGTCGGGTGGGAAATCAACCATTTTCAGCACGCTGTTAGTGAAGCTTTGTTTGTACCAGTCGAGTTATAGAAACAGTACGATCAACTTGCCTGTAGCGATTAGAATCGAAATTTTTCAACGAACAGCTCTCCATTTTATTCACAAAACACGATGGTCCCTCCCCTTGAATGAAAGTTTGTCTACACTAATATTATAAAGAGGAAAGATTTGTACCTATTTTTGTATGTTTGTATGTTTGTAATGAATAGGCTCCGAAACTACTGAACCGATTTGAAAAATTCTATCACTGTTGGGAAGCTACACTATCCCCGAGTGACATAGGCTATATTATATTTTGTAGCGAGGCCGAAGGCCGAGCTTACACTCGTGCGAAGCCGGGGCGGACGGCTAGTCATATATAAAAACATGTTAGGTACCAGTATTATTTTATGTAGGTGAAATTTTTTACATCCTATACTATCCCACTCCTGGGCAAAGCCCCCTTCTCTATAAACTACTACTACCAGTGTTAAACGTAAACATCCGATCAGGTTTAAGCATAAATTAGCAATCCCAAAATCGAGACTAGAAATGCATAGTAGTGGTCCTCATGCAATGGCTATAAAAATATTTAATATATTACCCGACGACTTAAAAAGTGACGAAAACGAACGAAATTTTGAAAGAATTTGAAAAAAATATTTATTGAAAAGTGCTATTATTCAGTAGAAAATTATCTAAACGACAAAAACATTATAAAACAGATCAGGCCGCTCCATACATTAATTTCTATACCCAAATTAGGCCATTGTGTTATTATAAGTGTCAACTATTTACTTAGCATAATGTGCAATAAATGATTTGACTTTGACTTTCCAAACAGTGTGAAAACCCATAATTTTATATTCATAGACCATTGATAAATTCATAAAACTGGGGGGGGGGGGGGGGGGGCTAATTAACTAATAAAAGCCAATTTATTGGTACACAAAATCTTTACAAAGATTGAATTTATTAGGTAAGTAGGTACTTGAGTGAATCTTGAAGTGAATCTTTGTGATAGCTTACTCCCCCGATTACTCGACCAATGTGAAATGAGATTGTAAAGTATTAATTCTAAACTAAAACTAAGCTTTTCGGCTAACATCGTCATAGATTGTTTACGTGCCACTAATTTAAGGTTTTGCTAGGCTAAATGCGGGGCGGAGGGCATGAGTGATACGGATCAGGGGTAACACGGGACAACCCGGTCACAAAAGGTTTAAGCGCCGACACACACACGATAAAGGCATTGCGGATCGCCGCGCGGTGCAGCCTGGAAACACGCTTGTAACGCGACGCGTTAAGTAAACCTTTAAAAGTTGACCTTTATTTCCTAAGGAATAGAGAGCAAATTTTTAGATGTTAACTTAACATGCCGTGTTACGAGCGTGTTTTAGTTATGGAATCAGGGCCGTGGGTTGCGATGCGTGTGTCACTGATTTTAGTATAGAGTCGTCGCAACGCGTTTATGTGTGTCAGCCTTAAATGCGTGTTTGTTGCTTGCCCTGTTCATTGAATTGTGACAGCCCTAACAGACTATTCATGTGTGAAGGTCCTTGCACACTGCCAATGACCAACAACAAGTGTCTTTAAAAAGTTAATGATATTTTTGGCAGATCCTATAATTACATACGCAAATGGTATACTGATGCTACTACTAATAAAATATTTTATGGCATACGTGGCAAACAATCAGATGGGCTGCCTGATGGTAAGCAGTTACCGTCGCCTATTGATACCTGTAACACCAGAGGTAACACAAATACATTCCCGACCTATTAACACTCTATTAACTCGCCTTTTGAAGAACTCCATGGTGTAGCATAACATGCGTAGTTCGGTTCAAACTAGTGGGTGTTAATACCTATTTAAGTATGTATTTAAAAATATATATGTACGTATATCAGTCTCAGGCAGCCATATTACAAGCTTTGCTTAGTTTGGGGTCAAATGACCGTGTGTGCAAATATGTCCCAAATATTTATTTATTTATTTTATTTTAGTGGATTGGGAACGCTCAGTGCGTCTGAATGGAAGTTCCGCCATAAGAGAGAGTCTTCTTGTCATGCGTCTGGAATGTTATGGATGAATGGTGATGGCAGGTTTTGTGCACACTTCGTATTGTATATTTTTAAATACCAACTGACTAGCAACCTCACGCCGTTGCAATAGGCTCCGTAGCCTGAATTCCACCAACAAGTTGTCAGTAATGATACTTTTTTCACGCCTTTCCATGGAGTCCAAAGACTCAAGCTGGCACTTAGCAGATGTCATGCCACAGGCGACAGCAGTACCCCATACACGACCGAACCTGCGTTTGATATAGGGTTAGAAGCTGTTGTGGTGTGAAGGACCACCTCACCTTCGGTAGGATGTCCAGTTTCTACACAATACCCTCTTTTTTGCTTTCCGCCATCGGGTAAAACCTGTATATACACATTTTTTAGCGACACAATTGTCGAGATAGCAAACACATAGATAACTGTCAATTATTATTATCTATTCTCGCTCGCTAATCTAAGTAAAAGGCAAGTATTATTTTAATAACTTTGTTAATGTTTCATAACCCGTTGATGGAATATTCGAAAAGCTTTTTCGGCAACTAATTATTTCAAAGTCGAACTAATTAAAGTTGAAAACGAGTTGCTTGTTGTCGTGAATTTTTGAGGTAAGAAATCTAATTTTACAATAACTTAATTAATAAGCTTATTTTCTTGAAAGGTATGGAAAAATATTTAGTGATGACAATACAATGGAAAAATTGTTGACAGATTTTTTTCAATTTCAAGTCTATTAATTTTGATATCACCAGATTCACCTAAAATTCAATTAAAATTTTAAAGTTGAAGTGGCAATGGGCAGGCCCATCGCTCGAAGAACCGATAACAGATGGGAAAGAAAGGTTCTTGTGTGGAGACACGAACCGGAAGACGCAGCGTAGGTAGGCCTCCCAATAGATGGACCGACGACATTGTGAGAGTCGCGGGCATCCAGTGGATGCAGATGGCAGGATGTCGTTCAGTGTGGAGATTTTAATCTCTGTAACATTCTTCTTCTGTAACATTACGTTACAGAAAAATATTTTTTATGTAAAGTACCTATATAGTACTGGGATAATGTACAAAATGTGTATATAAATTCTTTAAATGTTTTCTCGTTACAAAATAGGCGGCTATAGGTAATTCCTGTGTATATTATGGTATTAAAATTGGAAAATCACCGGTGAAACAATGGTATCAATCAATGGTGATACCAGTGATTGATACCTCTCGTAATTTGCGGAGCAATTTATGAAAACTTATCCAATTGCAACCTTCGTTTAGAGCTGGTATTGCTTCTTGGACTGTTATTGAGTTTTCGCAATTTGACGTGGAAAGCCATTGCATTGACGGACTGTTATTTGGTAGGTACCTACAGTCAGTGAAATGAGTTGTTATTAGGTTCAGTAGCCCGACAAGGAACCCTTATAAATTCGTTCTGTCTGTCTGTCCGTCCGTCTGAATTTTGTAGAACCTTCTAACTTCTAGTGCATGATACTTTGCACAATTACAGTTGGATTATAGATCTAAATTTTAAAAGTTTAAAAATTATATATTACTAGCCGCTCGCCCCGGCTTCGCACGAGTGTAAGCTCGGCCTTTGGCCTCGCTACAAAATGTAATATAGCCTATGTCACCCGGGGATAGTGCAGCTTCCCAACAGTGAAAGAATTTTTCAAATCGGTTCAGTAGTTTCGGAGCCTATCCAATGCAAACAAACAATCAAATGTTTCCTCTTTATATATTGGTATAGATTACATTTTAGCGATGGCTCGGGTACATGGTGATATTTACTCCACTGTAGGTTAGGTATTATGTATAAAATTACGGTTCAAAATAACTCATCATCAAAACAATGATTTTAATGTGTTATAAATTTGCCGTTGCCAAATTAATTATTGGTAAATTTTTGCCTCATCTGATTATCTTGTACGTGTGTACTATATTTCAATATGCAACAAGGTATGATTACGTTTTTAACTAAAAGAAGCGAAAGCGCAGGGGCTAAGTTAGAATTTACGAACGAAAAATAATTGAACATTTCCAGCCCTACCATGGGCCGTAAATAAATTGTCTTTCCACCGTTTTTATCCGGGCGTAGATACGACAAAGCTAGAATATGGATATATACGTTTGTCTCCTTTTCGCGGGATGAAAGCGGTCTAAAAACAATTTCGAGCGGCTTCGCTCGTATCGTCACAATGTATCATTAAAAAAAACACGGCCCGTGCTAGCTCACCAGCTCAAATGCCAGTTTCCTAGATAAAAAACATTTCATAATTTTATTTACATCCATCTGCATGATTTAAGCTGTATAAGCAACCAAGATTTACTTGAATGGAATTATTATTAATCTTCGAGTTTCAAAGATCGTTGTTAAAAGGTATACAAACTATGAGGGCGAACGGCTATGAACGCATTTGTAATAAAGGTGTCTTCAATGGTGCGAAGTACTAACTAATATTCAAAAATATATAACATATGCACGCTTGTGCAAATTTGAGATTTATTGCAAGAAACGTGAATCATAAAATAGTAATAAATCAAAGCACATGTTGTGCATAAAGGATTAAGAAATGTTGTTCGGTAACACAAATATTTTGCAAACAGCAGCGTGGCATATCTGTGAGCATTCTGCAAGAAAAAACGTATCAAAATAACTGAACGCTCATTTGAGGCAATAAAAAATGTTATCGGGTTTATTTTATCAACATGATGACCATGTTGATAAAATAAACCCGAGTCGTCCTTTTGGTGAAAATGTCTACTAATTAATGTTAGAAGTCGGACAAAACGGATTAAGACTTGTAACCATTGACATCATATCTGGGACATCTGGGACACACACGGCCATCTGACCCCAAACCATATGTGTAATATATGCCCAAACTAAGCAAAGCGTAATTTATGGCTGCCAGTGACTGATATATGTACATAATATATACTACATACATACTACATATATCTACTACATACTAATAACAATTTGTCATCCTATAGTTCTGTTCTCTTGTCCACAAGTTTTGTTTACTTATTTATTTTAAGTTTTTCATCTAAATTGCCCAGTTGTTTATAATCCTATACTGTACAATAGTTTCATATTCTATTTTATACACATTCCATAATTATATTTATATATTTGACGGGGCGGCGTCGTGGCTTCGGTCCCACCAATGCCTATCGAATGTCCGGGCTAGACCCGGGAATTCACTGAAATAAAGTCATAACAATGATTTAATTGATTTAATGCATGATTTAATTCCCTCCTGCCCTTTTCTCTATCGGACTGCCAAAGCGGGCACAAAAAATCGACACCGCTTTATGGTTGACATTCCGAAAACCCGTACGAAGCGCTTTGATTCCACTTTTATTGTGCGAACTGCTAGTTTGTGGAATGCACTGCCTGAATGGGTGTTCCCCGATATTTACAATCTGGGTGTCTTCAAATCAAGAGTGAATCGGTTTCTTCTAGGCAAGCGTGATCCACCGTAGGCCGCATCATCGCTTAACATCAGGCGAGTTGGCGGCCAAGCGCATGCCTATTCTTTAATTTAACCTAAGCTGTCCCACTCCTGGGCAAAGGTCTCCCCCATCTCTTTTCAGACAGTGCGATCACCCGTCAAATTTGGCCACTGTGTTTGGAACGCGTCGAGATCATCGCGCTATCGTTTTCTCGGCCTGCCTTGGCTCCTTCGTCCGTTTTCAGGCACCCACTGTGTAATCCTCTGGGCCCATCTGTCAGGGTGCATCCTGGCTACGTGTCCCGCCCAACCCCATTTTAATTTGGCAGCTTTGATGCCAACATCAGCGATTCCTGTCATTGAACGCAGCGTCGTGTTTCGGACTCGGTCAGTCCTTTTGATTCTTAGGACGCTGCGTTCCATCGCTCTTTGGCAAGCCCCAAGTTTGAACTTCTGAGAATCGGTCCATTCCATATTAGTGAGTCTACTACCATAGTAAATTTAATTAATTGACTGCACCGATACGTTTAGTTTTTTTTTATAACGATTGACATCTGATTTTTTACCGACTTCAAAAAGGCGGCTTCTATATTTCACTGGTTTTTTTTTTACATGCTGGCTCACCGATTTCTCCACCAATTAGGAATTGATTTTGATGATTCCTTTTTTGTTTAGTATACCATATATGGCCTATAGGCCATACTTCAGAGGTGGTCCCATATTATTTTAATCAAAATCGGTTTAGTGGTATAATTTTATATCAAAATAACTGAATAAAATATGTCATCGAAGTAAATGAAATTGCGTATTAACTCATTTTGAAGTCGGTTTTTTAAATTGATAATTATAAGTAATAGTTTTGTCAAAGATGGTAACACACCGTTAGCTTGGTTGACGACAGATCTTCAACTTTGGGGTGGTAGCTATAGCCACCTTAGTACCTACTATAGCGACTACTGTCACCATTCCCAATCAAACCTATCATAAACACTGTTTTGATTGTGATCCCGTAAATAATCATATAACTTTAGCAAACCTATCATTTTTACTAACCCTATCATCGCTACAAACATATTGGCGATTCCCAATCAAACCTAACATTGTTACTAACCCTATCATCGCTACAAACTTATTGGCAATTCCCAATTAAACCTATCATTGTTACTAGACTAACCCTATCATCGCTACAAACTTATTGGCAATTCCCAATTAAACCTATCATTGTTACTAGACTAACCCTATCATCGCTACAAAATTATTAGCAATTTCCAACAACCTGTTCCTAGGAATGTTTAATACTCATATTTATTTACTTCCGCAAAAACGAAACTGTGCCACGGTCGCCTTCCGACCTTTTCGCCATAAATAAAGACCGATTCGAAGCTATTTCCTGCAAAATAATTGATGCAAATAATTAATGGAAATTATGAGAAGAGAAGAATGCCCAGAATTTCGACTTGACTCCCTTGAGGCGCGAATGAACTTTATTCGTATTTCTGTTCACTTTTCCCCAAAGTTTTGAAGGTAGAGTTAAGATATCAACTCAAATTCAATTTCATTCAAAAGCTTATTAAAATAATATCTCGGTACGATTTTATGTTATTTATGTAAATGTATTGGTAATATCCTGACGTAGTCACCAATTGGGGACTGTAGCAACTAATCTAGGTTCATTTATTTAGATAACAAATAATAGTATAGGATCCCGCCATAGGACGATCTTCACCGAGCTGGTTAATGGATGAAACGTATTTTATATTTAATTAAATAATAGGTCGGGGAAAAAGTCTTTTCGTATTTTGTATGTTGTAGTAAAAATCTCATCCGTTGTACTGTTTGTATCTGGCTGGTTTTGATACCATTAAAAATATGACATTTTAAAAAAGGAATACAAAAAGTAAAAAGCAATTTCCCGCCATTTTTCAATTGTTTTTTTGTTTGATAAAATGAGTGAATCTAACGAAGAAATTCGATATATTGTGAAATTTTATTACAAAAAAGGGAAAATTGCGACACAAGCCGCGAAAAAAATTTGTGACGTTTATGGACCTAATGCAGTGTCATCAAGAGTAGCACAATGTTGGTTCAAGCGTTTTCAGTCCGGGAATTTTGATGTCAAAGATGCAGCTCGCTCTGGTCGCCCTGTTACGGATAAAGTAGATGCCATTTCTGAAAAAGTGGACCAAGATCGGCATATTAATAGTTACGACGTAGCTGAAGAACTGGGGATTGACCACAAAACAGTTTTGACCCATTTGAAAAAAACTGGGTATACAAAAAAACTCGATATTTGGGTGCCACACAAGCTCACTGAAAGAAACCAAATGAATCGTGTACTCATTTGCGACTCTCTATTGAAACGTAACGAAACCGAACCGTTTTTGAAAAGATTGATCACTGGTGATGAAAAATGGATCACCTACGACAAGAATGTGCGCAAACGATCATGGTCAAAGGGCAGTGAAGCACCACAGACTGTAGCGAAACCCGGATTAACACGTAATAAGGTGATGCTGTGTGTATGGTGGGATTGGCAGGGCATCGTTCATTATGAGCTTTTACCGCCGGGCAAAACCATCGATTCGGATCTCTACTGCCAACAGCAGATGAGACTCAAACAAGAAATTGAGAAAAAACGGCCGGAATTGATCAACAGAAAGAGTGTGGTCTTTCATCATGATAACGCCAGACCGCACACATCTTTGGCCACTCAGCAAAAATTTTGAGAGCTTGGTTGGGAAGTGTTAATGCATCCACCATATAGCCCTGACCTTGCACCCTCAGATTTCCACCTGTTTCGATCTCTTCAGAATTCTTTGGGTAGTGTTAGATTAACATCAAGAGAGGACTGTCAAAACTACTTGTTGCATTTTTTTGATCAGAAGTCCCAAAAATTCTACAGCAACGGGATCATGTCACTACCTACAAGATGGCAACAAGTTATCGAACAAAATGGCACATATATATTATAATTAAATGTAATTAAACTTGAAAAAAATATGTCTTGAATTTGTTTAAAAAATACGAAGAAACTTTTTCCCCGACCTTATATGTTAATAAATATATTGCAAATGGGTTGTCTAAAAAAATTCAGTTTTTTACTTTTCACTGGTTTGGTTAATAGACAATTATGGGATATCGTTGATAAGGTCTTTTAAAATGAATTTAAGGTATTATGATAAAAATGGCGGTGATGGCGGATCAACGTCAAAATATATAAAATAATAAATTATTTAAAAAAGCACGCCCAAAAGTTGCACCAAGTAGCTGTGCCGTATATACTCGTATATATTTTTAAGCTTGATAAGAAGTGTTTATTTTGTAAGGCGTGTGCAACGTTACATATTACACTCTATCAGCTGATTTTGAAATATTTATTTTTCACTTCGGAGACGCGGTGCAGTTCCCGTGGCAACCATGGCGCCAAGCCGTGGTGCTGCGCAACCCTTGCACTACCGCGCATTGCGCTGTAGTGATACGCATGTGCATAGTCTGAAGTCCACCAGAATTTGAAGTTTTGAAGACGAGTCAAGAACACGAGTGCTTTTGTATAGTTTATGTTTTTATGGACAATTTTTATAGTGGTTCTTTTTTACTGTTTATATAAGTATATGAATCCCACAGTTGTTACGCCACGATGCACGCAGGTGGACGGAAATGGATTTCAGCAGACGTATGTGACACAGGAAAATCTGGTACGATGCATGGAATGTACCCAGGAACGCTTTTTCAAAGGTAATAGAGGCTTAAAAATACACAAAAGCAAATGCCACAAATCAGCTAACACCTCTCTATCTGCTCCCCTTTCACACCAAAACCCAATTAATACTTCTGTCCCAACCCAATCTTTCTGGCAAACTTTAGCTAGTAACAAAATCAATAGACCAGTTCTTAAGCGTATACCCAGAGGTGCCCGCATTTCTGTCTCCGCAGCCTTATCTCACGCTATCAAGGATGTGGTAAGTTACAACACAATGCGTTCCTGGGAACACTTACTGTCATTCCCGAGTGCTGTGCTTCACGTTATCCCTGATAAAACTAACAAGAAGTCATTAACAACACGTGTTAAAGAAAACTGCGTGAAGTACAGTAATCAGGAAGAGACGACCTTAATTTTGAATAATAATTGTGACTCAAATCAAAATTTTAAATTTAACATGAGACTGCCAACTGAGTCTGCTACGTACAAGCTAGTGGAAAGCAAGCTCAGTGATGGAGACATCAAAGGTGCAGCACGTATCTTGTTTTCCAGTGACACCATCGCGCCATCAAACCCTGAAACCCTCTCGATCCTGAAAGGGAAACATCCACCCCCAGCAGGAGATCTATTACTACCTGAAGCACCGGTAGATAGTGATAACACCGTTGAGGTAATGGCATTAGAAGTTTCTGCAGCCATCAAGTCCTTTCAAAATGGGTCTGCCGGAGGCTTGGACAACCTAACTCCGCAGCATTTAAAAGATTTAATATGTGGTGCAAGCGGAGAAGCCGGGGAGGCCCTTTTGAGGGACCTGACGGCTCTTATAAACCTCATGTTATCGGGCCGAGTAAACGGTGATATCACGGATATTTTATACGGTGCTAATTTATGCGCTCTTAAAAAGAAGGACGGTGGCATCAGGCCAATTGCGGTTGGTATGACTTATCGGCGCCTCGCTGCTAAAATATGCTGTAAAAAGATAGGGCCGGATTTGGCAAACATTTTTCAACCAAGACAGTTAGGATTTGGCTCGCGAGGTGGCTGTGAAGCTGCCGTTCATTCTGTCAGAACCTTTTTGGATCAAAATTGTGGGGATCTGCTGCTGAAGGTGGATGTAAAGAATGCCTTCAACTCAGTAAATAGGGGTGCCCTACTAACGCAAGTAAAGGAGAAAATTCCAAATTTATACAGTTTTCTTTGGCAATGTTATGGTTCTTCTTCAAAATTAACTTATCATGGTAACGAAATCATTTCAGCTGTAGGCTGTCAGCAAGGTGACCCCCTTGGACCTGCCGTTTTCAGCCTCGCCATTCACCCCATCATCCAACGCTTGCAATCCAAACTTAATGTTTGGTATTTGGATGATGGAACGTTGGGTGGTGATGCAAATACCCTGTATGACGATCTCGCTTTGTTGACGTCTGAGTTTCGCACCATTGGTCTCGAGTTAAACTTTTCTAAATGCGAACTATACATTCCTGACTCATACCCAGCAAAGGATTTGGTCATTCAAAAATTTAATATTTTGGCCCATAATATTAACATAGTTGATAATAGCACTCTTCGTTTGTTGGGCTCTCCTATACTGGATGAATCTTTTCCTTCCTTCATTGAAGAAAAAATTCAAAATTTTATGCAATGTTCGGATCGTTTAATCAAAATTAATACCCATATGGCTTTCACAATTATTCGTTTCTGCCTTTTTGTGCCCAAATTTACATATCTTGTACGATGTAGCCAGCTTTGGAAACATTCAGATCTACTCCATAAATTAGACAAAATTATCCGAAACACTTTGTCAACTATTTTGAATGTAAATTTGAAAGATCGGGAGTGGTTACAGGCTTCACTTCCAGTGCGATTGGGGGGCCTTGGTATTCGCTCCATTACTGGAGTCGCTCTACCCGCTTTCCTGTCTTCAGTTCATAGCAATCAACACTTAATCGAAAAAATTCTTTGTAACTCTTATGACTTTGAAGTTTCATGCATGAACGAAGCCAGGAACGCGTGGAAAGTAGCATGCCCTAGCATTGAATTACCTAAGACTCCATCTTCACAGCGTCTATGGGATGGACCGATCTGTGAGCGAGTGCGGAAACAACTTTTTGATACGTGTCTAAGCTCTACAGATCGTGCCCGGCTCTTAGCCGTTGGGGAGTGGGAGTCAGGTTTGTGGCTACAAGCCCTCCCTTCGCCCAATACTGGTACTCTTTTAGATTCCTCCACTTTCAGAATCGCGACTTCCCTCCGCTTGGGCGCATCTTGCTGTGGTCCACACCGCTGCCAGTGTGGCGTTCCTGTCGACCAGTTCGGCTACCACGGGCTTTCATGCACAAGGAGTGCAGGTAGGATCCCCCGTCACGCCAGCCTTAACGATATCATCCGCCGTGCTTTTACCACCGCCAACTGCGCGGCCGTTCTTGAGCCGACCGGCCTTGTACGTGACGACGGTAAAAGACCGGACGGGATGACTCTGATTCCGTGGAAGATGGGGCGGCCCTTAGTGTGGGACGCGACTTGTGTTGACACCTTTGCGCCGTCACATCTTCCCAGAACGCTGAGTAGGGCTGGCGCGGCGGCTGATTTCGCAGAAGACCTCAAAAGGCGCAAATATAGTACCTTGGACAGTGGGTACATTTTTGAGCCTTTTGGGGTCGAAACCATGGGCCCGTGGGGATCAGGAGCCAAAAAAATTTTCAAATATTTATCATCACGTCTGGTTGATGCAACTCGTGACCAGAATGCTGGCCTCTACTTCGCTCAAAGAGTGAGCATTGCCATACAACGTGGTAATGGGGCCAGCATTTTGGGGACGATTCCCACTGGTAGCGGTTTAATAGATTAGTTTAGTAGTTAGGTATTAACATATCGTTTTTTTTTTTTTTTTTTTTTACTATTGGAATGTTGTTTAAGTTATTGTAATAAATTTTTAAATATACATGTACTGAAAAAACATTTAAGGTTTCATACATCACTTTTTTATAAAGTCTATACTTTGCGAAATATAGCCCGCCAATATCTACATCTACGAACTTATACTAAATATATATATATATATATATATATATATATATAACGATTTGGACCACAGAAAAGAGAAGGGAAAAAATTCTCACTTCAGGGATTTGGACGCAGGTAGTTGAATAAAAAAAAACAGACGATCTTACAGTGAGACACCTTTTGGACAGTCGTGGAAAAGTCAACCAATTAACCATAGAGTCAAAAATTTCCCGGTGCACTTTCGCGCTACCTCGTGCCTCCACCGTCCCTTCCACTGGACTAAACTCAAGATAATTACATAATTTTGAGGTTAACGCAAACCGTGATTAGTTTACTGCCGCCGCCTCGACTCAGGGAGCGTTGAGCAGTGCCGTAAATAGGGCTGTGCCAGCGGTATCCACGCACAGGGAGCAGAAATGACCACACCAGGACTAAGTTTTGTTTTCAGAGGCGCAGTTATAGAAGCTCGCACAGGGCGCATAAAAGGCTATTTACGGCACTGGCGTTGAGCCTAACGAAACCACCTCAGTATCGCTGTCGTCCTGCTCACCGATGTCGAAATCGCAGTCTAATAAGGTAATAACCAATGATCGTCAATCGATATGGCTACTACCTGTTCGCCTATCAGCCATTACATCCATGGAGAAAGTGCTTAATCACCCACAGTGGATTTGCGAAGCATATCAATGGCTATCGCTGCGTTAATTACGTTAATGCTGGACCTTGCTACCAACCTTTCTGATTTGATTACCATTATTTTATTTATTAGCTATACGAATCTCCAATGTGATTTACATATTTGAACATTTTGAATTAGTCGTATGTAATCATGGTGGTCAAGCCGTATGTATGCGCTGCCTGAATGGGTGTTCCTCGACAGTTACAATCTGGGTGTTTTCAAGTCAAAAGTGAATCGGTTTTTTTAGGTCAGCGTGATCCATCGTAGGCCGCATCATCGCTTAACATCAGGCGAGTTGGTGGCCAAGCGCAAGCCATTACAATGAAAATAATAAAAATAAAATGTAATTAGGTTGTAACATTTACGTCAGTTAAAGAGTTCCTGTATCGAACACGTTGATTTGTCGTCATCCAAAACTTGATAGCAAATTGGCAAGAGTCCAAAAAATTTTCCAAACCTGGCCCTGCAAATCAAGCCTGTTCTTTCTGAGATATATAGTCATATTTGGCAACTTCTACTGCGTTTTGGGCAATAAGCGTTCTTTTATCTTCCGTTATGACCATTTTGACGCTGAAATACGGATACAAAGTAAGCAAGTTATCTTTCAGAGTTGGCCACATGACGAAACAACGGAAGGTTTTGAGTTTTGTTCAGAATTTATCAACGCCTCAGATTAGTTAGTCACTCTGTAAAAGAAAAGCATTTACCCGAAAACTAAACATTAAATTTCGCATCAGAAGAACCACAAAGTAGTTCGGAAACTGGGCAATAAAAAGTTCTTGATCGTTGGATAAAAATAAGGGTGAAAAAAAAACAAGGTGAAAGAAACACTCAAATGGTGAAAAGGCCATGTTATTTGGGCTTTAGACTTGTTACGTTGATTATTGCTTTGGAATGGGATTACAAAGATTTTAAAAAAATGTCTTTTGTTTAAAGTAATTGAAGGACACAAACAAGTCACTGGCGTAAGTGTAAGAGCCACGTTTGCCCATGGCCCATCAAACTTGCGCAACTAGAGATGGATGCACGTACATTGCACTCGCGCCATTCTTCTATTTTGAGCAGGTCACCGTTTGCAAAACGCATAACTATTAGATGTCACTCAGAATTCTGTAGGTAATCATAACCATATCGCATAATTTACCAGAACATGGATTTAATCACTTTGCACGTAATAAAAAAAACTATCACGAAGTTCTAGCACGATTTTAATATAAAAAAAAAACAATTAGTAATAAACTAGTCACGACAATTTAAAATCTTTCGCAAAGACAGCTTTTCATTTTCTTTTACAATTTTCAGAATTTGTCTTTATTGTCGTTAGGTATTCGCTGTGTTTTCCATATCGTTATTGCTTAATGGTTCACAAAGTGTAATGATTCAGAGGAATCGTGACAATTTGGATAATAACACTTGCTATGGATATTAAATAACAAATGATTACTCAAGAATAAAGTCTTATTAAACCAAATGCAATGTGTATGCAGCTGAGGGCCTAGTGCGAGTTTTACCAGTGGCGTTTACTTATCCGATCACGTTAACGTTAACTACGATTTGTATGAAAAAAGAGCAGTTCCATATACATGCGCTAGATGGAGCTGTTTTTAATTCATACAAATCTTGACAAGATTCATCTACATTCTTCGTTGAGGCGATTGAATAAGAAAACGCAACGAAAAACTCGCATTAGACCCTCTGTTGTGATTTATGTTAAACTCTTTCTCCGTGTCTAACCAATAGTAAAAAAAAAACAAACGGTTCTAGTCACAGATCGACCAATTCAAAAAATGCATTATGTCAACTGATCCCTCGGGATCGGTTCAAACGGGCCCAGTTGACGTAAGTGGCCATACATCTCTTGTCAGACTTTCCAAAAAATATTAGGTACGTGAATCAAAATCTTGAAGTATGCTTCTGCATGATTAAGACCGCCAATCTAATACGTTTTGTAAATGCAATAATTATAAACAACAATAAATATAAGCCGGATGGTTAAGTACTTTAGACACTGGTACAGCTATTTTGATAGCGTAGATGGAAATGGCTGGTAGTGATGATGTATCATTATTTATCGTTACTACTACCATAGATAGATAGATCAAATCAAATCAAATAATTTATTTATCTAATAATAATATCCAAATTATTAAAAATTAATAAGATTGAATTAAACTAAGTATTTTAACTTTTAGCTGTGGGCCCCAAACTAGGCCGAGCCTGTATTTTGGGGTCCCTTGATTTCCCAGAGACATTTAAACAATTCGTTCAAGATAGATAAACTTTTTATTGTTCACACCACTACACACATTATTACACGATAAAATAGCTTTAAACAAAACAAACTAGCGTAACAATCGGTGGCCTTATCGCTAAGAGCTATCTCTTCCATGCAACCTTAGGTGTACCAGGTGTACCAGTTAAGGTACATTCTGGTCTTATGGGATGCATTTTACAAACATTTTTTTTTAGAGTTGCGTAGTGCTTCAAGGAGCGCTTATAAGTTCATTCTGTTGGTCCGTTTGACCATCAGTTTGTCCGTCTGTCTGTTCGTCCATCCTTAATTTTTTGAACCGTCTAAATTCTATAGTTATTTATGATTGATTAATAATAATATAAATAATTATCTGGGACATTTTGCACACACGGTCATCTGAACCCAAACTAAGCAAAGCTTGTAATATAGACTGATATATGTACATATATAAATATATTGAAATACCCAGACATAGAACTACCACAAATTTTCATCACATAAATGTTTACCCTAGGAATCGAGCCCCCGAGCGCAGAAGATAGGTTCACTATCAACTGAGCCACCGGGGCAGTCATTAGATGATTTCATGCGTATAGGTTTAGTATTTCAGACACCTTCCACTTTTCAATTTGACGTTAAAATCTCCACGGAGATATTGCGACATGAAGTATGACATTTAAAACTGTCCTATAAATAAACGAGTAATAATTGTGTATAGAATTCACTCTTCGTTAATTCATTTTAAAATGCGAGCACTTTAAAAAATACATGTTGCCAACTAAACTATTTCAAAAATGACTTTTAAAAATCATATTAAATAACCTGCCATTACTGACCACTCAGCGGAGGTCTTAAAACCATGTCATTAGCGCTCAAATTGTCAACGTAAATATGGTTAAAATTTACACGCATGTTTTAAAGAAACAGTCGTTATGTACCTATAAAAAATTGGTTGTCTGTATAATCGGTTAACGAACGATAATTTTACGTGATAACGCCGAACGCTTAGGCCGATCATGCCTCTCTATCGCTTGTTCCGCGCTCTCTCTTGCACGCTCGGCTCAGTCGGAACGTGACACTGAGTCTTGATTTTTCGTGAGTGCAGCTGTCGTTCATCGATTTATAAGACGTTATCACGTCAATATTCATAAAAGTTTACCATTCAGGAACTTTGGAGTTACCGTCCTAGCCGTCCTCGTGGTGTTACCGTCTTTGTCTGTGCCAAATAGACTTCTTTTTTCAATTATTTCCACAGGGTGCCGCATCTCCAAGGTCAATCTAATTATACTCTAATAGAAATGTTGTAGAATCTACCCTGGGTAGTACTAAACCTTTACTTTTGCCCAACCCCCAAATAGTAAAGCACAATAAATGTGTTCAGATTGAAGAGAATTGTTTCTGATTGAAGGGAAACAACAGAATTGATGATGGATGGTGGCAGATGCGATGGTGATCGCTCAGTAGCAAGTGCACTTTACATTCTGACGGCACCCGGTTCTATCCTCGGCCCTGCACCAATGACTTATTTAGTATAGTATTTAAGTAAATTATATGCAGTTTTGATGCCAACGCTCATAAAACGGCGAAGGAAAACATCGTGCGGAAATCAGTATGTCCAAGAATCCCAAATATTTCAAAGACATTATATGACATTCACCAACAAGCACTGGGCCAGTATGTTAGATTTTTAAGTATGTATTTAAGAATATATATGTACGTATATCAGTCTCTAGCAGCCATATTACAAGCTTTGCTTAGTTTGGGGTCAGATGACAGTGTGTGCAATAATGTCCCAGATATTAAAAAAAAGGCCATCCTCTCTCTTTCTGAGCGAAAACCTGTGTCCCAGCAGTGGGAACATGATAGACTAATATAATAAACTGAATTGATATCTCGAGGACGACGTGAAATACTAGCCAACGAATTCGTATCCGATCATGTACGTCTAAGTACCTAAGTAGTTACTTTAAAACTGGCACACCTGAAAAAATACTCTAAATCTGGAGGAATCTCTAATCCCTATCCCTACCATATTATAAATGTGTAGATCAAATACCTTCACACATGACTTCTAACTAAGTAGAAGCAATACCAGATATCGGTTTAACTTGCAAAAAAAATCCCGTTTGCGTGATTCAGGTAAAGTGTCGTATTTACCTATAATAGACGCACTTTTCATATTTGTGAAACTACGATCAATTTACACTCATTATTTTAGGAATTATTGAATACCTTATTACGTTTTTAATAATATTATTCGTAAAGTTTAAGCAAATTTACAATTTTTTCGCAAAACATCGTTTTAGTACGCAATCTATTTTCAAACTATGGAACTACAAATCTGACGGCTGTCAGTTTGTTTGTTTGTCCGCGCACATCTTTTAAACTACTAGAAGGATTTCAAAGCAGTTTCCATGAATATGCTTATAAAATACCTGATTGAAACATAGGCTATATTAATTTATGATAATAAATAGTAAAAAAAATTTTTTTTTAATAATTATTTATAACGCCATCTAGCTTATTTTATAGTAATGTTGTCGTAATGACAGACTTCTACTCGCAGACATAGTAGGTAGGAAGACTGAAGCGGCTGTTGCCATATAATCTATATGTAAATAAAAATATAGATATTCGCCAAAGAACCAGAGTCACCGACATAGCTATTAAAATCTGCAAGTTGAAGTGCCAATGGGCAGGCCACATCGCTCGAAGAACTGTTAACCGATGGGGAAGTAGGTAAGGTTCTTGAGTGGAGACCGCGAACCGGAAGACGCAGCGTAGGTAGGCCTCCCACTAGATGGACCGACGACATTTTGAGAGACACGGGCATCCAGTGGATGCAGATGGCAGGATGTCGTTCAGTGTGGAGGTTAAAGGGGGAGGCCCATGTTCAGCAGTGGACGTCTTCTGGCTGATGATGATGATGAAATAAAAATGAATAGCCGAAATGTATGTACCCGCATAACTTCCGATAGACTGCACCAAATAGTTTTTTTTGTGTTTTTTATTTTCAGGACAGCCAACTGCTTTTGAAGAGGTTTTACAGTTTATTATGGCGTAATTTAAAGTAGGTACGTTTATTTTTGTATTGACTTCTGACGTGCTAATATACCAAGTCGACGGAGATTAAAATGAATAATTTTTTTTGCCAGGATCAAACTTAAGACCAATAACAGACACGCAAAGTAGGTGAACTCGCGGCATCTAATCTGTTACTGATCTATGATTAGCAGCTATTTTGGATGTTATGGTGGTGAACGAAAGCGGTTTAGTTGTTGGAAGGGTCGAGGCGCAGAAGGCGGGCAAAAATTATTTAGACATCATTGATTGGCAGTCTTTACGCGGAGTAATGTTAAATAACAGCGATTAATTATAGATACCGCTCCATGCTTCCTACTTACTATTTACTAATAATTCAATAATAACGTTTGTCATGCATGACATTTCGCTTGACTTATACCAATTTTTTTTTCCTTATTGGCTCCATGGCTCCACACTTCCAACGTATTTAACCAGTGAAAGTAATATATTATTTGCTTGAAATATATTTGAAACTATGGACATGTCGGGATACCTGTATCGAGTCAGATTAAAACTAGACTAAAATCATACTATGACGATAGTATGACAATCCGCATTAAAATGGAGAGCAATAAATCTACAATCATGTCATATGTGTAGGTATTATCTATAAAATATTCAGTATAAATAATCCGATGGATTTGTGCCTATTTAAAGTTCCGTTCGTGTTTGTTAGTGTAACATTTATATTTGGATATGTCAGTCTAATCGTCCACCCACTAATTACTTACTTTGCGCTACGCGTACGAAGTCGCGGGCATTAGCTAGTAAATAAATAAAAATTCAAATCATTTATTTCATGCTGTTTGACCCATAAAATACAAACTAATAATTTTAATCTAATCTACGTGTAAATCTAAAACGCTAAACAAAAATCTAAAAAACACAATAGTGCTGGGTCATTTTTTGATACTATACATGTAAATCGAAACCCAATGCTTAAAAATTTGACTCGTTAAATCGTCAGAGACAGCTTCGAGTATTTTGTTAGGGGAACGACGCAAACGATTTTTTTATTTTTTTTTAACGCGAGTAACTCCGTGTTTGACCACCAACTCGCCTGTTGGTAAGCGACGATGTGGTCGAAGATGAAGCACGCAGACTTAGAAGATACCTATTCACTCTCGCCTTGAAAAGGCCCAATGAACGATGCCAGAATGAAGCCACCCTGGATAGCCAGGGCCACCTGGGGCCTTACGCTCAATTCTAAGCGCGGGCCCGAATAGGTGCGGTGTCCAAAATCACGCTAACGCGCCGAGATACGGTTTGCAGTCGCGTGATCACGGCGAAAAAGTCGGGAACGCCCGACTCAGCGAATATGCTTGACGCACTGCAGTAACGCGGTAGATTCTTCTAATGAATTAAACCACATCTTTTTCTACTATGTAAATTGCATAATAAACTAAGCAAGTTCTAAACTCAACCAATCACAAAACAATCTACATTCAAAGCAAAACAATCATTCAAAGTTTCATTTGGTCCAAAATTTCTATAGGTACCTTTTAATTCTTTTTATGTCCTATTTTGTTATTTGGACTAAATTCTAGACAGCCTAGCTAGGGCATTGATCTCAGAGAATTGTTCCGTACTATAAATGAATAATTGATAAGGTATCTAATTTGTACTATTAGGTACTTATTCTGCGGTCCAGCTACGAACACAGAATTATTGACAAATTCAGACACGCTCCAATGACTTCTGATTGCTTTGATTATTTTGTTGAAATGGTTTTTAAAAGCTCTGTATAATGCTAAGTCGCGCGTAATTTACACAACTTTGAAGAAACAAAACTTGAAAACCCGACAACAGCAAAAGGAGGTTTTTGAGTGTGAACGTTTACGTATGTGATTTTGTGTGAAATCATTAACATTAGGATATTTATGATTTCATTGCAACACCTATTTACCACACATTTACATGCAACGCTAGGATCATCACAGATACGTTGCCGACCTTTAAGATTATTAACAGCCCTTTTGAAAAATCTCATATTATAGTTACTCGGATATACCGCCGGATGGAGCTCATTCCACAATTTGCAGGTGCGAGGCAAAAAAGATCGCGTAAAACGCACAGTGTGCGATTCCCACCGATCTATGTGGAGGATCAGCTGATATTTTTTTCGCGATTTCTGGGTTGGTCCCATAGTAAAAGTTGTTCATAATGATGGCCTATATATATTAAACCCAGTTTAATAGAAAAATGAACAAAAACTAGTTTCCGTATGCTCCGCGGATTCATTTAGTGTTCCGCTCATGAACGCGGAGAAAACGTTATTCTTTTCATTCAGTGCTTTTGAATGCAAAAATAATTCGCGGAGCCATCAGAGGTTATCACCCATTGTTCTGATCCGGAATTCTATAAACGTAACTCGAACAAAAATACACGACCGTGACCGCATAAGTGAGAGTAAAAAATGTAAGGCAAGTACCGCGATTCGTACTTTCGCCGTTGCTTAACACCTTTCAAAACAAATTAAATTCAACCTTATACTCCTCAAAATAGCGCCTAGTATCAACTTAATACTCTATCATACGGATGTTTTCCATCTGTAATTTTATATTGGACTTTAGCTTTACAGATATAAGGGTGGTATTTAGTTTGAAGCAGGAAGTTTTGCAATCGGTCCAGTTGAGATCGGATATTAAAATTATGTTTTGATGTAAATAGTTATATCACAAGGTAATTGGTAGTGTCAGTTTTGTGTAATTGTTATTTATGACTTCATTGGGTTGATTTTATGGCCCATAGTTATTAGCTTCTACCTACATTCCGTTGACTCTAGCATCTATATGCGGTAATTTTCTTTCGGATTTTACACTGCCCTACTCCGGGCTTATTCTTTAGAAAACCTTATAAGAAAGAATTATTACAGAATGTACGGAGAAAAACGATACCACACCGACAAATGGAGAAAATAGCAAAATATATTTAGGCGGTTATTTATTTTTTGGCCTTATTTGTGTTACTACTGTTTCACCCTGGCTATTTCTGGCTGATGATGATTTCACCCTACATGTGTGAACGTATAGTAAACTATTTCAACGTCGTCAAAATTATATTCTTTTAATACTTTTGAAATTGATATCGATACTAAAACTGTAATTATGCAAAGTTTCATGCACTTGCCTTAAAAACAGACGGATAGACGGACAGACGGACGGACAGAACGAATTTATAAGGGTTCCTTATAGGACTACGGAACCCTAAAATTAGCTTTTTTATAGAATACGTGGCAAACAAGCTACGGGTCACCTAATGGTAAGTGGTCACCGCCGCTTATAGACACCTACAATAAACTGTTTTTGTTCAAAATAAAAACGCAAGACTATTATAAAAAAAAAATATCTTTTGTGGAGCGAAACTTAAAAATAAAAATGTATGTGGGTTGATTCAAAATTTGTTAGTTTTACAAAGAATGAGCTTTGAAGCAGTTGTAGACCGTAAACAAGTCCATAAAGGCTGGTGCCGAATCCTGTCTCAAATCTGAATCAAATCGTATCTCGGCGCGTTAAGGTTCGCGTTCGCGTGATTTTGCAAACTGCGCGTAAGCGGGCCCGCGGTTAGAGTTGGGCGTAAGGCTGTCAGAGTTTTTAGGCAGCCCGAAGGCCTCCGACAATTAACGTTTACTGAATAGGCATGTGCGTATGACACTGGTCAAAAGCTAATTAAGTTGACATCTGACATAGAGGCGTGCTGATGAATGTCTTTATAAAATTACATTATTACTCTTATAAAAGCCATAACATTTAAAGGACTATAAAATTACTACAATTCCTAAAAACATCTACACATATAATATCTATCAGCCATATTACAAGCTTTGCTTAGTTTGGGGTCAGATGACCGTATGTGTGTAATGTCCCAGATTATATATCTATACTTATTTGTATCTTCTATATATTTTTTTGTTTTCTCATCATCATCATGGGCCAGAAGAGGTCCACTGTTGAACAAAGGTCTCCTCCTTTAACCTCCCCACTGAACGACATCCTGCCATCTGCATCCACTGGATGCCAGCGACTCTCACAATGTCGTTGGTCCATCTAGTGGGAGGCCTACCTACGCTGCGTCTTCCAATTCGTGGTCTCCACTCAAGAACCTTTCTTCCCCATCGGTCATCAGTTCTTCGAGCGATGTGGCCTGCCCATTGCCACTTCAACTTGCAAATTTTAATAGCAATGTTGGTGATTCTGTCTTTGTTTTCTATCTGTTTGTAATTTTTATTTCTGGTAATTACAATAGTTTCTTTCTATCTATCTATTTATAACTAGGTATAAATCTGCAACAAATTGAACAATGTTTATAACTTAACTTGTCTGCGTGCATTATCATCGACCACATCGCGTCAAACGCGGAGTTAAACGTTTCAATATAATAACTATCGAGGAATTTCCGCTAGATTTAAGAACTCGGTCTCCGGCAAGATCTATCTATCTCATTCGCAGATTGTCAACTTTTTTGTAGCGAAATATTGATCAGAGTGTATAAAGAAATTGGGCATTATCTTTAGAATAAAACTGAAAACGTTTTAAACCAATTTACATGTTGATGATATGTTTTATTATGGCGAAGAAATTCGAGCAAGGTTTTTTTTAGAACACTTCCTTTCTACAATATATCGATAAGGCTTTTAGCGATAAGGCCGCCACTTGTGGCACTAGCTCGTAAGTGTTTTCTATCTGTTTGTAATTTTTATTTCTGGTGTGTGTTCTAGTGTTCTATATCAATTAGGTGTATAAATAAAATTGCTATAGGTATAACATTTAACATGTATTGTTATATTAAAGTTAATGCAACAGTCGGCTTATTGAAAATACCACTCAGTGATATTTACTGACGAAGAAAAGGAGGAGATTATTTAGTCGACGCGTATATATACAATGCCCAAGCCGCCTGCCAAGCGTGGGGATTATGGCAACACCCCTCTCTATGAGGGAGGCCATGTCCAACAGTGGACGTTAATTGGCTGATGATATGATGTGTGATGTGTATATATACAAGTATGTACACATATACACATATACACATATATTTTATCTTCAAAAAAAAGCGATGGAGTTAGTTGTGGCGGAGAGTTGGCTCGTCAAAACACCTATTCTGCCTCGTTTGTTTTGCATCAAAGACGTCGTACTAATTCCCAACAAGGATTCGACGCGACTTCAACGCATAATGGCTTCCTTTACAATTCTCGTAATTACACTATGGTTCATTATTGGGTCTATTTATCACGGCCCACAATGGGTGCTTAAAATGCTTACAACCCATAAATAGAAGGAATAGCCACCACGAAATATTTATAGGAAGAGATAAGGAAACCTAAATTAATGTCACCAAAACAAAGTAATTATGTGAATAAACTATAGCACTAGAACTTTTTTCATTGACCAACGCGATGATGTGGTCTACGATGGAGCACGCTTGCCTAGATGAAACTGATTCACTTGTGATTATTGTAACTAATCGGGGAACACCCATTTCGGCAGCGTATTCCGCAGACTAGTAGTTCACACAATAAAAGTGAAATCAAAGCGCTTCGTGCGGGTTTTTCGAATATCAGCCATAAAGCGGTGCCGATTTTTTTGTGCCCACACTGGCAGTCCGATAGAAAATGGGCAGGAGGGACCCGATGCACACTCTCCGAAAAATATTTGATAAATAAAAACCGATAGACTAGCAACTTTGCGCTGACGCTCAATACTAAGAAGCTTAGTCTGAACTAGGGTTTCGTTGCTGATGAGCCTCTTTGCATGTTTCTCAATAGACTCCAGCTGATACTTAGCTGATCCATCCCAAAGGTACGCCATCTCGGAACGAAATGAAATATTTATTAATAGCAAAGCTAAGCCCGGTTTTACCCTACGCTGGTTTGGAACACAAAAAACTGAAATCCCACTCATTTTATAGCACGTCATTTGACTACCCAAAAAGAGAAAAAGCGCGAGCGCAGAGCGACCAATGGAAAAATATTCGTACCGAATTTCATAATTAGAAATTTGATGCGTTTTTATTTATGAACTATGAACATATGAACGACGCAACGGAGAACGTAAAATATTAATATGCATTTAGACTACGAAGTTGTTAAGTGTGTAAATATGTAGACATTTAAATGTCTGTAAATATATTAATATTTTTCAAAACGACTGGCTGGACCGATTTGAATTCATTAAATTTTTACCTAACTGCGCAAAAACGGATGGTTATGTTTTTCGAGTGTATGTTCATATGATGGTTTTTAGGGTTCCGTACCCAACGCGTAAAACGGTACCCGTTTACTAAGACTCCGCTGCACATTTGTTTGTTCATCTGTCACCAGGCTGTATCTCATGAACCGTTATAGTTAGACAGTTGAAATTTTCACAGATGATGTATTCCTGTTGCCGCTATAACAAAAAATACTAAAAAACAGAATAAAATAAATATTTAAGGGGGCTCCCATACAACAAACGTGTTTTTTTTTTGCTCGTTTTTGCTTGATATTGATTACGGCAACAGGTAGACGCTTGAAATATTCACAGAATATTTAGTTATATATTCACTTTAAAAATAAATAAATAAAATAAAACTAATGATTAAGGGGAGCTCCCATAATAACAAACGTGATTTTTTTTGCCGTTTTTATTGATAATGGTACGGAACCCTTCGTGCGCGAGTCTGACTCGCACTTGAAATGACATTTCAATTCAACAGATTCTGCACTACCATATGATAGGGGTATTTGACTGTTTAACCGACTTCAAAAAAGGATTCTTCAAAATTTAAGAATCAATTTGAAAAACTGTTTTTTTTAAGTGAAGTGTAATTACTTTCAGATTGGTCCCATAGAAAATTTATCAAAATCGGTTTAGTAGTTTGCTTTTAAATTTTAAATCAAAATAACTAGAAAATTTTGTTACTTTGATGACATAATTTATGTCATCCGAGGAACCGATATTGCATATTATACAAATTTTGTCAAGACGGTTTTTTAAATTGATAATTATTACGAAACCATCTCAAATTGTGAAAAATTAATTAGGCAATAATTTAATAATTATCTAGAAATACACCAAAATGAATCATATTGATAGATATGATTCATTTTGTGTTTTATTTTATTTTTTATGTTTCATTATTTTTCATTCATTTTTTTTCACAGTCAAATACCCTATTATGAACAGACACTAGACAGCAACTGATCTCTCTGACTCTGACTCTCTTACCTCGTCTTTATAAATAAGCCTGTGAATACAAAAGCTAGAACGAATGAGCGTAACGAAAACCGTATTTATGCAATAAGTTAAGACAATAGGTACAATTTCGCATACATCATAAACCGTTTAGATAGTAGTATAACTACTTTCTTCAATGTTTGTAAACAAACTTTAACTGGTCAAGGTCATAGACAACTGTAAGATCTGTGGAAAATGCACACTGTGCGTTTCTCGCGATCTTTTTTGCCTCACACCTGCAATATGTGGAATGAGCCCATCTTGCGGCATTTCCGAGCAACTATAACACGGGGTAGGTACTTCAAAACAGCTGTTAATAGAGCCTTAATGATCGGTTCGGCAGCCATGGTGTTACAGGTCCATAGGCGAAGGTGGTCGCTAACCATCAGGCGGCCCGTTAGCATGTTTGCTACCGTAAGTGGCATAAAACAAAATAGGTAATAAATAATTCCTTGGGTAAATACAACATTATTTCAGAAAAATAAAACTCACCATTTTGTCAAACAGCCACGCAGATAATAAAATCCCAGATAATAAAAACGAACGTTTATAAAAAAACACAGTCTAATTATCAGTCATTCACTTTTATATTCACACTGCACTGTCCGTTTAAGAAATGCACTGAATGTCTCGCCTCCTCAGGTTTGTTGGCTGCAAAAAAAGAATTAAAATAGTTAGTGAAAGTGACTGGCCGTATGCGAAGACCGTTGCCTTGTTGAGATGATTTCGATAGTTACGCCTAGTTTTGGCGGGAAACGAAATTAATGTTACGCTCCATTGAGTGTTATGTAATGGTCGTGTAACATCTGCTGCAGACTGCTACTGTTTCAGATGAATAATTATTGCATTTATTGCTACAGAAACGTGAAAGTAATTTTAGGCCGCGTGTTCTCAACTTTTTTTTTACTTTGTCGCTTACGTTGTTGGCTCTGTAACAGTATTCTTTTTCTCATTATTTTTACACACGTTTTTTATATATTTTAGGCATGATTAGGCATGATTTTGTCACCGCACGTACCTATGGTCAAAGTAAAACAATAGTGCTCTTAAACTCAGTACCTTATTTTTTACATAAATTTGCCCTCCTAAAAGTCCTAATCGCTCCCTAAAAGTTTGGCACTCGCGAAGACCGAAAACTAGCGCCACCACCCGGTTCGGAAAAGTACCTATGCTTTGTTTTATTTTCTTATCTTACTAGTTTTTCATTACTAAGCACATGCATTAAGATGCAAATAATAAGCAAAAGATTGAAAATTTAAATAACTAAGTATTTTGGAATAGAAAGCTAATATTATTTCTAAAAATAGGCTAGGTAATTAAGAAGGCACATGCCCGTTAAAGAAAATAATGTCAAGGCAGCCAAGAAAACAACAGTTGACTGAAACGCGTCCTACAAAAAGAATCCTTTCGGCAAAGGACAACCGGTACGGAAAGTTTGGCAACAGCACTTTTACATCATAAAATATTCAAAAGGAGTATGTATACATGCCAAAACAACGTCGAGTGTCAATCTATTTATGACAAGTGACATAACTCTGCATCAAATTTTTTGGGAGAAAAGCACAGATGTATATCTGTGGAGAAAAGTAAAGGTTACAAGGTTGTTGCAAAATGTGATAGGTGATAGATTTTTGGACCAGTAAAGTAGTAGAGATAGGTTTATTTTATAATATAATCTAAAACACCAAAAAGAAAGGTTCATGCCAATTGACAGCACTTACAAAAAAAGTGAAAACTAAAGTAGTAATTCGTCAATTCTACAAGAGATGGCGCTGTTTTAAAATACACTGTATACAGCGTTCGGTGACGATGACGCGACTTCCATGATTTTTGTTCACCCAAAAAGTTCTCAACGCGCCTAAAGAAGTTTTCACTTCAAAAATTGTTTCGAGTAGGTACACTTCGCTTTTTTACGCAAGCTGTAAGGTATTGGAAACATGAATAAACCTTCGTTCGTTACTTATAATTTTTACCTTTTAAATCAGGTCAAGGAACCTCTTTTGTTTTTATTGGCTCTGTGAAAGCTTTTATTTTTATAATTAATTGTACTGGCAGGAAACTGCACGCTACATGTTGACTGACCCTCAGAGTTGACCAAAAAGAGTTCTTCTTTCCTCATGAGACGATTTTGGCATCGCACGTTTCGTGCATCTTCTTAGATTATGTTTTACTAAATGTTGCCTTTTGTATTTTTGTATTACTTTGTTTCCTTATACATGTGTATTTTCGAATGAAAATGTGTAAGTATCTAATAATGGTTGATTAATAAGCAAACGGGACTTATAGTTCTGTGGATAATCGTATGCTTGCGTTAATAATTTCCTTTAGGTCTGGAACTCAGTTGTCTGTATTTTTGTAGGATTTTCGGAGTTTTTTTTTTTTTAACGCGTATAAGTCCGCGTTGGACCACCAACTCGCCTGTTGGTAAGCGACGATGTGGTCGAAGATGAAGCACGCAGACTTAGAAGATACCTATTCACTCTCGCCTTGAAAAGGCCCAAATTATATCTCTCGGGACACAAGGAAAAAGGCAGGTTGTTCCAATCCTTGGCCGTACGGATTAGAAACGATTACTTATTTTTGATGGTGACACTGAACCAATTTCTTAAGATTGAATTATAAAATCTTTACTAGAATTCCCTGTAGTAGACACACCCTTAATTAGGGTGTGTTCCATGACCATTCCCGGTACACGAAATTCTTGTAAAGAATTTATAATTCAATCTTAAGAAATTGATTCAGTGTCACCATCAAAAAAGTAAAATCTCCGAAAATCATACAAAAATAATCAGTTTATATTGTTACCCGCCTTACTTCGCAGAGATTCGGGTACAAAAAGGTATTTTACTCTAACTCTAGAGTGTAAAAAACGCTTCAAGTAACAAATACTAAAGTAAAATTAAGTTCAAAAGAGCGGAAAATGAAAGGACACTGGAGTATTGTTTCAAAAATCTACCAACTAGGTATTCCAGCCCCGAAGTGAATTAATTAAGAGTATAAAGTACGAACTTACCTGTAGACCTGAATAGGGGAGCCACTATAGAATTTTCTGAAGAAATTTGATATGCTTTCATAGAAAATTGTAGTTTAATTATTTGGCCAATTCCACAGAAAAGTTAGTGGCACTGTACTTGGTGATAGCAGCCGTTGAACCTTTTGTTGGTTTTATTACTATAATCTCCCTTGGTGTCTAACTAATAGGTACTCAAAGATGAAGAGAGATATTTTTTCTTCTGGAAAATTGGGGAAATTCTTAGAGTAAGTTTTTTTTAATGATACTGAGTGACGAGACGTGCGAGGTCGCTCGCCTGATGACTCTTCACGCTTGCCCATAACAACTCAACGCCACTCAGAACTTTGAACTTCAACAGTTCAAAACCCTGGATGGCAATGCACTGCGCTCGTCACCCCGAGATATAAGATGTCAAATCTCTGTGGGCCCTGTAATTGCGCTGGAAACATTGCCCTTCAATCCTGAACACAGTAGTGTTTAAGTATACTAATTAAGTATAGAGAGTCAGGAATGATATAACTTAGGGTTCGTTACATATTCGAATAAACATTTTAGGTGCCTATATGATAAACATTTTATTTATTTATTATTTTATGCGAGTTGCAAATGATTATAATTTAAGGTAAGCTCTTATGATCTTAAAAAAATAGAGATCAAAATTTATTACTCGCTAAATACGAGTAATGAAAAAACTAAAATAAACTTTGAAACATATTTAATTTGAGTTAATTTTAATCAACATCCAAAGAGGTTCTAAATTAGACTGTGTTTTAAAAATGTTTTTTCCCTGAAAACTTATGACTGGGTACACGATTTTGATGATTATTTTTTTTATTTGAAAGCTGGTGCTTCCCGTGTCGTTTTTTATATTGATAATAATTATTTAAATCTCTGATAAAAGAACTGATAATCTTCAAATAGCTGAACAGTTTTTCTTGAATCATAGCTAAGCGCACTTTCGAACGAATCACCATGCTTTATTTTATTTACCTTGAATTTCTCTATCTAATCCAGTAATCCATTTTTTAATGTCATAGGTTACAAGCTGACGGGCCGCCTATAAGCGATCGCCGTCGCCTATAGATATCTGCAACACCAGGGGCATCATAGATACGAAGCCGACCCTTAAAGACTCTATTAACAGCCCTTTTGAAGAACCCCATATTATAGTTACTCGGAAATGTCGCAGGAGATTTTTTAACAAACTGCAGGTGTAAGGCAAAAAGGAACGCGTTAAACGCACAGTGTGCGATTTCCTCCGATCTATGATTTGTGGAAGAACTTTCAGGCGAAACATGTATGGAACAGCTGATATTATTTCGCGGTTTCTGGGTTGTCCCTTAGTAAAAGATGTTCATAATGATGGACTCCCCTTCAGCTCCCCTTCAACCCTTTCCCCCTTCTCCTTTTAGATGTCTTTCAGCTTACTACACCCTTTCCGCGTCACCCTGTTTAATAGAAAAATTATCAAAAAAACTACTTTCCGTATACTTTATGAAGCAAAAAAACATATTCAATTCTGTTTTCCCTTAAGAATTTTTATCATAACTTTAACCTACGACAAAGGTTTATGGCTATTTCCCATCACGTTAGAGATAAGATGGTCACGCAATGTTTCTGGGGGTCAAGAGCAAATGTAAGTGCAATGACCTATCTGTAAGGTTTATTATATTAGAGAAAAAGAGGCTGTATTTTTTATTAGTTTAATCATTCAAATTAAATGGACTGTAACCACAAACATGTTTTTAATATTAGAATAACTTATGTGCTGCATCTTTTTTAACCGAATTCCAAAAAGGAGGAGGTTCTTAATTCGACAGCTTTTTTTAATGTTTGTGTTACCACAGTACTTTCGACTGGGTGAACCGATTTTGATGACTCTTTTTTTATTTGAAAGCTGTTGCTTCCCGTGATGTCCCCTTTTCAATTTTGTCCACTTCTGTCATTTTTATGAAGTTGGTTTTTTATATTGATAATTATTAATCGGAGATATACTGCTTTTTTGGAGCACTTTGAAAATCACAAGCTTTTTATAAGTAAAATAATAAGCTTGCTTTTGACCGCCACCTCGCTGGTACTAATAAAAGCTTAACTAAACAAACGTCTTTCCTAAAAAAAACAGACACAACCTGGATTTACTCATAATCTAACTGTTTTTATCTCGGAAAAGATCATATAATTATGATTTATACAAATCTACACTATATAATATTGTAAAGAAGAAAATTTTGTATTTTGTATGTTTGTAACGAATTAACTCAAAGACTACTAAACCGATAAAAAAACTGTTTACCATTAGAATGCTACATTATTCCTGAGTAACATAGGCTATATTTATTACCAGAATGTACCAGATTCTCCACTCGTCCGAAGCCGGGACGGGCGGCTAGTATTTAAGAAACAGAAACAGGAAGGCGTTACAATGATTACACACAAAAAAACACAAAAAATCTATCCAGGGCCTCGTTTATAATTTCCAGAAAAGTCTGACTATGTCAGGGACTTCCCTTATAAATTCTAGAAAACTCAAACTATGCCAGGGATGCGTTTACGGCACTTATCGAGACTAAAACTTATAATAGATAAACGTCAAAACCCCATTCAGACTCCACGAGGTGAAAAATTAACCGGCTAATGTTTAAACTGCCCCGTTTACGGGCGTCCGCTGGGAAAAGTTTTCGCCTGAGTGGTTAGATTTTATCTACCTTTTGAGGTCGCTAAATTTTCACCAGCTGTCAGATTGACAGCTGCTAAGCAGGTTGAGCTGTTGTTGACATTATTTTGTTTCGAAACTTTTTGTTGCAGACGTTTTAATTTAAAATAAAACTTGATATTTATTGATAGATTGTTATTTGATATTGTACTACTACATATTATTATATTTTACTTGATATATTTTTTTATATTGAATTTGACAGTAGTAACATAAAGCTATAACGTTCAGCAAACCTCCGTTAGTCAAATTTTTAGCTGGTGAAAAATTTGCCGGCCACTTAAACGCACCCCAGGGATATAGCTTAAGTTCCAGAAAACTGTGACAATGACAGGACCCTAAAATATTTTTTTTTAAACTGTCAATATCTCACGACTGTCAGAAAATCCAAATAAAAATCTGTACTGAGAAGGTACGGGCCACACGGGCACATCTCACATCACTAAAGCTTATGCATGTTCGAGAAGTAAAAGGTAATATTGTTTACAAATACGTAACAGCGCAGTGTGTCAGTGTGTCACGAATCTACTACGCTGTTTGCTCGGTCACTCTCGGTTTTACCTAACTCAGCGAGGCTGTTCTGGTGGGATCGATATTATTTCTGTCACTGTCACTTTCACTGTGATTGACGGGGATAGAAACTTTGTCGAGTGCGCCAAAATTGCCGCGATCGCGATGATTTGTAGCTCAGCGCAGTCAAAATTATGAGCTTGTCATAACATTACAATGCCTATGTAAGTAGGTTTATTTTATCACGAATATAAGAGTGGCGAAATCGGAAATACACCGACGGTAGAATCGAGACGTCGCGGCGTACAAGCGCCGTATAAAAATACACTATACCGAGTTTACCGTACATTCAATTGACACGCCAAGCTTCCGCGCCGCATCGTGCCTTCAGCACTCCTCGACTGTTCTTAACAAACATCATTGTCAGCATATATGTTGCCACAGGTCTTCTCTCAGAAAATGGCTGGCCCAGTGCATGTTGGTGATTGTCATATATTGTCATATATAAATTGATTGGATCACGATGTTTTTCTTCAAAATTTTTGAGCGATGGCATTAAAATTGCATTTCGATCAGTAATTACTGTTTTAAATGCCTATTGGGAGTTATCGCGCATTATTACATGGATTTAGGTTAGCGGTGTCGTACATAGAATCTAATGGTAAACAAACTGCGGTGTAGTACTAGGACATCTACCAATACAGTTAATTCTGTGTGACATAGTGAAAGCGCTGCGTTTTTTCAAAATCATGTGAGGGTAAAAGAACAACACTCGCTTTTCATCGAACTTTTCATATAGGTACTTAGGTAGAGCTTTGAAAAGTCCAGGAAAACTCATACTATTCCAGCCCCGCTTACGAATTTTTAGAAAAATCTGACAATTCCAAGAACTCGCTTATACGTTTTAGAAAACTCTGACCTCATTTATACGTTTTAGAAATGGCAGGACCTCACTTGTAAATTTTAGAAAATTACGACAATGCCAGGGCCTCGCTAATAAGTTTTGGAAAACTCTAACTAAACCAAGACCTTGCCTCAAAGTTCTAGAAAATCCTGACAACCTCTGACATTTGTCAGAAAATCCAAGAAAAATATTCGGTACAGAGAGGGTACGACTATAGGTACTTATTTGTAACAACGTCTATTTCGTAATATAGCCCAAGTCTGATGCCGATTTGCTCCTAAGAATTTTGTACGAAAGCTCTTCAAGCTTCAAGTAATTTGCAGAATTACAAGTAATCGGCAGAATTACGAAAACATACGAATATACTATGGCCATATCCAACAAAATTAAATGTACAATGTAGGTACATTTAAGATGGATGATCAGATAGATAGGTAGTGTCTAATATGCATGTTACATCATTCCAATGAAAAACTTTTAAGAGCTAAAGTCATATTTCATTCCTATTCTATAAATTAATCCACCTATATTTCTTAACCTTTTGTACTTAGAAGATTGTACAAGTATGAACCTTACTCAAAAGGTTTATCAAATTAATCAAAAATACTTTTACTTTGGACAGAAAAAATCTCAAAAATACTTTTACTTTGGACAGGAAAAACCCTAAGTTTTAGTACGTACAGTGTACACACAAGACTGTTAACAAACTGACTGACTGTGACTATTGTCTTACAATGAAATTGTTAAAAGAGGGCACTGCTCATATTAGCAATGCTCTCTGCTTACAATTTCCCTAAACCTTAGACACCTCATAGACAAATAAGTTAGTACGAACAAAACAATTTTGGAGCTCGTTGAAGTCTTTTGTACTATGGTAATAAAATGCTTTTCAACGTAATAATTGTTCACAAGAAAGTCAGAATTTTATTCGCAGCACTTAAGGAATTTCATAAAGGAATATTCGAATCATCTAGATGCAAACAGTCAGCAATATAGCAGAAAAGTACCCTCTTCGGGTTAAGCAGCGCTCTTTCATCGCTATTCCAATAAGATATTTGCCTTGTTACCTACTTGAGTATATTCTATCTTTTCTCTATCTAATTTCGTACACAAAACATTGCTAAATGTCTGTCACTCCGTAAGTAAGGATCTATGTGTATGTGTGTGAAGTGACCTCAATCCTATGACGAACCAGAAACTCATTGGCTTAATCACAGGCTTTTAGCAGGATAGATTCCGTGCGAGGACGAAGTTGTATAAAACCCAGCGTGTCGATTTTTTGGTACCTACTATGACAGCACGAGACCAATTTAGTGGTATATTTAGTGGTAGCAGTACCAACTGCTTTCGAAGAGGTTATAATTGACCCAGGCGTAATTTGTAATTTTTTGTAAAGACGTCGATGACGGAGCTTTAACTGAATTGTGGCTTGCTAATTGGAACATTGATCCAACTTAAGACAGGCCACAGACACGCAAATTAGATGGACTCGCAGTGTCTATTCTAATAAAGGTCTGTAGTAAGTAACTATCTACCCAAAGAGTTTCAGTTTTATATATTTTTATGCCATGTGTAGCAAACAAGCTAACGGGCCGCCTGAAGGTAAGCGATAACCATCGCCTATGGATAGGTACCTGTAACACCATGTGCATCACAGATAAGTTACCGACCTATTAATAATGGGTACTAAATTCTAATATTATTATAAATTAAGATGAAAATCTAAATAGACTCAAAAAAATACTGAGACATAAAGAAATTCAAGTACTTTGCTACATTATGCGTCTTTTGCCCAAATGGAATATTCTTATTTGTATTAAGTCAAAAATTAGCTACTTTTTTGAACGGATTTTCACTTAAACAAAACTTAGCAAAAAGACTGCGTGATTATGATAACTTATGTAACGTTTTGAAGACGATTGATTTATTCTAAGCTAAGCATAAAAACCTACTCAAATACTGTTTTTTTTTTAAACATATATCTATAGGTACGTTAATATTTTTGTCGTAAAACTAAAAACGCAACCGAATCCGAAACTAACATCTAGCAAATTATAAAGTGTCTTAGAAAAATGATATTTAAATAATATTCTGATAAAAACAGCTGATGCAAAATCGATATTACAATATGGAAATACGGAATCCGAGAAGCTACATTACCATAATGATGCTGCAGTGAAAACTCAAGTGGTCATCTCGGATTATATAGAGCGGTTTCGTGTTGTGTTATGTTATAGACAACCATCCCATACAATTTTAAACATTAGTATCTATAGCCCGTGACTTTGTACGCGTCGCCCATCTGTGCCCGTGACTTTCACATTCACTTTCAATCCTTAATTCCTCCCTGTCGTAAAAAACTTTCTTAGCGATCTACACCACACAAATAAAATACTGGCGTGTTTCTTGCTCAACGCATAAGCATTGTCATTCAGCGTGGTAACGCCACCAGCATGCTGGGTACGCTGCCAACTGATAGTGGGCTTTAGCATTTTGATTATCTCTAGACCTTCAACTAGTAGTAACTACCTCTAGTCTAACTGTTTTTGTAGTGTTAGTGTATTCTGGATATTCAACAAAAGCACTTGTCTTTATAAAAAAAACACGACTAATTTCGCTGGACAAATTTTGACTAAACATATCTAAAACCACCGTATTAAAAACGTCATTTTATCAAAAGAAAACTGCAATCAAAAACGATTTGGAGACAAATGGTTACAGACATACATACATACATACACACACAATTTCCTAGGTACTCTAAAAGGAGAATGTATATGACATTCTCCGTTTCGTTGTAGGTAAAAAAAGCTGGTGTCGATTATGTTGTAGCATTTACCATTATCTAAACTAAAATAAATTTGATAGGTAGCTCAATTTTTTTTTATTAATTAGTAGGCTTGCGCTTGACCGCCACCTCGACTGATATTAAGCGATGATGCGGTCTACGATGGAGCATGCTTGCCTAAAAAAACCGATGCACTCGCGAATTTGAAGACACTCAGATTGAAATTATCGGGGAACACTCCGGCAGCGCTTTCAACAGTATCAGAAACTTGTATATGAGTTCAAAATATAAACGGAGTCGCCTTTTGTGCCCACTCCGGCAGTCCGATGGAAAAATGTGCAGGAGGGAATTAGATCGTGTAGATCCGATGCACACTCTCCGAAATGTATCCGATAACAAACTCATAGACTAGCAACTTTCCAATTTATTTATTTCAGGCAACAAAATAACCCATACAATTCATGAAATAGAACAAATCATTTAAACTTTGCGCCGATGCTCAAGACTAAGAAGCTTAGTCTAAATTAGGGATACGTTTCTGATGAGCCTCTTGGCACGTTTTCACGTTTTGAGTGAGTTAAATGTATTTCACTTCTATATTATAGGCACATGTAAGTAAGACTACTTCTACTTCTAGACTTACATAGTTGGTAGTCGTGTATAAACTGAGGCAAGCCCTAGTCTGGAGTTTTAGACCAACGTCTATATCTTAAATTCTGCCATAACCTAATAACTATGCTCGAAAAGACAACAAGTTAAATACTATAGTGCCAAACCATATTCGAAAATATTGACACCATTCTGCCTCTACCATTCAAGATTACAATTCGTATTAGCACTTTAGTTATCGCACGTTATACAAACATTACTAATTAAATAATTAACGTTGGTACCTCAAATTTCGACTGGAAGCACAACAGCGTACAGCGTTTATCACCTATGGCATAAAAATAATTATCAATTTAAAAAACCGACTTCAAACTTATTAACAACACAATTTTACATACATGGAAACATATTTTTTTCAGTTATATTGATTTAAAAACCAAACCACTGAACTAATTTTGATTAAGTATCTGTGACCAATCAGCATCGAGGTACAATACTTATAGAGTCACAATCCTGCCAAAAAAATGTCCGAAAAAAACTCTGCGCACGCTACGCATTACGCCGACTTTTTGGTTAGTTGTAGGGCTACAATGCCATAGCAGTTGATCAACGTTGAACACTATGCAAGCGACATAGCGTCTAAATTTAAGTGAATGTGGCATTGTGAACAATATAATTGATGTATAGGTATGTATAACGACGCTCGGCCGGTTTTTTTTTACTGTTTTCATTGAAAGATTGTGACTCTATAGTAGTACTGTATCTTGATGTCAATCAGATATCCAATATTCAAATATTAAAATATAGAAAAAAAACATATGGGTTTATAAATGACGGATTTCTGAGGTAACAAATATTTAAAAAATACAACGGAATCGTGAACCCCCTCCTTTTTTGAACTTGGTTACAAATACATAATTATAATATTTATACAGGGTTATACACAACAGTTGTACTAAGCCGAAAGGAAGACATTGCGCTCATTATGAACAGCTTTTACTAAAAGGGACCAATAAACCGCGAAAAAAACTTTGCATTTTTTCTATGGAACAGCTGATTACATTTAGTAAACGTTACTCAAAATGATAAGTACTCAACAGTAAGAATATTGCGAAATACTCGTATGTATGCGTGCAGAAATTAAATTAACATGTTTTGTACAGCATATGTACAATGATACATAACATGTAGGTAGTAATCATGTCCAATGTCCATGTTGTACCCGTGCCGGTAATCGTTGGGAACGATACTTTCGAAGTTGTTGACCATTACACCTATCTTGGACAGATTGTTCAGTTAGGTAAGTCCAACTTAGGCAAAGAGGTTGCACGAAGAATCCAACTCGGATGGGCAGCGTTCGGGAAATTGCGTGACATCTTCTCTTCCAAGATACCACAGTGCCTAAAGACAAGGGTCTTTGAACAGTGTGTGTTGCCAGTGGTGACTTATGGTACTGAGACGTGGTCCTTAACTGTTGGCCTTTTAGAAAAACTCATAGTAACACAACGAGCAATGGAGAGAGCTATGCTCGGAGTTTCTTTGCACGATAAAATCCGGAACGTAGATATTCGCCAAAGAACCAGAGTCACCAACATTGCTATTAAAATGTGCAAGTTGAAATGGCAATGGGCAGGCCACATCGCTCGAAGAACTGATGACCGATGGGGAAGAAAGATTCTTGAATCGAGACCACGAATTGGAAGATGCAGCGTAGGTAGGCCTGGGAGGCCCGACCGACGACATTGTGAAAGTCGCGGGCATCCAGTGGATGCAGATGGCAGGATGTCGTTCAGTGTGGAGGTTAAAAGGGGAGGCTTATGTTCAGCAGTGGACGTCTTCTGGCTGATGATGATGTAAGTAGTACATAATATGACCCTATTAGAGTATGGCAACAATAAGAACGGAACGGTCTATTTGTACATCGTCCAAATTAGCCAAGAAAAATTCGTCCATGGTGTCATTTGGATTCTAAGAAGTTTTTGATAACGTTAGTGAAGCTTTTTGACCAACCACCCGCATTCTTCAATCTTCCCGTAAACATGGTGCATGTAACTGCGCTGAAATATCGGGAGCTTCTTCCACAACCTTACCACGGTAAATATCCCGTAAATAATCATATAACTGTATTAGTGAAGCTGTTTTCTTTTCCTGTTTTAATTTTATAAGGTAGTACCCATATTAAGTGTTTTTACGGCTATAGATGTAGGACCAAAACTATGAATCTCTAGATTAGACTTCTGTTCGATAAGTTATGAATATTGCGATCTGATTTTACGCGGATTGTCGGTTACTGTGTCCTTCTTTCAGCTTATTATACCACAGTTCTGTGTTACCCTACCAGTCTAATTTAAACCACAATTGCGAGTACTTGATCTTGGTAACTATCATTTGAGATTACACGCGAGATTTCTCCGCTTATGTGTTTTTGTTTGTTATTAAGTGCCGAATTCGCACTTTCATGTATCAAGACCACGTCTTGTGGTCACGCGTAACGTTACATAATCATATTCGTTAGATAATAATGGAAGTAATGCTAGTGTTTCTACCATTGTGTTTTAGCATGTGAGCTTGCCAAATTGACCTTTATTTTTGATTAAGTTTTGGCTGCAAGTATCTTGTCTATTCAGCTATTTATGTCATATGCTCTATGCTTGGGTAGCCGTAGAGTGCGTAGAGAATTAACTAAATCTGCGAAGTTTTTGTTTTGGACTACTTACATCTCATTCTCGATACGAAAAGAGATTCACTGACTATCCTTATACGAAATTTGACCCAATTCTGTTCCGCTGTTAAGGTCAGTAAGTCTGCCTTTACTGCAGTCACCAACGAGGTGCATTGGTGATGTTTGTAAATAAAATAATCTTATCCTTTTCTATAATAAAAAGTTATTTTGTTTGACCTTAGTAAGGTTTGTATAATTAGATTTGTACTTACCAGTTTCTTACCGTATTTTGTAACAAGGGAGTTTTACAAAATATAAGTATCCAATATTTAGGTCACCTTAGCAAATATTTAGAGATTTCGCTCGATTATATTCAGTCTATTATTATCGGTAAAAAAACCAGCTCCCCGAATCAGCGAGGAAAATGTCGAAATGACGATCTGGTCCAAGCCAATAAAAAATCTGATGATGCAAAGATTGTAGAAACTTTAAACTTGCTAGCAACTAACACTTTGGCAATATTGTGTCCTAACTTGTTAAGCTAGGTTTCGATGTCTAAATAAGATTTCAATTCAATTTGTTTTGCAAAGGGGATAGGTAACTAACTGATTTTATTCATCTAACTACGATTGGAATGGTTAAAATAATTAATAAATCGTACCAGACCTCCAGACAGATATATCACTGTACCTACCTACATACCCATCTGAAGACCTGCTAAGCGACGCGATTGCATCGCATGTTTTTCCAAGACATTCGAAAATTGTGTGTTCTTGTAAAACCACGACGATAAAGTTAATTAGACTGTAAACCAGATATTTTAACATAAAAGAAAGACAATTTAGCCAATTTATTATTTCAAATTATTATTATTATTTATATAGTTTAGTAATTTTAAAATAAAGGCAGCTGAGATTTAACTAATAGGTACTTTTAATCGTACCTGTACAAGTCATCATGATACAGGCTGTGCCTATAATAGTTTGAATGTCGTTAGATAATACAATCATGGACACAAAATCTCTGTAAAAAATTCAGAATTTCTTTATAAATATTTTAGTGCTTATGCAGTAATAATCATCGGCATCGCAGTTTTTTCATCGCACCAGCTGCCCCGCCTGAAAGTTCATCCACATATCATAGATCAGTGGAAATCACACACTGTGCGTTTTACGCGTTTCTTTTTGCCTCACGCCTGCAATTTGTGGAATGAGCTCCCTGCGGCATTTCCAAGTAGCTTTATTATGGGATTCTTCAAAAAGGCTGTTAGAGTCTTTAAGTGTCGGCGGCAACGTATCTGTGATGTGTGATCTGGTGTTGCAGATATCCATAGGCGACTTTGATCGCTTACCATCAGGCGGCCCGTCTACTTGTTTGCCTATTTGTATACCTATGGCATCAAAAAAAAACATTTTATTTTCAACTATAGCTTTGTAGAGCAGTCGGAGAGACGGTCCGAGACCCCGAAGATGCAAGCAGGTTTGATTGATAACAAACGGAAGGAATTGTATAAGACCTTAACCTAGCGGTGGGATATAGAAGTAAAAAAAAAACATAAGCTTGTGTCCATAAAATAACTTGTTTACCTACCTACCATTATCTCATGAGGAGATCGTTCCTACGTTAAACTGTTGTCATAGAGATACAAAAAGGTCGTCATTACATACCCACCCAATAATAATATGAATTAGGATCCTATTAGGTAATCTGTCATTGAAAATCAGGTAGTCTATTGCTTTCTTCATTATAATAATTTCAGTATTTATATCTAACCGGTATACGTTCATAATATTGTTGAAGAAGAGTGTAATGGAGAAGTTTCACTTGTAACTATGGTGTTATTAATAAAGTATTCTATTGTATTGCTTTATTGATATTTTCTAGAGTGTTTGGAGTTGACAGATTTAAATTAAGTAGGCTTTTTATTGTGATTTCTTGATTCGGTTATTTTCGACTTTATTTATTTGAGTATCAATAAATTATTCATCTGAACATAATTTTGCGAACTCTTTTGATTATGTATTAATCAAAGTCGAACTCATAGAACTTACCGATTAATATAGACACTTTAATTTTTTAATCAACATATCAAAACTATTTGCTCACCTATATTTACTTAGATCCTGGCACAAAATCCAAACAGAAAAAAAAAACCGTTCGATATTTAAAATCGATGATCGATCGTGCGCGTGCGGTGCACACGCCTTCCCGCTAAAGACTTGCCCTACCACACATTTCCTTCTCTCACCTTGTAGGCGGCATACTAACTTCCACAGCTTCTGTGTCTTCGTCTATGTTTACCTACAAACTATCACCGAATCTGTGTCTACTTGACTGAGGCGTCACGTAAGCTGTGGTTATGTTCAAGAACTATAATCTTGACTGTGGTATAACTTTTGCACTAAATGTTTCCGAACCTACGTTAATTGTAGAATGAACATGAAATGTTTTACAATTATTATGGACTAAGCAGTGCTAGATGTAGAAGTACCTACGTATAATCTAATCTTTTTAATTGCAAAGCCTTGAGCACCACCGTAAAGTAGCTTGTCTGTCTATTTTCTATCGGATTCATTTTGGCGAGTGTGCGCAACAGCTTAATGAGCATATTCTACCCTCACCCATTTACTACAGGACAAGTAAAAGGACTGCAAACTACCACCCCTTCCTCATGGAAATTTCAAAGATCATACCGTACACATCGATTTGGGTCGTCATTTATGATAGGTACGTACTGCCCAAGAATGGAACTCTCTGCCGTCCTCATTGTTTCCTGAGAACTACAATTTAGGCATCTTCAAGGCTAGTGATAGATTTCTTCTAAATCAAAGCGTTCAATCCTCGGCCACACCGTCGCTTATCATCAGGCGAGTTTGTGGACAAACGTAGATCTATTATATATATATTTTTTATACTAGGTAGCCGACTCCGACATCTTCAACGCACGTTTTCAACATTTCTAAAATAAAATGTCAAAGAGCGCTTATAAGAAATATTGGGCATTATCTTTAGAATTACATTGCCAACTACCAATTAAGGTTTAGTTGGTAGTTGGTATTCGTCCACTGAAATGGCTTAGTTATAAAGGCGACATACGAATATTCGATCGTAAAATACGTATATTAAAAAATCTATCTCAAAATTTAAATTTGTATGGAATTCGAATACTAACCCCCATATTCATAGACGTACATAAAGGTACCTCGAAGACTTATAGGCGTAACAGACGTGTCGAACTTGGCTGACGAACCGTCGTCGGACCAACGGGAGTGAGAATATAATTTACCTCCCATTTTCTCTCGTTGATTGACGTGGTTGACGTCAGCCATGTTGACATGTAAAAAGTATTTTTTACACGTATTTGGTCTGTGATATTGAACTTCTGTTCATAAGCCAATATGCAAAACTACATTTATAAACATGTAGGCATACACACAAATTATAATTTCGATATTTAAAATTCGTATATAATTCGAAATGTACTTATTTATCCGATAAAGTACTATAAATAAAAAAAAAATACTTCGCTTATGTTTCATATTTTCCAGTCACACGAAAAAGCTGGACTGAAGATTTCTTCTGTGGTGATTATTCCATCTTCGACCACTTTATCACGACAAAATAGTATGGAAATCGTCTTTTGAAGCACCGGACTTGGCTATCAGCTGTACTAGTGACGTAACATGACCCTTATGTTATAGCGATAAGATCTAAAAGCGTTATGAAACCACTTTTTCGCCTTACCCTTAAAAATTATTACTCTTTTAGGAGCGTTTCGCAAACAAGTTTTCGTATGGCAGATTTTTTTCTATGATTAAGAGCAGTATCACAAAAAAACAAAAAAAAATAAGCCGTAACTTTCAAGACGAATATAAAACAATAACTTTTTTTTTTTTTTCAGTCATCATCATCATTTCAACCATAGAACGTCCACTGCTGGACATAGGCTTCCCCCATCGATTTCCAAAAGGGCCGGTTGGAAGCGGCCTGCATCCAGCGTTTTCCTGCGGTCTCTTTTATGTCGTCTGTCCATCTTGTGGGTGGACGTGCTACGCTGCGCTTACCGGTCCGTGGTCCCCTTTCGAGAGCCTTTCGGCCCCATCGGTTATCTATTCTGCGTACTATGTGCCCTGCCCACTGCCACTTCAACTTGCTTATCCGGTAGGCTATGTCGGTAACTTTCGTTCGTCTACGGATCTCCTCATTTCTGATTGGATCTCGTATAGAAACCCCGAGCATAGCCCTCTCCATAGCTCGTTGTGCGACTTTGAGCTTGCTAATGCAGGCCCATAGTGAGAGACCACGTTTCAGTTCCGTATGTCATCACTGGCAACACACATTGGTTGAAGACTTTCGTCTTAAGGCACTAAGGTATTTTGGACGAGAAGACGTTGCGAAGTTTACCGAACGCTGTCCAGCAGTTGGATTCGTCGATTGACCTCTTTCTTGAAGTTGGACCTACCTTGTTGGACTGTTTGTCCTAGGTAGGACGTACGGGTCAACAACTTCTATAAGGGAGTTCCCAACTGATACCGGGATGGGCACACCACCCCGTGTGGTCCCATTTTAATTTGGTCCAGTTCTGTCATTTTTATGAATTCGGTTTTTTATATTGATATATATAACAGAAAAAATATATATAACAGAAAAAATATTTATTGGCCGACTATCAAATTTTATTATAGGCCAAGGGCCGAGGCACGTATGACATATTTCTCAGACATCAAGGACCCTCACTAGAGTAATCATACTAATAGTATAAATGCAAAAGTATGTTTGCTCCTCCTTCACGCAGTAACAGAGCAACGGATCTAAGTGGTTTTTGCATAAAGGTAAAGGGGCCGGAGAGTAAAATAGAATACTTACTTTAATTCAGAAAATACGGTTCCTGGGGAAATATCTTTGCGGGTATATAGATAAAACCGCAGGGCACAACGGGTGAAGTAAGTAAGTACATAATATTCGACACGTAAAATACGTATTGAATTATTATACAAATTCTGCATTTCGAAACTGAAATTCGTATGGAATACGTACGATTCATATTTTATACTTCTCCCACAGCTAATGAACGAAAATTTACGCGGATGTTTTGAGAAAACTGTGTAGGGCCCTGATTCCATAACTAAAGTTGTTAAGTTAACCTCTAAGAATTTGGCCTCAATTCCTTAGGACAGCGTTTCCCAGTAGCCGGGTAGCGACCCGGTACCGGGCCATCAAAACAAAATACCGGGTCGCAACATTCCCGATGTTGCGACCCGGTATTTTAAATAAGCAGCGGCTCCATAGTTCGCACTAAAATTTAGTGACTAAATAGGCGATACCAAAATATGTATAGTATTAATAAAACATTTTTACTATTAATAAATGTGTATTATTTTACCTAATGGAACCAACTTGGATTCAAAAGTATTAAGTGGGTCACGAAGGGGCAGTGTGAAAATTACCGGGCCATGGCAGAACAATGTTTGGGAAACACTGCCTTAGGAAATAAAGGCCAACTTTTTGAGGTTAATTTAACGCGCCGCGTTAACGAGCGTGTTTGTAGTTATGGAATCAGGGCCCAGGTATCTCTGAGCACTGAGGCTAACTTACCTCCGTGAAGTTAATACTTAGGCATATAACTTAGATCACCGGCGCATTACCTAACATAAAGATAGTAATGCGATACATAGTAGGTATCTACTTCCTTGTAGTTTGTTCCACATACGTTCACTCCGCTTTTTTTCTCGGTTGAGCAATTGGAGAACAATGTTGCAGTTGTTTTTTTTATGAAATTCGGTAATAGGACGAGCAAGTCGTTCACTTTATGGAAAAGGAAACTCTTTTCTTCATATTTTCATCTAATTATAAATCTCAAAACTCTAGGGCACAGCTAATTGTTTCAACCTAAGTTGGCGGCAAGTCCTGTTCTTGATTATGTAAAACAAATAATCTGACAAAATAAAACAAAAAAGATATATTTTATGTTACTCATAGGTATACAATATACCTACATATACTTACTTCCAAATTTTGACGAATCAGAACTATATCAGAGAAATAAAATCTATATCTAGATACAGATAAACTTAATAATACCTATACCGCCATATAAATACATAGCTATACCACAGAATATAATAATAGTAGCTATACAATCAGTCTACTGTATATGTATACATCATCATCATCAGTCAGAAGACGTCCACTGCTGAACATAGAGCCTCCGTTAGACCTCCACACTGAACGACAGCCTGCCACCTGCATCCACTGGATGCCCGCGACACTTACGATTTCGTCGGTTCATCATGTGCGGCCTACATATACTGCGTCTTTCGGTTCGTAGTCTCGACTCAAGAACCTTTCTTCCCCATCGGTTATCGGTTCTTCGAGCGTAGTGACCTGCCCATTGCAACTTGCAAATCTGAGCAGCTATGTTGGTGACTGCGGTTTTTCGGCGAATATCCTCGTTCCCGATTTTATTGGGCAAAAAAACTTTGAGCATAGCTCTTACCATAGCCCGCTGTACGACTCTGTTTTTTCAAAAGGCCAGTAGTTAAGAACCAAGTCTCAGTACCATGTCATCTCTGTCATAATTATGGCTCTTAGGATAATCGAACAAATTGAGTCTTTGTTCATCATCAAATCATTGTTTAATCATTGTTGCAGACTACACATTGCACACTGCATACAGCAGGACCTAATTAATTCATGTAAGGGTAGGTACTAATATGCATGACTATTACTTTGACATAATTTAATTTATTGCATAATGTTGACATTTTTAGTTTAATTATTTTAAATTTCAATTGTAATTATTATTATTAATGTAATGTGACTAGCTACTATTATTATTTTCTATTATTATTTGGTGATTTGTATGAGTCTATGTTACTTGAAATAAATTATTATTATATTTTGTGACAATCCTAGGACGATTGTATATGACTGTATATGTCCATTCTGATGATTGTATATGACCATTCTCATTTGAAACGTTTGACAAATAGCAGAATTGACACCCAGATATTTGAAATCTTTCGTAATCATACCTACGAACATTATCAGGATCATTGCAAAAATGCCGGTTTATTTAGCGCAATTGGAAACTTGAATGCTGGTTGGCTAATCTAAGAGTCGATTTAAAACATCTTTATTCTGGTTGGTCAGAACATGGCTCTTCATTAGGACAATAGACTGCCGTATAAAAGTAAAGAGACAAAGCACATTACAGGCAGCTTCTACTAGAATTTTAGTTGTTACATATTTTTAGTTGTTACATATATCCATACCTAAGTAGATATCGTAGATTATGTAGACATTTACATAATCAAAGATAGATATTATACAGGCCAGAAGGCGTTCACGTGCAAGAATAATCTTCTATATAATAAAAATCAATTGATGTTGTTTGTCTCGCTAAAACTCGAGAGTTTACAGTTAGTTTAGTTACAATCTAGGTGTCTTCAAATCACGAGTGAATCGGCTTCTTATAGGCAAGCGTGCTCTATCGTAGACCGCATCATCGCTTAACATCAGGCGAGTTGGTGGTCAAACAAATGCCTATTTACGCATAAAAAAATGTAATATAAAGAAGAAAAGAAAATATAAATCGAATTTGTGGAAGTTCAGGGAAGGTTTAAACGGTGAGAAAACGGCTGGACCGATTTGGATGAAATTTTGAGCTCCTGGAGCGGAACATAGTAGCGAGGCCGAAGGCCGAGCTCTTCGCGTACGAAATATCGGGTATCAGCTAGTTATCAATATATACGTATCTAATAAATTATTTGATGGTAGGTGCCAACTTCATAACATCAAATATTTTTTTACTAAACGATCGAGGTCAACATTCTTAGCAAATCTCTGATTTTATGGTGTTGTTATAAACGACTTTGTAGGCACATAGCAACACATGTGAACGAAAAAATCCATAAACTAGGTAAAAATATATCAGTCATTAATTAACACATTTTCACATACATACCTATTTAGTTATAGACAATAGAAGTTGCCTACGGATTTTCACGTACGGATTTTTTTTGAAAATACAATAAGATAAGTATTAATTTATATTCTGTGTCCATATATACTTATTTTATTTTTAGTGACCATGGTTACATAGTCTTTCAGTCGGAATAATAATAAGGTTTGCAAGGTATTAAATAACGTCGAATAAGTCATAGTCACAATATCTGGGACATTTTATCTGAGACAAGCAGAGTCAAGCAAAGTAAGTCACGGTCAAGGTCAAGTCATGTCCTAGTAAAGTGGTGGATATTTTACTAAGGCTTCTGTGGAATTTTGGGAACATCACGAAAATATAGATAGAAACTCTTTACATATTGTGTACAACAGTTTTTTTTTTTACAAACAGATAGAAAACACTTACGAGCTAGTGCCACAAGTGGCGGCCTTATCGGTAAAAGCGATCTCTTCCAGGCAACCTACTTACTTACAATTAAGCAACATGTTTTTTTTTTTAAGTTTCCCGGAAAGTTTTCAAATTCGGGAAAAACTGAACGTCTTATGTTCTATGGGATTTTTGTATGAACACAAACACGGAGGACAACGTTTGTGGTCAGTTAGTAGCAAATAAAAATTATAAACACACCGCTGCCAGTGTGGCGTTCGTGGTGACCAGGTCGGTTACCACGGGCTTTCCTGCACAAGGAGTGCAGGTAGGATCTCCCGCCACGCCAGCTTTAATAACATTATCCGCCTGCTTTTACCACCGCCAACGGCGCGGTCGTTCTTGAGCCGACGGCCTTGTACGTAGCGATGGTAAAAGACCGGACGGGATGATTCCATGGAAGATGGGGCGGCCCTTAGTGTGGGACGTGACTTGCGTTGACACCTGGCGCCGTCACATCTTTCCAGAACGCGGAGTAGGGCTAGTGCGGCGGCTGAATCCGCAGAAGACTTCAAAAGGCGCAAATATAGTACCCTGGACAGTGGATACACTTTTTAGCCGTTTGGGTTGATACATTTTCGAAACCATGGGTCCCTGGGGATCAGGAGCCAATTTTTTTTTTTTAAAGGTTTGTCATCACGTCTGGTCGATGCAACTCGAGACCAAACCTCTACTTTGCTCAGACCTCTACTTTGCTCAGACCTCTACTTTGCTCAGAGTGAGCATTGCCATACAACATGGTAGGTAAAGGGGCCAGCGTTTTGGGAACAACTCCCACTGGTAGCGGTTTTGTCCTTTTTTATACTACAAATACAAAATAAATTAGAAAACATATAAAGAATAACAAAAGCAATCAAAATACGTAATTAAACCAAAAAATGCCATAATTGCCAAATTAAAGTTATTATTTCCATTAGACAGGTTTTTTTGTACCATAATTTCTTCGGTTCATGGCTAGTCATGGATTTTGAATAAATTTCACATAACTTTATGCTAAGAAATAAACTGGTTTTGTGCTATATATTTGAAATTATGTAACCTAAGACCGGTTTACATTGTGGTGTAACATCTACTGAAGTGTTCTTACTAAGAACACTATTATAGGTACTATGACCGACACAAATACCTAAGGGAGATATGATAAGGTGACCAGGCGGGTGTGAACACATCTGGCCTTAATCACTTGATACCTTTAGCCGAACTCACCCTGCTACGACCTTGTCGCTCTTTTTAGGGTTCCGTACCCAAAGGGTAAAAACGGGACTCTATTAATGAGCCTACACTGTCTGCCTGACTGTCTGTCTGTCCGTCCGTCCATCCGTCCGTCCTACCTTTAAACGACTGTATCTTTCGAACTGTACTTAATAGACAGCCAGTTGAAATTTTCACAGAATACGTAATGTTATGGCGAATTAATAAAGAAAAAATCAAAAACCCAAAATATAAAAATACAAACGTATTTTTTAATGTATTTTTGTATTTGCTCTGGTGTAAAAACGGTAATACATACTTACAAGATATAGATATATCTTTCACGGAATCAAAATTGCATATTTTACTAATTTTGAAGTCGGTTTTTTGAATTGATAATTATTGTATTTTGTGGTGGTACTCCCTCAGCGCACGAGCCCGACTCGCACGTGGCCGGTTTATTCTTCACAGTGAGACATTTGGTTTATACATCGCGTATAGTAAGTAGCTATACGCGATGTATAAACGAAAGTCCTAGACCTAGTCTGTGATCGCGTACATGAGAAATCCAACGTTTGTAGGCACGTCATCTTATCAAAAACTATTTTAGTGATGTGACCACAGAAGTTTTTTTATTTATTATTAGAACGGCTGTCAAGGCATTTTTGTAAGAAATTTGTTGTAGTCACTTGCACCCATATAAACCCATAGCAACTGTGACGCAGAGTAACTGCGACGCGTTGACATAAATAAGAATGTTCAATCAAGTATCTGTCACAATACCTGGCGACAGTTTCCTTCTCATTTCAGTTCTATTCATTTCTCTTTTCTGTAAGTAGCAGAGGAAAATACATACCGCATCATCATCATCACCCAGAAGACGTACGCTGCTGAACATAGGCCTCACCCTTTAACCTCCACACTGAACGACACCCTGCCATCTGCATCCACTGGATGCCCGCGACTCTCACGATGTCGTCGGTCCATCTAGTGGGAGGCCTACCTACGCTGCGTCTTCCGGTTCGCGGTCTCCACTCAAGAACCAAAATATATTTCGAAATAAATACCTACTGATAGGAAATAAAGTTCACACATTAGTATCCGTTATTAGACGTTCGCTGCTGAATATAGGCCTCCCCTTAGCACCCCACAATGAACGACAGCCATCTGCAGCGTATGTTATGTAGCTTCCCAGATGGACCGACGACATCCAGAGGATAGTTCACACATACTTCAACTCAATTTCACCGCAATTTCTTGTAGCTGGTTGCAACAGGAGAAAGGGGGAGGAGGGAGTTGTTAGTGAGCATGGGATTAAAATTTAAACAAAGTATGTCCGTATTCAGAAAGTTTTATTGGCATACCTACCTATTATTTTACATGTTATAGGTACAACAGACATTGGCCATACGAAGTACATAAGGCAACAAACTAGTTCACAAAATATAGGCATAATCCACGCGAACACGACATTTGTCGATAAAAAAATCACGTTTCTTTAATACCTTGTTTTATGCAAAGGTTTGTAAGTGTGTGATATATTATGTCGCGAATCTCATGGCACAATAAAAATATGTAAACAGTTAATGGTTTTGACATGGCAACATTGATTTACATCCTCATAGATTTTAGGTCTAGCCATGCCTGGCGCACTCCGCACTTTAGGTATGAAGCTACAAGTAGGTAGTCGTCTTGTCGGAATTGCCGTGCACGCTGCCGGGCGATAGACAGAGATAACGCGACAAGAGTTACGCGAGTTTCAGAATAATAGTTTGACTGAGTATCTGAATTTTTTCGTCGAACGTGCGATGCACCGTAATTGCGCAACGAAATAGACACACTGCTTAAACGTATCCACTTTAAACCATAATACCGACATTAATATCGGAACACCAAACCTCTTAGAAGTAGGTGAATATTATTCAGTGATAGAAAGAAGAACAGTACTCCAAACTAGCAAGAACCATAAATATAAGGTCGGGGAAAAAGTTTCTTCGTATTTTATAAACAAATTCAAGACATATTTTTTTCAAGTTTAATTACATTTAATTATAATATATATGTACCATTTTGTTCGATAACTTGTTGCCATCTTTTAGGTAGTGACATGACCCCGTTGCTGTAGAAATTTTGGGAATTCTGATCAATAAAATGCAACAAGTAGTTTTGACAGTCCTCTCTTGATGTTAATCTAACACTACCCAAAGAATTCTGAAGAGATCGAAACAGGTGGAAATCTGAGGGTGCAAGGTCAGGGCTATGTGGTGGATGCATTAACACTTCCTAACCAAGCTCTCTAAATTTTTGCTGAGTGGCCAAAGATGTGTGCGGTCTGGCGTTATCATGATGAAAGACCACACTCTTTATGTTGATCAATTCCGGCCGTTTTTTCTCAATTTCTTGTTTGAGTCTCATCTGCTGTTGGCAGTAGAGATTAGGGCATGCAAACCGGGTACCCGAGTACCCGAAAAACCCGATTAACCGACTGATTTGAAAACCGGGTTTTTAGGATTAAAAAACCGGGTTTTTCGGGTTTTTCGAGTTTTTTTTATTCACGATTGTTTATGTTAAATACTACCAGTAGAACATTAATAAACAATGAAACTTCATAAAAACTTACTGTTTCTCTATTTCTTCTCTACTGATCGAATAAATTTAACAGTTTGACCACAATCTATAATAATAATTAGGGATTAGGGAGTAATATATGGTTAAGCTTTGGTTTGACGTTGCCTGAGTGAGGCGCTGTGAGCGCTACTAAGTGCTACTAAGTGTTATTGTATGGTATTTCTATGATTTTTTGAAAAAATTTCTAATACTACGTATTTTAATGTATAGTCTTTTTCTTTCTCAATTTTCATGTTTTTGTGTTAACATAGCTAAATCAATAACCATCATCATCCCTATTATTATTTTCAATATTTTGCTAAGCGTACGTTATACTAGTTCTTCGTATCAACAGAGATAAAAAAAATAAGAGGACTGCCAGTGCCGATTCAGCAACATTAAAATATATAGAGTATAAAAAATCTGCTTGTGATAAATCATCAGCGTGGTTTTAATCATTGCATGCCACGGAAGGAAGCAGCTCCAAGGGTAAAGAATGTAATAAAATGCTGGAGATGACAGGCAGTTCTATTGAATAATCCGTCGCGGCTTTTTACACTAAAAAGTTTAACATGCCCCAACGTAGACTAATTAGTGACTCCCGCTGTCTATCGTCATCGTCATCAGCCAGAAGACGTTCACTGCTTAACATATGCCTCTCTTTGACCTCCACACTGTACGACACCTTGCCATCTGCATCCACTGGATGCCCACGACTCTCACGATGTCGTCGGTACATCTAGTGGGAGGCCTACCGACATTGCGTCTTCCGGTTCGCGATCTCCACTCAAGAACCTTTCTTCCCCATCGGTTATCAGTTCTTCAAGTGATGTGGCCTGCCCATAGCCACTTCAACTTGCAAATTTTAATAGCTATGTCGATGACTCTGGTTCTTTGGCGAATATCCACGTTCAGGATTCTATCGCCCAAAGAAACTCCGAGCATAGCTCTCTCCATTGCCCGTTGTGTGACTCTGAGTTTCTATAAAAGGCAGTTAAGGACCACGTCTCAGTACCATATGTCATCACACATTGATCAAAGACCCTTGTTTTTATGCACTGTGGTATCTTGGACGAGAAGATTTCACGCAATTTCCCGAATGCTGCCCATCCGAGTTTGATTTTTTAGGCGACCTCTTTGCTTAAGGACTTACCTAACTGAACAATCTGACCAAGATATATATAATGTAATGGTCAACAACTTCGACAGTATCGTTCTCTATAACTACCGGCACGGGTACAACATGGACATTGAACATGATTTTTGTCTTGTCCATGTTCATTTTAAGACCCACCTGTTGGGAAAGGCTACTGAGGTCGCTGAGCATTGTATTGAGATTCTCCAGTGACTCTGCCATGATAACTATATCATCAGCAAAACGAAGGTGAAGGTGGTATTCGCCATTGATGTTGATGCCGAATCTGTTCCTAAGCTGTCTAAGTCTACGTCTAAGCTTGAAAACAACCTCCAATGCGTTCGTGAACAGTTTTGGAGAGATAACATCTCCCTGTCTCACGCCTTTCTGCAATTGGATTGGTTCCGTGCTCCTTTTATCGGATTGACATGGTGGCGTATCTTTACAAACACTTCAGCACTTCGATATATCTATAGTCGATATGACAACGCTGGAGGGACTGCAATACTACCCAGGTGTCGATTTACTCAAAGGCTTTTTCATAGTCCGCGAACGCTAGGCATAATGGCCGATTACACTCCTCAGTCTTCTGTATAATCTGGCAGAGAGTGTGTATGGGGCTTATGGTGCTCCAGCCTTTAAGGAAACTGGCTTGTTCGGGAGGCTGGAAGTCTCAACATTATACCAAACGTTACTTGATTAATCTCTTGTTAGAGCTAAACAATAAGAATACGAAAGTCTAAATACATATATAATTACATTTTAGCATTTTCTTTACACTGCACACACTAAAACAATATTTTTAAGGCTTAAATAAAGAAAAACTCGAAAAACCCGAAATACTCGAAAAAACCGGTTTTTGAAATTGAAAACTCGAAAAAACCGGGTTTTTTAAATTACCCGAGTTTTGCATGCCCTAGTAGAGATCCGAATCGATGGTTTTGCCCGGCGGTAAATGCTCATAATGAACGATGCCCTTCCAATCCCATCATACACACAGCATCACCTTATTACGTGTTAATCTGGGTTTCGCTACAGTCTGTGGTGCTTCACTGCCCTTTGACCATGATCATTTGCGCACATTCTTGTCGTAGGTGATCCATTTTGCATCACCAGTGATCAATCTTTTAAAAAACGGTTCGGTTTCTTTTCGTTTCAATAGAGAATCGCAAATGAGTACACGATTCATTTGGTTTCTTTCAGTGAGCTGGTGTGGCACCCAAATATCGAGTTTTTTTGTATACCCAGTTATTTTCAAATGGGTCAAAACTGTTTTGTGGTCAATCCCCAGGTCTTCAGCTACGTCGTAACTACTAATATGCCGATCTTGGTCCACTTTTTCAGAAATGGCATCGACTTTATCCGTAACAGGGTGACCAGAGCGAGCTGCATCTTTGACATCAAAATTCCTGGACTGAAAATGCTTGAACTAACATTGTGCTACTCTTGATGACACTGCATTAGGTCCATAAATGTCACAAATTTTATTCGCGGCTTGTGTCGCATTTTTCAGTTTTTTGTAATAAAATTTCACAATATATCGAATTTCTTCGTTAGATTCACTCATTTTATCGAACAAAAAAACAATTGAAAAATGGCGGGAAATTGCTTTTTACTTTTTATATTCCTTTTTTAAAATGTCATATTTTTAATGGTATCAAAACCAGCCAGATACAAACAGTACAACCGATGAGATTTTTACTACAACTTTATACATACAAAATACGAAAAGACTTTTTCCCCGACCTATTAGAACTCTTTAACTTATTAAAATAGTTCATTTACTCATTACTACTTCTTGTTTCACTCATTACTGCACCATTAGTTAAAAAAATAAGGTAGTACCGAAAGTACTGAAAAAACCGGGAAATCCCGGTTCTGATGACGTCGAGTACCGAAATTCCCGGTTCTCAAAATCAGTACCGGTTCCGGAAACCCTAATAGCAATATTCTGGAAAGATTAAATGGCGTCATAGTAAAACTAGTTGGCGGAAAACGAATTAATTATTCTCAAAGACGATCATATCAAGCAAGATGCGCGGCCGCTGTAATTTCTTTCAATACAGGAAAACTGTTATCGACTGTACATCGAAATATCTGTGGACATAGTCCCAAACAGTCTGTAAAAAAATATGAAGAAACAATTAACAATAAAAGGATTAGGACCAAAAACAATATTCGAAAAAAGAATCGCTTGTTAGTACCAAGGACGCTTAATTTAGATTATGGTGAAATCGTAGGCAAACCAGATTTGGATGAAAACACTTTAAAAAAGGCAAAAGCTACCTTTCGTACAAAATTTGATGAAAACTGATGAAGAGCGAAAAGATATTGAAAAGAGAACAATATTACAAAGTGAATCTGGTGAATGGTTAGAGCTAAGGCGAAACATGCTAACAGCCTCAAATTTTGGAAAAATTGTAAAGAGAAAACAGACAAATACGTGCAAAAATGTTGTAAAAAATCTACTATACAAACCTAATATTGACCACGTTTCATCGATAAGCCATGGAAAAAAATATGAAAAAATCGCGTTGCAACATCTATAGAGAAAAATATTAAAATTGAAAATTGTGGATTGTTCATTGATGAAAAATACCAATTTTTGGATGCAACGCCTGATGGCATCACAAGCGACATGATTGTCGAAATAAAATGTCCCGTAGCGCCATTTAAAATTGGCATTGAAGAAGCCATTCGACAGAACAAGATGCATTTCTATAAAAAAAAAAAAAAGGTGAAGTAGTGATTAACCAATAATCGGATTGGTATTTTCAAGTACAAGGTCAATAGCATATCTGCAAAAAACAACAATGTTTGTTGGGAATATGGTATGGCAACAATAAAATAGAAATTATAGAAAAAGATGACATATTTTGGTCAAACGCGATGGAACCAAAATTGCTGAAGTTCTATTACGATTGTCTCCTTCCTGAGTTAGTCGATCCCAGACATATAAAGAATAAGCCAATTCGTGATCCGGAGTACGTGGTTGCACATAGCAAAGAAAATGCTGTGTCGAAAAATACTGTTAATATTTCATTACCGGTAAACCACTTAAAAACAGTAACGTAATTAATTGCGGTAAGGAAAATTGGAAATCACGCTGCAAATGACATGCTACGTGGTATTATGCTGGTGAAAAATGGGGATTCAATACGTAAAGCAGCTAAAGAGTGCCTAATACCCTACCCAACTCAAAGAAGGTATGTCAGAAAATTTGAAAAAGATGAAATAGCTAATTTAGTTTCAAATTATGAAGTGAATTCTGTTTTCACACATAACCAAGAAAAATAATTAAAATAATACATAATCGATTGTTCAAATAAGTTATATGGCCTTACTGCGAAAGATACTAGACGGTTAGCTTATCAGATGGCGACAATGAATAATATTCAAATACCTCCTTCATGGGAAGAAAAGAAAATTGCCGGAAAGGAGTAGTTAAGGTCATTTAGAAAGAGCCACCCAGAAATGAGTCTAAAAAAGCTTGAAGCGAGCAGATTGGCACGAGTCTCAGCATTTAACAAGACAAATGTTCAATCATTTTACAAAAACTTAAAAGAGGCTATGCAAAGAAGTCCTAATTTCAGCAATGTTGACGAGAATATCGATACACCATTTTAATCGAATAGATTCAATAGATGAATCAGATTATGGCCATTTGTTGTCTATTGAACTATGTCTGTATTCAGTAGAATGAAGAATGAATTGACCTTGCCGCCTAGCTGTGATAAACTCTGTAACCGTAAATTAATTATATCTGCGTTGTTCATCAATTCTATAATGTAATCATATGTAGTATACATTGAATATAACGAGAAGTGTGTGCATTTTACGTGTGGTCTTTTTATTTCATCGCCTCGTACAAAACGCAGATCGAATTCCACTGTAGTGAGATCCAGCCGGATCCTATCTCTGCTAACAGCTCATACATAATAAAATTATTATTATACACGCTTTTGCCGAATCCTTTTAATGTCAAATTACTTTTTAGGCTTTTGTACCCAAAGGGTGAAAACGAATACCTGTTGTAGTATGAATCCGCTTCCTGTCCGATTTATTTAGTGCTATAGCACTAAATAAATCGGACAGGAAGTGGTTTAGGACACATCTCCTAAACCACTGGACGGATTTAAATGCGGTTTTCACGAATATGCTTAGAAATTACCAGATTAAAACATAGGCTATCTTATAACATTTATTTTAATTCTTTATTTTTACATAAACGAAAATAAAAATCAATAATTTATTTCTTCGTTACCCGAAACGTAATATGAGGATCGTCACATAGCCTCAAGCAAGGAGATCCAAAGTAAAGAGAATGCTATTGACATAGCCATTAAAATTTTGAAACTGTCAACTGTCACTGTGTTCGGTTAGTCAGTTTTAATTTAAAGAAGGTTCCTTAACCTTCTTAGATAAATGAACGTGTAGATCAAGCATGTTATAGGCCTTACAACCTCTTTGGTGATTCATTCCAGTGCATGGAGTAGGAGTATTACATTCTCTTGGTTTTATTCTATGTTAGCATTTAAAACACAAAATATACCGCATCCTATTTTAATTCAGTCCCGCGAATAGAAATATTCAAAAAGGCCCTTTGTACATGAAAATAAACCTATACAACAAAATTCCGGAAGCAATAAAGAAAGAAAGAAATAATAACATTTTTCCAGAACCAACTTCGTAAGTTTCTAACCCAAAAATTTTATTACGAGATAAAAGATTTATTCGACGATAAATTTTAGAAAATTATAATTAGAAAATAAATATCGATATATAAATAGTTAAGAAAGTAGCGTCATAAGTTTTGTATCATCTCATATATAATTAAGTAACCTATCACACTAAGTATGTTTTTTTTTGTTATGTAAAATTACTTCACCCTAGGTTAAGTTTGAATAGTATATATAATATTTATGTATTAGATTTAACTATACTTAAATTTATATGTTTATGTCTGTGGTCTGGTTTTGTGAACAGCCACTACATAAGTCATTGCTGCACCCTTATGCAGGGTATATAAACTTAGCTATTAGAAGAATACAGTGTATATTTGCAATAAGAATAAGAATATAGAAATTATTTTATTTTATTTTACTGTGATATTTTAACAGATAAATAGAGTTCATTTCATGGCTTTTTAATCAAGGTATACATACAAATGCACGCGAAATAAGAAATAACTAGCCAAGAGCGTGTTAAGACAAGCATTATGTCAGGGTTCCGTGGCCAGCGAAACTGGACAGTCAAACTTCAGAGATGTATATCATCCCGACATGACATGATATACTTCCTTTACAGGTTTAGACAAAAAGAAAATTTCAAAACATGCTCTGCACTGTGGTCACATTATCTTTTTGATTTGAAAACTGTTGACGGTGTTATTTATTACTTTTATGCTTCTATCAATACTTCACACAGGGCGACTTAAAATAAGCAGCTGAACATGTTAAGGCAGTTTTTAGAATTTTTGTTTGTTTGTTCACGCACATCTCCTACACCCCTGGAAGAAAATGCGTACGGATTTAAGTGCGGTTTTCACGAATATGCTTAGCTATGACCAGATTGAAGTATAGGCTATGTTATTTTGCGCAAGGCCGGATTAAGGGAAGAAAAAAGGATTGAAGGTTTATATGAAAATCTACGCGTACGAAGTCGCGGGCAAAAAAACTAGTAATTCAATAATAACGTTTGTCATGCATGACATTTCGCTTGACTTATACCATTTTTTTTCCTTATTGGCTCCATGGCTCCACACTTCCAAAGTATTTAACCAGTGAAAGTAATATATTATTTGCTTGAAATATATTTGAAACTATGGACATGTCGGGATACCTGTATCGAGTCAGATTAAAACTAGACTAAAATCATACTATGACGATAGTATGACAATCCGCATTAAAATGGAGAGCAATAAATCTACAATCATGTCATATGTGTAGGTATTATCTATAAAATATTCAGTATAAATAATCCGATGGATTTGTGCCTATTTAAAGTTCCGTTCGTGTTCGTTAGTGTAACATTTATATTTGGATATGTCAGTCTAATCGTCCACCCACTAATTACTTTGCGCTACGCGTACGAAGTCGCGGGCATTAGCTAGTGTTTAATAAGTTCGTAAATAGGTATGTAAAAATATTTAAAATTGAATCGACTCCATAGCTTTTCGTTAGAACACGCTTTCGCTTCACTGTCGTGAGCAATAAAGCGCGATACTGTTTCTTTTTTAGGTTGTCCCTTGTTTCATATAACAACTTTTAAGATAATTTCAGTTCGTGTAAAATCAGTTCACACAATTATTCAATTTACTTAATATTTATTAACTATTTTATTGTTTGAAAAAACTATTCATTACAAGTAATTTGATCTAGTAATTTTCATTTTGAACAATTTTATTCGACCGAATATTCATTTAATAAAATTTTACTTGGTAAAGGGACCATCCTGTTTATATTTACACTGATCTTTTCATAAAGAGTTTTTTCGATATAACATTTGTTAAGATTTGTTTGATGTTTTTTTTTAAGTACTAAGATTTTTTTGTCACTCTTTTTGACTTAACCAAGTCATGTCTGGCTCCGGGTGGGCGCTCCCGCCAGAAGCTCTTGCGATCGCCCCTGAGCGTTGCTTCGCCACACTCGCTCGGCCTTCGCTTCGCTACGAAGATCGCCGGCTCGCTTCGCTCAGCTCGACCTCGTGCGGCGAAGCAACGCTCAGGATCTCCCGCGAGCTTCTGGCTCCCGCATTTTTATATACACTCTAGGATTGAGCCACAAGACTACGTAGAGTCGGGGTGCCCTGTGTCGGATCTGTCACTCATTTCGACCTAATCTAACCAAATAACCTAACCTTGACGCAAATACTTTTTATTAATTACAGAGACAATTCGATGAAATAATTGTTATATGAATTAAGATTCAACAAAGCAAAGTTCACGTCAAACCTCTATTATATCAAATTAATATTATACCATTTGAACATTAGTTTTGTATCAAACGAATGTTATTTAAAACAAAAATTATGAAAAACAAAAATATACCAAACGGTTATTATACTAAACGTTGTTAGCTAACTGAAATTATATTAAAAGTTTTTATATGAAACAAGGGACTCCCTCTTTTTTACTCTTACATATTTGATTCACAGAGATTAACGTGTGAAAGAGATAGTCGGGCTTTGAGCATTTCATTGTTATTATTTACAATAAAATAACGAAAACGATTGAAATTAAAATAGAAAAATGCACTGCGGATACATACATTCGTAATGTTGTTGTAATACGTACCTAAAACGATTATGAAACACCATTCTTTTTACGCACGTGGCTGCTATTTGCTATTATTATGGCTATTATTAGTAGGCACTTTGCTACCGAGCACTTCGGCAGATCGCGGTAGCCTTACAACCAATCTAAAAGTCTGCTCACAGCGTGGCGCGCGCCGAGTTTTGGTGCGGACATTTTTTTGCCTCTATAGGTATATATAGCTCAATGGCTATAACTTTTGAACCATTATAATTATAAAGTTATATGAAATTTTGACAGAAAGTGAAAGATACATCATACATGTAACGTGTCTTATAAATTATTTTTATTTTAGCTTTATAGCAAAAAAAAATGTATCAGGTACAGTGAAGAAACACTTCAAATTACCTCTCGAAACATCAATTGAATACGATATCAAAATTTGGCTTAAGCATGCTCCACAAAGAGTGAAGACGAGTTTGATGAAACAACTAAACAGTTCTAACAAAGACATTGATAATTGATTATTCAGGCTTATTCGCTGTGTATATATGTTACGGCTAAAACCCGAAGTGCGGCTGCAACTAGTTTTAACCGGTTAGAACTAGGTGTAGCCACTTATTCTTGGTTAAACCTAGTACGAGCCGATTGTTTTCTGGTAAAACTAGGTCTAGCCTTCATCGTGCCGGCTACAACTAGGTCCAGCCATTCCCTGTTGGATAAAACTAGGTCTATCCGATATCATTCCGGCTAGAACTAGGTCCAGACAATCCCTGTTAGATAAAACTAGATGCAAACAAGTATGAACAAGTAACAGGCGCCTGGCTCACGCGAGTCGCGCGCCCCTGCCGCCCCCCACCCGTACACCCACGTTTGCCCTTGCGCTTTGAGTTTAGTACGCGTTGTGCCGTTGTACAAAACAGACGTACTTTCTTGTTTTTGCGCAATCATACGTTCGAATTCAGAATGGCTGTGAATGAAGACCTACAGACTATGAAGTTAAGTTTTTTGGAACAGTTTCAGTGTTTATTAGCCACAAAACATGGTGAAAATCAAAGTTACATGAATGATGTGCAGTATTCCAAGTTTATAGAAGACGTTAAAGCTGCCAAAATATCCACGAAACGTTCTACGTTGCAATATCGCCGTCTGAAGCGCTTCGATGTTTGTTGTATTGGCGACATCGAAAAGTTGATTTCTCCTGTGTCGAGCACCGAAAATGCCGAAAATATCAAATATTACGTCAAGAATGAAGACTTGTTTGATGTTCTTCATGTAATACATCTGTGCGTTGGGCACGGCGGAAGAAACAGAATGGTTGCAGAAGCTAAAAAGAAGTATGCAAATATTACTCAGGAGGCGATTCTTTTGTATCTTCGTTTATGTAAGCCATGTCAAATGAAACAAAAATCTACCAAAAAAGGCCTTGTTGTAAAGCCTATTTTATCCAGCGAGCTAAACAGCCGTTGCCAAGTAGATTTAATAGACATGCAGACAAACCCAGATGGTGACTACAAGTTTATACTAGTTTATCAGGACCACCTCACGAAATTCGTACAACTTCATCCGTTACAAAGTAAGACTGCGGAAGAAGTATCAAAGAAATTACTTGATATATTTTGTATCTTTGGATCACCCTCAATACTTCAATCCGACAATGGCAGAGAGTTCGCGAATCGAGTTGTGGAAAGTTTGACGCAGATGTGGCCAGGTTTGAAGATTGTGCATGGGAAACTACGACACAGCCAGTCACAAGGTAGTGTTGAACGTGCCAATCAAGACATCGAAAAAATGCTTATGACTTGGATGGCTGACGAGAACTGCCAAAAATGGTCAGAAGGCTTACGATTTATTCAGCTAATGAAAAATAGAGCTTACCATCACGGAATCAAAAGATCGCCGTACCAGGCAATGTTCGGTTCTGATGTAAAGGTCGGGCTGAAATCATCTGATCTGCCACCTGAAGTCCTTGCAAATATAGAAAGTGAGGAAGATCTTGAGAAAATTCTTAGAGAGTTAGATGAGAGTGATGAAGCTACTAAAGAGAATGAGCCATCAAAAGAGAATGAGCCATTAACATCAGGATCAGGAAGTTGCCAGAAAACAATCGAAATGACATATTGCGGGCTCTGTGACCAGAATGAGGAGAAAAAATGTAAACTGTGTGAAAAGAAACTAAAAATTGACACTTACAGGAAAGGCGCACAGGAAGGTTTGGTAAAACAAGCTATAAAAATGACGGCTTCATCAAATGAAAAGTTTCCCCCATGTAAAGTCGGTGATACAGTCCGAGTAAAAATTCCTGACGTGGACAGAGGTAGAGGCGACTTTCCCAATGTGTTAATGGTTGTACTTGAATGTAACGACAAGGGGTTATAAAAATTAGGAAACAAACACGGCACTATAACAGAACTATTTTCAAGAAATCAGTTCACTGTGTGTGAGTCAAAATTTTTAGATATCGACATTGTTTCACCCGAAAAGAAATCACTACGCCAAATAGCCAATGCACAATCAACCTCTGGTGGGCAAGGCTATAAAAGATGCAACTGCAAAACCAAATGTGGCAACAAAAAGTGCCTTTGCAAAGCTGCTGGTATTTTGTGCAACTCAAAATGTCACTTAAGTTTAGGTTGTTCTAATAAATAATTTATGTCACTTTATAAAAGTGTGATTTATAATTATAATAATATTCTTTAAATTATAATATGCAACTATTGTCTGTTGTTAAAAAAATGTTCCTGATTGTTCCTATTATATTAAAAATTGTACTCCTAATAATTTGTGTTAATTATAACAATGTGATTTATAAGAATAAAAAAACTATCTACGTTTCTTATTATTGTGTGTTTTTTTAATATCTAAAAAAGCTCTGCCGATAGCATGCCGGCTACAACTATGTACAGCCAATCCCTGTTGGATATGAAGGCTAGACCTAGTTTTACCCGAAAACAATCGGCTCGTACTAGGTTTAACCAAGAGTAAGTGGCTACACCTAGTTCTAACCGGCTAAAACTAGGTGCAGCCGCGCTTCGGGTTTTAGCCGTAACATATACATTAGCTAATACAAAGTTAAGTAAAAAAAAAGTATTGAGTAAACGGCAACTTTACAGAAGAATAGCTAAATCTTACAGTTTGCAAAATGAAAAGATTATATTTGAGCAGGATTGTAATATGCAATTCCAAACGAATTCAGACCAGCATTTAATTCATTCAGAAGATTCTGATAATGAAACAGTAAATTTAAATACCTCCAACTGCAATGACCACTTTCAGTAATAAAATAAATTAGAACAGTATTTTTTTTACAGTAATTTCACATACCCTTTTATACTAAAATGGTTTTAATGCCATTGACTCATGCGTTGTGATTTTGTGAGAGATTTTCGATTAGGTTTAAAGTTGTAAGTATAACAATAAGATTAAGAGATTGCATTATTGTACGTTTCAGAATTGTATTATGTTGTGCATTGTGTTACAAGTGCGAAAAGTATCATAAATCAAACGAGTAGATGAATGCGGCTTTATCCAGTAACTGGGCGAATAAGAAAAACTGATGCTGAGACACAATTATTACGCATCTTTTGTCATAACGGTCCTGGAAAGCAAATTCCAATTGTTTATGGCGCCAGAGTCTTGGCCTGCAGGAACAGTAGTAAGGGAGTGGTTTCCAAGAACCGCCAAGCGTGGCACGCACATGCACAGTCCCCCAACGCTTGAGCGGAACTCGAGCAAGGGAGACGGCGATGACACTACCGAACCACCAACAAAACAACAACACTAAGGTTCCATTAAATGCTATCTACCAAAATGTCAGGGGTCTAAAAACCAAACTCTCATACTGGCGGCAAAGTACAACTACATCGAATGCAGATTTAATTGCAGTCACCGAGACGAACTTAAATTCGTCTATATATAACTGACGCCGAAGTACAACCTCATAGTTGGGATCTGCTGAGACGTGATCGTGGCTCGGTGGGTGGCGAAGTGCTGTTGGCTGCAAGGCCGGTTCTGGAGCTACGACGTCGGCAAGATCTTGAAACGAAAAACGGAGAAGATCTATGGGCCTCTTTAAAGTTTCATGGACAGATGTATTATGTGAGTGTAGATTACATTAATCCGAGGGCTAATGAAGCAGAGTACATGACGTGGTTTTGTAAGGTAGAAGGTAGAAGAGTATTATCAACAATATTATCTAACGAAACTATTATCATCTTAGGTGATTTAAATTTGAATAGTACAACAATTATTTATACTTGTTGCTTTTATAACTTCTGTGACGTTAATGACAGAAATAATATAGTAAATGAATTTGATGGTAAGCTGGACGATGTACTGCTCAGTCAGAGTGTGAATGATGTGTGTGTGTCTGCCGCAGATGAGGGATTAGTAGAACTCCCTGACAAATACCATCCCTCTTTGGAGGTATCACTATGCCTTAGACGAGCTGCGAAAGACATCCGTCTCGACACCTCGACTAGTTTCAAGGCTAGCAACATTGACACTTGCACTGACTGGAACTTTGGTAAGGCAAACTTTCCGCTACTGTACCAATATATTAATGACACAGATTGGAGTGAGATCGAATCGGATCCAAACAATGTCACCAAGATCTTGTATAACTTATAAACGCATAAACAATAAAAGATCTAGGTCGAACTCGTCTGAGAGCGATGATTATGACAGTTACGACATTCCCTATGCAGATTAAGATGAAAGTACTTACTATGAAGAAGATACTATGCTTGAAGAGATACAAGATATAGAAGAACTTGAAATAAATACAGATAGTATTGAGAACATTGAAGAAATAAAAACTGAGTGCATTGAATTACCCTCACGCCAAAATTTATAAGAAAACTAGCTTTTATGTTTTGTGGGAGATTCGACGTAAAACACAACTTCAACCCGTCAATAAGAATTGCCGGTGCTGATTGGTTAACACAGTTTTTGAAACGAAACCCATCGGGCAGCAAACGCAATGAATCCAGCCCGTGCTCAAAAGCTGAACAAACCAATGGTTCAGCAACATTTTCAAAGTGTGAGAAAGTTATACGACCAGTTGGTTATTATTAAGCATCCTGAAAGATTGTAGGGTCCGGGCCAGCCCCAACAGCATCCTAAACGTATTTGAGAATAGTTTTGACTGTCAGTACATGTACCATTGAACAATGGTTCATGTACTGACTAACAAGCAATGGTGAAGGTGTGTGTTAGCTTTTAATTATTATACTATTATATTATTTATACCTAATTTTATGTTGTATTTTAATTTTTCTATGATGTAAATGATTGGTCGAAATAAATGAATTGAATTGAATATGGATGAGAACGGTTGCCGAATCACAGTCCACAATCAGCATACTGTATGCTGATTGTGGACTGTGATTCGGCAACCGTGAAAAAAGGAAAAGGGGGAAAAGAAGTAAAAGAGGGGGAAAAGAAGTAAAAGAGCGGGAAAGGAAGTAAAAGAGTTCATCTTGTTGTACCCGAGCACGCTGAAAATGTAACCATCGCGATGTGTGTCAATGCTATAGGAACAGCAATTCCACCTATGCTCCTTTTTAAAGGACAAAGACCGGACCTTACAGAAAACTTACCTGCCGGAACATTAGTTAGAATGGCACCGCAAGGTTCTAGGACTGCTGACTTGTTTGTGGAATTCATCCAGCATCTAGCTAAATATAAGGTTGCGGGAAATGTTTACTGATTTTTGATAGTGGTAAGTGTCACTTATCAATTATAGCACTCGAAGAAGCTGATAAAAATGACATAATGTTATATTGCCTCCCTTCGAATACAACGCATGAATTACAGCCGCTGGTTAAGTCATTAAACAAGTCTTATGAACATCACTGGGATGAAGAAGTTTTGAACTTCTTATACGTTAGCGCTGACAGAGCACTCACAAAAGCCACATTCAATAAAATATTTAGTAGAGTTTGGCCAAAATGCACGCACAGTAACATTATAGTCAATGGCTTCAAGGTTGCGTGTCTGTTCCCGTTCGATCCAGAAGCTATACCAGAGGAAGCATTTGCCCCCACTGTTTTATCAGGAACTGTAATAAACAAAGATATTGTGAAAAAATATAAATTAAAGACTAATCTTGGTTAGGTAGACTGGGTACGGTTGAACCTTTTCCGTCCACAAGTAGACAATCTGTGTTCTCACTTGTGGCATTACGGCCCTACCCCAAAGCCCCTCCAAGAAAAATAGGAACCAGAGGTTGAAAAACCAAAAAACTGCAATCTACACAGATGGTCCTGAAAAAGAAGCTGTTAGAAAAGAGTATGAAGAGCGACAGGAACGGCTAAAAATAAACAAACGCAGAAAAAAGTACTTGGTTCATCTGCCGGAAAAACAAACAAAAGGAAAAGGTAAAGGTAAATAAAAGAAAAAGAAGGCTAATACATCACCTGATTCATCAGAAGAAGAAAAATATTATTGCCTTATTTGTCTAGAAACGTATTCAGCTAGAAACTCTCCAGATCAACTCTATCTGGAGAGAGTTGGGCTCAATGTCAAGGGGGCTGTAGACTATGGTCGCACGTAGCCTGAACAGATAGGAGTAGATATTATACATGCCATAACTGCAGTGAGTCTGAGTAAATATAGGGTTCATTCTTGTTGATTTTGTCGAAGATGTTTTTTTGTTTTGTCTGTTTATTTTTGTTAAATATTACTCAAGAGATTATTTTTGTTTGGCGAATCAGTGATGATAACAGCAAGCTTACAGCAGGAAAAAGAGAAACTAAAACATTCAAAAAAGATAAAAGACAAGTCAGATATCTACAAGATTCTTTAGAAAATTTCAGAAAAAAATGCATACAAAATATATTGACGAAGGTGGCTCGGCATCGTATACAACATTTACCAGATATAAGCCGTTTTATATTTTAGACGCTATAGTGACCCAAACAAACACATGTGCCTGTGTCAAAGATGCGAATTTGACATTTGTAGCCCAAAATTTAAAAATACTTGGAGTTCTAGAAACTAATGATCTAGAGAAATTGGTTTTGGCTATTGTTTGTGACAAGTTTAATGAAAAATGTATGTATGATGAATGTAAAAGTTGTGAAAATAATACAATCCCTTTAGATTTGGCACACAAAAACCAAGATGAGATGGTATTTTGGTATGCACGGGTAACAAAGATGCTTACTTACTGTGATTTATATTTTTAAGTATGTACTTTAATGTAATTGCAGGCGTTGACTTATACTTCACTACTTTTTAGGAACATAAATAGGGATTATCAGTTCCTGATATTAAACATACAGCCCTGGCGCCGGGGCTTTAGAATACGGCGTCGGAATCCCCTGCCTGTACTACGAGCCTACTAAAAGGGGACCGACTAATGGCGGGATAACCATCACAAATTATGGGGTAGCAACAAAAAAAATTGTATTGATACAAACAATTTGAAAATGTAATCAGTCATTTGATGAAGAAGCAAGAACACTTATACACAATGCCTACTAGTATTTGCAAGTTTCTGACAAACAAAAACATTTCGTCTCAACCTTAGTGGACGAGGATGAAACTAAAGTAAAAACAGCTGGTGAAAATTCCAGGCGCATAAAACAAGTCTTTTTCTTTTACAAAGACGGAAGAAAAATACAAGTGTTTCAAGGATTTTTTCTTAAGACGCTAGATATATCCGAAGGATTCTTAAGAAATTATTTAAAGAATAGAGACGAAGCACGTATTGTTGCTCCTAGTAAGCGGGTTAAGTACCAACCAGGTGTCACTAGACCGAATAAAAACAAACAAATAATAGAAAAGCATATCCTGTCCTTTCCCACAGTGCCGTCCTATTATTGCCGCAAAAAATATATATAAGTACTTGCCAGAAGATTTGTTGTTGAGAGATATGTATAATCTATACATTAAGCAATGCACGGAGCAAAATGTTGTCTCTGATTTTTTTGGCTTTATAGACAAATTTTTAGTAATCAAAACTTGAATTTTCATAAACCACGCAAGGACATGTCGCTCATTTGGTGCGACACTGACGTAATTACACTTTTTTTTTAAACCAGATAAATATGTCAAAATGTTCGGAAAGACTATTTACATTGGGGGAAACATCGACAGAATTGAATTTGTGGTAACTTGGCTCATCAAAATCAGCCTTCTCCTTCAAACCAAGACCACAATACTGTAAACGATAACGCTTGTCAAGATCCACTGGAAGACATTATCCCTAGCAATAGCATTCGAAACAATGAATCTACTGACATTGATCAAAATCCAGGATCACCTAAAAACAAAACAAAAAAAAGGGTAAGAAATCCAGCGGCTTGGAAGAAAAACAAACGTGCTTTGATGAAGAATTCAGGTCAGGAGTATACTTCTCGGACGGGCAAGATCATTCCTGCAAAAGGAATTAAGCCCGCTTGCAAACAAATGCAAACATAAATGTTCAAAAAACATCTCAGAGGAGCAAAGATATGAAATTTTCAAAATGTATTGGGATTTAGCCTCTCTTCAAAGACAGCGTAATTTTTTGATTTCGACAATTACCGTGCTACAATTGGCACAACGTCGCTTGAAAACTGGTGTACATAAGAACAGAAAACCTAATACTTATTGTTCCTTGATATCTAATGGTAGGAGTATCAGAGTATGCAATATTTTTTTTTAACACGTTGGGCATTTCCAAACGTACTTTACGTACCGTAATCGAGGCCAAGACTAGTACTGAATCAAGAGGCATAGCACCAATTGACAGACGCGGCTGCCATGAAAATCATAAAAAGACTTGTTCTGAGGTAACAGAGTCTGTTCGAAGCCATATAAATTCTATAAGTAGAATTGAGAGCCATTATCTCTGTGCAAACACCACTAGAGTTTATTGATGGTGGCCTAACAATAGCTGACCTGCATAGTAATTATAAGAGATTAAGAGAATCCGATAATAAAGAGGCTGCAACTTACGATTTATACTTTCGCATATTCAATACGGAATTTAACATTTCTTTTTTTGTGCCCAAAAAAGACCAGTGCGATGTCTGTGAACAATATAAAAATGCTGTTGGAGAGGAAAAAGAAAAATTAGAGGGTACACTACACAGAACATTGCCGGCAGAAAGAACTTAGTCGATTGGAAAAGAAGACAGACATAGAAATATGTAAGAATACGGACAGTAATGAAGTAGTCGCGATTTATGATCTGCAAGCTGTTATGCCAGTGCCAGTCGGCGAGTCCTCGTCTTTTTACTATAAATCCAAATTGAACTGCTTAAACCTTACAGTATGTACTATATGGACTTACCGTTGTACAATTGCGTAAGGTAGCTTACCAATTCGCCAAAGCAAATAAGATGAAATACCCCTTTTCATGGGATCACTCGCAACAGGCGGGTCGCGATTGGTATCGTGGATTTTTGGAGAGACAGCAAACTCTATCCTTAAGAACTCCAGAGCCTACCAGCTTGGCGCGAGCGACAGCGTTTAATAAGCACACCGTGGCGGAATGTTTTGGAAATTTGACTGCAGTTTTTAATAAGCACGAATTTACTGCCGAAAGGGTGTGGAATATTGACGAAACAGGGGTAACAACTGTCCATAAATCCAGCAAAATTATTGCAGTTAAGGGTTCCAAACAAGTAGGAAAATGACGTCGGCTGAACGAGGTGAGCTGGTTACCGTTTGTGCCTGTATCAACGCTGCCGGGGGCCACATCCCGCCATACATGATATTCCCCCGAAAAAACTGGCAGGATAGGTTCCTCAATCATGCCCCTCCTAGCAGCGATGCAACTACTCATCCTAGTGGATGGATGACGAGCGACAGTTTTATAAAATTCCTCAAGCATTTTGTTCGTCATGTTCAACCCAACGCTGATAGGAAACACCTCATCATCATGGACAATCACGAGAGTCATTGTTCTGTCGACGCCCTCAACTACGCAAAAGACAACGGAATTGTTCTTCTAACAATTCCACCACACACATCCCACAAGCTGCAGCCATTAGACAGGACTGTTTTTGGCCCCTTAAAAACCTTTTATTCTCAGGCAGCATCAAATTTTATGCTGAGACACCCCGGGAGAACAATCACAATATACGACGTTTCGGAACTGTTAGGGGAAGCTTTCCCAAGGGCTATGGTGCCTACCAATATAATTAGTGGCTTCAGCATCTTTTATTGTGAAATTGATGAGCATAACTTCACAATAAAAGATGCTTATAATGCTTTGAATACAATAAAATCTGTGTTTCTCAAAAAGGGAGGTTTGAGTGACGATGTAGTGAAATCCATCACGAAATTAGATTGCGCTTTGGATGTCATAACTCATACCGATGGTAAACAGACAACTATCAATGACTTTTTTTCTAATCAATGAACAAAATTGAGATTAAGCTACTATATAACCACATTGTTAATTATTTTTGATTATTAATGTAAGAAAAACATTTATTATCTACCAAATTGTTTTTAAATACATAGCAAATACATATAGTAATTTGATAAAAATGTGTTATCATTTATTAGTAGAAGTTGTTCGCTATAACAAGATAAGTACGTAATATTGAGGTGAATAAAACTATTATTTTACCTCTTTATAACGAATTTTAGACCAATCTAACCTCAACATAACAAACCTCAGTTCAACGAATTACTTGATATTACGAATATTTTCTTGTTTCCCTCCGATTTGTTATATCGAGGTTGCACTGTATATGCAGAAGATGATGATGTTGAACGATGATAATAATTTTATTCCGTTCAAAAATTTGTTTTCCTTCAGTATTTTTTTTCTTTATCTCCCTTTATGATCATGATAACAACTACTACTGCTACCATTATTTCTAGTAGATACATAATAAGGTTGTAAGAGTGATTAGATTTTTCATTTCTTGAAATCAATATATCTCTTAGTGCCCAAGTTGTAGGATAACGAAAACACAATCAAAGATAAAATATGCCATGTCCTCTTTCCAAAACGCCATATCTAATACCTGTTCATCACAGACCCAGCGTCCTATGGGGAGCTGTGGATCTCCTTTAAACAGTACAAAACAACCCTTTCTTCGCCAGCCAATTGAAGGGAAATGCGAAGATAATTTGCAAGTGGCTTCTCCAGCAGCAAAAAATACAATAAGGAAAGATGGTACTATTACCGTCTTTCCTTATTGTTTATATTTGATTTTATTCAAAATATAATTCATGCTGGTGTTATCCTAGAAGATAATTATTTTCAAAAATTATATGTTCAATTACTATAAACTAAAAAAAATGCGAAGGAAATGTGCAAGCTTCGACCAAAATAAAATGAATGGACGGGCCCAGTAGAAGAGCATTTTTGAAGATTACAAAATGAGCGCCAGCTCTCATTTTGTTTCAGTCGGTCTCTAGCCGTAGGAAGTGAAACACGAGTCTATTGTTACGCGATAACGAAACATCTGACAAAATTATGAATTCGTATGCTTTACCGAAGTGTAAATACACAAATAAAACCGATATCTATTTTTTGTAACATATATACAGTACATTTTTATAATTAGGTGTTGAAGTATATGTCCGACGGTTTTGACTCGTTTTTACTGATCAAGTTCAATGGTTAGGGCCCGTCCATTCTTTTATTTTGGTCGAAGTGTGCAAGTGGCTTCTCCAGAAGCAAAAAAACAAATAAGGGAAAGTTATTAATTGCGAATACCAGAAAACAATTCTTTCTTCGCCAGCCAATTAGAGGGAAATGCGAAGGAAAAGTGTAAGTGGCTTCTATAGAAGCAAAAAATACAATAGGGCTAAAATCGTAAGTTGCAAATACCAAAAAACAATTCTTTCTTCACCAGCCGATTAAAGGGAAATGCGAAGGAAATGTGCAAGTGGCTTCTCCAGAAGCAAAAAAATACAATAAGGAAAAAATATTAATTGCAAATACCACAAAACAATTCTTTCTTCGCCAGCCAATTAGAGGGAAATGCGAAGGGAAAATGTAAGTGGCTTCTATAGAAACAAAAAATACAATAGGGTAAAATCGTAAGTTGTAAATACCAGAAAACAATTCTTTCTTCACCAGCCAATTGAAGGGAAATGCGAAGGAAATATGCAAGTGGCATTAATAGAAGCAAAAAATACAATAGGATAAAATCGTAAGTTGCAAATACCAGAAAACAATTCTTTCTTCGCCAACCAATTGGAGGGAAATGCGAAGGAAATGTGCAAGAAGTGGCTTCTCCAGAAGCAAAAAATACAACAAGGAAAAGATATTAATAGCAAATACCAGAAAATGGGCTGTACCGTACATAAAATAAACTATTGACGAACGTTACATTGCATTAACATGCAAGCTAAAAAAAAAATAGTGGTGCCGTAGAATCAACCAAATATTGACCGGTGTTCTGGTCAATATTTGGTCTAACTCCAGAAGGAAATGACTGAAATGCAAAAACTCGCACATAATAAGTTTATAAAAAACTAAAAAATATACTTAATTGGTTGAAACAGGCGTTACTTTGCGGAAGTTCATATTCAAAACAAATATACTAGACTCCAGTGGATTTGTTTTGAAGTAAATAAATTATTATTAAGTATTGAGTATCGAAAAACTAAACCATCTTTATCGCACACCAACCGAACTGAGGAGAGAACCGGTTCCATTGCTAAAATCCTACCTAACCTACAACCTGCACTGTGCCACTGCGCTATAAGTTAATTTATAACTATGTACTGAATGTGTTAGCAAACTGGTTAATTATTGCACAGCATGCACGAAATCTGTTCGAACTGCACAAGAAATGAAATGCTCAAATTGCGCTACATTTACACGCTATACGTGAAGTGAACGTGACAAATCTTCGCATCATTCAGCATGTAGGCAACCAAAATATTTAACGTAACGAATCGGGCGGACGTGTTTACTGCGACACCGTTCGGATGCCATCGGCGTTTGCTCGGCGGCGATCGGTAGCGCTCTCACATGCAAGCTTAGGAGCGAGAGAGACAGTCGCCGAGTGCCGGTGGCCGGTGCCTCGCCGTCGGCGCTTCCGCCATTTTGTGGTACTACCACTGACTACCACACTGGTAGTCGCGCGATGCCGCTACTCTAGTGCGCCCGCCGCGAGCTGTGCTCGCGTACGGCTTACATGTGTGTGTTGTACCTACTGTATTCTTGTGCTTGGAACTAAATACAATACTGTGATCTGAACAATGAGCTCTTTTTTGTTTTTCTTTTCTGAAACTCGGTGAAGCTTTGAGATACCCTGCGCCAAATACTACACAGCAATATCAGCTTATCATGTACCCAATACTGAGACACAGGCCTCTCTGAGAGGATTGTCCCTAATCCACCATGCTAACCCAGTGCATGTTGGTGAATGTCAACACGACTTTGAACTATTGAGGTTCTTGAACATACAGACTTCCTCATGATGTTTTCCTTCGCCGATTTTGAGCGGTGGCATCGAAACAGCACATAATTTAACTAAGTACTAAATAAATCATTGGCCGAGGATCGAACCGGGTGCCGTCGGATTGTAGAGCGCACATGCTACAGCTCCACCACCATCGCTTGCTTCGCATCATTACGGAAACAAAAAAGCTTAGGACTGCCTTGTGTAAGAGCATGTCAAAGTCGTTCAACTCGAATACACGTCCACACCCCTCCACGCGCCTTCAGAGAGTGCGGGGAATAGCAGAATAAACTCCGGCATATTTCTATTTTTTGTCTCCCGACGATGATATTAGAGGCACAAAGTTGTGCAATATGTTCAACTGGTTGAACAGAAAGTTGAAAATATTGTAGTAAAGGCTAGTTATACAGGAGGACTTGGAGAACACAAAACGGGGCATTTTGTGAATTAGTTTTTTGCCAGAACCATATTTAAAATTTAGATTTGGTTAAATTGTCTTTGATCGTTCATCAATCATTCATTCGTTCCATTATATGTATATTTCTTCTGTGAGACTAATTTGTCTGCGTTTTGAGTGAAAGAGCTAAAATAGTATTTTTTTTAACAAATCCCCCTAAAACACTGTTTTGAACTATCACGGTTGTTCACTACAGTTATATGATTATTAACGGGATATTTACCGTGGTAAGGTCCCGATATTTAGGCGCAGTTACATGCACCATGTTCACCAACATGAATGTGAACATAATGCATATAACTGCGCCGAAATATCGGGACCTTACCACGGTAAATATCCCGTTAATAATCACATAAATGTAGAAAACCCCCTATTTTTTGTTATGTCCAACTTTTCAGATAAGTTTTGGCAGTAAATTGCGACACCATAAATATTTCTTACAATCTACGCAGCGTCTATCGTTTCTTCTTTTAGGGGTTCATCTAGATTACGTTTGTTTCTCTCAGCTCCCCTGGAGTTGACGTAGTGCTCTGAGATGTGATCTCGAAGTTCTGTCTTCAGTCTGAAACTATCGCCGCACTCGTCACATCTAAAAAAGAAATTTTGAAACTGTTTATATTTGAGATTTTATACATTGCCTACTAATATTATACATGTGAAAGTTTGGATGGATGGATGTTACTCAATCAGGCTGAACGGATCTTGATGAAATTCAGCACAGAGATAGATTATAGTCTGGAATAGCACATAGGTTACTTTAAAAAGGGCTGGAACGATTTGGATTAAATTTTGTTTTCCTGGAGCGGGTAATGGTAGCGAGGCCGAAAGCCGAGCTAACACCCTTGCGAAGCGCTGGCGGGTCGCTATAAATTATAAATGCGAAAATTTGTGTGTGAGTGTGTATGTTTGTTCTCCTTCCAGCAAAAACGACTTCACGGAAATTGGATGAAAATCGATATTAAATGAAGTACCAAACGTTCCATCACCGACCACCATCATAGGCTGCCATCATAACAGTGAATTCACAATTTTAAAGCATTGTTGATACCACAGACTAGGTATAGCTACTACGTAGCCCAGACTTGTAGTTACGATTATTTTCAATGGAAACAATTCAGTCAAATACCTGAGGGTCGGAGTGAGGGGTTACTAAATACTAATTGGCCCATTCAACGTCAGGTCAAAATGTAAACAAAGCATAGTGATGGTGTACCTACGGTATTGGTCGGAAATGACGTGAAGTTCAGTGTTTTTTATATCAGTAGTGGTCAACTGATGAAATGTCTGAACATGTTCGCCCTGCATTAAATGTCTAGTTATAGAAAGTCTTTGGTTGATACAATTCTAGTGGGCCTATAGTATTTTTTACAATCTTTTATTCAACTTGCCTAGTTAATTTGAGTCAAATTGTGCAACTGAATTTTAAAACAGTTATAGAATAGAAAAGAATATTCTATATTGTTCACACCAAAAAATACATACGTACATAGTAGGTAAGATAAAAAACAACTTAAAAACTAGTGAAACAATTGGCGGCCTTATCGCTATAAGCGATCTCCTCCAGCCAACCTTAAGTTATCCCGAAACGATTGAGTTGAAATTTTGCATACACGTTTAATTTGGACGACAATGCATGATTAGCTAAATGACTTCCAAATCTAATATGGCGGACTCCCAAATATGGCGAATCAGTTATTTTTACGCACCCCCATGATATGGGTATCAAATGAAAGGGTTTGCAAGAACACGAAAAATAAAATGACTGCACAGTAAATTCAATATGGCGGACGCCCCAAGATGACGGGCAAAATTTTCTTATCTACCATAATATGGGTATCAAATGAAAGGGTTTGCAGGGAACACGTTGTTTTTTAGGGTTCCGTACCCAAAGGGTAAAACGGGACCCTATTACTAAGACTCCGCTGTCCATCCGTCTGTCTGTCTGTCCGTCTGTCACCAGGCTGTATCTCATGAACCGTAATAGTTAGACAGCTGAAATTTTCACAGATGATGTATTTCTGTTGCCGCCATAATAACAAATACTAAAAAACAATTAAATAAATATTTAAGGGGGCTCGCATACAACAAACGTGATTTTTTTGCTCGATATTGATAACTCGCTCGGTAGATGCTTGAAATATTCACAGAATATTTAGTTACATATTCACTTTATAAAATAATTAATTAATTTAATAACACATATATTTTAAATGGTCTGTTGTAGTGGTCTTAGTCTTTAAGGCCGCCTGAAGTTCTCTAACATGTCATACTGATCATCGATGGTTACAATCTCGGTGTATTCAAATCTCGAGTGAATCGGTTTCTTCTGGGCAAGCGTGCTCCATTATAGATCGCATCGCGCTTAACATCAGGCGAGTTGGCGGTCAAACGCAAGCCTATTACCGAATAAAAAAAAAAGGTACGTACTTGTACAAGTGATCTCCGAAGTGCGCCCGCCTGTGCTTCAACAAGTCCCCGCTCTGAGCAAAGGCGCGCTCACACAGCTCACATCGATAAGGCTTCTCGCCCGTATGAATGCGATTATGAACCACCAGCTGCTCTTTGAATATGAACCTGGATGGACAAAAGAAGAAATTGTTATCCTCGGGGTGAAAGTAACTTATTTAGTCCCGAGACAAGGTAGCGAGGGCACTAATAGCTCGAGGGATCGAATGTGTCGAATCGAAAACGGAGTGAATCGGTTACTTCTAAGCAATCGTGATCCATCGTAGGCCGCATCATCGCTTAACATCAGGCAAGTTGGCGGCCAAGCGCAAGCCTATCTTACAATTTAAAAAATAAATAAAAAAAGGACTAAATAAGTGTTTAACCCCGAGGTAAACACTGTGCTTTTCATTTTATTTATATTACACGTGAATTACTCACGTAAGATTAGGCCGGTTACTGTGCTTTTCATTACGAATACAAGGAAACTAAAAATAAAAACATGAACTGACACTGGCTTTGGGTGTCTGTTAGTTGTCAACTGTCACTGACAGTTGAAAGTTATTCTCCCTAGGGCTGAAATGTATTATGTACTTTCAAGCTACTCCTCAGGCAACTTCAGACCTACTTTCAGAGTATGAGTAATGAAAAGGTTATTATTTTAAAGTAATAACCCCCTTTACGCGACCTCGTCTTGCGCGAATTCGTTATAACGCGACATTTGAAGTGAAAACTTCTTTAGGCGCGTTGAGCACTTATTGGGTGAACAAAAATCATGGAACTCGCGTCATCGTCATGCTGTACCGTGTATGTTAAAACAGAGCCATCTCTTGTAGAATAGTACGACTTAAATTATCACTTCTGACGTCCTATGACAGACTTTTTTTGCCACTGACTTGCCTGTACAACGCAATGTTATATTTACAACGTACCTAATTGACTGCCTCGGTGGCTCAGTTGGTAGTGATCCTACTTTCTGTGCTTGGGGGCGTGGGTTCGATTCCCATCTAGGACAAACATTTGTGTGATGTACATTTGTGTTTGTTCTATGTCTGGGTGTTAATATCTATTTAAGTATGTATTTAAAAATATATATGTATGTATATCAGTCTCTGGCAGCCATATTACAAGCTTTGCTTAGTTTGGGGTCAGATGACCATGTGTGCAATAATGTCCCAGATATTTATTATTATTTATTATTAATTGCAGCTGTTAAAGCAAATAAATGCTTGGACCGAGTTTAACCATATTCATGTCATACCAGGCCTGGCGCACTCCGCACTTTAGGTATGAAGCTACACGTAGTCGACAGGTCGGACTTGCCGTGCCCGCTGCCGCGCGATAGACAGAGATAACGCGACAAGAGTTATGCGAAAGACACAGAAGCAACTTCTAGGTTAATATACTTGTAGGTAGTTAGCGCTCGCACGTCCTGAATTGGACTTTATTGTGTGGTAATAAGAGTCGCTACTTATTTAAAAGCTTTTACGGAGTGAACCTTCTGTACTTGTACTTTATGTATTCTGTGGTCATACTAACTTTCTAGGGCAAGAGTCGCATTTGAACCGGCGCACGCCGAGATGTATAATGCTGTGTTTGTTCAAAGAACTTCGCTTGGTGAACGTGGACCCGCACTGCTCACACGAAAATGCTTTTATCCCTGTGTGTGTTGCTTTGTGAGACTTTAATTCACCTGAAAATACAACTATTATCACACTAATATCATATATGTGAAAGTTTGGATGGATGGATGGATGTTTATTACTCAATCACGCAGAACCGGCTGGATAGATTTGGATGAAATTTGGAATATACATTAAATATAAATAAATATGTGGGACATTATTGCAAACATGGTCATCTGACCCCAAACTAAGCAAAGCTTGTAATTTGGCTGCCAGAGACTGATATACATACATATATATTTTTAAATACATACTTAAATAGATATTAACACCCAGACATAGAACAAACACTAATGTTCATCACACAAATGTTTGTCCTAGATGGGAATCGAACCCACGCCCCCAAGCGCAGAAAGTAGGTTCACTACCACCTGAGCCACCGGGGCAGACATTGCTGGATTAACACATCTATAGGCTACTTTTCATCATCATAATCACCGATTTTCGTCACCACGCGGATGAAAACGCGGGGCGCAGCTAGTTGGTTATAACTACTCATTATTTATTGAATTGATACATCAAAATATTGACAGCCCCAGTAATTTTTAAACTTTCGCGATTTGAACACATGTTTTCATATTTATCGGGACTTATCGCGCACTATTAAATATAGGTTAAAATAAATAGATACCATTCGCTCGACGTTTCGACCATGTTACAATGGCCGTGGTCACGAGCTGACTGAAAACTGCGGGTGAGTCCGACAAGAAGAGCGGGTATTTTGTTCTCCTACCCTCACTTGATCTTGAAAAATTGCAGGGTTGTCACTACGACACACAACACTGACTGTATCGGTAAAAGTTCTAGTACCTACACCGCGGTTTGTACATTTGCTTACTATGGGATTCCACGACGCCGCTAACTTAAATCCATCCTCCCGGTTGAAATTGCGATGTTTTCTAATTTCAACCGCTTCATGAACCATTCTTGAAAAATAATGCCGTTCGTACCTAATAGTGCGCGATAAGTCCCGATAAATATGATATTTTTGACAGCCCCGTTAGCTTAGTTGGTAGTGAACCTGCCTTCTGCGCTTGGGGGCGTGGGTTCGATTCCCACCTAGGCCAAACATTTGTGTCATGAACATTTATGTTAATATCTATTTAAGTATGTATTTAAAAATATATATGTATGTATATCAGTCTCTGGCTGCCATATTACAAGCTTTGCTTAGTTTGGGGTCAGATGACCATGTGTGCAATAATGTCCCAAATATTTATTTAAAAAAAAAAACTGTCGAATTGATAACCTCCTCCTTTTTGGAAGTCGGTTAAAAACAAGATATTATGGAAATAAATGAGTACCTTTGGTTATAAATTTCTTAGGGCATTGATCACAGTCATACATTCTTAGACCAACATGCCTACTAACATGTTGCTTCAAATTCGTGCTGGACTCAAATCTCTTGCCACAAGTTGGGCATAAATATGGTCGTCCCCGTGTATGTATCTTTATATGATTTGCCAACACAGCCTGGTGAGCAAACCCTTTACCACAAACCGGACATGGATGCGGCCTTATACCTTTGTGCTTGTAATCTATATGCTCAATCAATGAAACCTCCGTCAAAAATGATTTCGGGCATTCAGTACATTTGAATGGTCGATTATCTTCATGACACAGCTCATGTCTCTTCAGATGACTGACTTTTTTGAATATTTTATCACAAAACTTGCATGATAGAATTCTGCCTTTAGAAACATGTTTTCGTTTGTGAGCCGCTAATGAGTTTTGTGATCTAAATGTTGCGAAACAAACGTCGCAAGATATTTGCTCCGATAAATCAGTGTCATTATTGTCTTCTGTTAGGTCATGCTTTACTACATGTTTGACGTAACTCGTGTGGTACTTAAACTTTTGAGAGCAAATCGTGCAAGTATACGGTTTTTCACATTCATCGTCGAGAGTCCATTTTATTCTTGATTTTTTCCGACGAGTTTTATTGTTTCGTTCATTATTCTCTTCATCTTCTGTGTATTGTGCAAGGGGTATGCTGTCATCGCTGAAATTCATATCTTCATTCTTTACATTTAAATTAAGATCGTTATCAGTCAGCAATGCTATGTTATCATCTTTCAATTCGAGTTTGATTAACAGATCAGATTGAACATAGTTAATATGTTCTCGGAGTTTTTTGTCTACTTCTTCAGCTAGCCTTCTAAAGTCATAGAAGCTCATTAAGTTGTGGTAACAGCTGCGACAAAGTTGTTTTGGGAATCTATCATCTTTGGCATCAAGCTGAAAACACATGAAAATTACTTAATTATTTTGCCAATTTTTTTATTTATTTAAAAAAGAAGATTATTAGAAAAGAATAAAAATAAAAAGAGAAAAATAAAATTTTTAGATTAGGTATATAATTATATGCCTAAAGATCAAGAAAACCTTGAGAATTGTAACCTAAACATAAAACCTGCATTTGAAACTTAGTTTTTATATAAAATGATAAATCAGTAACAAAATTTGATTTGACAGTATTTGGGGCAAGCACTTTGTCATGATATGACAAATAATTTATTGTAGCAAACACAGAAAAGAGAAGGGTATAGAACGGAAGAGAGATGGAACATTTGTTACGAGGCATACGAGTGAACATTAGTATCCACGTCAACGCGTCAAACTCCGCATCGCAGTTGCTAACTGAATTCGAATTCGTATGCTGCTCCATCGGATTTATCCACAATGCCGTCTTGCGCTGTAATTACGTGTGGTAGAGCTAGAATGGATTTTAATTATTAAAAAAGGAGGAATTTCCTATCACCGGTAAAGTCTAAATTGTTGATAATTTTGTGATTTCACCGTGTTTTAATTATAAGCCCTTGACAAGCCGTTGACAATAATAGTGGTTACCATAATTTTATCGATATCGATAATTTTTTATTTTTCTTACAACATTTCCTACAATAAGTACCTATTTTAGGAGTATTTTTTTAAGATTAAACTTTATTGTGTTATTATTCATTTGTCTTATTATGTAGATGTAGACAACAACATTATCACACTATTATTATAAATAAGAAAGTCTGCGTATTAATATGTTTGTTTTCACTGAATTCTGTAATAAGTGAATGGATTAAAATAAAATTTGGTATGAAGGTAGCTTATATTCTGGATTGACTTAGAAGCAAGCTGGATTGTCAGTTCCCGCGCGCTGTCATCGCGACAGTATCGGCTCCGTGTTTTTAAATTACTTAAAATATAATTTCACTACTTATTTGCAATTTAACAAGTGACGCGTGTAAATATAGTTGTAAATAGATAGTGTTAGTGTTATCTCGTGCTTAAAATAAGTGGAACAATAGTTATTCTGGAAAAAGAAGTGAGCAAACCGCAGTTTTGGCGCATTATTTTTAATGCACTTAAACTGCGTTGCTACAAATTATTAAGTGGTTTATATTGTGAATACAATAAAAAGACACGAATAACCGAGGGAATAGTGCTTAAGACTTCCTAAATTGATAAAATCAATCTAAAACGTTATATTTGAATCCACCCTCATTTAAAAAAAATATATTAAAAAAAAAAACTGTTACGAACTAAAAGTGTTTAATTGTGCAGTGCCGTGACTCATCTACTACCCAGTGACCGGAAGGTCTGAGTGCCCGCATAGTGTACCTACCTACGTAAGGTACAAATATCATCGAAGGATATTATTTTTGTATCTGAATTTGCGCCGCTGAGTCATTGAGCACTACGTAAACATGAATTGTTCTGCGTGTTGCGGGAGCATAGCTAGCGAGGAAAAGTACTTGCGCTGTACAGTAAGTAGTTGTAACAAAACTTACCATCCCCTATGTACCGGAGAGAAAGCGCTGAATCATTTGAACATCGCATCTTGGGTCTGTCCGGAGTGTCGCTGTGCCAATAAAAAAGGTGGAGATAACAGCCTGACCCCGGTCGGAGTTACTAAAAGACACCGAGATCCTAATGTAACAATTCGGCAGAAAGTAACGCGGGTGCATGACGGAGGTGAGTCAGATCCAAATATTGATCTAGATATTAAATATGAAATTCGGGACTTACGCAATGAATTGACTAAGATGAGGGAACAACTTTCCCAATCACACTCTCGTACAGACTTGTACAAAACGCAACTTGAGCATTCCGTCTCCGTTATAGCGGATTACGATAAAAAACTCTGCCAGTCTGTCTCTGTAATTGTGAACTTTGAGGCGAAGATTGAGACATATGCATGCCAAATAGGAAAACTTTTCGATCAGCTCAAGATATATGAATGCAGTGGTTTTGGTACGAGCTCCAATATGCTCCAGACGCATGAATTGCCGTCTACTAGATTTAAGACCGGGGTGTCAGGCGATACCGCACAGCTTCCCCCGCGTCCTGCACCCGGGCCTGTCCCGAAGTCCGCCGCATCTGCGCCGGCGCCGCAGCGTGCTCCACCGCTTGGGGCAGTGCCTGCGCTGGCGCCGGTGCCGCCGGCTGCACTCGCGCCTACGCTGGCGCCATCACCACCAGCTGCACTCGCGCCTGCGTCGCCACCTGCGCTCGCGACCGCACCCCTTCGGGACCACGCTCCTCGACTATCACAACGTGCAAACATGACCCCGGCCAATCTCATAGAGTCGGGACCTGTATTCAACAAGCAATCGTTGGCGGTAACAAATGATAATTGGACAGAAGTTCGATATAAGAAATCACGCCAGTCCATATCTCTGCGCTGCGTTGCGGGGCCGGCAGTGACGTCTCTTAAAGCGGCCGAGCCACGTAAACATATCCATCTATGGAATATGCTATCTGGAGTGGATGAAGTCAAATCATACTTGGGCACCCTTTGCCCGCTAAGAACGGTCACTGTAGAACAACTGAAGACTTCAAATAGTTACAACTCTTTTAAAATAGGGGTCCCAGAAGATTGTTTCGAGAGGTGTGTCTCGATAAATGTGTGGCCAGAAAACGCGCGGGTTAAGAAGTGGGTGAATTACAAAAAGCGCACCCTTATGACCTCGGAGAGTCAGACATTTCGCCGGGGGGTCGGCTCACAGTAAGCCGCGCACCGTGTTACCCGCATACGTTGGCATCTACTACCAAAACGTCAGGGGGTTGAAGACTAAGTTACCCACATGGCGTGCCAGCATGCTAGTCGCGGATCACGTGCTGGTCGCCGCGACCGAGACGTTTCTCGACGGCTCAGTGGAAGATGCTGAGGTGGCGCCGGATGGCTGGACACTGCTGCGCCGCGACCGCAAGACGCCTTGCGGGGGCGTGCTGCTTGCTGCGAGACCGGAAGTCGCCGTATGCCGCCGGCAGGAACTCGAGTCGGAGCTCGCAGAAGACCTGTGGGCCTCCGTCACGTACCGCGGAATCTCTCTTGTCGTATGCGTCGTTTATATCAAGCCGAAAGCTACCGATGCCGTGTACATGAATTTATTTTGTAAAATAGAATCCTTCTTAGCTGCCTCGAAATGTAAATTTTTCATTGTAGGTGATCTAAATATGAATAGTGCCTCTAGTGATATAAAAAATTATTATTGTTATTTCTTGACTTGCTGTAACTTAATCGACTACAACGGCGTAATTAATTCTCACGGAGGTACTCTTGACGTAGTGTTGGCGCAGGAGTGCACTGAATTGGCGGCGCGGCCGGTATGCGTGCACGCGGCCGCCAAGGGGTTCGTCCATATCGAAGAGCGGTACCACCCCGCGCTCGAGATAGCTCTCACTCTCCGATCGCAGGACGATCGTGCCCGACTACAGCCAAGCAACATTGAGGCATCGCGCGATTGGAATTTCAAAAAGATAGATATCTCTCTTTTTCTCTCCTTGCTTGCAGAAACCTCATGGGCGTCTGTGCTCGAGTCTAATGACGTTTCAGTCGCGACTGAAGCTTTCTATCACATTATCTATCAATTGTTTGATTTGTCGGTCCCAAAAAAGAAAAGGCAGCGTGCACAATGCAATAGGTATCCCGTTTGGTTTAATGCAGATATTATAAAAGATATTCAGAGGAAAACTAGGCTGCACAGAGCTTGGTTGAGCACAAAATGTAACGCTACATATAGGACATTTTCGGAGTTACGGGCCAGTTTGAAAATTCGTGTTTCCCAAGCGTACAAATCGCACATGACTCATATCGAAGAAAACTTGTTACAGTGTCCACAAAAATTTTGGAGTCATGTACATAGCCTTAGATCTAAGGGGGGTTTTGAGCCTTGTGTTTCTTATAAGGGTGACTTGTGTACTGGGGTGGAAGCTGCCGAGGCCTTCGCGGACTATTTCGCTAGTGTTTTTCTAGATGAATTGCCAGCACTGAATGTCAACTCGTGTATGGGACTAGACTGTTCCGGCGGCAGTGGTTGCGTTAGTATACCAGCTATTTTTCCCGAAGACATAGAACGCGGTCTTAACAAATTAAAGATAGGTAGCTCACCAGGCCCCGATAACTTGCCTAACTTTATTCTAAAGACGGGTAAAAAACATCTTATTTCTCCACTTTACCATATTTTAAATATATCTCTTAAAAATGGGAAGTACCCTGACCAGTGGAAGTTATCCAGGGTGACCCCAATTCCTAAGAGTCGTAATAGAACTACGGTTGAAGAATACCGTCCAATAGCCATTCTAAGCGCGCCCGCTAAAGTTTTCGAGTACATCCTACATAAGGAAATATATAGACAGGTGAAACAACAAATAGGTGAAGACCAGCACGGTTTCAGGCCGGGTCGCTCCGTAAATACGAACTTGTTAGGCTTAGTTGATTATATATCCGATGCCATGGATCGTGGTTCTCAGGTCGACGTCATATATTTTGATTTTCAAAAAGCTTTTGATAAAATTGATAACGATATATTGTTAAAAAAGCTATGTGACCTCGGCTTTTCTCCCAGCCTCCTAAATTTCTTTGCGGATTTTATGAGAGACCGGCGGCAGTATGTTAAGCATGGTATCCACGTTTCGGGACCATATCACACAAGATCTGGTGTAAGCCAGGGTTCCATCACTGGTCCGTTATTATTTAAAATGATGGTGCACGACCTACCTACAGTGCTGACTTCTGCCAAATGTCTCTTGTATGCCGACGACCTTAAGCTTTTTCTCGAAATAAAATCTCCCTGTGACTGCCTTACCTTACAAGAGGACATAGATAGAATCTGTGCATGGGGCTTGAAAAACAAAATGACATTTAATGTGACCAAGTGTAATGTAATGACGTTTGACCGCAAAAGAAATCCCATCAATTATAATTATCATCTTGACAATCTATGTATAAATCGGGTAAATAGCATTAAGGATCTGGGAGTGACATTTGATCGTACCCTGAATTTCCATGACCACATCTCTGATCTCGCCAAAGAGGCCTATCGTCGTCTGGGCTTCGTATTACGAAATGCCAAAGATTTTAAAAATCCGTTAGTTATTAGAACATTGTACAACTCGTTAGTCAGAACCAAGCTGGAGTCGAGCGCATGTGTCTGGAACCCGCACCACGTCACCTATGTGCGGATGCTTGAAAAGGTTCAAAAAGCTTTCTTAAGATCGCTGTATAAGAAGCTTCACGGTTATTACCCGTTCATGTACCCAACTAAATTCTTGCTCGGCCAGCTCGGCTACAACTCACTAGAAGTGAGAAGGATGTTGGATCAGCTTGCTACTTGCTGCAAGGTGCTCAGAGGATCAGTTGACTCCTTGCATCTGCACAATTTATTGTGCACTTTGTTTGTGCCAGATAAACCCGGGGTTCCGGCTAATAGGCGTGGAAAATTGCCCAAGTTTTTCCACGTGGCTCACAGCCGCACCGTGGCGCGCTCCATGTCTCCGCTGATTCGCGCCCGCCGCCACTTCAATGCACTCCTTGCTACCAACACTGATTGTGATATTATTTGTGACAGTTGGAATAATGTAACGAAAGTTTTTTTGACTTATTGTGAAAATTTAACTGATCAATGGGACAGGGGCAAAAAAGCCGATGACTATAATGACAATTTGTATGACATACTAATTTTATGTTGACATATTTTTACAGCAATTTGTTGTATTTATTATATTAGTAATTTTATAATATTATTCCTATTTTTACTAGGAAATCTATTTTAGTTTAACAGTATGTGAGATAAATGTTAGTGGAATTTGTCCGTTTTTATTCTCAATAAAATAATTTGAATTTGAAATTTGAAATTATAGTTTTTACCCTGAAAAAATAGCAGTTCCTATAGGATAGCGGGTGAAACCACGGGGCGCTGCAAGTCATCAGTAAATCTATGAATTATTAGACAGATAATAAATATTGTTTTGGACCCGGGTATGTCCAAAACTGCGACCAGAACCACCGGAAGATGGGCAGCAGCGTCCTAATAGTACACGGTGAACGTACTGCGATCCCCAAGCCGCCTGCCAAGCGTGGGGATTATGGAAACACCCCTCTCTATGAGGGAGGCCTTGTCCAACAGTGGACGTTAATTGGCTGATGATGTGATGTGTGATGTGCAGTTAATAGACAAACATCATCATCAGCCAGAAGACGTCCACTGCTGAACATAGGCCTCCCCCTATAACACATAGCTAGACAAACATAGCTTAGGATAACCTGAGACTCGATGCAGTGACGATATACTTAATACATAAGGTTGGCATCCAAAAGTGGGAGATCGGACTGAGGGACGTACCTTGGTAGAAGCTTATGCCCAGTAAAGATCTGCAGTATGATATAGCTGCAGGCCAATCACGGGCCGTGGACAAATTAAATTGTCTTTCCACCGTTTTTATTCGCGCGTAGAGGCGACTAAGCTAGAATATGGATGTCTTGGTTGTCTCTTTTTCGCGGGATAAAAATGGTAGAATGACAATGTGTCCATAGCCCATACTAAGCCTGCTGTACTGCAGAGTGTAAGAATTCTGTTAGGTAAGTATCTAATTTTAGTTACTTATTGCTAAATAAATATATTTTACCTCGACTGCCGTACAAGTAGTCAACATCTTGGTCACACTGAATTCATCTTCTCTCTCGTCAAATATATCGTACATGTTAGTTGAAACACCATTGAGACAAGTACGACAACAGCCCGTAGTATTTTCGGGCACAGTTATTGAAGTCATCGTAAACCAGTACTCTGGAAAAACACGACAGGAAAATGCCGCTAGCCGCTAGTGCAAGTGATGTGAACAAAACAAATTCAACTAAAATTAAAAATGTAGGTACTCTGTGAAATGGAAAATATGTGAATGAAACTACATGACAAAAAATATTAATAAAAAATGTTAAATAATTATATTATAACGAAGAACAACTCTTTGACACCATTTGACACTAACGAAATAAAAATAATACTCGACCAAACTAGGGATGCCATCCCACATTTTTTATCGATTAATTAGAAAATCGACTTTTTAGGTTCAGTTATTTTTAAATCGATATCAGAAAAAAATCGAGAACGATCTGCATGGCTAGCCTGCGCACCATGACAAAATCTTGTTGATTCTTTTGATCGTGTCAAAGCGGAACAGGCGTATATGAAACCGTAGGCACCTTGTAGCGTTCTCGTTAGACAAAGTAACGACAAGATTTAGTCGCGGTGCGCATGCTAGCCATGAAGTACCTCTACCTCTTGTGGTTATGGGTGGTGTTGAGGTTCTGTTATGTTCGTCTCTTGAGCAAAAAAAAACGAAAGCTATGATTTCACTTTTAACCACATTAATTATAGTCTTAGTCGAAATGTTCATGAAAAGCGATTGAATGACTTTTGATTTGTCTTTTATTTTAATAAATCATCCTCATTATCAGCCCGAATATCTAGGTATACTACTGATTATAGGCATCCACCTTAGTACTCCTCACTAAACGGCAGCTTGCCAACTGCATCCGCTGAATCCCCGCGACTTTCACGATGTCGTCAGTTATACACCTCGTGGGAGGTCTACCTACGCTGCATCTTCCGGTTCGTGGTCTCCACTCAAGAAACTTTCTTCTCCATCAATTATCATTATCTCGAGCGATGTGGCCTGCCTATTGACACTTCAATTTGTTTACTAGCTATGTCGTAGATTGTGGTTCTTCGGCGAATATTTTCATCCCGGATTTTATCACGTTAAGAAACTCTGAGCATAGCTCTCTCCATTGCCCCCTGTGCGACTCTCAGTTTTCCAAAAGGCTAGAAGTTAAGGAAAGGACCACGTCTCAGTACCATATTATGTCATCACTGGCAGCACACACTGGTTAAAAACCCTTTTTTTACCCATATTACAAGTTCAAATATATTTAGAAAACTTTTTTCGTTTTCATAATATAATCCATATATAATTATATATTATTAAACGCCTCCAGCAGAAACGCAGAGGAACTAACAACGTTGTTGCTTCACTCAAGGAAAAAGTTTTCGAATAAATTTCAACCCAGCAATGTATTGAACAAAACGAAAACGAAAAACGTTTTCGCTTAATAAACATTAATCAATTTGAATGAAATTACTAGATTCTCGAGGATAATAATAATTCTATAGGCTGATTCAGTTATAAGTATTTTGTATTTAAATAGAATCGATTATGTATTTGGAAATAGTTTTTTTTGAGTATGATTTAATATGGACACAGCTTTTTTTTCACTTACGGCCATGATTAGGCACGCTAAAGCCATTAAGGCCATACCGCATTATCTTTCATATTATTTCACTGCCATAATGTTCTCCACATAGACCTATTTTTTTTCTTAAATCTATGGTCCTCCATGTAACTCCATGAATAATGCTAATAACACAGACATATGTCTGTGGCTAATAATGTACATAACAACCCTAAATTATAACTTCCTCGCATGGACGTTATAATAATCGCAACCCTTAGGTTTTATAACGTCCTTGCGATAGAGCCATAACTTCATAGAAAAAAAAAACTATAATTTGATAATGACAGTAAGTTAAACTGACATTGAAATTTTAAGCAATCAGTAGTGTTGGGCTGTAATGAAAAATGTGTGTACTGCCAGCATGTCGCGTTCTTACTCTACAATGTGACGACAAAATTTTATCGCAGTGTGCATGCTAGCAGGGCAGGGCAGGTGTGCCATCTTGTAAGTTGCAAGTACTAAATAGTATTTGAACACTGGAATAATTTTATGAAATCGGTCGTGCATGGTCCAATTCCTCGTGACGAACTAAACTAGTATCAAAAGCAAAAGCGGCAGTATTTTAGTCTCACTCTTTCTTCCCCAATAAGACCTTAGAATTTTAGTTAACTCTCGACTTGATACTGGCCTGCAATTTTATGAACCTAAGCATGACGTCATAAATGGCGTGGGTAAGTTAATATTATTACCCGCGCCTGCGTTCACACTTTCGCAGAATAGCGCGCTGCGAATAATGGGCTTCATTGAAAAATGCTACTCGCTGTTTACTAGACAAAATTTTCACATCACTACACGAAACTAACTTCTATCCGCGCGCGGCGGTGTCCAGTGTTGTGTTCTTGTGTAATCATTTCAAATCAATTTTTTTTATTACAAAATAATTTACCCACTACTGGGATCTGTGAATAATAACAATCGCAACTGGTAAGTTCATTTTGTTTTCCCATTCGGTTCGGTACCTATCCCATTCGGTACCTATTTGGCATAGGTACCTAATACTTTTAACTACGCAATCCATGTAGCCAAGGAAATTGTTTTTTGAGGCTCAGAGAAAATTTATTTGCATAAGTTTATTTATATGTCTTGCGGCGAATAAAAATTACAATTTATTTATTTATATAACATGGCGCGAAATTAAACTAGCAACTGTGTATGCTGAAATTAGGGATGAATTAAACTTTGTTAATTTTCTTTACCCTATTTTCTTTTTTTATTTACGAAACTAGTTGCATTCTTCTCAAATGAATAAAATCAGTTAAAACTATTTTTACATAGTAAGCACTCAGTACTAACCTATTTGTTTTTACTCCACCTCCAGACTCACGTAGGCGCTCTCTCCTCTCGAGAAAAATATTTTGTGAACCATAATTTGTGTGTCCACTTTTTCTTTTTGGAGTTCCTTATTTCAACGACGAACCCTTATAGAAATGTTGTTGGTCCGTGCGTCGCAGCCCAGTCTGTTTACAGAATCTTATCTTCAACAATTAAGGACATGAAATTTGATACCATGATAGTTGGCATAAGGCCTTCTTTTCCGACTAAGTATTAGAAATTTTGGTCATTCTAGTTTAAGTTTGTCTACTTCAATGGTTAGCTTAAAGTTATAAAAAGTGAATGTACCTATTATCTAGGAAACCCCAAAGACCGAAACACGATTAAGGACATTTCGCTCGAAAGAAGAAAAAAAACCCCTGATTTCCGCTTATTCCGTTTTTTTTGTGATTCCTTAAATACCCATTTATTAAACGATGTCTACGATATTTTATATACAAATTTCATTATTAACAATTAACACGTATTTTTTTGAAAAATATGAGAAAAACTTAAAAAAATAGAAGTACTACTCCATAAATCTCCATGAAGACTCCACTAAATGCGACATTATATTATATAAATATAAATCAGTACAGTACAGTATTATAAACAATATAATCAAGCCTTATGGTCATCTGTACTAGTAATAAGCGTTACATTAAAAGTGGGAAAGTCTCACCATAAATAGATCTTGAAAACTTATGTATTTTAAAGGTATCTCCCATATGTGAAGTGGGGCTGAAATTATTTGATTCGCAACACCCCTGCAGGGTATCATTGAATTTGGAATTTGGGATTTCAATAGGTGTATCATGTGTAAAATATGTCCAATTAAAATGCTTTACAAAGATATATCCTACCCCGTAATTTCTATAAAATTTAGATACTATTAACTTTTCACACTGGTACAGTGAGTGAGAGTCGCGGGCATCCAGTGGATGCAGATGGCAGCATGTCGTTCAGTGTGGAGGTTAAAGCGGGAGGCCTATGTTCAGCAGTGGACGTCTTCTGGCTGATGATGACGATGATGTACTCAAGTAATTTTACTTACATCAAATTAAAATCTGTAAGTAAGCACCTAATGGTGTATACCAGCAACCTTAAGAGCTAGCTTCCTAATTTTAGGTGTGTTTATCATCTTGTACACCACCACTTAACATACATCAGGTGAGATGTGGTCAAATATCTAGCCAGTTAACTATGAAAAAAATTAATCAATTTTTATCACTAAACATTATAGGCTAAAGCATGCAGTTTGTTAAAACTATAACTAACCTCAGTCCAAGCATTTATTTGGTCTGACAGATGCAATAACATTGTAAAAAAGTTGAATGAAAACCACAAAAAAGTGATCAGTATCACTTTCTCTATGTTTTTGAACGTAAGACTATAGCAGTGGTATATCAGGTACCCAATATGCTTCAGTAAATATTAAAAGAAAAATTGTTAACCTCCTACGCAGAAAGAGTTAAGTACGTGTTTTATGTGTGTATCTGTGTCTGTCCATGGCATCGTAGGTCCCAATCGACTGAATCAGCATTGTTTCTTTTTGTTGAAAGTTGTCTTGATCGAGAGAGTTCTTAGCTACAATTCAAGAACTAAAGAAGCTGTTTTAAGAATGTCAGCTCTTTTTAAATTTAAGTATACTTAATTGTATTCAACTTTTTAAAAATTATTTTTGCAGCTGTCAGAGCAAATAAATGCTTGGACCGAGTTTAAGTAGGTACTTATAAAATTACAGCTATAGAAAAGAGAAGAAAGAAAATACATTTATTTGATACTACTAAAAATACTTAAGGTCGATTCACACATATCAGTAATGCCACAGTTCCGACACAGTACCGGCACAGTGCGAAATATTCTTTCATACATTCTCTATGCATGCACTGAGAGCACTGTGTCGTTACTGACATTGACAAGGGGGGATGCGTTCATATAGAATGTATGAAAGAAAAAATTCTTTCATACATTCTATACCGCTGTGCCGGTACTGTGTCGGAACTGTGGCTTCACTGATATGTGTGAACAGGCTCGTCTTTCCCACTGGGCACTTGCCCAGGGCCGCGCAATAGATAGGGGCCCCTAGTCCCTGCCAGATCACCAAACGATAACCGATATTTATTACCAAAAAACATATTTCTTTTGAAAAAAAAACAAAGGATAATGACTGACTACAATACCTACTTGCTTATTAGCTACTCTACTCTCGCCCGAAAATAGTGCTCTGTTAGGCCCATTATCCTAATGCGACCAGGGTCTCCAATAGGTTAAAGATGGCCCTGTGTGTGAATCGACCTTTATATCTAAAGGACACAATCCGTAGCCTGTAGCCGACAAAAACTGTAGCCGAGCTAAATATTATGACTAACTTGTGAAACTGCTGTTGGTTGATATGTAAGTTATTATTAGTAAATAAATAAATTTTTGATTTCATTTGAATCACTGTGATATATGCAGTTATACATACATATTACTTGACTTACTACTTAATATCTGGAACAAGGTTTATAAGTTTCTCTCACAAGTTGATCTGTAGGTAAGCAACAAGTCATTATGTGTAGCATATACATCAATTATGTATGTGTTAGGGTGGCAATTCGGAGCCTAATATTCACACATCTTTTACCTGCCAAAACATTAACCAGCATTAAACATTATTACCAGCGCTGGTTAACAGCTGGTTATCATATCACCTTTGTCTTATAATAATACTAGTCGACCGCCCCGGCTTCGCACGGGTGTAAGCTCGGCCTTCGGCCTCGCTACTATGACCCGCTCCAGGAACACAAAATTTCATCAAAATCGGTCCAGCCGTTTTTAGAGTATCCTATGTCCGTCTCCTGGTTCTAAGCTACCTCCCCACCAATTTTCAGCCAAATCGGTTCAGCCGTTCTTGAGTTATAAATAGTGTAACTAACACAACTTTCTTTTATATATATAGATTTTTTTAACGTAGTTGGTCACAATTAAACTTTTTTCTTTATTTCTTTAAATATTATTCTTCTATACTTATGTATAAAAATCTCATATCATGGTGTTTGTGGTCACACTCCACCTATTAACTTTAACGGTTAACGGCTCAACCTATTTTTATGATTTTTTAAATGTATATTTGGTAGGTATGAGTGTAGGTCGTAAAGTATTTTTCACCATCATCATCATTACAATTATTCATCACCAAACGAGTGAAACCGCGGGGCGCTAGCTATACTTATACTTTTTGTTTTCACTTAATCAAGGACATATGCCATAAACCAGAAATAATTTTAAAAAAATTACCCGGACGCAATAACAGGTATTTAACGTGTTTTTTTTATATTTACCTAGCTGTACCCTGCCGTTTCACAAACGTGGATTGCTCCTTATATCAACAGCTATCGGTCAGTGAGAGTCCTGTCAAAATCGGTCCAGCCGTTATGGAGTTCATAGGCAACATATATACATACTGATACACTCATCGCCTTTTATATATATGAAGAACAAGACAATAGATTGCGTTTGACCGCCAACTCGCCATCTGATTTAAGCAATTGATGCGGTCTACGATCACTAAATGTAACTTGAGCATAAAATGTTAGAGCTACTTTTCTCTTGTTTTGATTGTTTTGTAAACGGCAACGGCACTAGACCGTAGGAGCCTGCCATCCAACAAATTTGACCATTGTAATAGTTTGAACAGTAAAATAAACTTGTGAACCACCACGGAAGCAGTTCCACGTCACATCAAAAGTACTAGGAAAGGGGATCCTGAGCAATAGCAAGACAACGCCAAATTGTCACTGCGCCGCCGCCGCTAGGTTGACAAGACAGAAAAGAGAAGGGAAAAATTCTCACTTCTGTGGTTGACAACATCTTAACTTGTAACGCCAAAACCATTTCATAATTACTACGATTGTTAAAAAGTATATAGCAACCTATTTTAATTATCGTAGTTTTCCATCAGAACTTTCCCTGAATCTTAAACTTTATGTCCATTTACAGGCTGAGTCGAGTTTGGCTGAGCCCACAGACAATTCTTTGCAGTGTTAATTTTATCTCCAGTTTTTTTTAAATCTTTATGTAAAGGTCGCCAATTCCGTCACTTTCAAAAAACACACTGGCCCGCCGCGTCGTCTTCGTCTACTTTCCTCAACAGTATCTGTTATAACACGTTATTAAATTCACAACTCTTTCTGTAGGTAGCACAATAAGGACTTGCCAACTTTGTTTGCTTGCTTGCGTACGCCAGATAGCCTAAGTTTCTATTCAATTCCTAAAGGTAGACACACTCCATAGGTAAGTGAAGGCTAGGCTAACCCGTAAAAGCCTAAAACAAGACAACTTGATTATCCATTAACCCGTCTAAGGCAAGAACCTTCAACCCCTGTTCTCTACTACTGTAAAAGCACCTACATAAGCCGCATCAAAAGCGGCTACGTATTATTACTAATATCCTCATCATATCCAATCACGCTTTTCACCAATTTACGTAATACCAGTAAGAAACCTCACTTGCCATTGAACCTAGCTGATAAGTCTGTAGAGGACGCCGTGACCTGCTTCTCAATCTCACCAGCAGTCCCCAGTTGTGTCTAGACGACCGTGGTGTGTGGACGTGTCAGTGTCACTATCTCCGGTTCGCGTTACATCTTTTTAAGGTATTACATTTTCCTCGTTTTCGTGTATTCATTAATTAATGGAATTTCCTTGAGGAAAATTTGTCTTATTAAGGTGTTAGACTGTTTTAGTGTGTATTAGTAATTAAATTCGTTCATAAACACGATACAAAAGTTTATAATAGTTGATCCTCATTATATGCAACGGAGACATTTATTTAAATGAACTTTAAGTGACTCCAATCATTTCAATGAGAAACTGCGACTGTCCTATAATTTTTTTTATTATATTTAGAAGACTATTATTAGCAATTGGGACTTATATTACATTGAAATGGCTAGAAATATTAAATCGTATATACTAATATATAAAGGCGAAAGTGTTCTTGTTTGTTTGTCCCTATTTTGCGCAGCAACAGAGCTGCAGATTGACGTGATTTTTGGCTTAAAGGTTTTTTGTTAGTTATGGGATTATTTTTGTCACGTATATGGAAAGTCCTCAAGTGTGCAACTTCAGCTGCAGAAAGAGAAATATGTAAAAGTAGAATTTAGATTATTTATTTACCTAAATTAAAAGCCCACTTCAGGATGTTTCTTTGAGTATTTATCAGAATCGGCAACGGAATTCGCTTCTACGAGTACTACTCTCTTTTCTATTATTCTTCAATTTCACAAGGTGTGTAAGTACAAAGGTTCATTAAAGTACTCTGACCTTTCTGATAACATATCTTACACGCCCAAATTTTTAAATTCCCTGTTATATATTTCAGCTATACATATGCGTAGGTTTCTTAATGCTCAAAGTCCACCAAACAACTTTTTAACACATGTTTTGTGATTTTGTCGGCTTATGTTTTGTAAGTGTAGGTTTGGCTGTATAGACGTGGAGTATGCTTTTTATTCGACAGAAGTCTGGTCTTTATAATATTTTAAAATCTAAAGATCATTGGAATGAGATCGCTCACACATCGTAAGCAGACGTTTTAAATCTAACTTAATTTAAACACTCTGGATTTACTCTACGACCACTCTGACCTCCTTGAACGTTATCTAGAGTATCGCGAATTAGTATATTTCCTCAGAGTTTTCGCTCTAACTTGGGATTCAATGCACCTTTGTCTAGAATGGTTTGGTAGAATGGTTTGGTTGTATAAATACTATGTCTAGACAATCGATATCGACATAATTATCAACCACATTATTAGTTTCAAGAAGTCTCTTGATATCTGTACAAGGAGTTTTCCCTATCTGAACAGTTAAAATTATTGTAATTAAATTATACACTTTCATCAGAGTTTATCGCATGTATTTTATATTATTTTAATTCCTGGCGTTACAAGCAGTTTGCATTGTCCGTGGTGGCGGTAAAATTATTCGTATTTATAATGTAATATATATTATATTACTTGACTTTTAATTTTGTTCATGTTCAGTAGTACCTATTTATGACTCGATTATGTTTATCGTCAGTGTTTCGCTCAATTTTGCATGCTTTCCTTCACCTGTAATTATGACATTTGACATTGAACTTTTTTAAACAATGTATTGATGTTATTATTATTATTTATTTTAACTTATTCACGGGTCTTGTCCGGACATTTGATAGCCATTGGTGGAGCCGAAGGCAACACCAAGAAGCTCTGTTGAATACAAAAATACCATTATGGAATGTGTAAAAAATGGAATATGAAACTATTGTACAGTATAGGATAAAAAGAAATTTGGGATATTGAGGTGAACAACTAGTGGATAGGAGAACAGATCTATAGGATGAGAAATGACACCTGCCTTATCCAGTCTCATCCCGGACATTTGCTGGGGATTGGTGGAGCCGAAGCGAATACCAAGAAGCCCTATTAAATATAAAAAATACAATTATAGAATGTGTATAAAATGGAACATGAAACTATTGTACAGTAATATGTTTAAAAAAAACTGGGCTATTGAGGTGAACAACTTGTGGATGGGATAACAGAGCTAATATTTATTATTACTATTACTTAATGAAGTTGGATTTGAATAAATAAATGATGGTTAAATGGTGTTCGAGTCCACAGTTGTTATCATTGTTGATACCCCTCTTCACTTATCTATGAGAGAGTCATGGTCAAATCGACAGTATCGACATTGATTAATATTGATGATAATGAAAACCAACTCGACAATAAAGGACTTTCAAAGGAAATTGCTAGTGGCTAAAACTCGCCACCTCGCCAGCAATAACATTCTATACTTCTTTGCTGGCGTCTATTCGAGTAGCTCGGAAAGGTTGACTGCTCTTTCTTTTTAATGTATGTTCACTGATATCTCCGCCAACTGTTGACTTCTTTTGTTCGGTAGGGCATAATTCCAATTTGGTCGCATTGTCACGCAAGTCAGGATCTCGGAAATCGAGGGCAACTCTCAAATTTTACAGGCATTTATTACGTTTTTCGTATATTTTCTAAAGTTGTTCAAGTATTTGCGTTTGATAATCATCATCACTGATGGTGAAGGATACAACTTCTTAACGGTTAGGAGTTGAAAAAAAATTATACGTAAATATGGACGGATAGTTGTATTCTTTCAGGCGGAAGGCTTCAAAAAGGCGGAGGTTCTATGTTAAGCCGGTTTTTAATGTGATGAAAATAAATTACGGTTTAAGATTTTTATTTCCTCAAAAGAATTCATAAATGCATTTATTGAGAAAATACAGTAAGTTATAATAGTTAAATATAATAGCGCTATTGAGCGTAGTTTACAGGGATATGCCAATAATAAATTAACTAACAACATTAAAATATGCGTTAACATTACAGTAAAAAGTAAAACTTAGAGGGTAGGTTTATAAAATTTTGCAGAGTATGTCTATGAATGCAAGCGGGCCGTGCCGCGCATTGTTTAGACCGCCGTCTGACCAACAGGAGGGAAGGGGAAAATTTTCTCTCAGGCGGCGGTCCGTGGTACGTACGTCTGTTACGGCTTTAAGGCCTATGCCATAGTACGAAAAACAATTTATCATGGTTATGGCTATAGTTGTTATCGTTGTTGATAGCCTCTTCACTTATCTATGAGAGTCATGGACAAATCGAAGTATCGACACCCTGATTAATGTTGTTAGCTGACAACCTCTCATGGCAGCTTACAACTTACTTAACTTTTTGTTCCATGATTTTTTACAAAAAGCTTTTTTTATGCCATAAGTGGCAAACAAGCTGACTAGCCGCCTGATAGCGTCACCGTCGCCTATGGATACGTGCAACAATAGGGGCATCACAGATACGTTGCTGACCCCTTAAAACCTAATAACAGCCCTTTTGAAGTACCCTGTATTATAGTTACTCGGAAATACCGCAGAATGGAGCTCATTCCACAGATGTGAGGCAAAAACGAACGCGTAAAACGCACAGTGTCCGATCTACGATAGGTATGTGGATGAATTTTCAGGCGGTGGCGGCTGGTGCGATAATAAAACCGCGATGCCGGCATCAGATCGAACAGTTCATCAGAACATTCCCCGTTGTAAAGGTGTTCTGTGCTTCCCGGCTCTGGGTATTCAGTGAGCTTGACAATTCTGACAGCTCTAAGCCGTAATGTAATGCATCAAGTGGCTCAAGCTGATACTGGAAGCCAAATATGGGAACAGTCATAGAAAAATTTTAGGTCTGTGGGAGCAGTACAGTGTCAAAAGTCACAAACCTTGCTTGCGAGACCAGAATGCGTGTAATGATACGTGCATTTCTTCTCTGATTGCGCAAGTTAGATTCGCCGTGTGCAAGATACATTAACCTTAATGAAGGCCAACACTATACAATAGGGATCCTGTAGTAATTTTTTTTCATGCCGTTGGTCTTGAGATCTTCTATACCTAAGTAGGTATCTAAGTATGTAATCAAATTACATTAAAAACCGGTATAATGTTTATGAGAGTTCGTTAATCTCATATTAGCATAATATCAACACGGTCGCGGGTTCAGTGGCCGACATTGGCACTCATTGAGGCAACGTCGATATTTCGGCGTTTACTTCACCACTAATAACAGTTAAAACATAATTTCGTCAGATTTGTTCACTAAGTAATTTTACGGTTCTGTGGCTGTACTTTTTAATTTTGATTTATTTTTAATTTATAATTGCTGTATTTGGTTCTCCTAAGCGCACGCGTAAAATTAAATGTAGGCAAATCTTTTTCGGGACCCCAAGATTAACGACCAAGTCGAGTTTGTCAATAATCGACCGATAAAATCTATCAATAACTTAAATAATCTAAATATAGATTTTGTGTTTGTTCTATGTCTGGGTGTTAATATCTATTTAATTATGTATTTAAAATATATATCGTACAGTCTCTTGCAGCTTTGCTTAAGTTGGGGTCAGGTGACAGTGTGTGCAAAAATGTCCCCGATATTTTTATTAGGTACTAGCCGTCCGCCCCGGCTTCGCACGAGTGTAAGCTCGGCCTTCGGCCTCGCTACAAAATATAATATAGCTTATGTCACCCGGGGATAGTGTAGCTTCCCAACAGTGAAAGAATTTTTCAAATCGGTTCAGTAGTTTCGGAGCCTATTCATTACAAACATACAAACATACAAAAATAGGTACAAATCTTTCCTCTTTTACAAATCTTTCCTCTTTATAATATTAGTGTAGATATACTTCATTTTTAAAATATAATTAAATAGAATAGATATACGTTTTGCCACCAACTAAAATCACAAACCAGGTACTATTATGCTTTTATCTCATCATCATCATTTAAGCCTAACATGTTCCAAAAATTATTGAAAGATTTCAAAAGAAAAATATAACATTTCTTTGAAATTAACACTTTCTACAGACTAAATGAATTTATGAAATCAGGTATAAATGAATTCTCATTCTTATTTGATTACAATGTTATAGTTGACATTAATGCATTAACTACTTACTTATAGCTATTTTTTAATGACATTATTATTAGGATAAAAAAAATGTCCTAATGAAATTAAATTGTTCAATTTTTTTTTATGATTCTGAGTGAAGAGACGACCGAAGTCGCTCGCCTGATGGCTCTTCAAACTTGCCCATAACAGCTCAACGCCACTCAGAATTTTGAACTTCAACAGTTCAAAACCCTGGATGGCAATGCACTGCGCTCATCACCCCGAGATATTATAAGATGTCAAATCTCTGTGTGCCTTGTAATTTCGCTGGAAACATTGCCCTTAAATCCGGAACACAGTAGTGTTTGCACACTATTGCTTGGCGGTTGAATAACTGGCAAAGGTGTGGTACTTCCCCAGGCGGACCCCTGCAAAAGAGTCCTACCACTACAAAAATCTATTATCTTTTATGCTGGATTGTTGTTAAATGAATTGCATAATGTAACAATTTAGTTATAAGGCCAATAAATAACTCTATTCTATAAATACTTCTTATAGTAGCTAAACTAATATTCTAAAAGAAGGCTGTCCTAGAACAACCGCTATTATAATTCCAAAGCCAAACAAGTTCTTATCAAACATATTACAACGACATAAGAAATTCACTATGTTGTTTTCTCACAGAATATAAAAGACCAGATGGATAAAGAGCTAATAGTAATAGGAAAATCACCACACGTAATAAGTGCATCACATTAAAAACCGACTTCAAAATTAGTAAATACGCAATTCGTTTACTTGGATGACATGTTTTTTTCCCAGTTATTTTGATTTAACAACTAAACCTATTTTGATGAAATGTACATGGGGCCACCTTTGAAGTATAGCGTACCAAACAAAAATAAAATCAATTCATAATTGGCGGAGAAATCGGTGCACATACATAAAAATAAAAATTGGCCAAGAGCGTGTCGAGACACGCATATGTTAGGGTTCCGTAATCAAAGCCAAATAATTGTAGTCATTGTTCAGAAAATTATGGTTATAGAAAAATTCGAACGAACGAAGCTCTGCGGACTTAGCAAAATTTCAGAGATGTACCATCCCGACATAGCATATACTTTTTATGGTTTAAACATAGGGAAAACTGATTGAGAAACATTATTTGTTAAGACCATTTTACAAAAAGGTCAATGACCTATGAGCTAGAACGCTTTGAATTTATTACAGTTTTATCGCTGTTACTCGAAAACTCATCATCAGATAATGTTTGAAATAATTTTGAATGAAGGTTTTAAAATGACCTATCTCTATTGTAAGACTCAAGTTTCTATGTCTTATAGTTTAGAAATGCAGGGGGGGGGGACCAACTTTTTGTCACTTTGGCGGGTCATATTTCGCAAAGTATAGACTATAAAAAAGTGATGTATAAAACATTACTTTTATTTTAAAAGATCTTTTCAACGATACCCCACACGAATAGTTGGAGTGAAGAAAAAAAATTCATCCCCATTTCACATGTACCAGAGCCACCCCTAAAATGCAATATTATACATTTTTTATATTTTTTAAATTGAGATCTATATTACAACTGTTATTACGCAAAGTTTCATTCGCTTATCTTAATAATTATAGAAGTTAGAAGGTTTTAAAAAATTCGGATGGACGGACAGACAGACAGACAGACGGACGGACAGAACGAATTTATAAGGGTTCTACGGAACCCTAAAAATAGAACATAGAACCTTCGCCATTTTTTGAACTCGGTAATGAACAGAAATTTGTCACCGGCTCACACTTGGCCATTATTTATTGTTCCCGTACTGTGTGTACTATAATCATGCCAAGTTTAACGCTTGTACGTATTATCGTTTTTACATTAGAGCAATTACAAAAATACGCAAAAAAATACGTTTGTTGTATGCCCACTCTTTTGTTTTAACTTTTTTATTATATCTTAGTTAGTTAGTTAGTAATCTGGTAGGTGTTTAAATTGTATAATTATGTAATATTATTGTCTACCGTTAGTGTAATTAGTGTTTAACTGTTCTAATTGAATAAATACAAATAAGTTAATCCGCCGTAACATTACATATTCTGTGAAAATTTCAACTGGCTATTTATTACGGTTATAAAGATACAGAAGTTTAAAGGTAGGGCGGTCGGATGAACAGACAGTGTAGGCTCAGTAATAGGGTCCCGTTTTTACCCTATGGGTACGGACGGAACTCTAAAAACTAAAAAGTTTCTAGCTCAAATTTCTTTGAACTATCTATAGGCAAGGAAGGCCTATAAATAGTAAAACGATCACTAATTTCAGGCAATGTGCTAAAAATGCGTGCGCGTTGCCTTGCTGGATTGCTAGGCTAACTTTCTGATCAAAGTACAAGCTAGCACGTCACGTAAAGAATCTTTCAGTTTCCCCGACCAATTATAGTTAGTTTAGTTTTTTAAGTTTTGTGTTTCGTTTATAGGTAGTTGAATTATTTTTGTAACATTAAAATGTTTATAACATTTGAAGGCTTGAAAAATGACAACCAAGTTATAAGCTTATAAGTGCTGATATTACTTGCGCGTTATAGAAATTTTGAGTCTAACATTTTCAATTCAGCCGATTTATAGTCAGTGAAACTACTGCACGATGAATAAGTATTTACATCAGAAACAATCAGAATCCATTGTTATGGCTTCCTTCGATTGTCGCTGGCTCCAAAGTAATCTATGACCGCTATGTCTTCTTGAGAATCTTTTGTTGTCATATTAGGTATATACATAAAGAATAAGTCAAAAAATCTATGTGAATTATATCGGTTGTGTTTTGGTGACATGATAATATTAAGCCTGAAGGGATAATCGAGTCTTATGACAAGTTTTGTATTTATTAAAAACTAGCTACAGTAAAACAGGAAAATACCAAGAAAATTTCTGTGCAATCTCAATACTATCAACATGTTTACAATACTCATGGTTTGATAGTTTGCTTATCGCCAAGACGTCAGTGAGGTCGAATATCGTCAGCTCTTGCCAAATATTTTCCATCGATTTACATAAAAGCCATATGATTGATAACCAGGGGGCCTTACATCAGCAGCCATTAAATGTCCACTACTGAACAAAGGCCTCCTTCTTAGAGAAGGGTGTTGCCATAATCCCCACGCTTGGCAGGCGGCTTGGGCAGTACGTTCACCGTGTACTAATAGGACGCCGCTGCCCATCCTCCGGTGGTTCTGGTCGCAGTTTTAGGACATACCCGGGTCCAGATAAGACTTGAATGACTCCAGATAAGAAGCAACATATTATTTATTTTGTCATTGTCACCATGGATTTAATCACGGCTTGTCTTATCAAGGGCCAGGGGCCTTATGCCCAACTCTAAATGCGGGCCCGAATAGGTGCAGCTTGCAAAATCACGCGAACGCGAACTGTAACGCGGCGAGATACGGTTTGCGGTCGCGAGATTTTCGAGGGGTTTAGATTTGGGCGTAACGCCCCTGGCCTTTGATAAGACAAGCCGTGATTAAATCCATGGTGACAATGACAAAATAAATAATATGTTGCTTCTTATCTGGAGTCATTGTGCTGGTGGTGGCTTTAGACGTAATTACTTTGTGGTCTACAAATATTGGTCTCGCGTCTGGGTGTTTTTACCCGACGATTCAAAAGAAAAAAGGAGAGTATTGAGTTTACCGTGAATGTACGTTTGTATGTTCCCACTTACAGCATAAACGCCTTAACCAATTTCGATAGAGGTTTTCAAAATTATAGGCTTGCGTTTGACCGCCAACATGCCTGATGTGAAGTGATGATGCGGTCTATGATGGAGCACGCTTGCCTAGAAGAAACAAATTCACTCGCGATTTGAAGACACCCAGATTGTAACTATCGGGGAACATCCATTCAGGCAGCGAATTCCACATACTAGTAGTTCCATAGCTAACAACACTCGAACAAGTCACATTTCAAACAACAAAAAACCCAACACACAAGTTTTTCACACTCTAAAATCGTCACGATGAACACACTACATTATTCTTGCTTGCCGGTACGACATGCTTTCACCATTGGTAAGAGAAAATGCTTTCTGACTGCCCCAGTGAGTCATACATATATATAATGGCGTATATTATAATGACCTGCTATGTCCCATTTTTAACAGACTTCCAAAAAGGATGAGGTTATCAATTTGACTGTTTTTTTTTGTTACCTCGTAACTTTCGACTGTGTGAACCGATTATGATGATTCTTATTTATTTGAAGGAAGGTGCTTCCCGTGTGGTCCCATTACAATTTGGTTCAGTTCAGTTTGGATTTTTATGAAGTCGGTTTTTTATATTGATCATCATCCAAGTATCTACTAGACATCTGAAATACATAGGTTCGGGTGGGATATAGGTTATCTTAATATCTCCATGACTGGAATCACGTCTCATACGTTCTCATACTTCCTATCTGAGGCAGGTTACCTCGACTGCTCGCACCCGACGATGCGTTCCCATAACACTTTGAACTCGGGTTTTCTATGAGCGATTAGAACGAATTTGGAAAATGTCCAAGTCACGTATTCAGTTTCTGCCTTAACAAGACAAGAGTCAATCACAAGGCTACATTCTTCTGAGCGCATTGCCTCCATCGACATTTAACGAGATAATCTCCTATTTACCGCACCAGTGAAATAGTTAACTTTTTAATAGTTTAATTTAAATTCCTATATTAGATTAGGTAGAAAATGCTTATAGTTATATGATTATTTACGTGATGTTTACCGTGGTAAGGTTGTGGAAAGAGCTCCCGATATTTCCGAGGCGTGAGAGAGCTCTAAGTTTGTGCTTATACTCTTTTGAAAGCGGTTTACATGTTTACATATTCAAGGTTATGGTATCGTAAAGCTAGGGCATTGGCCACGGTGCATTTCGGGCGCGCACGCTTTATTAGCAAACACGAAATACTTGTCTAATAGTTTTTTTTGTGTAAGTACTCTAAAACGAAGATAAACCCAGTTGTTGGGTCCACATTTTTAACTTTTTGTTAATTTTGAGGGTCAAATTGTACGAAGTAGAGCATGGGCAGATTGGGCAGGTATAAAATTTCTGTCCATATTATAACAATATAACATAACACAACTATAAGTATATTATAACATAACTATAAGTATTCCTCTTGTTTTGTTACATTAAGTATTTCTTTAACAATCTCATTTTCAATGTTTATTAATTCATTATCAGCCTATCATGATTCCACTGCTGGGGACACAGTCCTTCTCTCAGAGAGAGGATGGGCTAGAATCCACTATGCTGGCCCCAGTGTATGATGCCCAGTGCGGAAGCACGGTTGAATGGTGCATTTAGGTAACTGCGCCGAAATATCGGGAGCTCCTTCAAAAACCTTACCACGGTAAATATCCCATAAATAATCATATAACTGTAGTGAACAACCGTGATAGTTTAAAACGGTGAAATGTTATAGTTTCTCATACAATTACTCTGTACAAGCATTGAAGTTGAACTTATATTGATATTTTACCTAAATCTTTTACAGCTTTAGCCCGTGGTTTAGGTGGCGTAAACAATCCAGGGTTACGCATAAACCCTGTACTAAACCGAAAGGAGGTCATTGTACTCATCATTATGAACAACTTTTACGGGACCAACCCTGAAATAGGTAGCAAAAAATATATCAGCTGTTCCATACATTTTGTCGAGTGTCAATGACCGTTTTCTATGGGACAGCTGATCCTCATAGTAAAAGTTCATAATGATGAGTCCAATGACCTCCTTTCGGCTTATTACGTCTATATGCGTAACCCTATATAGCTAGTTCAATTATCAAAGAGATGATAACCGGCTTCATAATTTAACAAATATTTAGTGAGCTCATTATCACTCTCCAAACGGAATTTTTAAAGCTGATGAAACTAGATTGTACTGAAGTCGAAATAATGTTTTTGTTTAATATCCAGTTCAAAACATTTTTGTAGTAGCATTTGTTTCGGATGATTTTGACATAATTTCGTCATATTGTTATCAGGAACATAGTTATGAAATACTGGTTTTGTGTACTTTTACACGTGCCATTTTTCTTGTGGGTTTACGGAACCTTTTACGGTTACGCATATAAACTATACTTTGGATGGGTGTCTTTATTAACTAAACAAAATACAAGTCAAGTACTTAATCTATTTATATAATGAAAAACGTAGATATAAAAAATCTGTATTTAAGAGATAGTTGCGAGATATCAAAAAAAAAAACACAGGGTGCTTAAAATAAGCAGCTGAACACGTTAAGACAGTTTTACAATTTTTGTCTGTTTGTTTGTTTGTTCACGCATTTCTCCTAAACCACTGGACGGATTTAAATGCGGTTTTCACGATTTACCAGATTGAAGTATTGGCTATGTTATTTTGCGCAAGGGCCGGATTATGGGAGGATAAAAGGGATGAAAGTTTAAAAAAGGGTTGGAAAAGGGTTATATAAAAAATCTACGCGTACGAAGTTGCGGGCAACAGCACTGGCGCTAAAATAAATTACTTACTGACATAATTATCAATAAATTATGACTTAATTATCAATAAATTATGACTTAATTATCAATAAATTATGACTTAATTATCAATAAATTATGACTTAAATATCAATAAAAAACCGACTCGAAAATTAGTAAACACGCAATTTCGTTTATTTGGATGACAATGTTTTCAAGTTATTTTAACTAAAAAAAAACAAACTAATAAACCGATTTTGATGAAATTTCTATGGGACCAATCTGAAAGTATATCCTGTCAATAAAATGAGACCTCCCTTTAATTAAGCGTGATCCACCGTAGGCCGCATCATCGCTTAACATCAGGCGAGTTGGCGGCCAAGCGCAAGCCTATTCTACAATTAAAAAAAATATAATATTTGACTTTTGGATTTTATTATTATTTCTTAGTTAATCCACCATAACATTACATATTCGGTGAATATTTCAACTGGCTATCTATAACGGTTCGAAAGATACAGCCGTTAAAAGGTAGGACAGACAAACAGACAGCGTAAGCTCAGTAATAGGGTTAGCCCTGGTGCCGGGGCAATAGAATACGGCACCGGTACCCCCTGCCTGTAGTAAGAGCCTACTAAAAGGGGACCTATGGGTTCGGGATGGTCAAAGTTGGGGCTCCATCCTGACCATCCATTCAATCGAGCCCAGGGAGAGCACGTTGTGTGACCAACGTTGTCGCGAGTGGAGGGACTGAGACAACACGCAGTTGTCTCGGGAGGAGCCATAGCGCAATGCTAAGGGCTCCGGTGCGTTCCTCTGGAAATCCCGGAGCCCTCTTGTCAAGTACAAAGGCTGGTTTTAGTGGGTATATGTTAATACCACATAACCCGGCTGCACCCCAATGCAGCCAGGTATCTTTGAAAGATTTCCCCCTCGAAAAAAAAGGCTCAGTAATAGGGTACCGTTTTTACCCTTTGGGTATGGAACTCTAATAACAATTGCACATGTTTTTTTGAGCGTACCTACAAAAAACATGTGCACAGACAAATAAATTGAGCTTGTTTATACAACTAAACTCATGATACTAATCGATGCATAGAGTATATAATATAGGTAGAGGTGACTTCCAATGTCATTTAAGACGTCTCGGTTATTTGCCTAGCGAACAGAATGTAGCTTATTTGCGTGATTTGTTTCACCAATTGAGTTTTTTTTAGCCATAAACTGCAATACAAATTACATTTTATCGCCATGCTTCTAAAAATCTACATATTGTTGTATTTCTTAACCGACTTCAAAGAAGGAGGACGGTTCTATGTTCCACTGTATTTTTTTATGTATGTTCAACGATTTTGTTGACCGGTTTAAAAAAAATCTTTTGTTCGGTAAGGTATACTTCCAATTTAGTCCCATTCCAGGTCAGGATCTGATAATGGGATTCCAGGGAAATCGAAGGCAACCCTCAAATTTTATAGGCACTTATACCGTTTTTCGTAGTTCAAAAGTTGCTCGCTACTGTTCGGGAAATCGTTTTAAAAATTGTTTCGCTTTTAATGATAGCTGTAAACAATACCCATCTAGACAATTGCATCGATTGTGTTGCAACACTAGCTAAACCAAACAAATTTGACAGCTCAAAATTAGTTTCGATTAGAAAATGATATGACAGAATTGACGTCAGTGTCTATGTTTCTTTGCTTGTTCTTTACTCTAACGAATTTGACACTATATTAATTCTGTTTAACATAAGAATACTAATCTATATATATATACATAGTAGCTTTACCTAGTCTGTGTATCTACACTATAATATTATAAAACGGAAAGATTTCTATTTTTGGATGTTTGTAACGAAATAACTCAAAAACTACCAGAACGATTTTACAAATTCTTTCACCATTAGCATGCTAACAGAGTTAGTACAGAGTACAGTGTACATAGGCTATAATTATTACTAGAAAAAAACTCTACCCTTGCGAACTCGGACAGTAATAGTAAAACATATACCGGCTAGTAAAACATATTTTCTACAGAAGAGCCCATATTGTAGATAGAGGAAAAGAAAGAACTTTTCATTTGTCCATGAAATAGGGCTCTGGGTTCTAAGCTGTAGGGACTTATACCCTTAGGTACTAATTTTGTGCTTGTGCGAAAAAGACAGGGTACGGAGAAACTATTCCTTGATTATTCTACGTGTATAGAACCTAGTAGAGCCTGTAGTATCTCTACTATAGCCTAGTAGATACTAGTATTGCCCCAAAACCAGACCATAATCATTGTCTGTCTTAATATAGTAGGCTATAAATTGTCTATTGAGGCACTAATTGTTATTATCTTCCTTGTTACAGATTGCAAACCGAAAAAGCCGAAACACGAAACGAAACCACAAGTCTAGTCAAACGACTCGAAAATAATCCTTACAATCATTATTTACAATGAAATAACTTACTGTGTTACTTATTTTTATTTATAGTTTATTTGTTTAATAAGCTCTTACTTATTTTTGTAAGTTTTTGTAAGTGTAAGTGTTAAAATGCAGATTTTGAAAGCGCGTTTCGCTTTGAGAGCGTCCGCATCACAATTCCAAGCATGGAGTGCCACGAAATGCCGCACAGCTTCTACGGTAAGTTATTTTTATGCTTTAAATAGTAGACAACCAAGCCAGAGTCCGTCTCACGAGAGAAGTTCCGCGGCAATCAGTGGAACTACTATCCATCATCTTCATCAGCCAGAAGACGTCTACTGCTGAACATAGGCCTACCCCTTAGAACTCCACACTGATCGACAGTCTGCCATCTGCATCCAGGTGATGCCCGCGACTCTCACGATGTCGGTCCATCTAGCTAGTGGGAGGCTGGGAGGCCTACCTATGTTGCGTCTTCCGGTTCGTGTCTCCACTTTTTCTCCATCGGTTATCGGTTCTTCAAGCTATGTGGCCTGCCCATTGCCACTTCAACTTGCAAATTTTAATAGCTATATGTTCGCCGAATATCCTTGTTCCGGATCCTATAGTGAAAATAACTACGAGCATAACTCTCCATTGCCCCGCTGTGCGTCAATTGTTCCAAAGGGCCAGCAGTTACAGATCACGTATAAATACTACTATTAATGTATATTAATTTCATTTAAGAAAAGAAAAAACAAATTCGGCCTAAAATGGTTACTAATTGCATTTTTATGGAGTCTAAAACAGTAGAGGTTTGCAACATTCCGTCGTAGCGCCGCCACGTATGCGAGATTTCTTTCGTAAAACGGACGCTGACAAGGGACCGCCTGATGGTATGCGATGAAAAATTGAGACACTTGGACACGAACGATAAGGAGCCTTACGGCTACCTGTTTTAAGCGATTCTGTTTAGGTGATGAGAACATTTGCGCGACTGCATATCGTATCTCGCGGCGCGAGTTCACATTTGCGTGATTTTCCGCACTGTGCTTTTTCAGCGCTAATTCGAGCCCGTGTTAAGGGTTAGCTGTAGGTAGTGATATCTTATTTAAAGACTCTTGATGTCTTGTCTAAATGTCTTTGCCTAACCCTTTCAATACCTACAAGTGGAATGGCCAAGTTGGTCATATCGATTTCTTACCTACAAGTCATAATCGAATTGCGGTCATAAATTACGTCAACTTAATCATACGAATGAATGTGATTGTGGGTGCGTTCTTTCCAAAACAGTCAGGTCAATGCTGCCTCTACGTAGGTACTTTGATACCACAGTTAATATTGGTAATGAGAAAGTTTGTACGAAGTATGTTTGTTACTTCTTCATGCACGCTTCAGCACGGGTCGTTGAGAAATTGTCTTTCCACCGTTTTTATCCCGCAAGAAAGAGACAAAAATATCCATATTCTAGCTTTGTCGCATCTACGCGTGGATAAAAACGATGGAAAGACAATCTGTCCACGGCCCGTGCTAGGCCTGCTGAAATGGCAGAATGGATTGGAAACAGCTTATGCTCTGGATATAGACTACTTTTTTCTCCCGAAATTTTTAACTGTTTCTGTAGGATAATACCTAATTATGTATTTAAAAAACATTGTTAAATATGCACTTTTGTTTAACACTGTTTAAAAGAGTGGGGTCCGGAAGCCGATAGTACTCATCATCATGATCCACTTTTACTGTAGGACTTTCGAAAAATGTATATTTTTGATCGAAGTGTGTAAGTCTAACTATACCCTTCGCTATGATATCGGTGCGGCGGCGGCGCTTATAATAATACGATTTGCGACGACAATAAGAACGAAAGGATTTAATGTAGTTCCCTAATCTGAACACGATTTTTTTTATTTAATATTTGCATACCGTACCTCATCAGCCAGAAGACCTTCACTGCTGAACATAGGCCTCCCTCTTTAACTTCCACACTGAACGACATCCTGCCATTTGCATCCACTGGAAGCCCGCGACTCTCACAATGTCGTCGGTCTATCTACTGGCAAGCCTACTTACGCTGCACCTTCCGGTTCGTGGTCTCCACTCGAGAACCTTTCTTCCTCATCGGTTATCGGTTCTTCGAGCGACCTTTCGTACTGTATTATACCGTACCTATCTACAATTTTTTTATCAAGAGGTATTTTTAATGACTTGGCTTTACATTGAATTATTACAAGTACAAGATAATACTCGAAGGAACGTGTAGGTATAATGATGGATCATGGTTTTGTTTTTATTTTGATGATAGAGTGTTATTTATTATTTTTATGATAAAGGAAATAAATACTTAGCTACGGTGCGCGTTATTTTTAATGTGCAACTCTAGGGCAGTTTGGAGTCCGGAATCGAGGTTCCAACTACTTATGTGCGATGAAGAGTAGTTTGAAGGATTGAGGCTTCGAAGAATCACTTGTGATAGCATGTATGTCCTGTGAACGTTAGGAAGACGAGGTTTTGAACGATAACTCGAGATGTATTTGGATAACGTCATACTTATGACCAAATCACATGAAAAACTGTTAAGTTGTTGCGAAAAAATTGCAGGAATCAATGTGTGTCAATGAGTAGGTCAGTGCCAAAATTCGTAGTCTGAATTTGTAGTCTGTCTGTCCTGAGCGTTTAAAAAAAAAAACATTTATAGGCTTGCGTTTGACCGCCAACTAATTTTTTACAGAAATTGAAATTTCTATGAGTAGAACGTATTGTTCGTTGCTTTTTTAAACAAAAAATTTAAGAGGCCTCTTTTTTATATATTTACTAGCCGACCGTCCCGGCTTCGCACGGTTGTAAGCTCCGTCTTCGGCCTCGCTACAAAATATAATATAGCCTATGTCACCCGGGGATAGTGTAGCTTCCTAACAGTGAAAGAATTTTTCAATTCGGTTCAGTAGTTTCGGATCTTATTTAATGCAAACAAACAAACAATCAAATCTTTCCTCTTTATAATATTAGTATAGATGTAAACCAATATTTAAACCTTAAGTAATTCATGTTTTACACTGGGTTTTATTTACCTTACCGCAGCAACTAGGCAACTGAGACCTTATGACTACCTGTTATAAACGATTCAGTTTAGGTGCTTGCGCGTAAAGTTGGGCGACCGCAAACCGTATCTCTGCGCGTGAAGGTTCACGTTCGTGTGTATTTCCAAACTGCGCTGTTTCGGGCCTGCATTAATAGTTAGCCGTAAGGCACCTGGGATGGCACACTACCTCCACTCGGTCCTTCCTTAATGCCACCAACCAGCTCATTACGTTATCCCGCGCACTTTGCCCACAAGACCGCAGATAAAAGCTAATAACCGTTAAGTAGGACAGATAACAATATTACCTTATGATGTTCACGCAACAGTCGCTGTGTTATAGCGATTTGATAACGCGATAACCGATAAGGAGTGAAGTTTGTTTATTGTTTTTATGATAACAAGGAACATGCACAAATATCGACAAGACATAAATAAGACAAGCGATTGTCGCTTGAATTGAGAATTTTGTCATATTCATCCGCTAAGGGGGTAAAATGGGGTGAAATTTGGGCAATGTTTTTATGAAAAACATATTTGTGTATATATTGTAATCTTTGCCAAATCAACAAAAGAAATAATTAAACACGTGTTTCAGTATTTTTTGGAAATCATCCCCTAAGGGGAAGAAATGGGGTGATCATGTTTTTATGTAAAAATAAATGTTTTTGATGCTATGACAATCAAATTGCGCATATACTAAGCCAAATAAAATATTTAATATGCAGATCAGTTTAGACCAGGTACGATGACAGAAAGTAAACAGAGAGGGTAACGCATTCCTTTCCGTGCATGGTTGCCTGGAAGAGATTGTTTTAAGCGACAAGGCCGCCTGTTAAAAGCCTAGATAATTACTGTAATAATTTATAATGTTATCCTTGTTTTTGTGATTTTTAATAAAGAGTAATTGTATTGTAACGCTCGCTTAAAGTGTTTCCCGACCTAAGAGTAAATATATAATCTATACTAATATTATAAAGAGGAAAGATTTGATTGTTTGTTTGTTTGTTTGCATTGAATAGGATCCGAAACTACTGAACCGATTTGAAAAATTCTTTCACTGTTGGGAAGCTGCACTATCCCCGGGTGACATAGGCTATATTATATTTTGTAGCGAGGCCGAAGGCCGAGCTTACACCCGTGCGAAGCCGGGACGGTCGGCTAGTTTTAAATAACGTTGCATTTGTAATAACCCTCTCCCACTCTGTCAAGAATATCCTGGCTACGCCCTTGTGTATCGTTTTAGCTCAGGCTTGTCTTTGACTAATTTTACTCATTTTTAGCACCTGCAAATTGTAAATTTTTCTGCAAATGCCGTTGTCTAAATCTAAAATACCATCAATGAAATAAAGTATCTGTTCATGTTCTTTTCAGGAGTCCAAAGTAGAATACAAGCCAATCCGAAGCGTGCTCGTCGCGAACCGCGGCGAGATCGCGATCCGTGTTTTCCGAGCATGCACCGAGCTCGGCATCCGGTCCGTCGCCATCTACAGCGAGCAGGATAAACTGCAGATGCACAGGTAACAAACTGTATATGCACAGGCAAAAAGCTGCAAATGCATAGGTAACAAGCTGCATTTACACAGGTCAAAAAGACTGCGTTTTTCTCACAGAATATAGCTGTAATTCAGACCGTAGGGTTATACTTATAATATAATCAGACAAACACTATTAAAGAGGAATGTTCTTTACAGAAAATATCGCTAGAAAACTCAGGCCAACAGGGCTAGCATACGCACCACGACAAAATCTTGTCGTCACTGTGTCGAGCAAGAACGAGACAAGGTGCCTACGGTTTCATATACGCCTGTCTCGCTTTGGCACGATAAAATGAGGCGACAAAATTGTGTCGCGGCGCGCATGCTAGCCTGGCTGTATTGCTTTTCGTATGTTTTCTCTTCAATGAATTTACTTTACAGACAAAAAGCGGACGAATCATACCTAGTCGGTAAAGGCCTGACGCCAGTGGAAGCATATCTGAGTATACCCGAGATTATCCGCGTGGCTAAAGAGAACGACGTTGATGCTGTACATCCCGGATATGGATTACTCTCTGAAAGGTATGCACTTTATTTATCAACCGACTTCCAAAAAGGTGGTTCTCAATTTGACTGGTTTTTGTTAAATATGTTTGTTACCTCAGAACTTTCGACTGGGTGAACCGATTTTGATGATTATTTTTCTTTATTTGAAAGCTGGTGCTTATAGTGATATAGTAGGATTTCATATGTTCATCATCATCATTATCAGCCTATGATGTTCCCACTGCCGGAGGGAACACGATTGGCTGATAGGAGGAGGATTTTGATGAAATTTATATGAGACCACCTCTGAAGTATGGCCTCAGCATCATCATCATCAGCCAGAAGACGTCCACTGCTGAACATAGGCCTCCCTCTAACCTCCACAATGAACGACAACTTGCCATCTGCATCACCTAAATGCCCGCGACTCACAATGTCGGCTGTCCATCTAGTGGTAGGTCTACCTACGCTGCGTCTTCCGGTTCGTGGTCTCCACTCATGAACCTTTCTTCCCCATCAGTTGTCGGTTCTTCGAGCGAAGTGAAGCAATCATCATTTCTTCGAAGCCCATTGCCACTTCAACTTGCAATTTTTAAATTAAGTTTTAAAATATGGCCAAACAAAAAACGAATCATTAAAATCAATTCATAATTGGCGGAGAAATCGGTAAAAAGATACTAAAAAAAAAACTGTGGAACATAGAACCCTCCGCCTTTTTGAAGTTAAAAATGTCTAAAAGAACATTCTGTATACCAGTTTCCATGTAATATTTCAGATCTGACTTCGCGAGTGCGATCATCGACGCAGGGCTGCGTTTCATCGGCCCCTCGCCTGCCGTCGTGCAGCAGATGGGAGACAAGGTCGCCGCCAGAAAAGCTGCTATTGATGCTAGTAAGTTAACATTGAAATTTAAAAAATGCATATTAAAGGCAAAACTACATACATCATCACTTTATTGACACCACAAAAAAGATATAACAATAAAAACTGTTTTTCTGATGAATTTGTAGTGTAATTCCGCTTCTATACTAGAAATTCATCAGAAAAACAATTTTCAAGATGGACTTCCGCAAAGTAACGCCTGATTCAATCAACTAGATATTACAATAGTTTTTTATTATTATTAAAAATAGGCTTGCGTTTGACCGCCAGCTCGCCTGATGTTAAGCGATGATGCGGTCTACGATGGAGCACGCTTGCCTAGAAGAAACCGATTCATTCGTGATTTGAAGAAACCTAGATTGTAACTACCGGGGAACACCCATTCAGGTAGTGCATTCCATGCACAGACTAGCAGTTCGCATAATCAAAGTGGAATCAAAGCGCTTCGTACGAGTTTTCGGATAGTACATTAAATAAAGGCAGAAAAGGCGGTCTTATCGCTAAAAGCTGTTATAACTTAGTGTTTGCTAAATCGAGTGCACGCGCAACCGAAAATTTCATTGCATTCATTGACTTATAATATAAAAAAAAATATTACAGAGGTACCAATCGTGCCCGGTACTGATGGCCCGGTACATACAAAGGAAGAAGCAACTGAATTCTGCAAGCAACATGGTCTTCCAGTTATATTCAAAGTAAGTACCTTCATTATAAGCCTGCTGCGAATTACATTTGGCTATCTACTGTAGCCTAATTGGTATAGGAGGGCGTTTTGTGAAGACGCTTGGATTTTATACGATTTTTTATTTTACGTTAAATAAATATCTTGTTTTTTTTTTTTTTCTGTGCTATACTGAGGAGGAGGTACTCAATTCGACTGTTTTTTTTAAACGAACCGATTTTGATGTTTTTTATTTTATTTGGTGGCTGGTGCTTCCCGTGTGGTCCCATATCAATTTGGTCCAGCAGGGCTATTATGAATCTTTGATCGGAATCGCGACTTGTCAAAATTATGTCAAAAAAAAAAGCGTTGTCTATTTCCAATTTCGTAGTATGAAATTGGAAATAGACAACGCGTTTTTTTTTGCGTCATAATCCTTTCAAGTGTCAATATTCTGACACTGACTGATCCCGATCAAAGTTTCATAATAGCCCCGCTGTTCTGATATTTTTATTAAGACGGATTTTTAATCTATAAAAAATAGTCGAATTGATAACCTTCTCCTTTTTGGAAGTAGGTAAAAAAAATACAACACTATTATTAGACCATTCGATAGTGTCGCTAATAAGGATCGAATTACGTGTTCCGTGGTTTTTTCAATGCTCTGCGCGACTTTGGTGACTTCTATTTTTTCTGGCTAGTAATATATATTATTATTTTGAGTGTAGAGTCTATAGGAGGTAAGGTGAGAAAAACTCACTAAGTCATTCTATTTTTTCAGGCCGCTTATGGCGGTGGCGGTCGTGGCATGCGCGTTGTTCGTGAAATGAGCGAAGTCGCGGCTTCCTTTGAAATCGCCTCGTCGGAAGCGCTCAACGCTTTCGGAAACGGATCGATGTTCATAGAAAGATTCATCGAGAGACCAAGACATATTGAAGTGCAGTTATTAGGTAATTATAAAAATTAAATAATAAAATAATAATAATAAATATCTGGGACATTAATGCACACATGGTCATCTGACCCTAAACTAAGCAAAGCTTGTAATATGGCTGCCAGAGACTGATATACATACATATATATTTTTAAATACATACTTAAATAGATATTAACACCCAGACATAGAACAAACACACATGTTCATCACACAAATGTTTGTACTAGACGGGAATCGAACCCACGCCCCCAAGCCCAGAAGGCAGGTTCACTACCAACTGTAAAGTATTTTTTTTTTAACAGTCAGCTATGAGTTATTTATTTATGTCCTGGATTAACATATAGGCTACTTTTCATCATCATCGTACTTCGTACACCCCTTCTGCGTAACCTTTTATGGCTAAATGGGAAAATCATCGTAACATAGTAATTGTTTGCAGGGGACAAGGCCGGCAATGTGGTACATCTGTACGAGAGAGACTGTTCAGTTCAGAGACGTCACCAAAAAGTTGTAGAAATTGCGCCGGCGCCACATCTAAACCCTGAGGTAAGTACTTAGTTATGTATATCTATCTATACATATAATAAAAACGTAGAATTGTCGCCTGCGACACAGGCGAGACGCCTGTGTCGCAGGGCCTACTTTCTAAAGGTTGCATAAAATCGATTGCAGATTATAATTATTGTGTTTCGTGCCACAGACAAGACAGAAAATGGTAGACTGCGCAGTACACCTCGCCCGGCATGTGGGCTACGAAAACGCGGGCACTGTAGAATTCTTACTGGATGACAAAGGCAACTTCTACTTCATTGAAGTCAACGCTAGGTGAGCTTTATTCTTTTGACATGCCATACAAGCTATTGTTCATATTTTTACTTTACAAGCTGTTGCATTAAGATAATTATCAATAAATATCTGGGACATTATTGCACACACGGTCATCTGACCCCAAACTAAGCAAAGCTTGTAATATGGCAGCCAGAGACTGATATACATACATATATATTTTTAAATACATACTTAAATAGATAATAACACCCAGACATAGAACAAACACAAATGTTCATCACACAAATGTTTGTCCTAGATGGGAATCGAACCCACGCCCCCAAGCGCAGAAAGCAGGTTCACTACCAACTGAGCCACCGAGGCAGTCAATATAAAAAAAGATTTCATAAAAATGTCAGTACTGGACCAAATTGAAATGGGACCACACGGGAAGCACCAGCTTTCAAATAAAAAAAGAATCATCAAAACCAACAAGCAATTAAAAAAAACCTGTCGGATTGGTTACCTCCTCCTTTTTGGAAGTCGGTTAAAAAGGTAAAAGCTGGATGCAGGCCGCTTCCAACCGGCCCTTTTGGAAATCGATGGGGGAGGCCTATGTCCAGCAGTGGAAGCTCAGTGCGCGAGCTCGACTCGCACTTGGCCGCTGTTTTTTACATAAGCGGTAGAAAAAAAACGCCATTCATACTTTTTTTCCAGTCATATGTGAGTCTGCATACATGTTATCTTTGGGAGTAACAATTTGTATAACGATAATTTAAAATGTTTCAGGTTGCAAGTAGAACACACGATTACTGAAGAGGTAACGGGCATAGATCTCGTCCAATCACAGATCAGAGTCGCCGAGGGTATGACCTTGCCTGAGATGGGACTTACACAAGACAACATCAAGGCTCAGGGCTGCGCCATACAGTGCAGAGTGACCACTGAAGACCCGGCGAACAACTTCCAACCGAGCACTGGAAGAATTGAAGTGTTCCGGTAAATATAAACTCTATTGTATTTGTTATAGAAATCATAGTCTCATATCAATTGCATAGAACAACACCAAGGCTCAAGCCATACAATGCAGACTATGCCAAGTGATCGCATTAGTTTGAATACATAACTTTGTACCATCCTAGCACTGACGGAATCAAAATATGTAGGTATAATAGATCCTATAGCTTTGGTTCTAAGGTTTATAGTCACATAAATTTTATTTAATATCCATTCAGCTCTTATTGACTTGAGTGCAGAGAAACACACACATGCTCACACACTAATTTTCGTTAATAAAATATATGTGTGATATCAGTAACGAGATTTACATAGGACAACAACTACCATCAAAACAGTATTAAGTGTCTCCAGGCGAAATAAAACTCTATTGTCTTTAGAACACAATAAAAATGTTAATATATGGTGGCAAAAGTCTGCCTGATTGCCATCTATGTAAAAAAACACATCAGTCATAGGACTGCACGTCAGAAGTGAAAACTTAAGTAGTAATTCACCTATTCTACAAGAGATGGCGCCGTTTTAAAATACACGGTACAGCGTGACGATGACGCGAGTTCCATGATTTTTGTTCACCCAAAAAGTGATCAACGCGCCTAAAGAAGTTTTCACTTCAAAAAAAGCTACATAATGAATCGCTTTATTTCAGATCGGGAGAGGGTATGGGCATCCGTCTAGACTCAGCGTCCACATACGCCGGAGCAGTCATCTCGCCGTACTACGACTCACTTCTAGTCAAAGTAAGTTTAAACAAAAATACTTGGCGGAATAACCAAGGCATCAAAATCAATCAAAAGGTTTGGATTCTAGAAGAACAAATTACTAACACCCGAGAAACTATTGGTTCTGCAAGGCTGCTTAGTTAGTTTTTGGCGTGAGTACTTTAAAAAAACTGCTACCGAGCGAAGCACAACTTTTCATCTAACCTTAGCGAGGTTTTTTTTTAATAAATTGCGTGTTAGTCAGTTTTTTGACCACCATCTCGCCTGTTAGTAAGTGATGATGTAGTCAAAGATGAAGCACGCGGACTTAGAAGATACCTATTCACTTTGGCCTTGAAAACAACAGGAAACGAGGAAGCCGGCAGGTTGTTCCAAAGGACCTTCTTGAATCAAATCATTTGAGGTGCTCTGGGTGGTTTTAACACTGAAAAATATAGTGTCCGTGCTAGCGGATAAAAATGACTTGCGCGCAGATTTTAAACGGTAAAGATTAAAAAAAATGTCGTTAAGAAAAAAGCCGAGCTGTATTATATCCAGGTTTTTCTGGACCTGTAATATTAGTTTTCTCACTGCCACTCTTATTCATATTGATAAAAGTGCGAAGGGGACAGAAGTGAAAGTGCCCGTGGCAGTGTCAGTGGCGTAGCTAGGTAACCATTATTTGAAGGCCCTGGTGCAAAAAATGGGACCCTACCTAAACTGGGTTAGGATTTATCAAGTAAAAATATAAATAATTTAAAGGTACAAAGCTACTTTATCATCAGCTCTTTATTGTGCTCATAGCTACTTACTACATGTATGTGTATGAAGGCCAAACATTTTGCAAGCTCAGTTTGAGGTTTGCTGATCAGGGCCCAAGGGCCCCCTGAGCTTGGGGGCCCCGGTGCACGGCACCGCCTAGCCCTCCGATAGCTACGCCACTGGGCAGTGTGCTGTAGAGATTGCAGCAGTTGTCTCGAACCTACCGATTTTTCGGCATTTGTACTGATTTAAGGTCTTTTGCGTCTTATTTTCGGTAGGCTACCGAAAAATCTAAGGTTTATTTGAGTTTGCTCGTTGAGTTATGTATGAGAATAGTTCGTAAAGTATTATTCATCAGCTCGCAGCTAGTATTTTAATATAATCCTTGTGTATATCTACAGTACTGCTATTATAAAATTCTCGTTTCTACGTTTTTTTTTAATTTGTAGGTAATTTCACACGCACACGACCTACCCTCATCCGCTGCCAAAATGAACCGCGCGCTGCGTGAGTTCCGTATCCGCGGAGTCAAGACCAACATACCCTTCTTACTCAACGTGCTTGAAAATCAGAAGTTCCTCAACGGTAAGGCATACATAACGTTCATAGATCAGATCCTGCGTGTTGTTAAATAACTTTAAAGCTACAACATGGGGTTCTTCAAAAGGCGAGTTAATAGTCTTAAAGGGTCGGCAACGTATTTGTGATGCCTCTGTTGTTACAAATATCCATAGGCGACCGTGACTGCTTGCCATCAGGCGGCCCGTCTGCTTGTTTGCTACCTTATGGCATTTAAAAAAAGGAAGTTTCTGGCGAAGTTTTAGATAGAAATTCTCTAATGTGCAAGCCAAAAAAAAATAATAACAAATAGTATTTTTTTTTAAAGTATCATCTAACAGTATAAAACAAAATATAAAACCTACAGAAGTATACAGAAAAAATAATTGTTGATATACCAGTATCGTTAACTTAAGAACTAAGGCCACAGGTAGTGTCAGCAAACTAGTGACTACGTCAGAAGTGAAAACTTAAGTAGTAATTGATCTACTCTACAAGAGATGGCACAACCTTTTAATACAGTGTGTGTATTATGTATTCTGTGACAACGTGACGATGACACGTGTTCCATGATTTTTGTTTTGCATTGAGGGTCCCGTACCACCACAAAATTAAAAAAGGTTGTGCAAAAAAGACAATATCAAGACCAGGCCGTCACTCATCCAAGTACCGACCGCGCCCGACGTTGCTTAACTTGGTGGTTAACAGGAGTTGGTCACCGACTCGCACTTGGCCAGTATTTATTCATTCAATTCGCGCCTAGGATTGGCCCGCTCGAAAAAGATCATGCTGAAAATTTAGTACCTTTTCATCACGGTGGGGTACAGAATGAGCTGTCAAGTGGTTATATCGTCATTGACGGATCATGATCACGACTCATTTAAAAATACGCTTTGATGTCATTCCGGTGACGTTTATGCGTAGATATTGAAAACATATATGGTAGTGAAGGTAAAATTACTTACGGTCATTGAATAATGGCATTATATAATGTCCAATATAACTTGACCCTTCCAGGCGCAGTAGACACGTACTTCATTGACGAGCACCCACAGCTCTTCATGTTCAAGCCGTCTCAGAACCGAGCTCAAAAGATCCTGAACTACCTCGGTCAGGTGCTAGTCAACGGACCCGCTACGCCGTTGGCGACTAAAATACCGCCTTCCGACGTCAAACCTTTCATACCGAATGTGCCGTTGGGTAAGTAAATTAAATTTGTTACAGAAAATGTTTGATACTATGAAATTGACTCATACCAGGAGCTTAATTACATTAGCGGTCACTTGCAACCGCTATCGTACCATTCCTCACACGTGCCAGCGGGATGGCGCGATTTCGATTGCAACTGACAGCTATTGTGATCAATCTGCTTCTGCGAGGTTATTACACAATTGGAAACTCGCTATCAAATCATCTCGCTAGCTTGTATGGTGTGAGTAAATTGGGGCAAGCGGGAGGACATGACAGCGATAGCGAGTGTCGAAAGAAACTCGCTATCGAGTCATCTCGGTCGCTTGTATGGTGTGAGTAAATTGGCGCAAGTGCGAGGACATGATAGCGATAGCGAGTGTCTAAAGAAACTCGCTATCGAGTCATCTCGCTCCTTGTATGGTGTGAGTAAATTGGTGCAAGCGGAAAGACACGATACCGATAGTAAAAAAACTCGCTATCGAGTCATCTCGCTCCTTGTATGGTGTGAGTAAATTGGCGCAAGTGGGAGGACATGATGGCGATAGCGAGTGTCTAAAGAAACTCGCTATCGAGTCATCTCGCTCGCTTGTATGGTGTGAGTAAATTGGTGCAACCGGGAGGACACGATAGCGATAGCGAGTGTCGTAATTGTGCAATAACCCAGCTAGTTTCAATACGAGTATATACGACAGCGGATCGCGTTTCCTTTCAAAACTTTAATTATCTTAAGAAATCGACATGTACAGGCAGACAAACCAAATTAATATACCTAACTATTCTGTGAAGCAAAATGGCCTTAACACAATATATACCATCAGCCGTTCGGCGACAGATTTCAATCTGATGGATGACTAATAAGTGACATGCAAAGTAACAGATTTAAAAATAAATTGCATAGAGAAAAACCTCTGTTTTGGTTTTATCAAAAGCCGTATAACGTAAGCAGAATATTAGTAATTTTAACCGCTCTTTATATAAGATATCCATATTGAAAATCATGATATCGTATATACTGCCGTCATAAGCCCAAGAGCGGTATCTCAGCCTAGGTGTATTTCGAGATAATCGAGTTTTTGTGAAAGTTGATTTTTCGTTACCCTAATGATATATCATTTGATTTATTTTCACTTGTGCCTATGTTAGGACCAATATATTTCTTAAATATATGTTTAAAAACCCAACATTATTGTTTTTGTGTTTTTTATGAGATACCGTCATTTCGTGTAGAATTAATAGTTTCTAAACACGAGTTTTAAAAGTTAAACAAAAAAACGTAAAGTAAAGTAAAACGGTTATTTGCTTATTCCATCTGGTGCGAAATTTTGTAAGCTATCAGATGCGCGAAAAAACAGAAATCTAATTTTTTTTTTTAGTTATCGCTCTTGGGCTTAGGAGGGCAGTATAGTAGAAACTAGAATGTATTTCTAGTTCAGTCAATATTTTGTTCCGTGTATCTTTCTATTTTGGATAGAGGATGAAATTTTTTTGCAAATAACAACCAACTTTACTGGAAGTTTAATATACGGGTTCTATCTCCTAATTTTCCACCCATAAAGGTAGGATATTTTCTTCAAATAAATGGGACCACCCTTCAAGTATAGCTTATCCGATAGCAAAAGGATTTTTAAAGGTTCACAATAGGGTAATAGATACTGTATTAAAAATATTATTCATGCTGATGGAATCCTAGAAGATTAATACTTTTAAAAACTATTATTTGCTAAAATAAAAACTACAATATAACGTCCTGATTTTCAGAATAATACAATACAAAAATATTTTTCATTAATCACGTGACAGGACTGCAAACGCTCTATTTAGGTCGAATGTCCTCATGACGTCACAGGCAAGTAATATTGGCAACAATTGTATGGCGAGTAAGAACTTGCTTCCTTGATTGTGACGTCACTGAAGTCACGTGGCCCCATAAATGTCAAATTACTTATATTATTGTCAATTTGAGATGGTTTCGTAAAAACAGTCAAATTACCCTACACACCAAAATACCATTTAATTGGGAACCTGTCGAAGTCAGTTGAAAACGGATATTGTTGAAGAAAATTAAGCATTATTTTTGATTTTTTTCCAGTCCGCTCTGGGCATGGTAGGTTGAAGAAAAGACCTACTTTACTGCGCATCGTTTAAAATATTTATTTGCCTATTTAAGCGATGTTTTCTTACAGCTTTTTGCCTTTTAAAATATTTATTTTTGGACATTGCGTATTGGAGCACGGGATTATTTATGTTTTATACCATAACCGTATTTGTCCTCTTAACTAAAATATCATACTTCATAGTTTAAAATTTTAAGTGGTAATAATTTTTATGGTGATTGTTTTTTTTTACTATACAAAATACAAGCTAACACTAAATACCTAAACAAAGAACAGTTAGATTGTCCATAGACCGTTGAAGGTCTAAAGACAATCTAAATGCTCAAGCCCACTATCAGTTGGCAGCGTACCCAGCATGGTGGCGGAATTAACACGCTGAATGGCAATGCTAATACGTTCAGCTAGAAAAACGACAGCATAAATTGTTTATTGTTGACATTTTGAAGGAGCGCCAAAAATCACATTATAATTAAGCCTACATGGGGTTCGCCAAAGAACCAGAGTCACCGACATAGCTATTAAAATTTGCAAGTTGAAGTGGCAATGGGCAGGTCACATCGCTCGATGAACCGACAACTGATGGGGAAGAAAGGTTCTTGAGAGGAGACCACGAACCGGAAGACTCAGCGTAGCGTAGGACTCCCACTAGATGGACAGACGACATTGTGAGAGTCGTGGGCATTCAGTGGATGCAGATGGCAGGATGTCGTTCAGTGTGTAGGTTAAAGGGGGAGGCCTATGTTCAGCAGTGGACGTCTTCTGGCTGTTGATTATGACCTACTACTTCATCATTGCTATGAATAAATTCGGGAGGCCTTTGCCCAGTATTGAGACTTCCTAGGCTAACAACAAAGATATGAATATAGAATTTAATGAAACAAAGGTAACTTAAAAAACAAAAAATTAACATAAACTTAAATATTAACTAAAAACTAAAACTTAAAATAATAAAGTAGCTAAATAAATACCTAAATTAAATCTAAATAAAACTGAATACCTATCCAAAACTATAAACTACAGGTAAAAAACTGCATTAAGGTCACTGTCTTCGGGTAGGGTACCTAAAAAGCTAGCGACATTACCACGTTGAATGGCCAAACTTATTCTTTATTCCTGAATATAGTCATAGAAAAGTCACAAAATTTGAGCGTTATCAAAATGAGACTAGTCTTTAGTCTTGTTTAAATAAAATAAATAAATATCTGGGACATTTTTGCACACACGGTCATCTGAGCCCAAACTAAGCAAAGCTTGTAATATGGCTGCCAGAGACTGATATACATACATATATATTTTTAAATAATGTTTTTTTTGTTTGTCTCTTTTTTTTTTTTTTCTCTCTCGGTTAACCTGAATACAAATAGGAATCTGAAAGGTATCCAAATGTCCTCACAGATAAGGTGCCTAATAATATAATTATCAATATAAAAAACCGACTTCATAAATTTTTTACATCTGGACCAAATTGAAAAGGGACCACAATCGGTTCAACCAGTCGAAAGTTATGAGGTAACAAACATAAAAAAATAAAAATTATTTGAGAATCTCCTCCTTTTTAGAAGTCGGTTAAAAACGGTCTTAGAAGGCCCAGAAAGCGTTGGCTGGTTGACTTAAGTAGCTTGTAGTTCCTGGTTGGGATCAGACTAGTTATGGAAACGTTAAAATTGAGACTTGCCCAGCAGTGGGTCATCACATACAAAGTCATTTAACCGATCCATACAGTGACCATAACTAGACAAGTTATTTTAAGCACATCATAAAAATCATTACCACTGGTGTTGATATAACAAACATTTCCCAAAACCCCAGTAAGCATTATATTAATTTATTTTCCCTGTGTGTATTTAATTTTGGTGACGCGCTGCCATTTAAAATTCCTTGCACAAAAGCATAAAGCACTGCCATTGTTACGCTAAAACATATTTTTCAGACCTTTCGCCTGAAGCTATTAAACATCAAGAATTAACTGGTGAAAATACAGGTAAGAATAACCATATCCATTTTATGTATTATTTATAATGAGTAAATAAGGCATTTTCCATACAAACAAGTTATATAAAGTTATATGATTATTTACGGGATATTTACCGTGGTAAGATTGTGGAAGGAGCTGCCGATATTTCAGCGCAGTTACATGCACCATGTTCACGGGAAGACTGAAAATCTAAACTAAATATCACGTAAATAATCATATAACTTTAGTGAACAACCGTGATAGTTTAAAACAGTGGTCAACAAGTTATATATTAAGTAAAATAATGATCAATATAAAAACCGACTGACTGACCGACACCACACGGGAAGCACTAGCTTTCAAATAAAAAAAAAGAATCATCAAAATCGGTTCACCCAGTCGAAAGTACTGAGGTGACAAAAAAACTGTCGAATTGAGAACCTCCTCCTTTTTGGAAGTCGGTTAAAAATGATCCCAAGCAAATAAATCAGACTATCGTGTCATATCGGTCAATCATTTGATTCTTAGACAAGTTGTTCGCAATCTAGTCACCATTTCAACTACAGTCTATTCCAAAGACACAGAAAAACAGCAATTATTATTATGTTAACATCGATTAAAAAACAATAGCATCGCTTTTAATACGTTTACGCATCGCTTCTAATGCGTTTGTAGTATGAGGTGAGATAGATGATTCGCCATCCTCCCCGGACTACGAACGTGATAGGAACAATATTAACAAATAAAAAACTGACTAGCTATCAAATATAAAAAGGAATAGTCAAAATCGCTTCACCCAGTTAAAAGTTCTGCGGTAAAAAAAACAGTCGATAACCTCCTCCCTTTTGGAAGTCGGTTAACAATAATATAATACGGACCTCTTATTTACTCATTAGAAATTATAAACCTATGACGTCGAGATACAATACATATAGAGATACAATCGTGCCAATAAATCGTCCGAACCTAAACTCGGCGCACGCTACGAATTGCGCAGACTTTTTGGTTAGTTGTAAGGCAACTGCGATACGACTACAACACCGCGCGATGCCAGTGCTACGATGCCTTAGCGGACAAGCGACTTTGAACACTATACAAGTGACATAACATCTAAATTGGAGTAAATGTGGCATTGTCAACTATATAATTGATCTTTAGTTATGTACACGACGCTCGGACGTTTTTTTGACGACTGTTTTCATTTTGAGATTGTGACTATAGGTATTGTATTTCGATGACCTATGATAATAAATTCTGTGACTTATCCATAAATTAATAAACCAAACTGTGAACCAATGTTACTAAAATCCATTTTGTACATGTCCATTTATTTTAAAAACCATTTAAAAAACTATGCAATCCTAAAAACCATATTGTTTATCTGTTCATGACATCAGCAGCATTTGTTTGTCAAACTTTTTGTTGTCTGGCCATTGTGCCACTTCATCTTATTTAGAAGACATCAGTTATTATATTTTATGATGAACAGCGATTTATCATATTGACTCGACAATAGCCACCATCAAAGAGCAGGTGTATTAGTAATATACTAATACACAAGCGTATTTTCTCTAGTATTCAATTCCTATTTAACATTTTCAGCGGTCCAGCCTCCTCGAGGCTACAAACAAATACTCAACGAAGGTGGCCCGGAAGCCTTCGCGAAGGCCGTCCGCCAAAACAAGGGCTTACTTCTCATGGATACTACATACAGAGATGCTCACCAATCTCTACTGGCTACTAGAGTGAGAACGCACGATCTGCTTGCTGTCTCACCTTACGTCGCACACAACTTCAGCAATCTGTATTCGCTTGAAAACTGGGGAGGAGCGACTTTTGATGTCGCACTGAGGTAATAACTATACTATTTCTGTTTTTGGGCGCAACATATTTTTGTGGTCACATTGTCTATTATCTCCAACACTACAAAAACGACAGTTTTTTTGTTGTTTATATTAGAACGGCTGTCAAGGAATTTTTGTAAGAAATTTATTGTAGCCAGTGTTGCACCCATATAAACGAAACGTCAGTCATTTGATATCAGTTAGCAACTGTGACTCGGAGTTCGACGCGTTGATCTAAATAAGAATGTTTAATCAAGGTTCTGTCATAATGCCTGGCGACAGATTTTCCTTCTCATTTCCGTTTTCTCTTTTCTGTGACAAAAACAGTTGCTGCCCGTAGACCATTGTTTGATACATTATTGTTTATAAAGGTTCTTACATGAGTGCCCGTGGGAGCGACTGCGCGCGATGCGACAGATGATCCCCAACGTGCCCTTCCAGATGTTGCTCCGCGGAGCCAACGCCGTCGGCTACACTAACTACCCGGACAACGTCGTCTACAAGTTCTGCGATATGGCGGTGAGTTAACCCTGGATTTATTAGTTTGGATCAGATGACCGTGTGTGCAAAAATGTCCCGAACATAAGGCAATCATAACCCACTTTTTTAGATTATAAGCATTGAAATACAATACCTATAATTACAAAAGTGCAAAAAAAAAAAGCGTCACCGTGCTGATGAGCCGTGGAGGATGCTGCTGCCCATCAGGAGATGGGCTCCAATCTTCCTCCATTAAACTGAGACCAAAACTACCAGAGGTTGGTTCTGGTCTCAGTTTTAGACCAAGCCCGGGTCTTCAACCAATAAAGTTATAAACACGTGATATCTTTCAGGTACAAAACGGCATGGACATATTCCGAGTGTTCGACTCTCTAAACTACCTCCCAAACTTAATCATCGGTATGGATGCCGCGGGTAAAGCCGGGGGAGTCGTCGAAGCGGCCATCTCTTACACAGGAGACGTTTCAGACCCTAACAAGACTAAATACGACCTGAAGTACTATTTGAACTTGGCTGACGAACTGGTGAAGGGCGGAACTCATGTGCTCGCGATTAAGGATATGGCTGGCTTGTTGAAACCGCAGGCTGCTAAGTGAGTATTTTGGACTATGTTCATAGCATAACGGATTAAAGATAGAGATTATAATATTAGACGTAATGGCCAGAGGCTTGCGGTGCCCAACATACAGAAAATATTTCTTTATATTTTAATTAGAACGACTGTCAAAGCATTTTTGTAAGAAATTTGTTTGCCACTTGTACCCAATAAAGCCATAGCAACTGTGACGCGGAGTTCGACGCGTTGACATAAATAAGAATGTTCAATCATATATCTGTCACATTACCTGGCTACAGAGTTTCCTTCTCATTTCCGTTATATTTACTTCTCTTTTCTGTGGGCCGACACATAACATAAAAGTGACATTTCCCCACTGCTGGAACTCCGGCCTTCTCCCAGAGCCAGAGGATGAGTCCTAAATCCACCATGTTGGTGAAAGACATAATACATGTTTTTGAACTTGTGAGATTCTTGAATATTCCAGCTTCCTCACGATGTGTTCCTTCACCGTTTTTGAACGATGGCATTGCAAGTGCACATGATTTATTTAGGTACTAAATAAGTCATTGATGGCAGGGTCGAGGATCGAACTAGGTGCCGTCAGATTGTAAAGCGCACATGCTTTCGCTGGGCCACCATCACTCCATATATCTCCATATATCCAAGGAGGAGCTTCTCAATTTTTTTTATGTTTGTTACTTCAGAACTTTCGACTGGGTGAACTGATTTAGATGTTTTTTTATTTATTTGAGAGCTGGTCAATCTGGTCCAGTTCTGACATTTATGTAGTCGGTTCTGTTTATGTAGTCGGTTTTTTATATTGATAATTATTTAACTAAACTATTATTTTTCCTACAGGTTGTTAATATCAGCGATCCGCGACAAACACCCCGACATTCCCATTCACGTGCACACACACGACACTTCCGGTGCCGGCGTCGCTTCCATGTTGGCCTGCGCAGAAGCTGGAGCTGATGTAGTCGACGTGGCTGTGGATTCCATGTCCGGTCTGACTAGCCAGCCCAGTATGGGAGCGCTAGTCGCAAGCTTGCAGGGAACTAAGCTTGATACTCGTAAGTGCCCATAGCGACTACAGTCACGACATTGATTTAAGTAGTAGTTCATGTGTAGTGAAGGTAGCCTAATTTCTATGTTGGGACTGACTTGTCATCAGCCCAGTATAAGAGTGCTAGTCGCAAGCCTGAAGGGAACCAAGATCGATACACATGAGTGCCCAAAGCGACAACATTAATAACATTGGATGATATAATGTAGTGAACATACTCGTAGCTGTGGATTCTATGTCCGATCTGTCAGCCATCCATCCCAGTATGGAAGCGCTAGTCCCTGGCCTTCAGGTAACCAAGCTCGATACCTGTAAATGGTTATAGCGACAACCAATTTATTTGCTAAGGTTTCTTTGAAGTATATTCTAATATAATTGACTATGTTTAAATTTTTTGCGACATTGCCGCATTGTACGAGATGGTGGTTAAACGACAGCCTTTCATACAAAAAAATTTTAGGTTAATAAATAAAATAATAAATATCTGGGACATTATTGCACACACGGTCATCTGACCCCAAACTAAGCAAAGCTTGTAATATGCCTGCCAGAGACTGATATACATACATATATATTTTTAAATATAATCATCATCAGCCAATTAACGTCCACTGTTGGACAAGGCCTCCCTCATAGAGAGGGGTGTTGCCATAATCCCCACGCTAGGCAGGTAGCTTGGGGATCGTTAAATATATACTTACTTAAATAGATATTAACGTCCAAACATACAACAAACACAAATGTTTGTCCTAGATGGGAATCGAACTTACCCCCCCTAGCGCAGAAGGCAGTTACACTAGGAACTGAGCTAACGGGGCTATGTATTAATTTAAAGTCTGTATTTTTTTATAATACCTAATACCATTTTTACGAATATTTTAAATACTTGTTTCCCAGAAATCCCACTCCAAAAGGTATCCGAATACTCCGCGTACTGGGAACAAGCACGCACACTGTACGGTCCGTTCGAGTGCACGGCTACTATGAAGTCCGGTAACGCGGACGTGTATCTGAACGAGATCCCCGGCGGACAGTACACCAACCTGCAGTTCCAGGCCTTCTCGCTAGGACTTGGCAGCCAGTTTGAAGAGGTCAAGAAGGCTTACAGGTCAGTTGAAATAAAATATTGAAATTGATATAAAAAAAAAAAACTATTTAACCGACTTCTAAAAAGGAGGACGTTCTCAATTTCATTGTTTTATTTTTATGTTTGTTTGTTTTTATGTTACCTCCGAAATTTCGACTGGGTGAACCGATTGTGATGATTCTTTTTTTATTTGAAAGCTGGTGCTTTCCGTGTGGTCCCATTTCCATGGTCCAAGGATTGGAATAACCTGCCGGCTTCCTTGTTTCCTGTGAGATATAATTTGGGCCTTTTCAAGGCGAGAGTGAATAGGTATCTTCTAAGTCTGCGTGTTTCATCTTCAACCACATCGTCGCTTACCAACAGGCGAGTTGGTGGTCAAACGTGGACTTATTCGCGATAAAAAACATTGGTTCAAATCTGACATTTTATGAAGTCTGTTTTTTTATATTGAGAGTTATATTAATTCAATAAAAATTGAGAATGTCAATGTCAATAGATCGTTGCGATGTTTATCTTCAAAAGTATTCAAATCATTAATTACTAACTCATTCATTCACTGACTGACTCATCACGAAATCTCACTAGATTTACGAATCAGAAATTTGGTAGTTTCAGAGATTTTGCGAAAAGACGGAATTTAGTTTAAGTCGCGGGCAACAGCTAGTAGAGAAATCTACAATAATATTAAAACTAGAATATAAAAAAAAAATCTATATATTTAGAAAATAACGTGAAATCACACTAATATCATGTATGTGAAAGTTTGGATGGATGTTTGTTACTCAATCACGCAGAAACGGCTGGATGGATTTGGATGAAATTTGGAATATACATTGCTTATATCCTGGATTTTCATCATCATCAACATCACCGATATTCATCAACACGAGGGTGAAACCGCGCGGCGCAGCTAGTATCATATATGTGAAAGTTTGGATGGATGGATGTTTGTTACTCAATCACGCAGAAACGGCTGGATGGATCGGGCTGAAAATTAGAATATACATTGATTATGTTCTGTATTAACATATAGGCTTCTTTTCATCATCATCATCACCAATTTTCATCAACTCGCAGGTGAAACCGCGGGGCGCAGCCAGTTATATATAAAAAGACGACAAGTATCAATCTGTATTTTTTTCCAGAGAAGCAAACCTCCTTCTCGGCGACATCATCAAAGTCACGCCCTCATCTAAGGTCGTCGGCGACTTTGCCCAGTTCATGGTTCAGAACCAACTGACAGCGGCCGATATTGAAGCCAGGGCCGAAGAACTATCCTTCCCGAAAAGCGTTGTGGAATATTTGCAGGGGGCTATTGGCATTCCTTACGGAGGATTCCCTGAACCTCTAAGGTAAGCTATAAAAGTGCAACTCAAAGTAAATTGAACATTGTTTCGATGTAGTGTAGATCCAAAATGGATGTAATGTCGAGAATGCCGAACAACTGACTTTCCGAAAAGCGTTGTGGAATATTTGCAGGGAGCCATTAGCAATCCTTAGAGGTTTTCTTAAGCCCCTAGTTGAGAAGGAAAAAGACTTACAAAATTGAGCTTTATATTAATGTAGTGTAATGTAATTAAGTCCACAAACTAATCTGACAGTGGCCGATAGACAGAAGAGTTTGTCAAAAATTGGCGGTGAGTTATTGGTTTTGGTTATTACCGGACCCATTGAAGTGGTTTTTAAGTTAAGGAAAACTGCAATGAACAGTGAGATGTAATATAATAGAAAGGTTATAGGCGAACAACACTGCTTTAAAAAAGTGGCAACCGGTTCGCCGCCGCCGTGGTGATCGGCTGAATTCGGCTTTGGTCGTCGATTGTGCTGCGATCTCTATCACTCTCTCACACAAGATGATCTACACATCTCGCTCATACACTTCGTAGTGACAACAGCCGCCTAAGATGTTACTGGATCGCCTTTACACTTTTGGCACAGAATACATATAAGTACAAGTACAAAATCTCCGCAAAATCATTTAAATATGTAGCGACTCTTGCTACTACACAATAAAGTGCAATTCAGAACGTGCGAGCGCTAACTACCTACAGCTATATATTAACCTAGAAGTTGCGTAACTTTTGTTGCGTTATCTCTGTCTATCGCGCGGCAGCGGGCACGGCAAGTCCGACAAGACGACTACTTGTAGCTTCATACTTAAAGTTTAAAGTGCGCCAGGCCTGCTTTTAGGTGAAATTGTTGAAAGTAATAAACCGATCCGAATCTGATTTCCTATTGTAACTAAATTGTTACCAGGTCAAAGGTACTGAAAGACATGCAAAGGATAGAGGGCAGGCCGGGCGCTGAACTGCCCCCACTGGACTTCGACAAACTCAAGTCTGACTTACAGGACACTTACCCAGGCGTGAGTATTGCAATTTGAATAAATAAATAACGCTCAACTCTCACAGCACACAGAGTCACCGACATTGCTATTAAAATTTGCATGTTGACGTGGCAATGGGCAGGTCACATCGCTCGAAGAACTGATAACCGATGGGGAAGAAAGGTACTTGAGTGAAGACCACGAACCGGAAGACGCAGCGTAGTACAACGACATTGTGAGAGTCGTGGGCATTCAGTGGATGCAGTTGACAGGATGTCGTTCAGTGTGGAGGTTAAAGGGGGATGCCTATGTTCAGCAGTGGACGTCTTCTGGCTGATGATAATGACTCACAGCTCTCCACCAGGTTTCCCTGTGTCGGGGCTGTCATGGAACACACAAAATGAGTAGGACAACACCCAGACCAAAAGCAGATAGTTAAATATTTTTTTCTCGTATTTCCCAGGTATCAGACCTAGATGTGATGTCAGCCGCGATGTACCCGCAAGTTGCGAACGACTACTTCCGCATCCGGGACAAGTATGGACCCGTCGAACATCTCGATACCAAGACCTTCCTAGTTGGACCTTCCGTAAGTACTTATTGTATTTGTTTTGAAATAACTTGGCACTTAGGTCGATAGAATGTAACGTGTTTCGTAAATATTGAATGTGGCGTCACAGAACAAAATTAAATATTTATATTAGGTGACGCCTAACGTTACTAGTTATGACCTAAAGTTTGGTGAAACGTTCTTTTCCTCTTGGCAAAGAACTCCTAAATATTTTGGCATCTGATTTAGGCGACTCCTAGGGTTACTGAAAACAGGCATGAGCCCAGTTAGACATCTAATTAAGGGAATGCAAAAGATGACAACATCCAGTCCAGCGCTGCATCGACCATAGAGAATTCAGCTGAAATACTGTGAATCGGTCAAAAATTCTACTTAACTCTAATTGCAGGTTGGAGAGACAATAGAAGTGAAGATCGAGCGCGGCAAAACGCTAGACATCAAAACTGTGGCGGTGTCCGAGGAAATGACTGCTGCCGGGGAGAGGGAAGTTTTCTTCGAACTCAACGGACAACTGCGATCTGTGTTCATCAGAGATGAGAACGCTAGCAAGGTACGTCATAATCCAGCCCCTTTTTCTACCCGACTGCCCAGAAAGAGGATAATGTTTTTTGGGCGTATGTATGTTTGTATTTTTAATTTTTCTATATTACCTGCTATGGCCTAAATGGCTCGACCGAATTTGATGTGTGAGGTGTGGTAAGATTATTCTTCCAGCGTTTCATAGGCTAAATTTTGCAATCGGGTATTTTGTTTTTCTAATAATTATTAATAGGCCAACAGCACAAATGTAATACTATAATGTTTAAAAAAAAACTTATATATATTGTATTTCGGCCAGTAAACGGCCTAATGCTATTAATTAGATACATAAAAATCCTAGAAAAATAAAAATATTAAATAAAAATGTTCCTAGTAATTATTGTATTAATCCAACTCAAAACAATAACATAATGCACTGGTGGCGCTCCGTGGTACGGTAGCCTAAGTTACCCCTTATATCATTGCAGCTATCTTCCAGTAAAATTCCCGTCAAAATCGGTCCGGCCGTTTTGGAAACCATAGGGAACAATTATACACATCGATTTTCATATACACCTATAGATAGCATGTTATGGTTTACAGGAAATGAAGATTCATCCCAAGGCTGTGAAGGGCAACAAAGACCAAGTCGGCGCGCCTATGCCTGGCACTGTGCTCAGTAAGTTAATTTGACACTCCGAAGGCAGATAGATGGAGACAGACAGATTTTTGCCAAGACCGAAGTCTTGCGAAACATCTGTCTGTCTGTCCTACTTTTTAACGGCTGTATCTTTCAAACCGAAATAGCCAGTTGAAATTTTTACTGAATATGTAATGTTATGGCGGATTAACTAAGAAATAATAATAAAGTAAAAAAGTTAATCTAAAGGGGTCTCTGGTAGAGTTCGCGCAAAACTTTATGAGCCCTCTGAAGTTAGGCCCTAGTGGCTGCGCAGTACGCATTATAGGTATCCGAGGGACGGGACAGGGCGTCGGGGAGGCCTCGGGCCTAACTTCAGAGGGCTCATAAAGTTTTGCGCGAACTCTACAACAAACGTTTTTTTAAACGTATTCTTGTATTTGCTCTACTGTTGAAACGGTAATAACGTACAAACGTCAAACTTGGCGTGATTATAGTACATATTCTAAAGTAAAACAACAAATAACTTGCCAAGTGCGAGTCGGTGACAAATTTCTGTTTACCATGTTAAGCAAAGTTGACGGCCTGGGTGCGATGTCTTTTTGCACTACTTTTTGAATTTTGTGGTTGTATAGAACTCTCAGTGCGCGAATCCGACTCGCACTTGGCCAGTTTATTTAGTTATTATTGACACGAAACAGTAAAAAAAAAACTACTTGCATAAAACTTAAATTCTTATTTTGACATATTAAGCTAATATTGCAATCAAGTATTTGACATATCATTGTATACTTTGACATAAGTACAATTTTTTTACTCAAATTACTTCATTTGACATACCACCTACTAATATTAATTTTGACCACGCATCAAACATAGAATTGTATACTTTCCTTTTTTTATACTATACATTTAATTTATGACTAAATTCACATGCCGAGGAACGTCAAAATAGGAGAAATAAATATAAAGTACCTAACCCTATTTTTGACCGACTTCCAAAAAGAGGAGGTTAGCAACATTTGTGTTTGTTCTATTATGTCTGGGTGTTAATATCTATTTAAGTATGTATTTAAAATTATATATGTATGTATATCAGTCTCTGGCAGCTATATTACAAGCTTTGCTTAGTTTGGGGTCAGATTACCATGTGTGCAATGTCCCACATATTTATTATTTATTTATTATCAATTCGATTGTATTTTTTGTGAATAAATTTCATTTCATTTGTGAATGGCCCCTAACAAACAATTCTTACAAAGTTTTCCTTCCTTTCAGGTGTGAAAGTGAAAGAAGGCGACAAGATCGAAAAGGGGCAGCCCCTCGCTATCCTGTCCGCCATGAAGATGGAGATGGTAGTGCAGGCGCCGCGTGCCGGTACCGTACAGACTGTCAACATCACCAACGGACAGAAACTGGAGGGAGACGATCTCATCTGCACCATCGAGTGAACAGACTGAGATGTAATTGGAAACTTAGGGCCTTCGCAAACCGAACCCGTTGATTATTAATCACTAGTGCTGTTGAATGCGTAGATTTTCATATAAACTTTCCTCCCTTAAGCCAGTCCTTGCGCAAAGTAACATAGCCTATACTTCAATCTGGTCATGGCTAAGCATATTCGTGAAAACCGCATTTAAATCCGTCCAGTGGTTTAGGAGATGTGCGTGGACAAACAAACAGACAAAAATTCTAAAAACTGTCTTAACGTGTTCAGCTGCTTATTTTAAGACGTCCTGTGTGTGTTTTTTTTAATATCTCGCAATTACAGTTTTTTTTTTATCTCTACATATTTTTTATATGTATTGATTATGGTGGATGTTGAAGACAAATGTTTCTCGTAAGTAAAATGCTGTACTTACGATTATAATTATGTGTGTGTAAATGCCAATTTTTAATCGATCTATATCGACTATACATCGGTCCAGCTCCCAAGAAAACCATTGAAACATGAGCGGCATTTTATTTCACATACAATAAAATTCAAATGAGAAACTCTAATCAACGCATTCATAACACACGCTCAAAGTAGACATGATATATTAAAGACACATTTCAATATTTGACTCTTGAGTTCTCTTGAGTTCGTGTCAAGCCGATAAGGTGTGCGATGGCCTTAAGGATATTAATAAGTGGCGCTAAAAATGTATTGATTGTGATAATGATGTTTCGAATTTGGCAATGTTTTAATTTTCATGCTATAGCTATTATTGATAAAGCTTGATTCACATTCACCGTGACCATTTAAGTCTGTTTTCGTCGTAACGATGCGTGCAGATTCATTGTGAGTCATTGAACTTTAAAGGTGCTCTAAACATTGTCTTGGATTTGTCTCTTTTATAATAGCTTCGTTTATTTTTTTCGTTTTCGAAACACGCGCATACGTGGTGTCTGTGAATTCACGCGCCATGGTAAGCCACTTATAGGGAGCTTTTCCGCCAGAGATGTGCGAGGAAAAAATCGACCAATAGGATACGAGGCGAGACGGAATAAAGCTATCCTATTGGTCGATTTTTCCTCTCGCGCCGCTCGTCTTCCTTGTATCCACCTTTAGGGAGCTTTTCTACCGGAGATGTGCGATGCAGCTAAGCGGTGTGCGAGAAAAAATCAACCAATAGGAGGCGAGGCCAGATGCATTGAATCAACCCTATTTGTCGATTTTTTCCTCGCACACCGCTCATCTTCCTCGTATATCTCTGGACGGACGCAGTGTAATGTGAACAAAGCTTTACTCTGAAAAGACATGATTGTATGTTATAATTGTTATAAACCACTTTTTAATGAAATGTACAGTTAAGCAGAAAAATATATTCAATATAATGTTAATTTTTAACAACAAAATTGTTATTTATTGACAGAAATCATGTAATGAATGTTTGTTATTTTATTATAACTTAAATAATACAGTTTAATGTATTGTATCTTAAATTTGTGATAATATATCGGCGCTATGCGATAGTGTCAATTTGCAGTGACTTAAATTCGTATCGGTAAAAAAAAATGTGTAGCATAATATGCATACGGAAATTATATCAGGTATCAGAAATACTTATGTTGGTCTAAAAGACTGGTAGTTTCAAGACATGTGACAGAAAATATAAGAAAAAAAGTGACATTTCTGTTACATACAGGTTGTGTTATATAACAAGCCGGGGTAGTATTTAAGGACTTAACTCAGTGCTTAAATTTCTTTTAACTTAGCCCCGGTAAACTCGATAACCTTTTTTGTTTTATTTTGCTAGCCTATTAGTTTCACGAAATTATGGACATGACGTCAATGCAAATATGAATAAAAAAATATCAGCACAATTTTTTTTGCAATTGCTTTAAAAAGTTGACGAGTAGGGATATGTATAAAATAAAATTCGACTTGTAGGAATATTTATAACTAAAATTACACTTAGCACCACCGGTAGAAACTTCTGAGTAGAATTTTGAGGTTATCCCTACCAGTGGGGCTATGTATAATTTTATTTATACTTAACCTTACTGATGGGGCCAATTAAGTAGCGTGGCATATAAACTAACTTCACATTTATTAAAGCAAAATAAAACAATAAATAGTTAGTTTTGCTGGGGCAGGGTGAAAATAAGTTTTAAATCATCTGCCAAAACCCATCATATTTACTACACTGCTGCCCTGTATTCTATCATTTTGTAAGTTTTTTATTATATTTGTAAAATAATTTTTATAATTTTGAAACTACTCCAGTTTTTGAAACGTGGAATGTAAGTATGTATATTATGTAAGTTCTTTTAAGTTGATTTATCTGTGTGTTCATCGTATAAGACATCACCTATAGTTATTAAAAGCAAAGCCAGGGTTCAAGCACAATATATCAAGTTTTATAACTGTATAAAATAAAATAAAAATATAAGAAACAATAAGACGTGAAAAAATAATTATCAGCGAGACCATTTAGATTTTTAATGAAATGTAGGATTTTTGTGACTAATCTTTACTTTTCCAAGTTTATTTTTATTGTGTATTTCTGGTGCTCATCTTGTTATGTCATTATTGTTATTTTTCGTCATGTTTATATTGATTTTTTTATTTAATAAAATTATTTATACTAAAGGTTTACAATAGTTTTTTTAACTGATCCTCATAAGTTTAAAACGTCAGGATTTTGTTGCAGCGTCTAAAGTGATTTTGTAATCTCTACTACCAACGAGGAAACGCAACGTCAAAATTTTGTCATTGTAGCCTTGCAGGAAGTATTGATTTTTTTACTAACAAAAAATAAAAATAAATACTTACAAAAAACTAACATTGGTACGCTGTACCTGGCAAGGACGTTTCCATTCTTACGACCCTCTCTGCTACTTTATATGTATATGTACCTACCATGTTCTGACAAATAAATAATTTTATTGGATTTTTTGTACCCTTTTGTAGGCCTCGACTCATCATCATCCAGAAGACGTCCACTGCTGAACATAGGCCTCCCCCTTTTACCTCCACGCTGAACGACATCCTGCATCCACTGGATGACTCTCACAATGTCGGTCCATGTAGTGGAAAGCCTACCTACGCTGCGTCTTCCGGTTCGTGGTCTCCACTCAAGAACCTTTCTACCCCATCTGTAATCAGTTTCTCGATTATCAACCACTGAATATTGCACCTGCCGTTACTCCTAGGGTGTTGTACAAGTAGTAGTGATATATTATAGGAGACGACAATGCGGGTAGTTTCACTTTGCTCCACCAAGTGCCCCCAACCTAAGTGGAATGTGTGCGAATTTTGAGTCTTTGCCTCACTATATGATGAACATTTGTGTTTGTTCTATGTCTGAGTGTTGATATATATTTATGTATTTAAAAATATTTTATGTACGTGTATCACAGCTCTCACAGTACGTGTAGCTTAGTTGGTAGTGGACTTGCCTTCTGCGCTTGGGGGCGTGGGTTCGATTCCCACCTAGGACAAACATTTGTGTTTGTTCTACGTATGTCTGGGTGTTAATATCTATTTAAGTATGTATTTAAAAATATATATATGTATGTATATCAGGCTCTGGCAGCCATATCACAAGCTTTGCTTAGGCTTGCAAGCTTTGGGGTCAGACGACCGTGTGTGCAAAATGTCCCAGATATTTTCTAATCCATTTAAGTGGGGCAAATACACTCGTATAAACTCAGTTGATTATGCCCACTAGGGTTGGCAGTATTAGTAGCGTTTTTAAATAATTAAAAATGAAACGAAGACTATCACCGCATGGATTTAATTTAAGAAAAAAATAAACATCAGTCTATGGGCAGGCCTAACTGGGGGGTTAGTACGAGAACTTGCGAAAAAGTTATCGTTACGTGAACGATACAAATGTATGAAAAATAGTTTCTTTTCACGTCCGATAGAGGCGCTGTTCAATTTTTCATACATTTTGCTATCGTTTACGTAACGATAAATTCTTCGGAAGTGCTCGTACTAAGGCCACTGTTGTTGTATTTTGATTAATTAATTTTAAAAAATCAAGTAAAGACATCAATATAATCAAATGTATATTTCTTCGTATTAATTAATACAATATTTATCCCTATTTAACACTAATTGAGATAACTATACAATAAATAACCAAGTCAGTAATAGATCTAGATCTAGTAATAGATCTTATGATCAATGTATGGTATGGCTGACAAAGTCGTACATCTTAAGCTTAGGTATTTTAGTCGGAACGCACAACATACCATTCTAGACATTTTTTATACAGTTAAGTGTTTGACACCGCAGGGGTTGCCAGCATGCACGGCAAACTTTTGCAATAGGATTCGATAGTACTTAGGCCGTATCTTCGATCTCAGAGGGATCGATCCTATCGGAGAAGTTTGTTGTCCCGCTGTGTGAAATGATTTCATATACAAATAAATAAATAAATAATGAATGTATTGCTCAGAAATTTCATCCCTAGCGGGATGGGAGGCCTACCTACGATGTATCATTTCATAGCGTCACGAATTTTTAAATCGCTTTTACTTTGAATGTGTACAATTTACACCATAGATGTGTAGAAGAGAAATTATGCCTTGCTTATCTCCATCGTTCGCCATCTCTGGGCATGGGTTGCATACCTGCAATTTAACATATCAAAGCAAAATCATTACCCAATTTACCTACCCATAAAACCCACCCATAAAAATTCAATTTCTGATTATAGAACTACAGTGTTAAATTATGCTTTTTATTAAATCAAGAGCGAAAGTACCAAATGATTAAAACACCCAAACCAGCAGGTTTTTTAAATAAATAAAAAATTCTAGGTACATCACAACCAAATAGCTGCTTTTATCTTAAATCATCTCTTAAAATGGCAAAAAAGAATAATACGCGTCCTCTAAAGAACAACATCCTTTTTTCGTCGGTAAATAAAATAAACCAATCAGGCCGATTCTTAACAATAACTATAGCCTCTACAATTTTGAAAGGGCCATTTCCGTCATCCCCACAAAAATCAGCCCATCAGTAATGGGATAAAAAAATAGGAGCACTACGAAATATTGAAGTTTTGACAACAAAAGGACAAACTAAGATGTATATGTGTTCACAGGCGATTATAAGATATTGTATTATTTTGTCCATTCCAGAAATCCCCTTAGAAAATTTCCTGCGAAGGGGATTTTTAGACTTTGTCCAAAAATCCCTTTAGCATCCTATTTGAGTGGCGGAAAGGGATTAGTATTTATTGATAATAGGTGAGCAGCATAAGCTGATGTGCCTACATCACACTATACAAAATTTAGTATTAATCTGTTAAGATTATCTTCTTCACTCTTATGCATCTGTCCAGTTTGTTTTTAAACGCATTTATGGATTTCGATGCGACCACATCCTCGGGCAACCTGTGACCTGTGACCTTGTTGGTCTGTGACGGCGCCGGCGCAGGCCACAGGAGGGATTTGTACCGTTTGCTTTCTCTTGTGTAATCTTTTAGACAAACAATCTTATCCCCCGTCGATCCTGTTACGTAAATTCTTTCCAATGGTTGTCTGGAAGAGATCACTTTTAGCGATAAGGCCGCCACTTGTGGCACTAACTCGTAAGTGTTTTCTATCTGTTTGTAATTTTTATTTCTGGTGTACACAATAAAGAGTTTCTATCTATCTTTGCAAGGCTATTTTTTGGGGGATTATGGAAATTATCTTTTTTAAATACATATTCAGTATAATTATATTTTGTCACCATCAAACATTTATTCAAAAACACAGTTTTACAAGTCTCACTTTGCAAGTTTGACGAGGGTCGATATTTTGTGGCAATAATTCGAATCACCAACTATCTAAAACTTAGAAATATTTTTATTTTGATAAGACTATACTTGTTCCAAAAATGATTAAACTCTGACAACTGCAATACCATTTTAAAACTCATTTTTTTTATATATTAACTGTAGTTATCGCCTACATAAAGAATAACAAACAACCTTACTTTTATAACTTAAAAGTGATCACAATTCATATTAACATCATTAATTTGTTTTTATTCCGCTTTTTACAATTTACTGCAGCTGTTATGAGTTCAAAAAACTTGGACCAATTATACTTTTTATTCTCTTACTCAAATGATCCAAATAATGATATAAAACATCGATATGATTTAAACATTACAGTTAATACAAAACTGGAGGCCTAGCCTATCAATTTCTTTTTAAGTTACGCCGTTTCAAAAGATAAGTACAAATTGTGTTGCACCTTCAACATACGAAGAACCGCCTTTTCTAGTAATAGGGTAGATGACTGATGTTTATATCATTGAAACCAATAGCTTTGATGAAGAATTTAAGTAATCACACTAATATTATAAATGCGAAAGTAACTCTGCCTGTCTGTCTGTTTGCTACATAATCACGGCTAAACGGCTTAACCGATCTGGATAAAATTTGCCGAGGCAATGGTATGTATCATGAGGACGGACATGGACTAGTTTTTTCTGAAGAAATCGCTGACGAAGTCCCGTGTACAGCTAATTAGTTATATTTATGGGCTACATTTTAATAGGACAATAAAATAGTCATCTAGCCTATTACGTACAGTGCAAGTGTGCAACGTCAGGTACAACAATACCAGCTTATCATGTTTTCACTGCTCGGACAGACTCAGAGAGAGAACCAGCATGGTGGAAAGAAGAATTACATTTTAGGAAAGGAACATTTGGGGCATTGCGGTAAAGGGATATTTCGGGAAAGGGACTATGTGTTACCGGGGAACATTTTGTAAGAGAGACATTTTGAACTCGGTCTGTTCTGCAAGCTAAGTGAACGCGCAAGTGAGGTGATAAGTGTCGATTACTATAGAGAAATCTCAAAATGTCGAATGATCACCCTCGACTGTAGTCCCTTACCCTTATAATTCAATATTTTGACATTTATCTGCAGAAATAGCCAAGAAAAAAAATTACTTTCACTTGCGCGTTCACTTAGCTTGCAGAATAGAACCATTATGCCCAGTTTATGTTGGTGAATGTTGTCTTGGAACTTTAAGGTTCTTGGATATATCGGTTTCCTCACAATGTTTCCCTTCACAGTTTTTGTAGAGATGACATCGAAACTGCACATTAGTTCGGCTGTTAACTAATTTAAATGTATGTGCCAAAGATAAATCAATGAGTATTGTGAGAGTCCTCTCAATTTTTTTATGAAACAATTATCAATACAAAAAAACCGACTTCATAAAAGAAACAGATCTGGACCAAATTGAAATGAGACCACACGGGAAGCACCAGCTTTCAAATAAAAAAAAAGAATCATCAAAATCGGTTCACTCAGTCGAAAGTTAACAGATTAAAAAAAAAAAAAATATATGCAGTTGAATTGATAAATAAAGTTGGAAGCAACGAAAACTGGATTTTTTTAAATTCTGATTCTATCAAACAGAAAGATCTATAGAAAATTCAATTTCTGTAATAAATAGATCTGTTTACTTAATTTTTTGAAAATAACGGCTTCAAAGTTTGGAAAAACTCAACGTTTCAACTTATTACCTCCAATTTACAAAAGTAGTTTTTGTAAAACTCGAGGAGCGAAAGTTTGAGAATGGATTTCGTTAAAATAACTGACAAAAAAACAAAGTTAATGTTATGATTTACCTTTTTATATTTGTCTTGACAATTACGGCTTTATTTTTTCGTTTTATGCCCGAAAACCTAAATACCTAAAAAAAACGATCCAATTTTAAATACGGCTCTTAAGGCATGATGTATAAAGTTACCAGATATCGGAATAAATACTGCGTCATCTATGTGTCTTAATCACATTAGTTTCCATAACAAAGTCTGTGTACCAAGTTATGGCCTGGTTGCGGAAAACGCCCGCTACACAAGTATAACAAGTAAGCAAGTCTATACCAAGTTCCAGAAATATTAATCGTTTTTTCATACAGGGTTACGCATATAGACTGTACTAAGCCGACTGTACCGAAAGGAGGTCACTGTACTACTAATACTACTACTAAGACTAAAGACTACTACCGTCACATCTTCCCGAGACACAGGGTAGGGCTGGTGCAGCTGCCAATTCGGCAAAGCAGCACAAGCGGCGCAAATATGCTAACCTCGGCAGTGGTTACATATTTGAGGCGTTTGGGGTCGAGACATTGGGCCCTTGGGGACCGGGAGCTCACCTCCTTTTCAAAAATCTTTCAGAGAGCCTGGTTAATGCGACGCGTGACCAAAATGCTGGCGTGTATCTGGCTCAACGTATAAGCATTGCCATTCAACGTGGTAATGCCGCCAGCATGCTGGGTATGCTGCCAACTGATAGTGGGCATTTGGATTGTCTTTAGACATTCAACGGTCTATGGACAGTCTAATTGTTTATTTAGTGTTAGCTTGTATTTTCTTTAGTAGTTTAGTAGTAAAGGCACTTGCCCTTCGGTATAGTGCAGTTTATATGCGTAACCCTGTAATATACGGGAATTACTCAAGTAAGTTTAAACCGGTTATCCCGCCACGGGAATTACTCAAGTAAGCTTAAACCGGCTATCCCGATAATAGTTTCAACAGCATTCGATGATCTTTTTGTAGATTAGTGCGCGCGAACGGCTGTCTCCCTTTGCACTTTGAGATATTCCCGTTTATTACGCGAATAATTCCCGTACAGTACAGGGTTATGCAAAAAGGGCGTACCAAACTGAAAGGGCTCTATTATACTCATCACTATGAACAACTTTTACTATGAGACCAACCCTGAAATAGCGAAAAAAATATGACCGGTTCCATACATTTTGTATTGTAATTTTTTATGAAACAGCTGATATTTTTTCGCGATTTTAGAGTTAATCCCATAATAAAATTTGTCAATAACGATGGGTACTTATACCTACAATGACCCCTTTTGGTTTAGTACACCCTTTCCACGTAGCCTCCTCCACTTAGATGAGGCTGAGTCTCGCTTTGCACTCGTGATTTTTCCTGTTTATTCTAAAATTAATTCCTGTATTATATAAACGAAATGTCTGAAAACCAAATCAGTATCAATAATAAAACATTAATCTACTATGTAGAAGTTCCTAATAGTACATTGTTAGCCTAGGGGAGAAAGTAACAAAAAAGTCTTTAACCCCGAGGTAAACACTGTGCTTTTCATTACGAATACAAGGAAACTAAAAACATGAACTGACTAAAGAAAATTTGAGTGAATTTTATTTTACACTCATGGACTCCACGGAGAAAAAAAAAGTTGGAAAATATTCAATACTAATGTGAAAATAGTTTTTTTTTTTTATAATTTGAGTGTCTGTCAGTTCTCAACTGTCACTGTCAGTTGAAAGTGATTCTCCCTAGGGCTGAAATGTATTACTTTCAACCCGCTCCTCAGGCAACTTCAGACCTACTTTTCGAGTATGAGTAATGAAAAATCATTACCTAACCAATACTAAGGTATTTTACTGCTCAATATTATTATGGTATTGTAACCACCAAGTACCTCAATCAATCTCCCCGGGATGCAACAACGATCTATCGACTAACGTATTAGAGAAACTATCCAGAAACTCTGGCATATCCGGCCTGTCTTCCAGCTCATTTATAGAATTGACCGAGTTCTGGTCAGAGAGGCTGAGGCTGGTGTCGGTATCTTCACCGTAGCAGCGACGCTTGTGGTCTGAAGGGAAGTTGTATTGGGAGTAGTGTTCGACGCGGATGGCTTGCATTGTATTGCTGGAAGAGAGATGATTTTATTGATTACAATTTTATCTTCTACTAGCCGTCCGCCCCGGCTTCGCACGAGTGTAAGCTCGGCCTTCGGCCTCGCTACAAAATATAATATAGCCTATGTCACCCGGGGATAGTGTAGCTTCCCAACAGTGAAAGAATTTTTCAAATCGGTTCAGTAGTTTCGGAGCCTATTCATTACAAACATACAAACATACAAAAATAGGTACAAATCTTTCCTCTTTATAATATTAGTGTAGATTATTCAGGGTTACGCGGAAAGAGCTTCGAAAAATTATACATAGAAGTCACAACGCGTAGTTAATTAAAAAAAAAAATGGAATAGCGTAGCGTAGTAATAGCGTAGAAAATTATAGTCAATAGGTTGCATTGAATTGTTCGGTGCAAAAGTAATAAATTTGGTTTTTGAGAGGTTGAGGGTTAGAAGATTTTCATTTAGCCAAATCATTACTGTTCGCAAAGCATTTTCACAGTAGACGCGAACTTCCTGCCAATTTTGGCCATGGATTAGTAGTGCTGTATCATCAGCGTAAGTGACTATTTTACAACATTTAAATTTAACATTTAATTTACATGTTACACAAGTCATTTATGTAGATTAGAAACAGGGACGGGCCGATAACGCTGCCTTGCGGGACGCCAAAGTTTAGGTGTTCTTCTCCACTCTGGAGGCCATCAATTACTACGCATTGGGTACGGTTGCTAAGATAGCTAGAAAAAAGCTTCAGAGCAATGCCTCTAACGCCAATTGACTGAAGCTTGGACAGAAGAATGGGAATGGAGACAGTGTCAAAGGCTTTTGATAGATCTAGAAACATTCCGGCTGTTTTTTGTCGTTTGTCAAAGCTATTTATGATATCTTCAGTTAATTCTAAAACAGCGTGTTCTGTGGATAAACCTGTTCTAAAACCAAATTGATTTTTAGAGAGGACATTGTTGGCATTTAGAAAATTGAGTAACCGTTTATTTAGTAACTTTTCCAATATTTTGGACAGAGCCGAGAGTACTGAAATAGGCCTGTAGTTTGTGACACTACCTCCATCACCACCCTTAAATATAGGATGTACTATGGCTTTTTTAAAGACACGCGGGAAGATACCAGAAGAGAGTGAGAGGTTGAAAACGTGGTTCAGAATCGGGATGAGAATGTGTCTTGCAGCTTTTAAGATAGAGGTTGAGATACCATCCCAACCAAGTGTACACCGCTCCTTCAAGCTTAAAATCACTCGCTCTATTTCCTCATTGTCAGTATCTAATAGAGCCATGGAGTTAAGAGGAGAACTAGTTAGACAGCGAGAAGAAGCGTTGATATGAGAGGGTGAGGCATCAGGAGTCGATGAGCATATGAGCAGCGTGTGGCTACATTTTCCTGCCGAGATTTTTGTTTATCTTTTAATAATATTGCTTACCTCGTTTTCCTTAGAACTGGACGCCCCATTTCAACTTGCAACTCCAACGAGTACAATTTAGCGAGTGATTCTAGTTTCTCTTTCTCTTCAGGGTCGTTTAAACTCGGCAATTTCAACTCCATTTGGCAAGAATCCTGCAAAAACTTCGACAGTTGTTCATTTGCCGCACTAAGTATTGAGAAACCTGGTCTTTCTTCCCTTATTCGCCGGCACCCGGCTCGTATTTCCCTTACTTCGGCGACCACAGCGTTTCCCATGGAATGCTCGCTGTAATAATGGTCACTCTGCGGCGATTTCTCGCTCAAATTCAAATCGCTCGACGACGTTTTCTGTAGCGTGAAATTGCGTGGCGCCTGACTAAACGCTTCCTGCGTATTTTCTTGAAATGTTTGAAACGAACGAAAAAACGTCTCGTTTGCATTCTGCCCTGAAACACCCGCGTTTTTGACGTCACTAAAGCTTGTAAAGGAGGAATGTGGCTGTAATATATCTCTGCTTTCTTTGAGAATTTCTTCTTCTACGTCAACGACTGTTTTGGAATCGGACATCATTGCGTCATCATCATTTCCAGAATCAACTTTGGGTCGTTTCTTTTTGAACCTGTTTTTACAACTCGCCCAGCCACTTTTCGGAAGCATTTTTTCCTTTTTCAACCGTTTCGGAGGAGGCATGTTGCTTATCGATTTCGGTGAGTTATTGTTCACAGTTTTCGATGTCTTGAATGTTAGACTTTTGTTGAAGACTTTTAACTCTTCTATTCCGGGCCAGTCTGTTAATTCGTCATCTCCTTCTCTGTCGCTATCATTAGTGACTACTCCATCTGAGTCACTACTGCTTAAAGAACTTGATTCATTGCCAGCACAGTCCATACCGATTGCACAGTCGTCGAAAAGTAAAGGATTTCTCAAAGTATTTGGCGGATGTGTTTTATTCAAGTTATGTTTATATTTCCTGGAATATTTGCCGTCGAAATAGTATGTGCTGGTGGAAGCGTTGAAGAACGGTGGCAGATCTGTTGCGACTTTGTACCCTGTCATTTTTGTTAATGTTGGTGTCCCGTTCTTTGTGTTTTTGTAGACAAAGTTGAAACTCGAGCTCCCTGGCAAAGATGGGGTGTTAGTGAAAGTTGAAACTGTACCTTCTGTGTTTAGAGATTTGAGCACAATTTTGCTTGGCTGTACGACTGTTTCCTTCTTCTTATCATCATACTTTCTTGATTTGAAGTCGTTTTTAAAGAACGGAGACTTTGAGGAACATCCTCCACTAAATGATCTTTCTCTCATTTCACACATATCTTTGTCCCGGTAAGACCATTTTCTTTTACCGCAAAAAGCGTTCCTTAAATAAAAAATATTTATATTATATTCGCTAACATTTCATAGATTCGGTCACTTTGAGAACTGCCGGTCTATTCTGCAAGCTAAGTGAACGCGCAAGTGATAAAAAAAAATATAAAAAATAATAATAAGCTAAGTGAATGTGATTTATCTTGCCTATTTCTCGAGATAAATGTTAAAATATCGAATTATAAGGGTAAAGGACTACAGTCAAGAGTGATCACTCGACATTTTGACATTTCTTTATAGTAATCGACAAGAAAAATACACGTTCACTTAGCTTATCGCTTCACTTGCGCGTTCACTTAGCTTGCAGAATAGACCGGCAGATCGTGCGAATACAGTATTGATCCTAAGTATGTGCGAACGTTAGCCAATCAGAACGAAGCCACCTAATACGACTACGAAGACCACTACGGGTACATCATCGCTTTCGATCAGGCGAGATCGCGGGCCGTTTTAGTCTGATGTAAAAAAAAACACTAACTAGGAGATAATGAAAAAATAATAAAATTAGTTTATAGTATTTTCAGCAATTTAAAATCATATAATGGCACGTATATAATTATTATATTTTTTTCTTTATTTTGGAGTTAGTTTTTAGGTAGGTATATATTTATAGGATACAATGGATCTGTGGGGGGATTGGTGGTATCAAATTGCAATCATCCTGCCACAGATCAAGTGATTCACGTTTTTTTAAAGAATGTAATAAATAAATAAAATAAGAGATTAATTATATGAAACTAGTTCGATTACAAAATAAAACAATTAAGGTAGATAAAAAAAAGGAGATAATTACCTTTCAGTCTTGAGTGGTGCTTTCCCTTTATTGACTTGTATGGCAGGCAAAATAACTTGATCGTCAAATGCAGCACTGATCGGCAAAACATTAGGCTTGAAAAAAAAAAAAAAAATTAACAAATACAGTGGATATGTCATGTACATTTTTTTCTCTCAATGGTAGTTGAACCAATAGTGATGAAATTACATGAGGATCTAGCCTCATGGAAAGACAAATTTATGGAGCGGCATCCTAAAGATACCTAAAGAGTCACAAGTCTCTAAGTGAAAACAGACAAAAAACGTCCGAGCGTCGTTGTTCATACCTAGACATCAATTATATAGTTCACAATGCCAAATTTACTTCAATTAAGATGTTATGTCATTTGTATAGTGTTCAATGTCGCTGCTTCGCTAGGGCTTCGTAGCACTGCATAGCGCGGCGTCGTAGTCGGATCGGGGTTGCCTTACAACTAACCAAAAAGTAACGCATTGCGTAGCGTGCGCAGTTTTGAATGGGAGATTTTTTTGGCATGATTGGGCCTCTATAGTTATTGTATTTCGATGCTCCCATACTATGAAATTATACAATACTGTGCCCCGTGGTTTCACCCGCTATCCCATAGGAACCGTTAAATTTTTTTGGGATAAAAAGTAGTCTATGTGCCAAATCAGGTATAAGCAGTCTCCATTACAAATTTCATCCAAATCCATTCAGCCATTTTGCCATGAAATATCAAACATACACACTCACAAACTTTCTCATAAATTTATAGCAAGAAAGTACATAGTTTAATTTACAGTTTTTTTTTGTTTTTAATATTTGTGTGATGGCTCAATTTTATTTTTGCCAAAACAGTTTTTTTTTTATTTACGTGAATGACAGTGTTATCATCCAAGTACCCAAATATGGCCATTTTATGATGATAATTATCTTTCCAGAGATAGTCCAAAACCACACAAATTTCTTAGTGCCGTTTTGTTTCTTATACGGCGTGATTCGGAACGCACCCTAGTTTGTGTGTTCTGAGAACTTACCTCTGAAGTGACACTAAGTATTTCAATCGGTGGTGAGGCCTTCCCGTCTGCGTACTCGACGGGCATCTTCTTAAACTTTCGTTTCCGCCTGGCGTTGGCCGGCCGTGTCGGGGAGAAGTTTTCATTGAACGAGTCAGACTCAAAGTTGCCGATTTGGCAGTAATGCCTGTCATAATAATAGAAAAATGAAAATAGATATATTAATTTCTTAAATATAAAAAACTACTTAAGTTGTAAATTGAGAATATTATTATAATATTTATGTATAATTGTTTGTCCTTTGTCCAATTCATCCAACTCTTAGTGTGTTTGTACCGTGTTTTTATTACAGTTTTTTTTTTTTTAAATCAACTTTACTAGCCCCACCTTCCAACAGTACAACACCATACAAAATATTTACGTTTTCAACCTATCTACGCGAGTTGTGAGGCATCTTCACAATAGCCACAAACTAAGAGTGGAAGTTGAATTATTTCTTAGCTTTTTCAGACTGATTTTTCAAACTTTGTATTTTGAAACTTTGATTCTACCGTTATAGGGTGAATCGCTGTACTGTGGAATGCGCTGCATGAATTAGTATTCCTTAATCGTTACAATTACGGTGTCTTCAAATTCCCAGTGAATCGGTTTCTTCTAGGCAAACATCATAGACAATATCATCTATAATATCACGCGAGGTGCCGATCAAACCCAAGCCTCATCATCATTTCAGCTATAGGATGTCCACTGCTGGACATAGGTCTCCTCCATCGATTTCCGAAAGGGTCAGTTGGAAGCGGCCTGCATCCAGCGTATTTCTGCGGTCTCCTTTAGGTCACCTGTCCACCTTGTCCTACCCAATCCTAGTTAATATTCAATAATAAAAACAAATACCTAGATTTGAGGCCCGTAGACTTGTGTAGATTGAGTTGGGGGTCGTCGGAGTCAGAGAGGGGTTGTGTGATGAGAGGTGCTTGCGGTGGGCTGCTAGAGCTGCCATCTTCCACAATGCTCACAGTTACTGCGGCTGCTGTAACAAAGGTGCTGTGATCACATTGTTAAGTTTTAATGAAGAATTCGATCCCCAAGCCGCCTGCCAAGCGTGGGGATTATGGCAACACCCCTCTCTATGAGGGAGACCTTGTCCAACAGTGGACATTAATTGGCTGATGATGTGAATGAAGAATTACATAACCAACAATAATAACCTGACTTACATTTAATGCAAAAACGGAGTTATGTGATTTGTCTTTTTGAGCATCTCGCCTGTATTCGACTTGGACAGTTCTCGCTATAGACACCTAAAATACTCAGAGCATTGTCAGTGCTCTGCGTTCAAATGTTAACTAGTATATAAATAAAATAATGCATTAAAGACCATGACCAAATATTATATCATTATATTTTTATTACCAAAGATTTAAATCAACCTCATTAATAATTATATTTTTTACGTGTCATTCTAGTGGATGATTTGACCTCCAATACACTTAACTGACATAAGAGATGATGCATTCATGATGCATTCATAGCAAGAAATTACTAGAAAAATAAGCTTAAAAACCTACTTTATAACTTGAATAGCAAAAGATATAAAAGTTTTGAACTTTTCCCTAAGTATTTTATGGTGGAATATGGAACAAATAATAAATATCACCTAGATTTTATTGGTAAGTATATCTATTTAACCCTGAAACATAATTTACATTTTACGAGCGCCTTAACACAACCTTGGTAACAAATGCGCATTTGAGATATGTGTGAATGTGTTACTCACGCAGATTTCCAGCAGAACGGGTCCGTCGGCGGAGGCCTATCTTGCGGCGCTCCGATCGCCCACAATTACTCTCCTCTAGAGCTAGGTTCAAGTCATGCGAGAGCCTCTCCATCGTAAAATGTAAACAAACATTCACCTTCACGATTATCAACCCATAGTACCTACGTCGAATAAATCTAGAACATACTATAGCCCGGAAAACTTGATTTTATTATATTACAGCTAGTTTAATTGACGTGCTTTACAGATATTTTGCATTAACTCATTGGGGCACTTATCTTTTGTATTTAACTCATAAATAACAGACGCTCAGTGGAAACCTGAAATTCCGACACAATAACATAAGTATTCAACATTTTGGGAGGTCTCTGACGCTGTCCATCAATGATTATTTCAACTTTAAACTATGAAAACCACATTAGACACCATAATAATAGATGTCTAACACACAAATGAAGGAAATACGGAAAGTTAATTCCTAAATTCAATGTAAACTTTCATTTCCTAACTAGTATTAGTAGTTATTTTTCGATTCGTGATTTTGACAAAATTCACGTCACGTTCATCTCATCATTCTCATCGTTCACTTCACAGACGAGACAAACAAATCGTACAAGTCACCGATTACAAAATGAACGAAATAAAAATTAATAAACTTGTTTCATTGAGCAAGTTTGTTGGAATTTTAGTCGATTTTTTATTAAATGACCGTTAGGATGCTTGTCACTTCTCTTTATCTGTGGTTATTTCGTTATCAAATCAAACTGTCAAAAATTGCGCCAATTTTCTTTCGTTTCTTGTGTTGTTGTGTGAAAATCGTAGTTTTCTAACGATTTTGGGTAATTTTTGTGAGTCGGTATAGAAAAATTGCAAGAAAAAATTGGTAAGAATATTTATATATTTTACTAAATGCCCAGGTCGCTACTACTTTTCCCAGAAATCGAAAATTTTGTGAGGCCTTGTCAATTCATGTTTACCATTCAATAATTACACCAAATTACCTTCCATATTTGAGTTTTTTCTAGCAAAAACTTGATGCTGAAACCTATTATTCTGTCTTAAATCACACTGCGCTGCTATAACATTTAAATTATGTCGATAAACTAGTGAAATCTTTTTGGGAATAACTTCGGTTCATTCTTGGCTAGACACATTTTCGCGCCTATTTCCACTAAAAATCTTACCGAAACTTAAATATTAATAAGAACATAACTAGAATATAGTTACTTACTGTTGATTCTGCCCTTATTGCTCCACACCTGAGGACAATTGTCGTTTTATACTTACCTCCGTACGTCAGCGCCAATGGAGGGCGCGGTGACTCCAGAAGGCGGGCGCCGCACCCGAGCCGCCCTCGCCGAGATCCCCGCGCGCCTCGACCGACTCCGTGTGACCCCGCTACAGCCTGTTACTAACATTAGGGAGCATTCTCCGGCGCTCCCAGCGGGGTACTTGAGCCCTGCGCCATCGCCTGATGAAATGCTGATACGACAACGAGGTAGGTTCTGTAAAAAAATTACTACAAGACCTTATTAGCCCTACTGACTCCGCCTGATGCCACCATAGCCATCTATGTATGTTTGTATATTCTCTTCTATAGCCTAAATGCCAAAACTGATAAAGTAAATGAGATATTCATTAATTCTGAAATAGTCAGTGAGTAGATGAATTCAACATAAATACAATATGTTGACAAACCAGCTAAAATAAAAAGCAGCCTATTGTCTTTGGCCACCACCTCGCCTTAAGACATCATCCTGTGCCCACAATCTAAATAATCTAATACAACCTGGGTGTCTTCAAGTCACGAGTGAAATGGTTTTTTCTAAAGCTGGTTCTGTTTTTCGGTTTTCCTGAGCCCAAAATCTTGTTTAGCTAACATCAGGCTTATTATGGAGACTGAGATTCGGATAACTAATAAGTACCTAATTCAGGAGACACATGAACATACATAGCCTGTAAAACTCATAACACTCCTTTTGCCGTAGTCGGGTAAAAATAAAAGTAAGTTACCATAAATACCCATAATTTTATATCACCAGGGAATTTTATAACCATTTGGGAAATCATCATAAATCCAAATATTCAATCAAATCAAGTATTTTATTTTCTGAAAACAGTGATGTCGATTCTGTTGTACCATTCTCTAAACTAAACTAAGTTTGACAGCTCTAAAATCGTTGCCAAGCTTTTCAGACCTATTGAAATGAAAAAAGACACTGATAATTTTAGTCCTGTCAGATTAGTTTAGTTTTGTACCATACAACAGAACTGATCCAGTATTTATCAAAAACAATAGTGGCTAGTTCTGCACCGCACCTTCAAACTAAAATCGTAACAAACAGAGAGATAGGGTTTGTGTTTTCATAACAGCATTTACTCATAATGATCATCAACATTACAGCCATAAGACGTCCACTGCTGGACATAGGCCTCCCCTATCAATCTCCAAAAAGGCAGTTTTCAAGCGGCCTGCAACCAGCGTCTCCCTGCGGTCTCATTTAGGTCGTCTGTCCATCTGTACCATTTACTCATATGCTTTTGTTTAAATTTCAGGTCGCAAACGCCTTCCAGTCTCCTGGTCACCAGATATAGACATCAAACGCAACTCAACATTCCACTCGACAGTCCGGACTCCTCCTAAAGAGATTCCTAACCGTTCGCCCCTAAAGCTTGGTGTAACACTTCGCTCAACCCCTAGAAAACGTCTCCTACTCGGCGATGTAGAAAGAATTCCGCTTACACCAGAAAAGATTGACTTTAGTGACATCAGCACTCCTCAAAAGTTTAAAATCACTAGCCCAATCAAAAGTACGCCCCCAATCAAAAGATGCAGACTCGAAAAGACCTTAGATAAAGATTACAAAGGTCCTATAGACAATGCACTCAAAGGCTTGAGTCCCACTCAATTAATCCACATGATTAAAAACATCACCTACAAACACCCGGATATAGAACAAGAAATTAGAAAGAACATGCCAGTGCCTGATCTATCTCCTCTTGAAGAGAAACTAAGCTATTTAAAGTCTAACATCTTTAAAAGCTTACCAATGTCTCGACTCACATCAAAAACCGACTCTCCCGCGTATACCCGTGTGTCGACCCATTTGACTGCGTTCAAAAAATGCGTAGTCGAACAAGGTAAGACTTTGGTCGAATCTCAACATTGGGAATCTGTCATACAATACGTTTTCATGGCATGGGGATATGTAAAAGCGACCCCAGTTTGGGATAATCAGCCTCATAATACTCAGCGAAAGCAGTGCTTCAAAGCGCTGACCAATTTCTGCCTAACGGCATTGAAGAAAGGATCTTTAGCTAAGGATGTATTGGCAGATGTACAATATAAATTGTTAGGAATGGTGACTGATCATGGAGATGTGCAATCCTGCATGAAGTATATCCAAGGACAACTGCAAGACTTCTGATATTAAAGCTTCATTTTGTAAGTAGATAACTGATTTAAATTAGAGATGAAACAGATATCTGGTAACTATCCGTAATCCGGCCTATCTGGACTAAATTTACTATCCAGCCGGATACTGGATAATAAGGGAGTACTCGGCCGGATACTGGAATAAATAAAATAAAAAAACAAATTTAGGTACTTCATTTAATCCACACCAAACTAATATAATCACCATATTTTCATTTTACTACAAAAAAGTACTTAAATAATAAGTTTAAAAACCTCATACTACAATAGCACATTTACAATAACCTCAAGTGTTTGCAATTAATTCAACAAGTTAATTAAACACTTTCTAATATACTAACTTCACTCATGAACAATAATTATCAATATAAAAAACCGACTTCATAAAAATGTCAGAACTGGACCAAATTAAAAAGGGACCACACGGAAAGCACCAGCTTTCAAATAAAGAAAGAATCATCAAAATCAGTTCACCCAGTCGAAAGTTCTGAGGTAAAAAACATAAGAAAAACAGTCGAATTGATAACCTGCTCCTTTTTGGAAGTCGGTTAAAAAGATCTGAATTCACCCGAGCCCGAAAGATCGTTCGTGCGCCACCTACGCGAACTTCTATTTACGATGCGCCAATCGGCAATGTTCGGCCGGATATCCTGCTCTGAGGTTGGCCGGTTATTCGGTATCCGGCTAAACAGCTATCTATTTCATCTCTAATTTAAATACAAGCATATGTGGTGTAACCTAAGTCTGAAATTGTACATCTACCTCAAATTAATTTGGATGCCTGATATTAAGTTGATACAATGACAATGTTAAAATTGTATGTATAGGGCTGCCATAGACGACCGACTTTTTAATCTGTTGCGAGGGTATATAAAATATTCCCAAAGAAGAAAGGTTTGTTGAGTAAAGGCCCTTGGTCTGTGGTGACTATTACCCTCGTTTTTACAGTTCTCACCCATATTACTACTGTAAATACTTTTTAAAATGAAGTTTCTGTAACGAAAAATCGTTATTAAATTTTTTAAGCCAAGTAATTTTACACAACTTAGTGCCTTGAATAGGTTTTAATGACTGTATGTTTTTTTCTTGCGATACCGCATTCAAACGATATTGGAGTTTGTCCTAAGATATTTCTCTGGTACTTAATTGTTTCTATTTTTGTGCTTATGGTTTTTGACCTATCCATCTTAAACACTAAAAATAATGGAATTTAATTTCGAAGACTAAGTTTCATTTTCAGATAGTTTTACAGAAGAAAAAGTTGCACGAAAACAATCTTAGGGCAAACACACTAGGATGTAGGGCTAGGTTGTCGATATAAGTTGTTGTTTTATACTGATTTCTTTACATGAGCGACAACCCTGTTATTTCGCCTTTTTCCCTATTTTAATAATTTGTTCTCTATGTCAAATATGAATTATGATTATGACTGACTTAGAAAAGAATCAAATCAATATAGTACATCGAAAAGTCTTCCGTGTATTCATATGGAATACAATCAAAATAATTAGGTTTTTTATTGTTTAAGCATTTGATTCTTTTTAAAAAACCTGTGAATGAACCAAAATCATGTATTTGTAATTTTAAGTGTGTTTTTGTCGATTTAGTTGTGCCATCTTCGAATGGCCCTGCCAGAAGGCAGGCATAATAGGCATAATAAGTTTTACTTTTTTAAATTTCTTATTGTGAGAATCATTATTTTTAAGGCCAGAATTAGTTACGCTCAGTTATTCGCTGACATCGCGCCAGTGCAGACACCGCATAAATGCCTAACGAAAAAAGCAAATATTACGACGCGTGACAGATCACGCGTCACAAACTCAAAAATATTCTTATAATCTCACATTGAATTTTCTCAAGATAAGATTATTATAAGAATGTTGATGTTTTGTAGCCCACCAAGTATTTGCTCGCGCTCCAAATTTCGTTAACCTGATTATCCTTGTCGTAAGACAAAGAAGTGTTAACTTAGCACTTAATTCACACATAATTCCAGCCTTGTGTAAAAAAACATATATTTGAAGTACAAGACAATTGACGCGGAAAGTATTGCCAGTTCACTTTGTAGTTTTATTTTCTAATTAATCCAAAAGTTTGTGCATAGAATAAAAGAAAGTTTTTCAGTAACTTACAGTTTTTACACTTTTGAATAATTTGGAAAAACAAACTTGTATTTCTCAAGTGTTCAACCCTAAAATCGGTGATACTTTTTGTTGAAATTGAGTCCAGTCACTTAATACCTTTGGACTATATTTGGAGCTATGAAAGTTTCACCCGTCCACCACTTCACCATAACACCGATGATGCCACGTGGGTTCGGCGATGATGTCACGTGGGCTCGGCGATGATACCACGTGGGCTCAGCGATGATGCCACGTGGGTTCGGCGTTGATGTCACTTGGGCTCGACGATGATACCACGTGGGCTCGGCGATGATGCCACGTGGGCTTGGCGATGATGCCACGTGGGCCCGGCGATAATGCCACGTGGGCTCAGCGATGATACCACGTGGGCTCAGCGATGGTGCCACTTATTCTCGGCGATTCTTTCATTTGTTAGTGCGAATACAATATATGTATGCGATAATTTATTTTGGATATCATTCTTCATCTCTTGATTTATACCGCGTAAGCACTCATTGAAATATAGGGGCTTGGTAATGAATCTGTAATGAACACAATACAGAGAAAAAGGACACCGCACCGACAAATAAAATGGGCCTAACGCGATAACGGAGGAGAAATTTGACTTTCCTATTGACTATTTTAATTAAATTACTAGTTTGTCCTCTAGACAAGGTTTAAAATAATTTGCATACTTATGTATAACAAGTGTTTTTTCGTACAAATGTTGATGTATTTCAAGCGACAATATCTTAGAACATATTGTTCAGATAACTTGTAAGATTGTTTTTAGTTTAATAAATCGTATTTTCATATAAATAAATCTTTGTTTTAATACGTTTTAAAGTTGATTTATTACTCTTTAAAGTTCAACTACTAGACTAAACTGAACTTTTATTTTATTAGGCAGAATATCTTAGTGCATTTGAAGTGTTCATTCTAACTTTGAAGACGTTTTGTTATTTAATGATATGATTTTTATAACTTTTTTTTATTCATGTATGTTCACTGCATATTCATAAAAAAGTTGCCCGACAGCCCGACACTGGTCGCCCAGTATATGTGAAACATGACGGCATGAATGCCGTCACGGCATTCGAGTCGGTTGTACTGCCAGGGCGCGTCAATACATGTTTCACATCAAAAACTATTTTAGGGTCATCATACACCGTCACCAAAGAGAGAAACAGAGTCACCGACATAGCTATTAAAAAGTGGCAATGGGCGCCCTGCCCATTGCCACATTTTCTATCGTTTACGGAACGAATACTTTTTCGCAAGTTCTCGTACTAGCCCCACTGATGTCGTTCAGTGTGGATGTTTTTTTTTTTTCCTGTCCGGACGCAGTGTGGTCCGGCCCGCGGACCCTGACATGATCAGGGTTTTATTAACAGGCATATATTTTCTTTATTTTGGTGGATAGTACAATTTTGGCACTAGATAGGATGGTGTTTCTTTCACATTATTTCTTACTTTTACTTTTTTATTTTATTTTTTACTATTTATTTTAAATCTATTTCTTATATCTATCTCTATAATGTTATGAAATCGAATTTGACTAACAACTTAGTACATAATTATTATATTACCTAGGGATTCATTACCCATACTACAGAGAGCCATCAAGAGCAAAACAACCCTTTTGCATGCAATAACGTAATGGTTCCTTTTCTAACAATAGATTTTAAGTGATCTCTATCAGAACACTAATTAGTATGAGACTTAATCACGCATAATTAACGAACCTAATTAGGTTACGACGGGATAAATGCTATTTTTAGTATTTATAGCTATTAAATATATTTTTTAATTCAGTTCAAAAGCTAGTTTTGTTCGTGTAACATCATTTCTAAAAATTCTAAATTTGAAAGAGTAGTGCAGTTATTTGGACTCCATGGATATCTCGACTACTTTGTTTTCATTGACGATTAGTTTAAAAAAATATGGGACGAGCTGCAATAAAAATAAAGGTGAGACATCATATTGTTACTTAGATAAGTGAATGCTGGCAACTTTTATTAACAAAAAAAAACTAAATTTAAAAATCGAATATGTTATTAGAATGTTTTGTTAATGTTAGAATGAATTGTTGAATTTGTTGATAGAGCCTTATTTTGTAGGTACGTACCTATTTAATTGTTTTGGATATGTTATTATATTTTCATATATATACCTACTTGCCTATTCAATACCTACTCAATAACTTTAATTCTCAAAGAAATACTTTTGTTCATAACTTAAAAAATATTAATTTTAATCATTTCAGTTTCCGAATCGTTTTGGACACCCGACGCCGTAATGGCAAGCTCTACACAAGAAATGCCACGTCCTAAGAAAACTCCATTTCCTACAAAGATATTGGACTATGAAGAAGAAAATACTCCAATATGCTCTACGCCGATGAGGCGAAGAACAAATGGGGCACGCTTCCTCAGAGCGAGAAGACTTAATTTCGATTTGCCTGAAGACTCGGAAAATGACGATCTGAGAAATTGTATTAATGACAAGAAAAGTGAAAAACGTCTCCAGTGAAAGGAAGCAATAGCAAAAACGCCTCTACCTCTAGGTATATTATTGTGAATATAGTTAATTTGTAAACTCCTTCTAACTTGTAAGAGTGTAATGAAACCAGGGAATAAATCCTTTGATAGCCCCTGTCTCACTCTGTTGATTTAATTATTGTTTTAGTTATTTATTGACCTACTTGTTTAGCTACTTAATAGTCGAATTATTGTACCACATCACTAAGATTTCAGAATAACAGACAAAGATAGACAAGATAATACTAAGATTTTCAAGATATTTTTGTTTTAAGGATAGTCTTTTAATAAATGTTAAGTTAAACTCTACTATTTTTTTATTTGTTCCAATCCAGATTACCTACCTATTTGGTATTTAGAGTTAATAGCGGTTAAGTTGGTACATAATAACATGTTATGCTCATAGGTAGGTATATCACACACAATGATGAATATCACTTTTCAGTAGTTACTGCGACTCGCAAGTCGCTCAGTTGTGTAGCTGATTGTGAATATGCCTCCTTGTGCTATAGAGTTTAAAGTTAACGGGAAAAATTGTAGAGGTATGTACGTGTAAAGTACCTTCAATTTTAATGATGCAATAAGCCTACTTTCTCTGTATAGTAGGTATACTGACGCGTAGACTAGGACAACACCTACAAAAAATCGGAAAGTATCTATGAAAAGAAACGAGATTAATTTACCTATGCTAATGATTTGATAGAGCAAAATTAATGTGGATATTGTACTTTAGATAAATCCACAATTAAGTTTATTTATAATTTACAATTAAGTTTAATAAATAACGCTTCACGCACATAGCTCTTCCTTGGAAAAGCCAAGGAAGACGGACAAACCCGCCAGTTCCAGAGCAGATTTTTTAGTTCCATCATCCACACGTCTGTCCACCGATAACGTGCATCGCACTATTCGCACTTATGTAGTAAGTACACCCACCGGGAATCGAACCCGGGACTTCCTGCTCAAGCAGACTCTACCAAATAGCACAGCGAATAGTTATAATCCTACTATGCGTCCAAAAAATTCAACCGAATTGAGAATTAATTAACCCCCTCTTTTTTGATGTTGGTTTTAAATACCTATTGACCCAACAATACTTTTGCTAATGCGTTAATTAACGCAGATGTAGGAAGAGAATTACATATAGGCGAAAGGGGTCATAGCAGTTCTGCTTCTGCTTTTGTCTACCTTGTATACCTACCTACTTACAATGATGTTATAATACACAAATCGCATTGCTTGTATATACTATACAGTATAGTCCTGATATAATAAAATGAATGTAATGGCTCTATTAAATCAAAATGTGAACAATTTAAGATATTACAAAGTAAACAGAAATAAATAGGTATCTGAAATTGCGTATTACATTAGGTACAAGACACACTAAGGCGGGGAGCGGACGCGAGCAATTTCGATCTAGCCTAATCTTACAGAAAATTTAAGTTGTGCGTGTGTCCCAATCAACTGCGCCGTTACGCGACGGACGTAGTAGGCCATCTTTATATTTTTCATACAAACGTAGCTACTACTAGTATTTATTTCCGCCAACCTTTCATCTTATTTTGACGAAACTTAGATACGTATATTATAATAAGCGACTAGATTAGCGAGCGATAAGGCCGCCTGTTAAAAGCCTAGATAATACTTTCATTATAATGATATACTTACCTCACATTCGGACGAGTAGTTTCCGTTTTTTTAACTGTAGTTATGTTTATAAGGTAAAATACAAAAATGGTCCGACCTCCGGGAAAGCTTTGATCTCTTTTGTTCAAAATGGACAGGTTAAGGTTGCCAATTGTTTTATATAATTTTAATTTGTTTGTTTGATTGATTGATTTTTGTCTTAGATATGTAACAAATGCCATTTCTAGTGTGAACAATAAAGCCGTGCGTTATCTATTTATCAAGGTTGAAATTGTTTTCAAGGAGAGCGCTTGAGGCGCGTCCGCGTCTGTCTTATGTGAGTGTGTCTTGCGCCTAATTTGTGACATTGCGTGTAGTAATCCATATTTATGTATTACCTACCTGTGCCCGCATGGTAAGGTAGGTAGGCATGAAATCTACCTAAGTATAGGTACTATTATTTATACATTTGTATCCCATAAACACAGGTTATGGTAAAAAATGATTGCCATCATTTGCTGATGTACCTACACCTAGTAGGCTTATTGTCATAGTGATAAAATACTTAAATGTGTACGTGTATAGGCCAAGGATTGTTCAATTATACTATGTATGTTTCGTTTCATGATATAAATATAATGTTTATTAGGTATAGGTACCCGTTAGTCGTTTCCCGCAGTTTTTCTGTTTACTTGCATTTTTTCGGAAGAAAAAGTAGATAGGTAGCTATATGGAAAAAGTAACAAACAGTCAGAGATAAAGAAAGAGAAAGATAGAGAGTTATCCAGTCAACATTTTCTGCCAAAAACGTGATATAAGACGTAGTTTTTGGGGCATTTTTTTCAAATTTACGTCTAGTGGAAAAAAATGGCGTCAAAAATCACGTTGTTTTGTCTTCTTTGTCGACACTTGCTTAAAAATGACGTCACATACAACGTCGAAACGACGTGAACACGTGAAGCATGACGTCTGGAGTGACGTGATTCGACGTCTAAAATTCCCAAAATTCACGTCAATAATGACGTAACCTTGCTGATTGGGTACTTCCGCACGTATGATGTGGTTTATATTGGGTTACGCGGAAAGGGTGTACTACAAAGCTAAAGGGGTCTATAGAACTCATTATTATGGACAACTTTTACCGTTTCGACAATTTCGTTTAATTGAATGACATATTTTTTCCAGTTATTTTGATTTAAAGAACCAAATTACTAAACCAATTTTGTCGAAATTTCCATGGGACTAGGAAGTATATATGGGGAAGTATATCCTTTCAAATATAAGAAAAGAATTTTCCACATCGATTTATAAATAACGGAGTTCCGAGTTAACAAACATAAAAAATACAACCGAATCGTGTACCTATACTTCCTTTTTTTGAAGTGGGTTATTAAATAATAAGATGTTTAATTTAGATTGTTGCAACCCTTCGTGAGCGTCTAGTAGATAGGTACCTACCTACGTAGATACTCTCGCTTTCGACCCCTTTGCTAGGGACAAGGGAGGGATGAGATCAGGCCTTCTTCCCCACTGGGCACTTGCCCATGGCTCCGCCATCGATGGGGGCCCCAAAGTTCCCGCCAGATCATCAAACAATAACCGATATTTTATTACCGAAAAACATTTATTTAGAAAAAGACATGGATAATGATTGACTACAATATCTACTTGCTTATTAGTTTTTGTATGCGCGAAGCTACTCTACTCTCGTCCGAAAATAGTGCACTGTCAAGGTCTAGGGGGCACATTATCCTCATCCAGGGCCATAAGTTAAAGACGGCCCTGGATGAAATATAATACTAATCAGTTTAAAATTTTAACTCATTATGTCCGGAACTGTAATAATACTGTTCTTGAAAGGTAATTTTATTTTATTGTACTGTTATCTCACTGGAGACATTATTCCGGAAATACACTGTACCCTTCGGATTCTTTCAGTGGATACATCCATCCCGCGGTATACTACTCTGAGCGCTTACCTTCGCTATGAGTTGTCGCTGCCCGGCACGAAAGCCATGTGCCGCCAGGGAGGCTGCGGCGCTTGCATCGTTCTCGTGAAAGCCAGGAGATACCCCAGCGGGCTGCTGGAGACTTTCTCTGTCAACTCGGTCAGTATAGGCATTATCAGCGTCGGACTGGTCATATAATCGACGTGGCGTTTGCCAGCCGAGCCCCCCACAGGTCTGGTTTGCCAGGGTTTGCCACAAGCCAGGCAGTATAGGTAGGATAGGGGGCCCGCTCAGCTTAGCCAGTCTCGGCCCCGGGCTTGTGAGGAGCTACTCGGGCCCTTCCGGCCCAGTCCGACCCTGGATATTATTCTGTATAACTTAAATTGTCTTGGTTCTTTTTGGCCGAACCGATATGTACACAAGTTCGGCTTATCGAATCGGCTGTGTTAGGGTGCAATCGGGTTGATTCGGTTTATATCGGGACCAAGGACAAACAAACAAAGTAATTTATTTTGTCATAAATTTAGTTTAACATAATGTGTTGTTCCATAGGCTTCCGAACTAGTTTGGGACTGTGTGTCGGGTGCCAGTGGCATCACATATATATCATTATAGTTATGCTAAAACAAACAAATAATTATTTGATTGTTATTACAAAAATTTAGAATTTAAGTAATTATTATTATACGAATATTTATAAAGCCAAAGATAGAAAAAAAACCTAGCTTACAATATAAGGAGAGCATCTAGTAAGAAAATTACAACCAGATTACGGCCTGTCACGGAATCTCTCGGTTAGTTTATACATACAACCGGAATTACATTTATTTTTGTAATTTGTTCAAAGCAACGTTCTTCCAGTGCCTGGTCCTGGTATTCTCCTGCAACGACTGGGAGATAACGACCATCGAGGGTGTCGGCAACCGTCTCCAGGGGTACAGTGACGTGCAGAAGCGGATCGCGGCGTTTAACGGCACCCAGTGCGGTTTCTGCACGCCTGGTTGGGTCATGCAATTGACCAGGTAAGTGATATACAAAAAACGCATTGATGTACAAAGAAAACTAGTACAAAACTCATGAAAAAAGTGTCCTGTATTTACCTATACCTACTTATATTATTTAGATACATTTTAGTTTTTTATACGAATTTCTATACAGATAGTCAAGTCAATCCTCAATACAAACGTCACTATATCCTTTCGTAATATTTTCTAGAATTCCAGTTGATTTCGACTCCTCCTGTGCCTTTATCCTAGTCTGTCTTTTGTATACAAGTATCTCTAATCCTAGTAGCATTATAGCAGTCATCATTCCATAGAGCAAACAAAGTAGTGCAGGGTGGAAATCCATCATGTTTACGGAACCAAAGCTGCCGCCTCGGGCGACGCAAGATGGCTTGCGGGCATAGATCAGTCGGTTGACCCTGTCGCCGATGCCGTGTTCGAAGATTCTAGCTAGTCTGAAAATATGCAAGTTTTTTTATTTTATTTTTTACATAAGGAATAAAAAATAACAATTAAATAAAAACATAAACGTGTAGATACTTAATATTTCTTTTTTTTAATACTTTTCAAGTGAGGTTATGTAATTTTCATTGGAATTGGGTATTTAATTCCTATTAGGTACCTATAGGTACCAACTTCATTATCGATTTGGACTAAAAATAACAGGTTTTTCAACATTTATTGAAGTACGTAGATAATTAAGTTAGTAAATTTATTGTCGTTCAGTGTGGAGGTTAACGGAGGAGGCCTATATTCAGCAGTGGACGTCCACATCATGTGATGCGTCAGAAAAGGATCGGTGGATATCGCACACGCGTTCTTTTTTGCCTCGCACCTGCAATTTGTGGAATGAGCGCTCCTGCGGCATTTCCGAGTAGCTATAATATGGGGTTCTTCAAAAGGGCTGTTAATAGAGTCTTTAAGAGAAACGTATCTGTGCTGCCCCTGGTGTTGTAGGTATCCATAGGCGACGGTGATCGCTTACCATCAGGCAGCCAGTCTGCTTGTTTGCCAACTATGGCACTATCCCGCTCCCTCACGCGCAACTATCTGTGATATGTCGATCTATTCAAGGTCATCCCCCCGTATGCTTCCACACCATAGTTCCGCACTCTCGCATGCACGCTGTAACTCTATCATCGTTCAGGATATCAAATCAAGTCGTATCTTATAGTCAGTAGGTACCTACGTATATTCAATGTACTACCCCGGTGGCTCAGTTGGTAGTGAACCTACCTTCTGCGCTTGGGGGCGTGGGTTAGATTGCGATTCCCACCTAGGGCAAACATTTATGTGATGTACCTACCTACGTACATTTATGTTTGTTATATGTCTGGGTGTTAATATCTATTTGAAGTATGTATTTAAATATATGTATGTATGTATATCAGTCTCTGGCAGCTATATTGCAAGCTTTGACACGGTGTGTAACAAAAAAACTTACCCAATTTTATAAATCTCCTTGTAATGCGATCGTTTTCGGCAGGTCACCCAAGGGGTAGCATTGGGGATGTATTCTATCTCCCGTAGACCACACTTCTCGTGCTCGTAGAAAAGCTGCTGTACGAACCTGTACCCAAGGCCTAGATTCATGTGGAAAGCGAAGGGTGCGTCGATCTTAAAGAATAAGTTGAACATTTTAAAATTATAAACATAATGAGGAAGGGATCATCATTATTATCAGTATCAGTCACTACTGGGACATAGCCTAAGTGTTCTCTCGCATAGAGGGAGAGAGGATAGGCCCTAATCCATTATGATATCCCAGTGCATGTTGGTGAGTGTCATGTCTTTGAACTAATTGAGGTTCCCGGACATACCGGTTTCCTCACGATGTTTTTTCTTCGCCGTTTTTGAGCGATCGTATCGAAACTGCACATTATTTATCTAAGTACCTACTAAATAAGTCATAGCCGCCGATTCCGCCGAGGATCGAACCGGGTGCCGTCAGATTATAAAGCGCACATGCTACCGTAGTAGCTTAATTAATTCTAAGAACACTTCTAAATCGAAATTGACTCAGCCGTTTGGGAGCCACGACGCCACCAACAGACACACAGATACACACGTAAAACTTATACCTTTCATTTTGCGTCGGGGGTTAACAGCTGACTTCACGGAAAGTTCAATAAACTGGATTCCTCCCCTAATTTTCCACCCTTGGAGGTGTAATATTTTCTTTTAATTTAAATGTGGTCCCGCCAAAATAAAGCATAATAAAAAAGTATCATTAATATTGCGTCATTAATTAAAAAATATCATAACCAGGGTTCATATTCTTTGAACGTAACATACACAAAAAATGCAGTCAAATTGATAACCACTTTTTGTAGTCGGTTGAAAAGAGGACAAGGCAAAGGATATATGTATCTGCTCAATTATAAAAATAACAATATTTATTGCATTGCAAAACTCTACGTACATTTTGTAGTTTCTTGACTCCTTCTTCGATTGACATGAAATTGGGTTTATAACCGGTTCGAGCCACTTTAGTATCGTAAATGGCTTTTCTTACTCGATCCGTCGCAGTCTGAAATAAGATAATATGTTTTTTTTAAGGTGAAACGTTTCACTTTGGTGGGAAAATCAAATTTCAAACAGTTTTTTTGTCCTTGTAGCTAGGCCGGGTGAAATGGCAGTGTTCGCGAAAATTGTTGGTCGTTCTTTACATTATCATGTAGCTATTAATCAGTTACTCGCCATATTACTTACATTTGGCAATATACCGTTTGAAACAGAATAAATTTGTTTATTGACAAATGTATGTAATAATGTGCATTGGAGATAAATAACTTTACGCGAGTTTGTAAAGAATAATAATCAATTTTCGCGAACATCATTATCGTTTACAATAATTACTCGGCCTAGCTAGAAGAACAAAAAAAACTGTTTGAAATTTGAGTTTCCCGCCAAAGTGAAACGTTTCACCTTAAGAGAAAAAAAAAACGAAAAGAAAAGTCCATTGGGCAGAATATACATACAAATTCCAATTTCGAAATTCATAATTTGCACGGAATTCGATAAGTATTTTACACTGTTTTCATATTTATCGGGACTTATCGCGCACTATTAAATATAGGTAAAAATAGATACCTTTCGCTCGACGTTTCGACCATGTTACAATGGCCGTGGTCACGATCTGACCACATGTGTTCGAATCGCGAAAGTTTAATAATATTTTACACTGAACTGAGTATTTTTTTTTATATTTTACGTATATTGACAGCGGAGTTGTAACTTTCAAATTGTGATGATAGGATTTAAAAGATTTTTTTTGTTTAAATTAGAATGGCTGTCAAAGCATTTTTTAAGAAATTTGTTGTAGCCACTTGCACCCATATAAACCCATAGCAACTGTGTTAGCAACTGTGACGCGGAGTTCGACGCGTTGACATAAATAAGAATGTTCAATCACATATCTGTCACAATACCTGGCGACAGAGTTTCCTTCTCATTTACGTTTTATTTACTTCTCTTTTCTGTGGGATTTACTTATAATTATTTAAAAGTCTTACTGTAAAATAGTATCTCGTATAAGGCTGGTCCTCCACCCCCAGTTCAAGTTTCGAGCTCAGGAGATCAGAGAGCGTGCGTATTTGATCCGAGCTCGACTGCAGTAGAGCAATGATATTGGCCGAATATGACGCGTACAGAAACAGAGATATCAGGAACATTATAAATGTCACAACCCTTCCCAGGGAATCTGAAAATTTAGTAGAAACGTTGTCATAGCGTTTATGAATCTTACGAAGAAAAGCCTCATCTTCAAATAAGCTTTCAGGTAATGAACCAATTAAAAACTATTGCTCGTGAACTAGCAAAATCACCAAAACTTAACAACACAAACAAATTCTTGCGGCTTAGATTATTAATCAAAGGCTTGCCGGCTATAAACCTATTTAAAAGTCTATCAAATGAGTAAAAAGGAGTATATATTTTCATTTTATTCAAGAGCGATTTTCATTTGGCATGAATCCTCCATATATTCATGCCAAATGAAAATCGCTCTTGTATCATTAAGAGAAACAGTTTTTTCTTCTTCAACGATTTCTTATTGGATTTTCTTCTTTCTTATTATATTGGAGCCAAACAGTTTTAGAGTGTTCAGAAAGAGAGTGGTCTTGGATTGTGGTTGAATGGATCTCAATAAATAACACGCAAATTCATTCAACAAAACATCACGATGATAGGTCAGCTCATGATAGCTGATTTTGTCATTTTTCAGATGGCAGAGGCAGATTCCGATTTGAAATTCGTTCTAGTTCTCTTTTTCGCCAAGTCCACTCTCTTTTTGAACAGACTCTATACACACATATTATATCTCTCCCATTTCCCAATGTATGACAGCAACGTATAGTCTGATTTTTATGTCTATACAATACTGTAATATACTGAAGGAAGCTTCTGTATGCATGCTCATAGCGTGGCGACTATGGTAAATTTTTCCTACAGCAAGAAAAAACAGAACATCCCTTTTTCTGGTTAATTTAGCCTGCTCAAGCAACACGAAATACTTAGTTGAGGTTATCGTCATAAATGAGTCGATGATTATACGCACAGACTTCCTAGAGGTACTTACAACTTTTTTCAATTTGTTGTTCAATGTTATTTAGAACTTACCTTTTAATTCACTGTTGCTGCCTTGTTGAACAACTGCACCAGCAACAAATATTGCTACGTCACTGATATCTGGCCGCAATACTGTAGGGTCGTCACACTTCTGGAATTTTAACACTTTCTTGTGGATATGTAGAGAATTTGCTAACTTTACTAATTATATTTTATCAGTCTCACTGCTAAGCAAAAGGCTTTCCCTATTTCATTTCATGCATCCCTATCTTCTGCCAAATTCTTCGAGCATGTAACTACTGGAGACGCCAACGCAACAATCCGCTCACATTCTCATATCACATTTTCAGCCACTTATTTTGCTAGGGGCGTATAACACACTTTTACAGATAATCGCACACGTGCAAAACACTATCCTGGTAAAATGAACGTACACTATTAGTGTACGTGTGTTTGTTTGTTATAACAAACTGTTTTATCTCTTTGCTTAGGCAATCTATAATATTTGTGTTTTGTATAACATGCTAATTACGTAATTATTTACATTCATGGGTCTGGCCCGGACTTTTAAGAGGCATTAGCGGGGCCGTAGCCAACACAAAGAGGCCCTGTTCAATCATTATTTCCTTTACTTTTTGGGACTTCGTTTGAATAATCTCACGTGGTAAGAAGCAATGTGTTATAAACAGCATATAATGGAGATGAAAAAAGACATTGAGTATTGATTGGCGCCTTTTCATAATAATATTGGTTAAGAAAAGAAAAAAATTATAAATTGAATCGGTTTCTTCTAGTCAAGCATGCTCCATCGTAGACCACATCATCGCTTAACATCAAGCGAGTTGGCGGTGAAATGCAAGCCTATTATTATATTAGAAAACTAGCCATCCGCCCCGGCTTTGCACGGGTGTAAGTCCCAGCAGAGGCTGGGACTTAGGCCTTTTCTCAGAGAGAGAGAGAGGATAGGTCCTAATCCACCATACTGAGCTTATTGCCAGCAGTGCTTGTTGGTGAATGTCATAATTATGTCGTTGAACTTTTGAGGTCCGGTTTCCGCACGATTTTTTTCCTTCACCGTTTTTGTGCGATGGCATCGAAACTGCACATAATTTACTTAAGTGCTAAATAAGTCATTTGTGCAGGGCCAAGAATCGAACCGGGTGCCGTCAGATTGTAAAGCGCACATCCTATCGCTTGGCCACCGTCGCTTCATCATGATTGTTGTAATTATTGAGAATGTATTAATAATTACTAGATGTAGTAGATGTGTCTAGAAAAAAAAACTCATTTGTTACATAAAATTTTAGACATTCCAAAACAATATTTACCGTCCCATTCTTCTCTCGCTCCCACCTAGCAGTGATATACACGACAAACATCAGAACAACGATAAGTGCTCCTACACAGATCCAGACCGTCGTCCTGAACGGCAGGTAGAACAGGTTGTTCTGAAGAGATAGAGGTGGCTCTCGGAACACGAATCTATAGCAAGTAGAACATCATTTTCTTAACTTAGGTACTAGTTATATGTATCGTTACTTTGATTAGATGAAACTGACAAAAGTTCTGGTTGGCCAAAGTATAAAAATTACTCAAGCTCTTCTAAGGTCTTCTTTTTATGGTTGACTTTAAGTACGGTGTTGTTGCAGATGCTAAACACATCTAGCCTGGAATGGAACTGGCAAGAGCCAATCCGGCCAAGATCCGGCAGCCTTACTTGAGAAAGTCAGGCTGCCGGATCTTGACTGGATCTCAACACATGCTAGGTGTTTAGAGTTGAGTAGAGTATTAGATAGCACCTTACCAAGCTATGGTTTCTTCACCGGCAGCCCAATTTTATTATTGGGATTCCAGCAGATCCAGCTCCACACCTGGGGCTGAATCTGCTGGAATCAAACGTACCAACGACTGAGTTACCATCGATATGGGCCACAGTTTTACCACATGCGTCAAATATCTTAACTACCATCTCTAAGTGGGTCATCTTCTACCGCTTGTTTTTCTGAGAATGCTCTGAAGAGCTTTTTAACCTCATTCCTGCGTTGGATTTCTACTACCGCACATCTCAAGACTATCAAAAAGCTCATCCCTACATCTTGCAAAGCTGGAAATCCCACACACCGTCCAGTTCTGCCGCTCCATTCACCCGCGGACCTCCATGATGTGAAATAACCTTCCCATGAAGATATTTCCGCCAAGATTCAACATGGAGCATTTTTAAAAGGGTATCTACTCCGGGCTGGCAAAGCATATTAGTGTCACAGGCGTCTATAGGTGGCGATTACCGCTTACCATCAGGTCTTGCCTGTTCGTAGCTCTTTTCTATAAAAAAGGAATAAACCATGATGACAAGACAATACCTGGCTGTAGTACGAACAGGCTGCGTCAGGAAGCTCAGCACCTCGGCTCGGTTCCGCCTCATCAGCATGATGGTTCCTGGGATAATCGTGTAAATCATCATATCATAGAAAAACATATTTAAACCAAATTCAATACGCCATTTCAATGCGTTCCTTGCTGCCAACACTGATTTTGACCTTCGACAAAAATAAAATGAATGGACGGGCCCAGTAGAAGCGCATTTATGAAGATTACAAAGTGAGCGCCAGCGCTCACTTCGTTTCAGTCGGTCTCTAGCCGTAGAAAGTGAAACACGAGTCTATTGTTACGCGATAACGAAACATCTGACAAAATTATGAATTCGTATGCTTTACCAAAGTGTAAATACACAAATAAAACCGATATCTATTTTTTGTAATCGGTTTTGACTCGTTTTTACTGATCAAATTCAATGGTTAGGGCCCGTCCATTGATTTTATTTTGGTCGAAGGATTTTGACATATTATTTAATAACAGAAATAGTGTTTTAGCATAGTTTTTTACATATTGTGAAAATCTGATTGGCCAATGGGGCCACATTCTGATTCGTACACCCTTTGCTATGCCACCGCCATCAGTACAATGAAGTTTTTTTTTTCAAAGTAATGGTTAGTTTTCTTTATTCAGTTAAAATAAAAGACAGACGAACAACTTGGGCAAAGAGCGTGAACTAGCTTTTTCATGTTTTTTTTTTACTGGTTGATGACATTATTATTATTGACTTGAATATTTGACATTGTATAAATAATGCTGTTATAATTTTTTTCTTATGACATAAATAGTTCGTTTTTTTATATTTATATATTTTTTGATTTACGTTATATCGTTGAATTTATCAATTCAAATAATTTATTGACATAAAAACTAATAGCCAAGGAAACATAAAATGCCACTGTTATTACCATTTTTCACAAGTCGGTCTCAGAAAATCATCTTGCATTTATCTTAACCAAATTTTGACTTTTACCTATCTAAATATGCTTAAGTATAGACAATACAATACAATATCTCTTTATTACACACCGAAAAATACAGAATAAACTTAAACTAACATCAAAAATAAATATACGGCAGTATAATGGGCGGCCTTATCGCCTAGAGCGATTTCTTCCAGGCAACCTTTGGATGGACAGGACTAAAGAATTTGAAAAAGGTCGGTGGTGCACATAAAATATACCTAAATAAATATATATCCCTACATATATGTATACAATAAATACACAATGCTACATACATACCATAAATATTATAAATAAAATAAATATATACGTACCAGTTAACATAAACTTAGATAATGTGTATAGACTTGATTCTTAAAAGTATAAAGAGATTTAGCCTGCCTGATAGATGCAGGCAGAGCATTCCACAGCAGGACAGCTTGAAAAGTGAAGGATTTACAGTAGGAAAGATTGACATGGGAAGAAGAAGGAATCTTTAGTTGGAGGGCACGACAGGATCGCAGAGTACTGGAGTGACCTTGAATAAATTCAAAGCGCTCCTTTAAGTATAAAGGGGTAATGGGATTGAACAATATTTTATAGACAAAGGAGAGCACATGAGAATTACGGCGAAGACGGATAGGTAACCATTTTAAGAGCATGAAGCAGCAGAACCATAGATTTTTCGACTGACTTGTGCTATTTGAGAACCCCAAGAAAATTTACTATCTATGAAAATTCCCAGATTCTTAACTGTTTCTTTAATAGGGATGGGAATTCCGTCAAAAATCACTTGCGGAAGGCGGGTCAATCAATTTTAGAGATCATACGGGAGGGATAATTGTCTGAGTTTTGGTAGGATTCACTGTAAGGCCGTATGATCTACTCCAGTCAAGTATACGCCTTAGATCCGTGTTTGTTGACTCAATCGCCTCATGTAATAGCCCTAAAGGGGCTTGGGTATAGATTTGCAAGTCATCTGCATAGAGGTGGTAGGAAGAAGTCAGATGTTGTGAGATAGAATTTATAAAAATTGCAAAAAGAAGAGGAGATAAGACGCCGCCTTGGGGAGCACCAGCAGATATATTACACCACGAAGAGTACGTGTCATCAATACGAATGCGCTGCCGGCGCCCACACAGGTAACTATGAAACCAATCAATAGCAGTCGGAGATATGTTAAGAGAGCGAAGCAGTGCTGTTGGCACTGACGTCAAAGTCAAAGACGACGAGCATTTAGGTTAATATTTATAAAATAACGTTTTTATTTTGCTATGGTGTATCTCAGTGTTTATGTATATGTATTCCATCATTATCATTATTTCCAGTCGTTAGAGCTCTAACAAACCGAAAATATCAAAAGCCGTAATCCAAGGATCCGGCTCCGAAAATTCCACAGAAGAGGAAAAAAAACCTTTTCATTACTCATATTTGGAAAGAAAGTCTCAAGTTGTCTGAGGAGCGAGTTGAAAGTAAGACATTTCAGCCCTAGAGAAAATCACTTTCAACTGACAGTGACAGTTGAAAACTGACAGACACTCAAATAAAATAAAAAACTAGTTCTATTTTCACATATTTGTATTGAACCATGTTCCAACTTAATTTTTTCTCCTCTGAGGATTATGGTCCCGCACTTCTCGTGCATTTGCTAGTGTCAGTTCATGTTTTTATTTTTAGTTTCCTTGTATTCGTAATGAAAAGCGCAGTGTTTACCCCGGGGTTAAAGACTTTCACTCCTAGGATAACAATGTACTATTTCTTTTCTGTGGAAAATTCCGACTATGAGTCGCTCAAGTCTACCTTACTCACCACATATATCAGCCTCCCCTCTTATTATCTGTCCGATCATGCCGTTCCAGGTGTTGTTAATGTGGTACCCCCAGGTGTCCGTGAACAGGAGTTCCGTGGTTGCATTCATGTACTCGAACAGAGGTAGGATGTTGTGGAACGTACTCTTGGATACATTGTCTGTCACGATGTTGCTGAAAATCAAGCATTGTTAAATAACTATTGGAATCGTAGCTATGTTCGCAAAGGCCCTCGTGCAAAAAATGGGGCCCTATCTGAACCGGGTTAGGTTTTATCAAGTAAAAATATAAATACTTTTAAGGTACAAAGGTACGTTATCCTCAGCTCTATATTGTGCTCAAAGCTACTCACTACATGTATACGTGTATGAAGGGATTTTTTCACAAGTTCAGTTTGCAGTTTACTGGTCAGGGTCCGAGGGCCCTTTGAGCTCAAAGTCCCCAGTGCACGGTACCGCCTTGCCCTCCGATAGCTACGCCACTAATTGGAATCGATTTTGAAGGTTGAATTGATAATCTTAAACTAAATAAAAATGTTGCTGTCTTTATTTCTTAGCCTGAAAAAAAAGACATTTCGTTCGTTCGTTCGTTAAGTTTTGAAACCTGGGTAGCAATATTTTTAGTAGAATGCTTTTCATGAAAGAATTCCTCACAGAAAAGAGAAGGGTGAAAAAATCTCATTTCAGTGGAATTCCTCAATAGATAGTGGAATAGTACATTGGCAATTTGGCATAATGCGAAGGTTCTCCAAGGACTTAGTAATAGTATGCATAGTATTAGCACTCTAACTTTAAAACTGTCAAACAAACCTTCAAAATCGACCCCATTGTTTTCCCATAATATACCTAATCTAATAAACTCACAGAAGGAAAGAAGAAGTCATTGTTTTATTTTGGGGGTAAGGGGATGATCTTAGAAGCTTAGAACAGCTGTACCCGGCAGTGGTACTTGCAATTTTAAATTGTTTGCATGTCTCAAACGCAAGTCTTTGCGTGGTTTCCGCATAAACAGGGTTACATGGAATGATGGTACTGATGGTAAGCCGAACGTAGATAATTTTAGGTATTTATTATTTTAAAAAAACTGTTGTGTATGTATCTACTATGATACCAAATCTGAAATCGCGAGAAAATATCGAATGTTTCAGCTGTAATTTGTTGAGTGAATGCGAATGTCTTTTTTTTATGAAACTGCTGATACTTTTTCGCGATTCTAAGATTGGCCCCATAGTAAAAATTATTTATAATGATGATTAGGTACAACGACCACATTTCAGCTTAGTTTCACAGTTTTGTTGCTTCTTTTGACGCGTCGATGTTAAACAAGTTTAGTTTTCTGAACATTTATTTATAAGTATTTTATTATGGAAACTGATATGGTTTTCTCACATTTTATTTTTATTACACGGGATAGTCAGAGTAACCGGCCTAATGTTACGAAATTCCCGTGTAATATAAATATTTAATTTATAATTAGTAGTTTTAAGTTTTCATTTTAGCTCATAAATTGTCTATTGTAATAACTTGCGTAAATACGTATCTTTATTTTCTTATAGATTTTAATAACTTACTTCAAATTATATATTTCTGTTTTTGTTGTATCATCAACGCTCACGATTGATATACCAATCCGTTTTCCTCTTAAATTCTTCCTTCTCACTGGGGTCGATATTTTAGTTTCCTTTGACACAAGTAGCCGTTTATCCGGAGTCCACATTGCAAATATCTCAATAGTAAAATCACTTGTTGAATCAATTTTGTATACTGAAACTAATAAAAAATATTTACAAAAAAAAAGGGGTAAAACATACCCTACCTAGTAAAAATATTTGAAAATTAGCAATCATTCTTGCTGTCGTTCAGTGTGTGGAGTTCTAAGAGCCTATGTTCAGCAGTGGACGTCTGCTGGCTGATGGTGATAAACAATCATTCTAGTTCTTTACCGTAAACATAGGTGTGTAAAACTGAACACAGACGGCTGCAAGTGCACTCGAACATACATGAGAGCTAGGTGACTAGGATTGCTATCTCTAAAATTTGGCAACCAGGACAAGACGCGTGAAAACCCCGTATTTTAGAGCCCAGAACCTGGACATGTCAACAGATTTTTTTTAACATAGTCAGTGTAAATATCGCGGCGTCTGGGCACAGAGCGCGTGTTGCGGGTGGCTCAAGACTTATTTTTTTTTAACCTTGACTACAAATGAAGCCCCGCCCGGGCGCTCCCCGGATGCCCTCTAAACTAGGACAAATCCGGGGAAACCCGGACGGATGGCAACCCGTATATATAGCGATACGGCCACACTTTGTTAGTTCAGCTATACTACACCACGCTACACCAAGCCAACAGGGGCAAGGCTAGCGCATATTTGAAGCTTTAAAGCTTCAAATATAAAATAAAATAACAATAGCTATCACTACAAAAAATAAAACAAATCAAAAGAGAAATATATACCTACATCTTATACATAGAAAAAGTGGATCACATTAAAAACCGACTTAATATAGAACCTCCGCCCTTTTTTGAAGTCGGTTCTAACAGCCTGAAAGAATACAACTATCGGTCCATATATGTACGTATAATTTAGAAAGAATTTTCTTTCAAATCGTAACCGTTGAGAAGTTGTCATCATCAGCTCATCTATATGAGATGATGATTATCAGACGCAAATACCTGAACAGTATATAAGGGTAGTTATTTGCTATGTAGTATTATTGACTCTTTACAATAAAAGTTTATTGTATATTTGATATGAATTTTACTACAAACAATAAAAATGGAAAATACTCATAATTTGCACAAGAAGAAATAATAAACATGGAAACTGGAATTGGGTTGGTTGTTGTCATTAATAAATATATTTTGATTTATTACAAGGCTGTAACTATATTATTGTTTATTTTTCCGACTGTTGAACTCTTTGATCTCCATATCGATATGTCCATGTCCTACCAACACGTTTGCATCAGTAGCCGTGATGTTAGCGTAAATGCGTCCTTTTCGGAAAGGGAAGTGAGGCGGAATATTCTTCACAGGTATCGACATGTTGTATAGGTGGTAATTTCCCTGTAAACAAATAGCAGGTCATTTGATATGGGCACTATATGAATATTATTTGATAGGCAAAGACAGATATTAATTGAACTTTTAACTTACGGGTGGATATGGGCATGGCTGTGCCAACTTGCCTTGTTTCATGGCAGATCCAAAAAACTTGTCATTGTGTATCAGGTCACATAACTTAAAGTGCATCTCCACGAAACCACGTTTATATACATTTGTCAGCCACTCGTAAAAATAGAAATCCACCTTAAATTAATACGTAAACAAATTAAATATACAGGGTTACACATAAACCCTGTACTAAGCTGAAAAGAGGTCATTGTACTCATCATTATGAACAAATTTTACTATGGGACCAAATCTGGAATCGCTGTTTTTTGCCACTTTTTTAGGTTTGGTCCCATAGTAAAAGTTGTTCATAATGATGAGTACAATGACCTCCTTTCGATTTAGTACAGGGTATATGCGTAACCCTGTATATACTTATTTATCATGCAAATACAAATTATATACATTATAATTATTGTTCTCATCACCTGCTAGACAATGTCCAATTTATATGTCATGCAAACCAAAGATAAAGTTATTTTTGCCCTCTACGGTCTAGCCGGGGAATATTATTGTACTGAATTTCATTATAACCTGCTACTAAACTATACATTTGTATAAATTTTTAACATAGCGATCTGCACCAAGAAGAACTTATTCAAAAGTTGAACTAGCCATCACGATTAGACTAGAATACAATAAAGAAAAAATAAAGAAAAGAAAAACAACAAACGTTTATTTAATGATTCTATTCTCGATAATTGTATAAATTGGCAAATGATGACAGTCATTTGACTCCGGATTCCAATAAATCCGAAGCTGAACGCATTTTTATAAATCTGCTCCCAGAAAAGTTAAAGAAGACATACATGAAAGCCTAAGACGATTTCTACAGATGGAAAACTACAAAAGGCGTGACACTACAAAAGGCTACAAGTGCTTTTAGTCTATTATCACTTTTAGTTTAGTAAAAATGTATATACTCTGACGAGTGTAATAAATAATTTCTATCTAGTAGTATATATTTTTATTGTCTCGCGAAATTGTGAAAAGGAGAGTACTTTCTTCGGGGATAAAAAGGTCTTCGTCTTGGGCGTGCTTGAATCCCGAGCGTAATGAAGGATTATATTCTTAACTCCCTAGCTGCACTCGGGAGTTATTCCTCAAATCCTTCACTATGCTCGGGATTCAATATGACGCCCGTGAGACACTGTTTATCCCCATATCCATTTCTATTATTCCAAATTATGTTCACCTTTTTATTTATTATTTCTCTATCCTACTATTCGTTAACATCTACTGATACTAATGTTCTCCTGTCTAAAAACTTGCAGTTCTCTCTTTTCACAATTTTCCTCTATCACAATAGACAAAATAAAAGTAAGTGTTATACCATAACGTACCGTCATGTTGTTGGAAAACGGCCAAAGCATGCCTATATGAAAATCGACGTAGTAGAAGGGATCATTGCGTCCGTATCGCTTAGACGTCAGGTTTGCAAAAGACACATATTTCGGATTGAAGTACGTCACTTCGGGATGCTCAGTACTTATGTACTGAAACTGGAAAACAAATGATTTATGTTCCTTATAGAAACTTGGTAGAGTTACAACTACCAGTTGCACGTAATTGGTAATAATTGACATGTTTTTTACCCGCCTTCAAAAAAGGAGGAGGTTCTCAATTCGACTGTATGTTTCTTTGTATGTTTGTTACACGATTAGTCCACCAACTATGAACTGATTTTGATTATTTTTTACAGTTATATGATTATTTACGAGATATTTACCATGGCATAACTGTAGTCAACAGCCGTGGTAGTTTAAAACTGTGATTCTTTTTTGTTTATTAGGTCATACTTCAGAGGTAGTCTCATATAATATAAATTTTATCAAAATTGATGCAGAGCTTTTTGAAAAACTAACAAAAATAATAAATACGGGATTACTGGTAATCAGTTGGCATCCTCCTCGTTTAAAAAGTCGTAGAGCAAATGTTGTTTGTTTTGATGTACAGGTACTGTAAATAAACATATTTTTTTATTTGTTCCCTTCAGCAAAAGTTTGATGAGGACTCCGACGGACGAGCCCTTCTTCTGAGAGAACTTTCAATCTCAATTTTAACTTTATTTATTATTTTTAGTTAAAGTTTGTACATGTAGGTAATAGTGGGTATAGTCTAGACTAGAAGACGATTTTTCTTTTTTCTCTATAAATTAACTTTATCTTTTTTCAAATAATTTAGATGATTTTGACTATCTATGCTAATATTATAAAGAGGAAAGATTTGTTTGTTTGCATTGAATAGGCTCCGAAACTACTGAACCGATTTGAAAAATTATTTCACTGTTGGGAAGCTACACTATCCCCGGGTGACATAGGCTATATTATATTTTGTAGCGAGGCCGAAGGCAGAGCTTCACCCGTGCGAATCTGGGCCGGATGACTAGTATTCTAATATAGAAAAAATTTAACTCACTTTTTCAGCCACACAGACAAATCCTATTAACATTAACGCGTACACACGAAAAATATAATATAACTGCATGTTACTAACGCATATAAATGCAAAATCTGAGTATGTCTGGAGTCTTCTGAAACGTTGATTTAGGTACATAATTTGTATAACATTTAACTCTTATAATGATATTCATCAATTCTATTCAATACACAAAAGTATCATACAATAAATAGTGCACGTATTTACCGATGATAAGCCATCATTTAATGTAGATGCTTCCGTTGTGAAAGGCTAATCTGACCTTTAGTTGAAATATTTTGAATACTGGAGGCTTGCGATTGATAAAGCTAGGTAGATAAGTACGTACCTCGGCCGTTGATGGTTTTGTGATTCCACTGCGATTCATTTCTTCAAGTTTTACAAGCACACCACACAATTTCACACTGTCACGTCGCACGACACACAAAATGATTTAGTTTTGTTTCGTTTAAGAAGAAAATACACGGCAATTGAAAAAGCGTTGAACCTACACTATCCACTGACTGCCCCGGTGGCTCAGTTGGTAGTGAACCTACCTTCTGCACTTGGGGGCGAGGGTTCGATTCCCACCTAGGACAAACATTTGTGAGATGAACATTTGTGTTAGTTCTATGACTGGGTATTAATATCTATTTAAGTATGTATTCAAAAATATATATGTACGTATATCAGTCTCTGGCAGCCATATTACAAGGTTTGCTTAGTTTGGGGTCTGATGACCGTGTGTGAAAATAAAAAAAATTAAACTTACCCATACGCATAAATGTTTCATTATTTATTTCATTTTTGTATGCAACTATAACTTCAGAATCAACTAAAATAGATAAGTTTTTCAATTCCGATGGAACAGCTCCAATGTCTTCTTCTGCAGAATTAGAAAATAACATCCATCGATATGGTTTATCGAATTTATTATTTTTATTGGCCTGTAAAACAATAGATTTATTCATAACAATAATAATCAATTAGTTAAATATTCGATTTTTTATAATTGATGTTATGTCTTCATTCCAGTATTCTTTTTTTTCTTCTTGCTAAATAAGTATTCCAGTACTTATTTAGCAAGAAAGTTATTGAAACTTACTTCTTTCAAAAACTCTCTTCCGTCTTCGCAATTTAGATCTAAAACGAATAGCATATCATCTGCTGTATACTTTTCAATGGTTCGATGTTTGTCTGTTAATTGAATTGTTCTTGCATTGTCTGTTTTCATTAGTTCTGTTACGAAGCTAATTTTATCAGCTAAGAAAAAGAATAGTTAAGTTAACTTTGAATAGATTGATTGGGCATTATTATAATTAAACATGGGCCAACGCTGGCCCATGGCTTGGTAAAAAAAAAATTACAAAATGAATTTGGTAAATGAAAATAGCCATAAGTTGTAAAGCAAAGGATTGCATCAACCTGCCTTGTTTCCTGAGAGATAGAATTTTTTTTTTGATTAATCTGAGCCTTTTCAGGGTTCAGAGTGAAGTCTAAGTCTTTGTTTCATTTTCAACCACATCGTCGATAACCAACAGGTGATAATTTAGAATCCAAATTTAAGGACAATAGTAAGGCTCAATTTGCTACAGATAATAATAATAAACCAACTTCAAAAATGTATGGAAAACGTAATATGTGCCTAAAAAATTTGAGAGTTGCTATCGATTTCCCTGGGATCCCATCATCAGATCTTGACTTGGTGACAGTGAGACCAAATTAGATGACACCCTACGAAAAAAAGATATTTTTTTGAAACTGGTTGACAGTTGGCGGAGAAATTGCTGAACATACATAAAAAAAATACAGTGGAACATAGAGTAACCGTTTTCCTTTTTTGAAGTCGGTTAAATAGGAAGGACTATTCTAATTTGTAGGAACTACTTACATAATCCCCAACAGACTTTAGCCACCACAGCAGTAGGTCTGTCATAAAATCTAATCACGTCTATAATCATTTGCGCTTCATTTTGTAACCCAAATGAAGCGTCTGAACCCAAACTGAGGATCATCAAGCACTTTAGCAGTACCATGTCTCCACCTTTTTAAACACTGTTGGAACTTTACTTATTGTTGTTCCGATAAAGGATTCCATTTATCTTTTTTTGATCTTTAGTGCCTACTATTACTAGTAGATAGAAGTTATCATATTTGCCATTAGCTATAACTAATTGGTCTATGATTGCATGTTGTCGTTGACTTAATTGCGAAGGTTGTCCCAAGTTAGCAAGCACGGCATTATGTCTCCAATTTATTATTAGCGTAATTATTAGTCTGTATGTTACTTACTTGAATCTATTAAGCTAAACTTCTTAGAACGAAAATTAATATAGGTAAAGGTAAAATAAAGGCTCCCCGTCTTAGTAAACTTATCCATGGAATAACTTTTCCATAAATCCGTAACTATTTCCGTTTATCGTAAAAGACAAGACTGAGTAACTATCAGTCTTGTCTTTTACGATAAACCTGCAGATGCTTTTTAAATTATATTATTTTGGTACACCGTATTACACCATTTAGGTTTTTTTTTGTATACCTTTACATTTTCAGATGAATTTACCCGACATAATATATTTCCGACGAATAAATACAATCTCTTTTTTCTTAAAACTATTTTGAATTGACGGCTATAATTTCTGGCTGGTTAAAATCATTGGCCACCTGTGTGTAGTTCTTTTTTTAAATATTTTTAAAGATTATCTGTCACTCTTCTTTTGTTTGCAACAATGGACACCTCGCAGGAAGCTTTTCGTGCTATTTTTTTATGATTCATCATCATCATAATCATTTCAGCCATAGGACGTCACTGCTGGACGGTATATATAGGCCTCCCTCATCGATCTCTAAATGGGCTGGTTAGAAGCGCTATTTTCGTTATACATATCCTATATAAAATTGTATTATAATTGCCTGACCTGTAAACATATGTTTATCAATAAATGATTTTGAATTTGATGATGATGGACTGTGGGATATTTTTTTCCTCTCAATCCTAGTCTCAAAGAGTGTCTTTCTATGTTGGAGTTGCAAGAACCGTTCCGCCTGTTCTGACTACCGACGTATTCTCGACATTTATAATATGTATAATCTTCTATACATATAATAAAAACGTAGAGATAAAAAAATCTGTAATTGCGAGATAACAAAAAAAAATCACACAGGTCGTCTTAAAATAAGCAGCTGAACACGATAGGACAGTTTTTAGAATTTTTGTCTGTTTGTTTGTTTGTTTGTTTGTTTGTTTGTCCGCGCACATCTCCTAAACCACTGGACGGATTTAAATGCGGTTTTCACGAATATGCTTAGAAATTACCAGATTAAAACATAGGCTACCTTATATCATTTATTTTAATTCTTTATTTTTACATAAACGAAAATAAAAATCAATGATTTATTTCTTCGTTACACGAAACGTAATATGAGGATCGTCACATAGCCTCAAGCAAGGAGATCCAAAGTAAAGAGAATGGTATTGACATAGCCATGAAAATTTTGAAACTGTCAACTGTCATTCGGTTAATCAGTTTAAATTTAAAAAAGGTTCCTTAACCTTCTTAGATGAATGAACGTGTAGATCAAGCATGTTATAGGCCTTACAACCTCTTTGGTGGTTCATTCCAGTGCATGGAGTAGGAGTATTACAATATAATGGTTTTATTCTATGTTAGCATTTAAAACACAAAATATACCGCATCCTATTTTAATTCAGTCCCGCGAATAGAAATATTCAAAAAAGGCCCTTTGTACATGAAAATAAACCTATACAACAAAATTCCGGACGCAATAAAGAAAGACAGAAATAATAACATTTTTCCAGAACCAACTTCGTAAGTTTCTAACCCAAAAATGTTATTACGAGATAAAAGATTTATTCGACGATAAATTGTAGAAAATAATAATTAGAAAATAAATATCGATATATAAATAGTTAAGAAAGTAGCGTCATAAGTTTTGTATCATCTCATATATAATTAAGTAACCTATCACACTAAGTATGTTTTTACTTCACCCTAGGTTAAGTTTGAATAGTATATATATATTTATGTAATAGATTTAACTATACTTAAATTTATATGTTTATGTCTGTGGTCTGGTTTTGTGAACAGCCACTACATAAGTCATTGCTGCACCCTTTATGCAGGGTATATAAACTTAGCTTTTAGAAGAATACAGTGTATATTTGCAATAAGAATAAGAATATAGAAATAATTTTATTTTACTGTGATATTTTAACAGATAAATAGAGTAGTTCAATTTCATGGCTTTTTAATCAAGGTATACATACAAATGCACGCGAAATAAGAAATAACTAGCCAAGAGCGTGTTAAGACAAGCATTATGTCAGGGTTCCGTGGCCAGCGAAACTGGACAGTCAAATTTCAAAGATGTATATCATCCCGACATGACATGATATACTTTTAATGGTTTAGACAAAAAGAAAATTTCAAAACATGCTCTGCACTGTGGTCACATTATCTTTTTGATTTGAAAACTGTTGACGGTGTTATTTATTACTTTTATGCTTCTATCAATACTTCACACAGGGCGACTTAAAATAAGCAGCTGAACATGTTAAGGCAGTTTTTAGAATTTTTGTTTGTTTGTTCACGCACATCTCCTACACCCCTGGAAGAAAATGCGGACGGATTTAAATGCGGATTTCACGAATATGCTTAGCTATGACCAGATTGAAGTATAGGCTATGTTATTTTGCGCAAGGCCGGATTAAGGGAAGAAAAAAGTGTAGTATACTAACCTCATACCTTTAGCCATTACAATCTCTTTCATAAATCATTGTGTCATGTCATTCATTATTCTGTTCTGTCAATATTATACGTCAATTCATTATGTTGAATAAAACCATTTAATTCATGGTTTTGTCTATCTTTATCAATTTATTCAACATAATGCAAACATAAATTGCACCACCAGTTTACGGTATGTTATAATGTCGCGGAGTAAAAACGATACGACTACAAATACCACCTCATTGATGTCAAATAAGACACTCAACAACTTTTTGCGTCCGGAGCGATTTGTGGTGGAGCCTGGAGCACCGGGAGCAGATGTGCAGTATGAACACTGGCGCCATACTTTTGAAAACTTTTTATACGAAGGAATAAAAGATGAACAACAGATTCTTGACTCAACAAAGTTCAAACTACTTGTTAACCATCTGTCACCAACTGTGTACCTCCTCATAAGAGACTGTATTTCATATGATACTGCAATTGAATTACTGAATAGTATATACATAAAACCTAAGAACGAAATACATGCGCGATTCACCCTGTCTACACGAAGACAGAAACCAGAAGAAACTGTTACTGAGTATGTACGTGCCCTAAAACAACTAGCACACGATTGCAACTTCAAGGCGGTTACCGCGGATCAGAACAAATGCGATTATATTCGCGACGCCTTCATTACAGGCATTTTAAGTCATAAGATACGACAAAGACTTCTAGAAAATTTGACATTATCATTAGAAGATGCACAGAACCAAGCGGTTGCCTTAGAGACGGCAGAAAAGAACTCATCGGAGTATGCAAGCACTAGCACTAGCACCAGCAATTATCCAATGCAATTACATGCGGTAACTGATACTGACAGTGACTCCAAGGATAAAATTCTAGCTAGTGCCCCTAGTCGGCTCAAGCGTTGCTTCTTTTGTGGTAATAAAAACCTTCACCAACGTATCAAATGTCCAGCTTTTCATGCTGTCTGTCAACTCTGTTCGAAGAAGGGCCATTTCGCTTCTGTATGTAGAAGTGGTAAACCATCCACAAATGCTGTTACAGATGAAACACAATCTTCTTGCATAACTGCTGCATCTCCATCGAGTTTAAGCAAAGCAACAGTTCCAATTATGCTTAACGAACATAACGTTGAAGCCCTTATTGACACAGGCAGCTCTGTAACTTTCATAAACAGACAATTAGCACAAGATTTAAATATAAAAATAAGACCATATCAACAAGCCATCTCGTTGGCGTCTCTGAACCACATGTCCTTCGTTGAAGGCATCTGCAACGCTACACTCACGATTGACAAGCATACGTATCACCAACAACCATTACTGATTGTGAATAATTTATGTGCCGACGTCATCATTGGACATGATTTGCTGAAGAACCACAATAAATTAGAATTTAACTTTGGAGGTTCAAGAGATACCTTAAAAATATGTGTTATGGAGGCATCAGTTCCTCCTGCATCCTTATTCACGAATCTTTCACCGAACATTACACCTGTTGCGATTAAATCAAGGCGTTACACTGAAGCTGATGAAAAATTTATCCAACAGGAAATATTAGAATTGTTAAAGGACGGGGTGATTGAACCAAGTACATCGCCATGGCGCGCACAAGTACTGGTAACTGGAGGTGGTACTACACATAGGAAAAGACTGGTAATTGACTACTCATTAACAATTAATAAATTTACAGAACTTGACGCTTATCCGCTCCCTAATATAGAAACATTGGTTTCTAATGTCGCTAAATATAAATGTTTCAGTCAAATTGACTTAAAAAGCGCTTACCATCAGGTACCAATATTAAAATCAGAACGAAAATATACAGCGTTCGAGGCAGGTGGAGCTTTGTATCAATTTACGAGAATTCCATTTGGAGTTACAAATGGCGTAGCAGCGTTTCAAAGGTCTCTCCAGTATATAATTAAAACAGAAAATCTTAACGGAACGTACTGTTACCTTGACGATGTGACAGTCTGCGGAAAAAATAAGGAAGACCATGACAGAAATCTTCTGAATTTCATGAATGCTGTAAAGAAGTATAACCTTACTTTAAATGAGAGTAAATGTACTTTCGGATCAAATAAAATAAGCCTCCTAGGCTATTGGATAGAAAACAATGTAATTAAACCCGATGAAGGAAGATTGAAGCCACTCCTGAACCTTCCTATCCCAACGGATTCAGGATCTTTAAAACGTGTATTGGGTATGCTTGCCCACTATTCAAAATGGGTCAAAAATTTCTCTTATCATATCAAGCCTCTAATTAGCATTACACAGTTTCCACTAAATGAAGACGCCATAAATTGCTTTGAAACTCTTAAGACAGAAATTGCCAAAGCTTCTCTGACAGCTATTGATAATGATGAGATTTTCACAGTAGAAACAGACGCATCCGAACACTCCATTGCTGCAACCCTCTCACAAAATGAACGTCCTGTTGCTTTTCTCTCTCGATCTTTGACAAATACTGAACGTGGACACTCATCAGTCGAAAAAGAAGCAAGCGCAATCGTGGAAGCACTCCGCAAATGGCGTCACTATTTAATCGGGAGACATTTCATTTTGATAACAGATCAACAGTCTGTAGCTTTCATGTTTGATCAAAAACATTCTAGTAAAATTAAGAATGAAAAAATAGAACGGTGGCGCTTGGAGCTATCCTGTTATAAATATGATATCATTTACCGCCCAGGACGTGAAAATACTGTTGCTGATGCTTTATCTAGAGTATGTGCTCTCACTACTACAAGTAAACTTTACGAGCTACACAACCAATTATGTCATCCCGGCGTTACTAGAATGATTCATTGGATACGATCCAAAAATCTCCCATACTCCATCGAAGATGTTAGAGCAATGACAGCATCTTGTAAAATATGCGCTGAGATAAAACCGCGATTTTGTAAATCAGAAGGACAGTTAATAAAGGCTACTGCACCCTTTGAGAGAATAAACATTGATTTCAAAGGTCCTCTCCCTACAAATACTCGAAATCGATACCTACTGACAATTATAGACGAGTATTCTAGATTCCCGTTTGCTTATCCTTGCAGTGACTTATCGACCGTCACGGTTATTAGATGTCTAAAAGACCTGTTCCACACTTTTGGATTTCCACTGTATGTGCATTCAGATAGAGGGGCTTCTTTTATGTCAGAAGAACTGAGGAACTTTCTTACGCCCCTGGGTATAGCAATGAGTAGGACAACACCCTATAACCCACGAGGAAATGGCCAGGTCGAACGTCTTAATGGTACCTTATGGAGGGCCATTCAACTTAATCTTCGATCAAAGAATATGAATATTTGTAACTGGGAACAAGTGTACATGAACGCGTTACACTCTATTAGATCTCTCTTATGTACAAGTATAAACACCACTCCTCATGAAAGATTATTCCGTCATCCACGGCGTTCGCCCAATGGGAAGTCGTTGCCATCATGGATGATGAAAGGACCAGTACTTATAAAGAAAAATGTAAGAGCTTCCAAATACGATGACTTAGTGGAGGAAGCAGAAATTCTTGAAACGAATCCTACGTACTCCCACGTACGGTTGTCGGATGGGCGAGAGTGCAATATTTCTAATCGCCAATTAGCACCCTTGCCACAAACAGATCAAGATTTAGAAGAAGATACACAGATTGTTCAAGCCGAGAATCCACCAGAAGCCGTAGTGGAGGATGGCACGCTTCGCCGCTCTGCTCGGGATAGGCATCCTCCATCATACCTCCGGGACTATGTTGGAGTTTCATGGCCGGAAGAATGTAGTATACTAACCTCATACCTTTAGCCATTACAATCTCTTTCATAAATCATTGTGTCATGTCATTCATTATTCTGTTCTGTCAATATTATACGTCAATTCATTATGTTGAACATGAATAAAACCATTTAATTCATGGTTTTGTCTATCTTTATCAAAAAGGATTGAAGGTTTATATGAAAATCTACGCGTACGAAGTCGTGGGCAAAAAAGCTAGTATACAATAAAAGTTTCACTATAGTTTTCTCATCCTTCTTCATTAAAGTAAAATTAAAAGAGCAACTTTTATTTTTATTTTTATTCAACTACACTACTTTAGCATATAATCATTAATACAATTATAAATAGCTTATTATGCTTTTTACTTGATCTTAATGAATTTGTCATTACAATATATTACAATTGTAAGAATTTATCTGTTTGCTTTTATTAAAGTTATTATATTAATATCAAATTAGGTATTGGATCCATAATGTCCTTTAATTTTAGCTATAATTTCTCATTTCTCTCTCCAGCCTCAAAGACAAGGGCTTGTCAATGGCGGAGCTGGAGAAATCGTTTGGCTCCAATACCTGTCGCTGCACCGGCTACCGACCCATTCTGGACACCATCAAGAGTTTCGCTACAGACTGCTCTCCGAAACTTACCCAACGCGTACAAGACATTGAAGACTTGTATGTTTTTGAAGTATCTCTATGTGTCACTAACATTTTGTATTCTTCTAATAATACTTTTTCGGGAAAAAACATCGTATCTACTTATTTCGTTTTTTTAATCATTGTTTTTCTGTTTACGAGAAGAGTTTTCTTATACCATAGACAAGTAGTTTTGTACAAACACTGTTTTAAACTATCACGGTTGTTCACTAAAGTTATATGATTATTTACGGGATATTTACCGTGGTAAGGTTGTGGAAGGAGCTCCCGATATTTCGGCGCAGTTACATGCACCATGTTCACGGGAAGACTCACGAAATATCGGGAGCTCCTTCCACAACCTTACCACGGTAAATATCCCGTTAATAATCATATAACTTTAGTTTTGTACAAGTACCTATGTTATTTTTTATAAAATATTTTTGTCGGTTTTTGTGTGTTCTTTTTTCTTCTTCTATGTTTGAACGTAGTGCTAACGTAGGATTATTACATTATCTTGGGTGTTAACGTATAATTTTAACGTTCAAGGAAACCATACAGCAATTTTCGGAATATCCGTTTCAGCTCTGTTTGTAAGAAAACTGGTAAGGAATGTCAAAAGAACTGCCATTCAGACGATGAAGACCTCGACTCTCTGATAAAGGATTTTGTCCAAATCAACAATGTCATAGCTTTACATTTTGGGAAGAAAAAATACTTCAAGGTGTGGGCAGAAAATGATGTGTTTGAGATTCTGGACAGACATGGATCAGATTCATACATGCTTATCGATGGGAATACAGGGAAAGGTAAAAACAGTAAAATAAACAGAAATTGTGTCAGAGGCCTTCAGAAGGCTTAGATTAGGCAACTCTGATAGTAGTACTAATAACTCAGCATACGGCAGGCAACCAATCACATCCTGATGTTAAGTTAGTAATAATAAGTAATGTTATTTAAACTATGGAGCAGTTACGACTGGTGAACAATAAACCAGCCTTTCATGTTCCCACTGCTGGGATACTTCTCTCAGAGAGAAAGCACGGGCCTTCCATCGTGTTGGCCCAGGAAATGTTGGTGAATGTTATCGTCTTCAACTTGTGGGGTTCTTAGACATACTGGTTTCCTCACGATGTTAAGCTTCTCCGTTTTAGAGCAATGGCATCGAAACTGCGCTTAGTTTATTTAAGTACTAAATAATTCATTCGTGCAGGGCCGAGAATCGAACCGAGAGCCGTCATTGTAAAGCGCTCATGCTACAGTACGCCACGCCACCAACGCTCTTCACGAAATCTGGTCGGATGTGTGAAATCATAGCGTATTAGGACTCTGTGGAACTGGTATTTCATTTATAGGGGATGTAACCAGTTGACAGCGTCCCTAGTAGACAAGAAAATACGAAATTTCAATTTTGTATTCATGTAAAGGGTATTCGTTAGGCTGGCTGGAGTAAGTCGTAGCCAGGTACGGGCCAGGGGGAAGCTGCTTATCCTCAAGGATAGGACCAACCCAGCGCCGGCCCTAGCCTTTGATCAGGATAGAACAAGATTGTCTTTCGGCGCGCTTCATTTCTTTAGAAGTATGGAACCTGTACGATACGAATCTATTCCGGGATAAAAAGTATTCCACGTGCTAATCCAGGATATAAACTATTTAACATCAAAATTGTATGCTGTCTACAAACAACACAAGTACCCTAATACACGAGGCGCCATCAAAATTCAATATTCGCCTGTTTTTTTCCGCTTTTTTCATTTTGGCGCCGCTTGCTATCTAGTGCCTAGAGCAAGCTCTACCCAAGGGCTGGCCTGGATACATTAGTAGATGGCTATAGAGTGTGCAGTCTGCAAATTTTTTTCGTAACTCAACACTTGGGATCAAAATAAAGCAAGTAGTTAGGCAAGGTTAGTGTGGTAAGGCAGTCAAGTTGTTGGTTGCCGCTAAGTGTTGTTTTTTTGCCTTTTCAGGTATTTACGATAATTACGAGGATCCCACAATTCTGATTGACATCAGTGGAGTTCAGTCTCTTAAAAGTTGTAAAATTGACCAAAACCTCATGCTTGGAGCCAATACAAGTATGGAAGATTGCATTAAAATTTTCAAAGATATTTCGGAACGCAGCGAGTTTTCGTACTTGGCTGAATTCGTCAAACACTTTGAGTTGATAGCGCATATACCAGTGAGAAAAGTGAGTTTAAATAGATAGCTTGAATATATTATACGCGTATCTAAATATACATTCAACCGGTTCTATTTCGGGTTTCACACTGAGTCAGATATTACCTAAAAATTTCTGGCATTTACGGAATAAAAAGTAGTTAATATCTGTCTTATGTCGATCCCCAAGCCGCCTGCCAAGCGTGGGGATTATGGCAACACCCCTAATCCCTATGAGGGAGGCCTTGTCCAACAGTGGATGTTAATTGGCTGATGATGTGATGATGTGAATATCTGTCTTATAAGTAGGGACGACGTTCGTTCACACCCGTGATCCTCTGACCCCTTCTTCATTCTGATGTACAAATAGGTTCAGCTCTCAGAAACAAATATTTGCCTTATTTGTCTGACAAATAAGGCAAATATGGTCAAAATACGGTACAGTTATTTTCGTTTGTGTTCAAATGTGTTGTGTTCTCCGTTTTTCATCAAAAAATTTCACTATACCTCTAAACTTAGGTATCACAAAAACTGTATGTAAGGCAACGGAACTTACTCATTTTTCCTATACACTAAGAAACATCAAGGATGATTGGAAACATGCAGCAACGCCAATGAACTAAATAATAGTCAACATGAAAAAAGGGCGAGGTCGTCTGCAGGGTGAGTTCGACTAAAGGTGTTAAGCCTGATTTAGGCCAGATGCCTTCATACCCACCACGTCCTCATATCTCCATATCTCCCTTATTACAAGATGGAGAGAGTCAATTTAACCGAGTAATGTTTTACGGCGACGTTACCTACTCGTGGAAAGTTTACCTTGGTGCGTTTTCAATGCCTATTATATTTGCTTTTGCAGATTGGTTCTTTAGCTGGAAATCTCATGTTGAAACATGCTATGCCGTCTTACCAATCAGATGTGTTCGTACTTTTGGAAGGGGTTGGCGCTGATGTTACTATTCGTAAGTGGTTTTTCTTTCCTTTGTTATCAGCCTATCATGTTCCCACTGCTGGGAAAAAGGCCTTACAGGCCTTGCAGGCCTGTGGTGCTAAGCCGAAAGGAGGTCATTATATAGGTAGGTACAATGACCTATCTATACAATAAAAATAATTAAATCATTATGAACAAATTTAATTGGGAAAATCCGGTATTCGCACTGTATGCGATTAGGAGAGAGTGACCCGTCTTTCACAGACGAAGATACTGACTGAACTGACTAAACTTATTTTATATTCGGTTGTAGGTGACAGTAACGGTCGCAAGAAAACCATGAGCATGATGGAGTTCCTCAAATATGATATGAAAGAGAAGCTGATGATCACCATTATCTTACCACCGCTGAGCCAGTCCTATGTTTTCAGGAGCTATAAGGTAGTCTTTAATCATAATGTGGTTTGGATTTCCCTTAAACTCAAGCTAGTACTGAAAAAAGTCAGCCAAAAACTGAAGGGGTGAGGTAAACACACGTATTGCACACATTGACATATTCTTACTAGTTCTACAATCGCACACTTCAATATTGAGCGCCACACAACAGTACCCTTAGTACAAGATTTGATAGTTTTCGAAAACTTTTTTCGTTTTCGTTTTGTTCCATACATTGCTGGGCTGAAAGCTATTTGAAACCTTTTTTCGTATTTGAGTGAAGCAACCTATACTGCCGATTACTACCGATTTTAGTTCCTCCGCGTTTCCGCTAGAGGCGCTTTGCTAAAATGTATGGGACAATACGAAAACGGAAAAAGTTTTCGTAAACTGTCAAATCTTGTACTAAGGGTACTGCAAACGTGAGAGAGATCAAATCAAGAGTGAGAGTGATCAAATGGACGCTCATAGGGATGAACGTGTTAAAGGGGAAGGTAGGTATAACACTTCCATTTAGTAATATAAACATTAATAACAAAACAATAGAATTGATATTGGACCCATAGAAATTGTATTAAAATATGTTCAGGAGTTTTGTTTTTTAATCAAAATAACTGGAAAATTGTGTCAGCCAAGAACCGAATTGCGTATTTACTCACTTTGAAGTTGGTTTTTATTTTGAAATTTGTAATTATTTAACAAAAGAATGTAATCTTTTGGGAAAACCATTTGAGCAATGGCATCGAAAGATAACCCATAATTTATGTTAAGTCATTGGTGCGTTAGATTCTAAAGCATAATACACATGCTACCGCTCGGCCACGCTCTACCACAGAAAAGAGAAGTAAATGGAACTGAAATGAGAAGGAAAATCTGTTACAGCAGGCATTATGAGGGAACCTTGATTGAACATTCTTATTTATGTTAACGCGTCTAACTCCGCGTCACAATTGCTAACTAATTTCGAATGACTGACGTTTCGTTTATATGCGTGCAACTGGCTTCAACAAATTTCTTACAAAAATGCCTTGACAGCCGTTTTAATAAAAATAATCTTTTCTGTGTACCACCACCTCAAATCTTATAATACTTTTCAGATAATGCCTCGAAACCAGAACTCTCTGGCTATAGTAAATATAGCTTGCCTTTTAAAATTCAACCCAAACAACAACATCACCCAAGCAAGCATTGTTATTGGAAATATCTCAGCGACTTTCGTCCACGCCAAAAATACTGAACTATTTTTGAGGGGTAAAAACGTTTTTGAAAATAAAGTTCTTCAAGAAGCGATTAAGACGTTGAGTGAAGAGGTGATGCCGGAGGATAAACCGCCGGAAATTGCGCCTGACATGAGGAAAAAGTTGGCTATTGGGTTGTTTTATAAGGTACGGAAGTATCTATACTTATCTATAAGGCTACGCCGTACGCGGAAAGGCTGAACTTAGCCGAAAAGGGTCCATAATATCTTTAGACTTGATGCCTTTTGTCGGTCTCACCCTGCAAATGACCTTGCCAGTCTTGCCACCATATATATTATTGCATGTAGACTAGCTATTAGTTAGGTAGGCATATTTCCCTTGTTTGTCTGATCTGAGATAATATCGTTATGAACAACTTTTACTAAAGGATAATAGGAGCGAACTGAAATCGTGAAAAACTATCAGTTTTTCTATAGAAAGCTGTCATTATCACTCAAAGGTGGTTTTATCGTCATTCGACAATATATGTATTTTTTTTTGCTATTTTAGGGTTGGTCCCATATAAAAATTTAGCCGTAATGATGAGTATATCGGACACCTTTCGGCTAGGTACACCATCAGATAAAAGATATTAGTTATTCATGGGTACACCCGATAACTTTACAAAATTTTATCCAAATCGACATAGTTGCTACGAAGTTAATCAAACATGGACCTATTTATAGAATTAATGAAATGCCTTGTATATTTTCTATTGAGAATTTACTTAAACGAAATGTTTGCTATTTCAGTTTGTACTCAGCATCGCTCCGCCAAACGTAGTGGACTCTTGCTATCGTTCTGGGGGCAGGGATTTCGACCGGCCTGTTTCTAAGGCAACCCAAGTAGGTTCATAGTTATTTCTCATGATATAAGTACTTAGTTTTCTTTCGATATCTCTTAATCTGACGCAAACAGAAGGGTTTTATAAGTTCCGTGGCAAAAACCAAAAACTTGGTTATTTGAATTTTTCACATAAATTTTGAGGTTATGTAAATAAATAAATAAAATAATTAACTATTTAACTTTTTTTCATAGGACTTGTAGTTTTACCGGAAATCGAGATAAACCATTTTTTACCCTTAAACCCCCTTATATTTTTAAATATATACTTAAATAGATATTAACAAATACAATATACCAAGACAGAAAAAAAACAAATGTTCATCACACAAATGTTTGTCCTAGATGGGAATCGAACCCACGCCCCCAAGCGTAGAAAGTAGGTTCACTACCAATTGAGCCACTGGGGCATTCAACTTGTAAAGTATTTTACAAAAAAAACATGATACAAATAACAATTGTGTATAATCTGTTATCTTCTTCTGAAATTTTTGCTACTACTAGCTGTTATAATCCAAAAGCTTTAACCACCAGTTAGAAGCATACACAACATTCTGACAGCATTAACACGTTGGAATGTCCGAAGCTTTTTTATTTTATTGTATCTTTAACCAGTCCTTAACTGTTTTCACAGAGTTTTCAATCCGACCCTACGCTGTACCCTCTGAACCAGCCAGTCCAGAAGCTAGAAGCCCTAATCCAGAGCTCCGGAGAGGCGACCTACTCCAATGACCTGCCTCCAAGCCAACGCGATGTACATGCCGCGTTTGTGCTCTCTACTGTTGCCAGTGGAGAAATGGACTATATTGATGTCGAAGGTGCTTTGGTAAGGCTACCTAACTTATGTTAACTTATTTATCAGAAATTTGGTACAAATCTAACTGCACCAGATATCTTGTGAAAGAAATATGGTCGAAGATCTTGTTAAAACACTTCGAAAAAAGAAGCTTGCTCCTTTTGTGATCAGTACGTACCTATGTTATAGATATTTGAATATTTTTTTATTCCAGGCTTGTCAGTTCAAAATAACTCCAGTGTGTGTAGCTTTCTTAAGAAAGGTATGTCCTCCATTTTCTTGGGTAAAATGCAAAGTATTATGTGGCTGTTATTCATATCTGTTGCAGATATGTTAACCGCTGGGGCAGATGTGTTCTAGAGTAGAGACCATAGCGAGGAGTGAAGTGGAGAACGGGTAAACGTAGTGTAGGATACCCTGGGATTTAACGAAATGAGAATATCTATGTGTAAGCTAGTTGTTAGTAGCTGGATGCGAAACACCGAAGATTAGATGTGCATTTGGAGAGATTTTGTCCATAAGTGGATTAAGATGATATTATGATATGTGGCTGTACTCGTCATTCTTGGACTGACTTAAAAATATTCTTATTCAGCATCATTATTAACCCATCATCATCAGCCAGACGTCCACTGTTGAACATATGCCTCCCGCTTTAATCTCCACACTGAACGATATCCTGCCATCTGCATCCACTGGATGCCCGCGAATCTCACAATGTCATCGGTCCATCTAGTGGGAGGCCTACCTACGCTGCGTGTTCCGGTTCGTGGGCTCCACTCAAGAACCTTTTATCCTCTATAAGGCATGCCGAAATATAACTTAATATTTTGTTCTTTTTTCCACAGGCAATAGAAGGTGTGCTAGCCCTATACACCGCCAAAGATATCCCCGGTGTAAACTCCTTCACTTACCCTGGCATCCAGCTCCAGACAGAAGACGAGGAGATTCTCGCCACTAGCATCAAGTTCTACGGGCAGCCTATTGCCATAATTGTTGCAGGTTTGATCTAATAATTATTTATTGTATACTCTGGGGGTCTACTAAGTTCTCTTAGAGCATTTGCAAAATGTCCCAGATATTTATTTATTTATATATATTTTCGTCTTTGCTACACTAGCGATTGAGAGAAGCAGAGAGCGAGTGAAAGTTTAAGATTAGATTAGGATAGATAAGAGGAGATTAGAAGCGTCGTCGTCGTGTAGCAGTCGTGGAAAAGTCAACACTTAGTTAACTCTTTTTTTTGTTTGGTTTGCAGCTCCTTGTGGTCTGGGGTCCGTGCCCTTTGTCAACTTATAAAATGTCAAATAATTAAAGGCTTTATAGTTCTTTTCTGTTTAGGCCAGTTAGGTTCAAAATCGTACCACCCTTCCACTCCAGGTCACTAATCAGCTTCTCTAAACTCTAGTAAATACGAGGTACAATTTTGATTCTAGCTTAAACCAAAACCAGATAGTTTTTCCTATTAGGAATACCATGGTTTTCCCACTGAATTCGATCCAAATATTTATTTGTTCTGACAGCTGCAATAATATTGTAGAAAGTTGAATGTAAACCACGAGTTCTTATCATTCTCGCTAGGTTTTTGACTGTAGCAAAGGTACCCGATACTGAAGTACCTATATCGGGTATAATATTACAATTAAATATTTTTATTCAGCTTTTTACAATCCGAGTCAATTTTTTTTGGATAAAAAAAATAACAACAAACAAACAAACTAAGCAAAGCTCGTATAATATGGCTGCCAGAGACTGATATATACGTACCTACATTTACATATTTTTTTTTAATACATACTTAGGTAAATAGATATTAACATCCAGATATAGAAAAAACACAAATGTTCATCACATGAATATTTGCCCTAGGTGCATGGGAATCGGACCTACGCCTCAAGCGCTGAAGACCGGTTCAATACCAAATGAAACACCGGGACAGTTAAAAAACTTGCTCTTGACCGCCAACTCGCCTGATGTTAAGCGATGACGCGGCCTACAACGGAGCACACTTGCCTTGAAGAAACCGATTCACTCGTGATTTGAAGACACCCGTATTGTAACTATCGGGGAACATCCATTCAGGCAGCGCATTCCACACAGCTATTATTATATATAACAGCTGTCAGAGCAAATAAATGTTTGAACCGAATATAAGAGAAAGCACTTATAATAAGTGTTTTAAACGTCCTATAGTCAACGAGCAACTCGCCCATGACGCAGCAAAACGAGTGCTGGTTAAATATAAGAAGGTGAAGAGTACCAAGCCTGTGTTAACGATAGACGAGGCCAAGAAGGACAGCGAGAGATATGTGCCGGGAGATGCAAAGATCGAGCCTGTTAAGAAAGGAAGTAATGTTACTAAGGTTAGTCCGAACTAAGATCATCCAGCTGTCCTTGGTGTTTGAGGAGTTTTTTCTGTTGATGAGTTTTTTTTAGACTACTAAAAAACTAAACTCAAGCTTGTGAAAAAACACGGCAAATAGCAAAACACTCTGGGGAAAGTAGTAAACTACACACAAGTTTCTAAACTCTAATTCCTTACGATGAATACTTACTTTTTCGGCAAGTGTTTTCTTATCAAATATCATGGGCCAACTACCTCTGCACACAAATTCTCTAACTCCAATGTAGTGTAAACTCTTTACTTAGTTCGAGTCCTTTACATAGGTAGGTATTGTCTATTTGTTTATGATATGACGGATGTCATTCAAGCTGAATAAAGCCAATGTTTTGGTTTACCGATTCTTTTATTATGTAACAATTTATTCAGCTTGAATTCGCGTATAACACGATGAAATCATCTACTTCCAATGCACCGCCGTCTTTACTCTCCAAATACTTACGGCCAGAAAAGTTCGACGTTACGCCAGATTCTCCGCACTCAGAAAATAAATGGAAACATTGGAAGATCCTATTCACAAACTTTCTAAACGCTGAACTACAGGTTTCTACATCCGATACTGTGAAACTGATGCTATTATCTAACCATCTAGATGCAAATGTGTACGTACAAATCCAAGAATGTCAAACTTATACAGCAGCTATTGAAACACTAGATAAAATATATCTCAAACCCAAAAACGTAGTGCACGCAAGATATGTGCTTGCAACAAGGCGCCAACTACCTGAAGAAACAATTTCTGAATACTTACAATCTTTGAAATTGCTTGCAATCAACTGTAGCTTCGAATCTGTCACTTCTGAACAACACAAAAATCTGTTTACACGAGATGCCTTCATAACAGGTCTACTGTCAAGTAATATTCGTCAAAGACTGCTTGAAAACATAGATCTCACCCTAGACGAAGCTTTTAATCAAGCAATCACTTTTGAAACAGCTGAAAAAAATGCAAAGTCCTACGTAAATGAAACAAAAATGTCTCTTAATGCTTCTCAAAACCAAGACCTACAGCCAACGCTTGAACAAAAACTAGCTGCAGCAACGCCACCAACTTCGACGGGGAAACATTGTTGGTTTTGTGGAGGAAGCATACACCAACGCATTAAATGCCCCGCATTTAATAGGAACTGCGAACAATGCGGAAAGAGAGGGCATTTTAGCAAAGTGTGTCGCAGTTCCAAACCCTTTGCCAATTCAGCAAGTACAGATACAGACTTTCCCGCTGAAATGTGCGCTGCAGCACCATCAAGTCTAAAACAGGCAACAATTCCTGTAATAATAAACCAGACTCGCGCTGATGCTCTGATAGACACAGGCAGTTCGGTAAGTTTTATCAATAAAAGTGTTGCCCAAACATTGCATCTGAGACATAAAGCATATCGTCAAAGAATAACTCTAGCATCACTAAGTCATACTTTCGATATAGATGGAGTGTGCTTCGCCACAATCGAGCTAGAAGGATATACATACAAGCATGTACCACTTCTAATTATTGAAAATCTTTGCGCTGATATCATAATAGGCCATGATTTGTTGAAAAATCACTCATCTGTAGAAATGAATTTTGGAGGTAGTCAAAAGCCACTTAAGATATGCAATGTTTTAGCTGCCGGCGTACCAGCAGCATCTATATTCCATCACTTATCACCGGCAATAAAACCAATCGCCATAAAGTCAAGACGATACAGCACTGCTGATGAAGCTTTCATTAACGAGGAAATCGATAAACTTCTCAAAGATGGCGTCATAGAACCTAGTATATCTCCGTGGAGAGCTCAAGTCTTAGTTACTAGTGGGGGACTACACCGCAAACGAATGGTCATAGACTATTCACTAACAATCAACAAATATACTCTATTGGATGCTTATCCTTTACCAAACATTGAATCAATCGTATCGAAGGTGGCCAAAAACAGATATTTTAGCCAAATTGATCTTAAAAGCGCTTACCATCAAGTGCCAATTCTCGCAAGCGAAAAAATTTACACAGCTTTCGAAGCCTGTGGAAATCTATATCAATTTACACGTATACCATTCGGCGTTACTAACGGGGTAGCTGCTTTTCAGAGAACTTTACAATACATCATCTCGAAAGAGAATTTAACTGGCACCTACGCTTATCTTGACGATGTCACTGTCTGTGGCAAAGATAAAGAGGATCATGATAAAAATCTAGAAAACTTCATGCAAGCCGTACAAAAATACAAACTAACTTTAAACAAAGACAAATGCGTATTTGGAAAAGAATCAATAAAGCTTCTAGGATACAAAATTGAAAATAACACAGTGAGACCAGATGAGGATCGCCTAGCCCCACTGATGAATCTCCCCGTACCTATAGATATGCCTTCTTTGAAAAGAGCGCTGGGCATGTTTGCGCACTACTCGAAATGGATAAAGAATTTTTCAGGAAAAATTCATCCACTAATACATATTTCTAAATTTCCTATGAACAATGATGCCACCACATGTTTTCAAACTTTGAAGTCAGATATTGCTGAAGCAGTCCTTACATCAGTTCTAGAGGATATTACTTTTACAGTTGAAACAGATGCTTCGGACCATGCCTTGGCTGCAACACTGTCACAAAATGGCAGACCTGTGGCATTTTTTTCTCGAGCACTATCAGATCCGGAACGCCGACATCCTGCTATAGAAAAAGAGGCCGCTGCGATTGTAGAGGCTCTAAAGAAATGGCGTCACTTTTTGCTTGGGAGACACTTTATTCTCATTACTGATCAACAATCGGTGTCATTCATGTTTAGTCAAAATCATACAAGCAAAATAAAAAATGAGAAAATCGAGAGATGGCGTTTGGAACTGTCATGCTACCATTACGATGTTGTATATAGACCTGGTCGAGAGAATACAGTAGCAGATACTTTTTCTCGCGTATGTGCGCACGTGAACCCTCAAAGACTGCATGAATTGCATAATGCACTGGGTCATCCAGGGATAGTAAGAATGACCCATTGGATTCGAATGAAAAATCTTCCTTATTCGACTAATGATATAAAAATAATGACTGGAAACTGTAGAATATGTGCAGAAATCAAACCTCGCTATGCAACAACAAAAGGCAATTTAATCAAAGCTACAGTGCCTTTTGAACGCCTGAACTTAGACTTTAAAGGACCTCTTCCATCGAATACGCAAAACAAATATATTTTGACGATCATCGATGAATTCTCAAGATTCCCATTCGCGTTTCCTTGTAAGGACATGACTACTAATACTGTTATAAAACATTTAAAGGAAATCTTCATGATGTTCGGAACTCCACAATTTATTCATTCAGACAGAGGTTCATCATTCATGTCAAATGAACTCAGAAATTTCTTAGTTCCATTAGGCGTAGCATGCAGCAGAACAACGCCCTATAATCCGCAATGTAACGGACAAGTTGAACGACTAAATGGGACTCTGTGGAAAACAATACAACTTTTCTTGCATACAAAAGACATGACGGTCACCCAATGGGAACGGGTGCTACCTTTAGCACTTCATTCTATTCGTTCTCAGTAGGTAGTTATTGGGCACGCTGTACCACTTGGTCGCTGTTACAACTTCAGGTCGTATGCTCGAGGGATATCGACTGCGTTGCTCCACCTTCAGCTATCGCTTCAGGTGGAGTTCAACGCGATCGATATCCCTCGAGCATACAACCTGAAGTTGTAACAGCGGGCCAAGTGGTACAGCGTGCCCAATCACAATGTAAAATTGAGTCAAGATAGACATTTAGATAATTATATCACTCACCTAGTCGATGGTGTAATTTATAACTTCACATTTGAATACAAAGTCACTTTCACACCACTTACTACTCTTTATAGCGATGGTGAGATATAATAACGTAACATAATGTGTATGAAAAATTGTGAATAAGAAAAAAAACTAGATAAAGTTATAATTTTATAGGTACTGTTCAGATCAGAATAGATTTATTGTACCTAAGTGGTTTGCTATTACTTCTCAAAGTCTCTGCGTACTGATTTTCATCGGCAGAGATAACACAGGAGTATCAGGAAATGTGCACCAATTTCAGTGTGCGTACTAATGATCATCCCCACAAGAAATTGGTACAAGTTCTGCAAAAGTGACTGCGTACTAATTTTCATCCCCAGTCGCTAGATAGCAGTAATTTCCACTCCACATACTACATAGAAAATGTGCTCGATTTCAGTGTGCGTACCTATGATCGTCCCCACAAGAAATTGGCACATGTTCTGTAATAATGACTGCGTACTAATTTTCATCTGCAGTCAGGAAGTAAATAGCGAAACCAAGGTAACTTTAAACTCTAAACTTGAAGCTAAACGATATATACCCACTAAAATTAACACCATCAATTAAATTTAATTATTTATGTCACCATCGCATAGCACTACACAAGTTCACAGTAGAAAAATAACTAAAATGTAGCTAACGTGATATGTGTGTGTATACGCGGAGAAATTAAGTAGTTGACATAGACATATAGTACAGGAGCCCGAAGCTATTCAAATAACAATAAAGGTTACCGGTTATCTATGTGAAATTGGTCTAAATAACACCATTTTAAATATTGAAATCCAAGTCTCAAAGATCGTAAACCCGCCGTAACCATATACAGTGATAAAACAAAGATCTCAAAATGTGTTAATTATTTAATTTTCGAGGTCTTTGTTCAATTACCATAAGAAAGAGTAAGACTTTGGAAAGTTGTTATATACAGACATTAATATCATTTGAAGTCAGGGTATAAATTATTATTTAATCATTTACATTTAAGAGTACCAGTTCAAACTGAAACAGCTGACATTGCGGATTATGATTTGTAAGATTTGGGTTTTAGTATCTACTATGATGTAATTTAAACCAATTTCACAAAGATAACCTACTAACCTTTATTGTTATTTGAATGGCTGCGGGCTCCTGTACTAATATAACTTTATGCTTTATCTGCAAGTTTTATTACATATTCTGTGCCTTAGCAAGTAGTGGGAACGTTGTAAATTGATATTACTTGACCTCATTTCTGAATTAGGGTTCACCTATTATTTTTGTGATTTTTGAAAACGATTTTGCAAATTAAGAAAATATTAGAAGGATGGATTTGCATGAATTTTCGCTTGTCTAACAAAATTCATCTAATGTATATTTTGTTTTAATTTTTCACATCTACCTATATTTCATAAGTACTAAATTAAGAGGTACCAATTACATTGTTATTGAGAAATAAAAGACAAGTAGACATACAAGATTTATAGAAAGTCTCGCTGGGATACAATCCGGGTACTATGGGTATCATTTGTTTATGATTCCTGACTTATGTCTAAATAATCGAGAAAATCGTGAGCGAAACCGCGGGCGAAACTAGTTAATAGGTTATATTAAGCAGGTGTTGCAGTGACGTCAATTCCTACCTTTAAATGTGTGTGCTGTATGCACGTCAGCATTTTCATGTAAAACTAATACGTAAATACTATGTGTTTTACAACACGTGGGAATGCCTAAGTCATCAATTTTCCTACCTAAAGCCTCGTAAATGCGGAAGTCTACAATTTCAAATCGATGCATGTATGATTATGATGTAAGTAATTAATTGCTTTTTAATTAGTAGTCATTGATTTGTTATTCTTGTCATATAATATGTGACTTAAGCTCTTTTGTTAAATTATATCATTTTATACGATTTTACGTATAAAACTCGAACCTGAAGGAATTGTTTCATACTGAATTCTGTCTTCGACGTGGACGTCAGCAACTTCAGCTTCACCAGCATCCTGAGCTTCTTCATCATCATCAGAAGTACCCTGAGTGACCTCGAGTGAATTTAAATTCATCATGTAAGTGAGTAACTTACCTTACTCTTAATTTTTGATATAATTGTGTTGTCTTGAGTAAGCTGATTCTTGAATATTTAGTACTTACATAATGTTTCAGTCATTTACATAAGTTTCAGTACTTTTAATTTATCATGAATTAAATAACTGCGCTCGACGCTTGTCATGTTTGACCCCATATATTTCATGTTAGTAGTAATTATAAAGTTTGTTATCAAAGTTTTTTTTTCAGGTCTGACTCAGAATCAGAAGCAGTACCCATCATCATCCCAGCAGCGCAGAAAAACAAGAGAGGAAAGAAATCTGCAGAAACGACTGCCAGTATCGGGAAGAAAAGAAAAGGAGACAAAATTACTCAGAGGTATTTTTCTTTTGTTAGATACTTATTTATTTTAATTTTAAATACTTACATTAAGTTTTTATTTGTACTGTCTTTATTTTATTACTAGCCGGCCGCCCCGGCTTCGCACGGGTCTAGCTCGGCTTTAGGCCTCGCTACAAAATATAATATGCTCTATGTCACCCGGAGATAGTGTAGCTCCCCAACAGTGAAAGAATTTATAAAATCGGTTCAGTAGTTTCGAAGCTTTTTTCAATGCAAACAAACAATCAAATCTTTCCTCTTTATAATATTAGTATAGATTTATTATGTCAGTATAAACAAGTGTCAACTAGTAATTCTTTAACTTTGTGATTTATTGTAGGTATGGTGGTAACCTTATAAACTATGGGTTTACTTGTTTAGAGTTATAACATCCATTAAAATTTTATTAATTGTTACAGCCTACGTGGAAAATCCCAACGCACGGACATTTTCGGACTAGAAGAAGCCCTCGAAGAGACACCACAACCCAAAAAATCAACCATCACCACCAGCAGCTTCGTCAACCGCGTGGCTAACGGCTCACAGCGACGAGTCGCAGACATTAAGGGTGATTATTTCATAGACCTAAAAATTTATGACTCTGAAGATGCTGATTCCACTGCTCCAGAGGAGCGGTGGAAAAAAGCATTGGTAAGAGCCAAACTCAAAATTGAACCAGACTCGTCGCAGTGGAGTAAGCTCCAGAGCTTTGTGAGGGACGCTCACAAGCTTTTTGAAGCTTGTGATCCAACATTTTATTCAGATAGTGTTTATTTCAAGGACAAGTAGTAGGATTGATTTGGAGTGTCCTATAATAAGAAAGGTCTATCATTTTGTCATTAAATATATTTTTATGTTGTGTTCTTTTTGTCACTAGATTTTACGCGGTATAATTAAGTATACTAGAAATAATTTGTGTTTTCGAATAATTTAGATAGCTTTAGGTGGCCTTATTATTAAGAAAATAAATATTATAAAACAATATACTAGTATTGAATATAATTTCCACCTTTTAGGGAGTAAATAAATTTGAAATGCCATATTGCAAAAAATAATTATAATGGTTGTCATACACTGAGCTATAATAATATTCAAATATAACATACTTTCCGCACAATCTTTCTTATATTTTCTATTGAGGTATACTAACAGACAAGATAATTAATATTTAGATTTTTACACTTCTGAATATTTTGAACTAAAAATATAAAATATACATTATAGCTCAGTGTGTTATGTGCTTAATAGACGTTGCGAATAAGGCATGGTCGACTTATTTCAACTTCATTTACTTTTTACAATTGAGTGAACTTCAAACTAGATTTTATTCCTGTCGCAAATCATTTAGATACGTATAACTAGCACTAATAATAATTAAATAAACGGTTAACATACTAAATTACTTGTATTGAACAAAGTTTCTATAGGATATTGGGAAGTTTCTATAGGGAATTGTTAGAAATTTAAAATGCCATTCTGCAAAACGTGTAACGTTGACGTTGAAAAAAAATGTTGGTTAGGTCATACACGTAGTACTAAACATAAGAACCGTACATTTTTACCGATGTGTGATGGTATAGACATTATTGAGTCAGCATTTCGCAATCGCATAGCGAGTTATAGAGTCAAAGTATCAGATGATAAGGAAGGAATTTGTGTACCCACTTTCTTTAATGCTATTCGCACAAAGATTAATTTGCTTCTTGATCAATCACTTCAAACTCACACTTGCATTAAAGTGAATTTTGAATTGTTTTCTATGTTTCTTATGTTTAAAAATGATACACAGGAAATTAAATCTTTTTCAACCCCTAATTTTACACTTCATCTAAACTATGATTTCAATAACTTGTACACAAACATTTTAAACAGTATCATGAAAAAAATAGAAGAATTCCAAGAGAGAGACAGTGGGTGGACATTTTTAAACAATTGTCATCTGGAAATAAATATTTGTAAATATGAACCACTGCGAGGTTCAAACTTCATAAATTTACCAAAATTCATACAAAACAAAAAAGCGTGTTTAAACATTAAAAACAACGATGATTACTGTTTTTTGTGGTGTGTTATCGCTGCGCTTTACCCCGCAACCGAACACCCAGACCGGGTTACTTCGTATCCTTGTTTTCAAGACAAACTAAATATCAAAGATTTATCATTCCCTATGACTTTATCAGATATTTCTGTTTTTGAAAAAAATAATCCTGACTTGAGTATCTACGTTTATGGTTTAAGAGATAGTAAAGTTATAACCGGGCCTTTGTATAAATCAGAATCTAAGAGTTACAAACACCGAATTCATCTATTGTTCCTTGAAAATAACACGTCGTCACATTTTTGTTTAGTAAAAGATTTACCTCGTCTGGTGAGAAATCAATTAACAAGACATCATGGAAAGTTACATTGTTGCGAAAATTGTTTATTATTCTTTTCTTCAAATGAAGAGCTCGACCATCATGTTTGTGGGGGTATCGTTACTATTTTACCTGAAAAGGGGTCAGTAATACAGTTTAAAAACTATAATCGCAAGCAAGATGTTCCATTCGTCATTTACGCTGACTTTGAAACAATGTTACGTCCTGTACAAGGTTGTGAACTTGATCCCAAAATATCCAGCACATCTGATCGACATCATCACGTACCTGTCGCTTTTGCATATAATATTGTTTGCGTGCTCGATGAATCATATAACCGGTTCGTAAGCTATCGCGGGGAAGATTGTGTTACAAAATTCATAACTTCACTACTTGATGACGTACATAAAATTCATAAGATCCTTGGCAAAAAGACTCCAATAATATTTAACCAGCATGATGAAAAAGTATTTAATGAATCGATTCGTTGTCACATTTGTGGGCATTTAACGTGGGGTTGCAAAGTTCGCGATCATTGTCATTTAACTGGAAAATTCCGGGGTGCTGCACATGAGATGTGTAATCTAAATTACAAGCTACCAAAATTTATCCCAATTTTTTTTCATAACTTGTCCGGTTATGATTGTCACTTATTTATAAAAGAATTAGGAGAATTACCGGGTTCAATTAAAGTCATACCAAAGACAAAAGAAAATTATATTTCTTTTACTAAATATGTGGAAGTTGCCCTAGATGAATACCTGCAGCTACGTTTCGTAGATTCGTTCAAATTTTTGAGCACAAGTCTAGACAAGCTATCTCAAACACTAAACTGCAACGATTTAGTGCATATGCATAGACATTTTCCGGACAAAAGCCAATTCGAGTTACTGACTCGGAAAGGGGTTTACCCTTATGAGTATATGACGAAATGGGAATGCTATACGGAACCAGCTTTACCCCCACGGGAAAAGTTTTATAGTTCTTTAAACGATACAAATATATCTGACGCTGATTACTACCATGCCCAGCTAGTTTGGTCGCAGTTCAACATCGAGAATTTAGGTCAATACACAGACTTATATGTTAAAACAGATGTTTTACTATTGACAGACACTTTTGAAAAGTTTCGTAGGACAAGTAAGATGCATTATCAGTTAGATCCAGCCGCCTACTTGACTCTCCCTTCTCTATCATTCGATAGTTTTTTATTAGGTTCTTCCGTCCAGTTAGAGCTAATCAATGACTTAGCAATATTACGTATGATACAAAAAGGAATTCGCGGAGGTGTGTGTATGTGTACGCACCGCTATGCAAAATCTAACAACAAATATATGTCTGACTATGACCCAAATCAAGAGGATTCATTTTTAGTATATCTCGATTGTAATAATCTGTATGGGTACAGCATGTGTCAGTCACTTCCGCTGTCAAACTTTAGGTTTTTAAGCCAACAAGAAATCAATACTTTGGATGTAATGAAAGTATTAGACAATGCTGATGAAGGTTACATTTTGGAAGTAGATTTGGCATATCCGGATATCTTGCATTTATCGCATAACGATTTGCCGTTCTGTGGGGAAAAATGTATACCCCCACACGGAAAATGTATGAAACTCGTTCCAAATTTGTACAACAAGTACGAGTACGTAATTCATTATGTCAATCTTAAGAAATGCCTAGAACACGGTCTGGAATTGCGGAAAATACATCGAGTGATCGCATTCAATCAAAGTTCTTATCTGAAAAGATACATTGAGGTTAACACAGTACTTCGTCAAAAAGCTGAATCCGTGTTTGAACAAGATTTTTTCAAACTTTTAAATAATAGTGTTTTTGGTAAATCTTTTGAAAACACAGAATCAAGAGTCAAAGTGCATCTTGTAAATCAATGGAACGATAAAAACAATGTTACTAAAAAAAGAACAAGCGCTGATAAATTGGTTAGTAGTCCATACTTTCATAGTGCATCAGTTTTTTCTGATAATTTAGTAGCAGTTCAAATGAAATCTGATCGAGTAATTCTTGATAAACCAATTTACATTGGATTTTCAGTCTTGGAATTGTCTAAAGCACACATGTACAACTTCCACTATAATGTCATCAAACCAGTGTACAATGATTGTGTTCAATTATGCTACACAGACACCGACAGTTTTATATACTTCATAAAGACACCCGATTTTTATAAAGACATGAAAGACTCGTTCTTGAATTATTTTGACACAAGTAATTACGAACGTAAAAATCAATACAATTTACCGTTAATGAACAAAAAAATACCTGGTTTGTTTAAGGATGAAATGGGTGGAAGTATAATAACTGACTTTGTTGGGTTGCGGTCGAAATTATATTGCGTTAAAACTGAAAAACGTACAATAAAAAAAGCTAAAGGAGTAAAGACATGCGTGATTCGTAATTTTGACTTATCAGATTATCAAAACGTGAATTTTAATGAAAGCATTGTACGTAAAAAGAACTTATTGTTTAAATCGATAAAGCACCGAATATTTACTAAACAAGTAAATAAAATTGTTCTCTCCGGAAACGATGATAAGAGACGTGTTTCTAGTAATAGAATATCTACCCTGGCTTGGGGTAGCACTTATATTTTAAAGTCATGATTAAGTATGTTTTAATTATGACCTAAGTATTAGTAAATAAGTACCTTATTATTGTATCCTTCAATGATAATAGAATATGATGTACTTACTTAGTACTTATAGTTTGTAATGTTTGTTAAGATTAGTTTGTAATTTAGTATGATAGACGATAGAAATAAATGATGTCATGTAATTTTGACTTTTACTAACTCTACTTCCTTAACCAATCATACCAACTTTCCTAAGTAGGTAGGACATCAATTTTAGTAGGTGAATGTGTGGTCTATATAAAATGAGCAACAAGTTGAAACAAGTTTGATTGACAGAGATAAAATAGATAACCATTGTCGTAATTTAATAGGTAGGTATTATAGTTACGCTGCCTGGGTTGATATTTGATACGTAGTGAGGGAGCCGACAAGTTATATCCTGCTCTTTTCGATTGATGTCAGCATTATTTGTGTTAATTGCTATTGTAGTTTTGCACATTCATTAATTATAATCTAGACTGCAGGCAGGTCGCATGCAAAAATAATTTTTACAACTCTCTAAATAAATATTTAGTATTGATTTGCGTTCAACACTTGATTCTATAAAGGTGAGCGTTTTGTTTGATTTGGATAAATTTATTAATGTTCTTTAATGTCACTTATGGTGCATTTCTCTTATTTATCTCTATTTTTTTTTCAGATCAACATGTCAACTGTAAATGATGATTACTATTCCATGCCTTGCGCACAGGATCCATTAGCAGGCTGGGACTCGTTTGAGGCAGAACAGCGAACCAAACGCAAGCTCGAACTAGCTGAAGCTAAACTCGCTAAAGTTGAGGCTACTAAGAAGAAAAAAATGATGAAAAAAAGTAAGAAAGAGACGCTTTCTTATGTTATCAATAAATCTTCAGAGAGAGGATATAAAATGCTAAAAATTCAAGTATACGATTTCAACGAAGGGGAAAATACCTACAGTGAATCGGTAAGAGTGCAATACATCGTGACTCATCCAATAGATGAAGTGTTAGACTCAGTTCAAAGTGTTGTTAATAAAATTTCAAAACGATTAAGTAATGAGACTCTGTGAATTAATAAAATGTAAACATAAATAAAATAAAAATAAGTAAATTTTAAAGTAATTTTTAAGTTAGTTAAGTTTTTAAATTAATGTATATATCCTTATTTATATTTTTAAATAAACTACACAGGTAATAAATAAGATTTTTGTTTCATTTAAATAAAACAATTTATTTTTTAAACATACATTTATTGATCATTATTACATACAATTATAATTTTTATCATAATTGGTAACATTTGTCAAGATAGTATTAGGTTATAAAATTGATTAGAATAAATTAGGTTATTGTATAATAACATAATATATTGCAATAGATATCTATAGACCTCATCAATTATCAACACAATCATAACCACCAGATTCACTAGATTCACTTTCCTCTTTGTCATTTTCAAAATTATTGTTTATTACATTTTTGTGATTATTTTCACTGAAGTTTTCGAAAAATTTGAATACATTCATATAGTTATCAATAAACCATTTTTTAACTAAAATTACATTTTTTAATGCGCAATGTTTTTTATGATATACACAATTTAGAGAGTTTTTACCATTTTGATTATAAAGTTGTTCCAATAACAATAAATTAGGACATCCCTTTTCTCCAATGTCTATGATATCACAATTACTATTGCAAATATTTTGTAACCACTTAATCTTTTCCAAACCCTTAACGAAAACTTTTTTATTATTTAATAGAGTCCTGCTGACACGTTTAAATTCACTATAGTCGATGTAACCTTCGCTCCATAATATGCCACGATATCTTTCTAACCATGAAACTTGTTTCTTTTCCTTTTCTATGAGTCGAGAGAATGGGTAAGGTGGTTTCACTAAAAACACTTGGGTGTATTCTACCGTAGCCAAAGCCAATTCTTTGATGATAAAAAAGTTATTGGTATCTTTAAATCCTTGCAAATCCACTATAATGTATTCCGAATTCATGATAATTTCTTGACAGTGCTACTCAACGGTTTGTATTCAACGATGCAATCGTTTAGAATCAAACAAAATGCTGATGTGTTTTCTGGAAACTCAATGGCGGTTTCAAGTTCAATTCGCACGTCTATAGGTCCAGATTTAAGAGTTTCGTTTTGTCTCGAACAATCTATCACAAAAAGAGGCGCCCTAGACTTAAAGTCTTCGTAACTTAATAACGGTTCTGGCCGACGGTTGTAATACGACTGTTGAAATCTAGTGTAGCGTTCATATATAAGGGAATAGTTATCGTCAGCGAACCTGGTATTCAGATTTTCATATGGAAAATAGCAAGAGTTTAGAAAAACTCTTAAGTTTTCTATGTCACAATGGTCAAACTGAGACATGTCGGCATCGGCACGACGCATACGGTTTGTTTGAAATCCTACTATTACATATCGTGGTTTTTCTATTTGGGAAGAAGTTTTTACAGACCATGTATGTTTTCTAGTTTTTGGAAGAGCAGGATATTCATAAAGATCCCAATTTCTATAAACCATGCTGATAGAACGATCTTTTTCCAGGTATTTGAGTAAATTAATCCGTTCACGATCAGATACTTTCACATGGGGTACGCGCCAGTTTATGTTTTCTATTTCAACATTATGAACATATTCACCCGCTTCTAGTTTTATTGCATTGAGATTCGTGCTACTCCGAAGTAATATCAACTCATGCTTACAATTCATAATAATCTTATTATAATCTTCAGCAAAACCTAGTATTTTATTAAGAGGTATAGACACTGAAAAATTACCTGCTGCTTTATTTGTGGTACCATTCATATCCCACCCCCATAACTTCGACATCTTAGACTCGTTATCATTGATTGAAATTAGAGATTTCATAGTGGTAGTAATACCAGCATTTTTTATTTTATCTATTTCTACTCCATTTAACTCATATCGAATGTCTTGAAAGAAAAATAATACTGGGTTATTTGTAAAATGAACTTTGGCTACAGCAGCTTTTGTATCACGTTTAACTACATGTACAACGCCTTTTATGAATAGAGTACTTGCCGAAGGTAGTACGCATAGATCTTGTTGATTAATAGGTATTCGTATTTCGTCATTTTCTCGAAAGCTATTGACATATGGCTTATATGTATGATATTCTATGCTTTCAATAGAATTATCAACATGTATCGTATCTGTTATACTGAGCATACTCATTTTAATAATCCGATTAGTTTCAAAAACTTCTTATTTTCTTTAGTTAGTTTCACTCGAGGTCTTCTTTTGTTGATGACACGGTTTGAAATGTGTTTATTTAGTGTTTGTACTATGGTTTTATTGTGGTCAATCATTTTCTTCTGATGTGTAAGTATAGTTGTATATCTTCACCACGTAAGTTTACTAAATTATTCTTAGCATCCAATATTCTGACGGTAATTGAGCTGATATTATTCTGGTTAATTGGGAAATAAATAATGTTCTTGGGTATTTCAATAATTCTGTAACCAGGAGGTACGTTTGGAGGAAATTCGTGAATTATATGACTGGGTTTACCGTCCGTGTATGAACCGCTTATAATGTCACATTCGATTCTTAGCACGGTCGTCGAAAGAATGTTGACTGGATAAGAGGATTCATTTAATATATTCGCTTTTAAAGTTTCTTGGTTGAAACCAAATACTCGAGCTAGCAAAGGACTTTTTTCAAAATGTATATCTTTAGAACATATGATGGAAGTTTTTAACGTGTTGTTATTACAAATTAATTTAAAAGAACAGTCTTTCATGCTCTGTTCCAAGTAATCGTTTATATCACTCAGCTCATACGATCCTTCGGGTATTACAACGACTTCCTTATCACCATAATGTAATTTGTTATTGTTGCTATCGATGTTAGGTATAGAATTAAATGTTGAGAAGTATAGCAGACCGCATTCGTATTCGCCATTGAGCTCTAAGCCAGGTGAATAATTTATCGTAGACAGTGGACTGGAGCTTGATATGGATAGTGTAAAAGACATATTGATACTGACAACAACTTAACGATTCTTTAACTTAAATTAGATTTCCAGAAGTTCTTCAGATATTTTATGCATAAGTGTCCGCAATTTACAGAATCATAACTTTGATATTTCAGGTAATTATAATAAATTTCATGATTATTAAAATACCTCAGTAATTCTAGCGGAGGCTTTAAATCTCCAAAGCTGTCAAAATACTCACAATATTCATTATTTTTTACATAGGCTACCCAGTGAGTGCCAGGATTTTGATGATCATCTAGATTAATTATACCACATTCAATCCGCTTGGGTTTTTTTGGTAATCTATCTCTCATGTAGACACCTCTAAAATAAGGTATATTAGCACTATACGTCATTATATCAATGTCAGTCAGAGCGCGTTTGGGTAGCCTTGTATTTAGTTTTTTGGAGCTTTTAAAAACAAACCACTACCTTTTTTGTATGGTTTTAAATAGCATCCCTTTCCTAGTGCTATTGCTTCCATTGTTCTATTATGACGTTCAGATTCTTGTAGGTCAAGTTTTGCTGATTTATAATCATGCACAGCTTTTGCAACACCTGCAGCACCGCCAGTTAGAGCGCCCAACGCTGATAGAGCCGCAAATATTGGTATTAACGGTAATATACCTCCAGTTTTTGGTATAGGTATAACACGCGGTACGCGAACTCTATTTTTTGTAAATACTTTTTTAGCAACAGCATAAGCAATTTTAATGGCAGCTTCATTATTTTTTGGTTTTAATTTTTTCAGCGTTGTACTAATTTGAGTAGTTAAAGCCTTAAATTTTTTGACACCAGCACCTAATTTAAGTTTTGATTTCATAGCTTTATTTACTACCCAGGAAGCAATTTTTTCACCAGTACTGGCATCTTTAGACTTTAGTCGCCTTTTAGTCATGTTAATGAGTTCTATATCAGCTTTGTGACGATCACCTAAATTAGAATTATTTGAGTACGCAATGTCGTGTTGTTTACAAGCTTCGTCTAGTTCATTGACTCCTCTATCACCACGCAACATCCGTTTTTGCAATTTTGTACCGGGACCACAATAATTATATCCAGGTAAATGTAACTCAAACGGTAATTTATTTATCACTGTGTTAATGAGACCACCTCCTTCCATCGATGTTATCTTAATAATGTTTATTGTACGGTCTCAACCATTTTATATATAATGTTAAAGAAATGCATTTTTATTAATCCACGAGTTTTCACTTTCACTAAAACCTAACCATTTAACATATAGTTTATTACCTTTTTGTTTCAATACTTTTTCTACTAGGTATACGCCAGGACAATTAGTCTTTTGGAGTTCTTGTTTATAAAATGAACCTAATATTTTCTGATTATGTTGATCTTCTAAATGGTAAGTCACAGGCTCTGTTTCATTCACTTTAATAATTTTAAACAATTCAGTAGACCAATTTGGTGTGTAACCTTTTTGAAAACATCCTTTATATTTGCTAATGCGAACCTGATCTCCAACATTAAAAGTTTTTTTCTTTTTAGAAACAGTTTTTTGACTTTTTTGTATATTATTCAATACAGAAATTCTATTTGAGGTACAAACATTTTTTGGTTCTATTTTAATAGTTCGATGTATTGAGCTATTATACGTGTTGATTATTTCTTGTACAGGTTTACCTATCCACTTATAGTTTCCAGCTAAATTGAAATATTTGTAAAGTTTGTTTTTAATTGTTCTTATAAACCTCTCTACAATAGATGCTTTTTTGATAGAATGTGTAGAATAATGATTAATTTTAAATTTATTCATTATTTTTTTAAAAGCTTCGTTGTAAAATTCTGTTCCTAAATCAGTTTGCAAATTAATTGGAATCCTTCCTTCATTTATCACTTTTTCAAACGCGCTTGCTATTTCACACATTGATTTGCTTTTAACAGGAACAGCCCAACCAAATTTGGAGAAAGCATCAATTATAACTAAAATATATTTATAACCGGAATTGAATAAAGATATATTTTTAATATCAATTAAATCTGCTTGCCATAGGTCGTCAATATCTTTAATTACCACGGAGCGCCGCTTATAATTCCTTCTCGCTTGTTTGTGGATTTCGTTCACTATTCCTTCCTTGCTCATTTTTAGTTTCAAGTTTTCTTGGATATGCGGTTTGTTCACTTCGATTATGTCTGTTATTATTTTCAATTTTTATCCTTATTTCGACAAATTTTGCATCTATTTCTTGCTTTGTGTAGAAATGGTTCTTAATAATTTGTTCATCAAACTCTAAAGCAGATTGATTAATTATTTTTTCGTGTAAACGTAGACGTTTATGAACGTGATTTCCAAATTTGTCCACATTCATAGCAGCAGAGGTATTGATAGCTGAACAGTTGAAATGAATCTGTAGAAACTAATGAAATAATATTGTTTTTATTTAGCTAATAACACCACATTCGCGAAGTTCTTCGATTATTGATATTATTTCATTGTCTAAATTTGAATTTCCGGAATCGCGAGATGCTATTAATAGCTGTAATCTTTCGACTAATTCATTAGGATCATCCCAATAAATATAGTCTACTTTTGTTTTTACTTTCTTTAACACAGGCAATAATCCAGTGCCCTCTACTTCTTGATCATGACTTTCAGCACTCGTTGTACTTATTGCTCTGTCTTTTATATACTTGAAAAGTGGTTTTATGATGTATTTGTATTTGATACCCTTATTGGTTTTGATTGGCTTCTTTGGATCATAATCACGGCGATGTACATTTGTATCTATTAACATTTGTTTATAATTTTGCTTATCTTCTGCAGTTATTTTCGACATATTAGGTGTTCTTTTAAATAATAACTCGTACAACCCGAATGTTCGAGGATACTTTTGTCCCCCTACAGATATTTCAAAATCTTTAAGAACAAAAGTTGCAGATCCCATTTTAAGTTTTCCACGGTCTAATCTAACACCAAATGGAATTTCTTTAAATGCGGCATCTGCTAAGCTCCAAGACATATCATTCGAGTCTATGGACTTAAAAGATGAGGCACTTAGATTTTGATGATCAGTGTTTTTATCTCCAACATCTTCATTTTCGTCAGAACTTTCTGAGTTGACTTCACTTGATTGCGTGTCTAATGTGTGTACAACAGGTACATCAGACATTCTGTGTTTTTTGGTACCTTTATCAGACTCACTGAAATCCTGGTACTGAACATTTTTCAACCGTTTAGGTGTCCTTTCAGTCTTACTTTCATCTGATGATACTCTATTTGCAATTAATTTATTAAGAGGTTCCGTTATTGGTTTTAACGCAGTTTCAATAACCAAATCACTGTTTAATTTTAAATGTTTCATCAACTGAACTTTTTTTTTTACGGCATCTGCTGATTTAACAATTTGTTGTTTTAATGATTTTTCTGAATTATACATAATATATATTTTACTGTTATGCGACCTGTTCTTTCCGATGATGCATTAATGAATGAATTTGATATTATTGTTAATGCCGTTATATATTATTTCTATCAAACTAGCTAATGGAAAACAACAAACGTATCAAATTTTTTCCTATAAGCACCTTTATTTTTTTCACAATCCTTATTTATTACTAAATAATTAAATGGGATACTCCAGATTTCTTTACACATTTCACGAAACTGATTCCAAGACATATCTGTATTGACGTGCTCATCGTAAACATGTTTAAGATTAATATCATCTTGTCTAAATAGAACAATCATATTAGCGTTGTCCCTGATTAATTGTTTTGGTATCTTGCTATATGTTTGGTTTAAATAAAAACAATCAATATTTTTATGTCTCCCTGTAGCAAAATAATCTCGAATATTATTCTGTTTTTCGCAAGCTACATCATCAAATATAAACACTGAATCAGGTTTTGCATCTGCTGTACTCAATATTTCATCATTTTCTTTATACTTATATAAATTTACGGCTGGTACCATTTTCAGAACATTATCGAAAAACATATACATCGGTTGAAATAAAGTTTTGGAGAATATATATACATTTAAGTATTTTAATCCGTGCTCATGTAAAAGGAGCCCAATCATTAAATTGGTTTTTCCACAGTTTGACGGACCGCAAATTAAGCAGCGAATCGTATTTGGTAGAAGTTCACTATGTCTGTGTTTGTTCTTTTCTGACGGTAAAACACATAATCTGTTTAAATTTAATGTGAAAGGCTGTTTAATAAATAACATGTTTAAGTTCCTTGACTATTAGAATAGAAATGAAAGATTAGAAAAAAAATGCATCATTTATACTTTTGATGAAAAAAGCTTTATTGAACACAATACTGTCGCTTATTTAGTACGTTTCATGTAGGTGTTAAAGCGACTTTGTATTCAAATGTGAAGTTATAAATTACACCATCGACTAGGTGAGTGATATAATTATCTAAATGTCTATCTTGACTCAATTTTACATTGTGATTGGGCACGCTGTACCACTTGGCCCGCTGTTACAACTTCAGGTTGTATGCTCGAGGGATATCGACCGCGTTGAACTCCACCTGAAGCGATAGCTGAAGGTGGAGCAACGCAGTCGATATCCCTCGAGCATACGACCTGAATTTGTAACAGCGACCAAGTGGTACAGCGTGCCCAATAACTACCTACTGTTCTCTATTGTGTACGAGTATTAATGCAACCCCACATGAACGAATGTTCAATCATCCTCGACGCTCACCGGTTGGAGAGTCTGTGCCTTCTTGGCTTTTGTCCCCTGGACCAGTTCTATTAAAAAAGCATGTGAGGAATTCCAAGTTTGACCCGCTAGTGGAAGAAGCGGAACTAATTGAGGCAAATCCGCTCTACTCCCACATAAGGCTTCAAAACGGGACGGAAACTACCGTATCAAATCGACACTTAGCACCACTACCAGACGAAGACAATTTTGAAGACGCGGTCGACGAACCTAACTCAGAGTTAGTCAGACCAGAACAACATACCTCAGAGCCAGACGAACCTGCAATTGCACCTGTACCGCAGGAAGTTACAGCACCACGCCGATCATCACGCGAAAGGCGAGCTCCTGCACATCTAAGTGATTACGTCTGCGATAACGACTCCACTTAATTTAAAAGGAGGGGTGAATGTAGTGTAAACTCTTTACTTAGTTCGAGTCCTTTACATAGGTAGGTATTGTCTATTTGTTTATGATATGACGGATGTCATTCAAGCTGAATAAAGCCAATGTTTTGGTTTACCGATTCTTTTATTATGTAACATCCAATCCCATTCGTATACTTTTTCAATAGCCATTCATACTTCTACTCACTAAACTTATATCATTGACTTTAAATAGGATGGGGTCTACCGAAGTAATTAATTTGTAACCGACTTCCAATAAGGTTCTCAATTTGACTGGTTTATAAAAAAAATTTGTTACCCTCAGAACTTTCGACTGGGTGAACCGATTTTGATGTTTTTTTTTATATGAAAGCTGGTGCTTCCCGTGTGTTCCTATCTCAAGTTGGTCCAGTTCTGACGTTTTTATGAAGTCAGGTTTTTATATTGATAATTATGAAAAACTTGCGTGTGTTTTTCGACGTGATAACTTCTTATAAATCGATGAACGCCGGCTGCACGCACGAAAAAGCATGACTCATTGTCACGTTCCGTCTGAGCCGAGCGTGCAAGCGAGAGCGCGGAACAAGCACTAGAGAGGCACGATCGGCTTAAGTGTTCGTTTGGTGACGCCTACGTTTCACGTAAAATTGTCGTCCGTAAACCGTTACAGACAACCAATTTTTTCAACCAGTTTTATTTAAATCCTATTTTTCCGTCCACCAAGGTTATAAAAGGCGTGTACGAGATAAAGTCTCAGTACCACTATTACATGGAGCCCCTCACGTGCGTAGTAGTACCTGTGGATGGTCACCTGGAGGTGCACGATTCCACGCAGTGGATGGACCTCACGCAGCTCTCAGTGGCGAGGGCGATGGGTCTCAAGGAGAGCGAGTGAGTTGAACAGCTTTCATATAACTCAGCACAGTATCATTACAAGACCCAGGTATCTAGATGCAAAACGCCTCATCACTAAAGTGAAAAGGGCGCAGGATTAGCCCTCATTAGGAAAAGGCATTACAGTTATATACTACTAGGTGCGCCCCGCGGTTTCACCCGCGTGGTGATGAAAATCTGTGATGATGATTATGAAAAGTAGCATATGAGGACATAAGCTATGTATATTGCAAATTTCATCCAAATCCATCCAGCCGTTTCTGCGTGATAGTAACAAACATCCATACATCCATCCATCTAAACTTTCAGATAGGTATATGATATTAGTGTGATAGTGTGATAACGTGGTTAGAGGTTCACATTTTTGCTTTTATTAGCTTGAGATATAGTTATATGAAACATATTACCGCCAAAAATGCCAGTTTTTAGGTAATCTGCTTTTTATAACCCGTGCAATACGTTTTATTACAGGAAATAGGACTCCACTGATGCTTCATTGCATTAAACTTTGTATAATTGACTTATCTTTTAGTATACCTGTTATGTTTTTTAATATGAGCTACTTCTGTGCTTTTTTCGCCTTAATATCACCATTTATAATATCGTTTGACCATTAACATTCGATGGTACAAAACAATCAAAACTAAATTTCGTTTTTTAGTGTGATCGTGAAAGTCCGTCGTGTAGGAGGTGCTTTCGGCGGTAAGTTGAGTCGGAACGCGCAAGTCGCGACTGCCTGTGCGCTGGTCGCTACGAAGTTGGACCGCACATGCCGGTTCGTACTGCAGTTAGAGACGAATATGGAAATAGCTGGAAGGCGGCTACCGTGCCAGTGTGATTATGAAGTAAGTTTAACTTTAATTCATAGATAATTATCAATACAAAAACAGACTTCATAAAAAATTACAGAACTGGACCAAATTGAAATGCGACCACACGGGAAGTACCAGCTTTTAAATTAATAAAAAATATTCAAAATCGGTTCACCCAGTCGAAAGTTCTGAGGTAACATATATAAAAAAGGCGAATTGATAACCTCCTCCTTTTTGGAAGTCGGTTAAAAAGTTTATAAGTTATATCTACACTCTCTTCTTTGCTATACTATTATGAATGTGTGTCCCGCATAGTGGTAGGATCAGCCTTCTCAGGCTTTCTCTTCTACTTCGCTCTATTTGCAACATAGTTGTCGGAAAGCTAACACTCCCCCATACGTATAAAGATACCTATTCATTATTACCAGATAAATCGGAATGAATACAAAACTGGCTTGCTGTGCGTGTTGGCTTCGCTGTAAGCAGCATTTGACCTTCCATAAAAATAATAATAAACACTTTACATTTCAACTACGAATCTACAACGCAGGAGCAGAGCAAGTGAAAAAGAAACTGCGACGGTATTTTTGGCCGACCATATTTAGAAAACGGCGCTCTGAACAAAACATTATGTACCAAACCTTAAATTTATTTGTAAAGACCTATTTACACAAATAAATGTCTCATGAGGGGTGCAGTCCTAGTTACTTTTGCACCCCTTCTTTGCATGTTGCCATTTTGTACATATTTATGATGACTCACCTAGACAAAGTGACCAACCTGTATTTGGAGAAATTCATCGAAACACACTCCGTTTTGCTTTGTCGGGTAAAAACTGTGAATCAAAGCGCAGTCTAACTTTTTTATTGGTTCATTTTTAGGTGGGTGTAGACGACGAGGGTAAAATCCAGTACCTAAACGCGGCACTGATCGAAGATGTCGGCTGCTCCAACAATGAGAACATTCTCGACTATGTAGTGGACGGGTTCCGTAACTGCTACATCAAGGAGAGTTATAACGTGACCACTGCTGTTGTGATCACGGATCTGCCTTCCAATACTTTTGCTAGGGCGCCTGGTAGGTATGTCTAAGCTACTTTAGGTTAAATATAGATAAAAGAAAAAAAAAAGATTAAAAAAGTAGGAAAAGATATTCAGAAGAGGCAGATAAGATATATGCAATATTGCGCCCGATCGGTGGGAAGCACTGGCTTGGATAGTACAGCACTCTGTACTGACTGACTGTATCTGACTATCAGTACATCAGCACGTGCATGTCCTAAAATTGCGACCAGAACCACCAGAGGATGGTCAGCAGCATCCTCCTACTTGCATGGTGGAACAATCGGCGCTCTCCAAGCCGCCTGCCAAGTTTGGGGATTATGGCAACCCCCCTCTCAATGACAGACAATCAAAATTCACGGCCCCAGTCCCCGGCAGTTCCTCTATCCCTGGCCAAGATAGCGGGCCAGGTAACGGTGGAGCAGGGGTGCGAAAAATCCCCAGCACTTGCCCCGCTACCACCGCCAACGAAATTGAAAATATACTGCCTCTAAAAAGGGTCTATAGTTTTGCTAATCTTAACGTGTAGCATAATATACCTATATTCGTGCATTTTCAAAGCCACAATATGAAACGAGTCTCAGAAAAGCACACGAACTTGCCTTAACGCAATTACAATTAGACAAACATAAGTACAAACATCGCTCGCCGTGTCCAAAATCGGCAATACTTTGCCGATTTTGACATTATTATTTTTTACTTTCTATATATTTTCAGGAACAACCGAAGGCATATCGTCAATAGAACACATCATGGAGCACATTGCCTTCACCGTCAAAAAGGATCCAACGTTCGTTCGCGAAATAAACATGAGAAAAGAAGACAACGACCTTCCCCAACTCATCGACACCCTCAAAAAGCTATCCGACTACGACCAACGAGTTAAAGACGTAGAAACTTTCAACAAATGCAATAGATGGAAGAAAAAGGCCATCAGAATTAGTGTCATGAGCTTCCCCATAGCGTTCTACGGAAATTATTCCGCTCTTGTGTCAATATACAGAGGCGATGGAACAGTTACCATAACTACGGGAGGCATAGAAATGGGACAAGGAGTGAATACAAAGGCCGCTCAAGTTTGCGCTTACGAGCTGGGAATACCTTTGGACTACATATCAGTTATCCCTCACTATTCTTTCACGGCAGCAAACAATGTCTTCTCTGGGTCAAGTATTACCAGTGAAAGTGTATGCTATTCCATTATCAAGGCTTGTAGGATGTTGAAAGAAAGATTAGAGCCTATTAAAAGGGATATGCCAAATGCGTCTTGGAAGGATATTATCAAAAAAGCGGGTGAAGAACTAGTAGATTTGACGGCTATTTATATGATGACTGATAAAGAGGAAGATTTGAGTAGCTACTATGCGTTTGCAGTGGTTATTCAGGAGATGCAAGTAGATGTGCTATCTGGCAGGTTCCAGATGGATAGAACAGATATTTTGGAAGATGTTGGGTTGAGCACAAACCCTAATATTGATGTTGGACAGGTTAGTTTTTTATATTCTAAGACTCCACTGTACAGTTTGGAACTGCCAAGATAGGTAGGCACAGGTAGTGCTGTGTTGAAGTAACTAATTCAGAAAAAACGTAAGTAAAACTATGTTTACCATTTTTTAAGGATTTGCAACAACTGTTCAATTTATGTACCTAGAATGCTATTGCGATGATGTATAGAAATTATTTTATACATTGTATACTATTGCCCACAGTTATTTACAACTAGCCCATCTATAGGTGGGTAGGTATATGGATTTTGACATCAAACCGTACCTACCTACAACGGAAGACGGGATCTATGCGGAGGCAAGTCCCGTACGGAACAATACGCGTAATGTCTCCCGTAGACCTGTGAAACCAACCTTATAATTGGTACAAGGCAAATTTTCAGGGGTTCAGTAATTCGTATTTTTAATAATAATTTCAGGTGGAAGGCGCATACATCCAAGGCGTAGGTTACTACACGTGCGAGAAGCTAGTTCATGACACTACTACAGGCAAACTACTTACTAATAGCTCATTGCTATATCACGTGCAGCTAGCCTTAGATATTCCGGTGGATTTTAGAGTGACATTGAAGTATAACTCGAAGAATCCTAAAGGCGTGCTGGGATCAAAGAGTTAGTAACTATCTACAGTCTACACAAACACGTGACAGCGGCGACACCGTTTTATGGTTCATATTGAAAACCCGTACCCACCTACGCTTTGATACTTTTTGTGCGAACTGCTAGACTTTGGAATGGGCAAGGCGAGTTAGCGATCCACCGCAAACCGCCTATTAAACCAATAAAAACATGGTTCAGTTCTAATACAAAATTCACAATTAAAATAATACAACCGAATTGAGAACTCCTCCTCCTTTTTTGTAGTCGGTTAAAAACTGACCAAATAAAAATTGTAATAGTAATTTATAAGACAAAATTGTCATACTTTCTTACACTAATAACACTAGAAATAAGCACTCATATAAACTGACTTACCTCATATGACGAACATGTCATACTGATTCATAAAGAATCTAAATTATGGGTATTTATCATTAATGCTCTTTTTCAGCATGCGGAGAGATGGCCATCTGTACAGCGCAAGTAGTCACGCATGTCTTGAGACAATGCATTTACGAGTCGCGGAAAGATTCTGGATATGACACCTCTCAGTGGATTAACATTTGTAAGTTAACCTATTTGTTATTCAGAACATTTAAGTAGTTTATCTGTTTTAGTGTACCTAAACCAAAAGTACCTACACTTAGCACTCCGAGTTCATGTATTATTTATTTATTAAAAAACACATCACCATTACAGATATACCAAAGCGATGCTATAACAACTAAGTACATATAATAAACTTTTAAATATTCTAATAAAAAATAAAAAAACATAGTTGACAAAAAAAAAATTTTTTGCGTCAACTATAGATTTCGCTGAGAGTATACTTTTCACAAATTTAGTGAGCCAGTCGTGAGAGTCGCGGGCATCCAGTGGATGCAGATGGCAGACTGCCGTTCAGTGTGGAGGTTAAACGGGGAGGCTAAGTTCAGCAGTGGACGTCTTCTGGCTGATGATGATGACCTATTCGGGCCCGCGTTTAGAGTTAGGCGTAAGGCCCCGGCCCTGCCCTTCGATTTCTACTGAACTGTATTTTCATGACTCTTGTTGTTGTAGGTTCCTTTATAAGGTCTCGGGCTGTCTCAGAAACTTGTAAATCCGAGGTCATACATTATTTTACATTGCTAATTATTTGTGGTCTTTTCTCTTTCAGCGATTCCTTACGACACAGAATCGATCTTGAAAGCATTGGATACGAAACTTGAAGAATTCCTCATTAATTAATAATATTATATCTTTATTGGTTTCGACAAGTGTATTAATTTGTTTGTATTTAATATTTTAATTTAATATATTTAAATTAGTATTAATTAATTACTTATTTAATTTAAATTAATATTAATAAATACTAATTTAATTTAATATTAACTAATACCAATTTAATTTATGTTAAAATTATTTTTTTCTATGAAAAATAGTAAAATTATTGAATGTTTTTAAAAGTTATATGGGTATTAGTATGTTAGTATGTGTGGAAATAAAAAAATACATAATAATTTTTCAATAATACACATGTTTATTATCGCATCGTCAAAAAAATATACACTTAACTCAAAAAGTAGTTTTTAGGCCTCGCACGAGAATTAGTCTTTGAATTAGGCCTTAACAAATAAAAAAACATTAAAATTAAATACCTATCCAATCAAATTAAACAACCAATAGTAAAACGAAAAAAATATAAATACGCAATAAATTATTATCATTTCAATAAATCTCATACATTATTATGAAATTAAAAATTCGTTTCTAATGTAAAATTAAATTCATAATTCTATACACAATTATATCAACAGTTTACGTGTGATGCAAAAAGTGCAATCCAAATGTTTATCACTAATTGTGGATGCAAACCAACGTAACATTTACTGAAACTCAGTAAAAAAAAATGTTAAAAAAAATCCACAGAAAAGGTTTAATAACTTTGAAGTTTTATAACAAACAAGATTCGCGCTCTTTAAACTGAACATACCCAGCCATATTACACCCAGGGCCCTCATTCCATAACTAAAACACGCACGTAACACGGCGTGTCAAGTTAACCTCAAAAAAATTGGCCTTATTCCTTAGGGTTAGAAAATAAAGGCCAACTTTTTGAGGTTAACTTAACGCGCCGCGTTACGAGCGTTTTTGGAGTTATGGAATCAGGGCCCAAGGATCTAAAAGAGAGAAAGGAAAGCTATCGGAAAGAATGTTCAGAATCTTCAGTAGTTCCTGAAATTACTTCGTACATATCAGGTGTAAGGAAAACCCTCCCGAAGCCAAAACGCTAACTTTATCTACTTATTTAAACAATCGAATACCAATAACTATTTGCCCTATATTTGTTGTGTGGTTTAGAATTTTGCAAACCAGCCAATGTAAAGCGTACAAGCGTAGAGGTCAACGAACAACCCGCGCCGCGCAGCTGTCGCTTGAGCATCAGCTGATATTTTATTTGCATTACATTGCAAACTTTTTTTTTTCATAAATAAAATATTTTTTTTTGTGGGATTGTATCAGCAATCACGTCTTAATTTTTGAGAGCGTTTTCTTACAAGTAATTAAGGGGATATACAAAGTAAAAATCTTTACCATTATAGTATTAATGTAAAAATAAATACCATCATTAATCCAGCAAATCTTATTGCATTTTTGCGTGCATGTTTAACAGATTTAATTTGTTTTGGTTCATAAAAAAATAAAAATCTGTGGTTTGGATTTTTACTTTAGTTTCAACAAATGTCAACGCAGTCTACACCCTGTATAAACTAAGTAGCCAACTATGCGCTGTCCCTAAGCAATTGTAGCTCTTATGCCTACATTTCTAAGATATTAATTCATTTGTGCTTGTAAAATTTCATGTTCAATTTTCCATATAACTACAAGCAGGGTTAAAAAATCCACAAATATTGACTTGGATTTAAATAGTTTTTTTCTGTAGATACTTTAGTAACAATTTTAAACTTTAAGACATAAGCAATAAGAGCTTCAATTGTATCCCATAACCAACCTAACCAAGTAGCCCAGTTTAACTTGCAGAACGGTAAACTAAAGATACGCCATAACTCGGATTCCGGAACGAAAGAGCTACCGTCAAATAAACGAGAGAAAAGGAGAAAAACGTATTGCCTCTCTTTTCTCTCGTTAGTTAGACCGTACCAAATCCGCTCTTTCAACTGTTACGACAAACACAAAATGCAGTTAAGAGTTTTTTAATGTGGCAAGTATTTAATTTCACGTCATGGTGATTCGTGATGACACTAAATAACTTCGAAACAAGAAAGTGTTGGTGTCATAGCTTTGGGTAATTGAATTGTAACTTATAAGCTCAGGGACGGACTGGCCATGTAGTCGAGGTGGCGTTTACCAGCCGGGCCCCAGCCTGCGCGGGCCCCCACGTGCCTGGCTTGCGGGGCTTGCCACAAGCCAGGCGATTGGCCCGCGCAGCCTAGCCAGTCTCGGGCCCCGAGCTTGTGGGGACCCAACCAGGCCTTTCCGGCCCAGTCTGACTCTGTAAGCTTACAAGATATTTGAAACTATAGATACAACATTGACGCGCCAAAAACAGCAACAAAATGCTTATACAGGTTGTAACAGGAATATTACTGTAAGTCATATGTAAATAGTGCTGTGGGATGTATTATTATAAAATTTATTAATCTATCCACAACTGTAATGGGACCACACAAGAAGTACCAGCTTTCAAATAAAAAAGAATCATTAAAATCGGTTCACCCAGTCGAAAATTCTGAGGTAACAAATATTAAAAAAAAACCAGTCGAGTTGAGAACCTCCTCCTTTTTGGAAGTCGGTTAAAAAAACATAGTTACACATAGTTTCCGAGGTTAGATTGGCATTGGAGGTGAATTGGTCAAGATTATATTAGATATTTTCAATGTCCTAAATGGTCTATTCTAAGCTACATTTACAAAACTATCTCTATTTAGTTTTCCGCTTTTAGTTTTTACAATTAGCCCGTTTAGTAGTGCTGTACGTACAATAAAGTTAGGTTGTATTAGAGTGGAAAAATAAATAAACACTAAAAATGTCTATAATCTATTTCACAGTGGATATAAATAAAATAGTATTCAAATCTATCTTTAATGTACGTAAAGCTCAGATAAAGCTGCGAGCTGATTCTGGAGCAATATACATCCTTTCTGTCCCCGTTAATCCCATTTCTGAATGAGAGACAGATGACATATCTATCGTCTGAGAATAAAGCTCGCTGGTAACAAAACAATCTTTGTTATAAAATATCGATTGTTAGAAATACATTCTATAAAAGCTATTTGTTTAAAAAAACATGATATGCATAGTGTCCCGCGGCGCTACGACTAAACAGTTTCACAAGTAAAATGCATCGAAAATTGGATGCTATCCTACCGATTCGTAAAGCCAAAATGTTCTAAAGCTGACACGGAACCCCGAAAAAAATTAAAGGCAAAAATATACAAAATATTTTTCTATATACATTTCAAGTGCAAGTTAAAATGCCCACAACGTAACTACACAACACATACATAATATTCATTGGTATTATACGCTAGGTAAAGGTGGCATTCGCTTGACCGTTAGTTCACATGCACGCGAATATTTACCCTAAACACATGTTAGTATGGTAGTATTCGAAGGAGGCGCGATTCGCTAATGAATTTATATCGTAATTCTACCTTATTGTTAGTTAATTAGGGTGGACACTCCCATACGGTAAGTATAAGTAGCGCGAAAAATCGAAATGTCACCTTTAGGTTGCGTTCCGAAACAACTAACAGCGCTAACAAGAACCAAAAGCACAGAGAAAACTTCAATGCGCCGTGTTGATTCTCATTAGCGTTGGTGCGCCTATACAGTATCTAGTAGCATTTGTGACTATATAACGGCTAGATCTATTAGATCTTATAATCACAAATGCTCCAGACTTACCTTACTATTATTATGTTGGTTTATTATAGATCTTAAAATTCGTATATAACTTAGCTAAAATGTTCTAGCAATTATTATAATTGATGTATTGATGATAATATGTATTTAACAATAGTCTAGAATGGAGATTCGTTGAAGATCTTAGTTTTAACAATCAGTCGTTTTATGGCCTTCGCCCATCATATCAACTCGACACCGACCCAACTCAAAGAAAGGTATTGAAGCCATATGTTGTACCGCGTGCAGCAGAATTTCAAGTGACGAATAATAAAAACCAAAACAATGATATCGATTGTGTTATACCAATTTCTGACAGCTCTAAAATTTACGTTGTCTCTTTCATTCAATGAGCCAGCCATTCGTTGTCTGATGACAACGATACAAACCATTAAAAACTTTTTTTTTATGATACTGGGTGATGAGACGAGCGAAGTCGCTCGCCTGATGGCTCTTCACGGTTGCCCATAACAGCTCAACGCCACTCAGAATTTTGAACTTCAACAGTTTAAAACCCTGGATGGCAATGCACTGCTCTCGTCACCCCGAGATATGATTTCAAATCTCTATGTGCCCTGTAATTTCGCTGGAAACATTGCCCTGCAATCCGGAACAAATTTTGAGAATAAAAATTACTTTAGTTTAAAAAAAGGATGCTTCAGGTATATACGAGTATATGTACGAGTAAAATTAAATGTTGTCATTAAAATTTTACTGCAAAAACGGCTTGCACTCCACGTTATGTTTGTCGGTCGAGTAGAGCTCCCGACCGGTTTCAAAGCCATTAGAGCTACTTCAACAGGGAATATGCGCGCAATTTTGATAAAGTTTTTTGTTTTTATTTTTGTATATATCCAATACTTCTCGAATCGAGTCGGTGTGGATTTAATCCAGTGTGCGAAAGGCATTAGGCACCCTCCGAGTTAGGTTCGAACGAGACCTAGAACTCTATAAAATATATTCTAGTGATGTATGGAGGGGTATTTTTCTATTCTAATTATGACAAAGATATTAGTTTTCGTAACACTTCATACTGCTTTTGGTAGAATACTGTGCTGGGGGGCTACCACAACCTCAAAAACATTCTTATAATAGTTATATGATTATTTACGGGATATTTACCGTGGTAAGGTTGTGGAAGGAGCTCCCGATATTTCGGCGCAGTTACATGCACCATGTTCACGGGAAGACCCGCACCCGCCCGCTACGATACTTCACGGTACGGTACGCTCGGAAACGTAGACGCGCGCGCCGCATCATTGATATTCTCTGCGTGTGTGTGTATGTATGTACGTACGTGTGCGTATGTATGTATGCATTTGTGTGAGTATTTGTGTATGTGTATGTATCAGTGTGTGTGTGTGTGTGTGTGTGTGTCGTAAGCGTAGAAGTAGCATACAAATAAAGTTTTCCGATAGTAGCAACCCTGGCCATGTTACCGACAGTAGGCATGGAGTTCAAGCACACGTCCGAGTCAAACTACTGGTCTAGCTTACATAGTATCTACTGTGGTATTATTGTGAACAGAACTGACAGCCCCTTCGGCAATGTTTCTCACTTCTATAAATAAATTGGTTAATCGCAGCGTCAATGAACACTCTTAGAACGCACTTTACATTCACGCAAGAAAACCAATAACTATATAAAAAATAAGATTAATTATTAAAAGGCGAGTAAAATAGGCTGATCGTTCAATAGCTACAAAATATGAGGTATATTAGAATCTTTACACCAAATGTACAGTTAGTTCAATCCACGAAAAGGCCTTCACCCTTTCTCCGAAAGAGCAGATAATTACACACACGTGTCTAATAAGTTTAGGTCCAACGCTATCTGCGTTTGCCAACTGCCCGGCAAGCTGTCGAAGTCACGTGAGGCCAGCAGAGTAATTCATTAAAAAGTGTCCAATATGCTATTAGACTGATATATGACTGCCCCGGTGGCTACGTTGGTAGTGAACCTACTTTCCGCGTTTGGGGGCGTGGGTTCGATTCCCATCTAGGACAAACATTTGCGTTTGTTCTGTGTCTGGGTGTTAATATATATTTAAGTATGTATTTAAAAATATATATGTATGTATATCAGTCTCTGGCAGCCATATTACAAGCTCTGCTTAGTTTGGGGTCAGATGACCATGTGTGCAATAATGTCCCAGATATTTATTATTGTCTTATAAATATTCTGAACATTAATAGAACCGATCCCCGAAAACAATAGTAACAATTCATAAGTGTTCAAAATTAAGAAAGACAGAGCGCACTATACTTACTAATAACGTCACAATACATGTAAGTACATCATTCAAACTCCTTACATTTATTACGTTTCGTTATAATTTTCACGAGCATGTTAATTTTTAGGAAATCAAACAACTGTCTGATAGTCTATTATCTGCTTTTGAATAAGCAATTATTTTTTATGTACATGTGCTCTTAGTCTGTTTTTTTTTAATTTCAAATTATGTAAACAAATATGACAGGTTACCGATTATAAAATCCCTAGCCAATAAAATTTGAGCAGTCATTGGTAGAGAAACGCGATGTTTATGTGGCGACGTGACACAAGAATAAATAAATTAATAATTACCAATATAAAAAACCGACTTAATAAAAATTACAGAACTGGACCAAATGGGACCACACGGGAAGCATTAGCTGTCAAATAAAAAAAAGAATCATCAAAATCGGTTCACCCAGTCGAAAGTTCTGTGGTAACAAACATAAACTGTAACTGCCCACCTAATTGTATGTTAAAATAAATAAATAAATTAAAAAATACAGTCGAAATGAGAACCTCCTCTTTTTTGGAAGTCGGTTAAAAACAAGACTTCACGGGAAGTGGGAATTCAATAAACGGGACGTTCCTACCCGTAGAGGGGGAATATTTTCTTTATATTCGAATGGGACCACCCTAGAGATGTAACCTAATTAATAAAAAAAAAAATGGAAACGGCGTATACACACACAAATACAGTTTTTTTTGACGGATGAAAAACATACTGTAGATAAAATAGTGTGGAGATATAGAACCCTAAATATGCAAGTGTGTACTTGCACTGTGAGTGATTCGGAAAGAGTGTGGGATGCGACTTCGTGGATTTAACTATGTATCTATGGCCTTACTTAAAAACGTTACTCAAGTTGATCTATGCTTAAAATTGCTCTCTCAACTTCTCACTGATGCCTATCGTCACACGCGAAAACGAGACAGCAATTTTAAACATAGATCAACTTGAGTCACGTTTTTAAGTAAGGCCCCTAGTGTTTATTATTTTTCAGTTTACATTTGTTTACACTTCTCTAGTTATTTGGTGGAATGCTATATTACATGTCTGGCGCCATTTCTTTTTATCCATAAATAAATTTACAAGTTTCTAAAGTCTATAAAATTAATACTAAACATGTCAAAAATCTCATTAGCTACCAAATAAAATACCAAATAATTATAATAAAGTTTTAAAATTATAAAAAAAAACCGCTTGCTTCTTTTTTTATTATGAGTATGATTCATGATAAAAATTTATCCCTTATTGATGTAAAAATCCCCAAGCGAAGCTACTGTAATGTTTTTCACTATACTCGGTCTAAGTTTTTTGAGCTCTGACAACTGCAATAGCTGGGTAAACAGCAAAATGAGGACATTTCTTTTGAAATTTCACTATATTATTTCGGCTGTCAACTACTATCTTAGATATTTAAAAATATACTTAATTAGTTATTGTATTGAATCAAATCATTTCTTGAATACAATACAATAAATAAATATATATAAAAAAAAATGTGACCCTAAATTAAATTTTTATGCATATGAGTCTATGTTACTCGAAATAAATAATATTATTGAATTGAAATAGTTTAATGTCCAGATTTGCATCCATAGCTTATTAAAATTAAAATATGAAAATTATAATACACATTAAAAATAAAAATTATACCAAACAAAACATAATTCCATGAAAATGATATACATTAAAAATTAAGATTAATCATTATACTAATTAAGTGATAGACATGTGAAATTGTAAAAGTGACAGATTTTATGGTTTCCATTCACCCTTTTTTACTATTTACTGCAGTTGTCAGACCATAAAAAAATTTGGATCGTTTAGATTGAAACCTAATTCCATGATGGTATTTCATCTAGGACAATAATAGCATAGCAGTCCTCTATATAAATCGGCATCTCCGATTTTTTTGTCTTTTAGCAGTTGTGTCGCCATTATTTCTAATTTATGTAGACTTTTAAGTGAGGGACATTTTATGCTGCTCCTTGTTTTTTGTCACCGTAGACTTCATAAGGGCCAGATTATGGCGCCGCTATCCCACTTGCACATTTGATATAAAAAATAAAAATAAAATTGTCTACTTTTGAAATATGTGCTTCAGTCATATTGCGAAGTTAATATTTCAAAATGTTTAGAACATTTTTTTTTAATATTTCATCAATGAGTACATTTTTTTAAGTAGACAGCCATTTTATATTTTTTTAAACATGAAATCCGCGAGCTATGTCACTGCACCCGATTTTCAGCCCTTAATTATAGTCGAGTCGCGCTCAGACAACTGCAAACAAAGATCTAAATGAAAATGGTTTCTTCATATTTCACAGTAAATATTCGCTACCAGCTACAATTTTACGTTCAAACGGCCACAGCTTATTGCATCTGTCAGAACGATTATTAGCTTGGCTCGGGTATAGTAAGAATGTTCTTAGTTTTTACTGTATAGTTCCGACTTCTAGTAAAAAAACGATTATAGTTCGCACACTATTTTTCACCAGTTTTTTGCCCTGGCTTCGCCTTTATCACGCGAGACCCGTAGATATATTATACCACATGGTGCCCCTTACTTCGGGAGTTGAATTCTGTATAAATAGGGTTATGTGGAAATGTTGTATTAAGCCGAAAGGGGTATGTTATACTCATAATTATGAATAATTTTTACTATTGGACCGAAACTGAAATAGTGAAAAAAAATAACGACTGTACCAACATTTGTGGAGTGTCAATTACCGCGTCTATGGAAGAGTTAGCAAAAAATAATAATAATTATAAATATAAAAAACCGACTTCAAAAAAAATTCAGAACTGGACCAAATTGTAATGAGACCATACGGAAAGCACCAGCTTTCAAATAATAAAATAATCATCAATTTCGGTTCACCCAGTCAAAAGTTCTGAGGTAACAAACAAACAAAAAAACCAGTCGAACTGAGAAAGAACCTCCTCCTTTTTGGAAGTCGGTAAAAAAAAACAATGATGAGCATAACGAAATCCTTTCGGCATATTACACTCTTTCCGCGCATCCTGTTTATTTTACTGCTAGTTATCAATCTTTGCCAGTTTGCAGTTATTTTTACATAGTTTAACTTCTAATGAGACAAAATTATATGTATATATAGTTCACACAGTAACGTGTAAGTTTTCACACTAGTCTGTTGGCCCGGCCGCGCCTGTATCACGCGAGGCCGGTATCTACCGCATGACGCTTCTTATCTCGGTGGTGGTCGGGAGTAGACTTCAGTATATCTGGTTGACCGTGGGACACCACTCTAGCATCGACTGCTTGGTTGAACGTTGACGTATGAGAGGATAGGGTCAGAGTCGCGTTGCGGTCAGAACCTGAAAACAAACATAAATAATAGTTAAAATAAGATATCATAATTTATTTGCACAAAAAACATGAGTAACACGGCGTGGGTTCGATTCCCACCTAGGACAAACATTTGTGTGATGTACATTTGTGTTTGTTCTATGTCTGGGTGTTAATTAAGTAAACTTACCCAAAGTCATAGTCGTAGCATGAGAATTAAGCGTGTTATGCCCCGTTGTGTGATGCGTATGATGGGACTGGCTTAGTTGGTGCGTGTGGGGCAATGTCGATGGACTCGAGTGGGGTAAAGTCGACGTGGGCTTGCGGATGGATCGATGCGAGCCATTTCTAGTGAGAGAGTTCATTTGCGGCGTGCCCGGCCCTCCCGGACGGAGGAGAGCATTCTTGTAGTCAGCTATTAGATGCGTTAACTCTGCCATCTGTGGAATAAAATATACAACTTTATTACCATATGTTTATATACCATAAAACATAGATCAGATAGACTGGCATGATTGTTATAGGGTAGTATTTAAACTAACAAATATAAGTCTTCTGTCGCAGAAGACATACGATTAAGGTCGAAACTCCTTGAAGAAAATCAACAACAAGTCTCCAATACCACAACACCTGGCGAAATAGGGGTAGAACAGTTTAGGCAGAGACCCAAAGCCGTGCTCCGTTATTTTAAGGAGCTCGGCTGGTTTGTGTAGGCTGGCGGGTAAATGCACAATACACCCCAAGCGGGATGTCAGTGCAGGTCTTATCACCCCGTATTCTATTGCGCCGGCACCAGGGCTACTATAATATTATAAATAGGTAATAGAATTAGTTACTTACTTTAGGCTTATTGAGACTAATCAACATCTTGTGGACAGGACTGCCTGCATCTTCGGCGTCGATTAGCATCATTAGATCATCCTGAAATGGAAAATGAAATATCCTTTTAACCAAACATAGGTTACGAATCGGTCCACACTTCAATATAGATAAAACGGAGGTTTCATGAAGTTGTTAAGAGAATCCAAACCTAAGAGAAAACCCAGACTAGGAAAAAAGATTTAGTGAGCTGTATATGATTGAGAGACGTAATTTTCATTGTACTTTTGTGCCTTCCTTCCTTTTTTTTTTTGAATGTTTTTTATACTTTTTGTTTAAATTATGGTTTTGTCCTGTAGATACAATTTCTAGTGTTTATATTTTTATAATTTTTGTTTAAATATCTTTATTAATATCACAAGAAACATAACGTCTCACTTATTACAATAACTTAAACAACATTCCAATAGTAAAAAAAAAAAAAAAAACGATATGTTAATACCTAACTACTAAACTAATCTATTAAATTATGGTTTTGTCCTGTAGATACAATTTCTGGTGTTTATATTTTTATACTTTTTGTTTAAATTATGGTTTTGTCCTGTAGATACAATTTCTGGTGTTTATATTTTTATACTTTTTGTTTAAATTATGGTTTTGTCCTGTAGATACAATTTCTGGTGTTTATATTTTTATACTTTTTGTTTAAATTATGGTTTTGTCCTGTAGATACAATTTCTGGTGTTTATATTTTTATACTTTTTGTTTAAATTATGGTTTTGTCCTGTAGATACAATTTCTGGTGTTTATATTTTTATACTTTTTGTTTAAATTATGGTTTTGTCCTGTAGATACAATTTCTGGTGTTTATATTTTTATACTTTTTGTTTAAATTATGGTTTTGTCCTGTAGATACAATTTCTGGTGTTTATATTTTTATACTTTTTGTTTAAATTATGGTTTTGTCCTGTAGATACAATTTCTGGTGTTTATATTTTTATACTTTTTGTTTAAATTATGGTTTTGTCCTGTAGATACAATTTCTGGTGTTTATATATCTGATGTACATCTACTCTTTTATGTAAAAATCCCGCGACTCTTAAAGCGTTATAATACCGTTTTTTTTTATTGCAAAATAGGCTTGCGCTTGGCCGCCAACTCGCCTGATATTAAGCGATGGTGCGGCCTACGGTGGATCACGCTTGCCTAGAAGAAATCCGATTCACTCTTGACTTGAAGACACCCTGATTGTAACTATCGGGGAACACCCATTCAGACAGTGCATCCACAAACTAGCAGTTCGCACAATAAAAGTGGAATCAAAGCGCTTCGTACGGGTTTTCGTAATGTCAACCATAAAGCGGTGTCGACCGTTATATTATCTATTGTTACCTGTAAACCTCCGAAGAGCCCGATAGAGTTGAGCGCGTATCTTCCTATGACGGCCATGGAAGCGAGCTCCAGCACCGTGACTCCTTCCTCTGACACTGCCAGCCACACCATCGACAGATCTGGCTGTTTTATCTGAACACACATCACATTCACTGCATTAGTATGGACATAAAAACTTGGACAATTCCGGTAGTCTATTAAATAATTTGACTGCCTCGGTGGCTCAGTTGGTAGTGAACCTACCTTCTGCGCCCGGGGGCGTGGGTTCAATATCCATCTAGGCCTAACATTTATGTCATGAACTTTTGCGTTTGTTCTATGTCTGGGTGTTAATATCTATTTAAGTATGTATTTCAAAATATATATTATAATTAAATAGATATATCAGTCTCTGGCATATTACAAGCTTTGCTTAGTTTGGGGTCAGATGACCGTGTGTGCAAAAATGTCCCAGATATATATTATGTCAATAAAAGCGTATTTGATCAAACCAATGATGATATAACCAAATTTTCAGCAGGATCTTTTTCGAGCGGGCCAATCGTAGGCGCGAATTGAATGAATGACTTGTTTCTCCAATCACAAGCGCCATACGATACCCCCGACCCACACCCCACGACCGACGTGGCCCACAAACACACAAGCAAATTACAACTCATGCGCAATCAACTGGTTATATTATCTTTTGATTCAACCAATGCTCTTGTAGCCTAGCGATGGCACCAAAATTAAGAAAGAAAAAAGATCGCCAAATGCGGTTGAAACTATAGTCGGAGTAACCGGCCTAATCTTACGTGAGTGATTCCCGTGTAATATAAAAAAAAATAGGTTTACATAAAATTTAAGCATGGGCAATTGCCGCCAGATTCTTACCCTAGCTTGGAATAAGGTAGCACCAAAGAAAGGCCACTTTCTCGTACAGTTGAGGTATATCCGCACGCAATCTGCTGTACTTCGCCCTTTCAACGCTATCCACTTAGACCGCAGTTTCTCTTCTATGTCTCTGCAATAAATTAGTGAATTGGTGGTGAATGAGTGAAGGAGTTTTCCTTCGTGAGGAATCCCATATATCTGAGAACCACAAAGTTCAAAGTTAATTATTATCATTCGTCAACTGAGCCAGCATGGTGGATCAGGGCAGGCCAGGGCCCATCAGATAGAACATGCCAACGACCCAGCAGTGGGAACATGACAGGCTGGTATTGTGGTTGTAAGCATGAAAAAGAAGGCACTAGGTATATTTGTCTCTAGCCCTGGTGCCGGGGCAATAGAATACGGCACCGATACCCCCTGCCTGTAGTAAGAGCCTACTAAAAGGGGACCTATGGGTTCGGGATGGTCAAAGTTGGGGCTCTGACCAACGTGGTCGCGAGTGGAGGGGCTGAGACAACGCAGTTTCTCGGGAGGAGCCGTAGCGCAGTGCTGAGGGCTCCGGTGCGTTCCTCTGGAGATCCCGGAGCCCTCTTGTCAAGCACTAATGCTGGTCACCGGGGGCTTAAGTGGATATAATCCCACATAACCTAGCTGCACCCCAATGCAGCCGGGTAACTTTGAAAGATTTCCCCGTCGAAAACCAAAAAAGGTATATTTATCTCGAGCTTGCATACTTCAGCGACTTCACAGATTGCGAACGTAGACTTTGTTATAAGTTTCACTCCTATGAATAACTTACCTCATTTCATCATTAGAAAGCGGCGCTCTATACCGGTAGGGGTAGAATCTGTGCGCTAAGGGTTGATTGTGTTGTGAGTTGGACGGCGAATAATCTCCCATGTCCAGTTGAGCCATTAACGCGCCTAACTCAGCCGCCAGCTCTCGAGTCACGGGGAAACGACCAGCCACCACTGGAAGAAAAAACAATAACATTCAGAAAACACCCAACCCCCAGAAAAAACAAATAAATCCCATTCGCAGAAAAAATGTTATTTAATTTAATTAAATAATATTTTATTTATTAACCTTACAGAACTTTACTAATAATTGTAATGCATCCTAACTTCAAATGTGATGTGATTGTAAGTGTGTTACGAACGAAAGCAGAATTCATTTCCCGCGTTTTTTCACCATTTTTTTTGGCTCGCGCGGTTTGCCTTCTTTCAGTCGCGCATACATACAGCCTGTAACTTGTTCATACAATGTTTGTGATTGATCTCTTTGATGATTGGAACTTTTACTAAAAATATCCACATTCTAAATTCAAATCACGTTCAGTACCTAGGGATTAAAGAGTTATTTTAGTCCCTGTTTACGGAGAATATATGTTCTAGCTCTTTTCGAATCATCATCATCAGCCATAAGACGTCCACTGCTGAACATAGGCCTCCTCCTTTAACCTCCACACTGAACGACAACCTGCCATCTGCATCCACTGGATGCCCGCACTGGATGCTTTTCGAATAGATGTGATAAAAAAAGCAATTACCTTGTTGATTAACTTGATAACAAAGCAGCAGTCGTTCCTTATCAGTCTCAGTTCGTACGGAGTTCCTGAAGTAGAGCCTGTTTCTGTATGTGAGTCGGATCACTCGCGAGTTCTCGAACTTGCCAGAGCCTTTCTCTCGAAGCGCCGTCTCCCATTTGGATATCACATCACATAACTGCAAGTAACAACATATTTTTAGCGACGACAAAATAGGGGAGGTTCTCTAGCTTTTTGTGTATTACCAAGTCAGAAAATGGCATCAAATAGAAAAAATTACTTATTATAAAATCAGTATTTTTAATTGAAAATTCGAATAAAGTAAACTGATCAGAAAAAATATTTTATGCTGTCATCTTCAACATCAGCCAGAAGGCGTCCACTGATGAACATAGGCCTCCCCCTTTAACCTCCATACTGAACGACATCCTGACATCTGTATCCACGGAATGCCCGCGACTCTCACGATGTCGATTTTATTCTTTATTTGTATATTTTTTTTACCTTTGTTTGTTGTGCCTTTTCCAAAGTGTATCCTAGTGTTCAGTAGGTCTATCTATACATCTATCTATCTATTATATCTATACATATAATAAAAACGTAGAGATAAAGAAATCTGTAATTGCGAGATATCAAAAAAATATATATAAAAAACACAGGGCGTCTTAAAATATGCAACTGAACACGTTATGACAGTTTTTAGAATTTTTGTTTGTTTGTCCACGCACATCTCTTAAAACATTGGACGGATTTAAATGCGGTTTTCACGAAAATGCTTAGCTATGACTAGATTGAAGTATAGGCTATATTATTTTGCGAAAGGGCCGGATGAAAGTTTATATGAAAATCTACTTATACGAAATCGCCGGCAACAGCACTAGTTTGAAATAAAGATATAGGTATGAACCGAACATAATTTTTTGGAAATTTGTCTTCTCACTTTTTTTTATCATCATCAGCCAGAAGACGTCTACTGCTGAACATAGGCTTTAACCTCTACATTGAACGACATCCTGCCATCTGCATCCATTGGATGCCCGCGACTCTCACAATGTCGTCGGTCCATCCAGTGGGAGGCCTACCTACGCTGCGTCTTCCGGTTCGCGGTCTCCACTCAAGAACCTTTCTTTCCAATCGGTTATCAGTTTTTCGAGCTATGTGGCCTGCCCATTGCCACTTCAACTTGCATCTCACCTTTTTATCCGGCTTGATATGATGTTCCAGATCTTTCTCGATAGGGTCGTCGCTGAACAACGCGAACCCTGACGCGGCTGATTCCCTGCAGCCGAGCTCTGTGCTGAGCGTCGATAGGAACTCTTCCACTGTTGTAGAACCGTCGAAACTTATAACCTGGGGAAATAGTTACAGTCAAAGAGGCGAACTTATTAGATTAACTGAGGAGCCCTCTAAATATTTGAAAATAGGTTTATATAAATATATAATATATACCTATACTTTAATAAATATATCTATATTTTTTATAGCCGCTGGCCCCTCGGATTCCGCTGTCCATACCCATAAGATCCCACTCATAACTCATCGACATTTCGCGTGCTCACCTTTGCGTTGAAGTCACCCATAACAACGGTGAAGTATGTTTCGGAGGTGTGTATGGCTTCAGATATCTCCTCAATTCTTAATTATCAACGTATTACCTCAAAATTATTTATTTATTTATTAAAACATTACTTCTATCATTACAGGTTGATTCCTAATACAATAGAGTATGAGCATTATAAAAGTAGTTTTTCGTAAAACTCTCGGAAAGGGAAAATTTGACAGTAGATTTCGTTAAATCAATGAGATAAAACAATTATTAATATAAAAAAACCGACTTCATGAAAATGTCAGAACTGGACCAAATTGAAATGGAACCACACGGGAAGCTCCAGCTTTCAAATAAAAAAAGAATCATCAGAATCGGTTCACCCAGTCGAATGTTCTGAGGTAACAAACATAAAAAAACTGTCGAATTGAGAACCTCCTCCTTTTTCGAAATCGGTAAATATTTATTTTATTTTATGGTTTCATCATCATCATCATCATCTCAGCCATAGGACGTCCACTGCTGGGCATAGATCTCCAAAAGGGCCATTTGGAAGCGGTCTGCATCCAGCGTATCCCTGCGGTCTCTTTTAGGTCATCTGTCCATCTTGTGGGTGGACGTCCTACTACAATTATGTCCTACTAGCTGCGCCCCGCGGTTTCACCTGCGTAGTGATGAAAATCGGTGATGATGATGAAAAGTAGCCTATGTGTTAATCCAGGACATAGGCAATGTATATTCCAAATTTCATCCAAATCCATCCAGCCGTTTCTGTGTGATTGAGTAACAAACCTTCATCCATCTATCCATCCATCTATCAAAACTTTCACACATATTATAGTGTGAAGTGTGATTATGGTTTACTTGTTTTATATTCGTCTTGACATTTACGGCTTTGTTTTTTCGTTATATGCCCGGATATCTAGATACCTAAAATTTTATTGTAATTTAATAGTTTTTTTTACCTGGTAGGTATTATTGAGCATGTGTACAGGAATGGCGTGCGGCAGACAGTGGTGGTAGGGGTTCTTGAGTAGGATAGATAGCACTTCCATGCGAGAAGGTTTGTCTTCACGTCCTCCATTGCGTATCGTGCGTTCTAACGCGCGCGAACAATACGCTGCGTATTTACCGCATTCCGTTCTGAAAGATTTACATTTTGAATTATTATCATGTATCAAATGGCGTGGTGACGGCAGGTGGAGTAGAGCTCTGACAGAGTGGTTACCTCAGAAAAAAAAAATATGTAAGCGCTATACCTACAGTTTTCCCTTTAGCATTTACACCCCCCCTCGGTCGTTCATTCGTTTATATTTTGAGCACATCGTTTGCAGTTGTGTGCGCTCAATATTGAAGTGTGCGTATGTAGAACTAGTAAGAATATGTCAGTGTGTGCAATACGTGTTTACCTCGACTCCTTCAGTTTTTGGCAGACTTTTTCGGTACTTGCTCGAGTTTAAAGGCAGATCCAAACTATATATTATCAAAGGTGGTTACCAATAGTTAAAAAAGTTCCGTCGGTAGATAAGCAGCTCGCCGGCTGATAGCTTGGCCCGAGACAGGGATCAATGGCTCAGAGGGAAAGAGGCCTATACCCAGCAGTACTGATAGTGTTATGAAAAAACTCACTTGGAATCCGAATGCCTGCTCAGATGTAGCTTCAGATACCACAGCAGCCGGTTATTCCTGGGCACGAAGAGGCTGACTGCCAGGGCCAGGAGTTGCCATCCTTGCACAAAGCTGTAGGTTGGAGGGTTGCTCTTGCAGTCCACTGACAAGAGAGGCGCCTGGAATATTCCGCACTGTGAACGTACGTGGTATAATATGGGGTGCGGAAAATCAGAAGTGGGATTTATTTAAGTACTTTCATGTTCTGAAGAGTTAAAATGACTTTATGGCTACTTTCTGTATCCTTTCTTTTACAAATTTCTAGGTAGAACAAGTTATATGGCAATCATAGATTTAAGTTAGCAAGGGAATTAATATGAAGTAGCCATAATGCCACTACAGCGATACCGTTAGCAGTACTGGACTTCATTGTCTTGTTGCAATTTTTTTATTCGATTCGATTATGGACGCCTGCATTTCTCATACACTTAAAAATAATTTCGATTGCACATTAATTGGCTTCAAGGAATTTTGTTTTAATTTCAACAATAGTATGATTATTTCAGAGGCAAGAGAGGCCCAAGCAAGTTAACTAATAACCAGAGCGCTTGATTACAATTTTGACATCTTGTAAGAAGAAGTTCCTTTATTCCTTGAGAATAGCTGCGATCCTTGGTTGACTATAGTACTACGCTGTCTCACACTCAGAATAGTTCATAAAGTAAATGACCTTATTACAATTAGTTAAGGTTTACTTCAGTGCACGACTTTACCTTACCAACTTACCAAGACCTTGAGGACGCTGTCGATGAGAAAGAATTATCTTAGTCATTTTAATAAGATCTACCTTAAGAGTTGATATGTCGTAAACTAGGGTTTCGTTGCATTAATTTGTGCGGTTATGGCAAACAGTGCCAAATTCATAATTTGGTTATTTATTTATAAATTAAGTATTGCCATACAGGGAGGCAATTCTGCCAGTGTTCTAGGAACCCTGCCGCACGGTGGTGATTTCAACAGAGTTTTTATTTTGTAGTACATGTTTGTATGTTCTGGTGTGTAAATATATTTTTTTCTTAAAAATATGTTGCGTATATAAATATGGTGGCTATTAGATTAATACTTTTTTATGTATTTTTTTTTATATAATACATACTCAATATAATAATTAAGTTGTAGGCTTTAAATATCTGTTTTTAATTTTTGAAAAGATTAATGTAATTTTAGATACATGATTTGTGAATCGCTTCTAGTTAAAACAATTCAGCGAATACTGACCTTCTAAAACACGTTTTTAGTTTTTCTCCTAATCTCGTAGTTTATGACAATTAGTTTTTTCATACTTTAATTTATGAAATGTAATTTAATGTAAATTCGTATTATTTAAAACTGTAATGGTTCTTGAGTAATCTGGATTTTTATCATTTGCCAATTATGTTATTTAGTTCTAAAGCGGGCGCCGACTCGTGCGCACATCTCTTCCTGCAGGCGTAGATCGCATACATTTGTAATTGTTTCGCGCAGAGACAAAACTTGGATTAGAGCTGACGACATATCTACTTTTTAAGGTAAATTCCTTCAGTAAACCGCCTTACCTGTATAGAGCTAGGTGAGCCCGCTGCGTTTGGCTGCACATCTCCACTCTTATTGTCGCCTCCGACTGACGAAGCGCCCGTGTCGCACGTGAACAGCGATTGTGTCGCACATAGTAGCAGTTGCTGTACAAATGAAATGTTGGCGTTTCGGACACACTGGGGTCTTTGCACTACGTTTGAGGCAACCTTTATTTTGGGGGACTAGAGTTCTTCGGAGTGTGGGGAGCTCAGTTTCAAGTGTGAGACTTGACTTTGGAGTGTGTAACTTTATTGGTAAGTGAAAAGGAGTTTTACTTCTACAGTGTATTGAATAAAGGGCAACACTGAACGACACAACGAAGTGTGGGTAGTAAGATAATTTATCTTAGTGAATCGAAAAAGTTTTGTGATAGTTTCACTGTTGTAGTTCCTATATGGTTGTGTGCAATGTTTGTAGTCAACAAAGTATTTCTTCTTCACTATCTCAATTTTCGTTGCATAATAACGTTTTCGTTACATATGGCTAAGTTGGAACGCATGCTAAGTTTTCGAAGTATCATAAATTTTCACCACTTTTTTGTACCTTAAGAAATTTACACGAGATATTTACACAACATTATAATATATTCCATTGTATTACAGTTAGTGTGTGTGTGCATTAAGTCTAATGATGCTGCTGATCGATAGACAATTTAGGTGCTCACTAAGTAAAGACTGTATGCGTCCGAGATGTGAAAGATTCCCAAATCACCATGATATTTACAGCAAAAAATTACTAGTGGTTTTACCATATTTTTTCTAACTTGTGATTTTAAAGTGAAAATTGTTAAAAAGGTTATTGTATATTAACTTAAAATGAACCATATTACCACATTTATGTCAGTTGGTGATCTAACTTTTTTCATCAATGACCGGATAAGCGTTTGACCACAGCATACTAAAATTCAGTAGCTCAACAACAGGATGTGAGTTCTTTTTTGACAGTATCCGTCAAAATTTAAATACATTAAAAATCTTTTATTTTACAGCACAAATTAAGTAAGTACCAATAAGTGACTACAAAGATTTCATTTTGTATGAAACTTACCTTCTAGAAAACTATGTCTAGATGATTATATATGTTTATATATGGGGTAAAAACTTGCAACATCAACCTTTCAAAACAAAGAAGATCAACAGTGCGAGGAAACACTAGCTATGATTGATTATATGAATGATAACAACAAAAAATAATCATTCCCTAAAACTATGGGGTGGGGATAATAACATTCTCCAAAAAAATATAATTGGGAATAAGAATCGGGGAAAATTTACACCAACATTCCATTTGAAAATATTGCAACAAAACCAACATTTTTTTCTGTACTGGCAACTTTTTTTTTTTAAATTGAATATCGAATGACAGTTACAATTATCCACTCAAACTTAAACGCTTATGCCCAATGTTGCCAGAACTTTACGATCAAATCGAAATATATTCCAATTGTGTTACCATGTAATAATTTTGACTATAAATTCCAATGAAGCCAATAATGTTTGACATAACCAATTCCAAATTGATCAGTTTCGACGGTAGCATTATATTTTTCATACAGCAACACTCAAAGCTTAGTTACTATTTAAATACAATGGCTTGTTAGTGTTCAATTTACTTTTTTGCAAATAAATAATAGACTTTAAAGCTTCATTACCTATACTGTGCTCTTAGATAACTTTTTGGATTAATTTCTATACAAAAAAATATTATTGTGACTTGCTTTGGCCATCATAAAATCCTAGTAATGGAGTTAACCTACTGGTGAAAAATTATAAAAATATAAAGTAGGCTTATCCAAATACATACAGAAAGTTCACTTCACCTATCTATATATAAGGTCGGGGAAAAAGTTTCTTCGTATTTTTTAAACAAATTCAAGACATATTTTTTTCAAGTTTAATTACATTTAATTATAATATATATGTGCCATTTTGTTCGATAACTTGTTGCCATCTTGTAGGTAGTGACATGATCCCGTAGCTGTAGAATTTTTGGGACTTCTGATCAAAAAAATGCAACAAGTAGTTTTGACAGTCCTCTCTTGATGTTAATCTAACACTACCCAAAGAATTCTGAAGAGATCGAAACAGGTGGAAATCTGAGGGTGCAAGGTCAGGGCTATATGGTGGATGCATTAACACTTCCCAACCAAGCTCTCTAAATTTTTGCTGAGTGGCCAAAGATGTGTGCGGTCTGGCGTTATCATGATGAAAGACCACACTCTTTCTGTTGATCAATTCCGGCCGTTTTTTCTCAATTTCTTGTTTGAGTCTCATCTGCTGTTGGCAGTAGAGATCCGAATCGATGGTTTTGCCCGGCGGTAAAAGCTCATAATGAACGATGCCCTGCCAATCCCACCATACACACAGCATCACCTTATTACGTGTTAATCCGGGTTTCGCTACAGTCTGTGGTGCTTCACTGCCCTTTGACCATGATCGTTTGCGCACATTCTTGTCGTAGGTGATCCATTTTTCATCACCAGTGATCAATCTTTTCAAAAACGGTTCGGTTTCTTTACGTTTCAATAAAGAGTCGCAAATGAGTACACGATTCATTTGGTTTCTTTCAGTGAGCTTGTGTGGCACCCAAATATCGAGTTTTTTTGTATACCCAGTTTTTTTCAAATGGGTCAAAACTGTTTTGTGGTCAATCCCCAGTTCTTCAGCTACGTCGTAACTATTAATATGCCGATCTTGGTCCACTTTTTCAGAAATGGCATCTACTTTATCCGTAACAGGGCGACCAGAGCGAGCTGCATCTTTGACATCAAAATTCCCGGACTGAAAACGCTTGAACCAACATTGTGCTACTCTTGATGACACTGCATTAGGTCCATAAACGTCACAAATTTTTTTCGCGGCTTGTGTCGCAGTTTTCCCTTTTTTGTAATAAAATTTCACAATATATCGAATTTCTTCATTAGATTCACTCATTTCATCAAACAAAAAAACAATTGAAAAATGGTGGGAAATTGCTTTTTACTTTTTGTATTCCTTTTTTAAAATGTCATATTTTTAATGGTATCAAAACCAGCCAGATACAAACAGTACAACGGATTAGATTTTTACTACAACCTTATACATACAAAATACGAAAAGACTTTTTCCCCGACCTATTATATTATGTACAAGTGGATCACAATAAAAACCGACTTCAAAAATATATGGAAAACGTAATAAGTGCCTATAAAATTTGAGGGTTGTGCTCGATTTCCTTGGGATCCCATCATCAGATCCTGACTTGGTGACAATGGGACCAAATTTGAAGTATACCCTACCGAACAAAAGGTTTTTTTTATCGGTAACAGTTAGCGGGGAAATCGGTAAACATACATTTTAAAAAACCAGTGGAACATAGCACCGTCCTCCTTTTTTGAAGTCGGTAAAGAACAAGCGTTTTTCTAGGACTCGACGCACAGACCAACCCACTAATTAAAGATAGATGTACTGTAACCAATGTAAGTACTTACAGCGAGCATATCTGTATGTATATGCCAGAAAGAGACAGAAATGTGAAGGAAATAAAGCCATGGAGCACAGTATGTATAACTAAATCTACGAAGGATATATGTGTATGTCCAATAACATGTTGAAACCGTGATGAACACCAAAATGTATGAGAAAAGCATCGAAGCGCCCGCTAAGCCGTTGCGAATATGAAGCGATATTCCGTGTTATGTTTCATTTTGAACTTTATGCTTTGAGCCAGAAAATTCATGTTCGACATATTCTTCCAACGCGAAGATGGATTCTATTGGTCGATGTCTCGCCGCTCATCACCTCAGCTTTGCTGATCGCTTTTTACAGAGTTAATAAGACAACGTTTGAATAAGTGATGTTTGTGAGACAAGCTTCAATGGATTTGTGATGTGTGTGCGTGAAGTCTCTCTCTACATCACACATACAAACGTTGTTTAAGGATCAAGAATCAATCAAAGCGGGAGCGATCAGTATTCGACCAATAGTAAATCTTTTACGTCATAATCATCAAAACCGTTACCGTACCAAGTTATTTCTGAGCTTATTTTCGTTGAGTAAAGTTCAAAATGAATTGATGAAAAGTATTTTCAGTTTTGTATACCAAAGCCATGCTACATTGGCCCTAGGTATTCGTACCGGCAAAATCAAAACGTAAGATAGATTGTGAGTGCTTTTTACTTGTTACTTCATTTTAATACTTTTCAACTAAAATATAACAAATTGTTTCAAACATGAAATATCTTCAGAAAAGCTACTCCGTCTATTGTCTTTTTCGATCGTGTTTAAAATCTCAAATAGAAAATAAATATTAGTTATTAAAAAAAAAGCGTTTAGCATATTGAATTTAACGTGACGTCATTTTATTTTTAGTACTATTTTTTGCAAGTCATCCAAACTAAACGTGTATGCAAAGATTCAGCTCAATCAGTCCAGGATAACTGTTTCAAAATTTGACCCAAACTAACAAGACTAGTTAAATAAAAGTATTGTAAGACCCGTAACAGACACGTCAACTTGGCTGCCGAACCGCCGTCTGAACAATGAGAGAGATCCTTCTCTTTCTCTCTCATTGTTCAGGCAAATCCGTCAGCCAAATCCGTCACGTCTGTTAGCTACTTAACAAGACAAAACAACACACTGTTACAATCAACTGCTATGCCTTTATTGATAAAGGAGTTAAGGTGACATTTCAAAGAAGCCGGGTTGAAATGTCTCATTTTTCCAAAGAATAGGACGCGTATGTCTGTTTCCTTTGCTTTTCCTTAGAAGAAAACCGGATGGTTCTACCTTCTTCGTTTCGGTGTAGTATCAGCTTTAGACTTTACCCGGTATATTTTAAAGCTCAAAATCGTAAAGTAAAAAGCACTCTCGATACATGAAAACAATTTTCTGTCCTCATGTAGACTACATTGAAGTGGGATTAGACAACGTACATAGGACATGTAACATTTAGGATCAAACCCGTTTGTAAGAAACGAGACGTACGTACACATGACGTCACACCCACTCGAACGTTCAGTTCACAGTACAGTTGGAAGGTTCATTTGAAAGGGACTAGATTTATCTCACACACTACTCAACCAATACATTTCACGTGATAGTTTGTTAATACCTAAAAATTTAATAATTTATATTATAACTATTCAATATGTTTAATTTCTAGTTGATGAATCAGGCGTTACTTTGCGGAAGTCCATTTTCAAAACTGTTTTACTGATGAATTTCTAGTGTAATTCCGCTTCTACGTCGCTTCAAGTACAATAAGGAATTTGTGATAAATTAACCTGGTAAATATTTGTTGATAATGTTAATTTTATTGAGTTTAATTTTGCCTAACCTGATATAAAATATTAATTACATAAATTGAAAATTAACGTAACCTGAAACAAAAATTAATTAAATCTGACACATGAAATATGATAATACAAAATCTGAAAACAAAAAAGTATTAATTCTGAAACATAAAATATATATTAATTGAAATTACATGTATTTTAACTACTATTACTTACTTTTACTTACGTGTATTACTTTTTAAATTCAATTAAAATACATGTCATTTCAATTAATATATATTTTATGTTTCAGAATTAATACATTTTTGTTTTCAGATTTAGTATTATCATATTTCATGTGTCAGAATTAATTAATTTTAGTTTCAGATTACTTTAATAATTTTATAATTAAAAATAATTCAGAATTAATTAATTTTTGTTTCAGGTTATGTTCATTTTCAATTTATGTAATTAATATTTTATATCAGGTTAGGCAAAATTAAACTCAATAAAATTAACATTATCAACAAATATTTACCAGGTTAATTTATCACAAATTCCTTATTGTACTTAAAGCGACGTAGAAGCGGATTTACACTAGAAACTCATCAGTAAAATGTTTAATTTCACTTTGCTTATAATTTAAAATCTATATTTGTTTTAAGATATGTATTACTTTAGCCTCTCATTGTACTTTCATCTTATGTACATTTTCAAAGGTGGGCGTTGTTACCCGCAACACAGTTCTCTAACTATTGTAGGTAACATCGTTCTGTTGTTGTTTTAAACCCATTGTTAACTTTTCAAAATAAAACATGTATTATTATTATTTAAATGCGGCTATCACGAATAAGCTTAGCTATGACCAGATTGAAGTACAGCCTATGTTGTTTTGTGAAATGGAGGAGGAAAAATGGGTTGAAGTTTATATGTAAATCTATGCGTACTAAGTCGCCAGCACTAGTAATATCAGCGCTGTTTGGTAAACAGCATTATGCTGAGTTGAGGCTATTTTTGTGACACATGTTCACTACCTAAGGACCATATTACATATATCTGTGTTGCTTATGTTAAGTTATTGTTTCAAAATAAATATTTCTTTCTTTCTTTCTAATATAATAAAAACTGAATACCGTCTAAATAACAATCTCTACCTTCAATTTGAAATGACCAGTACCTTCAAGTAAACCTCCCAACCGACCGTATCAAAAACGAAAACAAAGCACTTACGTTCTTAAGCTTAGCCGCTTTAAGCCTATCGCGGCGCGGTGTTACCTGCACGCCGTGCTTGGTGTGCGTGTGAGGCGTCGTCTGTCGAGCCAGCGCTGAGGCGAGCTCGTCCTGCAGTTCGGCCACTTCCAGGCACTGCTGGAGCGCGTTCTGGGCCAGCACCACGTGGTAGTCGATGCCGGCGTGCTCCACGCCCACCGACATGAATAGTTGGACGCACTGGTAATGTTCATTTTAATTTAATTTTTTATTTTATTTATTTCAGTAACTTAAATAACATTTCATCTTCGTAATATTAAAAAACCTGCCAAGTACGAGTCGGACTCGCACGAAGGGTTCCGTACCATTATCTATAAAATGGCAAAAAAATCATGTCTGTTGTATGGGAGCCCCCCTTAAATATTTGTTTTATTTTTATTTCTAGGCAATCATGATCCATCGTAGGTCGCATCATCGATTAACATCAGGCGAGTTGGCGGTCAAGCGCAAGCCTATTGTGCAATAAAAAAAAAAGTGAATTTATAACTAAATATTCTGTGAATATTTCAAGCGTCTACCTGTTGCTGTTATCAATATCGAGCAAAAAAATCACGTTTGTTGTATGGGAGCCCCCTTAAATATTTATTTAATTCTGTTTCTTAGTTTAATTGTTGTTATAGCGGCAACAGAAATACACACAGAATACACGGTTCATGAGATACAGCCTGGTGACAGACGGACGGAGAGCGGAGTCTTAGTAATAGGGCCCTAAAAACGACAAATTAATACCTAACTTCTAAACTAATCTATTAAACCGCTACCAGTGGGAATTGTACACTGATGGCCCCATTACCACGTTGTATGGCAATGCTCACTCTTTGAGCAAAGTAGAGGCCGGCATTCTGGTCACGAGTTGCATCAACCAAACGTGATGACAAATCATTAAAAAATAAAACTGTTTTTTCTTTGTTTCTTCCATGGAGCTCAGGTTCTTGCGGTTCTCTTCTTTTTTGCATATATATTAATTATTATTGTAATAACTTACTTTGAATAGTTTTAGCGCCTCAGCTTGTAACGCTTCTGAATTTAGTGACGTCAGCGGTGATGTGATGTTTTCTTTCGAGTAGAGTAAGGTTGGATGTCGCCAGAGCACGCAATCTGAAAAAATAGAAAAACATTCATGTAAATGTGGATGAGGTAGACACCCGAGAGTAATTTTTAAATTTGGCTTAGTGGATAGAGCGCTCGGGTCGCATACCCGATGATGACGCAGGTTCAAAACCTGCCGGTCAACAAACTTTTGAATCTCTATAGGTATATATATAATTATCAATATAAAAAACCGACTTCATAAAAATTACATAAATAGACCAAATTGAAATGGGACACACCGGAAGCACCAGCTTTCAAATAAAAAAAAGAATCATCAAAATCGGTTCACCCAGTCGAAACTTCTGAGGTAACAAACATTTTTTTTTATACAGTCGAATTGAGAACCTCCTCCTTTTTGGAAGCCGGTTAAAAAAGACGATCTGTGTATGTATAAATGTTCCCTATGGACTCCGAAACGGCCGGACCGATTTTGGATGAAATTTTCAAGCAATCTTAAGATTATCCCAGCTAGTGATCAACAGCTTGCTTATAAGGCCCATAGTTAGAGACCACGTGTCAGTGCCTCTGTGCCGAGGCTGTCTACAGGAAAACGAGACCGTGGAGTCCGTGGAGCATGTACTACTGCATTGCGAGGCCACAGAAGACATACCATTAAAGTCGAGACTCCTTGAAGAAACTCAACAACATGTCTCCAATACCACAACACCTGGCGAAATAGGGGTAGAACAGTTTAGGCAGCGACCTAAAGCCGTGCTCCGTTATCTTAAGGAGCTCGGCTGGTTTGTGTAGGCTGGCGGGCAAATGCACAATACACCCCAAGCGGGATGTCAGTGCAGGTCTTATCACCCCCACTTTAAATAGGCATGTGGCTAATATTTAATTTATTACAAATAACTGGCTTAGCGATGAATGTAACTAAATACATTACACATACTGAAAAAATAAATTGAATTGGCTGATTAATCTCTGAGATATGAGCGTTTAAAGTGTTAGGTGGGGATAGAGAAGAGATGCTCCATCCCTTTCTCGCAAAGCGTGTGTTAGTATAGCATTTGTATGCCGCGCCTGAGGCGTGACGTCATAGCTCAGTATAATGCGCTCTGTCTAGCATGAAATTAAAATACTTATAACTTATTTATTTTTGAACTAAAACATATTTTGTTTTCGTTGATAGGCTCTATTGATGATCAGCTTTTTATGAGGTAATAAAAAAATTAGTCATCATGCCTATTAGAATCTGTGTTGCGTATACTCACTAGGGTCGCCGTCAGTTTCCATGAGTTTCTGTACGAGTTGTTCGAAGTGCGTGCCCTGGCTCAGTCCGCCGCCGCTCACTACAGTCAGGTGATATAGCCACGAGTCCTTGTCCGCCTTGCACTCGAATAAAAGGTACGTTGGACCCTGAAATGGACAATGGGGCAATATGAGGACTGGGTATTTGAGACCATGCATTTCTACATCTCTTGTGATAGTATAAAATAAAGTCGCTTTCCGCGTCTATATGTCTGTATATACGCTAACTCCTCCCAAACCACGCAACGGATTTTGATGCGGTTTTCACTATCAGTTAGATAGTTTTTTACGGAAGGTTTATACTCGTATATAATAAAACATACACCCGTGCTTTACTTTTAATGTTAGGTTTAAGGATCTACATAAGAGCCTTTGCACGTTAAGATCTGGACCTATTAGTGATCATTATTTATTTTTAACATTCACGTAAGGAAAGGATCAGGGAGGCCGGAGTCGGAGTTGCCAGTGGTTCCATAAAGAGATGTCAAACCAACTTTTTTATATGTTATGGATCAGATACCATTAGGCGTTCAGCCAGAATGAAAGTGACAGAGTGAGTTTTTTTTATAATAATGGCTTGTCACTTTTACCGGTTTAGCCCAATAATAATATCGGGTAGGTATTGAAAATAGAGGGTTGAAGTTGTTTGAATTTTGTTGAAATCTGCTACTCACCACTTGATGCTGCGGGTATATCGCCACCGTCAGATGGTTTCTAGAGTCGTCATTCTTCTCTTCAGAGTCTGAATCAGACACATACTCTACGTCTTCTACCCTCGCGTCGCGCATGTTGATCTGACCCGTCGGATTCTGGGAAGGAAATGATAAGTGATTTCCAGTTATTCAACCGTCAAGCAGTAGTGTGCAAACACTACTGTGTTCCGGATTGAAGGGCAATGTTTCCAGCGAAATTACAGGGCACACAAAGATTTGATATCTTATATCTCGGGGTGACGAAGTCCAAAATTTTGAGCGGCGTTGAGCTGTTATGGGCGAACGTGAAGAGCCATCAGGCGAGCGACTTCGCTCGTCTCGTATCTCATATACTCACTCTCTCGTCAGTATCATTAAATATATATATTTAATTATATATATATATATACAAAGAAGTATAGAAATGAAAACGCGCTTCGTTACGTTGGTGTATAATGAGACGAACATTGCTATTCGAATACATCAAGCATGTTTCGGCCGCGTTCACCGGCTAGCCCTATTTCTTTCGCAAATTTCCAATAACTTTGCAAACATTTTTGAGTTGATATGCTTTATTTTAGTGGAATAGATCGAAAATGGTAGATTATACTACGAGTCTATAAAATAAGTCATTGTAGCAGAGACGATTATCAGCCCGAGCCGAAGACGAGGGAGGATATTTAAGTCGAGTATAAAATTAGTTTTATCCACGAGTTATACACACGGCTTTTCATTTTGATTGCGAGGAAATGAAACAGTGACATTGCAAGTAATATATCTGGTTTTTATAGGGCAAGTGCCTTTATTAACTAAATAAAATACAAGCTAACACCAACACAAATATATATATAATTATGTACATATCTCATTAGTTAAAATTAAAACCGTAATTTAAACAATGTTTTATTTTTATTTGACAAAAGATCTTTAACAATTCTCTTATCTATGGGTATTATTAAAGACCCCAGCAAACTTCCTACATGAAACAATTACAAACTGAACCTCATTGAATAATTTTAAAATTTTGCATAAAAACGGACTTTAATGTACTAGAGCATAAAAATCAGTTTTAGCCTGCTAAAACCAGGTATGTAAAAGGACTTTACGATGATAGTAATGGAAATGTATAAAGCCTAGAATGTCTATAACGTCATAATATCGCTACACCCACCTGGTCACCTGGCGACTTGAAGTAGAGGAACATCTTGCCAATGAGGACACACCAGCTCTTCTTAGCGTGGCCGTTTTTGACCTTCGTCAGCCACCCTTGGATTGTAGGCTTGTTGTCTTCTTTGCTTAGGAGGAGCTTTGTAGCGTTTCGCCTTTGGACATTCTGGAAGAAAAACATGGTTTTTGACTTTTACTAACGTATATTCTTATGATACTTTATTAACAAGTAGATTATCTAATTATCAATATAAAAAACCGACTTCATTAAAATGTAAGAACTGGACCAAATTGAAATGGGACCACACGGGAAGCACAAGCTTTCAAATAAAAAAATAATCATCAAAATCGGTTCTCCCAGTCGAAAGTACACACCATACCAAAAAAAAAAAATAGAACCTCCTCCTTTTTGGAAGTTGGTTAAAATACATACGTACGCCCGACAAATATTACGCTCCTTCTTGGGCAGGGGGCAATGCAAGCTGAATATCTACTCTGCAAAGAAGTCTTGGGATGGAGGATTGGTCTTAGAATATGGCTTGGGTATCCCCAACATATCGTAAGAGCCAGGACCTTGCGCGACCTTGGCCTTGCTTGGAGAATCTTGCGCATGGCTAGTCAGATTTGGGGGCTCTGACCTTCCACTCAAGCTAGCCCAGCAGATCCGAGACAAAATTAGTTAATTCTTTGTATAGTGCCTAAGCGAGACAGGCGTATACAAAACTGTAGGCGCCTTGTCAAGTTCTCGACAAAATGACGACAAGATTTTGTCAGCATGTTAGCCCTGCTGGAAATACAAAGGCACAGTGTGGGTCGCGGCGCTGTAGAGAGAAGGAGGAGAATTTACTCCAGCATTCCTCGAGATGGTTTAGGTAAAGGTAGAGGGCACCAGTGAGCCACTGAGGGGATTTTAATAGATGCAATACTATATAACTTGGCTGTAAATCAATATAGCTGGGTTTCTTCAGAATATACTAGTGCAAGCGTTTATCATCAGTTTAATGACATGAAACTTTGACAAATGTTCGCAAAGCAACTGAAATTCAGGTTAATCATAGACGAAATTATATATTGTGTCTTATTATTTCAAATGTGTCATTTCATCACATCATCAGCCAATTAACGTCCACTGTTGGACAAGGCCTCCCTCATAGAGAGGGGTGTTGCCATAATCCCCACGCTTGGCAGGCGGCTTGGGGATCGCAGTACGTTCACCGTGTACTATTAGGACGCTGCTGCCCATCCTCCGGTGGTTCTGGTCGCAGTTTTAGGACATACCCGGGTCCTTTGTTCATTGTGTCATTTAATTTAGTTTAACTTGATTAAATTTGATTTGATTTAATTTAATTTATATCATTATTAGGCATGTACTTATCTTATATTACATTGATATCATTCGCTGATCTATTGGAAACTGTCAGCGCAAATCTGGAAATATGTATAATTTGATCTCTCTGGGGTACGTAAGATACAGGCTTAGACTAGTTTCGGTCCCACTGCAAACTTTTTTCTATTTTACTTACCTAATGTAAGTCTTTTATAGAAATTGTATGTGCTGTTCTTTTGGAAAATATATGATTTATGAGCTATCTCGCTCTGCTTACTGTTACCCGACCATTCTATCAATGCCTACTTGTAAATTACTTTCTTACCTGTAATACTCTAATCCAGTCCTCCATAGTGGCGATGCTATCAGCTGTGAGGTAGTACGTTCGACTGCCGGTGAATATTTCGAAGGTGGCCGCGCCTTCATTCCGCGATATCTTGCAAGCTTCACCGAGTCCAATCTGACCTTGCGGCTTGCGATTCACTTCGGATTGTGACTTCCAGTAGGATAGTGTACCGTTTTTGAGGACGAACCTGTAACATATATTATAACATCACATATATAATCACACTAATATCATATATGTGAAAGTTTGGATGGATGGGTGTATGGATGAATGGATGGATGTTTGTTAACCAAATCACGCAGAAACAGCTAGATGGATTTTGATGAAATTTGGAATATATGTACATTGCTTATGTCCTGGATTAACACATAGGTTACTTTTCATCACAACGCGGGTGAAACCGCGGGGCACAGCTAGTTAGAACATAAATCATTCTGACTGTCGGCTTCCTTGTTCCATGAGAGAGGAGTACTATAAAGAACCCTCGTTCTGTCAATCCGTCTGTCCGTCTCAATGCTTTAGTACCTTCTAACTTCTAATAGTTATTGTGATAAATGCAATTTATAGTTTTACTAAAGATTTCACAAGTATAAAAAAAAACATTTTAGGAATGGCTCTGATACGTGTTAAATGGTCATGTAATCTGGTACAGCTTGGTTGCAAAAATATGATTAATGACTTTCGAAAGCGACCGCAGCTGAGTGGCTAGAGCAATGGGGGCATTTGCACAGATTCGAATACTGCCGTCCGTCGAATTTATTTAAAAGGTACAAAAAAAAACAACTCGCAGTATAAAAACTAAAAAACACGCTTTAAAATCGCTAAGCCTGAAGATCCTGGAGGATAATGGGAAAAATTATTGCCTTGATATGTTTGCAAAGTTTCAATTTAATTCGACGTTTTTAAGTAGTTGAAAATCTAGTGCAAAGATTCCGTTACATACATACATACCATGCTAATAAAAGCGTGTTAATTTGAATTGATAGGTAAGGCTAGTTATATTTTCTCTAACGACCAGTGGCGCGCGGCACAAAGGCGAGGGAGGGTGGGAACTGTACAAGCGACGCGACGTGACATACCATCTCTTGCGCCATGTTTTCAGCTTGCCCCCCAGTTTGGCGAGGTGTCCACTTTTCTCCAAGGCGTCGTGTCGCCGCGGGGAGTCGGCAGCCGGGGGCGCACGGCACAGCGACGCGAGGGAGGGTGACGCAGTACTGTCGCATGATACTGCGTCCGGTGGGATTGCGTAGTCGTCCGACATGCCGGATTCGAATGACGTATCTGGGGGTAAGATTAATCAGAAGAGTAAGTCCTTATACCGTTCTATAACAATGCATCGTCTTAATACTCTCAATGGTGCAGCAATGTAGCGCGTTCACACGGCAAAGATGCACGCACACAACCATACATCGGACTTCACCTACACCAACCGGTCCGCTATATAAAAGGGCCGCAGCTGCAATATTCATCCTCCCGGCGACGGCCCAAGCCGAGGCTCGTAGGTGCCTCCGAGATGCCTTTCAGATTGTCGCCCAAAAATCTTGGCCCAACGCCCCCTGCGTTCACTAACTAGTCCGGTCAAGCTGTAGAGGCCGCAAGGCCAATAGCAAAAAGTCACAAAAAAAACAATATTTATTCGAAGACGGCGTAGAATGCGATAGCTCCCGCAGTCCACTGTGTCCTAAGCACTACTTCCGTTCGGTATCCCCACAACCTTCGGAAGTACGTGTAGGGAGCCCTGCAATCCTCGTATTCCTCAACTAGAAAAATTAAGAAGGGCAATAGTCCTGCAGTCCCCTATACTCCTCATTTAGGGTTGCTTAAGTAAAAGCTACTTTGTGTATGATTCGATTGTATGGAACAATAAACACAATATAGAAACCACCAAAGGACTTTAATATCAACACTAGCAACCCTATAGTGATTCATTTCTTCTATGTCAACATGTTCCATCCTCGGCTACACCGTCGCTTACCATCAGGCGAATTGCTGGCCAAACGTAGATCTATTCTATATAAAAATAAATAAAATTATGTGAACCACTTGACTGGACTGAGACTACTGCTAGTCATGACACTCTTAGACTGTTGGAATTAAGAACAAGTCAGATAGACTACACTATCCATTTGTACAAAGGCAAACATACCTCTAGTCTTGCTCTGTTTACTCGGTGATCCACTACTGGACCGCTTGGCTGGACTGAGACTACTGCTAGTCTTGACACTCTTGGATGGACTACTGGCACTGAGACTAGTATCAGACGAGCTGCACTGTCCATTTGCACTGTTTGTTAGGACTAGTGCGTGAGCATGATTTGGCGTTTGTTGTATCGAGGCTGGTAGCACGTTGGTTAAGTTTACGTTGTTGATCGGCATTTGGGAGGTTTGCGCACCTGTAGAACAGATTTGGGATATTTATACAGAAATTTTTGGTTTTCTCGCTTTGATGCAGAGTGATTAAAATATGTAAGTACTAAAGAATTTATTTAAATCGGCTATTAGCAAGTTGAAGTGGCAATGGGCAGGCCACATCGCTCGAAGATCCGATAACGGATGGGGAAGAAAGGTGCTTGAGTAGAGACCACGAACCGGAAGACGCAGCGTAGGTAGGCCTCCCACTAGATGGACAGACGACATTGTGAGAGTCGCGGGCATCCAGTGGATGCAGATGGCAAAATGTCGTTCAGTATGGAGGTTAAAGGGGGAGGTCTATGTCCAGCAGTAGATGGCTTCTGGCATGATGATGATGAATAAAGTGTTTTAGTTATAAGGTTCCCAGTTTTGTTTGGGTCGGATGCTCCGTCTTTTTCCCGCAAAGTGAGAGTCTGTATGCGTCAGTAGGCGTACTTACATGTGACGGCATTCGTAACGATAGTGTGCTCTCTGTCTCATCATCATATTTTGAACACAATTTAATTTTGTTTTCGATGATCATTTTTTGCTCTATTTGTTCTCAGCGTTTTTAAAAGAAAATAAAAAAAATCTGTCTGAATAGTAACCCTAAAGTAAAGACAGTATAGTAACTAAGGAAAGGTAATCGAAGCATTAGACTGAAAATGATGAAACCCCGACTATTTGTCAGGGGGCAAGGTTATTTGCCCAACGCGTTCAGTATTCATTTATTATACTTATTTGTGTTTGATCGTTTGCTATTTGCTTAAGTATTTACTTTTGAATCATTTTTAGTTAAGGCCACTTTTTAATGTTGTAACTCCTTTCCGTGCATGGTTGCCTGGAAGAGATCGCTTTAAGCGATAAGGCCAATTATTAAAAATGTAGATAATATTTTCATTGTAATGTATATTTTCCTTGTCTGGTGTTTTAATAAAGAGTTATCTTATCTTACCATATACGTTATTGACAAGCTGATGATGGGGTGTATTGTGAGTGTGGTGCGCAAGTGATTCTTCGCCGTCGGATGAGTCGTCGGACGAATCGCCCGTGAACGGCATCGATCGAATCTGACTCGCCCGCTGAAATAAAGATAATATTGTTACTATTTTTCTCCTACTTATAAACTCACATTAATCAGTAATAAACACTTCAATAATAATTACCATAACATAGATTTAGATAACTATAATTTTGCATGTATATGTCTTGGTATCTTTTAGTCTTCAGGATGGTTGTGTCAAATCAAACTGTACAGTTCATGTCAAAGCAATCACAGAGTTGATACCATCTAATTATAACTCAAAGTGGGGATGATAAGACCTGCACTGACGTCGCGCTTGGTATGTATTATGAATTTGACCCTTCCAGCCTATCCAAAACCAACCAAGCTCCTCAAAATAACGAAGAACGGCTTTGGGTCGCTGGCATAACTGTTCCACCCTTATTTCGCCTATAAGTGTATCGATGACTTATGAAGTTTCTTTAAGGAGTCCCGACCTTTATCGCATGCCTTCCTTGCAGTGCAGTAGCACATACTCCACGGTCTCGTTTTTCTGTAGACAGCAATGGCACAGAGGAATATTTGCTCGACGCATAGGACTATCTATCGGTGCAAAGGATTATCTGTTTGGTACAGAGGACTATCTGCCCAGTACAGTGGACTATCAGATAGATACAACAGAACAGATAGTCCTCTGTACAGAAAAGATAGTCCTCTGTACCGAACAGATAGTCTTCTGTTCCGAATAGATAGTCCCCTGTACAGAACAGATAGCTCTACTGAACAGTAGTACTATCTCTTCAGTAGAGAAGACTATCTGTTCTGTACAGGGGACTATCTGTTCATGACAGAGGACTATCTGTTCGACACAATGACTATCTAGTTGCTTCTGTAATTGCCATGTCATTGGACGCCATCTCCATCCTCATCCACACCACTGGAGGAGACTACCCCAAGGCACATCAGTCCAGACATCAACACCCCAAGTCCAATAAGAATTAGTACGTAGCTTTAATAAACTGACCCCTTTAACAGTAGCGTAAACAGGTACTGATATATCTTGATAGCTGGTTGACTCGTGCATGGGGCGCGGGCACGGTGCGGGCGGCGGGCTTAGTTCTTCTTCTACGGATTGTTGGAGACCATCGTCTGCCACCTGTGCAATAAGTAATTGGGTTAAAGACAACTTTATGGGTCAGAGTAAAAAGTTATAATAATATCAGCAGCCTGCAGGCATAGCTGCAACGTCCATATTTTTACCCCAACTTCCAAAAAGGAGGAGGTTCTCAATTCGACAAATTTTTATATTTATTTTATTTTTAATATTTGTTACCTCAGAACTTTCGATTGAGTGAATCGATTTTGATGATTCTTTTTTTATTTGAAAGCTGGTGCTTCTCGTGTGGTCCCATTTTAATTTGGTCTGGTTCTGACATTTTTATGAAGTCGGTTTTTTATATTGATCATCATCATCAGCCAGAAGAAGTCCACTGCTGAACATAGGCCTCCCCCTTTAACCTCCACACTGAACGACATCCTGCCATCTGCATCCACTGGATGCCCGCGACTCTCACAATGTCATTGGTCCATCTAGTGGGAGGCCTACCTACGCTGCGTCTTCCGGTTCGCGATCTCCACTCAAGAACCTTTCTTCCCCATCGGTTATCAGTTCTTCGAGCGATGTGGCCTGCCCATTGCCACTTCAACTTGCAGATTTTAATAGCTATGTAGGTGACCCTGGTTCTTTGGCGAATATATATGGTTTTTTGGCGCGATAAAATTCGGAACATAGGTTCCGAATTTTATCGCGTAAAGAAACTCCGAGCATAGCTTTCTCCATTGCCCGTTGTGTGACTCTGAGTTTTTCCTAAAGACCAACAGTTAAGGAACACGTCTCAGTACCATATGTCATCACTGGCAACACACACTGGTCAAAGACCTTTGTCTTTAGGCACTGTGGTATCTTGGACGAGAAGATTTCACGCAATTTCCCGAACGCTGCCCATCCGAGTTGGATTCTTCGGGCGACCTCTTTGCCTAAGTTGGACCAAGAATGATGGTATCTTTTGTCGATGGTTGGACTTACCTAACTGAACAATCTGTCCAAGATAGGTGTATATTGATAATAATTGATATTGGTTTTATATTGATAATTATTCGTTAATCTACCGACCGATCCACTACGGGTTGTCAGACAAGTCATCAGCTATATATAGCCTATGTATATAAAGGCGATATAAACGAACATTATGAATGTCATAATGCATTTTGTCTATGCAATAAGACAAATGCTAGTTGCCAAACATTACAGGAGAGAACAGAGACTCCGCTGAATGGGCCATCAGCTGAGAATTCTGAAAGCTGAGCTGAAGGGAACTGGGGATTGTAATGTTTAGAAAGTGTATCTTGAAATTCCAAAAGACTGCCGACCATCGCTGGGATGATGCCGTAGAGTCGGACTTGCGCGGTCGCCGACTTACGAGACTGGGACCAATGCTTTTCTCGAGTCGGTGGCAAAGATCCACCTCAGGTAGGTGCGCCAGGGGAGTCAGTAAGATGCAAGTTAGTAAGTTACCTGGTATATCTTGGCCTCCCAGCTCGGGAACCTGTGTAGCGGCGGCGTGGGCGGGCGGGGCTGTTCTGACGTGGAGCTGTCTCCGGTAGAAGAACCGCCTCGGCTGTTACCTTGCACTACTACGTTGACGGGCCCTTGCCATGCTGGGGTGCGTTCTGTAGGAAGAACAACACAATTAGTAGAAAAAAAACACCGGCCTTGTGCGAGTCAGACAGCTCCAAAGGTTCAGCACCAAAAAAAATCTTTATTTCATTCAGTTCGAGATTTTTAGCACGCACCCGACTCGCACTTAGCCGGTGTTTATTATTTGTTATAATCATGTCAAGCTTGTAAATATTACGGTTTTTACACTGGAGTAAAAACAAAAGGTTAAGTTTCTTGTATTGTACTAAATAATCCGCCGTAACATTAAATATCCTGTAAAAAAATAACTGGCTATCTATTACAGTTCAAAGTTACAGTTGTTAAACGGTAGGACAGATAGACAGAGAACACGGACCAGATGCCGCAGCGTAGATATGCCTTCTACCTTTTAGATGGGCCGACGACATCGTAAGAGTCGCGAACATCCAGTGGGTGCAGATGGCAGGATGTCGTTCAGTGTCAAGGTCTAAGGGGGATGCCTATGTTCAGCAGTAGACGTCGTCTGACTGATGATGTGTATATTTTTTTACATTGTTTTACCTCTGCTTGGCGTGTATATTTCAGCGTAGTCATGCGTTGTATCACCATCAGTGGACGTATTCGGAGTCGTTGGCAACACCACCAAATTTTCTACTGCAGTCTGAAATGATATTATTCGTAGTAAATTTGGGAATAAGTCTTGTACTGGCATTCCACTTGGGTTGTATTGTGACCATCGTGATATCGCCGACTTTTTTTACATTGTATTGTATCCCACAAAACCGCTTCAAGATGTTACCTGGTATTGCATATATGCCACAAAACAGCTTCAACCATTACCTTGTATTGCATGCTACAATATCGTTTTAGGATGTTACCTTGTATTGCAAACCACAAAACCACTTTATGTTGTTACCTTGAATTGCATGCTACAAGACCAATTCTAGATTTTACCTTGTTTGCATGCCTCATAAGACCACTTTATGATTGGTAACATATTGAAGTTGTATTGCATTGCATCCCACAAAATCGTTTTAAGATGTTACCTTGACTCGCATGCCACAAAACCACTTTAAGATAGGTGTGATTCATTTATCATCATGGACAGCTCATTCAACCCACTGCAGAGCATAAGCCTCGGACCCTGTTGCCAATGTTGGCTGTTTAACAATAATCTAGTGTAATTCAATACCAAGCAACTATTTTTATTTTGCTCATGCTGTAACGGTACTCACCGCTAAATCATCTGCAAGGAGACTAGCCGCCGTCCTCTCATCTAGAGTTCGGTTCATCGCGGTGGCAGCAGTGGCGGCGGGAGGCACGGTATTAGCTATGTTGGTGGTACCGATCGATAGGTTCCGCCGGTGACGCACGGGAGTACTGTAGTGGGGCTCTGATGAATTTATTGGTAGCTGTAAAAAGACAGAGCTTATTTATATAAAAGAAATTAAACTGTGTTAATGGCGTGGTACGGGAGAAGCCTATGTTCAGCAAACGTCTTATGGCTGGTGATGATAATAATGATGATAAACTGTGATCAAAACGCTGGTGCTTTTTTGGCTCAACGTGTATTGCCATTCAGCGCGGTAAAGCCGCTAGCATGCTGAGTACGGTGCCAACTGGCGGTGAGGTTGAGCATTTGGATTGTCTCTAGACATTCAAAGGTCTATGAGCAATAAACTGTTTTGTATAATAGGCTAATTAGTTAGTATTTAGTGTTAGTTAGTGTGGTTTTTTTATTTACATTATGATATTACACATATTTTACACCTTTTTTTAAGTTTTACTCACAGCCGAGTGAAAATTAAGTGTTAAGTTGTTAATTTGAAGTATATGAACTGAATTTGAACTAAATTAGCACTGTTATCAGTAAATTAGCAAGCAGTTATTAATTAGCATCGTGGACATCAGCAAAAAGTGCAAACGAAATATTAATAGAACATTCTTTGCAACACTTATCACTAAAATACCCAATGTTAACATGAATCGTGAATTAGCATTATAAACATTTGAATATGATAACTAAATAATTTAGAATATTAATTGCAACATTCTATCACATAATTAGCATTGTGAACATGACTTCCAAAATAACTCTGTAAACTGGAAGTGAGAATTACCATGGCGAACATAAGCAGAAGGTATAAAATTAAGCATTCTATAGTTTTGACCTGACAGATTTTGTAAATTATCACTGTCAAATCGAATTGTTAATTAGCAGACAACATTAATATTGTGAATTAGCATTGTTAACTACAGTTATATGATTATTAACAGGATTTCTGCTGTTTTTACATGATAACCATGACCAAATATCCCATTACTAATCACATAACTGTACCCTTAGTACAAGATTTGATAGTTTTCGAAAACTTTTTTCGTTTTCGTTTTGATGCATACATTGCTGGGCTGAAAGCTATTCGAAACTATTTTTCGTATTTGAGTGAAGCAACGTACCTATACTGCCGATTACTACCGAATTTAGTTCATCCGCGTTTCCGCTTGAGGCGCTTTACTAAAATGTATGGGACAAAACGGAAACGAAAAAAGTTTTCAAATACTGTCAAATCTTGTACTAAGGGTACAGTAGTAAACAACCAAGATAGTTTAAATTGTACATTTTAGCATTAGCAGAAGTGCAAACTATGACAGTCTAGAGCATTCTATGACACCTATCTGACCTGAGGCCCTTCTAGGCTTTCTGATCTCCGTCTGTTGGCCGCCAATAGGCTGGACGAGGCTTTGGGCGAGCCGTCCCTGCTCACTTCGAGCGATAGACTGGCCCGGGTGGGTAGAAACTGAGAACGAAATTACTAAGTCACTGGTGTTCTTATTCTAAACGCATGACCCACATAATTTAATAACTGCAAGTATTTGAGCATTGAATCAAGTGCTTTCCCGAACCATATATTGCTTATATTTCAGTTTATATTGGTAATGGCTAACCTCAGTAGGTATCAGAGTATTTAGGCTGTACAAAAAACTCTGACATGGTCTTAGATCTAACAAGAGACATGACATCTGACTGATCGGGCTCAGTTGAAGGTGACAGTGAATTTCGAATTAGCATGTTCTTAGCATGTCCTGATGTGAACCTGGGTTTGCTAACACTTTCTGCCATGTGTCTGGTATTACTGATCTGTAGAGCTAAGCCAAGTTCAGCTATATCTGTCAGCTTCTTATTCTCAAAGCAGCAGATAAAGGTACTGGCCCATACCATTACCATACTGACACATGAAATAAATATACTTTTTTTAAATTAATGAGAAATAGCACTAGAACGTTCCGTCAACAATCAAAACCGTAGCATGCTACGACAACAATTCATGACTTTATACATTGATAGAAACTCTTTTTTTTCTAATAGCATTGTTGATATGGTAATAGCGCAATTTATTTTTAATTTTATTAGTTTAATAGGCTTGGGCTTGACCTTTACCTTGCCTGATGTTAAGCGATGATTCGGCCTATGATGGAGGAAGAAACCGAATCACTCACAATTTGAAGACACCCAGATTGTAACTATTGGGGATCACCCATTCAGGCAGCTCATTCCACAGACTAGCAGTTCGCACAATAAAAGTGGAAAAAAAGCTCTATTGGCTCTGTTGTGGTTTTATTGTGATGGATATGTCATTCATGGCAGTCATATTGTGGACCAGTGCAGTGGCCAGATTTGAAGGACTACTTTTGTATTAAGATTAAGAGTCTAGTATTTCATAACAATTTTATTACAAAGAAAAAATTATGTTTAGTCTGAATCATTAGAAAAATTATGTTTGTTGTGAAAATATTGAATCTACGAGCGAGTTAGTAAGAACACCCATGACAATTTTCTCATTTTTTCCTTCTTCTTGATCTTTCCTAAAAACAGAATTTTAAAGTACAATACTTATTTATTTGACTTACAGTGCAATTCCTAGTGCCCGAGGCGGCTATATGGTTCCTGAGCAACTCTAGCTGTTGGTTGCAGCGGTCGTTTTGCTCCCGCAGCTGTTGGTTCTGCTGTTCTAGCTCTCGCAACTTGTTCGTCACCCACTCCTTGATGCGGGCCGCCTTCGCTTCCACCTGCTTCGCGTCTTGGAGTCTTAGCTGTTTCTGGAAGAGTTTAATCAGTTATTTTTATTTATCGAGGGGGTTATAAATCTTGCCCTGTCCTTTTGAAGAAGGCAGTATATTTTCCCATTTATTAGAAATTCACTTTGTGTCCAAGGTGGCAATCATGGTAACGGCAGAGCAAGGAGTAGGAAAAAGTTTCATGCTCCCGAAAGCCTCAAAACTTCAGTGCTTACTAGCCAGAAGCAGATTGTACAAAGTTCCCTGCATATAGAGTTCAAGCTAATGGACTTTCAAAGGACTCTCCGTTGATGAAATCCATACACCGTCTAAAACTGCCCCATACCATGGTAGGATTCGAAATGTTTTAGAAGTAGCTGGAGAATCAATTTGCTGCCTTGAAACCGTAGATGATGTGGTCCACAAGCCCAACCTAGTGGAAGACATCCTCCGGAATAATGGCACAATGTTTTTGGAAATGCGGTGAAGAGGCAGGAAGTCGAAACTTTGTGCTTATAGAAGAATTATAAGATAATGTAACTTCATCAGGCACTGTACAAGATCTCTAACTGGAACAACGCGACTTACGACCTCCGTTTAACAATGGATAGATCAATTAATTGAACAACATCTGGTAATACAAGTGTTGATGTAGTTGAGCAAATCGATGGAGAGAGGCACATACCTGCATTATTGTTGACTAAAACTTATGATTTTCTCTTATTCTTGACTGAAAACAACGACCGCATAGTTTGTTCGTCGTTCTACCTTTATCACAGTAATAAGAGTGAAAGTCTACAATTGTATCGCACATTTTCATTCACAAAAACAGAATTGAAACTAAAACACGAAACGAAAATCAAACATACAAGTCAAGTCAAATCAACAACAATAACAAAAACCATTTGTCGGATTTGACGTCAGTGACATGACGTCAGTCGGCCAACCATGACGTTGACATTCCGAAGTGACGTTTTGTAGGAAAACCATAAAAAAAAGGTATGGTGAACGGTTGTGACGTTACCGCTTTCCGAATCACGCCAATGATTCTAACAGCGCGAGTGAGACCCAACACGGCAAAAAAATTGTCTTTGATTCGTGTTGGTTCTTTTTAGCGCTTAGTGGTGTTTTTTGGGGTGAATTTGAACACATACATTTCAAATATGTGGTTGCGTTCAGTTTTAATGATTCTAAGCAATGTTATGGGCCCCTCACATATCTTGTAGATAATTCCGCTTCTGTATTAAATAGATCTGTATTATAGAAAATAACGGCTTAAATTTTGAAACAAAATAAAATATTATCAACTGATTCAACAGTGGATTACTGACTTAGAATAAACCATTTTAATGTTATGATTATATTAGTCTCGACTCGTTTTATTTTTTCGTTTCATGGCCGAAAATCCAAATACCTAAAATTTAACGGTGCATTTTGTATAGGGAATCGTTCACTCGATCAAATATTTTGCGGGCAAAATTAAATACGTGCTTTTAACACTTGAATATTTACATACTTGCTAAGCTATATAAGTAGAGCTGATGATTGGGCCTCATATTGTGTACCACGAGCGAGACACCATACCCCGCAGTGTACGAATGAGGGTGATGATGATTACCTGTTCTTCAATTTGGCCCTCTAATCGCGTAATGGCTCGTGGCGCGCCGTCAGCACCCGCCGGCCATTCGCACAGCCTTTGCTCCATGGCGCGGACCTGGAACCAAAAGGAACAAAGAACTGCGTTAGGAACATCTATGATTATATTATAAATAATAAAAAGAGCGGCAAACAAGCATGAGGTCCTCTTGATGGTAAGCAGATACCGCCCTCTATGGACCCTGCAACATTAGCGGTGTTGGCGAAGCTTTTCCAGCCCGGAGAGGTAGTTGTAGACGCCCTTTTTGAAACGCTTCATGTCGAAGCTCGGCGGGAAGACCTTTGGGGGACGACATTCCATAACTTGCAGGTCCGCGGAATAAAGGTGCGGAAAATCGAACGGTGTGGGATTTTCAGCTTTGCAAGATGTGGAGGTAAATATACCTACTTAAAACTCTTCGAAGCTAAGAGATAACTGTGGAGTAATTTACGGGCTTATTTTTATAATTTTGCCTTTCCTTCTCTCCAACTAGTGTTTGGTAAGTATGTACATTGTACAGGGCCCCGATTCTACTAAACCAAATGTTTAGAAATTTTTAATGAATTGCCTATTTTTTTTAAACTTTTGACACTTTATTTATATACCAAAAGTGTCAAACGGGCAAATTTTGAGGCAATTCATTAACAATTTAAAAACCGGGGCCCAGATAATACGATACAAGATTTAACTCACAAACAACAATTTGCTTAAATTTCAATATCTTGTTCGACCCCACTATTATGTTTGATTTTACATCACATTCACAAGCTTCACACCCATCTTTTTTAACTGATTTTATTAATTTTTGCATTACATTAAAATTTATTCCCTGCAATTAACTTTAACTAGAAAGTTTACATTTTAACAGTAAATCGTGGTCCTCCTTTGAAAAAAAAATACGTAAGCTTAATTAATGTAGGTAGGTGATATAAAATAATCACAATCTTAAATCAAGCCCAAACATAATAGCCGCGGAAAGGCGTAAATCATATTATTATAATGCCAACATAGCTGAGAATACCACGCCGCGCCGAATAGCTTGGCGTGCTTTAAGCCGGTTAGTTTAACCCACCCCGTAGCAAATGTTGCAATATAGTTTAACTTGTACTATTAAGCTAGTTTTTAGCGATTTCAGGCGTTTCTTACATCTTTTATAAAATATGGCCGGAATAAATTTCTTTTATATGAGTATCCATAAACTATCCTTATGTAAAACAGGTAGTTATCCACATAACATGCAATAGAACTAACCACAACTCTGTACAAATACACACAAACCGCAAGAATGAAAACCGGGAGAGCTGTTGCAATACCGATCAAAGTATTGCGGTAGACACATGACAATCTCACACATAACTTGGGCAACCGCATTGTGTCCTATAAGTATCGTAAATGATTGTTAGAATATTTTGAAACACTAGGAACCTAACTCATTCGAAACCACAGATCTAAATTTTTTTTTGCTACGATTATGTTTATCGACAAAAACCCGGAGGACCATTTTTGGTCAATCGATAAAAAAGTTGGTACGTTTCACAACACTAATTTACTCACGCATGCGCAAATGTTTTTTTGTTATGTTATCAAATTGTCATAGGCTATCTTTGACATCCTAAATCTATGTTCGAAACAATGTCTGGCTTTATGCCACGTTCCTAATTTGTTGCATGTTAATAAGTTAAGATTAATATCAAGATCTTTACTAACTAATAATTTGTAAATGCTTTAGTTATTAGGTAAAAAAAGGAATGATATTGTAATCATTCCTTTGTATACAATAATATCTATATATGTATCTATATCAATATCAAATATTGATATAGATACATATATAGATAGCCCCGTTAGTTGGTAGTGATCCTGCCTTCTGTGCTTGGGGGCGTGGGTTCGATTCCCACCTAGGACAAACATTTGTGTGATGAACATTTGTGTTTGTTCTATGTCTGGGTGTTAATATCTATTTAAGTATGTATTTAAAATATATATATGTATGTATATCAGTCTCTGGCAGCCATATTTCAAGCTCTGCTTAGTTAGGGGTCAGATGACCATGTGTGCATTAATGTCCCAGATATATTAATTTATTATCTATATCAAAAGATCCGTCATAACATTAAAGCCAATAGAAGTCAGTGGGGGAATAGGTTCTAAAACAGCAGAGCACAAAACATTTGTCCCATTAATTTATTAAAGCATACATTTATATCTCGCGCTTGTAGACTTATAATATTAATCCTATCACGCACGCAGGATGAGATAAACAAGCGATACTATTAATTGAAACACCAGTAATCCTGTCGAGAAGGGATTACAGCTTTCACATGCGGTAATTAATACAACCAGTGATAAGTCTTTATTTTGAATGTAATGTGAAGGTGAATGTGAGAAAAAAATAAAGGCTTATAAGGGAATTCATACTATGGAGAAAGAACAGAGCAACTAGAAACACATTCCCACAAAGGGAAGTAATTTTATTATTTTAGATATGGAACTTTACTTAAAAACGTTACTCAAGTTGAGATATGTTCTAAAATGCTCTCTCAACTTCTCGCTGACGGCAATCGTCACACGCGAAAACAAGGCGGAGCATATTTAAGCGTATGTCAACTTGAGTAACGTTTTTAAGTAAGGCCCATAATGTTTAGATAGATGGATCTGAGGAGTACCTGAGGCTTGAAAGGAACTTCATACTATGGATAAAGAAAAAACCAACTAGAAGCTAATCCCCATATAGGATTGCCGCAATAAGTATGTCACATCACACATCATCAGCCAATTAACGTCCACTGTTGGACAAGGCCTCCCTCATAGAGGGGTGTTGCCATAATCTTAATATAATTGCCACATATTTAGTTTTATTTCTAAGTAGGTAGTAACTTAAGTTAGTTATTAGTTATATTATATTATAGTTAAATAGTTTGCGCATTGGTTAACCTGTAAGCATTCTGTTGATTAAAAATAAATAAAATAAATAATCCCCACGCTTGGCAGGCGGCTTGGGGGTCGCAGTACGTTCACCGTGTACTATTAGGACGCTGCTGCCCATCCTCCGGTGGTTCTGGTCGCAGTTTTAGGACATACCCGGGTCGGGGAATAAGTATGTACATGGCTCTTATTTGTGTGGAAGGCGTGAGGAAGGCTTAAGCATTTTGAAATTCAGACAGTACGTACAGTAGATAGACAGTACATTTCAAGTACACAGTATTCAGTACGTTTATTATTAGTTCGTAATGTAAGGCCAACTGAGTAGGAGCCTAGGATCAAATAGGTTCCTGTTTTGATTTACCTATATCTTGTAACTTGCTAACAATAATTTATTATAACTGTATACGAGACAGCACATATCTATTCAGTGACCCTTTGTGTCATCATGACTCATCTATTTATAAAGATAGTTAATTCATAATCCTCATAAGGGTTGAGTTGGGAAGCCCTAATAAAGAATTTGAAATAGTAATTTATCAAAGTAGTCACAAAAGCAACCACGTTTGCCTGCAATGTTGCACTAGGTAAGTACACACAGCACTGCTATATAAGGCTTCCCCTTCCAGGGTTGCTTTGGGCCTGACAAAAGAGAAAGAAGAAGAAGATTGTAATAGTGTGACTAAGTTTAGTTAACTTATGCAAAGAGATACCAAATATTATGTTTAAATATCATAACTAAACGTTATACCTTACAAAATTGGTGCTACTTCTATTTACTGATCTCACGTTCCCAATCTAAATATTTTTACCAACTCTTTCACGGTTGCTTTTATACGACTTCCGTTATAAAACCTCACGATAATCACGATACGGATTTCACTAGCCACCGAATTAGTTCATTCACCCTGATTAGTAAATTTAATTTGATGTTTGATCCAAATAACAGCAGCTCTGAAATACCTCAATGAATTTGTTACCTAAATAAACAATTGGGGATTAATATCAACATCAAAGGTGGTATTTAACATTAGATGTTTGAACTTCATAAGCACGGAAGAATGATCCACTGAACTTATTGAAACAGGGTTACAAAGGTCTGTTATTTTTTAAATTATAGCCGACATAGCTGTTAAAATTTGCAAGTTAAAGTGGCAATGGGCAGGCCACATCGCTCGAAGAACCGATAACCGATGGGAAAGAAAGGTCTTTGAGTAGAGACCACGAACCGAAAGACGCAGCAGAGGTAGGCCTCCACTAGATGGACCGACGACATTGTACGAGTCGCGTGCATCCAGTGGATGCAGATGGCAGGATGTCGTTCAGTGTGAAGGTTAAAGGGGGAGGCCTATGTTCAGCAGTTGACGTCTTCTGGCTGACGATGATGTAATTATAAGAGTATTAAAAATAGCTGAAATTATTTTAAGAGTACGAAGTTAATTTGGTATTAATAATAAGAGACTGCATTTGATATTTATTAACTTTGCGTGAAAGAGACCACAGAAAATGTGGTTGAACAATGCAACATAACTTGAAATCACTACAAGGAGAAGTTTTATTTTCCCAGGGTATGTAACTATTAAAGTTTCAGTGTGCAATGAATCATGAAATAAATAGAGTTGCCACAGAAACAGTAAGGTTTTAAAGAACAAAGAAGTGGATCCGCATGAAGAATATCCCACAAATAGCCAGCATTAATCACAAACACCGTAATTTGCCTGACTCATGACACGAGGGGACGGCGACGCACTAATATCAGGAATCTATATCGGGCTAGCAGGAAAAATAAGCGATAGTTAGCGTCTTGAAGGGAAAGAGCCGCAAAGAGAAATAATCAAATCCCAAGTCAAGTTCTTAGTAATACACGAGGCGAGTAAAGCTTATGAAGCTCACGGTTAACACAAAGTGTAGATGGTTTACTTACATGGATATAGACGGTTATTAGTCTTAATACTTTTGAATAGACTTGGTTTTATTCGTACGGATATATATTATAAGCAATAAAACGTTTCTATTGATAGGGAGCTAGATGGGGACGTTAGGAATATACCAATAATAACCTATAGTGAAATATGAATATATATATTTGTCCTATGGGTGAAATTATGATCATGTCTCAGGCTGCTAGAACACCGCCGTAAAGTAGCGAGTCTGTCAATTTTCTATAGGATTCATTTCATGTGCTTCGGAGCTACACGAACTTATCCTACCATCCCCTTCCTACTACAGGACAAGTAGGAAAACGGCCCATTACCACCCATACATTGTGGATTTTTCTTGGATACGTACCAAACGTTTCGATTCTACGTTTCTAATCCGTACGGCTAAGAATTGGAACAACTTGCCGGCTTCCTTATTTCCTGCGAGATACAATCTGGGCCTTTTCATGGCAAGATTGAATAGGTACCTTCTAAGTCTGCGTGCTTCATCTTAGACCACATCGTCGCTTACGAACTGGCGAGTTGGTGGTCAAACGCGGACTTACTCGCGATAAAAATAATGAACCTACAGTGAAAATGGTTTACTTCCTGTGCCAATTTTAATTCTTTTGCGGCAACATTACGAATTTTCTATTTAGTACCAAAGAGTTTAGAAGAGTAGTACTTACTTACCTATTGAGAAATATTTTTGCTAACATTAGATTAATTGACATGACAGTTCATAAACAGAACTTTTTTTTTCCACATCACGCTTTATAAATGAGTGACACTTGTCTAATTACACATGACAGCGATGAATTGTTCAGCAACGAGCTTTGTCCAGTGCGGGCCGCGGTTAATTTTACAACTTTGTTACACAGCGGACATTGTAACGGAGGTGTAGGATTGGTGTTAATTACAGTCTCATTACGGATTTTATATTCATGGTTAGTTAACAACCAATTTTGTAAAGCGATATGATTGTGATGTTGATTGTGAAGATGATAAAAAATCAGCATTACCATCTTTCCCGCTGTCACGCTGTTACTCGTTGACACTATTTAAATGGGTCACGGGTAACAACCTAAGCTGGCACACAGGCGAAAAATTCCCTATGTGTGTGTGTGTGTGTGTGTGTGTGTGTGAGAGAGAGAGAGAGAGAGAGATTGCGTGTGCGTGCACGCGTGTGTATATGAGTGTGTGTATGCGCGCGCGCGCGCGCGTGCTTGCGTGCATGTATGTGTACGTATATCTCTACTCGTTTCTTTCACTGGCAGATAGATGAAGATATAAGGAGCAATACACGCGAAATAAATAGTAAAGACCAATCGCGATGTAAAACCGCGGGGCGCAGCTAGTAACTTTATAAAATAGCAAAATTAAAAAATACCGCCGATCTTTACCTCTAAATTTACATTGTAGAAGCATTTTAACTTCAATGTGAAAATAATGAGTGGTTTAAGAACAGGAACCAACAAGATTTTTACCACCAGCTACATTAGGGTTGAAAATTAGTCAAGCGTTATGTCGTCGGCCTGTTATTTATTATTCAAAAATAACTTCAAACTGAACGCGTCGGTAAGCGCCACCGGTCACCGGATGAACGTATGTCGTTTATTTCCTTTAAATTTAATAATATAACCGCGAAGATTATTTTGATGCTTTTGTCCATGTTACGAACTTTTCACAGAGATTTAAATTTATTTGCCTATGTATAAATGAACGAATATTGCACTTAGTTATTTTAAGTAAATAATAATAGGTACCTTTCTTATTCCGAACAATTGTGTTACTGAATGATTCGTCAATGGATCGAAACGGATTCGATGAGAAATGATTTATTACTGACTAGCTGCGCCTCGCGGTTTCACCCGCGTGGTGATGAAAATCGGTGATGGTGATGATAAAATGTAGCCTATGTGTTAATCCAGAACATAAGCAATGTATATTCCAAATTTCATCCAAATCCATCCAGCCGTTTCTGCGTTATTGAGTAACAAACATCCATCCAACCATCCATAGACCATCCATACATTCATCGAAACTTTCACATATTATATGATACTAGCTGCGCCCCGCGGTTTCACCCGCGTGGTGATGAAAATCGATGATGATGATGAAAAGTAGCCTATGTGTTAATCCAGGACATAAGCAATGTATATTCCAAATTTCATCCAAATCCATCCAGCCGTTTCTGCGTTATTGAGTAACAAACATCCATCCATACATCCATCCAAACTTTGACATGTATGATATTATGGTGATTTTGACATTACTTTTCTTTATTGCTACAACAACAACGCATATTATTATTAGGTTCTGTCGACCAAAACCTAATAATACGAACAGTACCTAACCATAAAAGACGCGACACGAATTTTGCTGTGGTCATATGAGTTTAATTGCAAAACATTAAATTCTGTTTGTTTCGCTCAATGAGCGTTTAAATTCGTCGAGCATAAAAAACTCTACATCTTTTATTCTCACATTTTCTCTTTAGTCTTTACTCTTCTTGTTTGACGCTGCACTGCATACTAGATATAGTAATATTTTGCTTGTAGTTTACAAGCAAAATTATACTTCTACTTGGCGCCAACGCGCAACGTGAATAATTATCAATATAAAAAAAACTGACTTCATAAAAATTATGGAGAACATCATCAGAAAACATAATATGAGGTAACAAACAAACAAAAAAACAGTGGAATTGAGAACCTCGTCATTTTTGGAAGTCGTTTAAAAATATACAGTAGAACATAGAACCTCCGCCTTTTTAGATGTCTGTTAAAACTAAATATAATTTCAATAATGGACCCTGGAGTACGTGCAAATGCACAAGAAGTGCGACGCAAAAAAACCCCTGTCAAAAAAATATTTAGCCTGAGTCCAGACTATGAAGACAAGTGCAGGCTTGAGATACATGAAACAGTCCCTTGATCCATTATTGAACCGATGACCGAAGCCCGATAAGATCTTCCAAACATGGAGCCATAAAGTAACTGGGATGCTTTTTAATTAATTGATAGCCAGCGATTAAATTAACCTCCATAATATTGAATAGCTGGCTTAAACGGGAAAGAATATCCTGTTAATCCTTCTTTAGGGTTCCGTACCCAAGGGGTGAAAATGAGATCCTATTACTAATCCTACCACTGTCTGTCTGTATGTCTGTCTGTCTGTCCTACCTATTAACGGCAGTTGAAATTTTCACAGAGTATGTAATGCTACGGCGGATTAATTAAGAAATAATATTAAAGTCAAGAAGTAAAAACTAAAGGGGGTCTCCCCCCTTATACTCGTACTATAGAATCGACGTCATATTTTTGTTAGTACCTATATTTCGTTTGTAGATAAGCAACCTAATAGTAAGTTAAGGTAGGTATTACCGCAGGGTTGTCGCACGTAACTTTCCTTCCACCATTTTACATGGGTAGGTGCTTAAATCCTGGCTAAGTACCTACTTTAAAATGCTCTGAAGCGTTTTTCGCTATTTCAAGGAGTTTGAATGGGATCGTTTAGGAAAATAGAGCTTTTTTAGTCTCCTGAGGCCAGTTTGTGAGTAAAAGTATTTACCACATGGCTTTTACCTTTTCAGTCTCGGGAAAACAAAGGAAAACAAAGACGATGGTGAACTACAAAATTATGATTTCACATCGCACCTAATCTATTATCATCATCAGCCAGATGACGTCCACTGCTAAACATAGGCCTCCCCTTTTAACCTTCACACTGAACGACATCCTGCCATCTGCATCCACTAGATGCCCGCGACTCTCACAATGTCGTCGGTCCATTTAGTGGCAGACCTACCTACGCTGCGTCTTCCGGTTCGTGGTCTCCACTAAAGAACCTGTCCCCATTAGTTATCGGTTCTTTGAGCGATGTGGCCTGCCCATTGCCACTTCAACTTGCAAAGTCGCTGACTCTGGTTCTTTGGCGAATATCCACGTACCGGATCCTATCGCGCAAAGAAACTCCGAGCAAAGCTCTCTCCATTGCCCGTCGTGCGACTCTGAGTTTTCAATAACCACCACCAATCCAAATTTCTAATCCACTATGAATACTCTTGAGGATTCCGTGTATCTTCTCTTTATAATTAAACAACTTCTTCTGCACTCTTAATAGTTTTATTTTAAACTAGTTTTTTTGCCCGCGACTTCGTACGCGTAGTTTTTCATATAAACCTTCAATCCTTTTTTCATCCCTTAATCCGGCTCTTGCGCAAAATAACATAGCCTATACTTCAATCTGGTCATAGCTAAGCATATTCGTGAAAACCGCATTTAAAACCGTCTGCATTTTATTCCAGGGGTTTAGGAGATGTGCGTGAACAAACAAACAAAAATTCTAAAAAACTGCCTTAACATGTTCAGCTGCTTATTTTAAGTCGCCCTGTGTGAAGTATTGATAGAAGCATAAAAGTAAAAACACTGTCAACAGTTTTCAAATCAAAAAGATAATGTGACCACAGTGCAGGACATGATTTTAAGGTTTCTTTTTGTCTAAACCATAAAAAGTATATCATGTCATGTCGGGATGATACATCTCTGAAATTTGACTGTCCAGCTTCGCTGGTTTGAATTTTTCTATGACCATGTAATTTCTGATCTATGAATACGACTACAAGTATATGGCTTTGGCCACGGAACCTTGACATATTTTGCGTGCATTTGTATGTGTACCTTGACTAAAAAGCCATGAAATGGAACTACTCTATTTATCTGTTAAAATATCACAGTAAAATAAAATTCTTTCTTTTTTCTTATTGCAAATAAACACTTTCTTCTTCTAGAAGCTAAGTTTATATACCCTGCATAAAGGGTGCAGCAATGACTTATGTAGTGGCTGTTCACAAAACCAGACCACAGACATAAATATATACATTTATGTATAGTTACTGTTACATAAATATTATATATATACTATTCAAACTTAACATAGGGTGAAGTGATTTTACAAAACAAAAAAAAACATACTTAGCATGATAGATTAAGTACTTAATTATATGTATAGAGATCATACAAAACTTATGACGCTACTTTCTTAACTATTCATAGATCGATATTTATTTTCTAATTATAATTTTCAAAATTTTATCTTCGAAAAAATGTTTTATCTCGTAATCATCGATTTAAATTTTCTCGTAATAACATTTTTAGGTTAGAAACTTACGAAGTTGGCAATACGAATACTGGCTAGCTGAATGGAGCTATACTCCTCTGGAATAAAGCCTGTCTTCGTCTTGGGCAGCTTTAACCCCTCGCTTCATTCAGGACTCTATATAACTGCCTCCCTAACAGTCCCTCGTTACGCTCAGGGTTCAATATGCCGCCCGCGACGTAAGACACTGAAATCTACTATTATCTCATTGAAAAACATACTATTAGAGTTACACAACTCTCCAAACTACGTAGTTCTTCCTTTTAGATGTCACTTCGCATTTTTCATTGGCACATTATGCATTCTATTGATACTTCATGGCCAAATCTGGAGCAATCCAGTGGCATCACAATCAATCTAACAGAACGTTACGGCCCATTCCCTCCGAAAATAGATCAAAGTCGTTACTGATCGCAATTGGAGGCGAGATACGAGACATCCGGACTTCTTCGTATTCGGGTTATGGTGTTTAGTCTTTAGGAAATGGCTAAGTGGGTGGCGGTAAACGTTACAAAAAATTTATAAATATGTACCTACTTCCTACTTAAAACCAGAGTGCCTAGTGCGATAACTATAAAATAGATTATTATTAATATAAAGTTTTCTTTTTAATTCGACTTGCATAATGCCGTATCTAAAATGGGTAGCACAATAAATTGCACAGTACTATGAAATTTTACTTCATGACAATGGAGCGATGCGTAAAATAGGTTCAACAGCAGCGTTCAACACATTGTTTTAGGAAATCAAAAATCACAAATATAATTTACAATACTTAACGAAAACTACTATTTATTATTATTTCGCTGTATTTGAATACATTCACGGGCCTAGCCCGATCTTTTGAGAGGCATTGGTAGGGCCGAAGCTAACACGAAGAGGCCCTGCTGAATGATGAAACAATTGTAGATTCTATACTACAGTATAGAATCAACGATAAATTTTCGGAGTATAGAATTAAAAAAATCTAGACTGTTGTAATGAATTCTTGATGGTGTTAACCTGGTCTATGGTATGAGGCACGGCATCCGCCAATTTTGCCTCATTTCAAGATATTTTTGGCTGGCGTATATTGGCACCAGAAGGGATGGCTTAGGGTAGCTTAGGCTTAGGCTTTAGGGTATCGAGAGGTGTGCTGCACTTTCAGTAAGAGCTTCTCGCGGCGTTATGCCATTTAACACTTCCACCCTGGAGCTTAGGTTCTTAACTCTTGCGGTTTCCACTCCCAGACGGCCGGTTAAGACAAGCCAGGGGTCGAGGTCTCATTTAGCCCCATTGAATCGGGGTATGCGGTGTCACCACTCACCAATGGCTCACCATAAAATCGCCCCTGCGTTATATATTGTTATACATTATTGGTCACCCCACCGTAAACGACTTTAGGTCTAACGTAAATCGTGATAGGTACTACAGCCTTCTACGAATTATATTGAATAAAATAACCTTCCGTTAACGTGAAACTTAGATGGAACAGATATAAGACGTGAGCGTCCTATCAAAATGATTTCCTTGAACTATGAAACTCGCGTTATATTTGTCAACTTTCACATACTGGTGGGCTGGGTCGGAAATGACTAGCCCCGAGGGCGGGATCCTGAATTTCCGATATTTTAGCACGATACCATGAGACGTTTTTTCAAGATTTATAAGAAATAATTACTTGGAAAAGGCTTAAAACCAAAGGTGTACAACCATTGATGTACGAACTCAAGGATGTTAGTAATAGACCAGTCTTATTAGGGTCAGACCCGGAGCTAATTAATTACCTATAGCAATATTTTTCTGAATATTATAGTAGAACCAACCTCTCATATAATCCAATATATATTATAAAGAGGAAAAATTTGATTGTTTGTTTGTTTGCATTGAATAGGCACCGAAACTACTGAACCGATTTTAAAAATTATTTCACTGTTGGGAAGCTACACTATCCCCGGGTGACATAGGCTATATTATAGCTTACACCCGTGCGAAGCTGGGACGGTCGGCTAGTATCTCATAAAAACCTAAATTTTTACATCGCAATAAACCCAATATAAAAATGTAAATAACCTAAACCAATATAGCAAAAAGCAAGCATTGCCATTCAAGTAATTAATTTCGTTGTAATACCGCCAGCATGCTGGGTAAGCTGCCAACTGATAGCTTAAGCATTTGAATTGTCTTTAGACCTTCAACGATCTATGGGAAATCTTTTTTGTAGTGTTAGTGTTAGCTTGTATTTTGTTTAATTAATAAAGGCACTTGCCATTATAAAATAAAAATAAATAAATTATTCAATGTTTATATTATATGAAAATTTAATGAAAACATCAACAGCAATCCTGATCACAATTTGTGCCAGATATTTACTCCAAAATCGATCAACTCGTCACTATACACCTAGTCAAGTGAATACAAACCCGAAAAGTTGTTCATTACGTCAAGATTACGTCTTGTAATGAACTTCGTCTAGTTTCAAACCCAGTGAAGTGCTGATAATAAATTAGCACGTCCAGGGCCGCCTTTAACTTATTAGAGGCCCTGGGCACATTAGGATAATGGGCCCATATGACCTTAACAGAGCACTATTTTCGGACGAGAGTTGAGTAGCTTCGCTCATGCAAAAGCTAATAAGCAAGTAGGTATTATATTGTAGTCAGACATTATCCTTTGTTTTTTTCGAAATAAATACGTTTTTCGTTATTATTATATCGGTTATCGTTTGCCAGGAACTAGGGGGGCCCCAATCGATCGCGGGGCCCCGGGCAAGTGCCCAGGGTTCCCAGTGGGAAAGAGGGGCCTGAGTACGTCTGAGGAACAAGCTGAGAGATGTTGGTAATGAGTTATTTGAAGGTGAGGAAATGAGTCGATGACTGAAGTTTGCAGAACTTAATGCTTTGGATATTCTAAAAGTTTGAGTTCATAATGCAGGTCTACACAGCGCACAAGTTCTATGAAAATATTATACAGGATTACGCAGAAAGAGTGAATTAAGCCGAAAGGAGACTATTATACTCATCATTATGAACAACTTTTACTATTAATTTTGTTGAGTGTGACTGATATTTTTCTATAGAAGAGCTGGTTTTTTTCACGATTTCGGTGTAAGCCCCATAGTAAAAGTTGTTCATAGTAATGAGTAAAATGATCTCCGTTCGGCTTAGTACATCCTTTCTGCGTAACCTTGTATATATATATTTATCTATTTCAAAAGCGGCCGATTTTAACATGCTTTTATTAGCTTGGTATGTACCTATGTATATAACGGAATCTTTGAACTTGAATTTCAACTACTTCAAAACGTCGAATTAAACTGAAATTTTACACACTTATCAAGGACCGGTGACAATGCTTTGGTTTGACCCATTATCCTTACCAGGACCTTCAGGATTAACGATTTTGAAGCGTGTAATCTAGTTTTTAAACTGCGAGAATTATTATTAGTTTCACTAAATATTAATTATGTAATTACGTTTACAAATCTTGGAAGTCGATATGACTAATTTTTCTTCCAATTTTCTAATTTTCGTATCGATTTAGAGCTTTTGAACTATTATTTTGCGCCGCACGAATTGCATACAAAATTCAAAAAATTATTTTCCTCTCGGGGCTTAAGCTTGTTCTAGTTTAAACTGCAGTTGAATTCTTCTGTGAGCTATGTGCAGTCTTATACTAGGACAAACTTAAACCCCGAGAGTAAAAGTAGTTTTTTAAATTTTGTATGCAATTTGTGCGGCGAAAAATAATGATAAAATGTTTGTGTAAAAATATTTGCCAACTTTTCGATCAACAACTAACCTAGCTTATAATTTATTGCCATCATACACAATTTTCGTCATGAGGGAATTAGATAACTTTTGCATGAAAAAGGTGACAAAATTAAAACTAAGTTAAAGCGACGAAACGAAAAATCGGAATAAAGCTCCTGCTTAATATTTAGGTACCTATACTTAATAAAAAAAAAAAAACGCTTTAATGGGAAAAACTATTTAAATTATTGCATTGTCATCGGTCCTTGATAAGTGTGCAAAATTTCAATTTAATTCAACATTTTGAAGTAGTTGAAAATAAAGTTCAAATATTTCGTTACATATACATACCTACTAAGCTAATAAAAGCGTGTGAAAAAGGCCCAACTTCAAATAAACTTCATTATATCGCAGCAAATTTATTTCTTACTATTTTAAGTATTTTAATTTTCCGTAATATTTTAAGTATACCTACGTACACGAATAATAAAAAACAAAAATACTAACATCTTGACGATAATCTAATTCTTCTCCCAATAAAAAATCGTTTTCCCCATCAATGGAATTCCAATAACTCCTACTGCACCTAATACCAGTTCATTCACCACACTGTTTATTTCACAATAAAGGTCAGTACACACTGTCAATAGATTCCAGACCACAGAATAAATAGCACTAACGTTCCAAACTCCCCGCGGAATGCTCATTTACCGGTTTAATTTTATAAATGGAATCCGCGCGACGTGCGCGCTCTCTGCGACGCGGAAACGAACTAGCCGGAGAACCGAGGATATCCTACAGGACGTGGTGCCACTACGTTATGAGGATCGATATTTACATAGTGCTTTTAATATGCAACTGCTGTGTTGTTAACAGAGTAATTAATTTACGGATAGGCGTCGATGAATGAAGAGTTATTATGAGTGGGTTGTGTTTTTCGCGGTTGTCAATTACACAATTTAATTGGTGATTTAAAAGGATTTGAAGACAGGGAAAGTCTGGCTTGTTTGACTGTAGGAATTTCTTAGTAATAAACACAATTGTACGAACTTGTGAAGCCTAAACTAACGTTTATTTTACCAAACACAGGCAATTAAAAATGTCCTGGTTACTATTTTACTAGATCTATCTGTTCGTAACACTAAATTGAAACTGTTTTTATCACACTAATCACAGTACTATCATATACGTGAAAGTTTGGATGGATGGATGGATGTATGGATGGATGGATGTTTGTTACTCAATCACGCAGAAACGGCTGAATGGATTTGGATGAAATTTGGAATATACATTGCTTATGTCCTGGATTAACACATAGTCCACTTGTAATCATCATCACCACGCGGGTGAAACCGCGGGGCGCATCTAGTAATATATAAAAAAACTTTATTTTATTTCAAGCACTTGTCAGTCAAAATAACCGTATATAAACACTCATTCATCTGACTGTCAAACTAAGTCCTTCGTCCTCGTTCTATTTTCACCGGTATTTATAAATATCAGGCTGACTGATTCACTCACAAAGGAGTGAAGTTCCAGAGCTTCCAACTTCGAACTGTCGATCCGCATACCAATATACGAGCACCTTGGCGCGATAAAATCCTTTGCATGAAATTCTAATTTCGATTCCCTGATTCCATTTTCAATTTTATAGTGTACGTGCTGCTTTATTATGATTTAGTATGTTGATGTTGATTTATATTCTAGAGCTAGTCTTTACATTTCAGAGGACGTCTTTATTGAAGTTGTGTATAAGATTTATCGCCTCAATACATACAGAATGATTTTCTGTACCTCTTGTATTTTACTCGTACTTTACGTAGAGTTAATAAGAAAATAGAGTTTAACCAAGAATTTATTGAGTAAGTATATATAGCGATTTTAAATAAGCGACTGACATACTAAAAACACAATTATATTTTTTTATAATACATACCTATAATAAATTTATTTTATCACCTAACATTAAATAACATAAATATTTTCATAAATATCCAAATGTACGAAAGTAGCTAAATATGTATATATTATATTGAGGTGTGTATTTGCATTTGAAAAGTCTTGAAAAATCCTTGAACTTACCTTTAAACGTCAATCAAAACGGCAAGGAGTTAAGGTAAAGAATTGAGACTTATTTTCAAAGATATAAATAAAAATATATTCAGCACATTTAATTATTTGCACACACGGTCATCTGACCCCATATACTAAGCAAAGCTTGTACTATAGCTGCCAGACCATAAAAAAAAATAGAACAACAATTTTTTTTAACGCTTTTAGCTTTAGAGAAAAAATAATAATCCTTCATCCTTTAGGACCAAAATGCTTTGAAAAACAAATCCAACGAACCTAAACTCGACGGGGTTACGTCGTTTCGTTTAGGAGTTCCTATGGCTTCCTGCTGTCTTCATCATCAGACCAGCTCGATGGTAACATAACTTTGAATTGTCGCCGAACTTACATAAGTATGCCAAATTAGCTCAATCGGTTGAGGATAAGTAGTCTAAAATTGCAAGATTACACCCGAACAAACATACATTGCAAGTTTAAAAAAACACTTGTAAAAAAAACTGTTTCATCAGAACTGGACCAAGATGAAATGGGACTAAATAGGAAGCACCAGCTTTCAAATAAAAAAGAATCATCAAAATCGGTTCACCCAGTCAAAAGTTATGCTGTAACAAACATAAAAAAAATACAGTCGAATTGATAACTTTTGGATAATTTTTGGAAGTCGGTTAAGAAGGGCAGTGTTCAGCAATAATGCTACAGATTTCTCGCTTATATTCAGACTTACTTGAAGTCAGTTGAAAAAAATATATCTCCCAGCTGTTATTTGAAAGAACTTTCGATGTACCAACCAACTTTGTAAAACTTACATCTAAGACTTTCTCTACAACACGGTTATTTCAAAAAGCGCCATAAACCTCAAAATCGATTTAAAAAGCTGTTATAATATTTAACAACGGTTTACGTCGTAAATACCGACAAGACCAGTTTACTGGATGTAAGCGCTACTTACGCTCTTTATGCAAATTTCTTATTATGTAAACATATCTGACTTAATGTCTTGTTTCAGTACCTACTTTGTAAATACGTAAGTAATTTTCATACGCAATTACTTGGCAACTTAGATACGACATCGCAAGGCTCGTGTCCTATTTTATTATCACATAAAAAGCTGATCATACATAGACAAACGCTAATCAACGAAAACAAAATTAAAATTAGTTCAAAAATAAATAAGTTGCAAGTATTTTAATTTCATGCTAGACGGAAACTATAGCGCACTATAGCACGTTATGACGTCAAGCCGTGCGCACGCCTAAACGCTTATATCACAGAAATTTTTCATTCAATTTCAATAATTTTTCAGTATGTATGATGTATTTAATTGTGTATAATAAGAAAAAATGAAACTTGAAAAATTTGCCCGAAAATTGGAAAATTCGGGAAAACGGAAAGTGACCGGAAACGAAAGGTTTTTTTCTAAGAAATTTGGACGGTAATTAACAAAAGATTAAGATACAAACAAACAAAATACAGATCTATTTATTGCAGAAGTTACATTTTCCATTACATTTAATTACATTCTATAGATCTTTATACTTGATAAAACGAAATCCAGTTTTGGTTGCTTTTTTCGTCAAAAAATGTGACAGGGCCTTAAAATCACGCTCTCCGGCCAGAGCTATCTTTTTAGCACTCTTTCATATATTTTTTTATAAATAATCACTGACTAAGCGACGACTGCGTTGATTTCAGAACCTCTCAATATGTTCGTCGGTAAAAGAACCAGTTGGACATTATCTATACAGGTTTAAGCATATAGACTAGGATTTAGTTTTTAAAATATCTTTATTTCACATAAAACATTTTTATACATTGGACATCTCTAGTGTTAATTAAGTCCTAGATGTACAAAGAAATAATACATAAATACGTTTTCAAGCTCAACACTTATATAATCGCTGGTGAGGTAAAAATAATTATTAGGTTATTATGCTTCAAATATTATGTTTGCATCAATTAAGTTCACATTATTATGTAACCTTTAGGAAAAGTATTAAATTTTTACGATATAATATTGGATAATTTATTTAACAAAAGCTGACCGAATAAAAGCATATAGACTAACTAAGCTTAAATGAGGTCATTGTACTTATCATTATGAACAACTTATACTATGGGACAAACCAGGAAATAGCGAAAAAAAAATTCTGTTCCATAGAAAACGGTCATTGGCACTCGACAAAGTGGGAACAGGGAACAGCAGATTATTTTTCGTGATTTCTTGCGGTTGGTTCAATAGCAAAAGTGGTTCATAATTATGAGTACCATGACCTCCTTTCGGCTTAATACAGTTAATATGCGTAACCCTGTAATGCCTGATAAGGATGGTATTCTGGAAGCACATATATTTGAATAGCATTAAACTTCTAAAACAGCGCTTGAAACGACAAAGGTATAACTTTTAAAAGGGAATGAATGATACGCGCGTGTCGTAATTTTTAACTAGTACCATGCTTAAACTATAAATAGCAAAGTGTAAACATTTCGAAACAATGAACTGCACGCTCCAGAAGCTAAAGACATGATTAATTTAACGCATGAATTAACGTGAACATTGTTCAGAGTTATCTCGTGGTAGGCATCGTGCCTTGTAAACACTTTATCATGGACTAAATATACCTTTTATCAACCTTTTACGGCTGTGTTCAATATTTCCAAACAGAAACGTCCATTTGTCCAAGGGTTCCAAATGTATGTATCAGCGACATCATCATCATCCATAAGACGTCCACTGCTCAACATAGGCATCCCCCTTTAAACTCCACACTGAACGACATCCTGCCATCTGCATCCATTGGATGCCCGCGACTCTCACAATGTCGTCGGTCCATCTAGTGGGAGGCCTACCTACGCTGCGTCGTTCGGTTCGTGGTCTCCACTCAAGAACTTTTCTTCCCCATCGGTCATCAGATCATCGAGCGATGTGGCCTGCCCATTGCCAATTCAACTTGCAAATTTTAATAACTATGTCGGTGGCTCAGGTTCTTTGGCGAATATCTACGTTCCGAATTTTATCGCGCAAAGAAACTCCGAGCATAGCTCTCTCCATTGCCCGTTGCGACATCAGCTATCGTCATATCGTACTAATCTACAGGGTTACGCACACAGACTGTACTAAGTAGAAAGAAGGTCATTGTACTCATCATTATGAACAACTTTTACAATGGGATCAACCCAGAAATCGCAAAAAAACAGCTGTTCCATAGAAAACGGTCATTGATACTCGACAAAATGTATGGAACAGCTGAGCTTTTTACGCAATTTCCGTGTTGGTTCCATTGTAATTACATATGAACAATGACCTCCTTTTGGCTTAGTACAGTTTATATGCGTAACCCTGTAATGCTCTGTATAAGAGGCGCTCCCTCCGGAATCATTACCCGCACTAAATGCCTCAGCACAGATGCATTAGTATCTTAGGACTCTGACGCTTATGATAACGTTGTGGTTGAAGTAAATTGCATTTGATTTACACACCAGACATGTCCACTATAACGCTAAGCCAAACCTACAGATCATAGCCATAGCTATTATTAAAAGAGGAAGACGCAACTTTCCGTTAAGCACATTTTTATTGCGTAGCGTCGCGACGACAGAATATATTTCCATGGTTTTGTATCTAGTCATTGAACTTTGGATGTCTTTATATTTTGTGAGTAATTTCTGTCGGTTCCTTTTGATTTTGGCACGGAGCGGCAAAGCCCAACCGCTTGTAAATAATTATCCATATAAAAACCGACTTCATTAAAATGTAAGAGCTGAATCAAATTGAAATGGGACCACACGGGAAGCACCAGCTTTCAAATAAAAAAAGAATCATCGAAATCGGTTCACCCAGTCGAAAATTCTGAGGTAAGAAAAGAAAAATATTTCTGAGGTAGCGAATTTTCGGTCGTTTAAAAATATCTTGGCATGATAGGAAGTGATCGACATAAAGTCATGTGGCCTAGTGCACATCTGAATATTGCTTCTTTTTGTGGGCATTAATAAATTCATGCTAGGGCGTTTCCACGAATAATGCAAACAGAGTCGCGGCAAAAGTTACCCCGTATCCTATTGAATATCGCATCTTGGACATGATCCAGCCGCTTGGGGCCCCAGGCGGTCTAGCTTCGCCTTGAAAACAAACTACTATGGGATCGAGAGTAAGCGAGATTGGAGGCGTTACCAATCCCATCCTAACCGGAACGACGGAAAGAAAATTGGAAAAGAAACTTTTGGTTTTACATCTTTTTTTCTTATCCATCTTATTCTTGTTATTTTCGAGTTATCAAAAAGAAGGTAATATTGATGGAATATGTTATATATGGATAGGATATAAATGACTGATTGATGTTTTACTTTTTAGGGTTCCGTACCCAAAGGGTAAAACGGGACCCTATTACTAAGACTGACGCTGTCCGTCTGTCTGTCTGTTTATCTGTCTGTCTGACACGAGTCCGACTCGAACTTGGCCGGTGTTTAGACTTGACACGTTTACCATATTACATTTTAAACTTTCGAAAAGGTTTTTTTTTTTTAACGCGAATAAGTCCGCGTTTGACCACCAACTCGCCTGTTGGTAAGCGACGATGTGGTCGAAGATGAAGCACGCAGACTTAGAAGAGGTTAAGACTTAGGTTCTGCACTTATTAAGACCAAGAGTCGTTTCAGTCCGAACGCCATCTCTACCTTCAGGGTTTTTTTGACATCTACGATAAAAATATCATTAAGACCACTGAAATGTAGTTTCCGACGGCGGTGGTAGCACACCAATAATGACAATAATGAGATATTTTTGCAGAGATATATAAAAATACCGCTTTTTCTCGAGTGACTTTGATACAAAATTTATGTAGGTAAATATCGAAATAGGTAAGTTATGGTACATATATTAGGATATTCAGTTACGTACATTAATAAAATAGCATAACTTACACAAACTGTGATTTAGAACCGGTAGAATAAATCTATTATGTGAGAAACAATATATCTCTTTACAGCCACATAAAGCTTTCCAGTCCAGATAGGATGCACTCGGCAAAATATCAATTTCACTTTGGAAGATATCCAACATGGCTGATCGGTATTCTGTCAACTCAATTGTGGAAGAACCATTACGGAAGTTGCTGACTCTAATTTAGAGCTTCGTGTTCAAAGATTGTGTTCAAAGTTCCTGATGTGTGGTGTGTGCTGGAACGAGATTTTTAATTGCAAAAACTTAATCCTATATTTTCTGACCTCATCGGGTAGGACCATTTCGACAGTGGCATCGGCTTAATTTAGTTTTTAAATATTAAGCGTCAAACTGGTTTTGTCAATGCTTCGTTTGCCCGGAGAAGTGGTTGTAGACTCCGTTTTTGCAATGCTTCATATAGAAGTTCGGGGGAAGTATAATAGGAATCACCTCAACGCCTGGCTATCGTCAAAAATGGTTCCATATACATTATACATGAATTGGATCACCACTTCTCTCTCACCGCTACCTAGTTGCCTGCTATAAAAGAAAATACAGCCTTCACATGAAGTGAAATAAGATTCTATAACTCTGAATAAACATTTTCAAAGTTACATCAAAAGATCATCTACGGCACAGATAACAAATAAAATATCAGACTTGGCAGTTACTGCGTTATTTTGAAGCTCAAATTATTCGCGCTCGCTTCGCTCACATCTTTTTTTTTTGAGATGCAGCATGCCATAAGCCTGTCAATCTATTTATCCTATATTCATGAAGCAAAAAAAAAACTGAAAAAAAAACCTTTGCCAAAATGCCGCACCGTTTGCGCGATGCTAAATACTACAAGAAGCGAACAGAAAAATAACCCGTCCGTAAATGCTACATTTTATTGGTTGCCAAGAATTGTGCTTTTGTTTTTCTCTCAAAAAGGTCAGGGTTGGCAAGTAGGTTTTTCTCCAAATCTTTAGAAACTTGGCACCTAATATCTATCACCGCAACTTATTTCATTCAATTTTATGCACCATTAAAATACGTATTTGGGACAAAAATATCGATTAATGAGTCAAAGTCAACCCTCAAAATGTAGGGTAGTGCACCCCTATTTTGCTTCACTGACTCATATACGAAGGGAAAGCCGATGTTAGTGTTGTACATTTATATTTTTACCTTTGTTATGAAAGGCTAATGGATTCTAATCTTTATGATCTAAGAATAAGGTGGTTTATCGTGAGAGACTGCTTCTGTTTGCGAATGCACTTTGCCTTTATTATGAGCATAAGGCGGTCAAATATTTGCCCATTACTCTGATTAAGGCGACGCGATTTTATTAACACTTTTGTTTACCTACTTTAGAGATACTATCCGTCTTCATTAGTGTTACTTTCATATGCTGGAACTTTCAAGCTTATTCTGCTGTCATTCTGCCTTGTGTGAGCTATGCCACGTTAGGCGATTTGTTAGGACCAGCTGGTCTTAACTAAAGTTTAGCAATTTTCAGCTCGGTCAGACTTTGGACCGGGACCCCTCTTACTTATAACGCCGGGCATGATAAATCTGGATGATTGACAATTCTAACCGCAAGTACTATCTCTACGAATATCTGTCCTGAGATTTGATTGATTTGTGACATTGTAGGTCCCAGTTGTTTGTATTAGAAAGAGTGCGGTCACTAACAGTTGCCATAACATGGTAAAATTCTGAACGAAAACAGTTCTGTAATTTTTACTAGCTTTTTGAACGTATATAAGATTGTAGCTGATAGCCACGTACAGTAAAATATTAAAAGAAAATGTTTTCATTTGGATTTGTACAATGTTATTGCAATTGTCAGATGCGTTCTCCCTGCGCCAGGGTTTGTACGTTAGAGCACAGAATACATATACGATAAGTACAAGGTTAGAATCCTTGGGATAGGGTGAACGTCGTCTTTCACGCGGCGCATTTGAGTTGCGCGGGTTGAGAAGTATACACGTATTTACCAACGTGCGTCCTGCATTTGCACGCCCACCTTTTTTGTAAGTTGCGCAGTTTATTTGCACCGTATGCAAGACGCATAAAGCTAGCCTGCACGACAAGCAAACTGCTGTCATCATCATCAGCCCGAAGACGACCACTGCTGAACATAGGCCTCCTCTTTTGACCTCCACACTGAACGACAGCCTGCCGTTTGTGACATGCCATCGTGACTCTCACGATGTCGTCGGTCCATCTAGTGGGTGGCCTACCTACGCTGCGTCTTCCAGTTCGTTGCCTCCACTCAAGAACCTTTCTTCCCCATCGGTTATCGGTTCTTCAAGCAATGTGGCCTGCCCATAGCCACTTCAACTTGCAAGTTTTAATAGCTATGTCGGTAATTCTGGTTCTTTTGCAAATATCCATGTTCCGGATTCTTTTGCGCAACGAAACTCCGAGAATAGCTCTCTCTCTCTCTATTGCCCGTTGGGTGAGTTTTTCCAAAAGGCCAACAGTTAAAAGGACCACGTCTCAGTACCATATGTCTCACAAGCAACACACACTGGTTAAGTACACTGCTGTACTGTGATCTAAAGTACTAATGAAATAGACGGTGAAATTTTCTAGCCACATCAGAGGAAACCACACCCATTTCTGTAAGGCTCGTAGGAAATTTTAATTAAAACTACAGAGAACTACGTTGAAATAAAGGTATCAGCCCATTACACCAGCCCATACAATGAAAACTTAGCCGATACGAAAACAAGTGTAAATTGATTTTTTTAATAACCCGGAGCTGTGAATCTTCAAACGGTTGAACACACACACACATCATCAGCCAATTAACGTCCACTGTTGGACAAGGCCTCCTTCATAGATAGGGGTGTTGCCATAATCCCCACGCTTGGCAGGCGCTGGACGAGGAGGATGCTGCTGCCCATCCTCCGGTGGTTCTGGTCGCAGTTTTAGGACATACCCGGGTATGTCCGGTAACGGTTGAACAGATTTTCTTAAATCATAGCTAAAAACACTCTCGATCAAGTCACAAAGATTTTTTTGTATTTAAAAGTGTTTCTGCTAGAAAAAGTATACTCGTAGTAAATACTAGCTGATACCCGCTACTTCGTACGCGTAGAGCTCAGGCTTCGGCCTCGCTACTATGACCCGCTCCAGGAACACAAAATTTCATCAAAATCGGTTCAGCCGTTTACTCACCGTTTAAACCTTCCCTGGAATACGACAAACATTTCAAACCCAAAATCAGCTAAATCGGCCCAGCCGTTCTCGAGTTTTAGCGAGACTAACGAACAGCAATTGATTTTTATATAAGTATATAGATTTTTGATATATTGTTATGAATAGCAATAATATAAATTCTAGACATATTATGTAACATATATAGGCATTATTTTTTTATTTGTATTTTTTTTTGAGTTGAGATTAGATATAATACCTAGTGGGTGTTGTTTTTTTATTTATTTGTACAAAGTATTTTTCCCACGTGCCAATACGGATACGGTAATGTGGGCCGGTTCAGTGAGCTAAAACCTTAAAACCTAGGTGCTTGTACGAGTACGTATGTGAACATGCAGGCAATTTAATCTAGACAACACTTTGGTAGCAAAACTCCAGCTTTGATAGAGCAATGTAAGTGAAGTGTATTACATTTTCAAGAGCTTAATTTTTAGAGGGGGCTTTTTGAAGCTTTTACATGGTAATATGTATTATAAATGCAAAAGTGTGTTTGTAGAATTGTTTGTCCTTCACTTTCCAACAAATCAACAGTTCGATGCGATTTTTTTCATAAAAATAGTTGGTGGGATAGATAATAGGTAGATAGATATATTCATAAAATAGGATATATTGTAGATGCGATCTGCATGAAAAGTACCGTGTTATTATTATAAAACGAGCGGCAAACACGCATGCGGTTCGCCTGATGGTAAGCGGTGATCGCGGCCTATGGACAAGTGCAACACTAATAACCGTTGTTGGGGTTTTAACTGTATAAGAAAGGAAAACTTGTTGCACTACCTTTTAACCTATCAGCCTTTAAGTATGTGCCATCAGCCTGCAATAAATAATTATTGATTAATTAATTTAACATATCGTAATGACCTTTTTATTTGTAATATTTTAAATTTAATAAATTATTATTTTTGTACTAGGACTTACGTAATAATATTTTTAAAATATAACTTTTATAATAAGTTTATATACATTGTTGTAGAAAAGTGTACTGGGGTAGTTTGAATAGTAACTTTTTTTTAATGATATTTGGTGACGAGACGAGCGAAGTCGCTCGCCTGATGACTCTTCACGCTTGCCCATAACAGCTCAACGCCACTCAGAATTTTGAACTTCAACAGTTCAAAACCCTGGATGGCAATGCACTGCGTTCGTCACCCCGAGATATAAGATGTCAAATCTCTGTGTGCCCTGTAATTTCGCTGGAAACATTGCCCTTCAATCCGGAACACAGTAGTGTTTGCACACTACTGCTTGGCGGTTGCATAACTGGCAAAGGTGTGGTACTTTCCCAGGCGGACCACTGCAAAAGAGTCCTACCACTACCGAAAACATCTACTATGGAGTTATTAATAAAGTATTTTATTGTATTGTGAAATAAGTCACAGAGGTGGAACAAATACAATTCCTACACGCTTGGAAATACATAGGAGTGTCTCCACCTACATCCACAAAGCGGCGCCGACCTGGCGAGTGTCTTACAGTACAGTCACTTTAGAATTATTTATCTCGTAGCTATTGATCTAAGTGAGTAGGAGTTTGAAATATACACATTTTTTTCACTCGGAAACATTCTTACACGTATCTATACTAATATTATAAAGAGGAAAAATTTGTTTGTTTGCATTGAATAGGCTCTGAAAATACTGATCCGATTTGAAAAATTATTTCACTGTTGGGAAGCTACACTATCCCCGGGTGACATAGGCTATATTATAATTTGTAGCAAGACCGAAGGCCGAGCTTACACCCGTGCGAAGCTGGGCCGGACGACTAGTTTATGATATGTTTAATTATTTTACAGTATCTATTAAGTACCCATTCTATGGTAGGTGCAGTTACGAAGTACTATTTTTTATTCTTTATTATTCTGGGGTGTGCAAACGAACTCTTCAAACGGATTCATTATATCATTTTTTGTGCGCGAGATGAGAACGGACGTACCCGAATAATTCGCTGTTAGAAAGGTGGTTTTCTAGCATCAGCTTTTGGCTGGAATTGTTGGACATTTTTAGTATTTTTAAATAAATAAAATAAAAATCTCATAATGAGGTCATGTAATGGTTATTCAACCGCCAAGCAGTAGTGTATAAACACCACTGTGTTCCGGATTGAAGGGCAATGTTTCCAGCGAAATTACAGGGCACACAGAGTTTTGACATCTTATATCTCGGGGTGACGAGCGCAGTGCATTGCCATCCAGGGTTTTGAACTGTTGAAATTCAAAACTCTGAGTGGCATTGAGCTGTTATGGGCAAGCGTGAAGAGCCATCAGGCGAGCGACTTCGCTCGTCTCGTCACCCAGTATCATAAAAAAAAAGTTTTGCTTGGAGTATTTTTTTTTGGATTTACGCAGAATTTGTGATATGTCCTTGATTTCGTAAAACTTGACAAATAACAAACAAAACAAAATAGTATTCTTTTCAAGTTACTATTGGTATTTCAAACTTATCTTATTGGACGCTGCTTCCCTCTTAACAGAAATGAGCTTTCCGCTATAGTAACCCAAGGTAGAAATTGCATGCACAAGTCGAGCTTTCCTAGCTAATCTAATACTTGTGTACTATTTGATACAGACTCACAAATACCGACAGAAGTAAGAAGATAATAACAAAACAAGGCATTACAGTTCCATCGCTGTACATAGAACCCCATGCTACTGACCTGTGTTGTTATGCGAGGTAAGTTCAACGAAGGACTTGGCAATCACGCCATAGGAGCGGCCGAGGGTTATTAACATGGCTCAACTCATAATAAATGTGAACTGTAAACAAGCCAAGTTTAGCCTAGACAGTTTAGTTTAGTTTAGACAGGTACTCGGTTACGTCTGACGGATGGCTGGTTTCAGTTTCACATGCACTTATACAAGTAGGTGGTCTGACGTTTAGAGCTGACGACTAACACTTATACAATACTAGGTGAATAAGGTGTTACGCAATTTTCCAGTTTTCCGCATTTTCTGGGGGGAAAAGTAACCTAAATCTGGGAAAAGTCCGTCCTTATGATGTACACAATCATCCTGCATTTGGTATTTGTTTTTTAAGATCGGCTTAGCCGTTTAGTCGGAAAAAGCTAACAAACAGCAGACAGAGAGATAGAGTTTTTTCGCTTTTATACTATTAGTTATGGAAGTGATTGGTACCAAACATTGATAGTCATACGCACTTAATTATTTGGTATCGGGTCGCATCGGAGTTTCTTTGCGCGATAAAATCCGGAACGTAGATAGTTGCCAAAGAACCAGAGTCACCGACATTGCTATTAAAATTTGCAACTTGAAATGGCAATGGGCAGGCCACATCGCTCGAAGAACCGATAACCGATAGGTAAGAAAGGTTCTTAAGTGGAGACCACAGATCGGAAGACGCAGCGTGGGTAGTAGGCCTCCCACTAGATGGACCGACGACTTTGTGAGAGTCGCGGGCATCCAATGGATGCAGATGGCAGGATGTCGTTCAGTGTGGAGGTTAAAGGGGGAGGCATATGTCCAGCAGTGGACGTCTTCTGGGCGATGATGCTGATGTATATATTACGAAATTACGAGAATTACGTATTACAATTAAAAATGTTACCAAAGAATCCAAGTTCGCCGTAAATGCTGCGACCCGGTATTTTATTTTGGTGGCCCGGTACCGGGTCGCGACCCACCAAATGGGAAACGCTGGTTTATATTATCGAAGGGGACTGACACATCAAACACCGAGACGCTGCGACATGAGCGTCGTAGTAAGCGGCGTTGCATTGTGACACTGCATCGCTTGTGTAGCACTCAGTGCGTCGGTGTCGTTGCGTTGCGACTTCGCAACGCAACGACAACGCCTGTGTGTCCTACTAGCAAAAAGCGTGGTACGTTCAAGCATCACTCATACAAAAGCTTTTGAAACAGAACATTCACGCGGTACAGTCCATCCATTTCGACCAAACAAGGGTCCTAGAACCAAAAACAAAGACTAGTTTGGAACCGCGCCAATTTCATAGGTGTGAGAGTTACAGCTGGCAAGTCTACGCGAGCGAACAATATTGAACATAACAAACACTAGAACACACTGGATGATAGAGCAAGTTATGTCTATGGTTCAAGTAGATGGTTCAGAGAGAGAAAACGTTAATTTAAGATCACTACTATCTCTTTTGTACCTACATTTTCAAGATAACAAATAACTTTTTTTTTATGGTACTGTGTGACGAGACGAGCGAAGACGCTCGCCTGATAGCTCTTCACGCTTGCCCATAACAGCTCAACGCCACTCAGAATTTTGAACTTCAACAGTTCAAAACCCTGGATGACAATGCACTGCGCTCGTCACCCCGAGATATAAGATGTCAAATCTCTGTGTGCCCTGTGATTTCGCTGGAAACATTGCCCTTCAATCCGGAACACAGTAGTGTTTGCACACTACTGCTTGGCGGTGGAATAACTGGCAAAGAAGTGGTACTTCCCCAGGCGGACCCCTGCAAAAGAGTCCTACCACTACAACTTATTAGAAGTTAAATAATTATCAATATAAAAAACTGACTTCGTAAAATGTCAGAACTGGACCAAATTGAAATGGGACCACACGGGAAGCACCAGCTTTCACATAAAAAAAGAATCACCCAGTCATAAGTTCTAAGGTAACAAACATTTTTTTTTAAAGTCGAATTGAGAACCTCCTCCTTTTTGGAAGTCGGTTAAAAAACCGATTGAGCTTACCTCTTAATTAACATTCCAAATGTTTTAAATACATTTTCAAGTTGATACTTTATATTTTAATGCAGGTGCTCGAAAAATACTCTCTTTTAGGGTTCCGTACTCAAAGGGTGTAAACGGGACCCTATTACTAAGCCTACGCTGTCTGTCTGTCCGTCCTACCTCTTAAAGGCTGTGTATCTTTCGAACTGTAATAGATAGCTAGTTGAAATTTTCACATAATGTGTAATTTTACGGCAGATTAACTAAGAAATAATAATAAAAAATTGACGTAAAGAAAAAAATTACAATGTAAATCTAACTACCAAAATTTACAAACGCTACCTACCAGTGGGATTTATTTACAAATTTATGATTCACGTTGTATGGCAATGCTTGTCTTTTGAACCAAGCAGAGGCCAGCATTTTGGTCACGTGTTGTGTCGACTAGACGTGATGACAAATCTTTAAACATTTGTCTCTACGACCCCAAGGTTTCGACCTCAAAAGGCTCAAATTTGTACCCACTGTCCCTGCACCAAATGATCTGCGAATTCAGCTGCCGGGCCGGCTCGGAGTCACAGAATTGCCTCTCTGTCTTTCGCGTAACTCTTGTCGCGTTATCTCTGTCTATCGCGCGGCAGCGGGCACGGCAAGTTCGACAAGACGACTACTTGTAGCTTCATACCTAAAGTGTGGAGTGCGCCAGGCCTGACGGAGTAAATTATACTCAGTGTTTTGAATCAGTGAACATATCCGTGTTTTTCTGACAGTTAAAATGATCATATTCACTGAATTCGTACACGTTCGCTCGTGTGTACCCGGCTTAGAAAAGTGTGAACGTGCAGTAATGGCTGTGAAACGGCGGGAGACATGCCTCGTTATGTTTTATTTTGGAGAACAGCTCGTTTTGAAGCTCTGCTGGTAAATGTCTTTACAGGCGTAAATGTCAGGACAACTTAAAGCGGTACATACTACTGAGTAAGAAGAAAACGAAGTAAATACTAAATACGAGCGATTTCGCCCGTGGGGGCAATTCAAGATACACAGAGATAGAAAAAAAAACGGGATAAAAAGTATCCTATGTGACTGTCCGGCCATTAAACTGTACCTATACGTTGTTGCTCTGTTACTGCGTTAAAAAAAAGCTATTAATGCTCGGTTCAAGTATGTTTTTCCTCTGACAGCATGTAATATTGTAAAAAATTAAACAAGCAAATTATAAACCACCAAACAAACACTTTCACGTTATAATATGTATAGTTAAGTATGATTTTTAACCCCTGATGCAAATAGAGGGGTGTTATAAGTTTAACGTGTATATCCATGTATCTGTCTATGGGGCCGTTCAAGTATTACGTAAGCAGATTTATTACAATTATTTACCCCCCCCCCCCTACCCCTTGTCAGCAAAAGTAAGCAAAGCTTACTCCTCCCTCCTATGCTTACGTAAACATTAGTATATGCATTTTTCTTTTATTGTAAGTATTCTGGTTGCTTTTTATTGATTCATGAGCTGGAGTGCCATATGGTAAAAAGTAAATAATTACTGCTGACGTAATCACCATCTAGACCCCCCCCCCCCCACCCCCCATGTCATCAAAAATAAGCAAAGCATAGACCCCCCGCCCCCCTATAGTGCTTACGTTATACTTGAACGGTCCCTATGGCATCGAGCTCTTAAATGACTGATCCATTTTCAATTTATACTTGTTGCATAACGAAGTATGAGTAAAGAGTAAATTCGGCTGCTGTTTTTGAAGTCTCAAAGATATCCCAAAGATATAGAAATGCCCGAAAATGATCACCCAGATCAGTGTATTAATATGAACAGGGCAATAAAGGAAACCGCATGACAGACACATGAAAACCTTGATTCAAATACAGACCAACCAAATTATTTGTATAGTTGGCCAAATAATTAGACTATTTTCCACAATAGTCTTTTTTATTTAGTAATAGGCTTGCGTTTGACCGCCAACTCATTTGATGTTAAGCGATGATGCGGTTTACGATGGATCACGCTTGTCTAGAAGAAACTGATTCACTCGCGATTTGAAGACACCCAGATTGTAACTATCGGGAGTATCAGGGAACACCCATTCAGGTAGCGCATTCATTTAAAAGTGGAATCAAAGCACTTCGTACGGGTTATCAGAATATCAAACATAAAGCGGTGATTTTTTGTGTCCACTCTGGCAGTCCGATAGAAAAATGGGCTGGAGGGAATTAGATTAGATGCAGATCCGATGCACACTCTCCGAAAAAAACGGTAGACTAGGAACTCTCACTTTTGTTCAAAATATAATTAATAGTTGCTTTTCGACGTCTCTGTCTTAACTGTACAAATAAGTTGGTAGTGTAAACATATTTCCAAAGACACGGCGCCATAAAGCATGCTCTTACACTATGTCTCGCTGTAAACTCGGTGCTGTATTTGGACCGTCGCCAGACCGTGCCCCCGGCGCCTGCGGTGATCTCCTTTTTGCTTTAGTAGTTAGGGATAGTGTACAAAAGGATTAGGATAATGGTAATTCTCGGTACGGTTAAGTTATTAGCTAGTCCGATAGAAGTTACTGTGGTCCAGGGAGAGTCGAGATAAGCGCAGAATTATCTTACACTAGTTGTACGCTCCGAGTCGCGTCGTGACATTAATTAGTATATACATTCACAATCCCATTACAGATTTTGCTCATATTTGTATAATTAGTTATTTAAAGATTTATTGGGGAGACTGAAAGATTCTCTACGTAAGCATAATGCCGGCCCGTATTTTTGTCAGAAAGCGCAATCGAGTGAGACCACGCGGCCAAAATTTTGCGCGTGTTGCCTGAAATTAGTGATCGTTTGAACTATCGGCCTTCATTGCTTATAAATAGTGTGAATGTGTTTAGTTTACAAGTAGGTGTTGAATGTTGTTGTTTGAATAAACTTACTTTTATAAAATGATATTAGCATGAACTATTTGCTTACAACTTCATTACGATCAGATGAACGCTATGCAATTTATCGTCGAAAATACGTGCAGTGTGGTCATAGCTCTATCTACAGCCATGCTCGTTTAGCCGACTGTTTGTGCGTTACCTTGTATTGTCCGTGTGTAGTGATACAGTTCGCATAACAAGCCGATTGCTTTATTTTAGTTCATTAAACTTAACAGTATTATATTGCAGGAATGGCGACCAGAAGCTACCATTTTCGTCAGAAATATCTATTTAGAAGGTTTGCTATATTTTGTAGATGCAAAATGAGATATTAATAGGTAACGAGAAAGGCAATTAAAACAAATTTAGTATATTTAAATTGATAATTATTTTGAACAAAATTTAAATTACTTACCCATATCTTAAAACTTAAGACACTGGCATCAGCTGTATCAAAATCAAAATCCATCACATTTTGCTACACTATTCACATAGATCTAGTATACTGAACAGTGTTATATTCACGCAAAATATATTTTCTAAACTATTTTGAAATTTCAGGGATGTTCACTTTTAAATACGAACATAATATATCGAATGTTGAGTTTAAATGTTTTCGAATTTATAGAACGAAGATCTTTTGTTCAACAAAAAAATCCCCATCGTACGACTCGTACATAACCCGTAAGTTCAAATTCAATTGATATATATTAAACTTTTCGTTCTCACTCAAATTCACATAATAATATATATACACTTTTCATCGTACTATTTCAAATCGACCAATCATGTCTATTAGTAAGGGACAAATGACCCATCGCGTAGATTTCCCATTGTGTTTACTAGGCAAATCCTAAACAATATATGATAACAATCAACAATTGTAATCATCAAAGAAACTATAGACACTAAATAAGGTAATGAACATTGAAATTGGTTACAGGGTTACGAGGAATGGTGGCATTAAGCCGAAAGGAGGTCCTTGTGCATAATTATGAACAGCTTTGCTGGTGGCTGAGTGGTAGCATGTTATATCTATACATATAATAAAAACGTAGAGATAAAAAAAACTGTAATTGATTTAACAAAAAAACACGGCGTCTTAGAATAAGCAGCTGAACACGTTAGACAGTTTTTAGAATTTTTGTCTGTGTGTTTTTTGTCCACGCACATCTAAATCACTAGACGGAATTAAATGTGCTTTTCACGAATATGCTTAGCTATGACCAGATTGAAGTAAAGGCTATGTTATTTTGCGCAAGGGCCGGATTAAGGGAGGAAAAAGGGTAAAAAGTTTGTATGAAAATCTACGCGTACTAAGTCGCGGGCAAAAGCACTAGTTTTTAATATAACTGCAACCGGTTCGATCCTCGGCCCTGCACCAATGACTTATTTAGTACGTACATAAATGATGTACACTTTCGATGCGATCGCTCATAAATGTTGAAAGAAAACATTGTGAGGAAACCTGTATGTCCAAGAACCCCAAAATTTCAAAGACATGAACATTTAGACATTTAGAAACATGCATTAGGCCAGCATGGTGGATTAAGACGCATCCTCTGTTTCTGTGAGAGAAAGTCTATGTCCCAGCAGTGGGAACATGAAAGGCTGAATTGATGATACATTTGATTGAATGTAAATGTAATTTTTCTATGGAGGATCAAGAACGATGATCTACAAGATATATTTTCACTCTAGCCTTGAAGACGCCTAGAATGTAGTTCTCAGGAAACAAGAAGGATGGTAGACAGTTCCATTCATATAATAAAATGCATTACTTATTATAAATGTTGAACCAAATCGATGCGTACGGGTTTTGGAATTTCCACCAGGAACGGTGTACCGTCTCTACCATTTCGCCTTAACGAAAGGGGAATTCTTAAGTTTTTGGTGAAGATGAAAGATTTATGATATTTTCATTATTGACAGTACTTAAATACAGTTCCCCGGACCCAGGTATGTCCTAAAACTGCGACCAGAACCACCGGAGGATGGGCAGCAGCATCCTAATAGTACACGATGAACGTACTGCGATCCCCAAGCCGCCTGACAAGCGTGGGGATTATGGCAACACCCCTCTCTATGAAGGAGGCTTTGTCCAACAGTGGACGTTAATTGGCCGATGATGTGATGTGAAATACAGTTTTAAAGCAGTCGATAATCTACCGCAAGGCAACATTTTATTCCTTTTTAATACTCGTTATCTAAGATAGCAAGACCCACAATTTCCACGGGGATCAGAATAAAATAAAATATTCAGATTAGGTCAGTAAATGAAAGCCAAAATAGAAATAGCCGAATGTTCGGTAGATATAGGAGAATAATTTAGTGATCGGAACAGAGCCAATTTCTCCTTTAGCATCATTATATTTATTTTAATTCTGGGGTCTAGCCCGGACATTTGGCAGGCATTGGAGGGGTTGAAGCCAACATAAACAGACCCTGTTCATTATGGAATGTGTGTGAAACGCATAGGATAAAAAAAAACTGGGTTATTGTGGTGAGTCCTTGTATTGTGGTGATTTTATTGAGCTGGTCTATGTGAGGTAAGGGCGGGGCCAATTATAATCATTATTACTGTGCATTTTTTTACTTGAGGACTGAAAAAGGTGAATATTATATATTTTTAAATACATGTTTTGACCACCAGCTCCTCTGTTGCCAACAGACTGTTGGTAAGTGACGATGTGGCCAAAAATGAAGCACGCAGACTTAGAAGATATTTATATCCACAAGTATATTATCTGTATGGAAGATATATTGTTTGTGAGGTTTTCCTAAATTATATATTATTAGTCAAAAGAAAACAAGAAAAGTACTACAATGTATTAAATCTCTCACAGAAACGCTATTGGCTGGTAGAAACTTTTCAAAGATGACTTTAGCATAGCTCAAACTGGCTTCAATTATTATTGGTGTCCGTTCGTGAGTCTTCGCCGATTATGAACAGATTTAATTGTATTTTTTATTTTTTATTTAATCGGCTATTTTTTTAGGGTGGTCCCATTTAAATTAGAAGAAAATATTCCACTTGTTAAGGAGGAAAATTTGTAGTTAATACCGTTGATTGAATTTCACCCTCTTCCCGTGAAGTATTTTTTATGACTTTCATTACGTTATTTATAAACTTTTTTATTTGTAGTTAGAAAATTCTAAATAGACAAATGTAATATAACAAATTTCCTTTCTTTTTTTTCTTCTTTTTTCTTCGTCAGGGAGATATTTATTTTGGAAGACTGACCAGTTTAAGGCCAATGAGATACAAAACAAATTTCCCTAAGCAAAAGCACAAGCCACACTTGCTCCATTCTAACAGTTGCCAACCCCTTATGAAGGTGATTAAACGCCTGTACTTTCACACGCACGGAACAGCAATTTGCTAATACAAAGAGACATTACTCCCATTAATTTAATATCAAGTTATAAATTCATCATGTAATGACTGACGGACGGACTACCGTCGAATATAAAGCAGTGAGCACACGGCAAAGGAAACGTGACGGAGGCGTTTCCTGTGACAGTTTAGAACGTGATTTCCTGAGATAGAGCTCTTTGAATGTTGCGTAACATACGCACGTGTGGAGATGGATTTAGTTCTGTCAATTAGGTTAGAAACGAGTTCGGTTTGATTTTTCTTTCCTAAGATTTTGGTAATTAGAGCTCTATTTAGAGTGTTTTTAAAGACAATTGAAGATGGCTAGATGTCAAATATTTAAAATGGATTCATTGCCTCTACAGATAATAAATGGAGAAATTTGTATGACCCCAATAGCAATTTGAGTCCAAGATCAAAAATAAATCGTGCAGAATAATCATTAATAACCACTTGTTAGTGGAATCTAGGCTACAGAGTCAGTCGCGCCGGCGTGAAGTTGCTAGCCTGTCGAAATTTTATAGAATACAATACGGTAAGTGTGCACAAGAACTGCACGATCTAATACCTCCATCGCCATTCTTCCATAACAAATAAAATAAATAAATAAATATCTGAGACATTATTGCACACGTGGTCATCTGACTCCAAACTAAGCAAAGCTTGTAATATGACTGCCAGAGACTGATATACGTACTTTTTTTAAAAATACATACTTAAATAGATATTAACACCCAGACATAGAACAAACACAAATGTTCATCACACAAATGTTTGTCGAACCCATGCCCCCAAGCGCAGAAGGCAGTTACACTACCAACTGAGCTAACGGGGCTGTGGTAACCGTACCAAGACCAAGGCTGGTGCAAGACCTCGTGGCCTGCCAAAACAACGAAGGCTTGACGTCGTGAGAGATGACATAAGAGCCAAGCGTGTCCAATGACGATAGAGTAAAGTAGAGGATGCATAGGAAGAAAGTGGATCAAACCTAGGTATAGAAGAAAAATTTCTTTGATAATATTAATATAGCCCACCAAGTGCGAGTCGGGCTCGCGTACTGAGGGTTTCGTACCACCACAAAATACAATAATTATCAATAAGAAAAACCGACCTCAAATTTAGTAAAATGTGTCATTTGGATTTGGTGAAAGAATGATATGGTCATCCAAGTAACGGAATTACCAGATATAAATTAGTAATGAAAATAAAAATGTGTCACCAACTCACACTTGGCCATTATTTATTATTTGTTGTTATCTGAGGTTATACTATAGAGAGTGTACTAAAATCATGCCAAATTTGATGCTTGTACGTACGTATTATTGTTTTTACATTAGAACAATTACAAAAATAAGTACGTAAAAAAATACGTCTGTAGCATTGGGACCCCCCTTTTGTTTTTACTTTTTAACTATTTCTTAGTTAATCAGTCTTAACATTACATATTCTCTGAAAATGTTAACTGGCTATCTATTACGGTTCCAAAGATACAGGCGTTTAAAGGTAGAACGGACGGACGGACAGACAGACAGCGTAGGCTCAGTAATATTCCCAATTTTTTCCCCTATTTGGTCCCGGACGCTAAAAACGGATTTAGTCATAGATTTAGGATAAAAAAATTTAGGTCTATGGATTTACTTCAATTCGACATCTGCAGACGTTCTGCTATGCAAGCATTGCAGAATTTGCAGATGGCGATGCATATGCTAAAGACTTTTGGAACGCGACATACTTACAAAAAAGCCCAGAGGCGGCAGTTTAATATGAAACCTATTTTCTAGATGCAATAATAAAGAATGTATTACCCCAGGCAGATGCGGCCGCTGTCCTTACTACGGAAATCTATGTAAATTCGCAATGCGTCATTCCAGGCACAATCTCATGAATTATGGACCATCTTTATAGGGTTATTAATAAAATATGAGGTACCCGTTCGGAGCATGCACACTTTGGGTTTAATATTTTATGGCAAGGCGTGTCTATTGTCTGTTTATGCTGCGATATTTGACGCGGTGTAATGTCTACTCGTAAGATTTACTATGGAATAAATCTAGGAGCTTTATCAAGCTTTGACAGCCCCGTTAGCTTTGTTGGTAGTGAACCTGCCTTCTGCGCTTGAAGGCGTGGTTTCGATTCCCACCTAGGACAAACATTAGTGTAATGAACATTTGTGTTTGTTCTGTCTGGGTGTTAATATCTAAGTATGTATTTAAAAATATATATGTATGTATATCAGTCTCTGGCAGCCATATTTCAAGCTTTGCTTAGTTCGGGGTCAGATGACCATGTGTACAATAATGTCCCAGATATTTATTTATTTATTTTTCTCTTGAGTTTTCATCCGCCAAAACCTAAAACTAAAGAATTGCGATATAAAAGAACAGCATTTGATTTAAAAGAAGAGGGAAAAGGTGACACCCGTTACTGTAGCTTTCCTTTATTTAATTTTCCTGTAACAGACACCTCTCTGCCGCCTTTAAAACTGATATACCTAAGTTTAGTACAATATCGTCTTTATTGCCATAAAGGGAATGGTCGTTTTACAGTAGTACGTTATGTTGTAACGACGGAAGGTCCGGGTACAGCGTGTCCGGTGTCATGTTTTATATGCCGCCGATTTATGTGACTACCCTATTTTCCTTTATTTCATGTATGAATGTTGACTTCCATCTAAAGTTAGGTCATGAAATAACAATTCACATGCAGAATGAATACACATGTGTTTAGGTTCGTTCCTATTTCAATGAACAGATTTGGATGAAATTAAGTGTCTATGTAGGTATCCTGTTTGATCTCATAGTTAGTACTAATGGCACGTTTCCTAATTTATTGTCATACATTTTTATCTCCTAATTTGGTTGCTCATTTATTTTAACGTCATAATATTAACTTCAGATAAGATGTTATTGCCTACTTTTTTTGTGTGTCGGTGACATTTTTAGGGGTTACATTTAAACTAGAGAAGCCACAGAAGAAACTAGAATCGTTACCGGATTAAAATTCAATATTAAGTAAAAAAAAAAAACAGACTTGCTTTTAACTGCCATCTCGCCTGATGTTAAGCGATGATGCGGTCTAGGACGAAACAAACATGCTTGCCTAGAAGAAATCTATTCACTTGTGACTTTAAGTCACAAGTGACACACGTTTTATAACTACCGGGAAACACCCGTTCACTCGTTGAATTTACTCAAATCAAACTAATCTAAGCGAGTCGAACTTATCCTTTCGTTAGTACGAGTATGTAAGTACAACTTACTTAAGAGTAAGCACAAGTTACTGCTTATGCACTAAGAGAATTAGTTTGTCCAACTCTGAGCTTAGTGCCCGAGGCGAGTACAACGGCGTTAGTGTCGGATAAACTCTGAGATCGCTGGGTTGTACGAATATATGGGGATTACTGTGTAAACACTACCAATGTACTGAGGAGGATGTTCGTATTTTACGCAATTTTGTGACAAAAAGAGCACGCCGTTTGATCGACACGAGCGCAGTGCTTGCTGCGCAGGATTTAGTTTACATTTCTGAGTGACATCAAACTGGATTGCTACGCAACGCAGGCTAAAAAAGTTCGAATTTATATTTTTATGTCATAGAGAGAAAAACTGTTCTTCTGATGAATCTCTAGTGTAATTCTGCTTCTACTTCGCTTCAAGTACAATAAGGTATTTGGGATACATTTTACTCGAAATTCCTTATTCTACATAAAGCGACGTAGAAGCGGAATTACGCCAGAGATTCGTCGGAAAAGTTTTGAAGATGGACTCATATCAGGGCGACGAGCGCAAAACAATTGATGCTCATGATGATTTATATCTTTATTATCTTTTGGATGCGCAGGATTTTAAACTTGTAAAGTACAAAGCTCTGAATAGCTAGTATTCTGTTTCTATAGCATAAATATATTTAACAAATAATATCCCAGGGTGACGAGGGCAGTACATTTATGCGCGGAATAAACTGTTAAATTCAAAGTTTTGGGTAGCTCCTATTTTGTTTCTATGGCATAGTAAATTACCCATCTAATAATACGGGTTGGTGTTCAGAGCAATACTTTACTACGCCGGATTTTAAATAGTTAAAGTTCCAATTTGGTGGCACAGTGTTTTATGTCCTATAATTTCACTGGAAACATTGTCCTTCACTCTGGAACACTAAAAGTAATCTTTGCCCACTGATGCTTGACATTTGTTTAACTAGAAAAAGTGGTATCTTCCTAGGCGGACTCTGTAAGACTTTTACCACTACATAACAGTTAGTGTAATAGAGAATAATTAGTAGAGTTATTTTTCCGTCACAAAGTTGCAAATAAAAGAAGCAAAATAACATCAATAAAGAGTTCGGGATAAATTTTACTCAAAATTCCTAATTGTACATGAAGCGACGTAGAAGCGGAATTACCCTAGAGATTCAACAGAAAAACAGTTTTGAAGATGGACTTATCCCAAAATCTTTGACATATATCTCAAATTCTTTATTGTTTAAATTCCAGCTCGATCATTATACGTATGAGCTCATTATCTCGCACATACTCGTAATTATGTGTCAAGTGTATGTGGCAATATAAATCGTAATCTGATATGATACTAACATAGAACGCGTTGATTTATTACATTCAGGAGATAAACAGGTCTCTAGAGACGAAGTGGTATTTAAATAGATAGGTATACTTAGAAATTTGTGTATATTTAGGTAAGTAGTGGTGCATGTAACTGCGCCGAAATATCGGGAGCTCCTTCCACAACCTTACCACGGTAAATATCCCGTAAATAATCATTTAACTTTAGTGAACAACCGTGATAGTTTAAAACAGTGAATATATATATGTTTTTGGGTTTCCGTACCCAAATGGGACCCTATTACTAAGCCTACGCTGTCTGACCTGTCTATCTGTCCGTAGTACCTGTTAACGGCTGTATCATACGAACCGAAATAGATTATCCAGTTCTTACATTATTAAAAAAATTAAACTGAAATCAAGTCTGTTTTAATTTTGGGATTCTTTTTTATTTACAGTAATTCAACACTAATTGTGACAGAAAAAAAAAATATTCAAAATTTGTACGGAATTTGACATGTACGTATTGAACATATTCACCCCTTCGACCAAAATAAAATGAATGGACGGGCCCTAACCATTGAACTTGATCAGTAAAAACGAGTCAAAATCGTCGGACATATACTTCAACACCTAATTATAAAAATGTACAGTATATTTGTTACAAAAAATAGATATCGGTTTTATTTGTGTATTTACACTTCGGTAAAGCATACGAATTCATAATTTTGTCAGATGTTTCGTTATCGCGTATCAATAGACTCGTGTTTCACTTCCTACTGCTAGAGACCGACTGAAACGAAATGAGAGCTGGCGCTCATTTTGTAATCTTCAAAAATGCGCTTCTACTGGGCCCGTCCATTCATTTTATTTTGGTCGAAGATTCACCCACTGTTTGTCCACAAAACTGGCAGGTGAACCTGCGTGGCACAGTTAGTTATTTCATTCTAATAATATTACCTCTTAACTTCTAGGCTGCTTACAAAATACCTACTTTTGTTAGGCTCTTGGGACTCGACGAAGTCTTACTTCAGACTCTAATTAAGACCAAAGCACTAAATAAAACTAACTTTTGCTAGAGAAATGTCTGAGAACCTATACGACGCACGTCATCATCTAATCTATATCTTTCCGTGTGTGCGAAATGTCCCAGATATTTATTAACTTTAACAGCCTATCATGTGTCCACTCCTGGAAAACAAGTCTTCTCTCTGAGAGAGAGAGAATGCATGGGCTCTTATCCACCATGCCGGCCCAGTGCATGTCATATGTCTTTGAACGTTTGAAGTTCTTGGACATACCGGTTTTCTCACGATATTTTCCTTCGCCGTTGTTGAGCGATGGCAGTGTACATAATTTATTTAGGTAGTAAATAAGTCTGCGGGCCTAACAGGGTGCCGTCAGATTGTAAAGCACACAAGCTACCACCCGGCCACCATCGCTCGACCTACGTTAGCGCTAAGTTGTAAATGGCATACGCGGTAACCCATCCAAAAGTTGATTGGATCATCCGTTCATCATCCCTTGATATAGCTGATCCGTTCAAGCTCGTACGCATAAGGTCTCAATTATATCTCTTAATATATATAATTCTTCTGTACGTGTGTTTGTCACCTAACTCCTCCTAAACGGGTGGACTGATTTGGATGAATTTTTGTATGTATATTTCAATGGGATCCTGGATGGTTTGAAAACACAATTGGTCCCGGTCGGGCAGGACGATGTCTACCGGATCCGGTAGTATATTATACATTCGTAGGACAATATCTACTAAAAATACTTGATAATTAAATTACTTCAACGTAACAGGGGGAGCACGGATCTCTGAAGCACAAGCTGCAGCTTAGTTTAGGGATCCGAAGCTCATAATTGTTTGTGACATACTTGATATTTTATAATCCAATTTGTTATTCCAATGTTTTTGTAACTCTTTCGCCAAATAAATGATTTATGATTATGATATGATGATTTTAAGAAACGTTTTGCTCTTTGAGCGTTCGTATTGTTAATTAAAAGTTTCGATTGAAGAAACTTTAATATTGAGACTTTTTGCTTATTAATCATATTACCAATCAGAGTACATAATGTTGTAATCAGATGATTTTGATCAAAACCCCTGGCAATCTTTAAGAATATTAAGTAATGCCATCCATATATATATATCTATGTACTTTGAATTCATTGTGTAATGCTAAATTGTTGACCAAGCCTCTATTTAAATAACTCTAGCACCCTAAAATCCAAATAACTATAATTACTTCATGGATTCGTATCAGTTAGTAAATACTAATTACAATGTACACCCTCTATAAAGCTTCCACCGGATCCTAGCACATATCCGGAGATTTATCTCCGGATCCGTGATTCCGTCCGTCTCGACAGGGTTATTGTACCATGACTCACGCAAGTATTGCTTGAGCTTATAGTGTTGCGAGGAGTTATAGCACTTATAGCTTGCTAGTTAAGCTGTAGAGCCGTTTGCAGTTAGTCTTGGGTTTCATGAAGCTTTGTTGATTGCTGTAATCCGTAAATTAGTATGTAAGTGGTAGTAGTACGAGTATTAACTAGACATTGTCTAGACACGTGAGAGTGTCAGGCCAAAGCGACCGCACCCGCACAAGAACCACTTACTTTGACTCTCGGCCTTAAATTAAAAAAAAAGTTATGCTATTGACCTAAAGTATTTTGTCAAGTAACGTCCCGGATATAGGTATTACCCAGAATTCCAAATTTTATATCTGTAACTTTAATGGTTTTCGAAATATTGACGTCTGAAAACTCCCACATATCTCGTTCACAAAAACAACAATCATGTGACTCTACCAAATGAACCTAAACTCGAGGGGGTTCAGCCATTGAAGAGTTTAACCAGTACTGGTTCTATAATCAAATCAGTTACATGGTATCAAAATTATTGCATTTTTCCGGATTATATATTTGCAAGGTTTCAAATCAATACGACAATTAGAAGCAGGTTTCATTCGACTTCCAAGATTTGTGTACATTGTTCGTTAGTTTAGCTGCAAAAACTTGTAACTAGGCGAGTCGGCGGTCAAATGCAAGCCTATTCCTTAAAAAAACCAATGCAGTTGCAATAATACAGCAAAAGTGCAGCTAATAAAAGGGTAAGTAATGTCATAACGATCAAGGCAGTCATTATATCCTTACGGCGCAAACTTTAATAAATATGTTTTAAATGTTTATTGGGACATAACGAGCATTATTTTACCTACATAAAATAGTGCGCAATAAGTCATGATAGACATTAAAACATTTATTGTGTTAAAATCGCGGAAGCGTACGTAAAAGTTAACATCAGTAAAGTCCGCACGCAACGTTTTTAAAAGTCCTTTGATACGAAGAACTGCCAATAATTGGAATGCACTGCCAGGTTCTATTTAACAGTGAATACCAAGTTCACTGTTAAATAGAACCTGGGTATTTTCAAGACAACAGTGAATAACACCTATTAATGGTGTAAGTGTGATCCATCTTCACACTTACACCATTAATATTTCACGTTCCATCAAACTAATTGTGATCAAATGCCCTTGATACGAAGAACCACCAAGGATTGGAAAGCACTCCCTGCCTGGTTTATATTAACAGTGAACACCAAAGTTCACTGTTAAATAGAAACTAGGTATTTTCAGGACAAGAGTGAATAACACCTTATAGGGTAAGCGTGCTCCATTTTAGACCATTTCGTGACTTTCCATCTAATAAATTGTGATCAAATGACGTTGTCATCATAAATAGAACCCGCAGATTTGAAGAGTGCGTTAATTTTCATAGAGTTGGTAAAGTTTTGGTATGAGTAAATGCGTAAATTCGAGACTATTAGGTACGTATTTTTGTATTTAACCGACTTCAAAAAAAAGAGAACGGTTCTATGTTCCACTGTATATATATTATTTTTTATGTACGTACACCTATTTCTCCGCCAACTGTAGACAAATAAAAAAAAATAATACATTTTGGTCTCATTGTCACCAAGTCAGGATGTGATGATGGGATTCCTGGGAAATCAAGGGCAACCCTCAAACTTTATAGACACTTATTACGTTTTTGATATATTTTTGAAGTAGGTTTTTTGTGATCCATTTATGTAGTGAAATCTTTCAAGAATTTTCCAAAAATTCTTAGTTGCTAAGATTAAACAAACATACCTTATCAATAAAGTTTACCTAATTAATGGATATTCTTCGCAGCAAATAAATATACTTTTTTCGATTAAGTATAAACACGGATGTAAAAGCTCGAAAGATTGAGAATAAAACATAGCTTTTAGATTGTAAGCAAAATATTAGAGAGTCAATCAAACCATTTAATCATCAATCAATCATCAATCAATCAAAAAGAGTTTCATATTTTATTATGTTTAATGTCAACGCTATAAAAATTCTAATCCATAGACACCATGAAAAAGAAAAGACGAATCTAATCTACGGAAGAATCTGTCACTGGAAAACCTTTTCAAAGATGGCGAAGTGGCGGGAAATTCATCACGCATGCGCACAGAGAACAGCTGAGGCGTCCATATTGGATGTAGACATCATGTGCTTTGTACTATGACTACAACGATTCCATTAATGAAAGCATGACCTTAATCCAAGGGAGTTATAGTTTACAAATGGTATTTTTATGGGACTAGCTCCAAAGCACGCGCTACCCGAAATATGTGAGTTTTGTGATGATCGAATACTCTATTTAGACCATTTCTAGAGTATTCGAAGATACACATGAATGTGTTAGGTTTAAAAAGTTAATATAGACTTCTAACTTTGACATTGTCAGTCAAACGTGTAGTGCTAAATTAATAAGTAGGTAATAGAAAAAAAAACAATAGAAAGAAAAAAACAAATGACAACATTTTAAACTTAGAGGCAACAAAATAAATTATTGGTATTTATTTTCGTTTATAAATCTAATTGTGCTAGTTACGTTTTCATTTTTAAAAGACCTGTAAAGAAAAGAGGCGGTATATTTAAGGTTAGGATAAAACTATTGGAAACAACGTTTATAAGAGCAATCAAAACATAGTGTAGGTACTCACGGCTGGTTGCTATGAATTAGATGGATCTGCTTTCTTCAACGCCTGACTGCGTTTCTCAGCAAACTCTGCACTTAGTCTGTGTGCTTTAAGCGTATTAGGTTTCGACATATTACTACACACTATTACTTACTACACGAAAAATTGACAAAAATACACAACAGTACGTAGCTACTTTAAAACCACTTATAGCACAAATTCGTTGTAACGCCGCCCTAATATTACTATCACAATACGTATAGAACACAATATTAAGCGTGAAGCCTTCTTATCTAGAACCAAATAAATTTATAAGCACTATTGATCAAGTGTCTCGGCTACGCTTACTCTTATACCACTCCTATCCTCAAGCTAGAAAATACTTCTTTGAAAATATATTGGTGCTGCTTTTTAGACGGATTTAATTCACGATTAGTATATATTTTAGTATTTAATGAAATAAAATTATGTATATACAGTTTTAGGGACGAAGTTGTAGATTGTGGTAGCTTGGTTGATAGGCCTGAAGTTAGCTAGGTTAGTAAGAGGGTTAAACTACGCATGCGTCGTAGGGTGGCGGCGGTAATACGAGAAATTCTCATTGTTGCCAGACTCTGATATAAAAAACTGTGATATGATTGCATTTTGGAGTCAATCTCACCGTTATAGTCTAAGTTATAAAGTTTAATTTCAAATGAGGCGTCATAGCAATCTCAATAAAAAAAATATGCATTTAATTAATTTCACATGAATTTTATATGGTTAGCAATAAAGTTTATATTTGAATAGCTTTATATTGAAAGGGATGGGGTGCAACTTGTTGGGGTAGAAGTTATTATGTCATCGTTCGTGTTTGTATTGCATTGCACAATGGGTATGGATAGCATCTGATTCCTTTTTGTTAGGACAACAAAATCGGTTATAGTATGTGACAAGTAACGTTGAAGATATTTAAAATAAAAACGGCAACTTTATATTTATTGTAACTTCAAAAATATTTTTTTTGCATACAAACTACATATAAAAGCGTTAGTTTTAAGCTCAAAAGTACGTAACTCTGTCCGTCTGTGTCTTTTTGATTTCTTTTCACGGCAAATGTAAAAGCAAGAAGTTAGTATGCACCATGATAGGTAATTATGATTCCCAATTGAAATGGGACCAGCTATCAAATAAAAAAAGAATCATCAAAATCAGTTCACGCAGTCAAAAGTTCTGAGGTAACAAGAAAAATAGTCGAATTGATAAAGGAGGAGGCTCCTTTTAGGAAGTCAGATAAAAAAATGCGTAAAAAATTGTTAAAACCTGCAGGCGATAGCTAGTATACTCGTAAGTATGCTGTAAAGTTTGAGATACCATAACATCTCACCATTCTTACTTAGAGTTCCACATTTCAATGTGTAACTTATTGATAGTTTGTATTTATATATCATTGGAGTAGCTCTACTAAGGCACGATAAATTATATCAGGAAATACAAATAATTTTATTCGGGCTTAATGTAAAGTAAGCTTACAGTGTTGATCCCAGAGGGCCCCGAACTAGTCAGTGACTGTGTACCGGGAGCCAATGCTTTCCCTTATTTATTTAGAAACAAATAAGGCCAAAACAGATACATAAAACGAGTAAAAAATATATGATTTAATGCCAAGAAAAATGCGGTTCGTTGGTGAGCGTAGCATCACTTGAAACAGGCAGAACCGATTTGGCATTTTTTTATACGTTCGTGATATTCTGAAGTACTTATGAGGTCGGAAAGTTTCATTGTGAATGTAAAGGAAGTTGTTAAAGGAAAGAAAAATTTTAAAAGTTCTCCAGCAAATTGGAAAATTCGGAAAAAAATAAAATGCTTTTTAATCTCAAGATTATTACAAAAAAAATATTTTTAATTTGGACAACGCCTGTCGGTACGAGTACAGCATCTTTTGTTTAAGACAGTGCAAATGAAGCGGAAAACTGAATTATTATTATTTTGCCATTTATAATTTTAATACTTAATTGGGTTAGTTTTAACATAATTATAACATTGGATTGGAACAACCTGCCGGCTTCCTTGTTTTCTGATAGGCATTATCTGGGCCTTTTTAAAAGCCAGAAAGAATAGGTATCTTGTCTGCGTGCTTCATCTTTGACCACACCCTCGCTTATCAATAGAAGAACACCAATTTTATACTTTTCGGCAAACATAGACTGTGCGTATAAAAAAGAATCTAAGCGCTTTGTTGACTAAAATTCATAGCTCAGGCCCTACAACTATGGCCGTAAAAATATACAATAAGCTACCAAATATAATAAAAGACATAGAAAAAGAAACCAGCTTCACAAATGTTCTCAAAACTTTCCTAGAATCAAAATGTTACTACACCGTAGACGAATTTTTCAAGGTTGATTTCGATGATATACAAATAGACCGTTCCATTCTTTCTGTTGCCATACCTACACTAACAGGGGTCATATATACTACACGTATTTTAAGATGTGTTATTTAAGACAAAAACATGTTATTTAAGGTCTGCATACATATTTTGCAATAAACAAATTGAGTATTGAGTAAAAAGGATATAATAAAAAGATTCAATAACGAGTGAGCCAACGAATGAGTCATACTCACTAATAATCCCACAACAAAGTAAAATCGATAACCGGGCATCCCCGAGCACTTGTGTGCTCTCGCTTTGAGCGGTACTGACGGCAGAAAAAAATTTGCTAATTATTTAAAAATAATATTGTTATACTCGTAGGAGTAAATAAGTAATGGTTTACCCCAATAACTATTTTTTCTTTATTATAATGTTCAGTATATTTTGTCACAAGGCATTTCTATCTTAATGGTCAAAATTTTGTCTAAGGTTAAACTTACAAACCAAGTGTCAAAATTATTTCCCAGACTGCTTTCAGCGTTGTCATCTAAAGGTTTTTCTTGTAACTACTAACTTTTATTTTAGATGGCACATCACTTTAACTTAATTCTTTTTAATACATTTTTATTATTTTGGTATGTATTTATGTAACGGAATCTTTGAACGTGATTTTCACCCCTTTCAAAACGACGAATTGATTTGAAACTTGCACACTTATCAAGGACCGATGACAATGCAATTATTTGAATAGTTTGTCTCATTATCCTTAAGTACTTGGATCTTCAGGCTTAGCGATTTTAAAGTGTGTTTTTTATTTTTTAAACTACCAGTTTTTTTTTAATCGATTCGATTCGATCGATCGATCGTCTTTCAAATAACACAAAATAAACATTTTTCAATAAAAAAATAACATCACACATCACATCATCAGCCAATTAACGTCCACTGTTGGACAAGGCCTCCCTCATAGAGAGGGGTGTTGCCATAATCCCCACGCTTGACAGGCAGCTTGGGGATCGCAGTACGTTCACCGTGTACTATTAGGACGCTGCTGCCCATCCTCCGGTGGTTCTGGTCGAAGTTTTAGGACATACCCGGGTCCTAAAAAATAAAATAAAAAATAACACAAAACAATAAATAAATGTTTTTTTTCGAACAATTATCAATGCGAAAGTATTTCCTTTGGTTGGTTAACTCCTTTTTTTATCGCTAATAAGTCCGCGTTTGACTCACCTGTTTTTACTACCAACTCGTTTGTTTTTCAACCTTGTTTTTTTGGAAAAACTGCTGAACAGATATTGATAAACTTTGGCAAGGAAATAGCGTGCATCGTGAAGTTAAATATAGGATATTTTGTCTCAGAACAAATGCAAGAAAACTTATAATTGCCGGTGAAACTTTGATAAGTACAGTATCTACAGACGCTAAAATAAATGACTTTCTTACTTTTTTACCTTTTATGGGGAGTAAACGGCTGAGCAATTTTTTGTGAAATTCCACATAAAAATAATGTATCCACGACGGCGGACTTATGAGACTTTTTTTTTCTTGGAATAATGTGAGAAAAAGTAAAACAATGGGACAAACCGAGTTAAATAAAACCAGCCAAGTGCGAGTCGGGTTCGCGCACTGAAGGTTCCGTACATAACTATTAGCTACTATAGTACAAAAAGACAACATTCCATATTTCCATCAGTCATCCAAGGCGGTCACCCATCTAAATACCGACTGCGCCCGAAGTTGCTTAACTTCGGTGATCGTACGAGAACCGGTGGCGAACATAAATATTTGTCGCCGACGCGCACTTGGCCATTATTTATTATTTTTTGTTATACTTAAGAGTGTTGTGTACTATAATCATACCCCGGACCCGGGTGGACCCGGGTATGTCCTAAAACTGCGACCAGAACCACCGGAGGATGGGCAGCAGCGTCCTAATAGTACACGGTGAACGTACTGCGATCCCCAAGCCGCCTGCCAAGCGTGGGGATTATGGCAACACCCCTCTCTATGAGGGAGGCCTTGTCCAACAGTGGACGTTAATTGGCTGATGATGTGTGATGTGTGTGTACTATAATCATGCCAAGTTTGACGCTTGTTCGTATTACCATTTTTACATTGGAACAAATACCAAAATAGGTTAAAAAATAAGTGTTGTGTGGGGGACTCTTTTGATTTTACTTTTCCATTATTTCTTAGTTAATTCGCAGTTACATTACATATTCTGTGAAAATTTCAAATGGCTGTCTATTACGGTTCGAAAGATACAGTCATTAAAAGGTAGGGCAGACGGCCAGACAACCAGCGTAGGCTTAGTAATACGGTCCCGTTTACACTCTTTGGGTACGGAACCCTATAGATACCGAGTTTTAATCTGCCGGTACGTATAATCGAATCCACCCTTTAAAATAATCCCCCATTACTCAGTTGTCAGTGTAAACGCTCCAAATGAGGGTAGTTTATGACGTGTCGTGTACACGGTACAGATATGTTGCAGTTTGTTCCATTTATCTTAAAAAAACAGCGCTGCAGGCAAATATTTTAAATGGCTTTGAAAACCGATCTGTGAAAAGCTCGTAAGTTCCAAACAATCCACGGGACAATTAGGTTCCATATAATTATCAATATAAAAAACCGCCTTCATAAAAATGTCAGAACTGGACCAAACTGAAATAAACCACACGGGAAGTACCAGCTTGCAAATAAAAAAAGAATCATCAAAATCGGTTAACCCAGACGAAGGTTCTGTGGTAACAAACATAAAAATAAAAAACAGTCGAATTGATAGCCTCTTCCTTTCTGGAAGTTGGTTAAAAATTAATCGCTAACAGCACTTTGGACGGTAAATAAATACGTATCAAGTAGGGTAGGTTGTCCAACAGTGAACCAATAGTATACACTGAACCAGTCATCTTGCTATGTAAATACGAAGTTGCCAGATCGTGCCGCCAACACGAAAATGCTTCACTTACTCTGCGCCGCCCGCTTCTCAGTCGCGAGTGAACTAGCTCCAACAGTGCTCGTGCGGCAAGTCATATTTTAATTTTCGACGCAAAAACTAAAAAATTACGTGAGTACAATTTTTCATCTTAACTCTGCTAGGTATTGTTTTTCTTACTAATATTTTTTACACTTCTTAAATAATTACCTGTCCACCGTTTGCACATAAAATTATTGCTAAATGTATTTCCGTTATTTTTCAACACAAACAAATATCTAAAATGGTGGGTGTAGTACACAGTGGACCATCAACGCTGTTTGAACAGTGAACCGGTTCACTGTACACCACCTTCAGTTTGCTACATGATAAGAATTTAAAAATAATAATAATCAAGTTTTTTTACTTATAGGATGGGCAGCAGAGAGAAAAAAGAAAGACAAACTCAGGGTAAAGAAAGTAAAAACAGGAGATTTGTTTCAAGAAAAGAAGAAGTCCAAGAAGAAAGATACAATAACTATTCATGATGATTCTAGTGAAGAAGGCACTTTTCGCGCCAGTGGCTTTTCATCTGGTGGAGAACAGTTCTTTAGTGACAGCGAAGAAGATGAAATAATACTGACTGATGACTTTTCACCTCTGCTTCGAAATCCAAACGTGGGAGATTTTGTGATTATTTTGTTAGAATCGGAGAAAACAAAGAAATTTTTTTATTACATTGCGAAGATTGTCGATGATTCTCCAGAAGACGGGTTTGACTATTCCGTTTCTTATTTGAAGCTAAAAAGTAAAGTTTATCACACGTTTGCTGAGCCTATGGAACCAGACATGGCAATGGTTACAAAAATTGATATAAAATATATATTGTCAAGCCCCAAGATACTAGGCAGCAGCCGCCGGACAGCAACATTTAGATTTCCAGTAAATTTGTCACTTTTGAACTTCACTTTTTGATTTTTTTGTTATAGATATATTTACAGACGTTTCTTTCATAAAAGACTATAGTTATATTTAAAGCAAGTAATAAATAAGACTGATTATCCTTAATTGAATTAACGATGGATCTCAATGAGCCAATGGCATAAAATAGTAAAATTCTTTAGAACTCAATATTTTATAATAATGGTAAGTACAATATAGGTACATGATTTTGCTAATAAAAATACGTATCTAATAACATATAGATGATGTTTTATTGCCTTTCCTTAGGTAATCTACCATAAATATAGAGGGTCTGAGTCACTGTGTACATACTGATTCACTGTTGACTTACCCCTAGGTTCAGTGTGTCCCACAAGATGGACACAGTGAATCATTTCCCATATTTAAAAAAAACTGAAATGGACTCTATCTCGTACCGTTTAAGTCCAAAATTGGTATATTAAATGAAAGTCAGATTAATAACAAGGCTTACATTTAAAAAGCACTTTATTCCATTCACAAACATTTGAGTTTTGAATGTTTCACTTTTTAGTGGTTCACTGTTGGACATCCTACCCTAATTTTTTTCGCATTTAGTAATTACCTTTGATTTTTGGGTTTGGTGTTAGTCATAACAGAAGTATCTTTGTCACGTTTTAGTCTCTGATTCAAAAACTCCACAGAAGCCTTTAAAGTTTCCACCACTTTGGGTAACCACTAGGGTATGACTTGGACTTGGCGGTGACTTTATTTTCTTGACTCTGACTGTGACTATGGCTTGTTTAACGTTATTCTACACTAAGAAACTTGTAGCAACATCAATGATCTAATAGTTCACATGCAAAAATGGGCGACATTGGCTTCGAGATACTCGTAAGTATAATACTTATAGAGTCAGAATCTCTAATTGAAAACAGGCAAAAAACGTCCGAGCGTCGTTGTACATACCTAGACATCAATTATATAGTTCAAAATGCCACATTTACTTCAATTTAGACGTTATGTTGCTTGCTTTATTAATCAACGTCGCTTGTCCGCATTGGCATCGTAGCACTGGCATTGCGCGGCGTTGTAGTCGGATCGCGGTTGCCTTACAACTAATCAAAAATTCGGAGCAATTCGTGCCCCGAGTTTTGGTTCGGACATTTTTTTGCCACGATTGTGACTCTATAGGTATTGTACCACGATGGACAAAGGTCGTCTGCTGCGGGTGAGTTCAAGATGCGTTCGCACCCCCTGCCACGCTAGCTTAATTACTATATTCCCTTATTTGTCTGATCTGAGGGTCTACCCTCTAGCTATAAGCTAAAGATCACCGAAACAAGGCGATTAAAATGTTTAACCAACTGTTTTTGACCACTCTCCCACAAATAACAAAAAAAAAGTTTTTTTTAGTTAAATTATTAATTATCATTTATATTTTAGTAAACATGAACCCTAGTGTAAGTATACCTAGAACAACAACTACTAGAACCAGAGACTAGGAATATTTCGGACTGTCATAGTCCATATTTTTAATCTCCGAGTGACGAAGGTCGTGTCAAACAAGCGTAGCTGTCAGTCCGGGTCAGGATTAATGAAACATTTCTGCCGACCCTCCTGACTTGCAATCTGAAGAAAAACAAGAGAAAACGCTCTTCCAACGGGCGGTCTCTGCTTTAATGGAGGTACTTTTAGATTGAAATAGGAGTTTTTCTGCTGTTTTCTTTGGTTAAAGAAAATCTGCATGTCATGGGTAATCTCGGCGGGAAAACAATTTGGTTGGGAAATTTTGTTTTCAATGGGCAGAGTACGAATATTTATGTGCGTAAATACTAAACACGTATCGAATTCCACGCAAATTTTTGATGAAATTTGATTAGAATTTTATACGTTTTTATGCACGTGAGAACGTTCTTCACCCTTAGTTTCGGTGTCCAAATCAGGTAACTTCTTATCTAAGAAGTATTTACCTAGTTTTGTCTGTAACTCGTATTGTAAACGTCAGCTCTAGTTTGCGCATCTAAAGAAGGTTGCATGTATCATTACATACATGCAGTATGCATGCTCTCGCACACGTGACCTTGTTCTAAGTTGCGCAGCTTATTTGCACGAAGTTTGCCCGTTTGCAAGAAGAAGCACTAAATTATTCGATTGAACGTTTTTAGAAACTATAATTACCTTGTCTTCGGCTTCCTCCGCCCTGCCCTCGGCCTCCAAGACTCGTTGCTCCAGCTCGGTGAGCTGTAACAATAAAAACAAAAACTCTTATTTACGAGATAAAAACTTGGTAAAAGCACAAAGGTAATGAATACTATTTAGTTGTAAAACATAATTACTAGCGCCATCTGTGAGCGGCGCCCGCAAAACACTTCATGGAAAAGTGCCCGACTTGCTTTTCACCTTGCGCTTTTCCTCAAGCTTTCTAACTAACATCGTAATTCCTACACCACCCGACAGATGGCGCCAGTTCCACCAACGCTTTATTGAACCACGTGGTGCAGTGAAATATACGTACGTTTTATAGGTAGAGGTAAGTTGCTATTTATCAGGGAGGCTGTAGGCTGTAGAATAGGTATTATTGTTATGTAAGAGCGAGTATTCGTGCGGTTTCCAAGGCACGCGGGGTGTATTGAAAGGGTGTGTGTAGTCGAAACGGCCGTGATACGTGCATCGATGTATAAGCTAGTGCGTATGTGTGTGAAAGTTGTATCGTGCTCGAAAGGTTTATGCCAGCGACGAAGGGAATATTCATACTTAGAATTGCGGCGTTGAAACTAAGTTATTTGTAGGGCTCATATATGTAAAGTATTTGCGGTATTTCAGATATTTTGCCTTCGAATTTCATGTTTGCGTAAACGGAAGTCTGAAGTCGGAATTACGAGTGGTTTTGTTTTTAAATGTAAAACGGCACACCTTACCTAACTATTGTGCCAAAATTATATCGACTTAATTTATGAACATGTAGTATTATAGACAACAAGAAGGTTTAAACAGTTTCTATGTACGTAAGATTTAAAAAAAATATACTGATCTAAAACAAAATAGAAACTATAAATGTTTTTAATTAGCGCTATCTGTAAAAATCTTTACTAAACTACGTTGCATCGCTCTCAAGTACAAGGACTTCATCAATGAAAGAAACGGCCAGTTTGACCACCGGTTTTCGAGCAAGAGTGATCAAGGTGACCGAGCTGGTCATCAATGAAGTCAGCGCGCGACTGAGCTCACACTGGTGAGCAATATACCTCTGCTCACCACTGAGTCTGGTACCTTTGAAAATGATTCCTTGGCCGGTCATAATGGAGTAATATTATATTCTCTGTACAGACAAACTAGGAAAATATCATCAACATCATCATCTTTTCAGCTATAGGACGTCCATTGCTGGAGATAGGCCTCTCTCATCGATCTCCAAAAGGCTCGGTTGGAAGCGGCCTGCATTCAGTTTTCCTGCGGTCTCTTTTAGGTCGTCTGTCCATCTTGTGGGACGCCCTACGCTGCGCTTACCGGTCCTTGGTCTCCATTCGAGAACCTTTCGCTAAGGGACATATGCTTTGAGTACAATTATCGTTCGTGTTCTAATGTCTGCGTGTTTCGGCCACTTTTTTACGATACCGCTAAACCGCTTAACGCGAAAACTACAGTACAGCACACTGTACAGTGTAAGTACAGCACACTTACAAATTTTCCCGCACACTAAAAAACTTGCGACGACACAAAGAATCATTGACCTAAAAAAATGCTACGCAACTAGATCTATGCTTTGAAGTAACGTCCATAATAATATGCTAAAACGGGGTGTCCAGTCCAGGTCGTCTGTTGGGCATGTTCGACTGAAGGCATCAAGCCTGAGCCACAACCTGTTCGTACCCAGCACTCTACCTTACCATATCTCTTTTGTCTAATCTGAGATTCAAATCAATGTCCTCAGTTATTAATCGGAAGATACCTCTATCTTCACAAGAGTAACTAGTTTTATATTATCATATGTTGTAAGTACGTTTTATATGTAATTCGTAATAGCGCAGGCTCTATGTCAAATAACAGATGCGGAAAGAACTTCGTTGGGGGAAATAGAGCGGAAATGTACTACGTAGTTTCGTGCCTTATTGCCTGTAATAAGGTGAAAACGTTAGGCTATTGGATGTTTGGCGAGTAAGGTTTACTCAAATTATTTGAAGAGTAACTACTGCCTGTTTTACTCGCGATTTCCTTCTTTTTCCGCATTGCTATGGAAAAACTATTCCAAATACTCAAGCCCACCAGTTGGCAGCGTACCCAATATGCTGGCGGCAGTATCACGCTGAATGGCAATGCTTATGCGTTGAGCCAGAAACACACCAGCATTTTAGTCACGCGTTGTATTAATCAGGTGCTCTAAAAGGGTTTTGGAAATGAGGTGATCTTCTCGATCCCAAACGGCTCAAATATTCCACTGCCGAGGTTAGCATATTTGCGCCATTTTGCTGCTCTGCCGAATTGGCCACTGCACCAACCCTACCCTGTATCTCAAGAAGATTTGACGGCTCCAAAGTATCGACACAGGTCACATCCAATACACGGGATACACGTCCCAACTTCCAGGTAACAAGTTTCATACCATCAGGCCTCTTTCCATTGTAACGCGCAAGACGGTTTGAGCACATTGCGACATTGGCGGTGCAAAAGCACTGAGTACGATGTCTTTCAGGCTGGCGTAGCGACCAATTCGACCAGCGCTTCACGAGCAAGAGAGATCATTGTGACCGAGCTGGTCAACTGCCACACTAACAGAGATGGGCATCATAGCACCTTGCACCCAAGCGTAAGCTGGCATCTAGATGAAATGGGATTAGGTCCAGAAGGCTACTTGTGTTAAAAGAGGGCATGACTTAAGGGCAACGAAATGCTCGATTCTCAAACAGAGACTGCAAGTATGCGAGCGCGATCTGTGGCCTTAGTACGAGAACTTGCGAAAAAGTTATCTTTACGTAAACGATAGCAAAATGTATGAAAAATTGAACAGCGCCTCTATCGGACGTGAAAAGAAACTGAACTTTTCATACATTTTGCTATCGTTTACGTAACGATAACTTTTTCGCAAGTGCTCGTACTAAGGCCACTGAAACGCTAGGATACCTATCTTAGAGCAATTTCCGTGCTAGTTCGCAGATCAGCCGATCCCACAGTCTCTGGGAAAAATTATATGAAATGTTTGTATGATATTGATTATTGAATTAAAATAAGATAACATTTTTACGTGTGCAAGAATGTCTGAACTTTGCTACACTATAGTCTTTACGATGGGAATCGAATTCATCTCTTGCACAAACAACTATGCGGAAGCTCGGCAAAAGCATCTGTATTTGATTTATTGCATATTCTCATGTTTTCCTTTGACGGTGCTCGCAGTCGGAATATCCCACCTATAGGTACGTAGATATCTGTTTGTTCGTTAGGTGCCTATTTGTGTTTACTGAGAAAAGTTTACCTGCAACGTCTGCAAAGCTTGTGTTGCACTTTTTATAGCATTGAACATAGACAAGATTTATCTCGAAATAAAAATATACGGTTCCGGAGGTAATTTCCATGCGGGTGAAACCCCGAGGCGCAACTAGTATCGTATATTTATTTTGTACTACTGACAAGACAAGCAAGCCACCGCTTGATAATAATTAGCGCTACGTTTGTCTATAACAGAGTCAATGTCACCCGTAAAGTCGTAACTTTGACATCAAAAAATCTCTCCGAAATATAATAATAATAAAGTTCACGTAAACTTCATAAATAATTTTCATCTTTTAACTTCACTACATGCTAAAATTGCATTACATCCCGTGATATTGGTAAAAAAACAAATTACTATATAGATGCTTTTAAGTACAAAACGCTACAAAAAGCATAGTACGCAAACCCACTTAATCATTAGAATCAGAACATGATCTTTACGACCGCACATACGGACATGAATAAAGAAAACATAGGTCCCTTTTCATCCCGAACGCAATAAAACATTCAACAAGGCAGCCAACCCTTCTTCACTCTACAAACGGCCATACAGCGGCGTTACTCCGCGCGTCTTGTCAGCTCTGACCCGAATGTGTCATATTATTGAGCAATAAATACTCCGAACCATCATAACCTGGTCTCCGACACTGAACAACATGCTTTATGATACTGGATCTGGATGGGTCAAGGGTCCCAGTCGTAATAACCACGGTACGCCATTACGTCGATTTGCCGTTGATATGTGACCCCCAGTGAAGTCACGTGATGAAGCTAGGCCAGTTGTTAAGTCGTAAATTTTGGGGCGGAATCTGGGTGATGGTTCATGGCCTAGTTATGGATTCGAATAGCCAAATGAAACCAGATTATTTCTTTTTATATGGTTTATAGACGCACAGAGGCGTAAAAAGCTTAACTCTAACTAGTAAGTGGCCGTTGGTAAACACCTCAGATCATCAGACAAACAAGTATGGTAAGGTGGCGTGGTGGGTGCGAACGCATTATGCCTAAATCAGACTTGATGACTTTAGTCGAACTCACCAAGCAGATGCACTAGCTAGAGCTTAAAAAGTCATTTGAGCCCGCTACAGGGCAAAAAAAGAACTACGTGTAACATGAAGAGTTGCAATCCATTTTTTTCCATTCCTACTTTTCATATCACCATCTTGTATTTATTATAAATAAATAAATATCTGGGACATTACTGCACACATGGTCATCTGACCCCAAACTAAGCAAAGCTTGTAATGTGGCTGCCAGAGCCTGATATACATACATAATATATATTTTTAAATACTTACTTAAGTTGATATTAGCACCCAGACACAAATGTCCATCACACAAATGTTTGTCGTAGGTGGGTATCGAACCCACACCCCCAAGCCCAGAAGGCAGGTTCACTATCAACTAAGCTAACGGGGCTGTCAATGACTTCAATTATGACTTCACATTCCTAAAGTTACAAGAAACCATCGACATCTCATTTATTACAACCGGTCGAAGCATTTAGGCTGTAGGTGAACCACCAAGGTGTCATGTTATGTCGAAGATGTTAACATTCGGACTTATAAAAATATTCATTACCATACAAAACTCTTTCGAAAGAAGCTCTTTGTTGCTTTGAAACTTGACAAGGTACCATAAGGAAAGATAGACTAAATAAATTCCACGCAAAAAAATTCGAGGATAACAGCCAGTGAAGCCACAACTAAACGCAGTAAAGTCATGGCAATCGCAAACTAATTTCAAGCCAGTAACCTCACTTGGCTAGTCAAAGCTGCTCTCATCCCATCGCAGGATTTCATAAACTTTGATCTAACCTTAGCCACCATAGTAACAAGTCACATACGTTATCGCAGGCAATTTCTTGCTTGACAGAATTTAAAAGCGAAATCTTTCAACCTCGAATAGCGTCAGGGACGTTCACGGAGCTTGAAGATCAAGCGATGCAACAAATCAGAACTATATTGTATCGGTGTGCTAGCTAAGATATCAAGTAATATGCTAAAGGCATTTAAAACTATGTCACTAAGCTGGCAACACATCCTATTTGAAGTTACTTATTTTCTTAAGTGTCCTTATATTATTGGACGAAAAACAATATTTGGTATTCTGATTCTATGAAATAGAAATAACTATAGAAAATTTAATTACTGAATGTAATAAATAGATGTCTATTGCTTCTTTTTAAATTAACGGCTTCAAATTTGAAAAATTACAACTTGGGTCTCTTTAAGACAAGAGTGAATAGGCACCTCATGGGCAAGCGTGCCTCATCTTAGACCGCATCGTCGCTTACCATCAGGTGAGTTGTGGTCAAACGCTAGCCCATTTCATCATTAAAAAGAACTTAATTTCTTCTTATTACCTCAAATTTACAAAATTAGTTTATCGTAAAACTCTAGGAAAGTTTTTGAGTGGATTTCGTTAAATTACTGTCAAAAATAAATAAAATAACTTTACTTGTTTTATATTCGTCTTGACAAGTACGGCTATATTTTTTACCTGATACAGATACCTAAAATGGATCCATGTATTTTGTAATACGGCTAGGAGTGCTGATGTTGCCGCTATTGTCTGCTATTTCTATGAAACGACCTAAAACGAGCACGTTTTAATGGTACTAGGCAAGGCAAAAGAAATTACATAGTACTTATTGGGTGAGTAATTTTAAACGCCTGAAAGTTCATCCCCATATCATAGAAGTCGCATACTGTGCGTTTTGCGGGTTTATTACCTCACAACTGCATTTGTGAAATGAGCCCCTGTCCTGCTGCATTTCCGAGTAGCTATAATACTGCCCTTATAAGACCAAGAGCGGTAACAAAAAAAAAGATATTTCTGTTTTTTCGCGCATCTGATATACAAAATTTCGCACCAGATGGAGTAAGCAAAATAACCGTACCTAGCATTGGAACATTGAAATAAAACACTAAAAATATTTTTTTTCTTTTAAAACTCATGTTTAAAAAGTATTAATTCTAAACGAAATGACGGTATCTCATAAAAAAACACAAGAACAATAATATTGGCAACTATGGCAACACCCCTCTATGAGGGAGGCCTTGTCCAACAGTGGACGTTAATTGGCTGATGATGTGTGTGTGTGTGAATAATATTGGGTTTTTAAACAAATATTTAAGAAATATATTGGTCCTAACATAGGTACATAAGTGAAAATAAATTAAATTATATATCAATAAGGTAACGAAAAATCTACTTTCACAAAAGTCGATTTTCTCGAAATACACCCAGGCTGAGACACCGCTCTTGGGCTTATGAGGGCAGAATAAGAGGTTCTTCAAAAGGGCTGTTAATGGAGTCTTTAAGGGTCAGCAACGTATCTGTAATGCCCCTGGTGTTGCAGGTATTCATAGGCGCTTACCATCAGGCGGGCCGTCAGCTTGCTTGCCACCAATGGCATTAAAAAAAACTTCTTGAACCTTCTACATGATTAATCATACAAATTAGTTCGATAATTTACTCATTCGCATCATAAGCGAATCAATGCCGTCAATTTTTTACAAGAAAAAGCATAGGAGATTTTGACTGCGAATTGAGGGATTTTCCACAAGACTTGTTTGTGCCTTTGAGGTCGACTAAGACGGAAATAGGAAGAATATGAAACCGACAGAGTCGGAGGTGTTGCGAATTTTGTTTTGGTCGGATTCTAAGGGATTCTAAAGAAATTAGTCAAGTATAATAATTGATTTACAAACACATAAATGTTGGGTCTAGTACAAAATTCAAGAAAAAGTGTTCTGGGTTATCCACACTACATAATATTATAAATATCTTAATATAAATATATTTTTTATATAAAAGCGAAAGTAACTCTGCCTGTCTGTCTGTTTGCTACATAATCACGGCTAAACGGCTTAACCGATCTCAATAAAATATTGCGAGGTAATAGTATGTATCATGAGGACGGACATAGCCTATTTTTTTCTGAAGAAACCGCAGACGAGTCGCGGGTACAGCTAGTTTTATATAAATTGAAATATATTGTAAAATGGCAACCAACTAATTTAAATTCTAAGTCGACACAATAATAAATTTACCTTGCAACAAATGTGGATTAAATATCCAGATTACCTTAATAGTTAGTGTTTGAGTGCGATCCGTTATCCGAGGTTTTAAATAAATAAATAAATATCTAGGACATCATTGCACACATGGTCATCTGACCCCAAACTAAGCAAAGCTTGTAATATGGCTGCCAGAGACTGATATACTACACATATATATATTTTTAATAGATTTTAACACCCAGACATAGAACAAACACAAATGTTCATCACACAAATGTTTGTCCTAGGTGGGAATCGAACCCACGCCCCCAAGCGCAGGAGGCAGGTACACTACCAACTGAGCTAACGGGGCTGTCTGCTAAAAATACATTTGGGTATAATCATACTAATGTTATAAATGCGAAAGTTGCACAACCCATTGGTATAACGAAGAGGCAAATTAGTATTGAGATTTCACTTAGCAAAAAACAAATAAAAAGATAGAGTGCAGATGGAACACTTGGTCCTGTTAACAACTCTTTAAACGTATAGTGAGTTTGGTGCCAACCATTTCAGTAATTTACTGAAAAATCCACCCAACTAAATAGAATCATTTCTTTCTGTAACTTAATCACACGAAGTTCTCGAACTTTAAAAGCTGGTGAAACTTAGTCCCAAAGTTCTCGTAAAATAAAAGTAAAAAGCTCTCAAAAGCGTTTTGAGATTCAGCATAAAAAAGTTTTTTAGTCTCCCCGTGGGCTGCAACTAAAATATCCATCTAGTTTTCCTACCTCGAACTTAACTGCTCCCTCTTGTTAATAAAACATTCAACTTTAAAGTTAGATTGAAATAGTAGAAGTTTGTAGAAAGAGAAAGAAAAATAACTAGACTCTATATTAACCATGGTCACTCATGCAATGTAAACATACAACAGTACTTCAATCATTCCAAATTAAAACGTAAAATCTAACTCGATAGCTAGTTACAAGATTTTACTTACAATCAACCCAAGGTGCCATAAACGGTAAATCTCAAAAGGCGGGTAGCAGTAAACCGCTACATTTGAATCGCCATTACGCGGGTAGTTTGTTAATATTTGAGCGCGACCGTCTCCTTGCTCCACTGGGGTCATTTATCGTCCGGCCACCGCACCAAGCGGACGTCTTGCCTGTTATAAACGTTTATTGCCGTGAAATAAGGTTAGCGTTTTGACTTCCCCATTTTGGTACATAGCCGTTTTATTTTGGCCTTGTTGGTTTAATTTAGTAGAATGTGAAGCTGAAATGTAGAAATTATTTTCGATTTAGTAAAAACAATAAGGCGCTGCTAAAAAGGCCTGGGTGCTCTACAACATTGATTCATTCAAATTAGATGCTACTAATATTACATTTCGTATCCCAAATTGATAGCTTTATTTTACAAGTTACTACCAATTAAGCACGACATGTTAAACTACATAGATATGATTGATACACAACCGACATAATTGCATCGAGGGTAGGCGATAATCACTTTATCACTGTCCGGCAGACCCTGGGGAACGTTATGTTATGTGGAATAGTCCAAATTCCTGTTACAGATAATTAATTTTACAGTAATGAGTTCATTAGCGAATAGCGGTAATAATACGGAATGGACGGCAATAATACTTAAATTGTATGGCTTTTGAATACGGGAGTGACCGGTGCTTTGGTAATTGACCCTTCCGAGGAAGTTGTAATTACTTATATTTATTTAACAGTAAGTAGTTACATTGTTTAAATAGTCCGAGAAACAATATAATTAATTCTAAAGTAAAACGATGTAAATAAAAACATGTTAAATTACTTAGTAATCTTATTTATTATCGATAGCTGATTATTAATTATTGATAACAAAAAAGTCGTATGTAAAAGTAGGTATGAGCTAGGTCAAGCCCTCCAATCTAGAGATTGTGCAACAAATACTTAAGCATCAAAATGTGGGGGTAAAGAGTTTTTACTCAAAAAAATCTTTCAAAAACTAAAATGCGTAGAAAATTATAGCAACACTATCATTTGAATGAAACTCGCTTTCAACAGCTTTGCTTACTTTTGCTGACAAGAGAGTTAAGAACTATTAAAATTCTGCTAACGTATTAATTGAACAGTCTTACGACGTTCACACGTGAAGGTACAAAATTAGATAATTAAAATTTGGAACGAGGAAAAACTTTAACACTTTAGGTACAGCTGGGAAACACTCCGCGTGGGAAATGAGCCGCGCAGAAAGTAGCAGTTTTAGGGCTAACCGCAATGGGATAAGCAAGTAACACGACACGACAAAATAAGCTTAAAATATATGATTGGACCCGGGTATGTCCTAAAACTTCGACCAGAACCACCGGAGGATGGGCAGCAGCGTCCTAATAGTACACGGTGAACGTTCTGCGATCCCCAAGCCGCCTGCCAAGCGTGGGGCCTTGTCCATCAGTGGACATCAATTGGTTGATGATGATGATATGATTGATAAGAGAAATGAAACTAGCAGATATTTGCAAGCCCATAACCTTTCAAGTGGCTCCCTATAATAACAAAAAAAATATAGAAAATTGTCATGTACACTCAACAAAGTGTATGAAACAGTAGTATTTTTTGCGATTTCAGTGTTTATCCCGAAGTAACAATTGTTTATAATGACATCATAATCGTCTGTCGTCTAAAAGAACATTACGTATACGCACTGCCTTTCATAGCGAAATCATAGATCGAGTGCGTTAATTTGTCGTGTTGCGTACCATCGTGACAAAGTACACTGTCCTAGTGCAGTCTGACCTTCGCGAAATACAGCTTTTTCGAAATACAGCTCTTTCGAAATAACAGCGCTTCCGGTATAACGTGTGTAACGTAATTACACACGTTATACCGGAAGCGCTGTTATTAAAACAAAGGTGCCGCCCGGGAGCCTGTGGACTAAACGGAATTCAGTTTTGGAAATTAAAGTCTGTCTATATTTAAGTATTGGAAGAGTTAAAAAATATATTTTTTAAGTAAAATTTACAACGTGTACAATTTATGGTTTACAACTTCGACAAATATAAAGTAAATGGACATGCCATAACCATTAAACTTTCACAGTAAAAACAAGTCAAAACCGTCGGACATATACTGCAATACCTAATTGTAACCATGTACAGTAAATTTGTTGCAAAAAATAGATAGCTAATATAATAACTACGTGAGTAAAAGAGAACACCTGTGTTTGTCTATTGCTCTTGAACCGTTTGACATTGACAGGCACCAGACAGCTAGACATGTTGAGTAGCGTTAGCAAAACCGATCGCTTATTCACTGCGTCTCGCCGTGGATGGACGTGACTGGTCACGTGACTAATAAATCAGTGTTTACTTCGCTACTTGAAAAACATCTTTTACTAAAGAAGGTGTAATAAGCGTAGGGGGGAAAGACATGTTGGTAAATAAGTTGGTAATATCATTATTATTCTGTTATTTTAGAGGGATGGGTACAGGGGTAAGCACAAATAAATTGTTTAAAATCTACCGGCTGTGCCTATACATGTCAGCTGAGGAATAATTTACGCAAAACTTATTATAACTTAACCCTCCAAGTGTGTTACGGACCGCTTGTCGGCGTAAGAGAAAAGTGCCCGACGCGCGTTAGGCATGCGGTGCGTATGGGAATTGCTGCTATTCGTCAATTTATTTCCGATCGAATGAACGTTCCAACGACAACTTAAGTTCACTGACCTGTAGCTTATTTCAATCAGTACAGAATAAATACATCTTTGCTGGTTATGAAACTTATGAAGCTCAAACGAGGTGTCAAAAATAAAAAAAAGGGGGTGTAATACAATAATGCTTTTTACCTCCTCATGAGAAAAACTAGTTCATCGGGCATTATTTATGTGTACCTACAATAAATTATATTCAAATAAACATTTATGTAATTGGTAGGAAATAAACACCACCCTCGACTATTAGGAAAAAAACAAAAAAAATAATAGTAGTTTGCGAAATTAGTTTGCTGTCGGTACATTCGCCTCAAGTTCGGCATGTCCGATGTGCGGTGAAGATTGTCGAACATAGTGATGCTTTCCTTGTCTCACTAAGTATATGTGTATATTTCTATCCCGCAACGATGGAATAAAACAAAATGGGGACTAATTAGCGATGTTTGATGAAATTAATTTACATTTTGTGACAAAATAGAATGAAGAATAAATACTCACGAGTGAATAGTGACACCTGAACTTTTATTTTGTGTTTTTGTTGTGTTTTTACACTTCCGGAAAGCACACGAAGGCATATTTTTGTCAGATGTTTCGTTATCATGTAACAATAATCTTGTGTTGCACTTCCCACGGCTAGAGACCGACTGAAACAAAATGAGAGCTGGCGCTCATTTTGTAATCTTCAAAAATGCTCTTCTACTGGGCCCGTCCATTCATTTTATTTTGGTCGAAGGTTTACAACACAATATCACTTTATTATACTCCTTCAAAGTAACTTCATATTAATATTAAACCGTTAATATAATAGGCAGTCTTATTTCCTTAACCGAATTCTTCCAAGCAAACTTAAGATGGACATCAGTGATATAAATAAAAAAAATATTTATAAAAATAACAATAATTCATAATAACATTACTTAAAAATTGCAAACATTCGCGGTACGAAGCTAATAATTGTTGGTGTAAGTGTACCAAATAGTACTTAACAGTAGTAGATAAATTAATATTGGGGTAAAACTAAGTATTCCTAGACAACATTTTAATATTATTCGATCCTGATATTATAGGAGGATAAAAGTTTTTGGTGGGGATAGAAAGCGGATGCGCTGTCCCTCTCCTACAAAGCTTGTGTTAGAACAGCATTTGTATGGCGCGCGCACGGCTTGACGTCAGACCGTGCTATAGTGCGCTCTCTGTCTAGCGTTAAATTAAAATACTTATAACTTATTTATTTTATTTATGATCAGCTTTTCCATGAGGTAATAAAAATAAAATAGAACACGGGCCTATTCTAAAACTGAAACAGTAATAACAGTGTAGGTTCTTATATGGTCTTGTCATATCCATAACGAAAGTCTCCAAGTGCGGTACGGTGGAACACATGGCCAACTTTATAAAATCACTTTAGTTTTACTCCTGTGGTATACGGTAATGTTGGTACTGAATGGCTCTGGCGAAGCCTAGATTACAGGCGTGACTTGAGCACTAGTTTTGAAACAAGCTGCACTGCTCTGTTTAGCTTTGCTTTCATATAGCAGGGTTACATCATCCAAAAAGCTACCGTTCAAGTGTTTTATTTGTTTAAAATAACAAAGTGAAAAATTTATTTAAAATAATGTAATATGTCTACTGAAGAAATTATTTAAATCTGCTATTAACATGAGATATAAGCGTTTAAAGTTTTTGGTCGGATTAGGACATGATGCTGTCCCTTTCCCGCAAAGCGAGTCAGTCAGTATAGAGTTTTTAATGCATGATTTGATTCTAACTATTCCAGTCTAAATCTTTGGTTGTGCGCAAACTTAGCTTATGGTCATCCGAAAGCCTCCAAAGCCCCAAAGAATCCTGGCTCACCGAAATGAGCCCAAAGACTCCGGGCTCACGAAAAAAGTGCAAAGGCTTCTGGCTCACTAAAATGGAAGCAAAGGTATAGAGACTCACGCTTCAAGGCATCGTCGCTCCCTTCCCGCCGGCTGCTGGTGTCAAAAACGCGGTCTTATAACTATAGTCAAACATTGTTGCCATCTTACTATAATCTTCAAGGTTCGTATTTAAATTTTAAAGTAGATGCTTAGGTCTTTAAAGTACTTAGGGAGCCGTTTGGAGCTTAAAGCTTGTTCCAAAGCTTAGTTTGAGAACTACATTTAGAGTGATTTTATTAATATTTAAACGATAATGGGACATCGTTTCTATGTTGTTTAAGTTGTGGTTAAACTCTGAAGTCAGACAATCTCTAAGTTCACTCTAAGACAATTTCTAATGTCTAAGGAGATCTACGTCACTACGTCGTGGCGAGCGGTTGTGCGCTGTGCGTGATTCCGAGTTACAAAAATCCTACCCACAATGGTGATTAAAAAATGTGTAAAGTGCAAGAAAAACATTACAAAAAAAACGCCCGGATTAGAATGTAGCAGATGCAATAAAGTTGTACATGCTGACCCTGCGTGTTCTAAACTATCTAACAAGCAGATTAACACTCTTCGGAATTCATCTGGTATCGAATGGAGTTGTGAAGATTGCATGAAGAACCTCTCCCGCAGGTCATCGTTTATGATTCCGGAAGAAGAAGAAGATGATGAAGAAGATTATCCCGTGTCAAGTCGCTCTGCGAATATCCAACAAATCGACACACAGAAACTTGTCCAGGATATTAGCCGGGAGTTGAAGAAAACCTTTCGAGAAGAAATGAGTAACCTCGAATCTTCGATGGAAATGTTTAGTGATCAAATTACCAATATGGAACAGTCAATTAAAAAACAAGATATTATTATTAGAGATCTTGGACATAAAAACCAAGACCTACAAAATAAAAACAAGAACCTTGAACTGAGGGTAGCCGTCCTGGAGCAAGGAATGACGGCATATGAGCAAAAAACTCTTTCTTCTTCTTTGGAAGTTGCCGGTTTACCCGAAATTGCCCCAAAAGATGTAGTCAAGGTTTTAGAAACAATAGCCTTGAAACTAAATATGGACGTAAGTGACATCAGGTCTTCGCAACGCCTATCCGGATCAAGGGACCGACCGGGACCGATCCTTGTGGAGATGAAGTCAAAAATAGCCCAAAAGCAATGGGCAGATGCTGGTAAGGAGAAGTGCCTCACTGTGGGATCCATGCTGCCGGACGCCCCCAAGGAGAAAGCCGATGGTCGCGTTTTCATTAGAGAAGCCCTTACTAAACACTTGAAAACCATTTTGTATAACGCCAAAACCCAGCTAGGTAAAACTCATGAGTTCATTTGGTGTAAAGATGTCAAAGTATTTGCCAGGAAAAACAGTAACAGCAAAATCTATTGCATTCGTTCTATAAAAGATATTGATGAGATTCAAAAACCACTCAGAGTTTCCACCCCATTGTAAGTTTTTTATATTTTTGTATAATTTCTTAATTATTATAATTATCACGTATCATCTATGGGTACAATCAAAGAAATATTTAATTGTTCATCTACGGATAGATATTTTCAGCAACTACCCCCTAAATGTCATATAAATTTATCATGTATTCACATAAATATTAGATCACTCATAAAAAACTTTACTAAATTACTCCAGACGATCCAGAACTGTAGTTTTCCATTAGATCTTATTGTTGTTACTGAAGCCGGAATCTCGGATACAATTGTTCAACTGTACAATATACCTGGCTATAATATGTACTCTCAACTACGAACTGATAGGCGAGGTGGAGGCATAATAATTTACGTAAAAAATCACATTAAATTCACTATAATTCAACAAAGAACGATAACGTTTGAAAGTATAACTGCTATTCTAAAAATAAACTCAAGTCAGGACGTAGTTGTGTGTTCCGTATATAGGCCGCCTTCAACAAATAAAACTATGTTTATAAATGAGCTTGGCAATTACATGTCTAAATTTGACTCAAAACAAAACCTACTATTTATCGGCGACACGAACATTGACTTAAAATCCATAACGTCATACAAAGACACATACTTGGAAACACTAAGCGAGCACGGATTAATGTGTGGAATTTCAGACTTTACAAGAATTGAAACCAGACTAAATTTAATCACTAAATCTTGTATTGATCATATTTTTGCACGATTTCCCACATTGGTTCCGTACTCTGCTGTGTTGGATGTCGTACTGGCTGATCACCGAGCCATTCTACTTACCTGCGTTGACAATACGGCACCCGAGTGTATACAGCATGTTACGAGACATACAGTAAACTATGATATTCTCAAACACGAATTAAAAAAAGTGAATTGGATATCTACTAACGACATGAATTCACCGGACGACATTTTTGAATTTATTAAGAGTTCATTTGAAAACGCAAACAAGATGGCGAGCTCTAGTACCACTTACAAGGACAACAAAAAACAACGACTAAGAGTTCCTTGGATTGATGGTAATGTTACTCGCCTGTGTGTAAAGCGTGATAAGTTGTTTACATCGTGGAAAAAAAGTTCAAATAATCCTGAAAAACGATTAAGATACAATAAAGCACGTAATAAAGTACATAAAGTCATAGAAAATAGAAGAAATACTTATTATATTAAGGAAATAAATAAAAATCTTAAAAATACTAGGAAGATGTATCAAATTGTTAACCAAATGTTAGGACGAGGGACATTGTCAATCGATACAGCAATTCTTAAAGCGTTCGATACCCAAGGACTAACCGTTAAAGCTATTGCCGATAACTTTGCAAATGGATTTGACCAAGCAGTAAAGGACATAATTCCTAACTGTAATATTAAATTACTAGACCCTAGTACGTATTGCAAGTCAGTGGATTCAAGTTTATATTTTCAAAAAGCTTCTGGTGATAAAATATATAAAATTATAAATAAATTAAATTCCAATAAAGCCCCGGGAACGGACAACATTAAAGTATCTGATATTAAAATGGTAGGCCAAGACGTATCAACGGCTATCGCAAACATGATCAACTGTAGCGTGAAATCTGGTTCGTATCCTGATGATTTGAAAGTGGGTTGTGTAAGACCAGTTCATAAAAAAGGCAAACGTAATGATTACTCTAACTATCGCCCTATTACATTACTTTCGTCTATAGATAAAATAGTTGAAAAATATGTTTGTGATCAAATACACCAATTCTATAGGAAACATGATGTTATTTATCAAAATCAATTTGGCTTTCAGGCGGGGAAAGGCACAACAAACCTACTATCAAAATTTAGTGATGAGGTCAATGAACACTTGGATCATAAAAACCTAGTGTTAGCTCTGTTCATTGACTTTTCACGTGCATTTGACACTTTGGAGCATAAGCAATTAGTTGATAAGCTAGACCACTGTGGTGTGCGTGGCCCGCTGCTTAAATGGTGCGAAAATTACTTTGAGAACAGAAAATTCAATGTAAAGGTAGATAAATCTTTTAGTGAACCCATGGATTCTACGGTTGGTACGGCTCAAGGATCAGTGCTTGGGCCCCTGCATTTTCTGTCTTATGTAAATGAAATGAGTAACTGTCTCAAACACTGTACGTGCTATCAGTTTGCAGACGACACGTGCCTCGTAGTAGCTGACAAGGACCCTAAAAAAGCTTGTGAACTCCTGCAGTCTGATCTAAATTTACTAATAAGGTGGTGTCACGATGCGGGTTTGGTACTAAATTCGAATAAAACCAAACTGGTAGTGATTAAATCTCCGTATGCTAAGCGATCAGTTACCCAAAATATCGTCGCCCACAACCACACTTGTCTGCATGCTTTGAATAATAAGACATGTAGCTGCCCACATATAGAAATAGTAGACTCTCAAACTTACCTCGGTTTAATAATAGATAGTAAATTTAACTGGAGCAATCATATTGAACGCGTTTGTAATAAATTGAGACATTTTTTAGCTAATATAATAATCCTTAAAAATCGTATACCCTATAAAGTCAAGTTGATGCTGTATAATTCTCTGGCTGAATCCTATATACAATATGGACTTGCAAGCTACGGCCGTACATATAAATCATATCTGAACCAAATCTATAGACTCCAACTAAAAATTTTAAAAAATATTGTAAGTACCAAAATTAGACAACAATTTGAAAACGACGATATATTACTTTTTAAACACTGTAAAATTTTACCTATTTATGCGCAATTTCAAATGATGTTACTTAAAGAACACTTTTTTAATGAGACTTTTAGAAAAAAATACGAGCATACTGTATACACGCGGGCCGTCGCTCGAAACCTGCTTTGCACTACTCGACGTACAAATAATATCTACGGCGAACGGACCGCTATGTATTTAGTTCCTCGTTTAATTAATAACCTACCCTCAGATTTATGTAAAAACATTACTTCATATAATATAAAAACTAAATTAAAATCTTACTTTCTTGATAACCTGATGTAATCGCCTCGCTCGCTGCCAGTTGTGTACTTAGATATTAACATTATTTTTATAGTAGACGTAGACTAAAACTCCATATGGCATTACTATTAAACCTTAGTGGTTTTAAAATGCCATTATATCCTTTACTGTACAATTTTCTTATTAAATGATAAATAAATGAAAAAAAAAAAAAAATGTATTTATTTAATGAATGAAATATTAATTTTGTTTATTTTATTGAGGTTCAAAAACGTGTTGATTGTTTAATAAACCTACATTATATCTATAGTGGGTTACGCAGGAAGGGTGTACTAATCCGAAAGACTTCCAAAATACTCATCATCATGAACAACTTTTACTATGGGAGCAATAAAAGCTGTAAAAATAGCTGTAAAATCGCGAAAAATATCAGCTGATTCATAGAAAACGGTCGATCACACTCTCATATCAGTTATTTTTTTCATGATTTCAGGGTTGGTCCCACAGTAAAAGTTGTTCATAATGATTAGTATAATGGACCTCTTCCGGCTTAGTAAACTGTATCCGCATAACCCTATATATAAATAAAAAATTAATGCTGTTCGTTGCTAAGCACATCACTTCAGATGGTTGGATCGATTTGGTATTTTTTAATGTAAGAACAAATGTATCAAAATTTGGACAGGAGTACGTCTTTTGGATCAGCTAGTTATAAAAAAAATATATATAAAAAACTGACTTCAAAATTAGTAAGCACTCGAATAGAATAATTGCTATTGCCAAATCAACGCAGGCGTTCGAACAATTCACACTGGTTAAAAAACTACAGAGCCAAAGATAATGAATTTTTTGTAGGATCACCACGAAAGCTTCCTTCCTCATAAATAATAAAAAGAAGCAACTAAATTGGTTCACAAATGTCGGAGTAATCGGATGTCGGTCAAAACCAATTTTGACTGACTTTCGCAGTCGAAATTGATTTTGACCAAAGATAATATAAATCGTCATTGATTTGACATCGTCAGACAAAATTAGTTTTGACTGGTTATGAGTTTTGACTGTAACATATTATATTCCCAAAGACGACATTATATATTTCACACCATAAAATAATCTACTAATGATGCAAAAGTTAAGATTTTTACAATTTTTCGCTTGCTCACGAGGAAACCGGAAAATATTTTGCCTCAGAGTTCTGCTCAGAGTTAAACTCAATTTATAAACTGGAGAAATGAGATTTATTTGTTGCGGTAACTTTATTTTAAGCGTAATTTTAAATGACGGGACTAAAAAGTGTGAAAATTTGGTAGGGAAAAAAGTACTAACATTTTCATTTATAAAAACTGTTTATATGACGAATACATATTTTATAGTGTATTTCCGCTTTAACGTCGCATTAATAAGGAATTTGGGATCTATTATTTTTGTTTTACTACTAACCTATTCTGAAACAAAAATTAATTATGCCTACTCGGAAAAAAAATACCAGTATTTTTATGAACTTTTTTACTGTTAATAATTTAACCAGAAACAAAAATGAAATAATTCTGAAAACAAAAAAATATTTTATCATAAACTAATTTCGATTTGTGATGGGAAAGAAAGCTTCTCAAGTTGAGACCATGAACCAGAAGACGCAGCGTAAATAGGTCTCCCAATAGATTGACATACGACATTGTGAGAGTCGTGGGCATCTAGTGGCTGTCACAGGCAGGCAGCAGCAGGCAGGTGTGGCAGGCTGTCGTTTGGTGTGGAGTTCTAAGAGGGAGGCTTAGGTCAGCAGTAGCCGTCTTCTAGCTGATGATAATGAAGACAATGATAACATTAGTTGTAATTCAGTACCTACCTAGTTTTATCAATATAAGTATGAGTTGCATTGCCATAATCAGTGACCACAGTAATTTAATTTGCGTAGTGTGAAACACAGTGTGTGGCGTGCATTGAACAGTGAACACGAGCAAAGCTGAGCCGCAGCAGAATGCGCCGCCTCTGCATGATTGATGCTCTATGACACGACGCTGGGTAGGGTTAGCAAACACAATTTTGAACAAAACTTATGTTCAATTTTTGTTCGGCACACATGATCTATCATGAGGCCAAATGCCCAATCAGAAGGGCGAGGATTGTGCCGCTATGGGAGCTACAGCAATGGACCATAAACACAAAGCTTATCCCATCCTAGCAATCCCTATGGATGCCGAAACATCTGCAGCATCATCACCTACAGATAACTGATGTCATTGTGGTTGGCCCCAGAGAGGAGGTGCTACACTTAGTATAATAATAGTGTAAAGTTACAAAAGAACAATACAGTTCGGCTGGGCAGCGTTTGGGAAACTCCGTCAAGTCTTCTCGTCACCAATTCCGTAGCGTTACGACGAAATTCTTTCAGGAGCGGTCGGCCAGTTCAACGTCGTTTAGATACCTAAGGGAAGAACTATGCGTATTTTATATCTACGGGATTGTATCCGAAACGAAGTAATTCGCCAGAGACCCGAAGTCACCGATAGAGTTCAGCGTATTGGCAAGCTGAACGACAGTGGCCATATCTGGCGAATCGATAACCATAGATGTGATCTAGACTTGAGACTACGAAAGGGCAAACGTAGCGTAGGACTCCCTGAGACTCGATGGAGTGATAATATACGTGAAGCAGCTGGCAGTGGCTAGAAGTGAAAAGCCAAAGATCGGGCTGGGTGGCGTGCTTCAGAGATGTCTATGTCCAACAGTGGACTAAAATGTTAAAATTAAGTTATTAGACAGTTTTAACAAGTGAGTTGGAGTCAAACGCCTAGTCTATTAACCATAAAAAACTTTCCGAAAAACAACATCCAGGTTTTATAAAACAGTTCTAATGCCAACTTCTTCACGTTTACATTTCCACGTTAGACGTAACCCTACACACCGGTGTTCAACAAAAGCAGCAACTCCTGCTTTTAATAAATTATTCCGCGGCCCGCTCCCGGATTTCAGTGCAGGCCTCGAATTTAACTCCGTATCCATTTATTACGGCGCCTTTTCCACATCTACCCGACCAAACTGATTTTCCACGACTTCCTGCGTCGTTTCGACGATTTTGATGAAAATGTCGCCGATTTTTAACGAAATTTTTAGAGAAATTCGAGAGTGCGCTTAAGGCTTGAGCGTTTTTGATCGGGAAATGACAGAAAAAGACCTTTGGAGGATTATTATAAGCGAATTTACGAAGAGGCAGCTCTGAGAGGTTTGCGTTTGATGTCAGATTGAACTTTGACAATTAGGTAATATTTACCTATTAATCTAGTTACCTCATCTTTTATAGAATTCTCAAAGAATTTCTTTGCGTAGATTATTATTGTCATTAGGCTTATCTAACCTGCGCCTCGCATTTCCGCCTACAGACACATATTTTTTTTTAAATTAAATACATTTTAGTATGTAATAATCCAGAATGTATATTACCTGCACAGTATATTTCATTCAAATCTATTCAGCCGTTAAGTATAACCAACACCCACCCAAACTTTTCCGTCACGTCACACTAAAATTATAAATGCGAAAGTTTGTGTGTGATTATGTTTGTTACTTCTTCACGCTGAAACGGCTGACTGGATTTGGATGAAATTTGGAAAGGTGACAGCTTATACCCAGTTTTAACACATATAGGCTACTTATATCCCGAAAAATGTTCCGGTTCCCGCGGGATAGCACGTGAATTTGCCGGGTGCAGCTAATTTATCATATTATAGTGTGATTAGGTAGGACACCCTAAGTTCTTTTTAAAGCGAAATAGGCTTGCGCTTGGCCGCCAACTCGCCTGATGTTAAGCGATGATGCAGCCTACGGTGGATCACGCTTGCCTAGATGAAACCGATTCACTCTTGATTTGAAGACACCTAGATGGAGTGACGATATACCTACGGTAATTGGCAGCGAAAAGTCAAAGATCGGGTTGAGTAGTGTGCTTCGGCAGAGGCCTACGTCCAGGACGAAGGTAGGCTGATTGTAATGATGTTGTAAATGTTGTTCAATGTTCAAAACGCAAGCACAATATTCCAAATATTTTATTGTTTTAAAAATAGCTTCGCTCCAAAAAAAAAACACAAAAAGCACAACAATTTCCCGCGTCCTCCACAGAAGCCGCACAATTTAAAAAACCTGCAAAAACATCTGGAAACCGTTTTCACGTTAGTTTGCTATCTGCTCGTGCATTGGGCAAAACAATACAAACAACAGTAGCACCGACCGCCAATCAACAAAGTGGTGGCAATCCATCAACGTGTCGCCAACAAACTCCAATTTTGATGAAAAACTTCTCCCTTCGTGGGATTAAGCAATTAAAACGACTAAGTTGTACAGTAAACAGCAGGCATTTTATGAGAAAATTGACTTTTACATACAGAGAGACACCGAAGTCTCACATCAAAATGTCCTGGGTAACATTCTGGTACGGAGCCAGTAAGATGTCATAATAGAGACGTTATAGGCAAACAACATTGCTTTAAAAACTAACTACGGCTCGCCGCCGGTCGTGGTGATCGGCTGAATTCGGCTTTGATCGTCGATTATGCTGCGAGCTCTTTCACTCTCTCACTCAAAACGATCTACACATCTCGCTCATCCACTTCATAGTAACAACAGCCGCCTATGATAAAATATTTTATTTTTCTGTTTTAATAAAAAATACAGTACATGAGCGTGAATTAAAACATTTTTCTTGTCTCTCACAGAGCGTTTGTAGTTTCTGCAGTTAATAAAGTTACAGGAAGGCATTTTACTACTAATTATTTTTGCTAAAACACTTTATTAGCTGCGATGTGTTGCCGGACACTCGTATATTGTATATTATCGTAGTGTCGTATAACCTGAGGATAATGATGATACTATATTTTCCTCTGAGAACATAGTTATTTTGCTCAGAAAGATCGCACACAACTTCAAGCTATCCATTTTGTAGCTGAGTGTACCAGTTATGTATCTATCTATGATGGGTCATTTATCATAGCCATGGGAAAACAGTCACCGAAGATTGATTAGGAGTAAAGGGATTATGATTATGAAATTGAGAACAAACGATAACAAGATTTATTTACTAAAATAGAAACAGGTAATCCTACTACGCTGCCTAGTAATTCCACTTGTAGTAATAGTTTTTGCAGAAATGGTATCTCAAGGAGATAATCTACGCACAAAAAAAATCTTGTTCATTAGATACACTTCACAAGTTATAAAACATAACATGTTGTTTATATATCCAAAAATGAGTTTTCCGCGTTTTTCGAAACCGCCATTTTGCAAGTACTGCATTTGTTATAAGGAGGGCAGAACGTATATCCAGAAAAAATATGTAGTAAAATGGAAAATCACCAACAAGATTTGCTCGATCGAGATCTCTGCAGTTAACTCTTTAGGGTGACACGGAAAGGTGGTACTAAGCAGAAAGGAAGACATTGTACTCATACTCAACTATATATGAACAACTTTTACTGTGGGGCAACTTTAAGGCTCAATTTGGGCAGCGTTTAGTCCATACAAACTTATTCTCCTGTTTCCTCCCTGGATAATACCGCTAAAGCCATATTTTTTTTTTATAAAATTTATCTCCTTTATGGCCAGGCTTGTGTCATTTATTTTTTCTCGTAAGTTAAGTACTATAAGAAATATGAGCCTTTAAAAATCCCAAAAAATATCAAATTTTTACCTCCGTGTTCAGTCGTCTCTCAAACAAAATTTATGAGTTTGTAAAACAAAAATAAATGACAGAAGCCGAGAGCAAACCTTTTTAAACAATTAATTGAAAAAAATAATGAAATCGGCCTATTTTTGAATGAGGAAACAGAAGAATCCGAGACGATAATTTTGTCTACTTTTCGTAGGTATAAATCGATCCGAGCTGCAGTTGTCCTTATTGCGCTCTGCGGGCAGAGGCTCGAGGTCAGGGGAGGGTCGGTCTAATACGTATACAGTTAGAGAAGAGACATGTAGTCGATAATTGTATCGACACATTAGTGCTGTCCATCGATATCGATATGTAACGGTTCTCGTCTTTAGTTAGTGTTTTGTGCGTGAAGTGAATTTAGCACATTACTGCAACGGTCGGCAAGTTAGGATTTGGACAAAATTGTTGACGCACAACATGATTTATTTTTACTATGGAAACTGACGTGGTTTTCGCACATAACACATTTAAGTACGAAAAGAAAGAATTTAAAAAATATTGTAACTTGTGTATCAGGAATATCAGGATCGTAACAAGTGGAAAAATTTATAAATAAATAATTCTCTTAATATTAGTTAATTTTGTTGAACTATTTTTTCAAAATTTTATTCAAATACATTAGGTTATTACGTTGCTAAGTGATTAGATTATAGCTTATCATCATCAGCCAGAAGACGTCCACTGCTGAACATGGGCCTCCCCTTTTAACCTCTATACTGATAGTGATCGACATCCTGTCATCTGCATCCACTGGATGCCCGCGACTCTCACAATGTCGTCGGTTCATCTAGTGGGAGGCCTACCTACGCTGCGTCTTCCGGTTCGTGGTCTCCACTCAAGGACCTTTCTTCCCCATCGGTTATCGGTACTTCGAGCGATGTGGCCTGCCCAATTGCCACTTCAACTTGCAAATTTGAATATCTATGTCGATGACTCTGGCTCTTTGGCGGATATTCACGTTTCGGATTTTATCGCGCAAAGAAACTCCGAGCATAGCTCTCTCCATTGCCCATTGTGTGACTCTGAGTATTTCCAAAAGGCCAACAGTTAAGGACCACGTCTCAGTACCATATGTTATCACTCGCAAAACACACTGGTCAAAGACCCTTGTCTTTAAGCACTGTAGTATCTTGGACGAGATGTCACGCAATTTCCCAAACGCTGCCCATCCGAGTTTCGATTCTTCGGGCGACCTCTTTGCCCAAGTTGGACCAAGAATGATGGTACTGATCGTTTTTGGTTGGACTGACCTAAATGAACAATCTGTCCAAGAGAGGTGTAATGGTCAACAACTTCAAGAGTATCGTTCCCAACGATTACCGGCACGGGTACAACATGGACATTGGACATGATTTTTGTCTTGTCTATGTTTATTTTAAGACCCACCTGTTGAGAAAGGCTACTGAGATCGCTGAGCATCGCATTGAGGTCCTCCAGCGACTCTGCCATGATGACTATATCATCGGCAAAACGAAAATGAGTGATTTATTCACCATTGATGTTGATGCCGAATCCGTTCCAGGCCAAGAGCTTGAAAACGTCTATGGGTGTAAGTCCTGGGGTGTTGTTGAAGGAAACCACTCCACTAAGTTTATGTTCAATGTTTATATTATCTTATTACACAGTTTATAATGTTACAAGGAATTGTATTATAACTACACTGCGTAATAACAACGGAAACTGAATTTACAATATGAAATAATATCGGAGCATAAGTACGCGCAACCGTTAGGTAGGGAACTCTGTCATCGCCGCGGCGGCACGGCGCATGCGCAGTGGACCTGCGCATCGAGTTAGACGACGCGCGCGCAGCGGCTTAATCAGAAGCGGCGAGCGATTCTACTTTTTAAGGTAAGTATATTTATTAGATTTATTTGTTTATTATTTCGGTTGCATATTATGCTTATTTATGTATTATTATATGAGACACACCACATTACTCCCTTCCAGAGACCGGCCCTAAGGTCGATAATAATCTGGAAATGTTACTGTACGTCCTGATCTTGTTTTTCTTTGTATGTTTTCAGGTGGAGGAGGTATCTCATCAGGAGATTCATCTGGAGTTTTGCTGCTGTCATCCAATATATAGGCCGGCTTCAAGCGGTCTATTGATACTGTGACAGGTTTGCCTTTTATTAATAATTTGTAAACTTTTTCAGTTCTCTCCAGGACAGCGTGTGGACCAGTGTATGCAGGTTGCAAGGAAGCTCTTAATGCGTCTTCTCTCAAGAATACATGACTGGCAGTTGGTAAGTCTTTGAAAATAAATATCGATGGCTTGGTGTGTCTCGAAGCAGGTGTGGGTTTCAAATTATTTGCGAACGAGCGTAATCGGGCAGTGTAATCTGTGACGTCTGTTGTTCCAGCTGTGCTTGGGTTGAAAAACTCTCCCGGTAAGCGTAGTGGTTCTCCATACACAAGTTCTGCAGCGCTCGCTCGGATGTCCTCTTTGTACGCGCTTCGGATTCCAAGTAACACCAAAGGTAAGGCTTCTATCCAGTTTTCTGTTGCATGACAGGTTATAGCAGTCTTAAGCTGTCTGTGGAATCTCTCTATAACTCAATTGCATGCAGGATGATATGCAGTGGTCTTTTTATGATGAAAACCTGATATTTTGGATAGCTGTTGAAATAAAGCAGATTCAAATTGTCTGCCCCGGTCTGTTACTATATCGACGGGGGATCCAAATCTCGATATCCATCCAGAAAGTAAGGCTTTTGCTACTGTTTCAGCTGTCGCATCGGGTATTGGTATCACCTCAGGCCATCGAGTGAAGCGATCTATGGCGGTGAGACAATAACGATTTCCATTACAGATTGGAAGTGGTCCGATGAGATCGATATGCACGTGAATGAAGCGTGCTCTTGGTAGCTGGTAAGTACCCAAAGGGGAAGATACATGCCTAGTTATCTTAGAACGTTGACAAGCTAGACATGTACGCGCCCACTCTCGGCAGTCTTTCTTTACACCGGGCCATACGTAGCGTTCTGCTACTAACTTGATTGTTGCGTTGGCACCGGGGTGGCTTAATGCGTGCAAACTATCAAAAATTTGCTTGCGCATAGGCTTTGTGATGTAAGGTCTTGAAATGGATGTGCTGATGTCGCAATATAATTCAGCACGGGTTCCAGGTATCTTCATCTTCTCCAGTTGTAATGATGTTCCTCGTTCTAGCATGTCTTTCAACTCTGAATCAGATGCCTGTGACTTGGCAAGCTGAGAGTAATCAATAGACAGTTCTAGCTCTTCGACTCTGCTTAGTGTGTCAGCGACTTTGTTATCTTTTCCCGATATGTGTCTCAAGTCAGTTGTGAATTGGGATATAAAATCCAGGTGACGAAACTGTCTCGGCGAACATTTATCTTTGCGCTGATGGAAAGCGAAACACAACGGCTTATGATCGGTGTATATTGTGAATTCTCTAGCTTCGACCATGTGTCTAAAGTATTTCAATGCTTCATAAATTGCGAGGAGTTCTCTATCGTATGGAGAATATTTTCTCTGCGCTGTGCTCAACTTGCGCGAAAAGAAGGCAAGCGGTTGCCAGTTACCATCATGGTATTGTTGTAAGGCGGCGCCGATTGCTGTATCTGAAGCATCTGTGACGAGACCTAGTTTGCATTGGCAATCTGGATGTGCAAGGAGTGCAGCACGGCAGAGGCTTTCTTTACAATCCTCGAAGGCTTTCAGAGAATCACCAGATAGGTTGACAGGATGGGAACCTTTCACAGAACCAGTCATGAGAGCGTGTAGTGGTGCTTGGACTTCAGCAGCGTTGGGAATAAATCGCCTGTAGAAATTCAGCATCCCCAAAAATCTGCGGAGCTCTCGGACTGTCTTAGGAGGTGAAAATAACTTTATTGCTTCAACTTTCTCATCCAGAGGCTTGATTCCATTGGCTGATATATGATAGCCCAGGAATTTGACTTCAGACCGGCCAAAGTTGCACTTTGAAATGTTGATGACGATACCATGTTCCTTCAGTCGGTTGAAGAGTATACGAAGGTGTTCTTCGTGGAGAACTTCATTTTTTGAGAAAACCAAAAAATCGTCAATGTAAGGGTAAACAAAGTCCAGTCCGCGTGTCATCTCGTCGACAAAGCGTTGGAATGTCTGCCCAGCATTTCGCAATCCGAATGTCATAAATGGAAATTCATATAATCCGAACGGCGTCGTGATGGCGGTCTTGTCTATGTCTTCAGGATTTACAGGAATTTGATGAAAAGCTTTCACGAGGTCGATTGTCGAGAACACCTCACAGCCTGTTATACTGTGTGTGAAGTCATGCACATGTCTAATCGGATAACTATCAGGTATGGTGCGAGCATTTAGCATTCGATAGTCTCCACAAGGCCGCCATCCGTTGTCTTTCTTTGGTGCGAGATGTAACGGCGACGCCCAGGAGCTCTCTGATGGTCGTGCGATACCTGATTTCAGCATGGACTCGATTTCAGCTTTTGCAATTTTTAGTTTGTCTGGCGCTAGGCGGCGTGGGTTGCAGGATATTGGTGGTCCTGGCGTGGTCCTTAAGAAGTGGACAGTACGATGCTTAACTTCAGCTTGTTTTCCGGATGGATTTGTTATTTCAGGAAATTCTTTCAGGATTTGTTCGTAGCGAGACTCGCCGATTGGTATCTTGATTGAAGAAATCGCAGTCGACGAGTGTGCAGACGAGCAAACAACAGAGAGTGTTGTCTTGTTGTCTAGCAGGCTTTGGTTGCGAATATCCACTAGAAGGCCGTAGAACTTTAAGAAGTCAGCTCCTATGATTGCCTTAGTGACGTCACCAACGATGAAACGCCATGGAAAGTCGCGGCGTAATCCAAGGTCCAAATCCAGGTGAGTATATCCGTATGTGCTGATTGATGTACCGTTAGCGGCACACAGTTCAAAGTTTGATTTCGCACGACGCTCATGTAGTGCTCTTCGTGGGAAGACGCAAACGTCGCTTCCAGTATCGACAAGAAATTGCATCTTCGACCTACGATCCACGACGAACAGGCGACCAGAAGAGTTAAGACAGTCGTTAGTCGCCATTACCAACTGCCTTGAGAGTTTCCCGCTTGATAGTTACAAGGCTTCACGCATTTCTTCGCTTTTGATTTAAATTTCGAGTGGTACCAACAGTTGGGAAACTTTCTGTATTTGGAATCTGATCTAGTTTCAGAGTGACTGCGGCTTCTTTGACGGGTCTGGGGGCGAGATTGGCGATCCAGCAGTGTCTTCATCTGCCTGCGAAGCTCGGCTATTTCATTGGCCATAGCGTCCAGCGACGAACCAGGTGCTGATGCAGCTGATACTTGCGGCGTGGCAGGAGCGATGTCTTGGATCCGATCCGCCAGATCAGCTAGTACCTCCAGTGATGCAGTAGGTTGTGCTGCTATCACCGTTTGTACGTTACGTGGCAGTCTGCTCGTCCAGATGGTCTTAACAAAATCTTCTGGTACGCTCGGTCCCGCTAAGCTTTGTAGATGCCTTAAAAACTGAGAAGGGCGACGGTCTCCTAATTCTTCATGCATAAGAAGCTGTTTCATTTGCTTATCACGAGAAGCACTCAGGCGTTTGATGAGCTCTGTTTTCAATTTCTGGTATTTATCCGTTGGTGGAGGGGATATGATAATATCCTTAACTTCCTTTGAAAATTGGTGGTCAAGCTGTCCAATGACGTAATTAAATTTGGTCACGTCAGAAGTAATATTTGATACTGCAAATTGTCCTTCGACTTGTGCGAACCATATCTCAGGTTCTTCAGGCCAGAAGGGTGGAACGCGTATCCCCACTCTGAATAACTCGGAGGAGACAGTGGGAACACGTTCTGCATCTTTATTAGGCAGCGACATAATTCACGTCAGGAAATATATAAAATCACTTTCGACTTGTTACTTGTACCACACACTTTTTCGAAGTACCCCAGAGTATTAGTTCTTTTTACCCAAATTGTTTATTTAGCACTGTTTATATCACACAATATGCACTGCATAGGACACGTATAAGTTCCTTTTTGTCCTTGACTCACTTTTAGTTCTTGAGCGGGGTCACCAGTTATGGGTGTAAGTCCTGGGGTGTTGTTGAAGGAAACCACTCCACTAAGTTTATGTTCAATGTTTATATTATCTTATTACACAGTTTATAATGTTACAAGGAATTGTATTATAACTACACTGCGTAATAACAACGGAAACTGAATTTACAATATGAAATAATATCGGAGCATAAGTACGCGCAACCGTTAGGTAGGGAACTCTGTCATCGCCGCGGCGGCACGGCGCATGCGCAGTGGACCTGCGCATCGAGTTAGACGACGCGCGCGCAGCGGCTTAATCAGAAGCGGCGAGCGATTCTACTTTTTAAGGTAAGTATATTTATTAGATTTATTTGTTTATTATTTCGGTTGCATATTATGCTTATTTATGTATTATTATATGAGACACACCACACGTCCTTCACTGCGTTCGTGAACAGTTTCGGAGAAATAACATCTCTCTGTCTCACGGCTTTCTGCAATAGAATTGGTTCCGTGCTCTCGTCCTGTAATCGGATCGACATGTTGACGTTTCTATACAAACACTTCAGCACTTCGATATACTTATAGTCGATATGACAACGCTGGAGGGACTGCAATACTGCCCAGGTCTCGATTGAATCCAAGGCTTTTTCATAGTCTACAAACGCTAGACATAATGGCCGATTATACTCCGCAGTCTTCTGTATAATCTGGTGGAGCGTGTGTATGTGGTCTGTGGTGCTTCTGCCTTTACAGAAACCGGCTTGTTCGGGAGGCTGGAAGTAATCAAACCTGCTTTCGAGACGGTTCGTAATGACTTTGGAGAACAACTTGTACACATGGCTCAGGAGTGAGATGGGTTTATAATTATTCAATAAGGTGTATCACCTTTTTTGAAGGAGAGCACTACCACCCTACTAGTCCATGCTTCATGCGTAGTACCTTCGAGTATGACGGAATGAAATAACTTCTGGAGGACTAAAAGTACCGGTTTTCCATCCGCTCTCAGTAGTTCTGTCGTTATTCTGTCATCACCCGGCGATCTTGTTGTTCTTAAGCTTTTCAGAGCCATTCTTATCTCGTACAAGCTGATGTCTAGGATGTCCTCAGTGTAGTGTTGGGTCAGTTTAGCTCTCTTGTCCAGAGCTGTACCGATAATTAGGCTGTCGCGTCAATGTGTACAACTGTCCGTAAAACCTCTCGAGTTCTCTCAGAATCTTCGGCTTTGATGAAATGATACTACCATCCTCGATCTTCAGCTTCATCACTTGGCTCTTCCCAATAGACGAATTCTTTGCGAACACTATCCAGCCCTGGTTCCACTCGATTGCGTCCCTAATACATCTTTCATTATAGGAACGCAGATCGTGTCGCACCGATTTTGAGATTCGTCTGTTAAGTTGGCCATATTGCGACATATCAGCTGATGTTTGCAGTCTCATCTCAGTCAGGTCTTTCATTAGCTTAATGGTTTCATCTGAGAGCTTCTGAGGTCTTTTCCGGCGTGGGGTCTTAAAGAACTTGGACCACACTGCTTGGACAGTTTCCACCAGCCCATTGTTTAGTACGAACAGTTCCGCTTTCGGCTCTGGAAGCGATTATGCAATTCGAGTTGGAAGTCTTTGGAGTTTTGGATTTGAGTATGACCAGAATGGAGCGTGGACTTCACCAGACGCGACCTCTCAAGCTTGTTGATATTCAATGTGCCTCTGACAAAACGGTGATCGCTACCGGTTTTCACCTTGCTAATCACGGAGACATTGAATATTCGCTTCTTGGTCGTCATGATGAAGTTGATCTCATTTTTGGTCGAACCATCGGGGCTCATCCACGTCTACTTCCTGCATGGTCACTTCTGAAAGAAGGAGTTCATCAAATAGAGTTCCTCCTTCTCCATGAAGTCAACCAGCCACTGGCCCCTCGAATTCCGCTGTCCATACCCATATGACCCGACTCTTAACTCATCAACATTCCGCGTTCCATCTTTGCGTTGAAGTCACCCATAACAACGGTGAAGTATGTTACGGAGGTATCTATGGTCTCGGATATCTCCTCAAGTCCTCATACAACACCTCTACTTTAGATTATTAGATTATAGTTAAAGTTATCACAGGAATTGTACATGGTAATCCTTTCCGTAACTATCATCACATTATAGACCAGCACCCTCACAGGAAGTTTTCAAGCGTCGTGTGAAACTGTACTATTTCTTGGAGTAGCTACTGTATCGTTATTATCTCGCTTTAAGTTTATAAGTATGTATGAATTTAATAATTTTTTTTATGTATGTATATTATTTTAACTAAAAACTTGGTTATTTGAATTTTTCACATAAATTTTGAGGTTATGTGAAAAAATTATTGGGACCAAAGTTGTAGATATTTTTATTACCTACAACTTTGCCATTAAACTTTTCAAAAACTATATTGCAAAACTATAAATCCATAGGATTTATAGTTTTGCTGGAAATCGAGTTGAACCATTTTTTACCCTTAAACCCACCAACTTCCCGAACTCAGATCGCCCGTAATTTATTTTTCCTTTCATTTTTATCATAATAATGGGTTTCATACAACTGTGATTTTTTTTGGTTTCAAAAATTATCGACCCTGGTCTATTTGGCGTAGTCGGTTAGTAAAATATGAGCAGATCGCAAAATAACAAAAATCACTCGACATTCGGCAAACGCCGATATCAACTAGCCGAGTAGACTGCGAGGCGAAATGAATTTGTAGGCACTAGGCATTCAGTGCGGGAGCACGGGCGGGCACGCACACACGCACAGTCTGTTTGTCACGCACACGTATATAGCTCGCTCGTCAGGGCGCAGCGAGACAGCAATAGAGTTGCTAAATACCTATTCATCAAATTTCTTGGCCATGGTATATCGGCTTAAGATCTTGGGAAAATAGTGCTGTGTAATACATTTCGTATGAACTCCGACCGATGGGCCAGGATCGTCACACAGTGGGTGCCTGATGGACGACGCAGTCAAGGAAGGCCTAGGAAACGCTGGCGTGAAGATCTTGATTCATTCCGGAGAGGTTGGCAAGAGGTGGCGGAGGACCGAGATTTATGGAAGGAAATGGGGGAGACCTTTGCCCAACAATGGGACAATATAGGTTAAGAAAAAATAAATACATTTCGCTGAATGTGACTCACATTTTTCTATGGAACACCTGATTTCTCTCACGATTTGTGAGTTGGTTCCATAGTAAAAAAACATAATAATAAATACCTACAGTGCAAGTACTCTTTTCGGCATAGAACCACCGTTCCGTGTAATCCTGTATACTATATATACACTAGAATGTCTATATATTTTTCAAACCGTTTTGGCAAGATTGGGTAACAAAACTTTACTTCTTCTCAACTTGATTCAACTTAGAGCTAAAATACTCCCATAAAACAGTTAGTCAGAAATACTCACAACCCTCAAATAGTTACCAAAGAAACACAGATAACTTGGTGTGTAACCCGAAACTTAGTGCATATTAGAAACAACGTTCCAAAGATATATGCCGGAGCAATGACGCTTGGTAACTCCAAGTTAAGGAAGTTTAGTTTTACGGTAGGTTCATGGTAGCTTTCATCGAGCAAAGTGTGGGCTAAGTCAAAAGAGTTTACGGACCAATTATTTTCTAAAGTTTAAAAAATAATTAAATAATAGGTTTGCGCTTGGCCGCCTACTCGCCTGATGTTAAGTGGATCACGCTTAATAGAAGAAACCGATTCATTCTTGACTGGAAGACACCCAGATTGTAACTATCGGGGAACACCCATTCAGGCAGCTCATTTCATAGACTAGCAGCTCACACAATAAAAGTAGAATCAAAGCGCTTCGTACGCGTTTTGAATTCAACTAAAAGCTCTCGCTGTCAGCTTCCCTACATCATCATACTTGACAACTTTTGATCCATGACTTTTACCAAAACTTACGTAATAAGATCCTCAAAAAAAAATTGAAAGTTTGTATGTTTTTTTCCCCTTGTATTTTTTATGCACGATGCAGTTCTTAATTTTTGCCTCCTAGGCCGACATTCATTATGTTTTGAAACCTTGTAAGGTTATTGTTATTTAGAAAATAAATAATACATGTCATGAATCAAAAGTTCAAATTCAAATTATTTATTTCGCAGAAACATGGGTACATTGTGTTATGATGGTTTACAAATAAAAGTAGATCGCCATGCTCTAACCAGTTTGGCATGCAAAATATCACTGGAAATAAAAACCTTAATAATTATTACATAGATGTCCTTAATGCAAATTTAACTTAACATTACTCATTCATTAAAATTTATATATTATTTGATGTCCTTATCATTAAAAAAATCTGAGATTGTATAATATGCTTTGTCAATTAAAAATTTCTTGAGTCTATATTTAAAAATGTCAGTATTATCTATGTCTTTTAAATATTGTGGTAGTTGGTTAAAAATTAACAATCTCATACTAAACGTGCTGCTAGAACTCAGTGCAGTTCTGCAGCGCATTAACTTTAGCCTATTAATCCTCTTACTTCTTAACACGTCATAGTCACGTCAAGTTGGACGGTATTAGTAGGGCAGCTGCCTACGGGAGGTTTAAGGTTTCACATGTATTCGAAATTCCAATCAAAATATCTTTAAGCTTCTAACTTAAACCGATATCGAAGGGGTTAATCTAGATTCTAGAAATTGTGGAGGAAATATTTCATGGAAAAACTGTAATTTTAAAATGCGGTATCGCTATTTCCCAAGCGGTGCTTGGACTTAGAATATGGAGCTCTTGTGTCATAAAACTACATAAATGGGGTGGAAGGTGGTAAGTGGTCTTTTTCATAACCTTAGAACTAACATGAAATAGGAATTTAAGTAAAACTTAACCAGGTGTTCATGTTGTGACGAAAATGATCACACTGTCGAGGAACAAGGAAAATGCCACAATCGAAAGGAGGCATAGGTATACTTATGGCATAAAAAAGGCCATCAGGAGGTATTCTATGCCCACCAGTAGGTATTTCAAGAATCAATAACATCATATATTATTTTACATTCTATATCGATTAAATCCTATATATATTATTTATATTGATTACATCCTATATCAAATACATGTCATAGCAATTAAATCACACATGGATTACATCCTATATCAATTAAAACCTATATCGATTACATCTTATACCGATTACATCCTATATCGATTACATATTATACGATCACAACATTTATCGATAAAATTTTATAACGATTACAAATTACAACAATTACATCCTATATCGATTACGTCTAATATCGATTATTTATGAACTATAGCTATTAAAAACCATTTCATTTTCGGAAGTTTATACTTAGATAATATACATTTTTACTGTTTAAAATCTAACAATTTTAGATTTAGTTTTTTTTTATCTAACAGAATAAATTAACACAAGTAGATCACATTAAAAACCGACTTCAAAAATGTATGAAAAAATCAATAAGTGCCTATATTTGAGGGTAGCCCTCGATTTCCCTGAGATCACATCATCAGATCCTGACTTGCGTGACAATGGGACCAAATTGGAAGTATAGCCTACGGAACAAATGTTTTTTTTTTATCGGTCAACAGTTGGCGGAGATATCGGTGAACATACATTAAAGAACCTCTGCCTTTTCTGAAGTAGGTTAAAACATGTTTAGCTAACATTGGGCTTATTATCAAAATTCTATATTTGTCTGATTTTTTTTATTTACAAGTGTTTGGCTTCTCCTGGTAAGTTTTGACAACCTGTGTGAGGAGAGACCGCTCTTTCGTTTTTACATTAATTTTACAGACATTATATTACTATACAAACAGTTTGTAGTTCATCATCATCAGCCATAAGACGTCCACTGCTGAACATAGGCTTCCCCCTTTAACCTCCACACTGAACGACATCCTGCCATCTGCATCCACTGGATGCCCGCGACTCTCACAATGTCGTCGGTCCATCTAGTTTGTAGTTAGTAGGTGGTATTATGGATGTCCGTTTGCTATTGAGGATTGACATCACGATCGCGTGCCATCTCGAATACGCGCGTGGTGAGTGAGTAAATAAAATGGGATGAGCGAAAAATACAAAGACATAAGCTGCATATCATTTTGAGTCCCATTTCCTCGAAAAATTGCATGAATGAAAAATTTTAAAACGCCAAAATAGCATTAACTATTCCTTCAGCTCAAAGCATTCTAATGAGCAGAATGTAAATTTCGGCTGCAAAACAACGACGCAGGGCAATCTACGTAAATGCATACTAATGCAGGGACCAATGCAGTTTAAGGCCGTCTTTTCCCACTGTTAGCAATTTTGTAAATACTTGTTTTAGTGTCGCTACTTCCATGGTTAGGTTAAAATTATAAAAATGGTGTCATATCAAAATTTTATTTTTTATTTAGGAAACAGTAAAGACCGAATCACGATAAGCGACATTTCGGTCCATAGAAAAAAAATATGTGAAAGTAACACTGATGTGAGCTTTTTCTTTTTCTCTTTTTTTAACCAACTTCCAAAAAGGAGGAGGTTCTCAATTCGCCTGTTTTTTTAATGTACCTCAGAAGTTTCGACTGGGTGAACCGATTTTGATGATTCTTTTTTTTTTATTTGAAAGCTGGTGCTTCCCGTGTGGCCCCATTTCAATTTGGTCCAGTTCTGAGATTTATATGAACTCGGTTTTTTTATATTGATAATTATTTTGGATTCATTCAAATACGTATTTACTAAATGATGTATACGATATCTTAATATACAGATTTCATAATGCACCGTAAAGGTACATGTTACATTAGAATTTATACTTTACAAAATATAAAAACACGCAAAAAGTAAAGAGTGTTATAAGCTTCACGTGTGTATCTGTGGCATCGTAGCCTCCAATCGGCTGAAACGATTTTGATTCAATTTTTTGTTTCGTTGAAAGTTTACTTGATCGAGATTTTTCTTAGCTATGATTCATAAAAATCTGTTCAGCCGTTTGATTATCAACTCTTTTATTGGGTGTTAAAAAATTATACTGTTTGCATGTTTTACCTATACACTATTATCTTCATAGTAGAGCTAAGTGATCAGATAATATCGCAACGTTTTAGCTACCGAACGTTCGTAAAATGTTAGTAAAACTATTGACTATATCCCAAGACACCACATATACAATAGTGTCGGAAAAGACGATGACTGCATGGAAACCTTATTTCCTATATCTATTTTACTTGAAGGTACTGAAACAATTCCGCAGTTGGAAAATGAAATTTAAAATTGTGCTCCGCCAAAGGGAAGCTATGTCAGTCGGAAGATTCTATTGTATTTTCTTGGAATTGTACAAGTAATAATAACGACTCTTGTGTCAATGCGAAGTACAAGGTTTCTGAAATACTATACTATGTGTCCTGTCGTATTTCATACAATTCTTTTATTCACTTGCTTTCTTGTCTGCTCGTTAGATATATAATCCATTGTAAACTTCATAATGAGGGCATTTATAAGTTCACATAGAGTTCTTCAAAAGGGCTGTAAATAGAGTCTTTAAAGGTAACTTCTGTATTGCGGTAATCGCTCACCATAAGGCGGCCTGTTAGGTTTTGTACCACCTTTGGCATAAATAACCGGCCAAGTGTCTGTCTGTCCGTCCGTCTGTCACCAGGTTGTATCTCATGAAGCATGATAGTTAGACAGTTGAAATTTTCACAGATGATGTATTTCTGTTGCCGCTATAACAACAAAAACAAAAAAAATATTAAAATATGAATATTTAAGGGGGCATTTATTTATTTACACATCAAACGTGTTTTTTTGCCGTTTTTATAGATAATGGTACGGAACCCTTCGTGCGCGAGTCCAACTCACACTTGGCCGGTTATTTAAATCCTGAAACGTTTGTTATCTCTTATCTAACTCCAAATTTTACAATTAACTTGATCGAAAGCAACGGTAATATATTAATGTCCGTTGAGATGAAAAACAGCTGTTTCTAGAATAGGTTTTATAATTTAATATTATGTGTACCATTAATTCTTCATTTCCATTTCTAGCAGGCTAGTAGTGCGACAATAGAATAAAGTTGCGCAAGTCATTTCGATCGCACCACTGCGCATTTTGAGCGGCCCCTGTACCAGGCTCATGTGTCGTGATTACTCTTCTACGGATGTTTTCCAACTTTTTAGGGTTCCGTGCTAAACAAAAGCAAAGCAAAAACAAACCTAAACCCATTGATGTTAATAAATAGTGGGAAGATACGGGACGAACTCCTTGACGTGGACCGCACAAAATAGGTCCACGGGCCTAATCGACTTCAGTCACAATCGAACTGGCGTTTGCTTTGCACGTGAAGTACTTGTCAAAATTTTGTCTGAACCGAGCCATATTTAATGGGTAAAAATTTTGGATGTCACGGATGTTTCCATCGTAGACAAGAAGTCTTTGTATCCAATTCTTACCCACTGTCCACCTCCTGAGACCACCTGGATCCTGGATCAACTTTTTCGATAACATTTTGATCAAAATGTAATCGTCCTCGTAGGCCTTTGAAAGATTGTATCTAGTTTGTACTCTCGCATACTAACGCATAAAAATACCTCCATAAAAACTTAGTTTAGTAATTGCCATCATCATAATCATCAATCAGCCCGCAATAGCCTAACTTCAAAATGTAGAGATTTCAGGTTTGTTGGGTATTCTGTGCTTCAAGTTCACAAATGTTTTATTAGACACAGCTAGCTCTAAGTTGAACATGACGCTACAAAAGAAAATGTCTACAATACCGGTTTATAGGTGGGTGAAAAACATGAGTGGGTACGGAACCCTTAGAGCGAAAGGTTTCTCGCACTTATTTGTTTTTTTCCGTCCGTTCGCAAAGCTGTACCGCGACAATTTATTCAACGAGACTTATATCCGTTTTTAGCCTAAAGCTGTTTTAAATAATCGCGTGTGCGACTGACTTTTGTATTTGGATTATTTGTTGTTTGAGGTTCTCTTTGCTTCCCTTTTCTTTTGTGGAAACGAGCTAGCTCGGGTTTAATGAGTTACTAGTTTGTAACAGAGTTGATTCGATAGTCGTGTTAAGTGCTGTTCCAAAACGCTTAGACAGCTGATTTTCAGATATGAGCAATCTCGTATGTACTTTTAAGAGATGGTGGAATGCTTTGACCAAAATAAAATGAATGGACGGGCCCCGTAGAAGCGCATTTTTGAAGATTACAAAATGAGCGCCAGTGCTTACTTCGTTTCAGTCGGTCTCTAGCCGTAGGAAGTGAAACACGAGTCTATTGTTACGCGATAACGAAACATCTGACAAAATTATAAATTCGTATGCTTTACCGAAGTGTAAATACACAAATAAAACCGATATCTATTTTTTGTAACAAATATACTGTACATTTTTATAATTAGGTGGTGATGTATATGTCCGACGGTTTTGACTCGTTTTTATTGATCAAGTTCAATGTTTATATGTACATATGTTCTCGTTGTGTTAAGAACAAGTAAACTATATGTATATATATAAAATGCGATGTGTGTATGTATGATCCGTATGAACTCCGAAACGGCTGGACCCATTTTGTTAAAATTTTCAAGCAATATTCTGAAGATCTTGTGAAGTTTGGTAGCGATTGGATCAGTACAATATTTTTTGTGTTTTAATATTTTCCCTAATAAGAACAAGAATTTAAGTTTATACAATGGCATATCACATCATAGAAAAAAAAGTCATCTAAGTCAAAGGAGTTTTCTTTTCTCTCTACAACGACAATCGACAATCGAAAACGACACCTCGTACATCGCACAGTTTGGAGGAATCAAGAAATTATACTTATTTGGAAACATAATCAACTGAAAGAGAGAGAGAGAGAGAGTATGTGTATTATACCACACAAGTGGTAATATAGAGGCAGACCAGCATAGGTACATATTTATATACACTCCTCTATCTTGGGTATTCGGATAAAAACAAGCGAATAGGTGAATAGGTAATTAATTATTTCTCACATATCCTGGTGATTTTGAAAAATATGTAATAACTTGTAATAATTGTATCACATGGCTAATAAGAATAAAAAAAAACTACTTGAAATGTCGTCAATGAAATCAGGAAAACATTTTCCTAATTTCCGACTTTATTCATACGATTTGATTAAAAAAATGGACACAAAATATCGCAAGACACTTAAGTAACCTCAGTAAGATTTTACCTCATTTCTGCAACATACTCCAGATTATTTACGATACCGCTGTTGTGAATGAGGTACGGTACACTTTACACGACAGGTACCGCGTATTTAAGGCACATTTTACATGACAGGTGCCGTTTTAGCGGGGCCTCACCCTTAAACATTACACGGCAACACATGTGACGCGGCTTCAAATAACCACTTTTATTTTTCACGTCCCTTAGGAAACGGAATTAGTTAAAAAGTGGGTCAAACTCTGGCTCTACGTCGCCGCCCTAGCAATACTTAGTACCTGTTATGTATTTTTGCATAATGTGAGTTGGTGAAGTAAGGGTGGTGAGAGGTGTTGTCCTAGTTGGGAAGGGAAAAAATGACCTCTATATCTTTATAATAAATGTGATAAATATATGCCCACAAGTAACCTAGTATGCGCTTGATTATATAAACTACATAGAATACATAGTATTTTGATTATATAGTAGATGCATGCAAAAATATAAAACATATTTTTATGTGTCAGTTCATAAAGTGTTCCTATTTGAAGGGCAATATTTCTAGCACAATAATAAAATTAAAAACAACAAATAAGCTTTTAAGCATCCGCCATATTGAATTTAGTGTGTCGTCATTTCATTTTTTGTATTCTTCTCAGCAAACCATTTCATTTGATTGGGTATCAAATGAAGAGGTTTGCCGCTGATATTATCATGGGGGTGCATAAAAAATTACTAGTCCGCCATATTAGATTTAGAATGACGTCACTAAACTAATCATACATTCGCAACCAAACGTAACGTGTATGCAAATTTCAGCTCAATCTGTTGAAGATAACTGTTAAAATTCAGTTGCAATATTTGCCCCATCCTAACAAGGTTAAATAAAGGCATGTAAAAAGGGCATAAGTAGATTATAGAAACTGATATCTTAAGGCAACCAGTGCAGTGCACTGCACTGGTTGCACACACAAGATTTTGAATTTAAAATAATTATAGAATAATTATGCAAGTTTAATATGGTAATGCCAATTGGTAGTGGGTTTGAGCATTTGGATTGTCTTTAGACCTTCAACGATCTATACGGGTAGTATATCTGTTTTTGTAGTGATTTTGCAAGTATAATAATAGGCAGTTACAGAGCAAGACTCAAACCTGCTACAGTTATTCCAGCAGGGAATTGGGCAGACTGGTTTATTTTAAGATTTGTGCAATGAGGCCGGTTTGGCTTCATAGTTTCTGATAAGATTTATTATGGTAGTAAATTCTAGCTAAAAGGCCAACGATCACCTATTTCCTTTCTAAAGATTCATCGCTTTTGAATTACTCTAAAAAACCCAACTGGCTTCGAACTGGAAGCGCGGACACGCGCAAGCTCAGCGTAACACAGGACTTGAGCTCCGTATAAAAACTTTTTACCAGAATCTGCCGCTCTTAGTCGTCGTTCTACTGAATGGACCAGGCACGCAAGCACTGCATCTCCATCCATGGGATCTACAAAGTCAGACTTTACACTTATAATATTCTAATAGATTCAGCCGTTCTGCAGAACAATGGTAACAGATAAACAAAACACATATTAGTATGTATGTGCATGAAAATACATTATTACGCTTTAACTTTTCCAGGCACAATTTTCGAGTCTGTTTCGTGGGTAAATAATTCCCGCAGTTTTAAAAACACGCTTAAAAAAACTCTAACCCTGAAGAATCTGGAAAGGATAATAGGACAAACTATACAAATTATTGCATTGTCATTGGTCTTTGATAAGTGTGCAAAGTTTCAAATAAATCCGTTGTTTTGAAAGGGGTGAAAGTCACGTTCAAAGATTCCGTTCAAGCTAATAAAAGCGTGTTAAAAAAAGAAATCAATCAAATTTCTTTAACCGCAATTAAAAAAACTTCTTCCTTTAAATGCATTTATATTATGCTGCTTTATACAAGACGAAAATTTGAGATGGGACAGTAAGGGAAGTTAACTCGGATCAGACACACAAGGTAAATAATTATGGTAATGTGGAGTGGCGAGCGCGAACGCATCAGGTCTTAATCAGGCTTGATGACTTGAATCTCACCCAGAAGACGGCCTTACCGCCCTTTTTGTTGCATGTGAACTATTAGTTAGTTCATTGGTATCGCTACAAGTTTCTTAGTGTGCGTGAAACATGTGTAAGTGTGCCGTATTTTTATGATTTTTGCGTTAAGCGGGACATTTGAACAAGAACGATAACTGGATAGTTCCCTTGTTTGTCTGACCAGAATAATCATCGTCACTCAGTCGATACTGGTACGATACGTACTGCTGGGTATAGGCCTCCTCTCCCGTGTGCCATTGATCCCTCATAACATCATCAGCCAGAAGACACTGCTGCCCTGCTTAGGCTGCTAGACATCCCCCCTAGACCACACTGAACCACAGCCTGCCATCTGCATTTAGTGGATGCCCGCGCCCTCTCTGATTGATCCCTATCTCGGGCGAATAACTAACATACACTGGTTAACGTTCAAAGATTGCTACTTTCTAGAGATATTCAAAGCTCTACTACTGATTCAAGAAACACAAACTGGCAGAGGCGGTGGAGGCGTGGCAGCAGCGGCGATCGGCCGTGACAAATGGTCAGGCGGGATGATGCCATTGACAGTAATGGGGTTGCTGCTACGGGGTGCTTAATAAAACCCCCGGGGTATATTTATACCCCCAACGGTGAAAAAGTTTCGGGTACGAAATTGTAGATGCGTATGTAAATGGCTGCCCTACTTGCCTTAAAGGTTAATAATAGTTTTCAAAAATCCTTCTGAAAACGTCTTTCTAGTCATTTGTGGTAAATTTCTCGGTTTTTTGAACTTTTACCCATTTAAAGATTTGAGATACTTATAATATATCGTAGGTAGTATTAATGCATATCAATGGTCTTGTCATATCGGTGGTCTTGTTTGTGAGATGCCACATAGTGTAACGTAGTTTTTAAAAGAAACAATCTAAATATTTTCAACCATATCATACTAATATTACATATGCGAAAGTGTGTTTGTTGGTTTGTTCGTTTATTCACGCAGAGCAACGCATCAACGTGGTTTTTGAATGGATATCGGGGAAGGGAAGGAAAGTTCCATAGGGAATTTTTTATCTGGAAAAAAATAACTGTTCTTGTAGGATTGTCTGAAACCGTGAGGCATAGCTAGTTAAGAGTAAAGGAAAGTAAACAATCCTAGTAGCTATAACTCTTTTTAAGATTAAATCAGCATAATAAGAATGGCAAACTGTATCGTATCTTTTGCCATCTTTTCGCCGCCGGTAGTTTTATTTTATGAAGTTCTAAAACACGAGTAGCCAGCTAATTTGTGACACTGTGGATATTATAGGGATGTCATGGTCATTGTCAGCTTTTCATATTCCCACAGCTGGGACACAAACCTTCTCTCAAAGAGAGAGAGAGAGATAGAGAGAGGATATGCCCTAATCCACCATTCAAACGCAGTGCATATTGGTGAATGTCATATGTCTTTGAACTTTTGAGATTTTGAACATACCGGTTTCGTCACGATGTTCCTTCTCCGTTTTTGAGCGATGGCATCGAAAATGCACATAATTTATTTAGGTACTAAATAAAGTCATCTGTGCAGAGCCGAGGATCGAACCGGGTGCCCTTAGATTGTAATGCTCACATGCTATACCGCTCGGCCACTATCGCTCTTTATCGAAGTCTTATCGTAGTTAAAAATGTGTAATATTCAAGAAAACCTAATAAATCTTCAACCGTTGTACCTAACTTCTTGTAAGATTAAATCAGCAAAATAGAAATGGCAAACTTTATCTACCGTATCATGGATTCGCATCTTTTCTGCCGTCGAAGTTTTATTTTACGAAGTTTTTAAACACGAGTTGCCAGCTAATGTGACGGTAACGATAATATGGGGATGTACGTATCGATAAAAACTAGGAACTAGGAATAAATGACTGGCTCTATCGTTACTCTCGAAGTCTACGACTTGGTTATAGCGACTTCTCAACTTCCAGCACCTGAGACTTATCTTTACTTCTTACGTAATGACTTTCGAACTACCCTCTGAAAATATGATCTAGAAAGTATGGTTGTCTTCATATTGTAGCTAGCAACTTTGATCTAAAATAACGCTCAATGGTTTTTGTATTTTGCGTTTATTTACGCGCGTATAAGTATTTGTTCTTTCGTTTTTGTTCGACAGGTTGTGTTTGACATGAACAGAGATGCACTTCCGAGGAAAAAATTTAGGCTTACGGATAGCATAATAGAATACGCTACCATCTGATGATTTTTTATTGTTATATATAAACAGACGATAAATAGACCCAATCACCGAAGCAAAATTGAAATGGGTTTAAATTAAGACATTTTAATGTCTTGCTAGACAGAGACGCTCTATACTTACTAATGACGACACTTATAAGTACGCCATGCAAACTCTATACTGACCATAGAAAAGAAAATTATTTTTTTGTTTACATTAGAACGGCTGTCAAGGCATTTTTGTAAGAAATTTGTTGTAGCCACTTGCAATATAAACCCATAACAACTGTGTTAGCAACTGTGACGCGGAGTTTGACGCGTTGACATAAATAAGAATGTTCAATCACATATCTGTCACAATACCTGGCGACAGAGTTTTCTTCTCACTTCCGTTCTATTTACTTCTCTTTTCTGTGATACTAACACTCAATTTGCGGGAAAGGGATCCTTCTTGATCTAAACATAAACTTTAAAGTCTTATAAGTATCTCAGAACTATTATTAGCCGATTGAAATTATTTCTTCAGTAGTTATATACTTTTCACTGAGCTTTTTTTTACGGATCAAACACCTATCCAAATATTTTATTCATATCTACACTAATATTATAAAGGAAATAAGAGGAAAGATATGTATTTTTCAATGTTTGTAACGAATTAACTCAAAAACTACTGGACCGATATAAAAAAATATTTCACCATTAGGATGCAACATTATCCCTGAGTAACACAGGCTATATTTATTACTAGAATGTTTAAATAAAGAATTGCACCCGCGCTAAGCCGGGACGGGGGCTAGTACATATATATAAATGAAATACCACTTACTGTTATTAGTCCATTGAAATGTTACAAGAGCTTTGCATTTTTAGAGGACTCAATTTTATTTTTGGACATGTGTGTGACAATTTTTTGCTTATAACTTCTTTAATTTTTAATTTAAGGCAAAAAGTTTTATAAACACATTTGTAGACAAAACATTTTGCTACAAATTATGTCTTCACAAATTTTTTGTAAGGCGCATAGTTTCCGAGATATCGCGAAAAAAGTATTTTCACCCCTTTTTCTAAGATGGCGGCCAGGGGAAAAGGGTGGGGACCCCACAAACTTGTGGTTCAGCTTCTATTGACCCCCCAAACATGTCCCAAAAATAAAATTGCATCCTCTAAAAAATGCAATATTCGGTCCTTAAATTGTAACATTTCAATGGACTATTTAAACTATCACGGTTATTCGTTTATATACAAAGTTTTTTGGATCTTCTCCGCAAAAAAAAAACATCATGATATTTATGACTTGCTTTAAAACATTACCAATATTATTCTAAAAATAATGCCTAATCTGCTTCTTTTCTTAAATTACAACTCAGTGAACGTTTATCTTAAAAAAAAATGTGCTTAATTAGAGGGCTCTGACCGGAAACGGGTTCTGAACAAGTCTTCGGTTTCTTTTGATAATCTTCAAGGTGATTTGTTGTTTCGATAACTTTCACCGAAAATCGCGAAAAGAAAGAAAGCCGACATCAGCTACAGTTTTCTTCCCTACCATTGTCTCTCACGAACAAAAGCTTAATCCGCCCATTAAAAACAAACTCACTGGTTCTGGACAATTTAACAACTTAGGTATAGAACAACTTAGGTATATAACTACAACATCTTAGGTATAGAATACACTTGAACCATACGATGACCTTAGTGATTACACAGGGACTACAATAATACACGGTGACCACAGCGGTTACACGGTTACCAAATCGATTACACGGTAATCACAGTGGTTACATGGTGACCACAGCGCCAGCGGTTACACGGTTACCATAGCGGATACACGGTTACCACAGCGGTTACATGGTGACCACAGCGGTAACCGTGTGACCGCTGTGGTAATCGTGCAACCGCTGTGGTTACTTGGACTTTTTGTCTGCTTCAATATATAGGTGCGTACAATATTACGAGCTTTTATTTATTTTAATTTTATTTTTTATTTTGCATACATGTTAAGTTTGGATGACAATGCATGGTCAGTTAAATGACGTCATTCCAAATCAAATATGGCGGACTCACAAAGATGGCGGCTTATAATTTTTTTTTTGAAAATTCTAAAATTTCTTTAATCATAGTTAGGTACACTCTTTTATTTGATTAAGTCACTTTTCAAACAAACAAAAAACAACTAAATCTAAATCGGTTTAGCCGTTTAGGAGCTACGATGCCACAGAAAGACACAAAGATACACAGACACGCGTTAAAGTTATAACACCCTTCTTTTTGCGTCAGGGGTTAAACATGTGGTTCAGTCGTCTGCCAGTCTAAATCAACCCTTACAAAACTACTCTACCGTCTCAAAGTACGTTATTTGTCTTCGCCGTGGAAAAGAAAATCTATTTCAAGAAAATGGGTGAAAATTTTCAAGCCCGATGCGGTGTGCTTCGAATGTGTAATAGATGCTAGTTTTTATTAGTCCAGTGCAGGACCTTTTGTTGGGTCTTTGGGTCCAAGTTTCGATAGGATTGATTTAAGGTTCTCTTTTCTCACTTTCAGCAATATTGGTCGTTAGATGGATAGATAACTCTTTATTGTTCACACCAAAAATTATACATAGGTACATAATATGATAAATACATTTTAAAACTAACTAGTGAAACAATTGCGGCCTTATCGCTATAAGCGATCTCTTCCAGGCAACCTTAGTATGAAGAGGACATACAGAAGAGGTAAAGGTTATTACATTCTATTAGACAAACTGATGTCTACTTCCATAGTTAGGTTAAAATATAAAAATGGTGTCATATCAAAATTGTTTTTTTTTTTTTTTATCTAGGAAACTGTAAAGACCGAAACACGATTAAGGACATTTCGCTCGATAATTATTTTTTAGTATCACTGATTTGAGCTTTTTTCTTCCTGATTTTTTGGATTCAAAAAATCAGGAAGAAAAAAATGCTTCTACTATGTGGTTTCTACGATATCTTAATATACAGATTTCATAATTATGGAGAGAACCGTTAATGTACATTTTAAGTTACATTTATACTTTTCGAAAAATATGAGAAAACCTCCAAAATAGAAGTAGCGCAACGCAAGACTTTGTGTAAGCAACTAAGCACCATGATTTTGCTCCACTAAATGCGACTTTAACTCAATGTTTTAAGCTTTATGGTCATCTGTAGTAATAAGCGTTGCTTTAAAGTGAGAAAACCTCGGCTTAAGTTGAAGCCTTATGCAATTTCAATGTTGGTAAGTATAGACGTTAGACACGCAAAATGACTTTTTTATGAATACTTTTTAATTTAGTAGATTTTGAAAACGAGGCTCAATAATTGTGTTACGCGACTCTTTGCCGACTGAAAACCCATTTTCATGATGTGTCTAATAGTGTGTTGCGGCAGCCTCATTTGAGAGCCAAATTCCATTCCAGGTTAGGCATGTTTACCAACTTACTGTCTACTGTCAAACCTCAGAATACTTTCTGTATTCTGAGTGTCAAACATAATCAAAATACGGGGTGTATTTTGACAGCCCCGTTAGCTCAATTGGTAGTGTACTTGCCTTCTGCGCTTGCGGGCGTGGGTTCGATTCCCACCTAGGACAAACATTTGTGTTTGTCCTATGTCTGGGTGTTAATATCTATTTAAGTATGTATTTCAAAATAAATATGTGTCTCTGGCAGCCATATTATAAGCTTTGCTTAGTTTGGGGTCAGATGACCATGTGTGCAATAATGTCCCAGATATTATTTTCCTCTCATCCCCGAATAGCAAAATGTGATATAAACCGTATTCCGTGATATATTTTTAACACCCGCAAAAATGTTGTGGTCAAAATAAAATCCAAAAAATAGAACATTTAAAAAGCCAATCGCCTCCGCTAGAGCAGCCCAAAGCACGCAATATGAGGTTTTTACTACGCTTTTTACTAGCACTCGTTTATTATAAACTTTATGATGGCATAAAGCATAAAATAATGGCGCATTTTTATACCCAGATGCAGTAAAACACCTTTTACGTTCGCGATAACATCAGTATTGAGCCGGTGGGCACAAGCAGCATATAACTACTTATAATTAGCACATCTTTAATTACTAAATAGTCAGTCACGAGCAGTTGAAAAACATTTAGCACTGGATTCAATGATATTTAAAACTTTAGATGCGCCAAAGACTGCAATAAAGTGCAGAGTTTATGAATGCGGGAGGCATGAATTATTGTTTTGTTTTTTTTTTGTTAAATAAGGCAGTTCCATGGACTCTGGGGCCAGTGCCCTTTATTAATTTAAATAAGTTTTTTTCTCAAAATTGATAATCTAACATTATATTCGAATTTAGATCAATATTGATGATGAATCTAAAGATTTTCAAATAACTTTTTTTAATCAACTATTGATAATATATATTTATATTCAATACACAAAAACCTAACCATATCACACACATCACACATCATCAGCCAATTAACGTCCACTGTTGGACAAGGCCTCCCTCATAGAGAGGGGTATTGCCATAATCCCCACGCTTGGCAGGCGGCTTGGGGGTCGCAGTACGTTCACCGTGTACTATTAGGACGCTGCTGCCCATCCTCCGGTGGTTCTGGTCGCAGTTTTAGGACATACCCGGGTCCCAAACCATATCGCTGTACCATAATATCTAATTTGTAAAATGCGCGACTGCCAATGGTGTGCTTATTTTGTTGCCGTTTTTTGCGTGTCGCTGTTGAATGTAAAGTTTTAAATATCTTTGATTTATAATTTTACAATGAAGTAGTCGAAAATGTGGAATGTCCTTCCCTTAAAGGTTCGCGCCGAGTCTCAACATGAAGCGCTTTAAAAAGGGTCTCTACATCTACCTCTGCATGGCTGGTTGTAAAGACAATACAGTCTGTTTATATACCGGTATTTTACAAAAAATAATAATTGGATGGTTCAAATACGATTGATACGACATTGGCCTTTTTTGAGTAAGTACGGTCGTTTTCATTACAATATCCACACCAAAGTTTCTTTTAGACTTTAAGAGAAACCTTTTTGATTGACCATTCATAAACTTTTCCTAAAAGCCTCATAAATAATTTGTCCCTCCAACTTTCCCCATCAAACATTAACCTATGAAGTGGGTCGTTAAAGTAGTCATCAAAGCATCTATCTGACCTTTTCACATATTCGGTTTTCCCCGAAGCAAATGTATATAAGAGGTTTACGTGTTCCGTGATCCCAGATGAAATATTCATATGCATATAATCTGACATTCGGTTGGTCGGTCCGATATGTATGCGCATCGGCTATGCGAATTTTAATTCGTCCGGAGATTTGTTGTGCCGTATTTTAATATTTAGAATTTCGTAGCGAATTTTTAGTTATTTCTAGGATTTTTTTAAATGCCATCTGTTCAATTATGTGGGAACATGATCGATTCGTATTCCACAACAATTTTCATTTTTAGACTATACATGAAACATTTTGGGTATAATTAATATCATTATCAGGAATGGGAAAAATATTTTCACAAAATCCATCTTTTATCAAACTCGGTTGCCTCTCGTCAAAAAAAGTTGGAAAATACAAGAATATATACATACACGCTAACTACATTAATCTCTTTTTGGATTTGTGTCGTCAAGTCAAAATTGGTTTTATAAAATTTTATGAAATTACATACGCCTTCAAAATCAAAATCACTGCAAAATACCAGCTGTAATATTAAACAAGCCTTAAGCTTATTGGACTTACGGCCGCACTCATAAACGTTACTTAAGTTAAGCAATACTTAAAATTGCTCTGTTAACTTCTCGCTGACGGAAATTGGCAGACATGAATACGAGACAGAGCAATTTTAAGTATTGCTTTACTTAAGTAACGTTTATGAGTACGGCCGTAAGATGTAATAAGTACGTTCTCAGTATAGCTGTATCTCTTAGGTGTTATTAAAAAGTACACATGTTCCTGCCTGAGGTAATTGGACACTGAACTGAAGCAAAATAAGCAAGCAAACACAAACCTATTCATGAATTAAAAAAAAAAACTAAAATTTTACAGCATGCTTATTTTGTTTAGTGAATCTGTTTAGCAACTGTACTATTTGGCTTATATATAAGTACCTATATAGCAGTGTTCTTAATAACCTCAGTTGATTGATAGACTAATCAATATTTAAATTACTAAGAGCTCAAAGATGGTGATTATGTAACAAGTCTAAGCTGAGTAGTCAGGCCTTGTCACATTGTGTTTTATCGGCCGACCGAAAACCTCCTATTCCAATTTACGATTATTGTTCCAAGATGAAAAATACTACTAGACGATGGACTCAGTTACATGCTACTAATAGATACTCTAGCTGAGATGTTACTGAGTTTGGTCTTCAGCTCGTTCTATTTAGTTTTATGCCGCTTTACGCAGATCGCCAATTCATCTGGCGGCAAGACGTGTAAGAATTCCTAAGCGCGGTATGATCATTCAAGAACCCCAGCGGTTTTTTTAAAATACCTACTAGATACCAACGATTCCAGTTTCTCTGGTCCATGGCCGATAAGTGCACGATCACCCCGCATTATTAAAATGCACATACGTCCGTCTCGAACACGTCTCCGATATAAATCCGAGCGCTCTAATTCTTTTTAAAGTCGTATGTTCACGCGACGTCGCTAAAGATTTGTTGTTCACGAAATTGTTCAGAAAATTAGCCGACTGCTGGAATAGGTGGACGTGACACCTAAAACAGTCAGGTGGGGGATATACGGCTTTTGTGGAACACGGTGTATGCGACTAAATGTTTTATGGGCGGATTTATGCGGTGATTTTTAATCCGCAATTGCTGGATGGTGCTTTAGATGAAATATTGGGCGGTGTAAAATTGTAGTATTTTTATTCGATGCGTATAATGTTGAAATATTATTAAGTAGTAGTATTGTTAACATATTTGTACAATTCGATTATAAATCTACCGAAGAAATGTTGGCACATGTGAAATAGTCATCTCTGTGAACCTTGGAACCTGATTCTGTAACTTACATGAGATTCCTTGCCAGAAACACGCTAAGTGTTAGCACGTAAATTAGACTGAAAAATGGACTCTGCGCCCTTGCCACATAAACTCTTAAAGCGGCTGCGTCACTGGCAATGCCAAGTTGGATAACGCGATGAGATCGAGAATCCTGAATGGGTGTTCCCCGATAGTTACAGTCTATGTCTTGAAGTCAAGAGTGAATCGGTTCCTCTAGGCAAGCGTGATCCATCGTAGGCCGCAACATTGTTTAACCTCGGGCGAGTTGGCGGCCAAACGTAATCCTATTAAATAATAATTTAAAAAAAATGCGGTCATCATTTTCTTTGTTCTAAATATTTTGAAATACCTAAACCTTCGAAAAATTACCGAAGAACATTATTCAAAAGTAGACAGTAATTTTATATTTAAAAAATATCACATTGCAAGTGAGATAGCGGCGCGCCTTATTCTGAGCTTTTAAAATATAAACCACTGTTTTAAATTATCAAGGTTGTTTACTACAGTTATATAATCGAGTTCGAGTTCCAGTGATAACCGCAGCAAAATACTATGAAAGAGGGTAGATCGTTTTGTTTGCATCTAACTTTTAACTGTTCGACCAACCCCCGCATTCTGCAGTCTTCCCGTGATCATGGTGCATGTAACTGCGCCAAAATATCGGGAGCTCCATTTACAACCTTACCACGCTTTAAAATATAGCACCTCACATGTAAAAAAAAATTGCGCACCATGAAAACCAATCTTCAACAAGCCTCGACTAGCATTAGTACCGCTACAAAAGCACTCAATGATAACATGTGTCGGCTAAATTAAATAACCTGCCTTTCAGGACGTGGCGACCCTTGTTTGGGCACGAAGTGTACTCAAGTGACTGAATGTGTTTTTAAAATCTAATCAATTGATGGATTTCCATTGGTTTCCGAGTGCGTTTGAGTTGTGTGTGAATGGGAATTCCTTACCACAAAATACAGAAGCAAATAATCCATCTCGGTCGTACCTGAAACAAAAAAATTATATTAATATAATAAGGTACTTTTATTAACTTTGCATCATTCTAGTAATGAAAGTAACCGATAAACATCTTGAAAATTGCGCCGTGCTTGATTTGTAGGCAACTTTGGTGGACTTAAGAGGGGACAAAGAGATTTAGAATAATTTCGACAATTGGTAATAGTGTGTGCATCACATCACACATAATCAGCCAATTAACTCTCTCTAATTAACTCCCTCATAGAGAGGGGTGTTGCCATAATCCCCACGCTTGGCAGGCGTCTTGGGGATCGCAGTACGTTCACCGTGTACTATTAGGACGCTGCTGACCATCCTCCGGTGGTTCTGATCGCAGTTTTAGGACATACCCGGGTCCGGGGTCAGTGTGTGCATGTCTACGTGTAAATACGCCAACTTTCCCCCATTTTCCCCCGCTTTTAGCTCATAGTGTTTGTCGGTAATATACTAATGCGGAAGTAGTTAATTCTTTTTTCACTGGGTTTTCTTGTTTAGTTCTCTTTCAAGACTTAACGACTAACGTCTAAACTGTTATTGATAACATTTGGTATGGGAGTAGTTTGCTTTAAAAAGACTGTATTTTTTCGCGTCTGGGCCGATAAATGTGGGTAGATTTGAAACTCTTGGGCAAAGCTGCGAGCCATAGTATACAACAATTTTATCAATTTCTAATTTCATAATTATATTAGGCTAAGTATTTAACTTCTTACTATGAAAACAAAGCCTCAAAAACGTATACATAAATTCATCGTACATAACATTCTAAGTCCACTGTTGGACGTAGGCCTTTCTTAGGGAACGCCACCAGCCACCGCCACCAGCTTGATCGTCGGCTCACTCTGCCAGCTGCTTTCCATAATTATACTCCACCCAGTCTTACTTGACGTTTACCGATCCGTGGTCTAAATTGGATGTGTGTAAATTTTAACCAACAAAAAAAACAAAACGCATTGAAATGAATGTGCGAAACATCGGACGAAATCAAATTTAACTCGATGGGACACCCCAGTAATTGAATGCTCGTGATTGGCTAGTTCGTATCACGTTCGATGACGTCATGTCCGGCCGCGTAACGTGGCCAATTTCCCTCCAATTTCCTATGCAGTCGCCGTGACATGTGAAATATGGAGCACAGAGTACTTTCTGAAGTAAAGTTCGAAGGAGGCGGACGTCTTGTGGATAAGTGGAATAAATAATTTCATTGCATTTTATTCGGAGTCGATAGTTTCTGCGCAACTTCAGATTCAAAGGATAGTTTATTAGATTGCAGGATTCATTTACTGTAGTGCTGCACTTCTGTTACTTTATCGCGATATTGTATTGTATTGTTATAAGTTTGAAGTAGTCGTCTGTTGTCTGTGTCTGTCTGAAGCATCTTAACTCCTAAAGGCATGAACTTTTTGATGCAAAGCTGATTTAATCTGTGATATATACTTAGAGCTAATAGTAAAGTTTTGACGGTTAGGAACAGACTTATTATAATAACCTGAAAAAGTGACAGCAGCCGCATGACATGCAGTAAACATGTGCCACAGAATAATAAGGATAGCTCTTTAACCATGGTCACAAATAATACAGTAACCATGATTACAAAAAACTAATCAAACGCGTCTTCTGATTAGATACTACCTTCTCTTAGGTCTCTGTAGGTCTACCTGTGACTCCACGGATACTACAAACAGGCAGACAGGAATTTTAGTAATGTAAAATACACGCGATAAAAATCACTTGTTTTATTTCACCAAAGAGATAACGGGAGTTGGAGAATCAGGAAAAACGTAGAGATTGAACAGCCGAAATTATTGCCGATCCAAATATCATAGGAGAGACAAAAGCTCATGCAGAGATTCCGCTGGATAGGCCACTTGCTAAGAATGGAGGAGGATCGCAATTTCAAGAAGTTCTTGGAGTTTCTAATAGTTGTTGGCCGGCCTAGATATCGCTGGAAAGGAATAAATCGGACTTGCGCAAGCTCCAAGTCGCCCGGCGAGAGACAGCGCGAGACTGGGACCGATGGCGTTCTGCGTTCTTGTGTCGGAGGCCAAGACCCACTTTGGGTCACAGTGCCAGCGAAGTACGTTTCATGCCACGATCAATACAGGCACCTCATATATGACAAAATAAAAATTCCGAAATGTAAAAAAATTATAACAATTCTCAAACATTTTAAACTAAAACTTACGCTTGAAATTTAATCACCCGAGACGAGCCCTTTTGTGATAGGAACCATTAAAACTTCTTTCTTCAACCCCCTATTATTCGTCCAGTGTCGATAAATTAATTGAATTTCAGTCCCCAACTTTATTATGAAGCTGAAGTTTCATAACTTCAGCGTGCAAATTCGGGAATCTTGTACAAATTAGATGGGATTGATTTTTATTCATGGTGACTTGAGGGTAGTAAATAATTTGTGGGTTAATTTAGGACTCGGGTTGGGGTCTTGAATTTGTAATATGAAAGTTGGGATATTATTCTTTGAGCGAATGTTTTTTAGTCTTATCTGTTTAACATCATTGTATGAATATTCTTATTTACATAGTCTCGTGGGCGGAGTTTCGTGATTACAATTTTAAAAGTCAATTTCAATCATTGCAAAACAATCTTGTTTTTAAGTTGGCAACTTAGGGACAAATTTTCACGTATTTTTGATCTGGCAAACTTGAAAGTAAACTTTTTTGTTTTTATACTAGCTTCATATAATTAAGAACATACTGTTAACTGAAAAAAAAACATATACTAAGTAAGTTCTTATTACTTAGTACACGACATAACTTAAGAGAGGCACCTCTTGGTCAAGAAAATCTTAGTTAATTGATTCACTAAATAAAAAATAAGCTAACAAGTTAGCTTGTATATTTAACTGACTTCAAAAAGGAAGGGGGTCCTTAATTAGTTTTTTATTTTATGTTTGTTACCTCAGAACTTCGTCATTTATGAACCGATTTGGAAAATTCTTTTTATTTTATTTGAAAAGATACTTTCAAATTGGTCCTATAGAAATTTCTTTAAAACCGGTTCAGTAGTTTGGCTTTTAAATCAAAACAACTGGAAAGTGACATTATTATGCCATTTAAGTAACCGAAATTGCGTATTTTAATAAATATTAACACCCGGACACAGAATAAACATAAATTTTCATCACATTAATGTTGGCCCTAGGTGGGAATCGAACCCACGCCCCAAAGCGCAGAAGGTAGGTTCACTATCAACTGAGCCACCGGGGCAGTCTAATCTAAATACATTTTAGCGTATTCTACAAAAAAAACATTGGATTGCCCATAGATATATGAAGGTCTGAAGACAATACAAATGCCCAAGCCCGCTAGGTACCATTTGGCAGTGTAACCAGCCTGCCCTTCATAACTTGTAAATTACACGATGCAATTTAACTGAAACTATACCAGCAGCTGTTATCTAATTAGAGTGTAAGATCAAGTACTAGCAGTATTACCAGCAAGATAAATAGGGCTGCGACCGCTACTGTGATGGATGACGAGCCAGAGACCGCGGTCGCACAGGTGTGTCTGATAGATTAATTGAACATGCGCCACTGAAGGCTTATGTTTAAAATTATACTACTACTAGCCGCACCCCGCGGTTTCACCCGCACTGTTTACACCTTATAACATCAGCTATCTGCCAGTGAAAGTCAAGTCAAAATTGGTCCTGCCGTTTCGGAATCCTTAATACAATTTCCTTGACATATAATTTTACGCGTTTTTTAATGCCATAGATAGATAGATAGAAAGAAACTCTTTATTGTGTTCACCAGAAAAAAAAATTACAAACAGATAGAAAACACGAGCTAGTGCCACAAGTGGCGACCTTATCGCTTAAAGGGATAAGGCCGCCACTTAAACCCGCCATAGTTGGCAAACAAGCAGACGGACCGCTTGATGGTAAGCGATCACCGTCGCCTGTGGATAACTGCAACACCAGAGGCATCACAGATACGTTGCCGACCCTTAAAGACTCTATTAACAGCCCTTTTGAAGAACCCCATATTAAAGCTACTTGAAAATGCCGCAGGACGGAGCTCATTCCACAAATTGCAGGTGTAAGGCAAAAAGGAACGCACAGTGTGCGATTCCACCGATCTATGATATGTGGATGAACTTTCAGGCGGTAACGGCTGGTGCGATGAAAAAACCGCGATGCCGGCATCAGATCGTGTTTGAGATTAAGCTTAAATCACATTTAGGCCCACTTGCGTAGCTTCACTTACCACTGGGGACGACGACGTGAACATTACGGCTAACTCTAACCGCAGGCTCGAATCAGTAAGTTTGCAAAATCACGCGAACCTAACACGCCGAGATACGGTTTGCGGTCACGTAACTTTTCGCATTCACCTAAACTGAATCGCTTATAACCTGCTTATAACAGGTAGCCGTAAGCGGTTGCAGAATAGGTACATTAGATAAGTGGTCCTAGTGTCATACAGAACTAATGGACTAATAATGTATGAAGTTTACATTACTAATTAATCCACATGCACTGCAATTGGGTTCGGTGTGGTATGGCCTCTAGGATTCATACATGATGTCCTACTTGTCATGATATTCAAAGACATTTTTACAGATACGTTTCAAACTTCCTCATCCTCAAAAGAATACAGAACAAACTCATGTAATATTACAAAACGTTTCACATTTTTGCGCATTAAATCAATTGTACGATCAAAGAGGCTTCGAAGGGCGCCGAAATTGAGTCGCGTTGTTTCTCGAACGTTCACTTCAACATTTTTATCTTCACTTCGTTATACTTTATTTCATTTGCATGAAACTTCAAAGGTTTTTCTAAAAAGTTACTTTTTAACAAGAAATTTGTTTGCCAGTTTGAAGTTGTGTTATTTTTCCTTATTTTTAAGAGGACTTGTCCCGTAACCAGTTATGAAATTAAACTGTAGTTCTAGTCAGAAATTGTAACTGCAATTTTAAAATTTAGTACATTGTGCTCATAGCGGGATATCGCGAACGCTTCTTGAAGAAGTAATTTAGTGGGCTTAGAATCATCAAAACACATATACATACATACAAGCACACACATGCCTACATACACACTTAAATTACTCGTATATTATCAATCATGTTTAAACAGAAATGTTTGAGACTTTACTTTGAATGTTAGTCCCGAATACCCTAATTGTTTAATTCTGTGTCAAATTGTTTCAGTGGAAATGTTGTCCGGTTATTTTAAGTCACTTTGCGAAAGCTGCATACAATACACGTACAAAAATACAATCGGCGTATCAACGTAGAAACGGTGCCGGCTAACCTTGCCGCACCCGGCAGCCGTGCCGCGCATCTCATTAGCTTTATCCGGATCCGGATTCCGGATTAAAGCCTTAGCGGGAGCCGTGCTGCTCTGTTTATAACCTGGTTTTGCTCTCATGAATATTCCCGTGTGTCGGTTACGTTAATTTGTATTGAAGTTCACCTGGAGGCGGAGCTGGAAGGTTTAGGTGGGCAGATAGACATATTGGTGGATTTGTGTTAAATTAATCTAAAGTATCTATACGAAAAGTTTATGAACAAAATCATAGATTTACAAGTACATGTTTGGTCTTGTATAAAATTTATCAAAAAAGTGTCTTGAGTTTTTTTATGTTTTTTTTTTTATGCCAGCTGACAGGCCGCCTGATGATAAGCGACCACCGTCGCCTATAGATACCTGCAACACTAGGGGCATCACAGATACGTTGCTGACACTTAAAGACTCTATTAACAGCCCTTTTCGTCTGGGGTTATGAATAAACACCTTGATCTTAGGTCAAACAACTTGCTTGTAAAACATAAAAAATATTAAAAATTCTAAATGAGGAAAGTAACGATATTGTAATGGTAAAGCCGCCGGCATGCTTGGTACACTGCCAACTGGTAGTGGGCTTGTTTGAGCACTTGAATTGTCTCTAGACCTTCAACAGTCTATCGACAGTCTGACAACTGTTTTTGTAGTGTTAGCTTGAATTATGTATAGTTCACTTGTCAGTAAAAAAAAACGATATTGTTAGTCAGGTAAAATTATAATGAAACAAGCAAATTATAATTTCTTATAGCTTCATCATGAGCCAGAAGACATCCACTGGTGAGCAAAGGCCCCCTTTAACCTCCACACAGAACGACATCCTGCCATCTGCATCCACTGGATGCTCGCGACTCTCACGATGTCGTCGGTCCTAGTCTAGTCGGACTAGGACCGACGACCTACGCTGCGGCCTGCATCTTCCGGTTCGAGGTCTCCAGTCAAGTACCTTTCTTCCTTATCGGTCATCTCATCTCATCATTGCCACTTCAACTTGCAATTTCTTATAGCTTATAAAGTTATAAATACATATAATTATAATAAAAAAATGATTTTCATTACTTAAAATAAAAGTTTTTTAGTAGGTAAGAACTTAAATAATATTTTTAATTTAGTTAAGTTTGTGTTTTTATTTTAATGTAGATAAGTTTAATATGATTCCAAATAATCATGTCGGTATATTTTTTGCCGCGATAAAATAAAAAACCTAAAAAAAAAACGAATGTTAGACTTATTGAAAATTACATCGCCTAATGTAATAAAGTAAAAGTTCCTATCAAAACTTTAACAAAACATTGGGAAACAAACTAATTAGCGTTTAACCGAAACTCCGAAAACCTTGACAAAGCCTGGAGGGATTCGGAAAGTTTTGTAGGGAATTATTAGTTTATTTGTTCTAAACCTACTTAAACATGACGATTAAGTTTAAGAACTTGTACTTACATGTATTTGAAACATAACCATACATGTAAATATATAGGTATAATCATTATGTCTCAAATAATTAAAAAATATAAACTTAATACTTATTCTGAAACAAAACCGATATTTTTTATTCAACCTCGAAATACTTGAAACATACGACAACAAAATTTAATCGATAAGAATAACATCAAACTTCACACTAATATCTATTATAAATGCGAAAGTTTGTACGTATGTTAGTATGTTTGTTCCAAGTTAACTCCATAAGGACTGAACTGACTTGGATAAATTTTTTTATGGTGGTAGGCTGCTTTTTATTCCGAAAAAGATTACGATTCCTTTAAGATAGCGTTAAAACTACATGGTACTGTTAGTATTACAGAATTTGTTCATATCAACCCAAAATGTTGTTGACATAAATCCGGATAGAATATATAAAATAACAACAAACCAACCAGAAAATTACATCACCAGATAACATACTCGTACACGCAAAGAATATTTTATTGTCCCAAATCACAGTCGGATCTCGACGAAGATTAAAAACAGACACGCCCGAATTACGTAGTAACCAGAAAATGCGGATAATCATGTGCTTGGATATCCGGGTAAACTCGACCGGGACTAGTGTTGTCATGCATGACAGAATATTCCGGTATTGACCGGAATCCGGAATGTTTCGTTGGCATGTTTCATGAATGCTAAATCCAGGTCGATATAGCTACAGAATCGAATTAAAAGTTAATTTGTTAACCGACTTCAGAAAACAGATAAAAACAGTCCGAATTGACAACCTCCTTTCTCAATTCGGTTTTCTTATATAACTGACAACGTATTTATGCTGTCAAATGTCAAGTCACGTGCGGTCATGTTGGTGTCTTTTTCATTATTTTTAGGTATATACATCAACATACACTACTAATATTAAAATAACAAACCTACTATATGTGAATTCATTTTTATGACATGCTAAAATGAAAAGACAAAACACAAACGCCCAGACAATAAATTCTAAATGTCCGGAATGTTGTCCGGAAAACGTTTCTTTTTCATCGGCAAGCCTCCCCGGGCCGGGTATCCGCTAATGTATTCTATTCACGTCCAACGACACCCGGTAAACCCGGTTAAGGTGAAGATATGCCCCGGTTAATCTTCCCGCCTTTTGATTTATGACCGACAGTGTTTTTATTCGACTGTTAATTTTGGAAAACCAACAACAAATCACTTCATCATCATCATCCACAGCCTTCCTTATCCCAATGCTGTATATGCCTCTCTCTTGCTATGTCATCTGCCTCGGTACTGGGCCTTACGCCCAACTCTAAACGCGGGCCCGTATAGGTGCAGTTTTCAAAATCACGCAACCGCAAACCGTATCTCGGCGCGTTAAGGTTCGCGTTCGCGTGTTTTTCAAACCGCACCTATTCGGGCCCGCGTTTAGAGTTGGGCGTAAAGCCCCTGTGCTAATCGAGTCTAGCGGGGCTAGCATGCGCACCGCGGTAAAAATTTTGTTTTTATCTTTCCAAAGCGAGGCGTAGGTATATGAAACCGTAGACACCTTGTTGCGTTCTCGCTCGACAAAGTGACGACATGATTTTGTCACGGTGCGCATGCTAGCCATGCAGGTTCGACTCTCGATAGTGACAATATCGTCGACCCATCTTGCAAGCTGGACGACCAACTCTCCGCTTGCCTTGCTTCGGCCACCACTTTGTAAAAACCTTACTCCACCTGTCATCGCCTAGGAACGTGTCCTGCCCAGCTCCACTTAAATTTCATTACCGCGACTCCAACGTCTCGAACGTTTGTTCTTCATCAGATTTCTTCTTTCTTCGATTTTTAGCTAAACAAGTGACTTGTTCTCACTAAGATTATTTACTTTTTAAATAATTTAACAGACTGGATAAGACATGCTTAGTTTTAACTTCCGATGTAAATATAATTAGTAGATTAACAATTTGAGCATGATTTGAGCTAAAATCAAGAATGCAAAATGAGCCTTATGTGTTGTAACTTGTTTACTTAAATTATTCAGCATCGTGCTTAAAATGTTATCCCTCTTCCTCAAAACTCGAGATGTCCTTGCGAAGTTAAAATGACTTTGCATTTTGGGGACGCTTGACCTACTTTTTAACCTGTCGCTATACATGTTTGAGTGCGCGTTTTTGACAACGGTACCGTAAAATGTGAACTTAAACATGTCTATCCATTTTTGTATTAAGTACTTCACACTTTACACCTAAATAAGTTTAGAATTAATTCAAGAATTTCTATCTTTCCTGTATCACGGTCAGTTTCCTTTTCACGACAGCTGAACCGACAGGTGTTTTTGAAATTTGGCAAGGAGGTAGTGAACATCATGAGTGAACGTCAAAGTTATGTGAAAATTACGCGCTGCGTTTATCATCATCAGCCTTTCACTGTCCACTGTCTCTCCTAATACACGCCACTGAGCTGGCGCGGTCGGCAGTTCTCTGCATCCAGCTTTTACCCGCCATTTTACTCTGGTCGTCACTCCACCAGGTCAGAGGCTACACTACGTTTGCCTAAACGTGGTCTCCAGTTTAGAACTCGTCTATTTCATCGGTTATTAATTTTTCGGGCAATATAGCCGGCCCACTGCCACTTCAGCTTACTAATCCTTTGAGCTATGTCGATTACTTTGGTTCTATGTCAGATCTCTGCGTTTCGGATTCTGTCCCGTATAGAAACAGTATAGAACGCGCTGCGTTACCACATTAAAAATAAAATGTTTGTGTCATTATCTCGGGTAATATTGACAACACTTATCAATTTCCGTTCATAAAGTCAAAGCTAAGTTTTTTGCGGTTTTCCGCGTCGATTTCGTTCCGAAAACTTTGTGCAACCTAATAATATTTTACAATTTCCGGGTGTACGCGAGCGCGTCGTATATCCGGGTTTGATCCGGCTTCGTAATGAGTGCCGCGTTTCGCAACTATTGATTTATTAACGTTTAGCTCCTATTAGCTGTGCCGAGAGCATTTATCTTGGTTGCCAGTCGGCACCCAGCCTCGCCCGTTGAATTGCTGATGTGTGGAACAATTCTAACGGTCAGATCACATGATAGGATGCGGTGGCGCAAAAATATTCAGTGAAAATGAGATATTTCGAACGACAGCGGTTCTCGGTGCGTTTGTTATTTTGTCCCGTTGTGAAATAATTTTGTACAAATTATACTAATATTATAAATGCGATTTACTCGTACTTATGATTTACTTTTACTATACTTTGTGATTTTTTGCATAGACGTAGTCGGAGAGTGATATATGGTATTTTTCCCGGAAAATATGTACTTACGGCTACTGGGGTGAATACACGGGTGAAAATACTTGGTGACCACGTGACGTAGCTAGTAAAATACATAACTAACTCTTTTGTCACATTTTAATTGTCTTTATGGACTTCAGTGCTTCATCAAGAATCTACATGTACAAAGCCTAAGTAGAAAAATGACAGTTAAAACAGAGATTGAAAGTCCTCTTCAAAACTTTTGCTGAAGACCATAACGTCATCTGTATTATTTTTTTTTTCAAATAGTGCTGAATTACTTTCGATGAAATGTATATGGGACTACTTCTGAAACATGACCTAACAAAAAAAAACATCAAAATCAGTCCATAATTGGAGGAGTAATCGCGTAACAAACATACAATAATTATCAATTTCAAAAACCGACTTCAAAATTAGTAAATACGCAATTTTGTTTACTTGGATGACATATTTTTTCCAGTTATTTTGATTTAAAAACCAAACTACAAAACTGATATTCATGAAATTTTTATGGGACCACCACTGAAGAATGGCCTACCAAAAAAAAAAAGGAATCATCAAAATCAATTCATAATTGGCGGAGAATTCGGTTAACATACTCAAAAAAAAAAAACGTGGAACATAGAACCTCCTTTTTTAAGTTTCAGTTAAAAATACATACAGTTGAATTGAAAACCTCCCCCTTTTTGAATTGGGTTAAAAAGCTTATATCATATTTAACATCCATAGTCCATACTCTACATTCTTACAAATAAAATAGTAAGTTTTTAGTATTCACATCACATCACATTATCAGCCAATTAACGTCCAATGTTGGACAGAGGCCTCCCTCATAGAGAGGGGTGTTGCCATAATCCCCACGCTTGGCAGGCGACTTGGAGATCGCAGTACGTTCATCGTGTACTATTAGGACGCTGCTGCCCATCCTTCGGTGGTTCTGGTCGTAGTTTCAGGACATACCCGGGTCCAGTAAAGGTAAAGGTCCGGGTATTCATAAAGCAACAATTCACTTCTACAGGCAGTTTGATATGAATGTATGAAATTCAATAACAGCAAATAAATTTAAACCTTGTGCTTTATCTAAATGGAAAATTCCGATTTTGAAGCACGTTTCAAACTTGTTCGAACCACACGTCATTGAAACCGTAAAATCGGATAAAATGGAGGAGATATGTGTGAACTGGACATTTTGCGATAGCTAGACGAGTCGGAAGCTTCAGGTCGGTACTCGGTATATAGATGTTCGGACGGTGTTCAGTGTAATTTGCATCACCAACGCCTCTCATTTGCACTGGTCAGTCTTTGGGGCTGAAGTGCAACAGACTGTTAAGATGGGTATACCGTTTGTTACGATCAAAGTACATCGTAGTTTTAACAATATTTTATGTCAATGTTTAGTTTTGTTAATGTAATTCTTTTCCGTGCACGGTTGCCTGGAAGAGATCGCTTTAAGCGATAAGGATGCCTGTTAAAAGCCTAGATAATTACTGTAATGTATAATATTAGCCTTGTTTTGGTAGATTTAATAAAGAGTTATTGTAATGTATTTAACGATTGTCGTTTCAGAGGATTCTGACTACATCTTATTTTTGAAGTGAAAACTTCTTTAGACGTCGTTAAGCACTGGAACTCGCGTGATCGTCACGCTGTACCGTGTATTTTAAAACAACGCCATCTCTTGTAGAATAGTTGAATTACTACTTAAGTTTTCACTTCTCAGGTGCAGTCCTATGAGAGATGTCTTTTTTGTAAATCTACACTAATATTATAAAGAGGAAAGATTTGTACCTATTTTTGTATGTTTGTAATGAATAGGCTCCGAAACAACTGAACCGATTTGAAAAATTCTTTCACTCTTGGGAAGCTACACTATCCCCGGGTGACATAGGCTATATTATATTTTGTAGCGAGGCCGAAGGCCGAGCTTACACTCGTGCGAAGCCGGGGCGGACGGCTAGTATTTAATAATAGGCTTGCGTTTGATCGCAAACTCGCCTGATGCGGTCTGTGTTGGAGCACGCTTGCCTAGAAGAAACCGATTTACTCTTGCTTTGAAGGCACCCAGATTGTAACTATCTGGGCGGCAGCTAACTAACACCCTTTCAGGCAGCGCATTCTACACACACATGGCGCTAGATGGCGCCGCTCTTATCTACACTAATATTATAAAGAGGAAAGATTTGTACCTATTTTTGTATGTTTGTAATGAATAGGCTCCGAAACTACTGAACCGATTTGAAAAATTCTTTCACTGTTGGGAAGCTACACTATCCCCGTGTGACATAGGCTATATTATATTTTGTAGCGAGGCCGAAGGCCGAGCTTACACCCGTGCGAAGCCGGGGCGGACGGCTAGTTTCATATATAAATAGTAATTATCGTTAACGCGATCTAGATAAACGCAATTGGAAAAACTCCGCACTAGACAAGACACTCGAGAAGGCCCGTTCTCAATAATTAAAACGCTTATATTAGTTTCACTCGTAACTACAAATATAAATAGTTTTTATTATTTATTTATTTTTAGACTTCATTTTTAGGGTTCCGTACCCAAAGGATGTCAACGGGACCCTATTACTAAACCTAGACTTATAATTATATACATAATATTATGCCCTACCTTTTAACAATTACAAAATAATTTGTGTCTTTTGAACGGCAAATTTTCACAGATATGTAACATTACGGCGGATTAACTAAGCCATAATAATTAAATCTAAAAGTAAAAAAAAAACTCATCATCATCATCAGCTAGAAAACGTCCACTGCTGAACATAGGCCTCCCCCTTTAACCTCTATACTGAACGAATCCTGCCATCTGCATCCACTGGATGCCCGCGACTCTCACAATGTCGTCGGTCCATCTAGCGGGAGGCCTACCTACGCTGCGTCTTCAGGTTCGTGGTCTCCACTCAAAGACCTTTCTTCCCCATCGGTTATCGGTTCTTCGAGCGATGTCGTCTGCCCATTGCCACTTTAAATTGTAAATTTTAATAGCTATGTCGATGACTCTGTAAAAAATAGTGTCTCCGTACTACAAACTCATTATTTTAAAGTATTTTTGTCTTTTATGTTGAGTAAATATGGTATAATACATATGCGTCAAACTTGGCATGGTTATAATAGAATTTAAACTTGTTTACTTATACTGAAACCCAGATAAAACGCTAAAACGCCGCCAACGTGTTGACCACACGTTTCTCGAAAGCCGGACAGCCAAGCATGAAATGTCTGCTGGTATTCCGTTCGCTTCGCAGCGTAACCGCAGAAGCTGTCATTTACATGCGGCCTGAGCAGGGCAGGAGATGAGTAGAGTAACCACTGGGGCCTTACGTTTTAAGCGATTCTGCTACAGTGCGGCTGCCATTCTTTATCGATCGACAAATTTGACAGTTATGTAATTGACAAATTCGATGCCATTTGATCCGTACTCGCTATGATCGATTCTATGGCATTTTTATTGAATTTGTCGATTTCAACTGTCAAATTTGTCGATCGATAGGAACGGTACTTGTACTACTGTTTAGGTAATTGCGAAAATTTGTGCGATCGCAAACCGTATCTTGGCGCGTTAAGGTTCACGTTCGCGTGATTTTCCGAACTGCGCTGTTTCAGCGCCAATTCAAGCCCGCGTTAAGAGTTAGCCGTAAGGCCACAGTTTGTCTGTTGATTAATTTCAATTATGTGTTATAATCACCTAGTCAAGCTGCGCCATCAGCCACTGCTTTCCAGTCCTTTTACTCCGATTTTATTCTTCCCCTCTTTCCTCACTGATTTCCGGGTATTTTCGATTCTTTTATCCCCTCTATATTTTAACTAAGGTACAAAATGTCCGCCCCGCTGCACTTAGAGTCCCGCAAACCAAATTCCACTTACTCAGTGATACATTTATCACCCCGCAATGCAGTTCAAAGGGAGAGGGGGGGGGAGGGAGAGGTTAACTATAAATTGGCGGAAAATGCGCACTCTCTGTTAAAACCGATTAATGCCTGGTAACCACGCAACACAGCAGTTAACGGGGAAAAAGTTGGGTAAATTCCCCTACATTAAGACTAGGGCTACACCGCAGGAAGTAAACATAGAGGTTGGCTAAGAGGCAGGCTGTTTGTCAAGGATACTATCGAAGCGCTACGTGCATGGGTGACCAAGACAACAATGAGACCATGCGAGCACTGAGGCCATGTACATTACAGTGATAGTTAATGACAGGCTAGACGTTTGACAATTAACCTGATGTTAATTGATGTGGTCATAGTTGGCAAACACACACACAGCTTGGAATGGCAATTTGCTCTGCAATGGTAAAGCGTATCTGCAGAAACACACCGTGCTAGTCAAGTGGTTGGCATCAGATTTTCAACTGGAGGGTGGTAGTTTAAACTTACAAGCAATATAAAATGCGGTATGATCTTCTCATAATTTTATTCTTTGCCGGAAGCATAAGCTCAGTGTTAGGATTTGAACTATACGGAATGGTTTCCAAACGCTCTAACCACTGAGCTATTGGCATCTCTAACAAAGCTATATCACATACTCTATTTTGATTAACTAGGATAGTTCAAAAGTTTACTAAGCGTTATGGCCGCGCTTAACGGTCAGAGCTGTCTCTACGAAATATAAAAAAATCTACATATGAGTAAAAAGAATATAAAAACCCGATTAAGCATTATCTTAATAATAAAACTGCAAAAAGTATATAGCAATTTTTATTTTGATATTTTATTGGTAGGCGAAGAAGATAAAAAAAAGTGTTTTTATTTTGATTTCTTCCTCTAAATTAAAACATATCAGGATATAAATTTCATTCAAAAGTTAGCAATGTTATTCTAAAAATAATGCTCATTCGTTTTATTTATATATTATAACTTAGCGAATTTTTATCTTTAAACATGTGCGAAAGAGATAGCTCTGTTAGTGAGTATTGCCTAGTGCCTACTTCTACACTTGCTACCTGCAGTGTGGCTCTGCCTTTACGCCAGGTTACCCCAGTCTTACCCCAGAGTCTGTAGTTATTAGCGGAGCTTATTATTAAATAGTTACGGAACCCAGCCGTCGTCGGTAGTTTTCCTATTGTGTAGTTTTTCGGTAAAGTTTGGGCAGTTATTTTTGTGTGTGGACCCGGGTATGTCCTAAAACTGCGACCAGAACCACCGGAGGATGGACAGCAGCGTCCTAATAGTACACGGTGAACGTACTGCGATCCCCAAGCCGCCTGCCAAGCGTGGGGATTATGGCAACACCCCTCTCTATGAGGGAGGCCTTGTCCAACAGTGGACGTTAATTGGCTGATGCCGTTGTGTGGATTTTGGAGTTAGGTTGCGGTGATCGTAATATTAAGTGTAGATTTTATTGCAAGCTTATGATCTGAAACTGTTTTTAAGATTGCTTTTGAAGACTAAGAAAGTAATTTTTATATTTGTGTTCCTCACTTTAGGATTTACTATTTAAACGTTATAGACAGCCGCGAATTCATCTTGAAAAAGACCGCCTAATGCGATTGAAACTATAGTCGGAGTAACCGGCTTCAAATCATACGTGAGTAATGTCTAATATAAATAAAATGTGTGAAAACTACGTCATTTCCCGTCATTTCACGTTCCCTGATTGGTTTTTAAATACCTAGTTACCATTAAATACCATTTTAAAAGGCAATAAAGTGTGGGTATCTGAACAGGCGCTATCGTCCCATAACTGTTTAATAAGCGTGCCCTGTTACACGTCATTACGAGAATTTGGAACGTTTCCAGAACGCGTTTGTTATTGGACTGAGAGTACTGTTTGCTGATACCCTTAGTTTAGTTAGTCGATTTAAAAAATATAATAAAAGGATCTATAGAAAAAAAACTCACTAATATAAAGAACTAATTATATGAAAATACCAATTTTTCCGTCTGCTTCGTAATAAAATAGACGAAATAGAATTTCCTCACGGTGATAACAAAACTTGTACACGCTTGATTACTCTTTGAGGGTAGTAATTAGATGGTCCACTACAAAAGTGTTCAGAATCAATGGGTTCGTAACTTATATCGTTGAAATTTTAATGCTCAATAAACGGATTTGATAATCCTACATCTATTTTAAACCACATTTTCATTAAACTATTCGTTAGCAGTTCTAAAAGCGATTCGCGTCCAAAAAGACAAAAGCCCTACATACACGGGCTATAAGGCTTTAACTACGCTATAGCTAAATGCTCTCGCTCCATACAGACCTTCGCAATAACATTTTATGACCACCACTATAACGCGTCAAATCATTGGCCTCAGATATTGGGTGATTCCGTAACAGATAACTCACAATCGTAAAAAGTTAATAGGCGTTCCAATTTATGTGACTTTAACGTTACGTACAAAACGCAGTTTGTAATTTTGCAGCCAGAGGCGTGTGCGGATAATATGGCCGGTTTTAGGGTACTGTAAAAATAAAACCTTTTTCGGTCGAGCATTTTACATTTTTTAAGTGACCGTGTATGGTTTGCTTACTCGCGTGACCACAAATAAAGTGAAATGTCATTAATGTGTCAGGTTGGACATTTGAAATGTTCTTAAAAATATGATTCAACGATTTATGTTACTTAATTTGCCGTGTGCATGCATCATCGTCAGCTACACTGCGTAGCTCACAGTTTCAGTTTTCCATATATCACCACTACATTGAGTCACTCCCAAGCTACTGAGAGCGTCCTACGCTACATTAAATCATAAGCAAGTACCTGCATAACAGTTTTTAGTCAACTGTTCTGACGAACTAAAATACACGCAGCTAATAAGTATATGCCGAAACAATCTAAGAAGTCCTTTCTCCTTTGTGTTAAGCTTTGCACTCATTACTCGCCACAATAGTTCCCTGAGTCAGGGACGCCATGGAACGCAAACCACGCACTCATGGACAACTAATCACCCACCCAGACCCATACTAAAAAAAACAACAAAATTCAAAATATCATTCAAATATCAGCCCGATCGGGATTCGAACTCATTATCTCCTACAGCAAACGTGCTGCCACTGAGCCATACAAGTCGTTCGTACAATCTGCTTTAAGTAACATTTTGTCAATCACTTACCGATGAAAAGGCAACGAAAAATATTTTTGTACAGAACACTGCACTGTTCGCAGAACATGCGACTCGCCCACTCTTTTTATTTTAATTTGTAGTAGGCATTGGTCCCCATTGCCACGATCAAAGAACCTTCATAAAAGCTTTGCCGCAGGCCTACACCAACCCAACTTCAGCTGACGATTTTATTTCACCCACCGATTTTTATTTCGCTCGCCGATTTTGTTATCGCGAGATTCGTGCTATTTGATTGTCTATTGTTTTTGAAATTCAATAACGCGTTCCATATTTAAAAGGTTGAATAAAGTTTCAAAGCGCACACGCACGTGTTTGCAATGTTGGTTTTATAGTGTCGCGTAGAACACATAGAATTTGTGTTCCAGTGAAAAATTGGTGAACCGTTTTTTACGCGTATTGCGGAAGTAAAACCTAAATGGAACCCCGATTGGATCCAAGCTGCTTTAATCAAAACTTCTGTCAAACCACCCCGGCGAAATTGATTAACAGATCGACTACTTTTACAAATACTGACTTTGAATTTATGGGTAATGCAGCGATTCACACCGCAATTGGGTCACACCGTATAATATGTGGTTGTTTGATTTCTATATGATCACTTTTTTTTGGCCCATTTTGTTTGACCAATTTTGTTCATAGATGAATATTTGGCATACGGCTGATTGGAGGAGGTGTATTAGTAGAAAACCATGCGAAGGTTGTGGATGATGATGTCATTGAAATGCGACAGAAAATGCAAAACAAAGAAACGGGGCTTGCTTGCATCAATTGTGACTGATCGCAAATTTCGCCGTGTTTTGATGGTGGCGGTAGAAAACCATGCTACCATGGGCTCACCAGTGGGTATCAAAACCACATACATTTTTTTCCACGAAGAAACTTCCATTGACTCTTTCAAGTGGTAATCTCGCTTCGCGAATCGACTGAGGTGTATTTACCATGCCAAACTATTTATCTAGTTCCAATAGAGCAGTAAAGAGTTTCCAAGTTAAATTTAACACTTGTCGAAAGAGAACACAAATAAATCGGCCGATTTAGAAGGTCTCGTACTCGAGACTTCGTACCTTTATGGGGTGGTGCAAGTTGGAAGGAAGTTGTACTAGTTAAAGTTTGTTAGGAACACTGTTAGGTGTCCGGATTCATTTAGTTTAGACTAGGATAGTATACAATTAGAACTAAACTATAATTCTAAATGTGTGTACACTTAAGGTCCTCTTTTCCGACTTTTAGCAATTATTATGAGGTTAAAGATATTTTATTATTCTCAAAAAGAAATAAATTTCACTTACACGAGAATATAACTAAAAAAAAAAAAAATATATTGTTGTCTTCGTACATTAGAGGGTAGGAAACCAATTATTTCAATATCGTGCGGTCTGTTCGCTCAATACGGCCAGCGCGACGCGAGCGCACGGGCATGATGTGGATCGAGCGTACCTGGAAGTGGCTGAGCGTACTTTGCAACATTTGGTTTATTCTTAATCTACAAAAAAGTTGTAGAATAAGATATAATATGCTTTAGTTGATGGTATTATTATTTATGGTAAGTGGCTATTATATTTCGCACTATATATTAAGTATATTTTTTAAACATCATTTTAAATTAAAAAAATGACATTCTATGTGTATTATATTTTTATATATAGGTGAGTAATTGAGTCTTATTTTGTGCTTGTTATATTTAAATATAATATAATTATATTGATTCATTATAAAATATTATTTATCTAGTATTTTATAACAAAGTAAGTGTATTATTCATTACGTAGTAATTAAGTAATCTTTTAAAATGTAGTAATTGTTTTTGAATTTTTAATGCCTTTGGGTAAGTTATTATAAAGTCTGGCCCCTTCATATGTAATACTTTTAAGACCATATCTTGTGCGAGTTAAGGGCAGCGATATGTCTTTTACTCGTCTGAGTGTCCAATTATGCGTTTTATGTGTGAAGGCTGTGTTTGTATGTATACGAGTATCTTTTCTAAGCATTTTACGTATAAGTATGCATGTATAATATATATAGGATTGACTAATATTCTTTAATTTAGTTTTTTTATAAAGTTTTAATGTGGGAGTAAAATAGTCATAGTGAAATAGCACTTTAATTAACTTATTTTGGGCAATTTGAACTTTTCTTAAATTTGTCTTTGCAGCAGCGCCCCAAACCTCTATTAAGTAGTCAATGTGCGATTTGACTAATGAATTGTAAATAATATATCGTATTTGGCGAGGGAAACAGCGCACACTACCTTTTAAAGCTCCTGAGAGAGGACAGTTTTAATTTAGTTTTTTCAATGTGAGGAACCCATGTTAATTTACTGTCTAATATAAGGCCTAGATATTTTTCATGGTCAACTTTATTAATAATTTCATCATTTATCTTCAGCGGGGGATAATCGTCAATTCGTTTATTCTTAGCTGTAAATATAATGTAGTTTGTTTTAGAAGTATTAATGGTTAGTAGATTTGATTTAAACCATTCATTTAGTAATTCTAAATCTGCTTGTGCTTCAGATATAATGGATCCAATAGATTGACCAAAGTAAAATAAGCATGTGTCATAAGCATACAATGTTAGATCTCCTTTTATTCCTATAAGGTGAATGAGGTGATTATGGTCATTCTAATTTAAGTTTGTTTACTTCCATGGTTGACTTAAACTTATAAAGTGGTGCTATAACAAAATTGAATGTTTTATTTAAGAAAAAGCAAAGATCGAAACACGTTTAAGGACATTTCAGTTGATAGAAAAAAAATAACACTGATTTGCGCTTTTCTCCCGTTCAAATACCTATTTATTAATAGACTAGTTTTTTTGCCCGCGACTTCGTACGCGTAGATTTTCATATAAAACTTCAATCCTTTTTTCTTCCCTTAATCCGGCCCTTGCGCAAAATAACATAGCCTATATACTTCAATCTGGTCATAGCTAAGCATATTCGTGAAAATCGCATATAAATCCGTCCGCATTTTCTTCTAGGGGTTTAGGCGATGTGCGTGAAAAACCAAACAAAAATTCTAAAAACTGCCTTAACTTGTTCAGCTTCTTATTTTAAGTCGCCCTGTGTGAAGTATTGATAGAAGCATAACAGTAAAAACAGCGTCAACAGTTTTCAAATCAAAAAGATAATGTGACCACAGTGCAGAGCATGTTTTGAAGTTTTCTTTTTGTCTAAACCATAAAAAGTATATCATGTCATGTCGGGATGATACATCTCTGAAATTTGACTGTCCAGCTTCGCTCGTTCGACTTTTTCTATGACCATGCAATTTCTGAACTATATGAATACGACCACAAGTATGTGCTTTGGCCATGGAACCCTGACATATGCTTGTCTTGCAAAATGCATTGGATTGAATCACCAAAGAGGTTGTAAGGCCTATGTTTTTATAAAATCCTTGATCTACACGTTCATTCATCTAAGAAGGTTCCTTAATTTAAATAATAAGTTTTAATCTGGCTGATTATCTGAATGACAGTTGACAGTTTCAAATTTTTATAATGGCTATGTCAATAACATTCTCTTTACTTTGGACCTCCTTGCTTGAGGCTATGTGATGATCCTCATATTACGTTTCGGGTAACGAAGAAAATAATCATTGAACTTTAATTTCTTTTATGTAATAATAAAGAATTAAAATAAATGATATAACATAGCCTATGTTTTAATCTGGTAATTTCTAAGCATATTCGTGAAAACCGCATCGAAATCCGTCCAGTGGTTTAGGAGATGTGCGCGGACAAACAAAAAAAAAAACAGACAAAAATTCTAAAAACTGTCCTATCGTGTTCAGCTGCTTATTTTAAGACGCCCTATGTTTTTTTTTTGTTATCTTGCAGTTTTTTTTAACTCTACGTTTTTATTATATGTATAGATAGATAGATTTCAAATGGTTAATTCTCTCCAGCGGGCACTTTATAAAATCTACCAATATCTTTATTGCTGTGACTCCCAGCTTTGCACTCTATATATCAGAAACGGCGATTTTCCTGCGAGAAAAACTAGTTAGGCTATCGGAATTGGAATCGGTGATTGATTCGTAAAAAATAACAGGTTTAGTAAAAATATAATTCAATCCATTAGGTACTTATGTTTTTTTTTTTATCAGTGAATAAAGTTCGAAAATATAATCGTTTAAAGTTTTTGGTCGCATTAGGAAGGTATGCTCTGTCCCTTTCTCAAAAAGTGAGTCAGTATGGAGTTTGAATGGCATACTTACAAGTAACGATATTTCTAAGTATCGTGCGCTCTTTGTCTAGCATGACATTAAAATGCTTTAATCTTCTTTAGTTATGAACACATTTTAATTTTGTTTTGTAAGACAATGATAAATATCAGTCCGGTAGCTTATTCGGCAAAGAAACCTTCACACCTGATTTCATCAAAATTCGTTCACATAAGCCAATAATTATGAACTTAAGAGTGAACAAACACGCATAAAAAAGCATAAATATATTCAATGATACTTTATGTAGTAGGTACAGTTTTTTTCAGCCCTTATTATTTACATCTTTTATTTATGATGAAGTCATCAATACTATGATCATTCCTGAAATTAAATAAATCTGTTAAAACCTTATTTAAGAATATCGGTTATCGCGTTTAGGTAGTAGGTTAGAATATACACACACAATACCCTTTTGGATTTGGTTGTTTTCGGGTAAAAATCTTCGACTGCCTTTGCCTTCTAGTCCAAGCAATGCCGCCATATTTCACGGGCGCCAGCGTCCCCTGATTGCAGGACTTAGCGATAATAATTTAGATCGTAGAATGGCTGGATTAAGACCTGACTCTCCTTACGGTGTGAAAGGGTGGGATTAACGGCTCAGCGCTTTGAAAAGTGGGGATAAAATAGCAGGAAAGTCTATTGTTTAAGTAGATCGTTTTATGCGCGGGTTTGGGTTCTGTTAGATTTATGTTCTAAATGATATCCATAGCAGTAGTATACAGTGTATAATATACAGGGTTATTGATTATTTATTTATTTATCATTATAATAATAAAATTTAACTACTACTGAAATTTATTTTAACTACGTTTGAAATATAACTACTTAAAAATATACACTAAACTAAAAATATATTTGAAAAGACATTTATCAGCCAATTTAAATTATTTTTTTCAGCATGTGTAATTTATTTAGTTATAACCTTCGCTAAGTTTGTTATCACACTAATATCATATATATATAGTTATCATATATGAATGTGAAAGTTTGGATGGATGTATGGATGTTTGTTACTCAATAAAGCAGAAACTGCTGGATGGATTTGGATGAAATTTGGAATATATATAGCTTATGTCTTGGATTAACACATAGGCTACTTTTCATCATCATCATCATCATCACCGATTTTCATGAACAAGCGGATGAAACCGCGGGGCGCAGCTAGTGTGTAATAAATGAATGAAACATTAGGACACATTTTATGCCTATTTACGAACAAAAAATGTCTTAAAATACCTCCGGAAATATATGTTAATAAGCCTCATGTCACGGAGGTTTCAGGCCTATTAGTGTAATACAAGTACTTAGGTAGATACATTAGTCTCGCTCGTTGGTTTTATGTAAGAAATAGAGAGATACAATGGTCCGGAAATATAACTAAAGGGCTTATTCGCCACAAACAGTATTTACGTAACGAAACCAACATGCCTTATGACGTCATTGCGACACTACAGGCGTAGATTGACCAGAGCGAATGATCTGGAGTGAATATTCCAGATCATTCTGTAAAGCGAAGCGAATCGAAGGTCTTGCGGAAATCAGCGTTTATACAGGGTTACTGGTAATAAGTTAGCAATTTAGCATCCTCTTAAGGGCAGCATCAGTACATAAAAACAAACTACTTTTGTTCTACGACTTATCGAAATTCGCGTTAGCGTAGCATTGATCCGATTTTCATGAAATTTTGGAGGCAAGGAGTTCTTTAATTTTCAATATGAGCAAAATCGTTCATGTTGTATTAAAGATATAGGGGTCGCGATGTTACAATTCAGAGCGAATAACTATTAGCAATGAAGTACAATGAGCTCTTTTCGGCCTAGTTCACCATAACCGTGTAACCCTGTATACGCCTTAATATTACAGATACGGTAGATAGTATTGATAGTACGTGACTGTGGCCGGTCCATATAACCTTGCGGCTGATTTCACCGGGGAGATGCGATATGAGACCGTCTCAGTGACTTCCAGGATATGACGCGATGAAAGTTTTCGAGTAGAGTTGAGTGTTGTGGAGATTTAATCGTACACTTAGGTATGTTTTTTGAGTGACAGTTGACGTTTAGGAGTTAACTTACTGGCGCGATGATCTCCGACAATATCTATATCTTATATTATATATACATATAATAAAAACGTAGAGATAAAAAAAAATCTGTAACTAAGACATTAAAAAAAAAACACAGGTCGTCTTTAAATAAGCAGCTGAACACTAGAACATACTATAACAGTTTAAGAATTTTTGTCTGTCTGTTTGTTTGTTTGTCCACGCACATCTCCTAAACCACTGGACGTATTTAAATGCAGTTTTACGAATATGCTTAGCTATGACCAGATTGGAGTATAGGCTATGTTATGTTGAGCAAGGGCCGGATTAAGGGAGGAAAAAGGGTTGAAAGTTTATGTGAAAATCTACGCGTACGAAGTCGCCGGCAACAGCACTAGTATGTTAATATAATCTATTAATCTACAACTCTATAACAGTGACTGTGTTTCTGCCTCAACGTATATAAGCATTGCCATTCAGCGTGGTAATGCCGCCAGCATGCCGGGTACGCTGCCAATTGATAACGGGCTAGAGCATTAGATTATCTTTATACCTTACGGGAAGCCTATGTTTGGAGTGTTCGTTTGCTAGTGATTTGTAAAAAAAAAAGCATTATCTTAATATAAATTACAAAAAAAAAAACTTATTTTGCTTGTAACAATTTTTCTGCAAATTAGACAATCTACACTTGCCTCTCAAAGAGCACTAGTCATTGCGACACAGGGTATATTACAGCGATGATTAGCGACTGATAGTAATAGTGGCATACATATCTTATCAAATTAGAAGGCAATTGATTTAGGAAAATAAATAGTAAGCAAAATCAATGTAACTTGATTAGACACTTTTATTGTGTGTACTGCTAGTCTGTGGAATGCGCTGCCTGAATGGGTGTTCTCCGATACAATCTAGGTGTCTTCAAATCACCAGTGAATCGGCTTCTTCTAGGCAAGCGAGCTTCATCGTAGACAGCATCATCGCTTAACATCAGGCGAGTTGGCGGTCAAACGCAAGCCTATCTATGCATTATTTTTTTTTATCTTAAGTACAGTCCATACCATGTACTACTTATAATATCTATTATTTGTAGCAATTTTTTTTTTAAATTATTTTTATTAATAATCAAAGACGTCATTCCTTGCGGATGGACGGACGGTTATATTATTTTCGGTGCGACTTCCAATCGGAAAATTTCCCGATGGGAGGCTTCCGAAAAATCTAGAGCCCACCCAGATTTGTCGAGATAATGTGGTCAAGAATATGCTATTATTTTATAACGATGTTTTTCATGTATGGTAAAAATAGTGTAGACTGATTCGTCTGTTTGTAGACGTCAGCTACGAACGTAGCATGTAGCAGACCTACGGACGAGAAAATTTACCAATATTCGTATACGGTTACCTCTCACTTTGGGAACGCTATTTTAATTTCAAAAGGAAAGGTAGCTGCGCGTATTATTTAGTGTTGCAATAAAATAAATATAAAAAAATATTTAGTGAAATCAAAAGAAAATAGACAATTTAAAATTTCCTCTTCCAAAAATATCTTCTGGTTAAATGGGTAAAATTCGTAAAGGTCGCCTCCATCAAAACTAAGTAGAATGGTCTATTTGGAATCAAATCTATGATAACCTCGACCGGTAATAATACTTACATCGAGGATCGGGTTAAACACTCAGTTTAAATTCAAACTTAGGGATGTCGCTAATTGACGAGACGTAACAGTGGTAAAAAAAACGTTGAATTGTAATAAATAACCCTATATTTTGTTATTTACGATGAGTTTTAAATTACAAACGCGTCGAACGACGCCATCAATCGAAACCGAAAAAAAAAACATTTTTAATTTTTTATCCGACTTCCAAAAAAGGGAGAGGGTATATTATTTTCGTCTGTATGTATTTTTTTTTAAATTCTTAATGACTTTTTGTTACAATATATTTATATAATTTTATGTCCGAATGTTATGTCTGAGTCCATGGTTACTTGAGAATAAAGAATTTGAACTGAATTTGAAACACAACGGTGCAACACACTAAAAATAAACTTCGAAAGCATGTTCGCAACGCGTTAGAAAACGCGCTCCACGTAAAATGATTTAAGGCTCAATTTTACCATCGGCACGTTTTTCATCAATAAGCATTGTCCCTTAGGACTCTAAACGCTTTAAAAGACACTGTCTCCAGTTTTTACAGTTGTCCATAAAAATCTTCGTGAGTCTTAAAAATAAGCACAACTTTGTAATTATACTAAACGAAGTATTCAACAATTAAACGTACTTTACGAGGGTTTCAAGTGAAATAGGAAACATTAAGGGTGTAGTTACTCCTGTTAAAGGATGAGTAACGTAACCCTATGTCCTAGATGAGAGACATCTAGACCGAGACGCGATGCTATGCAACTTTCGCTACAATATTGAATAAGGGCTAACTTGTCTACGCGGAAACATAAGCCACATTTAGAGGTAGCTAGAGCTACCGTACCCAAAAGGAACACGTACTAATCGAACCTTATTACTAAGCCAACGTCACTGTCAATCTTACCTAGGGGTGTATCTTTCAAACAAAGATAGGTTGAAAGTTTTATACTTAATGTGGGTTATTTTTTTATCTATAGAAAAACGTCAAACTTGAGCCCTTATACACAAATTTAGTCATGACGGGTTTTGACAGCTTTTGCCATACCAAATCTGTCAAAATTCGTAAATTATCAAAGTTAAACGTTTTAACGTTACGTGTTGATTAGGGGTGTGTGATTATAATGCAAACCCTATAGTAAATAATAAATAGTCAAAACCGGCCGAGTGTGAGTCTGACTCCCGTTAGGATTCTTTAATAAATGAAAACACATTTTTTGATAAGATATAATCATGATAACACTAATATACTGTGTGGTGGTATGGAACTTCCAGTGTTTGTGTCGGACTCACACGTAGCCGGTGTTTATTGATAGTTATGCACGTTGTCGCTTCGCATCGCAAAGCGTAGTTGCCGCATTTGTCGCTCGTAGGACAACGGGTATATAGTTAATTGCGGAAATACGATATTGTACGTTTGGGAAGTTTAATTATCTCTAAGATAAAGTACTATGTTGTTACAAAAAGAAAGGCTACAATGAAAACATGAACTTTTGTAGTTCATGTAGCGATTTAGTTATGTTTAGTTATGTCGTTGCACCCACATAACGCGACATCGTAGATGGGTCCTACTTTTGGTCTAAATCTGACCAGTGGTTATTATGGTTAACTAGGACAGCGTTAAGCTAAGTTCATAAAAAAAAAAACATGACAACAATTATAGCCCAAAGCTAATTTATTAACAAGGAACTTGAAACCAGTATGATATGGGTATCAAACTAAGAAGAGTACAAACAATAAAATGTCACAATTAGATTGTTTAAAAAACAATTTTTTTTTGTTTATATTTTAATTTTATACTTTCACTATCCTACTTTGTTGTAATGTAGGCAAACCTTCTGCTAACTTCGTTCTATGAGTTTAGTTTTCTCTACTACTGTAAGAGATCATGCCTTACGCCTCTAATATAGCTCTTTTTAATGCCATAGGTGGCAGACAAGCATACGGACCGCCTGATGGTAAACAGTACCATCGCCAATGGATACTTGTAACACCAGAGGCATCACAAATAAGTTGCCGATCCTTTAAGACTCTATATTAACTCGCCTTTTGCAGAACCCCATGTTGTAGCTAGTAGCTTTGTTATTGTTTACCTCAACTCGTTAAGGGTAAAACGGCCATACACCCCCTATTTTTGCGAACCCATGCCGGGGCAATAAATAATAAAGCTGCTTCAGAAACTCCTGTGGGGTTCGCGGCGGCAACTTTTAATACAAATGTCGCGCGTCGCGACGACAGAGGGCGCCTGTGGTGAGAGAATATGGTAGAGTTATGGGGTAAACCAGATTAAATGGAAATTCTAGCTTAATGAATGCGTATCCTTTAGTTTACTGTAGTTTATTCAGTTGGTTATAGTGGTCGTGGTTATAGTGGTTCAGTGGTCGAAGTTTTAAATTGTTCACCATGATTGATCATTTGATCATATAATGGTACTGAGATATATTCTATAATATATTATATTAGCTGCGCCCCGTGGTTTCACTCGCGTGCATTACTCCTTAAACCATCAGCTATCTGCCAGTGAAAGTTCCAGTCATAATCAGTCCAGCCTTTTTGGAGTCCATAGAGACATACATATATACACACATCGCCTTTTATAGATAAGACGAAGAAGAAGCAGATATAGGTGAATAGTTTTTATCTTAATTTCGAGAAAATATTTTACCTCTAAGGGTGGAAAGTTAGGGGATGAATCCCGTTTACTGAACTTTATGTTAAGTCGGTCATTAATTAATTATCTGGTTACCCTTGTTCAGTAAAAAAAATACACAAATACCAACACAAAACCAAATAACAAAGAAGCTTAATGACCCATAACATAAATTACACGAATTTATTGATTGCATGTAAACTGAATTTATAAATTTAAAGCTGCGGAAAGCGTTTAATGCACAAACAGTCGGTATTAAGCCGGACTAATTAAAATCACTTTGTGCGTCGGACATTTCAGAGTTAAATTAATTTTACATTATAAATGACGCTATAATGCACTGATTAAATATAATTTAATGGTAGGCCAGCAGGTTCTCGTGTTTTTTCTGTTTTCCAGTTTTTCACTAGGATAAAAAGATTGATTGACAACGCCGCTAGTGCTGCAGGTGTCCATAGGCGGCGATTACCACTTCCCATCAGGAAGATCACTTGCCTGTTTGCCGCTACTAAAAAAAAGGTGGCGCATACTCTTTATCGTAACGTACGCTATTTCCTTCCTAAAATGCACCAAGATTAACTGTTTAATTGAGAAGAGTTAAAGGTACCAGACAAACGATCAAAGAGATGGCCAAATAAAGGACCTGAGATACTAATGGCCAAGGAGACAAATGGTGAGAGAGATAAAGTCACTTCTGCATTAATGTATTTTTTTTATGCCGTATGTGGCAAACAAGCTTACGGGCCCCTGATGGTAAGCGATCACCTTCGCATGGATACCTGTAACACCAGGAGCATCACAGATACGTTGCTGATCTTTAAAGACTCTATAACAGATCAGTAGCGCTATCTGACGGTAGAGTTGCCGGAAACGTCAATGGTATACTTGGGTGAAGTCGATACTACGATGGCAACACATTGGTTGTTTGATAAGTGACATTTCTGACGTACGACATATGGATGAAATAGAGCGGATGCCGCCACAGGGATGCCGCGGATGGCCCGCGGGGCATTGAAGGTTAGAACGTGAATGGGAACGGTTGTTACCTTGTGGTATCGAACTCCCCGCGTTCCCGTTTTATATCCGGTTCAATCAGAGCAATCGAGTGTTATTTTTGTTAACTGTATATTTGTACAAGCAAATAAAGCCTTGAACGAAGTGTCTGGCGTATTATTATGGATCCTCCGCCATGACTGATACATCTGATAGCGAAGCACGGCCTCCGCATTCGTTAAATAATACTAAGTATTTTTTCAATCTAATATAGTACCTATATGTACGGTGTTCTAACCAATATGTTTGATTATTATTTGCTGATATTTAATAAAAAAAATATTTTTAGTTCATTTTATGTTGTATATTTTTCATATACATTTTCTATGTAATCGATTCTAAGGCCTGACCTGTAAACATATGTTTATCAATAAATGACTTTGACTTTCAATTCCAACGATATTCTTATTCGTGATCGGGGCGATAAGTCCCGTACTGGCGTCCTGCTTGGGGGTATTATCTCAGAATCTACGGAGCGAGGCTCTGGGCCACAGGCATGGTTGCGTAGATCGAATTATACCCAAGTAATTTATTAAATATAAAATAAAATGGCAATTTACGAATATTAATTTAATATTTATTTAAGTTATTGTAATAGTAATTTTTAATCTTTCGCGATTTGAACACATGTTTTCATATTTATAGTGCGCGATAAGTCCCGATAAATATGAAAACAAGCCATTGGAATATCTCTTAAGTGATAAAATAGAGTATGTCGGAACACGCCGTTATTAGGAGTTACGTCATCAATGATGAAGTCACTATTTCCATTAGAAGGTTCTACCACAGCAAATAAAACCTTTACTTTTGTCAGGACTACCCTCTTTTAAGCTACTTTCTAATTTTAGACAACCTAACTGACTTATTCACGGGGTAGGTAAACAAAACACATTAAACTTGTGATAATGAATTCTTGATCTTTTATTTCTGCACAGACCCTAAGAAGGTGCTCTATGCTAATGCAAATTTACCGCCACGTTCGTAAAACCCTAGACACTGTAGAAGAAGGGCAAAGGGCAATAAACTACAGTGTCATCACTTTACCACAATCATTACAGAATAACACTTTTTATAACACTGATTTGAGTAATAAATAAACAGTGCACCAAGTGCACGGAATCACTTTCTAAGCAAGACTGCCTGAGTGTGCGCTTTGCACTGTGCTCGACGAATACTTGTAATACACTGAGTGCCGCTTCACGACAGCCCGCCATTTTATAACAAATATGGCGTCGTCGTGTCGTTGCGAAGTCATAACAGTAATTCATTAGATCTTTAAATAACTTGCTTTACAGTGGTTAATAACTAGTTACAAAAATAATGATAATAATAAAACATGTCAAAGATATTGTAAAAATTATAGGTACATTCATATGTTATGTTTATAAAATTCTTGAAAATTGTAAAATGCCTTCTCGATGAGCCATTTTTTAAACCTATTTTTGTACGACTGCATACTCGTGGCAGCCGTTATTTCTTCAGGTAAGTGGTTATAAACCGTCGGACCCATGACGTGCGTCAACTTGGAGGACTTCTAGAGAGCTTGGCACGGCCAACAGTTTGTGCCTGTCGCGGGTGTGGCACCCGTGCATATATTATAGATGATGATGAAAAACAGTCGAGCTGTTGCGGTGACAGAACATTGATATTGAGTGAAAACCATTTAAGCAATCATGTTCTGTACCTTTTTCGTCACAAAATATCAAATTTAACATCGACCGACGGCTGGCTTCATCACAGCTTTTTAACGAATTAATTGAGTTTGTGAATAAATAAATTGAATATATCCATTGGGGCCCGCAGAGCGTGCTCATTTGGCCTGAAAATCGATGTTTTGCTATGAGGGATATGTGTAACGAGATGACACGGAACTGTATTTACATATTTGAATAAAGTATATTTTTCGATTGAGCTTTGATTCTACGGGAGCTCTCTGCATAATCAAAGCATCCATGTGTTTACTACCAACACAATGTATGTTGGGTCTAATTTCAAATCAGACAAACAAGGGAGATATGGTAAAGAGGCGTGGCGGCACAGAATACATAAATTACAAGTACAGAAGATTCACTCCGCAAAATGATTTAAATATGTAGCGACTCTTGCTACTACACAATAAAGTGCAATTCAGGACGTGCGAGCGCTAACTACCTACTATATTAACCTAGAAGTTGCCTCTCTGTCTATCGCGTAACACTTGTCGCGTTATCTCTGTCAATTGCGCGGCAGCGGCAAATCCGACAAGACGACTACTTGTAGCTTCAACCTAAAGTGCGGAGTGGGCCAGGCCTGGTGGCGAGTTCGAACGCATCTGGCCTAAAACTGGCTTGATTCCAGTTTCTGCCTTAGTCGAACTCACTCTGCAGACGTCTTCACCGCCCTTTTTTTACATGAGGAATAATAATTAGTTCATTAGTGTCGCTAAACCATGGGTAAACGATTTATACAACGCCTATCTGTCAATAGTATCCAAGTAAGTTCTCAATTGCATTAATTAATTACTCTCGAATCTCGAAATCTCTGCATCATACGTGCGAGTAAAAAACGTCTTAAAAACAGCGTGTTTGCAACTTTGTAATCTCATCTCCATAATGCAACAAAGATGCAAAACATTACAAACTACTGCATAAGAACACCCTCTAATGTGAGCTTCAACCCCGACAACAGCTCTCATCAGCTAAAAGCTGCGCTAATTAAGCGGAAAATTGTGCTAATTTGAAATAATGAGATCTGGAACAGCGAGGGCATGAAGATACACTTTCGTGCACTAAGGTTTATTCTAGACTGACCAAAAAACCCTCCGAAAGACCCTTGATCCCTGAGGATCGTTGGAGTGACGATATACGTAAGATAACTGGCAGCAGCTGAAAGAGAATAAAACGAATATCGGATTGAGTGGCGTGCCTTGAAAGAAGCTTATGTCTGGCAGTAGACTAGTATAGGCTGATGATGATATGATGATAAGTACCAATAAACACTTGAACAACAACACGTTATCTACGCCATGACAAATGTCCAAAATTATTTGTAGTTGGCGCTATTTATTCCTATGAACTTTCTCATATTCCGTACGTCAATACTCCTATTATACTCCATGCTTTGATACATTCAATAGGTGACCTATTAATTCCTTCATCATCATCAGCCATAAGACGTCCACTGCTGAACATAGGCCTCCCCTTTAACCTCCACACTGAACGACAACCTGCCATCTGCATCTACTGGATGCCCGCGACTCTCACGATGTCGTCGGTCCATCTAGTGGAAGGCCTACCAACGCTGCGTCTTCCGGTTCGTAGTCTCCACTCAAGAACCTTTCTTCCCCATCGGTTAACAGTTCTTCGAGCGATGTGGCCTGCCCATTGCCACCATTAATTGCTTAATTCCAGCAAAACTGTTTTTGCCTTTGACTGTTTATTCACACTCACAACGAGAAACTAACAAAAATATAGTTTCATTATGAAACTCACTAGAACGAAATAATAATTGCCATACTAATTGACCTACTAGATTTATACGCTTGCTAACTAAATAAAACATGATATAAAGTGACCAATATTGTTTGAACACCTATGGTGCATGTGTTTTTAAACCTGTGTATGATTTACTCGTGTTTTGTGCAAATACATTTTTGCTGCCTTTCCATTTGAATTCTTTCCCAGCGTTAAAATCGTCCAACCTTTCCGATACATGGCTGAGTGCATCCGACGGTATACGCTTGGATACGCAAATGCAGTGAAAAAAAAAGCAAAATGCTAGGATGGCCTGAAGCGAGTTTCGTCACCGACGGTGCATAGAGGTCCCTCAGTCATGTCGCAAAACGGAACACTTTATCATGCTTATATCTATTTCTAGTCCTAATATTCCAGCTTCAGATTCGCTCTACCCACAGTTTTAATATTCATCTATCAACGCTTTATCATCGACTTAAAATGTTCACATTGCTGGGACACAGGCCTTCTTTCAGAGAAAGAGGGTGGGCCCTAATCCACCAGACTGCCACATGTTTTTGAACTTTTGAACTTCTAGGACACACAGATTTCCTCACGATGTTTTCTTTCGCCATTTTTATGCGATGCCAATGAAATTGCACATTTATTTAAGTACTTATGAAGTCATTGGTGCATAGGGTAGGATCAAACCGGGCGCTGTCAGATTGTAAAGCGTACGTGCTACCGTTTGGCCACCGTCGCTCTTCCCTACCCTACTCATTACATACTAAATATTAATTAACATTTGGTGGATTATACCAGGACGTGCAATATTAGTTTTGTTACAGTCACTCTCATTCGGTTTGATACAAGTGCGACGAGGACAGAAACAACATCGCATGCACAAACGTTATAAAAAGTGTTTTAGATAGAACCACTATGACATTTCCTTCACACACTTGTCCGATTCCATGCATGGCAGTAAAAAAAAATCATTTAACGAGAGCTCAGTTATCCAGGAAAATATCGATATATCTTCGTAGCGTATAGGTTTGGTATGCGAACGGGAAGTTTTTAACTAAATTCATTAGATACTTAGTTGAATTTGAATCACCCATCCATCCAAAAAAATCCAACCATTTTCAATCGCGATTTTTTTTAATGTCAAATGCTATCTTCACACACCTAGGTAGGTATACGAGTGGTTTCTCTAGTTATTTAGTACATTGCAGCGGCCTAAAACAGGAGTATTTATTGTGAAAATGTGGTGCAGAGGCAGAGCATACGTGAGTCCATGAATGCTCAGTTGCCACCAAAACTTGTAAAAGTATAATTTTTTGGAATATGCGTTGATATCTAATTTAATTTTTAATTTATGTATAAAAGAGGACTTCTGCCTACTATGTATAATTTTGAAAACTGTTAAAGAAAAATAAAATTTGTTATTTTATCTCAGATAAACAAGGTTGTTTGTCTGATCTGAAGTTGATATACATGTAAAAATATGGACTATTATTTTGGAGTAACTTTCACATTTCATTAAAATATTACGAGCATAATATTTGCATAATGGTAAACGTTACGCCGATAACAGTTGAACAACTTTGTAATCAAAACTCTAACATGTTTTAAGAAATCTCAACTCGACTCGTTTAATTAATAAACATTTGAATCAGCCCTAATTAATTGATGTAGTTAGCACGCTATGACTATGAGCGTTTAATCAGGAACTGATTCATTTACATAGATAACTACACCTACGACCTGCCTGAACATACCTTTTTTTATTAATGTTCAAAGGTATATCAAACGAAGCAAACAAAAAATAAGCCATAATTGTTACACTTAAACTAAAAATCTAAATCAAGAAGTTGTCCGTGTGGTAAAGTATCTACCAAGATCGGTGGCTGCATTCCCGCGTTGAATTGCCAAATAAATTCTCTGCGAGGGGATGAGCAGCTCTTCTATCATCAGCGGCGTCGACTAAAATAAATTAATTAGAAAATAATCTTAACTTTTCAGTCCGTATTATTTATGTATCTACACCTATTACTCCGATATGTAGGTATCTAATTACGTGATTCTTTTATATTATGTAGAGAAAGCTCCGAGGTCCGACAACAACTTCATTATCATCTTCATCATCAGCCAGAAGACGTCCACTGCTGATCATAGGCCTTCAACCTCCACATTGAACGACAGCCTGCCATCTACATCCACTGGATGTCCACGACTCTTACAATGTCGTCGGTCCATCTAGTGGGAGGCCTACCTACGCTGCGTCTACCGGTTTGTGATCTTCACTCAAGAACCATTCTTCCCCATCGGTCATCAGTTCTTCGAGCGATGTGGCCTGCCCATTGCCACTTGAACTTGCAAATTTTAATAGCTATATCGGTGACTCTGATTCTTTGTCGAATATCCACGATCCAGATTCTATCGCGCAAAGAAACTCCGAGCATAGCTCTCTCCATTGCCCGTTGTGTTAATTCATTAACTTTGGCTGAATCGTTTTTTAACCAGCAAATAATAACAATTTTGTACGAGCGCCTGTCGATTCAACAATAGCAGTTTGTTGAAGCGTTCACTAATTTTGAAGTCGGTTTTTATATTTTGATATTATGATAATTAAGTCACGAAACTAAACGAATAAATAATGAACAAATGTTAATTTACACGCAACTCGATATTTAATTTGCTTTTCTTTTTCGGTGTGACAGAAAATTTCTCTGATTATATACTAATTTTTGACCAATTACAAAAAAGGATCACAAGTTGACATATTGCATTTTTCAAAATTCGAAGCCTTTATTTTCAATAAAAAAAATACAGACATATTTATTACAGAAATTGAACTTTCTATAGATGTTTCTATTTGTTAGAACAAGAACACCAAAAATTCAGTTTTCGTTGGTTTTTTCGTCAAAAAATGGACAGGGCTCTTAATTTTTTCCGGTATAGTTAAAAAAAATGCCTAAAAAGGCGTAAAAATCAGAGCTTATTAGCAATAGCCAGTTAGTATCTAGGTAGTTATTTTAGGAAAAAGTTAAAGTTGAATAGTAGGTAGGTATATGTTTCTTAAAATATTATCTACTAGCGACCCGGCCTGGCTTTGCACGTGTGTTAGCTCGGCCTTCGGCTTCGTTACTATGACCCGCTCCAGGGCCACAAAATTTCATCCAAATCGGTCCAGCCATTTTTAAAGTAGCCTATGTGCTAATCCAGACTATAATCTATCTCTGTGCTGATCCAGAACGGCTGAACGGATCTGGATGAAATTTGTTCATCCAGATCCGTTCAGCCGTTCTGGCGTGATTGAGTAACAAACATCCATCCATCCATCCAAACTTTCACATTTATAATATTAGTGGGATTTTAATAACTTAACACTGATAGCATAGTTATACCTAGTCAGAAGTGAAATGAACTAAATCTTGTAATATTTTTTACTCAAATCAGGTTCACTCACTCAGGTTTTTTTCTTCCTCTCAGCGGTTTCCATAAAAATACTACCGCGAACAGTGCTTGTTTACTGTTTACGAAGTTAACGTTCGCAACTTCAAAACTGCAACCGACGGTAGCCCGCAAACAACTCATAAGTTCATAACTGGCAACACAGGACTTTTCTAAGTGTTCCCAACTCAAACGGAAGTTTGTTGCTCAGGGTTACCATTAGCAATCGTTAGGATTTAGCCAGACTTCAGGAGCTTGTTTGATAATTCTAGATTATTTCTATGTAGCTTTTAAATAAAGTTAATTTTGAGTAAACATATGGTGTTTTATTTGTCTGTAATTTTATAGGTAGATAGGTACTTACATAACTTTGATAATATACACCAAAATTTATTTACTTTAGACAATCCCTGGAATTGTACACATAAAAAAAATTTAACGGACAATAATATTCATAATATTTCATATATTGCCTGGACGCCCCAAGTATTCTATACATTGCCTAGGTATTGTATAGAATACCTTAATTATAAAGATTGCCGGTAACATAGTCACTAAATAACAGTCGGAAATATATTATGTTTGTCAGGAGTTGTCTATAATTATTTTATAAAAGAAAAAATGAAATAATTAAAAAAAATACTTGTAAAAATAATAACACAGGGTGAGCAGCCCGCATGTTTCCATGGCACCAATTATATTTTAAAAAGGCAAAATCATTAAGTATTTTTGGATTTGCCAAGCACGTTTACGAAAATATTCCGTACGGAATGCATGAATCGCAATCTATCTCTTCTCTCACCTCGAATGTATGTATGATACTGTAAGCTTTCCGTAACGAAATCCTTTCATCATCATCATTTCAGCCATAGGACGTCCACTGCTGGTCATAAGCCTCCTCCATCGATTTCCAAAAAGACCGGTTGGAAGCGGCCAGCATACAGCGTTTTCCTGCTCCTTCTCCTGGACAGTTAAATTATATAGCCAGTTAGCCAGCCTTCGAAATCATCAGTTTTTTATCATGGCAACACTTACGTACCTTACGAAGCATTTCTTCCAAGGAGTCCATGTCGGCTGGGGCAGGCTTGCCGCCCGCACTGCCGTTCATTCCGTTATTGTTGTTCGTCATAGGTGATCCGCACCGCAAGCACGAACGCAGCGGCACATGGGAATCACGCGTAGACAGACCGCCACTTTATTTAATCACGGCTAGTTCACTTTTGCACACATTTGTTTTGATTTTAACCATATGTTTACAATTATTTATTACTTTTAAATGTTTACACTTCGATTATATTAGGTTCTAATTATGGTTTAGATGACTAGAATACGTTAGGAAGACTGAATTTACACTGAAAGAATAGTTTTTATTAAGAATTTCAAAATTTTAAGTTTTTTAAATTGGTTTGGTGTAAGGAAACGTATGTGGCTAAACGGACTTGTCTATAATGCTAGTTAAGGTTGTAAAAGTTAAGGGCCTTACTTAAAAACATTACTCAAGTTGATCTATGCTTTAAAATGCTCTCTCAACTTCTCGCTGACGGCAATCACACACGAAAACGAGACGGAGCATATTTAAGCGTATATCAACTTGAGGCCCTAAGTAGCTATATTTAATGTCAGAGCTTAAGTCGCCCAAAACCTCTATTATTGCTTTAAGACAAAGAACGTGGATCTATAGTTTAACGTGGCGTCCGAAATATGGTAGCATTTAGTTAATGACACTCGCGGTCACTTTTGAAGATTGACTGGATAATCCGTTGCTTATGCGTCTTGCAGACGGTGCAAGTAACCTGCGCAACTTGGAACCAGCGGGGCTATCATAATCTTAAACCATTCTTATAATAACCTTACATTGCTCCGACTGCCCCGGTGGCTCAGTTGGTAGCGAACCTGTCGTCTGCGCTCCGGGGCGTGGTTTCAATTCCCATATATTTTACTAATATTGTTTTAAGTAGGTTTTTTATGATAATTATCTATAGAACAAATTATATTTTTTCGCGATTTCAGTGTTGCTCGCCCCACCCTAGTGAAGTCACCCACAAAATAAGTAAGTACAGAAGTTGTTGGCCTAGTCCTTTAACAATTCAATCTAGAAAAGACAGCTTTATAGTTTTTTCTTATAGAAGGAGCGGCAAACAAGCATGCGGTCCGCCTGATGGTAAGCAGAAACCGCCGCCGACGGACACCTGCAACACTAGCGGTGTTGACGGTGCATTGTCCGCCCGGAGAGGTAGTTGTAGACAATCTTTTTGAAACGTTTAATGTTGAAGCTGAAAGACCAGAAAGACCTTTGGGGGAAGGACAAACCACAGCATGCAGGTCCGCGGAAGAAAGTAGTGAAAAAATTGGAGGTTTATTTTGTACCAAAAGTCAAATATTCTGCGTAAATTGACTATCTAAGTCTGTCAGTTTATCAGACAGTAAGAAAAAATACTGTCTGAGACCCTGTAACTTAGTAAATAGTCCTAAAGGGCTTCTTCTAGATTCTTTATGATGCTAAAAGAAAACAATAAAGACATAAAAACGACGAGACAGCGAGACTTCGTTGATATATTTTACGAACTCTAGACTAAAATAAAGACAAGACAAACCATTACAACGACAATATCTTGAAAATAACACTATATTTCGTTATAACGCCTTGGGAATAATATCTCTAGTATTTTCATGTATATTTCATTTGTAAAAGTGAATATGTCTATTTGATGAACGAGCGCAGCGTTTAAGTAATTGAAAGACACCGATGGCAATGGCTATTGACAAAGACACCATTTGCGATCGCGATGGATGTCCATTCAATCAAATAAAGAGCCAACAACCAATCAATTTGGTAGTAAGGCTATGCCAGTACTCCGAAAGGTTCTATAGATAACTGTCAATTAGATCAGTAATTTATGAAGAGATGATAAGTTTAGTAGTTGGTGAGTTCAACATACAAGCCGCAAGCGTGGGTTCAAATCCCGATAATGACCCCTTAAAGGAAAACACCGTGAAGGTAGTGGGGTACTTTCTAATGCATTATTTGTTGAGCTAGGTTAATATTGTCATTAGCGTTATACTAGAGAAAATCTTAAAAGAGGAAAAGTGTAGCCATGGACCTGCAGATAAAATAAGATAAAAAGCATCGGGTGAAAATTTCAACTGGTCCCGTCAAAATCTGTCAAATTTTCACATTTTCGAATTTCATCCAAAACCATTCGGCTGCTACGGAATTTAGAAGGAAAAAACATACACAATTACGCATCCACACACACAAAATCTATTTAAAAAAGTTTCTGGATACGCACATTTATGAAAATACTCTTTTTATAGCCATTTACTAAAGGTTCCTTCTTGACTAAATAGTTCTTAAGAATAACAAGTTATTATTATGAATTTTGGCAAAGTAACGCCCAATTATATTATTTATTGAATTTTCTTATTACTCTATAAAAAAAAACAATTAAATAGGCACTTGTTCCCGTACCCATTATTTAAAATCTGTATTTTGTAAGTTCATAAAAAATAATTTGATATTATATAACTATTTTCATTCCAATGTTTGGGGTAATCTCTATGCACTGGTACTACGAAGAAATTTCAAAACGTAAAATACACTCGCGATGACGTCATTCACTCATATAACGAAGAGAGATTGGCTTCACAAATGACGCCATTTTTGAAAAATGGCTAATAACAGTTTTTTTTACAATATCTCCTTTCCAACTCATGTTACGAGTACAACATTAATTACAAAAATAGGCTAGCGTTTGACCGCTAGCTCACCTGATGTTAAGCGATGATGCGGTCTACGATGGAGCACGCTTGCCTAGAAGGAACCGATTCACTCGAGATTTGAAGACACCCAGACTGTAACTACAGGGGAACACCCATTCAGGTAGCGCATTCTACAGACTAGCAGTTCGCATAATAAAAGTGGAATCAAAGTGCTTCGTACGGGTTTTCGGAATATCAACCATAAAACTGTGTCGATTTTTCGTGTCCGCTTATAAATATAGAGCTTTTGAAATTGCGACAAAAAACAACAATGAAAATGGTAAGAAAAACTTAGGGACACAGTCTAAGTAGTGTTCTTACTGCATTTTATCAGAACAAACAATCCCCAGTACTTCTAAAGACTAGACTGTGTGAACAGAGATAGGGACCGCTAAAGAGCTGTGTGTGACTGCGCATAATTTGAAAGCGAATACTTGGCCTCCCCAAGGTTCATTTAGATGAAAATTTGGTAATTTGTATCTTATGAAACTGAATTGAACAGACTTCTTTTTATTTTGTATACGTTATACAATAAACATACGCAATTAAGGGTATTGCCTGATGAAATTGGTTAGTCTATCCAGTCGATAAACCGGGAACAGTTGAATTTTCCACGGCGCTTGTGCGTAGCGACGCCTCGACCACAGTTAAGCTAAAGCAGTAGTTCGGCTTTACAAACACTCGAATCGAGTGACATAATCAAACTAGCGTCCCTTCCCCCGCTCGCTACGATACTTCGCGATACGCTCAAAGCGATAGTCGCGCGTCTTACTTATATTCTCTTTCGTCGCGCGCGCCGCGTCATTGAGATACGACGTGTGTGTGTTGTCAGCGTAGAAGAGTACAACAAAGTATTTATATTTCGATAGTAGTAGCCATTGAAAGTACACCACTAAAGAAAGTAATTGAAAGTAAAGCCACTGATAGTAGGTGTGGCGGAACTCTTTTTCACCAGTGCGACCTTCGCGGTCGCCTTTATTATTTTATTTCAATAGAGTTGTGTTTTGTTTGATAAGAGATCTGTCAAGAGGTGAAAAATAGATGTTTTCGATTCCGCAAAATAAATTGTTTTAATAATAGGAGTAATAATATCCTAAATTGGTGACCCCGATACGAACACAACATAAATTAAGACGATTCGAACACAAGAAGAGCAAAGGTACGCAAATAGGTACGAGTACTTTCTTTGGTGGTACGAGTGAAGCGACCACGGTCGTCTGATTGTTCGTCGACGAGAATACGAAAACGTAGAAAAAGAAGTGGTGAATTCGACTACGAGAGCTGTGCTGCTGACTGCTGGCAACAATCGCATGGAGCGCGTCAAGACTAAAGTCGAAGTATCTTTTGGAAGAACCAGTGTGGACTAAAAAGACTAAGTGTGATTTATATTGTTGTGTGTTTTTGTGTGTGTATTTAATTTTATTTTATTTTGGTGAATTTTTGTACATATTTTTAAGTTATTTTTATACCAAAGTTTTTTGTAGGGCATTCGCGCACACCACACTCCCACGTTTCTTTTGTTTTCAGTTTTTGTTTTTGAATTTTGTTTTTCTCTTAGCATGGTTTTTCATGACAGCACACGTCATGAGTGACAGTGAGCAGGAAGACTTCAAACCAGCTTCCGCGGGTACGGGTGGACGCGAAATGTCAAGCAGTGACAGCAGATCTGGCACAGGCGGTACGGAGAAGGTAATGATTAACAGAGTATCTATACGTACCCCTCCATTTTGTAGAGATCGCCCGGCCCTATGGTTTGCGAGTTTAGAGGCGCAATTTTCCATCAATAATATTAGCCAAGAAATCACAAAGTTTAATTACGCAGTTGCGCACCTCGATACCAATTGTACTCGCGAAGTAGAGGATTTCATAATCCAACCTCCGAGGGAGCAACCCTACACGAAATTGCGCAACGCAATAATATCTAGGTTCTCAGATTCTCGGGAGCAGAAAATACGCCGTCTTCTAGAGAAGGAGCAGATCGGCGATCAAAAGCCGTCGTTTTTTCTGCGTCATCTGAGATCGTTAGCCGGTGCAGCATTTCCGGAGGATATTCTGAAGACAATTTGGATGAGCAGGTTGCCACGATATCTTCAAACTGTCTTGGCTGCTCAACGATTAGAATCGTTGGCTGAGCTAAGCGAACTAGCGGACAATTTGGCTGAAATTAACGCTCAATCAACTTCATTGGAGGTATGTACGGTTTCGCCTAACTCGAATACTGATCTTGTACAGGAGCTGACTAAAAAAGTTGATGAATTGACCCGTTTAGTAGCGTCACTTTCCTCTGCTGGTTGCAGCTCGCATGTTGGTACGCGTAGTCGTGACTTCAATCGTAACCGTAATCGTAGTCGCAGCCGATCACGTTCACGTAACTATGATTTGTGCTTTTATCATGACCGTTTTGCGACAAAAGCACGTAAATGTGTGCCTCCATGTAAGTGGTCCGGTTCCCCGCCTAGTGATCAGGGAAACCAAAACAGCAACTGTTAAAGGCGACATCCAGTTGCTCGCCAGCTAGTCGCCGCCTTTTCGTGACCGACCGGAGATCCAACCGGAAATTTTTGGTGGACACTGGTTCGGATATTTGTTGCGTTCCTCGTAGCTTTATAAAAGGACGTACGCTTCAGCCATTATCATATAGTTTAGTTGCAGCTAATGGCAGTAAGATTATCACATATGGACTGGTACAGTTGAACTTAAATTTAGGGCTACGACGGGATTTCACCTGGAACTTTGTCGTGGCGGATGTGGAAAGTGGTATTATTGGCGTAGATTTTTTGTCGCATTACCAGCTTTTACCCGATTGCTCAAAAGGTAAGCTGTGCGATAGTAAAACTGGGCTTATTTCGTCCGCGGACCTTTATACCGCGGAACAGCAAAGTGTGAAGGTAGTATCTCTTCCTGACTCGCCATTCACAGCGATCTTGGAGAAATACCCAAGTATAACGCGACCACCTGGTGCACCTAGAATTATTAAACACAGCACCGTACATTATATAAACACTACCGACGGTCCCCCTGTGACATCTAGACCGCGTCGGTTGGCACCATTAAAACTGGGCATTGCAAAGAAAGAGTTCGAAGATATGGTCCGAGCTGGTACTTGCCGACCATCTGATAGCTCTTGGTCATCGCCTCTGCATCTCGCACCTAAAAAGGACTCAACGTGGCGTCCTTGCGGTGATTATCGTGCATTAAACGCCCGAACGATTCCTGATCGCTACCCTGTCCGATACATAGGTGATTATGCGCACAACTTGTCTGGCTGTACCGTTTTTAGTACTATAGACTTGGTCAAGGCCTATCAACAGATACCGGTGAATCCAGGCGACGTGTGCAAGACAGCGATAACTACTCCATTTGGATTATATGAATTTCTGTATATGACTTTTGGTTTGCGTAATGCTGGGCAGACTTTTCAGAGATTTATCGATGAAGTAGTCCGTGGCTTAGATTTTTGCTATGTCTATGTTGATGACATTTTGGTTTACTCAAAAGACCAAATAGCGCATGCGCAGCATCTGGAAATCTTGTTCCAGCGATTGCACGACTATGGCGTTGTGATTAATACAGCCAAGTCCGTATTTGGTGCCGCAGAAGTATCTTTCCTTGGGCATCGAGTCAATGCTGCGGGCACGCGTCCTCCTGAGGACAGAATTCGTTCTCTGGTGGATTACCCGCCCCCAAAGACAGTTCAGGGTATGCGCAGATTCATAGGCATGGTCAATTACTACCGCCGGTTTTTGCCAAGTACGGCTAAGTACCAAGCGCCGTTAATTGAAGCAATCACTGCTATTCAAGGCAAAGGCAATAAACCTTTTGTGTGGACTCCTGAGCTAGAAAAGTGCTTTGAAGAATGCAAGAAAAGCTTGACGTCCGCTACAATTTTAGCACACCCAAATAACAGTGCTGAGGTTGGGTTGTTTACTGACGCTTCAGGAACGCACGTTGGTTCTTGCCTACAACAGCGCGTCGATAATGATGATTGGCAGCCACTAGCCTATTTTAGTAAAAAGCTGACTGCTAAACAGGCTCAGTGGCCGGCGTACTATCGGGAACTCCTTGCGGTGTACGAGAGTGTTCAACACTTCAGGCACCTGTTGGAGGTACAACACGTCACTATCTACACTGACCATAAGCCGCTAATATACGCTTTTGTACAACGACGTGAGAAATTGCCGCCTATCCAATTAAACCAGCTGTCTTTCATCAGCCAGTTTACTACTGATGTAGTGTATATTAAAGGGGTTGATAACATCGTAGCTGATGCCATGTCGCGCGTTGAGTCTATTTCTCTTGAAGAGGATTTTGCTGCACTCGCGTTATCGCAAGAATCGGATGAGGAGCTAGCTAGTATGCGTGGGAATTCGTCTTTGAAGCTCGAACCCATCCTCATCCCTGGCACAAATATCACAGTAATTTGTGATACTTCAACTGAGCGACCACGTCCATACCTGACACCAGCATTCCGTCGAGCTGCATTCGACAGGTGTCACAACCTCAGTCACCCTGGCGCGCGGGCAACCACTCGCTTGGTAACTGAGCGTTATGTATGGCCTCAAGTAAACGCAAATTGCCGTGAATGGGCTCGAACTTGTTTACGCTGTCAACTCAGTAAAGTAACTCGACATATTAATTCGCCACTTGGAGAGTTTAAATTACCGTCAAACAGATTTAGGTCGGTGCATTTAGACATTATTGGACCACTTCCTCACTCGAAAGGGTACAATTATTGCCTGACTGCGATTGATAGATACACACGGTGGCCTGAAGTATGGCCTATGTCATCAATCACAGCAGAAGAGGTAGCAGATACATTCGTAACTGGTTGGGTTTCCCGTTTTGGGGTACCAAACATTTTGACAACCGACCAGGGCCGGCAGTTTGAATCTGTGTTGTTTCGCCGTCTAATGGATGTATGTGGTACCAAACGGGTGCGCACGACTAGTTACCATCCTTGCGCAAATGGTATGGTGGAACGCATGCATCGGCAGCTTAAAGCATCTTTGATGTGTCATAATGACACATGGGTAAGAGCTTTGCCGTTAGTTTTATTAGGGATGCGAACGGCGCTCAAAGAAGATTTGAAGGCATCTTCTGCAGAGCTCGTTTATGGAGAGACTCTTCGCTTGCCTGGAGAACTCGTCATACCTCCAATAACATCGCAGAGCCCAAGTGACGTTGTAGATTTCGTCCGTGAGCTGCGCAAATATATGGAAGCTCTCCGTCCTGTCCTTGCTACACGCCACGCCCAGCCATCGAATTTCATATTTAAAGATTTAGTTAAGGCGTCGCATGCCATGCTACGCGATGATTCAGTGCGAAGGCCGTTGCAGCCGCCTTATTCCGGTCCTCATCGTATCATCGGGCGAAGAGACAAAACGATCACTCTCGATATTAATGGAAGGGAACGTACAGTTAGCATAGATCGCGTTAAGCCTGCCCATTTGGATTCGGCGTTTGGCAATTGTGAACCAATTGTGCCGCCTGCGCCAACTCCAGCTAGCAGTTTCACGCCTGCGTTGGTCCCTGCACCTACACCAGCTCCTGTCATCACCCGGTCCGGGAGGAGGGTGAAGTTTAGAAATATTTTAGATATGTGATTATCTTATTTATTTATAAATTTTTCAGCTTATTCTTCCTTTCTCCGTGGGGGGGTGGTGTGGCGGAACTCTTTTTCACCAGTGCGACCTTCGCGGTCGCCTTTATTATTTTATTTCAATAGAGTTGTGTTTTGTTTGATAAGAGATCTGTCAAGAGGTGAAAAATAGATGTTTTCGATTCCGCAAAATAAATTGTTTTAATAATAGGAGTAATAATATCCTAAATAGGCATTGAATACAAGGTCACGTCCGAGACAAACTACTGCTGTAGATTATATCTACTGTGCCTCGACTATCAGGCGAACTACTTTATTTTTTTATTATTTTGCATAAAGTTTATTTTTCTCTAGAAGAGTCTTCTAGAGTAGATCTTCCTATTTTACATACAAAATAATCCCGGTGTACACGAAGCGTGGCTCCGTTAAGGGCCTCCACGTAATTAAAGTAGGAATGTTTACCATTCGCTCCACTCGCTCATTTCGCTTCCTTCTACGCTGTTTGTATTTGACAACTCGACGTGTTTATTTACATTGTTGAGCTTAAAAAAATATAACAACCGACTTCATGGGAAATATAACAATCTGGATTCGTCCCCTTATTTCCCATCCTACGTAGAATACTTTCTTTAAATTTAAATGCGACCAACATTGAGAACATAGCCACATAATCAGCGAATATATCGAGTAATATACACAGAAATAGAATGTAGTCTATATAGAACCTCCTTTTTAAAGGTGGTTGAAAATAAATGACAAATTGTTATTTTTAATGTTACGGAGAACTTTCACGGGCAGCTTATCTAGTATATTTTAGACTAGCCGCCCGCCCCGGCTTCGCACGGGTGTAAGCTTGGCCTTCGGCCTGGCTACAAAATATAACATAGCCTATGTCATCCGCGGATAGTGTAGCTTCCCAACAGTGAAAAATTTTTTCTAATTGGTTCAGTAGTTTCAGTGCCTATTCAATGCATACAAACAAACAATCAAATCTTTCCTCTTTATAATATTAGTATAGATTGAAAACTTAAACGACACATACTATAATTATGAATATTAAGTAACCTATACTAAGTCCAATTTTATTTAGTTCTGAAATAGCTGCAGTTTATGTAAAATGTTGAATGAAAACCGTAAATTTTGATCACTTTTGCTAGGTTTTCGAACGTAAAATGTAGGTGGTAACTTTTTTTTACGGTAAAATTGGCTTGCGCTTGGCCGCCAAAGCACCTGATGTTAAGCGATGATACGTCCTACGGTGTATCACGCTTGCCTAGAAGAAACCGATTCACTCTTGACTTGAAGACACCCAGATTGTAACTATCGGGAAACACCCATTCAGGCAGTGCATTCCACGAACTAGCAATTCAGTAACTGATATAATATTACAACGAAAGATTTCATTCGGATTTGTAAACTGATATTGCAGCTGAAAATCTTTGTAGCAAAACCAGTGACTGTAGAAAAGAAAGCTAGCGAGATACATCATCACGGAATCTTAGCAAATACTAAATCACTCACGAGTATGTACCAACTCGACATCCCAACACTGTGTACAAGCCCTAAAATATTAGCAAACACATTTTTGCCTCCCGTCTAAGGGTGGGTACAGAATCTCAGTTGTGTACATAGGATAATTGTGTTTGCCGAGCCGAACCACGCACCTATGTTACGTGGAAGTTAGGAAGCCCATCCTTGATGTGAAACAAATTATATCTCATCTTGTTAGAGCGATAAAATGTAGCATATTTATATGTATTTATTTATTTTTACTAACACGCTATTAAAACAAAAGATACAATATATTAACTTAAATTATTTCGCCTTAACTAGCGCATAACAAAGAAACGAGCCAAAAATAGTAAGGCTTGCGAAGCAGTCCTCACTAGGATGACCCGTGTCGAGAACTACTGCAGTCAGCCCTGTCACACTACACACCCGAGCAAACATTGCACCAAAAATGTAACATTTGTAATAATTATGATTTCATAGAATTATGATAAAAATAAAACTAATATAATATTACCAGGATATATAAGGTCGGGGAAAAAGTTTCTTCGTATTTTATAAACAAATTCAAGACATATTTTTTTCAAGTTTAATTACATTTAATTATAATATATATGTACCATTTTGTTCGATAACTTGTTGCCATCTTTTAGGTAGTGACATGACCCCGTTGCTGTAGAAATTTTGGGAATTCTGATCAATAAAATGCAACAAGTAGTTTTGACAGTCCTCTCTTGATGTTAATCTAACACTACCCAAAGAATTCTGAAGAGATCGAAACAGGTGGAAATCTGAGGGTGCAAGGTCAGGGCTATGTGGTGGATGCATTAACACTTCCTAACCAAGCTCTATAAATTTTTGCTGAGTGGCCAAAGATGTGTGCGGTCTGGCGTTATCATGATGAAAGACCACACTCTTTATGTTGATCAATTCCGGCCGGTTTTTCTCAATTTCTTGTTTGAGTCTCATCTGCTGTTGGCAGTAGAGATCCGAATCGATGGTTTTGCCCGGCGGTAAATGCTCATAATGAACGATGCCCTTCCAATCCCATCATACACACAGCATCACCTTATTACGTGTTAATCTGGGTTTCGCTACAGTCTGTGGTGCTTCACTGCCCTTTGACCATGATCGTTTGCGCACATTCTTGTCGTAGGTGATCCATTTTGCATCACCAGTGATCAATCTTTTCAAAAACGGTTCGGTTTCTTTACGTTTCAATAGAGAATCGCAAATGAGTACACGATTCATTTGGTTTCTTTCAGTGAGCTGGTGTGGCACCCAAATATCGAGTTTTTTTGTATACCCAGTTATTTTCAAATGCGTCAAAACTGTTTTGTGGTCAATCCCCAGGTCTTCAGCTACGTCGTAACTACTAATATGCCGATCTTGGTCCACTTTTTCAGAAATGGCATCGACTTTATCCGTAACAGGGCGACCAGAGCGAGCTGCATCTTTGACATCAAAATTCCCGGACTGAAAACGCTTGAACCAACATTGTGCTACTCTTGATGACACTGCATTAGGTCCATAAACGTCACAAATTTTATTCGCGGCTTGTGTCGCATTTTTCAGTTTTTTGTAATAAAATTTCACAATATATCGAATTTATTCGTTAGATTCACTCATTTTATCGAACAAAAAAACAATTGAAAAATGGCGGGAAATTGCTTTTTACTTTTTATATTCCTTTTTTAAAATGTCATATTTTTAATGGTATCAAAACCAGCCAGATACAAACAGTACAACCCATGAGATTTTTACTACAACTTTATACATACAAAATACGAAAAGACTTTTTCCCCGACCTATTATATGATACATATCATACACAAGTTCGGCTTCTGACGGTATATTTAAAAATAGGTTGAGACGGTTTTTGATCGAGAACGTCTACTACTCTCTCAAAGAGTATTGTGATAATAAATATTAAAATATGTTGATTTTTAAGTTTTGTGATACCTATATAATAGTGTACTTATGTACTTACTAGTTTTGTATATCCTCAAATATGACGTGTGGTATTATATATACTTAGTCCACCAATAAATTATCTGTATCTGTATCATATATATTATACATAAATTTTTATAGTTCTATGTACCTATAGGATGTAATGTATTACAGGTATGAATATACGACTGTTTTTATTAGATTAGTAATATAATGTAAATACTTAATGGGCCGTAAGTTAAGTTCGTAGTTTATTGTATTGTTTTTAAGGGATGTGGATTTTTATAACCGTTTTTAGGGTTCCGAAGCCCGACAAGGAACCCTTATAAATTCGTTCTGTCCATCCGTCTCCGTCTGTCTATCCGTCCGAATTTTTAAAAACCTTCTAACTTCTATAATTATTAAGATAAGTGAATGAAACTTTGCATAATGACAGTTGTAATATAGATCTCAATTATAAAAGTATAAAAAATATATAATATTGCATTTTAGGGGTGGCTCTGGTACATGTGAAATGGAGAAAAAAACATTTTTTTTTTCACTCTAACTACTCGATTGGAGTATCGTTGAAAAGGGCTTTTAAAATGAAGGTAAGGTTTGGTACATCACTTTTTTTATAAAGTCTATACTTTGCGAAATATGGCACGCCAAAGTGGCAAAAAGTTGCCCCCCCCCCCTGCATTTCTAAACTATAAGACATAGAAACTTGATTCTTACAATACAGATAGATAATATTTAAAACCTTCATTCAAAATAATTTTGAACATTATCTGATGATGAATTTTTGAGTAATAGCGATAAAACTGTAATAAATTCAAAGCGTTCTAGCTAGTTTTAGTTAGCGTATGGTCATTGACTTTTTTGTAAAATAGTCTTAACAAATTATGTTTCTCAATCAGTTTTCTCTATGTTTAAACCATAAAAAGTATATGCTATGTCGGGATGGTACATCTCTGAAATTTGGATAAGTCCACAGAGCTTCGTTCGTTCGAATTTTTCTATAACCATAATTTTCTGAACTATGACTACAATTATATGGCTTTGATTACGGAACCCTACCATATGCGTGTCTCGACACACACATCACACATCATCAGCCAATTAACGTCCACTGTTGGACAAGGCCTCCCTCATGGAGAGGGGTGTTGCCATAATCCCCACGCTTGGCAGGCGGCTTGGGGATCGCAGTACGTTCACCGTGTACTATTAGGACGCTGCTTCCCATCCTCCGGTGGTTCTGGTCGCAGTTTTAGGACATACCCGGGTCTCGACACGCTCTTGGCCAATTATTAGTTTTTATAACCGGATCCAACATTACATCTATGATTAGATATGAATGATTATTTGATTTCAGTATAGCCTGGCTCGGCTCTACAATGTCATCTCGGTGCCATGCCAAGTGTTATTGACCTGTACTATACGTATTACTATTAGGTAGGTTTGTGTACATAACATTGGCAGCGTTAGGTGCATCAATGCTCGTAGAATGTACAAACGTGTTTAAAACCTATGGTTAGATAATTATTAAAGTGATAAAGTAATTTCAAACAAGTGTACACCAAAATAAGCATAATCTGCATTAGAATCGATCTACCTACTAGAAAACTTTATTTCAAAAAGCAACCGGTTCAAATTGATGTCTGTGCAGCATTGAAACAGAAAATATATACCAAATATGTGCTTAGCACATTTCTTTTCCAATTAAAATTATTCTAATTTTACGTTGAAAACAAATTTTACTTCCTCTCACCTAAAGAATTCTTACGCCATCCTGCGTCCAACGTAACAGACAGTACGCCAGTACGCCACTACGCCAGTAGTACGCCCACATTCCTGCCCAAATTCCGGGGAATGTCAAACAGTTAACGAGGAAACGTGACGGTTTAGCCAAGTACGCCGCAACCAACTTTATCTATAGAGCCGAGTTTTGGAGCCTCCATCGTATTTTCTGAACGGAAAATATAGCTAGCCACGGAAAATTTTAGTTCTCTCAGTCGGCCGACTTACATATAAGTTGGTTGGACTGTACTTTTACATTGTGTCATTTTACCTTTTCATTGTGGTTTGGGAAAATAAACTAGTAGACACCTGCATCCAAAAAAAAACCTATGGATATCGATTCAGCTCTAATCTTTTATTTATTTACTAGTGCTTTTGCCCGTGACTTCGTACGCGTAGATTTTCATATAAACTTTCAACACTTTGTCACCTTTGTTCCTCCCTTAATCCGGCCCTTGCGCAAAATACCATAGCCTATACTTCAATCTGGTCATAGCTAAGCATATTCGTGAAAACCGCATTTGAATCCGGAAAATTTCGGACGGAACCGCAAAGTACAGCAGTCTTGATTTTTTATCACTGAAAAACATTGGAAGCTGGAAAATTGTGGACGGAACCGTAAAGTACAGCAGTCAAAACTTTTTTTGTCAGTCACATTCTGTGCCCTTTTAATACATAGATGTAATGTAACAACCTTGACAATTTATTTCAGTACTTTCAATCGAAATCTAATCCCTGGTGTGTCCAGTGTGATTTTCGTGTAGGTTTCTCATTATCTCAAGGACTACAATGTCGCTGGTCGCATGGCAATATAGTCCGTTCGTGTATGAGGCGATACAATTACCGACATACCGACTTAGTAGCGCCGTGACTCTTCTCGTGCACTGATGCCTAACACACACTACAAAGTCGAATCGCGTGGGCGTACAAACTCTGTGGTCATCTCTCTCGGTGTACCGTAATTTCAAACTGTTCCTGCCACATTTATCCTAAAGTCTAGGGTAAATGAAGTACAATTTTGAATTTACGGTAAAAAAAGGAACAGTTGCCCTCTCGACACCGATTCTATGCCTGCCTATCGTCTCGACATAGTGGGCGTTGGGCCTTAACGGCATAATCGTACGAAATTTAATCCAAACTCATCGCTACTAGACGGCTGCCACAAACAAAAACACAGTAATTATTATTTTTATTCTAATTAGTACCGTAAGATACGAATTACACTAATGATAATTTGAAAATACAATATTTAAATAAAACCAATAATTACACATAAACAATAATATACCTTTAAAAAACTGTTTTAATGATGAATTTCTAGTGTAATTCCGCTTCTACGTCGCTTCAAGTACAATAAGTAATTTGTGATAAATATTTGTTGATAACGTATTTTATTTTATTTTTTCACAAATTCCTTATTGTACTTGAAGCGATGTAGAAGCGGAATTACACTAGAAATTCATCATTAAAACAGTTTTGAAAATGGACTTCCGCAAAGTAACGCCCGATTCAATGAACAATATACCTTTATTTAAAATCATTGTAGAAATGTGAATTAAATATACATATTATGATATTCCTATTTAATTAACTAATGTGACGCTCAAAAATATACGAAACGAAGAATACATAATCACTGATTAAACTATCACGGCTGTTCGCTACAGTTATATGATTATTAACAGGATAATTACGGCGATAAGATTGTGGATGGACCTCCCGAAATATCGGATGCTCTATCACGATAAATATTCCGTTAATAATCACATAACTTTTTTTTTCATTTTTTAACGGGGCAAGTGCCCTTAATAACTAAACAAAATACCAGCTAAAACTAACACTAAATAAACAGTTAGACTGTCCATAGACCGTTGAATGTCCAAAGACAATCCAAATGCTCAAGCCCACTATCATAAAACTGTAAATAATGTCAAATCAACAAAAGGTACAATATGGACTATAGGTAGTAAGTCACATCTAGCAAATTTTACAGGACAAGTGTAAATAAATTATTCATAATTTTTTTTTTGTTTTTTTTTTCAAGGTGTTTTGTTTGAGGCTATACTGGACTCGCCGAATATCTGACAGTTTGTTCGCCTTCGTGTACGAACGGCCTGACCAATGAACTTGCTGTTGTGTAGTAACAATGGCTCTGAACAAAAGAGTTTGAATGAACCCTTCTATTCTGAGCTATATTTGAGTCGGGAGTTTAACACGAATAGTTGATATCATCATCAGCCAGAAGACGTCCACTGCTGAACATAGGCGTCCCCCTTTAACCTCTACACTGAACGACATCCTGCCATCTGCATCCACTGGATGCCCGCGACTCTCACAATGTCATCGGTCCATCTAGTGGGAGGCCTACCTACGCTGCGTCTTCCGGTTCGCCGTCTCCAGTCAAGAACCTTTCTTCCCCATCGGTTAATAGTTCTTCGAGCAATGTGGCCTGCCCATTGCCACTTCAACTTGCAGATTTTAATAGCTATGTCGGTGACTCTGGTTCTTTGGCGAATATCTTCGTTTCGGATGTTATCGCGTAAACAAACTCCGAGCATAGCTCTCTCCATTGCCCGTTGTGTGACTCTGAGTTTTTCTAAAAGGCCAACAGTTAAGGACCACGTCTCAGTACCATATATCATCACTGGCAACACCCACTGGTCAAATACCTTTGTCTTCAGGCACTGTGTGAGTTGTTGACTGACGTATTTAATATGTAAATGATTTTCAAATAAAAAACAATTACAAAAATATAATGACCGAATACACGAGAAGTTTATTAATCGGGATAAGTACATCTCCTAATTTTCCAGCGTTTGAGGTGTTTTTTAATTTTATTTAATTAGGATCACCCCTTGCATACCCTACCCTTATACCCTAAGCAGGTGTTCACAACTAAACCTATACCTAACTGTAAACGAAACATGAAACTTAAAAACTAATCTAACTGGGGATCGTTCATACCACAGAAAAGTTTTTTTTTTTTGTTTAAATTAGAACGGCTGTCAAGGCCAAGGCAATTGTAAAAAAAAATGTTTTAGCCTTTTGCACCCATATAAATCCATAGCAACAGTGTTAGCAACTGTAACGCCGAGTTCGACGTGTTGACATAAATAAGAATGTTCAATCACATATCTGTCACAATACCTGACGACAGAGTTTCCTTCTCATTTCCGTTCTATTTACTTCTCTTTTCTGTGGTTTATACTATCTATAGGCAACGAAGGCAGTAAAAAAAAAAACATGCGATCAACAACAGTTGACAACAAACTCGTAACGAGGTCAAGGTGCTTACCACGCGTCTTATCTATTTAAATTCATTCAGCTTCATACAAATTCATACAAATCCATTTAAATCGACGTCGAGAAGGCGTCTCATTCAGGCCTATTCGTCAACGCCTACTCGCTGTTGTACAGTCACGAATAAAATATTAATAAGAATGAAAATATATGAAAGGATGTTAAAAACATTTTATTTTAACATTTTACAAAATTGTTTTAGTGTTTGACAAGAAGAGTTATTTTAACAAATTATACATTCAAATTCTTACAAGTAGGCCAAAGAACCGTAATTAATCATTAGTCAAACAAATAGTAATATATTAGTCATGCAATCTAAAACAGAAAATAAAGGAAAAATGCCCATTTCGATAGCATAAAGTTGATTGCATTAAACTAGATTAATTTGGATTGCAGGCAACGATCTCAAAAGTAAAACACGTATCGAACTTGGCTGACGAACCGCCGTCTGACCAACGGGAGCGAAAGAGTGAGAATATAATTTCCCTCTCTTTTTCTCTCTTTCTCTCTTTGGTTGAGGTGGTTGACGTCAGCCACGTTGACGTCTGTTACGGCTATAAGGATACTAATAATTTGCTCACTCTAACAATGTTTAGTAAAAAGTTTAGTTTAGTTTGTATTTTTTTCATAGTTTGCGCTATTGTTAACCGACTTCCAAAAAGGAGGAGGTCCTCAATTCGCCTGTTTTTTAAAAATGTTTGTTGCCTCAGAACTTTCGAATGGGTGAACCGAACTGATTTTGATGATTCTTTTTTTTTATTTGAAAGTTGGTGCTTCCCGTGTGGTCCTATTTTAATTTAGTCCAGTTCTGACATTTTTATGAAGTCGGTTTTTTTATTGATAATTATTTTAAAGTATGTCAGTGCGTGTACTGAAGCTGAGTATCGATACCAAACATCATAGTTTTCCGATACTTATTATTACCCGAACTATAATGTATATTTAAGAAATTAACTTATAAAAAACAGTACTTTGAAATAAGCTCCATCTGTCAAAATATTTACTAACGTCACATTTCTCTACTAAATACGTCGCATCGCTCTCTCTCAAGTGTGCGGCGCAAACGGGCGCTTGTCATAAAAATCGCCGTGTGTCTGAATTCACACTATTTAGTGAGCAACATTACAACATACTTATGCTGTCAGTAACTTTGAAAAAGTTTAATTAGCTCGTTCTTATTCAATGATTACCTACAGTATATTAGATGAGGGAAGATTTTTCATTTTATTTATTTTGTTAAGGCATATTACACACTTGATTAACAGACTTGACCTCCATTGACTTATTGAGCAACATCTATAAGAGATCATTCGAAAATAATTTCGTGATTTTCCGAAACCGTTTCGCGCCGTAACCAATTTTATGAGACCTTTTGTCGTGAGTTAAGAGACAAAAATATACACATAGGTTTGTTACATTTAAGTGAGATAAATAGACTCGATAAAAAGTTTAAGACACTCGTGATAGGACAAGAGTCTAAGAGTTTTGCCAGTGATGATACCAAGCAGCCCATGTTTCGAACTGATTGATATTCAGCAGCAGTGCGCGTGTCTCGCCGTATGGTCATTGAATTCACTTACACACGTACGGACTTACTGTTTTAGAGGTAATTAGTATGTATATTGGTCAGGACTTCCTGGGACTACATAAGTTGTAAAAGGCAAAGACAGGTTATCAAATTTCTCAAATTTTATGACGCCTATATATACGAGCTATGGAGAGGGCTATGCTCAGGGTTTCTCTACGAGATCTAATCAGAAATGAGGAGATCCGTAGACGAATGAAAGTAACCGACATAGCCTACCAGATTAGCAAACTGAAGTGGCAGTGGGCAGGGCACATAGCACGCAGAACAGATGGCCGATGGGGCCGAAAAGTTATCGAATGGAGATCACGCACCAGTAAGCGCAGCGTAGGACGTCCACCCACAAGATGGAGATAAGACCTAAAAGAGACAGCAGGAAAATGCTAGATGCAGGCCACTTCCAACCTGCTCTTTTGGAAATCGATGGGGGAGGCCTATTTCCAGCAGTGGACGTCCTATGGCTGAAATGATGGTGATGATGATTTATACGTTCTTTGGGTTTGCGCGCTCCGGTTTTTTTTCACACAAAAATACCTTATCACATTGCCAAAATTATTCAAGGTCGGTGTAAACATTCAAAATGACAGAGATAAAGAATAATATTGGCGAATTTACTCGCATACTGACAGTTTTATTTATCCTTACTTGAGACTCAGAAGAGCTAAGAATTTGCTAAAAGCAAACACCACGTGAAAAACAATATTCTTAAAAATATATTATGTGCATCAGAACTACATGACCTTATCCTACCATCCTCTTTGAGCTACAGGACAAGTAGGAAGTCGGCCGCTACCAACAATACATTGCGGATTTTCTTCGGATACGTACCAACCCTATTGATTCTAAGTTTCTAATCCATATGGACAAAGATTGGAACAACCTGCCGGCTTCATTGTTTCCTGAGAAATATAACCTGGGTCTTTTCAAGGTCAGAGTGAATAAATATCTTCTAAGTCTGCGTGCTTCATCTTCGACCACATAGTCGCTTACTAACTGGCGACTTGGTGGTAGAACCGGATTTATTGATAATATTTAAAAAATTAAAATGGTCCTCCATTTTTTTTTTATATTATTAATAAATCCGACAGTGAGATAGTATAGGTTAAGACAGCAAAAATATCTTTATTTCGTGGGTTAAGAAAAAAAACACTTTAATGAAAACATCCTACAAAATAAAATAAAAAATTCCAATTTTTTGGGACTTATATAGCATTCTACATGGCAGTCCCATTGTATATTCTAATCAAGAGGACTCAAAGTTAATACACAAAACACAGACAACGAACAAACACACATGGTCAATGGTCACATTGGTCACTTGAGGTGACTCACATATCCTAACAGCTCCCTGGCTGTATCCGAAATGGGTTCAGACAGAAATGGGTGGCCTGTTAAACAGACCCACAACTATTCTGTTCAGATGGTGGTGACTTACCATCTGAACAGAATAGTTGTGGGTGACAGGAGACTTGAGGTGTCAAGCCTCCTTCTCTCAAAAACAATCACTTCAAAATGAATAATTCACTACAACAAGATATATGTACCAGTTGTCGACCGCTTACTAATCAATGGACAATTATCAGTTACAGGTGTTTAGCAGTCGACATACTACAAGCTGCTTCCGTTCCCCGCACGAACAGAATAATTCATTCGATCTGTCAACTTTGGTCGATGAATATAATTAAATTGTTCACTTTGAAACAATTGATGTCATTATTGTATGTTTGGTTCAGTAAATAAAATTTATGAATGAAAGAACTGCGATATTAAATTCATGATGAGTATTTTTTTTTAATTTATAGAATAGATCTACGTTTGGCCACCAACTCGCTTGATGGTAAGCGACGGTGTGGCCGAGGATGGAACACGTTGATCTAAAACAAATCTATTCACTCTAGCCTTGAAGATGCCCAGATTGTAATTCTCAGGAAACAAGGAGGAAGGCAGGGAATTCCATTCTTGGGCAGTACGTATCATAAAAGACGACCCAAATCGTTGTATACGAATCTTTGGAATTTCCACGAGGAAGAGATGATAGTGTGCAGTCCTTCTACTTGTCCTGTAGTAAAGGGGGAGGGAATAAGGTCATGAAGCTCTTGCGCACACTCACCGAAATGTATCCGTTAGAAAATAGACAGACAAGCTACTTACATCGAGATTACATCATTCTAAGACCTATTATTTTTTAGGAATAGGCTTGCGTTTGACCGCCACCTCGCCTGATGTTAAGCGATGATGCGGTCTACGATGGAGCAGGCTTGCCTAAAAGAAACAGATTCACTCGTGATTTGAAGACATCCAGATTGTAACTACCGGGGAACACCCATTCAGGCAGCGCACAACCCACAATAAAACCCACAACACCTTTTAACCACCACCACCTTTTATTGTGGGTAGGTCAGTACCTACAATAAAAGTGGAATCAAAGCGCTAAAAAACTTATCCGCTTTTGCGACCAAAGTTCGCAACTGCACAAGTTACAGGCGCTATTTATTAAACCGTAATATAAACAAGTTTTAGAATCGTAACTCCTGGTCTATTAAAGTAAATGCGCTACCGGAGAAAGTTCTAGCAATTAATGTAAGCAAAGAAGTTTTGTGCAGCTCCAGGTTCCTTTTAAAGTTTGAACACTACCTATACACTATTACTATAGTACGCGTATTTACAAGTATTCGTACTCGGTAACTGAAAGGGCAAAACTTGGTGCATTTACCCTATCGTTAGAGAATGTTAAGAACTTAAGACAAGGAGATTTCTATGTAAAATTTTGTTACTAAGCATTAGGACGATTCAGTTATTGCAATTTTGCTGTAAAAGTTCGTGATTTTCAGTTATTCGTAATATTTGCAAGATGTTTTGCAAACTTTGTTTTAGCTGCATTCTGCCGTAAATTAAATTTTTAACAAGGTTTTAGACACAAGCCCTAGCATTACATTGCTACTTTGTAAACTATGCGACAAGTTTTTATTAAAAATACCCATAGTTTCTCAGAAAAATAAAAAGGTCTAACTATAGACATAAATTGATCTTACCAACCTAAATTAGTAATGCATAGCTCCGGGTCCGGCCGAAACCCAATGGCCATCACAAAATGTAATGAATACCAGTGCAGATAAAAGACAGAAAACTAGAATAAATTTGCCAAAACCCTAAAAAACAGTGCTCACAAAATGTTACTATAGCCTAAATGAGTACCTAAAAGTCAAATTATATATGGAATAATATAAAAACCGTAAAATTTGATAACTTTTGTTGGGTTTTAAACGTAATATTGAACTATATAGCCGATTTTATTTACAGTTAAGTACAAAAGAAATGCTTTCTATGATGTTATTGCAGCTTTTAGAGCTAAAAATCTTGTACGTAGTACTATTATAGTTAATTCCGTTATTTTGCATGGAATTCCGTAATAAGCAAGTGCATATACCGCGGTGTAGATACTAATACGTATACTGATAAAGGCAGTGTTGTCTGTTGTAGTAACAAATGTGTTTTTGCAAGATCAAGTGAGGTTTAGAGAACAGTTCACAACGCCCATTTTTTTCACCTAACCCACAGTCTTTAGTCAGTTTGTGACCATTGATTTTTATGATACTGAGTGACTCTTTATGGTTGATATTCCGAAAACCTGTTAGAAGCGCTTTGATTCCACTTGTATTGATGCGAACTGCTAGTCTGTGGAATGCGCTGCCTGAATGGGTTTTCTCTGTTGGTTACAATCTTGGTGTCTTCAATTCAAGAGTGAATCGGTTTTTTCTAGACAAGCGTGATCCATAGTAGACCAAACAGGTGAGTCATCGGCCAAGCGCAAGCCTATTATTAGATATTTATTAAAAATACAGTAAAAAACGCAATTTTGTTTACTTGGATGACATAATATTGTCATCCAAGGAAACAAATTTACCAGTTATTATGATTTTAACACCAAACTATTGAACGTATTATGATTAAATTTTATGGGACCAATCTATATATCCTTTCAATTAAAAAATACGTTTTCCAAATCGGTTTATAAATGACGGAGTTCTGAGTTAACAAAAACCTTTTTGAAGTCGGTTAATAATGCGCGATAAGTCCCGATAGACATTTAAAACATGAGCTCACATCGCCAAAGTTCAAAAATTGAGAACATGTGTTCAAATCACGAATATTTTAAAGTCACAAGTCAGAGTAGTTAATGTTTTGAACCCCATTCAGTAAAATACAATGTTTAAGATTCTATCTCCAGCATCAGAAAATTGATTAACATTATTATTCATTGGGTGAGATGCCGTCTCGGTAACTCCGGGAGAAGTTTAAATGATATTTTTTCAGATTATTTTCAGTCTGGCAAGTTTTTGTTATTGAAATTAGACGGGCGATAATTAATTGATTGTGTAGACTTTTTACGGTCGCTCAGAAAGTTCTTGTTTTATAAAGCGAGAAATCGTTCTACTTGTAAAGTTTAGAAGAAATTAAATCAATTTCAAGTTATTAAAACAGTTTAGTTTTACATTTTGGTGTCAGCTAGTGTTTAATTGATATTGACTTGTATTTTTGGATTTTAAATTAGTTTTTCCTTTTTATATGATGTTATTATAGTAAGCACAAATTGGCATGGCGTGGCATGTATATGTATAATGACTGATTACATACATTTCCGATAACAATATGTATATAATAAATGTAAAATAAAATACACTTGTTCCTGCTTGTTACGTGGTCTTTTTTTTTTTTTTTTAAGCACTCCACAGACACCGGGGTCCGTGACTTTTGTTATAATTTTCATCTATTTTGTTAACTTTAACGAATTTACTTTACACAATACATTTATACTTCTTACTTTTATAACCGGCTCCAAGAAAGGAGAGTTTCTTAATTCGTTTTTCCTTCTTTATGTTTAATATCTTTGAAATTTCATCAAACTCTGGTTTTTTAAATCAAAATATCAAGGGATAATACGTCATCTAAGTAAATTGATTATGACGTTTGATTTACTTGCTATTCACAATTAGTAAGTGCAGGTTGATGCGTTTCATACATTGAATAATTTATTTTCGTCTTTATCGCTATTGCTTTTAGGATCTTATTTGTTTAACAAACTTTAAATTGCCAAAGTATGTATGGCATACCAAAGAACGCATGACATACCAAAGTATGCCATGCATACTTTGGCAATTTTGAGTTTGATCAAAATCAAATATTTGAAAATGACATTTTACGATTTGTATTCGCTTTTGGAAACTGTTAGTGATATAGAAATAAAGACGAGAATAATAAATAAATTCAGCTATCTTTGCGTAGAATTTTTATTTAAAATTTGATGCTCTAACTTTTCTTGAAATCCTACAAAAAATATTTAATTTAGGAAATTATGTCGTGATTCTCCTGGAACATTTAACTGCGCATTGACATAAAAAATCTTAAATTGCATGACTTTCCGCGGAAACAGTCTAAGTCTGCTAGTCTGCCGAATGCGCTGCCGGAATAGGTGTTCCCCGATGGTTACAATCTGGGTGTCTTCAAATCTCGAGTGAATCGGTTTCTTATGGGCAAGCGTGCTCCATCGTAGACCGCATCGCGCTTAACATCAGGCGAGTTGGCGGTCAAACGCAAGCCTATTACCGAATAAAAATACAATAAACACAAAACAAAACTGACGTACACAGTGGCTAAAAGTATTTGAACTAGTAATGCAAGCACAAAGATATGTTGTACGATTAGTCAACAGGGTCCATAGTCGTATTAGCACACAGTACGGTTCATATCAAAGCAAGTGGAAGAGAAGTTGAAACTGTAAAATATTGTTTGTGGCAAAATATAACACCATACAGGTTTCATGCAAGCCCCCTTCACTTCATATCACCGTCTATGAACAGCCGACAATGGACACCAATCCATATCCAGTAACAATATTAACGAAGTTAATTGCTCAGAGATTATTGCGAAATTACAGTTGAACATTTCAATTAAATCCTTTAATTCGGGAATGTGAAACAGTAAGGGCGATGCTGCATTAAAGCTTCTTGATTTTTACGCAATATCACGCGGTTACTCTAATCTCCATAAACATTCGACGAGTCTATATAAAGGCACGTATGCACTACTACAACCGAATAAAATCTCACTTCAGTGACTACAACAAACAATGCATGTTCTTTTTTGTTTTAAATTGATATAATTGATTTATTTTGTGACAAAAGTTAAACTTTGAACTTAGTCTTAGTTAAATGTTTTTTTCAAGTGCTTTGTAAAGTTCTATTTGACATTGCCGTGAAAAGTTATGCAAATAAGAATGAGCATATTTTACAGCAAAAAGAAGCTTAGAAACGCTCTAACCGAAGTATTTTAGTAACCTATCAAAAACCTATATTTTGATAAGTCTGAACGCACATCACTCCAAAAAACAACAATCTGTCTTGTACACTCATTATACGTACTTTTAAAACTTAATCCCTTCATACCATAGAGCGATTGAATAAAATGTTAAGACATATAACGAGATCAAATTCTGACTAAACATGGTATCCATTAGCCCATACTGTTTATAAAAAATTGCGGTTTCGTTCAAAATGAGACAAAAGACCGAGTTAACAATGGATTCGCAATTTTCATCAAGAGTTGGCTCTCGTCAAACGAACATGGTTGTGCAAAGAAAAGGTAACAAAGGGATACCCTGCAGGGCCTAAGGGTCAAAGGCCCAACAAGGCTAGAAATGGTCGCTCTTTAGTTTGTAATTCCCGAAATGTTAGTTTTAGTGTAATTGGGCGTAAGCAAGTCGTAATACTGTTTTATTACATGATTGACCAACCAATTTCGGAGATGGCCGGCAATTTCGATTATAATTACGAGTATGTTAGCGGATGGCGGAGGGTCGTACAATAATTTGATACTTGCTGACACCTATGAATGATGTTTTAATAGATAAAAGCTTTGGTTTGGTTTCATTTAAATCAATTATATCAGTTGATTTTTTTAATAGCTGGATGCTTTTACTCTTTAACTTCCTTCTCCTACTTTAATCCTAAAAAGCTAAAACTATTACAAAATGTCGTCAATGCAAATCAAAATTATATTTTCGATGTTTTCCATTATCTAACAGTTAGTCCATTATTTTGTTTAGTATGATTATAATTTGTAATTTATTATTGTGTATTTTGCTTTGTGTTTAATATTAATGACATGTATTGACATGGAAATTAAGATATTAGATATCTTAATTTCCATGTCAATACATGTCATTAATATTAAACACAAAGCAAAATACGGTCAACAAATCAGGAAATGCAAGGAATCCAAAATGAAAAGTCAGCAGACGACAGAATACAGAAATGAGCGACATTGCTACTCTAACAGACAAACAACAGTAAGGATATGACGTTTTTATTTGTTTTTTATTTTTAAACTTGTGGGCCTGATACCTGGGTGCATGTGAAATATAATCTTTGTCAGCATAAAAGTACGAGTAGTTACTCAAGCTGCTTGTATGCTGATAAAAACATATTGAAACGACAAACTTAATCTTAAGTTGTGATCGATGGAACATACTTAACTTATTCATAGAAAGAGAAATGATGCCTCATTGAAATGATGATTTGAAAAAGATCATTAATTCATAAAAAAACGCTATATGGCGTTGACGAGACATGAATATAAAGATTTTGCAAAACCACAGACGAAGAAAGGTCAATAAAAAAAAAATTGCTTATTCTCATAGACAGACAATATCTATCTGTCAATATCTATATGTGTTTTTGTGTTCATTTATTTTGTGGTTATTGTTTGCTAACAAAGTAATTGCTTTTCCAGAACACAACGCAAATTAGTAGGCACATAAGTGTGCCGTGTTTAAAAATGTCTCCTATATAAATAAATAATATTAAATGTGTAATATTCAAGGCGTTCTAGCTCAAAGGTCATTGACCTTTTTGTAAAATTATCTTAACAAATACCAAGAATGATTCTCAATTAGTTTTATCTATGTTTAAACCATAAAAAGTATATGCTGTGTCGGGAAGATACAACTTTAAAGTCCACAGAGCTTCGTTCGTTCGAATTTTTCTATAACTATCAATTTCTGAACTATGACTACAATTATATGGATTTGGTTACAGAACCCTGCCACCCTAGCATCTTGGCCAGTTATTTTTTCGTTTATTGCGCCACTCATCCCGGGCCTAAGCTATAGTTTTGTCCAAGCATAGTGTGTTTAATTTTTGTGTTATTTTTAGTAAATTTTCATACTGCTGTTATGCATCTCTACGTTTCTCGACGGAACAAGGATAAATGGCCGCTCTGCAGGGAACGACGAATAATTAAATTGAAACATTCCATTGTTATCGTCCTTTTAAATCGACAGAGAGATTGTAAAAACAGTTATTTCACGAAAAAAACTCACCCAGATCAAAGCCGGATAAAATTTAATTAAAAATTGTAACAAAAGAGTTGTTGAAATACATTGACAGTCAATGGACTTAAAAACAACAAACAACCCTTTTTACTAGGTCTAGTAGAATACTGAAATTTAGATACAATTCTAAATAGTATAGGTACTGGGAACGCTTTCGACGACGTTTCTGTTTTGTAGTTATATTATTTTGATCACAGAAAATATATTTTTTTCGTTTAGTCTCTTTTTTAACCGACTTCCAAAAAAGAGGAGGTTATCAATTCGATTGTTTTTTTTTATGTTTGTTACCTCAGTACTTTCGACTGGGTGAACCGATTTTTATGATTCTTTTTTTATTTGAAAGCTGTTGCTTCCCATTTGGTCCCATTTTAAATTGGTCTAGTTCTGAAGTTCATTTTTATGGTTTTTTATATTGATAATTATATTATGTTATTGTGATTTTGAATACCATCGTTTCGTATTGCGTTATTGTAAAATCTGCAGTTATTTTTATAAATTAGTAGGTAGATACCTACCTACACTATAATATTACAGTTTCTAGTTATGAACGTAGGTATTTTATGGTACTGTCGTAATTTTCGAAATGATTGTTTTTTGACGAGAAACATCAATATGAGATAGTTTTGTACTTAATATTTTTATAGAACCATAACTTGTTACAAGATCCTCCAGATTTAATGATTATTCTTTTTCATATAATTAAAAAAATCATGTGTTTCGAAGATATTTCATGCAAAGCCTCAACACCAAAGAATAATACGATAACAGAAAAAATGTGAGCTTCACATTTGTAGTACGAATTTTTTCTCAGCAAAACGCAATTATTACTACTATACATATTTGCAACCGTAGACACAAAACAATTCAGTCAATTATAATAACATTTTGCGTATCGTTGTATTGTAAAACCATAGTGTTACCATAGTGTGTAATTACCGTTGTAATGTAAACGTGTACTAACACGTACGTTGTACTCGTTTACGTCATGTTATAACGTTGCGTAATAGTGGTGACTTCGCAATAAACCAATGACTGTAAGATAAGACGATTAAATCAATTAACAAGTGACGGGTGCTTAGCATTAATACGATGTTTATGATAACGGAAATTATATATAGAAGTATTGTTTTAACGGGCATGTGCCATTAAATAAAATACAAGCTAAGTAATACTAAATACTTAAATATTATAGAAAAATCAGTTGGATGGCCCATAGAGTCGACACGAAAAGGCTATGCCGTTTCACGGTTGAATTTACGAAAAACCGTACGAAGCGTTTTGATTCCTCTTTTATTGTGCGAACTTCTAGTCTGTGGAACGCGTTGCCTGAATTGATGTTCCCCGATAGTGACAATCAGGGTATCTTCAAATCATTTGTGAATCGGTTTCTTTTAGGCAAGCGTGCTCTATAGTAGACGAAATCATTGATTAACATCAGGCACGGTAGCGGTTAAGCGCTAGCCACACAGATCCATTTTTACCGACTTCCAAAAAGGAGGTACTATGTTCGTCTGTATGTAAATATTTTTTTTTGTACCATGTCCTGAGTTTATATCGAAATATAAATAGGTATATTCATATTAATCCCCAACCAGGTCCAAGGATTAGAGTTAACAAAAACACTGCTGACAAAAACTACGTTATTACTCGACTGCCCATAAGGAGGGATGCTTACTTTCAATATATAATTATTATTTATCATCATCATTATCAGCCTATCATGTTTCACTGCTGGGACATAACCCTTATCTCAGGGAGAGAGGATGGACAATAATCCACCATGCTGGCCCAGTGCATGTTGGTGAATATCATGTCTTTGAATTTTGATATACCGGTACGAAGGTTCTTGGATATACCGGTTTCCTCACGATGTTTTCATTCATTGTTTTTGAGCGATGTCATGAAGCTGCACATCATTTATTTAGAATAAGTCATTGTTGCAGGACCAAGGACTGATCCAGGAGCCGTCAGATTGTATAACGCACATGCTATTAGCCGGCTAACATCACTCTATTACACACACACATTAGACTGCCCCGGTGGCTCAGTTGGTAGTGAACCTACTTTCTGCGCTTGGGGGCGTGGGTTCGATTCCCACCTAGGACAAACATTTGTGTGATGAACATTTGTGTTTGTTCTATGTCTGGGTGTTAATATATATTTAAGTATGTATTGAAAAATATATATGTATGTATATCAGTCTCTGGCTGCCATATTACAAGCTTTGCTTAGTTTGGAGTCAGATGACCATGTGTGCAATAATGTCCCAGATATTTATTTATTAGCACAAAAAAATGGCCGTAACAAAATACTAGTATTCATTCATTTCATGACACTAACACAGAAACTCACAGCTCTATTATTATTTTAATTTCAAGGACAGCACTTTCACATTTACCCATACAATAGTGGTATCATACAGGAGAATGTCACCTTATCTCCCGTTGAAAGCTTTTGTGTTCGCGACATGATTCAGCAAAGTCTATGCCTAGATTCTAGGTCTATTGTCCGCAGGCTGAGACCAACAGAGGGACGTATCTATCTTCTATCTATCTATCTATCTATATATATATAAAAGGCGATGTATGTATATAAAATAGGTTCCCTATATGCTCCGAAACGGCTGGACCGATTTTGATGAAATTTTCAGGCAATCGTCACATTAGTCCAGCGAGTGATCCGATAACGATCAGATCAACAGATTTTTAGGCGTTTTATTATTGTCCGTATTAATTTCCCTACAAAAAATAAGCACAAGAATTGAAGTCTGTAAATTGACATATTACATCATAGAAGAAAAAAAACTTTGTCAAAGGAGGTTGCTGTCGATACCAAGGAGGTTGCTTCAAGAAGGTATATAACGTGAGTGAAACCAATGGGCGCAGCTAGTATATAATAGTTATTCCTAAGTATCTAGGAAGACTATGATAGGTTTGCAATATACATACATAAAATAAATTGAAAAATCACTTGTATTAAGTTTGATCACAAGATTATTATTAAGAGGACTTTGTCTAGCAGTGGGATAAAGAAGGGTGTGGATAGTGATGAATAGTGTTTAAAATCTAAGGTTGCGCTCATGTCATAGCTAGACTAGGTGTTCCTAACAGATCACCGAACTTAAGCAACGGACGATGTGGCCCAGTCTTCGGATGGCTGACCGTGACCGCATTTACAAAGAATAAGCTATGGTGGCCGGTCGGTTGCATGTGAGCTTTACAATCTGACGGCACCCAGTTCGATTCTCGGCCCTGCCACCAATGACTTATTTAGTATTTAAATAAATTTCGTGCAGTTTCAATGCAATCGCTCAAAAACGGCGAAAAAAACATCGTGCGGAAACCGGTATGTCCAAGAACCTTAAAAGTTTAAAGACTTTATGACATTCACTGGGCTATCATGGTGGATTAGAGCCCATTCTCTCTCTCTGAGAGAGAAGGTCTGTGTCCCAGCAATGGGAACATGTTAGGCTGATGATACTGATAGTGATTGGCAGGTCTCGATTGTTTATCTTATAACAGCCTCGCAATGGAGGCTTTTGGGCGACCTAAAAATGCAGAAATGAGGCTGACTATACGAAATTTGTTCACTTTTAACAAGCTTCTATTAAAAAAAAACAATTTTCTGTATATATGATACTTTAAATTTTTATTTAGGAGGCCATTTTGAAAATAGTACAATATTGCATATTTTGTATTTTCACCAGAACTAAAGGTGTGCAATATTTAAGCAGAATCGGTTATGATGAGCTGGTTCTAATGCAGCTTGCAAGATTTTACGTAAAAACTTACAAACACTGCAAGTTAAATAAAAACTTACAAAGACATTCATATCCTGGTGGTCATCTAGTTTACAGGTGACCACAGAGACTGCAAAGTGTTCGAAACATCAGGAATTCTATTGTTAATACTCGCGATAAAATCCTTTAAAAGAGTTTAATTTCAATCTACACAAAAAGGTCTAAGAAAATATAACAATATATCATAATATTATTATGTCGCATCACATACTAACTCAACAAAGAAATGTCCACGACAAACGATGTTGTCAAACAGAAAATAGAAAATCTCGATGTAAATGGAGGTCTTTAGGTGCGCCCAGAAACAGAAGGAAAGAAACGGACCGAAATCAGCTGACCTATATTATCCACGGACCGAAAACATTCGAGAATTCCTACCGAGAGAAAAACAGATGACTGGGAGCCGTTTTCAATATAAAAAGGTAGCTACGCGGTTATTATCGCTGTAAATTTTATACGGAACCAGGCATTAGCATAAACGGAAGTCTATACGTTTACTAGACGGCCTAGTCCACCACATACCGTTCCAAAACACCAAAACACTCGCAATAACACAAAAAGCCACATACACACCATCACTTCACTACGTCAGCACAAAAACACGGCAATTATGTATATAATATATATTAAAATGGGAGTATAGAAAAACGAATCACAAAAACGGGGAAAATATCAAAATACGATGGGGAAATATGGAAAATAGTGAAAACGTGAAACGCGTTACGTTAATTCGTAGCACAGAGGTCGCGTCTACGCGGTCGGAGGCCTCGGCCGTGACTGAGCGTTACTATAGCACCCGACGGCTACGAGCCGCTACGTCTGTAGCTACGAGCTACGCCGCGGTTGTAGTACTCACTGCTTGCTAATCTGTGGTGGTGCTGATTTTACTAGGTAGGTTTTTTGTGTGTGTTGGATAATACTAGATGTTAGATATGTTTACATAAAAAACAAACACTTTAGGATCATCTTAGAACTTTACTTAGTGTGCCGTTTAAGTTTTTAAAGATCGTCGAGTAGTTAAACTCATTATAGACATAATTATAAACTGTACTGTAATTCACACAGATAATAATGGTCACCACAGAAGAGCTTTTAGTCGGCAGACTTATCGCCATTGAAGTTCTTAAACGCACGCGGACTAAGAAGGCGCCCACTAGTCCGCATTGGTCGGCCGAATTCTTTCAACTAACTTGTGACTAGTTTTTTTTTAATTTATAATAGGTTTGCGTTTAACTGCCAACTTGCCTGATGTTAAACGATGATGCAGTCTACGATGGAGCACTCTTGCCTAGAACATCACTCGTGATTTGAAGACACCCAGATTGTGACTATCGTGGAAGACTCCATTCAGGAAGCGCATTCCACAGGCTAGCAGTTCGCACAATAAATGTGAAAACAAAACGCTTCGTATAAGGTTTTCAGAATATCAACCATAAAGTTAAGCGTCGACGATTTTTCGTGCCCACTCTGGCAGTCCGATAGAAAAATGGGCAGGAAATTAGGCTGTCGTAGATTAGTAAGTAGTTAGAATGACTTCTGTGTCATCATCGGTACCGTCCGATTCGTAAGATGCTCGACTTAAAAGTCCATCGTCTGAATGATCCCAAAAGTAGCCACCAAAAAATCCGTGCAAACTCATCTTTCGTTACAGTCGCGATTTTATAGGACAAAGTTGACCCATTTTTCAAAGCGACATGCATTAAGGTTTCCGCAACTCGAGCCGTAATAGACTGATGTTATTCAACAACACTTTTTATAATAGCAGGAGTAAGTGGGTCTCCGTGATGTATACCTACTCCATGGGGTGCAATAATGGTGTAATAATAAGTTTCTTTGAAGGCTGGGTTGGTTTGATAAGCTAGGTGGGTGAAGTTTCTCTTTATATTCTAACAAAAAATAGGGTTATTGTGTTCATTATAATATAAGACTTTTACAAGTTGTAATACACAATAAAAAAATCATTTATTTTTGCGCACAATACACTACAACATTAAAAAAAACTGTAATTGCGAGATATCAAATAAACAAAACACACAGGGCGTGTTAAAATAAGCAGCTGAACACGTCAAGACTGTTTTTAGAATTTTAGTTTGTTTGTACACGCACATCTCCTTAGCCACTGGACGGATTTAATTGCGGTTACCGAATATGTTTAGCTATGACCAGATTAAAGTATAGGCTATGTTATTTTGCGCAAGGGCTGGATTATGGAAGGAAAAAAGGGAAGAAAGTTTATATGAAAATCTACGCGTACGAAGTCGCGGGCAACAGCACTAGTTATTAATTTATGTGCGTGCTCTTGCTTTGCTGCTCAGTGACATTTTTTTTTTATAGGATTGGCTGGCGTTTGGCCGCCTTCTCGCCTGACGTTAAGCGTTGTTTGTACAACGAGTTATGGTTTACAACACCCATAACTATCGGATATATTTCGTAGAGTATGCATCGGATCTGCATGATTTAATTTCCTGCCCATACTGCCCATTTTTCTATCTGACGGCCAGTTGAGTGCGGGCACGAAAAGGCGACACCGTTTTAAGGTTGATATTTCAAGAACCCGTTTGAAGCGCTTTGATTCAACTTTTATTGTGAAAACCGCTAGACTGTGGAATGCGGTGCCTGAATGGGTGTTCCCCGATAGACACAATCAGGGTGTCTTCAAGTCGCGAGTAAATCGATTACATTGAGGTAAGCGTGCTCCATTGTAGACCGCATTATCGGTTATCAGACGAGTCAGCGATCGAAAGCAAGCCCATATATTTTTTATTCAATAACAAATATAAATTACTTGCATAGTTTCAAATCGATGCGACAAATTAGAATAAAAAACCTAAAAATACCTAATTAATAATTAATAGAAAACTTAAAACCAATTAGCTAAAACTGAGTTCCAAGATTTGTTTATATAATATTTTGTTAGTTACAAAACAAAAACAAAGAAACTTAATAAGTATAAATAAATATATATTTGGGCCTCTTTGCACACACAGTCAGATCTGATCTTAAACTAAGCAAAGCTTGTACTATAGCTGCCAGAGACTGATATATATATACAATACATAATTACATCATCATCATCAGCCAGAAGACGTCCACTGCTGAACATAGGCCTCCCCCAATTGGAATCGGTTCCGTGCTCTCGTCCTGTAATCGGATCGACATGGTGGCGTTTCTATACAAACACTTCAGCACTTCGATATACCTATAGTCGATATGACAACGCTGGAGGGACTGCAATACTGCCCAGGTCTCGATTAAATCGAAGGGTTTTTCATAGTCCACAAACGCTAGACATAATGGCCGATTATACTCCTAAATTTTCTGTATAATCTGGCGGAGCGTGTGTATGTGGGCTATGGTGCTCCAGCCTTTACGGAAACCGGCTTGTTCGGGAGGCTGGAAGTCCTCAAACCTGCTTTCGAGACGGTTCGTAATGACTCTGGAGAACAACTTGTACACGTGGCTCAGGAGTGAGATGGGCCTATAATTCTTCAACGAAGTGTTATCACCATTTTTGAAGAAGAGCACCACCACACTCCTATTCCATTCTTCAGGCGTAGTACCTTCGAGTATGACGGAATTAAATAACTTCTGGAGGACCAAAAGTACCGGTTTTCCACCCGCTCTCAGAAGTTTTGTCGTGATTCCGTCATCACCCAGCGCCTTGTTGTTCTTAAGCTGTTTCAGAGCCATTCTAATCTCGTACAAGCTGATGTCTGGGATGTCCTCAGTGTAGTGTCGGGTCAGTTTAGCTCTCTTGTCCTGAGCTGCGCTGACAATAGGCTGTCGTGTTGAGGTGTACAACTGTCCGTAAAACCTCTCGAGCTCTCTCAGAATCTCCGGCTTTGATGAAATGATACTGCCATCCTCGATCTTCAGCTTCGTCATTTGGCTTTTCCCAATAGACGAATTCTTCGCGAACACTTTTGAGCCCTGGTTCCGCTCAATTGCGTCCCTAATACATCTTGTATTATAAGAACGCAGATCATGTCGCATCGATTTCGAAATTCCTCTATTAAGTTTGCCGTATTCTGACATATCAGCTGAAGATTGCAGTCTCATCTCAGCCCGGTCTTCCATTAACTTAATGGTTTCGTCTGAGAGCTTTGAGGTCTTTTTCGGCGTGGGGTCTTAAAGAACTTGGACCCCACTGCTTGGACAGTTTCCACCAGCCCATTGAGTGACCTGCGGACGAGAAAACCTACACCACCCTGGGACTTTCGTTCTCCTTCCCGGAAGAAGAGCATGTTACCGGAATCTAGAACTATCGTATCCTGTCCCTCTCGTCGGATTTCAGATAGTCCCATGATGTCCCAACGTATTTTGCTCAATTCTTCCTCCAGCTCGATAATCTTCTCGTCAGTCCTTAACGTACGGATATTGTGTGTTGCCAGGGCCAAACTTCGTGGGGGGTGGTAGCGGGGCAACTGCCGGAGATTCTTCGCACCCTCTGTTCCACCGTTACCTGGCCAGCTACCTTGACCAGGGATAGTGGAACTGCCGGGGACTGGGGGCCGTACGTTTTGGTTGTCTGTCATTGGGTTTGCCATAATCCCCACGCTTGGCAGGCGGCTTGGGGATCGCAGAGCGTTCACCATGAAATTTGGAGGATGCTGCTGCCCATCCTCTGGTGGTTCTGGTCCCAGTTTTAGGACATACCCGGGTCCATACATACATACATACATAATTACATACGTATATATTTTAAAAAACACACATAAATAGATATGAACACTCAGATATAGAACAAACACAAATGTTCATCACATGAATGTTTGCCCTAGGTGGGAATCAAACTCACGCCCCCAAACGCAGAAGGTAGGTTCACTACCAACTAGGCCACCGGAGCAGATCTACATAGATAGATAAAGATATATAGATAATAGGAAACTAGTTTACTAAAAGAATAAACGGTACTAGTAAGTCCATTTTGCTGATTCCAATTAGGCGCAAAATATAGGTTTGTTAATGTTCAAAATAATTTTGCTAATGTCACATTGTGTCCAGCCCACATGAATGTCATTTTGTTTCATCACAAAACGATTTAGTATTTGGGTTACGCAATTTAATAGCATTACTTGTGACTTGTGACTCACGCAATGCAAGTGTCTGCCGCCTACAACCACTATCCAGTTGGCGCCAATGGGAACATACCTGAAACAATAAACACACCATTTTATACCAAAAATTTAGGACCATAAGCTTTATAATCGCGTAAAAGTTTACTACTAAAACATTGGTAAAATTACTTTGAATTTAGACTTTAAGCTCTGAGCGATAAGGAATTAATTTTATTGGAGTTAAGTGTAGAATGTGCTATGAATGAAGTTACAATGCTCCTACGCATTCCGGTTTCTAAGACCTTGAGTAAATCAGATGTTTAGACCCATTCGCAAGAATTCTATACGTAATTGTGGGCTTAAAAATCTATAAACAAATTACAAGTTTTTTCTTGACCATATAATATTATACTCTAAAACTTATATGTAGGTACCAAACTATCTAAAGGTTAAAATTCAAAATTCATACTACAGTAAAAATCCATGTTTAGGCCATTTTGCAAGAATGTATCAAATACGGTTTACATCATCGGAGACTGCAGTGTCAAAATCGGTTATTGTTAACTCGCCACCAGCGAAATAATAACTTCGTTGCTCGCCACAAAGTAAATTCTCCACACTTTTGTATAAGATAACATAATTTATTTTCCAAAAACACGATATTAATACATTTTAATCAATTCATAAGTACACTAGAAATAAGGTAACAATTACTAGACATTCCTGTGGTCCCACACTGGGCGCAAGGCCTTTAAGGGGCTTGTTCCCGTCTGGAGCCCCTCGCTCGTACATTTTCACATTATTGAAGATAAAAAAGCAGTGAGTGTCAATTTCCAAAAAAATAAAAATAAAAACATGTTTTGGTGTCTATCGTAACCACAGAAAAGAGAAGTAAATAGAACGGAAATGAGAAGGAAACTCTGTCGCCAGGTATTGTGATAGATATATGATTGAACATTCTTATTTATGTCAACGCGTCGAACTCCGCGTCACAGTTGCTAATACAGTTTATATGAGTGGCTACAACAAATTTCTTACAAAAATGCCTTGACAGCCGTTCTAATTTAAACAAAAACAAAATTTCTTTTCTGTGATCGTAACATTAAAAACAGGGCTCTAATTTTATACAATTTTGACACGTAATGCCGTAATAGGGCTGCAATTATTATTTCGACCATTTTTGGGGCAAAATAAGGAAGTACGCATGACGCATCTTCAAGATCAACGACTTATCTTCTAATCTAAACCAACATAAAAGGACCCGCTCAAAAGCTTCGATTTATTTAGCAGTTATTTAAAAAGTATTAACATCGGGGGTCTAATTTAGGTGGCAGACTGCTAATCCTTCAGAAGGGTGGAAGTAGAATAAGGTAAAGCGTGCCGTCACTAAGCAACGGGATTAGAGAAGGTAATGAGGTATTTATGTTTAGAGTATAGGTAAAACGAGGTAATTTATATATTTTGGGTTCAATTCTCCTTTTTATTATATATAAAACACGGTGTGTGTATAGTATATATAGATTGGGAACATACATCTTATTAGAATTCGGTAAAAATCTCGTATCACGGTGTTTGTGTTCGCACTCCTCCGAAATGGCTAGACCGATATTTGATAGGTATGAGAATAGGAGTAACTTAAAGTATTTTTCATCATCATAATCATCATCACTTTTTCATCACCACGCGGGTGAAACCGCGGGGGGTAGCTAGTACATATATATATGTATGTATGTTCACTATGGACATCAAAAAGGCTGGACCGATTTTGACGGGACTTTCCCTGGCAGATAGCTGATGATTATAAGGAAGAATCTACGCGGGTGCAAACGCGGACCACAGTTAGTCTTTATATGAATATTTGTTTTGAAATTAAATAAAAAAAGTGTATGACTACTTCGAGAGCTTCGTTTACATAATAAAAAAAGATACACGTAAATTGTTTCCCAAATGTCCCAGTAATCGTCGTACATACATAAAAAATATTTCTAAAAGTAATAATAATAAAAATACGGATCAAATTCTGAACTCGGTTGAAAAAGTATATTTGAAGTTCTGACCAGTCAAAGTTGCCTGAAAATTATGCGCCGAAAAAACTTAAAAGTATGGAATATGGTTTAGATCATACTATTAAGTTTTTTAGGCACAGCCTGCAGTGTCATCAACCATGATAACTCTGTTAGTACCACTACACTGGCAACATTGATTCCAACCGTGTCAAAACACTTCCTAATTATCATCTCTATACCACACGAAATAAAGTTCAAAATCCCGATCAAAGCTTTGTGGTAATGCACGAAACGACGAATTGGATACGAAACAACAAAATTAATTAAATTAATGGATTTCAGCAGATGGGATGTCGTATATTGTATTGAGGATCGATTTATTGGGTTTACTCGCATATGTGGTCTGTGGGAATGGATTTAGGATATTTTGAAGAATTAAATTGAATGAAAGTAGGTACTTGTCTGTCCACACCACAGAAAAGAGAACTAAATAGAACAGAAATGAGAAGGAAACTCTGACGCCAGGTATTGTGACAGATATGTGATTGAACATTCTTATTTATGTCAACGCGCTGAACTCCGCGTCACAGTTGCTATGGGTTATATGGGTGCAAGTGTCTACTACAAATTTCTTACAAAAATGCCTTGACAGCCGTTCTTTAAACAAAAAAATAATATTTTCTTTCATATTGTCCACACTTACACAATCTATGCTGTATAATTGACCGCCCGAATCAGTCTCAGATTTTACTGGTATTATCACAGATATGGTATTATATTGTCATTTGTATGTGTGTATATTTTGGCGTCGATAAATTGCGTCCCTTCAATGCGACCTTTATGAAATTGTAGATAAAATATAAATGAGCATAGGCAAGAATTTAATTTCAAAACTATTTTTATCTTTAAACCCAAGCAAAATCGGTTAAGGAGTTATAAAGATACAGAGATAAGATACAGTGGAAGGGGTCGCGAGGTTTTACAACAGTTATACGAGCGAAGCAAAGGCGACAATACTAGTCGATATCTTCCTGGAAGCTGTAATGATGTGGATTTGTAATAATAATTATCAATTTAAAAAACCGACTTCATAAAAATTTCAGAACTGGACCAAATTGAAATGGGACTACACGGGAAGCACCAGCTTTCAAATATAAAAAGAATCATCAAAATCGGTCCACCCAGTCGAAAGTTCTGAGGTAACAAACATAAAAAATAAAATATAGTCGAATTGAGAACTTACTCCTTTTTGGAAGTCGGTTAAAGAGAGGATGTATTACCTGGTGGATAATTAATACTACATTTGCTTTCACTTGACAGTAAAAATATATCTGAATCTGAGTGTTTTTAAGTCGCGATTAAATCGGTTTCTTCTAGACAAGCGTGCTCCATCGTAGACCACATCTTCGCTTCACGCGAGATTATGGTTAAGCGCAAGCCTATATTTCAATTAAAAGAGTAAACATAGTTTTTTTAAATTCCCTATAATATAGTTGATACACTTCAAACAGCTGAACAAACTTTCTTGAATCATAACTAAAAATAAAGATAATTATCAATATAAATAATCGGCCAAGTGCGAGTCGGACTCGCGCACGAAGGGTTCCGTACTATTTGTTTAATGTATATCAAAGTCATCAATAGTCAATAATGTTTGGATGAAACTAGATGGCGCTGGCGTCGAATTAGATCGCGCACGCGTTTCATTCGTAGCCAGCGTCGGCCGTAGTTTACGTAAAATTATTAAGATAAGGAGTTCCAGCAGCCAAGTTTTTTTACATTATACACGTCAATAGTGAACGGTGTTTTCAATTACTACCCGCACGCTCTCTTGATTGAGGATTAGAAGGTTGAAATTCACCCATGGTCCTTATCGAGTCGGTTGAGTAAGGCGGACGTTTTGCTACTAAGCACTTGGAACAGTGGTGGATCGCCACTAGCAGTGCACGTCGTACGCGGGCCTCGGGTTGTGAGGTTTACGCGGCGACTGGTTGGAGCGGTAACGTGCAGAAGCCGTGTCTGTCCGCAACCAAGACTGGTGCAGAAGATCGGGAGGTGCAGTTCCGTCAACCGAGGAAGCAAAGCGTGACGTCAGCGCTGTGAAGACAATTGACGTCTTCGAGGCTACGTCGTCGTAAGAAGCTGTGACGTCACAACAAGAACGTCACACATTGGAACTTGGAAGCAATAAGTGAGAGGTTTGCAAGTGGAAAATTGTGAGTACATTTAAATTTTGTGTTTAACATTGTTGCGCCCTCTATCGGGAAGTTACGGAATCATTTTCATCGACTTAGAAAAATTCTAACAGTTTTGGACTTTAACTTTTAACAGAATATAGGACTTGTAAAAATTTGTGTGCATGCTTTTAGACTTAAAATAATTTAAGAAAAAATGTTCCGACGGGGAATCCACGTCCGTTTTCCGTCCCAGCGTGCATAATCTCAAACACTTGTAAAATTTTAGAAAGTTTTTTGGGTTTTATTAGCAAAGTTAAAGTTGATAATTCATTGTGTGGTTCAACACCAATTCCACTATGTCTTCCATCAGTTTAATCAGGGCTCAGATTGACTACTTGGCTAGAATAAATAAAGCATACGATAATTATAAAAAATCGCCAAAAGACCGTCTAGTCAAGGAGTCCTATCATTTGACTAGATTAGAGACGTTGGAGGAACAGTGGAAAGTTGCTGTTGAGAACCATAAAAGGTTACAAAGTGAAGAAAATGATGTCATTCTTGAGCATAAATATTTTAAACTGGACATGTTTGAAGAAATTGAAGAGGTCTACACATGTTACAAGTCAGATCTCAAAGAGGCATTGTCTGTCCTTAGAACTTCTTCAATGACTTCTAGCACGTCCAATCAACATCAAAACAGCTCAAGAACGGAAACCAATGTAAGGCTCCCAAAGATCACAATCCCGATATTTTCCGGGACTTATTCAGAGTGGCAAACATTTAAGGATTTATATGTATCACTGATCCATCAAAACGCATCATTAGATAACGTACAGAAGATGCACTATTTAAAAGGTCATCTCTCCGGTGAGGCGGAGCAGCTTTTGCGGCATGTGCCGATCACATCAGCCACATACCAAGAATCTTGGTTGTTGCTAAATAGTAGATACAATAACAAAAGGTTTTTGGCCGGTAGTCTACTGAAGCGTTTTATGGAGCAGTATAGCATCAAAATAGAGTCATCCAAGGCAATTAAAGATGTATTAGATACAACCAATGAAACATTGAATGGCTTGAAAAATTTGGGTGTCGATGTAGGTACATGGGATGTCATAATTATCTACATCATTTGCACTAAGCTCGATCCTGAAACACGCAAGCAATGGGAGACTAAGATAAGTGTCTCAGACGACCTTCCCACCCTGCAGCAAATGCGAGAATATTTAGAGTCGAGATTTCGGTCACTAGAATTTTTGGACAAACCAAAGTCGACCCCAAGTGTTTCAAAGCCAAAGGTAATGCACACAGTTGCTACTGACGCTGCAACATCAAATTCTTGCCCATTTTGCGACCGAAATGGACATAAACTCGCAAATTGTAAAGATTTTTCCAAATTAGATTATTATGCTCGTCACAAATTCGTTCAAACCTCGAGACTTTGTTTTAACTGTTTGGGTCGGAACCATACAGTCAACTCATGCTCATGTTCCACCAAATGTCACGTCTGCAACAACAAACATCATTCTTTACTTCATCCTAAATCTAATCCGAAGAAAGAGTCGCGTACTTCCGGTTCGCCTAAACCTGAAGTAGCAGTAATGACAACATCGTCTGAAACTCCACCACCTTCGAATGTCGTTGCACATTTTTCAAAGGAAACAGTACCTAATCAAGTACTGTTAGCCACCGCTCTTGTTCAATCACCAGCAAGAAACGGTAACGTGCGCTTACTTAGAGCCCTTGTAGACCAAGGTTCACAAGCGTCGTTTGTTACAGAAGCGGCCGTGCAATTGCTCGGCCTCAGTAAAACACCCACCAGAAGCGTTATATCTGGTTTGGGAGGCAACAAGGATACTTTGGCGTCAAAGTATATTGTTGCCATGAAGGTACAATCACGTCACGATCCTGCATTTCAAATTGAAGTACATGCGCACGTCTTAGGTGCCATTACGAGTTTGCTTCCGACTGAGAAAATCGTGAGCATTGATTGGCCTGAGCTAACGCAGATCAGCCTGGCTGATCCGCAATATGACACACCAAACAAAATTGTCATTTTGTTAGGTAGCGACGTGTACGGTCGCATAATAAGAGAAGGATTGATCAAGAGTCCTAATGGTGCTATTGTTGTACAAAACACAGCCTTAGGATGGGTCTTGACAGGTCCCACACATCAGTTGGAAAATGATCAAGCCTTCTCACAAACTAATTGCCATCATAATGTTATCACGAGTATGCATGCTCAAGTGGATGATAATGAACTGTTGAAACAATTTTGGCAATTGGAGTCTGATTCCTTCGGAACGAAGATGCTCACTCAGGAAGAGCAGTTATGCGAAGAGTTTTATAGTAAAACAACACGCAGAGACTCTACTGGACGGTATATTGTACGTCTTCCTTTTCGTGAGCGTGACCCTCGATGCAAATATGAAAACTCAAGAGATATTGCGGTCAAGAGACTTCATCATCTTGAACGTCGTTTCAAGAAGAACCCGCAAATCAAGGCAAGTTACACTGATGTAATGCACGAATACATGGACCTTGGTCACATGGAATGTATAACTGGCCAAGAGGACAAGTTATGCGAGAGTGTGTATTTACCACATCACGCCGTTATACGCGAAGATAAGACCACGACCAAGGTCAGAATCGTGTTCGATGCATCTTGCCAAGGAAATCATGGAGTATCTCTGAACGATACATTGATGGTTGGCCCCACGATTCAGGAAGACTTACGTCACATCATAATGAGATGGCGAACGCATCCTATCTGCCTGAGCGCAGACATAGTAAAGATGTACCGTCAGGTCATAGTCAGCAAACAGGACGCAGATTTCCAGCGACTCGTATGGAGAGACGATCCCGAATCTGAAACAAAAGATTTTAGATTAGTGAGAGTAACATTCGGAACGGCGTGCGCTCCTTACCTGGCTGTGAAGACGCTGCAGCAGTTGGCCATCGACGAAGGTGAAGAGTTTCCTGAAACAGCGAAAAGTGTCAAGACAGATTTCTATGTCGACGACTTACTTACAGGTTGTGAAACATTATCTGAAGGAATTAAGATTTATCAAGATATGAAAGAGTTGTTAAGTAGAGGAGGATTTGACATACAAAAATGGATCACTAACAACAAAGATTTGGCAAATATTATGATGGATAGAAAGGAAACCCAGGATGAGAAAGTAGAGATAAAGATGAATGAGATAGTAAAGGTACTTGGACTCACCTGGGACAAAGAATCAGATTCTTTTAATTACTCGGTGCAACTTCCTGATCAGCAAGACACTCTCACGAAGAGAAAGGTGATTTCGGACATCTCACGTCTATTTGACCCCTTGGGATGGGTCGCACCTTGTGTCGTCGTGGCAAAGGTGATGATTCAAAAACTCTGGTTAGCTGGAATAGACTGGGACGACGAATTACCTGACGATCTGTTAAAGGAATGGCTCACTTACCGATCAGAACTGGTTCATGTTCGAGACATTTCTATTCCGAGATGGATTGAGGTTAAATCGGATGATGTTGTTAGCGAGCTTCATGGATATTGCGACGCATCAATTTCTTCGTATGCAGCAGCAGTCTATTTGAGAACAGTTGATGCTGCTAGCAATGTACACGTAAATCTTGTTGCTGCAAAAACCAAAGTAGCTCCAACCATGCAAATCTCAGTGCCTCGACTCGAATTGATGGGAGCAGTTTTACTATCCAAGTTACTCACAGAAGTAGCTAGTGTGTTGAGCATAGACAGCTCAAATATTCATGGATGGACTGACTCAACAGTGGTTTTGGCATGGCTCAGTAGTCACCCAAGTCGTTGGTCGACTTTTGTAGGCAATAGGACTTCTGAGATCTTGTCAAGACTTGACAACACACAGTGGGCACATGTCCGATCCACGCAGAATCCTGCAGATATAGCATCCAGAGGCAGTACACCTTTGGAGCTGGCTCAGTGTAGCCTGTGGCTGCAGGGTCCTGTATGGCTCAAGGACTTAAACATAGAATATACAAGACCGCAATCGGTCTCCACGGACTTGGAACAAAGAAAGGTCAAGGTTCATTTGACAATGGACTTATCAAATGAAGATCCTTTGTGGACTAGATTTTCATCCTTGCAAAAATTGATTCGCATTGTTGCGCTTTGCCGAAGATTTTTGAAGGTGAAGGATGTCAAAAGGAATCTGCATAAGTTTGAACCTTTTATCACGAGTTCAGAACTCAACGATGCTCTTGACGTCTGCATTCGGCAATGCCAAGTCTTGGAGTTAGAAGAAAAAGGCAGATTGAAATCTTTGAACCCATGTCATGACAATCAAGGAATTTTGAGAGCTCAGGGGAGAATTCAGAATGCAGATCTTCCTGAATATACGAAACACCCTGTCATTCTTCCTCACAAGAGTCACTTCACAAATCTGATCGTTGATGACGCTCACCAGAAAACACTGCATGGTGGTCCCTTGTTAATGCTCAACTATTTACGTACGAAATATTGGATCGTGTCCGCTAAAAGTTTAGTGAAAAATCACGTACGTAAATGTGTTACATGTGTTCGACATTCAGCAACAACGAGGAACCAACTCATGGGGCAGTTGCCATTGGCCAGAGTTACTCCTGCTCGTCCTTTCCTGCAAAGTGGTGTAGATTTTGCCGGACCAATAAACATCCGAATGTCTAAGGGTCGTGGTAATCGATGCTACAAGGGTTACATCTGTGTCTTTGTCTGCATGGTTACGAAAGCTATACATTTGGACGTCGTCAGTAGCCTAACTTCAGAAGGATTCATCGCATGCTTCAAACGCTTCGTAGCACGGAGAGGCCACGTCAGTCATATTTGGAGTGACAATGGTACCAACTTTGTGGGTGCATCAAAAGAGCTCCAAATCATTGTTGACCCACAAGTCTCATCCGTAGCTGGAGACATTCGGGAATGGTTGAGTAACAACAGTGTCACCTGGCACTTTATCCCACCTCACGCCCCAAATCACGGAGGTTTATGGGAAGCAGGCGTAAAATCAACCAAGTTCCATCTGAAACGAGTTGCTAAGGATTCAAGTCTCACCTTTGAAGAGATGACGACGGTTTTGTCGCAAATTGAGGCTTGTCTGAATTCTAGACCATTGTCTGTTCTTCCAGATAATGACTCACCCCTCACTCCAGGACATTTCTTAGTTGGAGAGCCGTTGCTTATTGTCCCTGACCCTAACTATGAGCAGAGCAACATGTCTTCTTTGAGAAGATGGCAACTGGCACAACGAATGGTGCAGAGTTTTTGGCGTAGGTGGTCCGATGAGTATTTAGTTCACTGTTTGCAGAGGTACAAATGGTCAAAATTGACACCTGAACCTACAGTTGGAGACGTAGTTCTCATCAAGGAAGACAACCTTCCTCCAGCTCGTTGGTTGTTAGGACGAGTTGTGACCAAGCATCCAGGCTTGGATAAAATTACTAGAGTTGTCACTCTGAAGTGTAAAGGATCTCTCATCAAGAGACCTACATCAAAACTTTGTGTTCTCCCCGTTACAGAATAAGCTCTATGTACAATTAACAAAACTGTCATGTTATCACAAGTAGTGTGCAGTAGTATTCTTGTTACCTCAGTTGTTTTTACTTTATGAAATAATTGGCTGTAGAATTAAAACCTAGTTTATTTCTATATTTCTAGAGCTTCAAGGCTCCACACCCCCTTGACCTCATGGTGGGCGGTGTTGTGGTATTATTTAGTGGTGAAGAACGTTAAGTGACGTTCTTGGTAGGCGGAATGTTTAATGTATATCAAAGTCATCAATAGTCAATAATGTTTGGATGAAACTAGATGGCGCTGGCGTCGAATTAGATCGCGCACGCGTTTCATTCGTAGCCAGCGTCGGCCGTAGTTTACGTAAAATTATTAAGATAAGGAGTTCCAGCAGCCAAGTTTTTTTACATTATACACGTCAATAGTGAACGGTGTTTTCAATTACTACCCGCACGCTCTCTTGATTGAGGATTAGAAGGTTGAAATTCACCATAATCTATAGAACAGCAAAAAACACGTTTTTTTTGTATGGGAGCCCCCGTAATTTTTTTTTTTTTTTTATAGTAAATATATAACTAAATATTAAGTGAATATTTCGAGCGTCTACCTGTTGCCGTTATCAATATCGGGCAAAAACATCACGTTTGTCGTATGAGAGTCTCCATAAATATTTATTTTATGCAATTTTTTTGTATTTTTTGTTATAGCGGCACAGGAATATATCATCTGTGAAAATTTCAACTGTCTAACTATAACGGTTCATGAGATACAGCCTGGTGACAGATGGACGGACGGACGGACGGACGGACAGACGGACGTACGGACAGCGGAGCCTTAGTAATAGGGTCCCGTTTTACCCTTTGGGTAAGGAACCTTAAAAACAGACTTCGTAAAAATGTTAAAACTGGACCAAATTGAAATGGGACTACACTGGAAGCACCAGCTTTCAAATAAAAAAAGGATCATCAAAATCGTTTCACCCAGTCGAAAGTTCTGAGGTAACAAACATTTAAAAAAAAAACAGTGGAATTGATAACCTCCTCCTTTTTGGAAGTCGGTTAATAATCACGATCAAGACACCTTTCAAACAACAAAAAAAGTAAATCAAATTCAGCTCAGCCGTTTGGGAGCTACTATGCCACAGACCCCACACAAATACCCACGTTAAACTTATAACACCCCACTTTTTGCGTCAAGGGTAAAAAAACATGTACTTCGCTTACTTCATACTAGTTAATGCCCTGTAGCTTCCTCACATCTTTATAGCAAGCTCTAAGGTCTTTAGACAGCCATATTTTAAAGCTGCAGCACTCCAGTACGCCGTATACCAATTAGCTCTGGAGATGCTATTAACTAGTCCTCTCCGCGACAGGTTAAGGACAACGGCTCCTTAATAGGACCTTACACTTAGAGGATTTTACTGAGGGAAACTAAGATAACTGGAAATAATGATAACTCGAAGAAGTGTGATGAAAGCAGATTTTTTCAGGCTCTAGGAACGTTCTTGAAGTTTCCTTTGTTTTTAAGTGCCCTGTCACATTTTATGACCAAAGAAGAAACAAAATCTATCTGATTCTATCAAATAGAAAGATCTATAGAATATTCTATTTCTCTATAAAATAATGTATTTTTAAAACGCCATCGAGTTTTGGAATAACTTAACATAAGTATCTACTTATTTTTATCTTTAATTTACAAAAGTAGTTTTTCGTAAAACTCTAGTAGTAAAATGTGCGAGTGGACATCTTTAAATTACTGACAAGAAATAAACAATTTTAATGTTATGGTTTACATGCTGTATATTCGTCTTGACAATTAAGATTAGTTATTTATTAGTATACGATATTATACGAGCAATGGAGAGAGCTATGCTCGGAGTTTCTTTGCGCGATAAAATCCAGAACTTAGATATTCGCCTAAGAACCAGAGTCACCGACATTGCTATTGAAATTTGCAATTTGAAGTGGCAGGTCACATCGCTCGAAGAACTGATAACCGATGGGGAAGAAAGGTTTTTAAGTGGAGACCACGAATTGGAAGAAGCAGTAGGTGGCCTACCTACGCTTCCCATTAGATGAACCGACGACATTGTGAGAATCGCGGGCATCCAGTGGATGCAGATGGCAGGATGTCGTTCAGTGTGGAGGTTGAAGGGGGAAGTCTATGTTCAGCAGTGGACGTCTTCTGGCTGATGATGATGATGATGAATTATGAATTTAATAAAGTTATTTCAAAATTAGTAAATACGCAATTTCGTTTATTTGGATAACGTAGTTTTTCCAGTTATTTTGATTTAAAATCCAAACTACTGAACCGATTTTGATCGACGAGTCAACACGTCCTAAGGATGCCTCGTGAAGAGGCGAAACACGTGTCGACAAAGTGCACTAAGGAAACGGGTACAATTTATTACTTTTTAAAATTCAATTAAAATACATGTAATTTCAATTAATATATATTTTATGTTTCAGAATTAATACATTTTTGTTTTCAGATTTAGTATTATCATATTTCATGTGTCAGAATTAATTAATTTTTGTTTCAGATTACTTTAATAATTTTATATATAAAAATAATTCAGAATTAATTAATTTTTGTTTCAGGTTACGTTAATTTTCAATTTATGTAATTAATATTTTATATCAGGTTAGGCAAAATTTAATTCAATAAAATTAACATTATCAACAAATATTTATCACAAATTCCTTATTGTACTTGAAGCGACGTAGAAGCGGAATTACACTAGAAATTCATCATTAAAACAGTTTTTTTTTATTCTGTTATTGTTATGAAGAGAGTTTTTTGGCTCTTGAGGTGATCCCACAAACATTTAGGGCCTTACTTAAAAACGTTACGTTTAAACGAATAATTCCGCGAATAAAAGCGCCTGTTGATTTGGCAATATCAATTATTTTGTTCTAGCACATTAATTTTGATGTCGGTTTTTTTTATATTGTTTTTTTTCTGACCAGGTTGTACCTTTAGCGTAATATATAATTTGTTAAAATTGATAAAAAGTGTCTATACTTTAGAAGAATGACTAAAGATTAATGACGAAAGATTTTTTGTAGTGGTAGGACCCTTTTGCAGGGGTCCGCTTGGGGAAGTACCACGCCTTTGCCAATTATTCAACCGCCAAGCAGTCTGTGTTCCGGATTGAAGGGCAATGTTTCCAGCGAAATTACAGGGCACACAGAGATTTGACATCTTATATCTCGGGGTGACGAGCGCAGTGCATTGCTATCCAGGGTTTTGAACTGTTGAAGTTAAAAATTCTGAGTGGCGTTGAGCTGTTATGGGCAAGCGTGAAGAGCCATCAGGCGAGCGAATTCGCTCGTCTCGTCACCCAGTATCATAAAAAAAACGAAAGTATTCTAAACTCATTGCTAAAGGTCCGTACGTCTAATACGTCTAAGCTATTTGACATTATGAACTTGCTTGTTTTTTTTCCTCCTGAGATTATTTTGGCGTCACACGTCTTGTGCATTTGCTAGATCTTCAAACTAGTTACAGTGAAGCAGTCAGTCACGAACTCACGATCAAGTTCAAGACATGCATTTTCCGAGAAAACAAATTGAGGAAATATTTTTAAAAACTTTATAAAATTTTCAACGAATCAAAATATGTACAAACATGACATACTTACTTAACAGATATAATCTTTTGCTTATAAAATTTACAAATCGAACGTTGTTCTTCAAGTAAAGCAAAGCTGACATTTTATTATTGAACGTTAGAAATGCAAAAACAAAAACCCGACGCAAAAAGATTTCTAGCAGAGCGTGGTTTCGATCCACGGACCTCTGGGTTATGGGCCCAGCACGCTTCCACTGCGCCACTCTGCTCTTGAACAACGCGGCAAAATTACCGTACTATTTCTAATGCTGCGACTAACGTTGAACAATGACGTCACGACGTTGCGTCACCCCGCTTCCGACGTGTGATAACGCCTGTACCATGAACTCGTGTATTTTTAGACTAAGGGCCGATTTCACCATCAAAGTGAACGCGATCAACGCAAAACTAAACTGGTATAAAGTGGCTTATTGAGTTCGAAACGTCAATTTGGGTTTCACCAACATAAACTTAACTGCGATCAGTTTATGAAAATGAATGGTGAAACCCAAATTGACAGTTTAGTTTTGCGTTAATCGCGTTCACTTTGATGGTGAAATCGGCCCTTAGTGTAGGTATTTATATGAACTTTTTATTTATTGTTATCTTTATTTTCTTTTGTCGTGGTGATAAAAGTAAAAAAAGAAAATTACAAACTTGAAATAGATCGATTTAGGGTTTCGTAGACATTTGTTAGATAGAAATGTTATGAAAATATTGTTTTCATGTGTTTATGTGTATATCTAATAATTTTAACAACCTTTTTCTAGCACACCCGTCCACATGTTTCTAAATAATGTGCCGACCAATCTAAAATAAAAATGGCCATCAAATTTCCTGGGTAAAATGACACTTGTCCCGACCCTCGTGGGTAATGGCGTGAAAATTTATCCCTTGCTAATGTTAATTTTAATGTAGCCTTTGAATAACCTGATCTGTAACACCAGGGCTAGCCAGTGGTTTGCACAACAGGCTCTAATGTATGAGGAAATATTGGAAGATTTTACGAATTCAGAATACTTTGGACTTTTAAGGTTCTTAGACATACCGGTTTCCTCACGATGTTTTCCTTCACTGTTTTTAACGATGGCACCGAAACTGCACATAATTTATTTAGCTGAATAAGTCATTAGTGCAGGGCCGAGGACTGAAACAGGTGCCGTCAGATTGTAAAGCGCTCCGTTACCGCTCGGCCACCATCGCTCAATTGATATATAATACAAGTAGTAGGAAAAAGTACCACACCATTACCAGTTATTCAACCGCCAAGCAGTAGTGGCAAACACTACTGTGTTCCGGATTGAAGGGCAATGTTTCCAGCGTAATTCCAGGGAACACAGAGATCTGACATCTTTTATCTCTCTGACGAGCGCAGTGCATTGCCATCCAGGGTTTTGAACTGTTGAAGTTCAAAATTCTGTGTGGCAGCTGTTATGGGCAAGCGTGAAGAGCCATCAGGCGAGTGACTTCGCTCGTCTCGTCACTAAGTATCATAAAAAAAAAAAAAACTTAAAATGAATTATTCTCTTGTCCTTGTAAAATTTAATAAAACGGCAATTCGGAAAAACACAACTGAAAAAATCTTTAGTGATAGTAAAATACCGAATACGAGGAACAAAATATTAGTAACATCAGCAACAATAAATGTAGGCAGGTGAGCAATAGCTAAAATCTATAGATAATTAATGCTATGTGTCGCAAAAATGGCCTCAACTCAGCATAATTTGTGTTTCAGTTTTTTATTATATTAATTTACTTCCTACTGGGGACATCCCAACATTTTTGCACACATAGTCATCTGACAACTTATAAATAGCGACATAACAGAAACCTACACGAAAGGTCTAATTGAATCCAACCTGTGTTCCAAATTACTAATATTCAACATAACGTCGACATAAATGGTCATGCGACCCATAGCTCCATCCCCATCAATTCCACTTCATTTCTCATGTCAATCGCACGCATCCAGTTCAAGCAGAACCCTCAAACTTTACGCCACATCCTCTCCTCCCGCCGTCATACTACTAACAAAACCGGCAGGGCAGCTCTTCATAAATTAAACGACAGAAAACATGACCAGAAACGAGACCTGCCAACTTATGCTGTTGAATGTAATTTTGTATTGCTGAAGGCTTTTCCAGAGGTCTTGCTTAGTTGGCCGCAGTGACCACTGGTTCGGAAACTCGCGATAATGTTACTAAATTATGGATTTCAGATGCGTCTTCTTGGAATTAATTTATGGTAGTTTGCTCTGAATTCGTTGTCTAGTGTTTGGAAATTGTGTTTATCAGAAATTATTCGTAATATGTGTTATCCGGTGTAAGCGCGACCTGCATGGAAAATAATTGGTTCATTATAACTTCAGGTGGCATCCTACAATCTCTAAAAGAATTCCTATTCCAGAGCTTGTCCTGTCTGAGGGTAAGTTTTACAATGGGAGGATTTCCAAAAGGATATAAAAAAATGTTATACAATTTAAACAAACTCTTCAGTAATTGTATTACATTATATTGCATTTTTCATTAAGCCTTTTACTTTTAACAAATCAAACATCGTCCGAAAGTCTATTAGCAAAAAGCGGTGGTACTTTTCCAACAGGACTCTACAAAAGAGTACTTAATACTCTCAGTTTTAGCTTTATTTTTTTTCCCTCTCTTTATATATTAGAGAGACAGAGATTTATTCAAATAAGGCCTGATGATGATGACGTCATTTTGTCTAATCATATCCGTAGACCCGCTAATATTAGAACTGTCAACACGGCAAGTAAAATTGCCAGATTTTCATCAGCGCCGAAATCTCCAAGGACCTCAATATGCCTCTCAGATATATCTAAGGCTTCAATTTATTTCACTAGACTTTTCCCTCCCCTTAAGGAGATTATACACAGTGCATGTAGCTGGTGAAAGATAAGGTTAGAGGGTGGCCAAGAAATTTGATGAATAGGTAATTATTTAGCAAATATATTGCTGTCGCGCTGACCTCAAGCTTCCGCCCGTAGTGCGTGATAGGGACAACTGTACGATATATCGCACTGATTGTGCCCCTACAATGTTTTGAATCTCACCTACAACGTTGGCTTATTGAACAAGCATTCTGTAGTTTTACTGCAGTTTATTTGCGAAATAAATGTAGTATTTCCCCCCCTGCGATACTGGTCTCACTTAGTGCAGGGTCCACAAGCACTCTGAATAACATTGTATCTACATAATGCTTATATATATAAGGTTTCATGTAATTGGTTTTTATAACAAATAAACATTTTTTTATTTGTATTTTGTATTTACACAGTGACTTTATTTTTTTATTGACATGTAAACTGGCTTTATGAATATAATTACAATATAAAAAACCGACTTTATAAAAATGACAGAATTGGACCAAATTGAAATGGGGCCACAGAGGATGCATCAGCTTTCAAATAAAAAAAAACATCAAAATCAGTTCATCCAGTCGAAACAGAGGTAACAATCAAAAAAATACAGTCTAATTGAGAACCTCCTCATTTTTAGAAGTCGGTTAAAATGACTAGTTGTTGAGTGCCTACAAATTTTCACACATGCAAATTTTGCATTTACAATATTATTGTGATGTGATAATTTGCGCAAGTACCCCAACATGCGCATGCTACCCGCGTCGTGTAGAAGCACCCTTAGAGGCGAGCAGGCTGACCGTGAGGCTCGCATTTACATAACTCTCAATTACATTTGGATTTAAAATGGCCGCCACGTGCGTGAAATAGATATAAAAAATATATATCGGCGTGCGTGCGTGGAATGGCACCATTTTATGATTTTCGTGTGCTCCAATGAAAATCGTGAACTGTTAACTGAAACGAGACGAGATTGTTGGTTTTTATTGTATTTTAACACCCTTTTTAGTTTCACTTGTAACTAACAACAATAGATCGAACCTATTTCTAATGGGCTTGTGTCCTATTTTTTTTATTACCTTATAAAAAGCTGCAAGTACCGTTCTATATCGTACGACAAATTCGATAAAAATGCCATAGAATCGATCATAGCGAGAACGGATCATTTTATAGAATTTGGCGATTCAACTGTCAAATTTGTCGATCGAAAAAGAACGGTAGTTGCATTGCTGATCATAAATAGAGCTCGTCAAAGAAAATAAAATTAGTTCAAAAATAAATAAGTGTTATGTATTTCAATTTCATGCTACACGGAGAGCGCACGATAGTGCGTTATGACGTCAAGCCGTGCGCTCGCCATACAAATTCCATCCCTTCTCAAATCCCCACCAAAAACTTTAAATTCTTATTTTATTAGTCAATTTAAATTATTTTTTTCAGTCAGTGTGTAATGTATTAAATAAAATTATATTCTTCGCTTAGCTTGTTATTTGTAGCTGTAGTAGTTTGGGTGTAAGTAGTTTTTTTTTTACATTATATGAATAAATATGGCTTATGTTATCAAGGGATATTTTAACGTAGCATTCTAATGGTGAAACAATTTTTAAAATCGGTCCAGTAGTTTTTGATTTAACTCGTTACAAACATACAAAAATACAAATCTTTCCTCATTATAATATTACTAGCTGCGCTCGCGGTTTCACCCGCGTGGTGATAAAAATCGGTGATGATAATGATGAAAAAAAAGTAGCCCATGTGTGAATCCAGGACATAAACAATATATATACCAAATTTAATCCAAATCCATCCAGCCGTTTGTGCGTGATTGAGTAACAAACATCCATCCATACATCCAAACTTTCACACATCACATCATCAGCCATTTAACGTCCACTGTTGGACAAAGGCCTCCCTCATAGAGAGGAAAACTCCAAACTTTCACATATATGATATTAGTGGGATATTAAATATTAATATTATTATAGTGTAGATTAATAAAACAACAGTCAAATAGTTTGTTGCTTTGAAGGAGATATTTTTATTATGACTTGCGGTTTTACCACTGCCATCAGCCTTTATAAGTCTGCTACATAATAGCTGAGTTACAAGTGTGATCGCGCTATGAGCTACATATCCGTACCCCCAGACACAGACGGTCAGTGGTAAGCGTATGTCTGTAAACAATCAATATGCTAATTCAGCATCGGCCCCCAGGTGGCTGACACTGTTGCGTACGAAGCAGAATGGTTAGTGCGGAATACGGATTGTGCTGATTTGCGATTAAATCCCGTATCCGATTGGTAGATTAAATTTTCAATTTAGATTGAAATTAAGTACTTTCAAATTTTTATCGCGTGTATTTTATTTTTAACCGACTTCCAACAAGGAGGTGGTTATCAATTCGACTGTTTTTTTTATGTTTGTTACCGCAGAACTTTTGACTCGGGTGGACCGATTTTGATGATTCTTTTTTTTATTTGAAAGCTGGTGCTTCACATTTTGTACACGTCTGATAAAGTCGGTTTTTTATATTGAGAATTATAATTGCTGACGTTTTGATCACATTGCAATGTTCGTCACAAACAGACTAGATGATAAATATCTACAGAAATGTAACTAAATTATTTACGGGCAATGGTCAAACGTTCCACCAGTACGCAATAGTCACTAACGGTGTCCAGAAGTCATGATGGGTTCTATTTATCAGCTTTTTATGAGGGAATACAAAATTATTAGTCAACATGCATTTAGTCTCCTTTGAATACGATACAAAAGTAAAAAAAGGTGGTGCCAGTGTAGTCTGCCGTCATGAGAATCGTCTCTTTGTACCGTATAAAAAAACGTGTCTACTAAATTACCTTCACCTTTTTTTCGTCTGTTAAAACTGACAATAAAGTCTGGGGAACGCCAGCTTCCACGCCCTGTCTTTTGAGGGTATTTTGCGCCTTATGACGTACGAGTAGTTTTTATATTGCAATAGCTAAACCATCACGAGGAAAGCCATGCAAAGGCAAATGGAAAATGTGAGAATACTGGAATAGGTGGCCAAAATCACAGGGCACCGTTAAAAAAAATGCAACTGTCAAGGGTACACCTACGTTGAATCAACTATGTGGTTAATTTTTATCACAATCACAGCGGATTGCGAACCGTGCGAAAATCTTCACTGTAAAAAAAATACGACGAAAATCCTTATAAAAATAGTCCTAAATAATTAAAGAATGGTGAAAATGTTTGACTTTTATACCACCGCTTGGGAAGACTTTAGTAATAATTAATTTCATTACAACGCTCGGTCACGACATCCGTGTAATATTAAGTAAAACATGAAACCTGTTGTCCAAAAGCATTTAATATTCCATTAAACTGAAATACAGTGTCACGAATTCACCTGATGTAAAAGAGGAACGCGGTGTTGTCACGAATCGCTTCGAACGCCATCTAGTACGAGATGAGACACTAATGGAGGTGTCATGTTACACTCTCGAATAATGTCGCGCCACTTGCAGACTTGGAAACGATGCGTTCGAGGTAAGAACAAGGTGTTTTATTTTTAGTTGGGGACTATATTAAGGGTGCTTTTATGGCTGTAAGGCTGAAAATAATTTTGCCACTAAGGTTAAAATTACTTAATATTTAATAGTACTTATGGAAACATGTCCTAACCAATCATCATCATGATCAGCCGGAACACGTCTACTGCTAAACATAAGCCTTAGAACGTCACACTGAACGACAGTCTGCCATCAGCATCCACTGGATCAACTGGACCCTTATTCCGTACGGTCAAACGCGCGCTAAAGTGGCCACGTTCAGTTCACCTCATAAAGTTGGCCTCTATTGCTTAGGAAATAAAGTTCAACTTTTGGAGGTTTAACTTTACGCGCCACGATAGAGCGCGTTTGGCCCGTGCAGAATAAAAGCCCTGGATGACCGCGACTCCTACGAGTTGGGAGGCATACTATGCATCATTGCGTCATAAAAATTGCTACTCTAAAACGCCATGATGGAAACTAGAAACATTACTTTTAACATGGTCCATTACGAACATAACCGTACAAGTATTATGTACTCTCCTGATAAATGTTGCTGTTATCACCTAACCAGCTAATTGCATTTCTGCCGTTGAATTATGGCCACTGCAGACCTGAACACTACAGCCAGTAAGGAATATTAATTATTAGAGAGTCACTACACGTCACAAATTACACCTTTAAAGCTTGCCTTGTTTAATCTTTTTGTTAATAACATAAGAAGTTATTGGCGCGGCCAAGATAGATTTCTGGCGCAGGCCGCGCACGGCCGAGTTACAGCTGCATTCAGATTCCGACAGCATACGAGTTGGCCTGACAATTACTTCAGTTATTTGATTATTTACGGGATATTTACCGTGGTAAGGTTGAGGAAGGAGCTCCCGATATCATTACATATATTCCCGTAAACATGGTGCATGTAACTGCGCCGAAATATCGGGAGCTTTTTCCACAACCTTACCACGGTAAATATCCCGTAAATAATGATATAACTGTAGTGAACAACCGTGATAGTTTAAAACAGTGTTTGACAATTACTTTCCTAAAACAAACAACCGAACTTCAACTCTTGCCTTCCAAAACACCGCAGTGCTCAGTTGTTAGCTCCCTTACTGATTTCACCGTAACTTTAGGGCCTATTTCAGGGCACGTTTGGTCATCCCAGACACAATCACCTTGTCTGGACGAGCTATTGTTTAATTCACGTTGCGCTGTAATATAAAATTTATGAGTTAAGTGCTCACAGAACATTAGTATAATCAATCATTCTTGGTATAATAGACAGATTGAAGGTAAAATTTTAATAAAATTGCGACTGCAAACGTCTCGAAGGATATAAACACAGTTTTTTTTGACCTTGTACAGTTACATTGTTACTGCGAGAATAGCAACTTAGAATAAAAAAAATACAAATACAAGTCATTTATTCGGGCATAATGTACATGCGTTCACTATCTTGCTGTCGCATTTCAACATTTCTGAAGGTATCAATTGACTTTTCCTAACTCAGATCAGACAAACAAGGGAGATATGCCTATAAAAAGCCTATAAGGCCTACTACTCTCTTAAATAGTATTTTGGTATACCATAATAAAATATATTATATTTTGTTAGTTTTAGCAAAATTAAGCATTGTGCAGTACCCTATTTTACAGCGTACTTTTAGTATAGATATGTATATTTTAAACTATAACTTATGACATTGTAGGTATATAGTTTACCAATAAATTATCTGTATTCCTTAGTATGATTATTGTTCGTCCTCTAATGTCGCCGTTTTTTTTCACTAAATAAATAAAGAATTAAGAAATATCTGGGACATTTTTGCACACACGGTCATCTGACCCCAACTAAGCAAAGCTTGTAATAATGCTGCCAGTGACTGATATACATACATGTATTTTTACATACATACTTAAATAGAAACATACATATATACCGTTAAACCACTTAACGCAAAAACTGTACGGCTCACTTACTCCTATTTCACGCACACTAAGAAACATGTAGCAACACCAATGAACTAATAGTCTACATGTTTTCGCATCCTCCACGCTATCTTACCACATCTCCCTTGTTTGTCTTACTTGTGGTAAGAACAGTAATTTTATATCTTGGAAAGCGCGAGCGAAATTGTGAATCCACGATGCATGGTCTATGCAACGTCATTTACAAGTACCTACTCATAAAATCAAGGGGTTTTCCACTCGCTCGTATAGCAACGCACAGGTTGTTCTATGCACAAATTGCAATTTTATCGTTATTCGCAATCAAATAGGTGTTGCTCGGTGATTTATTGCCTTAACTGTTCCTTTGAGGTAATTTTCAGAAGTCTAGAGCAGTTTATTTTCATTTTAGTGCATAGATTTACACACATTAGTTTTATTTCATACAGGGTTACGCATATAGACTGTACTAAACCGAAAGGAGGTCATGGTTACTCATCAATATAAACATACATCTGAACATGACAATAAAAAGAAGGACGGGCCCAGTAGAAGCGCATTTCTGAAGATTACAAAATGAGCGCCAGCGCTCACTTCGTTTCAGTCGGTCTCTAGCCGTAGGAAGTGAAACACGAGTCTATTGTTACGCGATAACGAAACATCTGACAAAATTATGAATTCGTATACTTTACCGAAGTGTAAATACACAAATAAATCCGATATCTATTTTATCTAACAAATATACTGTACATTTTTATAATTAGGTGTTGAAGTATATGTCCGACGGTTTTGACTCGTTTTTACTGATCAAGTTCAATGGTTAGGGCCCGTCCATTCATTTTATTTTGGTCGAAGTTTAGGGTAACGTTCATAAAGCCACAGTTGTGTGCGAAAATGAAATGAAACTTGCATTATCAATATCTCGAACGGTACCATCCAGGGTTAATTAACATAAGCATGAATGGCTCGCCGCACAATGGCTAGCGGTAAACTGCAATAATGGAGGGAAACTACTGTATGAACTCGAATGAATAATGAATCAAAGTATACTTGATTGTCAGTCAACAAAATTACATATTGCTAAAGAACCGACGAAGTGCAAGAAGCGAAAGATTCAAGGATAATTTTAACCTAAATACCCTAAGAAATGATTGTTTTTCAAAATGAATATTATTCTTAAGAGTGGGCCTAATGGCAGGATAAATTCTGATTTCCCCCGCGCATCTCGCCACTCCCAGCGCATGTACGGATAACAAACACGGGCGGCGCGACGACGCGCGGAACCAAGCTTGCGTACTCGACGTCTGAACTGACATGGACTACCCGTCTCAACAGAGCGATGATTACTGATCGGTGCAATAAACCGATGCCTCACGCGAGACGAAAGACAGCGTATTGCGCGGATTAAAAATGTTGTAAGCGCCAAGTGCTTTCTACTCTCATAGCGTATAGAATAGACAATATTTTTAAAAATTGCCAGGGCCAGCTCTAGGTTATACATGAGTGATAATATTTACATAATTTATTGTTCAATAATATGTACCAAAACAGAATGCAAACCAAAAATGTTGAAAATTAGAGGTAACTTTGTGATGGTTTTCTATCGAGAAAATTTTATCCTACCATGTTTTCGTCAGGGTCGACCTTTACTTATATATTGAAGTTTCCTAACGTATTTTTTTTTTTCGATTTTGGACATGATTTACTACTGTGAAAATCTAATCAAAGATTGAAGATTTTGCTTTAGGCCCACTCTTAAATCTGGTATTTCTAGTGTAAAGGAAATGACTAACATGGCTTCAAGGTTCCGTAGCGTAGATGTTAACATCTATTTCATTGCATTCAAGCTGTAGAGCAATTTATTGGTGAAAGTCAGCTTGCTTTCCAAGTGGCATAACTTAGAACTAGAACTCTATTCCCATTTCCATTACTATATGCTGTGAACTCATCGCATTTGCGGATGTTATTTATTCTCTACATAAATTCATAAAATATACACTTTTGCTACGTAAATAACCATAGCAGTTATTTCCCCTACATCAGAAAAACACCAGATTCAAATAACTTTCAATACCAACATTAGGACAAACTAATCAATAACCTTTTCAGTGATTTCGTCTCCCAGTTAAGTGAGTTTTTATGGTTGACCACAGCTCATGGTAAACACTTTTAGCCTGGAATAGGAACTGGCTCTCAAGTGAAAATGTTGGAACGCACAGTTAGATATTTCAGAACAGCCTTATCTATGGTTTGCTTATGGTATTTTCCTTGATCGGTACTTTAAGCTCATTGTTGGGGTTCGAACTCACACCTTGTGGATTGGAATTCAAACAGGTCTACCACTGAGCTGTCATCGATACAATTCTAGTTTTCGTAGTAGCACCGCAGGTGTATAAACCCCTGTGCAATACAGCCAGTGTTGTTTGCAGAACACAATGCTGTATTTAGCGCAATTCCGTCCGATGCTTTTGTGTCGGGTTTCCCTAGCGTAAGATATTTGCTATGTACGATAGATATTATACGTATAGTATTCTATATTATAATAAGTACTAGGTTTTCTTGTAGTGGTAGGACTCTTTTTCAGGGGTCCGCCTGGGGAAGTACCACACGTTTGCCAGTTATTCAACCGCCAAGCAGTGTGTAAACACTACTGTGTTCCGAATTGAAGGGCAATGTTTCCAGCGAATTTACAGGGCACACAGAGATTTGACATCTTATATCTCGGGGTGACGAGCGCAGTGCATTGCCATCGGGTTTAGAACTGTTGAAGTTCAAAATTCTGAGTGGCGTTAAGCTGTTATGGGCATGCGTGAGCCATCAGGCGAGCGACTTCGATAGTCTGGTCACCCAGTATCATAAAAAAAAAGTAGTAACATTTAGTTAGTTTGAATATAGTAGGATGGGAAACGTACGAAGCAAGATTTCGATCGAATAGGTACGGGCGTTAGACATGCAGACTCTAATTAACCGTCTGAAAGCTCATCTACATTTATCATTGATCTGTGGACTGTGCGTCTCTAGGTTTGATTCCTAGTAATTTGTTGCAATCTTGCTTTCCAACAGAAGCACAGCCGGGGTTACGCTATCACAAACTTTAACAAAGTTACAAAGAGTAGAAAATAATGAGGGCGCAATTATTGCAAATAAATACCACACGAAAACAGCTTGTGAAATAAATTGAACGCACTGTGCAGTAGATAATCAGATGTATTATTTATTGTAAACGTTTAAATCACAACTAACCAGCGCATTACTTACATTTTTAGGGTTCCGTAGCCCGACAAGGAACCCTTATAAATTAATTCTGTCCTTCTGTCTGTATGTCTGTCTGTCTGTCGGTCCTTCTAACTTCTATAATTTTTAAGATAAGTACATGAAACTTTGCACAATTACAGTTGTAATATAGGTCTCAATTTTAAAAGTATTAAAAATACATTACCTACCTATATTGCATTTTAGGGGTGGCTCTCGTACATGTGAAATGGGGATGGTTTTTTTTCACTTCACTTCCTCGTGTATCATTGAAAAGGTCTTTTAAAATTAAGGTATGGTTTGATAAATAACTTTTTCATAAAGTCTTTCCTTTGCGAAATATGGCCCACCGAAGTGACAAACCGGATTAGGTATTATTTAAAACCTTCATTCCAAATTATTTCGAACATTATCTAATTATGACTTTTTGAGTAACAGCGATAAAACTGTAATAAATTCAAAACGTTCTAGCTCAAAGGTCATTGACCTTCTTGTGAAATGATCTTAACAAAGAAGGTTTCTCAATCAGTTTTCTCTATGGTTAAACCATAAAAAGTGTATGCTATGTCGGGATGATACATCAATTTGGCTAAGGCCACAGAGGTTCGTTCGTTATTTTTTTTCTATAACCATCAATTAATGACTATAATTATATGGCTTTGATTACGGAACCCTACCATATGCATGTCTCGACCCGCTCTTGACCTGTTATTGAATTATAACTCTGCCGTTTGACAGATATCAATTTTAGTTCCGTTTCTATTATTTTATGTCGCACTGTACTTATAAATCTACTATGATGTAAAATGTAGCACGACTTCGTGGTTCGCCTATATGGCCAAACTTAATACACGTAAGTATTTCAAACAGAAAACCCAGCTTAAAAGGTTTGTCGCAACTCTTTTCAAACAAATAAATTGTGCCCGTTCAAAGACCAGAAGATGGCCGGTACAGTACTTCGCACTATACAATTAATACCTAAGAGGAAAGCACTAACGAAGCAGACAATATTGCTCCTAAAGCTATCACCAAGAACATCTTAACAACCATCTCGAATTCTCCAATTTTCTATCTTAACTGTATAGGATTATCGTCAAATTTTCCTTATTTACGACTGCGTATTCCTTGCAGAATAAGACACGTTCAAAAAGGCAGTAATCACAACAAACAAGTCAGCCAATTTAAACCATGATTGCTAAGTTTTAGAGTGCGGTTTCGGTTGCAGGATCAACAGGTGATTATGGTAGATTTTGGAGTGGGCTCGAGGGTATGGAGTAGGAATCACGGGTAGGTTGCTTTCAATTGATGCTACGGTTAGCAGTTTGACGTATCGAATTTGTATTTGAATAGGTCTATGTCAGTGTTTATATAAGGCAGCTACAACATTTATTAGGTGGTTTAGATTCAGTGATAGTTGGATCTTGTTTGCTTTTCGTTACTTGTGGAATCCTAAGTGCTTGGGATGTACTGTGGCTTTTCATGAACATGTGAATTGCAAACTATCCAGGACATTGAGCTTGGAAATCCAAAGATGTTTTTAAGGATGGTTTTACCGCAGTCTATAAACTTTTGTCCATGTTGACGTTTTTTATTGAGCGTTTAGCAATTCAGATACCATAAATACAATTATTAATTTCTATAAGAAGGCTGGGAATAGGAATTGGATAAGGCAAACGATATCTATAACTCTCTCTCTTTCCGACTATAATGATTCCTACATGGTGGTAGAGTCCCTTGCCTTACTTTTCTCTATTCTAGACATTGTCAATCTTACATCATTACTATCTCATGCCCTAACCACATCTTTTCACCTTATCTTGTTGCTCGTTTTAAGCCTCTGAGTCTTCAACCGGCAACAAACGAAACTATTTCAAAAACGTTTGACTAAAAAGAATTCTGCGAGGTAGGTTGATAATATAGTCACTATCTCAAGTCACAGATCCACGGCAGATAATATAGCAAAAGATGAGCCAACATTGAGATAAGAAAAGCCAATAGTGGTGACCGTAGGGGCAATATTTCTGTGAGCATGCAACTTTTTCAGATACTTTGTATATGAAATAATTTCGAGTAATCTTAAATTTTATCATCATACAATCCTCAAAACACATTTCAGCACAATCAATCAAACCCAAATCTATCTAAAGCCTATCGAAAGTTGAAATGTAGTATTAAAAAGACATTAAGAGAAACTTCCTCCAAACTCATTGTCCCTCTACCACGCACGTAATCGAAGATAAATTCCGCAAACACGCGGAAAGCCCTTGAAAAGAACTAACGACCCGTGTACCAAGGTATTGAAAATTTATTCCAAGTACGAGAGGCTGTGTGATGGTTACTTATGGCCCCGTATTTAGGGTGCCACCATCTTATTTTGATCCTTTCACTCATGAAACTTCTTAAACTCTTGTTGAAAATAAAGAGGTCTTTAAGTTCTGGGAGGATTGTTTAGAAAGGTGGTTTACAGAATAAATATTGTACATAAATGTGAGATACCTAGTTGCTATTCTTGAACTGCAAACGAGTGTTTATTTTACAGCGGTGTTAACATGAGATGTAGGCAGGATTTCAAGAATGTTTTATCTGATAGAGGGATCGAGTTATTGGAAACTGCTTGGAATTTTTGAGACCGAAGCAGTTTCCTGTACAATACCATCGAGGATGCTGAACGTGAAATGAAGCTTTCGAAGCTGTATGGAAATTTTGGATGGATGGTCAACGGTCATAAGTAATTTACGAGATACCGGCGATTAGTGAGCACATTTAGAATGAATCAGTAGCATACATTTTGGGGGCAAATGTTTTTGAACAAAACAACCATAACATCAACAAAACCACCAGCCCAAAACCAAAAACCATGTTTATGTGTAACCATGTTTTAAGTTAAGTCAGCTCACCTGGATTTTACAACGGCCTGCCGCTGATTGGGAACTGGCTCTCAAGTGAGGCTTCTGGAACACACCATTGCATGCGTGTAGACAGATTTCGATAGCAAACGTCTTTGCTGAATCTTATAGCCGTAACAGACATATCGAACATGGCTGAGGTCAACCACGAACCGCCGTCTGACCAACAGGAGGGAAAGAGAATATTTTCTGCTTCTCTCTCGTTGGTCAGACGGCGCCGGCGGTTCGTCAGCCAAGTTCGATACGTCTGTTACGGCTATTAGAAAAGTCAAAGATAGTATCAATAATAATATAAATATTTTGCGCTCGTACCGTTTAATATTCCTTCCACACGAAGTTTATATTACCGAAGGGTAAATAAAAAGTAGTTACAAGATAGTTAAGAGTTTATTAAATACGTGGGTAAGTTCAGCGCTGAGATACCTCAATTTAATTAAAATTTAAACTAGAACATAAGTTAATAGGTCGTTGGAACTTGTAAGGGGTGTAGGTGTAAAAGTGGAGTTCCTAATAAAAATCTCTGATATTCTCTTTGCGTGTCTTATTAACGGTTTTTATCCGCTTTTATTGGCTTGGTGTGTATGTAATGGATCTTTGAAATTGATTTTCAACCACTTCAAAACGTCGAATTAAATTGAAATTTTAAACACTTCAAGGACTGATGACAATAGGCATGTGGCCTAATGTTTTTTTTATTTATCGGGACTTATCGCGCAATATTAAATATAGGTAAAAATAGATACCTTTCGCTCGACGTTTCGACCATGTTACAATGGCCGTGGTCACGAGCTGACTGAAAACTGCGGGTGAGTCCGGCGAGAAGTGCGGGTATTTTGTTCCCCTACCCTCACTTGATCTTGAAAAATTGCAGGGTTGTCACTACGATATAAAAACATGTGTTCAAATCGCGAAAGTTGAAAAATTACTATGTGGCCTAATGTTTAATTTAGTACAAATAACAGGCTTAGCGATGAATATAACTAAATACATTAGACATACTGAAAAAATTAATTGAATTGGCTGATAAATCTCTGAGATATGAGCTTTTAAAGTTTTAGGTGGGAATAGAGAGGGGATGCTCCATCCCTCTCTCGCAAAGCGTGTGTTAGTATAGCATTTGTATGCCGCACCTGAGCCTTGACGTCATAGCTCAGTATGCGCTCTCTGTCTAGCATGAAATTAAAATACTTATAACTTATTTATTTTTGAACTAGTTTAAATTTTGTTTTCGTTGATAAGATCTTATTGATGATCACCTTTTTTATGAGGTAATAAAAAATATTAGTCATCATGCCTATTCAACAATTTAATTAGTTTGTCCCATTATCCTTACCAGGATCTTCAGAATTAGCAATTTTAAAGCATGTTTTTTTCAAACTGTTAAAATCATTTGTGAATAGGTATCTTCTGAGTCTACGTGCTTCATCTTCGCGACCACATCGTCGCTTACCAACAGGCGAGTTGGTGGTCAAACGCGGACTTATTCGCAAGAAAAATAAATTACAAGTTTTTATTTAACTTGCCCTGTTGGTATTAACGTTCGCAGTATGTGTGGGACAAAACTTGCAACTGAATTTTAGACCAGTTATCCTCAAATTCCTCAACCGAGTGAGCTGAAATTTGGCATACTAATGTAAGTTCGGTGACAATGCAATGTTGTAATACCATCGAGCTGGTCTGATGATGGAGACAGAACTCCATAGGCCATAGGAACTCCTAAACGAAACGTCGTAACCCCGTAGAGTTTGGGTTCGATAGATTTGTCTTCCCAAGCACCTTGGTCCAATCAATGTCAATCAGTCTTGGTCCAAAGCAATGATAAATTCAATATGGTGAAAAAATGCCCCAAGATCGTGGCCAAATGTTCTTATCTACTATCATTATATGGGTATTAAATGAACTGGTTTGCTGAGAAGAATACAAAAAAAATGTTGGTAAAAAGTTTTTTTTTTATTACTAAAGATTATTATGAACTAAGTACATTTGGGTCGAAAATCAAGGCAATATGGTATCACCTAAAATAACTACCAAGTGAAAGGTACATGCCTCGAAAATAGGACGCAACCACCTAAAACTCAATCTATTAATATCGGTCAGTGCTCTGATATCAAATTGAATTATCCCTCAAGATATTTTCCCGGCTCGTGCAGAGAAAAACGACTCTAGGTTGGAGGAAATGTAAAGAAAACTGATACCTCGTCAGAAATAGCAATAATATTTGGCTCAAATCTTTTGGAAGCTACCTGAAGAGATTTATAGGTAAGCTTAATAAATACGAATGCCTGGAAGGATGTGCGTAGCCAGGGTAAAATAGGGTGGGTCAATTGCCCCCTGCTGGGAAAATTATAAGTAACAAGAAGAAAATTTTATAATTATTTGTATCACATCATCAGCCAATTAACGTCCACTGTTGGACAAGGCCTCCCTCATAGAGAGGAGTGTTGCCATAATCCCCACGCTTGGCAAGCGGCTTGAGGATCGCAGTACGTTCACCGTGTACTATTAGGACGCTGCTGCCCTTTCTCCGGTGGTTCTGGTCGCAGTTTTAGGACATACCCGGGTCAGAATTATTCAATTATTTGTATGGTAAGTGGCAACTGCAGGGTTACACGAAACTGTATTTTTTTAAATAGGCTTGCGTTGTATCGGCAACTCGCGTGATATTAAGCGATAATGCGGTCTACGATGAAACACGCTTGCCTAGAAACCGAAAACGGATATCCGGTTATCCGGAACGTGGATATTCGCCAAAGAAGAGAATCACCGACATAGCGATTAAAATTTGCAAGTTGAAGTGGCAATGGGCAGGTCACATCGCTCTAAGAACCGATAATTGCTGAGGAAGAAAGGTTCTTGAGTGGAAACTACGAACCGAAAGACGCAGCATAGGTACCTACCTATGCTGCGTCTTTCGGTATATGCTCCCTCTAGATGGACCGACGACATTGTGAGAGTCGCCGGTATCCAGTGGATGCAGATGGCAGGCTGTCGTTCAATGTGGAGGTTAAAAGGGGATACCTATGTTCAGTAGACGTCTTCTGGCTAATGATGACGCTTGCCTAGAAGAAACCGATTTACACGTGATTATTTTTCGTGACCGGGGTACTAAGCAGAAAGGTCGTCATTGTACTCATCATTATGAAGAACAACCATAAAATGGGGGAAAAAAATTAAGCCTTCAGCCAAAACTCAATAACAGTTATCAATACCTATCACCCACATTCTCCTTTATACTACTGAGAAACCCTCTCTCTTACTTTGCCATCGTCTTCGGTCCTGTGCTAATCGAGTCCAGCCAGGCTAGTTTGCGTACCACGACAAAATTTTGTTGACTCTTTTTATCTTGCCAATGCGAGACAGGCGTATATGAAACCGTAGGCACCTTGTCGCATTCTCGCTCGACAAAGTGTCAACAAGATTTTGTCGCGATGCGCATGCTAGCCATGCAGTTTGGACCCGCGATGCTGACGATATTGTCATCTCGTCATCCAGCTGGATGACCAATGCGGTGGTCGCTTGCCTTGTCTCGGTTTTACTCCACTTGTCATCAACTCCACTCAATTGCTGAACGTGGATAAAAAGGGTGAGTCGTAGTGTACCACAGTTCCCCCCTTCCTGAATCTAGTCCTGGCGACGTCCATGCCTGAGGCCAACTTCTGGGGTGATATATTCGGGTGAAAAAAATTGGGGCGGTAAAAAGGCAGCAAACGAAATAAAAAGAAATATCCTGAAAGTAAAACATATGTACAGTACCTACATATGTACAACTATATTTGGAACTGCCCCAAAAATAGACCACGTTTAAAAAAAACTGAAATTGAGTTAATTTTCAATGTTTTTAGACCACGAACACAGTCTTCGAAACGTCAGGAATTAAAATAATGTAAAATATTCGCGATAAAAAGCATAAAAATGTTTAATTTAAATGTACAAAAAGCTGGTAACAAATACTAGTTTCACGTCTCCTTGCACTGTGCTAGAAAAATATTTAATTGTAGCAGTATTATCCCTTCTTTCGTATTTACTATGTAACTAGGTATATATAAAGAGAAACTGTCCACAGTAAACACCATACTGCTTTGTTCTAGCAGCATAGTATAAGCTTTTGTTCACACTGTTTGGAGACAGTGTTTGTAGTTCACAAGGTGACATTCCATTTGGCTATAATCGGACATTGTTCTCAGGCAAGATAACATCCGACACTTTCATTGGGATGGACTTTGGGTGTGATGTACATAGAACCCCATTCACGGACAATGCTCTACAATGTTTTTTCAACCTGACAAGAGAAATGTCAAAATGTCGAGTGATCACCCTTGACTGTAGTCCCCTTATAATTCGATGTTTTGACATTTACCTTCACTTAGCTTATCACTTCACTTGCGCGTTCACTTAGCTTGAATAATAGACATGCAGTCCGCAAGGTGTGATACGCTGCCAGGCTTATTATATTTCGACGTTGATGAACTTTGCGAATGTTTTATGATGTACAATGAGAATAAATTATATACGTATACCTAAATATTTTAAAATTAAAATTTATGCTTTACAAGCAGCACCTCACAGTTACACCTTCTCTCCTACAGGAACCGTTATTGATATTGAAAATTGCCTGTATGTCCATCCCCATGCCAACTTTCATGCAAATCCGTTCAGCCATTACGGAGTGAATTGGGAACAAACACACAAATGCACGCTTACAAACTTTCACAATGTCAGTGTGTTAATTTCGTTTTCAGTTTTTTTGCTAGCTTTACTTTTAGAAAACACTATATGGTCACCCTATGGGCTTGTATGTTGTAACACTTGTAACTGCTGTGGTCAGCGTGTTTTCAAGTAACATACTATTTGGTAAGGTAAGGCCCCTGGGTGGACTGTACTGTATTATTGCGATCTGAATTTTGTAATATTTGTAATAGAGATATATAAATTAGAAAATAGACTTATTATTTGCTTTAACTTGATATTATAACAAACGTTACCGAATATGGTGCAAAAATTTAATTTAATAGGTCTTTGCCTTTGTCCAAGATATATGACATTCACCAAGATGCACTGAGATCAGTATAGTGGGTTAGGACCCATCCTCTCTCTCAGAGAGAAGGCCTATGTTCCAGCAGTGGAAACATGAAAGGTTAATAATGATGAGTGTTTTTGACAACCCGGAAACCTGACTCGCGATCCAAGCGATGAAGTTTAATTCCAAAGATCAGATGTATTCTTCATAAAAGCCATAACGAATTCTAAAGCCATCAAGTTTTCTAATTTCCCCCGCAACGAGCAGTGAGATGACGTGGATTTAATTATAGCTGATGTAACAAGGGTTCATTGCAAGTTTGGACCCTTGTAATCTGACGCAGTAAGTGTCAATAAAGAAAAGAATTTTCAATTATAATTTAATTAATGAAGCTCAAAAACCCAAGCTTATATTGATGGATACCTTTAACAAACTCGATTGATGCAGGTACTAAGTTCACATAGTTTTTGTAATTATCAAAATGTTTAGTGATTGAAATAATTATTTTGCAAAGCACGTATTGCTATGCTTGCTATGTCGACAGAGTTTCGCAGTTAATGTTAGCAAGTGAGCGCTGAATTATCTCTGGGATACACTTTTTTCTCATCCGAGGGTCCGGCCAGTTGTTAAGTCATGACAGAAGCTTTCGATCTTCATTTCTAAGAAATTATTTTGATATCATATAAAAAAAAAACTTATTAATTCTTACCATTAATTGCCTCCATAACGCAAGCTTCAGAGAGGCAACTCAACGTCTGCCATTTCACAAAGCGGTTCATAATTGACTTCACCTCAACCTGTCAAAGGGTGGATATCCAATTACAGTAAAGAAGAGGCACAAAGTGCTACTTTAAGAACATTACTTGACATTAATTTGGAGTAGATTAAGTGAGGATAGAAGCTCATTACGTTTTATTAATTTGAGGTTTAATCCGTTTCCTCATTATATAATTTGCTACAATGAACTGACGTTTGAACTTCCCTGGTACACTAAACTAACAGGCGAACCTTTTTCGCCACTGACAATGATGACGATTGCATTGTCTCTTCATGATCCTTCGTCTCTTCTGTGAAATGACTAATGCACAGAAAACAAACCAATGACAGCACTCAAATATGAAAATTCTAAATTAAATTACGTTACGCGATTCGTTTACAGACAAAAATTACTTGAGTTTGAATTCTCCAACTGATGGTAGGTCATAAACATAAGTCAATAACCTCGATTTCTGACGAAACTACCTCATCTATCACGCCATTGTCACGAAACAAACAAAAATAGGCAACACTGACAAATGCCATGACACAGTTACGCGAAAATATCGCGTTTGCAATACATAGACGATATTTAGGTGTCAAGAAACTTACACGAGTTTCTGAAACCATTTATCATACACAAATATCAATAAGTTGGTCTCGGGCGAGGACGACAGTTACTAATGGCCTTATCCGTTCTTAGGACCGATAAATGCGATGTTAGGCAGAATAATGAGGGAGATTTTGGTACCACTTCTGCTCAAATTATTTAATCGGGCTTGGTCTTTGGAAAAGACAATTTATAGCAGAGTATGAAATTTGCAGAAAAATAAAAATATTTTTCATTACCTACTCATACTCGGAAAATAGGTCTGAAGTTGCCTGATGAGCGGGTTGAAATTAATACATTTCAGGACTAGGCAGAATCACTTTCAACTGACAGTTGACAACTCAACACTCAAATTAAAAAAAAAAACTAGTTCTATTTTCACATTTGTATTGAACCATGTTCCAACTTTTTATATATTTTTCTCCTCAGAGGATTATGGTCCCGCACTTCTCATGCATTTTCCAGTGTCAGTTTAGTGTTTTTATTTTTAGTTTCCTTGTATTCGTAATGAAAAGCACAGTGTTTACCTCGGGGTTAAAGACTTTCTAAAGAGTTACTTTCACGCCTAGGATAACAATGTACTATTAAATTTTAAACGAAATAAAAAACAATTTATGGAGACTAATGTGCTGTAAAAACGTAGTTGATTTACAAAAGTCTCTTGGAATCATTCGCAAAGTCTGACGTAGATAAATCGGTCTATCCATCGTTTTCCATCGGCTGAAAGCTTCAAAATTGGACAAAGAATTAAGCCTGATCCCCAAAAGATCAATAAAATTAACCTCTCTGTGACACAAAAGGGCATTTTTACTGAGTGTCATTAGTCATTTTTCACGAAATAGCCGACAGGGCCGTCTGCTTATTACTTAATCATTGTCAGGCGGAGTTAGCTATCTGGAGATATGGAAGCAAGGAGGTTTTGTTCTGACGCTTCTACGGATGAAACTTGAAGTGATTTATCGATGTATTTCGCGAAGTTTAGCTCACAGATTATCCATGCCTAAGTCTTTGCCTTTGGTTTGTTTAAAGTTTTGAGGTTGTTTCGAGCAGGTTGCTTGCAAACTGTGATTGATTTGAAAGAACAAAATTTAGAACCAGTGTGTTCGGTCCCTCAACATCTTGAGGTCTTGCTTTGTTGTTTTTATGGGGCGATGGACTCAAGTGATATCTATCAATACTTAATGATTTCCTAAGTTAACAGTTATTGCATATTGAATTGCTTTTTAGTTCAGGTGTACCGTATTTTTTAAGGAAAGTAACTTGTTTATTATTCTCAGCAAGTGTCGGAACATGGAGATTTTTTCGCGTAGAAGAAAGCGTTCTAACTTGTGCCCAGAACATTTGCAGTGTCGGTATCACACTAATCATTTCATAAATGCAAAAGTTTGCATGTGTTAGTGTATTAGTATGTTTTTACCACTGAATCCTCTAACGACTGTACGGATTGGGATGGGGGCAGCATATATGCTAGATTAACAAATAGGCTAGGCTACTATTTATTCTGAAAAAAAAAAAAATTGTAGGAATTTCATGAAACCACAGGGCGCTGTTAGTTCTCTACATTTGCGGAATGCACTGCCTGAGTGGGTGTTCCCGATAGTTACAATCTAGGTGTCTTTAAATCACGAGTGAATCGGCTTCTTCTAGGCAAGTGTGCTCCATCGTAGACCGCATCATCGCTTAACATCAGGCGTGTTGGAGGTCAAACGCAGGCCTATTTACTAATAAAAAAAAAACACGCTATGCCCAGTACAACCTATTCCTTCACAATGATGTACATTCTCTAAACCTTCAGGATCAGGAATCTGATCATGAACCTCTCAACCCGGAACATTTTCCAATCTATTCTACCGTAATAGACTCAAGTCGTTAGCGTCCCACTCTAATGCATCTTAGGGTGCACCTAGGATTTACCACTTTTAGGGTGATGTTTATACAGGACGTACAACTGATATTGGCAAATCAACAGGCACTCGAACAAAATAATTCGTATTATTATTATTGAACATTTGTGTTTGTTCTATGTCTGGGTGTTAATATCTATTTAAGTATGTATTTAAAAATATATATGTATGTATATCAGTCTCTGGCAGCCATATTACAAGCTTTGCTTAGTTTGGGGTCAGATGACCATGTGTGCAATAATGTCCCACATATTAGAGTTGGTTCACCTAATACTGAGCTAGAAATTTTTCTATGCTCGGTTACGTGGAAAGGGATCGTGGATCCCTTTCGGCTTAATACACCCATTCCACCTAACCCTGTATAATTAAAAAAGAATCACGTAAATTGGTTCACAAATGTTAAAATGGACTGATAGAAAAAAAATACGGACAGAATAATTGAACCCTGAAGTCGTTATAAAAATTGCTTGTGTTTTCATTTAACACTAGCCGCCCGCCCCGGCTTCGCACGGGTGTAAGCTCGGCCTTCGGCATCGCTACAAAATATAATATAGCCTATGTCACCCGGGGAACTTGAAACGTTGGCATTAATATAGCTAGGGGTTCTGAAAAGTTTTTGAATACTAGCAACATTACACATAGTTTTTAAGTTTCAGTGGTCCTAAAAAGACCTAAATTATACGCAGCATATCACATTTCATGTGATAGACCCCGGTAAGTCCTAAAACTGCGACCAAAACCACCGGAGGATGGGCAGGAGCATCCTATTAGTACACGGTGAATGTACTGCGATCTCCAAGCCGCCTGTCAAACGTGGTGATTATAGCAACACCCCTCTCTAAGAGGGAAGCCTTTGTTCAGCAGTTGACGTTTATTGACTGATGATGTGATGTGATGTGAACAAGTGGATCACATTAAAACCTGACTTCAAAAATATATGAAAAACGTAATAAGTGCCTATAAAATTTTAGGGATGCCTTCGATTTCCCTGGGATCCCATCCTCAGATCCTGACTTGGTGACAATGGGAGCAAATTGGAAGTATACCCTACCAAACAAACAAAAAGAAAAACGCTCAACAGTTGGCGGAAAAATTGGTGAACATATAGAAAAAAAACAGTCGAACGTAGAACGTCCTCCTTTTTTAAAGTCGGTTAAAAAGGCCTAAAACGTCCCAAAAATTTCCCGATATAAAAAATCCCCACTTTGGACTAATAGTGCAGCTTGGTAGAGTCTGTAGCACCCTATATCAACTACAAAGCCACTATCCCAGCAAAAGTACAGATTAATTATCAGTGACTATTGAAAGAGTTTATTCCCGACATCTGCAGTAAATCCGGGGCCTAAGGCGATATCTCATTAGTAAGTTTTTGTGGATCCTCGGTCGGCTACTTGCTTGTTATAAGTTTGGTTATTTACTTGTAGGGCTGTTACTTCACCCTACAGCTAGGATTTCATACAAACTTGCTTGGACTCTTAAAAAAGAAACCCTATTTAACTTGCAGTGTTTGTTAGTTTTCACGTCAAATCTTGCTGCTTTAGAACCATCTGTTCCTAACCGATTCTGCTTAAATTTTGCATAGACACCTTTATAAATAAATAATTATAAATGTTTTTTGAATAAAAGTAAACAAAGTTCGTATAGTCAGCCTCATTTATGCATTTTTAGGTCGCCCAAAAGCCTCCATTGCGAGGCGTTACAAAACCATATTTTATAACATCCTTGGTAAAAACTTAAATAAGTACTCGCCTCTAGCAGACGTTTTCGAACAAATTTTCTTAGTGTCACTGTCATCCTATCTCCCATGGGTACAGAATTAAATAAGAAATGGATCCTCTGCAAAGAGCGTCAGTTGACTAAGTTTTAATTGAAAACACTGTGTTAGTTGAAATAGAACTTGGTTACTTTACCAGGGGCTGTTGCATTCTCCGGCTTGGGTAATGAAAGGATAAGATTAGTTGGTATGCAACTGTGAAGTACATGTCTTTGAATGGTATATCATCTTTACAACTTAATATCGTTATAAAAACTCTGATATCATATAATTAAGCCAAAGCTTACCATTAAGGCTTTAATTTTGTTCATTTCTACATTATTTGTAAGTTATGTATTAAAATAAGTAAATAAATACGCCAAAATAAATACCATGCCTTAATAAAACTGTTTTGAAAACCACGCCCATATCCTCTCAAGTTCACAGGAAACTACCGCAGACCTGCAAGGTGTGGAATATCCTTCCCTCAAAAGTCTTCCCGCCGAGATTCAACATGAAGCATTTCAAAAAGAGTGTACAACTATCTCTCCGGGCTGGCAAAGCACCGTCAACACCGCTAGTGTTGCAGGTGTCCATAGGCGGCGGTTTTGCTTACCATCAGGCGGACGTTGCCGCTCTTTTTATAAAAAAATACTACATAAAGCTTTTTTCACTCCAAAATACGCCTTCAATTTTTCAGGTGCGGATTAAGGGCAGCGCTACACAGGCGCATTCTACACGGCCGCAAGTGAATTATGATGGACGACCCCTGACTTTCGACATATTTTGCGCATTACAGCGGTGGGAAAAAATGACGGCAATATGCAGTGACGCGTGTAGGTTGCCAGATTTTGTGGAATAGTTCGTGTATTCGAGAATAAAATGTAGTTGTCTTTAGATAAAGTAGTGAAAATAATAAGGAAAGATTGGTAGTAAACGTTGTTGGTCCCGCGCGAAAGTAACGATGCTAAAAATCTTGCACCAAAACGACTGCACCAGCTTACAACGTTTATTTATAAATATAATATAAACTATTATAAATAACTAGACATTTTATACGCAGAGAAGATTGCAAATTATAAAAGGTTGAATCATAAATTCGGCACCATAGAGGTAGAAATAAATAGGTTTAATGATGTTTTGAATTCACAAAGTTAGTGCACACGATCTTGTAAAGTCAATTTACTTAATCCTCTAGCGGATAAAAAACGGCTTTTGCGCTCAGATATCGAAGAGCAAAAATACTCTTTCCGAGATGGGGGGCTGAAAAATTACTTATTTGTTACTGCACTGATATTCACTTGAACATAATAGGGACAAAAACAATGTTGATTACCGGAGAAGACGCTTCGCATCTGATTTTAATCCAAGTAATAAAAATATTCTGCTTTTCGGCTGATGTCTGCTGTAAAGATAAACTGATTGCTCCAATTTCGCCACAACACCAAACTTCAAATATCTAAAGTACCCAAAACATTTCCAACTCCTAACACTGTCCAGACCAGACAGTATTGCCAACTTTGCAAAATCAACGTATCAGCACAAATAACATGTTTACGTAACAGCTGGAGTTAGCAAATTAAAGTTGGTAGGTTGGTAGCTCGCGTTGGTGCACTGGTCACCCGCAGGCATGATTTGCTTTTCGCATTGGAATGGAGAATGTTCAACTACATTTATTTTTGCAATGGTCTAAATTAATAATTGCAGTAAATTTCAATGAGTGACGAGACGAGCGAAGTCGTTCGCCTGATGACTCTTCACGCTTGCCCATAACAGCTCAACGCCACTCAGAATTTTGAACTTCAACAGTTCAAAACCCTGGATGGCAAAGCACTGCGCTCGTCACCCCGAGATATAAGATGTCATTTCACACTTCATCTATCAAAATCGATTAAAGCGTTAACCTAGTGGAAACATATATAACATTAATATTGTTTTTTTTTTTTTTTTAAATAATAATTGCTAAGTTTATTTCAATTTAATTATTACAGAATGGTAATGATTTATTACATATCAATATACTTAAGTAAATGCTATAAAATACAACTAAACCTAATTATTTTGACAATATTCTAACAAAAATTTAAATTACAAACAAAAATAAAATATTTTTAATCGAATAACCCGCCCCTAACTGTACCCTGTGCGAAGGTGCCCATAACACTAGCAGCATTGCCACGCTGAATGGCTATGGCCAACCTTTGCACAAGGTACGAGCCGGAGCGAGGGTCATTATTTTTCTCCCTCAACCTGCGCCCCAACTCACCAATGAAGCTTCTGGCTTCAGTGGCCCAACTGCCCATGGTCTCCACGGCAATGGGTACAAAAATGTACCGTGGCACCATAGCTGCATACTTCAGCCGCTTCATGCAAGCGGCATTCTCTGCTGCAGCTGCTGGGGAGTGAACCGTACGGCCTAGGTGGGTGGCAGCTACCGTGCTGACGCAAGTAGCGTCCCACACCAAGCACTTGCCGTTTTTCCACGGCACCAGTGTCAGGCCGTCCGGTCTCTTGCCGTCCGATCTGCAAAGACCAGGTGGTTCGAGCATACAAGGTATGTTAGCTGAAACAAGGGCTCTCCGAACTATGTCATTAAGGGCATGGTGACGAGGAAACCTACCTGAGCAGCGACGACAACTCAAAGCGTGATGGCCATTAGCTTCCACCATGGAACCGCAGATGCATAAGTGTGGTTCACACACCTTGCAGCCCAGGCGGAAGGCAACAGCCACGCGCAGTGAGTCATCGTCCATTAATGTGCCCAAGTGAGGTGAGGGCAGCGCGTATAACCATGCCCCGGATTCAGACTGTGACACAGCTCTGAGTCTAGCCAAGTCAGCCCCTGTGGCACTCTCCAACAACTGCTTTTGGATCCGCTTTGCCCCGACGTCGTCCCACGCACGCTGAACATGCAATGCCGCAACCGGGCTAGATGCGCCTGTGTTAAGGGCCAACCAGGCTGACACAGCATCTGAAACAAATGGAATGCTCGCCCCGACACCATTAGAATGTAGTATTACAGTGACGAGATCTGCTACTCCATGAGCCGATGCCAAGAAAGCCGGAAGGCCTATATCACGTGCGCACCTCAACCCAAGACCCCCATACCGGATTGGGAGAGACGCCTGAATCCACTGCGATTCGTCAAGGGAGACATTTAAAACAGTCTCGACCGTTGACTTTAAGGCTTCATCAAAGCAAGCAATCTCATCAGGACAGATCCAGGTAGGGGCGGTTCGCAAAAGATAAGTTATTTTGGGAAGGGCAAAGCACGTGCGCAGCAACACAATCGCAACATGTGCTGAAAGGCCTCTGAGGCGCTCATGAGCGTTAAGGAGAAACTCTTTATGGGAAGTTAGTGCAGCAGGCAATCCATCGAGGAAAATAGGAGACCCTAGAAGGGTGAAAGTATTAGGAGTAAGTTCCTTGAGGCCTGGTAGTAATGCACTAAAGCGCGAAAAGTGTATGCGAGCTCCTGCGCCACAGGGAAAATATTCGCATTTAGAGGAATTTATCTCCAGACCTAGCTCTTTCAGGCGAGGGATAAGATCCGCCAGGTCATGGTATACATCTTCGAGAGATCCACCAATAGTGCCATCATCCAGATACCACACATTCAGTGCAGATTTAAGATCTGAAATAGCCCTGTGGATAGCTAGACTAAAAACTAGCGGCCCCAGCGGATCCCCTTGTTGCGCTCCTACTTGAGAAGAGATAACAGAGTTGTTAAAAAAGAGATGGGATGGTGAATAATATACCTGATAAAGAAAAGGGTAAAGGCTGGGAATTTTATCCTTAACTTCACTCAGGAGTACGTCTCTTTCGATGGTGTTGAAAGCGTTACGAACGTCAAGTTTCAGCAATACACAATTTACGTTAGTTGGGTCCATTACGAAGGCTCGCGTTGCATGAATAGCGGCCTCACACCCCCGACGCGTCCCAAACCCTAGCTGGTGTGGTTGTAGGTACTCGGACATTGCCTCTCTCACAGACCAGCAGGCCAACTTCGCCGTCAGCCGACGAAAAACGCTGCCTATCGCAATAGGCCTCACCCCTCCATCCTTCTTTCTGAGAGCACAAAGAGATGCTCCAAATAGATATGGGCACACTTGCAGATTTAGCTGGCCACTCATCAGGAAGTTTGCAAGTTTCGTCAAACATCCTAACAAGCACTGACCATTTTCACCCGCCGAACTAGACGTGAGTTCTTTTAGATGTCCTGGGCGAATCCCATCTAAGCCCGCTGCAGAACCGCTATAAAAAGAACTCAACGCCCGCGAGACATCCTCCACCGAAACCGTTACTGGCGAATAAGATGCGTCTGGCGCCGGTGGGAAACTGAGCGGACGAGAAGGACTGGGGTGCTTGAGCTCTAGGGCAGCCAGCGTGGCAGGGTCATGCTCTGCGAAAGCGTCATCTGACACTAGGAGTCGAACAGCTCCCCGTAAATCACCTTCGAAAACTTTCGATTCGATACTTTTGACGATTGCCCGAGACCTAGAATTAAATTTAGAATTACTCAAAACGTCAATATGCTGATCAGACGCAGGGGACTCGATGTTCGCCTTCACCTTTGTAGTCATATTTCCAGGTGCATCCCTTGATGGAACTCTTAATGCACTATACGCAAAGGTGAGAAGCGCACACCAATCCTCTAAGCCATTATAGCTTATGCACCTATCTATTATTTCACATAGCTTACCAGCAGCCTGATTTCGCGCGCCCTTAGGGATATGTCTAAGAACCGGCGTTTTGTCCTTCATGCCAGCAAGCCTGTCGAGAATACACGGGTGAGCCGCTGATGTCTGGCTTGGTGAAGTGAGATCCGAGCCCGGTGGTGTGAACTGTGAAGCAGCAGCTGGGCCACGGACACTTTTGTGCATCCGGCCTAAATGTACCTTAAGTCCATGTGCGCTAAAAACACGTGCAGAACCAGGGCAGCAGGGACAAGTCAGTTGCGCAGGGAGGGAACTCATTTTAGTAGATGTTTAACAAAATTAATTATAGTGTTAGTTTTATAAAAACACGTTCCTAGAAAAATCGTCCAATGTAAATACAAAAATTGTGTGTAGAAGCTTGATAAAATTGATGTCAGCTTGGCATTTGAAACATGTCCAGAAAGTCACGGAACACTTGCACAGGCGCATCACTTCTGCGCATTGCGCAGAAGATAAAAAGGGGCGGCTCCACGGCTTGGCGCCATGGTTGCCACGGTAACAGCAACTTTTCAATGAGTCTTCAAAATATTTACATCAAAATCAGCTGATAATTTGTAAATATCTTCGTTATGGTAGGGTGCCCGCTCTTATAAATACCACCACTGAAAAATTTGGGTATAAAAGTAGGAATCAGTAAACACTTTCGAAGGTGCACTGCCTGGGAAGTATTTTTATAATTTATTTTATTTCGAAATTGATGCCAACTCGGCCAATTTTAAAAGTCATTTTAAAACCGATTCATTTATATAACATATATAAATGAATCGGTTTCTTCTAGGCAAGCGTGATCCATCGTAGGCCGCATCATCGCTTAACATCAGGCGAGTTGGCGGCCAAGCGCAAGCCTATTTTACAATAAAAAAATACAAGTTGAACATAACCGCCTTGGCTTTGAGTCGTCGGTTCAAAAAGCTCGAAGTATGAACAAAATTAGGGCTCACATAACAAACTCGAAGATGTCCTCATTTGTGTGTTTAACTCTAATTTAACACTTGAATATATTTACCAGACCGCTCGGAAAGAAGCGCAAAAATCACATAGTCGCATAATGTTCTGTGTGGAGTTATTCATAAGACTACACAAAATTCTTACGATATTTCTTCGGATTTTCAACGGCGACATCTCTATACATCGTCTGTGTTTTACTTCGCTCATAGTCAGTATTAGGGTTCCGTCATTATAACAAAAAATTAAACATGCTAATGTGTTAGTTTTGTCGTTACATAGTTTAACAACAAGCAAAAGTGTGGCAATAAAAACAAGTGCCATATAATTAATCCTTTGAAAAATACAATCGACTTTCCCACTTTTTTCCACTGTATTTTGCATTATTTTAATTCCTGGCGTTTTGCAGTGTTTGCAGATAAAAGGTTGTCTACATAAATGTTACGAAATTATTTACAGGTAAGTACAGCCAATGATTTTTAATAAAACCATCCCTATGTTCGCAATAGTCACTCACGGTATCCAGAGGTCTAACAGTTCTGCGGCGGGCTTGAGATTTTACTTATTTGATGACTGAATCCCAAGCGGGTTGTGCTTTTCAACCATATTCTCTATAAAAATTTGGATGTTTTTTCATGGAATATTCTGTTTAAGTTCAATGGGGCCACTCTCGACATATAGCCTATTCACTAGAGAAATAATAATTAAAATCTGTTAACAATCAGCGAATATATGTTTTTTTTTCTACATTTATCTATCACTTCCAGTCACTGCTCTATTTTTATATATTTTTTATTATTTCTATACATTTTTGTATGTTATAGGTGGTAAACAAGCAGTCTACGTCGCCCATGGATACCTGTAACCTCAGAGGCATCCCAAATACGTTTAACCCTTATACGACTCTTAAAGACAATTACCTCGCTCTTTGAAGAATCCCTTATTGTAGTTGTAGCTTCTAGGAAATACCGCGGAAAGTAGCTATTCCACATTTTGCAGGTGAATGGCAAGAAAGATCTTGCGAATCGTTCCAATGATTATATTGTTTATTATTGTATGTATAGTTACTTATTACGGAACCATAAGTAGCCAAGCCGAGCTTGCACTTGGCCGTTTATACCACAAGAACGATTCATTGCTCTAGATTGCATGTCACACGCTATTTTTAAGGTTTTGCGGAAGACTGAATGCTAACTGTAGTGTTTGTGTTTATAATTTCTTCATTTTACGACCTTCGGAGTATGAGAACAATGGTGGTGACGTAACCACGGGATGGGTGCAGTGACCTTTTCGAGGTTAAGGGGCAGCTAAAAGCGCGCAGCTATCTCGCTCGCGCATTTAAACATTTTTGATGATACAAAAACAATGAGTTTTAATTTTTTTTCCTTAACCTGTACTGTCCCACTGTTGGGCAAAGGTCTCCCCCCATTTCCTTCCATAAATCTCGATCCTCCGCCACCTCTTGCCAACCTCTCCGGAATGAGTCCAGATCGCCACGCCAGCGTTTCCTAGGCCTTCCTTGACTGCGTCGTCCATCAGGCACCCACTGTGTGACGATCCTGGCCCATCGGTCGTTTTAATTTAAAAAGAAAAAACATATTGAGCATTATCTGTGGAATAACATAGTTAAACGCTTTTTTGTATTCTTTTTAAGTTGGAGTTTAAGTTGGCCATTATATAAAACTAGTAGAATAACAAAATAAACAAGGTATAAGTACTTTTCAGATTTTTTCGATCTCTTCTTTTCAGATTCACTCCAAAGCTCACGGAAATTTTGTGCTTCGTTTTTTCCCTATGTGTTAGATACGGCACTAAATTAACACGAGTGCATTAATTACTGACTTTAGCAAGGTAGGTAATCTACTTTCCTTTCAACTGCAAATCTACCTACCGTGATAAAATATACCTACCCAAAAAAAACTCAAGTTAATGAAAACAAAATTTTAATTCATCTTCTCCTAAACATTTATAACTTCGAAAAAAACACCAAGTCTGTTTTATTCCGCCAACTTCGTTCTAGCTCAAAGGTTATTGACCTTTTTGTAAAATGGTCTTAACAAATAATGTTTCTCAATCAGTTTTCTTTATGTTTAAACCATAAAAAGTATATGCTATGTCGGGATAGTACATCTCTGAAATTACAACTCCTAAAGTCCACAGAGCTTCGTTCGTTCGAATTTTTCTATAACCATAATTTTCTGAACTATGACTACAATTATATGGCTTTGATTACGGAACCCTACCATATGCATGTCTCGACACGCTCTTGGACAATTATTTATCTGATGCATACATTTTATATTCAATTAAATAACATTAAACTTCTGTAGGAAATGTATATCAAAACAAAAAATAAAAAAAACTGCATTAATAATATTTAATGCACAAATTTAATGTCAAAACCAACTGTAATCAAGTACTCAAACTTTGCAGATATAATTATGCAATAAGTCTAAGTTATAAGCGCCAATGTTATTAAGCGCAAGGAAATTAGAAAATCTTAACAGAAAAATTCATAATTTTTCAATTTAGATACCCTCCAGATCTAACTCAAACAATCGGAAGCCAACACCACCCAATATTGCAGATCGATGAAATATTTCATTCAAAAGTCTCAACAAAGCGAAAACGTTGAAAAAATCATAAGGGCATGTCTTCACTAGCCCCGACTGTCACCTCGGGCACTGAAGTGAGAATTTTTTTTCGTTTAGATTAGAAGGGCTGTCAAGGCATTTTTGTAAGAATTCCGTTGTAGCCAGTTAAACACATGCAAACGATACGTCAAAATATAACTATACAGGAAGGAATGCAGTAATTCGTCAAGATTAGTATTAATTCAAAAGGTTATGAACGCCATTTTAATAAAGTTTAAAATTGACCTTCTCGTGGTGCAATACGGTTCAGTTCCCCTTGAATTCTGTGCAATTATTTTGGTAAATGTTGCTAGTGCAAAAAAACTGCACGATTATTGTGCGGTTTATAATACTAGTAGAGAAATATAGACCGTATCGTAAATTAACGTACGTCATTATTAAAACAGTTCTACCTTAAACTGCACGAAAAGTGGTTGGTAAAAAATTTGAGTTAAAGAGTTTTTCAACAATATTGTTAATTTTAATTAACAAAAATTGTGTATTAACGCATGTGATTGTGTTATACTAGTGAATTATTATCCTTTAAATACTATTAAGGTAAGTTCGTAGGTTTGCATGAGTGTGGGAAAACAATAGGAAGTAAAAAAAAATATTTTCGGTTTTGCCCCAAAACTCCGCACAAACTTAGCTAGATAAGTTTCCATGACCTTAATAGGTCATGCTTTGACCATGATATCGATTTAGGCTATGTTAAGAGCTCGTTTTATGTGACTTTAAATGGGTAGAAAAATAAATATTATTTGATAAGGTTAAATGCAATGTCCATGCGAAGCCATTGAAAATAAAAAGATATTATAAAATTTAGAATGTGGTATCACAGCTAGTGATGGGACAGTTTTGTGTGCAGTTTTGATTTTATCGATAACCTGTTTATTATATACCTTATAAAATATTTTATGGTAAAACTTGCCCTAGTCATTTAAAAAAAATTACAAACTCTTATTTAACTTGCATCGTTGGTATGTCTGTCAGCTTCCCGATTCAAAATTTGTAATCCATTTTTCTAAGCACGTTTCAGTTGCACTAAGTAAATTTGATGTTTGTAGAATAATATGGTGGTACCTGGCCTGATGATGGAGCCAGAAAGGTAGGCCATAGTAACCTCTCTACTACATACTTTTACTTATTACTCCGTCGTGTTTGGACTCGTTGAATTCATTTTGATAAGGACTATTAGACCAAAAAGACAAAAACAATATTTATTGTCTGTCTAATAATTCATAGATTTACTGACGACTTGCAGCGCCCCGTGGTTTCACCCGCTATCCTATAGGAACTGCTAATTTTTCAGGGTAAAAACTATGAGTCAATCCAGAATATAAGCTACCTCCATACCAAATTTTATTTTAATCCATTCACTTATTACAGAATTCAGTAAAAACAAACATATTAATACGCAGACTTTCTTATTTATAATAATAGTGTGATAATGTTGTTATCTACATCTACATAATAAGACAAATGAATAATAACACAATAAAGTTTAATCTTCAAAAAATACTCCTAAAGTAGGTATTGTAGGAAATGTTGTAAGAAAAATCAAAAATTATCGATATCGATAAAATTATGGTAACCACTATTATTGTCAACGGCTTGTCAAGGGCTTATAATTAAAAAACGGTGAAATCACAAAATTATCAACAATTTAGACTTTACCGGTGATAGGAAATTCCTCCTTTAAAAAAAATTAAAATCCATTCTTGCTCTACCACACGTAATTACAGCGCAAGACGGCATTGTGGATAAATCCGATGGAGCAGCATACGAATTCGAATTCAGTTAGCAACTGCGATGCGGAGTTTGACGCGTTGACGTGGATACTAATGTTCACTCGTATGCCTCGTAACAAATGTTCCATCTCTCTTCCGTTCTATACCCTTCTCTTTTCTGTGACCTCGGGTGTGCTATTATGTATTCTGTGTCTCCGTGAAGAAATAGTAACGTAGTAACAGAACTATTATTAAAATGTATAGTTTTACTGTTTGTTTATGTATCTTTTGACTGCCCCGGTGGCTCAGTTGGTAGTGAAGCTAACTTCTGTGCTTGGGGGCGTGGGTTCGATTCCCATCTAGGACAAACATTTGTGTGATGAACATTAGTGTTTGTTCTATGTCTGGGTGTTAATATCTATTTAAGTATGTATTTAAAAATATAAGGTCGGGGAAAAAGTTTCTTCGTATTTTATAAACAAATTCAAGACATATTTTTTTTCAAGTTTAATTACATTTAATTATAATATATATGTACCATTTTGTTCGATAACTTGTTGCCATCTTTTAGGTAGTGACATGATCCCGTTGCTGTAGAAATTTTGGGAATTCTGATCAATAAAATGCAACAAGTAGTTTTGACAGTCCTCTCTTGATGTTAATCTAACACTACCCAAAGAATTCTGAAGAGATCGAAACAGGTGGAAATCTGAGGGTGCAAGGTCAGGGCTATGTGGTGGATGCATTAACACTTCCTAACCAAGCTCTCTAAATTTTTGCTGAGTGGCCAAAGATGTGTGCGGTCTGGCGTTATCATGATGAAAGACCACACTCTTTATGTTGATCAATTCCGGCCGTTTTTTCTCAATTTCTTGTTTGAGTCTCATCTGCTGTTGGCAGTAGAGATCCGAATCGATGGTTTTGCCCGCCGGTAAATGCTCATAATGAACGATGCCCTTCCAATCCCATCATACACACAGCATCACCTTATTACGTGTTAATCTGGGTTTCGCTACAGTCTGTGGTGCTTCACTGCCCTTTGACCATGATCGTTTGCGCACATTCTTGTCGTAGGTGATCCATTTTGCATCACCAGTGATCAATCTTTTAAAAAACGGTTCGGTTTCTTTACCTTTCAATAGAGAATCGCAAATGAGTACACGATTCATTTGGTTTCTTTCAGTGAGCTGGTGTGGAACCCAAATATCGAGTTTTTTTGTATACCCAGTTATTTTCAAATGGGTCAAAACTGTTTTGTGGTCAATCCCCAGGTCTTCAGCTACGTCGTAACTACTAATATGCCGATCTTGGTCCACTTTTTCAGAAATGGCATCGACTTTATCCGTAACAGGGCGACCAGAGCGAGCTGCATCTTTGACATCAAAATTCCTGGACTGAAAATGCTTGAACCAACATTGTGCTACTCTTGATGACACTGCATTAGGTCCATAAATGTCACAAATTTTATTCGCGGCTTGTGTCGCATTTTTCAGTTTTTTGTAATAAAATTTCACAATATATCGAATTTCTTCGTTAGATTCACTCACTTTATCGAACAAAAAAACAATTGAAAAATGGCGGGAAATTGCTTTTTACTTTTTATATTCCTTTTTTAAAATGTCATATTTTTAATGGTATCAAAACCAGCCAGATACAAACAGTACAACCGATGAGATTTTTACTACAACTTTATACATACAAAATACGAAAAGACTTTTTCCCCGACCTAATATATATGTACGTATATCAGTCTCTGGCAGCAATATTACAAGCTTTGCTTAGTTTGGGGTCAGATGACCGTGTATGCAATAATGTCCCAGATTTATTTATTATTATTTATTTTATTTTTGATACCCATCTTTTTTTGACTCGGTGTTTGTATTTATAAACTAAGTTTTGTTGGACGAATAAATATTTTGATTATTATAACATTTATTCAAATTAACTCACGGGCCTAGCCCGGACATTTGAGAGGCATAGGTGGGGCCAAAGCTAACACCAAGAGGCCCTGTTGAGTATAAAATACAATTATAGGATGTGTGTGAATGGGAATTATGAAACTATTGTACAGTATAGGGTATTAAAAAGTCTGGGCTATTATGATGGACGGAATGGTGGTGGAAGCCGGTCTATGGTATGAGGTACGGCACCCGCCAATTATGCCTCGTATTATTATTATTTTATAGGTCGCCCAGAAACTCATGGCACAAAATAAACAGTGCTTTTTAAATGGAAAACTTGGTAAACTTGTCAAAATCATAGTTTTTTTTACGTCGACCTATTTATTATGTGATATGGGCAGTATGTAATTTGATTTAGTAATTTCTTTTTTTATTGTTGTAATTTTTTTGTTATAGTTTGTTCCAGAGATTCTTAGATATTGTACCAAAGTTATATTTAAAAATAAATGAATGGATCTTGCTATCCGAAGTTCAAAGATGAACTCACGTATTTTTATTTATTTATTTTATTTTGAAAATACAAATATCAATTTCTAAATTAAAAATTAGTATAGAATCCGATACGTAATTACGCGTGTAAATTTTAGGCCTCCAGTGCGCACACGCCCTTAAAGCTCCCCTCTGAAGTTACGCTACAGGGCGCTCTCTATTCTTGCGAGACGACAATAATTGGAGCATGATGTATAATAACAGCCAGCGACGGCTTTTGTCGGCGAAATTAAAGTCAAGTCGCTGTCGCCGTTGCTCTGGCAACGGAACTGAAGGAATTGTAAGCTTCCATGAGTTTCATGCACGGTTGTTGAGCTTTCAACAGGGCATGTGAAAGTTACTCGTGAGACCAGGGGTTGTTGGACGGTAGAGCTTCGCATTGGCTAAATAAAATTGCAGTTAGCGGAGTTTAAAGCAACGGCAATATTAAAATACAAGAAAACAATACCCATTTTTAATTTGTTTTAAATAAGTACGCCGTAGCTAAAAATATGGGTGCTCTTTCTTTACTAGATCTTCAACAAAAGAAAGCCAGGTTTTTCAAACGTAAATCAGTGAGCTTGGAAATACTAGAATCAGATTCTTTTAACTAAATAGTAATATTACGTAAATTACAACTTTTTTTTTTTTTACTCTTCGGGAATTACTCACGGAAGAATAATCCGATTAGTCCGACATTAGTTTTAACCGCATTTGGACGTCTTCCTCAAGGTAAAAGCGGGAACGCGCGCGCGACATTGTTTGCATATGCACCCAAATAACAAAATATGTGATAACCACGTAAATTTCCATGCTTACTTACTACATCACCAAACATTCTCCTTACCTGCAACAAAAGAAAAAAAAGATTAATAAAATCTGAACATAAACAGCACAAAGGCCTACGTCATCGGAATGGCGAAACTTTCCCCCAGTGCCCAATGATTCTTAATTAAAGCTACCATTGTTGCACCTTGCAGGCGATTCATAACAAATGTCAGCCGTTAATAGGCGAACTTGAGGAAAGTGACGCAGTGCAGTTAAACAGTAAGTAAAAGCGATCGCATGCGACGGGCTGGAAGTAGTGTTACGCTGTTGTCAGTGGCCTTACGAAATCTTCCATCGTCTGAAGGATACCTAGATATTTTTATGGTATTTTTTTCCCAAAAATAGAGAGTTTTGAAAATTAAAAAATTTGTATAAATATATATGTCATGTGTTTCTACTTTAAGTACCAACATAACCTTCTAGTCCGGTACCTACTAACTGTTTTGTCCGTTTTGGTAAAAAAGCAAAGAAAAGAAAAAGAAAGAAAAAAGGAAAGTTGGGTATCTTGGCAACGTTTTGTGACACGAAAAATACCAGCTTCTCTAGTTAATAATGATGGACAAAGTTGAAGGCAAACAACGCGCTGGAAGAAGGAAATAGTCGTGGTTACGCAACACCCGGGAGTGGACCAGCATAGCTAGCGTCGAACAAATATTTCGCTTAGCACAGGATAGAGAGAAGTTTGCTGAGCTGACGGCCAACCTCCAGTAGTGGAGAGGCACTTGAAGAAGAAGAAGGTATAAAAGCCACCTAGTATAATCTACGGTCTTCTGCTCGCGTGCCTACTCCCGCGTCATCTTTCAGTATGCTGTTTTGTAATTTCACTCAGTTTTTTCACTCAATTTATTATTATTTAGTGATAGGCTTGTCTTTGACCGCCGCGGTCTATGATGGAGCAAGCTTGCCTAGAAACCGATTCACTCGCGACTTGAAGACTCCAGTCCAGATTTTAATTATCGGGGAACACCTATTTAGGTAGCGCATTCTACAGTCTAGCAGAAATAAAAGTGGAATCAAAGATCATCGTGTTGGTTTTCAGAATATCAACTATGAAACAGCGTCTTTTCGTGATATCCCTGGCAGTCCGATACAAAAATGGGTAGGAAGAAACTAGATCATGCACATCTTTGAGCAATGAGGTACGCAGACTACTGATGATCTGTGGAAGTGAGCATTAATCCGGATCGCTTCCCTTGTATTTTACTTAGTGAAAAAGCCTGTGTGTTACATATATTAGGCATAGGCTTGCGTTTGACCGCCTACTCGCCTTATAATAAGCGATGATGCGGTCTACGATGGAGCACTTTTGTCTAAGAAACCTTTGAGTTGACTCACCACTTGCTTATACTGTGTCTGATCTAAAGGAAAAGAAGCAGTGGTCTTAAGAAGAACTTGGTCGATAATTGCTTTGGTCCCCTCACCCTAATTGAATGCGTGGACTTATGATCGTTTTCTTGGAGCCAGGGGTCGGTGTTTGCCTTACTTTTCAAAATATTTTGCCTTTCATATTATACTGTGGAAATTCATTTCCGTACTCCATTTTTGTGACATGCCGTGATTAGAGCGAAGTCTTATTTTTAATTCGTCTCACTACATTTAGCTGCTTGTTATTTTTTTCGACGACAAACTAACTCTAAATACCTAAACTACTTAACATATACAAAAAAGGGCAAAAATATAAACATTCGTACATCATATTTACCAGTGGAAAATGACTAGTAAAAATAATTCAGAACTGTAAAGTTTTGACTAATACGTCAAACGTGCACAAAATGCCTTCAATAGATCTAGATAGAAAGGCATCGCGAATTTGTCTGTTCAGGTAGTAGCAATATAATATAATTCATTGTTGTCATGTTAATTAAAAGCTTTATACTCCAGAACAGATTTATTAATTTTTTCCTTTTAATTCTGACCAACGCAAAACTCAATAAGCGCGCAACAATCACGATCTTTCTTGCCTCACCCATACAAAATGTGGAATGAGCTACCTTCCGCAGTATTTCTGAGAAGCTTAACAAGGGGTTCTTCAAAAGGTGAGTTAATAGATTCTTAAAGGGTCGGCAACGTAGTTGTGAAGCATCTGGTGTTACAACTATCCATAGGCGAAGGTAACTGCTTACCATCAGGCAACCCGTCTGCTTGTTTGCCACCTATGGCATAAAAAAAAAAACAACAAAAACAAACACATCAAAAACAAACAGCATTACCGAACGCTAATACACTTCTGGCATTATCTACACTCAATGCATCCGGGGAAACTGACCACTGACGCAACGGGCGTCGGTCTCATTTAACTTTTGTCATAGTTGTGTCAGGACTAGAAATGGCATGCATCAGGGGACTGTTCACGTCTGCAGCTCTCTCGCTCGTACACATTATTGAAGATTTAAAATCAGGGAGTGTGAATTTCCAAAAAGTTACATAATCATCACGTTTGGTAAACTGTTTTTCTGATGAATTTCTAGTATAATTCCGCTTCTACGTCGCTTCATGTATTTAATAACGAATTTGGGATAAATTTTACTCGTTCGATATTTGCTAAGTCAATTTAATTGAGGTTGATTTTGCCTAACCTGAAATAAAATATTAATTACATAACAGAAAAAAATCACCTAAGTAGAAACAAAAATTTATTAATTCTGAAATATTATTTAATTTTAATTTAAAAATTATATTAATGAAGTTAGTTTAATTAAGTAATGACCAGATTGAAGTATAGGCTATGTTATTTTGCGTAAGGCCGGATTAAGGGAAGAAAAAAAGATTGAAGGTTTACATGAAAATTTCCGCGTACGAAGTCGCGGGCAAAAAAACTAGTATATATATATGTGTAAGGTTTTGTATATATATATTATAAGCAATGTCAGGACTTTACACATGCAAGTCAAAAAACAAGCCAAAAGTACTTGTACTATTATGTCTGAGATGTTCTGTGCCAAAAGCTAACCAAGCCAGACGTCTCTTCCAGATTATCTAAGACGAGTGCGCTCGCGTGTTTCAACCATATCCGTCTATGTAAACGAATCACAAGGCGTTGTGAAAAATAACCTCTCTGTTCTAGTGGATTAGAATCCCGGGGGTTCCGAGATAATCAATTTGTGAAGATGGAAGGTGGGCTATCTAATAGGTTCTGATTTGCTTAATGGTGTCGAGAGTAAAAGGTTTTGGGGTTTCTTGAATTTATGAGCTGTCAATGGATGCTTTTTACTTGTGAGGCTAATGTTTACTTATAATTCTTCCTTTTTTCTTGTTTCTTAATGATTTCTGCGCGATTAATTATACTCACCATGGAAAAAGTACTATCCGCCTGTCTATTCTAGCACCTTCGGAATGTCTGTTTGAAATTTGAATTTTCAAATTGCCTTTCTCAAGCGCTACGGTTTTAGTATTTTTTTTTTTAACGCGAATAAGTCCACGTTAACACTGTTCTTGAATGTCATCGTGGTTAAAATCGTCAAAAATGTAAGGGCCAACACAGAGTTTTACTCCGTGGTAAGCCTACCACAAAAATTGTAACAGTAAGGAACACACTTCACGCTCATAGTTCCTTACTAGGATTACCTGTGTGGCTGCCATTATAACACTCACAAAGACACAGACACCCATACTAACTCAGAGCAGATATTTAAATTCACCATTCAGACATCTGCTCAGCGACGAGTCGAACCTGGGACCTCCTGCTCACGAGACAGATGCGCTACTGACCCATACCTGTCGTCAGTAAAGGGATAGGAAAAATTGTGAGTGCGTTTACAACGAGAGATTATGACATCTTCCGCATTTTATATCTACGCTTTCCACTAATTTGAAATAATAGCTTACCAATTATCACCATAACTATAATGCAACTTCGTTATTATTCCTGTATAATGAAGGCATGTAGTCGAGTTTCCAGTGTACACGATTGCATATTCACCGGTAGTTGCGCTGCGGAAAGCATCCGCCATATTGTCGGCCATATTGCTCATTTCATAGTCGTTCTACGTTGTTTATCCAAAATTGAAATTATGGATCCTTTTATACTTCCATATTTTTTAGTTATGGTACTAGTCTAAGATCCCGCCATAGAACGACCTTCACCGACTGGTTAATGGATGAAAAGTATTTTATATTCAATTAAATATGTCAAAAAATATATTCCAAATGGGTTGCCTAAAAAAAAATCAGTCCAGAATATGATTAGTTAACAATAAAAAAAATATTTTTTTTACTTTCCACTGGTTTGGTTAATAGACAATTATGGGGTATCGTTGATAAGGTCTTTTAAAATGAATGTAAGGTTTGATACATCACTTTTTTATAAAGTCTATACTTTGCGAAATATAGCCCGCCAAAGTGGCAAAAAGTTGGTCCCCTCCCTGCATTTCTAAACTATAAGACATAGAATACATAGAATAGAATACATACATAGAGACATAGAATCGATCCCCAAGCCGCCTGCCAAGCGTGGGGATTATGGCAACACCAGAATCAGAATCAGAATCAGAAAATATTTATTGTACTACTGATACATTATTAATATTATGCTAGATGTTAGTGCAACAATTGTATTTATCAGTCTACCCATATCGGGCATTCAATATTTACATTTACAATATTAATATAATTTAATTTTAAACAATTTCTAATATAGTATGTCAAGTTAATTATAAAATAATATGTCAACAGCGAATACAAAACGAAAAAATACAGTAATAAGAATAATCAGTCATGTTATTTAATTTTGTATAAAATATTAGTCAAAATCGTTTATTTAACAATGTCATTTCAGTGGAGTTATTTCTATTAATGAACTCATTTAAATCATAAAATACATTATTTATCAACCAGTTTTTTAGTTTAGTTTTAAACTGTATTGTATTTGGAATTTCAGTAATAGTTTTTGGCAGCAAGTTATAGATTTTGATGGCGCTGATGAAGGTGCTCTTCTTAAAAATCGTACAATTCGAGCGTGGTTCAAACAGGTAATCATTGCCCCGCATAGCGGTATTTCTCATTCGCACCTCAGATTTTTTTTTGAATAATTGGCTGTTGTGCCTTACAAATAAGGATATTTCAAGAATGTAAATACTAGTTAGGGTTAATAATTGTTTTTCTCTAAATATTACTCTTAATGTGTCATCGCTGTTTTTACTATGGATAATTCTCAGGCATCTTTTTTGGAGTGTAAATGTCTGCTTCACATTCACGGAATTCCCCCAAAAGATAACCCCATATGACAACAAAGGGTATATGTTACCATAGTATGCGTTTAAGGCAACTTCAACAGACGCCACATCTATTAGTACGGACAAAGCATAACATTGACTAGATATTCTATTATTAATATTTACTAGATGAGATTTCCAGTTAAGATTTGTGTCCAGAGCCCTGCAGCTGCCGGCCCTGTCCAACAGTGGACGTTAATTGGCTGATGATGTGAAGACATAGAAACTTGTTACTTACAACACTGGTCATTACTGGTCATATTTAAAATCTTCATATTTTTTTATTTTTTTTATCAATCATATTCTGGACTGATTTTTTTTTGACAACCCATTTGCAATATATTTATTGACATATTTAATTAAATATAAAATACTTTTCATCCATTAACCAGCTCGGTGAAGGTCGCGTTCTATGGCGGGATCCTATACTATACAATTTTGGATGCTGTAGCGTCATCTTCGCAGATTCAAATATATTTTTTTAAGATTCCTTTACGAATAGTGAAAATGGTAAGGTTAAATCGGCTTTGCATTAAGTTTTACGTATCTTCGAGGAAACGACGAAATTTATCTATATGTTATAGTTAAAACAAAGTGGAGTTTGCGGCACACGTGTAGTGGAAGTCAGATTCTTTAGCAAACCTGAACAGCCTTCTTTCCATGCTATCATCGAAGTAGCAAGAAAACTTAAGCATAATTTTAACAAAGATCTGCACTGTTAGGGTCAACTCACACCGAGATCACTATCACTATCATGTTTAATATTATGTAGGACTCAATGCAGTAAAGCTACCTTTATGAGATAATTAAATGCGAACATTTTCGCATTAAAAAAACAAACTAAATATACCACATCGGATTCTTTTAGGAAACATTAAAGAAAGTTTTCTCTGGAATACAAGTTGATTCCACCCTCCCCTTTCTTTTTTGGAAGCGCTGAAAAACGCGACCAATTCGCCATCCGTACATGGTGGACCATCAAAGCGCTTACGTGAGCCACGTACCTACGCACAAATCGCTTTTATTTCATATTTTAAACACACAGCGTGGATCTGGAACTGTCTACTGGGGTCTGTATTCCCCGAAAAGTACAATACCTAGTCATCAAAACGGATTCCTTCTAAGCAAGCGTGCTCCATCTTAATCAGGTTTTTGCTGTGAACAAACGCAAGATTATCCCCCTGAATAAAAATAGTTTATCTTTACCTCTACAGATTAAGATTACAAGGACATAAGGTACCCCTGTGCTACAAGGCAAAATTATTACGCCTTCGTTTGTCTAAGCAAACGATCTCATAGTTCATTACCATCGTGTGAGGACTTCCTCCTGAATTTGAATTAACCGCCCCAGGTTTTTCATTATCCAGCAAATGGTCTTTGAATATGTATGTGTCTTCATTTGCGTTTATGCGTACGTTTGCTGTTTGCGTTGTTTAATATTGTAGCTGGGAAAGAGGGTACATTTTTATCATTATTGAGATTGCTCGTTTGTTAGAAGATTATTGCCTGGCATTTTTGGCTGTCTCCTGGTTTCACTAAAAGGACAGTTTCCAATTTAGGATAAGCGAATAACTTAAATATTTTAACTGCTGGTATTTGTCAGTAGTGGACCCAGACATCTATATATCTAAATGGAAGGTGTCTTTTTTTATATATTAATTAATAGGCTTGCGCTTGGCCGCCTATACACCTGATGTAAAGCAAGGATGCGGCCTTCGATGGATCACGCAGACCAAGAAGAAACCGGTTCACTCTTGACTTGAAGACACCCAGATTGTAACCACCGGGAACACCCATTCAGAGGCCTTATTATGAAAAATTTAACAGCGCCTCTATCGGACGTGAAGGGAAACTGAATTTTTCATACATTTGCTATCGTTTACATAACGATAACTTTTTCGTAAGTTCGCGTACTAAGGCTACAGGCAGTGTCTTATGAAATTTACTAAGAAGTAGAGCTTTTTTTATAAATGCGCTTAAAATTGTACATCAACAACAGTAGCTAGATCGATATTGTAGGTTTCTCCATTCTTCTCATATTCTTCCTTTAATATCATAGATAAGATTTTTTTATGATACTGAGTGACGAGACGAGCTAAGTCGCTCGCCTAATGGCTCTTAACGCTTGCCCATAACAGCTCAACGCCACTCAGAATTTTTAACTTCAACAGTCCAAAACCCTAGATGGCAATGCACTGCGCTCGTCACCCCGAGATATAAGATGTCAAATCTCTGTGTGCCCTGTATTTTCGTGTTTGTTCATTAATTTTTATGAACAAACAAAACATCAAGATGTTAGCTTCCCATCAAAATACAGGCTTGTTCCCACCCTTTTTTTTTTTGTTGACGTGGGGGAAATCTTCAAAAGATACCCAGCTGCATTAGGGTGTAGCCGGGCTATGTGAGATTGCACCCACTAAAACCCCCTCGGTGGCCGACTTCTGTGCTAGACGGAGGGCACCGGGATCTCCATAGGAACGCACCGGTACCCTCCTAACACTCTGCTGAAGCAACGCTCCCTGGAAATATTTCATTTCCGTTTCATTCCTTTACAACGGCGTGGGCCACTCCACGCCGTTGTCTTCCCTGGGCTTGCTGAATGGGAGGTCAGATCCCCAAATCTGACCACCCACAAGCCCAAAGGCTCCCTTTTAGTCGGCTTTTACGACGGGCAGGGGATACCGAAGCAGTATTCTAGGACCCCGGCTCCAGGGATCTTTCTGCACGATTACTCTTTCGCAAAAGTCAATCGTTGCCGACCAGGCGGTTTCGTCTGCCAGCATGGCTGAAACCAGGCTTGACAGCGATAAATTGTGCCCCACCTTAGCTACCAAGCCCTGGCGCTCTACGTTTCACGCTGAACACTCTTCCAGAGTGTGCTGTGCAGAGTCTGCGGCCATGCTGCAGTGGTGACATTGCGGCGTTGGTTCGCGACCGATCCGGTTCAGGTACACCCCGAAACAGCCATGCCCGGTAAGTATCTGGGTCAGCCGAAAGGTGACACGTTCCTTTCTTTTAAGCCACTCGTTAAAGTAAGGCAGGATTGCACTGACTGTTCGCTGCCTTGAGTTTTGCGGCTCGATAAGTCGCTGATGCCATTTCTCGAGAGCAAATCTGTGTTCTCGTTTCCGCACTTCACTCCCACTTAGAGGCGTTGATTCATCACTCTGGTGAAGACGCTCTTACACCCGAGCGTCCATATCCGCCAGAATGTCCAATGGTGGGAACCGCGCAATAAGGGTCGCCGCCTCGAACGATATTGTACGATATCAGTAGGTAGTTATTGGGCATTTCAATTCACTTTAAAAAGCGAATTGAAATGCTCAATAACCAAGTGCAAGTCAAACACCACGACAAAAATATTATTGCGAATTTAAAGCAAAATTATGTGAATTGAAATTCCTAATAGCCAAGACCGAGTCAATCATCATGCATTTAGTAACTGCTCATGTGGTTTAAAATATGAAAATGAAATATTTAAGTTTTGCATAGGTAATGTAATTGTCAAAATTGCGCCACAACACGACACGTGTAAAAATAAAATTCAGAAACATAAATAGGTCAGTACAATCAGCAACATTAAATCATGTCGATTTTGATTTTACCATTTACTGATAAATAAACATCAAGGTATTAGTTTAAAATTATATAAAAAAGTTAAAAATTATGTTTTTAATATGTAAGTGATTAGAAAATTAATTTTCAATCGATTTAAATTTCGAAGTTGATTTAATATCATGTTTTTTTTCTTCAATTATAGCATATCGCACCCCACAACTAGTATAGTCTTAACTCAAAATAAACGATTTCGAGATATCGCGATTTGAATATTTAAAAAATCATACTGTCTGAAATATCCATTATCGTGCCCAAACTTAAATGACAGTTTAAGGGTATGTTATCTGACTTTATTTATTTTCTATTCTAACGAGAATTAAATGAATATCTTTAGAGTTATGAATATTTTTTCATTAACACTTTGAGTAACGACTATATTGCCTGCTTGTAGAAATACAATTTTGAAATAAGACTTAAGTACTTGTTTTTTTTGTTAAACTCTTTTGCATATTGATGGTATTAAATTGGTTTGAGACTTTATTGATGAATTTTGCTGTTCATATTCTACTTATTTATTGAGTAATAACTCCAAAGTACCAATCATCATCATCATCATCAGCCATATGACATGCACTGCTGAACATAGGCCTCCCCCTTTAACTTCCACACTGCACGACAACCTGCCATCGGCATCCACTGGATGCCCGCGACTCTCACAATATCGTCGGTCCATCTAGTGGGAGGCCTACCTACACTGCGTCTTCCGGTTCGTGGTCTCCACTTAATTACCTTTCTTCCCCATCGGTTATCGGTTCTTCGAGCGATGTGGCCTGCCCATTGCCACTTCAACTTGCAAATTTTTACAGCTATGTCGATGACTCTGGTTCTTTGGCGAATATCCACGTTTCGGATTCTATCGCGCAAAGAAACTCCGAGCATACCTCTCTCCATTGCCCGTTGTGTGACTCTGAGTTTCTCCAAAAGGCCAACAGTTAAGGACCACGTCTCAGTACCATATGTCATCACTGGCAACACACATTGGTCAAAGACCCTTGTCTTTAGGCACTGTGCTATCTTGGACGAGAAGATTTCACGCAATTTCCGGAACGCTGCCCATCCGAGTTGGATTCTTCGGGCGACCTCTTTGCCTAAGTTGGACTTACCTAACTGAACAATCTGTCCAAGATAGGTGTAATGGTCAACAACTTCGAGAGTATCGTTCCCAACAACTACCGGTACGGGTACAACATGGACATTGGACATGATTTTTGTCTTATCCGTGTTCATTTTAAGACCCACCTGTTGGGAAAGGCTGCTGAGGTCACTGAACATTGTATGTAGGTCCTCCAGTGACTCTGCTATGATAACTAAATCATCGGTAAAACGAAGGTGAGTGCTGTATTCGCCATTAATGTTGATGCCCAATCCGTTCCATTCCAAAAGCTTGAAAACGTCCTCCAATGCGTTCGTGAACAGTTTTGGAGAGGTAACATCTTCCTGTCTCATGCCTTTCTGCAATTGGATTCCGTGCTCTCGTCCTGTAATCGGATGGACATGGTGGCGTTTCTATACAAACACTTCAGCACTTCGATATACCTATAGTCGATATGACAATGCTGGAGGGACTGCAATACTGCCCAGTCTCGATTGAATCGAAGGCTTTTTAATAGTCCACGAACGCTAGGCATAATGGCTGATTATACTTCTCAGTCTTCTGTATAATCTGGCGAGCGTCTGTATGTGGTCTATGGTGCTCCAGCCTATACGGAAACCGGCTTGTTCGAGAGGCTGGAAGTCATCAAACCTGTTTTCGAGACGGTTTGTAATGACTCTGGAGAACAACTTGTACACATGGCTCAGGAGTGAGATGGGTCTATAATTCTTCAATAAGGTGTTGTCACCTTTTTTGAAGAAGAGCACAACCACACTCCTGTTCCATGCTACAGGCGTAGTACCTTCGAGTATGACGGAATTAAACAACTTCTGGAGGACTAAAAGTACCGGTTTTCCACCTGCTCTCAGTAGTTCTGTCGTGATTCCGTCATCACCCGGCGCCTTGTTGTTCTTAAACTGTTTCAGAACCATTCTAATCTCGTACAAGCTGATGTCTGGAATGTCTTCAGTGTAATGTCAGGTCAGTTTAGCTCTCTTGTCCTGAGCTGTACTGACAATGGGCTGCTGTCCGTAAAAACTCTCGAGCTCTCTCAGAATCTCCGGCTTTGATGAAATGATACTGCCATCCTCGATCTTCAGTTTCGTCATTTGGCTATTTCCAATAGACGAATTCTTTGCGAATTTTTTCGAGCCTTGGTTCCGCTCAATTGCGTCCCTAATACATTTTGTATTATAGGAACGCAGATCGTGTCGCACCGATTTCGAGATTCGTCTATTAAGTTTGCCTTATTCCGTAGTAAAGTACCAATAACCTAATACAATAATATTAGGTTTTTGGCACATTAATAATTATAATACTTAGGAACATAATCAATATCTCATAATAACAAGAAGAATATCTTATCCATATTTTCTTGAGGTGTAAAAATAATAATTTCCTAATAATAATATTGCAAATTTATGTTTTTTTTATTTATGCTAGTTTATTTATATCTCTTCATTGCGATTTTGGTCTGCAATGTTTCTGTAAACAAATGTATTTTTAGCAAACATAAACAATTAATACAGTTGCATTTATAAATAAACAATACCACGAGAACCTCACAGGATACTCTGAACTGGTCATAAAGTATTAACTCAAAAAAACTGACGGCATTATAGTCTTAAGTCAAATCATTTTTCATTATAATCAGAAAAAATAAATTATTGTCAAGCAATATAGTCTTAACTTGTAATAAAACCTAATTGCCTTATTTTATGTCCAGGCAAAAAAGTCGCATGTTAGAAATGGATCTATATAGACTACTCACCTGCAACGTTTTTGTATCCGATGCTAACACTCACAATGTCTTATGTTCGAATGTGACAGGTTACATACGTCAGCCGTATGCGTTTGTTGAGTTGCGACCGATTAGGCGAAGATGAGACGGTGCTACTTGGTAAAAGAATGAACGTATTGAATGGTCAATAAAGAGTTTTTGTGCCATCTTTCAGTGATAATCGGAGGTATAAATGTAACGGTCTTACCAGTTTGTAGAGAAAAAAATCTACTTTTTGATGGCATACTTAACTCAAAAATGCAAAATTTTGAGTTAAGACTATATTAGTTGTGACGTGCGATATTTTTTTTATTATCATAATATTATGTATTTGTCAGCGTTTAATATATATATTTTTAAGTTATTAGAAATATATAATCATCAATTATCAATAGTAGGTTGTTTGAATTTTTACGCTAACAGTACATCCGTCCTTTCCTCGAAATTGGTAATTAGCAAAACTGATTTCAATTAATTTGTGTTTTTGAACATGGAATTTAATCATTCAAATATGAAAAGTAATCATATTTTGTCTTGAGTTAAATGTAAGTGACCTCTTTAAATACTCTAAAATCAGCAATAATTTTTGGATATAACGTGGGCGTGAAACTGTTCACTTTACATTCTGCTATTCGTCGTCGAAGAAGTTTGCTGATCACCTGCCTTAAGTGCCTGAAGTACCAACCGAGTCCAGAAGTCTCATCATCAAGTTCTCGCTACAAATAAATTATGTGAGTAAGTTTGTTTAAAATTCAGCACATAAATAATTTTAATTTCGTAGTGGGCTCATCTACTACACCATTTTTGATTGACTAATTAAACTTATTGTAATATTTTGTTACCAGGTCGGACTCTGATTATTCAACTTTCGAAGTCGAGCAGCCCGCGAAGTCCAACAAGCGCTCAAGGCGCGTCTGTGCTGAGGATTTGTCATCGCAAAAAGTTAAACGGTAAGCATTTTATTTAAAGTATTATCTACTTTTCATCTAATTGACCGAGTGTCGAGCAGCTAAGGTGACAAATTCTAAGAGAATATAGTTAAAAAATTTATGTGTATTTATTCGACGATTATTGGCCTCAGTAAAAATTATTTCACAAATACTATTTCAAAATATTTTTTTGTTAAGCTAATTATAATTTTTATTTCAGAACATGCAAGAAAACCCTGAAGGGGAAATCCTGTACTCCAAAGGCGGATAGCAGCGGCTGGCATCTGGACAGCGAGAGCGACAACGAGGTTCGTGCATCGAGTTCTCGAAGCGTTGCTGCTGAAGACCTGCAGTCGTCGCTGGTCCGGCGAGTTGCGGATGGTGTTGTTCGACGCACCGCAAAATTACCAGGTGATTTGTTTGTAGAGGTTCGGCTCTACAATGCAAAAGACATTGAATCTATTTCAATACAAGATCGCTGGCAAAAGGCAATCTTGGCATTGAAATACCGAGGTGACGCTGACGCAGGAGAAATAGAGCTCTTGCGCAGATTCGTAAGTAAATGTAGACAGAAATTTACGGACGAAGGAAAATATTTTGCAGACAAAAAAAAATAAGATATTAACTGTAATTCTCGTGCTTTTTTTTGATAAGTTCGCTCTGAATTATACAGTTAACGTAATTATTTTTTGCCTCTATTTCAACTATTATTTTCGGTTCAAGGGAAGTCTATACCCAGCTGGGACTTGGTTGATGATGTTGGTATCTTGCGTCAGTGTCCAAATATTTATGTATTGATTAACTAATACTAATGTTTTTATTTCTTTATTTACATTATCAGTAATTTTATCATGTATTCTTGCAAAAATTTATGTTTTTGTAGTAACGTTATCGAAAACAGTTCTACCGTGTTCTATAAAATTTGTGCTCAGTGCATATACCTAGGTAGTTTGAGGGCATAATATTGATCTAGTTAGCTTTCGTTTCTGGGAAAATTTGTTTTGCAAAAGCAACGTTCGCTTTACTATATTATTTTTTGATAAAGTTTGTATTTATTTTAACATAAACATAATTCTGTAAGTATTCATAATGCCCCCGTCATCAAGAACAATATTTTGCTCTGTTTGCGATTTGTCTATTAAAAGTTCCGCATTCTCTGCTCACTTGAAAAGTACGACACATAAGAATAATAGCGCAATTCAAGTGGGTGAAGGTATTGAAAAAATATGTGGCGCTTTCCGTAGTCGAATTGCATCCTACAGGTTGCGTGATATTTTATCTGAAGGCGACATAGTGACGTCTCCAGTTCAGTACATGCGTAACTTGCGTAAACGTGTTTTTCAGCTATTGAAAGCACGACTCCTCTCTTTTGATAGTATAAAAGTCAATTTTGAACTTTTTGCTGAATTCGCTTTAGCTTCGAATGATTCGCGTGAAAAAAAGTCATTTAGAACAGAAAACTTAGTGATTCATAAAAACTATGATTTTAATTATTTATTCGAAAAAGTTATTGAAACTATATCGTCTAACATCGACGAGTTTCAAGAACGAGACAGCGGGTGGTTTTACTTGAGTTGTTCATACTTAGAAATAAATGTTAATAAGTATAATCCTCTAACAGCATCAGGTTTTCTTGATTTACCTAAAGTTATGAAATTAAAACGCGCGTGTGTTAATGTTAAAAATACCGATACGTTTTGCTTTTTGTGGTGTATAATGGCAGCATTATTCCCCGCTAAAATAAACGCCCATAGAACTTCTTCGTACCCTAATTTTGAGAGGGTACTTAACACCAAAAACATGTCATTTCCTGTTAGTTTTCGTGATATAAAAAGGTTTGAAAAAAATAACTTAAATATAAGCATTAACGTGTATGGTCTTAAAAATCAAACAAACATTGTTGGTCCACTATATCGAACTCAAAATAGAAAAAAACATCACATCAATCTATTGTTCCTAGAGAAAGGAAATAAAACGCATTATTGTTTGATAAAAAATTTAAATCGCTTATTGAAATCGCAATTGACGAAGCATCATAGCAAGGTGTGGTTTTGTGACGAATGTATGGTATTTTTTCATAACGAAAGTAAACTAAGTAATCATGTTTGCGGCGGAGTCACAACTATTTTACCTACACCTGGCACGTTTATTCAATTTAATCACTTTGAAAGAATGCAAGACATGCCTTTCGTGATCTATGCTGACTTCGAATCTTTATTACAACCTAATAATAATGAATCAAGTTCAAATTACACGACATCGTTACAAAAACATATTCCAGCCGCGTTTGCTTATTATGTAGTATGCTCGTATGACAGTTCGTTAAACCGCTATGTATCTTATCGGGGTCAAGACTGTGTCGAAGTTTTTCTTGACTATCTAAAAAACGACGTGTCAAAAATTTCTAAAATTTTTAAGAATATAATTCCAATGTTACCATTATCAGCAGAGCAAAAAGTTGCGTTTTCAATAGCTAAATTGTGTTATATTTGTCAACAGACTTTATTTGATGACAAAGTTAAAGATCATTGTCATTTAACTGGTAATTACCGCGGAGCCGCACACACCTACTGTAATCTTAGATTTAGTTTGCCTCAGTTTATACCAGTTTTTTTTCACAATTTGTCCGGATATGACAGTCACTTGTTTATCCGTCAGCTAGGAAAAATGCCTGGGTCTATGAAAGTTATAGCTAAAACTAAAGAAAATTATATTTCTTTTACAAAGTTTTTTGCAACAGATACTCAGCAGTACATTGCTTTGCGTTTCGTAGATTCTTTTAAGTTTTTAAGCACCAGCCTCGAAAAACTTGTTGCAAATTTAGATAAAAAAGATTTTTTTCATTTATCTTTTCATTTTTCAAACCAAAAACAATTTGAGTTATTAACACGAAAAGGTATTTATCCTTACGAACATATGACTAGTTGGGAATCGTACGATGAGGAAAAGTTACCACCTCGAGACTCTTTTTACACCACTGTTAGTAATTCTACAATTTCAAAGTCGGATTACACGCACGCTAAGGCCGTTTGGAAAACATTTGATATTAAAAATCTAGGCGATTATACAGACTTGTATCTGAAGTCAGACGTACTCTTATTAGCAGATATATTCGAAAAATTTCGACGTACTTGCAAAATCAATTACAATTTAGATCCGGCATTTTATTTGACTGCCTCAAGCCTGAGTTTTGATAGCATGCTCCTTAAAACTAAAGTTGTTCTTCAGCATCTAGAAGACCTAGATATGATAAGGATGATACAGAAAGGTATTCGTGGTGGAGTCTGTCTGTGTTCAACTAGATACGCGAAAGCAAATAATAAGTATCTATCCAGTTACGACCCAACTTCACCGGCTAGCTATCTACTCTATATAGATGCCAACAACGTATATGGATTTTGTCTATCGGCATGCTTACCTCAGTCTAATTTCCAAATGATTGAAGCTTCACAATTTCATTCGCTTGATGTACTTAAAATACCTGACGACGCCGAATATGGTTATATTTTAGAAGTTGATTTAGAATACCCCTTGCATTTACATGACGTCCATAATGACATACCGTTATGTCCGCAAAAGTTTGCCCCACCAGGCTCAAAAACAACAAAGCTGATACCTAACTTATATGATAAATTCTACTATGTCATACATTATGTACATTTAAAAACATGTTTGCGCCATGGGTTGATACTGAAAAGAATTCACAGAGTTATAAAGTTCAAGCAAAGCGCCTATTTAAAACAATATATAGACTTAAATACTGAATTACGTAAAAAAGCATGTTCAGCCTTTGAGCAAGATTTTTTTAAATTATTGAACAATTCCGTTTTTGGAAAAACTTTGGAAGACCCGGAGAAAAGGATGAATGTAAAATTAGTTAATCGATGGGTCGACGGCAGAAATAAAACAAAACAACAGTATACAGCTGAGCGACTAATAGCTCGGCCTAATTACCACAGTTCAACAGTATTTTCTGAAAATTTTGTTGCTGTTCAAATGAAGCCTGAATCAATCAAGTTAGATAAACCCATTTACATTGGATTTACAGTTTTAGAGTTATCAAAAAGTCATATGTACAATTTTCACTATTCTGTAATTAAACCTTTTTACAAGTCCGATGTTCAGCTATGTTATACTGACACTGACAGTTTTTTGTACTTAATACAGGCTGATGATATTTACAAAGATTTAAAATTTAGATTTCAATCTTACTTTGATACAAGCAACTATGATGAAGATAATGTTTATAGCATAGAGCGTAAAAATAAAAAAGTCCCCGGTTTATTTAAAGACGAGATGGGAGGTCAGATCATAACAGAGTTCGTAGGCCTAAGGTCGAAACTGTATTGCATTAAAACTGAAAATAAAGAAATAAAAAAAGCTAAAGGGATAAAGAGAAACGTTGTTAGAGACATATGCTTTAGAGATTATAATGATGTGCTCAAACACAATGATATAGTGCGTAAAAAGAACATAATATTTAAATCTTTGAAACATGAAATATTTACGATTTCTGTAAATAAAGTTGCATTATCATCTAACGACGATAAACGCGTTGTTCTAAAAAACAATATATCTACATTGGCATGGGGACATAAAACCAGACCTTTCTGATTAAATTGTTATAATACAACATAGGTATAATTGTCATTGTCAATGCATCAAAGATCACTATATTTTAGCCCTACAACTTTCCTATATGTGTTAGCGTGTTAGTATAGTGATTTTAATACTTAGAACTTTATTTGATAACGATACTATTTTAATTATATATTATAAGTACGAGTAAGTACGCATAACTATGTTGAAATTGAATTGTACGCAAGAGTTGAATATTGTTCGTGTATTCGTTACTTTTATGGCTTTGTTTAAAAACCAATGTAAAAAAAAAAACAAGATGTCGTCTCATTGTATTATTTCCCTAAACTTATGTATTTTCTAATGTTTATGTGTATTAATATATATATTTTGCTATGTAAAGTAAATAGTTGTATGTTAATTTTGTTTATTTGTACATTTTAATCATAAGTGATTTTAGATTTTAATCTTAGTTTTATATTGTTCTAAATTTGTACCTATAATTTACTTGTGTGAATAAATACTTATTTTGTATTGCAAATATTTTCTTTTATTTCTAAACGTATTAATTAAGTTAGCTACAAGTTGTAACCTGACACACTTAAAGGTCAACGTATTGATGACAGTAGTAGGTATCGCATCAGCAAAATAGTTCTAAGATACACGACACGTGCGACCACAGAATAAATGATTGTATGTGAAGGGCATTGACATGTTCGTCATAATTAGTGCATTTTTGCAAGATAGGACTTTTAAATTGGTCTTTAAATTATTCTTTGTTTTCAAACTCACTAATCATTATTTGTTCCCCACGTGCAGTCAAGTTTGTGGAACAGAGGATTTTTTAATTTGCATGTAAGTACCTAACTAACGCAATACCAGATATACGGTCAGTACATTATTAGACGTTTAGTTGATTAGTTTCTAATAATAGTTTGTTTGTTACAGACAATGTCAGACATAGAAATTCCGCTAAGCCAATGCGCTCAGGACCCGATGCAAGATTACACTCAATCGCAAATATTAGAAGAATTGTATCCAGATCTCTTCAAAAATAAGCGCGTAAAACTAACAAAGAAAAAAACAACAAAACAACGACGTGATCTTTCGGTTAAAAAAAAGTGCAAGTGCGGTGGAAAATCATTTGTTACCAGCAACTCTCCGGAGGGCAAAAGATTAATCAAAGTTAAAATTTTGGACACTTCATCACAATATAATAATGATTTAGACAGAAATATTTTGCTAAGTGCGCAGTACGTCGTGAAAACCACTTTATTTGCGGATGAAATATTGGAACATACTGAAAATTTAATACGGAAAATTTCTAAAAAACTCTGCGATGAGAGTGATATTAATATTTAGATTAATACGTTTTAATTTATATCGATTACTTATGTATGTTTCCCAAAAATACAATTATACTGGTTTAGCATTTACTTTGTTTTTATTTTATGTCTTCTTATTAGTAGATAGGCAGGTAAATAGCAAAACAAATAATTACAATATTTTTAACAATTTTATTAAGCGATTATTACATTATTTTCTGAACACCATTTTTTTATACATAATACATTTTTTAGTGCACAATATTTCTTATGATTAAAACAATTAAAATTAACATTCCCATCACAATATAAGTGAGTCAGTATTTTTAAACTAGGTAGTCCTTTGATCGATATGTCTATAACATTATTATGAGAACATAACTCTTTTACCCATTTTACTTTCTCTTCGCCTTTCACAATAATTATTTTATTTTGCAGTTGTGGTTTAATAATTCTTCGAAATTCTCGATAATCTACATATCCATCCGACCAGATTATTTTTTTATTCCTTTGCAACCATAAAACACTACGTTTTTCTTCATTAGATAAAGTTGAAAATGGATACGGAGGTTTAACTAAAAATGTTTGAGTATGATCTTTTGTTGCTATTGCCAATTCTTTCACTATAAATTCATTTTTTAGATTTTTGAAACCTTGCATGTCCAAGAAAATGTTGTTCATGATATCTTTCTAACAATATTACTCAATGGTTTGTATTCAAAAATACAATCGTTTAATAAGAGGCAGTAGGCTGTTGTCTGGTCCGGGATGTCTTGGTCCGTTTCAATTTCCAGTCTTACGTCAACGCATCCCTTTAATGCTTCGTGCTGGCGAGAACAATCGATAACAAACAATGGAGCACGGTCTTTAAATTCTTTCATGCTCATCAACGGTTCTGCTCGACGGTTGTAGTATGATTGCTGGAATCTTGCATACTGCTCATATAATAAAGAAAACTTATCGTCCGAAAAATTATTATTTAGGCTTTCATATGGAAAATAAATAGAGTTCAAAAAAACTTTGACATCACGCACATTGCAGTGATCAAATTCAGCCATTGACAAATCGGCTTTAAGTTTTCTATTTGTTTGTAGTCCAATAATAACAAACCTTGGTTTTTCAATTTGTGACGAAGTTTTTATAGACCACGTATGTTTACGCGTTTTGGGAAGCAATGGATACTCATGCAAATCCCAATTCCGAAATGCAAATGTTATTGCGCGATCTTTTTCTAAACTTTTTAGTAAATTTATTTTTTCTTTATCAGATACTTTAATTTGTGGTACTCGCCATACTATTTTATTAATTTCTATATTATCTACAGTATCACCCGTGTTTAAAATCAAAGAGTTAACATCATTATTGGCCCTTAACAATACTAACTCATGTTTACAATTAATTATAACTTTTTGATAATCTTCCGTGAAACCAAATATTTTATTCAATGGTATAGAAGCTGAAAACATACCGTTACTAATATTTTTGCCCCCGACCGACCAACCCCAAACTTGTGACGATTTTGATTCGTGATCATTTAGAGATAAATACGATTTTATCGTCGTGGTGATGCCAGGATTTTTAATCTTATCTATTTCTACTCCATTCAACTCGTATCGAATGTCTTGGAATAAAAACATTGCAGAATTATTTATGAAATGCAGACTGGATACTTTTTCTTTAGTGGTACTTTTGTAAACGGTTACTTTGCCTTCTATATACAAACTGCTTGCGCAAGACAAAATGTAAAGATCTTGTTGATTTATAGGTATACGTATTTCATCGTTCTTGTTGAAACTTGTCACGTATGGTTTGTACGAATGATATTCATAACTTTCAATGCTGTTGTCGCTTTGCGTCTGTTCAGATATATTTAAAATGCTCATTTTAGTAATCCGATTATTTTAAGAAATTTTATATTCTTTTTAGTTAATTTTTTTCTAATTTGAAGAGGTGTTCTTATTGTAGTTGCTATTTTACAACTGTTTTGATTGCAGGATGGAGCAATGCTTTTATTGTTGAAGTTTATCATTTTTTTCGAAAATGTAAATATATTTGTACTTCTTCGTCCCGTAAATTTATCACTTTATTTTCAGCATCAAGTAATCTTATACTGAGGGTAGAGATTGAACTTGTATTAACAGGAAAGTAAATTAAATTTTTCGGTATTTCAATGATTCTGTAGCCGGGTGGCACGTTAGGCACAAATTCATATATTATATGTTGTTTTTTTCCATTCACGTAAGAGCCACTTATCGCATCACATTCGATGCGCACAATGGTTGTTGATAAAATGCTTACAGGATAACGAGATTCATTGCTTATATTTGCTTTTAAAGTGTCCATACCAAAACCCAAGATTTTTCCAAAAGACTTACTTTTTTCAAAGTGAATATCTTTGGAACAAAAAACTTTTGTCTTCAGTGTATTGTTATTGCACGTAACTTTTAATATCTCATTACTTTTTATGTTACTTTTTAAGTAATCACATAAATCTTGAAGCTCATATGAGCCTTCAGGAATTTCAATAACGTAATCATCACCGTAATAAAATTTGTTATTTCTTTCATCGATGTTAGGAATCGAATTAAATGTTGAAAAATACAAAAGACCACACTCGTACTCATCACATAGTTCTAGGGTTGGTGAATAGTTAGTGGTCAAAGTATTTCCTCGCCCGGTTATCGACACAGTGAATGACATCTCCACACTGATAGTAAATCGCGTCGAATATTGAATTTATGCATTTTTCCAAAACTGTTTCAAATATTGTAAGCAGAGATGACCGCAGTTTACGGCATCAAACCTTTGATATTGAATGTAGTTGTAGTTTAAAGAAGTGCCTTTCAAATATTTTTCTAGTTCTAATGGAGGTTTCAAGTTTCCAAAACTGTCAAAATACTCGGAATATTTATTGTGTTTAACATAGGCTACCCAATGAGTACCAGGATTATCTGAAGAATCGAGGTTAAGGATTGCACACTCTATTTTTCTTGGTCTTACAGGTAAAGTGTCTCTCATAAAAACTCCGCGAAAGTACGGAATATCATGTGCGTTATTTAATAAATCTATGTTTGTGAGCGGTCTCATAGGTAGCCTATTATTTAGTTTTTTGAACAATTTAAATACAGGCCAGCACCTTTTTTGTAAGGTCCAATGTATAATCCTTTTCCAAGCGTAATCCTTTCAATCATCTTATTGTGTCGTTCATTTTCTTTAAGATTTTTTTGAGAAGTTTTGTAATCATTTACTGCTTTAGCAATACCTGCAGCACCACCGGCCAATGAACCCAGTGCTGACAACCCAGCAAATATCGGTATCAATGGCAGCAGGCCACCAGTTTTCGGAAGTGGGATGCAACGTGGTAAACGTAAACCTTTCTTACCAGCAAAAACTTTTTTTGCTGCGAGGTGCGCTTTTTTAATTATTTTGTGATTACCTTTCAATTTTAGTTTTTTTAATTGAGAGCGTATTTTTTTTATACCTAACTTAAACGAACGAATGCCAGCGCCTACATTTAGTTTAGCCTTCATAGCATTTTTTACAATAAATGATGCTAATTTTTCTCTCTTGTTAGCATCTTTCGACTTTAACCTTTTTTGGGCCATATTCAACAATTCTAAATCGGCTGTATGACGAGTTTCCTGATCTTTATTAATGTATGCAATGTCGTGATACATACAAGCCTCGTCCAATTTGTTAATGCCACGATCACCTCTTCGTATTCGTTTTTCAAGTTTAGTTCCAGGCCCACAAAATTGATAACCTGGCAAATGTAACTCGATAGGTAAATTATTAATTAAGCTATCAATAAAACCACTTCCTTCCTTCATTGATCAAAATGAAATGCAGATAATTCATTGAAACATTCTTTATTTATAAATTATATTTATAACACTAGTGCATTTTTATTAATCCAACTGTTTTCTTTATCTTCAAGTCCCAGCCACTTCACATATAATTTATTTCCTCTCTTTTCAAGTATTTTTTCTATAAGATAAATTCCTGGGAATTTAGTCTTTTGTAGTTCGTATTCATAAAATGAACCTAAAATCGGGCGACATCGTTTATCTTGCAGTAGATAAGTCACGGGATTGGTTTTGTTTACTTTTGATATAGTAAATATTTCGGTTGACCAATTGGGAGTATAGCCTTTGTAAAAATAACCTTTATATTTACTAATGCGTACATTATCACCGAGATTATACTTACATTTTGGAATTGTTTTTTGGTTTAAAGATTTTGTGATATTATACTTAACAATATTTTCATTAGATTTGTCAACATCGATTGGTTTAAATTTCGTGGTACGATGAACATTATTATTGTAACATTTTACTACTGAATCCAAGTTTGATCCGAACCATTGATATTTTCCATATAAGCTAAAATTCTTGTATAGTTTAGATTTTATCGTTCTGATCACTCGTTCAACAATTGAAGCTTTTTTTAGTGAGTACGTAGAATAATGATTTATTTTATATTTTTCCATGAGAATTTTAAAGAGTTCGTTATAAAATTCCTTACCCAAGTCAGTTTGTAAATGATTTGGATATCGTTTGAGGTTAACTAAAACTTTTTGCATTGCCGTAGTGACACATGTTTTTGATTTAGATTTCAACGGGAAAACCCATACATATTTTGAGAAAGTATCTATTACAACCAGTATGTATTTGAAACCTTTATTATTACATGCGTATTTTTTTATATCAATAAGGTCAGCCTGCCATAAATCATTTATTCCTTTTATGATTGTAGCTCGACGAGGATAATTTCTCCGTGCAGCTTTGTGTAGTTCATCGACAATATTTTGTTTACTCATTTGTATTCGATGTAACTTGATTCACAGTTTTGGAGCTCAAATTGTGTATGGTTCTCTTTAAAATTTCGAGGCGAAATTGTGTATCGTTTTTTAATTTCATTAAATCAGTTCGTAAAAATTCCAACTCATGATCAACATAGGATTTATTAGCAGCTTCGTCGTCGTTGTCAGGATTTTTTAAACCTTTTAACCGTGATAATTTTAAATCGAAATCTCCAGAATCGGTTTTGAATAATGTGTCGGTGTGCCCATCAAATAATTGTAAGCGTTTATGAACGTGGTGACCAAATTTGTCTATATTCATGTTTCGTTGAAACGGTCCTAAGTGTTAATGATAACTGTTGAAGTTACTTGATGAACTCTTCTTTTATTTCAATCAATGTAACCTCCCTCGCGAAGTTCCTCTAGTATTGCAATAATTTCATTTTTCAATCCAGTGTTGCCCGCATCACGTGATGCTATAAGTAATTTTAACCTTTCAACTAACTCATTCGGGTCATCCCAATAAACTAAATCTGTATTTTTTTTATTTTTTTTCAAGCAGTTAAAGCCTTTTCCTAGTGTAATATTTTCGTTCGTTGAAGTCTGTTTTGATGTTATTTCAAACAATGGTTTTATTATATTCATGTACTTATGTCCTTTGTTACTATTTATGGGTTTTGTTGGATCACAGTTACGTCTGTGAGCATTGGTCATTATTAACAGTGATTTATAATTTTGTAAATCTGTATTTGTAATAACATCTAAGTTGGGTGATTTCTTGAACAACAATTCCTTCATTCCACGTGTTTTTTTCGTAACTGTTTTTCCGATTGTAAACGTCTGATCTTTTTCGTTAACGGCAGTGTTACCAAGCATAAGCTTTCCGTGTAACATTCTCACTCCGAAAGGTACATCATTAATTACTTCAGATGCCATAGACCAAGATAATGAAACATTTGGTGAAGATTTCGTAGATTCAAATGACTCATCGCTTCCTTGTTCTTCGCGTGGAGAATTTATAATAGTACTGTCTGATTTTAAGTTTTGTTCATTTAAATTTTCTTCTTCAAAGTCCTCATTTGATGATGAAGAATATTCACCTTCACTATGATCTGAACTGTTCATTGTAGTTTCTTTTGATTTTTCAAGTTTTTTTTGGTTTGTAATTCTGTTCAGAGGATCCACTATTGGTTTAAAGAGTGTATTCAATACCATAGTGTTTGTGGCTTTTAGGTCGTTCATCATTTCCAACTTTTTTTTTACAGCTTCTGCAGATTTCACAATTTTCTCTTTTAGATTTATTTCCATAACTATGTAAGATCACTCGTTATCAATCGTTATACCTGGTTGATATCTCAAATAGAAATGATTTTTAATGATGATTTCACACATTATAAATGTTCATCCGCAATTATGAAAGTATCAAATTTAAATCTGTAACACCCTTTATTTTTCTGGCAATCCTTATTGATAACAAGATAACTGTAAGGTCTATCCCAAACTTTTGAGCACATATCTCGAAACTCATTCCATGACATGTCTGAGCCAACGTGTTCGTCATAAACATGTTTTAAATTAACATCGTCTTGTTTGAACAGAACTATCAGATTAGAATTATCCCGCACAAGTTGTTTTGGGATTTTGGTGTAAGTTTGGTTTAGGTAAAAACAGTCTACGTTCTTATGTCGTCCCATCGCAAAATAATCTCGAATATTATTTTGATTTTCGCAAGCTACATCATCAAAAACAATAATTGAATCTGATGGCGCTTCGTGAGGGCTTATAATCTCACTATTATGATTATATTTATTAAAAGATATATCATCTACCATGCTTAGCACATCTTCTAAGTATTTGTATTTAGGCTGGTATAAAGATTTCGAATATATATATAAATGACGAAATTGTAGACCATCTTTATGTAACAGAAGACTTATGAGTAAATTTGTCTTTCCACAGTTTGACGGCCCGCAAATAACACAACGAATTGTATTGGGTAATAAATTCCCATGACGCTTTAATGCGTCCTCAGGAAATGGACATATGCAATCTAATTTTAATGAATCAACTTGTTTTACAAATTTCATCGTAAGCTGGCTTATTAACCTGTACAGCCTGAAACGGACGTAACTAAAATGATATGTAAAGTTATTGGTGACAGTTTATAAATAAAAATAACAAGACATTTTTATATTAACATTTTCAAAACATTATATTTATTTAATTTTATCACCTACTGAATTGATACACTTTTTCAAGGTGTTCCAATTTTTTCGTACTTATCATGCAAGAAATCCGACACCAAATCAATAGAGTGTTTGCACGTTTACGGCCATAATAATTTTGCTTCAAATTTGCAATTTTTTTTTGTTGTGATGTTTGACTTGCACTTGGCTATTGAGAATTACAATTCACATTTTTTACTTTAAATTTGCAATCATATTTTTGTCGTGAAGTTTGAGTTGCACTTGGCTATTGGGAATTTCAATTCACATATTTTGCTTTAAATTCGCAATAATATTTTTGTCGTGGTGTTTGACTTGCACTTGGTTATTGAGCATTTCAATTCGCTTTTTAAAGTGAATTGAAATGCCCAATAACTACCTACTGATATCCCCTTGCGATCCGTATGGCCATAGTTCTCTGAAGGCTGTTGAACTTAGCTCTATTCCGCTTGACTCCCGACAGCCGCTCAAACCATACGGGTGCGCCATATAGTGCCATCGACCGTATTACTCCCGCGTAGAGGCGGCGGATCTCCTCCCTTGGTCCCCCGAGATTGGGTAGCAATTTATGCAGTGCACCTACTACCCTTGAGATTCTGGGAACCATCCGGCTAAAGTGCTCATCAAAGCGCCAACGACTGTCCAAGGTAAGCCCAAGGTGGCTTGTTCCCAGCCTAGTTGGCGGCTATGACTTAAATTTAATGTATTGTTACCTTAGAGAAAAAAAAAACTTTTAATTATTTTAATGACTAATGATGGCTCTACCATTTTGAGGCTACTTAACAACAACTTACTTGCTTAGATTTTTATTTGTCACCTACACTCATACTTTTATACACTCATATTTTTTTATTTGCGTAGGTAGGCCTCCCACTAGATAATAAATAAATATTTGGGAAATTATTGCACACATGGTCATCTGATTCCAAACTAAGCAAAGCTTGTAATGGCTGCCAGAGACTGATATACATACATATATATTTTTTTTTTTTAAATACATACTTAAATAGATATTCACACCCAGACATAGAACAAACACTAATGTTCATCGCACAAATGTTTGTCCTAGGTGAGAATCGAACCCACGTCCCCAAGCGCAGAAGGCAGGTCCACTACCAACTGAGCTAACGGGGCTGTCAGATAAACCGACGACATCGTGAGAGTCGCGGGCATCCAGTGGATGCAGATGGTAGGTTGTCGTTCAGTGTGGAAGTTAAAGGGGGAGGCCTATGTTCAGCAGTGGACGTCTTATGGCTGATGATGATGACTCATATTTTAACGGGGTGATGCTTGTAACATTGTATGTTTGAAGAGGGTAATATCTGGAACTATTGAACTGATTCTGAAAATACTTTCACTGAAAGAAAGCTACAATATCCTTGAGTGACATAGGCTATGTTTTGTTCAGTGTGAGTGAAGTTGCGGGCACAAGCTAGTAAATTCTATAGCCTAGAACACATTTGGAAGACACAAGTTGATTTGCGCGTCTGTCTCATACATTCAACATTGCTTCGCGTTTGATATGTAAATGTTGGCAGCAACTAGCACGAGACGCTCGCAATTATTGCGTTTCTGTCAGGTTGGCAACACTGAACTATATTAGTGTGCTGTGCAGCAGCGATGGGTGTTCCAACTTCGACCTGAGATCAGACAAAAAAGAGAGATATGAGGTAAGAATATGAGATGTTAGATGGCATGGCGGATGCGAACGTATCAAGTCTTGATGCTTTTAGTTGGACTCACCCTGCAAACGACCTCGACACCCTATTTAACCGACTTCCAAAAAGGAGGTTCTCAATTAAACAGTTACTTTTTTTATGTTTGTTACCTCAGAACTTTCGACTGGTGAACCGTTTTTGATGATTCTTTTCCCATTTCAAATTGGTCCATTTCCGACATTTTTATGAAGTCGGTTTTTTATATTGGTAATTATTTGAATGTGAACTATTCGTTAGATCTCTGGTGTCACTGCAAGTTTTTTAGTATCCGTGAAATGAGTAAATGTGCCGTACGTACAGTTTTTACGTGTGTTTTAGCCAAAGACTAGGTAAAGCTACTACACAGCCTTACCCAGTTATTAAATTTAGCGACATAGTGAAAAAAGTGGGAAGACATTTGAACACGAACAGTAATTGTACTAATGCATATATCCCTTGTTTGTCTGATCTGAGATTACAATATTTCAAAGTGTTTCGTACAGGTTTTCAGAATATCAACCATGAAGCGATGTCGCCGTTTCGTGCCTGCTCTGGCAGTTCGATAGAAAATTGGGCAGAAGGGAATTTGATCATGCAGATCTGATGCCCAGACTAGCAACTTTGCGCCGACAATATTCAATGCTTAAGATTAAGAATCTTAGTCTTATTGCAGTTATATTTGCAAACTTCTGTTTATCCGATAAATAATTGTCAAAAAATGGAGATCTTCCCCATCAGGCGGACTCTTCAAAATAATCACTAGCAAAAAACATTATAATTCGTTGGATAAAGAATCATCAGTTATCAATAAAAGTTTTCAATTCAGATTCTTCAGGAACAATTTCCCATAAAAGAAATCTGAACAATGAAAACCTCAGACATTTTAGCCCATTCATCAACAAAAAGCTTCGCAAAATAGCCCGCCCTAGTTTAAAGCCACAAAGAGTTGGGGCGGTCGTACACAAGGTGACGAAAGTATCGGATACTCAGCGACTCGAGTACCTACTTTACATTGTACACCAATGAAATAATTGTAATTTAGAAAAACATAAAACACGCTTATCTGACTTGGTAAAACAAGCGAAAGAATTCAAACTTGAGGGGTTTATAGTATAGTAATTGAAAAGTTCCGCTATCTACTTCTCGGCTCCATCATCAGACCCTCGTCACCAAATGGGGCTCGTTTCAGTACTTTCACTAACCTTTTAGCTCCATCAACAGATCAGTTCGATAGTACTGAAACAATCAATACAGATGTACCTACATAAATAAAAATACGATAAAATCTCATTACTTAAAAAACTTGACTGTTGTTGTGATTTGCTCACCTCATAGTATGTCAAGACAAGAAGAAGGGAAGAAAAGAAGAAGTAAGTAAAAATCAAATTCCGAGATTTGTTTAAATAGTGTAACTATAAAAAAAAAACTCGGAATTAGATACATATATACATACTCGTAAAATGTCAGTGACGTGTGCAATTCAGGTGCACTGTGCGATCCGAATCGCTGAGTTATTTGATTATTGTCTTCGCCATGTAAACGAACAGCCTCAGAACCCACTAACTATATCTACTGTACTAGTCAGATATAAGACTGTCCAATCTTACTTTTCTTTTGGACTTCGAAGCATCTAGAGACGTTACCAGACGCTTTTGTTAGAGTTTTCTGAACGTCTGAGTGTTTTGAGTTCAAAGAACGTCTGCGGAAATGATAAATTTAAAAGATGTAATTAAATGAGATCTTAAAAACATTTTAAGTTGTAGGTTAATTGATATGCATGGCAATAAGAAACGTGTTAATGGACACAGTCTTAGTTTTTAAAATATCATATTTATATGTTTAAGCTATAATTCAATTACTTATTAGCCTAACGTAAGGGGCGCTATTTACAAGCGCAACTTAAAAAAATATGTCAATTACATAATTTATGTCTGAAGAAAATTATCTACCAAAACTCACTTCCAACTTTAAAATCCTTTGACTGAATGTTAGTGATCAGTTGTTCATTTAAATCAAGCACATTTATAAATCCCAGATAAGGTATTACAGTTCAGAACACAAGAGATCTAAAACATCTGTAGCGTAAAATGAAAAGAAAAGATTGCGGCGTGTGACTGAAATCTTGAATATTTTTCCCCTACCAAAGAAATGTTTAAAAAATTCACATGATTATTGCTTGAAGTTTCAATTCACATATTCTTTACATATAGATACTAAACTACTACTATAATATTATTTATGATGAACACAATAAAGAGTTTCTATGTATCTATCTAAAAAAATTCAACAAGGTTTTATAACTAGTGTTTAGTGCTGTTCCCAAATAAAAAAAAATATACTAATAGTGAACTGTGATTTAGATTTTGTTTTGGTTTACATTGTCATTTGGCTTTTAGGTAGAGTTGATATTGCATCCAGTCTGTGTTACCAGTGATGACATAAAGGTACTGAGAAGTGGTCCTTAACTCCTGGCCTTTTGGAAAAACTCAGATTTGCACAGCGGGCAATGGAGAGATGATAGCATCTCTCCGCTTGGAGTTTTTTTTACGCGATAAAATCAGAAACGAAGATATTCGTCAAAGAAACACAGTAACCGACATAGCTGATCAGATTTGCAAGTTGAAGTGGCAATGGGCAGTCCACGTCGCTCGAAGAACTGATAACCGATAGGGAAGAAAGGTTCTTGAGTGGAAACCACAAATTGGAAGACGCAGCGTAGGTAGGTCTCCCACTAGATGGACCGACGGCATCGTGAGAGTCGCGTGCATCCAGCGGATGCGGATGGCAGGCTGTCGTTCAGTGTGGTCTAAGGGGGAGACCTTTGTTCAGCAATGGATGTCTTCTGGCTGATGATGATGATATTGCATCCATCTTACACTAAAAAGTGACGATATTCTTTTAAGTCAAAGCTTTTCATTGTCATCTTCCAGTATGTTTCACTAGAAGGAGCAATTTTTTATGTATGAATATAAGAATCGATACTCGATACCACGTCGTCAGCATTTATACATTGCTATCGAGGCAGCTGAAATATTTTTAGATCTTCACTTGAAAAACCTCCATTAAGATCAGATGAGAACTGCTCATTGTTCAAAAGCCTACTTTGTCAGTAACAAAAACCGATACGAAAAGAATACATTGCTTCCAGTAAAAGCTAAGGCAGAGTTTCGAGAATGAGAACTCTCAGTACCCGCATCAAAAAGTCCGAAGTCATACGAGTAAGTCTCTCCAGACAAGAATTTTATCTAGGTTACATTGGAGGCGAGAGTTTTCAAGTCGGTAATATGAAAAGTTGGGCAGACTAATACAGGGATTGGAGTTTGGAGTCGACTTAAAAATGTGTCAGTGGATCTCGGACTTCACGGAGCTTTTAATACCGAGATTCGGGACAGATGTGGAACGTTCTGAGAAATGATAGAGTTTTGAAAGCTTGCAGTATTGTATATTACATATTTATCACACTAATATTATAAAATAGCTGTTGCCCGCGGCTTCGTTCGCGTAGTATACTCCAAAAAATCTACTAATTTTCTTTTATTCAAAACCTTGTCCTGACAATAATGAACACAATTAAAAAAGAATTATCCAATTTGGTGCAGTTGTTCGGAAGTTCGAACCTCACACCAAATAAGTACTACAAAAATGATGCTTCCACTTCCAGAACCATTCGAAACGTTAACTTACAGAATAAGGTTATCTGATTCGGTTAGAGTTCAAACAGTTCGGAAACTGACGTCGAAATGTGATTAACAACGAATTCAGTCAACACTGTACAGTTTCTGCTCTATTTCATTAGCAAAGCTCTGTTGGACTTTGGCGACAATAGATCCAATTATTACCACAAGTACTGTAATAAATTAAACACACACAAATTAAGGAACGGCGAATTTCAACATATTAAGTGGTAGGACAGATTTTCTGACCATGACTCTTAAATAGTGAAAGATTTGAAGATGTTGATTATCACGGTTTTAAATTTAAAAAAGTTGATTGTCATGGTTTTTTAATTTTCATCACATTAATTACCTATACATATATTATCAACTTATTTAGCCCTCTGCGGGACATAACCTTCCCCCCTCTTTCGCCAATGTCGGAGCTTTGAAGAGAGTGGAACCCCATAAATGTTAAACGAAATCTCCACGGGGTCACTATCGCCTCGTTTATATTGTCCCGGGGCCCATGTAGACAAAACTAATCCGTTTACGGGGTCCAATCTCAACTAGAGGCCTGATACACCGTCTATGAGCTTCTTACCTCATGAAAATGTATCAGAAAAATCAAGCTACCGCTTCCACGTGACTCGTGTGGGCCAAGTTAAAGGAAACGGTTAAATACAAGTCATTAGCATCATCATAATTTCAGCCTATCATGTTCCTAAGGCCTTATCTCAGAAAGAGAGAGAGAGAGAGAGGGATGTCTCTAACCCAGCATGCTCGCCCAGTGCAGTGCATGTTGGTGTCATTTATGTCTTTGAACTTTAGGAGAATCTTGGACATACCGGTTTCCTCACGATGTTTACTTTTACCTTTTTTAAGCGATTGGCATCGGAACTGCATATAATTTATTAAGGTACCTAAATACGTCATTGGTGCAGGGCCGTAAAAACACTAAACAAATTGGTATCATAGTTTATCCCAAAATTAAAAAAATCTACGACCAATTTGTAATAGAGCTCCTTACGTTTAAGACTCTGGACAGAATTTGATAAAATATAACTTATACAACTGTTTAACTTCACCTTTTTTGAGAAATGGCATCGAAACTGCACATAATAAATTTGGTACCAAATAAGTCATTGGTGCAGGGCGGAGGATTAAGACTGTAGAAACGAAAACCTGACATTCTTCAGTGAAAAAAAAAACACATCAGTCATAGGACTGCACGTCAGAAGTGAAAATTTAAGTAGTAATTCACCTAACCTACAAGAGATGGCGCTGTTTTAAAATACACGGTACAGCGTGACGATGACGCGCTGTTCCAAGATTTTTGTTCACCCAAAAAGAGCTCAACGCGCCTCAAGAAGTTTTTACTTCAAAAAGTTTTTATTCATCTTTTTACAATGTTATTGGAGCTGTCAGAGAAAATAAGTGTGGACCAAGTCAATTCTCCGTCACTTGAAACTTGCACCAAACTCTAGCCTACATAAATATTCAGTGTGGGGCGAAGATCTCTTATTAATGAAAAAGGGTCACGAGGTATTTTAATTCAACTACGTGTTAAGGATTTCGGTGGGATACTTGCTTGCGCTGGGTTAAGGAAAACGGCGCATTGGCCCTAATAACGTACCTAAGCGTGCGTAAGCCTTGAATGAAAAGAGCAATGTTTACTATAGAGAATTTTGGGATGAAAATACATCATAATATTGCCCGCTTACATAGCGACTTCTCAGGGACCCGAGATTGACGCGACGCATTCCTGAGTGGCGGTCGTGAGCATACACTAGACCACCGGGCCACCCATCGAAATACTAGGCAAATGTAGGTGGGTGGCAGGTCACGGACAGATGATCAGAGGAGAAGATCGTAGCTCGTGAAAGAAATTAGGAGAAGCAAAAAAAAAAAAAAAATGGACGATGAATGGTAAAATTTCTACAATACTGTACCAAATCGGTATAGTATTGTAGAAATTTTACCATATATATAATATACTTATATAATAAGGGACCTCAAAACAAGTCTATTAAAACACGTAAACACTTTGTTTTGTATAAAAGATTATATCGTTTTGTTAATGCCGTGGCCCCAAAAAAAGGTTTTGGCCCATCCTGGCTCCGGGGCAATAGAATACGGCACCGGTACCCCCTGTCTGTAGTATGAGACTACTGAAAGGGGCTCGGGATGGTCGATGTTGGGCCTCTGACTATCTACTCAAGCGAGCCCTGGGATAGGACCACAACATTGTGTGAACGATATAGTCGTAGGCGGAGGAGCCGATCCAATACGCAGTTGTTCAGGGTGGAGCCGTAGCGCAGTGCTAAGGGCTCCAGTGTGTTCCTCTGGACGTCCCGGAGTTCTCTTGTAAATAACCTGGCTGCACCCCAATGCAGCCGGGTATATTTAGAAGATTCCCCCCTCGACAAAAGGCCTGTTTAAAGTGGTACGTTTCATCATTAGCGGTAAATGTAATATTCAAACAGTTTTCGTCCTTGTAGCTATACCGGCCGGGTAATTATTGCAAATGATCACGGTGTTGGCATTAATCGATGATTATTCTTTGCTAAAGTCAGAGTCTTCAAGACTAAAGTGAATAGATTCCTTCTAGATCAACGTGTTCCATCCTCGGCCGCACCGTCTCTTACCATCAAGCGAGTTGCTGGCCAAACTTAAATCTATACTATATTTAAGTACCAGAGGCATGAGATTATCTTAAGCAGCAGCTTCGCTGTCTTTCGCCGAGCACATTACATTGGTATTAGCTACATATTTTTAGTTACTTAAAGCAAAATACACGGTAACAGCAAATCTCTGCCGAAACGTTTCCGATCTCGCTCGCTTCGCTTTATTAATCATTCCGCTCCGACGTTCACGCGATGTTGATTTGAATTTTGTAGAGGCTTTGTTTCGGCTTTTTGTGAACTTTTTAGTTCGGAGTTAAAGCTTTGGTTGGGCTTATAGCTTCCTTTTTAATTCATAATTGGTGCGCTTTTGCAATCTGTAGAAAATATGCCATTATATTATCATTTTACAGCTTTTTAAATGGGGTCCGTAGCGCTGTAACAATTCAATGCCGTGCCGTATACTATGTTAATTGTGTATTGATGTATTGTCAAGCACACTACCAGTAGGCATTATTATGGCGGCATTGCCTCACAAGTGCCAATGTACGTAACATCAGATATTTCAAACATTTTCATTCGTCACAAAAACCAGGCAACATGTTTCATAATCTCCAAATTTTATTTTTAAATTAAAGTGATCAAAAATTACAAATAAACATACCACCATCATAATCAACCTGTTCTTAGTCCACTGCTAGCTGACATAGGTATGTCCTTCGGCGTTTCGCTTCCAACCACTGCCAGCTGCCTAAAATATATCGTCACTCCATCGAGTCTCAGGACTTTAATAATTTTAATATCATGATTCTTAAATACAGTCTACGCTACTTTTGCAAATCGTAGTACTTATCTACTATAAAGAGAACTAGTTAAAAATCAAGTTCAAAGATACATACCAAGCTAATAAAAGCGTGTTAAAATAAGTAGGAGTGAATCAGATCATTCAGAACCATAAGAAAAATATATTCATACATTTATGTTTTTATCTACTCATAAAAGTAATTATCGTACATAAAGACAGTCAACCCAATACAAATCCTCAACATCTCAGCTAAGAGGTATTAACTAAAAATAACAACATTCAGTAATCTGCCGACAATTGTGGAAACAATGAGCATCAAGTTAAGCCTGCAATCCGCTTAGAGACGCCGTGACATACTGAGAGCATTTCTTACGCTGTTAGTATACATAATTGTTAAAATATCTGCTGTACTTATTCCGAATTCATAATCACAATTAACATCTTCACTTTACTTATTATACAAAAAAAAAAACAGTTGGATTGCCCGTAGACCCTTACAGGCCTTATACACTAGACTAGAGACAGACTAGGTAAAGCTACTATAATAGAAAGTCTTTGCCTAGAGACAAAAAACTATATTGGAGAAGTGTTTTATAATACGTTTTATAAATATATACATATAAATAGTTCTACGTTTGGTCACCAACTATAAATTATATATTATAATATTGTTATACATAAATCAAATAATAAAAATTTGAGATATAGTAGCGTAGCATTTAGTTTTTGGTCTGGGATCTGGTCTTTCTAATGGAAGGGATGCTCTGCTCCTTGCTCTGTCCCTTTAACACTAAGTGAATCACGGGACTAAAAAGAACAGTGTGAAAGAGATTATTAGATAGAAAAAATAATTAGAACATGTAATAAGTCTGACCAAAAATCTCCAAGTTTGAATTTGATTTTTGACACCAAATTTTCAATATTTCATTGGACTCATTGTGCCACAGACCGTTTATCCACAACTTGCACTTCAGTAAACAAGTACCCTCCTACATCTCTCGAAACTTGAGAATCTTGTATACAATAGAATATAGTATAACAACATAAACATAACGACTAATGACTAAGTCATTCCGTTTTCTTACACTCCTAACATTTCTCTACTTTTGTTCTTGCGACAAAAGCTTTAGCGGTTTTGTTCTTATTGTGGTTTGTAATTTGTAGTTTTGTTAAGTCAAATGCTTTGATATGTTTTTTATTATGATACTGGGTGACGAGTCGAGCGAAGTCGCTCGCCTGATGGCTCTTCACGTTTGCCCATAACAGCTCAACGCCACTAAGAATTTTGAAGTTCAACAGTTTAAAACCCTGGATGGCAATGCACTGCGCTCGTCACCCCGATATATAAGATGTCAAATCTCTGTGTGCCCTGTAATTTCGCTGAAAATATTGCCCTTCAATCCGGAACACAGTAGTGTTTGCACACTACTGCTTGGCGGTTGAATTACTGACAAAGGTGTGGTACTTCCCCAGGCGGACCCCTGCAAAAGAGTTCTACCACTACAAGTCCATTTTACGTAGATTTTACGTCTCTTTTTTGATAGCAAGTTAGATGAATTTAATCCATGTTAAATTATCCACATCTACTTGAAAGATATGGAATTCATAAAGCTGTACAAACTAGAGAAGCGACAACAAGATATTGACGGTAATTGCCTTTTAATTAAGACCCAATCGAAGTCTTCCTATACTTCGAATGGGTCTTAATAAAACCATATACTAAGTTTAACACCTTACTAGAATATTGAAAGTTTAAAACCTAAATAGAATTTTGATTGCCTCTTTGGCCTAGATGGTAGTAAACCGGCCTTTTGCGCTTGAGGGCGTGAATTCGATTCCCACCTAGGGCAAACATTCATGAGATGAACATTTGTGTTTGTTCTATATCTGCGTGTTAGTATCTATTTTATTATGTATTTAAAAATATGAATGTATATCAGTCTCCGGCAGCCATAGTACAAGCTTTGCTTAGTTTAGAGTCAGATGACCGCGTGTGCAAAAATGTCCCGAATGTTTATTCTTACTAAGGGTCGTTTTGTTGTGGAATATGTTTCTGTTATTCCAGTCTTACCACAAAAACCAGTTTATAGACCATCCCTTTAAAGATCCTATTACTCAAAGGTCCTTTTATCCTCAGTTTAGACCTTACAAATAATTCACCTCCGCCTTAAGGCCAAGTGTCCCCTCGTATCTAAAAGTGGGTATCAACGCAGCCCTTGTAATTACTGGGGTTAAGCTCTAGGCCCGAACTTCTTGTTAAATATCCCTGTGGGAGCGTCAGTACATTATCACCTATTATCTTTGACCCCTCCACTACGATCGAAACACTAATGCTAGAGTAGGCGGGATGGGTCAAGATTTTCTGGATGTTGTAAGGTTTTGAATTTTAGGAATATGGAAAAGTTTCAGGACGATAAAACATACAAACCTACATTTCTAGCCAGGCTTTTATACAACAGAAAAAAAGAAACAGAATGAATGATAAAAATAATAAAGACCATATTATATACGACCATATATCATATTTTTCGCTTCAACACATAATAGAAAGAAGCAAGGGTACCTCAAAAGTAATTTCAAAATCAATATTGAACGACAAAGCACTTATCGAACTAAAAATCAATCTTCACTATTCAATAAACCTGAAGAACACTAAAAATCTTCGAATATTCGATAAAAATCGGGGACCCAAAGGAAATTAAAAATAAAGCCTTGCAGTAAAACTTGAAAGCGTACGTAGCTCCGACCGCAGCCTTTTGTATCAGAGTAGTGACTTTCGAAGTGTTCGATAGGAATAACATCTTACTTAACAGAAATAAAAGTATATTTTTTTATGTATTATGGGTCTAGTCATTCTTAATCACGTTTCTGTTCTTAAGAGTTACATAAGCGTTTGTGCAACATTTTAAATTATATATTTAAGTAGATTTACGATTTATGCCCGATTAGTCCCAATTTTTCGGCCCTCAAGCTTAAAAAATATTGTTTTGTGTCGAAATATCATTTTCATTTCGACCTTAATGCTTAAACTTGGTTCAATACAGTTGTCAACAAAAGTAAGAAAGTTATTGGTAGAGTACACATGTTTAAAAAAACTTTGAAAGTCCTACAATCCGACCTTAAACTAAAGACTCTACACGTGTGGGCATTCCCTTTCCTAACATTTACGTATTGTGTCTATTTACCTAGATTCATATCAAAACTATTAGAACAAACGACTCCCGTAACAGTGAGCTTAAGCTCTCAAGCACAAAACTAGACGACATTGTCCATTAACCGCTACAATCTATCAAGCCTCAACCCTCCATAATCTCCCAAAGACAAAGGAAATGTACTCCAAAATAACCTTTGAAGACCCAAGCAATATTGACCCAGCGTTTTCCTTAAATAGGAAAATTATTATCCAATAATTTCGTATCTGCGGTACCGTTTATACCTAAATTAACTTCCCGAGATTTTCCCGGGGACAATAATCTAGTGAATGCATCGTCAAGCATCGAGCCCTGACCAGATAACTAAGAACTTTGCCGATACCCTAACTTCGTAGTAAAGGCGTGTCGTTATGAGATAGGACGGGTCGGGTTATGTTGGCGAAGTCGGTAGGATTCCGATTCGCTATTAGTACCTATAGATTTCCGATCGTCCTGTTAATATTAAATGGTCAAATTTCATAATCCCTCTCTGGCTGCCAGTTCAAACTCGGCGCAGTGATTTTGTAGATTGGTAATTAGGACCTTGGATTCTGGTTAGATACATTGAGAATTGGAATTTAAGAGAATTTAAACAAAGACTGTAATCGCATGCTATTCTGAAATAACAACGAGGTTTTTTTATAGAGTAACAAATAAGGAAGCGCACCACTTGATGGTAAGTGGTCATCGCTGACTATGGACAACTGCAACGCCAGAAGCGGTGCCGGTGCGTTGTTTATTCTTTAGGGTAAGGTTTTAAAACCTTTTTCTATGCACGTTTTAAAAAAAACTCACAAGTACGCGTTTTGCGCGAGATTTAACAATAGATTAATTTTTTCCATGTCGATACCAAAAAAAATATATTAAATAATATGCTAATTACATTAAGATGTCCATCTTAAAGACATTTTGGTTGAAAACTGAAATAAATAAATAAATAAATATCTGGGACATTATTGCACACATGGTCATCTGACCCCAAACTAAGCAAAGCTTGTAATATGGCTGCCAGAGACTGGTATACATACATATATATTTTTAAATACATACTTAAATAGATATTAACACCCAGACATAGAACAATCACAAATGTTCATCACACAAATGTTTGTCCTAGGTGGGAATCGAACCCACGCCCCCAAGCGCAGAAGGCAGGTACACTACCAACTGAGCTAACGGGGATGTCAAATGTCGTTCATTTCTGCCTTTGAAGATAACAACATTTGTAATTAGTGTAGTTATGTCATCTTAAACCCTGAAATCGAATTCAGAGCCTAATTTCTTATCAAATTAAGTTTGAAAAGATCTCGGCACTTCACTTCCATTTATCTATTTCCATTCCACTGTCAATACAACGAACTCCGAGCCAATTCTCCGCGAACAGTTTAATTAAAGCGAATTCCGTAAATGTACGAAAGACTCGTGAGCTCGAACACTTCACGTGAGAGAAGAAATCTACCTCTGACCATATATTTAAGCTTTCGCTGAGGGGCAATAATAGTAAAGTGTCTTGAGGGAACATCTAGACAGAGGCGGATTAAGGCACAACTGAGTTTCAACATTATATTATTACATTATACTGAGTTTTTGTCATCTTATATGTGGGACATGTGGGACATTATTGCACACATGGTCATCTGACCCCAAACTAAGCAAAGCTTCTAATATGGCTGCCAGAGACTGATATACATACATATATATTTTTAAATACATACTTAAATAGATATTAACACCCAGACATAGAACAAACACAAATGTTCATCACACAAATGTTTGTCCTAGATGGGAATCGAACCCACGCCCCCAAGCACAGAAAGTAGGATCACTACCAACTGAGCCACCGAGGCAGTCAATATCTCGGGGTGACAAGCGCAGTGCATTGTCATCTAGAGTTTTGAACTGTTGAAGTTCAAAATTCTGAGTGGCGTTGTGCTATTATGGGCAAGCGTGAAGAGCCAACAGGCGAGCGACTTCGCTCGTCTCGTCACCCAGTATCATTAAAAAAAAATACCATTGGTAACTTTTTACTGTCAAATATTGATTCCAGATTTTTCAATACTTAAAAATTAATTAATAAATAAATAATAATAATAATAAATATGTGGGACATTAATAATAATAATAATAAAAACGCAGGGGCGGCTTTATGGCGAGCCGTCGGTGAGTGGCGACACCGCGTACCCCGATTCCATGGGGCTAAATGAGACCCCTGACCCCTGGCTTGCCTTAACCGGCCGTCCAGGGGTGGACACCGCAAGAGCTAAGAATCTAAGCTCCAGGGTGGAAGTGTTAAAGGGCATAACGCCGCGTATTTTTTTTGTATTTTTTATATTCAACAGGGCCTCTTGGTGTTGGCTTCGGCTCCACCAATGCCTATCAAATGTCCGGGCTAGACCCGAGAATTTCGTTAAATAAAGTGTTATAATAATAATAAGGAAGGAAGTGTTAAAGGGCATAACGCCGCGAGTAGCTCTTAGTGAAAGTGCAGCACACCTCTCTACACCCTAAGCCACCCACGCCAATGTTGCCCCTCCGGTGTCAAGATACGGCAGCCTTTATGGGGGGCCCATTCAGTGGGTGGCAAGTCATCACCTGCCTAAATATATTTTGAGATGAGACAGGATAAGGCAGGTGCCGTTTCTCATTCTATAAATCTGTTATTCCATCCACAAGTTGTTCACCTCAATAGCCCAGTTTTTTTAAATCCTATACTGTACAATAGTTTCATATTCCTTTTTATACATATTCCATAATTGTATTTTTTATATTCAACAGGGCCTCTTGGTGTTGGCTTCGGCTCCACCAATGCCTACCAAATGTCCGGGCTAGACCCGAGAATTTTATTAAATAAAGTGATATAATAATAATAATAAAAACGCAGGGGCGGCTTTAAGGCGAGCCGTCGGTGAGTGGCGACACCGCGTACCCCGATTCCATGGGGCTAAATGAGACCCCTGACCCCTGGCTTGCCTTAACCGGCCGTCCAGGGGTGGAAACCGCAAGAGCTAAGAACCTAAGCTCCAGGGTGGAAGTGTTAAAGGGCATAACGCCGCGAGTAGCTCTTAGTGAAAGTGCAGCACACCTCTCTACACCCTAAGCCACCCACGCCGATGTTGCCCCTCCGGTGCCAAGATACGGCAGCCTTTATGGGGGGCCCATTCAGTGGGTGGCAAGTCATCACCTGCCTAAATATATTTTGAGATGAGACAGGATAAAGCAGGTGCCGTTTCTCATTCTATAGATCTGTTATTCCATCCACAAGTTGTTCACCTCAATAGCCCAGACTTTTTTAATCCTATACTGTACAATAGTTTCATATTCCTTTTTATACATATTCCATAATTGTATTTTTTATATTCAACAGGGCCTCTTGGTGTTGGCTTCGGCTCCACCAATGCCTACCAAATGTCCGGGCTAGACCCGAGAATGTAATTAAATAAAGTGTCATAATAATAATAATCGCAAGAGCTAAGACCCTAAGCTCCAGGGTGGAAGTGTTAAAGGGCATAACGCCGCGAGTAGCTCTTAGTGAAAGTGCAGCACACCTCTCTACACCCTAAGCCACCCACGCCGATGTTGCACCTCCGGTGCCAAGATACGGCAGCCTTTATGGGGGGCCCATTCAGTGGGTGGCAAGTCATCACCTGCCTAAATATATTTTGAGATGAGACAGGATAAGGCAGGTGCCGTTTCTCATTCTATAGATCTGTTATTCCATCCACAAGTTGTTCACGTCAATAGCCCAGACTTCTTTAATCCTATACTGTACAATAGTTTCATATTCCTTTTTATACATATTTAATAGTTGCATGTATTTTATATTCAACAGGGCCTCTTGGTGTTGGCTTCGGCTCCACCAATGCCCACCAAATGTCCGGGCTAGACCCGAGAATCTCATGAAATAAAGTGTCATAATAATAAATATGTGGGAGTTGTAATATAGTTCGTCCTCTATTTTGGTGGTATTTATTATCATAGGTTTTTTTATGATACTCGGTGACGAGACGAGCAAAGTCGCTCGCCTGATGGCTCTTCACGCTTGCCCATACCAGCTCAACGCCACTCAGAATTTTGAACTTCAACAGTTCAAACCCCTGGATGGCAATGCACTGCGCTCGTCACCCCGAGATATAAGATGTCAAATCCCTGTGTGCCCTGTAATTTCGCTGGAAACATTGCCCTTCAATCCGGAACACAGTAGTGTCTGCACACTACTGCTTGGCGGTTGAATAACTGGCAAAGGTGTGGTACTTCCCCAGGCGGACCCCTGCAAAAGAGTCCTACTACCACTACAGAACTACAGGTTTTTCTGTAATGAATTCTTGGATTTTCGCGATTAATAAACATCGTAGTTAAATACTTTTAACGCATGTTAACGTATATATTTTACATTATTTTAATACAGATAATGATTGGCAATGGCCACCTGCTTCGGTTCCAGTCATCAAATTAGAATCTCAAGCCTGGCACAAAACTGCAAAACATCTGGACATCATCAGCGACTACTGCGTTCATAGGGAACGTTTTGATTGATAATCATTGACGGTAGTTGTAAATAATTGTATAACATTTCTATAGATACCCGTTATCGAGTTTATCTATGACCATGGACACTGCAAAGTGTTCTAAACGTCAGGAATTAAAATAATCTTAAATAAGCGCAATAAAGTGTTATGTTTTAATGTATCTGGTCAGTTGATTTTAATAGCAGCTATATTAGATCCATTTTTTTTCTGATAGCTGCATTAACATTTTAAAAAACTAAATATTAAAAAAACTTTTTCTTTTAATATTTCACTGTGGTATATAGATTGCCAGTTATAATGTTACGTTCAAAAATCTAGCAAAAAATATTCTTTATGGTTTTTATTCAATTATTTATAAACTACTTTAACAGATAGAGCTAAAAAACTTGGACCTAGTATGGTGAGCTCAAAGTTTATCTAATAGGGTAGATGACTGATGTTTATATCATTGAAACCAATAACTTTGAAGAATCATTTAAGTAAATATAATATGTTTATTGAAAAAATAATTTAAATTGATTAATAATGTTCTGATATATAAGCGTTTAAAGTTTTTGGTAGAGAAAACTCTGTCCACTGGGAAAGGTCCCAAAACAAAAAATGACGTCACGCCTCTGGCGTACAAAGAAGTGACGTCATAATTTGCAGTTTCGCGCTCTCCGTCTAGCATGATATTAAAATGATTATAAGTTGCTTTTTTTGATCAGATTTTCATTTTGTTTTCATTAATCACCTATATTTATGGGCTACATTTTAATAGGACAATTAAAAAAAACAGTCATCTAGCCTATTAAGCTGGTTATGAAGCCGAGTCCAGAATGTGGTTCCGCGACTGCGACAAACATGCGTGGCTTGTTGTAACATTTATTTTGTGACAACAACAAATGACACTGTTCATTAAATTAGTTCGCGTGACGAACACTGTCCACATTCGGATCTTTGCTACGCATTCGAAAGAAAAATTAACTTGTCAGCAGACATATATAAAAAGTAACTGTCATAACTCATCGGAAATTTATGGTCAAAATGGTAAATACAAAGTCAATAAATTTTCATATACAAGATGAGAAAACAAATAATAATTAATCGATTGATTGATATTAGATTAATTAATTAGATTACAAATATAATGAAAGAAACAAAAAAAAAACATGTCAAACAATTCTACTTATGTTTTTTTTTTCAACAGGGTAAGTGCATTTACAACTAAACAAAATACAAGCTAAGTAACACAAAAAAAAAACAGTTAGACAGTCCATAGACCGCTGAAGGTTTAAAGACTATCCAAATGCTCAAGCCCACTATCAGTTGCCTATATATCTATAATTATGACTTATAATTATGTGTATGGTAAAGGTTCATAATATCAAGTTTAGAAAATTCGTCAAATTTGTAAAAAGACTGCTCGATGAGCAATTTATTGGCTTATTTTTGTAAGACTGCAGACTCGTAGCTACCGTTATTAAATCCGGTAAGCGAAAACCGTCGGGCCCATGACGTGCGTTAACTTGGAGGACTTCTCGAGAGAGCGTGGCACAGAAGTTTGTGCCTGTTGCGGGTGAGGACTCTGCGTACTCCGCTAGCATAGGTAACTCTCGCAAAGCCTACGAAAGCCAAGTGTCGGTACATTTGCAGTGTCTGAGTCCTACCCTGTCTGCACTACGGTCGAGATTTAAGAAGATAGGCATTACCTACGTCCCGTGGAGTGTCTCTTTACGGCGCCTTTAATGGAGTGACGAAGTAATGTGAAATGTTAATGAAAACTTTTAGTGAACAGCTGAGCGTGATCAAATTTTAAGCTGAAGAAGTGAAAGAAGCTCTAAAGCAAAGTATCAAAGAAGTTGTAGCAAGTTTTAATGACAGTAACACAGTACTAAATTAATATTTAATGAAACGGTTACCACTAAAACGGTATAAGTGGTAGAATTGTTTAACTTGTTGTGTAAAGAAAATTTAATATTATTTTTATAAAGAAACACAATTAGTTAAATCAATCCAAAAACTTAATTTAAAGTAAGATGAATAATTTACGAAACATCGACTCGAAAGAAAAAGATGACAATCCAAATACTCAAGCCCACTACCAGTTGGTAGCGAACCAAGAAAAAAAAACGTAAAAATAAACAAAACAAATATACGTAGATTAAGTAAAGTAAAAATACATTAATTCTAAAAAACAGCCTATATTAGTCCCCTGCTGGTCATATGCCTCTCCCAATGCACGCCGCTCAGCCCTTTCTTCGGCTATTCGCTACCAGCCACTTCATGTCGTCACTCACTACGTAATATATCGTCACTCCATCAAATCTCAGCCGTTTTACAGTAAGCTTGCATTTTTATAGTAAGCATGAACTGAATCGACATCCAGGGAAAGAATAAAAGTACTCTAAAGGAACTCCTCAACGGTCTACAGCACATATACGAAATGTTGTGTTCGCATTTTACTACGATAGCCAGTTTTTGCCCTTGACATGGTTGCTGCATTCAGGGTTGGGTCCTGAGTAGGGAACTCTTCAATGGTTAGCAGCACAGACATGAAATGTTATATACGCATTCAATTATGATAACCCATTCTATGTTACCATGTTATGGTGGATTAAATTTTCTTTGATCAAGCTAATAGCTTGTTTTGAAAAATGCTTTTTTAATAATAACTCCTATGAAGTAGCTGAATTTTTCGGTATAAAAACTGATTTCTCGGAGAATTACTTCCTCCATAAATCCAGCTAATAAAAGGGAATCTCGAGAGCAGATCCCCTTTTTAATACCAAGAAGGACCGAAACACTCCACTTGACCGATTTTCAACAAATTCCACCCCGGGTTCATTGTCCGTTACGTCCACCCCTCGACGCCTTAGGACCATAAAGTAAATAACATAACACTGACACAATCAGATAAGTAGGGGAGTTCTGGCTTACTGAAGGATACACGTAGAAGTTGCGTTGGCTTTTTTATACTAGCTAAGTAACTGGGGAAAGCTACTTGAATAGCAACGATGTCCGCTTAACTGTTCTGGTGGAAAATTTATAATATCTATTTGTTACTAAACTACATATATTTACCGTGCTCTGTGTAACACTAATAAAACAACTGATGCGTCATAGTATAAACACATACTCGTATTTCATCATCATCAGCCAGAAGACGTCCACTGCTGAACATAGGCCTCCTCTTTTAACCTCCACACTGAACGACATCCTGCCATCTGCATCCACTGGATGCCCACGACTCTCACAATGTCGTCGGTCCATCTAGTGGGAGGCCTACCTACGCTGCGTCTTCCGGTTCGCGGTCTCCACTCAAGAACCTTTCTTCCCCATCGGTTAACAGTTCTTCGAGCGATGTGGCCTGCCCATTGCCACTTCAACTTACAGATTTTAATAGCTATGTCGGTGACTCTGGTTCTTTGGCGTATATCTACGTTTCGGATTTTATCGCGCAAAGAAACTCCGAGCATAGCTCTCTCCATTGCCCGTTGTGTGACTCTGAGGTTTTCCAAAAGGCCAACAGTTAAGGACCACGTCTCAGTACCATATGTCATCACTGGCAACACACACTGGTCAAATACCTTTGTCTTCAGGCACTGTGGTATCTTGGACGAGAAGATGTCACGCAATTTCCCGAACGCTGCCCATCCGAGTTGGATTCTTCGGGCGACCTCTTTGCCTAAGTTGGACTTACCTAACTGAACAATCTGTCCAAGATAGGTGTAATGGTCAACAACTTCGAGAGTATCGTTCCCAACGATTACCGGTACGGGTACAACATGGACATTGGACATGACTTTTGTCTTGTCCATGTTCATTTTAAGACCCACCTGTTGGAAAAGGCTAATGAGGTCGCTGAGCATTGTATTAAGGTCCTCCAACGACTCTGCCATGATGACTATATCGTCGGCAAAACGAAGGTGAGTGATGTATTCGCCATTGATGTTGATGCCAAATCCGTTCCAGTCCAAGAGCTTGAAAACGTCCTCCAATGCGTTAGTGAACAGTTTCGGAAAGATAACATCTCCCTGTCTCACGCCTTTCTGCAATTGGATTGGTTCCGTGCTCTCGTCCTGTAATCGGATCGACATGGTGGCGTTTCTATACAAACACTTCAGCACTTCGATATACCTATAGTCGATATGACAACGCTGGAGGGACTGCAACACTGCCCAGGTCTCGATTGAATCGAAGGCTTTTTCATAGTCCACAAACGCTAGACATAATGGCCGATTATACTCCTCAGTCTTCTGTATAATCTGGCGGAGCGTATGTATGTGGTCTATGGTGCTCCAGCCTTTACGGAAACCGGCTTGTTCGCGAGGCTGGAAATCATCAAACCTGCTTTCGAGACGGTTCGTAATGACTCTGGAGAACAACTTGTACACATGGCTCAGGAGTGAGATGGGCCTATAATTCTTCAACAAGGTGTTATCACCTTTTTTGAAGAAGAGCACCACCACACTCCTATTCCATGCTTCAGGCATAGTACCTTCGAGTAAGACGGAACTAAACATCTTCTGGAGGACCAAAAGTACCGGTTTTCCACCCGCTCTCAGAAGTTCTGTCGTGATTCCGTCATCACCCGGCGCCTTGTTGTTCTTAAGCTGTTTCAGAGCCATTCTAATCGAGTTCTAATTCTAATCGATTTCCTAGGTGTTAATAATTTCTTAGAAACAGTGTGAGATTTTACAGTGTTTTCAAACCAGCTATTAGATCTCAGTGGGGAATCTTAAATTAATTGAATTTTAATTTTAAACGAAATTTAAAAACACTGTTAAAAATATTTGATGAGCCAAGCGTTTTTATCTCAGGATATATTTCAGGACTTCCCCGGTGGCTCAGTTGATAGTGAACCAACCTTCTGCGCTTGGGGGCGTGGGTTCGATTCCCACCTAGTGCAAACATTTGTGTTTATTCTATGTCTGGGTATTAATATATATTTAAAAATATATATGTACGAATATCAGTCATTGGCAGCCATATTACAAGTTTTGCTTAGTTTGGGGCCAGATGACTGTGTCTGCAAAATGCCCAAGATGTTTATTTTATTTATATTTATCAAAGCCAGAGTATAATGAAAAAAACCATATCAAAATCAACTCTAATTAAAAAAAATATAAGCCGACTGTTAGTATCTTGAATTTAAGTAATAATATTAGTATGTACACATGCTGGCAAAGCCTCTTTAAAGCAGCATATGATTGAGAGTGTGAAGCCAACTTTACACTCTCTGAAGTTGACTGAACATGCACATTCAAGACTGTCAGTGTGAGCGTACCTACCCACTGGATGAAGACAAACAAAGCACTGTCGTCGAAGGCTGCAGGCTTTACGGACTCCCTAGTATCTGAGGAAATCTTTATTAATAGACGCAGACGATCAGGCTCCGACTGACGGAGACTGATGCGAAGATATTTTAATCCTATTTTACAGAGGGTTTGTCTAGTTTAGTAGTACAAAGAAGAAGCAGAGATTACTCGCAGGCCTAAGAGGGGTAAGTATAATAAAATATATATACGATCTACGTTTGGCCACCAACTCGCCTAACAGTAAGCGACGGTGTGGCCGAGGAAGGAACACGTTGATCTAGAAAAAAACTATTATCTATAATTTTTTATCATTCTCTCTTCTTGACTATGAATTTCCAATTTTCTCTTCCACTTCGTTAAATCTCGACCTCGTCTTCGGAAGCCTTATTATTTAACTTGTTGCCTTATTAGAGTTCTTAATATAAACACAATCTTTAGGGACAGTGTCTATAACCCTGGTGCCGAGGCAATAGAATACGGCACCGGTACCCCCTGCCTGTAGTAAGAGCCTACTAAAAGAGGACCTATGGGTTCGGGATGGTCAAAGTTGGGGCTCTGGCCATCCACTTATGCGTGTCCAGGGAGAGTACGTTGTGTGACCAACGTTGTCGAGAGTGGAGGGACTGAGACACCACGCAGTTGTCTCGGGAGGAGCCATAGCGCAGTGCTGGGGGCTCCGGTGTATTCCTCTGGAGATCACAGAGCCCTCTTGTCAAGCACTAAGGCTGGTCACCGGGGGGGTTTTAGTGGGTACAATCCCACATAACTTGGCTGCACTCTAATGCAGCCGGGAATCTTTGGAAGATATCCCCCTCGAAAACAAAAAAAAGGGACAGTGTCTAAAAATAATAATAAGGCTTAAGTGAGTTCAATATCTAGTCGAGAAAATAAATCCTAGCAGATGATAAAATAGAGAAATGAGGTTTGCAAATGGAAGTATTTGCGCGAAAGAGCTTACTCCTGTCAGATTTCAGGGCAGACGGAACAAAAATAGTTCAGCGGATTACGTCGCCCGACCTTATTCTAGAGGCTTTTCAGTAAATAAATTGCTGGAATAAAGCCCTAATTCGGTTGGCTTTTTCACTTCCGAGGCTTTGAGGATTATATGGAGCAAGGTGAGTAAAAATGCGCAGCAAACGTGGCCAAAGATGGCTCTGGCTCTGAGATATACGCACATAAGAAAAATTTAACTATGACATGGGTAATCTTTGCTCCCGTTAAGAACTCAAATGACGTGTTTACGCAATATGAGTATTGAGTATTATCCTCGAGAAAACCCGACTTTACCGAATAGTTCGATCTCTAGCCAACGTTTGCACGGAAAAACGCCGTAACCCACAATATGACAAATCGACTCCCGGCACACTTGTGCGTGTGAGCTTACTATAAATTCGGAAAAGTCAACGGGCAGACCGGGGCGGAGTCATAACTAATGTCGCCGTCTGGTCAAGTGTAACTTGGGGAATATAATTTCGGGTGCTTTTAGTTTATCTGTAGTTTTGAAGTTAGAGAAAAAGTAATAACTTTCCCATTAGAAGAGCTGTAGCTACAGCTTGACGATGTAGTAACAAGGAGCAAAAAACCGAACATTATGGACTATTTAGACTAAACGATTTGACGAGCCATTCTGCTATGCCAAGATACTAAACCAGTCGATTGCCGTAGTTGACAGACAGTCATGTAACGCAATGTTTTTCAAACTTTTTCACGACGCGACCCCATTAGAATGAAAAAAAAAATCGGGACCCCGTTACCTTCCACAGTTTATCTGTATTTTATTATATTACAAATATCAAATACGTTATATAATACATTATTTGTTATTTTTATAATTACTCGTTAATACATTTTTCTTAGTATTTTTTTGTAACTTTTTTTTTCGTTTATCGAGGCTTCGCAACCCCCGCGATCCCCTTATAGAGGCATTGTCCCCCCGAGCGGGTCCCGACCCACTGTTTGAAAAACACTGATGTAATGGATTGTCTCTATTTAAACAATGCCAATAATGGCTTACCTTAGCAGAATGGCTCGCCAAATGACCTGATATATAATGTCTGTGTTTTTTTTTTGCTCTAATCACTAACCCGTTGTTGAGCCGTTGTTACAACAACGTCGTTTTGCAAACAAGTTTTCCAACTGTTAAAATGATTAATTAAAAAAAATATATATATACAGTTCAATGGGCCTCTATTCGTCTGCAGCTTTCTCGCTCGCACATTTGTACATTATTGACGATATAAAATTACTGAGTGTGAATTTACAAAAAGTGACACACTCAAGTTTTGCTGACTATCATAACATTATAAACAAAAAAATGTTTCGTTTCGATATCTTTTAATTTGACGGAGTGAAATGGTAACAAGTGACTTTTTTCTTGTTACCATGTTACTCCGTCAATATATGTGAAAGTTTGGATGGATGTATGTTTGTTACTCAATCACGAAGAAACGGCTGGATGGATTTGGATGAAATTTGGAATATACCTACATTGCTTATGTTCTGGATTAACACATAGGCTTCTTTTCTTCGTCATCATCACTGATTTTTATCACCACGCGGGTGAAACCGCGGGGCGCAACTAGTTTGTAATCCATACTAATATTATAAATGCGAAAGTTACTCTGTCTGTTTGCTACACAATCACGGCTAAACGGCTTAACCAATCTAGATAAAATTTAGCTAGGTAATAGTATGTATCATGAGGACGGACATAAGCTATTTTTTTCTGAAGAAATCGCTGACGAAGCCGCGGGTACAGCTAGTAAAGAATAAAGGTCTGTGTATCAACCGGTACTAAAGAGCTCTAGAATAGATATTTTTCATGTCGAGAGATGAAAAGAATAGGTTATCTGCAAGTGACGGCGTCCTGCGTTTTACGGTCCAGATATGAAGGAACATAAGCTAGGCAAGTTTACGCCTTAGCCCAGATCATTTTTTTGTTATCTAAGCTCCTCAGAATATAAAGTTTTTCTACGGAATATTTTTAACACCCGCGCAAAAAATGGGATGTTATAAGTTTAACGTGTGTATGTGTGCCTGTCTTTGGCATAGTAGCTCCCAAACGGCTGAACCAATTTTGATTTACCTTTTTGTTTCGTTTAAAAAGTGTTTTTTTTTTATTTAATACCAAAAATTTACAATGTTTCATATTATAAGTTGCCTTAAAACCTAATTAAGATTTGACTAGACAACTATTTCTCGCCATTTCCAAATTTATATACCTAGTCTAATTAACGCAAAACAATATTATTACAAAAAAAAGATAAAAACACATTCGGCTTAGCTAAGCGTTGCGCACGAGCACACAGAACAGCCGTAGTAGGCATTTACCACGTACGTATCGGAATAATAGTATTGATCGAGAGCGTATAGGTTATGATTCAAGAAAAACTGTTTAGCATTTTTAATATCATCAGCTCTTAACTTACCATAACAGACTTCCAAAAAGGAGGATGTTCTCAATTCGACTGTTTTTTTATGTTTGTTACCTCAGAACTTTCGACTGGGTGAACCGATAATGATGATTCTTATATGAAAGCTGGTGCTTCCATTATGTTCCCATTTCATTTCAATTTGGTCCAGTTCTGACAATTTTATGAAGTCGGTTTTTATATTGATAATTTAAAAAAAAAAAAAAAAAAATTATTGGATTTTTATTTCTGGTGTACACAATAAAGAGTTTCTATCTATCTATCTATCTAAATATATAGTTGATGAAGGTAGCAACTTCTACAGGTCTGATAAAAATTGGTATCCTTTTACTTTAATGATACTGCAAAAAAATGGTGATTATGACCTGATGCTGCATCATCGCCTAGGAGCTACAGGGGCCTTACGCCCAACTCTAACCGCGGGCTCGAATACGTGCAGCTGGCTAAATCACGTGAACGTGCGGCGAAATACCGTTTGTGGTCGCGCAACTTTTCGCAATCACCTAAACTGAATCGTTTATAACAGGTAGGCGTAAGGCCCTAGAATAGGTACCCAATTGCAGAATGGGTACCTATTGTGTTAGGGGGTTTTTTTTTTCAAGAATTCGGCTCTTAATTCCGCTTTGGTTGTTTTTATCGCGAATAAGTCCGCGTTTGACCACCAAATCGCCTGTTGGTAAGCAACGATGTGTTCGAAGATGAAGTACGCAGACTTAGAAGATACGCACTCTTGCCTTGAAATTAGTAAAAAGGAAATCACATCAGTCATAGGACTGCACATCAGAAGTGAAAACTTCAGTAGTAATTCACCTATTCTACAAGAGATGACTGTTTTAAAATACACGGTACAGCGTTCGGTGACGATGCCGCGAGTTTGATGATTTTTGTTCATTCAAAGAGTGCTCAACGCGCCTAAAGAGGTTTTCATATTCATTAACATATTCATTTATTTCAGCATTCCACAATGTATTTTAGGTGGTAGAAAGGGTATTTTAGTTACAATTGTGGACCCCATCGGGCACCTAAAATGACGTGAAAGAGAGAAGGATAGCAATAAGTGCTAAATATTTTTATCTGTAAGTATTAAAATATTAAGATCATTAAAAAAAATAAAAAAATGTTAAGTATTGTTAATTAAAATGTTAAGTTTATTATGTTTCGATATTATTGTGTTAAGTATTTATCACAGACATTATCATCGTCTTCTACATTTGTGGAAATACTCGTAGCTATGACTCAAGACTTGACCAGTCACGTAGTCGGCGCCACATTTGTCAAACCACAGCGAGACGAGGCAAGCAGCGGGAACAAATACATTATATTTCGGCACTTTGAAGATATTTTAAGCAATAATACTCACGCGTTCGTCATCCTCAGTGTAAAATGAACTTATTATGTACCTGAAACAAAGTTGACAATCTTTTAAAAAACTGCAGAGATTGAATCATTGCATAGCATGGTACTGTTTTTCCTATGTAGTGCGTTGTTTGTTCTATCTTCTGTAAACAACTTGCCATCGCAATAACGGAAAATATCAGATATTCCAACTGATCTTTTAGCCCAAGACGCAAAAAGAGGGGTTTTATAAGTTTAATGTGTGTATCTGTGTGTCTGTATATCAATGTATATGTGTGTCTGTGTATCTGTGTGTTTGTCTGTTGCATCGTAGCCCCCAAAAGACTAAACGTTTTTTGTTTGTTAGAAAGGTGATTTGATCGCGTGTGTTCGAGTATGATTCAATAAAAAAAAAATATCTATGCTCAACTCGTTTTTTTTTTTAAGTTTGTTTACCACAGAGCACCGTCAGTTACGAACCGATTTAAAAAAAATTGTTTGAAATGCTGTATATTTTCAGATTGGTCTCATTGAAATTTCATCAAAATCTTTTGAATCGTTTGGTTTTAAAATCAAAATAACTGGATAATTCGTTTACTTTGACATAATACTGTCATAAAATTTACCGAAATTGTGTATTTTACTGATTGTACTAGTTTTTTGAATTGGTAATTATTGTGTATATAACAAATGTATTTTTATTTATTAAAAAACATGCTACATCAATGAAAAATACCGTATATTGCTCGTTTATGTACCGACCAAATGTATAATAGTGCATGTAAAGCGTCACTCCGCCCACCGTAAAGTAGATTAAATTTAAATTGACAATTCTACTTTTACGACCTCACAGGGGGGTTTTGGCTCGAGCGCTCCATAGACCAACTTGCTTTGCAATTTCACACTTTTAACTTCACACAATAGAGTTTAAAATACAATTAAAGATTGATAGGAACGTATCTGTGATAAAATGTGGAATTTTTGATATTTACTGCAGATATGTGAATGGTTTACTTATAACTATGAGATTCGCGGTTTCACTCGGTATTCTACAAAAACGTTAAAAAACTCGTTTCGTTTGTAACCAAAATAATCATGACATTTTCGTTCGCTCAACACCACCTTCTCACTTTGCTTATTACGTTTGAATTATTATTCTAATATTTGTATAATGCGCACTTTATTTCACTCCGCGACCGAGTTTATTGCTTTCAATAATCCTAATGTGGGTGGGAACTACGGGATTTGTTCACCCCAGTTCGGGTGGCGTTTTTAATTCGATCTCCATTTGCGTACTGTGAAATATGCATAATGTGTAATGCAGTTGACTGTAGTTTAAAATATTCTTTATTGTATTGATTTAAATATGCAACTGTGCAAACGAATTTATAAAATTTAATTCGTGTCATGTATCAAATTAGGTGTTCCACACATTTAGTCGAGTGTCAGATGTGTCAATGACATTTCTATATGAAACAGTTAAACCTGAAAAAAAAAAACCTGAAACGGGTTATCATATAGTAAAAGTTGTTAATAATGATGATATGAGTACAATGATACAGTTATATATGGTTATTTACGGGATATTTACCGTGGTAAGGTTGTCGAAGGAGCTCCCGATATTTCAGCGCAGTTTTTTTTTTTGGTAAATAGGCAACATGTGAGACTGCATTTTCCTAAATATTTGCCGATCTCTTTATGCATTGTTACATGCACCATAACCTTCACAACCTTACCACGGTAAATATCCCGTAAATAATCATATAACTGCAGTGAACAACCGTGATAGTTTAATCATCCACTGCTGGTCATAGTCATAGGCATCCCCCATCGATCTTCAAAAGGGCTGATTGGAAGCGGCCTGCATCCAGCGTTTCCCTGCGGTCTCTTTTTTTGTTTGTATTACACATATCACATACACAAACTTTTCTAAGTACTCTAATAATAGTTATAGCAATGTAATTTTTCCAGTGAATTCGTTACTGGAAACAATTAGTTGGTATTCATTTAATTTATATTTTCATTTTAATTCATTTTTATTGTTAAACTAGTTTTTTTGCCCACGACTTCTTACGCGTAAATTTTCATACAAACCTTCAATCTTTTTTTCTTCCCGTAATCCGGCCCTTGCGCAAAATAACATAGCCTCTACTTCAATCTGGTCATAGCTAAACATATTCGTGAAAACCGTATTTAAATCCGTCCGCATTATCTTCCAGGGGGGGAGATGTGCGTGAACAACAAACAAAAAATCTAAAAACTGCCTTAACATATTCAGCTGCTTATTTTAAGTCGCCCTGTGTGAAGTATTGATAGAAGCATAACAGTAAAAACACCGTCAACAGTTTTCAAATCGAAAAGATAATGTGAGCACAGTACAGAGCGTGTTTTGAAGTTTTCTTTTTGTCCAAACCATAAAAAGTAAATCATGTCATGTCGGGATGATACATCTCTGAACTTTGACTGTCCAGCTTCGCTCGTTAGAATTTTTCTATGACCATGCAATTTCTGAATTATGAATACGACCACAAGTATATGGCTTTGGCCACGGAACCCTGAATTATGCTTGTCTTGACACGCTCTTGGCTAGTTATTTCTTATTTCGCGTGCATTTGTATGTATCACACACATCACATCACATCATCAGCCAATTAACGTCCACTGTTGGACAAGGCCTCCCTCATAGAGAGGGGTATTGCCATAATCCCCACGCTTGGCAGGCGGCTTGGGGATCGCAGTACGTTCACCGTGTACTATTAGGACGCTGCTGCCCATCCTCCGGTGGTTCTGGTCGCAGTTTTAGGACATACCCACGGTCCCAAAGGGGTCCCTGGGTCCCGGGGGCAGGTATGTATACCTTGATTAAAAAGCCATGAAATGGAACTACTCTATTTATCTGTTAAAACATCACAGTAAAATAACATTCTTTCTTTATTCTTATACACTTTCTTCTTCTAGAAGCTAAGTTTATATACCCTGCAATGACTTATGTAGTGGCTGGTCACAAAACCAGACCACAGACATAGATATATACATTTAAGTATAGTCAAACTTAACCTAGGGTGAAGTAATTTTACAAAATAAAAATAAAACATACTTATTGTGATAGGTTACTTAATTATATATGAGATCATACAAAATTTATGACGCTACTTTCTTAACTATTTATAGATCGATATTTATTTTCTAATTATAATTTTCAAAATTTTATAGTCGAAAAAATCTTATATCTCGTAATAACATTTTTGGGTTAGAAACTTACGAAGTTGGTTTTGGAAAAGTGTTATTATTTCTTTCTTTCTTTATTGCGTCCGGAATTTTGTTGTATAGGTTTATTATCATGTACAAAGGGCCTTTTTTGAATTATTTCTATTCGCGGGACTAAATTAAAATAGAATGCAGTATATTTTGTGTTTTAAATGCTAACATAGAATAAAATGCCGTAGGAGTATTACATTCTCTTGGTGCATTGGATTACATTCTCTTGGTGCATTGGATTATATTCTCTTGGTGCATATCACCAAAGAGGTTGTAAGGCCTATGTTTTTATAACATCCTTGATCTACACGTTCATTCATCTAAGAAGGTTCTTTAATTTAAATAAAAAGTTTTAATCTGGCTGATTATCTGAATGACAGTTGACAGTTTCAAATTTTTAATGGCTATGTCAATAACATTCTCTTTACTTTGGACCTCTTTGCTTGAGGCTATGTGACTCCTCATATTATGTTTCGGGTAACGAAGAAAATAATCCACAGACATTTAATACAGAACAGACTGAACATGTTTTTTACAACTAAATTCGCAAAAACAGTTATGTTTGCATCTCTCTCGATTACACAAAAATCATATATTCGTATCTCGTTTTGTCGTAACGTTGCAACATAATAGAAAAAAATTAGCATGTGGTACGGTGTTCCAAGTCACCATTTTGGTAAGCATCAATATTCTGACAGAAGGCTGACAGCGAAAACCACGGCTTGCAAAAATTACCTAAAATAAAAGTTATTTTTACATATTTGGTTTCAAAAATACGAAAATACTATGGTGAAGTGCAGTGTCCTCATGTGTTTTAATTAATCTCATAAGATGCCACCCGGTATAACGCTTCACACGTAAGTTTCGTGTGTTATAATAGAGATTATTTTGAATTGCAATTTTTTCTTGTTATTTTTCATAAACTTTACAATTTGAAGGCTTGGGAAGGTTGTGTTTCTTTCAATTTCATAAATGTACAAGTTTGGTGGGTGTAATAAAAGTTAATAAGTAGTTTTCTTTAAAAAAATATTGATTCGATCATTGTTTGGCGTTTGAGGTACTTAGACATTGGCCAGGGAACGTATTCAGTAGCCAAGAGAATGTAATACTCCTTTCAGTAGTATAATTAAAATAGTATAAGTTATTTTCTTTAAAAAATTATTGTATCGATCATTGTTTTACGTTTACGGTATTTAGACATTGTCCAGGGAATTTATTTCAGAATCAGAATTCGTATTTCAGAAGTATAATTAAAATAGATGATTCAGCTTGATGTGATTATGATGACATGAACCTTTTTCATTAATTACTAGCTGCTTTTCTTAAGTAATGTAAATAAAGTACCTACCTATTGTGGTTCATGTCATATTTATACGTAGTGATCTAGATAGTGTAATTAAAGGGTTATTTAGACATATGTCAAGTAACAAACATTTTTATTACATTTTAGATTTTCCCAAGGATGAAGAGTTGAGAAACGCATGGTTGAAGAATTTGAATCGAGAAAATTGGCAGCCCAGTGCGACCAGTTTGTTGTGCTCAAAGCATTTAGAGGCACATTTGTTCGACCGGACTGGTTTCCGTATAATCCTTAGAGAGTACGAGGTGTAATGCTTATTGGAACAACAGTTTTCAATGAACAGTCGCTATCACTATCATGAATCTCAAGTTGTACTAACTACATTATGATAACTTGCATGTAATAATTTTCAGAGCGATAACATACCAAGTGAAAAGAAAGCCACAAAAAGAGGTGTTACTGGCAAAAGTGTTCTGAGGGAGCTGCAGAATACCTCATTTCCATCAAATTCAGATCCTGCAACCACATGACACATCTGGTAAATTGTTTTATACAAAAATAAATGATTTGACTGGGTCTGGTGTGTTTGAATATTAATACCCAATGGGAACATCCATAAATTCCATCACATAAAGAGGAGGGGAGGAGGGGTCGACGAAGTGTGACTGACAAGGGCAGGGAGGGGTCGTAAATTTTGTGACGTTACATTTCAGATACAATCTAATAGTATCTGTTAGCACTATTATAAAAGAATGTCCTTGAGTCCGGCCCGCGTTTTGCAAATGTTTGCGTGTAATGTATATGTAGTGTTTTTTGCATCAATATTTTTGTGGCTTGTTGGTTCTGCTTGGTATTATATGTCTGTGTAATAATCATTGTTTTTTCAATTTCTTTTATGTAATAATAAATAATTAAGGACGGTACGGTCGACATCTGTCGGGCATGCCACCGTCCTGGAGAGTCCCTCCGACATATAATTTCCGGTTGTTCGCATCTTGCTAACGGCGAGTACTTGCACAGGCACAACCAAGTAGCCAGGATCATCCACCAGCAACTTGCCCTTCGATACGGCCTTGTCGAGTCTGAGGTGCCGTACTATAAGTACGCACCAGCACCAGTTCTCGAGAATGGTCGTGCGTTGCTCTACTGGGACCGGTCTATCATCACGGACAGGACTATTGTCGCCAATAAGCCTGATATCGTGATGGTCGACCGGTCCCAGCGCCGGGCAGTGCTCGTCGACATCACCATCCCGCATGACGAGAACCTCGTGAAGGCCGAGAAGGACAAACTCAGCAAATACCTTGACTTGGCTCACGAGGTTACCGCCATGTGGGATGTTGACTCGACGATCATTGTCCCGATAGTTGTATCGGTGAACGGCCTTATAGCGAAGAGCCTCGACCACCACCTTAAGAGGCTCTCGCTAGACGGTTGGGTCAAGGGCCAGATGCAGAAGGCAGTAATTCTTGACACGGCACGCATTGTCAGGAGGTTCCTCACTCTGCAGCCCTAACCACCGGTAGCTTGGGCCCTGCCCCGCTGCCGGCGGCACCCTAGTTTTTAAGTTTTTTATATTATTTATGTTTTTATAATTATATATGATGTAAAAAACTTAAAAATTAAGAAAATAAATAGATATGTGAATAATAATTAAAATAAATGATATAACATAGCCTATGTTTTAATCTGGTAATTTCTAAGCATATTCGTGAAAACCGCATCGAAATCCGTCCAGTGGTTTAGGAGATGTGCGCGGACAAACAAACAAACAGACAACAATTCTAAAAACTGTCCTATCGTGTTCAGCTGCTTATTTTAAGACGCCCTGTGTGATTATTTTTTTGTTATCTCGCAGTTACAGTTTTTTTTTTTATCTTTACGTTTTTATTATATGTATAGAAAAAATTATTAAAATAAATGATATAACATAGCCTATGTTTTAATCTGGTAATTTCTAAGCATATTCGTAAAAACCGCATTTAAATCCGTCCAGTGGTTTAGGAGATGTGCGCGGACAAACAAACAAACAAACAGACAAAAATTCTAAAAACTGTCCTATCGTGTCCAGCTGCTTACGAGTATTTTAAGACGTCCTGTGTGGTTTTTTTTTGTTATCTCGCAATTACAGATTTTTTTATCTCTACGTTTTTATTATATGTATAGATTAGTTGGTATTGTAAAACTCGCCGTCGCCTAATGCTCACCTACCATCTTTTTTTTCTGAGCAAAGGGGTATGCTGAAAACCAGCCCTGCGTGACCTTTCGGGACGTCGCAGTACGGCGCTGAGCATACCCCTATTGCCAAACATTGTTTTTACCTTATGTACCTATTCATTGCTTTTTGGCAATAAAATAAATCTTATTCTTCTTAAACACTGTTTTAAACTATCACGGTTGTTCACTAAAGTTAAATGATTATTTACGGGATATTTACCGTGGTAAGGTTGTGGAAGGAGCTCCCGATATTTCGGCGTAGTTACATGCACCATGTTCACGGGAAGAATATCGGGAGCTCCTTCCACAACCTTACCACGGTAAATATCCCGTAAATAATCATTTAACTTTATTCTTCTTATTCTTTTAGATCGAAGACATGTATGGAAACCACGGACCGGTAAACGCAGCGTAGGATGTCCACCGACAAGATGGACCGATAACATGATAGAATATGTAAAAAAATACTTCTAAATATTTCACGGAAACCAACGACTTGTAGTACAAGTCAGCCATGTTTGCCAGTTATTCAACCGCCTAGCAGTTCTGAGTGGCGTTGTGCTGTTATGGGCAAGCGTGAAGAGCCACCAGGCGAGCGACTTCGCTCGCCTTGTATCATACCAGTATCATAAAAAAAAACCAGAATATTTACTAATTGAATACGTCAAAGTGAATACTATGATTACCTTTTTTGATATCTAAAAAGCTTACTGTTTTTCATTTTTCATAGTACCTAAGAATACAATTTTCACTTTTCCATTTTTCTTTGGCGGTTTCTCAATCTTGCTGCTTCCTATCTGATTCTGCTTGCTTTGGTTATAGAAAACATTCTTCAAATATTTTCATGGTGGAATCTCCATGTTTCTCAGAATCTCCGACCACATCACACTAATATAAATGGGAAAGTTTGTAAGGTATGTTTGTTCTTAACGGCAATTACCAATGGAATTTTGTAGAGTAGCTTGTAATAATTTAACAAAACATAAAACTGTCTTCAAAATTAGTAAGTGCTTGATTAAAGTTATTGATATATCAGCAGGCGCTTGAATATGTTTTTTATTTATTTATAATTGAAAAATGAAAATATATTTATTAACATAAACATAAGTTTAAAATAAGGAATGTACACCTAACGAACAGTCTATTAAGACTTATGCTTTTGAGTGAGTTACTTAAATATAAATTATAACAGCGATTCCCGCACTAGGCTAGGCCTGTATAGCGGGAATCCAAAACGGTTTTTGTTTTTATTGTTCATACTACTGAAGCTGGTTAAAAACTACTGATCCAAAGTTAATAACATTTTTGTGGGACCATCCAGAGAGATTAATCTACACATAATTTCTAAGTTTTTCTACCAAAAAGCTGAAACAAAAAAGTACGGGTCTTTTTATTTTCAATGAGCTAGACGTATGCAATTTGCGTCCTTAAAAAAGAAACCCTGTATAGGTAATGTTTATCCCGGGTTGTTTAACTCTTGAAGGAGAGCAGGTAAAACCACAGGCACAGCTAGTGCTGTCTATATCTTAAAAATACGTCAAAGAATAACGCCAGGAGCCTCACTTTAATGGTGTTTGCTTTCAATACGCCGTGAGAAATTGCACCTGCTTTGGTATTCTCTAATATTTTGCCTTGTTTTCGTAGGGGATATAGAATAATAGAGGACGTCGGGAGATCATTTCTCTTTACTATCAGAATAATGCGCCCAGCGGTTCTTTCCGCGTTTTCTAGTTTTACCGCAATTTTCCAGGAGAAAAAGTGATCCTTTATGTCACATAATTTTCTTCATACATTTTAAGAAGATAGGCTAAAAGTAAACAAACGATCAGAAAATATGTTTCCTACTTGGAAACTTCCATTTCCTCCAAAATGACTGGAACAATTTTGACGGGACTTTCACTGGCAGATCTTATAAAGAGTAATTCACGCGGGTTAAACCACGGGGCGCAGCTAGTGTAAAATAAACGCGATAAAACCCGTTAAAGGTTGTTGATTAAATTAGGCGTTAGATACTTTGCGGAGGTTTATCTTTAAAACAGTTTCTTTGAAGAATTTCTTCTGAATTTTCGCATTAACGTCGCATTAAGTACAAGGAATATATGCTTAATTATTGTTGTTTTACTCCTCACCTATTTTTTCCATGTAGGTATAATTAACTTTAAAAGCCTAAAACCCAAATAATACTTCTCGCAGTTTAAAAAACTATCTTTAAAATCTCTAATCCCGAAGATTCTGGTAAGGATAATGGGACAAACTATTTAAATACTTGCATTGTCATCGGTCTTTGATAAGTGTGCAAAATTTCAATTTAATTAGACGTTTTGAAGTAGTTGTAAATCCAGTTCAAAGATTCCGTTACATAAATACATACCAAGCTAATAAAAGCGTGTTGAAAATCAACTAACGCGATCAAGTTAAAACCATTATTCCGAAATTCGACTCTTTACTTGAAAAGTTCTCAACTCCTTAGATTCAAACGATCCAGAACTTTTAAGTCACAACTGCAGTTCACCCTTCTACACTCCCCTTTAATGTTTCATCAAGCGAATCAACATATTACGTCTTGCTGAGTTATTACACTGAGTAACTGTAACTGAGCTTGGCTGAAGCGTTGCTGTTGGCCAAAGTATAAGTATTATTACTACGTATTTGCTTAGGCAAAAATTATAACAGTTACTCAAAACTAAGCCGAAAGAAGGTCATTTTGTATTATTACTACATATTTGCTAATGCACAGATTGCAATAGTCAGTACGTCTTAGGAACACCCTTTCTGCGTTACCCTGTATATGTAAGTAACCTCCTAAGACGTACTGACAATTGCAATCTGTGCCTTAGCAAATATGTAGCAACACCATTTAGCAATTTTTATGCTGATTTGCAGCCATTTACATATTAGCTAATAGATAAATAATATTGCTCACCTGGCTACATTAATTATATTATTGTTGCTGATGTCACATAATAAAATATTTTTTCTTTCTTTCTTTTAATCGAGTGGACTTATATTTTTTTCACTTAGGTTTGTATTCTTTATTTTCACTGAGCCAAATAGTGTAATCGACCCTTTAAAATATACGCTTTTACGTTGTCTAATTTGTCTATACGTATAAATTAGCTTTAATTTCGTGCCAAAGGCCCAAGTTATAGGGCCCAGGGGATTTGAAAATTTGTAGGCAAAGGGTTGCCTTACTTATTCGATTTTAGTTGTCGACTTATAAACTTATTCAAATGGGTTTCTAGTTAATTAAGATGTCTAAGTACTTGCGGAAGTAGGATTTTAAGCTCTGAGGAAAGATGTATGGAGAACGGTACCGGATTTATGGGTAATCTTGGAGCACCTACTACGCAAAAGCTATAATAGTAGATTATTCGCCAAGAAACCATTAACCATGAATTCCTAGCGTAACAAAGAATCTCAGAGTTAATTTTTCATTTCCTGCTGAAAGGATTTTGGCGTCCCACATCTTGTGCTTTTGTCAGAGAATTGTCAAGTACATAAATATAAAAAAAAAACTAGTAGGTTTGATTTATATATCGTCAAACTTTCACAGTAAACAGTAAGAGTCAAGAAAAGTAAGTGAGGGTCAAGTTAAACTCTTGCGCTAAAGTGGTAGAGGTATTACAAGAGCCTTATGAGTTTTTGGTAACGAACACGAAAAGACATGTTACGCCTCGTTATAACACCCCCCTACACTCGAGCACGTTCACGAACACTTAATAAATAATAATCTACAATACACATGAACTAATACAAATAATATTATTTTTCACGTTGGCGCAAAAACTCTTCCACCTAATTCTTCCACAGTGTTCAAATTCCTACACAACCCCAAGTAATAAACACATATAAGTTTAAAAATACTAAAGGCAAAATCACAGATAAATAAAGCCTTCTTCTGAGGGCAGAAAACACTATAGAGTTACGTTGGTATCATAAGAAAGGCTCATCTCGAAGTGACGTCTCACAAAAGCGTCGAGTTAAATCAAAATTTTACATTCCATCTGGCGTGCAGCGTTCCAGAGTGCAATTCCTCGATTACCATAGCAAAAGCTTTGGAACTCCAAGTGAAAAATCTCGTTCCGCTGGCATTTAAAAAGAGGACAGAGGCCTTCGACTTTTTATAAAATCTTTAACAACAGCTTTATCATCTATGTTACCCCAATAGCTAGCGGACTGTAAAAGAAAAGAAAAATAGTGGGGAAACCTATACCTACACGCGCAAGATCAATATATATTGTTTTCACCAAAATCACAAAAATTAACCGCCGGCCGCTGCCACCTAGTAAACTGAACTTGTCAACCACGAACCTACTTTGCTTGACTCTAACTATGACTTGTTTGTCGACATTTCATCAAACTTGATAATAATATGACACTTGACACGGCAAATGCACAAGAAGTGCAACGCCAAAATCCTCACATCGGAAAGAATTTGCAACCTGTTTATACACTCCAGTGGTTCGTACTGCCACATTATTTTACTCCAAAATTTCGTTATGTCAAATCACATACTCCAAAAGAACTATTGGGGACTTGGATACGTACCAAACGTTTCGATTCTACGTTTCTAATCCGTACGGCCAAGGATTGGAACAACCTGCCGGCTTCCTTGTTTCCTGAGAGATATAATCTGAGCCTTTTCAAGGCAAGAGTGAATAGGTATCTTCTAAATCTGCGTGCTTCATCTTCGACCACACCATCGCTTACCAACAGGCGAGTTGGTGGTCAAACGCGGACTTATTCGTGATTAAAAAAGGTTATTCATTCATCGTTTCAGCTTATCATGCTCCCACTGCTGGGACACAGGCCTTCTCTCAGAGATAGAGGAACGGCCCTAATCCACCATGCTGGCCCAGTGCATGTTGGTGAATATCATTGTCTTTTTGAGCTTCTTGGACATACCAGTTTCCTCACAAAAGAACTCGTCTGATGCCAATGTCTGAAGGTTTGATGTAATTTTAATGCCGTGTCTATTCTACATTCATGCATCTCTGTTACCAGCTTTGAGCCATTGCATAGTGTTGGAACTTGTAAAAAGACGCTTTGAATACTTCTAAAGGACGTGTGATTGGAGCTTTATATGACATTTCAAAGCATGCCGAGAGCATTTGTAATGTAACCAGTATGAGCGCAGTTAGTAGGTAAACTAGCAGGCAATGTAGTTTTGTCTAGGCCTAGGCTTAATATTCTATCTATATACATACATATCTATTTATTAAAGGCGATGTGAGTGTGTGTGTTTATGTATGTTCCATATGGACTCCGAAACGATCGGACTGATTTTGATGAAATTCCCACTGCTGGGACAGAGGTCTTCTCTCATATAGAGATAGGATGGTACATAATCCACCACGCTCCCAGTACATGTTGGTCAATGAAGAGGCATACCTATGTCTTTGAACTTTTAAGGTTCTTAAATATGCCGGTTTCCTTACGATGTTTTATTTCAATTTTTGAGAGATGGCTTCACAATTGCACATAATTTATGTAAGTTCTAAAAATTATTGGTGCAGGGCCCATTATCGACCTGGGTGCCGTCAGATTGTAAAGCGCACATGCTACCGCCCAGCCACCATCGCTCACTGTTAGATTAGGAATTAATTATTCATAGTGCCGTTTATTAATGTTATGGCACTGATTCCCATACTGTTTTATATAATTTTGACGCTCGCCGTCTTCTGTGAGTGAATAACGTAAGACGCCATAATTTCATACAGATGTTAAGTTCCTCGTCTCTTCAGTGCACAACTTCGCTCCTCATAGACACCTGCCCTGTTCACATTTTTACATGATTTATATTAGCTTTACTTATAAAGTATTTTTTTGTTAGTTTTTCAACTAATTTACTTTTCACTTTGATTATATGTGTATAGTTTGGATATGCCGCAGTAATAAATACACTATAAACAGTAGGTACCTACGTTAATTCTTCCTAAAATTGATGATGATAAACACGATGAGTAGTTTGTCTTAGTTGTTCCTACTAACAAAATAGGTACTAGACAATATATATTTTTTATGATACTGAGTGACGAGACGAGCGAAGTCGCTCGCCTGGTGGCTCTTCACGCTTGCCCATAACAGCTCAACGCCGCTCAGAATTTTGAAGTTCAACAGTTTAAAACCCTGGATGGCAATGCACTGCGCTCGTCACCCGAGATATAAGATGTCAAATGTGATGTGCCCTGTAATTTAGCTGGAAATATTGCCCTTCAATCCGGAACACAGTGTTTGCACACTACTGCTTGGCGGTTGAATAACTGGCAAAGGTGTGGTACTTCCCCAGGTGGACCCTTGCAAAAGAGTCCTACCACTATAAAGGAAAGTCTTAGGAAAGTCTGAAATCTTTCTGAAATATTTTCAACTTCCACCGGACCTATGAATAAAATATACCCACCCAACCACTCGAGACCACTTCATTGCAAAACTATTCACAGATCCATTGAAAATTTCACCCAATAAAACACCGCAATCACGGTTCTATTTTCTCCGCATTTCACTGAAGAAATCTATAGTTTCCTAATGTTTCCCTGGGAGAAATCAGGCTGATAGCCAGTGACGTGAATGCGATTTGTCGAGATTTCCAACTATTCTCGAGGTAGGTGTTCTCGGTGCAATTCGAATGTTCTCGAGATTCTAGCGGTTCTCTCGAAGAATCGGTGAGCAAACTTTATTGCTTCTACGTGATGCTGTCATAACTGAGACTGGTATAGGTTGAGAGTTTTATATTAGGAATTTATCGGTAAACTAGCCGCGCTGCGACTTTAGCTACAATAAAAAAAAACACTTTTCTGGTATAAAATGTTCCTTATATTGTATCCTATACTCAGTATGCAATTCCAAGCCTATTTTACAATATAAAAAAAACTCAAATTTTATCAAGATCCGTTAATTCGTGATAAAATTCGTGTTATATACAATGTTTGTTTTTTTTATATATATAAAAATATGGAAAAAATTACACTGGTATTATAAAGAATAGGAACGGTGTTACCTACAGTTCGAGAACTGTGTCGCAGGTAACAAAATAATAACAAGGTAATATAGTGAATCCTAAATAAAAATTAAAAATACCGTTGTCTTAAAAAGACTTGAATTTTTTCCCTTTCGTCTCAGCCCTATTATTCCATGGTATTTCAAATGAAGAGTAAAAACCACAATAGCCGTAGGTAAACTGCGTATCTCTATCTCTAATGAAAATAATGCGAATTCCACATATCTTTCAGCACATGTTTTACCAGAAAATAACTGCAGTGGTATCCCAATGGCTGTCTGGCATTTTTAAAGGCTATTAACAATGAATTTATGGCATGAAAGGGCGAGACTGCCAAACGAATGGTGCATCCAAATAATGCGAAGTCTAATTGAAATGGTCATGTGGAAATTACGGCTGGGGCTAGGTTGGTGACATTTCCAAACCCCATAATCATAACACGAGTTTGAATATGTACTTGCAGTATAATTCACAAGTTTTCCATTTAGATTTTTGTATTTGTCCAATGTTTCAGTATCAATACCTATGTACTGATGATAACATATTGTGAGTACTAAGTATTTTTTTAACCAAACAAAAACGCGGTCGTTTGAATAATTAAATACGAGCGGTTTTCCATGTCCATCCTGTGTACGGCACACGATACTTCCTAGCTGGATTTCATTAGGATCAGATTTACTCCTATGGCTGAGATGATGAGGGTTTACTCGCGAAAAAGCTTGCAAAAAGGCAATCGGAACCCAAGAGACAAAGGGAGAGTTTGCGTTTAAAATGTATTTTCTGTCTCTCATTTTTATTCTTTTCAAAGTTCACAAAAGACACAACCAGCTTACAACAGCCACTCTTCACTTTACTTTAGTTTTGAACACGTATTTCAATTTACCTCGAAAAGCACCGGGTAAATAGAGGAAACCCATCACCCGGATACAATACTGTTTCCCTCTCGATCCATCAACGTTCTACCTAATCATGACAGTCATTTGCCAACGATGCACCTGTAGCCCTTTCCTTGGCTTTTCCCCTAAAAGAAACTGCTACATATTCTATACTTTCATGATGGAAGTAAAATGGGGGATATACAAATTGGCTTCCTTATCTGCGCTCCATCGCTTCATCTACCAGATAATAGACTAACAGACTGATTGTTATCCTTGTTTCTGCGGGTTTTTAATAAAGAGTTATTGTATTGTATTTTTTTTTTTATTGTCTTATTAAAAAACTGACCAAATAGCCTCCAACTCCCTGATGTTAAGCGACGATGCGGCCTACGGTGGAACACGCTTGCCTAGAAGAAACCGATTCACTCTTGACTTGAAGACAATATTCATGCTAAGCTAATTCAACTTAGTGTGCATGTACCAAACCACACTAACATTATAAAGGTAAATTTTATAAGGGACTGTATGTTTGTATGAGCTAATCTCCGGAACAGTTGAACCAATTTTAAAAATTCGTGAAATTCTTTAAAAAAATCTTACATTTGTACAAAACGCGGGCAAAAGCAATTAGATCATAAGGCTACTAGTTGCGTTACTCGCGACTTCGTACGCGTAGATTTTCACAAAACTTTCAACCCTGTTTTCCTCCCTTAATCCAGCCCTTGCGCAAAATAACAAAGCCTATACTTCAATCTGGTCATAGCAAAGTATATTCGTGAAAATCGCATTAAAATCCGTCCAGTGGTTCAGGAGATGTGCGTAAACAAACATACAGAATATCTAAAAACTGTCTTAACGTGTTTTTTTGTTATTTCGCAATTACATATTTTTTTATCTCTACGTTTTTATTAATATGTATAGGCTCTCTTGCACTGAGAACGGATGATGTACGTCTCAGAGGATTGAACTGCTGAACTTGCCTTAAAATTTGTCCACTACTGAGAGCTAATAAAAACAATTGAACAGAACAAACAAAGATTTACGACGGGCTGCACTTTGAGAAATGGACGCTGCATCCCCTGCAGACAGAATTGTTCAAGGGAGGCGCTGTAATGCCGCAGATTGATATAAAGTTACGAAATCACTTTTACACCATGGATTTGATACTCTACAAACTATTAGGGTATTGCTCTACGCAACACGGGTTACACGGAAAGGTGGCACTAAGCTGAAAGGATGTAATTGTAATCATCATTATGAACAACCTTTAGAATGAGACTAATCCTGAAATCACAAAAAGTATATCAGCTGTTCCATACATTTCTTTAAGTTTGAATGACATTTTTGTAAGGGAAAGTTGATATTCTTTGGCGCGATTTCAGGGTGAAATTTATTCATAATGACCTTACCGTCCAATGACCTTCTTTGGACTTAGAACCGTTCTGTGTAAGCTCGTGTATCAACTGCTACGACAGGTTGGTTAGTGCATAGCATATAGGTAGTTATTGTCAAGTTATATGATTATTTACGGGATATTTACCGTGGTAAGGTTGTGGAAGGACAGGTCACATAACTTTAGTGAACAACCGTGATAGTTTAAAACAGTGTTATTGTCAAGGTTTTTCGAAGCCAGTTAGTAGATACAAGTACATTCATTAATCAATTGTGTTCCTCAATCTAATTAGGACGAAAGTAAGAAACCCTTGTCTTTCGCATTAGGAAATTGTACGGTCTTATCGTACAATTTCCTAATCGTGACGAGGGGACGAATCACCACTGTCTCCAGAGACAATTACGAGTCTTTCTTTGGTTAATGGCTTTTATGTAGTAGAAATGACTGTGGTTTCAGTCCTATTGCAGAAGAAACTTTCTAGGTTACGTATGAAGTAATAAATAACTATCACGGTTCATGAGATACAGCCAGGTGACAGACAGACAGACAGACAGACGGAGAGCGGAGTCTTAGTAACAAGTAATAAAGTACTTTAATTTTAGTGTCTGTCTTAAACCACGCATATAAAACCACAAATACCAGATAGCACATAAACGTACCAAATTATGCAAAAGCATTAAACGAAGAAGAGATTCTCTCGCAAATATTGCTGCAACTATTTCTTAATCGCGCGGAGGGGAGACAAATCACTGCGTTGCAACGTTGTGGTACAAACCTCAGGAGACGTACCTTGCTGCAATGAATGGTACAAGTCATAAGTGATAAATGGTCTTATAATGAAAGTCTAAATTATAAGACCTAGCTTTATCGTGGATCACTAGTAACTTTTGTATGTTCCGAAATAAAGCTAAGCCTTGTAAAAAACTAAGACCTTCCTTATCTATCTACAAGATAAAACTGCATGATTTTTATCGATAGTGATTATCACCTAAGTATTGCAGCGTCAATTTTTTATTCGTACAGACGGGCGAAAAATCACCGCACTACAACGTTTTGGTACAAAGAACGGGAGACTGTTCATTGCTGCAGTGAATGGTGCAAGTCATAAGGGCTTTTTAAAGCCCAAAATAAAGCAAGGCCATGTAATTTTGACTTTCATTATAACCATATAAAATATAGCATGATTAGTTGAAGTATCGATCGATGGTAATTCTTAAGTTTTGCATCACCTATTTTTTTATAGCGCGGTAGGCTGCAGTGTTGCGGTACAAACCTGTAACTCGCTGCAATAAATGATATGACTTAAGGATCTTCTGATGGGGTTGTCTACAATACAGTGCGATACTTTGCAGCGATAATAACGCCACAAGATCTCACGATTAATCCTCGACGGCCAAGGAATAGGAACCTAGAATGTCAAATACGTAAAAAACTGGATTTCATCAGGAAGTATAAGGTGGGCTGAGCAAATAGCATTTAAAGAACAAAGCATAAAATCGCAAGCAGTTTTGTCTACTGACTTCCAACCTTCAATAGGAAGATGGCACATGATAATGATCAGATTTTGGACTTTATAATAGTTTAAGTTGACTACTGAATGGATGAAGACTATATACTGAATATATCTGTAGTAAGTTTCTCCGACATACGGCTTCTCCTTTTTTAGCTCTCGCTAAAATGTGGCAACAAGTTTTTACCAGATGTCGCTGTCGTTTATCACTCAGGCGTTACTCACCGGGGGACAACTGCAAATTGTGGTAAAATCGGTCGTGGCTCCCTTTGCTCCCGACTTTGACTTATGTGTACTATACACGATTGCACACCTAATAAAGTAATGCATTTGTCGTTTACAGACGTTTTTAGTGTACGGAGGGGACGGAAGTGAGACGGAAATGTTTATTTTTGAATATTTTTTTTGTCAATACATTACCACTATAGCTTAAAAAGAACATTACAAAAAGTCACATCATGTAAAGACGTATTTTTAACGTTTTGGATAAAACTCATTTCAGTTTCAAAATATCACCAATATGTTTTTGTTAAATCGTCCGTTATATAATAAAATAATTTTGCAAAAAAATATGGCAAAATGTACGCACCAGAAGACCCTAATGAAAAAAAAACTATACCTACCAAATATTTATTTTTATTGCACTTGAATTTCGATGCATAATATAATGTTCATTGAGTCTACTTTTACAATATAAAGTGCAAATCGTACGAAACCAACATCACACCTGAGTCTCACTTTATAACAAAACAGTTAGGGGTGCGTATTATCAAAGTACACCGCAAATGTTCTTTTATCAGTGTCGATAAATCCAAGTCGGACGCAAATTGCATCAGCCATCAATCCAAACGGTGTTACGTAGTTACGCGCCCTACTGCTGGGTCGCTGTAGTAAAGGTATGGTGCATGTGTGAGAGATACGCGGTTTATATTACGCAAATATCTTCTAAGTTTAAGATATAACTAGATACACATGCAAAGTTTGTGGAGTTTGAGGACGTTGTGACCATAATTGAAACTACCACTAAAGCCAGTACAGTCAGTATTCGGCAAACAAACAAAAAAACATCTTTTAACTGTCCTTTTGTAAGAAAATCTCGATCGATTGCTGAAAGAGATCGCTCTTAACGATAAGACCGTCGATTTTTGTTCTAGACTATTATGCCTTGTTATCGTGTGCTACATGCACACGAAAAAAATTATTGTGTTGTTAACAAGAACGAGTCAGTCTGTCTATCTAATAACTAACCCAACCACCAAACTATTGGTTTTGGTCTCCACCAATTGGCTTAGACCAACATCAATAGCGTCCTCTTCCTAACTTTCAGACACCATTTACCAATTTACAACAAAAATGTTAAAATGCTAGATGTCAAATATACTTTTCGGTTAACCAATAAAAGCGCATTGTTCAAGATTGGCTTCTATCTTTATCTTATGATGATACTGAAAAGTTTCTTATTACTATTTCATAAATGGAATGTTTTTTGTATCCTGTGAGCTCCTGTCGCGGTTTGTAGAATAACGTTTACAATTTTTTGTTAATAAGAGGAAAGATTTAATTGTTTGTTTGTTTGCGTCGAATAGGCTCCGAAACTACTGAACCGATTTGAAAAATTCTTTCACTGTTGTGAAGCTACACTATCCCCGGGTGACATAGGCTAAATTATATTTTGTAGCGAGGCCGAAGGCAGAGCTTACGCCCGTGCGAAGCCGGGACGGTCGACTAGTTTGTTATTATGCCCCCACGAGACAGACTTTGTCCTAGTGTGAGGACCAATAGTAAAATATTATTTTTATGATGTACTTTTTTTAGGCAATAAAATATAAATTAAACTAAATCTCTTGTGTTGGATGCTAAGACCTTCTTCAGGTTGCTGCGTCAACATTGGTGCTATTTTTTTTTTTTGATTTTTTGATAAGTTGAAATACCTCCTAGAAAAGATTTAAATTGCAATGCTGAAACTCAAATCAAAATGACTAAGTGATTCGTGTCAATTTTGTTGCCTTACCCGCTACTCGCTCCCACAGTGTCCAAACTCTAGACACCCCAAGCTAAAGACACGCAGCGTTTACACAGTTATTTCTCTTCGTTAGACAACGATTTGTCATGAATACTTTAGCGGTATTGTTTTTAGATTGAGTGCAGTAAAGTTTAGGGCGAGGGTGCAACCGCAAATGATTAGGGGATATAGATGACTGTTATTAATAATTTTAGGTAAATGTTATGAAGAAGATCAAATGATTTACATTTTAAAATTAAACCATCCACTGAGACAGTACTAATGAAAAAATTCATTTGGGCTGGTCATTATAAATATTATAATATAACTACGTCAAATATCTGTTTATTTGTATTTTATTTAAAAGACACTTAAGTTGAAATTGCCTAGCACCTTAATCTTGTTTCCTCTTAGATTTCTGCACAGGTCAATTTTTTTCGCGAATTATCCTTACCTTGTACATTTTTGTACATACAAACAAACTTCTCTAAAACGTTCCAGGACATTCCTCGTCACTCTCAGGCAACCTTCAGATGCCGTAACTTTCCTTGATCACCCACCACATAAACACATAATGGGGTGGTAACCGGTAACCACTCGACGGGCGTGCAACGATTCTAATGCACTCAATTTTTATAGCCTGTTTATTTCCCGAGGTTTCCCGAGACCTGACGATATGGCCCGAGTAATAGCGAATAAAGATGATTTACTTAAGGCTTTATTTATGTAGGTAGAAGTGGCCGTTTCGGCGAGTCGTTACGTTTGTGTGTTTAATTTCAACAGCTACTGTTTCTTTCTCTAACTCTGTACAAATTTTCGCACATACAATGTGTTGATTTGCAATACATTGTAAATGAGATGCACAGTATTAAGGCCGTTAAAGACATGTCAACTTGGCTGACGAACCGCTGTCTGACCAACGGGAGATAAAGAGAAAAATTATCTTTCCCTCCCGTTCCTTCAGCCAGGTTGACGTGTCTGTTACGGCTCTTAAAGAAACCGTAATTCATTGCTGATTCTGAAACCAAATTTGTAAAAAAAAATATACTTAATATTAAATTAAATCCGCCAGGCCTTCCATCCGGAGCCGTGGCTTTGTTTATACACACTCAGCTACGGCCGTCCGCGGCGAACTAAGGGCGTAGGTTCGTAATATGAACCTCAAATTTCTTAATTTACTATTATAATATTTATCTTTATAACGTTTATTTTAAATTTTATTTTCATGACAAGAAAGCAGTGTGCACCGTACATACACATATAATACTTTTTAACCAGCAAAATGCGAAATTTGCACAACTGCGTACGGAAACCGAGCTGGACTAGTCGCATTAAATTAAATTTTCAAAATTAGATTATACTAAAATCTCATACAAGTTTCGTTTCTAATGCTAAAAGGAGGTACTTGCACTGAACTGAAATAACAAAATCTGTTTTTATCTTTATTTTAAGACCACTCTACACCACCCATTCCCAACTTTCTCGATTACCTCGTAAATCTCCTCTATCAAAAAGCGTCCCTATTCCGTAACCAATCGCACCCCAGTCGATATCCAGTGCACTTAGCTGCATCTTTATCTATAAATAATTCACGGCTCGAGATGGATCGCGTTAATAGGCACCATCAGTCACTGCGTGCTACGTAAATCGTCTGGGACTTTCGGTACAGAATACGTATGTTTGTATCGCACCTACATGACTTTTCGGGTTTTATTTGCTTGTAGTGTTGCAGTACGATGTCGTCAGTGCTTGATGGTTCCCAGGCGGTAGCATGTGCGCTTTACAATCTGACGGCATCCGGTTCGACGCACAGCCCTGCACTTATGACTTATTTTGTACTTAAATAAATTATGTGCAGTTTGATGCCATCGCCCAACAATGGTGAAGGAAACCATCGCAAGGAAACAGGCATGTCCAAGAACCTGAAAAGTTCCGAGATATTTGACATTTACCAACATGCACTGGGCCAGCATAGTGGATTAGGGGCCATCCCCTCTCTCTCAGAGAGGCCTTTGCCTCAGCAGTGGATCGGTTCCTTCTAGGCAAGCGTGCTTCATCGTAAACCGCACCATCGCTTAACATCAGGCGAGTTGGCGGTCAAACGCGAGCCTATTTCTAATACAAAAAAAAGCAGTGGGAACATGCTAGGCTGCTGATGATGATGATCACTATCAATCATAATAAAATAACTACTATAACTACGTTTAATGAAAACTGAGTTTCTGCAAATGCAGCATATAACCATTCCTTCATCCTAATCCTTTCTTTATTAAATTCCACGTGTCTGATCCGAAGCAAGCGATGCACATTTTTGTATTGTCCACCCCCATATTACTTAGTGTTGGAAAGTGGGATGGGGTAGTAGGGGGTAGGGGTGTTATTGTGCATTTGTGCATACCGTAAACGTTTCTTATGGGATATTAAAAATATGGTGGGCGTATTTCTTGTCAAGCTTTATGATAATGCTTGGTCTAGCGTAGTCTTTTCACGCTGTGTTGAGAAAATAGATTATCCTGAAAGAAGTTCCTTTTAAAATTTCAGAACAATGTATTAAAGTATTTAAAAGATTGCAGCCTTACGTCGGTAGCACATCTCCGTCACGATATCGTAGCAGCAAAACAGCTACTCGTTAAAAAATGAACCTTTACAGCTGAGTTTCAAATACGCGTGGGAGAAACGCCAAACCATACCATTTGTAATGTTATTCTAGAGAAAATGTCCAATACTAAAAAAATATGCATAACTGTTGATTTTTATCTTCAACAATGTTGTAATTGTGTGATAGAAATAGATCTGGATGGTGAGCGCGAAACGCTCAGTAGAAATTCAAACGACGCCGATAGCGCCGCTCCTCGCTTTTGGTTTTCCTCCAATTCACGGTTGCCTGAAAGAGATCGCTCTAACCGACAAGGCCAAATTCAATTCTTCTAATTCAAATCACATTGATTTTGAATTTGATAAGGCTGCCTGTTAATAGCCTAGATAATACATTTTATAGCATTGTATGTGTTTTTCTTTACTTACGGAATCTTTGAACTTGTTTTTCAACTACTTCAAAACGACGAATTAAATTGAAATTTAGCACAATTATTAAGAACCGATGACAATGCAATAATTTAAATAGTTTGTCCCCTTATCCTTACCAGGATCTTTAGGATTAGCATATTAAAGCGTGCTTTTTGTTTTTTTTACTGCGAGAATTATTTATATGGCCTTTAATAAATTGTTACTTTCTCCTACGGGAAATTAAAATTGCTCTATATGTAACTCTCTATAGGTTTAATATTTCACGTGGTTCCGATGTTATGTTTTTACAGCAGAGGTGTGCTATAGGCGTTAAACCATAGAAGTTAATTTCTATGTTCATTATGTTAAACCTATAATGACACTAACCTAATTTCTTGTGTACTAACTATTTTCTAATTTTAACAACTCACAACTCAACTCAAGTTTTCTGCCAACCTAACTCTAAATGAAACGAAACGCATAATTTTAGTGCAATCAGTTTGGTTCAACAATCGATAGGATTAAGGTATTTTATCAGAACATTTTGATAAGAACAAGAATCCACTCTGCTGCACACAGAAAAGAGAAGTACCCTAAATAGAACGGAAATGAGAAGGAAAATCTGTTACCAGGCATTATGAGAGAACCTTAATTGAACATTCTTATTTAGATCAACGCGTTGAATTCTGCGTCACAGTTGCTAACTGATTTCAAATGACTGACGTTTCGTTAGTATGGGTGCAACTGGCTACAACAAATTTCTTACGAAAATTCCTTGACAGCCGATCTAATTTAAACATTTTCTTTTTCTTTTCTGTGCTGCTGCACCTGCGGGGCAGCGAAGGATGTTCAATAGAAATGTTGTCAGACTATGAGCGGCACAGAGTCCACTGTCGAGTACTGTCAAATTTCGAAATTCTAAATCTGCATTATTCCATACAAACTGATTGTTACGTAATACGTATAAAAAAATCGTACTTCGATCAGTGTTGCGAGCTTGTGGGTAATCGGGTAAATGCACCTTCAAACCCGTTTCCTTGACGAACCTCTAGTGTATTTACGCGTTAACGTAGGAAATATGGATAAACTATTTATTTTTGAAGATTAACTTCCGCAAATTAACCTTTGATTCGAATTATAACTACAACATCTTGGCTTCGCCTGGGTCACGTGAAGACAAGAAACTGTTACAAACTTATATTATGTTGAAAAAGATTAAATCTCCGCGTGAAAATTGTAAAAAAAATAAGTTAAATTCTTAAAATATAATAAAGCAAAAAAAGAGATATAATTTTCCGGATTAAGCTAAAAATAAAGACTTCAAACTTCGGATTTTCAAAGTGGATCAATTTCTATAATAGACAAGACAAGACACTGATTATATTAAACTGCGATCTATTCAAATTTGAGCTTTCTTCATTAATCGTTGAAGGCAATTTATGGTTATTAGCATTTGTATATTTTATAGGAAAAAAACTGTACAATTGATAAGATTCCAGTAATTTACAAGTTTATTTTTCTTTCTTCATGAGAGGAAATTTTGGTGTCTTGAGTATCACGCTTTGTACATTCGCTCGGGTCAAGTGTTTAAATATTATCTACTAGCTAATGCCCGCGACTTCGTACGCGTAGCGCAAAGTAATTAGTGGGTGGACGATTAGACTGACATATCCAAATATAAATGTTACACTAACGAACACGAACGGAACTTTAAATATGCACAAATCCATCGGATTATTTATACTGAATATTTTATAGATAATACTTACACATATGACATGATTGTAGATTTATTGCTCTCCATTTTAATGCGGATTGTCATACTATCGTCATTTTAGATTTTAGTCTAGTTTTAATCTGACTCGATACAGGTATCCCGACATGTCCATAGTTTCAAATATATTTCAAGCAAATAATATATTACTTTCACTGGTTAAATACGTTGGAAGTGTGGAGCCATGGAGCCAATAAGGAAAAAAAATTGGTATAAGTCAAGCGAAATGTCATGCGTAACAAACGTTATTATTGAATTATTAGTAAATAGTAAGTAGGAAGCATGGAGCGGTATCTATAATTAATCGCTGTTATTTAACATTACTCCGCGTAAAGACTGCCAATCAATGATGTCTAAATAATTTTTGCCCGCCTTCTGCGCCTCGACCCTTCCAGCAACTAAACCGCTTTCGTTCACCACCATAACATCCAAAATAGCTGCTAATCATAGATCAGTAACAGATTAGATGCCGCGAGTTCACCTACTTTGCGTGTCTGTTATTGGTCTTAAGTTTGATCCTGGCAAAAAAATGTATTCATTTTAATCTCCGTCGACTTGGTATATTAACACGTCAGAAGTCAATACAAAAATAAACGTACTTTAAATTACGCCATAATAAACTGTAAAACCTCTTCAAAAGCAGTTGGCTGTCCTGAAAATAACAAACACAAAAAAAACTATTTGGTGCAGTCTATCGGAAGTTTTGCGGGTACATACATTTCGGCGATTCGTTTTTATTTTATCATCATCAGCCAGAAGACGTCCACTGCTGAACATAGGCCTCCCCCTTTAACCTCCACACTGAACGACGTCCTGCCATCTGCATCCACTGGGTGCCCGCGACTCTCACAATGTCGTCGGTCCATCTAGTGGGAGGCCTACCTATGCTGCGTCTTCCGGTTCGCGGTCTCCACTCAAGAACCTTACTTACTTCCCCATCGGTTAACAGTTCTTCGAGCGACGTGGCCTGCCCATTGCCACTTCAACTTGCAGATTTTAATAGCTATGTCGGTGACTCTCGTTCTTTGGCGAATATCTATATTTTTATTTACATATAGATTATATGGCAACAGCCGCTTCAGTCTTCCTACCTACCATGTCTGCGAGTAGAAGTCTGTCATTACGACAACATTACTATAAAATAAGCTAGATGGCGTTATAAATAATTATTAAAAAAAAAAAAAAAAACTATTTATTATCATAAATTAATATAGCCTATGTTTCAATCAGGTATTTTATAAGCATATTCATGGAAACTGCTTTGAAATCCTTCTAGTAGTTTAAAAGATGTGCGCGGACAAACAAACAAACTGACAGCCGTCAGATTTGTAGTTCCATAGTTTGAAAATAGATTGCGTACTAAAACGATGTTTTGCGAAAAAAAATTAAATTTGCTTAAACTTTACGAATAATATTATTAAAAACGTAAAAAGGTATTCAATAATTCCTAAAATAATGAGTGTAAATGGATCGTAGTTTCACAAATATGAAAAGTGCGTCTATTATAGGTAAATACGACACTTTACCTGAATCACGCAAACGGGATTTTTTTTGCAAGTTAAACCGATATCCGGTATTGCTTTTACTTAGTTAGAAGTCATGTGTGAAGGTATTTGATCTACACATTTATAATATGGTAGGGATTAGTAATTATCGACCAACAAGTCAAAGCCAAGTCACGGTCAAGTCCGTCCAAGTCATATAGTACAGTAACGTAGATAGATCTATCTCCAATAATTATTTTTTAATGTTTTTTCTGTCACAAATAAACGATGATGTCTATGCCAATAAAAAAGTGATGGTTACACACATAAACTTACGTGATTAAAGTGATAATACAGTATCGTCTCATTACACCGGCACTACATTAGTCCGGCTCACTCCACCCGCGCCTCCCTACTCCCTTCATTTGTATTATTATGTTGTTTTTTTTTTTTTTATACAATCCAGTATTCCAAACTTTCCAATAATCCGGCACCCCCTAGTTTTTAATAGTACCGGATTAGTGAAACTCTACTGTATATGAATAGAATATATCAAATCCAACAGGGGGGACACTTATCTCTCACCAACAGGGCTAAACCTTGTGTGTACTGAAGTCCACCCTTCATTAATAACACCCAGCACAATTCTAGGTACGAATACATACACAGACCAGACTTGGTCAGACAGATTGAAAACTTCAAATTTATGAAGAAAGCCAATATAAATATGTGAGCCCATGCAAAAAAAACGAGCTGACGGAGTAGATTAAGGAGAGGTGTTCCAACTTTTAAGCAACGACCATAAAGATACAGAAAACCAACTATATACAAATGACAGATAAGGCTTAATATATTGTATTAAAGTCGCATTTGGAGCAAAACCATGGCGCTTACACACAGTCGTTCGTTTCGCTACTTCTATTAACGAAGTTTTTCTTAAAATCTTATATTTTTCGAAAAATATAGCTGTAATGTTAAATGCACATATACGGTTCTCTCCAATCTCCATAATTATGAAATCTGTATATAACGTTTTATTATTATTATTATTTTATAAAAAGAGCGGCAAACAAAAATCTGTATATAACGTTTTATTATTATTATTATTTTATAAAAAGAGCGGCAAACAAGCATGCAGTCCGCCTGATGGTAAGCAAAACCGCCGCCTATGGACACCTGCAACACTAGTGGTGTTGACGGTGCTTTGCCAGCCCGGAGAGGTAGTTGTAGACACCCTTTTTGAAATGCTTCATGTTGAAGCTCGGCGGGAAGACTTTTGGAAGAGGATATTCCACACCTTGCAGGTCCGCGGAATAAAGAAGCAGAACAATCGAACGGTGTGGGATTTCCAGCTTTGCAAGATGTGGGGGTGAGCTTTTTGACGGTGTCGGGATGTGCGGTAGTGGAAGTCCGACGCAGGAATAAGATCAAAAAGCTCTTCAGAGCATTCCCCGAAAAACAAGCGATAAAAGAAAGATATACTTATTTAATAAACGATGTCATAGACATTTATTAAATAGATATTTAAATAAATAAATAAATAAATAAATAAACATGGAGAAAAGCTCAAATTAGTATTACTTTCATAATTTTTCGTGTCGAGCGAAATAATATGTCCTAAATATACCTACTTTCGGTCTTTACGGTTTTCTAGATAAAACATTTAATTTCTAAATGACGTATTATTTTAAATTTTAAGCTTGCCATGGAAGTAGAAAGACTAGAATGACCAAAATTGCTAAAAGTGGGAATAAAAATCACCCAATATCCGTTTATATGACTTTAAATCCAAAAATGAAGTAGAGAGCTTCATGATGTTATTTCCTTACCAACATTTATAAAGATTACTTAGACTAGTTAGTCGTGTAATGGTGAAAAAGAGATTATTTTTATGGCACATGTTCAATTTTTTTTTGTCTTTATAGTTGAGTCTCTGTCTGACTCTGTGAAGACTTCATTATGCGCGGGCACACACGATCGATTACGGCTGATAGAGGAAGCGCGTGTCGGCATGACAGGAATGATATTTAGAATTTGGGGATGTTTTATTGTCCATTAAAATTTGAACAGTTTGGACGAGCCCGGAATATTAATTAGTTCTTTGTCTTTTGCCAAGTGGAAACCGTCTTCGAATAGGTAGTAAAGGCTTTCAAGTTTCTAATTATTTTCGCTGCTAGCGTAAAAAAACTATTCATGTACATAATCTACTATTTATATATTTGCGTGTTTCGGAGATATTATAGTCTAGAGCATTGATTTTCAAAGTGGGGGGCGCGCCCCACTAGGGAGGCGTAAAGACATGTACAGGAGGGCGCGCGCGCGGGCGGCGGTATCACACCGGTCGCCCGCGCATACGTACCGCATGCACCTCACTCCCCGCGCTGCACGCGCTTTGCGAACACGTGTACAAAATAAAAAACAAGCGACCTGACCAAGCCGAGGGGAGGCGTGGGCATATTCATTTTAAGCAGTAGGGAGGCGTGATACTTTTAAGTTTGGGAACCCCTGGTCTAGAACAACGGACATTGATTCTATCCTCGTAACTACCAAAATATATCAATGCGAGTGACAGAGATGTGACATAAACAATACACGATAATATCTGACAACAAACTCATTCAACATTTGATGCATATCTGTAAACAGAAAAAAAAACTAAATAGATAAACAGAAAGAAGAATAAACCCTTCTTTTGCCATAGTCGGGCAAATAAATACCACCTTAGCTAATGTCAAATCGTAACAATACAAATTGTAAATCTCCGTGTTTAGTAAAATAAAACTTTCAAAATAAAAAAATTACATTATAATACCATTCTCGTAGACGAACGAAATAGAAATTTCTACAGTTATATGATTATTTACAGGATATTTACCGTGGTGAGGTTGTGGAAGGAGTTTCCGATATTTAGGCGCAACATGCACCATTTTCGGTAAATATCCCGTAAATAAAATCGTATAACTGTAGTGAACAACCGTTATAGTTTAAAATAGTAGTTTCTATAAGCAAACAATCCTAAACCAATCTCTATCTCCGCAACTCCAATTCGCTGTTGTACAACTATTAAACAGTCCAGTAAAACTAAACGACGTTTAAATGATATTGAAGAGACTTCCAAAGCATTTCAAGCACATTAAGCACCCGTTACATTGGGCGCACGTCCGCACATAATAATTGTAGTTATCAATACACAGTAACAATTGTGAAGGCACTCTTCCACAGCTGGTTAGATCGGATGGGAATCGCAGGTCTTTATATTAGACGATGTTAGTGCCACAGGATCCTCAAAGCAGTAGGACGTAGAAAGGCTTGTTTTTAGAGACTTCAAAAATTATGTTCTCATATTTTGTGTACGTTTCGCGATATATTCATTGATTGTGAACTAATTTTAATAATCTTTTTTTTATTGAATTATTCTGTAACTTGAGGTTTTTTTATTGAAAAGGTTTTTTTTTTTTTTTATTTATGATAATATACGTTAAACATTTAATTTGTCTGCTAACACAAAAAAAAAACGAGGTTTATCTTGGAATTTGGTTCTCAGCTTTTATACATAGAAGAAACACAATTTACTTAAAGTTATATAGTACATACTCGTATATCGGAAAGAACCGAGCGAGTGCCAAGTGCATGCCCGTCGGTCGCTTCGGATGGCTTCGGCTTGCTGCGCACAGTGCAGCAACAACGAGTGTATTGTTCTAACAAACAATACACTCGGCCGTCACTCGTTCCGACCAGAATATACATGATGCTCCGTATCATCGCAATTCATTAAGATAATACTTTTGCAGAACTCTTTTGATATTGACTGATTTTGATATATATCTTCAGAGTAGGGCCCATTTAAATTCAACGAATTTAAAGAAAATATTCCACATCATTGTGGGAAATTATGGGATGAATGCAATTTACTGTACGTCCCGTGAAGATGGTTGTTATTTTTTGTAGTGATGTAAATCTATCATTCTGTCAAATTTATTGTGCTTTGATTCATGTTCGAGAATAGACAAATTTGCTACATAATTAGTCACTTCATTGTCACTTCTTATTAGTCTGGGTGTTAATATCTATTTAAGTATGTATTTAAAAATATATATGTATGTATATCAGTCTCTGGCAGCCATATTACAAGCTTTGCTTAGTTTGGGGTCAGATGACAGTATGTGCAATAATGTCCCAGATATTTATTTATTGTACTGTTTTAGCTGAATTAGATACTTTGAAATTATTTTGTAATAAATAACTTTGGAAACTAAATTTAGATTAAGTAGAATTAATTCAGTTACAAATCTTCAGCCGATCAGTCAGGGAAAAATATTTTTGGAATTAATTTCAATTGGACCCTGAATGTTGTCTGGAAAATTTCAGAAAAAAAATACAAGGCATAAAGTAGTCCCTCCACATACATTTAAGTTTTCCATGCGGAGGGCATGGATTTCGCTGATGATTTATTCACAATAGCATTTAAGGTTTTGAACGAATAGGTAAGTACGAATACAACGCGCTTTTGTACGCAAATGACATGACCAGCGAGATTTTCTACTGTTAAAGTATTTTCACTGTGTCATACAAACCACGATCAAGTCGCCCCCGCCTTGCAGATAGTTTACGCAGAGAACGCCTTGTGGAATTCAATTTTGCGAACTAAACGCCGAAGGGCGAATCTGCATAGATAGGGTGTGAAGGCGCCTTTATACTGCTTTTTATTAGAGTGTTTATAGGTGGTGCATTAGGTTAGATGAAATTTAAGGGAGATGTAGTTTCTTTTTTTTATCATTTCGATCGATCTGAAGCTGAACGTTGATGGACGATAATAAAATAATCCTAGTTACCTTCACCAAAAGTGAACTAAACACGCTGTAATTATTTCTACCATTGTTATTTTAACTGGTTTGTAATCTATTCTATTCTATACATATAATAAAACCGTAGAGATAAAAAAATCTGTAAATGCGAGATAACAAAAAAAATATCACACATTGTCTTAAAATAAGCAGCTGAACACGATAGGAGAGTTTTTAGAATTTTTGTCCGTTTGTTTGTTTTTTTGTTTGTCCGCGCACATCTCCTAAACCACTGGACCGATTTATACGCGGTATTCACGAATATGCTTAGAAATTACCAGATTAAAACATAGGCTATGTTATATCATTTATTTTAATTCTTTATTATTACATAAAAGAAATTAAAATATCAATGATTATTTTCTTCGATACCCGAAACGTAATATGAGGATCGTCACATAGCCTCAAGCAAGGAGGTCCAAAGTAAAGAGAATGTTATTGACATAGCCATAATAAAAATTTGAAACTGTCAACTGTCATTCAGATAATCCACAGATCTACTACCTATCAGTTTAAATTTAAAGAAGGTTCCTTAACCTTCTTACATGAATGAACGTGTAGATCAAGGATGTTATAAAAACACAGGCCTTACAACGTCTTTGGTGATTCAATCCAATGCATTTTGCAAGACAAGCATATGTCAGGGTTCCGTGGCCAAAACAATACTTGTGGTCTTATTCATATAGTTCAGAAATTGCATGGTCATAGAAAAATTCGAACGAGCGAAGCTGGACAGTCAAATTTCAGAGATGTATCATCCCGACATGACATGATATACTTTTTATGGTTTAGACAAAAAGAAAACTGCAAAACATGCTCTGCACTGTGGTCACATTATCTTTTTGATTTGAAAACTGTTGACGGTGTTATTTATTATTACTTCTATGCTTCTATCAATACTTCATACAGGGCGACTTAAAATAAGCAGCTGAACATGTTAAGGCAGTTTTTAGAATTTTTGTTTGTTTGTTCACGCACATCTCCTACACCCCTGGAAGAAAATGCGGACGGATTTAAATGCGGTTTTCACGAATATGCTATAATAGCTATGACCAGATTGAAGTATAGGCTATATTATTTTGCGCAAGGGCCGGATTAAGAGAAGAAAAAAGGATTGAAGGTTTATATGAAAATCTACGCGTACGAAGTCGCGGGCAAAAAAACTAGTAAATAAATTAAAATATGTGTGACAAGACTTCTATCTTTCTGTTACTTTGCCTTTTATCCTAAAAATATACATGGACTAGCTGTACCCGAGCCTTCGTCCGCGATTTCTTCAACAAAAAATAGCCTATGTCTGTACTTATGATACATACTATTACCTCGCAAAATTTTATCGAAAGTGTGACTCTCACTATGTCGTCGGTTCGTCTAGAGACAACTACGCTGCGTCTTCCAATTTGTGGTCACCACTCGAGAACCTTTCTTCCCCATCGGTTATCAGCTCTTCGAGCGATGTGGCATGCCCATTGCCACTTCAACTTGCAAATTTTACAGCTATGTTGGTGACAGTGATTATTTAGGAAATATTCTGATTTTATCGCGCAAAAGAAACGCCGAGCATAGCTCTCTCCACTGCCTGATGTGCGACTCTAAGTTTTTTAATGTTAATAACGTCTGCCAAACAAAGCAGTGAGTAGTAAGTAAATATTACACCACGTGCTAACGACGCAGCCTGTCGATTTATTAACCGCCATCCGGAATATTACACAAACACCCCACAGCTTCGAGCCGAGCGTTAGTTTACTGCCAAAATCTAGCGCAGTTCATGTGGAAATTACAATGCACTGGCTTGAGGTCAGATATGATACCCTGGAATTAATACTAAGAGTTAGAAAGATGAGGTTACAGCTAGTTTGTACAGAACAGTAGGCCCAAATCAAAACATATGTAAAACCTATGGTAGAGTTTCGTGGTGAAATGCTCTAAACTTGCTTATTGTTTACATGCAATTTCAGCGCACTCAATACTTGACACTGCCATAAATCAAGGATGATTATCTTTTGTCGATACATAAATGCACAAAACGTGGGACGCCAAAATCCTTTAAGGAGGAAAGTTTTTTTTATTGAACTATTTTATTTAGATGATGTGAACATAAAAACGGGAGTGCATCCACGAATGCCTTCAAAGAGGGGAAACCTGAAATGCATCACAGAGAGAAAGGGAGAGAGATAGAAAGAAATGCATTTGGCATGGCATTATCAATCAGCACTCACCAAATAAGATGAAGATTATTGATGATCTTTATTAAGAATCATCAAAAAAAAACTTAATATATTCCACCTCTAAGGGCGGAAAATTAGGAGATGAATCCCGTTTATTGAACTTTTCTTAAAGTAGGTTGCTATTTTTCATCATCATCAGCAGGAGACGTCCACTGCTGAACATAGGCCTCCCTCTTTAACCTCCACACTGAACGACATCCTGCCATCTGCATTCACTGGATGCCCGCGACTGTCACAATGTCGTCGGTCCATCTAGTTGGGAGGCCTACGTACGCTACGTCTTCCGGTTCGTGGTCCCTACTCAAGAACCTTGCAAATTTCCTATTTTTATTTTTTGAAAAAAATTACTAAATATTCATATGCAATTTTTTAAGAATCTCTGTACTATGTCAGAGATTTCGTTTGCATAGTTTATGTGGCATAAAATAAGTATAAACCCTGTGGTACTCATTACCCTCAAGTTGTTAGCTTTGGTCTGAAGCTCATATACCTAGTGCTAGCAGCCCGGCGCTTCGGCAATGAACCGAGGTTTACTGCTAATATCCAGAGCAGTTTATGTAGAATCACAATGTTGCGTTTATCTTTTGCTACCGATGGGTTTCGTACATTTGCTCGACCAGCACATACGGTCGCTTAACTTTATGTAAAACGGTTGTAGATCGAATAATCAATCATCAAAGCAATTTTGTTTTGGTTGAGTATTGAATACAAGGAATTCAATCACAAGCAGGACTGATATAATTATCTCAGTAACCAAATGGTACAAGTGTATAATTTGATTTGCTTATCTAAGTGTATGGTCATTACAAATCAATATGCTACTGAAAAACGCTAATATTATGTAGGTATGGTTAAAATACAACTCAAGAAATATATTCACAACATATAAATAAAATGGAAATAAGAATGAATGAATGCATGGAATGCGAATGTTTGTGTGTTAAGGTGTATGAGTGTGTAAGGGATTAAAATGAAATTTGGTATCGAGGTAGCTTATACTCTTGAGTATATCATAGTACTTTACTACTTTTTATACCAACAAAAATCAAGATTCCTGTAGGATAGCGGGGAAACCCCATGGCCACACCATAGCAATATTGGCAATAGATACCCCATGATATTTCGTACACCGAAACTGCCGATGACTGACGAGCTCATTAATGGGATTAAACTCCACCCCAGAGCGGTATGCCACACACTCAGTTGTCGCTCTTCACTCTCCAGATCTAGACGCATGACTCCTTTTCATTAAGCCCAACCTAAGCTTTCCTACACCTAAACAGACAATGTTGATGGTCACTGTACGGCTTGCAATATGACCATCAAGACAACGTTTGCCTTCGCCAGCCATATTCGCGCTCATAACCGGAGCTAGTCAAGTGCACCGTTGACGGACACGTCAAGCGTCAAGTAGCGTCGACCGTGTAGCTCTCACTACCAGCTCCAGCTCGGCAGCTGAGGAAGCTGAACCGGTTATGTTAGTCGTATGCCGGAAAAGCTTTGGGTCAAAATGACTAAGTGGAGGCTCAAATCAGTGCGGACTCCCAACAAGCCTCATGCACAACGCCTCAAAGAATAGCAGAGTGATTGGCAAAAGGGTAGGAAATGCCCCACCAGTCAGACTTAGAGTCCTAACAGCTGGGAGGTTAACAACTCTTGCGTACCAGGGTTCAAACTCATTTACTTGGTGGATTGTCATATAACTTGACGGTCCATAAACCTACTTGGTAACTCGGTATCATCTCGGTATCTTAGAATGTATACGGTACGATCAATGTAGGCGAAACAAAGGAGTCTCAAACACTATGAACCTCGTAATAACCTCTCTCTCCGCCTTCGATGTTTAGAACTAGAAATCGTTCTAATTTATGAAATTAATCCTTCAGCTTCAATTCAACGTCTAAAGGAACACCTCAATCCACAACTGGCGTAGAACGTTATTTTACCACAGATAGAAGAAAGTGGTCTACGCAATTTGCAATGACCGTGAACCTGTATTTGTTTTCACCGCAGCGTGAGAATAACATAACTAGAGGACAAAAATATTCAGCATGGCGTCAGCATGCTGGGTACACTGCCCACTGATACTGGGCTTGAGCATTTGGATTGTATTTAGATCTTCAACGGTCTATGGGCAGTCTACTTATTTTTGTAGTGTTAGCTTGTTAATAAAGGCCCTTGCTCAGTAAAAAATACTAAGTTTAATCATACTAAATGTGTGGTTTGTTTGTTTCTCTATCACGCAACATCACAGCAACCGACTTGAATTGCGTAAAAAAACTTGGAGGACTGGAACATAGAATACTTTTTATACCGTTCTTTTTTAGGTTCCTGGGCGAATGTCCTCGCCGATGAAACCGCGGTACGCAGCTAGTTCATCATAATATTATTACGTACACATAACAATGTGATGTACATCATCATCAACCAGAAGACGTCCACTGCTAAACATGGGCATCCCTCTTTAACCTCCACACTGAACGACATCCTGCCATCTGCATCCACTGGATGCCCGTGACTCTCACAATGTCGTCGGTCTATCTAGTTGGGCCTACCTACCTACGCTGCGTCTTTTGGTTCGTGGTCTCCACTCAAGAACCTTTCTTCCCCATCGGTCATCAGCTCAGTGATGTACATACGTTCATGAAAATAATTATCTCTGAAATAGAAAATCTACCAACTCTATTCGTGTATCATCCCTCAATCGCGCATTGTGCGATTAATTTGGTGCTAATGGAATGGCAAGCGATCACTATTAAACTTCCGTAATAAATCCGCATGTTTGATTGAGAATTGTTTGAAATTAGTGAAAAAAAAATAGTACAGAACAAGCAACAAGTCTCTCAGACACGCTATGATAGCTAACTGGCCTAGTCTACCAGCAATGAGCACTTCTAAGTCTGCGCATTTCACGTTTAATAGCTTCCAACAAGCGGCACAAAGAGCAGATTGTAACTCCTTTGATTCAATATCGCGAATTAAGATCCTACCATATGTTAAACTTTACACTCTAACTCGAAATGAACTCTAAAGCTTAAACGTTAAAGTTCATTTATTAATGAGTATTTCATTAAGGAGATTGTTACGTCAGTACGTCAGAAAGATTAACATGTTTTCCGACGTTAATTAATGCTTTGTGAAAAGTTTTCTGATCGAAGTCTTGATACTTTAATTATGCGAAGCATTAATGATGTTCTCTGTTTTTGATGTTATTTATACGTAATAACTGCTGTTGAATCTGCTGCTTTAAACTTAGTTGCGATGTTCCATATTTCTGGCTTTTTTATCCGACTTCCTAAAAGAGAGTACCTATTATTTTAGATCGTATGTCTTTTTCTATGTTATATATTATCCAGTAGCCAAAACGACTTGACAGGTTTGTTGTGCTCAGGTGTCGTATTTTCGATTAGTCTTTATGTCCGGAATGTCATAGGCTATATTTTTCTACCGCATCCGGCGGTCTTTTTCAAGGTGAATGCGCGCGCGTCTCGCTTTGCACTGCAGGCCGCCGCCAAAATTGATATAATGATTGGTCAGTTAGTTCTGTGAAGTGTTAATTGATGTAAGATTATGTTTTACATTTTAAAAAAACGGTGCTTGAATAATATAAGATAGGGAGAAAGATTTTTTATTATTCGTGTATCGAATCCATTCGACACAGTTGCGATAAAAAATAAAACTATTCCTTCGAAAGACACGTCTCTTTTACAGTATATTTCCTTCGTTTCGAATTACGGAAAGCAGAGAAGTTCAAATATTCGTCTCGATAAAGTCTTTGGTAAGAGGAGGGAAGACTCTAGTTTCAGTCTGAAAGGTGTTCTTTGTAATACGAATACCTCATTTTAAATATGAAGGATGAGAATTTTTTACTCAGTGTTTGTTGAAAGGAAAATAAGTGTTTGTGATTGCTTTTTCCTGTAGTAAATATCTGTGGTTTTCCCTGAAAGGGATGTCAAAATTAACTTTTTTAAAGCTGCGAAAGTTTTAGTGGGTTAGCACAGTTTACTTTGTATTCCGAAAAATATAAGTTCTTAGCATTTCTAGATAGCGGGTAAAACCGAGGAGCAAAATTAATGTGCACTAAATCCAATATGAAAATTCCAATAAATTCAAGCAAGCGTATTGCCATAAACGAGACAAGACAATAATTTCTGCCAAGAAAATGTGATGTGGCGAAAAGAATAAGCAAAAAGGCAGAAGTAGTTATTTTTTTTCGGATATGATTTTAACGTGGTACGTCTGGCGCATTTGCCAGTATGTATATACCTATATTCCCTATGGACTCCGAAACGGCTGGACCTATTTTGACAAAATTTTCAGACAATCTTCAGAAGCCCAGCGAGTGAAATTTGGTGGCGATCTGATCCTTTGATCTGATAGTTTTTTTTTTTTTGTATTTTAATATTTTATCTACAAAAAGCACAGGTCTGTGACAAAAAGAGAACATGAATTGAAGTCTATACATTGACATAATACTATTACATCAAAGAAAAAAAAAGGAAGTATCATCTAAGTCAAATGAGGTTGCTGTCGGTACCAAGGAGGTTGCATTGTTTTCATCTTTCACTGGTGCAATGTTATAAGGAGTAACTTAGTCTAGTTTTATCCCGGATATAACGCGAGTGAAACCGCGGAGCGCAGCTAGTCACACTTAACACTTAATATCATATTTATGTGAAAGTTTGTATGTATGGATGTTTGTTATTCACTCAATCACGTAGAAACGGCTAGATGGATTTGGATGAAATTTGGAATATACATTTTTTATGTCCTGGATTACATAGGCTTCTTTTCATCATCATCATCACCACCTATTTTCATCATCACGCGGGTGAAACTGCGGGGTGCAGCTAATATAATAGCAAAAAGCTAAAAATAAGGTACTGTTTGCAAAATCAGGTTCAATTGAAGCTAATATAAGCGTTTTCAAAAAACCTCTGCTCTACCTCCTATGCCTCACACCATCACACATGAAGTTCACCTTATCTACCTTCCGCCCGCGGGTACGTCTGCATCGTTTGACAAACTGACAGGTGCGCCTTAAGCTCGCTGAATACACTTGGCTGAATAGCATTGTTCATGAATACCCATTGAATTGGACGTATTGAAGCGATGCGGAGATTCCGCTCACAAGGGGAGTTCGGGCCTTAGATATTGGGGTCGAAGGGGACAACACGTGGCCAGTCTTTACTACTATGTAGGTACTAGTAGCACTTTATACTACGTTCACTAATCTTAGATATTTTATGTAAACAAAGAAATGTCACGAAAAGTCACTGTCAAAGTGACATGCCAGTTGCTTAACACATTTTTCACTTATTAAAAATATTTTACTTTCTATGTTCCCACGGTTTTGCTCTCGCGCGGTACAATGGGAAATTTTCTGATAGTTAAAAAAAATAAAATTAAAAAATATTAAAAGATTGTAATAGATGGCGTTGATTATAGAGGCGTTGACTATTATGATAGAGGAAATAGAGGTCAAGACAAACGCGCAAAAGTTAAGTAAAACCTTTTAATAAAACAAATATGACTGCTGTGTCGTAATGAATTGAATTGTAAATTCTATAGATAGATAGCCTACACAAATTAAACAATTTTACCTACTGCCGCTATCTAAACCTACATACAAAAAATAACATAAACTTCAATTTTTTTGTATTTTCTTCATTGTTTGTCGAATTGTGTAGGACAACACCTCAAATTTAACATACTGTTATTTATAAAACTGTTTTAAAAATAAACTTTTTAGTTAAATGTTTTATTTATTTATTTTGGCGGCCATTTGGAAAATATTACAATATTGGTAAAAAAAAGTATTGTAGAATAGGCTTGCGCTTGGCCGCCAACTCGCCTGATGTTAAGCGATGATGCGGCCTACGGTGGATCACGCTTGTCTAGAAGAAACTTATGCACTCTTGACTTGAAGACACCCAGATTGTAACTATCGGGGAACACCCATTCAGGCAGTGCATTCCACAAACTAGCAGTTCGCACAATAAAAGTGGAATCAAAGCGCTTCGTACGGGTTTTCGGAATGCCAACCATAAAGCGGTTATCGCATATTGTACAGTCACCAGAACTATAGATAGATATATATAACATTCCAGCAAACATCTGTTAGGAGGAAATGGTTGTAATTCAGCTTACAATATTAAACCTAAACAAATTGACAAACATTGCAAGTTATATAAATGCTTGTAAATAAAAAAATTGCTGACTTATACTCGTACTTGTCAGAATATAAAATTGAATCAGTCAGGACTGCACTTCAGAAGTGAAAACTTAAGTAGTAATTCACCTATTCTACAAGAGATGGCGCTATTTTAAAATACACGGTACAGCGTGACGATGCCGCGAGTTCCATGATTTTTATTCACCCAAAAAGTGCTCAATGCATTTAAAGAAGTTTTCACTTAAAAAAAAAACATGTCCTTAAATATCAAAATGAAGCTAAGCACAAAATAACTCCGGCATTATATCCCAAAATTTTCAATTTCCCTTGCTCTTTACCCTTTTTCCCATAAAAAATGTTCTAAAGCCGACTAGGCTTGCTTCAAACTGCATAACGTTGGCACGTCTTATGAATCCACATTTAGGGGCCATCTCCCATTCTAAAGCTACGTTTACACCGAGACAACATTGTGCAGGTTAATAAATGAGGTGTAAACAAATAAGGTCACCATTAAAGTACATTTTGTACTCCCAGATAATAAAACTATCAAAACCGGGTCTCCCGAAAAAGACGTGATTATCAACAACAGAATGGGGTAATGGGATGGGATGGAGAGACCACGTTTAAGCAAACTTAGTGACCAGAGTGTCCAATTGCGTTAATCTCGAGTTAACGCGATCGAGTGATCGTGTTAACGTTAACTACAATTTGTATGAAGTAAGAGCAGTTCTATCTATATGCATGTAGATAGAACTGAGCAGGGTTTGCTAACGTGGTGCCCATGGACCCCAAAGGGAGAATGGGTACCATTTGATGATTTTCGTCGGTTAAAAAAGAGTGTTCCAAAGTCAATACGCCCGTGTAGCAGCTCCTTAATTTCTACCTACCCTCTTGTCCCAACAGTTAAGCAAGGCCGTGTCGGAATTTTTAATTCAATTATGATAGCGATCATGTTTAATGACCGTCTTCTTATAGCCGTGATGGCGTTTTTTTAATGCTCCAGCCCCCGGGCTCCATTGGAAGATTTCTTTTGCAGAAATGAAAAAAGTATAGTCCTATTCAGTGCTTCTTAATGTCTCGGAAAGATTGATAAGTCGGCGTAATTGCTTGTGAGATGGCTCGGAGCTGTTGCGGAAGACTTCTAATGTTACGGAAATAACTGGACTTTTTAAGTTTTTTTTTCATGCGACATAACGGACGGATATACTTTTAGGTTATTTTTTTTTTGTTTTGCACACACTTCATCTGACCCCCAAACTAAGCAAAGCTTGTAATATGGCTGCCAGAGACTGATATGAGTACATATATATTTTTAAATATATACTTAAATAAATATTAACACCCAGACAGAACAAACACAAATGTTCATCACATGAATGTTGCCCTAGGTGGCAATCGAACCCACGCTCTCAAGCGCAGAAGGCAGGTTCACTACCAAATGAGCCACCGGGGCAGTCACCGGATTAGAAAATTTGTGTATGTATGTTTTATGTGTTACTTTTTTATTTATGTTTTAATTTTCTCCAAAACGGGCCGGTTCTTTGCTATGTGCTCTTTTCCGCATTGTCGTGTTTTTTTTAATACTTGTTACATTGTGTTTATAATACCAGGCGAGACGAAAACAAATCCTATCACCACTTTATAGTATTAGATTTGTATTTGAACACCACTCCGCCTGATGACGATGATGAGGTCTACAATCATGAAGACTTCTAGAAGAACCCGACTTTAGGAAAAGTCATTTAGAAAAGAATAATAATTCAAAAACAAAATTTATAATTTTTGTTTTGGTTATTTTGGCTTAGTCGGTTTTATGGACAACTACGCTTGCTCTAGAATCAGTCCATTGGTATTTGGAAGAATAAATCTATAAAAGTGTGACATTACAATTTGTAACTTCTTCCTACAAAATACCAACGACCATAGTACATTTAACGGATAATAAATCGACTACACAAATACCTAAAATAAAACAGCCATAACCTATGCACATAGATTAAATATAAAAAAATAATCAAGGTTCAAGCGCCAATAATCACATATTCCCGAACTTTACCAAATTGGAACATGAAAGCCAGCTTTCAATAAAATAAAAACGTTATTCAAACTTCCTTTTTTACGAGGTCCGTAGAAATTCTATGGCGATAAATTTGTCAGGAACGGCCGAAAAGTTTCATGTTAATTCAATCAAACACCCTGCGAGGCTTAAATTTGATGAAGGGAACCGTCTTAAGGCCGTCACCCAACGCTTCCGACACGATCTATTACAAACTTTGATAATATTATATACTTTGGATTTGCCTTTACACATTTTTTTTTTTATTGTAAGATAGGCTTGCGCTTGGCCGCCAACTCGCCTGATGTTAAGCGATGATGCGGCCTACGATGGCTCACGCTTGCCTAGAAGTAACCGATTCACTTTTGACTTGAAGACACTCAGAACTTGTACCGAAAAAAGTCTGCCAAAAACTGAAGGGGGCGAGGTAAACACGTATTGCACACACTGACATATTCTTACTAGTTATATAAACGCACACTTCAATATTGAGCGCACACAACTGCAAACGATGTGATTAAAATGTATACGAAGGGACGACCAAGGGTGTAAGTGCTAAAGGGGAAACTGTATCTACGATTCTATTTTTTTTTTCTGAGATTACATACTCGGCGGCTATTCCGATTTATTATAATAACGTAATAACAAACAAAAAAAGCTTAGATTTTTTTCTCCATTTTTCTCATGACATGATACTGGCTTCAGTCGGAATTATAAACAAGTTTACAAGGTATTAAAAAACTTTAAACAAGTGATTGTCAGAGTCATGCAAACTAAGGCACGGTCAAGTCCAAGTCATGCCCTAGTAAAGCGGTGGAGACTTTAAAACTAAAGGCTTCTGCGGAGTTTTGGAAACATCATGATAATACTTGGTACAACCCGTTGTATCACTTACACTCGAGCACTTTCAAGAACACTGAACCATAACCCACCATTTTTACATATTAGCGAAATAACACATGTTTAGGAAAATAATACTCGTACATGCGGTATATCGGCCACGTTTACGATTCATTAACTATTAAAAATACAACCATTTTGAACAACCAACGTACCGTAATCCAAGTTACCTTGTTTTTTTGTGCATTTTTTTATTTCTCTACTATTACTTACTACTTTCTTACTTCTCTAAATGTTAGTCGATATGTTTGACGTAATTTGAGATATAAATTTGGAAAATAACGATGCCTTTTTAAACAACTGGCAACATTAGGTTTGGTCAGTTCACCAAAGAGTGGGCGTTCCGTCGAAATTCTCTTCTATTAGTTGCAAGTTGTCAAGTCTTTTGCTCGTGGGTATAGAAATGCATAAGATAATAAGACAATAAATGTAACTGACAAACGCCACAACAATACATTCATACAGCTAAAATTGGGTTCATCAGATATCAATAGTGACCAAGGAAGTCCACAGAAAAGGTCGGAGAATGACATACCAAAAGGATGGCGCAGAATAGCCAGAGAACCAGAGAGAAAAATGGCGACTTCTAGAGGCCTATGTCCAGGGAGGACAATTTGATCGTGTAAATGGTGCTGGTGTTACAAAGTGAACTTGTAAATAAAAAAACATTAAACATTAGTAATAGGAAACTAGCAGCACTGTAGTAGTTATGATCAAATATTAAAGGCTATTTTTTATTTGTTGTAAATTTGATCGGGCGCAGTGGGTGAACGTTTTCACGCCATGTTTTTTTTTAATTTCCCAAAACCCGTGTTTGGTAAACTCGGTTTTCGAGGTCAAGCCGCTTTGAGTTATGGTGTTTTAGCTTAATTTACGTCGATGCTGTTTAATTTTGGCCTTTTGGGAGCTGCTGTAATTTGAAATTACGCTGTTAGGGCTTACATTTTTCTTTTGGTGTTATTAATTTTAATTTAAGCCTGCATAGCTTGCTTTTACTGGGTCAGTTTTGGACAGGACTTTTAGATAAGGGGGAGTTATTCTTAAATTATGGTTCAAATATATTAAGAACAGACAGGACAGGCACTAATATGTGGTACAGAGCAGAATAAAATCCTGCCATAAAGAGAAGTTAAAAATGAAAATTCATCTCAACCGGCAGTTCGTTTTGAAAAGGAGAATAAAATAACCAGATAAACAAAAAAAGTCATTTGAGATTTACGTAACAAAACGTTCTTTGCAAAGGTTAATTTAAACATTAAAAAGTCAGGGACTTTTCGAGGGAAATGAATGAGTTTCTGAACAAAGAAACCCTCCTTTTTCAACATTCCAAATAATGTATAATGTTTGCAGCAAATGGTGGCTTATGAAAGAGCTTTCACTTCTTAACTATTGTCGTTTGGGCCATTATGTAACCTGCTTGTGAGATATCGCAGCTATTGGGATGAAAATATGGAATAGATATTTCTTAACCAAAGCATTAGTGAAAATGGATGTTTCATCTCACAATATCTAGATATACAAATTCATTTGCATTTTAATCCATGACGGAACGAAGAAAGTATATGCTTTCGGGATGTGGTTTTGTGTCCGTTTGTGTATATATGTTTCTCCATAACGGCTGGACCGATTTTTATGCAGTCTTTTTTGTTTCGAAGCAGGTTTAATAGTGCTAGTTCTTAGCAAAATCTGAACAAAATCTGATTAGTCGTTTAAAAATTACGATTAGTTTTCCAAATGGGTTGTGTTTTATTTTTATGTATACTTATTAAACTTAGTTTTTTATATAAATCAAACCATAAATCGAAAGTACCAACCCATCCTCAACTTATCACTTAGCATCAGATGAGCTGTAGACTAAGGCTTACCCTGTCAACAGTAAAAATAAACACGCCTAGCTCTAATATCCAGTGTGAAATATTCATTCCATATTCGGGCGGACAGGCAATTCGCAACATTAGGACTACCACTGAAGTTTGACTTATTGAGACTTATAGTGGAGAGCAGCCCTGAGTCTGTACCTCAGATCAGACAAACAAGGGAGATTATTTAGTTAATGATCATTCGCTAATGTTCATCATCCTCATCAGCCAGAAGACGTTCACTGCTGAACATAGGCCTCCCCCTTTAACCTCCACACTGAACGATATCCTGCCATCTGCATCCACTGGATGCTCGCGACTCTCACAATGTCATCGGTCTATCTAGTAGGAGGCCTACCTACGCTGCGTCTTCCGGTCCTCTTTCTCCACTCAAGAACCTTTCTTCCCCATCGGTTAACGGTTCTTCGAGCGATGTGACCTGCCCATTAACACTTCAACTTGCAGATTTTAATAGCTATGTCGGTGACTCTGGTTCTTTGGCGAATATCTACGTTTCGGATTTTATCGCGCAAAGAAACTCCGAGCATAGAGCTCTCTCCATTGCCCGTTGTTACCTCGTGAGTTTTTCCAAAAGGCCAACATGTAAGGACCAAGTCTCTGTACCATATGTCATCACTGGCAACACACACTGATCAAATACCTTTGTCTTCAGGCACTGTGGTATCTTGGACGAGAAGATGTCACGCAATTTCCCGAACGCTGCCTATCCGAGTTGGATTCTTCGGGCGACCTCTTTGCCTAAGTTGGACTTATGAACAATCTGTCCAAGATAGGTGTAATGGTCAACAACTTCGAGAGTATCGTTCCCAACGATTACCGGTACGGGTACAATATGGACATTGGACATGACTTTTGTCTTGTCCATGTTCCGCTAATGTTCACTGCGCCGAAATATCGGGTTAGGAGCTCTATCCACAACCTAATCAAGGTAGCATAATCACCCTTATTATAATAAAGTCCACTGCTGGACTTAGGCATACCCCCAAAAGGGCGATTGGGCCATATCCACCACGCTTGCTCAGTTGCGGGTTGGTGGGTGATCACATACGCCATTGAATTTCTTCTCAGTTCGCAAGCAGTTTTTCATCACCGAAAAGCCAGTGGTATTGGATTTTCAATCCGTACATAAACTCCAAAGAGCTCATTGATATGGGCCCAGGATTTGAAACCGCGACCTCACGCTTTCAAGTCTAACGGTCTCCCAAATAGGTTGCCATGACTTTATACATCAAAGTAAATAACCCGTATACCTGCACGTCTTTTATTTCTTATTTGCTCAAATTTTTGTTTAAACTGTTAATCGACTTTTGCATGATCTTACCCAAACTATCTACAGCTCGATATCTTCGTTAAAATATTCTTGGCGAATTACTAAAATAAGCCATGAAGTAATATTTTATTCCATTTGCCGACTCATGATAGAATGCGAACGTTCCTGAAGTCTTTACAAGGGAAGAAGTTTAAAGTTACGTTTCGTAACTACGATAAATTCGAAGTGAAAGGAAACCAACTTCCATGATACATTAATTCACGTCTTATTTGATTTATAAAATCGAATAAAAGAAAACCTAAGAACGCTTTACACTAGTAGTGAAATATTTACTGGCTAAATGGGCAAAGATGTGTGAAATCTTTAAACTACTTGTTGCCCTGTGTCCTTCAACTGCATTCATTCTAAAAACACTTTGGGTTTTAAGTCCAAAATAAATAATACCAATGTAACATATATGTACATAGATATAAAAAGCATCAAAAGCGAATAAAGTGCCATGTGTAAATGGTGCGTTTATTTTTTATATAAAAAGAGCGGCATACAAGCATGCGGTCCGCCTGATAGTAGCAAAACCACCGCCTATGGACACCTGCAACACTAGCTATTTTGACGGTGCTTTGCCAGCCCGGAAAAGTTGGTTGTAGACACTCTTTTGGACATTCCTCACGCATTCCCAATGCAAAGCATTTCGATCCTATTTTTTTACACGCACATCAAGGGAGTGAAACTCTGCCGGAGAATGTGTTCTCGAAATGTAGAATATTGTCTTTTAATCTAGAGTTAACAGGTCCCTTCTAGGCAAGCGAGCTCCAAGCGGGCTCCGTACGTGCCTTTTCATACCCAGAACATCAGCAACAACATTAACATCAGGCATTGTTCTTTAATTTCATTCTTATTTTTATTAGGAAACCGATTTTAGTTTAACAGTTTGTCAGATAAATGTTAGTGGAATTATCCGTTTTTATTCTCAATAAATAATTTAAATTTTATTTAAAAACACAAGCCTAACCTAAAAAAAAAAAAAGTACTAGTATTACTTATATGAGTATGTTTTAGAGTGTAGTAGATGTGCCAGATAGACGTTCTAAGATCAAGGATGTTCTAAGCTTAAAATTTTACGGCCGGCTATGAGCAAAAGTGGTCTGCTTAGTTGACCTTAACTGAGGTTTCTGTTAGCCATTTAAGGCACCACCACTTCGGTAGTCACTTTATTAGTGTGTGAGATCCTTTAACTCAGTTGTAATTAGTATTCAAGGGAAGTCACCCGGTAACATTAAGCGGCATGCCGTGCTAGAAATTCGTGCGACCCTATCAACGACATACTGCTCTTTGAGCAACTATTTCTATAACACGCAATCTAGCTTCATAAATTGTAAGTGAAATGTCGGATGGAAAAGTAAATAAAAATTAGTCGAAACACGACATGAACACGAAATTGTGAGGAAAAGAAGAAATTAACTTTTTTCTTGAGCGAAGATGACGGTCACTCTTTACTGATAATGGAGGAGAATATTACATTCTTACATCGGAAACAATAAAGTTACCTTCATCATCAGCCAGAAGACGTCCACTGCTGAACATAGGCCTCCCCCTTTAACCTCGGCTCTGAACGACATCCTGCCATCTGCATCCACTGGATGCCCGCGACTCTCACAATGTCGTCGGTCCATCTAGTGGGAGGCCTACCTACACTGCGCCTTCCGGTTCGCGGTCTCCACTCAAGAACCTTTCTTCCCTATCGATTATCAGTTCTTCGAGCGATGTGGCCTGCCCATTGCCACTTCAACTTGCAGATTTTAACAGCTATGTCGGTGACTCTGGTTCTTTGGCGAATATCTACGTTTCGAATTTTATCGCGGAAAGAAACTCCGAGCATAGCTCTTTCCATTGCCCGTTGTGTGACTCTGAGTTTTTCCAAAAGGCCAACAGTTAAAGACCACGTCTCAGTACCAAATAAAGTTACGTTAATTACATCCAAAACTGATTCATCGATACTTTAACGACTTCGTACCTGATTGCAGAATATAATTAAAAAAATGCTTCTACGGTGCGTTTTCCCGCCTGCTGCGGTTAAAAAATAAAAACTTTCAAAAGAAAACTCATAAAAACCAAAATCCGTTTGTTTCCGATTTCCCAACGAAACAAAGCTCGACTCGCGAGTCGGGTCGGGACCGCAAATAAAAACTGGGTAAACATAAAAAGCCCGGTAAATATAAAAAAGTTGGTAAAATCTAATCGTGCTAGTAATAAAAACGTAACGGTGGAGCCCGGATGGCAACATTAATTACATAAATACCGCTTAGATGTAAATGAGCTTTATCGTACTCTGACGTTTATTTATCGTGTCGTGTGATTGTTGGAACTGTTTTTATTTCTCCTATTTCTATGATTTGGCCAATTGAATATCAGTAGGAAATGGAATGGCCATGTAGTACATTAATAACCAGATTATGTTCCCACTGGTGGGATGGAAGAAAAGCCTTCTCTCAGAGAGAGAAAGAATATGGGCCCTAATCCACCATGCTGTCTCAGTGCGTGTTGGTGAATGTCATTATGTCTTTAACTTTTTTTAAGTTTTTGGACATACCCGTTTTCTCGGTGTTTTCCTTCCCTTATTTAATCGATGACATCGAAAACTGCACATTATTAATGAATAGTAGTACTAAATAAGTCATTAATGCAGAACCAAGGACCGAAAGAGTGCCATTAGAGTTAAAAAAAATATATTTTGTACGGTAGCACGGTGCACTTTCAATTTGGTCCCATTGTCACGCAAATCAGGATATGATGATGGGATCTCAGGGAAATCGAAGGCAATCCTCAAATTTTATAGGCACTTATTACGTTTTTCATATATTTTCTAAAACTGTTCAAGTATTTGCGTCTGATAATCATCATCTCATAGTCACAGTATTTTATTGATAACAAAATAGTTACATGTCATGGAAAAAATAATAATCATATGGATGAACTGATGATGAAGGGTACAACTTCTCAATGGTTAAGAGTTCAAAGAAAATTCTTTCAAAACAAGTATTTGCGTCTGATAATCATCATCTCATATGGATGAGCTGATGATGAAGGGTAAAACTTCGCAATTGTTAGGAGTTGAAAGAAAATTCTTACAAAATTATACGTACAGTTGTATTCTTTCAGGCTATTAGAACCACAGAAAAGAAAAGAGATAAAAATTCTCACTTCAGTGATTAGAACTGACTTCAAAAAAGGCTTAGGTTCTATGCTGCCTTACTAAATCCACTTGCAGTAATCGTCACTTGGGTCACTTTTTTTGCAGAAATGGTATCCCAAGGAGATAATCTATGCTAAAAAAATCATTTTGATCTTGTTCTTTTACTTAAAATGTTATGAAACATAAACATGTTTAATATATCCAAGAATACGTCTCCCGCGTTTTTCTCGAAACCGCCATTTTGCAAGTACTGCATTTGTTCATAAGGAGGGCAGTATGTTAAGTCGGTTTTTAATGAGATCCACTTGTGCCATTTGTTTTTGTTTGAAAGGTTACTTGATCGAGATTGTTCTTAGCTATGATTCAAGTAAATTTGTTCAGCCGTTTGTAGATTATCAGCTCTTTTATCGGCTTGTATAACATTTTCAATTTACACTTGTTAACCAATCAAACAACCGTCCGGATTATTCAGAGTGCAAGTGAATAATTTCATATCTACCCGCACAAATGCTCATCTATTTACGAGTACCCACATAGAAGCGATGAGTGCCCGTTGACCGCAGAGCATACTTTATACGTTTGCGGCATCCGCGCGTGCTCTCTTAATTACTTTACGGCTAATGCTTTTCCGATGGCCACACTATCGGATGTGAGAGAACATATGAATTACAGTTCTATATGAATTCATCTGATACGCATGTTACTACTAGTAGGTATTACATAAAAGAATACTTGTCTAGAAATGAAGTGATTTTATATATGAATATTTTATGTTATGGTAGCAGTATTGTTTGTTTTAAGACGCAGCGCAGGTAGGCCTCCCACTAGACGGATCGACGACATCGCGAGAGTCGCGGGCATCCAGTGGATGCAGATGGCAGGTTATCGTTCAGTATGGAGATTAAAGGGGGAGGCCTATGTTCAGCAGTGGACGTCTTACGGCTGATGATGATGATGATGATTGTTTGTTTAAGTGTAGTAGAATGATATAGGTAACTTTTTATCCAGAAAAAGTTACGCTTACAGAGGGGTTGTCTAAGTGGGTGAAACCGCGGACGCTGCCGGTACTTCATATAAATCCGTTAAACTATTATAGCGGGGTTTTACACCAAACTTTCATCAGTCTCCTTAAAACTCTGACGTAAGATGATGTTACATATAAACTGAATAAGATACGTTTTACCGAGGTCTGTGCGGCAATAAAAACACAAGTTAATTAGCTTGACTGAATTCAGTCCGACCTATGTCTAGCAACGACGCGAACGTACGTATATGCGCGATTTTTGTGTATGTTTATCTCTTTCTGACAACGGGGTCCTATATATCTCTGTGATCTTTTAACCAACTCAGTTATATAAATAAAGTTCTATGTACCTATAGCAAAACATCGCCATGTTTTAGTGCTTATTTTAAAGAGTATGACCTCGTCACAACCTCATTACGCAAGAGCTGATCACTGCACCCACGAAGTCTACACAAAGGCAGCAGGCAATTTTTGCGCAGGCAAAAATTGCTAGAATAAATGCCTGTAGTCCGTATTATTAAAATTAACGTCCACATAACCGCGATAACACACAGCATGCAAAATACGTTCACAGCAGCTCTAGATTACTCCGCGGCTAATGTCTTTCCGATGACCGCACTACCGCTCTTAATTGGAAGAGCCGTATGTCGACGCGTCGATTAAGTTGCGGGCATGCGTGGATACATTGGAGAAACTTGCCTGGTTAAGCGATCTGGAAAAGGGGTCAGGGGAGGGAATTGTATTGTCGTTTTAATGCAGCTATGTGAATGACAATTTATCCCAATTGGGTTTATTTTTTTATTTTAACTTTACCAACGAACCGTTGGCTTTATTCGTCGTAGCATGCTCGACAATATTGCCAAAATCGCAGGTATGTCAGATTATCAACGAAAAAAGGAAATGACTTAACAAGAGAGAGAGGTCTATACAGTAGGAGAAGGAAGTCTGTAAATGATGATTATTTAAGTAATTTGTACGTTTTAGCTTGAAATACAAAATTAAAAAACAATCCACGAAACAAAATTGTATGTAACAAAATCAGCCCCACGTTGTGCTCCAACATTTTCAACCGTCAATAACGCAGGTATATCAGATTATCAACGGAAAGGGGCAAATGACATAACAAGAGAGAGGCCTATACAGTAAGAGAAAGAACGCTGTAAATGATGATCATTTAAGTTAAGATTTTTACGTTTGAGCTTGAAATACAAAACGAAAAAACAATCCACGAAAAAAAATTATTAGCAACAAAATCAGCCCCACGTTGGGCGCCAACCTTGTCAACCGTCAATATAAACTCACGTCATATTCGAGGCGTCTCATCTATTTCGGTTAGTTTACGCCAGCAGCGTTTATTCTTTATTCATATTCATGACCAGAACGCCCCTCCAGTAATGCAACAAGATCATCTGCACGTCGGGCACCATTCGCATATCGGCAAGCTATACGCTGCAACGATTGCCGCCATCTCTATTCCATTTGCAGTATCTCCGGAATATTGGCTTTTATTTCACGCTGCTACAGTTTTCTGTTTAAAGAAACTTTTTCAAATCACATAAACAATCGTTTGAATTTTGGTTGAAGTCATTACATCAATGAAATTAATTCCTGAATACAATGAATTACCGCCGAATAAATAACTCTTAAACAGTCTAATTAAACGCTTTGATGTTTGTAGATAGCATCTCAAAATTTGGTATATAGTCATCGGAACATTAAAGTTTTCGTCTCCGAATGTCTAGTACTAATGAGAGCGATGGTAGCCAGTAGGTGGTAACGTGTACACTATACAATCAGACGGCATCTGGTTTGATCCTCGGGTCTGCACCAATGGCTTATTTAGTACTTCAATAAATTATGTGCAGTTTCGATGCCATCACTAAAAAGCAGTGAAGGAAATCCTAGTGAGGATACCGGAATGTCAATGAGAATGACATTCATCAACATGCACTGGGCCAGCATGGCGGATTAGAGTCCATCTTCTATCTCTGAGAGAAGACCTGCGTCCCAGCAGTGGGAATGTGATAGGCTGATAATGATATTGTCTAAGTTCATGAAATATGTGCGCCATCCGTCAAAATCTATATGCTATTTCGCATCGCTTTCAGGTATGACGAACCCTCACCAACGAAGTTAGTGCGGACAGAGTTTACACTGGTGAAACATATATGGTCTCACCGCTGACACATCACCTTCCAAAACATTTCATTGGCCTGCAGGTCTATAATGCATGCTAAGTGAACGCGCGAGTGAAGTGATAAGCTAAGTGAATGTTATTTTTTCTTGCCTATTTCTGCAGATAAATATCAAAATATCGAATTATAACGGTAAGGGACTACAGTCAAGGGTAATCACTTGACATTTTGACATTTATCTGCAGAAATAGGCAAGAAAAAATCACATTCACTTAGCTTATCACTTCACATGCGCGTTCACTTGGGTTGCAGAATAGACCGGCTGGTTCTTATAAAGTAATATGTAAAACAATGGTAGACAATGCAAAAAGTACTTGAAAAAGTTACCGTCGTACAAAGTTCCATTTATATGAGTTTCAGCTTAGAAATTCGTTCAGAAGTTCCCGCGTAAAGTCGCCATAGTCGTTTAACAGTGTATTACTGTTACAATAACTGGATGCTTTCGTTTTACGAGTCCAATCGAATATCCCATTGGTTTACTCCCTTTTTTATTGTCTTTGGATATTGGCGCAAGTTAAACGTTCGACTTTAGTATATTTTGTTTGTAAGTTGGTCAGTTTTTATAATAGTATAACAAAGATAAACAAATTTCCAGATTTATTAATTTTGTTTAATATTTTTTTTGTGTTCACTATTCGTTTTGCAAGTTGAAATTGCAATGTGCAATTGTGCAGGCCACATCTCTCGAAGAACCGATAACCGACGGGGGAAAAAGGTTTTTGAGTGGAGACTACGAACCGGAAGACGCAGCGTAGGTAGGACTCCCACTAGGTGGACCGACGACATTGTGGGAGTCGCGGGCATTCAGTGGATGCAGATAGCAGGATGTCTTTCAGTGTTAAGGTCTAAAGCGGAGGCCTATGTTCAGCAGTGGATGTCTTCTGGCTATGGTTTAAGTTTTTTAGTGTATCAAAAGTACATAGTATATTAGCATAATCTCAATAAATCAAATTGAATCTTATTTTAGCGCCGATCGTGTGGTATATTTTTTAGGGAATTATAATATTTCGAAATCCAAGATAAATTGGTGCCAGTGTCAAATGCCAGTGATTCATGATGGATCAGTGCAAATAGAACACATAATCTAGGCATACATACACATAGACATTGAGATATATTATGTTAATTAAAGTTATATGATTATTTACGGGATATTTACCGTGGTAAGGTTGTGGAAGGAGCTCCCGATATTTCGGCGCAGTTACATGCACCATGTTCACGGGAATATATGTAATGATATCGGGAGCATGTAACTGCGCCGAAATATCGGGAGCTCCTTCCACAACCTTACCACGGTAAATATCCCGTAAATAATCATATAACTTTAGTGAACAACCGTGATAGTTTAAAAAAGTGTTATGTTAATTAATTTCTGTATCTAAAAAAACATCACCACCATCACCAACAAAATCAAGATTAATCATCATCTTTTTTTTCTTCATTATATTGAAAAATTCTTATGAAGTAATTTTTTTACTACAGTTATAAACATACCCTTTGAAACACCCCCTCCGATCCATAAGTCAAATGCAAGACAGCCACAATATCTGTATTGGTCAGGTCATCTTCTTTTACGTAAAATATCTGTTGTAGTCGCGGGCACTTTGGTACGATTGATTTATCGGGAACAGTGCCCGCGGTGATGTATGACCCTATGGAGATTAGAGCAGAGCAAAAGTTAAGCAGAGAAATGTCAAAGTGCGTTTACATTTCTATATTCTTTATGCCATATCAAAACCACCACATAAATTATAAGTACTTATCGAAGTCACGAAGTATCTCTTGCAATAAAAAACATGCACTTAAATGGGTTTGTGTGTGTGATTCTGGTAAGTAGGTAAGGCTATGTTAGGTTACTGTTGGTCAGCTAGTAAATTGTTTCTATGTCTTAAATATATACGCACCTAAAAGCATAATTACTACTCATACAAGTAATTTTATTCAATACTAGCGACCTGCCCCGGCTACGCATGGGTGTAAATTTATTATTTACAAATTATCTAACTGATGGTGAAAAATCCTTTGCGTGGTCTAGAACGAGTTAGCGGATATACAGACAGACAGACGCGGATGCGACTTAAATTTAAACTATGTACAGATAACGATAACATAATATTTTTATCAAAAGATAACAGTTGAAAACAAAGAGGTTTGTAGACAGCTAGCAAATAAAACCAGGTAATATTTAGCAACGTTGTTTGTCTCTACAATTCCCTACTCTAGCCGACACGTGCATAGCTGTGCAGCGGGGCGATTTGTAAACCTCGTGAACTACCCACATGGGAGTTCGATACAATAAGAAACTAACTTATCATTGCATTTACAAAATTAATAAAAAAAAGTTTTTAGTGTTAACCTAACAGATAAAAAGTGATTACCTGATATTAAATTTTTTTTGTGGCGCCCAACACGGGGCTGATTCGAAGATTGGAAAAGTTATTTGGAATCGTTTTATCAGCAACTATGATGTGTGATCATTCAACGACAAAGTGTTAAGCTTTGTGGTACTTATACTGGGTTACGCGGAAAGACCGTACTAGCCTAAAGGGGTTCAATTATACTCATCATTATGAACAACTTTTACTGTAGGACCTAGCTGAAATAGCGAAAAAAATATCTGATGTTCCATACATTCTATGACAACAAAACAACACAAACCCTTTTTAGCTAAGTAGAGTCTTTCCGCGTAACCTTGTATTGATCATCGTTTCACTGGGGCCCAAAATGTGGAAAAAATATTTATGTTGACTATTACCTAAGACAAATAACATCACTAATCTAGGTAATATATAATAATAATACCTACTAATCTACATAGTATTATATAGTATATATAATACATAGTATAATACGTAATATATTCGTTGTTTTATTTATTTATTTCAGACCAACAAAAAAAATACAATATCTTTAATTACTTATTTGAAAGTACAGTCATTAATAAGTCTATAATATAAGTAGTAACAGTAAAATCACTCGATGAAAATAACTCTTTATAAAAAAAACATATAGCAAACTAAGCGCTAAAAAACTAATTTAAATTTAGAAAAATATAGTTAAGTTATAAACAAAATTAAGCACATTTATATAGCATATATGATAAATATTGGTTGACTTTGTCAGATATTTGTATGTTTATTTTTCCAATGCCATCGCTCAAAAGCGGCGAAAGAATACATCGCAAGGAAACCGGTATGATCAAGTACCCTTAAAAGCTCAAAGACATGGCATTCACTAACAAGCGCTGGACCAGCATGGATGAATAGGGCTTACCCTTTGTTTAGTAAATGTTTCCAGAATATGAAGTTTCACATAACTGCAATATAACACCAATATACAGAAAAGAATCCACGTAGTTCCGGCAAGGCATTCACTAACAGGCATTCTCAAGGATAAAGTATGCTGACGCAGGATGTATGTATGTGACGAAACATGCAAGGATTTATATTTATCCCGGAATATGTTAAGCTCTTACGTTGAAACGGTACAATTGCCACGATATATGTAGGTGATTTGTCATGGCTAACATTATTGCTGGATGCAGGTAGTTTTGCATTTCTTGTATTTTGTTTTTAGCCTTTTACTCATATAACAGTAACAATTTAACACATTTTAATAATTGGGTAGAAAAAACTTCAATACATTTAAAATAGTAAGTACGTGTTTATGGAACTCCCTGCCGTCCTCCTTGTTTCCTGAGAACTAAAAATCTAGGCTTCTTCAAAGCTAGAGTGAATAGATCTCTTCTAGATCAACGTATTCCATCGTCGGCCACTACCTTTGCTTACCGTCAGGCGAGTTGGTGGCCAAACGTAAAACTATTACATAATTAACAAAAAAAAAAATTGTATACTAATTAATTCCAAGACTTTTATTATTATCAACACAACATATTTCTTACTAGCAAACAATTAACGTGATAGTTTATTTTACAAAATTTCTTTAACTGCCTATGTGTTGTTTCCACAGCATTCTCATTTATAGCTAATTCAACAAACTTTTTGAAAAGTCCGATGACAAAACAAAACTGCCGACGAATTGATCAACCTCTGCCTACCTACAGTGCGGCCAACTTATTCGTAGAGTTGATTGGGGGAGACACTAGCGTATTTTCAGAACGAAACTGATAGACGGGTAGGAAATTTGTAGTGTCTTTATTTAGTCATCTTTAAATATTAGTTGGTCGTACTTTACAAGTGTACTCGTTTGTTGACAGTCGTTAAAACTTTACAAATTGGCTCAAACGATCGCGAAATTCCCATTTCACTTAATTAAAAGTTGCCAGGTTGCATAACTTGTTGCGTTTGTTAAGTTTTAAGCGTTTAATTGGGGATAGAATTGAGTGATATTTCTCAACGGAATTAAAACATCTATACAGATATATTTTTTACTTTATAATTGCCTTGTGCTTGGCCGCCAACTCGCCTGATGTAAAGCAATTATGTAGTCTACGATGGAACACGCTTGCTTAGAAGAAACCGATTCATTCTTGATTTGAAGACAGCCAGATTGTAACTATCGCGGAACACCCATTCAGGCAGCGCATTCCACAGATTAGCAGTTCGCATAATAAAAGTTGAATCAAAGAGCTTCGTAAGGTTTGTCGGAATATCAACCATAAAGCGGTGTCCATTTTTCGTGCCCGCTCTGGCAGTCCTATAGAAAAATGGGCAGGAGGGAATTACATCATGCAGATCTGATGCACACTCTCCAAAATGTATCCGATAAAAAACCGATATATTAGAAACATTACGCCGATGCTCAAGACTAAGAAGCTTAGTCTGAACTAGGGATTCGTTGCTGATGAGCCTCTTGGCACGTTTCTTAATAGACTCCAACGCCCCAAGTTAGTACTTAGCTGATCCATCCCAAAGATAAGTGTTTATAAACCTCGCTTTATTTATAAGACTATGTGTAAACATGACACAAACCTTGCTACATAATTAGGCTATCGGGCAGATGTGTGTTTTTTTTAAACAAACTTAGTGAAAAGTATTATATGTAAAATGTAAGAAATGATTTAAATAGGCTTATAAAGTTCCGAAATTTATACTTTTAAGGTTCTTGGTCAGATTAAGAAAGGAAGTTCTGTCCCTTTCCCGCGAAGTGAGTCAGTATAAAATTCGTACTCAGTAATTCTAGTCAGCCACTTAGTTTTTCATATGCGTCAATGGTCATTTATCGTTACCCATTTTCAAATTTTTACTACTTAATCAATATTAGTTGAATTTTTATTTAACTTTTCACACACATAATTAAATATCGTTCTTATAGAGTAGCCTATAATCCTTACATAATACCCTAAAATAAGTAGGTACTCCAACACAAATCAAAAAAGAAGACCAACCCAATTACGTACATCTCCATGACGTGAGGTTCCTCAAAAACACTGAAAATCTTATATGCCACCAAGAATACATACAAGCAGTATCATTTCCTGAAAGATTTAACCCTTCCCACCCAAAAAATATGCCTCGATCTTTTTATCCATAGCTTAGAGAGTTCGATCATTGCTTACACGATTCATCTTTGGGGAAATCCTTTTTTGTCTAACGTTATATCACCTCTTCTGGGCCACTGAGCTTTATGGTATTTTATAGGCGGAGAAATGTATGATTGAATGAGATTTGCTAGAGGCTCAATGGGGTATTAAGCCCGGATAAGTAGGACGAGTTGACGGTTAATTTTATTCTCTGGTTTCGGAGACGGAACATAAAATCAGATATTATTTGGTTCGAATGTAGTGTTTAAAAAAAAAAGAAGGTAGTATTAATATTTTTCGGAGTGCCAGAATTCAGAGTTCTAGAAATATAACAATGAATCATTGACATTCCCGTTCCAAATCTAAAATCGATATCGCGCACACACAACTACCCTCAAAACCACTTCAAACGGAATACACTTCCGCACACCCCGCAAGAGTAATGAAAAATGGATCAGCCATCTATCAAAAACTCCCTCCTCGTATTCAGCAGAACGCAAAAACTTAGAGAATTGAATAATGTCGTCTGAAATTAAACCTGGTAGCTATAAAGCGCAGATGACGTGCTACTTAAGCGGTTAACTTCCGGTTTGCAACGGAAGATGCGATTGTTTCCGAGAACGGGGTGCGGAATACGAATGTTTGTTTTATTTGAGCTGGTTTTACGTTTTTGTGGCATCGTGATTTGATTTCTTAGCTGTACTGTGTCTCCTGTAGGGTTTCTTTCGAAACGCTGATGTTGGGGATATGATTGGGAAGATAAATAAAGCAGCGATGGCCAGCTAGTCGCATGTTTTCTGTCAAAGCTGTAAGTAAATCCTCATCAATTTACTTTCGCATACAACATAGCTATATTAACGTGTCACGTGATAGTCGGACCTGGAAACGCCATCTCCTGCCACCTTATATTAAAAACAATGGTAGACAATATAAAGGTTTTTCTTCTAAACTGTAAATTCATTTTCAATTTAAACAATAAACCATTTTGTATTTGTGGTTTTCCGCTTTCAGCGCTCCAACAGAAACGTCAAAGTTGTTTTATTATACTTTTCTCTCTGCCAAATTAAATTTTACTTGAAATACTAGTAAAATGGAACGTAGAATGTTAGAGAAACCCCATTTTCTCAACACAAAAGGAAAGTTTCTGTAACTTGAGACTTTGTTAAGTCTTGGTCTATTAAGTTTTCTACTTTACTTGTAAAAATATCAGTAGGTAATATTTGAATTTATATTCCATGAGAATGATTAAATTTAGTCCACATTTTTAATTTAGGTATTCGTAGAACAAATGGTTACGTGTGTACAGACTTCTAAGTTCCTATAATTTTTCCTAAATCATACTTATCTTAGTCTATTTTACCGGTATTCTACTAAAAAGTGTTCATTATTTTTAAGAGTATCGCTTGGGAGATATAGATAAGAGTATTTGGGAGTATCGTATGGCGCTTGTGATTGGAGAAAACAAAAGTCATTAATTCTATTGGCGCCTACGATTGGCCCGCTCGAAAAAGATCCAGCTCAAAATTCAGTATCTTTTCATCACGGGGGTAAACGATGAGCTGTCAAGTGGTTATATCGTTATTAAAAAAAAAAAAAAAAATTAAAAAAAAAATAAAAAAAAAAAAAAAATCGAGACTTCTGGTTGATGGCCACGTGACTCTTCCCTAAAATCCCCGGCCTAAGATTTCCACCTATTTTATTAGTATTTTTTTAAGGAAATTTGGTTATGGTAGCGGGTCCGTAGCGGTCGACACGCCCGTCAAGACGTTCACCCCACTTGCGTCTAAGCCACGCCACAAACAGCTAATTCCTGCTAATCTAGCGAAGTCGGTTAATCCGATCGTTTCATCAAGTACAATTAGCTCTGACCGGGAGATGTTTTGACATGAATACAGGCGGTTAACAATGACAAAGGTATTGAATATCAGAGCCGGAGCAAAGGGTAGAGAGGTAGAATCATTTTCTATCACGCACGTAATTTTCTGAATTTTTTGGTCAGTTCTCATCCGAAGTTTTGTCACTAGTACATTTATTAATGTACTAGTGACCATTATTGATCGGTTTAACAAAAACTGCGTGTGCATTTGCAAAACCTAATTCTAATAATGTCGTTGTTTTAATTTACTTTACGAATTAAAATAGTAAAAGTTGTTATCATTTTACTTGTCAAAGTTTTCGGAAACACAATTTATATATTTGTTGTGATAGACAGCAAAACATGTTTTAATCCATAGATTTATTGCGTTGCATATTTTTTTAGGTCTGTGGTTTTATCAGAACCACGATTTGACCTTGTCAACGTGTTGTACACTCTATATTCGTTCATCATTATCAGCGTATTATGATTCCACCGCTGGAAATTTAATTTAATTTCATACAGATGATACAAAGCTCACATTTCAACTTTTTACCTTTAGCGGTTTTGGTATCGCAGTGGGTCAAATGAAACAAATCTTGCAATCAGATTTTGACCTACATGCCGATAACGAAGGATTTGTAACGATGTCCATAATTATCATACCAAATCGTGTTATTTTGTACTTATATCATCATCATCATCATAGACCATAAGACGTCCACTGCTGAACATAGGCCTCATTGTACTTATAGACATATACACATTTATTCGCAGGGTCTTTGCCCCCAAATGATTATCCCTTCCACCGACCCTGCCGTCACTAGGTAAGTGGTTCCGACGTCTACCCTGTCACGATATATCACAATTATTGCATCATACGCGATCGTACATCACGCTTGTAGATATACATGTGTTAGTGATTCATCAAAATTAGTACGGCGCATTTAGTAGATTGGTATTATGTGGTTCAGTGGTTTAGGATGGATTTAGGCTTTGTTCGTGATGATATTACTAAATCATCGAAGATGAAAACTGTCATTTTATAGGCTGTCAGTTCTCTCTCTCTACATCATCAGCTTTTATTTGTCCACAGCTGGACGTAGGCATATCCTAACGCACGCCAGTATGGTTAGTAAATAGCTCTTTGCATCCTGAAGGCAGCAGGATGCCAAGGAAAGCAATTTGCAAGAGACCGCAATGAATTTCATAATCAAAGGGAGGGCTACGTCTAGTAGTGGATTATTATCAAAAACTGATGTTGACGATGTTCCAGTTTATGCACTGCTTTACGAAGGTTATTATTTTATCTGCCCGTAAGGCATTCTACGCTGAACGCTGTATTCACTTTAGGCTAGAATTTGCCCACCCAGCTAGCAGCAGTTGACGGTTTTCGGGGACGGTTTTGTAGTCGCATGGGTCAGGCAATGATCATATTGAGGATAAGGGGGTATGGAGAATGATATCCAAAGTAAGAGTCGGCAATTTTATAAAAGAATATTCCTTCTGATACTGGTATTATATATATTTTTTATTTTTTTTTATTTTTTTTTTTTATTGAACCATAATTTATAAGACTACAATATTGTTAAATAAATTAAAACTAGACATAATATTAAGATTTCAATTAAAATTAACAAAAAAATGTTAGTGTCTGGCCGGCACCCGTACTAGTAATGTAACTGTGCTACAGGCACCGGAGCCTTCCGTCTGACCACTATTAATTGTAACAAAAATTTTCCACATAAATTTAGAAAGAAAATAAAAAAATCGAGTTTTAACAATTTGACACTATATAAAAAAAGGAATGTAAATAATTAAGATTTAAGATTTACGTACATCAGGTATTAGATATTAAGTTTAACATATAATAAGCATGCAGTGTAGTAAACCTAATGTAAACAAGCATAAGAGGAGTGTGTGTGTGCGTGTGTAGATGTGTATGTGTGTGTGAGTGTGTATGTAGGTGTGGGTGCATGTAGGTGTGTGTGGGTGTGAGAAAGGGGTGTAGGTATATGTGTTTGTCTAAGTGTGATGCATCTCAAAGATACTCCATGACTCCTTAGAGTCAGGGTCCCAAGATACGATAAGAATGTGTGATTGTGAGGTTATCTGTGGGAGAGAAGGGAGAGTTTGACAAGTGTGAGGGGGAACGTAACTGTTAACTAACAATACCTAATAATTTTCCGGTTTCATTGTAAGATAAGGTCTTAAGCCATAGTTCCACGCTTGATTTAACTTTTTTGATGGGAAGTGGATAGATGTGGAGTTCTTTATTAAGGATGTTATACAGATGATTTGCCAGATGTATATAATGTCTACTGGCTGATTTAGTGCGATGAGCTACTATGGGACAGATTCTTTTCTGCTTTCTCGGTTCTATACCTGGATCATAGGGTAATTGCTTATGCTTGCGCATTACAATATGAAGAACTGGTATTATATACAGCCCGGAGACAGCTGTGCAACAGTGTGCCGATCATACTGTTTTAATTTCTCGTAGTGAGTTTGTTTGCGCTATGCAGGTCCTCTTTGTGTTGGATAGATTTCTGTGTTATGTTATTGAATTCACCACACCACTTCACCTATAACTAGTAATCTTACCTTATCTCTCAGCATGTCCCGAACCCGCGTCGCCTGATGCCTGCTTCTGTGCAACTCTAACTGCAGCTCCAGGCATCGCTCCTGCCAGTTCATAGAGCCGATGTCTGCAGCTGCTAGCTCGTACTCGAGCGGGTCCAGCCGAGAGGTGTGGGCTATTGGCCTGGAAGGGAGACATTATGTTATTCAAAGTGATGTTGCAATGTGCTCCAGGCGCAATACCTGTTCATCAAACAGATTCGATGTGCGGATATTATTTAAACCCAAATGAATCATAATAATCTTATCAAACTGAGATTTTTTTTTGGTTGAAGCGACATTTATTGAAGCTCATATGAGATCTCAGTTGTCAAAACTTTTTTCGAGTGTGATTTCTTCCAAAGATACCCGTCAGCATTGGGGTGCAGCCAGGTTATGTGGGATTATACCCACAAAAAACCGCCCTGGTTACCAGCCTTAGTACTTGACAAAAGGGCTTGGGGATCTCCAGAGGAACGCATCGGAGCCCTTCAAGCCGGATCAAGTTCTATTACTTTTACCAAACTCATGTTATGAATGCGAAATTCATCACCATCATCTTTGGTAGCTCATTCAGATTATTGCAAGGCACAAGCCTCCACATTTCACTATTTTTAAACCTCGATAGACCTGATCTAACAACCTAATCGATTTTGATGATTAGTGTGCATCATGGCAACGGACACAAGAAATTCTTACATCAGAAAAATATGGCCGAAATATGATGCTTAAGAAGCCCTAGAAATGTCTGCAATCATAGCCACATTGTGCGGTATAATTCATCATCTCTGATCCCAGCGCTGTAGTTTTTGATTAAAAATGCATCTGCTACCACCGCAACGATATGAAAACATAAATATTGAAGTACAATTCTCGAGCAATAAATACTAGAGTAGAGATGGCAACTCTAGCAAACCAAATGAAAGCTTTTTACAAGTGACGAGAGGTGCAAATCAGACGCTTGGTGCTCAAATAACTACAGTGCGGCCAACAGTTCAGTTAAGTCTCTGAGTACTGAGTAAGTTGGCAGCCACCTTCTTATTTTCTTAACAGAACTGGGATCCTTCGCTAGATATTTTTATTTCCTCATTTGGACACCTCAAATAATCACAGTAACCTACAGTCATATCTGTGCAAAATACGGATTTTATGTGGATTTTATCATAGATTTAAGCAAAAAAAAATTTTAGGTCTATGGATTTTATAACGTTTTGTATCGAGCTGTCAAGATGCATATATACTGGTATCATAAGAACTCGGCGCAAATATGCTAACCTCGGCAGTAGTTACATATTTTAGGCGTTTGGTGTCGAGACATTGGGCCCTTGGGGACCGGGAGCTCACCTCATTTTCAAAAATCTTTCAGAGCGGCTGATTAACGCGACGCGTGACCAAAATGCTGGCGTGTATCTGGCTCAACATATAAGCATTGCCATTCAACGTGGTAATGCCGCCAGCATGCTGGGTACGCTGCCAACTGATAGTGGGCTTGAGCATTTGGATTGTCTTTAGACCTTCAACGGTCTATGGACAGTCTAACTGTTTATTTAGTGTTAGTTTTAGTTAGTATTTTGTTTAGTTAATAAAGGCACTTAAAAAAAAATAAGAACTCGTGTATCGAGTACTTTTTTATACAAACATTTTTATGACAAACTCGTTTAAAAAATTCGAAACAGCAATACTAGAGAAATCGTTACAAACAATTTGTCAGAATAATAGTTTCGTGAGATGTTTTAGAATAATCTGGCATACTAATGAGATATTATTAGATTTGCATTATTAATACTGATAGATAGATAGCACAGACGAGAGCTTTATTGTATATTGTCGTGAGGATTATCTATGTGACTAACTGTGCCCCGCAGTTTAACCCGCGTTATATACTTCATTTCGTTCTCGGTAGCGACAGCAACCTCCTTTGAGTTAAATGTTTTTTTTTATATAATGTAATGTCAATGTAATGATTTCAATTCTTGATTTTGTTTTTTGTAGGGAAAATATATAACACAAAAAAAACTTTAGATCCTATCGCTACTAAACTTGACAGGATCGCTCGCTGGGCTAATCTGAAGATTGCCTGAAAATTTCATCTAAATCGAATCAGCCGTCATCTTACCATATCTCTAATGTTTGAATGATTTGAGGTTAAAATAGGTTAATACTCAATAACACTTATGATAATAATGATACTCATTATCACTAGGTGTACCGGCCCCTGATTTATGTAACTTGCAACACGCGATTAAGTCGCTAATTTGACAGTTCCGTTATAATGAAACTGTCAAATTTAACGTTTTTTTTCTATAGACGACGGACATATGCAAGAATGTCATTGTACTCATCATTATAAATAATTTTTACTTTATGGCTAACCCTGATATCGCAAAAGAAATCAGCTGTCCCATACACTTTGCTGAGCGATAATGATTTTTTTTTAATGGAACAACGGATTTTTTTCCCGCGAAATCAGGTTTGGTCCAATATTGTTTTGATGTCCGTCGTCTAGAGATACGCCTGAAGTATTTGGCTTTATGTAATAACGTGAGAAATTCCTAAATAAAATCTGCACAAACCACGTCAGTTTCCATAATAAAATACTATACAACCGTCCCTAAACGAATATCCGAGAACGTTTGAGGAAATAATCGCAATGCTACTTACATTTTTAATCTATACCTTGTATGTCAGTCGGTTTGCAGTTGATAAACGGGTGAACCGATCTTGATGAAATTTGGCAAGGAAGTCAAGTCTATCAGAAGGACGGAGTATCCTTATCCTTACCAATGTTATCAAAACGAAAATAACCCTGTCTATCTGTTCTTTTCACGAGGAAATGGCTAAACCGATCTTAACCAAATGTGACAGGATGATAGTGTACATCATAAAGGCGGACATAAGGTACTTTTCCCTCCGAAAAATCATGAGTAACACCGCGAGATTCAGCTTTAAATTTAGTATTTTATAGCTCAAAATTGAAAATCTAGATTGCAACGTAAGTTAACGTAATCAAAAAATCACATTCAAATCACTAATCAAAGTAATTTAATTTGACTTTTCTAATCGACGAACTATATGTATCTCGGAATCGGTTATTCATTATTCACGTGCATAATCTCTCATTAGGTATAGTATTCCAGCAACAGAACGTCCATTGTAATATTAATTGAATTCATTAAGTTCTCGTTTGGTTAATTGGTTTCGGCATTAATTGGCTCTGTTTGCTGCTGACTCGAGCCGAAATATGGTAACTAGTAATTTGTGTAATTATGTAAGAACTACCTGCTCTCCACGGTTTCACCAAATAATACGTAATTATGCTCTACCAATAACATTCTTACTTTTGTTGCTAACTGTACTTCAATCAAGTTTAGGCATGAGGGACGAAACGAGAGGGACTTAACGATAATTTTTAAACTTGAGGGCCGAAACATCGGGACTAATCGGGCATAATCAATAACAGTTTGCTAAGGTGATGTCTGACGTGTTGCTGCCAAAATGACAGAGATCGAGAGTAGTATCAAGAAGTCCGATGATCGGACTGATGAGACATTTTCAATACTCAAAAAGTTTTGTTTATTTTATTTTTATTTAATATGTATTTTTTATTGTTGCTCATATGCATGCATGCAGACCTTAAATAACATGTTTTTATACTTAAATAACATGTAATACATATGACCCTATTAAGGTATGGCATCAGAAAGAACGGTCTATTTGTACATCATCGAAATAATCCTTGAAAAAATCGTCCAAGATGTAGTAACATTTTGATTCTCAGAATTTTTTGAGAACATCAGAGAAGCTGTTTTCTTTCTGTCTTTTATTTTATTTGGTAGTTTACTGAATATGTTTATGGCCATAGATGTAGGGCCAGAAAAAAAAGTTACGCAGGTTAAATGCTTCGCATGCAAGACGCAGGATACCGAGAGCCGCAGTAATAATTTGTATGTCCGTGTAATCAAGGAAAATACTGTAGTAAGTAGTACCTTCCTTGGTGTAATTAACTGTATTGTAGATGTAGGTGTTCATAATTATCTAATACGAACAGATTTCTCAAGTGGATTGCATTATACTAATATGGATATACAAGGTTGTTATTATCGTGTTGCACGAATCAATTTAAGTAGGTAAGTATCTGTACTTAATTTGCTTATAAATCGTAAGAGTAAGCGATCAAGGTAACATTTTTAAGTTATCCTGTAAGTACCTTTCAAATAATCAATCATCACCAAAAACTAGGTTATTACGTTTTCAAAGATATGACATGTTTGTGTGAGATAGAGCAGTATAATACCTACAGACACGGTCACGTATCAGAACATTTACGTATCTCACGGGCAAAAGTGCCCAGTTCTTTGCTCTTTCGCACGTTGTTGAAGTTTTTTAAAATCCAAACTTGTGATTCAATCATATTTACAAACACATCACTTTTTTTTCTTTCTCCGTTCCTTACTCCCTAGCTAAATCGTCCATGGTGCGGTTTAACAGTTCGAAGTAAGTGAATAAAAATATTTATTCTTATGATAAAAGAACTTTTCATTAGGTTGTCTTACCTAGGTGGTGGAGGCGGCGGTTCCCGCGCCCTCCTCGGCAGCAGCCGCGGACTGTTCGGCGTACTGGCCGAGTGACCAGCGCCACTGTGGTCCGTGAACCGCGCCAGCGGGTCGAAGATCTGCGACAGCCGCCGCGACCGCTCCTCCGACATCGTCAACACAACACAAACAAACACAACACTAACAATATCACATCACGACTCCCGCTCTCTCACTATCTCACTGCTATACTATTTCACTATTTTGAACGGTCCGAACGGAAGTTATCTTTCGCCGCTGATAGATGGCGCTCGTAAGCGTGACGCGCGGTTTGGCGCGAAATCTCTGCCGCCATCTTGGCTTCTGTTTTTCACGACACGTGGCTCTGCGCCGTATTTAGAATCCTGAAAAAGAAATAAAAAAGATTAAAGGACGTGTCGACGGAACTGGAAAGCTCGAAAGGTGAGAAATTAGACAAGGTGTGGTAATTAGCTAGCAGCTGCGGAAGACATTTTGTAACGCTGAAACTAAATGTCAACGCTTTGAGGTTAGAATGATTTATCTGCGTGGTGAACGCAATTTAGTCACACGATACTTTGTAAAGGTACTTTGTATAATTTTAGAGTTACTAACTGACCAACCTACCTGTTGAGAGAACTAAAACTATATTTGGAAGATATTACTTTCAGAAAATACATTGGTCACACACAACCCTCCGCTTAGCCACTGAAACTATAATTTGGAACCAGTAGCAAACGAAACTATATTACGTTATAGTTTATCCGATTTAATCGAACGTGAGTATAATTCCCGTAGAAACCAAATGTTGTACTTTTCCATAATTACTAGTTCACTCTCTATAGACAAGTTTATTGTATCTGTGGTATTAAGTAAATAATAGCACTACTCAACAAATAACAAACTTTTTTTTTATCTGAGTTCCTACTATGTGATTATAATTCCTTGTTATTGACCTAATACAAATATGTAAATATAATTTCTATATAACATTTCATTTTTTTTCGATTTTCAAAATACCCGCAATATAAAAATCAAACTTACGTCAAAACTTAAAATTCATATTTCTCAGTTTCTAGACGAAAAAAAATGCCTACATATATTTATTGTTAGTCAACCTCAATATGAAACAATATGAACCAAATCAGATATTTTTTTAGTGTTGAGTAGTGTAATTGGTCTGACTCCATAAAATAAAGATGAAAAATACAAGTGTCCTCAACAGTCGAACAAGTGAAAATGAGTCACTTGACACAAAGACTGATCACAGATCAGTCACTGTTCCTTTCGTTTACGTCATTGTACAAATATTCCAAGACAAAAACAACCGAACTTTACGACAACGATTTGCATTTCCCCATCTTCAAAATGAGAGGCAGTAAAATTACGTGTTAAGAGAATTAGGTTAAATCATTGACCACCATTTAAGCCGATATACCATGGCCAAGAAATTTGATGAATAGGTATTTAGCAACTCTATTGCTGTCTCGCTGCGACCTGACGAGCGAGCTATATACGTGTGCGTGACGAACAGACTGTGCGTGTGTGCGTGCCCGCCCGTGCTCCCGCACTGAATGCCTAGTTGCCTACAAATTCATTTCGCCTCGCAGTCTACTCGGCTAGTTGATATCGGCGTTTGCCGAATGTCGAGTGATTTTTGTTATTTTGCGATCTGCTCATATTTTACTAACCGACTACGCCAAATAGACCAGGGTCGATAATTTTTGAAACCAAAAAAAATCACAGTAGTATGAAACCCATTATTATGATAAAAATGAAAGGAAAAATAAATTACGGGCGATCTGAGTTCGGGAAGTTGGTGGGTTTAAGGGTAAAAAATGGTTCAACTCGATTTCCAGCAAAACTATAAATCCTATGGATTTATAGTTTTGCAATATAGTTTTTGAAAAGTTTAATGGCAAAGTTGTAGGTAATAAAAATATCTACAGCTTTGGTCCCAATATTTTTTTCACATAACCTCAAAATTTATGTGAAAAATTCAAATAACCAAGTTTTTAGTTAAAATAATATACATACATAAATAAAAATATTAAATTCATACATACTTATAAACTTAAAGCGAGATAATAACGATACAGTAGCTACTCCAAGAAATAGTACAGTTTCACACGACGCTTGAAAACTTCCTGTGAGGGTGCTGGTCTATAATGTGATGATAGTTACGGAAAGGATTACCATGTACAATTCCTGTGATAACTTTAACTATAATCTAATAATCTAAAGTAGAGGTGTTGTATGAGGACTTGAGGAGATATCCGAGACCATAGATACCTCCGTAACATACTTCACCGTTGTTATGGGTGACTTCAACGCAAAGATGGAACGCGGAATGTTGATGAGTTAAGGGTATGGACTGCGGAATTCGAGGGGCCAGTGGCTGGTTGACTTCATGGAGAAGGAGGAACTCTATTTGATGAACTCCTTCTTTCAGAAGTGACCATGCAGGAAGTAGACGTGGATGAGCCCCGATGGTTCGACCAAAAATGAGATCAACTTCATCATGACGACCAAGAAGCGAATATTCAATGTCTCCGTGATTAGCAAGGTGAAAACCGGTAGCGATCACCGTTTTGTCAGAGGCACATTGAATATCAACAAGCTTGAGAGGTTGCGTCTGGTGAAGTCCACGCTCCATTCTGGTCATACTCAAATCCAAAACTCCAAAGACTTCCAACTCGAATTGCATAATCGCATAATCGCATAAGGCAGGAGCACCACAGACCACATACACACGCTCCACCAGATTATACAGAAGACTGCGGAGTATAATCGGCCATTATGTCTAGCGTTTGTAGACTATGAAAAAGCCTTGGATTCAATCGAGACCTGGGCAGTATTGCAGTCCCTCCAGCGTTGTCATATCGACTATAAGTATATCGAAGTGCTGAAGTGTTTGTATAGAAACGCCAACATGTCGATCCGATTACAGGACGAGAGCACGGAACCAATCCTATTGCAGAAAGCCGTGAGACAGAGAGATGTTATTTCTCCGAAACTGTTCACGAACGCAGTGAAGGACGTTTTCAAGCTCTTGGACTGGAACGGATTCGGCATCAACATCAATGGTGAATAAATCACTCATTTTCGTTTTGCCGATGATATAGTCATCATGGCAGAGTCGCTGGAGGACCTCAATGCGATGCTCAGCGATCTCAGTAGCCTTTCTCAACAGATGGGTCTTAAAATAAACATAGACAAGACAAAAATCATGTCCAATGTCCATGTTGTACCCGTGCCGGTAATCGTTGGGAACGATACTCTTGAAGTTGTTGACCATTACACCTCTCTTGGACAGATTGTTCATTTAGGTCAGTCCAACCAAAAACGATCAGTACCATCATTCTTGGTCCAACTTGGGCAAAGAGGTCGCCCGAAGAATCCAACTCGGATGGGCAGCGTTTGGGAAATTGCGTGACATCTCGTCCAAGATACTACAGTGCTTAAAGACAAGGGTCTTTGACCAGTGTGTTTTGCCAGTGATAACATATGGTACTGAGACGTGGTCCTTAACTGTTGGCCTTTTGGAAATACTCAGAGTTACACAATGGGCAATGGAGAGAGCTATGCTCGGAGTTTCTTTGCGCGATAAAATCCGAAACGTGAATATCCGCCAAAGAGCCAGAGTCATCGACATAGATATTCAAATTTGCAAGTTGAAGTGGCAATTGGGCAGGCCACATCGCTCGAAGTACCGATAACCGATGGGGAAGAAAGGTCCTTGAGTGGAGACCACGAACCGGAAGACGCAGCGTAGGTAGGCCTCCCACTAGATGGACCGACGACATTGTGAGAGTCGCGGGCATCCAGCGGATGCAGATGACAGGATGTCGATCACTATCAGTATAGAGGTTAAAGGGGGAGGCCCATGTTCAGCAGTGGACGTCTTCTGGCTGATGATGATAAGCTATAATCTAATCACTTAGCAACGTAATAACCTAATGTATTTGAATAAAATTTTGAAAAAATAGTTCAACAAAATTAACTAATATTAAGAGAATTATTTATTTATAAATTTTTCCACTTGTTACGATCGTGATATTCCTGATACACAAGTTACAATATTTTTTTAAATTCTTTCTTTTCGTACTTAAATGTGTTATGTGCGAAAACCACGTCAGTTTCCATAGTAAAAATAAATCATGTTGTGCGTCAACAATTTTGTCCAAATCCTAACTTGCCGACCGTTGCAGTAATGTGCTAAATTCACTTCACGCACAAAACACTAACTAAAGACGAGAACCGTTACATATCGATATCGATGGACAGCACTAATGTGTCGATACAATTATCGACTACATGTCTCTTCTCTAACTGTATACGTATTAGACCGACCCTCCCCTGACCTCGAGCCTCTGCCCGCAGAGCGCAATAAGGACAACTGCAGCTCGGATCGATTTATACCTACGAAAAGTAGACAAAATTATCGTCTCGGATTCTTCTGTTTCCTCATTCAAAAATAGGCCGATTTCATTATTTTTTTCAATTAATTGTTTAAAAAGGTTTGCTCTCGGCTTCTGTCATTTATTTTTGTTTTACAAACTCATAAATTTTGTTTGAGAGACGTCTGAACACGGAGGTAAAAATTTGATATTTTTTGGGATTTTTAAAGGCTCATATTTCTTATAGTACTTAACTTACGAGAAAAAATAAATGACACAAGCCTGGCCATAAAGGAGATAAATTTTATAAAAAAAAATATATGGCTCTAGCGGTATTATCCAGGGAGGAAACAGGAGAATAAGTTTGTATGGACTAAACGCTGCCCAAATTGAGCCTTAAGAAGTAATAAAAACTATTTTAACTTGAGTGCATTAGTTTGTTAGGTTCTTGATACTTTTTGCTTTAGTTTATATTTATCAACGTGTAACGGGGTCATAAAAAACTAATGTTTTACGTTTAACAACAGTTCGTTTAGTTCAGAGTTAGCTGTTAGCCGTAACTCAAATAATGACGCATGGAACGGATCATTTATTTCGGGAAATATAAATTGTGAGTAATGGTGGAGAATGGGTATAATTGGATGGGATGACATCAAAGTTTAAAGAGTTAATTAAATAAATCAATAGATATAAAATAATAGCTATGTTAATCCCTACAAATTCAAGGCGGTTAAAATATATATGTCCATTAGAAATGTGCCTACTAATGCCGATTAGAAATATAATTATTTTAATCGCCATATGTCTATCTTTGTGATTCTGAATACTATTTTTACCCTATTGTGGTACCTACAGACTAACTTATTTGTTAAGTTGCCATCAAATGGTCAAAGAAGAAATTGTTGACCAAATCTAATTAGATACTAACCAACATGAAAAAGAAAATTGGGCGTCTGAACTGATAAGTTTGTTGCACTGTACGTAGCGTTTTATTTGGCTTTCTGCGGTAAAGTGAGACTTTGATACATGACCTAATTAACCGGCAAGAACCACGATACGAGACGTTTTTCACGACAAGTTTTTTTTTTATAGAGTAACAAATAAATAGGTGAGTCACCTAATGGTAAGTGGGAACCGCCGTCGCATATAGACAACTGCAATACCAGAAGCGTTGCCTACACTTCGCGGTAAGGATAATGTTCACATTTTTTCTTCAACCGCATATTATTGATACTTGGGTTGCCTCAACGGGAATGCCTTCGATGGAAAAGAGCATACATACTACATCCCGCAAGCAATCATACGAATACGAGCAAAGAACGAAAAATATCATTAACTTAACCTATCTCATGAATTAACCCATCACGAAGTAACTAGTACCTAATCTTGCTTACCTATACTTGCCATCTCATCAGCCTATATTAGTTCACTGCTGGACAGAGACCTCTCCCAAATACTACCAATGTCATTCAGCCCGATCTTCGGCTATACGCTTCCAGCTACTATCAGCTGTCTTACGTATATTCGTCACTTCATCAAGTCTAAGAGCACACCTCGCTACGTTTACCCATTCGTGATCTCCACTCCAAAACATATCTACTCCACCGGTTATTAATTATGCCTGCATGCGACAGATATGACCGGACAACTGCCACTTCAGCGCTCAGATAGTCAGTGACCTTGGTTCTCTGGCGAATAACCTCGTTCCGCATACGAACCCTCAGAGAAACACGGAGCATAGGTCGCTGTGAACCAATTACACTGTAGGTAAGTGTCCACGTTTAAGCACCCGGGTATACTTGACATCACTATCGCATAATGTTCCTGCGTTCTTTGAAAATCCCGAGTACCACTGCACTCTTGCGGCCAGCTTTTGCTGACAAAAACACAATAATTCCACACACCAACACACCTAGCAATCACAACACCGTCCTAAACACTAATTGCGTAACTCGAGTTCAGCTTACAACGGAATTATACAAAGCAGTTAGGAATAATACAGAGATGTTATTACGAAATTATACGGAGATGTTATTCGCAGCCGCTGACAGGAAGGACCGGTTGCCAATAACTAAAGACCGTTGAAAACTGTCCCTTTGATATACAGAATTAGTTTCTCACCTTGTTGGACTGTGGTTCTAAAATTATTTTTTGTTTGAAAGGTGACTTGTCGAAAGTATTCTTAGCTATGATTAAAAAAAAACAATATTTATTATCATCATCATCACCATCATCAGCCAGAAGACGTCCACTGCTAAACATAGGCCTCCCCCTTTAACCTCCACACTGAACGACATCCTGCCATCTGCATCCACTGGATGCCCGCGACTCTCACAATGTCGTCGGTCCATCTAGTGGGAGGCCTATATTTATTATACATATTTATTATATAACAATTAAATTGTATTATTGTTCAACCGTTTGAAGATTATCAGCTATTTTATCGGAGTTATTCAAAAATGTTCCATTTATACTTGTTTAAACACATCTTTATTATTTTCATGGTTGCCTGACAAACTTTGTCTTAGTCGAAAGTACTGAAGTCGGTTTTTTTTCTTCTGCTAAAAATTACTTTAATGCAAGGTCTGTTCAAATTATTCAGTTACCTTCCAGTAGAACGTTTGAGAACCAGAGAACTTATTATAATAGCAGACTTAAACAGCCGTGCCTTCGAATGTAATACAAATGCTCAAAGAGCTTTTTGATTCTGCAAGCTATAACACTTTTAAAGGGGTCACTTCTATTGAAATGCAAAGTACGAGGGTCATTAAATCGATGTGAGAGGGGATCAAAAGCCCAGTCTAAAATTTTAGCCAAATGGTATAGTGATATCAATTCTGGTGCACCATTCTCTAAACTAAATTTGACAGCTCTAAAATTGTTGCCAACCTTTTCTGACGTATTGAAATGAAAAGGAACGCCTATAATTTTAGTCGTGTCAAATTAGTTTAGGTTAGAGAATGCTTCAACAGGATTGATCCCAGTGTGAGCCAAAGAAGGATGAAATAATATTTTATTTCTGAATTTTTTTATTTATTTAGATACACAAAACAGATTACAATCAAAAATCCTTATTAAATAAATAGTAATAAATAGTAACTAAAATCTAAAATCTGAATTGGCAGACTTTATCAACTGCTTGAGATCTGAAACACATTCATGTACATTTACATACTCAATTAAATATCTGGGACATTATTATTATTGCACACATGGTCATCTGACCCCAAACTAAGCAAAGCTTGTAATATGGCTGCCAGAGACTGATATACATACATATATATTTTTAAATACATACTTAAATAGATATTAACACGCAGACATAGAACAAACACAAATGTTCATCACACAAATGTTTGTCCTAAATGGGAATCGAACCCACGCCCCCAAGCACAGAAAGTAGGATCACTACCAACTGAGCCACCGAGGCAGTCAATTTCAGAAAACATTAATCAGTGGGCAAAGCACGAAAATTCTATAAGTAAAATACTAATCGAATTATGGAATTCGCAAGATTCAATTTCAATTTCGAAATCAATATTTGTATGGAATTCGATACAAACGAATCGATCGATCGTTTCGTTCACGCTGTCATTCGGAAGAAAGTGGCATCAGTGATGTGGACCAGGAAGTTCTCAGTTTTGATTACTGAAACGCTCGAGATGCTTCACCAGTGCCTAACTGCTACCATTGTATAATACTAATTACTAACATTAGTTTTTAAGTCCTGTGTGTACTGTATACGTTCTTAATACCCTAGATTTTTTATTGTCTTTAATAAATATATTTTGACTTTATTTGATACTGTTTTAATGATGAATTTCTAGTGTAATTCCGCTTCTACGTCGCTTCAAGTACAATAAGGAATTTGTGATAAATATTTGTTGATAATGTTAATTTTACATTAAATTAAAAAAACAAAAAACAACATTTGTTGATAATGTTAAATTAACATTATCAACAAATATTTATCACAAACTCCTTATTGTACTTGAAGCGACGTAGAAGCGGAATTACACTAGAAATTCATCATTAAAACAGTTTTGAAAATGGACTTCCGCAAAGTAACGCCTGATTCAATCAACTATTTATTTGATACTTTTTTTAACACGCTTTTATTAGCTTGGTATATATCTGTGAGTATATGTACGTACCGGAATAACGGAATCTTAGAACGTGATTTTCACCCCTTTCAAAACGTCGGATTGATTTGAAGCTTTGCACACTTATCAAGGACGAATGACAATACAATAATTTAAATAGTTTGTCCCATTATCCTTACCAAAATCTTCAGGATTAGCAATTTTAAATCGTGTTTTTTCGTTTTTTAAAGTGCGAGAATTATTTTGTATTTAAACTTTGCCAACTGATTTCATGACGATTTCGCGACTCTACAAACTAATCAATTTAGCTTTGAGCAACCGAAGGCATCTTTCGGTTTGGATGTTTTTGGTCAGCACACCCATCAGTCGTGTCCGTCAAGCGCAACTTACGGATGGGTCTGATTGTTTGCAGGTGAACTCCGTTTAATTGAGTACGAAATCCTAAAAATATTTCCTTCTAATGGCCACACGACAGATTTTTGTATTCCAGTCAAAACAAAGCAAACTTTACAATTCAACCCCTTCAATTAAAGAAGTCCAACAAAAGCACTGTAATCACAGAACAATAACTCCATAGATAAAAACGTCTCCACCCTTCCCAGAAAAGGGCTGACCCCAATTTAAAAGGGTCTCCCTAGATAACATGCTGATAACATTAATCAGGTCGCATAACTCTTAAGTTGGATCTCAGATTATAAATAGACAGATGTGCACTCTGAAAGCAAAGCAAGCAGGCAAGCAAGCTCATCAACAACGATTCCCTAGTTGGTACAGGCTAATTCCCTTTTCATTTTTCCCTTTTTAATATTTGCTGACCGGCATTTTTGAGAGCAATGGAGAGAGCTATGCTCGGAGTTTCTTTGCGCGATAAAATCCGGAACGTTGATATTCGTCACAGAACCAGAGTCACCAACATAGCTATTAAAATCTGCAAGTTGAAGTGGTAATGGGCAGGCCACATCGGTCGAAGAACTGATAACCGATGGGTAAGAAAGGTTCTTGAGTGGAGACCGCGAACCAGAAGACGTAACGTAGGTAGGCCTCCCACTAGATGGACCGACGACATTGTGAGAGTCGCGGGCGTCCGGTGGATGCAGATGGATGGATGTCTATGTTCAGCAGTGGACGTCTTCTGGCTGATGATGATGATGATGATGATTTTTGAGAGCGTACATATTTTTTCATAGGATGCATCCTATGAAAAAATCGTGATAAATAAATATCACCGTGTACATACTGTTCTCGTTCTTTTCGATGTTGCATCCAATAATGGAACCATGTGTCGATAATCTGCCATATTTGTTTACACCTAGAAGTTTTGGATATGTACGCTATGGTTTTTTCCTAGTCGGAAGTTGGCTTTTTAGTTTGATTTAATCTGTGGTGGCGGTAAACGGCACTCGGGGCTAGTCGACAATTTTCTGGTCAGCGACCTTGTAATTTCGGCTTCCTGCAAGCAATTTTTCAGCTCAACTGGTACATAATAAACATTAGGGTATCGGATATCGGAAACCGCATCGAGAGTGGCCGACAAAATACAATATTTTTGTAGTAATTTTGGGTTGTTTGAATAACATTCCGTTGATATTTTTAGCATTATTTATTCTTTATTACATTAGAATTCTGGTCAAGAGACAGACCTTTTAGTTTAAATTGAATAAGACACTATTGAACATTAGACGTATGAACGAATACCTATTGACATACGATTCTCTTCCTCTCGCTTCAGGTTATTTGAGCCGAGAAGCAATTATCCATCTCAAAGGAAGTACAATAATGTAAGGATTTTTCTCTGAGTTATCTATATTGTCGAAACTTGAAATCGTACAAATTTTGGAACGAAATTTCATTTGTATTGTTCAAAGAATTAAGAAAAAAAGTAAGTCAAAATATAGTCACGCAAAATGTATTATTCTATTTGGGTTTTACTTCAATAGATCATGTCAACGAATCAGGAAAAACAAAGAGAAAAAACACAATATCTCGGAGAGGCGGATATTTTCACCAGTAAAGTACATCACCTCATCCAAACTCGTGTTCCCGCTAATGATACTGATGCTATCAATGCCATAAAGCCTTGTACAGACCGCCCAACTTATTTTGTACAGTTTGTCAAATGCAGGAACCCAAATTGTTCATGGGAAACTCTGATAAAAGGCGATGGTGACTCCCCCATTCAACTGTACGGATAATTTGGTCACGCTGTTGGGATGAGATGTAGGGAGAATCAGGGCGCTAATGAGGCCCGCCTCATCAGCCATCAGTCATTAGGTCGCCCGCGTTTGTGTCGTTAAAGTTTGGGGACATCTGGCCGCTTTTTCAAGGCAATCTTTCAAAGATGTGTTCAGCAAAATTACGTTATATTACAGAACACCTAACTTTCTCTTTTTTTTTTCGACCAAAATAGGCTCAAACAAGAGTTGGAAAATCTTAACATTTTTAAGTTTCTACAAAATTATCTCTAATTTTGTGTGCGTGGGTTTTTATCAATCAACTTACGAATCGCGAATGAATTGGTATCTTCTAGACAAGCGTGCCCATTGTAGACCACATCATAGGTTAGCATCAGGCGTGGTGGCGTCGAACGCAAGCCTATTAATAAATAAAATGAACTTCGCAACAGCTAAACGATCCGGATGAAACTTAGTGTAAACTTATTATACCCGTGATTAATTTAATATAAGAATCTTTTTTTTCCGCCGTAATAAAACAGAACACAATGAAAAACCTTTGCACTATTATTTTAAACATGTCTAGTCATTTTTTTGTGACATACTTAGTGATTTATTATCTTTAAAATGTGTGAGCGAGATAGCTATAGTCGGGAGCAGGCTCTTACCTTGCTGAGGTCTGAAGTGTTAACAATAAGACAGACCACCGCAAGGCAAACCATAACAGACAATAAATGCAAAAAACATACAAGAAAACAAAAAATGCAGGTCTTGATTGCAAAAAAACAGAAGGCTCTAATACTTTTAGAATTACTAGTCACGTTCGGAAATATCCAAAAGCGCCACACCTATATCTACCTTTTTTTAGAGTGCCTTTATTAACTAAAAACAAAATACAAGCCAACACCAATACTACAAAATCGGTTAAGACTGCCCATATAGGTCAATGGGTCTTCTATATGGTCTTCAACGGTCGTTGAAGGTCTAAAGACAATCCAAACGCATGTTGATCTCAAGTAAGCTACAAGTCCCTTCCAAGTTAATGGGGCGCACATTAACATGTGCCTTCACCATGTCTACGTTAAGGACGCTTGAACCACTGGGACAGTGCTTACAGACGGCTAAGTGATGTGCTTACACAGATGGTTAAGGTTGTGTACCAGGGTACAGCTGTACATTATGTAGCTTTGACCATCTTTAACTAAGCTACATCTTAAAAACTGCAGTAATCCCTCGCCATTTTTGTTTCAGCAACTGCACTCAGTTGCTTCCCTGATGGTAAGCTTGTCCATAACATTTCCTGGCCACCCAGAATTTAGATCTTCAACAGATCAAAAGCCTGCGTGGCAATGCACTGAGAAATTATATGCTAAGTCTATTTATGCCGTTTTGGAAATATTGCCCTTCAATCCCCATTCAATTAGGCTAGGCATACTAGCCTTAATTGTGAATCAGCCTCTGGTATTTTTGACCACACAGTCTCTTATCACTTGAGCTGTGGGTCAAATGCTCCACATTTTTGATATAAAGAGGCGGATAAAAGCCAAGTATTGATTTACCGAAAGGCTTATTAAGATTAGATACATTTTATAAAAATAAAAAACCCAAGCGGAGCACTCTAAGCTTGTTTAAAAAAAAAAACTGTACATCGCTTTCACTACATGCCCAGGTTTAATTGTACGTAGTCATATCGTAGTCACTCGTAGTGGTACTTTTTGTTGTATAACAGCGCTCATTAGTGTCTACAAAGACGATATAGTCTATCCTTGTCTATCTTTCTACTGCGTACAGGCCGTTCGTAAACTAGGCGACCAAAGTTCAGAAAATTCAGTGAAAAAAATAGCGTAGCAACTCTCATGGTGGGCATTAGTGTCTACAACAACCACAAGCTACAGCAGTGGTGTGGACTCCTAACCTGGGTCTAGCTTTCCGAACAGGTACAATCCTGGTTTGTTCAAGAAAAAAGTAAATAGGTATTTCCTAGGCAAGCGTAACATTTTCGCTCATCAGTTAAGATTGGTAAAAAAACAAGAACGATGGCGTCTATCTTGATCTATCTTACTACCGAATACTAGCAGTTCTTAAATTAGGTGACCAAAGTATCAGAAAATTTAATGTGCAACGGCTCACGTCCGTCGCCTAGATTTTATATATTTGCGTACGGAGCTCTGCGTGACGATTCCTCGACGTCGAGTCCTCAAGTATCCAATACTTGCATCGCCTTGTATACGAACTGCCATACAAGGACGTTGGGTAGTCTGTCTCTGTCTATTCGTGTCTATTTAAAGGACGGACGGTTTTCCTGTTTGATGGCACTCTTCAGGTGAAGAGGAAAATATACGATATATATCTCACTAGTTACCCGTTTTTGTCATGTTTTGGTTAGAAATTACAAGGTTCTGTTTTGCGACTTTTGCTTGTAACTATTTCATATCATACTTGGTCCAAGTTTTTTACATCTGACATCTGCAATAACATTGTGAAAGGCTAAATGAAAACATTTTATGACTTATATACATATATCACTTTAGAATACGTTCAAAATTCTAGCTCAAGTGAACATTTGGTTCAGATCGGTTTATATAAAAAAAAAAAACTGCAGCGGTCAGTGTTTAAAATCTTGTACCGAGTATAGGAGCTTGCCACAGCAACTGCGATTTTATAAAAGCTTTCCTTTTTTTCACACTAAACAAGTATAAATAGATTTTTGTAAGCCCCTGATAATAGAGCTGATAACTCAAACGGCAGATTTTTTTATCACTACGATTTCACAGACAGACAAACAGATACACACGTTAAACTTATAACAACCCTCTATTAGCGACGGGGGTTAAAAACGAATATGGAAAGTAACATTAGAGAGTTTATTTTCTTTTCTGACTTTGGTGAGATGCAATATGAGTACAGACGCAGAATAACTACTTACTCGTATTATCCCGGAATAACTGAGTCATGCGTTAAGGCACATGTCATCATCATCAGCCAAAAATCCTTCACTGTTGAACATAGGCTTCCCCCTTAGATTTCCACACTGAACGACAGCCTGCCATCTGCATCCACTGGATGCCCGCGACTCTCACGATGTCGTCTGTCCGACTTCCGGTTCGTGGTCTCCACCCAAGGATCCTGCGATGTGGCCTGCCTATTGCAACTTGCAAATTTTAAAAGCTATGTCAGTGACTCTGGTTCTCGTGACTCTGGCGAATATTCATTCCGGATTCTATCGTGCAAAGAAACTCCGAATATAGCTCTCTCCATTTGTCTCCATTTGCCCGCTGTGAGTTTACACTTTAGACCTTTTAAGACGAACAAGTATAGCCAAATCCATTTATTTATAAGGTCAATCGTCCGATCGTTTAATACAGGTCTGCAATTATCCTCCAGGGCGCATTTGAGATACGGCGTAATACGGCTATACTGTCTACACTTCGTGGCTTATGAAGGCTATAGGACCGAACACGGTACAAATATAACGGTATTTATGATGTAAACCAAATTTTTTAAAGCTGAGGTCAGGTTTTGTTTCGGCAGTTACATTTATTGTTTTGCGATTCTTCCTATGTTATTTCTTAGGTAATGTAAAAAATAAATTACGTAAATAAAAAACTACATAATAACTTATACTTAACATAATGTGAATGTATTGTATACATTATATTTATATTACACAAGCAGCGCCATGCTGTTTTCTCCGCTATCCTGAAGATTCGCCTTAGGTCAGACAAAAAAGGGAGATATGGTAAGGTGGCTTGATGGTCGCGAACGCATCTGGCCTAAATCAGGCTCAGTGCCGTTAGTCGAACTCACCCTGCAGACGGCCTTGTTGCCCTTTTTAAACCGACTTCCAAAAACGAGGTTCTCAATTCGACTGCTTTTTATTTAATGTTTGTTACCTCAGAACTTTCGACTGGTTGAACCGATTTTGATGATTCTTTTTTTTATTTGAAAGCTGGTGCTTCCCGTGCGCTGGTGCATTTTCAATTTGGTCCAGTTCTGTAATTTTTATGAAGTCGGTTTTTTATATTAATTATTGCATGTATACTCTTAGTTCATTGGTGCCGCTACAAGTTTCTTAGTGTGCGTGAAAAACGAGTGGTCGTATTAAAATTTTTAGGCCTAACCGCTTTAGCGGTATAGTGAAAAAAAAAGATTTGAACACGAACGATAATTGTACTAAGGCTTATCTCCCTTGTTTATCTGATCTGAGACTAACACTATGCAAAACTTCATCCTAATCCGCCACGGAGTTAAGAGAGAACCAACATAATTAAGTAGGTACCCACAAACTTTCGCATGTATATATGATATTTATAGTGATTAAATTCTACTATGTTTTTTTTTTTTTTAATTTGCTATTGAGTAAAATCAACCTACGCAATTTAATTGTTAATCAATTTAAAGAGTTTAATTTTAGGCATGTGATGTGCGTGTGCAATTAGTGTGTACTTGGTATTATATAATTATATGCAATGTTGGCTCCCTGTGAGATTTAATAAAACATTTTCGCAAGCACAGTAAGCAGATGATGAAAAAAAATGTGACACTGTTCCAAATTCACGTAAAACATCACGTATGTATGTCACCAACAATATATAAAGTATCAATAGCCCGTCACAACACCAGAGACTTATCAAACATAATACCGCAATTTTCAAGTGACTCGGTCCCCACCCCGCCAACTTTTTATCCCGAAATTAGGGTAATCGATCCCCACAAACTCTGAAGGTGGAGTAAATGAGGAACATTTTTAGGGGTACACTGATAGCTTTATCGCGCTTTTTTTAGGCTTTATGAACCCTTCTTAATGATGTTGAGCCGGTGAGTAATTGCGTCGGCGCTGAGCTGCTTACTGCAAGGGGAAAATTATTTTTTTGGGAATTGGTGAGATGTGTTTTGTGTGTGTGTAGGGTGCTTTATTTATCAAAGACTTAGGATTGAAGGCCTGTTTTTTTGCAATGCCATGGCAAAGAAGCAGATGGATTGATGGTAAGTAATCGTCATCACCGGTCCATTCCTGTACCACCAGAAGAATCACAAATACGTTGCCAAACTTTTAAGACTCTTTTGATCATGCTCTAACGGTATTATAATAATTGAGTATTAACAAGTGATAAGTTTGACACACGGTTAATGCCTTAATCAATCTTATAGGCTTTTCAGATTAACATATTTGAATTGTCACAACTTTTGGTCTCATTTTTTGCATATAACACGAGATATATTATGAAGTAGCAAAAGAGTTTCGTAAACACGACATCGGTACATGATATATGACTTTTTACAGGATTAAGGGTGCCAAATTTTAGTATCAGAATTTAAGATATGCCGTGGTATATACAGGGTTACGCATATACTTCTACTAAGCCGAAAGGAGGTCATTGTGATCATTATTATGAACAACTTTCTTTGTAGTGATAGGACTATATTACAGGGGTCCGCCTGGGGAAGTACTACACCTTTGCCAGTTATTCAACCGCCAAGCAGTAGTGTGCAAACACTACTGTGTTCCGGATAGAAGGGCAATGTTTCCAGCGAAATTACAGGGCACACACAGATTTGACATCTTATATCTCGGGGTGACGAGCGCAGTGCATTGCCATCCAGGGTTTTGAACTGTTGAAGTTCAAAATTCTGAGTGGCGTTGTGTTGTTTTGGGCAAGCGTGAAGAGCCATCAGGCGCGACTTCTCTCGTCTCGTAACTGGGTTACGAGACGATTATCATAAAAAAAACTCTTACCATGGGAGCAAACCTGATATCGCGAAAAAAAGCAGTTCGATACATTTTGTCGAGTGTCAATGACACTTGTTCTATGGAAGTGCTGATATTTCTTTCAATCTAATAATAAATACAATATCCACATTCTAAAATTCAAATCACTTTCAGTCCCTAGGGATTAAAGAGCTATTGTAGTCCCAGTTTCCGAAGAATATTTAATAATTTATAATTTATTTTCGTTCAAGATAACTTAGTATCTAAATACAAACACCGAGTAAAAAAAAAAGTGAAATAGATAACAAAAGAACAATTTTCCGTCGGTGTGCACTGAATCCCACACTAGGGTGACCTGTGTCGTGGGCTTCAGGCTCTTTCTTAAAGTATACAAATGGGGGGTAAAAATATATATATATTATATACTAGAGCTAAAGTTACTTATTATTACTATTACTAGTTACTAACTGAAAAACAGAGCTAACTATAGTTAAATTATTGTGGATTAGGCCCAATATTGTCGAGTGTACAAATGTTTGAGTTTTATACTATAGGTCTTCAAATAGATGTGATAAAAATAATACTTTAAGCTAGTTATGGCTTGCATTGTGGTTCGGTACCAGAAAAGATAATTTATATCGTCATTGGGTACCAGATATACGCATCTACTGATCTAGCTTGTTTATTCAATGGGAAGCAAACCCAAAAGGCAGATTTTAATTACGCGTACAGCCTCCGGGTCTCCGTCCCATTGTAGGGTTGTTCACTATACGTTTCCCTCTCCATCAAACAAATAAACACACGACCGATATACATATTATACGTGTGTATAGTATGAAGGTATGCTTTGTTTGACAAATATGGGAAATATTATGTAAGTTAATATACGCTCAAACAAGTCACAAACAATTTTAAGAGAGAGGCAGAGAAAATAGTACAGATGGGTTGCGTTCTCGTCACCCTTCACAAAGTCTTAACCCTAGATTACTAATGTAAAATTATGATCGCCTGGGAGGCTACTACACTATTAAATTAATTATTAAAATTTGAAAAAATCTAAACCAAATTAACTGGAATCTTCTAACCTTTAAAATAAGAACAAAAATAAACTGAATATATTATTAATTCTGACTCAGAATAAGGCTTAAATCGTATACTAGCTTGACTAAATTTGGTATCGAAAACATTTGGAAAAAAAAAACTTTAAATAAAAACGGCAATATCACATCTGTGCTCTCATAGAAACTAATATATAATATATAAACTCACAAAACATAACTAAAAACTGTTAAAACCTAAAATATTGTTTGCTTCAGGTAAAATACAAAACTGTCATTTTTTTTGTCACAGGCGTAGCAGTTTGGGGCCCATTGTTCCAGACAAAAGTTTTTTATTTATACATTTTGTGCAGTAATATACTCTCATACGTCTTTTTTGGCAGGACAGTAGCTCTACATACATATTTTGTTTCCTTTTACTATGATTTCTTCCCTATATGCCTTCTTCTTGTTACTGTAAAAAAAAAAACGTATTTCCATTGAAAACCTCTTGTATAGCGTCCTATACTCATTTTTGAATTTTTGGTTGCTCATTCGCGTTGAGAGACATCTGCAGACAATAAAAAATACATATATTTTATAAATATTTTAAGTACAGTACAGTAAAAAGACAGAACAGTAAAAAACTTACCTTTAATACTAATGATCGCCTCCCAGGCGACCCAATTGTTTAAAACTCGGTAATGGCAAACGCCTGCAAGACGTACACCTCTCTCAGTTGAGGGTTGCCGTCGATTTCCCTGGGTCCCATCATCAGATCCTAACTTGGTGAATGGGACCAAATTGTAAGTATACCCTACCAAACAAAAGATTTTTTTAATCGGTCCACAGCTGGCGGGGAAATCGGTGAACATTTAAAAAAACAGTGAATCATAGAACCGTCTTCCTTTTTCGTCGATTAAAAAGTAAACGCTGAGATACTCCTAGTGAACAATTTTTACTGTAAACCCTGGTACGACAAAACATAAACTAGCAAAAAACTACTATCAGCTGTTCTATACATTTCATAAAGAAGGAAGATATTTTTCTGCAAACGTGGACGGAAGAAATAAATTTTATTCATAATGATGAGCACAATGCCTTTTTTTCGGCTTAAGACCACCGATCCGTGTAAGAGAGTGGTATATTCGCAGGTGATCAAAGGATACTAAAGAGTCGCCTATGATCACCCAGGTGATCAAAGTGGAATAGACCAGTCGAAAAGGGTCTATAATACTCATCATTATGAACAACTTTTACTTTATGGGACCAACCCTGAAATCGCGAAAAAGTATCAGTTTCAAAGAAAACGGTCATGAGTACTTGACCAAATGTCAATTCATTTGGTCAAGTACTCATGACCGTTTTGTTTGACAGCTGATATTTTTTTCACGGTTCCAGGGTTGGTCCTATGTAAAAATAGTTTATAATGATGGGTATTATGGACCCCTTTCGACTGGTATATTCCACTTTGATCACCTGGGTGATCATAGGCGACTCTTTAGTATCCTTTGATCGTCTGTGAATATAATCACCTAGGTGACCATAGGCGACTCCATTCAAATTATTATTTGGGTATCTTTTGGTTAGTACACTCTTACCGCGTAACCCTGTAGGTGTAGATCCTAACATATCACATAAGTACTCGACGACATGCCCCCATTCCCCCCGCGGTCATTCGCAACTCTCAGCGACCACATGTTTAATTCATCTGACCCTTCGGCATATTTAATTACTGGCTTCGTACCTATGGAGATTCCTGAATAGCGCTCTATGTGGAGATTTGTGGAACTTTTCCGTGTTTGCAACAATTTGGTGGTAAATTACAGGTAAAATGTTTTGGGGTGTTAATTAAACATGCTTTCAAAAACAAATTCACGAATAAAATCCCTTCATCACTGCAGCTCATAACGCTCCCACTGCTGGGGACTCAGGACTTCTCTCAGAGAGAGAGGACGGGCCGTATCTACAAAGCATGTTGGTGAATGCATATCTTTGAACCCTTGAGGTTCCCGGACATACCGGTTTCCTCACGATGTTTTCCTTCACCGTTTTTGAGCGATGGCAACGAACCTGCACATAATTTATTTAAGTACCAAATAAGTCATTGGTGCAGCGCCGAGGATTGAACCGGTGTGACGTTGCGGTTAACGCCGTCATTTATTAAAAAAAATAATTAAACAATAATACTACAGAATTATTATGCAGAACCTTGCGACTTGCGTGCGTTCGAAATGGTTTACTTAATTTATTGCCGCGACATCAAGGAACGCTAAATACGCAGCTACTATCGCGTATACTGTGGTCGCTGTGCATTCAACGCCGCGCTCGGAGTGCAAGAAGGTTCAGAGACGATTCACTTGTGCCGAAACCTGCACGTAGCTACTATCGAAATTATTTTACTTCATCTATAATCCCTCTAGGGATTTACATTTACCTTTCACCTTCACTGCACGACCTACCTGACGGCGACCCAGCAGTGGCTGGACGGTTCGTCCCGGGTCGGCAGTAAATACAACTACCTGAACGTGACAGAAGGGAGCGTGTCCTGAAGGGTCAACGCGGACGCGAGTGCATAATACCTACGCTCAGGCCAGTGATCCCCTTCTAAACATACCAACTTGGTGCGAAAAGTGCGCGGCCGTGCAATGTTTGCTTGAACAATATATACACACCCTGAGTTATTCTGTGGTTTTCTTGCCTAGCCGGCACCCTAGAATTAACTACCTACCTGCGGGCAGTAAGGGGTTCCAGACTACGAGAACAACCAAACGCCGCAGTGGCGCCCTTAAACGTAAATTAGGTATTGCATTGCCAAACATCTTTCGCACTAAATTAACTAGCAGTTCAGCCTTTTCTCTATTTGTTCGTGTAAACGGAGCGGTGATCAGCGAACTGGTACGTATCTAATTGTGTATAATTATAGTATTTTTCTGTCTTAAATTCAAACTATTATGTTTTCTTTCTGACATTTATAATTATTGCTAAACCTTATCTTTATAACAAACAAGAAAAAAATTTTTTTTTTTTTGTCATTTAATTTCACAACTACCAACATAAAAAAAAAAAAAAACGTAATAGTTCGCAATTTCTATTATCGCTGATTTTGCATGATATAGCTTGACGCATCAATTCACAACCTTACAATCACCTATTCGTATTTCTAAGTAGTTAGTATTTCTTTTCTCATATACTGTAACAGAACAGCTGTTTAATTTCTTGCGCGCTGGGCAGTAAACAACAGGTATGGTATGTAGAATCGTAGATATTGTATTTTGGAGTAGATTATTTGGTTGTACTGTAAACATACATACCTTCCTTTTTTAAATATATATTTGTCAAACTATAATGGAAACTCACGATATAAAATTTCTACTGCTAAATAAACATGAATTATCGTATGAAGTTCTTATCAGAGGCGAAGAACCAGCGGCCACAGTTCTTAAACTACGAAATCAAATAAACAAATTGACTGAAATGATTCCGTCGGACGATATACAGGAATCGGGTATTGATGCCGAAGCAGATTATGATGGCTTAATCATATCATTTAAAGAGCTAGGTATTCGTTTAAAATCACTGCAAGAAAAATACGAAACAAATCTCTTCGAACGCACTAAAGCCTTGGCAAACCACATATATTATCGGTTAAGCCGAATTGACAAAACTATTATTGCTGATAAGGTTAACCGACTACAAAAAGAGTTCAACAATCAATTTTCGTTGTTATCTAAAATGGCGAAAATTAACGTAACATATACTGCGCAGGCTGAGCAGTCAACTTCTACCCAACAGGTAATGTATGGTGTTCCAACTAGTGAACCGGCAAGCTGTGACCGTTATCATATTATGGATTTGCAAAAACTAAAGTTCAATGGAAAGTCATGTGTGCATGTGTTTATCCAAAGAGTGAATGAGTTTTGTACGTCAAGAAGTATATCTTCTAAAAAATTACTCACTTATGCGACTGAAATTTTTACTGACCACGCGTTACACTGGTATCGTAGTATGAAAAATGAGGTAAACAGTTGGGAAGATCTTACCAAACTACTTATAGCCGATTTTGGTCAATTCGATTTTGACTACAGACTAATGACTGAAATTCGAAATCGTACTCAAGGTGACACTGAAAATATTGTAATCTACCTTGCAATAATGTCAGAACTTTTTGCTAGGCTATCTAAACCGCTATCTGAAGCGGAAAAATTAGAAATACTTCTTCATAACATCAGGCCCTGTTATGCAAACATCCTAGTATCGTACGGTGGTAGTATTGATTCTATAGATACACTTCGAACGCTGGCTCGTAACTATGAACGAATTCAGGCTTTATCTGCACAATTTCGTGAACCACCTAAAGTTACCACAGAAACCCTAGCACCTGACCTAGCATTTACTAAACCTCAAGAGAGCACACATAATAAACAATATCCTAAGCAGAATTATTATTCTAACAGATTTAATAGTAATAATAATTATCAAGCTAGTACATATCAATCTCATAACAGATACTTACCTACAAAATCTACTACCCAGCATACTAGCGGGACCGCTTACTCCAAACCTGTTGCTGCTATCAACAACAATCACTCGAATGATGGTAAGCGCTATTGCCCTCGATGTCGCACTAATACTCACATGCTGCATCAGTGCAAAGAAGAGCGGTTTATAATTTGTTTTAAGTGTGGGAAGAAGGATGTCAAATATCCAGATTGTACTAACTGCAATCCTAAACCTTCACAGCCAAAAAACTAGATAGCTTAGATTGTTGCAATATACCTACAAGTAACTCTGAATCAAAAACTAGCGAATCAGAATGGAAAGAGTGGCTAAATTTTATTAAAGTTTTCTCTACAAGCTACAATGTTGCATCAATCTTAAAACGTAAACCTAATAATGATATTCGTCCCTATGTATCTATAAAAGTAGGTGATATATCAATATGCGGTCTACTTGACTCAGGTTCAGCTGTCACAGTACTAGGAGACAACTCACATCTACAATTACTAAAAACAGGACTGAAGCTATTAGACAATGGTGACACTAAATCATTTGTGGCTGCTAGCGGTCAAGCGATGACTTCTATAGGCTATATTAATCTACCTATAACCTTTGAAAATACTTTTCATATCCTGAAAGCTTTTGTCATACCATCAGTCAAGACATCACTAATATTAGGTGTTGATTTTTGGCAAAAATTTGAATTATGTCCTAAATTTATCAAATCTATTACTCTGACAAAAGAAACGACGACTAATATCGCTGAATTAACGGATTGCTCGAGAATGTTACGTTCGTATAATGAACTTACTAATGTTCAACGCGTGACTGCTGATAATATCGTTGAACAGTTTAAAGCTATCTCAACAGAAACACGTGGCCTAGGTAGAACTCATCTTGTACAGCACTGTATTGATACAGGCGATTCATCTCCCATACGTCAGCGTTATTACCGACTATCACCAGAAAAGCAGCGCATACTAAGTAACGAACTAGATGAAATGATACGTTTAGCAGTGGTCGAACCGTGCGAGAGCCCCTGGTCTTCTCCAGTATTATTAACACCTAAAAAAGATGGCTCTTTGCGTTTCTGTCTCGACAGCCGCAAACTAAATGCAGTTACTAAAAAAGATGCATATAAACTTCCTTATGTCTCTGAAATTCTAGATAACTTGAAAAATTCTAGATTCTTATCTAGCATAGACTTATCTAGGGCTTACTGGCAATTACCAATTCAGAAAGCAGACCGAGACAAGACTGCGTTCTATATACCGAATCGAGGAACCTATCGTTTTATTACCGTTCCCTTTGGTCTGACTAATGGTCCAGCTACTCAACAAAGACTGGTAGATCTACTGTTTTACGGTCCTGAATTCGAGAACTCAGTGTTTGCTTTCATAGATGACATTATAATAAGCTCCCCAGATTTTGAAACGCATATTGCACTCCTCCTGAAAGTTCAGAAAAAACTAGAGATGGCAAATCTTACTGTCAATTTCGAAAAATCGCAATTCTTTAGGAGTGAGTTGAAATATCTAGGATATGTCGTCAACTCTCAAGGACTACATGTTGATCCTAGTAAGGTCGAAGCTATTCTTAACTATCCAGTGCCAACTAACAAGAAAGAGGTTAAACGATTTCTTGGCACCGCTTCTTGGTACCGAAGATTTGTGCCTAACTTTAGTGCTATCGCTAGTCCACTAAATAACCTTACTTCTACAAGCAAGAAGGCTAAACCTTTTGCTTGGACTAAAGAAGCTGAAGACGCTTTCTCTAAATTGAAGGAATGCCTTATCTCTGCTCCAATTCTTTCGTGCCCTAATTTTGACTTGCCTTACGAAGTTCACACAGATGCTAGCGATTGTGGAATAGGGGGGGTATTAACACAAAATATTGATGGTGTAGAGCATCCTATTGCTTACATGAGCAAGTCCCTCTCCCCACAAGAACGCAACTATAGTATCACTGAACGAGAAGCTCTAGCAGTCATAGTTGCACTAGAACATTGGAGGTGTTACTTAGATAACGGTAGAAAATTCGTAGTCTACACCGATCATTCAGCACTAAAATGGTTTTTAAATCTTAATAATCCAACAGGACGTCTAGCACGCTGGGGTATTAGATTGTCATCATTCAATTTCGAAATAAAATACCGTCGTGGAACTGACAATGTACTACCAGACGCACTGTCGCGTGCTTTTCCAATATCAGCTATTGATACTTCCCCTAACACTACCAACACTACAGATCAGTGGTATCTCAACATCTACCATGGCTGCCAAAATTCACCAACATCATTTCCAAACTATACAGTCAAAAATGATAAGATGTACCGTATAATGAAAAGTAAATGTACATTGACTCAGGAATTTGACTGGAAAGAAGTTGTACCTATGGAGGTCAGAGAACCTATCATTCTGGAAAATCACACAGAACTAATTGCTGGTCACTTTGGCGTATTTAAAACGTATAAACGAATAGCTTTAAAATACTATTGGCCAGGAATGCATGCTGATGTAGTCAGGATTGTCACGACTTGTGATATCTGCATTTCCCACAAGCATCAAAATCATGCTATATTAGGTGAAATGGGAAGACCTAAGCATTGTTTTAGACCGTACCAAGTTTTAAGCGTAGACCTGGTAGGACCATTACCGTTTTCTCGAAAACAGAACAGTTATTTGCTCGTGGTAACCTGCTGCTTTAGTAAATATTGTCTTTTGTTTCCTATCAGACGTGCAACTGCAGAAATCGTTACTAAAATACTAGAAGAAAATGTTTTTCTCGTGCACGGAATCCCTAATACCGTAATAATGGATAACGGAAAACAATTTGTTAGTGCTACGTTAAAACAAATGCTTACTAAATATAATGTTCCTAATTTACACTATACTCCAAAGTACACACCTCATGTGAATACTGTGGAAAGATATAACAAAACTATTATGACAGCAGTTTCTACATTTATTACTAATGATCAACGTGTTTGGGACACATTCATACCTAAAATCCAATTTGCGATTAACAATTCCGTTAATGAAGTAACAGGCTACACTCCGTCATTTTTAGTCTACGGTCGAGAATTGATTAGTTGTGGTTCTCACTACACAAATACTGAACCAACGGACATTGATAACTTAATATTTCAACCACGTGATCAGTATGCTGAAAACTTAGGAATACTTTCCACAATATTCAATAAAGTACAGCTATCTTTATTACAATCGCACAGTAGGAATTGTAAATCTTATAATCTAAGGAAAAAACCTATGGAATTTAATGTAGGCGATGTTGTGTGGAGACGAACATTTTATCAAAGTGATAAAGATAAATATTTTAACAAAAAACTTGCACCTAAATTTATTAAATGTAAAGTAATTGCTAAAAAATCACCTCTAGTCTACGATTTATCAGATATGGCCGGTAAAATTCTAGGAACCTGGCATGTTAAAGACATAAAACTAACTAATTATAAAAACTAACAAATTCTAAAGACTAACTAGGTAATATGTATAGATAAATAACTAATTAAATTTCTAATATTAAGCCTATAATAATTAGAGTATGATAATAGTAATAGAAAACTACCCTAGATTTTTTTAGTATATCGTACAAAAAAAAAAAAAAAAAAAAAAAAAAAAAAAAAAAAAAATGGTTCTTCTCTTGCAAACTTTTAAACAATCATGTACTTCTAATTTAGTAAATGATCAATTTTAATCTCATAGCTAAAACTAAATAACTAGCTATGCCATGGTAACTTTCAAACTAGCGTAGTTACCATACCTAATTCTATCTACAATAGAAACTCATTTATGATAAATACAAGGATATATACTACATATATATCATACGCCTATGCTTCACTAAGCGCTTATAATATAGTACCTAGGAGCTATTATAAATAACTAGTGTTTTTATCAATATACGAAGAACCATTAATAAGAAAAGTACCTATATACAGATGCCTATAATATTCACTACCACCTACCTACACTATAGCGAGTAATTGTACTAAAACAATAACTCTCACCTATGCTGTTTCGAGTTACATGACTACTGAACATGTACACTCTGTATGTTAGGGTCTATAGGCACCTCTCGAGTGACAATAGACATAATGAAAATTAATAATAATGAAAGATGAAGTATGAATGGTGTATGACAGAAGGACAGCATGGAACTTTAGTGTAGCGAGTCGGATTTTTCTTTAGACGAAAAATCCTACGTTTTTTGGCGGGGTACTGTGACGTTGCGGTTAACGCCGTCATTTATTAAAAAAAATAATTAAACAATAATACTACAGAATTATTATGCAGAACCTTGCGACTTGCGTGCGTTCGAAATGGTTTACTTAATTTATTGCCGCGACATCAAGGAACGCTAAATACGCAGCTACTATCGCGTATACTGTGGTCGCTGTGCATTCAACGCCGCGCTCGGAGTGCAAGAAGGTTCAGAGACGATTCACTTGTGCCGAAACCTGCACGTAGCTACTATCGAAATTATTTTACTTCATCTATAATCCCTCTAGGGATTTACATTTACCTTTCACCTTCACTGCACGACCTACCTGACGGCGACCCAGCAGTGGCTGGACGGTTCGTCCCGGGTCGGCAGTAAATACAACTACCTGAACGTGACAGAAGGGAGCGTGTCCTGAAGGGTCAACGCGGACGCGAGTGCATAATACCTACGCTCAGGCCAGTGATCCCCTTCTAAACATACCAACTTGGTGCGAAAAGTGCGCGGCCGTGCAATGTTTGCTTGAACAATATATACACACCCTGAGTTATTCTGTGGTTTTCTTGCCTAGCCGGCACCCTAGAATTAACTACCTACCTGCGGGCAGTAAGGGGTTCCAGACTACGAGAACAACCAAACGCCGCACCGGGTCTAGTCAGATTGTAAAGCGCACAGATACCAGTCGGCCACCATCACCATGGAACCGAGATTATACGTAGGATTTAGTTGGAACATATCTAATACTACTTTGTACAGATACTGGCAGTACTAATATATAAGGTCGGGGAAAAAGTTTCTTCGTATTTTATAAACAAATTCAAGACATATTTTTTTCAAGTTTAATTACATTTAATTATAATATATATGTACCATTTTGTTCGATAACTTGTTGCCATCTTTTAGGTAGTGACATGACCCCGTTGCTGTAGAAATTTTGGGAATTCTGATCAATAAAATGCAACAAGTAGTTTTGACAGTCCTCTCTTGATGTTAATCTAACACTACCCAAAGAATTCTGAAGAGATCGAAACAGGTGGAAATCTGAGGGTGCAAGGTCAGGGCTATGTGGTGGATGCATTAACATTTCCTAACCAAGCTCTCTAAATTTTTGCTGAGTGGCCAAAGATGTGTGCGGTCTGGCGTTATCATGATGAAAGACCACACTCTTTATGTTGATCAATTCCGGCCGTTTTTTCTCAATTTCTTGTTTGAGTCTCATCTGCTGTTGGCAGTAGAGATCCGAATCGATGGTTTTGCCCGGCGGTAAATGCTCATAATGAACGATGCCCTTCCAATCCCATCATACACACAGCATCACCTTATTACGTGTTAATCTGGGTTTCGCTACAGTCTGTGGTGCTTCACTGCCCTTTGACCATGATCGTTTGCGCACATTCTTGTCGTAGGTGATCCATTTTGCATCACCAGTGATCAATCTTTTCAAAAACGGTTCGGTTTCTTTACGTTTCAATAGAGAATCGCAAATGAGTACACGATTCATTTGGTTTCTTTCAGTGAGCTGGTGTGGCACCCAAATATCGAGTTTTTTTGTATACCCAGTTATTTTCAAATGAGTCAAAACTGTTTTGTGGTCGATCCCCAGTTCTTCAGCTACGTCGTAACTACTAATATGCCGATCTTGCTCCACTTTTCCAGAAATGGCATCGACTTTGTCCGTAACAGGGCGACCAGAGCGAGCTGCATCTTTGACATCAAAATTCCCGGACTGAAAACGCTTGAACCAATATTGTGCTACTCTTGATGACACTGCATTAGGTTCATAAACGTCACAAATTTTATTCGCGGCTTGTGTCGCATTTTTCAGTTTTTTGTAATAAAATTTCACAATATATCGAATTTCTTCGTTAGATTCACTCATTTTATCGAACAAAAAAACAATTGAAAAATGGCGGGAAATTGCTTTTTACTTTTTGTATTCCTTTTTTAAAATGTCATATTTTTAATGGTATCAAAACCAGCCAGATACAAACAGTACAACCGATGAGATTTTTACTACAACTTTATACATACAAAATACGAAAAGACTTTTTCCCCGACCTATTATGTACGACATGTACGTATCAAATATCGCACATAATTTGGAAGCTCATTGAACTTGATACGGGATTACGTACGGTATGTATGGTAATAAGAGTAAAATTGGTAGGTCGGTGGGTTCTTAACCCTTTCAAGTAATTAGTTGGAAAGTTGTTAGATCAGTCAAACTATTGTTGACACTTTTTTTGCTTGCTTTTGACCTGCATCATGGTGGGGTTTACGATGAAACACGCTTACCTAGAAGAAACCCATTCAATCACGACTTGAAGATTATAGATTGTACCTAACTATCGGGGAACACCTTTTCAGGCAGCGCATCTCATACACAAGCAGTTCGCACAATAAAAGTGGAATCAAAGCGCTTCTTTCCCGAATATCAACCATGAAACGTGACGTGGTGACGCCTTTTCGATGCTGATACTCTATTGATTCTCGTTTCCTGTCTTCAGTGATTTTTATCTTCAAAATGTTTTTTTTTTAATTGTAAAATAGGCTTGCGCTTGGCCGCCAACTCGCCTGATGTTAAGCAACGATACGGCCTACGATGGATCACGCTTGCCTAGAAGAAACCGATTCACTTTGATAATCTGAGAGCAAGATAGCTGTGGCTTTTAACATATTTTATCTGATAAACAAATCCTAGGCCGCAAGAAAATTACCCATCTCAGATTCAAAACTATTTCACCTCTGGATTAAATCTCTCTTGCGATCTTTGTCTAAGCTATCTCGCTACGCCTAGTGCCCTCATGTCAAAACTAGGTAAGCTTAGGCTGGAAGCTAGTCTAGGGCATGGCACGGCGCCAAATCGATTGCTTAGTATCCAGCCTCCAGTGTCGGCGACAGATGCCTGAATTACAGCCTATGAGGGAGAAGATTATTCCATGTACTGATATCACAAGTATACATTGTTAAATTTTAAACCGCCGATAAAAATCTTTAGAGCTGATAATCTTCAAACGGCAGAACAGATTTTTATGAATCGTAGCTAAAAACAATCTTAAGTTATAAGTATTTTTATTTATATTACAGGGGATTTAAGTACTCACGTAAGATTAAGCCGGTTAAACCGGCTATAATTTCAACCGCATTCGGCGGGCTTTTTCAAGGTGAATGCGCGCGCGCATCTACGTCTTGCTTTGCTTTGTTATAAGTATTTTAATTTCATGCTAGACAGAGAGCGCATTGCAAGTTATGACGTCAAGCCTTGCTCGCGCCATACAAATGCTATACAACTTATTGTACTCACCAAGGATGTTATAAAACCTAATGTCATAGGTTTTACAACGTCCTTGGTACTAACACACGCTTTACAGGAATGAGATGATAGATCATCCCCTCTCAATCCCCACCAAAATTTAAACGCTTTAATCTCAGAAACGTATCAGCCAATTTACATTATTGTTAGTGTGTGCAATGTATTAAATTAAACCCTTCGTTACCCTGTTATTTGTAATAAATGAAACACCAATCAACTAGCCTAATAACAAGGTTTTAATAGTTAAAGACACATGTTAACATATTGAAACAACTACATTCTCACGACGCAACTTACTGCAACCTCCGCTAAAGTCAGCGTGTAACGCCACGCGCGCCCCCTAGCCTAGCGGATAATAGGAACAGAGCAATCACGGCAGTATTTAACTTTCATTTGCGCCTCCGCCTGCCGTATTTGATGTGTAAACTGTAGTGATTCTGTTTATTTTACACTTCACTATTGCTGGATACATATTAGTAATAAAATTATTCAAACACTTTTGGATTTAGCGTATTTTCCGACCGTTTTGTTCATTTTTCCAGACTTTTTTTTACATAAAACTTGTTTTAGAAAAAGACCCCATGCGCACCGGTCACATAAAAGACGCACTGGCATGCGTTCTACGCGAAAACATTTTAGAGTTTATTTTATTGTTGACTTTATTTCAATGGCACTGAAGTTTCCGCAAAGCAAACGCAAATTGACAAATTTTGCACAACTCCACAAAACTGTCAAAATACAAAACGAGCGACAGCATCAAACTGTTTTTTTTTTTATTATTCTTGAGAGGATTTTGGCGTTCCACGCCTAGTACATTTGCCAGTGTCATGTACAGTAATATTTTTAACTTTTTACTAGATATTGAAACAAGTTAGAGTTAAGTAAAGTAGGACGTGTATTTGTTATCATACTAGTTTCACAAAATTAAGTAAGTACTTTTTTTTATGATACTGGGTGATGCGACGAGCGAAGTCGCTCGCCTGATGGCTCTTCACGCTTGCCCATAACAGCACAACGCCACTCAGAATTTTGAACTTTAACAATTTAAAACCCTGGATGGCAATGCTCTGCGCTCGTCACCCCGAGATATAAGATGTCAAATCTCTGTGTGCCCTGTAATTTCGCTAGAAACATTGCCCTTCAATCCGGAACACGGTAGTGTTTGCACACTACTGCTTGGCGGTTGAATAACTGGCAAAGGTGTGGTACTTCCCCAGGCGGACCCTTGCAAAAGAGGTATATACTTGGTATATGCCGTTAAATAAAAATATTTGAATATTTATTTTGCAAGTATTGTTTTTATTTTAAATTACCGTTTTACATGTTTTTTATTCAACTTTATTTGTGAAACTAACAGGTTTACTTTTGGTGTATTTTCAGTCAAAGTTGTGTGAAAATTAGACGTTAGGGGCGATTAAAATAGAGGCGAGAATAAAATTAACTTATATAGTGACTTGAACACATGGTCCACTTTCGTCTGTAATGTGAACGTGGCCTACGACTTTGTATCTACATTCTTGCAATCCAATTCAAATTCAATCTTGGAATGACCGATGCGAACTGTCAAGTTTATGATGTCATAAAGTTTAAGCGCCTCTCGCATGCGCTTGCAACCCTTTAGCATAGAATGAAATTGACATTTCCAATCTAAAGTAGATGGTCATTGTTACAACTTTGATACGCTTAAATAAAATAGCCACACTGAAACCAATTTCGAATAAACACTAAGCTTTTCCGTACCCAGTGTGTAACCACATTCATCTATCTATATATATAAATCAATGTGTGTTGTTGTAGTTCTCTATGGACTCCAAAAAGGACGGAACGGTTTTCACGGGAATTTCACTGGCAGATAGCTGACGTTATAAGGAGTTATCCACGCAGGCTAAATCGCGAAGCACAGCTAGTTATGTAATAAAGCAAACCTAATGATTCCAAGCTCGATATAAGTTTAACAATAGCCATTGATAAGTTCCGCTATTCTATATACTATATATCACACTAGCCGTCCGCCCCGGCTTCGCACGAGTGTAAGCTCGGCCTTCGGCCTCGCTACAAAATATAATATAGCCTATGTCACCCGGGGATAGTGTAGCTTCCCAACAGTGAAAGAATTTTTCAAATCGGTTCAGTAGTTTCGGAGCCTATTCATTACAAACATACAAAAATAGGTACAAATCTTTCCTCTTTATAATATTAGTGTAGATTATCAGTCATCGATGTCCACTGCTGAACCAATTCCTCGCTCTCAGAGGGGTGTTGCCATAATCCCGACGCTTGGCAGGCGGCTTGGGGATCGCAGTACGTTCACCGTGTACTAATAGGACGCTGCTGCCTATCCACCGGTGGTTCTGGTCGCAGTTTTAGGACATAAGTACCCGGGTCCGGGTATACTATATATATATATATATATATATATATATATATATTATATACCTTCTATAATATGCATTATATATAACTTCTGGTTCCATCATTACCAGATCAGTTGGATCGATGGTACCAAATTATTATAATTATTGTCATAAAGATTACACATTATTGCAAAATCGATACGACAATAATTGGATATAGGTTAAAATCTCTGATCAGACAAACAAGGAAGATATGTGTACTAAAGTAGGGCCAATTTAATCAGGTCTTATTTTACAGTTCATCAAAGTAAACTTGTAACGATATTATTTATTTTTTCATAGTTAGAACTGCACAATTGCTTAACTTCAGTCAAAAGTACATATTTATTGTAATAACTAGTTTTTTTGCCCGCGAGTTCGTACGCGTAGATTTTCATATAAAACTTCAATCCTTTTTTCTTCCCTTAATCCGGCCCTTGCGCAAAATAACATAGCCTATACTTCAATCTGGTCATAGCTAAGCATATTCGTGAACACCACATTTAAATCCGTCCGCATTTTCTTCCAGGGGTTTAGCCGATGTGCGTGAACAAATAAACAAAAAATCTAAAAACTGCCTTAACATGTTCAGCTGCTTATTTTAAGTCGCCCTGTGTGAAGTATTTATAGAAGCATAACAGTAAAAACACCGTCAACAGTTTTCAAATCAAAAAGATAATGTGAGCACAGTGCAGAGCATGTTTTGAAGTTTTCTTTTTGTCTAAACCATAAAAAGTATATCATGTCATGTCGGGATGATACATCTCTGAAATTTTACTGTCCAGCTTCGCTCGTTCAAATTTTTCTATGACCATGCAATTTCTGAACTATATGAATACGACCACAAGTATGGCTTTGGCCACGGAACCCTGAAATATGCTTGTCTTGCAAAATGCATTGGATTGAATCACCAAAGAGGTTGTAAGGCCTATGTTTTTATAACATCCTTGATCTACTCGTACACGTTCGTTCATCTAAGAAGGTTAAGGAACCTTCTTTAAATTTAAACTGATTATCTGAATGCAAGTTGACAGTTTAAATTTTTTATAATGGCTATGTCAATAACATTCTCTTTACTTTGGACCTTCTTGCTTGAGACTATGTGACGATCCTCATATTACGTTTCGGGTAACGAAGAAAATAATCATTAATATTTTAATTTCTTTTATGTAATAATAAAGAATTCAAATAAATGATATAACATAGCCTATGTTTTAATCAGGTAATTTCTAAGAATATTCGTGAAAACCGCATTTAAATCCGTCCAGTGGTTTAGGAGATGTGCGCGGACAAACAAACATACAAACAGACAAAAATTCTAAAAACTGTCCTATCGTGTTCAGCTGCTTAGTGTGTTTTTTTTTGTTATCTCGCAATTACAGATTTTTTTATCTCTACGTTTTTATTATATGTATAGATGACAAAAGAGGCAATTATACGATTAATTTTGACAAATAAACAATAGACTGACAGATGTCAAATGTGATCTATTATATTGTCCCTACTTTAACTCCCGTCTGACGTTTACTACTAATTCTGACGTTTTGCAGGTTAAAAGTTAAAATTAAATCACAAAATGTACAAATTCCGTAAAAAATCCATCGAGCTATATTACTACGTATAGAGAAGCTACCATAAACAAAGGTCATGCTCAATTTTGTTAAGAATATAACCTAAAGTTTGCTTCACCGCCGAAACAATAATTAGTCGTCTAACCAGCCAATATAAACATTCAGCGCTAGAACGCTTATAAGGTATAGTTTTCTCGCGACGAATAGGTCGTAAGCGCCGCGATTTTTGAAAGCGCTTACGCGTTTCGTTCAACGTTCTGCATCAACCTGTCGTTGCTATAGACTAAACTGCTGACTGACTACAGAAGTGACGTAGTTTTATATTACCTAACAAGCTTCAATTGAATTCGCACTTTGTTTCATAATTTATTATTAGTTGAATTAATTGAACAATAGAAAGTATTATATTATAATATGAATATTTCAGTTAAGTTAATTCATTCGTTTAAGTATTTTATATATACCATTGTTTGCTTAATCACACTAATATTATATTTGCGAAAAAGTTTGTGCGTGTGTAAGGTATGTAAGTGTGTTTGTTCCCAGACAACTCGGTAACGGCAAAACTATTTTCATGACTGTTACTTACATCTTCACAAGGTACAGCAGACTTCTTCAGAAAACGCCTTCCCGATTTTGCGGTATATTTATCCTCTTCGCGAAAATGCAAGGAACATAATATGTAAGTATTATTAGATGGTAACCACGTTTCTTCGTTTCGATTGTTCTGGACAAATGCAATCCATTTTAAGAATAAGAATAGAATAAGAATAAGATATATTTATTGCCAAAAAACAAAAACAATGAACATGTACTATAAGAAACATAAGGAGAAACAGCGTTTGGCAATAGGGGTAAGCTCAGCGCTGTACTGCGAGGTCCCGAAGGGTCACGCAGGGCTGGTTTTCAGCATACCCCTTTGCTCAGAAAAAAAGATGGTAGGTGAGCACTAGGCGACGGCGGGTATTACAAAATCAACTAAAAATATCTGTCGTTAAACGTAATACACTATAATTACTACTACTACTACTACTACTATTTTCATTATCAAATATTAAATATTAGAGCACTTAGGTTTGTGTATGGTGTGTGTGTGTGTCTGTGCGTGTGTGTGTGTGTGAGCGGTGTGTGTGTGTGTAACTGAGTTTTTTCTCTATCTTTACGGCCCAGACGTGGAAACCTTTAAAATTAAAATTATATTTTACAAAAGACAATAATTATTTTTCATATTTTTTTTTATCTTTTTTTATTAAATCACTAGGCAGTACTTTTCTAAATATGTGTTAGATTATTATATTCCACTATAAAAAAAAACCTCAGCTAATTCTACCTACACTTGTTACAAACACAATGTCACATCTTAATTTGTAGTCTATGACAAATGACGCAACACGGCATCCACGCTGCGTCCGAGAATATTTTGTTGGACTTAAATTGTAAATGATTATCTAATTACTCACCGATGGAAAGTTATTCCTTTGCACTTCGCCGTATTCTTTGAATTATTCGTGCAATATCTTAACACACACGATACCATATTTAATACTTTTGAACTTTTTTCGTTTTAAAACAAACAAGACTTAATTGCTCAAGAGCTAGCAAGCAACTAAGTGATGTGCTGCCATATGGCTGCAATTGGACGGAACATAGTAGGGATGTGCGCCGTCTTCTCTATACGTAGTAATATAGCTCGATGAAAAAAACTAGTTTCAGAAATGTTTTTGATCAAATAAATAGTCACAGGAGTCTCTATTGGGTACGCGGCTTAAAAGAAGAAGTACCTATATCTATCCAATTTTGAATCCAAGGATACTGGATACTTTCAATATTTCCTGTTTCATCAGCACAAACAATTCCCTTACGCAGTAGATGTTACAGACGGCTGGAATTAAGCGCCGTTTACAATGCCTGCGAACGCTGCCAATGATTGATGAGGGTACGCGACGTGGAGGCCACTAAACATGCGATAAGTTTACAAAAATGAAAAAAAAAGCCTTTATTCTCATGTTTTAATTGACTCGCTTTTTGTCTGCCTGTTTGTCGGCACAAATTCTGATAGAGGCACTTATTGTATTAAAATCAGGACACCAGCGTGCCAAGCATGCGAAAAAATGTTGTCGACTCTTTTTATCATGCGCTAACATTACAAGGCGTTTATGTATATAGGTACGCCAGTCTCGTTTTCGCACGACAAAAAGAGACGACGAATGACACGGCTCGTATGCTAGGGTTAACGATAAATGTTTTGATATTTACCGGTCGACTAGACGGCAGGTGTAGTAAACCTGTGGCCTGGGGCCTTACGACTAATTTTAAACGCGGGCCCGAATAGGTGTAGTTTGCAAAAATCATGCGACCGCAAACCGTGTAACCGTGGACAGATTGTCTTTCCACCGTTTTTATAAAGTTTCTACGGCCCGTGCTAGGCATGCTGGACGTGTGAACTTACTTTATAGTAACAGATATATGAACAAAACAAATAATAAAAATAACATTGACATCATCATTCGTTCACATTTTGTATGATTCTCATCGCCAATTCAACGACTACACGTCGACTCCAATCGCGCGTTTAGCAGCTCTTAAGTAAAACGAGCGATAAATGCGGCCGTAGAAGTTTACGTACATTTAGCATTTGACAGCTTACGATACAAACGCACAAATTCGTATGCTCTGATTTAGAGACATATCACTGGCCGTTATGACTGAAATTAGATTAACGAGCTTGAAAATGCTACAGACTTTTTACTATCGGTCACTATCAGCTTTATTTTTTTGAGAATGGCAAAATGATCTTTAAATCATATCGCTTCTTTCTAGCAAGTTATCTGGATAAAAAGTACCTACCTATCTTATCTCAGTCTTACCTCTTTGCCAAATTTCTACCAATCAGTCAAACCATAAAATGCAAGACGCAAGAATGGGACGCGGGCGCAATTTCTTCAAAGCAGTTTCAACCATAATATTCCTTGGATTCGATACAAAACAGAAAACACCGCGAGAATGTCCCGCATCATCTGTTGTAGCGCGAAGCGTCTTGTTTTTTGTACCTATGATAATAAAGAAAAGAAAATAATTTTTTTAACTGTTTTGGAGAAAGGTCGCATCCCCGTTTTGTCATAAAAGTGAATCTTGCGCCTAGTTATGCAGACATGTCTGGACACGTCTGAAGCCAAAAAATTTGTTCAACAGTAAATATTTAAGTTAGTAATAAAACGAGTTAATGTTTTAATCTATTCATAAACATTTGTTTATCTCTCCCTGGACGTTTGTTTGTGGCGTCTTCAAGTTTACAGGACCCTGGGGATTCGGTCGTTCAAACTGTTCCACGGAATACTTATTACTTTGAATTGTGATGAATTTATGTCATTTTCATTAGGTTAATAAATGTTTAAGTAGAAGATTAGATGAATGATAGAATGATCCAAGTCTCATTTTGTCCAATCGTAAAAAAGACCCAAAATCTAAGGCCTAACGTGCACGGGTGACTTTTGTTACCTTGACCGTTTTATCCCTCTGGTCCAGTTTAAGGACATGGAAGATACATGGACACGCGCATACATCTTCAATCACACTAATATTATAAATGCAAAAGTTTGTGTGTAAGTTTGCAAATGTTTGCTCCCACTCAACTTCATAACAACAGAACGGATTTTATATGAAATATTCATGGATTAACACATTTTTAATCCCCGACCAAGAAGAGGGGTGATATAAGTTTAACGTGGGTGCATGTGTCTTTGTGGTTGTGTGTCTTTGTACATATGTGTGCCTGTGTATATGTATGTCTGTCTGTGGCATCGTAGCTCCCAAACGACTGAACCAATTTTGATTTATATTTTATTTATTAATTTATATTTTGTCATATCATCGGTTCATTTAGTAAATGTAACCCTTTGTTGGCGGTAGACATAAAATAACAAAATGTCTGCGCTATGGTAAAAAATACAACCTAAGCTGACGAGATGTGATTAAAATTTGACGTAATTGAGCCTTCCTGCGGTTTGCGCAGCCTGCACCGGGTGCTACAGTCATACATAAATATGCGTAATGATGTAGGGCTACCATCTTGCTACTTTTTACAGACCCGTAGTACGTCTTGGGACCAGCCATGTAGTAAAACTAGGTGACTCTGCTGGTGCTTATTGTACTGCCAATGCCAAGCTTCACGCGCGGGCCTGTACATAGCAACCTCTAGAAACCAAAATCAAAAACACTGTATTATCTCCGCAAAAGAATACCCCGGCCTCAGCTATGACAAGGTCCCAGAAAGTAACTGTGCGGAGTAATTACAATGCTCAGCAATGAGCCAGCGACTACCTATATAAAGAAAGAGTTCGAGGGACAGTTTAGGGCCAGAATTGGATATAAGGTTGCAGTGAGGAAGTTGCTGTTGGATAGAATGACTTAGTATTGTTCTGTCCAACAGTGACTTTTGTAATTCGATTTTTCTGAATTCAATTTTGGTGTTGAATTGTTGCTCGGATTCTTTCTTTCTTTTGTTGCGGGCTCTTGGCACTGTCCATTCCTAGTGTTCCAATGATGACCTGTTTCTGTAGTGTTAGTGTTAGCATGTATTTTGTTTTATTAGTAAACTAGCTAATGCCCGCGACTTCGTACGCGTAGCGCAAAGTAATTAGTGGGTGGACGATTAGACTGACATATCCAAATATAAATGTTACACTAACGAACACGATTGGAACTTTAAATAGGCACAAATCCATCGGATTATTTATACTGAATATTTTATAGATAATACCTACACATATGACATGATTGTAGATTTATTGCTCTCCATTTTAATGCGGATTGTCATACTATCGTCATAGTATGATTTTAGTCTAGTTTTAATCTGACTCGATACAGGTATCCCGACATGTCCATAGTTTCAAATATATTTCAAGCAAATAATATATTACTTTCACTAGTTAAATACGTTGGAAGTGTGGAGCCATGGAGCCAATAAGGAAAAAAAATTGGTATAAGTCAAGCGAAATGTCATGCATGACAAACGTTATTATTGAATTATTAGTAAATAGTAAGTAGGAAGCATGGAGCGGTATCTATAATTAATCGCTGTTATTTAACATTACTCCGCGTAAAGACTGCCAATCAATGATGTCTAAATAATTTTTGCCCGCCTTCTGCGCCTCGACCCTTCCAACAACTAAACCGCTTTCGTTCACCACCATTACATCCAAAATAGCTGCTAATCATAGATCAGTAACAGATTAGATGCCGCGAGTTTACCTACTTTGCGTGTCTGTTATTGGTCTTAAGTTTGATCCTGGCAAAAAAATGTATTCATTTTAATCTCCGTCGACTTGGTATATTAACACGTCAGAAGTCAATACAAAAATAAACGTACTTTAAATTACGCCATAATAAACTGTAAAACCTCTTCAAAAGCAGTTGGCTGTCCTGAAAATAACAAACACAAAAAAAAACTATTTGGTGCAGTCTATCCGAAGTTATGCGGGTACATAAATTTCGGCGATTCGTTTTTATTTCATCATCATCATCAGCCAGAAGACGTCCACTGCTGAACATAGGCCTCCCCCTTTAACCTCCACACTGAACGACATCCTGCCATCTGCATCCACTGGATGCCCGCGACTCTCACAATGTCGTCGGTCCATCTAGTGGGAGGCCTACCTACGCTGCGTCTTCCGGTTCGCGGTCTCCACTCAAGAACCTTACCTACTTCCCCATCGATTAACAGTTCTTCGAGCGATGTGGCCTGCCCATTGCCACTTCAACTTGCAGATTTTAATAGCTATGTCGGTGACTCTGGTTCTTTGGCGAATATCTATATTTTATTTACATATAGATTATATGGCAACAGCCGCTTCAGTCTTCCTACCTACCATGTCTGCGAGTAGAAGTCTGTCATTACGACAACATTACTATAAAATAAGCTAGATGGCGTTATAAATAATTATGAAAAAAAATTTTTTTTACTATTTATTATCATAAATTAATATAGCCTATGTTTCAATCAGGAATTTTATAAGCATATTCATGGAAACTGCTTTGAAATCCTTCTAGTAGTTTAAAAGATGTTCGCGGACAAACAAACAAACTGACAGCCGTCAGATTTGTAGTTCCATAGTTTGAAAATAGATTGCGTACTAAAACGATGTTTTGCGAAAAAAATTTAAATTTGCTTAAACTTTACGAATAATATTATTAAAAACGTAATAAGGTATTCAATAATTCCTAAAATAATGAGTGTAAATGGATCGTAGTTTCACAAATATGAAAAGTGCGTCTATTATAGGTAAATACGACACTTTACCTGAATCACGCAAACGGGATTTTTTTTGCAAGTTAAACCGATATCCGGTATTGCTTCTACTCAGTTAGAAGTCATGTGTGAAGGTATTTGATCTACACATTTATAATATGGTAGGGATTCACTTGCCTTAAAAAGAAAATTTTAAAAATGTTCCTACTCAATACTGCAAAGTTGTAATGAGAGTAGATATCTGCCTACAAACTGCTACGCAGTTTGGCAGAGTTGTATAAACATAGCATGTACTTTATAAGCTGAGATAAATAATTAAAAAAAAGAGGAGGATGGAACTAGCGCTTACCACCACCACCATTTATGACACCGGTTATAAGTAACGCAAAAGGTAGAGTATTGTATCGTTCGCGCAAAACTTTATGAGCCCTCTGAAGTTAGGCGCGAGGCCTCCCCGACGCCCTGTAAAGTCCCTCGGATACCTATAATATGCGTACTGCGCAGCCACTGGGCCTAACTTCAGAGGGCTCATAAAGTTTTGCGCGAACGATAATTCTAGTTAACGTAATATTCTGTTATATGCAGAGGTAAGTAGTAGCCCTAGCAATGCAGGGTGCAGTGTTAACGCGGTAAAATTCGGTCGGACGCTTCGCTGCCGTGATCGTGTGAAAAATGGAACGACTTTTTTCGGTCCATCGCCCAAACGATACGAGCATATTTCGAATCAATATTTTATCGCCCCAGGACAGGAAATTTTGATGAAATTCCTTTCTTTTTTTTGTGTCGCAATGTCTATTGTTTAAGGTATACAAATTGTAGCTAAATATTTCAAGCGGCAAAACCTTAATAATACACATATATTTACTTGAGGCAATTGGGAAATTGTCCCAAAAATGCTGCCCATTACCACGTTGTATAGAAATGCTCACCCTTTGAGCAAAGTAGAGGTCGGCATTTTGGTCACGAGTTGCATCAGTTTACGTGAGTTATTCGAAGAAGTGTGATAGGTATTAATTAATTTTGTTAATTTCTTGTGGCATGACACTTTACTACATCAACTGTCGACCGAACAACTATTTAATTAAATAAGATTTTTCGGTTGTTTTTAAATGCTACAAACATGAAACACTAGCTAGCTTGTCCCCATAGTCATCACGGTGAACGACTAAGTATTTTATTATGGAAACTGACGTGGTTTTCACACATTTTATTTATATTACACGTTTTATTTATATTACGTTCTTACGTGAGTAATTCCCGTGTTATATAAATAAAAAGACTAAGTATTTTATCCCCACTTCCGTACCACATACAAATCCTTCCAGCTTTTAGTGAAAAAGCTGAAAAATACACAAACTTTCGCATATAAAAAAGTGAATGAGTATAATTTCCAATAACAAAGGAACTACGTAGGTGTGCTCTTCCATTTATCGTAAGCCTCTTCCCACCAGCTCCAGTATCAAGTAGGTAATCCTGTCTGAGTGGAGATTAGTGTGTAGTGATTACCCGAGCGCATCTGTTGATTACTCAACTCGTTTGAAGTTTACCGTCGGTCTTGTCTAATCTAGTGCAACCTGGGTAATGTAAAAATTTACTGGCTATCCACGTAATTAAGAGCCAAAATATCGGTTGCAGCGTTTTCGATCGTGCATTTGAAGTTTTGTTAAGATATAATGGGACTGTCTACTTTTGAAAAAAAATGAATTTTTGTTTCGGTCATTTTACGAGGTTAATTTCAAAATATTTAGAACAAATAATGACCAAAATAACTGATAAAAACGGTTTATTTGTACTGAAATATTCATTTCGCAAAATGACCGAAGCACATTTTCAAAAGTAAACTTTTTTTTTTTAAACATGAAATGCCACGCGCTTATTTTTTATTTTTAAACAAAGGTCGAAAAAGCTTGTAAAAAAGCTACGGCGTTATCGACAAACTACCGAGCCCAACATAAAATAGAAAAATAAACATTAATTAGCTGTGCTTGCCATTTACTTTTCCCCCAATATTTTCACAGGATAAAAGTATCCCCATGTTTAAGTATTCATTTCGCAATGAGCATTAAAAATCAGCTGGAATTTCGGGCAAGTGAAATGAAGATTACGTTATCTTAAACGCTCCTAAAGTTCCAAGCTTTTGAAAGTTATAAGAAGTCAAGAACAACTGAGCGCTAAAGAATTTAGGTTTTTATTAATGCTCCAGGCATTTTAGTCTGACGTTTTACAAATCTAGCTCGAATGTCTGGAGGACAAAGGCGCTTCGCTGAGTGTCTAATTTCGTAGACAAAAAGTAAATTGTCCCATTTTTTTTCTTGAATAGCTAGTTCTGGCTTAATGTTTGGCAGAAATGAGTTCTAGGTCTACAAAATTGTGTAAGATATTTTGTGTCAATATAGATACAATTTTGGTTAAAAAAAGTAGTAAACACACCGATTACTTCGCCATTTGTAAACTGATTTACTTGAATTTTTATTATATAGAGTAAACTCTCAAGGTGCTCTCACAAAAATCGTCATTTACTTTGGCTCAGTAGTTTTTATCCAGCTTCAATAATACGAACAATTTTGTTCGACCGCCCCTTAACATTAAAAATGTATTTTATATATTAAAACTATAAAACACTGAGTTCTCGTAGTATACAAATTACAACCTACTTGGTTGGTGTAGTTTGAAACTTTTCTTGTAAAATTTTAGTGATCCAGCCAAATCAGCGCGGTGGCTGGATTATATATTATTTAGCAATCTTGTCAGAATAAGGTAAGGAGCGAGGCAAGGCACAAAATCACAACTGCCACAAGGTCTAGCTAACTCATAACATCAAAGCAACAATTTAATTAAGCTAATAACAATGTCAAATTAATTTCACGAGCCCCCGCCGTTGCGTCTGGATCGTTACTTAACGTCCACTTTGATCGTCAGCTTTCGGTATTTAATTTACGCAACGGAATTGTACCTGAAAGTATTTTTTGATGACGTAACACTTAACATCAATTTTCGGGTCATCGCAGGCATTCTACAAGGCCTGGACTTGCCACTAAGCCACCAAAACTGTAATAGACTACCGACGAGGTATATGGATGTATATTTGTTAAAAATTGCAGGCTTAGACCGTAGACTAACGAAAGTTACCGACTGCCCACCGGATTAGCAAGTTGAAGTGGCAGTGGACGGGGCTTATATCACACAGAACAAAGGGCCGATGGGGCCGAATGGTTCTCGAATGGAGACCACGGACCAGTAAGCGCAGCGTAGGACGTTCACCCACAAGATGGACGGACGACCTAAAAGAGACCGCAGCAAAACGCTGGGTGCAGGCCACTTCCAACCGGCCCTTTTGGAGATCGATGGGGAAGGCCTAGATCTAACAGTGGACGTCCTATGGCTGAAATGATGCTGAAGATGAACAGGCTTAGTGAATAATCTATAGTTAAATTTAATACGTACACTTACTGAAGAAATTATATATTTAAATCAGCTAGAACCTAAAATTCCAATACAAAATTTTTTGTTTAAAGATTTCCGTTGTCGTTTAAAGTTTTTGGTCACGGAAGGGATGCCCTGCTTTTTTCTCGTAAAGGGAGTGTCAGTATTCAATTTGTATGGCGTTCTAACAAGTGAAGTCATTTGTGAGTATAGTGCGCTCTCCGTCTAGCATGAAGTTAAATGGTTATAGGTATATTCCTTCAATTTAATCACACGTGATCGGACCTTTTTACGGGCAGCGTTTTTGTAAGACAAAATAAGTGACCGGTTAACTGAATCAAAAAGCTACTAATAAGCTACCAAGTGTGGTAGCTGATTGGGAAGGCTGATTCAGTTCACCGAAGCCAAGGAACCTTCAACTCCTTCAACTCGATCAACTCGAAGTCTTTGGATTGGTGTCCGCATGACATTTACGACTACCATGGAGGATACGTAAAATTCATAGCAAGGCACGATCATACGATGAACTGTTGAAACTGTTGTCAAAGGATCTAAAAATAACAAATCAGGGTCTAACCAAGTGACCTAAAAACTCGTTAGATTTAAAATGCGATTCACTGTGGGCTAGTTATAAGTATAATTCTACCAACAGTAGGTACCTTGAAGCACTTCTGTCCCCTCTAAATGGTAAACAACTATCGGATACAATGCTAAGGCGACATAAATTTAGTTTCACGGGCCACTTAACGAATGAACTGAAAAACTTATCTACGTGGGGTGGAGTAAGCTGCCGTACGAAAGTGGTAAAGCCTATTTAATTTATTCAACACGCATTTTTTGTCCCTAATTCTGTATGAAGCTACATAGCACGCCAATAACACCCCGTAAACGTGTTATAACACGATAACTGTGTATACAAATAACACTATACAGGGTTACAAAATTAAGCTAATCAAAAGCGTCTTCCAATTGGATACTTTATATTACATTCTCTTGATGACAAACGTGCACGTAACGCCTACGCCTACGCGATATGGCTTTTCCCTTTACTTGCGATGTTCCAAGATTAACCCCAGTGTGGGTGGAATCTAATTATGAATCCTTTTTTTAAATAAATGCAGGCCACGGTTGATTAAGAAATAAATAAGACTTGTTCCACCGTACATGTACGTTCAAAACGAGCGCGTAACGCGCTTCTTCGCGATAGCAAACTCGACATTGCCAATTCCACTTACTACAGGGACTGACTTATGCTTTATTATACATTCTATCCCGGAAAATGTACGGTTCCTGAAAGAATTTCCACGCAAGACAAACCACGGCGCGCAACTAGTACTGAATAAATGCACAATCCAGGCTTATCGAAAACAAAGTAATACTCCTTTGGGACTAAATTTATACATATAGCATCCACTTTCGCTAATTTAAATCTTTTTCTCTTTGACAGTACTAGGACCACATATAAAGAGGCATATCGATGAGGAAACTCCCCTAACGCTAGCATAAATAATCATGTCGAGATCTTATCACGTGAAAATACGACTCCGCCCTGTAAATAGCAGCTAAATAGTATAGCGTAGTAGTAGTTTTCACTATAACCTCCCTACAGTTACCACGGAATATTAGAAGTATGGGATGATTACGTTTATCGCTGAGGTGTCGCCATAGTGTGAGCATTTTTTGTGGCATAGGTTAGGTTAATCCTAGAATACTAGTATAACAAATAGCTAGCCTCAAACTACTTATTAGTTACTACTTATTACTTACTTATTTAACTGCAGTATTTTCGTGGCTATAAAAACGTTGTTTATGGAAAAAAAACTATAGTTCAATTATTTTTATTTATATTACACGGGAATTACTCACGTAAGATTAGGCCGGAAACTCCGACTATAGTTTCAACCGCATTCGGCGGTTCGCGCGCGCGAGGCTGTGTCTCGCTTTGCACTACGGGCCGCCGCGTAATATAAATAAAATGTGTGAAAACCACGTCAGTTGCCATAATATAGTTCAATTACTTGAAAAATAATAATTGCTTTGTACCTTAAAAACATGCTTTTATTTTTGAAGTAAAGCTTCATATTTGTATTATTTGTCTAATAGCAGCGATCCGTTTCCATTTACAATAATTTTGAAATAAATAATGTTGCTTTGTATTTTTATCCAAATAAAATATTATAGTAGTTTCGTCTACAATTTTTTTAATAGTATTTGGACCTTTTTTAATTAGTTATATTATATAGGAAGGTTGGAAACTCTATTTAGGCCGTTCGTAAGAGGTGATGGAAGTGCGCAACTGTAGTATCATCGACGTCAATTATCGCGACTAACGCCGTTCGCTTGGCATTTGCCAACATTTTGAAATTCGTCAACGAAGCTCTATTCAAACAACCGAATTAAATTTAACTTTATCATATTAAATGTGACAAGTAATGTTTAAATTATTAATAATTTTAACTATTAGCATGTACTTTTTTTATTGATTATAATTATCTTGACTGATAAAGAATTTCAAAGAAATACCGTCACGTATGGCTTTTCCCTTTACTTGCGATGTTCCAAGATTAACCCCAGTGTGGGTGGAATTTACTTATGAATCCTTTTTTTATAAATGCTGGCCACGGTTGATTAAAAAATATATAAGAAGAAATTGAAAACGTTTTAAAACGGAGTTCATTCTAGATAAATGTTGAATTGAAAAGTAATCAAAGAAGATACACCGAGAAAAACTACGGCTACGTCTGAGCTACGGTTTTACATTGGAATGAGAAATTGTTCAGTTTTTCAATACGAATATTCACTACAATAAGTTATTTGTATTTAACTTGTAATGTTCTATCAGTTTCTTTAGGTCAAATCTTGCAAGCTGAATTAATAGCACCAGTTCCTCCTAACCGATTTTGCATACATTCTTGTGATAATACAATATGCAATACCCAATATTGTAATATTTTCAAAATGGCCGCCGCCACAAGATGGCGGATGGTGTAGGTATATTTATTGTCAAACCTATTAATATGGGTATCAAATAAACCAGCTTAAAGAATATGAAACGATAAGATGAACGACGTCATTTTAACATGGCCGTGGCGTCAATATGGCAGTTTTTTTATGTCAACCTCCTTAATATAGTATCAAATTAGTATGGGTAGGAAGTGAAAAGTAGAAAACAATAAAGTGACATCACACTTAATTCAATATGGCCGCCGCTCCAAGATGGCGGATTAACATTTCTTTGCTAAAGCTAAAACCTTGTTTTTGAACAAAAAAATATTCAATTTTATATTTTTTTCTCAACTTGGATGAAGCAACGATAGCAGAAGCAAGTATTATGTACAAACTATGTTCTAAGAAATATAATATCTATACGTCATCTTATTCTAACGACCATAATTAGTACGGGCTAGTTAGAAATAATTAACCCCTACTAATGAAACTTAGACTAATAAATAAAACTTAACTACTTCGTGACAGTTTAAGCGTGTGCTTTGCTTTTGTTATCAGTCAGTCTGAACAATCTGAAAATTGTTTCAAAAATGTACGCAGAATTTAAGCACATACATTATTTACAAAAGGTCTAGTACAAAATTCATGAAAAAAGTGTCCAGAGTTTACTTCATACATTAAGTATGAACCTACCTAGGGCAATTCAAAAAACTGAAATCGAATCGGGGGATACAGCTTGATGCTGCAGCTATCATCATTTACATCCAAAATTTAATAACACCACTCGATAGCTAAAGGATCAAAGAATATATAAATACTAGCTGTATCCGCGACTTCGTCAGCGATTTCTTCAGAAAAAAATAGCCTATGTCCGTCCTCATGATACATTCTATTACCTCGCAAAATTTTATCGAGATCGGTTAAGCCGTTGAGCCGTGATTATGTAGCAAACAGACAGACAGAGTTACTTTCGCATTCATAATATTAGTGTGATAAATAATACATTTAAAGAAATATTACTCGTAACATAGGTACCTACACGTATTCACATAAAACACACAGCCTTGTCCACGACACAGCCATACGCCATTTTTGTTTGTTTGAAAGTTTTGTGACTTGATAGAGTGTTCTTAGCTATGATTCATGAAAATCGGTTCAGCTGTTGAAGATTATCAGCCATTTATGTTTTTTTTTTAATCTTCAATTTATACTGGACATACACCAGAAGCCGGAAGACGTCCACTGCTGAACATATGCCTCCCCCTTTAACCTCCACACTGAACGACATCCTGCCATCTGCATCCTCTGAATATCCGCGACTCTCACAATATCGTCGGTCCATCTAGAGGCCCTACCTACGCTGCGTCTTCCGGTTCGTGGTCTCCACTCAAGAACCTTTCTTTCCCATCGGTTGTCGGTTCTTCGAGCGATGTGGCCTGCCCATTGCCACTTCAACTTGCAAATTTTAATAGCTATATCGGTGACTTTGGTTCTTTGGCGAATATCCTCGTTCCGGATTCTTTTTCATATTCATATTAAATGAATATGAAAAAGATCAGATTTTTTATGAATTTACATTTGTAACCCTACAGTGCTCGCGTGCGGTCTGTGATACCCGTGCAAATAGGGACTTACCTGACGAGTACACGAAATTACTGACCAAGTTGTTATCCGTACATAAACTGGCTGGTTTATTAACTGTTTGTTGTAGATTGTTGATTAAAAACAACCTCGTAAAACAAAGGTTTTAGTGTCGACGTGTCGCATAGTAAAAATGGGTTAAAACTTATGTTAACTTAGCATGACACGAGATCGTGTATATTTTTGAATGTAAGACGTGGCTATATTCAGTTCATTTTATATATAAATAATAATTAAAACTTTATTTTTCATATTAAATTTTTAAATCATGCAATTATTAAATTTTATATTTACTTACTATACTAACTAACATTTTATATAGGTACGTGTAATGTGAACATGCTGTGCACGTTCATAGATAGGTCTGAAAACAATACTTACTTACTCAATTGTCACTTCGACCACATCGTCGCTTACCAACAGGCGAGTTGGTGGTCAAACGCGGATTTATACGCGATAAAAAAATAACTTTTTTATGATACAAATACAAAATTTATTTATTGTTACATAAAGAAAGCACAAATACATTTAGGATCCCCTGCCTGCTGCGTTAGCGTAAGCTGTGTTGCAACAGTCAGTGTCTTCCTCAAAACTGGGAACAGTAACAAACAATAAAAATTTAAAACAAAAAACACTAGTTACTCTTACTAAATCAAAAATAAGGGAATAGAAGAAATAACATATTAATATTTATTAAATGTTTCCAAGTGTGTGTTTCTCTCTTTGTGTGTGTGTAGAAGGTTAGGTGAAAATACAATACAATTTGAAGCCAGATTGACATCAATAAGTATACATAAAAAATATAATAACCTTCTTACTATTAATTACTTTAGAATAATAATTACATTACTTAATGATTTTTAAATTAAAACCACTGAATTATTGTTTTTAGACATGAGTACATATTTATTGTATTTATATAGTTTCACATCAAAATATAACTAAAAATATTTTTTATAGTTTCAAATTCTGCTCTCGTGCAAATGAAGAGTGGAAAATGATAAAGTGAGTGACATTCTACTAAATTCAATATGGCCGCCGTTCCAAGATGGCGGATTACATCTTTGCCAAAAGCTTGTTTGAAAAAAACCTTTTATTATTTGTTCACAATTCGGACCAAAGAACGGTAGCAGAAGCTAGTACCTTACTATATACAAACTATGTTCTAAGAATTACAATATATAAATGGCCAATTTATTACGATACAGCACAATTTTCCCACGTTATTCTCGACCCATATTATATTATAACTTGCATTAACAGCTTCTGTATCTCAAAGAAACTGCCTTGGAAATTGCCTGCATTTCATACAAAAATCCTGCAATTCCCGTTTTATCCCAGCTGTGCCCGCATTCCTCATAACTAACGCTAGTTTTTAAAAGAAATAAGATTTATTGAACACAGAGCCTTGCAGTTAGTAAAATACTGGGAAAGTCAATTATTTGTGAGCTATGATTGAAATCTTTGATGAAATATTCCATTTGGAATAAGAATATAATTATGAAGCCAAAGAGCCGCAGAGAACTTGTCTTCTATTAATTTTTTTCATAATTAAATATCTCATTTGCGCAAATTTGAAGTAAAACAGTTGGGAGGTAAATTAATCTTGTTTTATAGCTTTCATTTAGGTAAATTATACTTAGGTACCTATACTTAGATACGTTATTTAAGAGAGGTCAAAAACATCACAAGTATCTTGAATGTCAAACATTTGCTTGTAATCTTGGGAAAATTCATTTCAACTCAATTTATGTGATAAATGACAGTCTGTGCAAACATTATTTCGTTAATAAGAAAGTTATTTTTTGGGTTTAAATAAAACTAATATAACAGTTGTTAAACACACTTGGTTTAACTATACATTATTTTAATGTACATAATACATTACCTTATACTAATATAGAAACGAGACTAAAATAAATAAAAAAGTTGGGTAATCTTTAGAAAAAAATACTAACCCTAATAGATTATCTAAATAATTTTATTCTTGTTTTACACTTTTGGTTCCCATTAAAATTATCTTTGTAATTTTATTACCGCTTGAAAAATAATAGCCTCTTTGTATTTTAAGTGGCAATAAAATACTGTTTCCCCAATAACCGAAACATAGCATCGTCTTCTATAAATTAAGTTCCATCCCTTTGTCTTCAACCAGCAAAACATTTGAAATTAAGCATTCACAATTATCGCAAACGCGTTAACTAAGCGCCCGCGGTAGCCCTACAACCAAAGAGACATGCAGTATGGGCAATTTTTTAATTGGGCGAAAAATCTGAGAACGAACCAGCATAGCCAGCGTCGAACCACTATTCCGCTTGGCGCAAGACAAAGAAAAGTTCGCTTAGCTGCCGGCCAACCTTCAATAGTGGAGAGACACCCGAAGAAGAAGCAAGCACAGCAAGAAAACCGTAGCAAAGAGATTGTCCTTGATGGCTGATTGTCACCAGCGTATTTACCTTTTACCCTTACTGTGATGAAACGGATCTATTCACGTAGAATATCCTGAATCGCGGTGGATTCAATTTAGGATCTCTCACAAACGGAGAGGGCGAACGTTTTAAACAACAAACATCGGATTCATTACGACGCTGCGTATCTAATCACCAGTCAGAGACAGCCTCGCACGGGGTAATGGAGAAGAAAGAAGAAAAAGGGATGTGACAGATGAAATCAGGTGACGAACCCAGGCCAAAGAATACTAGCTATTACCGTGCAGTGCAGTTTCGCGGAGTCTTGAACTGCTGCTGTTATTTTTTTTGGGTGATACGTACTGTAACCATTATGGGTAAATTGTGACGTAAACGACAGAGAGAGCCACTTGCTTGTCTTGTTTATTTTATTACTACTTACTGCTGCTATTGAAAACCACCATACCACTAGCAGGTAACTACCAAAACAAGACTAGAAAAAATCATCGATACTCGTACTCGACAAAATGTATGGAAACAGCTGATGTTTTTTTCGCAAATTCAGTGTTGGTCCCATAGCAAAAGTTGTTCATATTGATGGGTGCTATGGACCCCTTTCAGCTAAGTACCTTTCCGCGTAATCCTGTATAGCTTCAGCTTTTATTTCTAAATTGGCTCAGATTTAATTCTGTAAAGTTAATTATTTCCTATGTACAGTATTATATACCTTTTTATGTAGTGTTAGTGTAAGCTTGTATTTTGATTAGTTAATATAGGCACTTTCCCATTATATACCTATTTGTACATAATAATATAACAATTAATACGTACAAATAAATTAAATACTCTGATCACGCAAGTGCCACATCCAAAAACAACTAGCTCCTTAAAAATAAACAAAAGGAGCATTCATTCGAGCCCCAGGAAGAGAGGGAATTGAAATATCAACGCAACGCAATCCGGGGTTTGAGATTTCCTCTCTGGTAGGTCTTGTTCGTAAAACAATTCGTACATTGTCTTGAGGCATACAGAGGGAATATAATCGAGCTGTGTTTCTGTTACCGTTAGGGCTTAACATAGAAACCCAGCTTCGTTTAACCTGACTTGATAGACGCCACAGAAAAGAGAAGTAAATAGAACGGAAATGAGAAGGAAACTCTGTCGCCAGATATTGTGACAGATACTTGATTGAACATTCTTATTTATGTCAACGCTTCGAATTCCACGTCACAGTTGCTAACACAGTTGCTATGGGTTTATATGGGTGCAAGTGGCTACAACAAATTTCTAACAAAAATGCATTGACAGCCGTTCTAATTTTAACAAAAAAAATATATTTTCTGTGATTAACGTTTTTTTTAAGGTACTGGGTGACGAGACGAGCGAAATCGCTCGCCTGATGGCTCTACAAGCTTGCCCATAACAGCTCAACGCTACTCAGAATTTTGAACTTCAACAGTTCAAAACCCTGGATGGCAATGCACTGCGCTCGTCACCCCGAGATATAAGATGTCAAACCTCTGGCACACAGAGGTTTGACTGTAATTTTGCTGGAAACATTGCCCTTCAATTCGGAACACAGTAGTGTTTGTGCACACTACTGCTTGGCGGTTGAATAACTGGCTGGCGTTACATGTTTTTATGAAAACGTCCAAGCTAAAGGCACATTTTTTGTACACCGCGAGAGTAATTTAGTGGTAGTTTAACTCAATTCGCTCGGCCAACAGCTTTCGAAGACTTTTTACAGTTTACTGTGACGCAATCTGTCATTTTTACGAGATTTTATTCAACTTTCAATGTTTTATTGTATATTTCCCACAGTCCTCCTACAGATCCAGTGACTCATGATTGTAATATTTTGTTGAATAACAAAGATTTTACCTTGTACCTATGTATTGTAAAATTGTGTATAGAGGAATATAATAAAAAACTTGCATTGTTTGTTAGTTTGTTTAGTCAAATCTTTTGTGTTTCTAACATTTGATTTCAGTAAAGTTATATGATTATTTACGGGATATTTACCGTGGTAAGGTTGTGGAAGGAACTCCCGATATTTCGGCGCAGTTACATGCTCCATGTTCACGGGAAGAGTCTTCCCGTGAACATGGTGAAATATTGGGTGCTCCTTCCACAACCTTACCACGGTAAATATCCCGTAAATAATCATATAACTTTAGTGAACAACCGTGATAGTTTAAAACAGTATTTGATTTCAGTTCCTTAAATTTTGTATACAACTTTAGTTCTGGTTACAACAAAATAAGCAATACCCAATAGGTATTGTAATATTTTCAAAAAAGCCGCCATAAGAAAAACTAAAACAATTAAATAAAAATTAAAGCATCTTCTAAAAATAAGCCGTTATAATTAATTTATTATTTTTATAAGCTTGTTTTTTAAAATGTGTTTTAAATAAAAAAAAATTGTTTTGATGTCCACTGCTACTGCCAAGACGATGGAGATCGAACTGAATTAAGTTAGTGCCAGGATCAAAATTATGGCAGAAAACAGACACGCAAAGTCGGTAAAATCGCAGCATCGAACCTGAGAGATCTGTGGTTTTTCTTTATTTATTGGTTTTGAGAGTTAAGTAAACTTACAAACTGAACTTCGTCAACTCCTATTTCAGTGTAAAAGTTTGGAACAAATCCTTTTGTAAACGGTTCCCTTTGTTTAGTTTATTTGATAGGAAACGACCTCATCTGCATTGAAATACAAATTGTTTGTTAGCAAAGAAAAGTTTTAATTTCTGAGGCCGCCCAATGAGTTACTACCAACTCTCGACTTATCTTTGTAATTTTTGGGAAATGCTGGATTTGTAATAAAAATTAGTTATGATTGGCATTGAAAATAATGACATATCAACACATTATCTTGAACGCTTAGATATTTTATTATAATAATAATAGTATTACGTTTTTAAATCTACAATACACAATTTCTCGTTCACGCTGAAGTGAAAAAATGTTTAAGTTACAATCTAAGAATACACACAGGTGGTGTCTTGTTTAAGAGCCGAAAGAGTAATTATTAATAATTTGAACAATAAGTTCATAACATCAATTATACATTTAATACTAATTAAATATATTTCTTTATAGAAAGGTTCACGAGTGGAGACCACGGACCGGTAAGCGCAGCGTAAGACGTCCACCGACAAGATGGACAGACGACCTAAAAGAGACCGCAGGAAAACGCTGGATGCAGGCCACTTCCAACCGGTCCTTTTGGAAATCGATGTCCAGCAGTGGACGTTCTATGGCTGAAATTATGATGATGATGATGATGAAATATATTTCTGTGAAATCTTATAGATTGTATGTTTTTTTATATATACGTACAGCCCATCGAGTGCAGTGACTTCCAGAAATTGAATAAGCTAAGGTAAAAATATTCCAGAAACGATTATTTACATGAGTTAAGTACCTCAACACGGGCTTGGAAATAAACTTCTGTGCGTTTTGAGGTTTGCGCAGTAGCGCCATCAAATGGTCAGTATAAAAATACCTACTTACTCGTAATACGAGTAAATTAAAAAACATTTATAAATTCACTTACACTTCATTAAGTACACGAGAAACTATCTCGAAATAATCTCTCAAGACTAGAGAAATAATTTATTGATTGAATAATAATACATAATATTAAATCCAAATAAGAAGGACTAACGCCACTTACACTGTAAACAAACAAGTACTAATACAAATAATATCATTTAATAATAATGACAATAGGTTTAAAATAGCCTTTTTACAATTCAGTCATATAACATGTTGTTCACAAAAAATCTAGTAAAATTAAGAATAGCAGGCATCTTATCACAAAAAATTATAGAAAAAAATATTAAAGAAATAATTGCTGATTCGAGAACCAGTAGTACCTCCTCCGAGAATCGCGTGACGGTCTCGCTTCAGTTTCAGTAGCATGTCTGGAATTAAATTAATTGTCTATATTTCACTTCCGAAGACGCCGAGAAATGTTTATTATCGTTTATTGTAAAAACTTTTCAATTTAAACCGCTTGTGATTTATTTATTTATTTACTGTAAAATTATAGTTTGTTAAAGAAGCCAGGGGGGTATTCTGGTGCACTTGTAATTATCACCATCATTATCTCTCTCAATAAAAATGACATGATAGTAACCGAGATAAATCTCGAGCGCACCGGAATATTCCCAGTCTCATAGCAGATGATATAGCCAGGTGGCATAGAAAAAGAGAACCTTATACTAGATACACTTAGTTGCGAAATAAGGAAAGCTTTGGAAGATGATGAAGACCTGAATCAATTAATAAAATACTGCCACCAGCGTTGGCAGATACAACGCATTAACCGCATTTATAACCGACTACAAAAAAAGAGAATTCTCTAAACGATTTTTTTTTTGTTACCTCAGAAATCCTTCATTTCACAACTTTAATTTAATACGGTGGTTTACCATTATAACTTGGTAATGCATAAAACCGCTAAAGCCTACGTAAAACGTCCCTCAATCAAATTGAGTGGACCTTTATGCCCAATTAGACTCACGATACCGTTGACAAAGAACTGTTTAATTATACGGACGCAATATCGCTTCACGTAGTTCAGTCTCCAGTAGGACATCTGCCGAGCAATTCTACATGCTAAGTGAACGCGCAAGAGACGTGATAAACTAAGTGCAGGTGCATTTTTCTTGCCTATCACTGCAAATGAATGACACAATATCGGATTGTAAGACTGCTTATCCACCAGAGATGTGCGAGGAAGACGGATGCGAGGAAAAAATCAACCAATAGGAGCAAGGCGAGACGGAATGAAGCAATCTCATTGGTAGATTTTTTCTTCGTGTAACCACTTCTTTCACATCACATCTTTCTCGCATATCTCTGGTGGATACGCAGTCTAAGGATATGGGACTATAGTCAAGGGCGACCGCTTATAATTTTGTAATTTTTCTGTAGTAATCGACAACATTCACTTAGCTTGTTAGCTTATTACCTTACATGCGCGTTCACTTAACTTACAGAACAGACCGGCAAATGCACCGTGCTTCAGACTGAATACTCGGTAAGCAGTTGCAGATGGCTGTTTTGTCAGGCAAGCCATGTTGCTAGGCGTGTTGAAGTCCATCCAGAAATTTAACAATATTCTATTGGGTTGGACTAGGGCTGGTTACCAAATCTATACGAGCAGAAATACTGGTAAACCTTTGCATTATTCTCATTTAATTTCGTTTTAGTCGACAACAATTTGCCTTGTATAAATATTTGATTTGACTCGCTTCATCAAAACTCGCGTGAGCCCTCATTATAATCAAAGCCCAACAGAGGTATAGACAATTGGAAAATGCATGTCCTGCAAGGCATGCGACTTTTTTTTTCGATTTTTTATCATGCCAATGCGAGACAGGCTTATTTGAAAACGTAGTCTTATTACGTTTTTACTCGACAAGAAATGAAGAGATTTTGTCGAGGCGCGTTTGTTAGAGCGGTTGATAAAAGAGCTCTAATTTCTCCGACCTTCTAACAACCTTTCAACATCTTTCAAAATCAGCCAACATTTACTTCTGCTCTTCAGCCGCTGTGTCCACTATCCACGCTGAAAATAACCAATAAACGTGTCCGTTCCCAGATATCGCCCCAGAAATTACTGTAATTGTTTGTGTTAATAACTTCATATCATGCCATACTATAAAATAAAGGAACGAATAGGCATGCTACACTGAAGAACGTATATAGATTTTCGGTACAATTTAGGTTAAGTTAGGGTACTTTTTGAGTGAATCGTAACTCTGCAGTGGATTAACATAAAAGTGTCATTAGTTTTCTTGCCATACTCGTTCTTCCCGCTTTTTAGGGGAATGCGCCAAGTGAGTTATTTAATTTGTTTGTGCTCTTTTTTTTTAGTTAGAATAATGAGTCGGGGGAACGAGTGAGGTACATTATTAGTTAATTATTTTTTATTTCACTTTGAAGATTTTAGGTGAAGTAGTTATTTTTTCATTGCTGGTTATTTCATATATTTTTTTATCATCGTCTATTTTACCAAAACATCCAGCGATGAATAAATAAAGAAAGATGATAATAATAAACCAGCCAAGTGCGAGTCGGGCTCGCGCACTGAGGGTTATGTACCACCACAGGATACAATAATTATCAATTAAAAAAAACGACTTCAAAATTTGTAAAATGTGTCATTTGCGGTTCGGTGAATTGCAAATCAGCCTCGACTGAATAGTTTCGACATTGTATTTTTGTAATTTTAGTCGAACAAATATAGTCAATAATAAATCTTTTCACAAAAAAAATGGTAAAAATCATCACTCAGGTCCATTCAGACTAATCCGTATTTACTTTTTTCCCCAAAAGTTAAAAAAAAACAAACATCAAACTGAAACTTTTAACTCTTTCTTCCTCTCCATAATCTCAAGTGAGACTTGTCGACAGAAATCTGCGGATAACGGGCCACATTTAAAGTTCGCACAAAGGGCTGTAAAGGTTGCTGTTCAAAACTTTAATTGTGTCAGAAGAACAGTGGGAGTACGATAAGATACAGCAGCAGACAGGTTAGAAGCTAATCAAGCTGTTTGGCGACAAACAAACGGAAAACACGTAGCAAGCATATTGGCGCAGCGAACGTATTTTCAGACAATAGATATTTCTGATACCTGTCACATTCATAGAAATGGAGTGACAGGGGTCACTTCCATGTCTATGTTTGTCTCTACAAAACCAATGTCTATTGTAGGAATCGACAATGTTGTAACGACAGAATGGTGATTCTGTCTTAGAGCAGCTCTACAATCAGTCTGTTGAACTTTTTAGACAACCTAAATTGTTTTCTGAAACCATAAATAAATAAAATAAATAAATATCTGGGACATTATTGCACACATGGTCATCTGACCCCAAACTAAGCAAAGCTTGTAATATGGCTGCCAGAGACTGATATACATACATATATATTTTTAAATACGTATGTAGGATGTTAGGATTAATTGATGAAACCATTAATTAATATTTAGCACAATTATATCACACTTCCTATCACTTACTCAACAAGTGATACATTTCGGGAAAGGGGAAGTTTGTGAAAGGGGCATTTTGAGAAAGGGACATTTCAGGAAAGGGGCATTTTGGGAAAGGGACATTTCGGGAAAGGGAAATTTTGGAACCGAGGATCATTTTTGAAATGGGACATTTTGAACCGTTAATTTGGGTTTAGCATTAACTCTAATAGTGGTTGTCAGTTTTCTCTTGTATTTATGACAATATTTTATTTTCACTTCTCCACTACGTACCTTGTGTGACCATCATAACTTATCATCGCGGTCATACTGTAACGCATGTTGGTAAACAGGAATTGGCTGGAGTAAACAATGTAAAGCGATTTGCGTAATGCTCTTACTGTTGTTCACAATGTGGCACTCGACTTCACTAAAGTTAAATGTTGTTAATTTGAACAAAGGTAGGGTAAGTCAACAGAGCAGTGCATTTACTGAAGTATATACATTACTAGCAACGCCAAAAACCACGATTTTCCGGGACAAGCTAAGTTTTCCTGGTTCTTGCTTAATACCCATAGATCAGGGTATTATTAGAGACCTAGAAATATTTTTTTAGAATAAAAATAGAACATGGTTTAAATTTCTACTTTAATTTTAACGAAAGATTTTTCTATAGGATTAGATATAAAAAAGAAAATACCTTCTAAAAATTTGAAGACCCAAATTTCCACTGTAATTCTGAAGTCTTAACCCAACTCGAATCATCCTTGCTCGAGTCCAAAGAATCTCATGACATTCCTTATCTCTCAAACGTTATCAGGCTCACACCCCAATAAAACCTAAAAGGACATCTCAGACAGTCGCCCTGATAAGAGATAAGGCTGAGAAGACAATGACGGATGCTCCCGGCGTCGCCCGGCCAATAGCTTATCCGGCGTTTTTTGCTGATATTAGAAAGTTCTTTCTTGTAATTGCTTGAAAGCGAAAACTTCGAGAATACTGCTGTCTTAAGATAATGAGGTATGTTTTTTTTTGTGAAGTGAAAACTGCTTTAGGCGCGTTGAGCACTTTTGGGTAAACAAAAATCATGGAACTCGCGTCATCGTCACGCTGTACCGTGTATTTTAAAACAGCGCCACCTCTTGTGGAATAGGTGAATTACTGCTTAAGTTTTCACTTCTGACGTGCAGTCCTATGACTAATGTGTTTTTTTTGCAATCAAGTAGCCCGCTTTATCTTTAGCGTCACTCTAGCCCAACAGTTCAGTACCATTGCACACTTAAATTAACTAACTGCAATAAAATTGTATAAGCTGAATGTAAACACACCGTCGTTTACCATCAAGCGAGTTAGTGGCTAAACGTAGATCTATTATATAATTTAAACAAAACTAGTATTTTTAACCGACTTCAAAAAAGGCGGAGGTTCTATGTTCCACTGTTTATATATTTTCAGTCGTTATAGTCGAGTCCAACTCATGCCCTAGTAAAGTAGTGGTGACTTTACTAGAGGTTTCTATGAAGTTTTGGAAAGAACACGAAATGCAATACATGTTTTACCACTTTGTATTACGTACCCACACAGCACTTTGACAAACACTTCACAAATAATAATCCACCATTAGTATACATTACCATTCAATAATACTTAAATTTAGAAAAATAACACACAGAGTCACCATTGTTTTTGGCGCCCAAACTATTTAGTATTTTACTGTAGTACTAACTATAACCTTACGTTCAGAAACTTGGCAAATGTGATCGGAATTTCCCGGTTTACATTCATCAGTGCTAATTCGTGTGAGACTAGTTCATGTTAGCAGTAGCGTTCAACAATTTAAATACTAAATAGACTCTCCTATTTGTTCATCATCATCAGCCAGAAGATGTCCACTGCTGAACATAGGCCTCTCCCTTTAACTTCCACACTGAACGACATCCTGCCATCTACATCCACTGGATGCTCGCGATGTGAATCTGCCCTGGATGTGGTTTGGATATTGGTTCCTTAAATTTTTTATTTGTCCTCTTTGTAGTAAATCATGATTTTATTCTACTATCACTAAATGCAAAGTTCCACTTACATTAGATATTTTCTCTCTACTTTCATTCCCGAACAAAAAAGTTTTTCATTCAATCCAATAATATCCGTCTTTAGTTTTTCGTTTATGATATTTTTAGTAGAGTATTGAACCAGGATTATTATTCGAACGATTTCTTTAATTGATTCTGGATACTAATCTAAAAAAATCGAGTGACCAATTAACTGAAAACAATATCTATAAAAATTACAAAATCGGATAATTGTAACTGGCAAAGTGAAACCAGTGAGCAAAAACCTAGCTTACAAAGAAGAAAAAGATACGTCGGGAACTTTAAAAAAGGGAAACAAACAACCATCGCCAGACGAAGTTCCGAATAGTGGCAAAAGAAAACTCGCGGAGAAAATGACAAACATTCCCCGCGGTGCGCTCTGAGGAATGTATATTTTCATTACAGCAAGACTGCATCGGATAGGGACAATTATGTTGAACTATCGTACAACTAAAACCTACAAAAAAAAGCATATCAGTGATAGGACTGCACGTCAGAAATTAAAAATTAAGTAGTGATTCACCTATTGTACAAGAGATGGCGCTGTTTTAAAATACACGGTGATGATGACGCGAGTTCCATGATTTTTGTTCACTCAAAAAGTGCTCAACGCGCAACTTGTTCATGATGATGAGTACTCCTTTCTGCTTAGGGGCACTCTTTCTGCGTAACCCAGTATAAAGTCCTGGATGAAATCGTTTAAGGCGATAAGGCCGCCTTTTATACTACCTTTTATGGGTTTATATTAATTTAAAGTATTTTTTTAATGTGGTGTATAATAAAGTAATATTGTATTGTAAAAGAAATAAAACTTTTTTTTAATGATACTGGGTGACAGACGAGCGAAGTCGCTCGCCTGATGACTCTTCGCGCTTGCCCATAACAGCTCAACGCCACTCTGTGTGCCCTGTAATTTCGCTGGAAACATTGCCCTTCAATCCGGAACACAGTAGTGTTAACACACTACTGATTGGCGGTTGAATAACTGGCAAAGGTGTGGTACTTCCCCAGGCGGACCCCTGCAAAAGAGTCCTACCACTACAAAACTACCGTTTTTGCATGGCGCCGCGACAAGAGACGCCTCCTCCAGTCTGTGTAGGACCTATGGTACGTGTTTAGTTACCATATTTTCCAGTGAAAACAATCACATACTCACTATTTATCATATATTGGCAGCAAACCAAACAACTGAGCTATAACCATAGAATAAATAACCCCATAACACTCGCTAATATTATAGTAATAACAATAAACTACACACAAAATAAATCACAAAACGTTACCGCCACGGACGTGAACACTGAACAAAACAAGAAAACTAATATAATTGTTTGTATTCTCAAAGTTCAGGAAGTCAATAAATAAGCGTTGAGGTGCTATCACCGCTACACTAAATGAGGCAGTAGAGCAACTTGCTAAAACTGAAATCTATACAAAACAGATCAAATACGATAACAGATACAAAGAATTACTGAAATAATGACTTTAAATAATGCTAATTCATTATTTAAATCATAACTTCAGAACGAAAGATTCTAATAACTGTTATTTATTTATTTAAAATATATATCTATACTTATAATATAATATATAATATCTATACTAATATCATAAAGAGGAAAGATTTGATTGTTTGTTTGCATTGAATAGGCTCCGAAACTACAGAACCGATTTGAAAATTTCTGTCACTGTTGGGAAGCTACGCTATCCCCGGGTGACAAAGGCTATATTATATTTTATAGCTAGGCCGAAGGCCGAGCTTACACCCGTGCTAAGCTGGGCCGGATGACTAGTAATATAATATTATAAAGATGAAAGATTAGATTGTTTGTTTGCATTGAACAGGCTCCGAAACTACTGAACCGATTTGAAAAATTCTTTCACTGTTGTGTAGCTACACTATCCCGGGGTGACATAGGCTATATTATATTTTGTAGCAAGGCCGAAGGCCGAGCTTACACCCTTGCGAAGCCGGGCGGGTGGCTAGTATATGAGAAAGCAATTCGCAATGATAAGTGAAACGCCAAATGCGCCAATCAAAACGAATGACGTCACGATTAGGACAACAAATACTATTTTATTTGAATGTTCAGTACTTTGGTACATGGAGTGTTAAGTACGACAGTGGCATCATAAGCAGACGCTATCACTGCGAGTGTTTTGGTGTGAATAAAAAAAAAATAACATTTAGTTGTTGTTATTAGTTGTTTTTTGGTAATAGGAAATGCATAAAACCTCGCAGTACGGTTATTGAAAACCCGAAATTTATTTAATAGAGACTAAGCACTATTTCTCTCAAAAATGGTTCATAAACCTTTTTATATAATCAACAGGCTAAGCTACTACTTGACTACTTTCATCTAATGTTAAGTATAAGTACTCTACCACTATGTTATGGTTTCGTCCATAGATTTATAGCGTAGCAAAAAAAATTTTAGGTCCGTGGTTTCGTCACTATGTTTTCCGTGACCTCCTGGTCAAGTTCAAGTTGGGATTGTACTGAAGACCTACTTTTTTTGTAATTAACAAAAATAGAAATGTTTACAACTTGCAATGTAGTAATATACAATACAAATAAACCCCATTTCAATTACTAGGATGAGAAGATATCTTGAAATGTTATGACATAATTTTATAAAATATGTCGTAAGTTGAGTTACTCATTGCACTCATTATAGTGTGATAGTAGAGATTTAACGTTAGTGTGTCTGTGAATTGACTCGTTTATAGGCAAATAAAATTTATATGAGAGGCGAAACTGCTTTTGCTGAAATTATTACGACATGAAGACATTTGCTACCGCATTTTCAAACGAAGTGACTTTGAGTTTATTTCAGGAAAAATATTACATTAAAATCAATAGGTATTACTCATGACTTTGAAGAACATCAATTTAAGCAAATGAGGAATAAATTATAGCTTCTAACTTCTATCCTCATTTTCTATGGACCTAAGATCTTTAAAACCATTGTACCCACAGTCAAACCAGTAAATATGTACAAATAATTTCTTCTGAGTAATTTAAACGCATATCGATAGATAGAAACTCTTTATTGTTGGTGAACACAATAAAGAGTTTCTATCTATCTATCTATATGATGAAATAAAAATTACAAACAGATAGAAACCACTTACGAGCTAGTGCCACAAGTGGCATACGGCTGTTAATGGATGTACATTATTTAGTATGAAGCTTATCTACACTAATATTATAAAGAGGAAAGATTTGTACCTATTTTTGTATGTTTGTATGTTTGTAATGAATAGGCTCCGAAACTACTGAACCGATTTGAAAAATTCTTTCACTGTTGGGAAGCTACACTATCCCCGGGTGACATAGGCTATATTATATTTTGTAGCGAGGCCGAAGGCCGAGCTTACACTCGTGCGAAGCCGGGGCGGACGGCTTGTTTATCATATAGCCAATAAATCTAACTTGACATTAAAGACAACTTTTTTGTCTATGGTTCACGTCAAACAAAGTGTCAAGTGATTTTGCTGATTACATTCAGGTGTTGTCATCATTTAAATAATTATAAAATTTCCCGCCTTTTTCTTGCACCAAAATACTCTGGTTTGGCTTTAGTGTGTAAAACATATTATCTGAAACAAACAATAGACTTATAACGAAGTAAACACAAAAATAATGTAGCAAGCGCAAATCGGACCGACTCAATTAGGGTCTCGTACATTCCGGGGCCTTTATATTTTACAACCTTCCTGTAATTCAGTTTGATTAAAATACGCAACGCTGTATGGACCCCGGACGCTATAATAGCAAAATAAAATTTAAATCTATCCGTATACATTGTATAGCGGACACTTTACGATTCTTTTTATTAAATTGTATAAATAAATCTTAACAACAGTAAAAAAGGAATAAAAAATTTGTAGACCGAGTAGGCAGAGCCCACAAAGCGAAAGACGAAACATTTAAGACATTGCTGTTTTAGGCATGTTTAAAAGCTGGTTTTACAATCAGATAGTTAAATTTTTAATTAAATCTCGAGTTTAGATAACAAATCCCTTTTCAGAGTAAAAATACAAGCGAGTAATAAAAGATTTGGAATTAAAAAAGCTAACGTCCGCTTATCTTTTTTTGGTTAATTTACTTCGCATCCATAAATGCTGAGCTTGGAGCAGTTTTCATTTAGAATTGTTTCGTTTGAAATGGTCGGAAAATTTAGACGAGATTTAATTTTAAGATGAAAGTAACCGACGGCTGTGAAAACATTTCTTTGCAGCTTTGCTTGTTTTAGAAAGTGGCAAAGTCGTTCGAACGGCGTTCGAGTCGGTTTACTTGTGGTTCATGTTGTTCAAAGAGTCAGGGTATGTCGTAGGACTTGTAGATAGGGCGACCTAGGGCCTTACGCCCAAGTCTAAACGCCAGCCCTATTAGGTGCAGTTTGCAAAATCACGCGAACGCGAACCTTCACGCGCCGAGATACGGTTTGCGGTCGCGTGATTTTGTAAACTGCACCTATTCGGGCACGCGTTTAGAGTTGGGCGTAAAGCCCCAGGGCTGGGAAAATAACCTCGATTACAAAGAAAAATACTGGACAAGTACAATCAAGGCATAATCAGTAGCTTTAAGTATAAGGAAATATTATAAGTACGAAAGTGCCTTTATTAACTAAACTAAAAACATAACACTACAAAAACAGTTAGACTGCCCATGGACAGTTGAAGTTTTAAAGACAATCCAAATGCTCAAGCCCACTACCAGTTGGCAGCGTACCCAGCATTACTACGCTGAATAGCAATTAATGCTTACGCGTTGGGCCAGAAACACACCAGCATTTTGGTCACGCGTCGCATTAACCTGGTGCTCTGAAAGATTTCTGAAAATGAGGTGAGCTTCCGGTTCCCAAGGGCCCAAAGTCTCGACCCCAAACGGCTTAAATATATAACCACTGCCGAAGTTAGCATATTTACGCCGTTTGTGCTGCTCCGCCGAATTGGCTGCCACACCTTTGTTTGTTCGTATGTTTGTTAGCCTCACGCAGCTACAGAGCAATGAACATAGGACACGTATTATTCCGGAAAAAACCCACATCAGTCATAGGACTGCACGTCAGAAGTAAAAATTTAAGTAGTAATTCACCTATTCTACAAGAGATGGCGCTGTTTTAAAATACACGGTATAGCATGACGATGACGCAAGTTACATGGTTTTTGTTCACCCAATAAGTACTCAACGCGCCTAAAGAAGTTTTCACTTCAAATACTGTTTTTCAGGGAATATGTTTGCGCTTTGCGGATGAAACACCGAGCGCAACTAGTAAGGTAATATACGCTATTCACGTGGGGCCCAGCTGCAAATTGTCCGCAATGCAAATAATCTGCACTGCAGATTTCGGTAGAAAGTAAGTTGAGCTAATAAAGCTAGTTGAGTAAATCTAATGCTGGAGCAAGAAGTACTCTGTCTCTCCGAAGCTTACCTATCACTTAGGCTAAGCTGGGTCGGATGTCTTTTCTCGTCACTGCAGTTCAGTGGCCTTAGCACGAGAACTTGCGAAAAAGTTATCTTTACGTAAACGATAGCAAATGTATGAAAAAATCCGTTTCCTTTTACGTCCGATAGAGGCGCTGTTAAATTTTTCATACATTTTACTATCGTTTACGTAACGATAAATTAAGTGCTCGTACTAAGGCCACTGGTATATGGAGATGTAAGTACCCTGTCGCGTCGCAAGGTGCGCGCTCCTCTATACATCACCATAGTTTCTTCAATCTAGTCTGGGATCAAAACATTAAGTAACTGAAACAAATGCCACTAACAGACCTACCACATGACAGGACGCGCAAGCGTTACATTAATCACAAGCAAGCGATAACTGCAAGGCGCACAAAGTGGCGGCGGTTAAAATAATTTCAGTCTACCGTCAACTCGCGCCATAAAGCACCAGAGACAATGTCTGGAAACATTTTTCATTAAAACCGGTAATAATTATGCGCAGGAAACTCTGGAGGAACAGTAAACAATTATACGTGTCCAGACGATAATATTGTGAGTGAATTATTTGTTAGTTCATATTTTTAAGGTTATAAATGAATTTAGGTTTATAATTCGCGCTAAGCTGCGTAAGATAAAGTTCTACATGTGACGAACGTGGCTTACTTGAATGTATGTTATAAGGTTTATAATAACGTACGCTATTGATATTTTAATTTCTTGCATTTCAAAATCCAAATTACAGCATAAAATAAATTAAACAGCAGTGATTAAACCCAACCATATCGTAAAGTAAATTGCTACTGGCGTACTTACATGCTCATTTTCCACACCGCAGCTCTTGGCTATCTGCAACAAAACGGAATTTAATTTTAAAACGTTTTCCATAACAATCGACGTAACAGAATCAACTGGCGACAGCGCAATTATACAAATGAATACAATTTGTGGCTTTCAAACGGTCTGCTCTAGGGTCATCACTCACCACCTTGTCAATTAAAAATTGTGTAAAGAAGATTAGGACTACTGTTAATGAGCTCACTATTGGAATATTCTGAACAAGAATACACAGTTTTGCGGTGCAGTGAAGAAAAGAATAAGCACGATGACAACAAAGAATCACCGAATTTTATTAAAAATATAAATTAGTAAGATTCTAAAAACTGTATTTAGTCGTATTTTGACAGCAAAATTAATATTTATTTTGATAAAAATATATATAAAATACAGCAAATATACAAGAATCCGCCATGATAAGTGAAACGCCAATCAGAGCGACTGACGTCACGATTATGAAAACAAACGTTTTGTTTGACAGTTCGAAGACCGGTCAGCACTTGTCATAAGCAAATGGTGCGAGTTCAAATTATGTGTTTTGCTATTAAAAACTTTTCAGCAAAAATAAGTAGTGTTTGGAAATAGTAGATCCTTGAGGACATTTTAAAACAGTTTTTTAAAATAATATTCATCATGCCTATTGTAATTTAATTTTTTATCATTATGTAATGTACCTATAGCAAAATTTTAAATAAAAAGTTTCAATTTGTTCCATTCATTCAACATTAAAGAGCGTAGCTCTTGTCGGCGGAGTAAATTTCAGGCTTGACGGTCTTCTGCCAACGTTTTCACTTCCCTGTACGACATGACATCTGCCCCCTCTTTGTTTGGTCTAAGAATACTCTTCTTGGTCTTCCCAGTCCTTTATTTCCTTCTTTCTTTCCCTCTATGATGGTTTTCATTAATTTGTCATGACGTGCAAGGTGGCCAAACATCTTCCTTTTTCTTTAATTTGTTCCACACATCGTTAAATTCTTCTAGACATAACATGTTCATGTTTTTTCCTTCTGACCATCCCGTCTCGACGCGTCGTGTGGATCGTTATGCTGAAGATAAAGAACTTAACTGATTTTGCCATGAATAAATATTTCTTCTCTATCTTTGCTATCTCTACATAGTATAAAATAAAGTCGCTTTTCTCGTCTGTCTGTCTGTATATCCACTAACTCCTCCTAAACCACACAACAGATTTTGATGCGGTTTTCACCCCCAGTTATATATTTTTTACGGAAGGTTTATTATATAAATAATAAAACTTACACCCGTGCGAAACCAGGGCGGGTCGTTAGCTATATACGAGTAAGTATATTACCTACAAACAAACAAACACTTGCTTGCTTAACTAATGGTAATGATTACTCGACAATTATGTCAGATATAGTCTTTTTTTTTCGCGAATAAGACCGCGTTTGAGATCCAACTTGCCTGTTGGTAAGCGACGATTTGGTCGAAGATGAAGCACGAAGAATTAAAAGATACCTATTCATTCTTGCCTTGAAAAGGTCCAAATTATATCTCTCAGGAAACAAGGAAGGCGGCAGGTTGTTCCAATCCTTGGCCTTGGTCTTTATCACAAAAAAGACAAAAAAATCGTTTGTCATACGAAAAATTATAAAGAATGATATGTTTCATGTCAGCCCTAGCCAGTGGCTCTCAATCTGTTACGATTATTTGCATGTAAATTAGAAGACTTTGCGTCGTCGCCTCCAATGGAATAACGAGCCCTTTGTCCAAAGCCGTTACTTTGCGACAGTTTACTTGTTACTTACTACCGAGTTAGAATAGAACAGATTAAAATCAAAACAGCTAAGAATTGGAAGTAAAAAAGTTTGGTAAACTTATAAAAAGGCAAGGCAAAAAAGTTCGCACACCTTCCCTTAACGAGACAGAAGCAGACGGTACAAATCGAACAATAAAGTTTGGACTTAAACTGACCGTACTACTTAGAATAACATAAATGTAAAAAACTATTATTAACTTCAAGATTAAGTTTGCATAAATCAATAACATCGATAACAGTTACTTATTTCCAAGCATAGATCTGTGGGTGTTGAGTTGTGGGTTTGCTTGCGGCTGTGATTTCCTGAACATTCTGACTTTTATCCTTTCAATTGTGTGATTGTGTTGCTTTTGAGAATATTATTTTTTTATCGTGTGGGTAGTGAGGGAAAACTTTTTTTTTTCCTACCTACTTCATTATTTTTATTCAGAGGTCGCGTTTTAGATCATATGTAGTATTTCTGTTAAGAAGGTATACTATCGTACTAGTGTTAATGTACAACATCTACCTACATCTTTTGCGGCCACTGGTTGTTGTGTAAAAGTTTTCTGTTGCAAAAAAAAAAAACAAAAAAAAAAACATTATATATATATTATTAGTAGGTATTAATAATTATTTCGCCATTATAACCCATTCGCAATTGTCATGTCTACTATATCTGGAAAGTCGTCAAGAGGCTCGAGGGGCTCGAGGGGGGGATCTTCCTCGGGGGGTTCGCGGGCGAAAGGTGTCAGTGAGGCAACGCGTAAAAAGGCCCTCATTAAAAATGCAGAGAAACGTTTAAAGGATTCCGAAGATTCTGAACCGGGCATTTATATAGTCGAAACTCCTCCGGAGACTAAGACCACCAAGATTAACAGGGCTAAAACAACTTCTGAAACTCCACCGACTTCGCAACACTCTTCTGTGGCTGAATCGCCTAGTCCAATGACTAACATGCCATCTATAGCAAACCGGTTATTCCAGGAGGCAAAAACACAACTCGAGCAATCCGAAAACTTGGAGGCCCCAATAAAGGATGCTGTGATAAACTCCCTTGTGGGTATATACGAGATAGTTCTTCGTTTAAATGAATCAAGAATCACCCTCCAACTACAAATGGAAAAGGTCAAATCCCAAATAAAAGACGAAATCTGCAGTCGCGAGAGGGATCATGCCCAAAACCTGGCAAAGATGGCTGACGCAGTAAAGGATATAGACATTAGATCCCCTGTGAAGGAAACTCTAAGCGAGATAAAGTCACTCCGTCAGTTAATTATTTTTGAACTATTAGAAAATCAGAAGATATCTTCTTCAGAAGGAGGAAGAGATCAAGCGGGAGCGATGGAAGTAGCACAATTGTCCCGAGATATTAAAGAACTGAAAGATACCGTATCAGAGATTATTCCACGAACGGTCGTAGCTCTGAAGGAAAATCTGGCTAAACTGAGTGAACAAGGGTCACCTGAACAGATGACGTATGCAGCAGCAGTGGCACGCCAGCAGCCGCCCAAGCATACCATTATTGTCTCCTCAGAAGAGTCAAAAGACACTAGTGAGGACGTACTCACTAAAATCAGGGGAGCGGTAGATGCTAGAAGCATGGGAGTTCAAGTCGCTGGGGTACGCAAGGCCAGAAACCAGAAGGTCCTTATAAGCTGCCAAGACAAGGAAGATCTGTCCAAAATAGCCGACCACCTTAAGAAATGCAAAAAAGGTTTAAATGTTGAAGAAGCAAAGAGCAAAGACCCTCTGGTTGTTATCCGCGATGTATTATCATATAATACCGACGAGGACATATTAAAATCTCTGAAATCTCAGAATGTTAAAATCACTGGAGACATCCGGGATAATGAATATCGTGCTATAGTCAAGTATAGACGTCGTACTAGAAACCCATTGGAAAATCATGTGATTTTGCAAGTCTCTCCAAAACTGTGGCAAAGGCTGACAACAGTAGGAGAGGTCCATATAGATCTGCAAAGACGGGCAGTGTTGGACCAATCGCCGCTGATTCAGTGCACAAAATGCCTGAGCTTTGGCCATGGGCGGAAACTGTGCAAGGAACCAGTGGACCTGTGTAGCCATTGCTCCGGGCCTCACTTGAGAAAAGACTGCCCGGCATGGACAGTGGGAGACTTGCCGTCTTGTCGCAACTGCTGCAACGCAAAGATGGACCGGCATGACCACAGCGCTTTTGATTTTGGTTGCCCGATCCGAAAGCGATGGGACACACTGGCAAGGTCCAGCGTAGCCTATTGTTAAGAGAAGGGCACCAAAATGTATAATGTGCTGCAAGGCAATTTACGGAGAAGTGAACTGGCAACACTGGAGTATTTATATCAATCGCAAAAAAGAGGAGTTGGATTTGGCATGATACAGGAACCATATGTTGGAGCAATCGGGAAAGTAAGAGATTACAAAGGAATTAGAATCATTCAAAAATCTATGATTACCACAGAAAAACCAGTAAAAGCTGCAATAGTAGTATTGGACAGCAACATAAAAATACTAGCCGATCCCACTCTAACGACCGAAAATATTGCTTTTGCCGTATTAAAGACCAACACATGGGAACTCGCTGTGATGTCCGTTTACTTCGAAGATAATGAGCCTCTGGACGGCTATCTAAATCATGTAAGCCAACTACTAACGAAATGTAATTACAAAAACGTACTTATAGGAGGCGACGTTAATGCGTGGAGTCCATGGTGGGGCAGCGTTAGAGAAAATAGCAGGGGCGCAAAAATGGCTGCATATTTGGATGAATCGAGCCTGCACATTTTAAATGTAGGAAATACACCAACATTTGAAGTTGTAAGAAATGGCATAATATGCCAAAGTAGAGTGGACATCACAGTTTGCAGTGAAGATCTTCTTCCGAAAATAGATAATTGGTATGTAGACGACACCGTGTCGACCTCGGACCACAATGCAATTTCTTTTACAATAATAACAACAAAACCGAAACTAAATTTAAACTATAAAACTACTCGAATATATAATACTAAAAAAGCAAAGTGGCCCCAGTTTGACTCAGTGCTAAGCGATGCCCTCACCGAAAAAGAAATTAATGTATCTACTGTAAAATCTATTACAGACAGTCAAGAATTAGAGGAAAATATTAAATCATTTTCCAAATGCATTACAACTGCATGTGAGTCTGCAATTCCGAAGAAGAAATATAATTGTAAATTCAATTTACCTTGGTGGAATGAAGATGTTGAGCAAAAGATGAAAGTAATGATGACAAAAAAGAGAAGAATAAGATGTGCAGCTCCAAGCAGGAAACAATATGTTATAGATGAATACTTAAAGGCAAGAAAGGAGTACGAAGAGGAAGCAAAACTACTACAAACCAAAAGCTGGAGGGAATATTGCACAAAGCAAGACAGGGAAAGTCTATGGGACGGTATCTATCGAGTAATAAAGCAAACTGCGAAAAGACAAGAAGATGTGTTACTTACTTTAGAAGGAAATACCCTTGACTCCTTACAGTCATGTCAGTTACTTGCCAATGTATTCTATCCTGATGACGATGAAAAGGAAGATACTCCACATCATGCTGAAATAAGACTACTGACAGAAGACTCCTTTCCGAATCCAAGCGGCGTGGAAGACGATCCGCCATTTACCACCGATGAACTATATAGTGCGTGGAATAGCTTCAATCCCAAAAAAGCTCCAGGGAGTGACGGCTTCACAGCTGATATCTGCACGAGAGCCATAGAAGCGAATGAAATTTTATTCTTGGAAATTGCAAATAAGTGTATGCAGTTGCAGTACTTTCCAAAAATATGGAAAAATGCCACAGTTATTATATTGAGGAAGCCGGGCAAGTCTGACTATAGTCAGCCAAAATCATATCGACCGATAGGGCTTTTACCGATTCTTGGGAAAATATTAGAAAAAATGCTCGTAAAAAGGCTAAGATGGCATCTACTCCCCAAATGTAATCCACGCCAATACGGTTTTGTGCCTCAGCGCTGTACGGAAGACGCTCTCTATGATCTCGTGAATTACATCAGGAATGAGATCAATAATAAGAAAATAACAATACTCGTCTCACTTGACATAGAGGGCGCTTTCGACAACGCGTGGTGGCCATCCATAAAACATCAACTAGCAAAGAAAAAATGCCCAGGAAACCTTAGATGCATGGTCAACAACTACCTAAAAGACCGTCGAGTAGAAGTGAGGTATGCAGGTGAATGTAGTCCCAAGCAAACTACTAAAGGATGCGTCCAGGGCTCAATAGGGGGACCCACATTCTGGAACATCTTGTTAGACCCATTATTAGATCTGTTGGACAGCACTGATATCTATTGTCAAGCTTTCGCCGATGATATTGCTCTTGTGTTCTCCGGAAAATCAGCACTGGACCTGGAACAGAAAATCAACACATCATTACAGGATATTAGTGAATGGGGGAACAAAAATAAATTAAAATTTGCGGCACATAAGACCTTTGCTATGCTTATAACAAAGAAATTAAAATATGATATACCAAATTTAAATATGGGAGGAATTTCAATCAAACTAACTAATGAAATAAAACTTCTAGGTTTAACAATAGATAAAAAACTTACATTTAATAGTCATTTATCAAATATTTCTAAAAAAACAATAAAAATATATGGACAATTGGCCAAAGCGGCGAAAGTTTCTTGGGGACTCAATCCTGAGGTCACAAGAACCATTTACACAGCAGTGATTGAACCGATAACTCTATACGCAGCAAGTGTATGGTCGCAGGCTGCAACTAAGATTTCCGCGAGAAAGAAACTAAACTCTATTCAGAGGGGCTTTGCTCAAAAGATATGTAGGTCCTACCGCACTGTGTCCCTGAATGCAGCACTATTGTTGTCAGGTTTAATCCCTCTAAATATGAGAGTCCAAGAAGCTGCACAAGTATTTGAGGCCAAGAGAGGGAAACCCTTTGAATATATAGCTGGTCGCCAAGTTGAAAACAGAGAAAGCTTCTTGAGCGCAATACACCCAGCTAAAAACAGAACAATAGGATTTAGATGTATCGAAGATTGGACTGAAAAAAATATAAAAGAAAAAAATATAAGAGGACTGTTGGTATTTACCGATGGCAGTAAAATCGAAGGAAAAGTAGGAGCTGCCCTCTCTTGGTGGAGGGATGGCAGAGAAGTCAAGAGCACAAAACTAAAACTAGAAGCATACTGCACAGTTTTTCAAGCCGAAATGTATGCCTTATATTACGCTACGACACAAGCCTTGGAAATGAATGATACAGAAATAACGATTCTAAGTGACTCCAGATCTTCGTTGCAGTTACTTCAGAATCACGAAACATTTCACCCAGTAGCGTTTCGAACACGAAAGAACTTGCTACAACTAAGAGACCAAGGTAAAACCATTCATCTATACTGGGTAAAAGCACACGTAGGAGTTGAGGGCAACGAACGCGCAGACGTACTCGCGAAAGAAGCAGCATTAACAATGAGAACTGCAGCTCATTACGACAAGTGCCCTGTCTCATATGTAAAACGCGTAATAAGAAACGAAACTATCTTGAAATGGGCGGCTAAATATGCAGATGAAAAAGAAGCAAGTATAACGAAACTGTTTTTTCCAAATGTGCAAATGGCTCATCGGCTACTTAAAGAAATAAAACTTACCCAAGAGCTGGTGCAGGCGTTCACGGGGCACGGTGGTTTTGCGCAATATCTCCACAGATTCAAGATCAAGCCATCGGCTGGATGTATCTGCGACCCGGAAGAGGATGAAACCAGTGTCCACGCTATTGTTGACTGCCCCGTTAACATTATAAAAAGAACACTATTAGAAATAAGATTTAGAAGAGACATCAAACGCGACAACTTAAGTGAGTGGCTGCAAAATAATGATGGTAGAGAAGAATTTTTAGAATTTTGTAAGAATGTTACCAAGAACTGTAATAAAAGGAATAAATAAAATTTTATAAATACTCAAATAAAACTTCAAATTTTATAATACATATATAGTTTAATCATTGAGGTTAACTACTACTATTATTGAAAATACTCTGCAACAATACGTGCACACGTACAGTTGTACATGTATAAAAATTATGTATAAATATGACCATGAGATGAAATAATGCATAATTGTGTATTTTGATATTAATTATAATAATATGAATGTGAAAACTATATATATGAATATATTTAAGTATATATTACATATATATGGGAATCAATGCAAATAGTAGAACGTAAAAGGTTGAAATGTTAAAATTATTAGGTATACTAACAAAGTTCCTAACGCTAGTTAAAATATGTACAAGGTGTGACAATATAATATACTATATTGCACAACTTCAATTAATTACTGTAGCTGAGCACTGTGAATGGAAGCAAACATGATAATTGTATACATGTAGGCTCCATTCGTGATGATACGAGTCATGCATGAGCTTTGTTTTGTACGAGTAAAAAAAAATAATTAAAAAAAAATAATAATATATGTATATTTAAAAACTAAAAAAAAAAAAAAAAAAAAAAAAAAAAAACTAAGAAAATTATAACAAAAAAAAAAAAAAACTTTCTACTCAAAATTACATCTATTAATTATGTATAATATACTTGTATAATGTATGATGTATGTGTGTATTTGTATAATATAATTAAATATATTATGTTAGTCTAATTATAATAATTTAAGGTGAAAATCGCCGAGAATTATTAAAAAAAAGAGTAAACTGCTATGCAATATGTTTAGTCTAACAATGTCTCCGGCATGTGTCGGAGAAAGTAAAGACGGAACAACAAAAAAAAAAAAAAAAAAAAAAAAAACCGATTCATTCGTGATTTGAAGAGACCCAGATTGTAACTATCGGGGTACACCCATTCAGGCAGCGCTTTCCACAGACTTGTAGTTCACACAATAAAGTGGAATCAAAGCGCTTCGTACAGGTTTTCGGGATACCTACCATGAAGCGGTGTCAGGCAAGGCAAGGAAGAGTAGAAAACAAGTTACATCACACTAAATTAAATATGCCACTGCTCCAAGATGGTGGATAAATTTTATTTTCTAAAGCTAAAAGCTTGTTTAAAAAAACTTATTATGAGATATACGGTGGTATTACGGAACTCTCGAAGAGCAAGTTCGTCATTTTACGTAATGTGTAAAAGGAAATGAAAAATTGTGCATTATCATAGACTTTCTCGAACCATTTCACTATTATACCTACATGGATCTAAAACTTGAACCACATGAACATTCTAACTTCCAACGTCTAGAACATGCTTGTAAACGTAACAACTCTTAATTAGCTCAACAAAGTGTAATTTCTCAAGTCGTCAGAGATCCTTCAAGTGTGGAGCACGAGCACGCAACGGCCCGATTACGAATGCTGTCAAAGTTCGATCGCATTGGGTTGAAGTTTGAAAGTCGCTTTCATACTTAAATCTACCTTATTTACATATAAATAGTAAATATTAACTAGGTATTTGAATAATAAATGACACACAACCTGAGCAAAACCTTAGCTCATAAACTCGTTTTTATTGCTTATAAGTCCGCGTTTGACCACCAACACGCCTTTCAGTAGTCGACGATGTGGTCGAAGATGAAGCATGCAGACTTAGAAGATACCTATTCTATCTTCGTTAGAATTTAATTTTAGGTAAATAAAGTGCATACACTCGACAAGCAAATCAGAATCAATCCACTGTGATTGAAACTTGACAGCATTTGGAATCAGCAGGTGGCTTAGCTGAGCCTTCGCAAGTGTCATTAGTTAAAATTACTGAACTCCATCCATTGCTCCCTTGGAGGCAGTTGACAAACTTTAGGAAAGGGTCCAGCGCTACCCTTTGGCTGAGAAGCCGAGGTTACAAGCTAGAGCGGTAAACTTTCTGGAACAGGTCTCAAATATATCTTCGTTTAATCAATAATTCTAGTATGAAGAAATGATGTGGCAAGACGTTTCAGCTAGTTGGAATTGCTTGACAGCCTTCACTGATCAAAGGAAGACAGTAACTTTTATGCGCTGTAGCCTGATGCAGAAGCGAGAGAGGAAGGTATTGTCAACATCGCAAGATTAGGGATTGAGAAAGGCAAACGAAGTAAGAGGTTTAATATATCCAGCAGTGAAATAAAGAATGCTGTAGATGATGAAAATTATGATGGTTCAACCGCTATTAAATTAATTTACGAGATTCATGTTATGACTTAGTTCACGTTTTACCCAAAAAAAAACTCCGCTCTACTCTCCAAATTTAGACCACAACTTGGACTAAAGAACCACCAGCTCCCCATATGCAAGGACAATATTTTAATTATTCTGGCTATCATCGGAGAAGTTTTGCTGTTGAAGTAATTATTAAGTTCGAGGCATGTTTGGTGATTCAATCCTCATGGGGACCTTGGGGCTGCGACGTGAGATTACATAACATTTTCAAGCCTGCTCCTGTAAGGGCAACAAAACGGGAATGGCGCAGGTTTTGCCATAAGACTGTTACCAAGCCTCGCCCCTTCATTTCAAGGGGCTTGGCTGGCTCAGGTAGATACTGGTAGGAGGAAAAGCATACACTAAAGTCCCACTACCCCAAGCGTGAAATAAGTGTATTGTGCTGGGATGCCCCCTGCAGCACTGTTATTTTAGTCTTGCATTGAGCTTTATCTCTCTCTTTCTCGCTCTCTCTCTCTCTCTCTCTATCTCTCTCTCTCTCTCTCTATCTCTCTCTCTCTCTCTCTCTCTCGGCTAAAGAGAGAAATGGAATGGAAACAAAAGGATGAAATGGAAACAAAACTCAATGTAAGTTTAAAACAAGAATATTATTGGGTTGTGGTACGCCCCCACGACTTATCGCCCCCATCTTGAATAAGATTATGAAGACTATTGCTAACTTCAAAGAGAAGCACCAAGACTAAGATGTGAAACGCTTTTACATTACCATCGTAAGCCTTCCTACTCCTACACTACATGTACAATGACGATGATCAGCACTATGCGTCCTGCAAAATGACCTTTGAGGCTTGAATACGAAAATACGCAAGTCATATACGCAACCAGAGCTAACGAGGTTCGCCGTTGAAGGCTATGCCAAGCCAAGGTTGACGATGATGTTAGGATTTATAGTTAAGTCATCCCAATTTGATAAATGGACCAAAACAGAAGACTTTGGACACTTGGCAAGATAGTAGTGGCAGGTGGAGTAGGTCTCTGACGGAATGGTAACCATGCGAGGGTAAGCGTAGCCCCGGAGGACCAGTTCTGCAGTAGCGTGATGTGATGACATACAAACATTACATTTACGGAAACATGGTTCATTAGAAGGAGGCTCATGGCTAGCAATGAGCTGAATCATCATCTTCATTAATGATGATGCGTGCCAGTTTTGCCACATTTTCTAAGAATAAAAGCTATATCAACTTTTCTGCGAGAGGACTACATCCTCGTCTGAACTACTTGTAAAATCAACTCCCGCTGCCATTTCAGGTTCATAATCTTACTTCATGTCACAAAATTGAAATAAAAATGAAAGAACCGCAATATAACCCAAAATACACGATTGTGTAATGTAAATTGTTCATCAAATTTAAATCCGGTTATTATTCGGGGCTGTAAAAACTAAAGGACGAATATTTAGATAAAAACCGGGTAGCTCGTATAACTGACTCAATTTAAATTGTACATTAGGTTGTCTTCGAAACTTGAGGGCAAAAGGATACGCGGGGGATAAAAACTTTGCAAAGATCCAATGCAATTGGATCTTAGGGAATTGTGTGAGAATCCCGTAAATATGAAATACTTTTGCCGCAATGTGGTGCGGAGTTGTGCCCTTTCCGCGGGATTTCACCCTTTTCGCATGGTTTTACCCTTTTTGCAAGCACTCAGATGATCTTCATATTCGTTTATTTATGACAGTTTTCTCGCAGCTGGATAACGTGCAAAGGTCTTGGATAACCTTTGCAATATTTTGTATGTCATGGTATGGAGGCAATTTATACGTGTTTTGAGCAATATATTTCATAACATTATACAACCCCCCAAATAAAAGAACTGATAATCTACCAATTGCTGAACAGTTTTTTTTATCATAACTAAGTACCTACACTCTCGACCAAGTCACCTTTAAACAAAAAAAGACTTAATTAATTATTATTATTATTTATGTTTACACTTACCGCTCTTTTTTTATTATCACACCGACTTTGTAACTGATCCTGGGTTCACAATTGGACAGATTGAATCTTTGTAAAAAAAAATAACTAAACAACAAATATGTTTAAAAAATTAAATAAATAATAAATATTCGATGAATTGTTTCAAAGTAATTTTAATAATACTTCGAAAAAAAAAGACAAAGAAAATGTTCGGCATTTTTCGTCAAAACTCCAAATCAATCATCGAGGGTAATTCGAGAGGACGGAAGTAACGTCAAAACGTCTCTTCTCCGCCGGATGCTCCCCGGGAGGGCCTGAACGGAGGTCCTTAACGGCCCTGTAGGGTCACTAATGCTCTTCAAGATCATTAAGAAACCTTTTGGTAGATGTTAATAGCTATCCCGTAACGTAAACTACGAACGGTTGGGAAGCTTTCTTAGGAATTTCAAGTGTATGTTATTTATTAACAAGGACAGTCTCCCAAGATTTTACAGAAGGAATTTGTTGTGATAGCGTAAAGTAAACGCAGGGTATTCGGGTCAAAAATCGGGTTAAATTTGGTGTGAACAATAAAGAGTTAATCAAACAAGACCAAGTTTCATCGTTACACAAATTTAATCATATCATTAAAAAAAAAATAGCGATGGGGGAGAAAGGTTCTTGAGTAGAGACTACGAACCGGAAGGCGCGGCGTGGGTAGTCCTCCCACTGGATGGACTGACGACATCGTAAGAGTCGCATCCAGTGGACGCAGATGGCAGGCTGTCGTTCAGTGTGGAGGTCGAAGGAGGAGGTCTATGTTCAGCAGTGGACGTCTTCTGGCGATAATGATGATATAAATAGCACTAACACTTACATTAGTTTATTGTTAGGTTTTGATGACTCGCACGAATAAACCCGGGTCGTTGCAGATTCTAAATATTTTTCTATTCAATTCTTTTATTACATGATTTGACATTTCATGGTTGATATTCCGAAATCTCGTACGAAGCGCTGCTGGAATGGGTATTCCTCAATAGTTAGAATTTGTATGTCTTCAACATCGGTTTCATCTAGGCAAGCGTAGACCGTAGACCGCATCAACATACGAGCAGGCGAACAGGTCGCAAGCTTATTATTTCTATAGAGAGCGTTCAGATTCATTCAGTTCAGAATAAATAATCATAGGTAAGTAGGGAAAATTAATTTCACTTGATTATCCATAGTGCACTGAAAAGATACAAACTAAATGTTTGTATCATAAAATGAGCCGTATTTTTTTTTTCATTCGATCTGGGAATAACAAAAAGTCAAGTAGCAATTTATTTCAGAACCATCTGCTTGGAGATGGGCATCTAATATATTTTTTAAAACCTCCACCTTGCACTTGCAATGTATTCTTTTAAGAAATGATTTTATATCATTTCTTAAAAGAATACATTTGTGTGTAAGATAAGACCTGCGAGTAATAAAATAATTCCATTATTATTCTATCAGACACAGAATTCTTAAATAAAGCAAGCACGTACAAATTGCAATGAAACTATGATTACATATCTCGCTTCTTGCTTGCCATATACAAGATGAAAAGGTCCTTGATTAAACCTATTCAAGGGAGAGTGACATTCGCGAAATAAGCACTTGTCAGTGCTGCCATTCTCAAGGGCAGAAAATGAAATTGCTGCAAATTACTGTAATAATTAGAAAAGTCCCCGCTTTTGTAGAAGCTTTTTTCTTGAAATGAGGCCTTGGGACTGAGAGATTCAATTTACGATTTTTATGGAGGCACTAGAATGTTCTACGGCTCCTTAGAAATGGGGAGTAGCTTTTTCCCGTAGCAGTTTGATTTTTATTTTTTTTAACTTTTTATAAACACATAGTTTAATTTTTTTTAGTCAATTTTAACCTATTTCTGAATGTTATGGGGAGACACATGTCATGTTATGGGGAGTGCAAAATGCGCATTTTTAGACAAGTTTGCGGACAAAAATGCATTCCTACATTCCCTACACACAAACATTCGCATTTATATTTGTGCTATTTTCGCAGAATCGCGTAATTCGCATATTGAAAAGAAAGTAATACCGCTTTTTCAGGTTACTCGGTCCTCTTAATTACCAACCTAACTAGGTATCTATTACAGGCATCATGTGCTCAGCTGCGGGGCTGGACAGATATAATAGCGGTATTACGTCGAAACAGAGGCCAGACGTGCGCCGAGTCTGCAATGGGTGTCACACGACACCGGATAAATGATTTGAAAGAGGTATAAGGTCGGGGAAAAAGTTTCTTCGTATTTTATAAACAAATTCAAGACATATTTTTTTCAAGTTTAATTACATTTAATTATAATATATATGTACCATTTTGTTCGATAACTTGTTGCCATCTTTTAGGTAGTGACATGACCCCGTTGCTGTAGAAATTTTGGGAATTCTGATCAATAAAATGCAACAAGTAGTTTTGACAGTCCTCTCTTGATGTTAATCTAACACTACCCAAAGAATTCTGAAGAGATCGAAACAGGTGGAAATCTGAGGGTGCAAGGTCAGGGCTATGTGGTGGATGCATTAACACTTCCTAACCAAGCTCTCTAAATTTTTGCTGAGTGGCCAAAGATGTGTGCGGTCTGGCGTTATCATGATGAAAGACCACACTCTTTATGTTGATCAATTCCGGCCGTTTTTTCTCAATTTCTTGTTTGAGTCTCATCTGCTGTTGGCAGTAGAGATCCGAATCGATGGTTTTGCCCGGCGGTAAATGCTCATAATGAACGATGCCCTTCCAATCCCATCATACACACAGCATCACCTTATTACGTATTAATCTGGGTTTCGCTACAGTCTGTGGTGCTTCACTGCCCTTTGACCATGATCGTTTGCGCACATTCTTGTCGTAGGTGATCTATTTTGCATCACCAGTGATCAATCTTTTCAAAAACGGTTCGGTTTCTTTACGTTTCAATAGAGAATCGCAAATGAGTACACGATTCATTTGGTTTCTTTCAGTGAGCTGGTGTGGCACCCAAATATCGAGTTTTTTTGTATACCCAGTTATTTTCAAATGGGTCAAAACTGTTTTGTGGTCAATCCCCAGGTCTTCAGCTACGTCGTAACTACTAATATGCCGATCTTGGTCCACTTTTTCAGAAATGGCATCGACTTTATCCGTAACAGGGCGACCAGAGCGAGCTGCATCTTTGACATCAAAATTCCTGGACTGAAAATGCTTGAACCAACATTGTGCTACTCTTGATGACACTGCATTAGGTCCATAAACGTCACAAATTTTATTCGCGGCTTGTGTCGCATTTTTCAGTTTTTTGTAATAAAATTTCACAATATATCGAATTTCTTCGTTAGATTCACTCATTTTATCGAACAAAAAAACAATTGAAAAATGGCGGGAAATTGCTTTTTACTTTTTATATTCCTTTTTTAAAATGTCATATTTTTAATGGTATCAAAACCAGCCAGATACAAACAGTACAACCGATGAGATTTTTACTACAACTTTATACATACAAAATACGAAAAGACTTTTTCCCCGACCTATTATTTATCAGGTTTATTAAAAAAAAGTTGGTGGAAAATATCTTTACAGAGTACAGAATCCAGAGTATCATTTAATATTCATTTTAATACTTGCTATCAAGTATTGGCTAACGGATACATTTTAGAGTGTACATCGCATTTGATGCATGATCTACGAGAAATTCCTTCCTTTCAATTTTCGTTTGTCACTCATGGTACTAGCAGTATTACTACCAGTAGTATCACAAATTCCTAGATGTGGGTTTAGTGCGTTGACCAGCCGATTTATTGCCCAAAAAAAAAACATTTTTGATATGAACGCCTGCAAAACTTCAGAAGGGAAAAATACCACTTTAGCCACAGAATTTAGCGTTTATTGTTTTAGAAAAAAATAGTTGTTTATACACTTTATTTTGAGATAAATAAATTTTGCGCCGGACCTTGTTTTGTTGTATGGAATTTGAGACATATCCTTAGTCACAGATCCTATAACCGGTCAACGTGTTCCAGCAGACCACCAATCGTCAAACGCAGCGTAGGGCGTAAGACATAGTTTAAAATCAATAAGACAATTAGAAGTAGGTTAATATTAACTTCCGAGATATGATTCTTGTTTGCTAGTAACAAAGGAAGCTAATAAAATCTTGTAAAGAATAGGCAAGTATATAGTAACTTCCTACATAGTTTCATTCTACCTTTCTTAAGCTTTCGTCATGCTCTAGCAAACTAAATTCAGTTCACGTTCCAAGCTCTAGCTCGTTCCTATAAAGGAGCTATTTACAACAGTTTTACGGCAAATAAACATTTCAGTCCTCCAGATATATTTAATTTAATGTCGTGGAGCTACACTTTAGTGGCCCTAGGTCTTGTCGCAATGTCCTAGGCAGTAAAGATAGGACTTGTTGGAGAATCACTTGTAAGCGTAATAGTACTTACCCGCAGTATTAACAAGAACATGAAAATGACACGAATTTTCGGTATTTTCTTTTATACCTTTTTAGTCGTTTTGGTCTGCTAGCTACACGGTGTTTGCCGCGATTTTAAAATTTTTCCACATTTTTAGGGAGAAATGTACCCTATGTCCGTCTTTATGATGTACATTACCATCCTGGCACGTTTGTTAAGATCGGCCTAACCGTTTAGTTGTGAAAAGCGAACAAACAGACAGCAAGACAGAGTTACTTTCGCTTTAATTATATTTGTGTAGATTTGTATAATACAGAGTAAACAAATTCTTACCAAGAATTCTTTTTAGGAACTCACCCCATATTTATAGACGCAGTCTGTCTGTTTGCTACATAATCACGGCTGAACGGCTTAACTAATCTCGATAAAATTTTGCGAGGTAATAGTATGTATCATGACGACGGACATAGGTTATTTTTTCTGAAGAAATCGCGGACGAAGTCACGGGTACAGCTAGTAATAATATAATCTGTATACAAATTCTTAGCTGGGTATTATATACATGTTGAGAAGAAAGGATGCGGTGGTGGCCGGGAGGTAGTATGTGCGCACGGCACCCGGTTCGATTCTCGGCCCTGCACTAATGACTTATTTAGTGCTTAAATAAATTATGTGCATTCGATGCCATCGCTCAACAACGGTGATGGAAAACATAGTGGAGAAACCGGTATGAACAAGGACCTCTTGAATTAAAAAACAAGAGACACCATACACTGGGCCAGCATGGTGTATTAGAGCCCATACTTTCTCTGAGAGAAGGCCTGTGTCCCAGCAGTGGAAATATGAGACTGGTAATGATAATTATGAGAAGAAAATCCTCCAGCAATAGGCATGTGGCCCAATGTTTAATTTATTATAAATAACAGGCTTAGCGATGAATATAACTAAAAAAATTACACATACTGAAAAAATAAATTGAATCGGCTGATTAATCTGTGAGATATGAGCGTTTAAAGTTTTAGGTGGGGATAGAGAGGGGATGCTCCATTCCTTTCTCGCAAAGCGTGTGTTAGTATAGCATTTGTATGCCGCACCTGAGGCTTGACGTCATAGTATAGTGCGCTCTCTGTCTAGCATGAAATTAAAATGCTTACAACTTATTTATTTTTGAACTAATTTAAATTTTAAGTTTTCGTTGATAGGCTCAATTGATGGTCAGCTTTTTTATGAGGTAATAAAAATATTAGTCATCATGTCTATTGTTTTGTCTGTTAAAAATCATTTCACATAAACGTAATCTAACTAAATGCCCACTTACAAAAACGTTGAAACCATCTTTAGAACTTAAAAACCTCTTAGACGCTGCTTATTATAACTCGAAGGATATTATGCAAACTTTCGTTTTAAAACTAGGTTTTCAACAAAGCCGCAAGTGTTTAATGGAAAGATCTCGTTAACGCTATCTGAGGCAAATGAGCTTTTATAAAATAATAGTTATTATAGTTTATAATAATTCTCTATATAAAAAACCGACTTCATCAGAACTGGGCCGAATTGAAATGGGACCAAATGGGAAGCACCAGCTTTCAAATAAAAAAGATTCATCAAAATCGGTTCACCCAGTCAAAAGTTCTGCGGTAACAAACATAAAAAAATACAGTCTAATAGATAACCTTCTCCTTTTTGGAAGTCGGTTAAAAATATAATCTATAACTACATATAAAAGTCTCGTGTCACCATGTTTGTGGTCACACTCTTATTTTTTTAAATGTATATTTGGTAGTTCATCACCACGCGGGTGAAACCGCGGGGCGCAGCTAGTTAACCATTAAAGAACTAGATAAAACAAACCAAAGGTCCCCAAACTCCAGGGGTCATTACACTTGGTGAGGGTCTGATGATGATGGGAGATGGATAGTGGAACTGTTGGGATGGGACTCATAAAAATAAACCTGAGGTAGGACTCGAGGGTTACACTAGTGGAACTCTGTATAGTGGAACTCATCAGTTCCACTATACAGATCAGGTCAATGGTACCAACTTTTGTGTACCTCAATAAATAAATGAATATTGTAATTAAATATTATACTTGCAGTTTCCAATCGATATATGACAATAAAGGAGTAGGTTAAAGTCTCAGATCAAACAAAGAAGGGAGATTTGGTAAGGTGGTGTGGCAGGGACGCATCTGGTCTTGTACGATCAAGATTTGTTTACATATTCAAAAGCGAAGCTAATATAAAAGCATTTAAAAATATTCATAAACCTTAACTAGTAAGTGAATGAGCTGATTATATAACAGCTGATTTGGCCAAAACTGTTCCTAATTGCAAAATAAATAACGTCTCCCATAAAAACTACACAAAATTCTCAAAGCACCCTTTTTATAAATCCACACTGAACATAATTAAAATCCCGCTTTCAAATTTCGCCAGCAAGGCTCTCAAATTCAGTCGGCAAAGCAATTTGAACGGATTTAGCAAAAAGGTCCCACTTAATATATTGTAGCGAGAGAACCCGGAGAAAAAATTAAGTAAATACTGCAAAGCTAAGGGCTAGTGAGAAATGGCTGTAGAATTTATCGTTGAAAATTAAAAGAATTTCGGGTGTCGGGTCTCAGTGTAGGATCATGGGTCGTTCTTTACAAGACCCTTGTAAAGGGTCAGTGATGTTATCAACCGAGCTGGCATTACTATGGATCTGTAGATTACATACAAAAGAAAGAAAAACAATGACCTGGTGTTTTTACTTTTATTTTTGAAGATTTACAAAAACACTGTTTCCAAGAAAACAACACATGGGTGACCATCAACCATCAACATCAGCAATGACCATCCAAAATCTGACGTTTCTAAAACGAAGTGACAATGACAATCCAAAATCTGACCAGCTGTCAGTCAACAAAAAAAGAACGTCACGGGCAGCTTACGCACTCTGCCCTAAAGCACGTGAATTAAAATTTAGCGAATGGTCTTTAACAATCATAGTTATAGGACAATTAGACTATACTCGGTCCAATTTTTACTAGTTCCGAAAACTGGTAGTAAAATTAAAAAAAAAAAATATGAAAACCGTAAATTCTGATCGTTTGTAAGGTGTTTGAACGTTAGTTTGTAGCTGGTAGCTAATATCACAATGGAAATAAGAGAGTGAAAATGCGTTCATTCGATTTTTCAAACAAATAAAGGAGATACGCTAGGTGGCGTGGCTGATGCGAACTCATCAGGCCTAAATCAGGCTTGATGCCTTTAGTCGAACTTACTCTGCAGACACCTTGCCGACCTTTTTTGTATTTTCTTTCTTAGTCCGCGAAATGTGTGAAAAATAAGTACTTAAACGAACGATAATTGTACTAAGGCATATCTACTTTGTTTTTCTGATCTGTGATTTTTACAATGTTACAGCTGTCATTACTAAAAAATATTCGACTGAGTAGGTATAGTAATGTAACTTCGTCGAACGGCGGTGAACTGAATGTGAAATATTCTGTGTATTTTATATTCTAAAGTGAAGAATGAGAACCGATTACAAATCAGAAAGAAAGTCGTATAATTATAGAATCTACTCCTCCGTTTCTCTATTAAGCCTCTACCTTAATAATAAAACTACTAAATAATGGGTGTTAATATATTTAAGTATGTATTTAAAAATATTTATGTATGTTTATCAGTCTTAGTAAGTAGAGTAGTGATTAAATAAATAAATATCTGGGACATTACTGCACACACGGTCATCTGACCCCAAACTAAGCAAAGCTTGTAATACAGCCATATTATACAACCATATTAAAAGCTTTGCTTTGTTTGGGTTCAGGTGACCGTGTGTGCAATAATGTCCCAGATATTTATTTATTTTATTTATTTAATCACTACTCTACTAACTCAAAACATCATCATCTCAACTCGCACTGACTCAACCAAAACTATCTCCTAAATATCGAGTCCATCCAAAGCACGTATTCATAGATAAACGCTGTTCCTCCGGGCCATGAAACCAGGCGAGTTCGGCGATGATACCTTATCATCGCGCTGGCCCAACAAACTAACAATCGTAAAGTTGCTCGATGAAAATGCAGTGTGCTGAGATGGAACAGACGGGCGACTTACGTACGCTAGAGCGTACATACGAGTAAAAGGCACTCGTGAAGAAACAATATTTTTATTGAAAAATCTCTTTTTCATATCAAGCTTTTATGAAATTAGTGATTGGAACCATGTGCTGATGAAAATGCCTTCAGTCAACATTCAGCCTCACCAAACGTTTAGCCAGGTCCCGTTGTAAGCTAAGTTATACATTTGACGACATACGATTTAAATTCATTTAAATTCACAGACTTGTGGTAAAAAATTGTTTCAACATTTAGAAGACGAAATCGCTCGTCCACACGACTTTTTACAGACTTTATCATTACGCATTCTGGCTGCCACCCATCAAACGCTCGGGCCTCTATAAATAAGCTACGGGACCCCAGATTGCCGGGTTATAAATGAAAGGGTGCAGGAAATTAGGGTTTTTTACAACGGAACCCTAACTCGCGAGCGGTGTTGCCATTGCCGTAAACAATTTTTCATACCTTGAAAGAGGCAACACGGGTATATTGAGTAAATAACCTTTATTTGGGATGATGGAATATTTTATGGTACACCATAATAACTGATTACGCTGTGACATGGGGCAGTTGGATTTGGGGTGACACTTTTAGGTGTTATAAGGAAAACCAGACTTGGGGTAAGGTGCGAGGCAGGCTTTTCTCTAATCTAAGGTGCAGGGTGGACGGGCCTTTAGTAAATTAGGGTTTTAGAAGGTTTTTTCCTAAAGTAGTTTACCAGATCACGTGAACAACGAGGAAAAAAAGAATTATTTTTATCGGAATTCCCAGCAGAGGAATCTAACGCAATGCTAAAGGTTCTGTTCTTAATTACGTTTTCAATTAACCAAATGAGATTAGATTGTGTAAGAAAAGACTAGGATAAATATTTTTCATCAACCATTTTTAAGCTATTGCATAGTTTCTATCACGGGCCTTGAGCGTGGAGACCAAATACAGAAATTCCGTAACGAAAATAACCTGACACCCCCCACTCCGATCTCTCACCGCTAGATGGCGTTGTAAAATATGTTTGATAAAAGAACGACTAGATGGTGTTGTAAAATATGTTTGATAAAAGAACGACATACATAGAGTTGTAACACCTACATAATTTTATTTGTTACAAGTAAATAAATAATTATAATTGCACAAGTTGATAAAAAATGCTATGCAATAGCTTTACCGCGGCAGTCCCCGAGTGCCACACGTCTTTTTTATTTTTCCATTACACGTCTATATCTCACCATTTTGTAACTATTAAATTAGGCGACACGTAACCTAAAGAAAGGATATTGTACCAACCGCCGGACTGCAGCCTACCAAAAACTACGCCAAGACGCGCCGCTGGTGCAGCCACTGAAGTGAGAATTTTTTTCGTTTAGATTAGAAGGGCTGTCAAGGCATTTTTGTAAGAATTCCGTTGTAGCCAGTTGAACACATGCAAACGATACGTCAAAATATAAATACGTAGGAATGACTGCAGTAATTCGTCAAGATTAGTATTATTTCAAAAGGTTATGAACACCATTTTAATAAAGTTTAAAATTGACCTTCTCGTGGTGCAATACGGTTCAGTTCCCCTTGAATTTTGTGCAATTATTTTGGTAAATGTTGCTAGTGCAAAAAAACTGCACGATTATTGTGCGGTTTATAATACTAGTAGAGAAATATAGACCGTATCGTAAATTAACGTACCTTATTATTAAAACAGTTCTACCTTAAACTGCACGAAAAGTGGTTGGTAAAAAATTTGAGTTAAAGAGTTTTTCAACAATTTTGTTTATTTTAATTAACAAAAGTTGTGTATTAACGCATGTAATTGTGTTATACTAGTGAATTATTATCCTTTAAATACTATTAAGGTAAGTTCGTAGGTTTGCATGAGTGTGGGCAAACAATAGGAAGTAAAAAAATATATTTTCGGTTTTGCCCCAAAACTCCGCACAAACTTAGCTAGATAAGTTTCCATGACCTTAATAGGTCATGCTTTGACCATGATATCGATTTAGGCTATGTTTAGAGCTCGTTTTATGTGACTTTAAATAGGTAGAAAAATAAATATTATTTGATAAGGTTAAATGCAATATCCATGCGAAGCCAATGAAAATAAAATGATATTATAAAATTTAGAATGTGGTATCACAGCTAGTGATGGGACAGTTTTGTGTGCAGTTTTGATTTTATCGATAACCTGTTATTGTATACCTTATAAAATATTTTATGGTAAAACTTGCCCTAGTCGTTTAAAAAAAATTACAAACTCTTATTTAATTTGCATCGTTGGTATGTCTGTCAGCTTCCCGATTCAAAATTTGTAATCCATTTTTCTAAGCACGTTTCAGTTGCACTAAGTAAATTTGATGTTTGTAAAATAATATGGTGGTACTTAACTGGCCTGATGATGGAGCCAGAAAAGTAGGCCATAGTAACCTCTCTACTACATACTTTTACTTATTACTCCGTCGTGTTTGGACTCGTTGAATTCATTTTGATAAGGACTATTAGACCAAAAAGACAAAAACAATATTTCACATCACATCATCAGCCAATTAACGTCCACTGTTGGACAAGGCCTTCCTCATAGAGAGGGGTGTTGCCATAATCCCCACGCTTGGCAGGCGGCTTGGGGATCGCAGTACGTTCACCGTGTACTATTAGGACGCTGCTGCCCATCCTCCGGTGGTTCTGGTCGCAGTTTTAGGACATACCCGGGTCCAAAACAATTTTTATTGTCTGTCTAATAATTCATAGATTTACTGACGACTTGCAGCGCCCCGTGGTTTCACCCGCTATCCTATAGGAACTGCTATTTTTTCAGGGTAAAAACTATGAGTCAATCCAGAATATAACCTACCTCCATACCAAATTTTATTTTAATCCATTCACTTATTACAGAATTCAGTGAAAACAAACATATTAATACGCAGACTTTCTTATTTATAATAATAGTGTGATAATGTTGTTGTCTACATCTACATAATAAGACAAATGAATAATAACACAATAAAGTTTAATCTTCAAAAAATACTCCTAAAGTAGGTATTGTAGGAAATGTTGTAAGAAAAATAAAAAATTATCGATATCGATAAAATTATGGTAACCACTATTATTGTCAACGGCTTGTCAAGGGCTTATAATTTAAACACGGTGAAATCACAAAATTATCAACAATTTAGACTATACCGGAGATAGGAAATTCCTCCTTTTAAAAAAAATTAAATCCATTCTAGCTCTACCACACGTAATGACAGCGCAAGACGGCATTGTGAATAAATCCGATGGAGCAGCATACGAATTCGAATTCAGTTAGCAACTGCGATGCGGAGTTTGACGCGTTGACGTGCATACTCATGTTCACTCGTATGCCTCGTAACAAATGTTCCATCTCTCTTCCGTTCTATACCCTTCTCTTTTCTGTGGGTGCAGCAGTTTGCATTCGGTTCTTCGTTATCTACCGATGCGTAAACATGACGTAAACAAATGAATAGCTGCAATAATGCCCTTATTTTCGCATTGCTTGTATGGTATGCGATCTCCTTAGTTTATTTGATTAAAGTTCTTAAGGTAAAAAAGTTTTTTTTTTTTTTATAGATATAGTTGGAAGCCGAATGTACATGTAACAGTAACATGAAATTTATGATGGAAACTGACGTGGTTTTCACACATTTTATTTATATTACATGGGAATTACTCACGTAATATTAGGCCGGTTACTCCGACTATAGTCAGTGCAAAGCGAGACGCAGCCGCGCGCGCGCATTCACCTTGATAAAAACGCCGAATGCGGTTGAACCTATAGTCGGAGTAACCGGCCTAATCTTACGTGAGTAATTCCCGTGTAATATAAATAAAATGAAATTTATGGTTCCTGAGGAATTTTCCACGCGAGTGAAACTTTAAAAACTGTTGGCACCAAGCCTAGGTGAACAGTAGCAGAAATGAAACAAAGAGGGAGAGATTTACTACCTCCTCCTGTTATCTTGGAAGTCATCACCGTGTCTTGTAAATTAAATCCCGGAAGCGCAATGTATCCTAATAATGAGCTGGCCCTTCAGGGTCGCGTCCTACGGAACCCTCCAACTTGAAATTGCATCGTCCCTAATTTCAGCCGTTTGAACACGCTGTGAAATGGACAACGCGTGTTAATCGCTTGTTTAACGATCTACCCGAATTTTCAGGGAAATTGTGATTTACTTGTCCCAACGCGTAGAAGTTCTTCTTCAAGTTTTGGCAGGAGTTCTAATGTGGCTTGAAATTGTAAACGCTAAACAACAAGAAAGGTTCTTGAAGTTTCTATGATTTCATTTTCGAACATAAGGGCACAAGAAGAAAAGGCAATTATGCGCTTAATTCTCATCTAGTGATGAGAACAAACATAAACAAAAGAAAGCGAAATACACTAGTCTTAACACACTCACGAGTCATAAAGTGTAGAAAACTATTTGACTTGATGAGTTCCTCATGTTTAAGGGTTGTGATTTCCTCTCTGGTGTGAAAGGACATCACAGCCCTAAGAGATTCGAGATATTCGAGATTTTTTAATTCTCTTGTCGTGATCCTCATGTTTGAGGGTTGAGACTCTAAACAATATAGGGAGAACTTTCTTAATAAAAGGGTTTTTAAACGAGAAAAAAACATTATAACAGTTTAAAGCTTCACCTTTGGTATATATTATGGATCTGCCATAAACTAGAGCTAGTACTGAAAAAAGTTTTCGAAAAACTGAAGGGGGCGAGGTAAACACGTATTGCACACACTGTTATATTCTTACTAATGTTACAAACGCACACTTCAATATTGAGCGGCACACAACTACAAACGATGTGCTCAAAATGTAAACAAATGGACGACCGAGGGGGGTGTAAGTGCTAAAGGGGAAACTGTAGGTATCGCAAACATGTCAGCATCAATATCCGGGTCTCTATCAGCCCGGGGTCTGTTCAAACCCAATTTTTCTCGCCTTTCCTTGCTACATATTACATTAGCTGTCAAAACAACGCGAAAACTCGCCTTACCCGTGTTGTGAATCTAATAGGACATTTTAAGGCAGTCTGTTCGTTGTTAAGGCGTACATAGACATGGTGAGGCATGCGCCACTGGTATGCCACGAATGCTTCTGGCTGCGTGGGACTAGTGGGTTCAAAATACTGATTTCACTTGTCCCATGGGAATACAAGAACCAAATAGAGTCAGTTGTCCCATCATGGGAGATCACGATCAGACTAGTGGGACGGAATTGTTCGCTGTGAGCACTCGCGTTCGCACGTAGTAATCCGATTCATACACCTGTCTCAGCGAGTGCGTTCCATGTGGACCTCTCGTTTTGTTGAAACCATTTCGCTTATTAATTGTTTACGAGGGTTGTGAGCACCGGAAGCGATAGTAGCTGAGCGGTAGAATGTGTGCTTTATTTTTCATTTACAAACTAACTGCGCCCGGTTCGAACTTCGGCGATGCACCAATGAGTTATTTAGTACTTGCATTATGTGCAGTTTCGATGTCATCGCTCAGAAATAGTGATGGAAAACATCGTGAGGAAACCGGTATGTCTGAGAACCTCAAAAGTTCAAAGACATATCACAATTTTCCAACATGCACTGGGCCAGCATGGTGGATTATGACCCATCCTCCCTCTCTGTGAGAAGGCCTGTGTCCCAGCAGTGGGAATATGATACGCTGATAATGATCATGATGATGTGAGCACCATGCATGTATTTGCCGTTCGGATAAATGCCTTGTTTACGTCGCATGCCTTACGGTGTCTGTATGCGCCTTTAAGCTTGTGTGGTGACTGTTGAAGCAGTTTGGCGAAAGAGGGACAAGTGTATCAAAATGGCTAAGAACTAGTCAATGGCAACCGAACCTAGTGAACTACATGCAGTTTGTCCTAAACTATGCACATCTACTGACTGCTGAGAAAAGTATTAATATTTTACTGAAGTATATCGGGTACCTGATACATCCAAAAACCTAGCTGAAAATGATCAGAATTTATGATTTTCCTTCAGGTTTTGACAATATTATTGCATTGTCAGATCAAATAAACAATAAAAGCCAAATAAAATATAATGACCAGTGTATGATAAACTGAAAGCAGTTTATCCTGGACCATGCAGATCTACTGACAAGTTTTTTTTTTTAATAAGCTTGCGCTTGACTGCCATCTCGCCTGATGTTAAATGATGATGCAGTCGACAATGGAGCATTCTTGCACAGAAGAAACCGATTCACACGGGACTTGAAGACACCTATATTGTAATCATCTATGAACACCTATGCAGGCGGCGCATTCCACATGCATATTTGTTATGATTAAATATGCTATGGGAATAAAGTTTATTAGTGTGAGCAAATACATTTAGTATTTGTTCCTATTTGATTTCATAACAGCTGCCGGTCTATTCTGCAAGGTAAGTGAACGCGCAAGTGAGGTGATAAGCTAAGTGAACGTGTAGGTACTTTTCTTGTCGATTACTACAAAGAAATATCAAAATGTCGAGTGATCACCCTTGACTGTAGTCACCCTTATAATTCGATGTATTGACATCTATCTGCAGAAATAGGCAAGAAAACATCACATTCACTTAGATTATCACTTCACTCGCGCGTTCACTTAGCTTGCAGAATAGACATGCTGAACAGGTTTGAATGAAATTTGGTGTGGATTTTGTAATGGTGATGGTTCAAATTGCTCGAAGAATTGATAACCGATGGGGAAGAAAGGTTCTTGAGTGGAGACCGCGAACCAGAAGACGCAGCGTAGGTAGGCCTCCCACTAGATCGACCGACGACATTTTGAGAGTCGTGGGCATCCAGTGGATGCAGATGGCAGGATTTCGTTCAGTGTGGAGGTTAAAGGGGGGGGGGCCTATGTTCAGCAGTGGACGTCTTCTGGCTGATGATGATGGTTCAATATAACCAGATACACATTATAGTTATTTTAAATTTTAGAGAAAATTTGAAAGTCGGCCAATCTCGAATAGATCAGAAAATATTTTTGAAACGATCGACGCCTATACCAATGTAAATGAAGAAGAAGTCAAACAACATTATTTACCCTACTCAAGATCTTCAGCTCATTTTTATTCAACGAACATACCAAATTGGCTACTTACGGCGAATTCACGAGGTCGCCCAAATAAATACTATTGGGAAGCAAAATAAATAAGCAGAGGGCGGAATTCATCAACATTCGCCGATTTCCACAGTTTCAAAATACTTTGAAGGGACTATCTATCATGTTCACGGGGTTTGAACCATATCGTAAGGAACAGTAAATAAACTAAAGAACACATTTTATAACATCTAAATAACCTTCTGGTTAGTACGAATATTTTACTCGTACATTGAATGCTTTTGAAATACCAGACAATAAATAACATGCGTGCTAATGTAATTAATGTTTGTATGTTTCAATTAAATCTCAGGAAATCTAAGGACTTAAGTGGTGGCCTAAGCAAAATAATATCGGGCAATTACCTTTTTTTAATTGCCAATGTGAAGCGTCAATCTATATATAATACAGGGTTACGCATATATATACCTTTTTCTAAGCCGAAAGGAGGTCATTGTACTTATCATTATGAGCAACTACTATCAACCCTGAAATCACCAAAAAATATATCTGCTGTTCTATAGAAAACGATAAATGACATTCTACAAAATGTATGAAACAGCAGATATTTTTTTGCGATTTCAGGGTTGGTCCTATCGTAAAAGTTGTTATCATGAGTATAATGACCTCCTTTCGGTTTATTATAGAGTAAATGCGTAAGCCTGTATATTATTACATAATTTAAAAAAAGAAGAGAGAGGGGGAGTTTATATTAGCAATTTTTAAAGGTAAGTTTAAAAATTACTTATATAAAAAAGCTAAATACCACTAAGAGTGAATAGGTATCTTCTAAGTCTGCGTGCTTCATCTTCGACCACATCGTCGCTTACCAACAGGCGAGTTGGTGGTCAAACGCGGACTTAACCGCGTTAAAAAAAAAAAACTTATCATGAAATGTCGAAAACTACTTAACTTAAGAAGCTGAAATTTGGCAGATTTCTTATGGCATGTAGACTTGTAGGGGTCTAAAGGGTCAAATTACGAGGTCAAAGGCATATATACGAAGTCGCGGACAACAGCTTGTCTGCATATAAAAACATTTTAAGTTAACTAATAGGTACATGTTGCTCAATCAAGATCTCTTTCTTCTTCTAGCACGTTATTTTCTCGACTTTTATTAAAGCTCAATTTATCCGCTTTTTAAGTTTTGTCGTAACCATATCATCAAACTCGTGTCAGGATTCATTGTTACAAAACGCCTTGTCTCGACTGACATAACGTGTGTGTAAAGCCGGGTCTCCTGCGCCCAAATTCTAACAAAACAAAATAACAAAACATGTTAGGTTGCTTATTACGGATGGCAGTTCGTACGAGATGGCACGCTATCGTGATCACAATGCAAATCATGAACGGACTCTACATTAAGCCAGATGTTAGCTAAACATGTTTTGTTAATTTATTTTGTTAGATTTTGGGCGCAGGAGATCCGGCTTAAGCTGTTTTGTAATAGTTTAGAAAAAGAAGTGAAAACTTCTTTAGTCGCGGTGAGCGATTTTTGGTAGAGGCAAAACTTATGGGTTCGCGTCACCGACACCCGACATTCTAATGTGACGTGTTGCGTGACGTGTGTTGTAATGTGATGTGGTGTGTGTGCGTGTTGTTAAGATTTCTTTTCTGTCGGCAGTCCCCATGACTGCCTTTTTGTAGTTTAACGTCAATTAGTTAAACCTCGTTTACTGCAACTTGTTATTCTACAGAGGAACTGTAGAGACCATCTATTACAGACAGTCTTGCACTGGAGAGCCAATCGGAAATTCAATTTCCGATATGATACGATCCGCTAAGAGATTGCTGAAATGCGATAGCGCTCAACAACATAAAAATATCCAGTGGGATTCTTAAAAGAAAGGAGATTTTGTATTAAAACAATCAAACTGCTATTGAAACTGTATTGTCTTGAGCGACGAATATTTAAGCGTGCCAAGAAGACAGTTCAAACAAGCTCGGATTGTGTCAGAATTAAAAAAAGACGTTTTTATAGGGACGTTACCTTTAAGGCTTGATTCCGTAAAAGTTGCAAGCAGCAACGACAGTCGATAGCAACAAACAACACTACTGGTTCACATACATTTTCTTTGAATTTGTATGAAGATACATTCCAATAGATACGGCGGCACAGTCGCCGCGGGACACCAGTAGTTAAGATGTGGTCAGAGAGACAACACGTAAAAAAAAAGATAACATGAGTTTTACGAATTGTTCCTCCTCTTCCAACAAAAGGAACAACATCCTGTCTCACACAATGTATCAGAGCAACTGATTTGAACGTGCCGCTGGATTCGGAATTATATCGCTGCGACAGGCGCTGTCGCTTGTCGCTGCTGCTTATCGCCGATAACGGACTCAAGCCTTTCAAATCGACATCACCGATAGTTACAATAACAGAATCACTCTTCTCAAAATAAAAACTTGTTTTGAGTACGATATGGTATGAGTGATAGTTTATTATTATCATTAAATAATCGGTTTGCGGATGACCGCCAACTCGCCTGATGTTAAGCGATGAGACGGACGATAGAGCAAGCATGCCTAGAAGAAACCGATTCACTCGTAATTTAAAGACGGGTGTCTTGCAAATATCGGGGAACACAAATTCAGGTAGCGCATTCTACAAACTAGCAGTTCGCGCAATAAAAGTTGAATCAAAGCGCTTCGTACGGGTTCATAGAAAGTAATAGTGACTGTGGGAATGATAGTTTAAAACATTGTTTTGAGTAGTACCTACACCAGAAAAAAAAATACAGAGAAACTTACAAGCGCAATAGCAAGTGGCGGCCTTATCGCTAAAAGCGATCTCTTTCAGGCAACCATTGTATGAAAAGTATTTACGTACCAAGCGTTAAATTACCGGCCAAGTGCGAGTCGGACTCGCGCACGAAGGGTTCCGCACCAATATCTATCAAAACTGCAAAAAAATCACGTTTGTTGTATGGGAGCACCCTTAAATATTTATTTTATTCTGTTTTTTTTTGTATTTGTTGTTATAGTGGCAACAGAAATACATCATCTGTAAAAATGTCAACTGTCTAACTATCACGGTTCATGAGAAACAGCCTGGTAACAGACGGACAGACAGACAGACAGACGGACAGCGGAGTCTTAGTAATAGGGTCCCGTTTTACCCTTTGGGTACGGAACCCTAAAAAAGTATAAAAGTACGAATAAAAATGTCGTATAATAAAAATATTCTTAAAAACTTAATTGAAATATATAAGAGATTCCGTATCGCTATCTGGGTAATTTTGTCTTCTATTCTTGAAAGGTACTAAGTTAGACAGTTTCCCTGTGTATAGGTTATCAACTGTTGGTTTTTGGATCTTCCTCGAAGGTATGTAGTTAGATGGTCTTGCAGGTCTTCTCTTTCTACTATACCCTGGAACTGCTCTCATGTCATCACTCGTTGTACGTCGTACAGTTTTTGAACCTGCTTTCACATAGTAGCGATATTTTTGTTCGTTCTTTTTTGCATCTGTATTGACTGTAGATGTTATTGCAGATTGTTTCTCGACGTGCATTTGACTGCATTTGTCTACGTAGTTCTGAGGTATTTTTCCGTAGATCGACGCTTTCATTGCTTGTCTGGAACATATCACTGATATTATGCACTACCCGCATTCCTACTAGAGTAAAGCAGTATATGTTTCGAGCATAAAAAGTAAATGAGCAGGATGTTAACTAGCTTCACACCAAATTACATCCAAATTGACACAGCTGTTATACAGGGTTACGCATAGACCCTGCATGTACTATTCCGAAATGAGGTCATTGTGCTCATCGTTATGAATAGCTTTTACTATAGGATCGACCCTGAAATCGCAAAAAAATCTGCTGTTACATATACATTTTGGCGAGTGATAATCGCAGTTTTCTATGGATCAGCTGGGTTTTTTTTTCACGTTATCAGGGTTGGTCCCATCGTAAAAGTTGTTCATAATGATGACTACAACAACAGTACCTCATTTCATTTTAACTCTGTATAAGATGAAATTAGTCAATGAAAAAAAAAACGTTATTTCTTTAATGTTCCTATACTCTGACCGTAATGGTTCATTTTATATCAGAAAAGGTGTGAACTCTGGGAGATATTTGAGTAAACAGTGGGCAGTCTTTAATGATCACCTGACTTCATCAGCGGAATTGAAATCTATAGCAGCCAGGTCGTTCATGTTGTGCGAGGTTCTAGCAGGATCCTTGGATGTGGACGGACCTGGTTCTGTGTTTCTCTCATTTCCACTATCCGGTTCTTCATTTTTATCTCTTTTATGTTCACTTTGTGGCATTGTATAATAATGTGGTCATACTTTAACAATCTAATATTGTAGATTTAATGATATGAAATAAATGGTAAAGAATACATCAGAATTTTTTGAATGACGCTGTCAAATTTCGTTTGATGACCGTTTCCTTTATCTCTATGAATCTGAATACGATTCATAGAAACCTCGATGGTATAAAATGTTAGTTCTAGGATGGTTCTAGGTTCCCTTCACAGACATGGTATTATATGTCTGTGGTTCCCTTAATGTTCGAACCACAAACGAAGGATCATAACATGAATTTTATTACCGAGTTCCAAAAAGGAGGAGGAGGTAATATGTTCGTCTGTATGTTTTTTTTTTCATCATATTTTTGAAACATCCTTGGTTCGAACGTTTTCTTTATATCTATGAATCTCAATGCGATTTACTGAAACCTAGATGGTAAAAAGGTTAATTCTAGGTTCTCTTAATGTTCGAGACAATAATCAACATAATTTTAACCTCCAACGCAAATAGAGGGGTTTTATAAGTTTAACGTGTGTATCTGTCTGTGGAATCGTAGCTCCCAAACGGATGAACCAATTTTGAAAAATGTGTAAATGTAATTACACAAATGTTCACTAGCAGAAAAAAATATGTACTTACTGAGAACAACAAGTTAAATCGTACTATAAAACACTAATCAATTAAACTAAGTGGGAACAGTTTCCAAAAAAATGTTTACTAAGAATCCGTACACAGTCGACAAAATTTAATTAATCAAAGCCACAGCGCCTTGGAAAACACATCTACCCTCGCTGAGAAACTTGGAGCACGCTACTCGACCGTAGAACATTTCATTGCGGGAAGTTACGATACACAAGGGAACAATGCCTAATAAGCTTTATAATTTAACGCGGAATCACCCCAGCGCCTGCTTCAAGGAGACTTATTAGCAGCGTTGCCTAAACGCTACTTTTTACCCGACTGCTTCAAAAGGAGAATTAATTTTCATTTTTATAGTGCGTAATTTTTTGTTCCCGCAATCGGTGTCTATATTGGAACATATTTCAAGGTTTTTTTTTCTTTGTATTTGTTGACCGAGCGAAGACAGGTCTGATTCTAACGGGCCATGTCAAAAATTCTAAAAAGTCTAGAATAATTACTTAAAAAACACAGAATGAATTATTTTTCAAAGCATCACAAGTTATTTAGTTTAAAAGATTAACCGACCAAGTTAATGCCGAGGATTTACGAGGAGTTAAACAAATATTCCGGAAAATCCGCAAAAACTACTAAGCTTCTTTTTCTAACTTGAACTTCTTTTATTAAATAATTGGCTTGGCAAGGCTTGCGTTTGACGGCCACCTCGTCTGATGGTAAGCGATGATGCTGTCTACGATGGAGCACGCAACACTTGCACGCACTTCTCTTTATTTGAATCTATGATGATGGTGATGGTTATTTAATTTTTAACACATCTACGGAACCTTGCCATGAGCATGTGACGTGCCCTTAAAACGCTCTAGCAGTCTTGCTTGAAATTCTGGAGCGCAAACTTAGCTGAAGCTGTATAAGACGTCGTCTTCGACATCTTCGTTATTGACCTTAATTTTAGAAGTCAAACGTTCAAATTAGAAATATCGAGCGCGGCGACAATCACTGCAAATGAGTTTGGGAGCAAACAGAAGCTTCTTTGTAAGTACTGTAGCGGAAATTTTAATTATTGAATTAATCGAATACTGTTTGGTTAAGTTGCCAGTTCCGTATTTGCTACTTAGTTTAAGGTGCAATGCTAGTCTAGGCAAGCGTGCTCGATGCAGGCCGCTCCCATCCGGCCCTTTTGGAAATCGATGGGGGAGGCTATGTCTAGCAGTGGACGTCCTATGGCTGAAATGATGATGATTATGATGAAGCGTGCTCCATCGTAGACCGCATCATTGCTTAACATCAGGCGGCTAGGGGGCCAAGCTCAAGCATATTTTTTTTACAAATTACACAAGAGAAAGTTCAGAAAACACGTCTAAGAAGAAAATAAAAGTTCTCGATAGCGCGGCACTTCATAAAACAGCCGCAGGGTTCTTCGAAGAAAACGAACAAAACTATCACGATAAGCGGCGACCGAGCTCGGAATGAAGTATTTCGCAGTGGCTGTCCACTGTTTCGAGGAACATCTGTGCCGGCACCCATTCTCATAATGGAATAGCCTGTTTAGGGCAAGAATCCACCGGACCTATTCAAATTCAAATTCAGTTTATTTACATAAAATATTACATAACAGTTAAAAACCATGGCGTAATACCTTATTTACTTACTACATAATATTATTCAAATTAAACTACCAACTATAAAACTAAATAAATAGTAAGGTAGCATAAAAAGTTAGACAAAATTAAAAAAAAAAAAAAATTACAATAAAAAATATTTACAAAAAATAAAAATAAAAGACTAGAAAACTTAAAAAATAATAATACTTAAAAGATAAAAATTTACATTAATTACAATAACAACAATGTTTGGTAATAATAAAATAAAATAACGACATTATATAATACTTTCACAATACTGGTTGCACTTCCTAACCAGTATCGTCCATCTATCAGCAAACATATCTGTATCGGGAAATACTGAGAGAAGGTGGTTGAGGTGTCGTTGTGCACGGAACACCGGAGAGTGCTGGCGCGCCACAGTGCGTGCCGGACTCGGCGCAAACAGTGGGACTCGCCCTGTACGAAAACGCACGCGCTGCTCCGGTACACTCAGACGACTAGCTTCACCTAACAATTCGGGGCAGTATACTCTCCCATGCAGTATTTGCAACACCGTTAGTAACTGACTATGCAATCTGCGAGTTTCAAGAGAGTTGAACCCAAGAGAGCCCAACAAAAATGTTGTGGGATATAAAAATGGATAATATCCATACATTTTCTTATATAAAAAACGTAAGAAACGTTTTTGGACTTTTTCCAGCATTAGAGTGTAACTTTTCTCATGAGGGTTCCATATGCATGCACTCGCCTCAATTTTTGATCTTATTAAGGCAGTGTAAAGCAACTTCATGGCCTTAACATTTGTGAAGTCTTTGCAGTTGCGCGTCACAAATCCCAACCTTTTAAAACAATCTGCCGCAAGTGCACGCATATGGTCGTGAAAAGCAAGTTTTGGATCAAACAAGACACCCAGATCTTTAACTCTCTGATTTCGCGAGATTTGTTGTTCATTTATACTGTATTGCGCTATTATAGTATTTGTGGACTTGGTAAAGCTCATCACGGAACACTTTGAGACATTTATGTTGAGTTTATTTTGTTCACTCCATGTTAGTATAGTGTCTAAGTCTTTTTGGAGATTTATACAGTCATGGACAGATTTTATGGGCATATAGAGTTTTACATCATCGGCGTAAATTAAGCACTTGGCATGCAGTAGTGATTTCGGCAGGTCGTTAATCATAAACGTGAAAAGAAGTGGCCCAAGGGATGAACCTTGACTGATACCTGACGGCGTATAATATGGTGGTGAATCATGGCATCCAAGGCGCACGAATTGTTGACGATCTTTCAGGTAGTTTGCAAAAAATGAAAGAAGCCGAGGAGCAAATCCAGCTGTACTTAGCTTTTGGAGCAGGATATTATTGTCTACTTGGTCAAAAGCTTTTTGAAAGTCTAGATATATGACATCTACTTGATTATTCTCATCCATGTTCTTAGAGACAAAGTCTACCAATGTAAGTAGGTTGGTGTTTACAGATCTACCTTTTCTGAACGCGTGCTGAGCGTCGCTGAGCTGTGATTCTACTTGTTTGTAAATGTTACTATGTAGTATACTTTCAAATAGTTTTGCGAATGCAGATAAAATAGCAATTGGCCGATAATTTTCCACGAATGCTTTGTCGCCGGATTTCGGTACAGGCACTACCCGCGACTTTATCCAAAGCCGCGGATACTCTCCTGCTTTTAGCGACAGGTTAAATATATACGTTAAAGGTTCAGCTAGTTGCTCTTTACAAGCCTTAATAACATATGGTGGAACACTATCAGGTCCTAGCGAGCTTTTTGGTTTTAGTTTATCTATGTGAAATTTGATATCATTTTGAGAAAGGTCTGGGATATTTATGAGATTATTGTTGCTTGTAGTTTCAGCTACTTTCAAATTTAAGTTTGGTGTATGTGGAAGAAATACACTCTTAAAATAATCTGCGAACGCTGCGGCTGCGGCTAGACCGGTATGCTTAACGCCCTTGTGGGTGATGGCAGAATCGAAACCCCCTTTAGTTTTCAGATTCGCAACGTGATTCCAAAAAGCACGTGGATTTGCTGTCAGATTTTCCTGTACATTTTGTATGTGATTTTTGTATGCTATTGAAATATCTTGTTTTATATTGCATCTAATGGCACTGAAAAAGCTGTAAACGTGTATATCTTTAGTAGATTTCCATATTTTATGTAACTTAGCTTTTAATTTAATATTATTTATTATTTCACTAGAATACCACGTTGGATATCTCCTGGTTGCCTTGGAATACCTAGTTTTCTTTGGTACACTCTCATCAAAACATTTATATATTAGATAGTATAAGCAGTCTACAGCTTTGTTTACGTCAGTTTGTTGAAGAATTTCGTGCCAGTTACTATTACAGACGCAGTCGTATAGTGCTGTGAAATCAGCTTTAGTGAAGTCCCAATCTGTATGTTTGTTTATGTTAGTCGGTTCCAACTTGCTATTTCTTTCTAATCGTTTAATTGTTATGCTGATATCTAGAGGAGGGTGATAGACATCAATATGTTCTACAAGAGTTTCATCGGCGACACACACACTCACTTCATTTACGTTATGACTAGTAAGAACTACATCTAATTTACTACCTGTTTCATTAATAATATCATTACGGTCTACAATTGCACAATAATTTAAAAAATAGCCCATGTAGTTGTTAATGTTAACGTTGGCACTGTTAAGATTTAAGTCCCCAAGTATCATTAGTGTTTCATTATGTAATATTTTTGAGACATTATCTTCTACTTTACAAAACCAAGTCATATAGTCTTGATCACTGGCTCTAGGATGTAAGTATACTACACAGATGTACAACAACTGGCCTCGGTATGAAACAGATGCCCATAGGTCTTCGCCATCCTCGGTCTCTAAGTCATGACGACGACGTAGTTCTACACCAGGTCTTGCAGCCAGAAGAACACCACCACCTCTCGTAGCTCGGTCACGACGAAGGAGGTTCCAACCGTATGGGTACACTTCAGCGTCGGTTATGGAGGAGTCAAGGAATGTTTCTGCTACTGCTATTATATCTGTAGGTAATGAGGTAATAACTTGTTGCCAATATTTTAATTTCGTTTTTAGTCCTCTTACATTTTGATAAATTATATTTAATTCAGTCTTAGAAGTGTTACTTTGAGTTTGACATGTTACTGACGATTTCGTCACCCTTCTTATTGGGGTCTCGGCCGAGAGTATGGGACTGACGATATTGATTTGTACCCCCGGCGACTCTACGAAACCATTCCCTTACTTCAGTTCCTGATGGCCATGATTCCGGTGCCATGCAAACGTTGAATACTCTCTCTGGCACAGTCACAACAAATGAAGAATAATGTTCATGTTTAAGTTTCAGTTTTAAGACTTCAACCGTGGCGCAGTTGGATACACGCTGAATGTGAGCTATGATTGCGTCTACAGAAGTGTCAGAATGGAAAAAGCATGCGTGTATTTTTCTAGAACGCTCAACTGTTTGCAGCTGTTCCTGCTGTTGGCCAGTACCCTTGATTGCAATGGTGTGTCCGTGATTTTTTCTAGGGCGCTCGACAGTTTGCAGCTGTTCCTGTTGATGTCCGATTCCTCTTATTGCTTGGTTTCGCAGAGGTTTAGATTTACGTTTTTGCACCATTTGCCACGGCCCGTCTAGGAAATTTTCTAGGTCTATGTTACAGTCAGTGCTATTTTTTTCAGGATGAATAATAGGGCAAGTTGGTGAGATTGATGAGCCGGTTGTGGTACTTTCTGTTAAGAGACTACTGCTCTTGACTGCTATCTTACCCGGACAGGGTTCCTTCCCAGGAGAAGTTGTTTTCTTGCGCGGTGTTTGGTTTGTTGCCTTACTAGCGATGGCGTCATTGAGGTTGCCATCAGAAATATTGGCACTTGTAATATTATGTTCAGGTTTTTTCTCTATAACTACAATTAGCTTGATAGTAGTTAGCCTCTGGTTGGTGTCTAAAAGTTGAAGTTCTAGATCCCGGCAATGTTGCTGATTTGACTCCACTGTGGTTTTGAGTATATGAAATACGTCAGTACAGCTTTCCATGGATAAGATAGCGCCATCTACATCATTTTTCAATTTTTCATAATTGTTGGTAAGATGAGTGAAACTAGTTTTGAGCTCATTTATCAATTTGCATGCGTAATCTATTTTTGTGTCATGGTTTTGAAGCTGTTTCGAAATATCTGTACGAAAGGCTTTGATTTCAGCTAAGATATCTGAGTTAGAACCCACAATATTTTCTTTTTCGCATATTTTTAATTCATTTCTAGATTTAGTACTGTCGATAGAAGTGTTTGACGACGAGTTACTAGTTTCAGTGGAGGCAGACTTCACACTACTATTGGTTGTCAAGCGAGTTTTCGGAGGAGAATAAGTAGGTACGATGTATCTCGACTGAGATGCTGGAGGTGTATGTGTCACACGAGCACTAGCTACCGTTTTGCTTGCACCCTTCGACTCCAAACAAGGTACACATTCCCAACTGATTTTCTTGGAAGGTGACATCAAAGTGTAACGCTTAAACGCTACGCGTCCACATTCCAGATCAAACGTATTGTTACATATTGAGCACGTTAGATGTTGTCTAGTTTTAATAATGTTATGGCATACCGAACATGTTGGTGTTGGCGCCATCTTTTTGTTTTGGAATAAACCATTCACACACTCACACGGTCAGGGTTCACAGGTCACGGGGTCAGGGTTCACAGTTCGATCTCTGAATAAGGTGATATAATTGTACAACTGAATTGCGCTAGATGGTGCTTCACGATATTTTTCGTATTTTCACAATTAGAGTATTATTAGTTATTTGAAATTGAATTTTGTCCTTGTTATTCTAAACTTAGGGTTTAACACTATAATACAACCAATTTTACGTGTTTTAGTTAGAACTGTATACTCCACTCATAAAAGTTTCACATTTTGGCGCGATTGAAATTCAAAAAACATCGTACTGGTCACTTATTAAAGTTCAAAATATCTGCGTGGAAAAAAGTTATTGTTCATGAATAAGTACTTAATACCGTTCAATACCGTATCACTGTTTTTAGTTGAGTTTAGATTTTTGCACTCCACTTCTAATTAATGTTTCTCATTTTGGCGCGATCTAAATTCAAAAACATTGTACTGGTCACTTGTGAAAATTCAACAAAAACTGCGCGGAAAATAGTTAATGTTTATGAATAACACTTTACACTGTTCATTTGTCACTAATAGTCACTAGAAATCGGCATTACACATCAAAAACTATACATTAAATAATTAAAAAAGGTTTTAATTCGCGGACTCGACGTAAATCATTGTTTACGATACGACGCCCCCTGGCGGACCATGTTAGAACAATACATTAGTTTGAGCATCTATTAAAAGTGTCTCTATGTCTTAAACTTCTTAAAGATTAAACATTCAAAAGAGGTAAAAATTTAGGTTGAGAGCTAGAAATGCTCCGAAACGCAAACGCACGACAAGCGCTCGTGGTATCACGATTTTTTTACTACCTCAAGTAGATACCATATCAACATTTAATAATTATCAATATAAAAAACCGACTTTATAAAAATTTGAGAACTGGACCAAATATGCGCCCTCTATCCCGTAGCGCGTGCATTAATTAGGCACTATCGGTTTTAGAGAGTGCATGCCTGATTTAGTACTGAGGTGTTCCGACAGATGTCTCTTATAATTATTTTTTTGTGGAAATGGCTTTTTAATTGTTACATTGTAAAAAAAGTAAACATAGTAGAACTGGATCAAATTGAAATGGGACCAAACAGGACGCACCAGCTTTCAAATAACAAAAGAATCATCAAAATCGGTTCACCCAGTCGAAAGTTCTGACAAACAAACTAAAAATACAGTCGAATTGATAACTTCCTGCTTTTTGGAAGGCGGTTAAAAATTCCTACCTAAAGCCGGATATTTCAATAAAAGTCCGGACCTTTTAGTAATCATGTCTGTTAATTTTGCACACGTGATATCTTTGCCCAAAAATACCTATATTAAAATACCCGATACTTGCATCGTATGAAAGTACCCTTAGAAACTGCAAGTGAAAGTGACTAGTGCGGAGCGAAGGTGGTAAATAAATTATGCGCAGGTTCGGTGCTATCGCTCGAAAATGGTGAAGGAAAACATCGTGAGGAAACCGGTAACGTCCAAGAACCTTAAAAGTTCAAGACATGCCATTCACCGATATGCTCTGGGCCTGCATGGTGGATTAGGGCCCATTCTCTCTTTGAGAGAGGGCCTGTGTCCCAGCAGTGGGAACATGGGCTGATAATGAATATCTATAAAACAGCGTAGTGCAGAATTGCTCGCTGACAACCAAGAATGAAATTCAACGAGAAGCGTCACAAAATCAATTTGCGACAATAAATGAAGCAAGGCAGACAATGCAGGTGGTACAAAGACCTGTGCCTTGGCCTTTGAAAAGACGGAAAGATAACCTGTTCATAAATCTGGTGCTCAGACAAGCGCTTCGAGTCAATTTCCTGAAACATCTGGGTCCTTTTCGTCTGGACTCTGGGCTCGTAATGGATTCCGGATCATGTTTTTCGTGTCTAGGGAATTTGAAGAGTAAAGTTACAGGAGATTTTTATTTGGGAAGATCGTAAACGGGCGCAGTAGTATATGATTTAAGTAAAAAACTTTTTAATAAATGTTTTTCTATTTTCGTTTATATCTGACGGAACCCGACTTTTTTATTATTTTAGGGCATAGAAAAACAAAGCATCTTTGATTATGTACATAGTTTTAGTTTAGATATAATTTAATTTTAACTATAATAATCAGACTGTTTACCATGGAAGTAATATATTCGGGACATTTTGCACACACGGTCATCTGACCGCAAACTAAGCAAAGCTTGTACTATGGCTGCCAGAGAGTGATATAAATACATACATATATATTTTTATATACATACTTAAATATATATTAATACCCAAATAAAGAATACCACATATGTTCATCTCATAAATGTTTGTCCTATGTGAGAATCAAACCCATATAATAATATTACGTCCATGCGGTTTATATTGGTCCATAATTCATAGACAACTATATAAGACTCCTTACTCAAGTACTCGTAAAAGCTTGTTGCGTTTTGTTTCACGCAAAGTATATACGTAGATGTCTAATAAATAGTTATTAAGAGCTTTCGATTCGAAAATATACGAGATATTTAGAATAATTGGTAATAAAATTATACATAAAAAGATATTTATTGCATTCATGAACGACACTTGTTTATTTTATTTTTTATGTTGGGTCGGGAGTCGCCATTGTCCTTTTTGGTAAGTATGGTTTAACTTTGACAAATGATTAATTTTGACAGATTTGGTATGGTAGCTGTCATAATCATAAATATAAAAAACCGACTTCATAAAAATGTCAGAACTGGACCAAATTAAAATAAAAAAAACCGTCAAGACCAAGATGTGACCCGTGTTTACACAATTTTTGATGAAGCAATTTAATTTTATATCGATGCTGTCAATTTTAATTGGTGTAACAAAAAATTTTAGGTCTGTGGGCGTAACATAGTGGCGTTTCTTTTCTGTTCATAACATCAACTTTTTAGGACATCCAAAAACAGTATTTTTTATGTATATATCTTTATACTTAAATGCATGGATGTAACAACACTAAAGGGAATTGCCATTAGGTTTTGTTACGTCCATGTTTAAATATTATAATAGACTGTTCAATTTTTTTTTTTTTGGAATAACTCTTCACTAAAAAAATACTCTAGGACTATAACTTTCACACCAATTAACAAATGATTCCAACATTTTTTATAGATAATCAAACAAAATATTTCCCTAGATAACTAGGTACCACATCAAAAATCCTTTTGGAAGTTGCCAGCCTAAAATAATATTGAAAGAAGCAACACAGCGTTGAATATTTTATTAAAATAGATTTTAAAATAGAAATTCTAGAAACTATTCAGCGTTGCGGAAATTTTATCAGTTATTTAGAGTAGGGCAAAGATAAAAGCGTTGCTTCAAAGAATTTATACAAAGCTTTTTCAACCCGCAATAGCAGTGAAAATATTGAAATCCGAAGGACTGGAATGTTCCCTTTTATTACTGCCATGGAGGATATTAAAGAACCGAGATATAAGAAAATTAAGGATCCAATAACAGAGTAGACGAAGCTTTACGTTATTATCTGTAAAAAGCTTTTTCATATGCTATAGAAAATAAGATCGAGATCCATTAACAGAGAAACAGAGTTGCTTTTGAATGAATTCAATTTATTTTATTCTTATGATACAAGAATTACTCACGTATGATTAAGCCAATCACACCGACTATAGTTTCGCTTTGCACGTGCAAAGCGAGACGGAATCGCGCGCGCAATTACACCTTGAAAAGACCGCCAAATGAGGCTGTAATTATAGTCAGGGTAACCGAATTAATAATACGTGAGTAATTTCCGCTTCATATAAATAAAATATGTGACAGGTCAGTTTCCATAATATAATTCAATGTACATATACATAATATTTCAATGCTTATGAATAATTTTGATTTATCATGATGAAAGAATAAAATCTGAAGTCAGTACAGCGTGCTACAGAAACAAAACCTTCAGGTTGCAAGGACATCGGATCAATATTTCAATTCTAAAAAAACAGTTACAAAATAATTTAAATTACACATCAAAATAAACTTTCTAAAAATAAAATCTCTTTTGCGCCATTTCATCCATTTAAATTGAAATCCTCCAAATCACCATCCCAAAGCCATTGACAGCCCTGAATAGAGCGTTTAACTCATAACTCACAATGGTTTGAAAAGCTTGCATTGGCAATGTCCTGCAGACGGCATAAATGGAGCCGATCCCACTTTTAATTTGGATTGTGAGTTCAAATGTGTTTATCATTGATTTATATTATACTAAATGCGAAGACGCATTTGACTTTGTATAGGCAACTATAAATACGCCTTCGATGTGCCCCGTGATTGTACCTGCCTTTTCCAGTTTTCACATTTCCCGAGATCAACTGTACCTAATGTTGGCCTTCATGATGTATTAAATTATGGCATATAACAAGTTATTTTTATTTATTTATTATAACAAGTTATAAAACTTAATATGCATTGGCAATGCACGGCATACGGCATGCATGAAGCGCATGCCACTTCTGATTTGGATTGTGAATTCAAATGTGTTTTATTTTAAACGCGACGAACGAAGGTGGAGGCGCATTATTTTCACACTAATATTATAAATGTGAATGCGTGTCTTTGTTTTTTGTTTTGATTGTTATATACCTTTTCATATATATGCTGGCTGAACTAGCCTTAATGACAGGGTGCCATGGACCAAGTAATTTATAACATGAGAATTGAGAACGTACTGGGATGGACATGGGAATGTGAGGAGAAGAATGGGTGAGGTACGTTTTATAAAAAAAAAAAAAAACTATTACTATACTATGGTTGATGGGGGGGGGGGAGAAAGGTTCTGGAGTGGAGACCGCGAACCGGAAGACGCAGTGTAGGTAGGCCTCCCACTAGATGAACCGACGACATTGTGAGAATCGCGGGCATCCAGTGGATGCAGATGGCAGGATGTCGTTCAGTGTGGAGGTTAAAGGGGGAGGCCTATGTTCAGCAGTGGACGTCTTCTGGCTGATGATGATGATGATGATACTATGGTTATTGGTAGGTATTACTGCTTAGTAAACAGTTATTTTAGTCAATTTAATTCAGTACATTGTGTGTTTCCGAAACTTCATCTTCTGCCCATACTAAGCATACTTCACGAAATATAAGCATCGACGTCTAAAATATCATTCATTTCATGCTTAGAAATCACATCATGAAAACCCTATAAGTGCTTGTACTGAATCGTACCTATACAGGCACTTAGCGAAAGTGGGGGATTGAGCTTCGAGTGCAGAAATGAGGTATATCAAGCAGGTGAAAGGGCTAAAAATATACCTTGGGTAACGGGTTAAAAAAACGGGGCTGTTTGAGGTTATGTATTAAAAGACTGATCTGATCTACAAGAATAAAGAATCAACCAGTTAATCTAGCGAGCGTACAACATCAGAAAAAAACAAGGTGCGGAAGATAGGAGGATGGTTGTTTTACCGTAGAAAAACGCCGTAAAAGATCATTTATCTTAGTAAACTGAACAAATTTCTCCAACAGGCCCCCGCTGAACATTTCTCATTCAACGTCTGCTACGTCACAGGTAGACTTCTACTTGTGTTTCGCTTGTTTTATTTGGATAGGTGAGAAAAGCTTTTTAAGGTGTTTTGTAGTGGTAGGACTCTTTTGCAGGAGTCCGCCTGGGGAAGTTCAATACTCAATACTCAATACTCAATAATTTATTGCATAATTATTATGAAGTTCACATACAGATGTTAGGTAGCATGTTTAAATTAGGTAATACATAATAATAACCCTGATTGGGTATGGCAATATAGTGCGGAGCGGATCGATTTATTCCATAATTGATTTGTCTTCTAAATACTCGTTTATGCTATAATAACATTTTGCTAGCAACATGTTTTTTAGGGTTTTGTCAAATTTATTTTCATTTTCTATATCCTTTATCTGTACTGGTAGTTTATTATATATTTTGATGGCCATTGGATTTGGGCCGGAGCTATGCATTGTTAATTTAGATGTCGGTAACATTAATTTATGTTTATAGTTAGACCGTATTCGATAGTTTCGGTTTTCAACTAATTTTCTAAAAAATTGTGGGTAGTACCACACCTTTGCCAGTTATTCAACCGCCAAGCAGTAGTTTGCAAACACTACTGTGTTCCGGATTGAAGGGCAATGTTTCCAGCGAAATTACACAGAGATTTGACATCTTATATCTCGGGGTGACGAGCGCAGTGCATTGCCACCCAGGGTTTTGAACTGTTGAAGTTCGTAATTCTGAGTGTCGTTGAGCTGTTATAGGCAAGCGTGAAGAGCCATCAGGCGAGCGACTTCGCTCGTCTCGTCACTCAGTATCATAAAAAAGAAAAAAAAAACCTTTTTTAGCAGGATTTTAACAGACTTCCAAAAAGGAGAAGGTTCTCAATTCGACTATTTTTTTAATGTCTTACCTCAGAACTTTCGACTGAACCAATTTTGATGATCCTTTTTTTAAAGTTAAATGATTATTTACGGGATATTTACCGTGGTAAGGTTGTGGAAGGAGCTCCCGATATTTCGGCGCAGTTACATGCACCATCCTTCTTTTATCCTTTGATCCTTTTTTTATTTGAAAGCTGGTGCTTCCCGTGTGGTCCCATTTCAATTTGGTCCAGTTCTGTCATTATTATGAAGTCTGTTTTTTACATTGATAATTATTATATTTACAGGCTGTATTTCAAATTATTTTGTGAAGAGTGTCTGGATCGTAAAACCGAAGATCAAACTGAGTGAATTAGGAAAGGCGTATCTTCAGTGGACTAGTGTAGACAAATTAAGAAAATGCAAGTAGTTAGGTACGTTAGTTTCCACAGCCCTTTTTTGTCCAACCCAAGATTTAATCAAAAAATCCTCGCAACAGCGCGCTCATTCAAAACTATCGCAGCTCTAGTGTCTGGGTCGGGCCTTCAACAATAACTCATATTTCACTACAAAGGCGAGAGAATTAATCCAGTTCCCTGGTGGCTGAAACTATTAGAATAGCGGGAAAAATGCGAATAGGTTGAAGAAATGCTTAATTTAGTTTGAAATTGAACTATACGAGCAGGGGAAGCTAAAGTACGTTATGCGCGATGTCTCTTTATCAAATTAAGGTTTTACGATTACCTAAGAAGAAAAACATTAATTACATCGACGTGTAATTAATGTTTTTGTATGATTGTGCGTCAATGTTATGTGGTTTGTTTGTGCGGGTCTTTTATTTTAATTTCACGTATATTATTTCACTGTTCAGTTTAAAATGTTCACTTTTCTTTTATCTCGTTTGAAAAAGTATTGTACGGGGCAAATTAATTGTGTTAAGCAAACCTTGACTGAAACGGTCGCTGGCTCGAAATGAGTAGTTTCAGAAATTGGTTTGTTTTAAAATACTCGTGGTTCTGTTTTAATTGTTCTCGTTTCTGTTAAGTACCTACATATTTTAATCTAAAATAGTATACGAGTATATGGACAATTAAACCTGTTTGTTCCCGCGATATTTTTTTGCACAAATATTCTCTCAAATATCTATGGGTTAAATACCTAGTGTAGTTTCCTTTGAGGTGTTGCTAGTCTTTATGGATGACGATTGTATTGTTTTACCCTCAGATCAGACAAACAGGGGCGTGGGTTCGATTCCCACCTAGGACAAACATACATGTGATGCACATATGTGTTTGTTCTATGTCTGGGTGTTAATATCTATTAAAGTGTGTATTTAAAAATATATATGTGCGTATCAGTCTCTGGCAGCCAAACTCAAACTGAACTTGAGATTGTTTTTCCTTCATACACATACATATAGTAAATAGCTTAGAGCACAATAAAAAGTTTTAGCTACAAAGTAGCTTTGTACCTTTAAAGTATTTACATTTCTAATTAATAAAACCTAACCCAGTTTAGATAGGGCCCCATTTTGTTTGCACCAGGGCCTTTGTTTACCTAGCTACGCCACTGAGCGGTGTAGTGAAAAAAGTGGGTGAAACACGGAGACATTTGAACACGAACGATAATTGTACTAAAGAATATCTCCCTTGTTTGTCTCATGTGACGTTTCACATTTAACAGTGTAAATTTTTTAAGGTTGTGCTTTTACCCAGCAGTGGGATAATAACTCTAGATTTCTTTAAATAATCTACCATATTTTAAAACACTCCTGACTAATCCGGTAAAAAAATAAGTTATAGCTTTTTACCAGACTTTCCTAAATATAGCTAAAAATCATCGCAATGTCTTCAGCCGGTCGGTCCAGCCAGTTTGGACAAAAACGGTTAAAGACATGCAAACACACAAACTGCCTTTTACCCCAAATGCACACCTCCGTTTCTTCGTGGCTTAAAAATACCTGCAATTTTCAATTTTCTTGCATTCCTGCGGGATAAAACGATCAGTATCTGTTCCAGGGTTGGTCCCCAACTTCTGCTGTGTATAGAACGATTATAGTAGCGTTTTTGGCACAGCTCGCCGCAGACATGACATTTTTACAAGGAACCTGCATTGGGGACGGAATATATCAACACTCGCGACCACCAAGTGCACTTAAGCTTCCGACCAGCTCGTAGGGAATATTTCATAGTAATAGCAACTGTTCCTTTTCGAAATTAACTTTTAGAAAGTTTAAGTGAATGGGGCATTGTTACTTTTAGGTTTTCTTTTCGCAATAAAATTGCTCCTGACTTTTCCTTGGTGCTATCATGCTATGCAATGACGCTGTCTTCGATTGAGCACGTTTACCTAAAAAGATCAGCATAGAGTAGATTGAATTATATTCCGTACAAATAAAATGATTCTGCTTACATTAAATGCCGGCGCCTACTTTGGCCAATAATAAAGAATGCTATTCAGCGTGGCTAGCATTCTGATAACTTTTCTTCTACCCAAATGTTATTTTAAAATTGTAGTTTTACTCATATTATCATCAGCAACCATAAGACGAGCACTGCTCAATATAGGCCTCCCCCTTAGTACGCCACACGGACCAACTGCCTGCCTTCCACCGGATGCCCGCGACTCTCATGATGCGGTCGGTCCATGATCTACTTACGCTGCGTTTTCCGGTTCGTAATCTTCACTCAAGAACCTTTCTTTCCCATCAGTTATCGGTCCTCCGTGCGATGTGGCCTGCCCATTGCCACTTCAACATGCAAACCTTGGCAGCTTTAACCTTAACATTATTTAGTTCTTTCTAATTCAGAATATTTATAACATTAGGAGACTGTTAGCGACGACTAGAACTTTCGGCGAAAATATTGCTATTAAAATATGATGATGATGATAATATTACGCAACACCGATCAACTCTGTACATCTACGGTCCCGTTAGCATGCCAATTGTGCAAGTCAAAACAATAGGGCAGGTAAAATTCTTTCTGAGAAAGCGACGATAAAATTTGGTAAAGAAAGAGCTAGATAGTGCCTTGAATGCTTCATTGTAACACCAGAAATGCTTCTTGTCTAGATTCAAACATTGAAATATGCATAGCACCTAAAGCAACGTACGCATTCTTAACTAATCATGAAATTAAATATTCTTACTTAAACTTTCTCGGCGACATTTCCTTTCCCTCCAGTGTAGATATGGAATAGTGTCTTGAAGAAAAATAAAATCACTATGTAACACAGAAGCAGACATAGCCCCATGGGGTTGCGTTTAATTAAATAAGCCCGCGATTGAAACCTCTCGTCTCCGAGAATCCAATATTTTAGCTTTTTTCTTGTTTTTCAGCTAAGGACAGGCTAAGGATGCTCTGTGGAGCGAATTAGTGATGAAGGAGCTTTGTTTTGTTAAAGGGGGTATGGGTAATATGCCCAAATGGTTTTCGTATTTATTTTGGGGTAGTTTTTGCGCAACACAATTACTAAGCAAAACACATCTGAAATTTTTCTTGAAAACATTTCGTTTTCCTCTTATTTTTACTTGCTAATTCCTTTAAATACAAGCTAGCGTATCCAGCATGCTGTATTTCATTTTTTTATTTATTTGTTAAACTTATCTTAGTGTTTATTTTAGTACCCAGAAAGCCAAAAAAAATTGTGTCTGTCCAATTTACTTAAATAGAAAAGTTTTGAGAGCATTTGCAATATAAGCCTCATTGATTTAATTGATTGTTAAAATAACCGAACGAGACGCCGCAGGCTATTCTTACGTTCACACATTTTACATGCCTCAAACAGCATTGTGTCTAAAACTAAAGGCAATGGTGACCATACCATCAGGTAGTCCGTAGCTTGCGAAGCAGTACCGGGTTCTTGTCTGCGCTAATGTAACCGGCATGAGCCTTCTAACGACATTCCCAAGAGCGAGTGTGTGTCAAAGGTTTACGTCACCCTTAAAACTCATGACAGTATTGGCCTCACACCTATTTACTGCCCCAACACCCAAAGAGGCCAAAAACCAAGTTAAAAGAAAACGTACTTCCAAAAAATAGGAGAGAGAAACCCGTTTTCTTTTACCCTGAAATTGTCCATGAAGTTCGTATTATGTTTCATTCAAAGGAATCCAACGTTACGGAAACCACTAACCTTTCATGTATAACACATGTATGTTATAATTTCATGTAAGACTCAAACTGAACTTCAAGCAATATTGACAAAACGTAAGACCAATTCACACGAAATACGAGGAAACTGTTTTATAGGTAGAATCGACTTCTAAATTACAATATCGTACCGGCTTTAATACAGGAGCGCAATCAAGCGGCCGTCTTCCACTCAAAAATATATTTATCGTTTGCCTAATTAACCATTAGGAGTTCCTTTTTCCTGCGAAGGCAATTAATTTACAATTACGTACGAAGGGCTATACAAAGCCTTATTAAATAAAATGTTTCAAAGACTACTTCTGTCCATTTTTCTGGCAAATTCCTTTTGAAGGTTTTTTTTTTATATTATTATTTTTGATCGAAGAAACCAGTGTGTGTACGATATTTCACTTTTGTTATTTCCTTTCTTTGAGATTACTAAACTGTGCTAAATAAATCATTAGATTTATATTATCTGATGAAAGATATGAAAGGTACCATCAGAATATGTATTTCTAAGAACGCTAGTAGGTATTTACTTGGTTTACACCTCTCTAAATCTTTAAGAACAAGTCACCACGGTGATTTGAATTCAAATTTAATAAGGTTATTTGAAATTTCTCCTTGTATTTTCTAACAAAGGTCTGAAAATCACGACGATGCGGGCTTTTCAAGCGGCGGGTAGTTCTCAAATTCCCGAAGGCAGCGGCAAATCGCTGTTGTTTAAATTTAAAACAGTTATCCATAATTCACGGGCCCGGTGAGGCTCGGCGGCAACCGGAGTTAATATAAAATGTTCAATCATGATCTCTGATGTTCGACCCTCGTTTCTTAGGGTACAAACTTATCTTTGGTAATTCAAATCTTGATACCTATTCTTTATTGTCTGTCTGAAGGGTTCCTGAAGTAATATTAATAAGAATGCAGTAAAAAGGAATGATTGGAGAATTCGATACCATTATTTTTAGCCAAACTAATAACAATAATAATATAACAACAACATATTAATAGTTAACAGACAGACGCACTGACTGACACTGAAAACACAACAACAAACAACCACACAACAACAAATAAATCACACCACACTCATCCATAATCAGCCTGTACTAGTCCAATGCTGGACATAGGCGTCTCCCAAGGTACGCCACTCAGCCCGGCATCTCACTCAGCACACTCATTAACATATTTTAATTTGTGTTTAGGTACTAGGTATTCTTATCAGTTTACCTAAGTTGTACAATATAACTTCGGAGAGATTATTTAGCATAGAGCATTTTTCTAACCTTTGGCCAATATTATAATCATGGCTAATTTCCTAGAAAACAAAAAAAAAACAGTAAAATATTTTCAAATAAAGAGTCAGTCAGTGAGCGCTTATGAAGTCAAATATCATATACAAGTCGACCGTCCCGGCTTCGCACGGGCAAAATATAATATAGCCTATGTCACCCGGGGATAGTGTAGCTTCCCAACAGTGAAAGAATTTTTCAAATCGGTTCAGTAGTTTCGGAGCCTAAAGTTAAATGATTATTTACGGGATATTTACCGTGGTAAGGTTGTGGAAGGAGCTCCCGATATTTCGGCGCAGTTACATGCACCATGTTCACGGGAAGACTGAAGAATGCGGGTGGTTGGTGAAAAAGTTCAAAGTTAGGTACAGCCAAAACGATCTACCCTCTTTCTTAGTCTTTTGCTACGGTTATCACTGGAACTCGAACTCGAACCTAAGTCTCGACAAAACACACTCACTGAACTTTAGTGAACAACCGTGATAGTTTAAAACAGTGTTTCGGAGCCTATTCGATGCAAACAAACAAACAATCAAATCTTTCCTTTTTATAATATTAGTATAGATGTACCTACGTTAGTCTGTAGACTACGTAGTACGTAATCCGTACCACACGCATACATGTCGCAGAACTTTCTAGATTGTGTCAAGTAGGTACATAAAAAAATACATACAGACGAACATAGTACCTCGTCCTTTTTGGAATTCGGTAAAAAAAAACATATAGGCATATTATTTGGTATTCAATTCTCACACCTCCTCATGTTTTTTTTGCAATCAAATTTCTGATAATTATAATAAACCTTTTATTTCTATACTTTTTAAGCTCTGATGAGTTTTGGTTTAAAATGTTGCAAAAAGGTAAATTAAGCCTAGATTTATTGCGTAGCAAAAAAGCAAGGTCTGTGGCAAAGAGTAAACTAATATACATGGAAGTGGTGGTTTATGGTTAAGCCATGTCTTTACTAAAGTTATCATTTCTTTACAAAAAAATAATACGACAAAACAGAGCGAGAAAAGGTACAAAGTCCTAAATAAGAAACCAGCTATACAGAACATAAAAGACTAAAAACAGAGACATCCGAAAAGGACATAGGGACACGGCAAACAGAAAAAAGTTACAATTAACAGATTAAGGTTGCCTGGAAGAGATCGCTTATAGCGATAAGGCCGCCAATTGTTTCACTAGTTTTTAAGTTGTTTTTTATGTTACCTACTATGTAAGTTCGTAATTTTTGGTGTGAACAATAAAGAGTTTTCTATCTATCTATCTAACCGAGACACGACAAACAAAGATACAGAAAACAACAGAGATCCAGCAAACAAAAACTCAGGAAATATAAACAGAGACACAGAAAACAGAGTCACAAGAAATAGATACAGTAACTAAAAATACAAAAGAAAAGAGCTTAAGGAAATAGTGATAAGGATCAGAGAACCGAGAAATAGAAACAAAGGGAACAGAAAAAAACAGAACCATAAACCATTTTGTTTCATAACAGAGAAACAAAAAAGACTTTGGAGACAGAAAACAGAGACTTTGGAAATATATACACAAGAAACACAAACGCAGAAAATAGAGACCCAAAAAGTTGATCTAAAAACCTTAGTAACTGCATCTCTCGTTCATATAGTGCTTGTGCTTGCTATAGTCCGTAAGTAACTTAGTTTACTAGTAGTTAGTTTAAGTAACTTAAAACGCTTAACTATACTCGAATAGGTAGTTGATACGTGACCGCCGCCTTTTCCCACATGTTCCAGATAAGTGTCACAAGCGCCGGATTAAACAACAATTGGAAAAATAAAGTCACGTTAACTTTCTTTCGTTTTTCCTTTTAAATGGTTGTGTTGCTGGTTTAGAAAGTCGGTTCGGGCTTAATCGTTCCTATTTCCATTAAGGAAATAATAGTCCCAACTAATATTAAAAACATACCCAGTGGGCGCAGCCCAACAAGATGGACCGACCAAAAGTCAAAAGAGGTCGGCACGAGCATCTCTGTTGTACTAGGCTGGGGACCGGCAGAGATGGAACCAGAATTGTCAAAATATTACAAAAGAACGGAAGGATCATGACGCTCAGTAGTGAGCAAACGAACTGAGGAGGAGTAAGAATAGTAACCTAGTTCTAATCAGAAACTCAGTATAAGATTTAAATGAAATGACCAAGAGCTTGTTGAGACACGCATATAGGTAGAGATCCGTAGCCAAAGCCATGTAATTGTGGTCACATTCATAGTTCAGTTATAGAAAAATTCGAACTACCGAAGCTCTGTGGACTTAGCCAAATTTTAGAGGTGTATCATCATGACAAAACATTTAGTATTTATGGTTTAGCCAAAGAGAAAACTCCATAGAACCATTCTTTGCTAAGACAAGTTTACGAAAAGGTCAATGACCTGCTATAATGTCTTACATTTATTACAGTTTTAGCGCTATAATTCAAAAAGTTGTGATCACAGAATGTTCCAAATAATTTTAAATAAAGGTTTTTAAGATAACCTATCAACAAGGCAAGTTACAAATTTATATGCACAATAGCTGAGCAATGCAAGTGCAACTTTTTGCCACTTTGGCGGGTCATATTTCGCAAAGGATACACTTGATAAAAAAATACGTAAGAAACATTTAATTACCTTGATTTAAAAAGACCTCTTCATACATACCCCACACGACACGAAGAGGCATAGTAAATAAATGTTCGTCCCCAAATTGCATGTACAAGAGCCACCCCTAAAACGCAACATATTTTTTTTGTACTTTTCAAATTGAGATCTATAACATAACTGAAATTTTGCAAAGTTTCATGCACTTACCTCAATAAAATATAGAAGTTAGGATAAATCTAAAAGATAAAGACGGAGGGACGGACAGACAGATAGAGAGGCTGATGGACAGAACGAACTTAAAAGTTTTACATGGTGAACCCTAAAAAATATATTCTTACCTAATCGATCCAATCTGCATTGAGGAAATAATAGTCCCAAATCTATCATTACTGCTCCATCGCCTGACCTTCAGCCACGTCCCGTTCAAGGTAAAAGCAGTTATAGGTCACGAGAAGGTCGGTAAAAGATCTTTGTTAGCATATTTTATTGGTATTGATGTATTGCTAAAGCCAAGTATTACACATAACAATCTCGAAATAAAACACAAATGGCGCTCAACACGAAAAATTGAGCCACTCTAAATTGAGTTACGTAAATAAATAGACGTATTTCAGGAGCAGAAAAAGACACAAAACACATGAGATAGTTGAAGACAGTAATTTTACGCATTATATAACCCTTCCTGGGGTAAAGATGTGGGCATTCGTCATCCGACTTCCGGGTGCGTCGGACCTACGCTTACGTTCCCTTATTTTGAAAGGACGGATAAGCTTGTATCCGCTTACAGATTTATTTTCCGCACATAAATTATACCCTAAAACTCGATTTATATGTTTATGTCGCGTTATAAATTTTGTGTGTTTTGTCCGTAATTTAAATGTATCATTTGCATAAGAATATCTTACTACCCGCATTTTGCACAGCACCACATTGGGCGCCAATTGAAAGTAACGCAATAAAGTTTCAGTCAAGTCGCATGTGACTAGGAAAGTTACTCTTACTGCTTAATAAAGTTGGTTTAATTAAAAACGTGACTCTAGAACTCGCTGCTTTATAGACTAATATAGGTACTTCTATTAGATGCAGTCTCAGACGGAGGTAGCGACTCGAGCAAGATATCGCTGTTCAGACTTAAATGTGGTGTAATTTAAGAAGTAATTAGTTACAAGGAATAGTTAAGAAGATATCTCGGAGTTATTCAATTAGTAGTAACTCTTGGTTAGAACTACTTGGTTAATATTTAATTATTATATGTACAATGTACATTGCAGTTGTCAACTTTTGTTCAAAACGGCAATACGGTAAGTTTAATTTTAATTCAAATAGTTCATACATTAACATTTTTTTATTAATAAGGTTTACCCCAACGTCGTGTATACCTACATCTTTTACATGGTTGCTTGGAAGAGATCGTTTTAAGCAATAAGGCCGCCTATTAAAAAACCTAGATAATATTTTCATTGTAATATATGTTTTCCTTGTTTGTGTGGTCTTTTAATAAAGAGTTATCTTATTTTTTGTCTTTTTTGTTCGAAAATTAACTCTAAATAACTAATCTAAGGCAACTCCTCGTGGGGGCAAATAAGGCACAATATTACGTTTTACAAGCCCACATCGCATCGTGCCGCAATGCCTAGTATTAATAGCATGTCAAAGGGTAAGAAAATGAGGTATTTTTTCGATCCTGCTGCGCAAAACAACGTTTTATGATCACGTCAAATCGACACGTATCATAAAAGCTGAACGCTTTCTTTGAACACGCAAAGCTGAATCCCACACCCTTCATTTTGGGAACTATTTGAATTTTCACCCCGAAAATGGAGAACATTTTACCAAAGTTGCGAGTATGACACGAGGCAATGATACATATTTATCTAACATTATTTATGGCCTAGAAAAAGCTTTGCGATATTCTCGTCTCTTTTCATATTTAAAAGTTTTGAAGGGAGGGGATTGTCGGATGGTTATAGAATCGATAACAAAAGCTATTGTTCATGAATAAAAAATAAAGATTTTAGAATCCTTTTTAGGTTTACTAGAGCGAGAGAGAGAGAGAGAGAGAGAGTGAACAAGCACCAAAAGCACAATTGTATACATAATACATACATACCAAAACACCGGAAGATTCAAAGCTGTGTCGTGGTAATACCAAAAAAATCAATCTAGGTGAATTGACACTTTCAAAATTAGTGAAAATTTTAAGCCACCTACACCAACTCACAAACGCACACTGGGTGAAAAAACCATTCCGAAAATCGGATAGTAGTCCACTCACCCATGGATAAGATTCTGGATGGTTGAGCTGCCACCTAACCCCTAGTACCGTCGACAATATCGTGACATGTTCCATCCCCAACTTCGGTGTCTTCAGGTAATTCATCGCTCCTCTTAGCTGTCCACCTGCTTCCTATCACTTTTACTTTAGTTCGACGAAGGGGGTCGCTACTTACTCCTTTTTACCTGTTTCTGGGACTAACAGAATATTTATAGGTCTCTTTGTTTGATAAATGAAGTCGCATCGAAGAGGAATTAACGTTTTCCTTTCTAGTAATTTATTTAGTTTCTTTTGAAAGTAAGCGGCTGTAGGCAGTTTCTGAACTTTATAACATGTTTTATCTTGACAAGTGCCTAGTCCGCTAGAATCTACATACTATAAAGTATCTTACATAACTTTTTTAGGGTTCCGTACCCAAAGGGTAAAACGGGACCCTATTACTAAAGCTCCGCTGTTCATCTATGCGTCTGTCACCAGGCTGTATTTCATGAACCGTGATAGTTAGACAGTTGAAATTATCACAGATGATGTATTTCTGTTGCCGCTATAATAAAAAATACTAAAAATCAGAATAAAATAAATATTTAAGTGGCCCCACTTAAATATTTATCATACAACAAACGTGATTTTTTTGATCGTTTTTGCTCGATATTGATAACGGTAACAGGTAGACGCTTGAAATATTCACAGAATATTTAGTTATATATTCACGTTAAAATAAATAATTAAAATAAAATTATTATTTTAGGGGGGCTCCCATACAACAAACGGGATTTTTTTGCCGTTTTTATAGATAATGGTACGGAACCCTTCGTGCGCGAGTCCGACTCGCACTTAGCCGGTTATTTAAATACCTATTTCCTTTTTGAGGTTCCGTAGTACTACAATATGAACCTTTATAAGATTGTTTGTTATACGGACAGTCTGACATCGTCCGTCCGTCCGTCCTAATTCTTTAGAACGGTCTAACTTTTATATTAGACTATATTAGATGTTCTATATTAAAGGTTCTGTAATGCCAAGTAAAAAAAACTGTTGAAAAATTGGCAAAGGCATGGTACTTCTCCGGGCGGACTCTGCAAAATAACCACAAAATAAATAGGTATATATTTTATGAAAGTACTGGAATTTTATTTTATTAGTAATATAAGAATTCAATGTAATTTTGATGAGATTTAAAGTTTCTTTGCGTGACCAAAATGCTGGCCGCGCTGCCTCGCTGGATTGCGAGGCTAACGAGGCCAGCATTTTGGGCACTTTGCCCTTCGATCAATGTATAATTTTACGAAGACTGCCTGCAACTATAGAGATCGTATGGACTGTCTATTGGCACAGAATACATAATGCCTTCGTTGCTTATAGATAGTATAATCAATCTTCAATTTAATTTTTTAAGCTTTGTGTTTTTTTTAACGCGAATAAGATAGATAGAAACTCTTTATTGTGTACACTATAAATAAAAATTACAACAGATAGAAAACACTTACGAGCTAGTGCCACAATTAGCGGCCTTATCGCTAAAAGCGATCACTTTTAAGCAACCACTGGATAGAAAGAATTTACGTAACAGGATCGACGGGCGATGCTAAAACGCGATGCTAAAACACTTTAACAAACAATAAGTCCTCGTTTGACCACCAACTCGCCTGTTGGTAAGCGACGATGTGATCGAAGATGAAGCACGCAGACTTAGAAGATACCTATTCACTCTTGCCTTGAAAAGGCCCAGATTATATCTCTCAGGAAACAAGGAAGCCGGCAGGTTGTTATTTTCAAATAAGTTGATATTAAATCAAATATAGTGTAATTTCATTGATATACATTGGTGTATATTATTGTTTTTTTGTAATTACATTTAAAGTCAATAATGTTTCCCTTGAATTGAATACCTATTTTTAATATTTCTGCTCTAGAAAGAAGATATTTCGCTTTTCATCTGATGTCACAAGCACAACATGCATTATATATATGTAATAAATTCATCGAAGGGCCTGCCTTAAAGGGCCGCCAATTCCACCCTACCTATCCCTATTTTTGATAAACGAGCCACTTGATCGGACCGCTGTCCGAGGTCCCTAGTTTTTTGATAATATCTCGTCAGTGGACAAATTTGTATGTGATGTGGGGCTAACACCACCCCTTTACGACAATCCCTTGTCGGAGACGGAGAGGTAGTATTATTATGGGGAATTGGGACAGATTTTCTTTATTTGCCACGGGATAAGCGAGGTAATGAACATACTGCGCGCATAACCCAAAAATTAAGGCTCAAACTCAACTGACCTTTCAATCCCGGAAAACTACGAAAAAACAATATCAAAAACTCTTCCTATAGCATAGGGATACCATATAAAAATTTGAAAAGTCCTGACATAAAGCCGGGTAATCCAATAAAGGTCCGGACATTTCAGTCACAAAATTCAAACACTGCCCACGCCGTTACAGTGGTAACAGATTAGACTTACATCGTCTAAGCTTGTAACAAGTCCGGACAAAGGTCTAAAAGTCCGGACATATCCAGACAAATCCAGTTGGATCTCTAACCGGTAGCCCTAAGTGTATCTTTTTTGCAACTGAGTGACGAGCAATGCACTGCAAACAATTTAAATTATTGCACTGTCGGTTATATCGGTCCTTGATAAGTGTGCAAAGATTCAAATCAATGCCTCGTTTTGAAAAGGGTGAAAATCTCGTTCAAATATTCCGTTACATAGATACATACCAAGCTAATAAAAGCGTGTTAAAAAAAACCTTTGGAAATACTTCCATACTGGAACAGAACAAAATAACCCATTTTGTAAAAAAAATACCGAATCAATACCCAAACCTAAAAGGCTATTAAATTTAATTAAAACAGCTTTGATTACCGAAACGAAAACATCAACGGTCAATTAGCCACGTTTCGTTAAACAATACCTTTATGGTAGGGTTACCATATATCAGGATTTACCCTGACATTCTCATGTTTCAAGCCCTTGTCTGGCTTTCAGTACAATTTGCAAATGGCCAGGCTTTTTTAATCATGCAAAAAATGAGAAATAGGCTAGGATGACAGATATTTATATCTGGTATCCAAAAGTCAAAGAGAAAAAAAAAATTCAATGAAAGAAATGTGCGAATGTGTGAATGTACAAAATCTTTTCATTTCGATGTGTAAAAGAAGGACGGCAAACAATTTTAGAGCTGTGAAATTTAGTTCAAATAATGCTACCATAGAATTCACTGTAAATTTAACTTGATGGCGGCCATTTCGTACGCCTTAAATTTGATCGGATACGTCAATGAGCAAATGCCTTTCCGACAGATGAAAGCAAACGCCTGATTTGTCGGTATTCAACATCCTAGGGAATAGTTATGTATACCCTAACCCTACCCTAACAAATCATTGCTTTAATGTAAAACTGTACAGTAAGTTAGTACCTATAATACCATACATTATTTAATGTTACTGTACGTTACATCCATGCTTAGATATAAATCTTTGCTATTATTTTTCTGACATTATGGCAACCCTACACTTACGGCCAGTTCTTCCAGAACCGATAGCTATTACCTGAATTAATATAAACATTAAGTTGGAAGGTGTCACAAAGGGAACATTATCCTGAGTTATACGTAATAGCTTACTTGGACAAGGGTCGTTAAGCCGGGAAAGCTCATAGAAGGACGCCGATTTGAATATTGGAAAAGGTACCTATGTTTTATAATTTCCTGTAGATACGTAAGAATTAACTGGTATTTTCAGCTTTAGCAGAGATGATTTTATCAGCTGCTTTATAAAAAAAGAGTTTAATGCTTTAACCTAAACAAGAATCAGATGAGCAACATAACATAACAGTGTATAAAATCGGAGCGCGGAAAAGCAGTATAAAAGTGTAATACAAACAAATTTTTTCTCCATTTACTTCTACTGCTGTAACCAAATCGCAATAAATTACGAAAATGATATTAATATATCTCCGGCGTTCCACATTCGCCGTAGACGATCCAACGCCGTTCCCACATCACATTATTGTTCACAAGCCCTAAATCTAAAGGTAACGCGCGCTCCCGACGTCTAAGGGCCATCAAAATCCCTTTCTATGTTTAAAATAAAAATTTAACCCTAAAAGCACTCCCATTTTACGCTGGCACTTTATGGTCCGCGATATTGCTGGATGCATTTATATTTGTACTTACAAAATTGTTATGAGGGTGTTACCTGTTACCTTTCTCCGCAATTTCTTACCTTTCAAGGACGTTATAAATTGGCGGCTTGTTTCGCATTAAAACTTGGGATGTTTCCTTTTAATAATGTACGAGCTCTTGAGTTTTTAGATTCATTGCTCGAGTTCGCTTCCTCGCAATCTTTTGTTGGGCATTTATCATTTCTGATGCTTCATTTAAAGCACTGGGCACCAGCGGGCACAACTGGATTTTCTCATTAAACATTTGGTTGGAATTTTCTGATTTCTTCTGAAATGTTTCTGAGAGATGATTTACTGCTGAAAGTTTATAAATCCGAATGTCAGCTACAGGGAAAGGGTAAACAAGTATGCTGTAATGATTTTTAGGGTTCCGTACCCAAAGGAGATATTTATTTAGCCTCAATATTGTGTAATTAGTGTAATTGGATTTAAGCCGTACTAATGACAATAATCAAATAAATAAATGGTAAAAACGGGTCCTTATTACTAAGCCTACGCTGTCTGTCTATTTGTCTGTCAGTCTGTCTGTCCGTCCGACATTCCGTCCTTAATTAATCCGCCGTAACATTACATAGGTATGCTGTGAAAATTTCAATTGGCTATCTATTAAACAAAAGATACAGCCGTTTATAGGTAGGACAGACGGACGGACAGACGGACAGACAGATAGACCGTTTATGCTCGGTACCTAATGGGGTCCCGTTTTTACCCTTTGGGTACGGAACCCTAAAAACAGAAAATAGCAGAGAATTTAGTGAGTACGAAAGAATGTAGGCAGCCACCACTGAATGTAAATTAAATCAGGGGCATTGCTGGATCCTAACATATGCAGGCGAGAACTCCCGTAAACATTTTTGTTTCAACGTTTTGGGCGGGCGGAGGGGCGCACCTATAAAACTCAAATTTAGTGCTGAATATCCGCCGTAACAACGTTCTAAGCCACAACCTTCAACTAAGTTAAAGCCTGGGACTAAGTCGAGAACTTATCGAACCCATTCTTTGATAGTTGCCTCGAGTATCAAACTTGTGTTATGAGACTTTTTCAACCACGAAAACTAGGGTACTTAAACTAAGTTAAGTATAAATATCTCTTCAGTGTGTAAAAGCTTGTCAAAACTGTTATAAAAAATATACTATTTTAACCATTGGCACGCAGGAGTCCGATCAAGACCTCAAAAATTGGTAAAGTCAAGAGGAGGCCTTTGCCCAGCAATGGGACTCCAAAATGTCCAAATGCTAGCAACATTTTTTTAAACAATTTTCTCATTATTCTTTTTTTTTCTATAGAATAGAAAATAGATCTACATTTGGCGACCAACTCACCTGATGAAAAGCGATGTTGTGGCCGAAGATGGATCACGTAGATCTAGAAGATACTTATTCACTCTGGCCTTGAAGACACCCAGGTTATATAGTTACCCAGATTTAGGTTTTTTGGGCTTAAATATAATTTTCCAGTAGTCTCATACTTGTTCGATTGCCAATTAAAATAAATTTTCTTGAAATACGAGAGTCATTCAAACAATAAAGCGGTCACCAAATCGATAATAACGATGGCAGTCAGACAAATATTTCAAAGATAAAATGCACGATTCTAGCTAAGTTAAGCTACACTTGAATAATAAAAATATTTTATGTAGAAACCGCGACATTTCTCAGACATAAACTGGCAAGAAACAAACGTTTTTCAAGTTTCACTGGCGACAGCTCCGACGGGAGACGAAACATGGGACATGTTATCTATTCTTTGTTACACTCTGAGGTCATGCGATTACTCTTAGTCTTTATTCTGAAGATTACTCACTGTGTACAGGTAACCAACTGCTTTCTTTGGCAACAAAAGAGTGTTTACAGTTTATTATGGCGCAATTTTACATTTGTGCTTTGATGTCTGTCGTGCTACCAAGATGACGGTGATCGAACTTAATCACGCTATAAACTAGCATTGATCCAGTCAAAGACGTGCATTTGGCAATGCTGGTATTGGCATTGTAGGTGAACTCACGGGGTCTATGATGATATAGGTTTGTGTCATCGTCCAATCTTTGCCTGCTGGAGGTCAGTCCTAACTTACCTGGAAGTTAAACGAATTTAGTGCTTCAGTTATGGTAATTCAACTCATTAAACTATGTCGTCCATCGAATGGAAGCTATGTAAGTATAGCTATTTACTAACTATGGTATTTTCAATTACAGGAGCTCAATTTTTAATATATTTTTTTGTACGATATTTCGCACGAATATATATCATGCGAAATTATTTACTTTCGAACGACACTCGCTAACGCGACGAGTGGTTTGAACAATTCGAATCTGCTTTCTATCAATAGAAATCTTTTGTTTCATGATATTTTCGTGCGAAAATTCATACGAGCGATTCAAAAATCGAGCCCCAGACGTTTCGCTACCAGGATATTAAATAGATTTCGTCATTTTGCCATGTACATTCTGATAGAGACCCGAAAGATAGCTAGAGCTAGACATAATATTTAAAATATAAAAACTGTAAGTGGAACACTTTGGAAAGGGAATGAAATGGCTTACTTCGGAATGAATTCAAATAAAAGAGGTTATTTTACAATGTAAGACAATGTACAATGCAATAAATGTAAGACATATGCATGTTAAGTAAAAATACTACGTCGCAAACAGAACTACGAAATGCCATTCAAAAAGACAGCGCTCTGCTCTTCAAATTCTGCAATTGACAGATGCAATAGGGATAGATATAGATCCTCATATCGACCCTCTGCATCAGTCCTGTACGGAAGTCAAAAACGTTACCAATATTATGATACTGTGTTTCATTCCGCGCTTTTCAATCTCTAAACGTTACTTTCGAGAACTTAGGAGATATTTAATAGCCAAACCTAGGCTTTTAGAGGTTTCTGTTTTGGCCTTTTGCAAAACGGTACTTTGCTGATTTGATCATTCATCTCTATACTCATTGAAATAAATGAATGACCAAAAAATGTGTGCCTTAAAATTTGGCGTTTGTGGCACCTTGCGTCGAAACTATTTTAGAGGAAATTATGCAACCTACGTTTAACATCATTCAATCAGAACTCGTACCTATATACCGCACATTTTGATAGATTGTGGGCGGAAAATATCTGGTGTTATATTTTAGCTTGCTAAGACTCAAATTAAAGCACGGTAAAACGGAGCTAATTACTAAGATCTAGAATTCACTTGCGAGTGTAGATGGCGCAAAGTCATTAAACTGGTTTAATTGTTAATACATCTTCTAACAATAACGGGGCTGCAAAAGCTCATTAATTTGTGACGTCATTAAATAACAAACCCTTTGTAACCCGAGCTCAGCTCTAATTTATCAACAGCAATAAATATAGAGGCAATAAATCACACATCTATTACGCCAATTACGCAACGTCCAGGCTTCCCTTAATCCGCATGGTTGCCGAGTCTCCCGAGTTAGAAAAAGGGGCTCAGTCCGACCCGACTTACACTCCTCGGCAATGATTCAAATTGATTTATGCCCACCGATAAGCAGATCGGAAACTTTTCCACCAAAACTGGTTGCGTAGTTTTCGCATTCGGGATAGCTCAACTATTGTTTCAGTTTCGCTCTTCGCAGTTGCGTAACCAAGTGCTATTGTAATAAGTTATGGAAGGATTTGTGGATGTAAGTTGGAACGCGCACGGATGGCCTGATTTCACAGATATTGATCTTTGGAACTCGGCCGCACGGTCTGGCGGCAGAAAAACGGGAACGACTCGCTTCCAACTGCTGAGTGGGAAATAATTGCGCTCAGTTTGGTAACCAGACAGACGTGTCTGATTTTCTTTCGTCTGTCAGAAAACGAAAGTAAAGGAGTAAAACCAGACTTCATAATGCCTTATGCAAACGATTAAATCTGGAGCAAAGCAAAAATACGTGTTGTTTTTGTTTATTACGCAACAAAAGATACGTGTTGATGGGGTTCAGAGAAAAAACATCATTTGTTTACTCCAAATATATTCCAGAAATAAAAAGGCACAATATAAAAGCAGAAAAAAATATCAGTCAGCCGTAATAGTCATTTCGCCACAAATGCGCCCCCATCCATCATAGGTAATCGGAAACGATCATTGCAAAAATGAGTATAATTTACTGAGAGCTTCGCATTTTACAGTCGACCCAAATTGATGTCATTACATGGTACATGACACTGTGGCGCACCATAACGACTACCCATTATTTCATCCCGAACTATATTTTGAGTGCAATTCTGCAGCTATTGTTTGTTATGCGACTTTTCTGGTCTTCTTCAATGGCGGTCCCATCAATATTTTGTCATCCCTGCGACGTTTTTTGACAGGAGCGAGATTCTTGGAAGAGTTCCCGATAACGATCCTCTCCATCACTCGGTATTGCTTTTCAGACATGGGTCTCAAGACTAGATAGGTGATTCCCAAAGCTTTGCCTTTTAGTAGATCTTCGCGTAAGATTTCATTGTCCATCATGCGTGTTTTGAGAAATTTTATAAGGTTGTCGAGCTCCGAATTGGTTAATTTAAGCAGAGCGGCGATGCCAATTTTGTCGTGGTCTTCGTTATCTTTCATATCCACTTCGAGTTTGACCTCGTTATCCCCGCTTGGGTAGATTATTTCTTGGAGCGAGAACCTGTTTGGGCCTGCGCCGACCATCAGGGCGCATTTGAAGTCATCCTGTTTCATGACTACATTGTTGAGCCACTCACAATTACGTTCGAGAGCTGGGAGAAGGAAATTTATGAAGTCAGCCACTTCTTTCTGTTTCTTATAAGAAACTACTGCTGCTAGGGCCACTTCGGGGAGTTCAGGTGGCTTCTCCACATCTCGAGCTTTTTTCAAGGGCGGTTTCTTATGGGACATCGTTGAAGATAGTCTCTTCATTATGTTTAGTACATTCCTCACGAAGAACGAAAAACGTTTTGCCTTGAGACGGAAAATTTTGGAAGTAGTAATTAAAAACTGAAAATATATTTTGGAGCTTTTTAAGTTTTTTTTAAGGGTTTAGTTTTTACGTCATTTTTGCCAACAGACCAGTTTTTTCGAAATAGTTTGTTTACTAACAAAATGAAAGTAGGTTTCATTAACATTTGATGTAAAACAAACTATTTTTTTTTGTCTTAGCTTTTTACGTTTGTAGGCATAGATTTCTATGATGTAGGTCACAGAAACAGATACACTCGTGATAAACTCTTTGCAGCTTTTATTTTCGTAATAGGCTTGGTTCGTAATAGCTGGTGTGTGTGATTAGCTAACTAATGATAAACCAGCCGAGTGCGAGTCAGGCTCGCATACTGAGTTCCGTACCAACTACCACCACAAAATACAAAAAGTAGTGCAAAAAGCAGTGGCTTAGCTATCGGAGGGCTAGGCGGTGCCGTGCACCGGGGTCCTCAAGCTCAAGGTGCCCTCGGGCCCTGAGGTAATGAACAGAAATTTGTCACCGACTCACACTTGGCCATTATTTAATGTTAATTGTTATACTATAGGGTGTGTACTATAATCATGCCAAGTTTGACGTTTGTACGTATTAGCGTTTTTACATTAGAGCAATTACAAAAATGCGTAAAAAAAAAAGTACGTTTGTTGTATGGGGACCTCCTTTTATTTTTAACTTTTAGACTTTTTTATTATTTCTTAGTTAATCCGCCGTAAGATTATATATTCTGTAAAAACTTCAACTGGGTATCTATTACGGTTCCAAAGATACAGTCGTTTAAACATAGTAGGACGGACGGACAGGCAGACGTAGGCTCAGTAAAAGGGTCCTGTTTTTACATTTTCGATAAGGAACCCTAAAAAACCAGACAATGCAATACCATGCGAAAGTATCAGCTATCTGAAGCTGTGTATTGTTTAGAGTAATCAGTAGGTACTTCATCTCCGGTGGCTGACCGGAAACTTGTTTTATTTGTAGAATGCTGCCAGCATTTCTAATACAAGATTTATTTATATTTGTTATTATTGTAAAATAAACTAGAATCGAAACAACGAAGCTGGTTAGGTTATGATTGTAATACCTATCTTTCTCCAATTTCTTTAATAAATTTTAGAAATATTAACTAGCTCTCTTTTTTGCCGACTTCCAAAAAGGAGGAGGTTCTCAATTCGACTATATATATATATTTTTTTTTAATGTTTGTTACCTCAGAACTTTTGACTGGGTAAACCGATTTTGATGATTCTTTTTTTATTTGAAAACTGGTGCTTCGCGTGTGGTTCCATTTCAATTTGGTCCAGTTTTGTCATTTTTATGAAGTCTGTTTTTTATGTTGATAATTATCGTTAGTTTATATTGTGAGAATTGAAAGTCACGCATAATAATGCCACGAAAGCCTATTGACCGTGACTGAAATTTACAAGGGAGCGCGACCGTGACGGATCGCATATTATGACGTTGTCATAACGATTTTTTTTCTAATCGTTGTCATATCGCATCCTAATTCTAAAGCCCGTTGCAGACGACGCGTAGGTAGTAAACTCACGCGAGTAAAGGCCGCTCCAGACTTGGTTCGCGGATCGCGCGCGAAAGCTGCGACCGACAGAGCGCGAATACAAAGTGTATAGTATATTATACACTTTACGCGTAGAATATTTGCAAAACGGCCTATGTACTTAATAAGTACATAGCCGAAACGAAACGACGTAACCCCGTCGAGTTTGGGTTCGTTGGGTTTCTTTCCAAGCACTGTAGTCCTGGATTGTGACCAAGGTCCTGATGATGGAGCCGGAGGGTGGCCATATCTACCTTCTTGATATTGGTATCAAATGAAAGGGTTTGCTGAGAAGAAAACAAAAAGCTAGTTTAAAAAGGTTTTTTTTTTAAATTAAATAAATAGTACCTATCCGACAGAGTCATGTGATGCAAATATTTGAGTGAGCATATCTTAACTTTTGATATTTCTGCTCCGTGGAAATGGACATGTAGCAGATACTAACTCGGTATATCTTCTGTGTCTAAGGTTGCCATCCGTCCGGGTTCCCCCGGATTTGTCCTACTTTAGAGGGCATCCGGGGAGCGTCCGGGCGGAGAGTTCATTTGTAGTCCGGGTTTAAAAATTTAAAGTCTTGGGCCGCCAGTGACACATGCACTGTGCCCGCACGCCGCGATTTTTACACTTGACTATGTTTAAAAAAATCTGTTGACATGTCTGGGTTCTGGGCTCTAAAATCCGGGTCACGGATTTGCCAAATTTTAGAGATGGCAACCCTATCTGTATCTATAGTAAGTTCTGTCTAACTTGCTTAGTGCGAAGTATCGACCACAGAGGTAACTATTATTTTGTCAAAAGGAATATTTCGCAATGCACCGAGGTCGCCCACCAAGGAGTGGTAAAGAGAGCTGACCAGGGCCGCCCGGTGAATGCAACAAGGACTCTAATCAAGCGGGACCACAGCCGGTAAAGGTAAGCCTCTGTAATCTTAAGTTGGCTTGGCCAGGTTTCTATATTATGCTTGTACAGAGAGATATAATTTGTATTGATATATTCATTAAGCACGGTTAAATACCAATTACACTAAGGGCAGATTTTTCAATGCGCAGTTAAACGGTCAGATATTTAACAAATCAATAAATTTATCTGTCTAGTAAATTTACAGGTTTTACTCCGCAGATAACCTCTAACTGACTATTGAAAAATTCGAAATCATGCCATCAATGGAATAAATCCTATTTGATTCTTTAGCAGAGGATTGAAAAATCGGCCCTAAAGATAATATAATATTACAGTTATAAAATTCATGTCAAAACCTACCTACTCGCATTTTTGTCAAAATATTCTACAATAACAGTGAACAAAACAAAACATTTAAAATAGGCTATTAAAATATAATCATAATCTCTATGCACTTCAAATCTGAAGAGGTGGAAACTAAATATTTCCCAAGGCACACCCAGCAGGCCTAGCACGGGCCGTGGACAAATTATCTTTCCACGGTTTTTATCCGCGCGAAGACGCGACAAAGCTACAATATGGATACGTTTGTCTCTTTCTCGCGGGATAAAAACGGTGGAAATACAATATGTCTACGGCCCGTGCTAGGCCTGCAAGTGGACAAAGGTGAGCCGTTGTAAAAAATACTTTCCACGGTTCTCACCCAGGTGATCTCAGAAGTGGACGGTGGGTAAGAACTCGTGATTACAATAAAATGAAAACAAATGATTGAAACTTGATAGTTGCAACTTGCACGAGTCAAACAGGATTTTATTAAAAGTAGACACTTATGACAAGTATGACAACATCGACGAATAGGTACCTATAGCTACTTGGACGAACCATCATCCAAGTATAGCTACCTATATTGGAATCAAGTTCACACAGTAGCATCGTAGTTACCAAACGGCTGGACCGATTTAGTATATTTTTTTGTTTGAAAGTTGACTTGATAGAGAGTGTTCTTTAGCCATGATTCAAGAATATATTGTTCACCCGTTTGAAGAGTATCAGTTCTTCTATCAGGTTTTTTTGAAGTGAAAACTTCTTTATGCGCGTTAAATAAAAATATCTGGGACATTATTGCACACACGGTCATCTGACCCCAAACTAAGCAAAGCTTGTAATATGGCTGCCAGAGACTGATATACGTACATATATATTTTTAATTACATACTTAAATAGTTATTAACACCCAGACATAGAACAAACACAAATGTTCATCACACTAATGTTTGTCCTAGATGAGAATCGAACCCACGTCGTCACGCTGTACTGTGTATTTTAAAACAGCGCCATATCTTGTAGAATAGGTGAGTTATTTGAGTGACAGCCTCGTTAGCTCAGTTGGTAGTGTACCTGCCTTCTGCGCTTGGGGGCGTGGGTTCGAGTCCCACCTAGGACTAACATTTGTGTGATGAACATTTGTGTTTGTACTATGTCTGGGTGTTAGTATCTATTTAAGTATGTATTTAAAAATATATATGTATGTATATCAGTCGCTGGCAGCCATATTACAAGCTTTGCTTAGTTTGGGGTTAGATGACCATGTGTGCAATAATGTCCCAGATATTTATTTAGTTACTACTTAAGTTTTCACTTCTGACTTGCAGTCCTATGACTGATGTGTTTTTTTTTTTTTAATACATGTACGCACACTTTGTAACTTGCAGCGACATCAGTGAAGTAACTGTACACATGCAAGAAAGAGCGGGAAGGTCGTTTACATAGCGACCAAGCAAAGAAAAAAAAACAATTTTAAATAAGCATTTTTTAATGATACTGAGTGACGAGATGAGCGAAGTCGCTCGCCTGATGGCTCTTCACGCTTGCCCATACCACAGCTACCACAGCTCAAAGCCACTCAGAATTTTGAACTTCAACAGTTCAAAACCCTTGATGGCAATGCACTGCGCTCGTCACCCCGTGATAGGTATAAGATGTCAAATATCTGTGTGCCCTGTAATTTCGCTGAAAAATATGGCCCTTCAATCCGGAACACAGTAGTGTTTGCACATTACTGCTTGGCGGTTGAATAACTGGCAAAGGTGTGGTACTTCCACAGGCGGACTCCTGCAAAAGAGTCTTACCATTACAAGGTTATGTCATCAATAATTATGGTTATGTCGAGGTTCTGTCATCATGCCTGATTTATAGGCTTGATGCGTTCACTTCGCACCTCCGCCTCCTAAGTTCCTTCATTTGTAGGTACCAAAAAACTAACCAAAGTGGTGCGTTTTAGGTGCTAGACCAGCGTTCCAGCTCATAAAGTAGGTAATTTGATCTAGGTTTTGATACATAAAGGTAAGGTTAGCGTACTGATGGTTAATCTGTGGTAAATTCAGGGTTAACGGGATGACTTGTAATTATTGGTTTCACAAACTTTAGCAAGCCGGATGTAGTAAGCCAGGGTAACTGCTAAAACATTACAGTCATAACTACATAAATTACAAGGCTAGGCAGAACTGCTATGTTTAGCTGTGAATAGATCTTTGCCTACTCATAACACTACTACTAACCTACTTTGTAGGTACAAACAATTAACAGTTTATAATAGAGGGGCGGCAATCTTCCATATAATAGGCCTAGGGCAGCCAAGGTTGTAAACTCCACCCCTAGCTGTCAGATGTACCTATTCAGATTTTTACAATGTTATTGCATCATTTGCAGGTGTCAGATTATCTCAGCGGCCGGACGGTAAAATACCAGTGACCCATTGTAACTCAAAGTTATTTATAATAATTATCACAAGACCCCTTTCGGCTTGGCATAGCAGTTCTGTGTATCCACAGTTACGTCGGCGGTCAGGTAGATAGGTATCGTTCGCGCAAAACTTTATGAGCCCTCTGAAGTTAGGCCCGAGGCCTCCCCGACGCCCTGTAAAGTCCCTCGGATACCTATAATATGCGTACTGCGCAGCCACTGGGCCTAACTTCAGAGGGCTCATAAAGTTTTGCGCGAACGATATGTAACAACAAAAGGTGATATGGTTGGTTACCGATACCACCTTGGTAGGTATAGGTATGTTGTGCATGCGATATTGTTTCTGTCTCCGTCGCACTTGTGTCAATCTGAATAAGAGTGACGGAGACCAAACTAATGCTGCAGGTCCTGGTATAATATAACACACTCGCCTGCCACCTACTTGCAAAAGAACACCTGCCGTAGGTATTACTTATAGTATCGTCATAGGTATGTATGACATTATTATATTATTCGCTTTAAGAATGAATAATTAAATAAAAATAATATTAATATTTATGAGGGCTTCCATACAACAAACGTGTTTTTTTGCCGTTTTTATAGTTAATGGTACGGATTCCTTCGAGCGCGAGTCCGACTCGCACTTGGCCAGTTTTGTATTTTGAGGCGGTATGGAACCCTCAGTGCGCGAGCCCGACTCGCACTTGGCCAGTTTTGTATTTTGAGGCGGTATGGAACCCTCAGTGCGCGAGCCCGACTCGCACTTGGTCACTTTTTTTATAAGGTGCTTTGACCTCTGGTAAAATAATTACCTAAGTATCAATATAAAACACCGACTTCATCAGAACTGGACTAAATCGACACGGGAAGCACCAGCAGTCAAATAAAAAAATAATTATCAAAATCGGTTCACCCGAAAGTTCTGAGGTAAAAAACATTTTAAAAAACGACTAGAGTACCTCCTTCTTTTTGGATGTCGGTTAAAAATTCGCCCGCCCGCGAGAATTTCTTACCCTACTGGACAAACCTTATGATATGAATAGGTAGGTAGGTACGAAAGGATAACATAAGTAGGTAGGTACTTTTAGATTTATAATATCAGTATGTAATTAAAATTCTTGATTGCTAAGTTCTTTCATCTTCCAGTAATAACGTAAGCTTATCAATAAATATAGCATCAAAGGAAAAGTCACCCCAATCGCTCTTACTGCCTTGTCATAAAGGTGATAACAGTTTCCGCAAAACATCACACAACCCGGTTCATTTTTCACATCAAAGCCTCAACGTAACTATAAATTAGCTAATCAAAGAGCACATTCGTGCGGAAACACGCAGAAAAAATTGCTAACACGAGAAATTAACTTTCAAAGGAAACAACGGCGGGAGCGCGACGAATAACGAGGTCAAAACACACTGCTGTAGATAGATAGGTTCCTAGGTATGTAGTACAAGCGTGGGTTCAGATAGGTTAGGTTTATCTCACAACAAAACAATAAACTTACCGAAAACACCATTCACATCTAGTAGATACCCGTTCCGTTACAAGATTCGGTCCAACGGTCTCCGGCAATGCTGACACTCACACACACATACACAAACACCGTAGTAAACGTCATAACCAACGTTTACATTGCTAATTACACTATTTAACGTTGTTTTTGAGCACTGCGAACAATATATCACATGGGGAACAACTTTATCTGTCACATATAACGGCCACAAGGATAAATTCGTCCGTGAACCATATAAAAAACGTATTTTTTTGGCAAAGACAGACCTAATCACCACTCCTTTTCTCTCACGAATTTCTGTGATAGCGAAGCGAACAGCTGCGGCGTGTAGTTGTATCAAAACAAACACTGCTACCGCCATCTAGTACGCGCAGACAGCGATATTAGGTCAGTGACCCAACGCAACTGAGAAGTGGTTCTAAAGAGGTCGTTCTGCAACTTTAACTAAATGTAGTTTACTGAATTTAACACAGATGGCAAAGTAATTGATTTAAACTTTTTTTTATTTTCTTTTAGCATAAAACAAAAACATATGTATATTAGGTATCTAATACAGCTCATACACACACAAGTCATACTCATACAGGTGATAGGTAGGTCATTTATAAAAAATTGTTTACAAGCAAAAACAAATTCACATGTCTGTAAAGTCTGGCCACACAAGCTTAAAACAAAGAGATTGGTAAAAGTTTAATAAGTTTTCACAACTATTAATTTCAGTAATTAACAGCTAATTACAAAATAGCAAAACTTAAACTCCGCCGTAACAGTGTATGACACTGCCGTGACCAGGATTCGAACCTGGGTTACTACGGCCACAACGTAGGGTCCTAACCACTAGACGATCACGGCTATCGGAGCGGTAAGTCAAGCGTCAAAATTATGAACAACATTCGACAAGCATTACTGCGATTACGAAACATTATTTATTGTAGCCACAGACCAAAAAAAATTAGTAACCTAAATCTATGATTGTAGCGCTAATGTGAATAAATATGCTGCCTTATTATGGATCTTTGATCGGGATCGCGGGTTGTCAAAATTTTGTCTTCATCAATCAAAATTTTTTTTGCGTCCTAACCCCTTTCAAGTGTCAAAATTCTGACAGTCGCGATCCCGATCAAAGATCCATAATACGGCTGCATATCTCATGATTGCAATATTTTTCTAAACTTATGTATTTGCGTAGAAGGATTAATTTATTCATTAAGTTTTGGTGGACATGCTCGAGTGATGGAAAGCGATATAACGTAGTGAAACATATTGTCTTCGTATTTTCGCGTCGTTTTCAAATCTCTAGAAGCCTCTCTCTTGTAAAGTCTCCATCACTTTGCTAGGGCATGATTGACTTGACCGTGACCTACTTTGCTTGACTCTGACCGTGATTGACTACATTTCATCAAACTTAATTATAATATTAATACTTGACACTGGCAAAAGTGCTACGCCAAAATCCTCAGAGGATAGAACTGTGGCCTTAGTACGTATGAAAAATTGAACAGCGCCTCTATCGGACGTGAAAGGAAACTGAATTTACCATAAATTTTGCTATCGTTTACGTAACGATAACTTTTTCGCACGTGCTCGTACTAAGGCCACTGGCTAGAATTATAGTTAACTAGCTGCGCCCGGCGGTTTCACCCGCGTGGTGATGAAAATCAGTGATGATGATGAAATGTAGCCTTTGTGTTAATCCAGGACATAAGCAATGTATATTCCAAATTTCATCCAAATCCATCCAGCCGTTTCTGCGTGATTGAGTAACAAACATCCATCCATCCATCCAAACTTTCACATATATGATATTAGTGAGATAAATAAACTACCACTTTTGAAGTTTTGACCATGAATGGAAGTGAAAAGTAGACGAGACTGACTGCCACTTATGCGGAGCTTCGCACCATTGGGCCAATGAGGATCAGTAACGTTTTTAGTTGAGAATGCAGATTTATAGAGCTAAGAAATCCTTAACATACAGTGCAAAAAATATTGTTCTACGACAAAAAATAACGAAGTTATGCCCATATTACTAGCGAAGTTCACTGGCTGGCCGGCACGACTTGTGACGTCAGTGACGATCGTCGCCAGTTACCCGTAGGCAGCTATAAGGCGCGCAGTGTTCTGTGTGGATAGTTGTGACTTTCGATACAAATTAAGTGCCCGATTTGTGTCTAATTGATCTTTTAACTATGTACAAATATTGTATATGTACGTATACGTATATCTTGAGCTTGTGGGCCTCTTCTACCCTCAATTTTGGCCACTACTTTGGCTCCTTTAAGGAAAATAATTACCCGGCCAAGTGCGAGTCGGACTCGCGCACGAAGGGTTCCGTACTTATCTGTGCAAATGGCAAAAAAAACACGTTTGTTGTATAGGAGTCCCTCTTAAATATTTTTTATTATTTTTTTATTATTAAAGCAAATATATTAAAAAAATAAATAAATAAATAAATATTAATAAATAATTTAATTATTATTAAATAATTATTATTAATTTTAATTTTTTATTGAAATATTCTGTGAATATTTCAAGCGTCTACCTGTTGTCGTTATCAATATCGAGCAAAAAACATCACGTTTGTGGTATGAGAGCCTCCTTAAATATTTATTTTATTGTTTTTTAGTATTTGTTGTTATAGCAGCAACAGAAATACATCATCTGTGAAAATTTCAACTGTCTAACTATCACGGTTCATGAGATACAGCCTGGTGACAGACGGACGGACGGACAGACAGACAGACGGACAGCGGAGCCTTAGTAATAGGGTCCCGTTTTCCCCTTTGGGTACGGAACCCTAAAAAGAATCAATTCAAGCACAATACAACAGACAATAAAACAATGTTTTAGAATACTAATATCACGACGTCATGATTGGAAACAGAATATAACTGAACAAGGTTTTTTTTTTTTCGGTTTATTGAAAGCGAGTTATTATGCTAACTCATCATTTAAATCCTATTACATTTTGACGATCGTTTTAGTCTAAACGAAAAAACTCTCACTTCAGTGGTTTTAGTAGCCTAGCTATATTTCGCCGAAAAATATCTTTAATTTTGAACTGTGATGTCACAAAAATTCGTTAGACGCCACATACAATATTTATAATATTCTATCGACCTGTCATAAGTGAAAATTATAAGTACCTTCCCTCTCCTCTTCTCTGGATGGCTTGAAATAATGAATGAGTACTAAGAACTACTACAATGCGTACAACTTTTTTTCATCGCGAAAATTCCTCGTTTTACCTCCAACTCACCTGTTGGTAAGCGACGATGTGGTTGAAGATGAAGCACGCAGACTTAGAAGATACCTATTCACTCTGACCTTGAAAAGGCCCAGATTATATCTCTAAGGCAACAAGGAAGCCGGCAGGTTGTTCCAGTAACTACTTGGATGGGGTAAATAAAAGTAAATACATCATTGCTATCGTTTATTGATTTAAAATACAAAACTTAGTGACATAAAGCTCTATCCTTTTATTGTTACAGTGCCTGCGAACTGACAATCCGATAGGAAATAAACATTTTAGCTCACCGCACCATTCCACTATCTCACACTTCATCATTCCATTCTGTTATAAATAAATACAGCATATTACATACTCAAGCACATTCATCTAGCTAGGGCCATTCTGGGTATTTCATATCGGTTGGATCTTCTTTTGGTTCATGTTTTTGTGTAGTTCATTTGGCAGATTTTTGTACTTACCCGCGCGAACTGCGTACGCCCAGTCACCGTTTACACACGGTGACGTCACGGACGGTGATTGGGCGTCCGCAATCGCGTTGACGTTAGATTATGTTATTTTCTTCATTTGTTCTGCTTAAATTTACTTTTGAAATTGTTAGTTTTGATTACGGCATCAAGCAAGACCGTGCAAGAATCTACTGAGCAAGAAGATTTAACAGGCTAATAACAGCATGAGTTTTTTTCAATTAGCAAATGAAAACTTGTCAATGTTTCAATTTGTAATAAGCCTGCCGATTCTGTTATAAAATTATTATAAACTAAACAATATGTAACATGAATAAAAAACTTGATAAAATGTATTTTCAACAGAAATGGTTGACTTATCCATGGTAGTTTCATGAGCCAGTTTACCAGATTAGATGTACGGCAAATCAGATCAACAAACATTTGATTTGCCACAGGGCGGACGAATTAGTTCGCACGATTCCTCTAACTTATTCCGTTGGACGTCATTATTGCATACGGCCAAACAGTCGATAAATGTCGCATCAGAACAAATAAAAAATTTGTCTAGTCTTAGCCTACCAAAGTATAATTAGGTATTTGTAGATTCTGCCAAACAACTAGCACAAAAATGGCCTTCAGACACGGAAATCCATTCACCATTCTGTTCTCAACACAGAAGAGAAATCCATTCACCATTCTGTTCTCAACACAGAAGAGAAATCCATTCACCATTCTGTTCTCAACACAGAAGAGAAATCCATTCACCATTCTGTTCTCAACACAGAAGAGAAATCCATTCACCATTCTGTTCTCAACACAGAAGAGAAATCCATTCACCATTCTGTTCTCAACACAGAAGAGAAATCCATTCACCATTCTGTTCTCAACACAGAAGAGAAATCCATTTACCATTCTGTTCTCAACACAGAAGAGAAAGCTCTTCACAATGCACCTAAAGAACATCACTAGATATTCATTCATTCGCGGCACATGCATAATATATAGTTTATAAATAAAACAAAAGGAACTAAAGAATACTACAGTGAAGTATATCATACAATAAGGTACATAAATTGAACACAATTTTAAACGTCAACGAAAAATTAGGGAAACCTGCCTTTTTTTTTTAATCATTATTGCTCATAAAAATTAATCATGTTCCGGTTATCTATCCCTTATATTCATCCTAACAATCCTATACCTCATGAAGCAGAAAAGTATTACAGTAAATACTATATAGATATTCGAAAAATGTACAGAACAGCGAGTTTGGAAAAAGATTCAAATCTACATTGAAACCAAAGTGACAGCGTACATTATAGAAAAAAAAGGAAGAACATAGGAAAATACTTTAATGCTTCATGTACAAAATCAAATGGCTGTTTACCACATACATGTTGTTTTAAAAATAATTTTGCGGGTAGTTGTAAAAAAAATCACATCATAACACATTGCGATAAGAAATAATTAATCTATCGTTATGCGTTTATTTGTTTAGCAACTTTATTCTGTTCATTGTATTATTTCAGTCATTTTTATTAACTAAAAATATTTGAACGGAAATTTTGCTAAACTTTGTTACGAACAGGATAAAGTAGCTAATGGTGTTGGCCTACCACTAATCTGACAGTTCTAGATTTTGGGCATCCTTCCATAGACTGTACAAATAAGTAGACGACCTAAGGCCGGTCCACATGATGCGTTGCGATAGCTTAGCGGCCGTAACAGTCAATTATTTCACGAGTTGTGAATTTTAATGTTATAGAAAATTCGACGACCAGCATTTGTGCCTGAGCAAAGAAAAGAGACTATAGCTCAGTGGCACAGCAGATATTCAAACAGTAGTTCGACGTTACACAAACGCCCGAATCGAGTGAGTTAATCAAACGAAAGCAAGCTGCGATACTTCACGGTACGCTCAGAGCGATAGTCGCACGCGCCGGGTCATTGAATTTCGTCGTGTGTGTGTGTGTCAGCGTAGAAGTAGCGTACAAAATAATGATATTTTTTGTAAACCCGATAGTAGAAACTCTAGCCCTGTGACCGACAGTAGGGATTGAATTCAAGAACACGTCCGAGTCAAATTACTGCTTCAGCTTATATTCTGGGTGCAGTACTACAGTGACTAGAGTACAATTAAGAGCGTTTACCCTGATTGTTGAGCAGCTACGAATCCTGCCAGAGTGGTTGAATTTTTGTAATAGGTCTATAACATTAAAATTGTTTATCTTAAAGTTTGGGATACTGCAATAAAATCAGTTTGTCATGAAATTGTAAATAATTGTACTGTTTATATTCAAATTGTAATTTGTCTCGCTGCGTCGTCAAACCGCATCATATGACCGGGCCGTAAATTAACATGAGTACAGGAAGTAGATACGGTAAAATTTATGGATACGGTAAAATTTAAGTTTTACCATTTTACCACCGTTTTAATTGTTTATAAATTCTTTTAAAAAAAGCATGCGGAGACAATTTATTGTGAACTTTCGATGACGATTCACGGAGGTTACATACATTTAGAACAGCCTAGAAAGTGACAATAAACTAACAGCTTCAATACAGCAAATGTTTCCAATCTTAAACTATATAATATAAGCCGTAAGGTCTAATTTTGAACTTCAGCAGAAACATGCACTGCATTTAGCTTGGCTAGTATAATTGTTCCACATTGCTGAAAAGTTACAAATCACCAACTGATAGTCGGATCGTCTCGATCACTTTGTGAGTGTCTTTAAAGGCCATTAATTTAAAAACTCACTAAATATCGACGTGGAAACTTTAGCTGACCTAAGACATACCAAGCTTGGTAGCGTTCGTGACATGATCGGATAGCAACGAGTTCGATGCCACTAGTGTTTTTGCTCAGTTAAAAATTCCACGTCAACAAAATATCGACCCCAATGACTCACAGGGCGTTAGTCCACAAAATAAAGAGCCCAATAAATTAAATTAAACTAGCATGAGCGATATCTAATATAAAGCTCGAATCGAACTCAAAATCTATTCTAGATCGTGTCAGATTCAAATTTCGTGGCCCAACGCCCCTTTTATTCTATTAGGAAATAATACAAAATTTTCTAGTAGTAACGTAGCAATATCACAATATACATCCACTGGACAGTGGCATGATAGTCTACGCTTCTCGAGTCAGGTCAGTGGCAGGCCCTTTCAAACAGTTGCGGCACAGTAAGGCAGTGATTCAGTGTTATGCTATACAAAATATTTCCATTACAAATGTTTTGACCAGTCTGTTGCATTGAGGTTATAAATATTGTAGATTCAAATCCAAAAAAGTTGAACGAGTCAGTTATTCAGTTTCATTTTTAAATCCTATCTGATATATCCAATTTTAATATATGTTTCAACAATGTCGTAACCTACAAGTACATTTTGTGTTTTATAGAATTACCTAAACTATTATCTGTTTTACACATTGTCTGAATATTCCAACGGGTCAAAAATAACTCATATGTTACGTATTTTAACATAACAATTGAGATTTATTTCACAATTAGTCATAGATTCAACTGATCATTAACATTTTACAACTCTGAAATGCGAGGGCTTAGTTTTATCGATTGTCCAATGAACAATCTCAATTTACAAATCTGAATCGAATCAATTTGTGCACGAAAAAAAGTACTCAGTAAACATTATCGGTTTTTGTTCGTGTATAAACAAATTCTCATTGGCCCTTTGAATTTCAGTCGTCAGTTGCCGACACTTTAAAATTATTTCAAAGCTTGCGATAATTAAAACTGAACGAAGCCTAACTAGCATAGATCGTAACTAAACTATAGATTATCCAGTTGTGTTGCAGTCTGTGTCCATTAGTCGATTTCCTAAATTTTATATACAATATTTATTTTCTACCATATTGCGTCCTTGATATGCATTGCGTAACAATAAAAAAACCTAGCTTTCATGCCCTCGATGCGTACGGATGTGGAGACCACGTCGATCTGCCGATCGGTCGGTACAATTCATGCCCTCGATGCGTACGGATGTGGAGACCACGTCGATCTGCCGATCGGTCGGTACAATTCATGCCCTCGATGCGTACGGATGTGGAGACCACGTCGATCTGCCGATCGATCTGTGGAGACCACGTCGATCTGCCGATCGGTCGGTACAATTCTCTAAGTACTGTTCGAATGAAGCAATTAAGACAAAATAATACAAATATGTTACGACGTAACAAGTTCCTCATAATATTTTTTACAGTCAGACTTATCGCATTAAATAAAAATATAGAATTATAAATATGTGATTGAGTCCTAGGTTCCGTCGCGAAGCCAACACTAGACGGGTCCGCCACTAGCACTACACCACCGACACGTGTCACGGAGCGTCCTGGTCACGGAGCCGCGGAGGCTCGGAGAGTCTCTCCGCAGTCGGCACTGTACTCACTCGCGCGCGTCACACGACCACTGCCTGAGCAGTGTTTAGTCCCGGGCGGCAGACGGCGGCTAGTGTATGGCGACCGGGCTGTGTTGCAGCTGGCACACGGGCTGCAGGATGTCTTCATCCCGCCGCACGCCCTCCACCTCCATCCGCTCCGCGCCGCCCCACAGCCGTGCGCTCGCGCCGCCCACTATAACACACACATTATAACATCAACTATATGCTACACACAATTCATATTACTTATCATCTCCAGTACCGTAAATAGGGCTGTGCCAGCGGTGCCCAGGCGCACACTCTGTAGGGGCGCAGAAATGACCACACCAGGACCAAGTTTGTTTTCAAGGGCGCAGTTACAGAAGCTCGCACCGGGCGTATACCGGCTAGTTACGGCACTGATCATCTCAATTCTAAAGCTATACAGGGTTGCGCATATACCCTGTCCTAAGCCGAGAGGAGGTCATTGTACTCATCATTATGAACAACTTTTACTATGGGACCAACCCTGAGATTGCGGAAAAATCTCAGCTGTTCCATACATTTTATCAAGTGTCATTGACCGTTCTATGGAACAGCTATATTTTTTCGCGGTTTCATGGTTGGTTCCATAGTAAAAGCTGTTCATAATGACGAGAACAATGACCTCTTTTCGGTGTAGTACAGGGTATTTGCGTAACTCTGTATTTACACCATGGCAACATTCTTTGGCTTTGTGGCATGCTACATAATGTGGCGTGTGTCGCTTTGTAGCATCCTAAATGTGGCAACACCACAGTTATAGTTAAACCAATGCGACAGAAAACTTACAAATTTTAAAGATCACAGAGGATTATCTGCATCACACAATTTCTGAATTTTGACTCTGTGGAATAAAGGCACATCAGCTCATGCTGCTCCCTTATTTGTAATAAATAAATATATTTTTACAGTTATAACATAACTGACGTCAAAATTACAAAACTTTTGCCGCATAAAAAAAGCGTCGACTTGAAAACCTCCTCCATTTATCGTCGGTTAAAAAGAGACACACACACGCTGCGATTGCGACAGGGTGCCTTCTGCCTATGCCGTACAACTTTTACGAAATTGTGTATTGTGCATGGAATTGTAGCTTACAATTCTATAGCATGCTACAACGACGTAGGATGTTGCCTTGGTGTAATTTCAGGTTTGCATGTTATTGAATTTCAATTTAAGCTTGGATTAAAGTTTGAAACTTAAAAAAATATTTTTATGCATCGTATCGCGATTCGAGATCGTTATTTTTACCTACGCACTAGAAGGTGTTGTCGCAACCAGTTTCCTTCTGTAGGCATGTATGCAGGAAATATTAAACCTTAATTACAAAAACGCACTGGCAGGTGACTTGGTTTAGTGGCTAGATAGAACGTAGCTAGTATAAAAGCGACTCACTAGAATAGAGCTTACACTAGAAACTGGTCTAGCTGCTAAGACCCATAACAGACATGTCATCTTGGCTGACGAACCGCCGTCTGACCAACGGGAGAGAAAGAAAAATTTCACTTTCACTCCCGTTGGTCAGACGGCGGTTCGTCAGCCAAGTTGACGTGTCTATTACGGCTTTTAGGAAGCCACCTGTCATTGCGTTTAAGACCTGTATTAGCAAAATCAATCCAAGCATAAATATGAAGACTTCATAAAGAATAAATAGGAAGATTGTACATTAGACATAGCCTTATGACACCTAAGGCATCAGGGTAATTAAATTCGCTATTTGGTTAGTATTTAATCATCTACGAACGCTAATCGTCTAGGGTTAAACATTTTTATAAGCCATTTTTTATTATTTATGGCTATGATGAATATCAACTAAAACCGATAACACATACAATAGAAACAATTTCCTTTTTTGTTGTCAATGCAATCGAATAAATAGTGAAATAAAATAGCTATAAATTTTCTAATCTCTGAAAACTAGAAAAAAAAAAATATCGCTATGTATTGTGTGGTTAATAAATGCGCAAATGAGTGGCGATAAATAAGTTAAAAGAATGTTAGGATATGGTGCGGATATAAAGTAGCAGGTTTCCGGTACAGGTAAGATAGTACGGTTCGGTAACGATGGGCGTAGTTGCACTCTACATAAAGAAAACAGGTAAATTCATTTGTATTTATGATCCGTGGGCGTGGGTTCGATTCCCACCTAGGGCAAACATTCATGTGATGAACATTTGTGTTTGTTCTATATCTGGGTGTTAATATCTATTTAAATAATATATGTATGTATATCAGTATCTGGCAATCATCGTACAAACTTTGCTTAGTTTAGAGTCAGCTGACCATACAAAATATTCCGAATCCACACTAATATTATAAATGCGAAAATAACTCTGCATGTCTGTCTGTTAGCTACATAATCACAGCTAAACGGCTCAACCGATCTCGATAAAATTTTGGGAGGTAATAGTATGTATCATGACGAGACGGACATAGGCTATTTTTTTCTGAAGAAGTCGCAGAAGATTTCGCGGGTACAGCTAGTATTTATTATATTTTGTTGGTCGGGTCGGGTGAACATTTATTATTTGCTGTTGCCCCCGCGCTTCGCTCGCGTAGTACAGTCCAAAAATACTGTTTTTTTTTATTATTTCTTTTATACAAACCTTGTCCTGACAAAAACGAACAAAAAAAAAAACAACTTGGTGCAGTCATTCGGAAGTTATGTGCGTACATACATTTCGGCAAAACATTTTTATTTATATATATAGATTATCTTTACTGGTTCGACTCGCTTATACCGACCCATACAGTTTTACCAGTAACCATGAAACCTGCTTCTTTTGTTCGCACTCATGGACAACTCTGTAGTTGTGTATATCTTTTGACTGCCTCGGTGGCTCAGTTGGTAGTGATCCTACTTTCTGTGCTTGGGGGCGTGGGTTCGATTCCCATCTAGGACAAACATTTGTGCGATGAACATTTGTGTTTGTTCTATGTCTGGGTGTTAATATCTATTTAAGTATGTATTTAAAAATATATATGAATGTATATCAGTCTCTGGCAGCCATATTACAAGCTTTGCTTAGTTTGGGGTCAGATGACTATGTGTGCAATAATGTCCCAGATATTTATAAAAAAAAAAAAAAACAAACAATCTTAAGCCGAATCTCCTGCGCCCAATTTCTAACATACAAAAACTTGACAAAACAGGTTAAGCTAACATCTGGCTTATTATGGATGTTTGTTCATACGGGATGGCACGCGATTGTGATCACAATCCAAATCACGAACGGACTCCACAATAAGCCAGATGTTAGCGAAACATGTTTTGTTAAGCCGGGTCCGCTGCGGCATGTTTTCGTGTTAGTTAACACACTAACTGTTAGCTAACACCAAAACCACGCCCACTTTTCGTGTCAGTAGTATGTTAGTGTGTCAGCTAACACGAAAACATGCCGCAGCGGACCCGGCTTTAGATTTTGGGCGCAGGACACCCGGCTTTACTGGAATTATATTTTATGTTATATAGAGTCAGGGTTTCAAATCGGTCCATTTTTGATCCTATTCCCGCAGTCTCACAACACAACTGCAGAGTTGATTTTAAATGGAAGCCATGCATGAGCGACATCGACATGCAACGGATAGGAGTCAAGGGGAGCGTAGAGTGACAATCCAAACGTCATACAAAATATTTCTCTTATGAGCGGTCAGCTGTTCCGCGGATTAATTAATTATCCACCAACAGGCTATCGGACAGGTGTTTGATTTGTTAATAAAAACCGACTTCATAGAAATTTCAGAACTGACCCAAATTATGGTAACACACGGGAAGCACCAGCTTTCAAATAAAAAAAGAATCATCAAAACCGGTTCATCCAGTCGAAAGATCTGTGGTAACAAAAAAAACGTTCGAATTGATAACCTCCTCCTTTTTGGAAGTCGGTTAAAAAAGGTAATGGATTGTCACCTACACATAAAGGAGGTTAGTTAAAACATTCCATTGAGATTACAAGGCAGACCTGGTGGTAAGTTAGACACTAGTGTTGGTAGCACGCGCGCGGGCGCCGGACCGCTCTAGTCATCGCGAGTCCGACGGCCCATCTGATACGGGAATGTCCACACAATCAATATTAGGATAAGATATATTATTGCACATTTGAAATTATACTTTGTTATGACAATTACGCTTTTCCCCTTCTAGAAGTGAAATAGTTACTCAGCCTTTCGTCATTTTCGAGAGAATCTCATATTTTATAATTATCAATATAAAAAACGACTTCATCAGAACTGGACCAAATTGAAATGGGACACACGGGAAGCACCAGCTTTCAAATAAAAAAGAATCATCAAAATCGGTTCACCCAGTCAAAAGTTCTGAGGTAACATTAAAAAAAAAAACAGTCAAATTGATAACCTTCTCCTTTTTAGAAGTCGGTTAAAAAGAGAAATTTACGAAAAACAGCGTAACTATTAAATGTTCATTAATAAAGAGGTTTTACAATAGACATGTCAATCCATAATTACACACCCACCTACACTTTTTTTCTAATCGCTTATGATCTGAATATGATTATATTATATTTTAATGTGCATCAGCCCACATAGATTAGTGTGTAACGAGCAAACGACAGAACTGTGGCCTTAGTACGAGCACTTGCGAAAAAGTTATCGTTACGTAAACGATAGCAAAATGATGAAAAATCTAGTTTCGTTTCACGTCCGATAGAGGCGCTGTTATTTTTTTTTGACATTTTGCAATCGTTTACGTAACGATAACTTTTTCGCAAATGCTCGTACTAAGGCCACTGACAACATTGCATAGGCTGCAAGCGATCAGAAGAAAGGAAAGGTGGATCGCCTTTTCGTGAATTGACTATCTAAAGTAATAAAGAGGGTTAAAAAGGGCTTGTTAAGATAGATTTTCCCCTCACTTCGTGGTCAACGTATGGTTTTATAATGAAATGAAGCAATGTGTACGCAGATCATACGACATAGGCGCAATGAACATGTACAATGTTAATCTAAAAAGGCCAATGATTTACAAATGAGTAAAATTTTGTGAACATTGCATTTATTTATCTTTGTTTTGAATAGAAATTAGCTTTATGTAGGTAATTTTTTAGTAAGAATAAGCGAAAGCTTACAGCTAAAACATTTAAAAATGTAACACAGTTTCAAAACAGATCAGACATCCATCCACACACACATTTTCCTTTAAAATATAAGAACATTATAAATACTAAATTAATAAGACATATAGGAAATAAAAAAACACACTTTTCAAATAATGTTGAAGAAAGATGGCTTGATAACAGACTTTTAAAATATTTGAGGTGAAAAACAATGAAAGTTTTATTTACCTAATGTAATCCAGTATCCTTGGATCTATCGACTCCCTGAACAGTGGCCTTAGTACGAGAACTTGTGAAAAAGTTATCGTTACGTAAACGATAGCAAATGTATGAAAAAATTCAGTTTCCTTTCACGTCCGATAGAGGATTCAATTTTTCATTTTGCTATCGTTTACGTAACGATAACTTTTTCGCAAGTGCTTGTACTAAGGCCACAGTATTTGACTGTAAGAACAGTAAGAAAGATATTGCAATAGATTCTGAGACTAGTGTGAAGAGAGTACTGCATAACAGCGAATGATTTAGATGCGGAGAATATAAAGGATGGGTAAAGCGCACACGCTACGGTGACTGCATGCGCGTAATGGACAACGTGCTCTGAATTGCGTCGCTCGGTAGGGCGTCTAAGTGTCACTGGTCAACCACCGTGAAAGATCTGCGTAATCTCCAGCTCTTGATCAGCACAGTGAACACTGTGCAAGTGATGTCTGGACTTGAGACCTTACGGCTATCTGTATAGGTGATAAGAAAATTTGCGCGACCGCAAACCGTATCTCGGAGCGTCAGAGCTGTAACAGAAACGTCAACATGGCTGACGTCAACCACCTCAACCAACGAGAGAAAAAGAGGGAAAAAAATACTCTCACTCTTTCTCTCTAGTTGGTCAGACGGCGGTTGGTCAGCCAAGTTCGATACTTCTGTTACGGGTCTTAGTTGCGCGTGATTTTCCGAACTGCGCTATTTCAGCGCTAATTCAAGCTCGCGTTAAGAGTTAACCGTAATGCCCTTTATAAGGACTACATTGGTTGCAAACTCAATAAAGAAGTACCTTTTTTTTATGCCATAGGTGGCAAGCAAGCAGACGGGCCGCCTGATGGTAAACGATCACCGTCACCTATGGATATCTGCAACACTAAGGGCATCACAGATACCTTGCCGACCCTTAAAGACTCTATTAACAGCCCTTTTGAAGAGCCCCATATTAAAGATACTCGGAAATGCCTACTTAATAACAAATATATCCGGCCATCTTGCTCCAACACACATACAAACAGCAACAACATGTGTCGACATCCACCCGTGCCTCACAGAGTGGACTCACCGTGTTGATGGTGCGACTGCGCCTGTTGCGTGTTGGTGGACTCGTCCGCCGTCCGTTTGAAGAAGTTGTGCTGAAGCGCGTAGTACGGTGTTACTCGCTGCTTCGGGTCGTACTCCAGCATGCGGAGGATCAGGTCCTGGAACATTGGGAGGAGAGTTTTGTATTGACTGTGTGATGTCGTGGGATCAATAAACCTATGGATTGTGTAATTCTAGTAAACATAGAATTAGGCGGTACTATAAATATTGCTGGGGCGATAGAATACAGCATCGGTATCGTTATTGTAAGAGCCTGCCTAAAGATGATCACGCTCGACCAGGTCGAAAGTGGGGACCAAGTACATCCCCAAGACATGAGCCTTGGAATAAAAAAAGATTGACTACCGCGATTTTAAAGCGTTCGCAACACCGCGTCACAACGCCGCAGGTGTATCCTCACAAGCACCGCAGCCAAGCGCTTTTCAAACTAAATGCGGTGTTGCTTTGGCGTTAACCCCTGCCTGCCTCGTGTCGCCCGCGAATCGCTTTTGATGAAAATAGGCATTTTTCCCTGCACACCGCAAACAACCCCCGCTAAGCTGCAAAAATAGCGAACTGCGCAGCCATCTGCGCCAACGTCACTCTGGCCAAGTTAGCTTGCGCGTACTGTACTTAAATCTCGAATGTTCTGTGTCTTGGTGGTGGTAACATACCTTGAACTTGAGATAGTCGGAGACTGAGTGTCCGGGCTCACCGCGACGCCGCGCCGCCGGCCCGCCGCCCTCCACGCCGAGTATGTCGTGCAGCCGCCGCGTACCCGGCGCGCGGTATTTCCTGCAAACACTTTGATCATCAATAACATAATACATTTTGGCGTTTTTAAAATAAGTGTAAATAGATTTTTTGGAGGCAAGCATGTTCCATCTTTGGCTTTCCATCATCTCTTACCATTATTTCATTTCATTTATCATCATCATTCATCCTTAGGCGAGGTGGAGGTAAAAAAGCAAACACATTTAATGTAAACTAAAAAAAATACGATACAACAGATCATCACAGTAAGTGCCTTTCCACCAGAGATGGGCTATGCTGTGTAGCTATGTATGTTTTTGACATCCACCAATAAAGAACCTTTTTGTTCATAGCTTAGAACTGGTGGATACGGGTTAAACGAAGCTATGTTAATACTAGAGGGATACGTGCTAAGGAAGTGAGCTACGAATGGGAGCTACGGATGGGAGCTGCTGATGTGAGCTGAGGTTTCGCGTTTGGTGAAGCTATGTACAGCGCAGAGTACACGAGTCGCGCATCTTTATAGCACAGATAACTCACGCAGCGCATCTTCAAAGCACATCTCACCTGGTACGCTATACCTCTTAGCATTACTGGAAACGTTCCCATAGTTCCGTAGCTTAGCTTTACCTTTTTCATAGCTCAGCTGCATAGCACATCTCTGGTGGAAAGAATGTAACTTGCACGCAGGTTATGCCAAAAAATACACTTTCATGGCACAAAACTTAACCTTGTACAGATCAGCGAAGCTTCGAGCAAAACTGTCGTTTCTCTGGAGACTAAATATTGTTGCTGGATATGTGAAAATGGAGGCGGTAAATGAAGTCACCATGGTAGAACCTTACCTGTTGCTGCCTTCTTTTCCGTTTACTTTCTTCAATACATAACCGCCGCCTTCTGAAGCCGGTAATTTGTCGAAGAACTTTCTGGTTTTGTGTGCCTGTAAAGCAACAAAGGAAAGAATTAGAAATTTTCCTATAGATATCGGCTAGTGTTTGTATATAATCACTTTTGTCGAATCGAAAACCTGTTCTCCTATGTGAATTTCCACTGGCTTCCAGCCGCATTTGTATGGTCCCAAGGAAAAATGTCCAGCATGGATTGTAATTGTATTTCTGCATTTAGCCCTCACCTGATCTAGTAAATGATCGGGCGGCATGCCGAGCACCTCGACAATCTTGTTCATCTGGTCAACTTCGTTAGCGCCGCTGAACAACGGCTCTCCCGTGTGCATCTCGACCAGTATACATCCCAGCGACCACATGTCTATCGCCAGGTCATACGGCACGCCTAGTAATACTTCCGGCGATCGGTAAAACCTTGACTGGATGTATTGGTATATCTGAAATGGCAAAGTTTGATATTATTACAAGATTAGATCGAAGGACCTTATTGATTAGGATTAGGTGGAGACATGTGAGAAGCGGCTTGTGATAGAAGATCGGGTCATGTTTAAAGCCGGATGTACACATTGGCAATACTTCTCCAAAGCAGACACGAGTACCAACGTGTAGACAGCCAATTTGCCTAGCCTCACCATTGCTCTTCATCGCTCGCCTAGCTGGCCGAGTGCATACAACGCCAAAGTGTAGGGCTGGTTTCACGTGTCTTGCTCCGGGATTGCTCGTCACGACCCGTCCCACTTGCACAAATCAGAGGCGCCCGCTTGCACTTGGCAAGCCGTGTCCGTGTTGGGTAGGATTGCCTCGCTCAAACTTGACCAACGTGTAGCACATGCTTATTATTATTTTGCCTACGCTCACATTGGCTGAGGCTAGGCAATCTATGGCCAACGTGTATTGCCAGCTTAAGAGATGCCTACGACCAATAATAAACACTCATTGCATAGACTGATGATAACTATGAATACCATAACAGTCTGAGAAAGGGAGATTCTCGAAAGGACGGAGCGTACTAGAGCTCAAAGACAGGGCATTTCCACGATAACCGCATTAACCACTTCTCATAACGAAACGACATGAAATTAAATCTATTCCCAACCAGTAATTTTATGTTACTCTTCATTCCGAATTACAATCTTTCTTTATCAAAAATACACAGAAAAAAATAACCAATAGGCTGAAGATATATTGAAGTTTGTCTCTAACACAATTAGGTTCAATTTCCAAAGTTGCTAGACAATAAGAGTATGTCATTAAAATATTTAGAAAGTGAGTGGAAACTTGTGTAACCTAAAACCTAGTTATTCTATTCGGAGAGAAGGGTCCTCGTACGCGAAAAAGTACTTACACTAAATTAGCCAAAAAGTCTAGAAATCCGAGTGCCATTTCGTGTCCAACTTTTACGCCTCCATAGTTCATTTCATACATAAATAATAAGATTATAAGGACACTGGAGAACAATAGACAAATATCCCACCGCATAAAAATCATGAACGCGAAGTTATTTTCTCTTTCTTTCTTATTTAAATGTTATAGTTATTAATGTTATTATATTTTTGGAGGCTGACAGGAATCCGACCATTGTGGAGTGGCTACAGCAATATGGCATTTACTCGAATCGTTGCGCAGGTTCGAATCCTGTCGGTCGTTAAATTTTGAAATCCTAAAGTGTTAAACACTAAGTACATCATAAAATTAGTAATTTCAAAATCTCAATATTTGATACCAGTTATTTGAGATTCAAACAGTTAAACTTTTATTTAAAAACATTTGATACATAAACCTGTACTATGCGCGCTATATCGCGCAAATACGAGACAGTTTGACTATGGAAGTTTTAGAATGAAACTGTAAGCAAAGCAATGAAATAAACAAAGATGAATTAAGTGCTATTGAATGTTTACAATAATAATACCAATTAAGTAAACACGACTCATTATCATTAACCTTTTATCACGAAAAGTAAATGGGATTTTATCATCCAATAACCTTTAGGGAACAACGCGCCTCTTGAATACAAATCGTAGTAGATTTGAGGTGCAATTGGCGATAACTTGCGCGAGCGATGGCGCGACCCAGATGCGCTTTATCTACGCAATTAGCGAATACTGGATTAATCGCGGGATTAGGTAGTTAGGCAACGTAATTTTTTTAATGCCATAGGTGGCAAACAAGCTAATCATCGTCGCCTATGGATATCTGTAACACCAGTGGTCGTACCGTCAACTGTTTTAAGCGAAAAATAATGTGGAAAATCACGCGAATTGGGAACCTTAACGCGTCGAGTTACGGTTTGCGGTCGCGCAACTTTTCGCAATTACATAACCTGAACCTTTTAAAACAGGTGACGATACCGCCCCAGCAAGCCCAGCATGGGCCTCGGACAAAAATGTATTTCCATTCAAAACTGTTTTTCTGATGAATTTCTAGTGTGTTTTGTCTTTCCATTGTTTTTTCTGCGCGTAGACACGACAAAGCTAGAAAATGGATATGTTTGTTTGTCTCTACCTCGTGGACCCGTGGAAAGAAAATTTGTCCACGACTCGTGCTAAGCCTGCTAGGTCATCACAGATACGTTGCCGATCTTTATTAATTTTATTAACAGCCCGTTTGAAGAACCCCGTGTTATAATTACTCGGAAATTCCGCAGGAGGGATCACCGCTCATTCCAAATTTTTCGCAGGTGTGAGGCAAAAATTATCGCGTAAAACGTACAGTATCCGACTTCTACATATCTATGATGTGAAGATGAGCTTTCAGTGGATACGAGCTGGAAGAATCGGCAATTCGGCACCTAATGATTAAAAACTATTTGATCAACACAGATCTATATCAGCAAAAACAACGTACACGTCACGTTTAAAAATCCATTGTGCACATTTTTGTACCTTCAATGCCATTACGAGAGCAATTGAGTGGTATTTTAATTGTATTCGCACGGCAAACTGCTTTGCATGAGTTTTACAGTTTAATAATAATAGCGCATTTTGTCATTCTATTTTGGATATCAATCTGAATTATGCAGCGTGCTAGATAGGGCTTTGATCCAACTTAAGACAGGCCACATACACGCAAAATAGGTGAACTTGCTGTGTGTATATTGCTTAAGGTCTCTGATGACTAACGTAAATAGAAAAGTATTTCTTTCTACATCTATGATGACTAATCTTGATTGAGTTTATTACGACTAGGGGTAGCTGACTCAACTTCAAAACCCGATCTTAAGTACAATATAAAATGTATAAAGTCTAGACGATCTTATAGCTAGCACATAAATAAAGCACTGTCAGACTCACCCGTTGCCCTAATTGACACGAACTGCCGAAGTCCACGATTTTAATGGCCGACCTCTTCGGGTTGCATAGTAAAATATTCTCGGGTTTAAGATCACAGTGAATTATATTTAGTTCTGAAAGAGAAAAGAGATATCGATTAGTTCGAGTATAGCTAGTTTTATAAATATAAACAGGGGTGAGGGAGGGATGCTAAAAATAGATCTGTTCTCGTGGACCCCCCAGTGTGAAGGGCAGGCAGCTAGTGCGGACTAGTGAACAGAAAATGTTATCGCTGTTGTGAGCTTTGCAGTTCAAACAAGGCTTTTCGAGGGAGAAAAGACTTGTAATGAACCTTTGCATTGTAATAAACGTATTTATTCTGCCTTCAACACTTCTGTCTAGGTATAAGAATATACGAATTATGTTGCTGCCAAATGCGCCATGTTACTAAGGTTTGATAACGGTAAAGGGTGTGAGTGAATAGATTTCTTCTAGATCAACGTGTTCCATCCTCGGCCACACCGTCGCTTACCATCAGGCAAGTTGGTGGCCAAACGTAGATCTATTCTATATAAAAAAATAAAATAAAAAAAAGGTAGACTTCCGTGCATTGCGACCAGTCATCGTGCTTCGCAGCCGCGTCTTTCGCATCCTCGGAAGCGGCGGCATATATTTTCATAGTGCAAGTATTGTCGCAACAGTCACGCGAGTTAGACATGCGCGTGAGTCGCGTGAACGGCCGCGATGCACGGAAGTATACCTTAAAGCTTATTTATGAGTGAAGATAAATAGAGATAGTCTTATATTACACCAAAGCCGTCTATATTGTCATTGCCTACCATCAGGAGTATTTTGGTCTTAGTGGTCAAATACAAGGACCCTATTCTTAAGTACTGTCACAATTATTGAGATGAACATGAATTTGAAGGGAACAGAAACAATGACGAGTGTGAATAGAAGAGCAGAAGTGCTCTTTTGGAAAAAAAAACTCAACTAGACGTAGAATATGTACACGTACGAAAACCAGCGTTCATGTAAGAAACATTCCGCCATGAATCAAGTGATCGACACACTCGGCCATTTATTTTCATGTTGTAATCGAAATCGGACCTTTCCAGCGCACTTACGTTCCGCCCACGGTCCGGCTCGGGCCAGGCTCGAGTGGGGGAAATGAATCACTCGAGGGTGATTGGGGCCGATCGGCGAATGTCATCGTATGTCGTCGAACAATGAGCCGGCCGACCGAGATGTGTAATGACTTGTTGAAGATATGGAAATCTTTTCAAATCGCAGGTACGTGCCTGGTGGGTTTTTAAGTTGGGTTCACATACAGTTAAAGTGGAGGTTGCGTGTTTTGAAAGGCTCTCCCTGTTCCCTACTAAGAAGATCAGAATATAACAGTTTTTTTTTTTGTATAATATATTATCAGATAGATATTTTTAGTCATATAAAGCTCACCATAACTAAATTGAAATGTATTCAAAATTAAGGAAGATATAGGCATTTTAATATATTGCTAGACAGACGTCATAATGTAAGTACGCCATTTAATCTCAATATTTTGCGAGAAAAGGACATCATCCCTTCCTTACAAATAAAATTTTCTTAATTCCTATTAGGTCGAAAATCTAGACGGGTGTTCAAATAATATTGGATGCCCAATACCCAACTCTACCGAAACTGTAAGGGTTCTACTCTCTAAACTTAAAACTGTCCGTCAGTAGTACATGTAGGTAGTAGTTGCAACTTACCAGGTTGACTAAGGAACAATAACGCGGTGCAGAGCTGTTGCGCGAACTTGCGCGTTAGGTTCAGCGAGACGCCGCGGAAGTTGGTGTTGCGGAGCAGATCGTACAAGTTGTACGAGAGCAACTCGAACACTAGGCACAGGTGGTTCCGCCACATGAAGTGACGTTTCAGTTTTACTGGAACAAACATAATCGAACATATAAAGTAAATGATATAATACATGAAAAAAAAAAAAAAACACTTCACGGAAAGTTCGATAAACCGAATTCATCCCTTAGACATGGAATCTATATATATAAAAGAAAGTCGTGTTAGTTACACTATTTATAACTCAAGAACGGCTGAACCGATTTGGCTGAAAATTGGTGGGGAGGTAGCTTAGAACCAGGAGACGGAAATAGGATAAACTGGACTAAAAACGGCTGGACCGATTTTGATGAAATTTTGTGTTCCTGGAGCGGGTCATAGTAGCGAGGCCGAAGGCCGAGCTTACACCCGTGCGAAGCCGGGACGGTCGACTAGTTATTTATACAAATTTAAATGGGACACCCTTGAGATATGGACTAAACAATAAATAATTAAAATACACAATTTCGTATAGTTGAATGACATAATATTGACATTTAACTGAATTTTCCAGTTATTTGGATTTAAAAGTCAAACTATTCAACTAAATTTAATGAAATTTCTATGGGACCAATCTGGAAGTAAGTAATATCCTTTCAAATAAAATAAAAAAATGTTCTAAGGCGTTCTGAGGTAACAAACATACCTACTTAACATAGAACCACCGCCTTTTTTGATGTCGGTTCTAATAGCCTGAAAAAATACAACTGTCCATATGTGCGTATAATTTAAAAAAAATACTTTCATCTCCTAACCGTTGAGGAGTTGTAGCCTACATCATCAGCTCATCTATATGAGATAATGATTATTAGACGAAAATATTTGAGTGGAGACCATGAGCCGGAAGACGTAGCGTAGGTAGACCTCCCAATAGATGGACCGACGACATTGTGAGAGTTGCGGGCATTCAGTTGATGCATATGGCAGGATGTCGTTCAGTGTGGAGGTTACAGGGGGAGGCCTATGTCCAGCAGTGGACGTCTTCTGGCTGATGATGGTGAAGAGTCTGAACAAGCTTTTTAGGTAAAGTTTTTTTTTTAAGTTGACAGAAAAATTATGAAAAAAACTAAAACCTATTTTATGTTTTTTTATTTTTTACTCTAAACAAATTTATTGACAATTACGACAGTGTGACCGTCTGTCGTCAGCTAGTTTAGAATAAATATGGAATGAACAATTCATGTTTTTAACCTACTTCAAAAAAAGAGGACGGTTCTACTGTTTTTTTTTTGTTTTTTTAATGTATTTTCACCAATTTATCCACCAAATGTTGACCGATTTAAAAAAATAATCTTTTGTTCGGTATGGTATACTTCCAATTTGGTCCCATTGTCACCAAATCAGGATCTGATGATGGGATCCCAGGGAAATCGATGGCAGCCCTCAAATTTTGTAGGCACTTATTAAGTTTTTCATATATTTTTGAAGTCTGCTTTTAATGTAACCCATTTGTAGCTTAGTTTTTTATTTTATTTTATTTGCGGCTATGAATGAAGTAGTAACGCTTATGCTTACCTATATAATACTTATTTTCTGCATCTGCTCTGTTCATCATTTCTAGTAACTTGACTTCTATTTGTGCCTGATTTAAGAAGGGTTTCTTATTCTTAATTATTTTAATTGCTACTTGACACTGTTCCTCGTGGTCATACGCTTTCACAACCTGAAAAATAAAAAATAAAGCAAATTAAAAACTTATAAGTATTATGGAAACTGACGTGGTTATCACACATTTTATTTTTATAACACGGGAACCTTCAATAGGGCTGGAGGATGGACCGACTTGGAAACCGTGTCTCTATGGAGTTCGTGGGAGTGACAATGAGACTGGTGGCGACGTGGTGAGCTCCGTGTACTGGAGTATTCCCGAAACACATGAAGATTCGAGTGGGGAAGAGCTCCAGTGCGCGCCGGCGCAGCATATTTCGCCACGCACCCCCACCCCCGCACCCGATCAGCATCCGTTGTCGTCACGTGCGCGTCGCGCGGCGGTCCGTAGTGCAAAGCGAGACGCAGCCGCGCTCGCGCATTCACCTTGATAAAGACCGCCATATGCGGTTGAAACTATAGTCGGAGTATCCGGCCTAATCTTACGTGAGTAATTCCCGTGTAATATAAATAAAAAGCTTATAAGTAGTCTAATTATGGCGCACTTTACAACATCATTTCTTTGGTGTTATAATGCAAATCAAACCTAAAGCAATTATTGCCTTACGGTCTAGCCGGGCTTTCATTATACCCTTTCATTATTCATTATACTGGTTAATCACTTTATCAAAACTCAATGCATCACTAAAACGAGCGAATGCACAGAGGTTGTGTTAGAATATACAACAATAACAAAAAATTACACGATGACATCCAGTGATTGGCCAGTACAAGATAGACATCTGTTTTTTAGGTTTTCGTAGCCCGACAAGGAACCCCTTATAAATTCGTTTTGTCCGTCCGTCTGTCTGTCTGTCCGTCCGTCCGAATTTTTTAGAACCTTGTAATTTCTATAATTATTAATATAAGTGCATGAAACTTTGCATAATGAGTTGTTATTTTATTTAAATGATTTTATTTGAGCTACCGCAAAATATTTATGCATATATTTACTTAATTTTCTACGTTATATTTCTTAGTGTAAGTACTATGCAAGCCTTGAGCATTTATGGACTATGCTGGCCTCGGCTACGCGTCGGTCCACATTTTCATTTTCGCCCATAAATGCTCCTATTGCCTGCTGTTGTTTGTATTATCAGTGTATAATAAAGTTATATTGTCTTAAAATGTAGGGCAAGGAGATGACTGACCTGTCCAAACGAGCCCTTCCCAATCGGCGAGGAGATCTCGTACCGATCCAGGAACTTCTCCCCCTGCTTGATGATGTAGTCGTGGTTATCATCATCGTAGCCGTCGTTGTAGAGCTTCCGCTCCTTCTTGTGGGAGCCGTCCTCACCCAGGTACTGTTGCGCTCTCCGTTTCTTCTTTGCGTAGTATACCTGGAAAGAGAAGATACGGTTGATTAAATATAGGGTAAGCTCATTTGGATTTGACACTCGAAATCTATAACCTTTGGGGCATATGTATTCGGGGAAACCACGAGTTTGTGAACGTGGTGTAGGTCGACCGACTATATACTCGACTCGATAGACTTGACTGAGTGATATTATACGTCTAAGCCAATAGTAGTGAATGAAAAAAAGCTGAGGATGTCATAAGCGGCGTGTCAAGGAAGGGCAATCTCCAGCAATGAACTGGATTTGGACCGACGATGACGCTTTAGGACTCTGCTACGGCCTGAGGCTATTATTTTAGCATCTAACTTGTACCAACAACTGGCACCAAATGTATCATTGTTATCCGAAAAACTACAAACAAAGTTCTCAAATAATGTAAAGATTTCAGTGGTACGAGTAACACATGGTGCACCAGGCAACGTTTACATTCCAAGTGGTACCTGCCGATTTAGTTCATTTTTATAGTTATGAAAATACAATTACAGCTACGCTCTAAATGTACACATAAAATCCTAAACATTATGATATAAAAAGCCAATTTTACCGCCGCATCATTCTTGCAGGACGATTTCCAGTTTCCCAGCGTATTTATTTGCTATTTTATATTACGTATAAGATTATTTACAAGAAATCGTTTGATTATTTCAAGATTTCAACGAAATTGACAGTTGACGGCCTTCACATCTTTGAAAAGGCTAGAAAATCATGGAAAAACAAAAAGTTTCCATTTAAGTATTGAGTATATCAATCTTTATTCGGCAAGAGAAATCGTAGATAATATGAAATGAAAATGATTTCCTTATATGTTGTCTTAAAAAATCGGTTTTCATTTCCTTAGCTGTTTAGTTTAAATTGGAGTCGTAATACTTCTTAGCATGTGTTATAGGAAATGAAGAATAGATGGTGGACGGCAGGAATTCGGGCGTTGACCCAAATATGCGGTTGACATTGATCGACGACGCGGGTCGCGATATGCTTATTACGAAGCATTGGTATTTACATGAACAAGTAGAATGTACGTAGAGACGATCGCGAGGATTTGGGACTAGGAAGTTCATTGCTACCCAGTTTTTTTATTGAGAGTCTCGCCCAAGTCGGGCCGTGAGTCATTGTTTTGCGACATATATGGCCCGAGTGAATGTCCTGTAGTTTGGATAAGAACTTCAGTACAGTTGTTTTGTTTAGCTAATTGTGGGTGGAAATAAAATTGGCGTGCTATACACAATCCTATCACTATGTTGCGTGTATACACCGAGCAGTCCAGCTTCTCTGCAAGCAGCACCCCAATAGTTGACTCATGTGCTAGCCAAGCTCGCCTCAACCTTGAGGGAAGAGAGTGACCAGCTACACAACGCCGCCGCGTATGGAGCCTTTAAGCGAGCGTGAGTGCTTCGGGGTAATATACATGCAATACCTAAAACGATCTTATTTCTCTATATTCAAGTAAGTGCCGCAATCGGCCTATTTATATAGCTATAACATCTTAACAAGAATACGGTTGATGTGTCGTCTGTATGTAACACGAGCGACAATCCGACGTCTCCGGTATCCTGAAACCACAATTATGTAACGGAGGTATGTCGTCATCGGCAATAATATTGGCGACTGCATAGCGCTCTCATAGTGGCGGTACGGAAGTGTTGCGTATCGACGCGGCCGAATGATAACCCAAATGTCTGACAGCAACCTACATAATATTTATCTACTGTACGTATTAGAGGGCGAACCAGGCGTTCACCGGGTGCCAGCGAGGCTTCGGTCGACCACCTATCTGATTCGGATACGGTTTATTTGTTGATCTTTAAGCTGGTGGATTCGATAGTTGCGAGGCTTCGTTTTTCGAGGGCGTAGCTTACTTTCGGTCGATTTAGCGTTATAATGGGGGTGTGATATCGTCGGTGGTGGAGAACTCGGTGCGTTGTAGTGGTAAGTGGTGAGTCAGGCCAGTGACCGAGGCACGTGGTCGCGAGATGAGCGCGTCGGGCAGGGGAGAGACGGCGCGCGGCGGCTGTCATTGATTTTCCCCGTTTCCCCCCACCCCGAGGCTGACTCCCGCCCCACCGCGTCTCACCCACTTCCAGCGCCCGATAACGAGGTTAACGGGCGACGTGAGTCTCTCCTAAACTTTAATTATACCTGTACACCCGTCGTGCATGTTTAACCCGGCCTCTATTCAGCGTTTTGTTTGCAGCGGTGGCTGATAGCGAGACGTGATGCACTGTTCGGTCGCCGGTTAACTATCTAATGAACGAACTCCGAGATGGGAACACGAAAAGCACAACTTGTAGATGGGAAGTTGTAGTTGAGGACGAACTGATTCAAATCCGCTAACTACGTTTCACTCATAAACGTGGAGCGTCGCTAACTTTGCGGATTTATTGTAAACAATAGAGCTCCTACCGTCTCGCCTGAATATAATCCTGAATAACTACTTTAAATAGGTTGAACGCGTTACTGGAATATAACACTGCTTAATTAATTGATACATAAAGTGGTCCTGGTGATTAGACAGCTTAGATGGCGTGACTTCCTTTGATTGACACAGTTGCTTTTTGGTTAATTAGTAGACAATTAGTTATGGCGAAAGCGCTTTCCAGTAACCAAGTACTTGAAAATACAGTGCTTTGTATTGAATTTAATGTTACCCTTTATATATTTTGGTAGATACTTAAAAATGTCAGCAATCGTTGTCTGTATGTGTTCATCCTGTCGGTCGTCAATATTTTCAACTGTCTACCAAAACAGTTTAGAAAATAAAAGCTTGTAGAAAAACTTTTTTAAAACAAGATTCTCGAGTGACGTCATTTTATTTTTCATATTCTTTTCAGCAAACCCTTTCATTTGATACCCATATCATGGGGGTGCATAAAAACTAACTGGTCCGCCATCATTGGGAGTCCGCCATATTGGATTTAGAATGACGTCACTTAGCTAATCATGCATTGTCATCCAAACTAAACGTGTATGCAAAATTTCAGATCAATCGGTTGGGGATAGGTGTATTAAAATTCAATAGCAATAAAAGCTTGCAAAAAGACCAAAACCACGTTTCTGAATAAGATTTCCATCAGATTATACGGGTCTACTAAATTCATTATCAGCCTATAATTTTTTCTATTGCTGGGACACAGGTCTTCTCCTCGAGAGACAGAGATGATGGGCCCTCATCCACCATGCTGGTCCACTGCATGTTCTTATATGTCATATGTCTTTAAACTTTTGAGGTTCTTGGACATACCGATCTTGGATATACGGGTATAAAAGATTTAGTATAGGGCTGTTCATGTTTTTAGGGTTCTGTACCCAAGGGGTCAAACGGGACCCTATTACTAAAACTCCGCTGTCCGTCTGTCTGTCTGTATGTCTGTCTGTCCGTCTTTCACCAGGCCTGTATCTCATGAACCGTGATAGTTAGACAGTTGAAATTTTCACAGATGATGTATTTCTGTTGCCGCTATATAACAACAAATACAAAAAAATACAGAATAAAATAAATATTTAAGGGGGCTTCCATACAACAATCGTGATATACAACAGGCAGACGCGAAGTATTCACAGAACATTTAGTTATATATTCACTTTAAAAATAAATAATAAAATTATAATAAAACAAATATTTACTTAAGTTTACTTTTACTTAAACAAATATTTTTAAACAATTATTTACTTAATTATAATATATAAATATTTACTCCCATACAACTAACGTGATTTTTGCCGTTTTTATAGATAATGGTAAAGAACCCTTCGTTCGCGAGTCCGACTCGCTCTTGGCCGGTTTTTTGTAATACTATACTTACCAACCACCCCCACTACCACTTTATCTCCTAAACCACTGGACGGATTTAAATGCGGTTTTCACGAATATACTTATGATAGATAGCTATGACCAGATTGAAGAATAGGCTATGTTATTTTGCGCAAGGACCGGATTAAGGGAGGAAAAAGGGTTGAAAATTTATATGAAAATCCACGCGTACGAGGTCGCAGGCCTAGTACTAGTACCTACTTAAATAAAATCGTATCAACCTTGTGATAATGCAGTTCTTATACGCAACAAACTCATAAGAAATTCATATATGAGTTATGCAAGCACTTTATATGGAAGCCGTTATGATCCGAGGATATTTAAACTGTAAATATGACGACGATTGGACAATGAGGGGCAATCATGCCAAAAATGCACTCGGCTACGGCTCTACATGATGGGATTTTTATTGCTTGTATCCATCGTGTTTATGGGGCTGACTTGGCATGGAGCTTGGAATTTTTTTTTGCACTTAATACGCATTGCGGAGGGACGTCATCACATGTTAGTGATATCATCCGAATGCATGCGGTGATGCAACGATTCGATCATCCGAAAGTTGGTCATATCGGTCGTTGCATTCATTTGCATAAATGAAAGGAGAATTATATTGATGGGCCCAGCGTTGAAGCTAATCCAGTAGATTAGCAAATGAGCAGTCTGGTATTGTGCATAGCGGACATGGTGGTGCATTTGATGTACACCTTCTACTGATGTCAGTAAGTAAGTATATGCCCAGTAGCTAGCCCTGTACTGTAACCCATAGTATAAGATTTGACAACTTCCGAAAACTTTTTTCGTTTTCGTATTGTTCCATACATTTTAGTAAAGAGCCTCCAGCGGAAACGCGGAGGAACTAAAATCGGTAGTAATCGGCAGTATAGGTTGCTTCAATAAAATACGAAAAAAAGTTTCGAATAGCTTTCAGCCCAGCAATGTATGCATCAAAAGGAAAACGAAAAAAGTTTTCGAAAACTGTCAAATCTTGTTCTAAGGGTACAGATATAAGTTTTTATATAACCTGATATATAGGCTTTGATATGACTTAGCGGCTGTTGTTGTAATAAACAACCGAAACTAACGTGTCATTCGACCCTCGGTAGTCCTCAGTTGTAAATGCCACTCGCGGTCCCTCATCCGAAGACTTACAAATGTCTCAGTGATCGGTAAAAAAAAATAGAGTTACGTTACGAGATTTACTTAGTTACTTTTATTTACTACTTTTAGGCAAATGCTCCTATTTAGAAATGGATGCCAACAGGCGAGTTGTCAAACGCGGTCTTATACGCAAAAAATAGGGGAAGCTATAACTAATAGTACTAACACGAGTAAACTATTGAAAAGCTAATCCGTCGTATGCAAATTAATTTTTCAGAGTGTAGACAGAGAGACCGTGGTGATATGCAAACGAGGGTAGGTATTACGTCGCGTTAGGCACTCCGGTTTACAACTTATCAAGTCGTCGAGTATCAATTAAAGCGGCGGAACTGCGCAACTTTACATCATTAACACCATAAAAAGACAGTTATTGTGAGAAAATTTGTGCAATCAATTAGGAGTTTTAAGAGGGAGGCGATGGTATACCCCCGTGTAGGGATGTGTGCGTGAGTGCAACGGCGTCGTCGGGCGGGCGGGCGCAGCGCGCGCATCTGTGTGCATTCGGCATATTTACCCCGATTGTGGGCGGACGGGTTCGTTGACCCGACCCAATGCAAGGCTGCGTACGTACGTAGGGCTGCGACGCACGGCGCACCGCACGCCGGGGCCCGTTTCATTAGTGCCACCACACACGCGAAATGCTAACACTATGCGTCAAGTGCATGCACGCTTTTTTTTAATCATCACGTCGGAAGCTCGCCGGCCGACTCCACCATCATGGTTCCATCATGACTTCATGATTAATTCCAGATATTTATCATGGGGCTGAGATAGTCCGGGCAAGTTTCGGGCGAACGCTATCGATCTTATGTTTATTTTTGACTCGATGCCGGTCTAGATAAACTGATTTAAAATTTATAACCGGCCGAAAACGGTCGAGATCGATAATAATTAGTTACTTATAAGTTGAATTGGGAGGATAGGATGGGGTTGGTACCCCGTTATTACAAACGCTGTAGGTAGTTAGACCAGACAGTAACTTTATCCACCTTTTGGAGAACAAGATATACCATCCTAATTAATTAAAGACAGTATTAAAAAAACATTGCTTGCGTTTGACCGCCAACTCGCCTGATGTTAAGCGATGATGCAGTCTACGATGGAGCACGCTTGCCTAGAAGAAACCGATTCACTCGAGATTTAAGTTAGTGGATTTAAGTCTGAAGCTAGCTGTAGACATCGACTTGTATGGATAGAGGGAAATGGAGGGATGGATAGACCAGTTTCTTTTATGATACTGGGTGACGAGACGAGCGAAGTCGCTCGCCTGATGGCTCTTCACGCTTGCCCATAACAGCACAACGCAACTCTGAATTTTGAACTTCAACAGTTCAAAACCCTAGATGGCAATGCACTACGCTCGTCACCCCGTGATATAAGATGCCAAATCTCTGTGTGCCCTGTAATTTCGCTGGAAACATTGCCCTTCAATCAGGGACACAGTAGTGTTTGGACACTACTACTTGGCGGTTGAATAACTGGCAAAGGTGTGGTACTTCCCCAGGCGGACCCCTGCAAAAGAATCCTACCACTACAGAATTCTGGTCTATAATCAAGAACTGAAACACCCAATAGAGGAAGCAATCCGTTCAAGTAGCGGTCATAAACGAGCGTTCGGCGTGTTTACATAGCAATCCGCGTATCATAAACCACAAACGATACGTAATAATTGCACCGCAGCATTCATAAATCCGCCGGTTAGACAGACACACCACTGTGGGGTGTAAACTATAAGGCGAGAGCTATACTTGTGTATAAGTCCACCCTTGCAGTCGGCGAATCGTCGAATGCAATGCCATAACCTACCCTTAGCTTTCCCCTCGTTGAGGCAGGACCGTGCAGACGCCTTTGATGGGGAATTTCAATTTAAACTAAGAGAATATTATTCACTAATATTTACTGTACAGATAAACAATTGTCACGGCTACAAATATCAAAATAATATGAGTTGTGTGTTAAAGCGTGAAAGACGGCAAATCCTCCCCTAAGCTATTGAGGCTATTCAGTAGGATAATTTCCCGTAGTACAAGTTGATTATTATAAGTACCCTACAGTATAGGGTACTTATAAAACACATATTAAAAAAAAGTTTGTTGATTAAAAATGTAATGTCGCGGGGCACTTTCCTTATACATTTTTGGATCATAATTATACACGCGATGAAGCATTAGAAATAAAAACTGAGCACAAGCAAGACCTACAACGAAGCTCGCGTTGCTGTCTCATCGGTCAAGGAGACCAGTTCATTTAATATTTCAGTATAAGTTTAGTAAATACCGTTACATGAATTTACTCTTTACAATGTCTACCTTCATAGCTCTACCTGATTGTGAGTAATAGTCAGGGAGAAGGAGTTTTGGCGCAGAAGTGAAAAAAATATGTCGCTTCATTTTTTTATTTTCCTAAACTTGTGTTATTTTGAGTATTAATGTGTAATAATGGTGAATTATTGTTTATAAGTGTTCTTGAACATGCTCGAGTGTAGGAAAGTGATATAATGAGGTGAAAGATGTGTTTTCGTGATGTTTCCAAAACTCTACCGAATACTCTAGTAAAGACCGCCGTATGCGGTTGAAACTATAGTCGGAGTAACCGGCTTAATCTTACGTGAGTAATTCCCGTGTAATATAAATAAAATAAACACTGTTTTAAACTATCACGGTTGTTCACTAAAGTTAAATGATTATTTACGGGATATTTACCGTGGTAAGGTTGTGGAAGGAGCTCCCGATATTTCGGCGCAGTTACATGCACCATGTTCACGGGAAGACCTTCCACAACCTTACCACGGTAAATATCCCGTAAATAATCATAAATAAAATACTCTTGTAAAGTCTCCATTACTTGCAAAAGCTAAACTAAGTCAGTATTTAAGGTATATTTATTCGATTAGAAAATGTATGGCAGTAACAGTCGTCGGCCGCGCGCGCCTAACGCAGACCTCGGAAGCGGCGCCATACATTTTCATAGTGCAAAGTATTGTGACTTCAGCTGCGCGTGAGACGCGTGCGTCAGACTCCGAACGGCCGCGATGCTCGGAAATGAACCTTTAACCTCACGCAAACGTATGAATGTATGTCCGGCAGATCATGACTAGAAAGTCAAAGCAGAAGATCGCAGGTCATGACAGAAATTGGTAGAGGTCTATGTCCAAAAATTGACACAAAAGCTGAACATGAAGAAATCACATCTATGTATACCAGCAAGAAATATTTAATTTTGCCTACGAGACCCTAAATGTAACGAATATGTTAGAGTAAACACGCAATAAAGTCAAAACAGCTCCAGTACAGATTTTGATGAAAGATGTAGAGATAGCTTATAATAGATAAGCTAGCCGAGTTCAGGCGGTCGGTTGTGGGTGGATTGTCGTGCAGAATTAGAGTTCGAATAGCAGAATACCTAGTCTATCCGAGAATAGAATGAATTTTTCTAGTTACAAATGGCGCTTGTTATAGTACTACCGGACCGGTTAATGGAAGTACGTTTAAAATTCAGCTTTGACGCTAGTTAAATAATACAAACAATTACATGAATGAGTGAAGTGATCTTTAAAAAAAAGGATGAGCTCTCTTTTGTAATAGGCTTGCGTTTGACAGACAACTTGCCTGATGTTAAGCCATGATGCGGTCTACGATGGAGCACGCTTGCCTAGAAGAAACAGATTCACTCGTGATTCGAAGACACCCCGATTGTATTAACTATCGGAGAACACCCATTCAGGCAGCGCATTCCACAGACCAGCAGTTCGCAGAATAAAACTGGAGTCAAAGCGCTTCGTACGGGTTTTCAGAATATCAAGCATAAGGCGGTGTCCCCATACAAACATATCATGCATTCATACATGTGGTAAATGAAATGATTACTAATACATTAAGCCACGATACAAAGATGAACTTCACAAACAACTTTAGCTTCTAGGAAAATAAGCTCCTAAGAGGATATTTACTGAATCTTAAGATTTAGTAACCAAGTCTGTAGCGAAGCGACAGTGAAACTTCACGACGATGGCGAAAGAATGCTGAAGTTATTTACTTTAGCATGTGGCAAAAAGTAATCGTAGCAATTCTTAATATACGACAGGCTAAGTACACAAGAGAAGCCATTAAAAATCATACGCGTTTAAAAAGACCGCCCTTGTCGCGCGCCGCCACTCCAAAGTTTGACCTCGCAATTACTAAAATTGGTTTGATTTACCATTTTAATTGTAACAAAAAGCTTATTTTTTCCAGCTGCTTGGACGGCGGGCGCGTCGTTGTAATCTCGACCGAGTGACTTTCGGCCCGAGGGTCCATTAGGGATCGCGGGGTTAGCGCCAGTCGCGCGGTGCGAATCGCCATTTTGAGCTGTGGCATCATGCCGTTAAGGCGTAGTTTCTGTCGGAGGTGTTTCGGTAGGCGCGAGAGGAGAGCACTCGAGGTCGGATGCTGAGTGCGGGGGTGCGAGGGCGCGCGGGAGGCGACCGGGACAAAATCGATATCGTCGGGCGGCGCGCGACGTCTTGCGCCCCTCGCCCCTCTAATGAATGAGAGCGGACCGTAGTCATCTCTGCGGATGGCGCCTCGGCCGATATAGGAGCCGCTGCCGCCGCCGTAGACTCTTTCGCCGGTCCGATCCAATGTATTCATCATCATCATTCAGCCATAGGACGTCCACTGTTGGACATAGGCCTCCCCCATCGATTTCCAAAAGGGCCGGTTGGAAGCGGCCTGCATCCAGCGTTTTCCTGCGGTCTCTTTTAGGTCGTCTGTCCATCTTGTGGGTGGACGTCCTACGCTGCGCTTACCGGTCCGTGGTCTCCACTCGAGAACCTTTCGGCCCAATCCAATGTATTGCTGCCTAGATAACGAACCAGACTAATCAACCCCACACTGGAACTACATGCTACATTCCGTTTTTGGTTTCTTTTCTCATTTGTCGAAAAGATATAAAGGAAGCCGCCAAAATTTCCCTACAAACCAACAAGAAGTCCCCTACCACCATTAGACAACAATATAGAGATAGCAGATGGCGGAAACAAGACACAAAACATTAATAAGGATAAACATAACCTTAAATTACATAAAAAAAAATATTTTTACGTACTTATTTCTTAAATTTTATTTTCAACCGACTTTAAAACAGGAGGTTCTCAATAAGAGTGTATGATATTTTTTTGTATGTTGCGCGAAATCTACGTCGTTTGTGATCCACAAAAAATTGTCTCTTCAATAAAAAAATTATATATATCCAAGGATGATATGCATCAGCACTAATATCGTTCGTGTTCAAATATAAAAAAAAAAACATATATTTTTTACGAGCACCAACAACCCCTTCCATGCAACAAGATATTATAAATAAATATATCGAACATTTTTGCACACACGGTCATCTGACCCCAAACTAAGCAAAGCTTGTAATATGGCTGCCAGAGACTGATATACGTACATAAATATTCTTAAATACCGAATCGATCTTAGTACGCGTAGATTTTCATATAAACTTTTTTTACTCCCTTAATCCGGCCCTTGCGCAAAATAACAGATTATACTTCAATCTGGTCATAGCTAAGCATATTCGTGAAAACCGCATTTAAATCCGTCCAGTGGTTTAGGAGATGTGCGTGGACAAACAAACGGTAAATCTAAAAACTGTTTTAACGTGTTCAGCTCAGGCTTAATTTAAGATCCCCTGTGTGTTTTTTAAATATATATCGCATTACAGTTTTTTTTAATTTCTACGTTTTTATTAAATGTATAGTATAGATAGAGTATAGATATTGCCGCCATGGAGCGAAAAAAAAATAGAACTTGTTATTAAACCACAAACTAGTTTTATGTTACTTTGTAATATTTCACTCCTACTCTGTTATAAGGGGAGTAGGTGGCACGACCACGCAAAAATATTAATCTAAGACACCTACTTGTGTTCGCCCATCCACGCGACTTGTGGAAAGTTTAAGGAGCAAATTGAAATGGGTCGTAAACAGCCATCATTTCAGCCATAGGACTGTCCACTGCTAGACACACGGCCTCCCCCATCGATCAAGGGCCTGTTGGAAGCCTGCATCCAGCGATTCCCTGCGGTATCTATTAGGTCGTCTGTCCATCTTATGGGTGGACGTCCTACGCTGCGCTTATAATTCCGTGGTCTCCATTCGAGAACCTTTCGGCCTCATCGGCCATCTGTTCTGCGCGTTATGTGCCCTTCCCACTGCCACTTAAACTTGCTAATCCGGTGGGCTATGTCGGTAATTTTCATTCGTCTACGGGTCTCCTCATTTCTGATTCGATCTCATAGTGAAACCCCGAGCATAGCCCTCTCCATAGCTCGTTGTGTGACTTTAAGCTTTCTTATGAGGCGCATAGTGAGAGACCATGTTTCAGTGCCGTAAACAGACTTACACGTTAATGTATTTTTTTAAAGCCAAATTAACATGCTCTTTATCATTATATACTTACCGATTTAATCGATTGTTTCTGCCACGTACATGTAAGTTGTGGAATGGCGTTCTTCAGTTTTTCCTCCAAGTATAGTTTTAAGTGCTTCAAACGAAAACACGGGGTAACACGGGAAAACATGCCTCACAAGTAGGCAACGCACTGATAATGCCCCGGGTTATGTAGGCGTGTCTATAGGCAGTGGTGACCACTTACCATCAGGTGGCCCGTCGCTTGTTTGCCACTTATTTTAATTAAAAAAAGACCTAATTAACGTATTATTATTTGATCACTCGACTTAAACAGAGAACTACAGAAATTATTATTTTTTAACTCATAATGTTCATGTATCTTTTGTTTTTGTCATATTTTTTTTTTTCTTTTCTTTCCTTATTTCATTCAACACCCGTTAAGTTCGGCATACTGTTCGCTTTGCAGTACCGAAATACAAAAACTTCATCAAACAAACTAAATATTATGAACGTTATGGCACGCGAAGCATTTAAAAGTTTAAAAGCAGTCTCACAAGAGAATGAAGTATCCCATGTTTTAGTAATCATAGTTAAGATTGACGGGACGGCTGGTATGTGATTCCGGAGCTTATTTATAGCATTCAAACGGCGCGACACTACATCTTGGTGAGATGCTGTATGACAAACAACGGGAGAGTAGTAAAGATTACATTTATCGAAGAGGATACATTATTTGAGAACAGTGACAAGGAAGGGAAACTATAACTCTATAGAACTATAACACAGTAGATATATAAGCTAAAGCAGTGGGTTGACTTTAAATAAACGCCCGAATCGAGTGACGTAATCAAACTAGCGCCCCTTCCCTCACCCGCTACAATACTTCACGGTACGATCAGGGATAGTCGCGCGCGCCGCGTCATTGAGATACGCCGTGTGTGTTTGTCGTCAGCTTAAAAAACTACAACAAAATAATGAAAATTTTCTTAAAACTTGATAGTAGCTACACTAGCCCTGTGACTGACAATTCAAACTACTGCTTTAACTTACATGTATATCTACTGTGACTATAAGCCTACGCATTTCTAACTCCACCGAAAATACCTAAACAAAAGCATGAATACAGTCAATTGATACGAATCAGCGAACTCAATAATACTAAAAAAAAAAAAAAAAAAACACGCTTTAATGGGCCAAACTATAAAAAATTTTGTATTGTCCTCGATCCTTGAAAAATGTGCAATATTTCAATTTAATTAGACGTTTTGTAGTAGTTGAAAATCAAGTTTAAGGATTCCGTTACATACCGAGCTAAAAAACGTGTTAAAATATATAGGTCTATAATGGAAGTCAACGAATAAGACAACAAAAACCATAAGAAGTTATCGACAAACTCTCACCATCCAAGAGTGTTCAAGCAGTCTTCAAATACGCCCAAACTTCAACTACTTATTTCCCGGACGCAAACTATAAAAAATTTTGTATTGTCCTCGATCCTTGAAAAATGTGCAATATTTCAATTTAATTAGACGTTTTGTAGTAGTTGAAAATCAAGTTTAAGGATTCCGTTACATACCGAGCTAAAAAACGTGTTAAAATATATAGGTCTATAATGGAAGTCAACGAATAAGACAACAAAAACCATAAGAAGTTATCGACAAACTCTCACCATCCAAGAGTGTTCAAGCAGTCTTCAAATACGCCCAAACTTCAACTACTTATTTCCCGGACGCAAACATTTTGCAAACACAAGGTGGGACTAGGGAGCGAAGTGGACTGGACAGTACTAGAAACTTGGGACCTGATACTATCACAAATAATAACAATAACCGAGCTACCCGACTTCACTTTGGAGAACGATGCCATGTAAGAGATTACTGCTGAGAATTCTGGGAAAGAATGGTAAGTGGTCAGGTCAAAGTATCTTATTTGTATGGATTGAAATTGGGTCACCGGGCAAACGTCTGTGTTTACATGTACATACTCGTATTGCTATCTAATCTACGTACATGCATTCACGTAGTAAACAAACAACGACATTTCACTTACCACTACGGGTTTATTTATCACGTCGAAATTAACGTTTATTAGATCTTTATTGACTTTATTATGCTTTATAATTTTTTATTGAATAATATGCTTGCGTTTGACAACCACCTCACCTGATGTTAAGCGATGATGCGGTCTACGATGGAGCACGTTTGCCTAAAAGAAATTGATTCACTTGCAACTTTTAGACACCCTTTTAGGCAGCGCATTCCATGGTCTAGCGGTTTGCACAATAAAAGTGGAATCAAAGAGTTTTGTAAGGGTTTTCGGCGTTGGCTCGTAAGTGTTTTCTATCTGTTTGTAATTATTGTTTCTGATGTACACAATAAAGAGTTTTTATCTATCTATCAACCATGAAACGGTGTCGCCTTTTCGTGCCCGCTCTGGCCTCCAATAGAAAAATGGGCAGGAGGGAATTAGATCATACTGATCTGGAGCACATTCTCCTAAATGTACCAAATGAAAAGCCAAAAGACTAGCAACTTTGCGTCGATGTTCAAGGCTAAGAAGCTTGGTCTGAACTAGACATTCATTTCTGATGAGGATCTTGGCACGTTTCTCAATGGACTCCAACGCCCCAAGCTGGTACATAGCTGATCCATCCTTAAGGTGCGAGCAGTATTTCATGCACTACCGAACTTGTGCTTGGTTAAATGAAAGCAACTGTTACGTGAAGTAGCATTTGATATAGTGTACATGATATTTCAGATTCCACTTTTTCTGAAACAAGCACTTTGTTTCTAACAATGTACCCTCTTATTAGTAATTACACGCACAGTATCCTCGGATTAGTTATACCGTGTTTGTTTTATCTAATCAGTTTTCTTTTCATCGAAAAAGACAATAGACGGAGTAACTATTACATGGTTACTCCACGTTTATTAATAACCGTCAATGTTTAATAGGAAAATATGGATTAAAATTTGAATTATGAATATTTATTAGAACTCAAAATAACAGACGTAATATTAAACGAATAACTACAAATTAGAGCGGCAAATGGCTGACTGAAATATGGCAATAGATATTAATATTATCAGAAAGGTAATTTACACTAAACCATTTAAATTTAAAATTTTCATTTGTTTCATTTAAATGTAAACAGAAATTTGCTTCCTCAACGAGACGAAGAATTGAAACGTGATAAATCAATTGAGTTTGATAGAGAGAGATGTAGAATGGCACGGTATTAGTTACGATTGTGGACGCAACGTGATCTCCCGACCTTGGAGTCGTCGATTGCTACAGACTCCGATGCGGACACGTGAACGACCCGGGACGGTCACACGGACGCTACGAGCACATGTCAAAACATTACATTATCGCACGTACAGATATATAAACATCGTACTTATCGATGTTTATCTGATAAAAGCACACATCACCTTCTGCACGTTTTGTCCATGACAATCTCCCAAGTACTTGCATATCGAAAGGCTGCTTCTTATGAGGTAAAAATGGGAAAGTAACACATACAACGCAATTTCCGTATGACGAATGAATAACGTTCGCTATTTATTTCCATGTAGACATCCTCATGTCTATTAGTAAATCTTTCACTCCACCCGTAACAGAGAATGTCTACTCACATTCCTTGCGAAGTGATCTCTAGAATTTGTGGAGTTGTTGCAACCAACTAGCCAAGCAGAGGGCCATATCAAGTAGTCTACAAAACATACCAATGAGAAGGCTCGTAGTGAGTGCCACCGGAGCGTATCGGCCAGCGTCCTGATGAGGGAACGAGTGGACCCGTCCCTTTTGCGCACCATCGTCCCGACTTCACGCACGGCTGATAGGTCACTGCACTAGCACACTCGCTTCACGAACTCTGGACACGAGCAAACGCTGCACTCTCTACACCGCCACCTTGACAGTTTTAAACGCAAGGCTGAAGATGTGTAAGCGTAACCCGACCACCGGTCGACACTTTAACTCGAATGAGAATAAATACATTTGTGTAGCAACCGCAATAATCGGCCGCGAGGACACGACTGGCTCGTTATCGCGGCTATACTTACCTATTCTCCAGCTAAAGTAGATGATTCCGCGTATGTGAATTGAGATCGACCTCGTTGTTTTGGTACTGACGCGCGTCTCGAATGTGCCACGGTATGAAACTCAGACGAATTTCTCACGCCAACTCACAAAAAAAAATTAATAGAGCATAGAGTCCGGAGTGGACATACCGAGGTGTCATGTCAAATGTGGGATGGCTTTTAATCTATGTCAAGCGACAGCTGAATGGGGCAGAAAATATGGGTCACAAGCTATTTTAGCGACCAAGTACGATGTAAACAAAACATTAGAAACACATAATACCATAGGGCGCGAGGAATGTATCGAGGTATTGACCTGTGTGGCCTTAAGAAGTCAGTGTATTGGAACAATTAGCGCGTCGTTTGCGATGATAAACTAGCTCCGGAGTACTCATTAATCGGCTCGTACGCGGGGATCGGTGTAAGCTGTTCTCTTCCTTGTGCTATTAGCATGGGACTGTTTATTGTATGCGCGAGTGTTTATAATTAGCCGGCGCCGGGATCGTGGCAGGAGCCCAGGTCGATCACTCGGGATACCTAACGGGGTCCGCACTCCACACTATATCTAGTGCTCGGTCGTTGACAGTGCCAATTTCCAGAATTGCAATTCCTTGTGACATCAATGGTCAAAAAAAGTTAGTGTTGACTGATCGTGAGGAAGTTTTAATTTCAATCAAGAAAACGTTGCACTCTCAAGGTGCACGAGACACTTGCGTGGTCGTTTCCATATTTTTAACATTATATTAACTTCATACAAATTGCTGAAATTATGCATCTCACGTCAATGTCAAGAATAATGAAAGTATGCACGTCATGCACATGCAGTTCACATACAATTATGTACGTCTTTGGCTTACATATTGCATCATTGTCTTGTTTGGGAAAAACAAGACAATCATGCAATTTGAACCAACCAGGACTTACCTAATTGTTCATTCTTTATTTTATAGTTAATGAAAACTTAATGAAAATAACGAGATGTTACTGAATATTTTTGTCAAAATTCGAGACCCATTGTATGTTCAGCATGATGTTGTCATCACATAGAAAATTCTCGGCATACCAGAAGCGTTTGACGTCAAAACTTACGCTGGCAATTTTCAAATCTTCAAAGCATTATTCGACTACAAAGAGTTATGGACGTAAATATAAACTCTATGTCATGTAGCAGAGAATTAGATAGATTAAAGACCGTCTGTCAACGATATTTATATTCAGATTATTCAGTGATTTTAGGCACACAATAAAACTTTTTTATTTTACGCAGTTCATGCTGGTTCTTTACGGTAGTGAAATTTAAACGCTAATATAAATATTTAAGTACAAAATAAATATAAACTAAATTTTAACTTAACTGACTAAATGCAACAACCGTGGCACATAATATTAATTCTGTACTCCTGCTCTATAATTCACAATGTTAGTCTAAACACTATTATTTCTATGCATGGCTTTGAAGTATCATATCATTTACAAGGTCTAAGAGGAATATAAATTCTAATACACAGACAGATTGGTATTAAATTAACGTGTGAAGTGGCATAAATATAGGAAATGCAAAAGGGCGACGTCGTCATTCTGACAACACTACATTTTATTAGCAGTACGATACATCTCAGATTTCTTTAACAGTCTGAGAAACAGAACACGGTAGAGTTCAAACAGCTGGGGATGTGTCCATTTTCAAAACTTAAGAACCATAAAATCCTAGCTTATTACAGTTTGAGGTCTTACAGGCCTTAGCATGTTCTCGGAAACTTGGACCATTAAGCAATAGTTGATGTCTTTAATTTTAATTAGATAGTGTTAGAAACTGGAGTATGGTAATAAATTGGCCCCGAGACTCGAATCGAGAGCCATAATAATTAATTCAGTTGTTTGCTAACATGAATCATTGGTAGAGGATCGCAAGGATGATGGCCACTCCATGGACAAGACCTAGGCTCTTATAAAATAAAAAGACCAACCGCCATCTTTGTATGATTGTGGAGTCGGTGTAGGACCCTTACTGTGGTTATAGAGTTCGCGAGTCGAGCATCCCGACCGTTTCTAGATAAAGCACGCACTTTGGAGAATTTCATTTCATCCGCTTCAGATTAAACGGAATTCAATTTTCATTGTACGGTACCGATTACATATTGCGGGGATGGCTCGGGACGATGCTGGGGGTTTATTTATCGCGCTTGTGCCGGTTAGAATAGAGAATTTTTAAAATATTCTGACAGGATGTTGATTTATGAATGGTGATTTTACAAAGTACTTTGGAGTACTACTGGAGTACCTACTCTTACCGAAGTTGAGGGCTGAGATAGAGTTTTTGGCTTCCGTGGGCGCATGCCTAAGTATGCATTTGTATGGACCCGTTGTCTAAGATAGCGGGCTGGTTCCATACGAAATAAAGACACCGTAAATCCCGCCCCGCTGTCCGTGAGGCTCCAAAACTCGGTCTTATCTTATGTACAAGGCGATAAATACTTCAATTTCTTAAATAAACGTAAGCTTACAAGATCACATACTCGTCTCAAGAGCAAACCGACAAAATAACATTAATTAAGATGGTACAGATAAAATAAATAACGTAGCTGTTTCGTCTTTCGACATGACTAACATTTTGACACTACACAAATTTTCTTAGGGTTGACAGGGCGTTAACAATAGTCGTGGACAAACAGGGAAATGCATTATAACGGTGGTGGTGTGGCGAAAGCCCAGCCGACCGACTCCGGGCGGGGTCGACATGGCGTGCTGCGTAATTTAGCGGATATAATTACATGTCAAAATATTAGGGGTTTGATAACATCGTTTAACGCCATACAATGGTTCGTTTACTTTGAGTTGCGCGCCTTTCATGCGGCGGCTGAATGTGTTTTGTAACACTTCTTGTGTCAACTCAGCGCTGGTGAGGAATTTTTAAAATGACGTGATGTCGTCGTAAAATATGATGTTTCAAGCTAACATATTTTGCAGAGCAAGACATTTTCGTAAGTTCGTTTTTGGGATCATAACATTTTCTCAAAGATCTTAATTCTTAACTAAAGCCTAATTCGATTTTACCTTTGATGGAGGTTAACTAAATATTCAACATTTTACTACTTAATCAAACAGAACGTTTCTCGACCTCCACCAAGTTACCGGCCAATAATTCATTTAGAGCATATTAATTTGACTTGTCGAACTTATCAAATTATTGTTCGTGGTTAGACAAATAACTCAATTTAGTGAGATGCCTTTACAGTCTCGTTTTCTATTGAACACCTAATACAAGACGTAACCCTATCTTCATGCTGCCCTAAAAAAAAGGTTATGTGGTGTCTTCTACCTCCATACTGATTTCAGAATAGACAAACATGGAAAGTATGTCTTTGTACGATTATCTTTCATGTTCAAATGCCTTTGTGTTTCACACACTTTTTTCGCTAAACCGCTTAAGACCCCCCCACTTTTAGAAATTTTGGTCTTTCTATTTTTAGTTTGTGTATTTTCATGGTTAGCTTAAAATTATAGAAATGGTGTCATATCAAAATTGAATGTTATCTAGGAAACCGTAAGCCCAAAACACAAGAAAAGGAAATTTCCCTCAATAGAAAAAAATATGAAACTGACACTGATTTGCGCTTTACTCCCTGTTTTTTTTTTTTTGGGTTTATTCAAATACCTATTTACTAAATGATGTCTACGACTAATTATGAAATATGTGTACTATGATAGTACACATATTTCATAATTATGGAGACAACATTTCACATTATAGCTATACTTTACGAAAAATATGAGAAAAACCTCAAATATAGAAGTAGCGAAACGCTGTGTGTAAGCGACATGGTTTTGCTCCACTAAATGCGACTTTAATATAATATACTAGCCGTCCGCCCCGGCTTCGCACGAGTGTAAGCTCGGCCTTCGGCCTCGCTACAATATATAATATAGCCTATGTTACCCGGGGATAGTGTAGCTTCCCAACAGTGAAAGAATTTTTCAAATTGGTTCAGTAGTTTCGGAGCCTATTCATTACAAACATACAAAAATAGGTACAAATCTTTCCTCTTTATAATATTAGTGTAGATTGAGCCTTATGGTCATCTGTAGTAACAAGCGTCGCTTAAAATGGGAAAACCTCGCCTTAACGCAAAAACTGTAAGGCTGTACTGGCTTGCTTTTGACCGCCAACTCGCCTGATGTTAAGCGACTAAGAAACTTACAGCGACACCAATGAACTAATTTATCCACATTAAAAAGAGGGTCAAGGTCATCTGCGGGGCGAGTTCGCCTTAAAGGCAGCAAGCCTGATTTAGGCATAATAAATTCGCACCCGTCACGCCTCCTAACTACATCTCCCTAGTTTGTCTGATCTGAGATACTGATGGAACAACATCGAAGACTGATCGATTTCGTCCTGAATCGCGATCGTCTGCAGCCGGCCTGGGAACCGGCGGGGCAATGATTGGGTGCAGCGAAGAACTCTATTAAACTGACGGTATCTCGGCTGTCACGTGATCTAATCGCCCGCGGCCTATCTGGATCGCGGCGCGCGGTTTCGTGTGCTGATGGCATTTGATGGCTTTTGCTATAAAATAGATCGATAGTATTTCTACGAAAATTGTGAAGGTAACCTAACTAGACTGGAGTAGTTGGTCCCGATGAGGAACTGCTTCAATCTATGAAATAATTTCGAAAGTTAAGGCAGCAATTTATGCTTTATTTTTTTTATTAAACCACGTTCGGTTTATTATTTAGAATTTCAATCATTTAATTATCATTATCATGTTAGAAACAAGACTGACATTATTTTTCTTATCAAATATCCTATTCAATTACCGAATACCGCCGGAGCAAAGATATCTCCGTCACCCAACACATCAGTATCAATTTTTTTTGTACACTTTTGATCCAAATATAACCTCTTGAGCCTCTTGTCTCTTAACTTTAATCGTGTTGTTGGTAACCCATGTTGGCCCAACGTCTTCTGCGTTCACCAACTAGTCCGGTCAAGCTGTAGAGGCCGCAAGGCCAACAGCAAAATTGTAACCACCAGAAGTATTAATATCTTGTGGAACGTTGTAAGATCTTAATTCGTATCCAAGTAGCGTTTGCCGCTAGAGTAAATCCGGGGCGGGCGCGGCGATCAAAGCGAATAATGGAAATGACTTGCGGCTGCGGCGCGATCCGTGCTCGGTTATCGATGGAGCCAATTTGCCGAATATATGACTCTGTAATGATCGAGAACTGAGAGCCTCGTGTGAGCCTTGAATGCACCTGCTTTTGGAAAAGGTTTGAATTCGGAAACCAAGCGCAAAGCTATGATAATCAATGAGGTCAAGTTTGAATCTTATTGGTAGTCGTAATTTTAAAGTACCTACCCTCAACGACAGAAAAAAATTACATATATTCAATCGTATTCGTTGACAGTTTATGATCTATACTTGTTTGGCAGAAATTATCTCTATCTTTAGGTAGTGCATTTTTAGCTGAAGGCAACAAACAGTACTGTAAACTGTGGTAGACTCTACATTAAGTTTCATGGTAAACACACTAAAAACCTCAAACCACAAGGACGCAAATAACCCATTGCATCGCAACCCGTGAATGTTTATAGATGAACGAATTTTTTTTTTTTTTTTCATTAATCATACTCGGTCCAACGTCTGAAATTGCGGGTTCAAAGTAATACATTTCAGCCCTAGGAAGAATCACTTTCAACTGACAGTGACAGTTGACAACTGACAGACACTGAAATAAAAAAATAAAAAGAACGAGTTCTATTTTCACCACAGATTTTCACATTTGTATTGAACCAATGTTCCAACTTTTTTTTTCTCCTCAAACGATTATGGTCCCGCACTTCTCGTGCATTTGCCAGTGTCAGTTCATGTTTTTATTTTTAGTTTCCTTGTATTCGTAATGAAAAGCACAGTGTTTACCTCGGGGTTAAAGACTTATTTAGTCCCTCGAACTATTAGCGCCGTCTCGGGACTAAATAGGTTACTTTCACCCCTAGGATAACAATGTACTATTAAAACCGGCCTGGATAACAGCACGATGCGATGTCTCTGATGCCCCTCTTGCAGACACGGATACATTTGCAGTCCTGCATGTTTTCCACGATGCAAATACATGTAATATTTCGACATTTGTTACAAAAAAGCGGTGTAAGTAAATTAGTGCATTCCGAGTCGAAAATTCAAAAGTAAATCGCGATTATTATCCAACAATGATATCCTGAACAAATACACAACTGTGGCAAGAAATAAAATCAGTTTAATAAGTAGACCTGCATTGAACAATTCAACGGATCTAGACAAGACGATGGCACATTCTTCAGAGATAGATGCCACTGCTTGGATTCGGCCTCGCAATAGAAATAGAAATGCAAAAATACAGACATTACCTACACCAAATTGCAACAGTAAATTATACGGAATGTTTGTAAAATGGCACGCTTGCACGTCCAAGAGAATCTTCGTGACGAAGTTTCATTTAGGTTCAATGAATCCTTACCGATTAGTGATAAAGTGGCAATGTGTTATAATATCTTGCAGTAATTGTTGCGTTCACATAAATGCCCGTATTTCAATTTTAAATAGCATAATGCGGTTTACATTATAATTCGTGACGTTCCATCCAATCAATGAACTATCTATGCCGTAGATAGTTTATTACTTCGTTCGTTTATTAGATTCTACTGCCTGGTAATTTCGCTAACTATTTAGACAAATTTCTAAGATCGTCGAAACCACATTCAATTAACAGTAAGCAAACAAAATTTACTTTGGACAAGTTAATAGCAGGCTAGATGTGCAGAATGATTGATTAGTAACGGCCTAGCAACAGCAAATAATAAAGTAATCAGACGTCGGCGTCGGCCCTCTCCCAGCCAGATGAAATCGCAGGACGGCGGGCACCACCATTGTGTACTCAACAATATTGTGATTATCCCAAATCCATGCCAGAACTCGAGCGGTTCGGGCTAGCCGTTCTATTAAATAGGCTGTGACGTCGAGAACCCGCAACGAGTTCTGATAAAAGGCGTCTGAATGTCAACGCACCCAGCACCGGTCACCTTGGGGCCGCGAGCCACTCGACTGTTGCTAGAGAATTTTGGCCAATGTCATACAATCTTATCGTACACATAATTCAGAGAGGTCAAATGTTTTTGCGAGGAGGCCGTGGCCGGGCCGATCAGCGATGTCTAGATTGACTGCTAGGCTAACAGGAAACGAAAGTACACGACGCCAGTTCGTGTTAATGACTCAGGTGACAATGGCGCCAGTTACACATAGAAATAGCCTCATTTTAAGGTAATCAACAAAACTTATTCGATAAACGTTTAGACAAGGCTACGAGTACATGAATTAATATTGTAATCAAGACAGTCGTGAAGGCAGGCGCTGTAAAAATAACGCACACGTAAGTAAAGTAAACAAAACGCCACTGTAATTACGCAAGTTATACTATGCTGTAAAAGACTTTGACACCAATTAGATTATTTGAATACGTGCGATATAAAATTTACACGAGTAATTTGGTTCGCTTAGCAACGCGGCGCTAAACGAAGTGTATTGTTTGCTGACGCGGGCGCATGGGCGCTAAAATTAAGGAGATACGTCATGCACGAGTAGCGATATACACAGGCTGTGATCAGACTTAGAACCCTGACGTGAAGAATTGCGTAACGATCTCGGTATATTTTTCTAATGAAAGGTACGCATAAGACGTAGCCTATTGTCATATTATAGCATCATGTTTATTTTTGGTGTGTATCGAAGTTTGAAGCTTACATTAATCGTCATCGGTGCATACAATATTTCAGGAGTGTATAGATCGGTAGATAGGACTGGAAATCCATCTGCATCGTTTTGGGTGCCGTTCACGTTGCAAGACATCGATCTTGTAATCATTGGCCTTATCGCGCGATGCATCGCAGGTGCCAATGAGGCTGCTCGAGTTCCCTCGCACTCGGATCGATGTCGCGCCGGGGCGCCGAAATAGAACCCGCGCCCGCTCAGAATACGCCCGCAAGGTCGGTAGACGACCTGTGCCCTTTTGGTGACCCGTCGTCGTCGCGCACATCACAATGGCGCTGAAAGCGATTCGAGCCTTTGTCTAATTTATCCTCAGATAAAGAAGATCCAAATCGACGTAGTTACGTCTTCAGAAATTTTATTTTTCGAAGGTTAAAATCGAAACCTATTTTGAATTGAGCAAGAGCAACTGAAAAGCGACGTCATTTATACTGCATTCTTTCTATGTTGCACAATCGACATTGGCACCCCGTTTGTTGGGGTACGTGAAAGTTTCCGCAGAAGGCATTCGAGACTAAAAATGCACATAAGAGGAGCCGGAACTTGGCTGCGACGAATCGTGTCAACTGTTTGCGAACTTCACTAACAAGTAGCAACTTGGCAGATTGTTAAACTCGCGCGTTAAGCGTTCATTTAATTGAGGGACTCGTATACTCCCCAAAGTTGAGAAACGCCAAGTCCGCCGGCGAGCATAAAATAAATCACTGGACATTTTCTTACACACGTCGTGTTCCAGATAATTTAGCTGCTGGTAATTTTCCAGTCCCCGTTACAACTTGTAACGCGGTCAGAGAGCAACAAAAATATAATTGTTGTGAAAAATGAGAGACGAAAACACATGAGTTTTTATTTTTCTGTGCTAATCGCACTTGCTTTATTACAATACTAAATCAGCGTTGTTTAATTATTCTCTGGAATTGTTCATTTTTAGTGCGGCGCTCCAGATGCCTGATGCAGTTACAGAAACGGTAAAGAGGCGTAATGGTTTGGGAATGTTAGAAAACACGAAAATAATGTTATTACCACGATACTCACGCGTTGTGTGAATGTAAAGCTTTTCTTACATTTTTGAGGTACGTCAGCATTTCGCGGCACTTGTTGGTTAATGTGTAAAAACAATAAAATGTAGGGGGAAAAGTGTCGCAGTTCGTCATGTTTTGGAGCACGAGTGAAGAGTGGGAACGTCGAGTAAAACTGATTCTTTATTTAGATTTGCAAATGGTGGCGCGGTGAGGCCGAGGCTATTTAAAAACTAATTATTTGTTAGTTGGTATATTAATAGTCGAATTGATTCATCACACTGTTTTTGTAACACCTTCGATTGAATATTTGGCGCCGATATTTGTTTGGCTTTGAAATATCATCGCGAAGGCGAAGCTTTTGTTGACATGTCATTGGTAAAAAGTAGATACAGAATTTTATCTGATATAATCTAGTACATTTTAAATGTACTAGGTACATATCATTACACTTTAGAAGCTTAGAAACTAACCATTTGATTCAGGTTGGTAAACCGTCTCGTACGAATAAGCGCATTTAAGTAGACATACGACAGTATATTATCCACAGACGATAATTCATTGTGAAATTACCCACTATCAGTATGCAAGTAGTCAGCTAGAGCTTTCATTAGATTGGGCGGGCGAGTGTCGACAGTCGCAGACAGGGGCTAACTGGAGCGTTTCGGCGCCGACGCAGCGGCGCGGCTGCGGCGCACGCGCAGTTTATTGTCTCAATCCCGCTACCAAGACGACCACTTTGAAATTCAAATAGCTAATATAATTGCAAATAATGTGTACATACAGAAGCACCGACATTGTTGATTGGGATATAAATTACAGAGAATCGACTTCCGAGCTTCATTACGGGGGAGCATGCAAAGAACACGGCGGCTGCGCACATGAATAATGTGTCAATTACAAATACCATACAGACAATTTTTTATACATGTTTACAATTATTAGAATAAGCAACGTTGGTCATGATTGTAACTTCAGTGGTCTTGGAAGAGCGAAAAATGCTCAGCATTTGTAAGTAAATTATAGGGCGGGTAATAGTTGTATTGTCATGACCGCTCCAAAAACCTTCTAATGTTTCTTTACCTGGCTGCACCAAAAATCGACCGACAATTCCCTCTGTTACAGCAATTTCAACTCAATTGGCAATAAATACCCAACGAATTGACGGTACCCACTCCTAGGCAAACGAATTTCCTCGAATAGAACATTAAAATTATCAACGGAATCCATTTCAAATAAACGAACGCGGAAGGTATAATAAATTATTCTGGAATCTCCCAATTACTCAAAACACCAAAGTTAGATCGCATAACGTGATTAGCGCCCGATGCACCGGGAAGGTTAGGGCTGCCTGTACCGATGTGCCGGGACAAGTTTTTATTTTATTTTTATTGTACTGGGTAACGAGACGAGCGAAGTCGCTCGCCTGATGGCTCTTCACGCTTGCCCATAGCAGCTCAACGCCACTCAGAATTTTGAACTTCAACATTTCAAGACCCTGGATGGCAATGCACTGCGCTCGTCACCCCGAGATGTGAGATGTCAAATCTCTGTGTGCCCTGTAATTTCGCTGGAAACATTGCCCTTCAATCCGGAACATAGTAGTGTTTTCACACTACTGCTTGGCGGTTGAATAACTGGCAAAGGTGTGGTACTTCCCCAGGCGGACTCTGCAAAAGAGTCCTACCACTATAACACGTGTTGAAGAAGTGATGTTGCTATTCCGACTAAATATTGTTTTCACTTCAGTTACAGCAGGAGTTTATTTGTTAGTTAGATTTCATTTATAAAATTAAATTAAATAAAAAAAAAAAATATTAGTTTCTAGATTAACTATATTTAAAGCTGGGATGAAATTGACTTAAAAAAATATTACTTTTACTACTTTAAGACAATTAGGGTTAATAATAAGAATGGGAATACCTTTGTTAGCTTTTTTTTCATTTACTGGAATTGCATATTTTTTTTTCATTTACTTATTTCGAATGAAACTTTCGTAAAAAATATTTAGAAGAGTTATTTAGTAGAGGCGATGTCGATTAAGAAGAGTATCACCAGATAGAGAAGAAAAGTGTCATTATAGTATAAAAAGTAGTTTTATTTGTTGTTCTTTCTCGCAGCAATAGAGCAACTGATCGATATGATTTTTCTCATAGTTGGAGGGCCTGAGAGTGACATACTTTTTATCCCGGAAAATGTACGGTTCCTGAAGGAATGTCCACGCGGTAGAAACAACAGAGTGTCGCATAAAGAAGTGAAAAGGCCACGCTTTTTAGAAGTGCTCCATGAAACGATTTGATGTAGCGACAATTACGATTTTACATAAAGTTTTTTCATTCAAAATTTACTGAATCAGGCGTTCCATTGCGGAAAGTAATCTTCAAAACCAGAATAGAAGTAGAATTAAAAACAAATTCCTATAAAGTGCAGAAAACATTATTGATCCCTAATTATTTTCTTTATTGTCCTTGACACTGCATTGACGCGGTAATACACTAGAAATTTCGTCTATGAAGCTGATCACATTTTTTTTTATCATGTTTTGATTCATCATCATCATCAGCCAGAGGACGTCCACTGTTGAACATAGGGGGAGGCCCTTTAACCTCCACACTGAACGACATCCTGCCATCCGCATCCACTGGATGCCCGCGACTCTCACAATGTCGTCGGTCCATCTAGTGCGAGGCCTACCTACGTCGCGTCTTCCGGTTCGTGACCTCCACTCAAGAACCTTTCTTCCCCATCGGTTGTCGGTTCTTCGAAAACCGAAGAACTCGGTTGTAAGTTTCAATTGTATTTCATTAATTTTCCTAATTTTTTTTCGGCGAGGTAGTGAAAGGCGTCGATGGCTGCCCTGCGAGTGCGGTGTAGCAGGGTGGCACGCCGGCGAGTCCATCAAATAGATCGGGCGCGATACGGTATCAAAATAGTCGTCCGGCACCGGGTGCCGCCGGTCCGTGTTTCGCATTACGATATTGGCCTCCCCATCAATTTTATTCGGATAGAGACGACGAATTTGTCTTCGCCTTTTTACCGATTGACGGGCTTGGATATTGTTTAACTATTGACAAGTTGTGAAGGATTACGTACCTATTGAAAATGTCATGTTTTGTGTTTAATGTTTTTAAAAGTAAGATTTATTTAAATAAGTGTTGAGAAATGGGAGAGATATCATAAAAATTAAATAATGTTCTGGTTATAACCAGTTTTTTTTTTGGTAGGTAGTATTGTGCAGGATATTGGGGATATTTTTGCACACACGATCATCTGACCACAAACTAAGCAAAGTTTGTAATATGTAATAATAAAGTTATTACAGTGAGCAAAAACTAGCAAAATTGTTTATGCAAATTGAATTTGATGAGTTATTTACGATTTGATAGATACCCCACAAATAGACAGTCATGATACAGTAAAACCAATATTTGATTATAAAGATCAAACGAAACATAAAATGTTACAGATTTGGAGCCCGCTTTTATTGCTTTCTATAAATAACAAGCATTACGTTTTGAGAAGAAACAAATCAGTTTTTATAGTTATTCCCTGATAAGATACGCCGAGAGTACTGAAGGTTTACCTCACTCAATCCAAATCGTACCGGATAATCAAACTTTTTTAATTAACGCAAGTCATGACCCCTTTTCAATCACGACACCACGGGAAAAAACGAATTATAGCATTCTTCCCTTTTCACGAGGATTACTTTAACACACTGCTACTGATTTAATTAGAGAAAATGTTCTAATAAAAATCAGTGCACAAGATATGCTTAGATGTATGCCCACATTTGCAGCGTGTTGTACATCGTACATTTGCGTATGTGGGGCGAGTCCATCGCAATATTGGGTCATCAATCTCCGGGCCAAGATAATGGCGGCGCTCCGATGTAATAGTTCCTTGACCGGCCGATTGAAATATCTGCAGACCACGTGACAGCACAGTGGTGGGAAAAAGCGGGAAAATCGCGCCGCACGCGATGAAAGATAAGTTATATTGACTTGCGCTCGTAAAAACATTACAAAAATAGAACGCTACGAATATAGTAGGAGCGATAAGACTTTCATAATCAGAATTACCTGCCGAAATATTCTTTTAGACAATACGTAAATTAATTATAGTACTGATAACGTTTTGAAAACAAACATTTTCATATTATCAATCAACTGATCGTCCATTTGTAGGAAGGTAATAGTCTTACTGAGTAGGTAAACCGTAGAGTGCGTATACGCACGAAATCTCGCCACCTGTCACATCACTAGACCCAATCCGAAATAATCTCACATGACGCAGCGTATTGATGCACGCCCGGTTAGAATAAAGGACGGATTATAAATAGGGCTTCCCCGGTTGGCAACAAACCTATTTGTTTGGATGAACATGTATCAGCAATCCGTACAGGCTCATTTGTTGAGATACTCTGCGGATAGTGATCAATATTCCATTTCGAAATTTACAGGGCTCCGCGATTCTGTTCGTTAATATAATAGAGCTTGTTTATAGCCCAAACGGTCAACTGATTAAGTTCGATTTTCTGTAAAGCTTTCTTAGGCCAAAGCATTAGGACATCAGGTGATGACACCTGATGTCCTAATGCTTTGGCCTAAGAAAGCTTTACAGAAAATCGAACTTAATCAGTAACCGTTGTGGTAGACGTGTTCTAGAGTGGAGAGTAATCGGCAAATGTAGCAAAGCACGTCCTGAGACTCGATGGAGTGACGATATACGTAAGGCTGCAGGCAGGCTGGCAGCGAAAAGCCGATTTTGGGGGGCTGAGGTAGGTGCCTGGGGGTAAGCCTATGTCTAGTATAGGCAGTGCAGTGGACTAAGATAGGCGGATTGTGATGATTTAATCAGACGATAGTATACGTCACTGAAGTATATACGTGTCAATAAACTTTTTGAACTGTTGTACTAAGCATTTTTTAAAGGTTCAAAGATTTAGCAGAAAGTGTTGGATTGCTGAACACCAATTAATTCAGTTTCTAATTGTAAGCCAAAAATAAACAGAAAGGCAATCCGTCTTCGTAGACTGCCAATCATCGTACGAAGCAAGGAATCGATACCAGACCGAGCTACCCATGACGTAGTAAACTTGATTACTGATTTATGATAATTGGGCACAATAAAATCGAGTGGCTCCGAGAAGTGGGGAGGCACAAGCTTTGCCTCCGGAAATTCTTTGCGTTTCAGTTTTTATTGGCAGAGAATAAGCACGCCGAGCGGCAGTAAATGACTGGCAGAAATATTTTTCGTACATATAGAATTTTACTGTTATAATAAAAGGACTGATAGTCTCATGAGGTTAACAGCTAGAACCTTCTAGAATCAATTTCAAAGCATAAACGTAAGAATTTGGAGTTTGTTCGGTCGGGATAGTCAAGCAGCACAGGGGTGCAGACCGTTGATCTAAATACGATACCGTTACTAATTCTGTCGCTCCTCTCATCGTCTGGTAACAGTCAAAATCCATTGTATCTTACCTGAAACAAGACACAAAAAATATAAATAATAGATCTCAAAGAACATTATGCAAACACGAGTAACACATTCTAATAATATCTGTACCTACTTCCGTTGGTTTGAAATTCCACGGGGCATAGTTTGGATCAATATAGGATCGCTGGCCGAATCGATATGGCAAGTCATGGGGGTCATCAACATCAGTGTTTTGACGCAGCCACATCGCACAATAAGATACGCGGAACTTTGTCAAAATAAAATCATCACCTTATTTTTGAGTAGGCGTAGGAGATTGTAAGAATAGCTGTTACCACAAAGTATTAAAAGGCTAATGACGTCAGAGATGAGTGTTTTTATTGTCCGAGACGAGAAACTTATTCCTTTCGACGTTTTAAACAATAACTCGTAGTTTTTTCGTAAATCTATTGAGCGCTCCGATAACAATGAAAATCTCTAACAGTCAATAACATATCGATCACTCATATAACAATCGAAAGATTGTAAATGTGTCATCATCATCATCAGCCAGAAGACGTCCACTGCTGAACATAGGCCTCCCCCTTTAACCTCCACACTGAACGACATCCTGCCATCTGCATCCACTGGATGCCCGCGACTCTCACAATGTCGTCGGTCCATCTAGTGGGAGGCCTACCTACGCTGCGAATGTTAGCTGTAAATGTGTACTAGGCTGTAAATGTTATCATGATAAGTGTGGTAACTGCAGTAAGCCGGTTTCATCCAAGGTTCTGATAACACCTATGTCAACATTGTCCTGTTTGATAAATATAAAAAGAAAACAAACAATTTAAATAGGAAATAGTATTTATCTAGGAAGTGACGCAACATAAAGTAAACTAGTGACCAAACCTTTAGGTACACTAAGTATTCATTCTATCTATACATATAATAAAAAATTGCGAGATATAAAAAAAACTACACAAGAGCGTCTTAAAATAAGCAGTTGAACACGTTAAGACAGTTTTTAGAATTTTGTCTGTTTGTTTGTCCGCGCACATCTCCTAAACCACTGGATGGATTTCAATGCGGTTTTCACGAATATGCTTAGCTATGACCAGATTGAAGTATAGGCTTTGTTATTTTGCCCAAGGGCCGGATTAACGGAGGAAAAAATGGTTGAAAGTTTATATGAAACTGTACGCGTAAGAAGTCGCGGACAACAGCACTAGTATCCAATAAATGTAACTTAAAATGTCCAGTTCAGGGGCGTTACGGCTACCTCTTAACGCGTGCTCGAAACAGCGCAGTGCGGAAAATCACGCGAATTTGAACCTTAACGCACGGTTAAATACGGTATACGGTTTTCAACTTTTAGCACCTAAACGGAATCGCTTAAAACAGATAGCCGTAAGATCCCAGATCTTTTATGCAAAAGCTTGTTAACGCTACATAGTATAAGTAATTAATTTAGACTGTAGCAAGCTGTAACTGAAATAGGTGTTTTAAATACAATGAGGAGTCAACGCAGATCATAAACCGGTATGATAGGTGATGAGCATTTCCGAGTAGCTATAATTATGGGGTTCCTCAAAAGGGCTGTTAAAAGTGTCTATAACGGTCGGCAACGTATCTGCGATGCCCCTGGTGTTGCAGGTATCTATAGGCGACGGTGATCGCTTACCATCACTCGTCTGCTTGTTTGCCACGTATAGCATATAGTTTTTTTTAAACTATGCTGTCCCACTCTTGGGCAAAGGTGGGGGAGACCTTTGCCCAGGAGTGGGACAGCATAGTTTAAAAAAAACTATATGCTATACGTGGCAAACAAGCAGACGAGTGATGGTAAGCGATCACCGTCGCCTATAGATCTCTTCTGTCTGGAAAGAGATATAGGAAAGGAAAAAAAACTAGAAAGTCTAGAGACAAACCTAACCGCATGTCGGGATCGCACTAAGGCAACTAGTTTAATCAAATTAAAGGCGCGTAAACACCGAGATTACATCGAGCGCTACATCACTATTCACTACATTGTGTTCAATAAATCGAGACAGACACAGCTGTTTCCGACGCGCACATAAACATAAAAACGCCGAAGTACGTGCGGTGCCAATAATAAAACTGCAGACAACTAATTTGCTGGTGACTAACTGAGCAAATATGCAAAGCACTGTGTGGTGGATTGCAAGAACTCTATTCTTAAACCACGAGCAGTTCCGGGAGTATAATGATTGCAGAAAATTCGGTGCGCATTGAAGAAACCTATTATAATGGAAAATAATAATGGAGCTATCACTAGTGACCGTTGAAAATATCAAGTAAATAAACCATTGGGAAAGGGACATTTCGGGAAAGGGACATTTTGGGAGAGAAACAATTTGGGAACGGGACATTTCGGGAAAGGAACATTTCGAGAAAGGAACATTTCGGGAAAGGAACATTTCGGGAAAGGAACATTTCGGGAAAGGGACATTTCGGGAAAGGGACATTTTGAACCTGAACGGTTTTAAATACGTGAGGATTAATTAAAACTAATAATGATAACAATTAAGGGGACCCATTCAGTGGGTGGCAAGTCATCACCTGCCTAAATATATTTTGAGATGAGACATGATAAGGCAGGTGCCGTTTCTTATTCTATAGATCTGTTATTCCATCCACAAGTTGTTCACCTCAATAGCTTAGACTTTTTTAATCCCATACTGTACAATAGTTTCATATTCCTTTTTATACATATTCCATAATTGTATTTTTTATATTCAACAGGGCCTGTTGGCGTTGGCTTCGGCTCCACCAATGCCTACCAAATGTCCGGGCTAGACCCGAGGATGTAACTAAATAAAGTGGAATAACAATTAAATTATTAAAAAAAAAACCCGACTGCATGGTATAAATAGGAGGTAACTGAAATGTAACAGCGGCGCGCTGCGTACCTATCTATACCTACTCATAGTAGATACAGAGGTCTTTCATACCGATATGCTTTTTACCTCGTAAACTACTGAATTATTCATAGTAGAGTTATATATTTTTGAAATCTACTGAGTTCTACATAATGATACTAATATTGACCTATTAAGCAAAGTTTAGTTACAATTTTCCCCTCATTTTCGTTGACGCCATCAAGTATTGTACCCTATGTCAATCCCGCTATTGAAACGAATCAAATGACACCTTACATGTCGAAATCCATTAAGCCGTTAAGGCTCTAGGACGTACCCAAGAAACCATCTACATACACTCGAAAAACATAACCCTCCTTCTTGCGCAGTCGGGTAAAAAATAAAACAATTAATTAAGCTAGTTCTATGCTAATATAAATAAACATGTCGATCTAGTTACTGAGTGAAACGCCGATACAGTTGAGTCTACGTAGCTGCCAAATCGCATGGGCACTGATGATTATACCAAACTGCTTCGCAGCGAGCGGTCCGACAGGGGTCGCCCGCGCACCCTATGTTATGAATCGTCTAATCTATCAGACGAGATTTATGTAGGCAATGACGTGCCCGCATCCACTCGCTACACAGTACACGCGGGCTGGTAATAGAATTAGGAGTTAGCCAAAGGGGCGAAGCTGCTGGAACATTATTGAAAGACACCGTGACAAATTTGACAGTCGATGGATTTAAATGGTTACAACCACAGAAAAGATATTTTTTTGTTTAAATTAGAACGGCTGTCAAGGCATTTTTGTAAGAAATTAGTTGTAGCCACTTGCACCCATATAAACCCATAGCAACGTTGTTAGCAACTGAGACCTGGAGTTGGACGCGTTGACATAAATAAGAATGTTCAATCAAGTATTATTTTAAATTAATAAATAGGCTTGCGTTTGACCGCCAGCTCGCCTGATGTTAAGCGATGATGCGGTCTACGATGGAGCACGCTTGCCTAGAGGGAACCGAAGATTCACTCGAGATTTGAAGACACCCAGATTGTAACTACAGGGGAACACCCATTCAGGTAGCGCATTCCACAGACTAGCGGTTCGCATAATAAAAGTGGAATCAAAGCGCTTCGTACGGGTATTCGGAATATCAACCATAAAGCGGTCACAATACCTGGCGACAGAGTTTCCTTCTCATTTCCGTTCTATTGACTTCTCTTTTCTGTGGTTACAACATTATACTCATCTACGTAGTCGCAGTTTCAGTTCCCATGAGCGTTATTCTACGGGTTTTTTGAATGTGTCTATGTTACGCATTTTTCATTCATTTCATTGAATAAGCTATATCTTGAGTGTTGTCCTATTTAATTTTGAAGAAAATATTCTACCTCTAAGGATGCAAAATTAGGAAATGAATTCAGTTCAATGAACTTCCTGTTAAGTCATTTGTTATTTTAATGTATTAACTAGCTGTTGACCGCCACTTCATTTGCGTAGACTGTTATAAAAGCTTTAAACCTGCATTTGCCCTTTTTTATTTGGCAATACACCCCACAAAGAATTTACCTAACACATTTTAGCGTCGTAGGTCGAGTAGATTTCGTGATGTGAGTCATATTTCTCAGATAATACAGATAGAAAAGAAATAGGTATATTTCGTATTTTGAACGCATACTCGTAGTCCTTAGTCTGTGACGCATTGATGCCGAAATCATCCACCGAACAGTTTTTTTTTTTTCATATAATATTGATGTTTCCATTTATCTCTCCCTGGTGGCTCGCTCGTTCAAATTAAGAATCTAGCCAAATAAGAGGGTAGACCGAAGCTCTTTAATTGAATACAAAAACAAACGTACATTTCTCAAAACGCCAGGCGTACGTAAACAAGCATCATTGTTATAGATAATGCGTTTCCAGATGTGGAAACTCCAGAAGTAAAACATTAGTGACAATGAACCTTATTAAAAGGGGATGTGCAGAGTCACACAATGAAAAAGTTATTATTAGAATTGTCATGTAGAAACGTGGCCATGCTTTGTTGGGCTCACTACATCAGCACGTTTATATGCTAATGTATTAATAGATGCACGATAAGCCTCCTCAGCGTTGTTTTTACTTCCACCTACCTTATTAATCCTGTCAAAGGTCAGATAATGGAATACAATATTGTGTAAGTTCTTGTCGCTGTTTATGGATCAATGATTCTGATTTTGTGTGTGGTTTACAAAATATCCGAACAGTTTTTACTTTGGCAGAGCAAACAGTTTTCTTTAGGTTACAATAGGAACCCTGTAGCGATTAGATCGTATCGAAATCCTTTTCTCAATTCGGTCGGTTCTTTCATGAAAGATGTTCACTTAATAAGATTTTATTTGTTGGTAAGAAATGAGGTTGGGCTCAGTGAGTAATATAATAGAGACGTTATAGGCGAACAACACTGCTTTATAAACTAACTAAAAGTGTCAACCGGCTCGCCGCCGCCGTGGTGATCGGGTGAATTCGACTTTGGTCGTCGATTATGCTGCGATGTCTATTACTCTCTCACACAAGACGATCTACACATCTCGCTCATACACTTCGTAGTGACAAAAGCCGCCTAAGATAAAACAATTTATGTATTGTTTTTCTGTTTTAATATAAAAACAGTACTTACGCGTGAAATTAAACATTTTTCTTGTCTCTCACAGAGGGTGTGTAGTTTATAAAGACACAGGAAGGCATTATATTACAATTATTTTTGCTAAAACAATTAGCTGCGATGTGTTGCCGGACATTCGCAGTGGGTGACTGAGAGGCGGCTGTAACGAGTATGATACTGTGCCTTGCATTCTACAGGTCTTCAGGTAAAAACATCTTAGGTTGGGCTCGTCAAATTGAAATGAGTGGTTGTCTCCGTCGAGGCGGGTAACGGTCTCTGGGCACGCGCCCTGACAAATGATCACTACTATCTTCCCCAATTAGTTACAACCATCATAATAGCCAATCGGTATATGATATCGTGGGTCGATAGTAATAAAGTTCAACTCACAAAACGATTCTAGGCTAATTAAATGTCTAACGAAACTATAAGTAATCCTATTCTCCATCGCAAACATTACGAATCTTTTCAAAACCGAAATCGAGTCCAGACTGGTACAACCCTTCCGTTTAAATAAATTACTTTCCCAACTCTGAGAAAGAATTAAAAAGAGTATCAAAGAAATTGCAGTAAATTGTGACCCCTTTCAGCCATCTGATTAAAGTAAAAGGACACCAAGTTGAAAATTAACGTCATTAGGGTTATTTTCGCACCCCGGATCAAGAGAATCACGGTGGTAGCAGTTGGCGGCGTTATGGTGAGCAGACACGTTTTAAATTATCACGGGATCGCAAAGATTGTGGGAAAGAAAACGTTATTACTGAAGAGTGCCCTGGGGCGGTTCGACGGGAACTTGGGCTCCCTCCGACACAGTTACTTGCAGTAGGAACAGGCCAGAACAATGTTCTACAAACACTGCTACATTAGCGCTCTGGTTTTAATTTAGAAGCGTATGAAGCTATTTTTTATCAGACTGTCACTAGAAGTTCTTAAGTTATTGTGACATTTTTTCTACAAGTCATCTTCGGGATCATTGTAATATTTTTTTAGGATCCAGAAAAAAAAATGATTATTTGCACGGATTCGAACCAAAGCTTCTGCGTTGTGCACTGTGGCCCGGATACAATATGATCGCTAACTGGGAAAACTTGGGCGCAACTACTAAATATCCGCGTTTTATGGCAACTATCCCGAGCCCTCGGGCCGGCCCACCCCAGCCTGGGTGCCCGCGAGCAACCCCCAGTTACGAATACCCATTCCGCTAATCTTACAATACGATTTATATTTTAAAGCGAGTTAAGGTTCGAGGTTTAGAACGATTCGACGAATCGTTATTGGATATTCGATTTTGTATTCGAAAACCCCATGATAGCATCTTGGTGACGTAAATACGTGACGGCCAAAGATCCCACGCATAAAACTTTATCTCCAAAAACATTTCCGTGAAAAAGACCGTAAGACTGTTGATCTAAATATAAGTAAATTCAACAAACACCCAAATTACACAGCATTCACGACTAGTCACAAAAGAACGTTTTTATACGAAACCAAATGTCAAGAAAATTCGGAAGAGATAAATATTCACAAGGAAAACAATTTTAGCTAGACATTGCGGCATTGTCATAAAGATAACGTAGGATGGAATATCTAGTGGTAGAGAAATAATTCTCCATAGACAACTATTGCTAGTCTATTTTAGAAGCGATTTACTATCGTAGTCAAGTTATAATTAACGATATTATGCAAGTTAGTTTAGCTTAGTGTGAATCTTATGAGCCGCAACGGTAACCTTTAAAAATACACAGGAACTGATTATGGTTATTACGTTCACTAAGAAAGAAATCCTGCAGATTGGATTATATTAAGCCCCTTACGAATAGGAAGAGCTTCATTTATAATGGGGTAATGAATATGCAGTGCGTAATGGTACGAAAAATCACGTTACGAGGTTTTTCCCTACAGCCACTAAGAAAATGAACTTCCTTACGGCTCTGCTACGGCTTGTTTATATGATGGTTTAGCTTTGCTTGAAAAACAGACACTGAATTGAAAATACCCGGAAGAAGAATGCATAAGGGGATCAATAAATAACATCATAGTCAGCTGACTAATGTATTGTGTCAGATAACTATTGCATAATCTCGAAGCTGCCCATCTTACATTATTTTTTAGCTCGTGTTTAATTACTTTCTGATCTCATTGAGGCTCATTGTAAGCAATGACTACTAGTCTACAATGTATAGCATGATATGACGAATCGCTGAACGATGTCACCAGTTGGAGACGGTGAGTGTCAAGTTATAAGGAAATCGAAACGAAACATTAGCTTGTGTGAGTGGGTATGTAGTGGGAATTGCGTTTCCCGAATCCGTTTATTATTGGCAGTGTGCGTCCCACGCAGAAGGCCGTGCTGATAGACGACACCGCTGCATTCTGGGCCGATTGGGCAACGTCTGGCGCGCCGCGCAGAACGACCGATCGAAGTTCGCATTACTGTCATTCGGTTACTAGTGTTATGTTATGGTATGCTATAAATCTTGCAAATCGATCAGCATTCCAATTGTTTCATATCTAAGGAATACTTATCCCGCTGACCAACATTTGTCTATCAAAGATATTATCAAATTCAAAAATAATAATGTTTACGCTACTCAATTTATTCAAAAACCAATATTCTCTTATACTAATTCAGCGAACGAAACGTTTGCGCGTGTTAGCGATTTACTAACGCCATCTAGTGCATTTCTTCAAAACTACAAATTGTATGGTAATCATTTCACGTAAACATTCCGCCCACCAAGAACTTGTTTCTTAAACTATACTAAAAAAAGACAAAACTCTAAACAAAATATGATACTATATAAAGTTGTGTTTAACATTGCTACAGTACCAGTGAGGGTAGTGAATCCAAATGAATACAAAAGCAAATAAGAATTACCGCCCACCGTGATGACTTCCTAATTTGAAAAAATATATAAATATAAGCTTCTTGGCTTGAAACAGCTCTCAATACATAACTATACATTTGTAAGTACTAACTGTACTTATGAAAAATCAAAGAATGAACTTATATGACCCTCAAAACAATTTTTAAACTAAAATAGGTATACTTAATCAAATCAAAGTATCTTCTTCGTACAAAACATAACTTAATCAGATGTATTAGAATCTTTTCTGGGAAGGAAACACAATTTACTAACTGGGCGCTTACATAGCCCATTTTGCGTTTTGATTGTGGCTACGCGGACAACATTGTCCCTTCCCGGATGGACATCGACAATTCTGCCCATGAGCCACTTAGCAGGCGGCAAATTTTGCTCTTTTACAATTACTACATCATCAATTTTTGGCTCATCCTGCTGAGTGGTCCATTTGTATCGCTTATTTAACGTAACTAAATATTCTACACTCCATCGATTCCAAAAGTCATTAACCATTTTTGTTGTTAATCTCCATCTATCTAATTGACTCACTGATATACATTCACCGTCCGCGACATGTAACAACGGTTCTCCTACCAAAAAGTGACCGGGTGTCAGTGGTAGAGGGTCGTTTGGATCGTCACTAACTATGGTTAACGGACGTGAATTTACACATGCTTCCACTTGTGCCAACACTGTCGAAAGTTCTTCATATGTGAGTGTGCTCTCGCCAACGACTTTACGAAGGTGTGTCTTGACCGAGCGCACACCTGCTTCCCATAAACCACCGAAATTCGGGGCTGCGGGTGGTATGAAATGCCAATTGGTATTCTCCAACGTCAACAATTGCGCAATTTCGTCAGACATATTCGACTTTGCACTGTCAAACATTTCACGCAGTTCTCTACTAGCACCAGTGAAATTCGTTCCATTGTCACTGTACAAATCTTGACAATGGCCTCGCCTGGCTGTCATGCGTTTGAAGGCAGCTATGAATCCCTTAGAAGTCAGATCGGAAACTACTTCAACATGTATCGCGTGCGTCACCATACAAACGAAAAGTGCTATGTAGCCTCGATAAGCTTTAGATCCTCGTCCTGGTGAAAACCGAACATTAATGGGTCCCGCATAATCGACTCCACAAGACTTAAAACATTTGCTAGGCTTTAATCTTGCTGCGGGAATCTGTCCCATGAATGGTGTTTTGGTGGCTCGTGATAATCTCAAACATGTAACGCATTCTCTGTAATGCTTCTTCACTAATTCACGAGCTCGTAAAATCCAGTAATTGCCTCTGAGATGATTCAACATGAGCTGTGGTCCACCATGCATTGTTTTGCTGTGCACATCCGCTATTATTAACTTAGTAAAGTGGTTTTTACCAGGCAAAATAATAGGATGTCTTTTCTCATAACTGGCACCAGACAAATCAATCCGTCCACCAACTCTTAGGATCCCATCCTGATCAAAGATAGGACAAAGAGGATGAAGCGCGCTCTTCTTAGGAACACTCCCTCGCGTCTTCAAGTATTTGATTTCCTCTTTAAACTCATGCTTTTGTACTTGCTTGATACATGTCTTCAATGTTTGATTTATCTCTTCTGATGTAACATAATCTTTCATACTCTTTCGATCTGATTTTGGCATCTTCAAATTCAAAATTCTTCGACAAAACGACAAAACCTTTAACATTCTTGTAAATGATGAAAATCTCTCCCATGGTTTATCTGTCTTATCCGGTTGTTGTAGTGTACATAATGATTTTACTTTCTCTTCTTCGTGTGTATCTATTACTTCGACTATCTCTTTCTTCACAAATGGTTCCTTTAACCATGTAGGTCCATGCCACCACAAGGAATGCTCAGCTAAATCACTAGGTTTTAAGCCTCGCGAAGCACAGTCACTTGGGTTCATATGTGTTGATACATGTCCCCATTGCTCATACTCTGTCATGGTCAATATCTCCGATACTCTATTGCTAACAAACGTAGTCCATCTGCAAGCTGGTCCCTTGAGCCAAGCCAAAACTACAGTCGAATCGGTCCAGGCGTATCGATTTTCTTTAGGGATACCCATAACTTCTGCGATTTCAGACAATAGTTTAGTCGCTAGAGCTGCTCCGGATAATTCTAATCGTGGAATTGATATTTCCTTCTCGATGGGAGCAACCTTTGTTTTGGCAGACAACAAATTTACAGAGACGTGATCATTCTCGTCAATCACTCGAAGGTATACACTTCCGGCATAAGCTGACCTCGATGCATCTGCGAATGCGTGTAATTCTGTCCTAAAACCTGGTGCGCAATTTAGCCATCTTGGGATGCATACATTCTTGATCTCCTCTAACTCCTTTCTAAATCTAGTCCATAATATTGACAAATCTTCGCTCAAATCATCGTCCCAATCTAATCCTGATTTCCATAGCTTCTGGATAAACAATTTTGCAACTATAACCACAGGTGCAATCCACCCCATCGGGTCGTACAATCTTGCTATGTCTGATAGCATCTGTCGTTTAGTAAATTTCCCTTTGACTTCGGGTAAATTTATTGAATACTCAAAATTGTCTGTTTCTTTGTTCCAGCATATGCCTAGAACCTTCCCTTTTTTATCTTGCTGTATCGCTATGGAATTGTTTGCACGATGTTTGTCTTTGTCAATGTGTTTTAACAACTCTTTGTTATTGCTGCTCCACTTTTGAAGCTCAAACCCTCCAGCATTCATCAATTTATTCATGTCCTCGTATATTTCAATAGCTTCATCTTCCGAATTACATCCTGTCATCATATCATCCATATAATAATCGTTTTTCGCGATCTCGGCAGCAACAGGATACTTACTTTGTTCATCATCAGCTAACCTTTGTAGTGATTTGACTGCAAGGTAAGGCGCACATGCCGTACCGAAGGTTAACGTCAGGAGGTTGAAATGCTGAATGTCTTCATTCGGATTGGGTCGCCACAAGATTCTTTGATAATTTATATCTTCGTCAGCAACTCTTACTTGGCGATACATTTTGATCAAATCAGCTATAATGCATATCTTGTGAGTTCGCCATCGCATGAGTAAATGCCTCAGATCTTGTTGAAGTTTAGGACCTACTAAGAGGTTGTCATTCAACGCCACATTGTTGATTCCTTTGCAAGAAGCATCAAAAACGACTCGCACTTTGGTTGTAAGCTTGTCCTCTCGTATTACCGCGTGGTGAGGAAGATAAACAGCTTTGGAATTAGCAATGTTTTCATTGTCTACCGGTTTCATATGGCCTAATGTAGTATATTCTTCTATTACATTTCGGTATTCTTCGCACAGCTTTGGATTCTTTTTAAGCTTTCTTTCTAAATAGTTGAGCCTTTTCTCAGCTATGTTTCTGTGCTTGCCATATTGACACTCCGGATCTTCACTGTTAAACGGCAATCTCACTACATATCGTCCGTCTTTTGATCTAACTGTAGTCGTTTCATAAATCTCTTCACACTTCTGCTCATCACTTGTCATCTTTTTTTTAATTGATGGAGGTTCGTTTTCGACTTCCCAAAATTGCTTCAATAGGTCGTCTATTCGGGTTTGCACATGCAAACTGATCACATTTGATGATGTAACTTCCTGTGACATTCTACCTGATATGATCCAGCCAAGGATTGTGTTTTGTGCTAATAAATGTCCTTGAGGATGCTTCATTACTCCACTGAGTAGGATGTCACTGTAAACTTCTGCACCCAGTAAAACGTCTATTTTGCCTGGGGTGGTGTATGTTGGATCTGCTAATATCATTTCTTCTAAAGGAATCCACATTGGAGAGGGAATCTCTCTGCTCGGAATCGTTGACGGTAGTGCACTCAATACATACGCTTTTACTTGAATAGAATTATTAGGGTTGTGATTAGATTCCACGTTCAGTGAAACCATGTGCTTGATCCTTGTTTGACCGTCCCCTAAGCCTGACACCCAACCACTAATTGGTATACGTTTCAGCCCTAGTAATTGTACGGTTGATTCAGTAACAAATGAGGCTTGCGAGCCTTGGTCTACTAAAGCCCTAATAACACATTTGATGCCACTCCTCGACTTCGCCTTAATCACTGCCGTTGCCAGCAAAACATTGTAACTTTGATGCTGCTCGTTCTTCGAAAAATTCGCTACAATGTGTGTGTCTGAGGGGGTTGTTATAGCTTTGTCTGCTGCTATAGGTTGTTGAGCACGTTCCGTCGCTATGGTTGTTATGTTTGGTGTTGTAGTGTTAGAAGTAGCGCCTTCTAGGTCCTTGATAACATGTAACAGCGAGTGATGTCTTCTGCCACATTTTCTACAGTTGGTTGTCTGTCTGCAATGTCTAACTGAATGAGCTGATCCGAGACAGTTGAAGCAAAGTCGTTTGCTTTGAACAAAATCATATCTGTCTTGAACCGATTTGTTACCAAATTGTTTGCAATGACATATGTGATGAAAACCATTGCAGCATGGACATGTCGTACTATTATTCTTCTTCTCTTCTTGTACAGTTGTATTAAATGCCTTAGTCTTTACTGTTTGTTTTACGGCCTGAGGTACATTCTTGTTGGGTGTTTTACTGCTTTCAATCATCTCTAATCCTCGGAATCTTGATTCTAAAAATTCTATAAGTTGGGTCCAAGTAGGTAGTTCTTCAGACATTAAGCTTATTTGGTACTCCCATTGTTTGTGAGATTCTTGATCCAGCCTTGATACAACCATATACACAATGATTGCATCCCATGTCTCTGTCTTGACTCCAATGTTATTCAGACTCTTTAAACACGAGGAAGTAGTGTCCAACAAGTGTTTCAATGCAGTTGAGGATTCGTTCTGTATCGGCTTTTGTGAGAATAATAGTTGCATGATGCTGTTGCAGTTGTATTTCTTGTTATTATATCTTTTCAACAGCTGTTCCCATGCCTCATCGTAATTTGCGTCAGTTGTGCTAAAGTTACGAATCAGTAGCTCTGGTTCTCCAGACAAACAACTCTTTAGGTAGTGGAGTTTTTGTACTGGCGGTAGGCGTGCATTTTCATGTACTACTGATGAAAACATGTCGTAGAATGTCTGCCATTCATTGTATTTTCCACTAAAAGTAGGCAGCTCAATTCGGGGTAACTTAACAACTTCATTGCAGGCAGATTTAGATTGTTCGATCGTTCTCTTTGGTTGAGTTTCTATGGTAGTGAAAGTTTGATATATTTCTTTTAACAAAGTTTTATATGACAAATATTGTTCCTGAAACTGATCATAGATATCGCTTCGGAAATAATCCTCCTTCTCTCTTTGCTCCTTCGATGTATTTGCCATAATCTCTTTATGCCCTGTTTTAAAGTCATTCCATATTTCTTCTACCGCTTCTAATCTTGTTTCTATCAATGGTTTCTTAATCTTTTCTTTCCCTGTTTTCCGAAAATTCCTCTCTGCTTTAACCAGTCTTTCATATAAATCTATTTGAGGTGCAACAAACTTCGATATTGACTCCATTATGAAGGTGCGTCACACGAAAATACGTCAAGTCCGTACAACAAATAAAATAACCAAATTCACCAAAGTCTTCGATATAATTAAATTTTCTATGTGAAGTAAGCACTAATAGAAATATTGCAAGTCCCGTGTGGTATAAAATTATCCAAGTTAATGGGAACTTGAACGTGATTTTTCTAAGTCCTGTATTCTGTAAAAATCACTCTGAATTTGCTAAGTCCATTAATCAGCAAAATAAACTATGTCAATGGAAAAATTACTCGGAATTTTCTAAGTCCAGTAATCAGTAAAAAAACTAAGTTAATGGAAAGTTCAATCTGAATTTGCTAAGTGTTTGAAAATCGTTAAAATTTTACAAGTCCAGAATCACTGAATTTTCTAAGTCTTTGCACTGTACTCACGGTTTACCAAGGTCCTTAACACTTTAAACACAAGTCACTATTCACTTTACACTTCCTAACTTCCCGTGGGTTTCGGCACCATAATGTTTACGCTACTCAATTTATTCAAAAACCAATATTCTCTTATACTAATTCAGCGAACGAAACGTTTGCGCGTGTTAGCGATTTACTAACGCCATCTAGTGCATTTCTTCAAAACTACAAATTGTATGGTAATCATTTCACGTAAACAAATAATAAATATAATGTGTAAGCTGAACGGTAAATTGACAAAACAAATTGAAAAAAAATATTTATTGCAAAATAAAAATAAAATTACGACATATGAGATCTTCATACGACTAAACAGATTTTCTTGAATGATAGTTTAGAAAATTCTTACCAAGTCACCTTTCAAACAAAAAAACTAAATCAAAATCGGTTCAGACGTTTGAGAGTTACAATGCCACAAATACACACAAGCAGAGGGGTGTTATAAGTTTAACATATGCATCTATGTTAAACTTATAACACCCCTCTGCTTGTGTCGGAGGTTAAAAATAGCTGTAGACGTTGTCGGTTTGCTCATCCGCTGCCTCCTAGATAAAAAGGAAACGCCGAAAAAAAAAGCAAACGCTCCAGAATCGAAGGTAGACAACGGTTCGTTATCGTTAGAACCAGTTCGTGCCCGGAGCGAAAGTTGCATAGCCTCAAATCAGATGCAGACAAGAGAAATCCGAAGCAAAAGTACACTCGATACAAGTCAGTTCCCGTAACAACCGCAGTGGAGCGGAGACAATTAGCACTAGATGTAAATGTCACGCAACCGCTTCGGGCCTCGAATATCTTCGACGGCTTAGCAGTTCCAGTTCATTTCTGAAAAAGTTCTAAGCATATTCTCAGCGTCTCTTCAAATGCAGTGTTATTTAGATGTTAACAATTGGTTAACATTAAAAACCGCCTTCAAAAATATATGAAAAGCGTAATAAGTGTCTATAAAATTTGAGGGTTGCCTTGGATTTCCCTGGGATCCCATCATCAGATCCTGACTTGGTGACAATGGGACCAAATTGGAAGTATAAATTACGCCTTTTTTTTAATTGGTTAGCAGTTGACGGGAAAACGGACACAAAAAAAAAACAGTGATACATAGACAAGTCCTCTTTTTTTGAAGTCGGTTTAAAATTAATGGTAAATGACTACAACATCTAAAACAGTATTTAGTGATCATATTATACACTGAATACTAATTTAGTAAATTTCTAAACGAAGAGCAATTTTCTGTTCATTTTACGCTAGTCTAGTTGGAGCCAGTTCTGGTGTTTTTGTTTAGTGTGATTCATTCAAAGCTAAGACGCAACTGATAATTTGATTAACAAACGAGCAACGAGCGTGGGTTACAAAGCCAGGCGATGCATTTCCAATGGGGCGTATTTATTGCGTTTATAACAATAAATGCGTGTTTGGCCACAAAATGTGCCTTGAATGGGGCCCGAAATAACTCGGTGCGCGCATTATCCCGTTGAAACGACTGTAGGGGCAAATTGTCGTCTGACGAGCGCAGAGCTATTTCTGTCGTTCGACATCCCGTTTCGGACTATTACCATATATTGAACTGGGTATAAATAAAGACGGGTGACATAAAACGAGTTGGATTCAAGGTGTGTGCGTCCGAGTTACGGTCGAAAATGTGCTGAAAGAAGCATTTAAGCATGATGAATTGATACGTTTTTTTTTTTAAAGTAAGCGGCGTCGAATAATTTTCTGTTAAGCCTTGCAAAAACGAACAGAGTAATACATGTATTGTATTTATTTGTAACTTATTGATTGTTTGTTTTTATTTGCATAGGTAATTTACTTTTGTATTAGGATAATTTATTTGCACAAAAACACGAGAAAATCATACATTAAAAAAAACACATTCACAATACGTGAGTTAGTAATAATGAGGGCATTATTTTTGTTACTGCGCTATTTTTGTTATTGTAATTCCTTTCCGTGCATGGTTGCCTAGAAGAGATCGCTTTAGCCTAGCCTAGATAATTATTGAATGTCTTATATTATGTTATCTTTGTTTTTGTATTTTTATAATAAAGTGTTTTATTATTATTTAATTTGACATTAATTTCGTTTAAAATAATGTTCCATAGGCTCCCGAACGCTTGATGCTTCGAGTTTCTTTGCGCGATAGAATCCGGAAAGTGGAAATTCGCCAAAGAACCAGAGTCACCGACATAGCTATTAAAATTTGCTAGTTGAAGTAGCAATGGGCAGACCACATCGCTCGAAGAATCGACAACCGATAAGGAAGAAAGGTTCTTGAGTGGAGACCACGAACCGGAAGACGCAGCGTAGGTAGGCCTCCCACTAGATGGACCGAGGACATTGTGAGAGTCGCGGGCATCCAGTGGATGCAGATAGCAGAATGTCGTTCAGTGTGGAGGTTAAAGGGGGAGGCCTATGTTCAGCAGTGGACGTCTTCTGGCTGATGATGATGAGCCACCCGAACTAATCTGTGTATCAGTTTAATTATGCAAAAAAATCAATACTTAGTATTCTGAAGCCCATGTCTTCTTAGTCTTACTGAAATTCTGATCCCTGAACGAGCGCGGCCCGACTCACATTTATCGGTTTTTTTTTATTATGCTGATTCCACAGAGCACCTGTTGGTTAATTTATGTTGCCATAATATATCGAATACTTATCCGTAACACTGGTTCTCAATGCGCTCATAAAAACACGACAACCGAAGGCTATATAAGAACGAATGATCTCGTTTGAAGGATTCAAGGAAATGATAAAATTGCCACATTGTTGCCAGAACGTATGACGAGATCTACAGCAACTAGCAGGATATCTTGAATAGGCATGACGTTTCACTTTTCAAAAACTGTTCCAGGATGTTAATCGCAAACGTATTTTTTTTTTTACTAATTTTGAATTCTTGTCAATGGCACTCGCTAGCGATGACGTTTGCCTATGACGTCACAATCTTAAACACTCCACGTCAACAGTACTGAAATTTCTACAAACTTTAGCAAATTGTTGTTTGTTTTCATAATGGTGACGTAATTCGCTCTGATTAGCGTTTAACCTATGATGGCGTTAATCCTATACATATAATGAAAACGTAGAAATAAAAAATCTGTAATTGCGAGATGACAAAAAAAAACTATACAGGTCGTCTTAAAATAAGCAGGTGAACACGTTAGGACAGTTTTTCGAATTTTTGTCTATTTGATTGTTTGTCCACGCACATCTCCTAAACCACTGGACGGCTTTATATGCGGTTTTCACGAATATGCTTAGCTATGACCAGATTGAAATATAGGCTATGTTATTTTGTGCAAGGCCCGGATTAAGGGAAGAAAAAAGGATTGAAGGTTTATATGAAAATCTACGCGTACGAAGTCGCGGGCAAAAAAACTAGTTTATAATATAACAATATTAATCTCGCTGTTGCAAAAAATATTTAGAATCATTCTAACCCATTACATTATTTAAAATCATAACTTCAATCATTATTTCAGTAATAATTTATTATATTTAACAGAGACAACATATTACTGTTCTGTGTTGTGTGTATGAGTGAAATGTATGGAAGATATTGTGTAAGTTATCTGAAACTTTACAGACAAGCGACGGGTTGCGGTCTCGCCAAGTTCTCTCAACAATAATATTTAAAGTATTTTAGGATTTAGCAAGCGGTTTAAAGTTCCAGAGTCAATTAGCTTTCGCAATAATATTCTGGAGAGTTCATTTAAGTAGCAAGAATGGAATGGTTGTGGAACTATGAACGTCTGTTGTCTAGCTGGGGTTTGCGATCGTTGCAGCTGTCAACTGTCAATACGGTAAAAAGTTCAATGTTTTGCATTGACTCCGATCGGAATTTTAACAATTATGCAAAATAAATCGTTCCTTTGATCGAAGACCATAATCTGAAAAAATAAACTGAATATATCTGAATTTCAGAATTAATTTGAGAGGATAAAAAAAAAGATTACTTATGCATTGTTTACATCGCACGTTTTTGTAGTGGTAGAGTTCTCTTGCTAGAACACCTGGGGAAGTATCATACCTTTTCTGGTTTTTCAACCACCAAGCAGTAGTGTGCAATAATTAACGTGTTTCTTATTGAAGGCCAATGTTTCCAGCGAAATTGCTAGGCATAAAGAGGCCTCAGAGATCTAAAATCCGCTTCTAATATCACAGATGACGAGCGCATTGCCAAGCAGCGTTTTCTAAATTCTGGGTGGCACGGGTGCTGTTATGGGCAAGTGTGACGCTTACCATCAGGCGAGCCACTTGCTCAGCTCGTCACTGAATTGCATAAAAAAGAGTAAAGAATAACAATTGAAACTGTAAGTCTTCCCCCTTGCAGGTAAATCGTGCGTAGTGTTTGTACGTACATTATTCCTTGCACCGGACACATTTCCGCGCGTCACTGTACACTTGCTGTACACAGGATACACAGGAACGTGGCGACATAGCATTCACATGCACATTATGTACATCCGGCCCCTTTGAGATGCGCGCTCCTTTGCCGTGTAATTTTATAAGCCGGGAACAATGTGGGCCCGGGGCGGTCGCGGGTCACTCCGGGACTTTATTGACGACATGTTTACGAGCCCTCTTGAGCTTTTATTTTATGAAAAATGGTCATGAGCGTCGCGTTACAAGATAATGTGGCGCCTCTTTAGGTTTTGTTTACATCGGGGTTTCAATGAGCAATAGGAATGTGACATTGGCGTCGATGCGGTACGGCCGCGATGTGTCTGTGGTCACGAGCGCAATTATTGCTCGCTTTATTGGAAAAGACGCTTCCGCGTTCTTTGCCACGGGGATGCCGTTGCTCATTTACATAATGCTCGACAAAATGCGACTGAGGCTCAAAGGATCATCATTATTCTCGGCTCGATTTTGAAAAGAAAAAAAAAACAATGTTTTGAGATAGTAGTAAAAAGTATTTTTTAACTCTTACAGAGATTTGATAGACTATGAAATAAAATATAATACTATTTGTACACATCACCTGTAAAGGAGCCTACAAAGCTTAAATTTACGGGCACTTAAACTCCTAACCAGAAGTGTGCTTGAGTGATTTACAGGCAGATTCGTTTTCCTCGTACGTTGAACCGTCTTCCGTTGTTTTCTTAATGGGTTTCCAGCTAGTCCTCTCATATTTATCATACACCAAAGTATAATAGCAAATACCCAGCGGTCCTTAGTACAAGAGCGCCATGAATAAATGAATAATAGCGGTCGAACGGAAACTGCTAGCGGCATACCAATTTGTCCCTGAGATGGTAATAACGCGGCTGGAGCATTTTTCACCAACGTTACTCCTGACAAGGATCCTTCTTCATTGGTCGAGAGACGTGGCTGTTCGACAAAGCAAAATGAACTAGCTACTTATTGAACTGAAGAAAAAGACTTGTGGTTCCTCGAAGTTCACTAGATTTGAAAAGATTTGATCAGAAAAGCTCGTAACGACTACATTTAAGATTTCCAATAAGTCAACTGCAATAGCGTTTCCTCTTTTCAAACGCACTACTGTTCCATTGGGTACTTCTGATCAAACGTGCTCCACCGTAGACCGCATCATCGCTTAACATCAGAAGAGTTGGCGGTCAAAGCAAGCGTATTATTTAATATACAAAAAAACTACGTTTCTTAATACATTTTGTCAGTGCCATTTAATTCAGTCACCATTCCTTGCGATATCATGTTACCGCAATTTTTCAACCAAACGAACGTAATGTACCAATGCACGTTTGCATTTAAAATTAGATAATAAATCCAGGAAAAATCGCATTACCCAGACAAACATTAGAAAAAAGATCACATATCAGATTCCAATTCCATCGGAAGCAGTGGCGGCAAAGGCGGCAGCGGCCCCAAGATTCCTATTCCATTAGGTGTCGCCGCGGCGTGCAATTTGCAAATGAAAACAACTTATTGAAATTCTTTCCCGGGCTCACGTCGAGAGCTCGCAAGAAGCATCCGCGATATTCACCATGGCAGCGGGTTGATGCTGAAATTCCCGGCTTGGAGACGCCAGCTGAAGATCTGGCCTTAATAAATATTCGAACATCGAATACTTCCTGTGTATTGTACTGAATGTACTGATGCTAATATCTGGTGTGACTTTTTGTGTTTCGTCTTCATTATTGATCTTAGCATTCTTGGAAAAGATATTATATCGCCACATATCAATCACAAAGCTTGTCTAGATTTCGATTTACAAGTTGGTTATTTTGTTGAAACTACCATTGCTAGATTTAAATTAAGTACTGTGAGGACAATCGAGTTGTCACAGGTTGAATAACAGAAAACAAGTTGTACGAAGAAAGGGGCAGTACAGAAATTTCAATAAAGACAATGCATGCTGGTATTGCAGGTTTATGCTTATGGTCAATGACCATTGAGACCAGATGACCACGATGCTATACCGTTTATAGCTCGCCATTACGTTGCCATGAGGTAAATTCGATACTGCTTTAGGCGAACTATAAAACAAGGCTGACAGGGGCCGCCGTCCAATCATCTGCGGCATTTAGCATAAATTACTGCAGCGAACGAGTTGGATTTTTGAAAATAAACGAGCGTAAAATAAAGCCGACCGTCCAGATGCAAATATCACCATTATATGGTAATGCGATGTGCGTAATCCCTACCGTTTGCTGCTTGTAAAAGGCTTTCCCGAATACTCATTCCAGGAATGGCGACATCACTTTCTTAAATATTCAGTATCGTATGGTGTAAGTTGGCCGTCTGTATTTGTTGTTTTAACAAACGCTAAGACGGTATAACAGCTGATCGATAGACCTTGTCGGGGGCTATTGGTGGGCTCTTTGCTCTTGAGCTCTCGGATTCGCAATACAATACATTTTGATGAAGGTCATCCGAGTCTAAATTTATTGGTAGTCTGGACGGTGGCGAGTTGACCGCGAGCCGTCCTAATGTTTCAGCAATCACCTTGATATATTGGCCGAACGGTCAAACAAGTTTCAGTGTCGGCTCGGTAAGGGCCATTATATCTCGATCTATTCGCGATAAATAGAGGTGGAGTCGGGATACACGCCCACGGCCCGCCGACAAAGGCTTAGAAATTTGAAACAGAAATTTCACACAATTACATCGAGGAACGTTTTAGTTTATGTTTGTTTTGTTTCTCGTTGCGCCTTGGAATTAAACCGTTTTTTGGTATCGGCGGAATGTGCCGAAACGGTGGCATTAGCCGGAACATTACCTAGGGCAGGTCGCACGTCGATCGCAATTACCACGAATACAACCTCTATAAAGCGGGAGGCGATTATGCCGTTACACGTTTAGCATAGAGACCGAGTTTGGGCGTTTGGAAACCCCTCAGTGGAAATCGTACGTGCATGCGATCGAGGATGCCTAGTCGGCACTCGTAAAACAGTTATAATAGGCGCAGTGCGGAAACACTGCTTTATGGGGTCCCTGAAACACGTAACATGCGCACTGAATCGATTATCGTATGGTTATTCCGATATTTGAAACGGGTCACGGAACAAAAAAGTATTTTATGGATCATAAAATGAGGTACGTACCTACGACGTTACAAGCATTGATCAAATACTTCGGCGTCGAACGCGTCGCTTAGTGAAAGAGGCTCGGGAAAATGAAGAACGTGATTTCACTACTGTAGGTATGGAAGAATCAAAATTGGGACACGCTGAAGTTTGGAATGTAAATACTAAGAATGAAGACAGTGCCTACAAATTAGGAGGTTATATTGTTAATAAACAATTAAGACGAGAAATGTTGTGTCAAAAAAATTATAAATATAAATTTAGCATTAATTAAGAAAGTTAGTGCTTATCAAACTCTACGGTATTACTTAATCCTAAGTTCTGTGTATATAATGTATTCTGTGATCTCACAACAATCCTTTCCCTGGTTATCTACACTAATATTATAAAGAGGAAAGATTTGTACCTATTTTTGTATGTTTGTATGTTTGTAATGAATAGGCTCCGAAACTACTGAACCGATTTGAAAAATTCTTTCACTGTTGGGAAGCTACACTATCCCCGAGTGACATAGGCTATATTATATTTTGTAGCGAGGCCGAAGGCCGAGCTTACACTCGTGCGAAGCCGGGGCGGACGGCTAGTTATTTATAAATTTCGACACATTGTACTATCGAATGTTTTTAACACATATTTTTTATGTGTTACCTCAGAACTCTTTCATTTATAAACAATTTTTTTTAATCAAAAATTTTTATACAGGGTTTTAGTATAAACAATTTGAAAAATTATTTTTAAAAGGATAATATTTTCAGATTGGTCCCTTAGAAATTTCATCGAAATCGGTTCAGTGGTTTTTAAATCAAAATAACTGGCAAAAATATATCATCCAAGTAAACTAGAAATTGCATGTTTACGAATTTTGAAGTCGAATTTTTAAATTGATCTTTAAATCTATGTAACTTTTTATTTATTCAATCATATATTCATTAAAACAATTTAAGTACAAAGGTATATCAAATGAAATAAACAAAAAACATAAATGAAACTTATTAATTACATTTAACGTTAAGCTTACTAGTTACATTTACGTTTTCATCAACTTCGCAGGTGAAAAGGGAACCGCTAGGAAATTGCACTGAGCAATCGGAGTGTCGCAAAAAATATCAATTTGCGTTGAGAAGATCCAATTGTCCGGCGGGCGCGGGACGCGTGAAACATAAGAAGCTAATTTCCTCGGGGATGAGATTCGCCTCGGGAAATCCTTGTCTATGGACACCGACGTCAATGCGATACCTATTCTGGGTTTATTTTAAAGGACTATTTACCCCACTGCACAAGGAGGGTTATATTTGTCGAGTGTATGTATGATGGTTTCTTTGGCACGCCTTACAGCCTAAACGGCTTAATGCATTTCGTTATGTGAGGTGTCATTTGAATCGTATTAATAGTGGGAGTGACATAGGGTACAAAAATGAAGATGGCGTCCGCGAAAAAAAAAACGAGGGGAAAATAGTAGCTAACTCAGCAGATTTCATAATTTGTGCGTAGCACTCCGCTGTTACTTTTTAGTTACCTACTATTCATATAATGCAGTCGGGTGATATTTTTTTTAATTTTAATTGAGTCGTTTTATGGACTATTTCATTTCCAGTTTCCAGTTTTGTAAGATAGAGTATCAGCAAGATTATCCATCCAAATATCCGTCTTCCTTATCACGCTTCTATAAAAATAAATAAAATTAAAATAAAAACCTTTTATTTCTTGATCCTTATTACGTTTACATATGTTTTTATTTTGTTTACATGCTTTTTTTATTATTTCAATTTTATATTTAAATACTTATTATTGTTTTTTTTTTTTTTCATTTCACACATATTTTTCCATAATTATAATGTGATATACGTACCATACATTTTATTTGTAATTTTTTTTTTTCTTTTTTCTTTTGTTCGTTATTTACATAGGATTACACCGCTTTTGGGTAAAGGCCCCTTCCAGCATACTCATTTTTTTTACTACCTTGTGCTCTCTCTATCCAGTTTATCTTATCACGCTACTAGGTCTCTCTAATTTGCCGTCCGGCTCAGCCCTGAGCATAATAAGTTTTGTAAATTACAGCGATGGTTTTAGCCCAAAACCTGGCCAAGTTTCCACGTGTAATAGAAATGGCAGATTACGTGCATCCAGAAAATACGGAGGCTGTTGCGTACAGTATGAGTACCCTGGTAAGAATTTAATGATGGATGATTTTATTTTCAGAGGCGTTAAATCATTTTCATTAGACCACGTGCCCATTGAGTATTACCGCTTACGCAGACAACTATGAAATCTGCCGACGCGTGGGCGTTTGTTGCCTAGGGCAGCGCCGCAGCGCGACGGCAGTCGAGTTTGAACGGCGAAACGTCGAGCGATCATGGGGGCCTACCACAACCTCTTAAGAAATCTCAATCTTAGAACTTATTCTCGCTCTCTCTACTGTAGTATAAAAGCTAAGTAACCGTGAAAAGGTGTACTGTGAGAGTAGATGGTAGGCCCCCAGAAGGGAGCGCGGAGGCAGTCGCGTGTGCATAATGTAGGGCCAGCGCGCCTCCCAGCGGGCGCCGGCGTCAACGACCCGAGCGAGTCAAGGACGCGCAGGCCGCCCGCACGCCTAGCGACACACCCGACACACCTCACAGTACGGAAACTACATAGCTATTATTGAATTGGCCACAGAAAATATATTTTTTTGTTTAAATTAGAACGGCTGTCAGAAACGGCTGGCCTTTTTGTAAGAAATTTGTTGTAGCCACTTGCACCCATATAACCCATAGCAATTATGTTAGCAACTGTGACGCGGAGTTCGACGCGTTGACATAAATAAGAATGTTCAATCATATATCGGACGCAATACCTGGCGACAGTTTCCTTTTCATTCTCGTTCTCTTTACTTCTCTTTTCTGTGAAATTGGCCAACGGAAAAATGATCAATTTTACGAATTTACTTTTTTCGTATTTTTATAAATGGTTTGTTACAATTAGCAGTAGGTAAGATGACTCGTTTTGTCACTGAACTGTACTAAACATTAAACAAACAAAATTAAACCTAATTCATCTCGACATGAAGCAATGCGTAACTAGCACACGATAATTATAAATGTAAACCGACTACATAGAAATGTCAGAACTGGACCAAATTGAAATTACCACACGGACCACACGGAAAGAACCAGCTTACAAATAAAAAAAATCATCAAAATCGGTTCACCCAGTCGAAAGTTATGAGGTAACAAACATAAAAAAAAAACAGTCGAATTGATAACCTCTTCCTTTTTGGAAGTCGGTTAAAAATAGCCAATATCAAGATGTCTCAAATTTTGGTGTTCGTAGCAGGCAAAAGTGGCACGATAATGTACAGGAATTGAAAATGTTAATTGGATTGCATATTTCATACGAGAGTTACAGAGCTCAATAACTGTATTGCGGTGTCGCAATGACGCGTCGAATAGCGATAAAAACCGCCCCGGTGCGGCTCGCGCGCGGACAATACCATATCCGATCTAATCCGATGTTATATTTTGATACAATATCTAAAAAGCTCTTTCCATACTTAGAGAGATCGTACAAGTAGAATCAATAATTAAGTAACTAAATTTTTCTCCATTTTTTAGGGTTCCGTACCCAAAAGGTAAAACGGGACCCTATTACTAAGATTACGCTGTCCGTCCATCTGTCTGTCTGTCTGTCCGTCAATCTGTCACCAGGCTGTATCTCATATAAAACCGTGAAAGTTACGCAGTTGAAATTTTCACAGATGATGTATTTCTGTTGCCGCTATAACAACAAATACTAAAAAAAAACAGAACAAAATAAATATTTATGGGGGCTCCCATCCCATACAAGAAACGTGATTTTTTTGCTTGTTTTTATAGATAATGGTACGGAACCCTTCGTGCGCGAGTCCGACTCGCACTTGGCCGGTTAATTTAAATCACGTCCTGATACCCACGACGACGGTTCTGATTCTGACCATACTTTACAACTCACGAATTATTCAAGATAATCTTTTTTTCGTTAGAGATAATTATTTCCTAGAAGTCATCTCGGGCCAGGAAAACGGCTAAAACAGGTATTCTTAGTGTTTTATCACCGAGAATAATTCGAATCAAGTGGCGATTAAGATGCAGTAAACGAATAGATTTAGCACCTGTGTGCCCAAGTCAACGCACCTTTAATACATCCTGTTTGAATATAAATATATCGATGAGTATATTCACTGAGGCTCCTGGCAGGAGGCAGTGTTGAAACTCCGGAACTACATATAAAAGTTGTCACATTAAAATTCCTGACAGTTTATTTGCTGAATTATAATTGAAGGTACAACACAATTTAGAGTTTTAGAATACACTGATGAATGTTGAATTGGACTTCATAGTGCAGTTTTATAACTAACTAGCCGTCCGCCCCGGCTTCGCACGAGTGTAAGCTCGGCCTTCGGCCTCGCTACAAAATATAATATAGCCTATGTCACCCGGGGATAGTGTAGCTTCCCAACAGTGAAATAATTTTTTTAATCGGTTCAGTAGTTTCGGAGCCTATTCATTACAAACATACAAACATACAAAAATAGGTACATATCTTTCCTCTTTATAATATTATATATATATATATATATATATATATATAGTGTAGATATAAATATAATATATAATAATATAATATAACTAACAATCAAAGTAATTGTAAAAGCAGTTCAAAAACGAAAAGACTATCGGCCTTACCTATAAAACGTTGCTTAAATTAAGTAATGCTTAAAATTGATCATACAAGTTATTGCTAACGGAAATTGTCACACACATGAAAATGAGGCAGAGCTATTATTTTAGGCAATGCTTAATTTATGTAACGTTTACAAGTACGGCCGTAGGACTACAGAAAATATTTCGAGACATCTCGAAGTCTACGTAACGGTACTCGCTTATACGGTCTCGAAGACAGATGTTATTAAAACCAGTTGTGGTATTTGTGCAAATTTAAATGAAAACGAATATGTGAGCATGATTCTTTGAATTTTATTATTTGCTTTCAACAGTTTAATTTTCTGGATAATTGGATAAACGTCAATGATATATTTGCTGACTTGGGTGAATATATTGAAAACTAACATAGATCGGCCAACGTTAGTCAAGTCAGTGTGCATTATTAAAAAGGTTTGTGAAATGAATGATACTGAAGTTCGCAACCATTTATCGTTAGCAGAAAAAAAAGAAAGCGCTTAGCCACAAAAGAAGCGAAGTCAAAAGGCTAATTTGTAGCAATAAGGGAAAGTAATACCGATACATTTTTCGCCAGTCACGCGAGAAGTGTGAATAGGTATGGCATGCCTACTTTGTCGGAATGACAAGTGACGCCAATTCGGGTCGGACGCGAGTGTTTGGTTAGAGGACAGACGCACTTGAAGCTAGTCTCTTTACTGTTACTTAGCCATTGTTATAAGTAAGATGAAAGCTACACCGGGCGTGGCAACAGATTTGTTTGACAGAAAACTCGAAGCAGGCTTGAAAGTGAATGAGCTTCAAGACTAAGAAAAACATGCTGTGCATGACGTAGGTAAAAAGTACTTAGGAAGCCGAACCGTAATGTAAATGGTCAAACTAACGTCAACATCTTAGACTTAGATCAAAGACATATCCAACTAAGACTTGGTCAAAGGTTTGCAGTCGTTATAACATGAGACGTAATGGCATAAAGAGTGAAAGAGCATGAAAATTGCGCAAAAAATTCTGAGATAAACTTAGGTAAAACATTATAATATGTTAGTTTGTATGTTAATAAGTTCGATAAAATTTCTAGAAGAGAAGCTTGATATATGCTGCGTCCATAAGTTACTTCAACTTAAATAACGAGTGGAGAGAGAAGCCCCGATGTGCTCGCATGTAACACGAGAGTAATTCACGAAAATATCGATAGCGATATATCGGATGACGAAGAAACATTTACCAGTGTTTTGGAAGTATTTAAACAAGTAATTAAAAGCTTTTATTTAGTTTCACCTGTCCCGGTGTCTGTCTGTTATCGTATCTTAGACCCACTTCGCAATTTGGCACACTTGTCAAGTTCCTATGACAATACAATATTATGGTGCCAGCACTGCCAGCGAGCTGATTTGATGATGGCGACGGTGGAAAACGGCACTTCTCGATGGATAATATACTGGCAGTGTATGGGCTCATTTTGATCAGCACACCGTTCCGATCACTAATTTCGTAAAACCTTGGTTTGAAAAAGATATTATTCAATAAAAAAATTGTTTTCGTATGGAAGTCAATTCAGTTCGTAGCTCAACAATGACGATATAACCACTTGACAGTTCATCACCTTTGAAGAAAAGGAACTGAATTTTGAGCAGGATCTTTTTCGAGTGGGCCAATCCTAAGCGCGAATTGAATGAATGACGTGTGTTTTCTCCAATCACAAGCGCCATATGATACCCCTCCCGCGACCGACGTGGCTTACATCGTGCATAAGCAAATTATGACTAATGCGGGATCAAGTAGTTATTTATATAGTCTTTGTGACTCAACCTAAATTACATTCCCCCAACAACACGAAACTAATTTCAATATACATTAATTACATACATTCAAATGTCAATAAACTTTGTAATGACATGATGTAACAGTTATGTCACTTCGGATCATCAATTGAACATGCGCATGCTATCAATTAAAGCGTGATTGAAATCTTTACAACGGATGCTAAATAGACCAAAGTAGCGTAGACAAGAAAGGGCTAGGAATAACACTTTTTGATGATAATAAAATCAAATTTATGTTAATCAGGCTGAGATATAGTCAAATTATACTTCACTAGCCGTCCGCCCCGGCTTCGCACGAGTGTAAGATCGGCCTTCGGCCTCGCTACAAAATATAATATAGCCTATGTCACCCGGGGATAGTGTAGCTTCCCAACAGTGAAAGAAATTTTCAAATCGGTTCAGTAGTTTCGGAGCCTATTCATTACAAACATACAAACATACAAAAATAGGTACAAATCTTTCCTCTTTATAATATTAGTGTAGATATGGTTAGAATTCATAAGAAACCATTGTTGAATCGTGAAGTAAGGCAGATATACAAACTGAGCGCACCAATGACAGCAGTAAAATTGAAACGCTGTGAAAAGTATTATTGGCAATCGCGTCTTACCCGTGGTACTACCGATGGTTTAGTACTACTGACCGTATCACGGATTATTAAGGGGCCTCTATTCGTCTGCAGCTTTCTCGCTCGCACATTTGTACATTATTGACGATATAAAATTACTGAGTGTGAATTTACAAAAAGTGACACACTCAAGTTTTGCTGACTATCATAACATTATAAACAAAAAATGATTCGTTTCGATATCTTTTAATTTGACGGAGTGAAATGGTAACAAGTGAATTTTTTTCTTGTTACCATGTTACAATTCACACTCAGTAATTTTATATCGTCAATAATGTAAAACTGTGCGAGCAAGACAGCTGCAGACGAATAGAGGCCTCTTAACACTTTTATTATTAGCTTGGTATGTAACGGAATCTTAGAACGTGATTTTCACCCCCTTCCAAAACGACGGATTGATTTGAAACTTTGCACCCTTATCAACGACCGATGACAACGCAATAATTTGTATAGTTTGTCCCATTATCCTAATCCATAATACTAATCCTTACCAGGATTTTCAGAATTACGAATATAAAGCGTGTTTTTTAGTTTTTTGCGAGAATTATTTTTTGCCTATGGTTTAAACTGTCCAAGTGTAAAGTGCGCAGCTGGTCAATTGGTAACAATAATAAAATACTGAACACAATGAGCCGCGGAACATCGTCGTGTAGATTGTCTCAGCGTAATCATTTCCCATAGTGATTGTGGCCGGGAGCGACTGTGCGCATGTTTGATTAAATTATTAGTTCCAGAGTCGCAGTTCACAATGTGCAATGAAAATATACATTGCAAACTTACGTCTTATTATGCTGTTATTGGAGACTTGACGAATGTTGACATGTAGTGAACCATCTTATCTGAAACCATCGAATGTGAACTTAAAATAGAATTTAATATTGAAGGCAATTTTTTTTAATACAATAGATCTACGTTTGGTCACCTACTCGCCTGACGGTAAGTGACGGTGTGGCCGAGGATGGAACACGATCTAGAAGAAATCTATTCACTCTAGCTTTGGAGATGCCTAGATTGTAGTTCTCAGGAAATAAAAAAAGATGGCCGTCACGGCCCGACCGGCAGATGTGAAACATGTCGGCATAAGAGAGCGTAATAATGTTAGCCGTCACTGCACACGAGATGTCTACATTTAAAATCTAGTCTTTAATTGTCAACCAAAGATAAGGACAAAACGCAAATTGGAAAAGCGAATGTTGTTCCGTTAATCCCTTTCGACAATTGGTGCTCAGTCAAAAATAAACACAGCAATTTTCACAGACGAGACATTAGTGTAAATATTGAATAGAGCAAAACAGCGGCACAAATTAGAGCCCGTCCACACGTAGTGCTGTGCCTAACAACGACACGATAACGTTTGTCATAAACCCACCGCATTCATATTCTGGCTAACATGCGCACCGCGACAGGTTTTTGTCGACACTTTTTGTCGTGCCAAAGCGAGACAGGCGTATATACATCCGTAGGCACCTTGTCGCGTTCTCGCTCGACAGGGCGACGACAGGATTATGTCGCGGTGTGCATGTTAGCCGGTGTGCAAAGTTAATTAAAGGTTGTGCGCCAGCGACGACACTGAATTTATTAGTAACCTGATGCGAAACAGCAATTTTGTCAATCAATCGATTTAAATGTCTGTTTGCTACATAATCACGGCTTAACCGATCTCGATAAAATTTTGCGAGGTAATAGTATGTGTCATGAGAACGGACATAGGCTATTTATTTCTAAAAAATCGAGGACGAAGTCGCGGGTACAGCTAGTATAATATATTAGGAGTGTTGATTTCCTATAATCTTTTATGAGCAACAATTCTACTGTTTTAAAATGACATAACTGAAACCACTAGTCTGCAAAAATTCATGAAAAAAAACAGTTTACTGATGATGACGATAACTTACATGTATATATACAAACTGTTATATTATATAACTGTTATATTATACAACTGTCGCTGTTATATTTATACTTAAGATAATTCACTCATAAGCATAAGTAAGCCTTGATAAACTGTTTGTATAGTCTTCCTACATTCTTTATTTTAAACTTATGTTTGTATTAATAAATATATTTTTATTTTCATTTTAATTTTTTTTTCAAACATACGCCGATAGATAGATTTTTTTCCTTTATTAACGAATGAAATAATTACTATTTCGCTGTTATTCACACCAAAAATGATATTTATATAGGATAAAAAATTACTTCAAACTACTGGCTTCAATTGCCTTAACGCTATGAGCGGTCTCTTCTTAACAACCTTAGGAGAGGATATAACACTATACAGAAGAGGAGTGTGCTATCATAATGATTTAAATGATATAATTGATAATAACAATATCAACTAGATCCCAATATGATCCCGTAGACTGAGAACACTCCCTCCCTTCCCTTCACTCGGGCAATTAAGCAAAGAACTCTCCATCAGAAAGTCGTCAAATTACAAACATATATGCGATATTAATCAATTTTTTTGCAATAACCCTTTAAACTATTGCAATTAACCGTAATAGGACAAAGTGGTTTATATTTATTTAAATTTTACAGCCGAAACAGTGAGTTTCGTGCTCGCCAGAATAGGACGGTCACGCCACGCGGCGGCGCCAAGTTGGGGATTCCCGCCAATAGGTATGTTACATTGCACGTGCAATTTACTGTACCTTATAGTAATGTATTTATTGCCTATGCAGCGATATTTATGGCCTTAGATGGTTTGGGGACGTTTGTTTTGAGGTGTAATTTAATCAAGGAACACCGCGACGGTTTGTTTTGTAACACAGTACTTAGCTTCACTGCTGTTTTTATGTAAAACATTAACTTTTGGAGCGCCTTGCCAGTAAAACGGACTCGTATGCCGTGACGTCAAAAAACATGACGCTCTCTTATGCCGTCAAGTTTCACATCTGCCAGGCGTCCCGTGACGACCAATTTTTTTCGATATCTTTTATTGCCTTCTCGTATCTAACTAAGAATGTAAACTTGAAATCTTGAAAGTCGGTTTTAACCAACTTGTAATTGTCGTACCGATTTGAAACTTTGCAATTAAATGTAATTCGGATAACATAATTATTGTATAATTTAGTGCCATCGAACTGTAAGGATGATTTTGCCAAATACGAAGATAAACCCTTCGTATTTGGACGAATTTCGCTCGTTTTAACAAGTCATGTATAAAGAGTTCCACTGCCCATCATCATACACTCGTCACCAAGTGTAATAACCACTCGAGTTTGGGTTTGTTCTTATGAGTCACATAGGATTTTTTTATACTTTTTTAAAAATTATGTATAATAATTATTTATGCACAACTAAGCGGGCAACCAGGTGGGTTACCATACTTATCATAATCTCAATAACATTCTTATAATAGCCTTACATTGACTTTTGTCTTGCTCTCTCATTAGCCGAGAGAGCGAGGCAAAGCTCAATGTAATATTATTATATCGTAAGAATGTTTTTAAGATTGTGGTAACGCACCAGCCTAATGGTAGGAGGAAAGATACATTTTATGGTTATTTGCCTCTTCAAATAATGAAAATTAACTTAGTAATAAATCATTTTCTGAATGCTGCGCTTGATACATAGTAGTAAGTTATAAGTACTGCAGGAATTAATAGGAAAACATTGTAGGTAGAGAAGGCTGGGACGATTTTATTGCATTGTCATAATGTTTCACGACATGTCATGCTGCTTTCCCCTTTCCAGGCCGATGATTGATAATGATCGAGCACGGTTAACTAGCGTAGATAGTTCTAACTCGTGGATTTGTGATGTTTGAATTATTTCCAGGAAAACTCATCAAGTCGCAAGTCAGTAGTAGAGAAAGAGAAGCGCTAGCTCTAGGCGTCAGATAGGATGAGGCGCCAAAATAACAAAAGCGGAAAAAATCGGAGAAGAAAATAGGGATTATTTACTTACGTTGTGAATTTTGATTAGGTGATATTTTATATCTTGGATTAGCACATGGAATATCAATTTTTATACCGAAATCGATTCCTGTAGTCCTATATGATACGTTTTCAGTTACGAAACGCGCCGAAAGACAATCTCTACCCTGATCAAAGGCTAGGGCCGACGCTGCTTCTAGATTAGACAAGCGTGCTCCAACGTAGATAGAGTTACCATCCGCCCGGGTTTGTCCGGACTTTTAGGCCTTTTTAATTTGTCCGGTTTTTTATCTTGGACGATGTTATACAACATACTAAAATGGCCGGACTTTATTGAAACTCGCGAATTTTACAATACGGTATGTAAATTTTTTGACAAGTTAGGCGTCTAGATTAAGGTGAACTTATCTGACCTTTTGCAATGTCTCAGAAATAGAATATTTTTTGCTTCCATATAGTAGGTACAAGGTGGTAAAATATCAACATTTTAAGTACTTAGACTTATATGGACCCAGCATATTAAGAGTGAGGAGGTCGGCTGCTATATTTATTGACTAAAGTATAACTAGACAATCTGATATATTATTAATTGAAATGAAAAATATGGTTATAAAAATAGGCTTATTACTTAAGAGTGGGCCTAATGGCAGGATAAATTCTGATTTCCCCCGCGCATCTCGCCACACCCAGCGCATGTACGGATAACAAACACGGGCGGCGCGACGACGCGCGGAACCAAGCTTGCGTACTCGAAGTCTGAACTGACATGGACTACCCGTCTCAACAGAGCGATGGTTACTGATCGGTGCAACAAACCGATGCCTCAAGCTTGTGTCACGCGAGACGAAAGACAGCGTATTGCGCGGATTAAAAATGTTGTAAGCGCCAAGTGCTTTCTACTCTCATAGCTTATAGAATAGACAATATTTTTAAAAATTGCCAGGGTCAGCTTTAGTTTATACATGAGTGATAATATTTACATAATTTATTGTTCAATAATATGTACCAAAACAGAATGCAAACCAAAAATGTTGAAAATTAGAGGTAACTTTGTGATGGTTTTCTATCGAGAAAATTTTATCCTACCATGTTTTCGTCAGGGTCGACCTTTACTTATATATTGAAGTTTCCTAACGTATTTTTTTTTTCGATTTTGGACATGATTTACTACTGTGAAAATCTAATCAAAGATTGAAGATTTTGCTTTAGGCCCACTCTTAACACGCTTTTATTAGCTTTTATTTTATTGCTTATATCTAAGTAACGGAATCTTTGAACGTGATTTTCACCCCTCTCAAAACGAATATTTGATTTAAAAATTTGCATTATATGCATATTGATTATAAAGCGTGTTTTTTAGTATTTAAACTGCGTGAATTATTTGAGTTATTTATCAGCTAGTAACACACACAGGCTTATATCTATGAAGAATTTGAATACTAAATGCCGAACTGTGATTCCCGCACTATGCTGAGCTGTATAGCAGAAAATATTATGTTACATTTGTGTATCTCTCTTTTGCCACACAACACAGGCTTTTCTTATTATCATTTGGTGCCATTCAAAATTGTAATGCAAATTTGCATTACAATAAAATACCTAATCCAAATCTTAACAATACACCTAGTCTGCGACTATAGGTCAATTGAAACCTCAAGAAACCAGTTTCGGCGCTTAATATGAGAAGCTTGAACATGTCCATTCACACGGTGTCGCCGTTGGCACTTTGTCTACATTTTGGTAAACAGTACTTAATGTTATTCAGGAAAATTACGAAGTTTCTATCCCCGAGAGATCAGCTTAACAATCTGTTAAGCTGGTATAGCCTGCTGATAATAGCCTGCTTTTGTGTCCATTTAGAAGTGTAGAAAAACATCGAACTAAATGTTCAGAGCACTGGACATTTTATCGTAGAACTTCGTAGCGACGCTACGCGGTCATCTACCCTTCCAACTATATCAGTTTTAGTTGCGCTGACATGGAGTAGCTTGAGTGACTTCCTATGAATCTTAATCACTGTGGTACACAAACAAACCTGTTCCCAGAGACAGGTGTTCCTCCTACCTTATGGTACTTTTTTCTTCAGATAATAGGTTCGACCTTAAGCGTGCCACCGACACAGTCTAGTCTTAATTAATTGAAAAACATCCATCCGGCGCTGTTTATTAAATTTCTTTTGACAGGATGATCAAATAAAAATGAAATTGATAGTGACAGTGCCCGAGTTAACTGCACTCGTAGCGTTAAATGGGGTGAATAAAATATTTTTGCAAAAAAACTCGGTTTGAGTTAATTAGACCGTCATGTCAGCGTCAGACAAAAAACGTAAATAAAACAAGGCAGGCTCTATTTTTCTTTTTAAGTTTAGTTTGAGATAATATTATGTTCAATGTTTTATTAAAACTAACTATAAATTTTACAAAATTTAATTACATTTTCTTGCGGCACGCGTTAGAAATGCTGTGTCAAGTAATTTCCCTCGGGCGGTTTGACGCACAGAGGAGATAAAGCAAAAGGCTCAATTTGAAAGCTTTTAGCGTTGCAAATTATAAGCGATTTTCTCAAAAGAGACAAACCTTTTTGCGGCTATGGATTTGTGTGTCTGCTGTCGGTCTTTCATGATAGAATGTAAGGTGGAGACGACAGTTGCTGCAAATTTCAACTGATAAAAATGCAAATAGATCGCTCAGCAGTCTTGATAGGTGACAGAAAAATACATAAACAAAAATATGACAGAGAGTAGTTACTAACTATTCACTAGTTTTTGTTCTAAATTGTTAGTCGCTGAAACTTATAACTTGTGCTTTTCTTTATCAAAGGCTTATGGGCTTGTTTGAAGACTGAGGATAGAACGCATACAAAGTGTTTAAGCATGAATTTGTTTGTTGTAACGACGTAATAGATACTGACGTTCAGTTATTGCAATATTAACATGAAAACATATTAGGTTAGTTGAGTAGCAGTTTTTTATTTCATAGCGATTTATATTTTTTATTTTACGGATTTTAGAGAGAGGACGAGCTGCTGAAGTTATCAGAAAAGGTAAAAAATAAAATAGGAGCGTACAAGATGCAATAGATTCGGCCGTTTCTATCAGTCTTTTTAGGACATGATTCCAATAGGCATGCTGTCAAAATAATATCGAGTCCTATTAGCATTACGGGTCGAATCTGTGTATCTGTCGTATCGTAGTTCTATTAGCATTGCGTGTCGAATCTGTGTATCTGTCGTATCGTAGTCCTATTAGCATTGCAGGTCGAATATTTGTAACTGTCGTATCGTCGTCCTATTAGCATTGCGGGTCGAATCTGTGTATCCGTCGTATCGTAGTCCTATTAGCATTGCGGGTCGAATCTGTGTATCTTTCGTATCGTAGTCCTATTAGCATTGCGGGTCGAATCTGTGTATCAGTCGTATCGTAGTCCTATTAGCATTGCGGGTCGAATCTGTGTATCTGTCGTATCGTAGTCCTATTAGCATTGCGGGTCGAATCTGTGTCGTATCGTAGAGTAGCCGCGACGCCGTGCGTCCTTATCAAGTAAACAAATGCTATAGTTGTGCAATATATTTCATTTATCAATGAACACACAGCCTGCTATCACAGCGTACCTGGCGACGCGACGCGACGCCCTGACGTTCGCAACCAGATACTGTTTTGAACCAGTTTTCACACATGATAAGATTAGTCTTGGCGCCAACTGAAATGCCGATACGCCTGAATCATAATTATTACGCGGTATTTATTGGAACATACATAACTGCCACAGACAAAACACACATTTTCTCTGAACTGTTTCTCGTTCTATATTGACTATGAGTAACACAAATCGGAAAAACAAATTGTGGGAAAAGTACATTTAAAATTTTAAAATTCACGTCCAATAACGGCTGGACCGTTGTTGATTAAACAAAGCTAAGAACAACTGCAATGAAACTGGACTTCAAATAAAAAAACAGCATCAAGATATGTTTAGCCGTATTAGAGTTTTTTTTTTTTACATATATACAGAAATAGGTACATTATATTATATGACTAGCGAAACCAAATTTCAGACACACTGTGATCTAAATTCCCACCAGCATTGCCCCATCGCCATAGGTCTTTCACTCTAGTCCTTACTCTAACGAAGGTTCATCTGCGCGTGAGTTATTTAAAACGAGTAACATGCAACATATTCCCCAAACGTTTGGTCGTTATTAAAAATTGGTGGATCAATTGTGATACATGCTGTTTTCGTATGAACATGAATAGTGCAGTGATTTTTTTATTCGTAGGCTTGCGTTTCACCGTCATTTCACGTGATATTAAACTGGCTTAAAAGAAATCGATTGACTCGCGACTTCAAGGCAACAAGATTGTATCTATCAGGGAGCACCCACTCTAGCAGCGTATGCCAGACTCAGTTAAAAGGTTTTGCGGACACCGCAGTTTCAGTAATGACTTTGCAGTTGGATAGTTATGTCTAGACGTTTTATTAATAGGACATTATATTTCAAGGATTTACATTATAGCTAATTTTGGAGATGATATATGATTTAGTGGTTTAGGACCACACAGATAGATCATGATCAAACCGGCATATAAAACTTTCAATAAACAAAGCCAACAAAAATCATGAGATCGACAATACAGATAAGGTTTCAATCATAACATGCATTGTTACTAGGAACCCTCAGTTGCAAGAATGTTATCAATTTGATTAAAAGAACGCTTAGCAATCCAACAGGCGTTCACAGGAACACTTTAGTCGTAATATCGTAGATTAACAGGAACACTAGACGGATGCGATTATTGTTATACCTACTTGTAATCTGCTCGATTACACTTCAATGTGATAGAGTCTTGGACTGCATAGATTATACATGAACAGATGGAACGGATGAACAATTCCGACGAAACGCGAGGAGAGAGTTATGTACTATATAACTCTCACATTGGAAAAGAGGACACGCGGGCACAAATTGTGACAAACTGGGTTCCAAAAGACAGCCTCGCTCATGCTTGTGAAGCGTGACAGATCATACCGAAAATGGACCTGAGCTACTCCAGAATTGAAAAACGCAGGAAACAGTAGAAACTGTGGAAACAATTCCGGCTAAACAGCCCGGCCGGCTTTTTATTTATTTAAACTGGCAACTCGGCGAATAATTGTAAACAAATTAGATTCACCTTAAAAAGTATAAGCATTTTTGTAAAGTACACCTTTTTGTTCCATTCTGTTATCATACTATATAGTTTCATAATGCTCGTAATCGAGGAAAAACAAAACCAGACAAAAAAAGGGAAAGCAAATTTCCTCGTTTTGTATCGGTGTACTGTATATACTTGATTGTGTAAAACTAGTTGGATGATAAAAATAAGACAAAAAGGTACTCGTACAAAAACAATGATTCTGTTATAAAACCCTCAACAACTTCTAAACTACACGGTGGGGTTCTTAGCTTTCTTGCCGTTTGGTACTTGTTTGGAGCTTGTTCCATTTTTTTCAAAGTTTTCCTTCTGTCTTTGTTTAGTCAACGCTAGGTGCTAGGTAGCTATTGGTATTGAAGTTGAAAGCTAAAACAAGGAGTGGCCCTGGTCGATAACCGATTCCGATAAAGGCAGTGACTCACGATGCATCAAACGTCAGCCGCTTTATATTAGGTTTACTGACTTTCATGTGCTATCAGATTTAAAAGCAACTAGTGAAGTGACAAGGGTCATCCAGATTTAAAAGCAACTAGTGAAGTGACAAGGGTCATCAGTTTTCCGACCGATACCAAAAACTCGTACAAAGCTCTTTGATATCACTTTTATTGTGCGAACAGCTAGACAGTGGAATGCGCTGCTGGAATCGGTGTTCCCCGCTAGTTATGTTCTCTGGATGTCTGCAAATCGTGAGTTCTGCAAAGCAGTTTCTTCTTGGCAAGCTCCATTGCAGACCGCATCGTCGTTTAAAATTAGGCGAGGTGGCAGTCAAACGCAAGCCTATTATTCAATATAAAGAAACTTATAATTATTATTATTTTAGCCCCGACAAAAGACCTAATAATCTCAAACGGCTGAACATATTTTCTAAAATCATAGCTAAAGAACACTCTTGATCAAGTCACTTTTCAAACTAAAATCGATTCAGCCTTTTGGGAGCCACGTTGCTACAAACATACTGACACACAGATACACACGTGAAACTTATAATATCTTTTGCGTCGGGGTTAAAAACGAGACACCATAACAACTCTTGTACAGCATAACTACAAACATTATCGGACAATTAGAAACAAATATCTCTACAATCCGCTGTTGGCCCACATTGAGATAAAAAAATATAATAAAAAATTGGTAATATCGTTATTACCCGTCAAGGAATGCACGATATCGTACGATGTTGATAAACGTTGTAGCAACAGGTTGTCGTCAATTGCTATTTTCGGTGATAAATTTTATCAGCTCAATGTGGCTCTTCAAACGCTTGTGCGAAGAAAAACGGCGTTTATGTAATTTATGTATGAGGTGTATATTCCCGCGTATTTTTTTGCGCAAACTGGAGGGCTGAGCCCGTCTGGCTGTTGATAATTCAGTTCCAGATTAGAAGTACACGAGCAGCCAAACGTTGAACTATGATTGTTGCACGCGGCTAGCGAATGAATCAGGACTGCGATTGATAATATACTAATTTGGAGGTGAAAGGCGAACGCACATTTATCCGAATTGCACTCAATATTCATACTAGGGCCACGATTCTACGAAACTAATTGTTTTTAAATTACTAATGAATTGCCGTCATATTGGATTTAGAATGACTTCACTTAGCTAACCATGCATTGTCATCCAAACTAAAAGTGTATGCGAATTTTCAGTTCAATCGGTTGATCGGTTGGGGATAACTGTTTTAAAAATCAGTTACAGGATTTGACCCATACTTACTAACAAAGCAAGTTAGATCAAACCTTGTAAAAACACTGACCGAAATAAGAACCTCTCTCCTGAATTCGGGTTAAAAATATGTATATTTTTATTTTTATAATAGGCTTGCATTTGACCGGCAACTCGCCTGATGTTAAGCAATGATGCGATCTACGGTGGAGCACGCTTGACATAGTAAATATATTATCAGTAAAAATATAGTTGTACGGTGCGTGCGGCGCGGACCTATACGTTCATCATCATCAGCCAGAAGACGGCCACTGCTGAATAGGCCCCTCTCTTTTACCTCCATACTGAACGACATCCTGTTGCATCCACTGGATGCCCGCGACCCTCACAATGTCATCGGTCCATCTAGTGGGAGGCCTACCTACGCTTCGTCTTCCGGTTCGTGATCTCCACTCAAGATCCTGTCTTCCCCATGCGGTTATCGGTTCTTCGAGCGATGTGGCCTGTCCATTGCCACTTCAACTTGCAAACGTAACTTATATACGTTCACCTTTAGAGAAAGGCAATTAAAATAATAACTTGAAATCTTACAACGTGAAATTAGCTTAAAGATTCTATGCGATAAAACTTGAGTGAGATATCAACAACCCTTAGCAAACATTTTTGAACAGCATTTTGTAACAATTTCAGGTTCTATCACTTACTTGATTATAACCGAGTCAGTTCTGGATTCCAAACATATAAGCTTGACATAAAATTAACTGCAACTTTATTGAATACATACCTGAAAATAAAAGGAAACGAGCGTTATTTAAAGGAACACATAACGGACCTTCGTGTAGGGTCCCAACCTTACTATGTTAGCATAATTAACTAGCATGTTATAGACCTATGTACATAGAGGGAGTTAATTTAACGAGGTTTCATTTTTCCTTTCATACCGCCGAAGTAATAGAGGGCAATGTAAAATTTTAATGCGTTTTCCACGGTCGTTGAGGCATTATTGAGTTTCTATGTTAACTATTTTAAAATATCGTGTAATGCCGTACTGAAGTTAGGAGGGGTGGTATTATAGCGTGGGTATCTAATTTAATGTTAAATTATTTAAAGACACGATTCGGTCAGAAATACTATTATATTTATGGAGCAGCTAAAAGCGCGCGGCTATGCCCATACACCATACATTCGCCCATTTAAAAATTAATAAAAAAAAAAAACGATTGGGCACTATTTTTTTAAACATCTCTTTCACACATTTTCTTTTTAAAATTTTAAAATATTAAACGCGGACTTAATCGCAGTAAAAAAAAATTTTTTTTCGAGTTCTTTTTTTTAATTTCCTCAAAAATAAGTTATAGTTTAGGCGCTTGCATAAACTTCAGTCTTTTAAAAAACTTTAAAAATACAATAATATAAAACATAAGGTTAGTTAATCACATAACATGGTAATTATAAACTGAAACATGATACAGTGTGGTATTATTTGAGGACATTAATAATGTATCGTTGAGGTTAACCGTCCAAAGGTCACGTTTGGGCCTCACAAATCCCCATTAGAAGCCACCCAGTTAAAGGTCACGCCTTTGGCTTTCATCACATACAATTAGGATTAAAATATCCTCATCCATAATCCTACACATTAAGCATGACCTCACGAGATGAACAAGCCAGATCGGTTAATTTTCCCCTAAGAATAACAAGAAAAGGCTTATGGAAGAAGCATTTAACAATTTTTCTAATTATTAATCAATAACTTTTTTTATATAAAACGAGCGGCAAACAAGCTTGCGGTCCGTCTGATGGTAAGTAGAAACCGCCGCCATAGTCACCTGCAACACTAGGGGTGTTGACGGGACTTTGCCAATCCGAAGAGGACACTCTTTTTTAAACGCTTCATGTTGAAGCTCGCCGGCGGACCTTTGGGAGAAGGAAATAACGTTGACTGAATAACAAAGAAACAGACCGTTTGACAAACGAATGGACAGTTGGAATTTATGCATTCTAGCGGTTATATTGCAGACCTTAAGCTTTGTTATGGTTACGATTTCAAGGAAGAAAAATTGATTCAATATCATTAGTCTATCTATACTAATATTATAAAGAGGAAAGATTTGATTGTTTGTTTGTTTGCATTGAATAGGCTCCGAAACTACTGAACCGATTTGAAAAATTCTTTCACTGTTGGGAAGCTACACTATCCCCGGGTGACATAGGCTATACTATATATTGTAGCGAGGCCGAAGGCCGAGCTTACAACCGTGAGGAGCCGGGGCGGACGGCTAATGTAACATTTCAGTTTTTAAAATATCTTTATTTCACATAAAACATTTTTTTTTTAATACATTGGACACTCTAGTGTTAATTAAGTCCTAGAGGTACAAAGAAATACTACATAAATACGTTTCAAGCTCAACACTTATATAAACTTATAGCTGGTGAGGTAAAAACAATTAATAGATTATACTTCAAATATTACGTTTGCATCAATTAAGTTCACATTATTATGTAACCTTTAGGAATAGTATTACATTTTTACGATATAACATATACATTTTTACATATAACATGGTGTAAGGTAAGGTAACAAGGGTTTTTTACCAGTGTGTATTGCCAGTGATGACATATGGACTGAGACGCGGTCCTTAACTGTTGGCCTTTTGGAAAAACTCAGTCACACGACGGGCAATGGAGCTATGCTCGGAGTTTCTTTGCGCGATAGAATCCGAAACAAGGATATTCGCCAAACACCAGTGTCACCGACATAGCTATTAAAATTTGCAAGTTGAAGTGGCTATGGGCAGGCCTCATCGCTTGAAGAACCGATAACCGATGGGGAAGAAAGCTTCTTGAGTGGAGACCACAAACTGGAAGACGCAGCGTAGGTAGGTCTCCCACTAGATGGACCGACGACATCGTGAGTCACGGATATCCAGTGGATGCAGATGGCAGGGTGTCGTTCAGTGTGGACTGTGGAGGTTAAAGGGGGCAGTGGACGTCTTCTGGCTGATGACGATGATGCTGAACTTCTCGAAAAGAACGCCACATGACAAGATCTTCTACTTATCGTCCACTTGCCAGCGGCTCTTACGCAGGTCGTCATTCCATTGCCGAATTACCTACTTCATACACGAGTTAAATCAAGTTGAAGGAAATTTGCGGATTTCTTTTACAAACTGAGGTAAGTCAATACGTGCGAGATGGAAGATGTTGCGGTAACCCTAGTTGTAGATACAGTTACAAGAGTGCGCTTACACCGGCTATTTGCATATCTAAGCTATTGACTAGTCTAGACTTTGTTGGAATTAGTGTTCAGCGGAGTGAGACAGGTCTGATTTAAGTGACAGCTAAATTGCCGCTTAAACGGATGACGAATGGCAGAAAAAAGTATCAAATTGAGAGACAAATATTTGTTTACTTAATTTTGATGAATGATAAAGAGTCTTCGTTGGATGTGGTACTTGGACTGCAATAAACTAAATAAATAAATATTCGGGACATTTTTTTTGCACACACTGTCATCTGACTTCAAGCTAAGCAAAGCTTGTACTACGGCAGCCAGAGATTGATATATACATACATACGTATATATATATATATATATATATATATATATAAGTATATTTTAAATACTTACATACTTAAATAACACCCAGATACAGAACAGATACAAATGTTCATCATATTAATGTTTTCCCTATGTAGGAATCGAACCCACGCCCCGAAGCGCAGAAGGTAGGTTCATTACCAACTGGACCACCGGGGCAGTTCAGAATCTCCAGCACCCATACATAAAAAAAAAACAGTTCCACTTTATACGGCTGTTTGGCACAGCGCGAAACAATTACTTGCATAATTATTTTGTTCTAATGGGCACTCTTTTTTAGTATGATACAATTCGTACTATTCAACTCGTTCTCGTACATTAAAGTTATTTGTACCATAACTGTAATGGCATTAACATTCAGTTACATGCCTGTAAAACAGCACTTTTTCATCGTCCTTCCTTACTTTGTAAAACTTAACAATTAGCATTCAATGTCAACGGTAAATGAATTTACGTTTAAATTACCATGCTCGGGGTAAATGAATAAAATTTGATTTATTGTTTTGCAAACTTTAACACTTCCGTGTGCGGTCCAAAACGTTTGGTAGCCATTGAACGTGAAAAGATATATAACTCTGACAATAAGTAGATATGGTTGTTGTGAGCTCTATTTCCCTGATTGTCTCTATCACAGGAATTTATAACGGTGTACCAAAAATAGGTACCTTAATAAGATGGTTATCACGAAAGCGACAATCAAAATCCTTTATGTAAAAAATTGAGTACAAAACAATTATTACAAAATAAACACAAAACAGGCACGCGATTCAGTCAAAGATACCTTCGTAAAACGGCAAGTTAAAAGCGCCGTCAAAGAATACAAAGGGCATCTTCGGATTCTTTGGTCTTTGCAGGGCACAGGACGGAATGAAATACAATTTTTATTGCGGTAGGTATAAAGAAACAAAAAGCGCAGCTTGTAAACAAAGAGTAAGGGTGGCGGAATGGCGGTGGTTTATAGCTGTCGTAGCCTAATTGTAGAATTGGCCACATTATTAAGTGCCCAGCCATTTCTTCAAATGATTATCGCTGAATGTATAACTTTTTTCTCATTCGAGCTAATAAATACTTGGCAATATTGTAATACAAGGCAAATGACTGCCCCGGTGGCTCAGTTGGTAGTGAACCTACTTTCTGCGCTGTTCGATTCCCACCTAGGACAAACATTTGTGTTTGTTCTATGACTGGGTGTTAATATTAACTATTTAAGTATGTATTTAAAATATATATGTACGTATATCAGCCTCTGGCATACATATTACAGGCTTTGCTTAGTTTGGGGTCAGATGACCGTGTGTGCAAAAATGTCCCAGATATTTATTTATAATAGAATGAGATTAAGAGTGTCGATAATTAGCATAAATAATTAAAAACTTTTTTATGATTCGAGAAAAACTTTTTTCTTACTTTCGTCACCATTGCATTTTTTTTAAACGGTATAATTTCAAAAGCCCTATCACTTTTGCAGCTGCGTTGTTGTATAAGTGTTAACAAAGCGACAACAGCACCACTACACACAAACAAAAATCCACATTGGTTAAGGTGAAGTGCTTCCAGCTTCACATTCTTCTATATGACCAAATGGTATGGATGATGTGGCCAAACGTGAAATCGAAAATAAATACGATTGGTAATTCATCCATCGGGCGAAGACACATTGTGATGTGGCAAAAGACAACAACGCATAACTAACTAGCAAAATCGTGATTAGACCAATTCAACGATCGGTTGTATGTCGCAACATAGCGAACTAGTGTGTTAATGTCAACAGCAATCAGAACTGATAAGTCATTGTCGGCGCCAGCCGGCCACTTCATAAATAAACACCCCTCGGCTTCTAGGTAATCAAACTGCCCCATTATCAGACCTCGTTAGATATTTTTTTAATAAATTCCCGGAAACTTTAATCGGTAGTAAACCACGCGGTACCTGTTTACTTTGTGAAACTAATTATATTATTTTTATAAAAAGAGGCAATCAAGCATGCGGTCCGCCTGATGGTAAGCAAAACCACTGCCTATGGATACCTGCAACACGAGCGGTGTTGACGGTGCTTTGCCAGCCCGGAGAGTAGATGTAGACACCCTTTTGAAACGCTTCATGTTGAAGCTCGGCGGGAAGACCTTTTCGGAAGGATATGCCATATCTTGCAGGTCCGCAGAATAAAGGAGCCGAAAAATTTAATAAATAATAAAGGAAATCGAATTAAATTTATGATTTTTATTTAGTAAACTCACATGATGCCTATTATTTATGATGATCATGACATCAAGTTTCAGTATATCAAAAACCAAATAAAAATTGGTAGGTACAGTTTTGTAGTTTTACAACGATTTGGAAACTAACGTGGTTTTGACACATAAATTTGAAATTTTTATTAGTCAATTAGTACTTAATATTGCATTTCATACGCCATATTCATACAGTCCAATCGATGCGAGTGTAACAATAGACAACAATACCTAACAATTGTTGCATTGCAACTGTTATTTCTAATTTAATTTGCCACGAAGGACTAGTAATTTCAAAGCAGCCTACTTCTGCCGTCGGCGTGAATGGTGGGTTAACCATATAGGGCAAATGAAAACCAGTTTCTTTTAAATTAAAAATAATTCGATTCTAACTTTAATTAGAAATGGAATAAGCTATTACTATCAAATGTCTAAATAAATTATTGTTTCTATCAGTACATCATCATCACAAAAGTAAAGTTTATTTCCAAAAAGGTTTACAGGTTAACGTAGAGAATGCCAAGAGTTATTTAAACTATAATGCGTAAGTACAATGTATTACCAGTGGACCCCAAACTCGGCTAGGCCGGTCTCTTGGTGGCCCTGGGAAGATTTTACAAAAGGATAGATCGCGAAGTGCTGTCGGAAACGAGTGGATGCGACTAGCGAGAGACCGGGAAAGTTCAGGGCTGATGATCAGTAAGCCTTATATATATATATGTTATTTTTGTTGGGTTTACAAGACTGCGAGGCTATGAAGAGGCATACAAAACGTTTGATTCCTCATAAAATAAAATCCGAGAAAAGGTCCCCATCGCTATGGGACAATAAGGAAGTACATTCACGGTACAGCAGTGTTCCCATCAAGAGGTTCGGTGCCATCGAAATCTGGAATAAAGGCGGCAAGTGACGCGTGTAATAAGCAATCGTCGACGTCACACACTTGTAGTCGTGAAGTGTGTGACGCACGGTTTGCGGAATACGAATGGGTGGGCCAACGAGCCTACATACATTTAGCGCGACCCACGCGCCCGGTTCGTAGGGCAGACGAGACATGTCAATGGCAAAGGGATGAAATGTGTTGTCATGCAAGACCTTAACACTCCCTGTGCCAAAAATTCAAAGAGCATGTAATTTCGAATCCATTTAAAACATTTTATGGTCGCTTATTCTCGGATCTTTAGCCTGAAACCGCGCGAGGCGTGAGGGGGACCCAGTAAGAGTCAGCACACTCATGCTCTCGGGCTGTCTCAACGAGAGTTTACAGCCCGCGTTAGATATGTACAGTACACATTATTTATCCCATACAAAAAATAATATTCTACACAAAAATTTCCCCACTTTATCGTTATAACCTTCCATATGGCAATCAATACTCGTATCGCTAAGCATAAAAAAATTTGGCGAAAAGGCCAAAGGTTTCCCGCCAACTGCCATCCGGCCTTTCCATCTCGTACGTATCCAGACTCACCCACGTGAGACATCGCCAAATAACATATCCACACCTACCCGTAATCTAGATTATACATGAGTCAAGGAACAAAATTAGCAAATCGATAAGTCTTGAAAAAAACATTCGTAACTTCAGTCCGTACATCAACGCGGCGGTTTCGGTAAAGACAATGCGCACAAAATGAAATTTTTAAATTTTAATTTTAAACTCCGAAAAAAGCTATGGTTCTATGTTCCACTGTATATATATATATATATTATTATGTATGTTCACGGATTTCTCCGCCAATTATGAATTGATTTTGATCATTATTTTGTTTGATATAGGCCATACTTCAGAGGTGGTCCCATATTAATTTCATCAAAATCGGTTTAGTAGTTTGGTTTTTAAATAAAAATAACTGAAAAAAATATGTCAACCAAGTAAACGAAATCGCGTATTTACTAATTTTGAAGTCGGTTTTTAATGTGATCCGCTTGTTATATATTTCTTAAAATAAGCTATATTCAAGAAATAGTATTAGTATTTCCAACTCACAGAAAAGCCTTTTGGAACTTCATAATTTCATTTTGAATTGAGAAAGTAAGAGTGATCGTATTTTTCCGTTTATTTATTTTCTATAAATGGACTTTAATATGAGCTCAGACGCTGTTTACGCGTGGTACGCCCACGGATCTCCAGAGTGGGGTACTCCAGATACAGTAGAGCAAATGTATTTTTGTACTAGATCAAGTGTCTTTTGTACTAGTCAAGTCCTGCTGAATGGAATTCGAAATTATTTAATAGTGTGGTACAGGCGTACGTTTGTTGTAAGGATGAATGAAATGGTTAGCAGACGAAATTTTGCAAAGATTTATATCAGACTAGGGCTGTTGCCCGCGACTTCGTACACGTAGAATTTCATATAAACTTTCAACCCTTTTTTCCTCCCTCAGTCCGGCCCTTGCGCAAAATAAAATAGCCTATTCTTCAATCTGGTCATAGCTAAGGATATTCGTGGAAACCGTATTTAAATCCGTCCAGTGGTTTAGGAGATGTGCGAGATATCTTAAAACTGTCTTATCGTGTTCAGCTGCTTATTTTTAGACGCCATATGTATTTTTTTATGATATCTCGCAATTACAGTTTTTTTTTATCTCTACGTTTTTATTAATAAATAGATATAGATATATATAGATTATTAGCACGCTTTAAAACAGTTATCACTGACTTACTTAATAAAACAATCAAAATATTCATATTATACCGTTATTTTCAAAGGCCGATATTTAACAATGCTGTTAATTCGTTTTATATTTTTATAAAGCCATTATTAATTATTATAAAGCAAGTTTACAAAGGTAAACTGTTGAGGCGTATAAAAATAAACGGTAGAAAGCCAGTGCCATGAGAAAACGGTCACAATGTTAACGACAAAACAGCTAACCGCTAATTTCAAGACCACCGGCGGCTGGGGTGCCGATGTATGTAGGCTGGAACGTAAAACGAACGTTTTTAATCATATTTCAACCTATTACAAATAAACGTGGAAAAATCAACCAACGCGAATGGATAGAAGATTAAAGGAAGCGAAGAGGCGGTTAAAGCCACGAAATCGAATTTAACGATTCGATGGTATGTTTTAATTTGCGATACAGACGGGCTCTAGTAGAATTAAGTAATCGGAAAGGTAAAAATATCGGTATTAAAATTTGAATCGTAAATGATTCTCAATGGAAACAGGTAAATGGCGGATCGTGAATCGGCATCTCTATAAATTCTAGCCGACCACCCAGAATGGTCGATCTGAGATCTAGGACACGCTTTCAGCTTTCTGAATTGCAGGTTTAACGCAGATAATGTACAATTTATGTGCGAAATTTAGTCAGTTTAATCTTCCTAGAATGTTTTTCGATATTTACACCATCATTACAGAGTTCTTTTTAATTCAGTAGGTGAAGACTCCACAAAATATGGTCATAAAACTTATTTTATGAGCTCACTTTCTCAGTCAATTTTAAACTCAATTTAAAGAATAAAAATGAATTGGAGTATCATAGTTTTTTTTCAAAAACTGTGAATTAAAACTAAAGAGAGTAGGTAAGTACTATTTAAAGACAATATTGGCAAGAGACATCGAATAGGTAAGTGTAGGAGACCCATAAAAGCGAAACTATTAAGTTTTTCAGGTAGTGTATCAACTAGATTTTAGTGGGGTAACTGTCCCGCTGTGCACTGATTAAGTTTCATAATGAAGTTCGTTCGCGATGCCGTTTTAATTACAAAGAACAGGAGATATGGCAATGTGTTTAAATTATAAAGAATCGCATTGCTATCGCTACATCAAAGCAGTGCGCGATCTCACGAAAATAATACCTCTAATCGAGAAACAGTAAAGAAAATGCGTAGTATAACAGATCATTATTGACCACTTAGGTCAGCGGCAAACATTCTCAACAGGCCAACGCCCCACCTTGCGCCTTCGCAGGAACAGCCGAATATAGCTCGAAGCTTGTGAATGTTAGGTCTCAGAATAGCCTGGCATGTTACGAGATAGTTGGATCGGTCTCCTCCTGTGAAGAACGCGTCAATGCAGTTCCAAGAATGCATCGGTCTCCTTTGCGATAATTCCGTGTTATGGCCGAATCGGTTGAGATTTTTTCCTGGTAGCAGAATCGTCAATTATGTAGTGTTTGCTTTGTTCATAGCTTTTAATGAGTATTAATTGACAATATTAAAAATAATTGAACAATAATTATCAACATAAAAAACCGACTTCATAAAAATGTCAGAACTGGACCAAATTGAAATGGGACCACACGGGAAGCACAAGCTTTCAAATAAATGAATAAATCATCAAAATCGGTTCACCCAGTCGAAAGTTCTGAAGAAATAAAAATAATTAAAAAAAAAACAGGCGAATTGATAACCTCCTCCATTTTGGAAGTCGGTTAAACAGGCTGAGTGTTTATAAAAAAAATATATATTCATTTCCGAAAGTAAAGTCCATCGGAAGTTGTTCACGTGTCGCAGAGCTTTCGACGTGCCGTGAAACATTCGACGAAGCGTGAAACATGACGAAACAGCACATTATGTATCAACTCAAACTTTCACCTGTGTGACAGGATTTCAGAAACTTATTTCAGTTAGCGTTTCGCAAACTTAGCACTTGAAATATTGATGTTTAAATACATCGGTCACGTTTGGTTTTCTGAGAAAAAAAAAGGTCGATTTTTAACCGACTTCCAAAAAGAAGGAGGTTCTCAATTCGACATTTTTTTTTTTAAATATGTGTTACCTCAGAATTTTCGACTGGGTGAACCAATTTTGAGGTTTTTTTTTTTAATTTGAAAGCTGGTGCTTCCCGTGTGGTCCCATTTCAATTTGGTCCAGTACTGACATTTTTATGAAGTCGGTTTTTTAAATTGATAATTATGATTCAAGAAATTTAAAACTGGCTGTGTCATCGACATAGAAACATCTGAATTGTTTTAGTTTTTTTTTTCTCTAGTGCATTACAACGGACTAGTTGGCCACCAGCCACCGGGCGATGCGTTTCATCATCTAAATGCTAAATCTAAAGATCGATGTTACGTAGTAACTGTTCAGAAAGAGTGTGGGACTTCGATTGTGGTTGATTACATGGACAAATATCTCAACAAATAACACGCAAATTCACACAACAAAACATCACGATGATAGGACAGCTCATGATAGCTTAGTTTGACGTTTTTCAGATGGCAGAGGCGGTATGCCATTTAAAATTCGTTCTAGTTTTCCTTTTGGCCATGTCTCTTTTTAAACAGAATGTAAGGGTGGGTTGCACCATCTCACTTTAGCAATAACAAACATCGATATTGCAGTTAAAGTACCGGTTAGGCAAAAAAATTGTTGCACCATCTGACAATTGTTAAATGACGTCATAACTTTAACTGTTAACTGTAACTGTCCACGCTTCGCTGGTAAATCTATATATAAATTCAGCTTGGGTAAATAAGGTCTCATTTGATTTGCAACCCTGGTAACTTTAACTATGCTAGTGAGTTCGCTGGTTCAACCCATTTCGCAGTAACTGCTAAAGTCAGCGTTACTGTTATTGTTAAATTTGTCATAAATCTTTACTTTAACTACTACTATGGTGCAACCAAGCCTAAGTATTTATTCAGTGATCGAGGGCCAAGTGTTCGACTAGACTGCGTCGGACGCGCGTACTGTCGCCAATTGCGTGCTGCTAAATATAAATGTAGAGCAGAGTAAAGTAAAAGGGACGAGAGTTTAATCATGTAAATAGACACTTATTGGGCCTCCATTTTAGTAATAATTTTATCCACCCAAACTTCTTTGCTGCTATGCAAAACGACAGCTCAAATTATTGCCACACCGTCGCTTACCATCAGGCGAATTGGTGGCCAAACGTAGATCTATTCTATACATTAAAAAAGTGCCTGTTCAAGTCTTGTCTGTAAGTCAATGTTCTTCGATTTTTTAATACCTACTTATTCTGCTACTCGGGGCGGCAAGAAATCCAACAAAACAAAGATCATGAAAATCGGTCCAGCCGTTCAAGTTATAAATGGAGTAACTAACCCGACTTTGTTTTGTTTATATAGATAACAAAGTTACCTATATTTACTTGAATAACAATGTTAACATTTGTTTACACTAAGATAAAACAACAAAATTCCCACAGATGACTGTGGGAATTTTGTTGTTTCTCTTCTGAATTTCGCGATAGTGGCGGCGCCTGCGACGCGATGCGCCATGTTGCGTCACGCCGGTTTATTTATTGGTTTAACCCAGTTACTTGCTTTCAATTCTATTTGAATCGAGCTTCAATAGTTTTATTACAGCTACGTCAACTCCATATACGTCCGTAGCTGTACCAAACACAGACAGACATTTAAAGTTGCTATAAGACATCTATGTAAATAAAAACCAAATGCTTTTCTTTGGTAAGCGGCGTAAGCGCATCACTTGAGAACGGCTGGATCGATCTCGCTATTCTGAATAAGGTTTTAAGGGAAATAACATTTGGAAAGTTGCCCGGAAAATTCAAGAAATAATGTAAGTACTTTTTTCTATAGAATATTTATATGAACTCAAGACAATTTGGACAGGACGTCAGGTCAGCTAGTTGTTAATATTAGGGTGGGAGGGGAAGTGGAACCTGAGCACGATTAGCATAGGATTTTTGCAGCGGTTATATTTTTTATTTTTCTACATAGGTGTGAGTATGGCTAGTGCCCAGCCATTTCACCAATGTCGTGTTCGACGTCACAATAGCATCGCGTTTTAATTATCAACTTTCGACAATGAGGAAGTCGCCAAACAATTAGACGCGCATCTAGGGAAGTAACCGTAAGCGCATGCCGCGGCCGGCCGCGACCAGCCGACACGAATATTTAGCTTATTTTGCATACTAACAAGCAACGGAACCGAGCGAAGTGCGGTCGCGACGCGCGTTACGTCACCGCGGGTTGCGCAATCCACTCACGCGCATGGTTACCGCCACCGCTGCCATTCATCTGACGCGATGCCCGCTTGGCAACATACCGCGCATTAATCTCACAAGACACTTGCAGTATTTTATTGGCACATAATATGAGTAAGTCTATGGAGATTATACGCAGGACGCGGATTCTCAGTTATGGTCAGGTGGCATTGGCCGACATGCGGACGGCGAGAGGCGGCGACGGCGGGCGGCAGGAAAATAACCGATTTATTGTGACACCAGAATGACAAATAACCGGAAATATAAATGAAGCTACATGTTGCTAGACGCATATTGATGGTCGCTACTTAATTACCTCGCAACTGTACTTACTTGATATCATTATCAGAGACAAAACTGCCGAAATATAATAGGTGATAAGTAGCAACGAAAACCAAACCGATGGTCAAGGTTTGTTACGTAAAGGCCACCGGATATGGGCGACAAGTAAAGCAATAAAAGCGTGCATATATACAGTGGATTGCAGAGAGATCAGCTCGTGTGTTTCTATGGAACTTTCGTGCGATAACTGACCGGATGTTTGGCTGTGTGTGGCATTGTTCACACTGGCCCATTCACTTGTGCTGAGACTAATAAAAAGAAAACAATTAGTCGCATTGTTTGTGGACAAACAAACTATTAAAACGCCCATACGAATTCGCTTACTCTTTCTACAGTTTCGTAGAAGAATAATACAACTAAACTAATGGTAGAGTTTGTCAAGACGCACTTGCATTTCTATGGGAGGAAATAAATTAACAATTTATACTTTTTACGTCAGTATGAATGAGTGGACTGCTTACCAAACATTGTATGTTTTTTTTTTAAATATTAACTTAGTAGTAGCTGCTTAGTATTTTGTTGTTACATATTAAGGTGATACGTTTCATGTTTGGCGAGAATTTTTATTTCAAACAGTGTTTTTGTCCTTGTAGCTAGGCCGGGTAATTATTGTGAAATGGCATAATGTTTGCGAAAATTGTTGGTAGTTCTTTACATTATCATGTACAGCTATTAATCAATAACTCACCATATTACACTTACGAGTACATTTGGCAACAAACCGTTTGAAACTGCAAAAATTTGTTTAATATTGACAAATGTATGTAAAAATGTGCAATAGAGATAAATAGCTTTACGTGAGTTTGTAAAGAATAATAATCAATGTTCGCAAACATCATGATCGTTTACAATAATTACCCGGCCTAGCTACAAGAACAAAAAAAACTGTTTGAAATTTGAATTTCCCGCCATACGTGAAACGTATCACCTTTATATGATCACCTTTAATTTTGATTTTGATAATTTTGAAGTGGAACGTTTCACCTTAACTTTACTTATTCTGTGGCGCAAGGCGCTGCTATCACATTTTAATAGTTGAATGAAATCATCTGTGAGAAGTTCGTTATTTCCAGAAAGAAAACACGGGATAAATAAATATAAATAAAAGATAAGTCGTTGATTAGTATATCTTTGATTGGTGACAAGCAAAAATGTAGCTTTTGCATTATGAAGCCAAACATTTACAACGATTTTATGTACTTAACATACGCAGTCATGTTGCAATCGCCAGGAAATAACGGTGTAAAGAAATTGCTACTTTTATATCCTGTTATAAAAATGTTTCGTTTATGTAAATGAGGTTCAATTCAAAATAACTTATCGGAAGTCACTACGTGAATATGGTTAAATATATCCTTTTTCTCGGTGTTATTATTAAAAAAATTGGTTTTTTAATGATTTCATGCTTTTGAAATGGTACAAGGAAGGATGTCGTTTATAATATACGTACCTAAGTACTTTTTTATTTATCAACTTATTCAAAAGTATCATATTGTGTGGTAAATTTCTTTTGTAGGAATTCTGTATTTTTTCCAACCCGATACCATGTTGATGGTTCTATTATGTTCTTTCGAAGTAAATTAATATGTTAGCGTCGATATTAGAAAATAAATTATCGAGAAATCACAGTAAGCCCAAATACGTCTAATAAATAATATATATACTAAAATACACAAATTATTTTATTTTGTTTGTGAGTCATCAATGTCTTCAGTAAAAACATTTTATTTTAAGTACATATTAATATCATATATATTAAATTAAATCACGCGTTACCCCGGGAGGTATTAAGATCTTTACGGTTTCCTAGATAAATACATTCAATTTTGATATGACACTATTTATACAATTTTAAAAGTCCTAAATTTGTAAAAGAGGGCCTTAAGACAATCCTCGGTAAAACTAACAGGCGAGTTGGTGGTCAAAGGCGGGTTATTCGCGATAAAAAAAATATAGAAAAAAGGTAGGTAGTAAAAATTCCTCCGTAGGGAGGTGGCGGCTGCGAGTTATTGCGAATGCCCATCAGTTATCGGTCAATCCAATGACCGTCCGCCAAAGTGGTGCACTCAGCTCGTATCACCAATTCAGGACGGATGTTTACATTGGCAGATAGTTGAATTTTCCTCGGCGCAATGAACCACTTGACTTTGCATTCCGTTGCAATTTTTATGCCAACTATTTGCTGTTTGGTTCCAATTACATTTGCTATCATCAGATCCTTGCGTACTTTAGTATTTTTAACAAACTTCAAAAAAGGTAGGGGTTCTCCATTTGGTTGTATTTTTTTAATGTTTGTTACCCCAGAACTCCGTAGTTTATGAACCAATTATTATTTTTTTTCTTTAAAGTATGTACTTACTTTTAGATTGGTCTCATAGAAATTTGAAATTAAATTCTCTCTGAAATTTGGTAAGTCTACAGAGCTTCGTTCGTTCGAATTTTTCTATAGCCATCAATTTCTTTAGGGACCCATATGCGTGTCTCGACACGCTCTTGGCCAGTTATTCACATTACATCTATTAGATTTTGTTTTGTGCAAGTTTTTTTGCGCCACTTTATCGCAGATAATGCTGCAAACAACATCTTTATAATTGTATGTTCGGATAAGCTGTTGCACCGTATAAAAACAATGTGTTTTTGTGCATCGCTTCCATGTTTGTTTCTATAAAAGAAGGTAGCATAGCTACAATGTTGCGAAACCTGCAATCTATCTATATATATATAAAAGGCGATCTGTGTGTGTATGTGTGTTCACTATGGAGTCCGAAACGTGTCATGTTAAAAAAAAGATTAGTTTTATGTTAAATAAAAAGGATTGCAAATGGTATATTTGCAATGAGAGTGTTTGTATGGGAAAGATCCCTATAAAATCATGACAAAGAAATTATGTTACTTAAAACGTTGCCTGGATATGAATCAGTCCAGAACCATCGGACCTCTGGAGCAAAAGGGTCTTCTTGTGGGAGTTAAATGAGTTTACTGATCCTATCTTGTGCTTAGGGGATGTGGAAAATAAATTAATGCAAAAGTTTGAGGTTACAATGCATTTACTTTCTAAAATTGCCTAATACAAATTGTTATAAAGTAACTGAAATCCAGAGAGGACTCATGGCGGTTAGTTGAGGGAAAGCTGGCACACTACTGCGCGTCAGCATCAAAATTGGAAAAATACTAAGTGAAAAAATAAGTGAAAATGAAAAGTGGTTATCTGTTGAAATCCTGCGTGCGAGATGGCTTCACAGGATCATCTCAAGTTGAAACTGGAACACTTCTTGGAACTCTGGAGTTCCCGACGCGTGATCAAGTCTTCATTTCCATAAAAATAATAAATTTTGTTCGAGCGCGTGGCGTCCCGAACGTGTTCTTCAAAAATCAATAAAATGTTTTGCTCATCTTGGTTTCGAGCCGAAAATCTGATACCAACGTTCCCACGAGGGAAACTGCGGTATTTTTTCAAGTCATCTTCTTAAAATTGGAAGGAAATTAAAAATTGTGATTCTCACCGAACCAGCGCGTTCCGTGGCTTCTGTGAGAATAAATCCATTTCAAAATGGTGTCCTGCATCTCCTTTCTCTTTCTTGTTTACGGAAGTATTCCTTGAGTGCGAACGAGTCAGCGCATATGACGATGCAGCGTTCAACAGATAACAAATATTATATTGTATTTAGATATTTGATTAATTCTAAATTCTAATGTTGATTTTAATATTTGTTTACAATTCCAAAATAAATTCCTAAATGTAAATCTAAGTACATCGTTTTTTTTTTATAAAGCTGAAAATAGTGACATTCTACCATTTTAAAATGGTTCCTAGCCTTTTTGTTAGAGCAATGTCGTAAGACATCCCCAGCGCCAATTTGCTGCCAGGAATAAAATATATGTTATATGACAAACGGCTGGCCTGATTTTGATGAAATGTTTAGGCAATCTTCAGATTAGTCCAGCGAATCATGTAAATTTTGGTAGCGATAGGCGGCTCAACAGTTTTTTTTTGTGTTTTTACATTTTCCCTACAAAAACAAGAACAAGAATTAAGTCTCATTGACATTTCCATCATAGAAAAAAATAAAAATAACTTCTAAGTCAAAGGAGATTGCTGTCACTACCACGAGGAGGTTGCTTCAAGGAGGCTGCATTGGTTATCATCATTCACGGGCAGGTAGCTGATGTTATAAAGAGTGTCTTAGACAATTTTTAACCGACTTCCAAAAAAGATGAGGTTCTCAATACGACTGTTTTTTCAATGTTTGTTACCTCAGTACTTTCGAATGGGTGAACCAATTTTGATGATTTTTTATTTTATTTGAAAGCTGAATTTGGTCCAGTTCTGACATTTTTATGAAGTCAGTTTTTTACATTGATAATTATGTATTATCCCGGATACAAAGCGGGTTAAACCGCGGGGCGCAGCTAGTAAGTCATATCATTTTAACACCTTGGACATTCTGACATTTGGTCTAATACCCCCGGGGACGTCATATTCGATGTTTTATGCAGTTCAGTAGCAGTTTATACGGACAGACGTCTGTCTAGACTTTGTCAATTAACAACAATCTAGTATACTACAGGGTAACGCATATCCCCTGTACTAAGCCGAAAGGAGGACATTGTACACATCATTATTAACAACTTTTATTAATAGACCTAACCTGAAAGAGCGAAAAATCTGCTGTTCCATAGAAAACAGTCAATGTATCCAAACATTGAGAACAGATTTATTTTTTCGAGATTTTAGGGTTATCCCGTAGTAAAAGTTGTGTATATTGATGAGTACAATGACCTCCTTTCGGTTTAGTACAGTCTATATGTGTAACCCTGTATAAGTACGGACATCAGTCTAGTCTAGACTTTGTCAAATAACAACAATCTATTATTATTTCTATTCTAGATTCAGTAGGCAACAAAATTACTCAGATAACCAATGACGGGCGCATAAATTCCCACCGTCATAGGACGGAGGTGTTCTACTCATGAAGCTAATCTAGTTTCATGCAGGCCGCAAATGATCTGCTTATCAAGATGTACGTCACAGTGAAAACGAGAGTGGGCGGTTATCGCCGCCCGCGTTCGGCCGCGTCACGTACTCAGACCGAGTCCACAAGCTGCGTCAACGTTGCGTAAGCGCAGGTACCATTGATTATCAACTACATCGATACAGTTGCAGGGCAGATAATATAATGGAATGGATGACGTCTCTGACTGATAGAATGTTAATCACATTTAAGGTTTGTTTTAGAGATTCCGTGCATTGGAGGCTGATGGCAGACGCGCGATTCTGAAGCATGCGTCTAACGCACGCGGCTGATGCGATTTGAAAATGTATGGCGACGTCAGTCGTCGGCCGCACGCGCCTGTCGCAGACCTGGAAGCAGCGCCATACATCATCATAGTGCGAAGACTTGTCGGAACATCGTAGTCCTCAAAGTTTTAGCCGCAGCATATATATTTTCTTAGCTAGTTATGAATTTCTAGTTATAAATGTGGATGAAGGGATCTTGTTTAATAACTGGTTATGAAACAGGGAAGAAATATATTTTTAGACGCTAGTTATGAAAAATTATAATCGAAAAAGGTCCTGTAACAATTGGTTATGAAATAAATATTTTTTTCGTTACTAGTTATGAATGTGTTTTTTTTAATGATTTTTTATTAGAAATAGGCTCGCGTTTGACCGCCAACTCGCCTGATGTTAAGCGATGATGCGGTCTACGATGGAGCACGCTTGCCTAGAAGGAACCGATTCACTCGTGATTTGAAGTCACTCAGGTTGATGTAGCAAACTTGACTTCTAACCGCGACCTTTGTTATTAATTCCACTGAATAACTATTTAAATAAATCTCGTAAAATGTACAGATAGCAACCTCAGATCAGACAAACAAGGAAGATATGGTAAGGCGGCGTGGCGATATCTTTAAATGAACTCGCCAGTAGTTGCCCCTAACACTTTTTTGCATGGACTATAGTTAGTTCATTGATGTCAAGGAAAGTATTTTAGTGTGCGTGTTAAATGAGTAAATGTATTGTAGTTATAGTTTTTGCATTAAGCCTCAAAAAAAGATTCAAGCTTTATAAATACATCCCTACAGTTTCCTCTTTAGCACTCACACCTACCATACATTACTCACACCATACATTTTGAGCTCATCGTTTGCAGTTGTGTGCCGCTCAATATTGAAGTGTGCGTGTTTACCTCGCCCCATTAAGTTTTTGGCAGACTTTTTTCGGTACTAGCTCGAGTTTAAAGGCAGATCCAAACTATATATTATCAAAGAATTAAACAGCTTAGCGGTTAAGTGAAAAAAGTGGATGAAAAACTAAGACATTTCAACACGAACGATAATTGTGCTAAGTTTTGTCTGATCTGAAACCGCAACCAATCTGCTATTAATACGTTTTTCTTTCAAGTAAAAAGTGAGGAAGAAGGAAGAAACCAAGCAATTATTAAGGTTTGAGCAGATAATCGCGTCAATACTAACAACAAGGACGATGACAAACCAGGCGCATTCGCCTGTAACTGAATCTGAGAACAGTACTATTCCGTGGATACGGTATTATTCGTGTAACTAATAGGTACTTTTTATTGAAAGTAGGTATTAACTAGGCAACTTCAAAAATATTAAGTTTAGTATCTATTTCACTAACAATCAGATATCTGAAACGACCGACAAGAAAAGTTGTACTCGTTAATACAAGAATAGCAAGACTACACAGTTTTTTATAGGTAAAAGCACAACTGTTATTTTAGGCTTTGTTTCAGAATGTTCAGTTAACGTTCCGGTTAAGCTAATAAGAACTTATTTACTAAATAAACACTGTGCTTGCGTTCTTCTTGTCTTGCCAGTGTCAAGTATAAGTTAGGTTTGACAGTAATAATAAATGACGTAAAAATGGGGCGTTGCCATTTCGCTGTCCAAGTACTTAATATAGAACTAAGTATCCGAATCATAAAAAAGGATTGTGAAACGAGATGTGAGATAATCGAAAGTTCTTTCTTCCAGATAATTTATGTGATAGCTAGCAACTAGGTACTTTAATAGCACATGACTGCCCCAGTGGCTCCGTTGGTAGTGAACCTTCTGCGCTTGGGGCGTGGGTTCGATTCCCATCTAGGGCAAACATTTATGTGATTCACGTGAACATTTGTGTTTGTTCTGTGTCTGGGTGTGAATATATTTTTAAGTATGTACTTATTTAAATATATATATGTACGTACATCAGTCTCTGGCAGCCATATTACAAGCTTCGCTTAGTTTGGGGTCAGATGACCGTGTGTGCAGTAAATGTCCCAGATATTTATTATTTTCTTACCCTTAATCTACTTCCAAGTTTAGACGGCGGTGAAATAAACCGGCTTATCCATATGTTGGGTGATTGCGATCGCCGTGACTCACTGGAGGCCGTTGCTACATCAGCTGACTCATTTACCAGCCGCCGCCGGATGCGAATGGGAAGTCCATTGTCTGCCTCCTTAATCTAATGATATGTCACGCGACTTTTAGAAACCACTCACTTGGGGCTGGAGTATGGTTACATCTGTGATGTGTTCTATGTAATTTTCAAGCAGTCTTATATATCTGGCAAGTATTTTCGCACCCGCTTTGTTGATTCTCAAGTTACACGTTACTCAAGTTTATCTATAGATGCTTAAAATTGCTCTCTCAACTTCTCGCTAACGGCAACGTCACACGCGAAAACGAAACAGAGCAATTTTATGCATATATCAAGTTGAGTAACGTTTTTAAGTAAGGCCCTGAATGTCTTCCACGGTTCACACTAGAGGTTCTTTTACAAAAAGTTAGCAGCAAAATTAAGCAACGCCAACGCAAAAGCTATGTACACACCAATTCATTTGTTTATGAAAATTCGTGACTATAAAACACGGAGATATGAATTCAGTTTTTTTTCCGGTCGGGTAAACCCGTGTGACACATCCGCAGTCCCACGCGATTACAGCGAAGCTAGGTCAAACCTATTTTCGTATATAACACTGGACGGAACGGAACCTGCGAATTCTCTCCGTACTTGTCGCAATTTATTTCTGTCGTGTAACATTTTTCTATGAGAACGCATGTCATTTTTAACTGCCTTCAAAAGAAGAGGTTTTCATTTCGATGGCATTTATTTTTGACCGACTTCCAAAAAGGAGGAGGTTATCAATTCAACTGTTTAATTTTTTTATGTTTGTTACCGCAGAACTTTTGACTGGGTGAACCGATCGTGATGATTCTTTTTTTATTTGAAAGTTGGTGCTTCCCATTTGGTCCCATTTTGCTCCAGTTCTGATAAAGTCGGTTTAAATATTGAGAATTATTGCTTGTATGTTACGTGATGTCTTCGCCAATTATTGTGAACCTATTGACTGTTTTATTTATTTATTTAATAAATATATATTTTAAGCGTGGTCCCATTTAAATTATTGGTGGAAAATTAGGGATGAATCACGTTTTTTATTATTATTATTATTTAAAATAGATCTACGTTTGGCCACTGACTCGCCCAATGGTAAGCGACGAAGTGGCCGAGGATATAACACGATAATTATGAATAAATAAACTTCCCGTGAAGTTGTTATTCTTGTAATAATGTATTAATTTATTTGAGTTCGAGATTCAAGTCCACGTCTAATTGCGTCGTTAATGAGGCTCGTAACTTCGAGATTAATGATAACATTTACCTTACAACGCGTTCGGTGGTAATCCCAGTGTTAACAACCAGGAAAACGTCACACGGCTGAGCATACATTTTCCTGTTGTAGCGCATAACAAATCCCTCCGTGGCATCCGAAGGATTCACGGTTGTAAATCCGCATCGAAAATTGCAGGTACATCAAAGTCAGCTGTGAAACAATGCAAGGTGCGGTACAGCGTAGCGGTGAATCAGTGGCTGGCATCAGCTGATTCATTCGCCCGGTGAGCGGCCTTGCATGCGCCGTGAGAATGTGAGAATGAATACACAAGTAACGTTAATAATCACCTACGTGTTCGAAGGATATTTTCGAATATGAACAGTGGAAATCGAAAATTCTTTCCAGCGGATACGTCCATTTGGAATACCGATGCGCAGACGCGTCCACCGAGCGAGGTCGACGACGTTTTCAGAGAACAGTGGATGGCGTGAAGAATCGTAGCGCGCCGTAGAAATAACAATGATGAATGAAAGTCGCCAAGTTAGTAAACGCGATAACTGTCGCCGATCAAGTTTCGGCAACAAGGTGACATCGATGACCCGAAGGTGACCCGCGCTACGAGTATTACAACAGTTCGTCGAACTTAACATTTTATTTTCGTTGCCTTTTCCACTTGAGCTCTCTTGATCAACGATAGAGAACTACTATAGTTGAAAAAACTTTTGTAAAAATGTTTAATGCGCTATCTGAACATGATCATCAGAATTACGTGAAGGGATGAATTTGAATAAAAACAAAGTGCATTAATTGAGTTTCCCACGAAGCTCTTGTCTGCAGTATTGCAATTTGTTAAAAATAGGGATCACTGTAGTAGCGTGAAAAAACACTGTTTAAAGAATACAAAATTAAAAATAAAAAGATGAGGCGCTTTTACCCCACTGGGGCGGGCAATAGAAGGCAGACGGCAACTAATTGCGAAAAACGTGATTAACGCTCACTGTAGAGGCACTAAACGGGGATGGCTCTGTTTACCACCCGTTTCATTCCTTTTACAACACCACTAATAGACTTATTTTATTAGGGGAAACGCCGAGATAACATTTATATTAGTACTAAGTAATCATCATAAAATCAACACTATTAAAGGTACGTGCACATAGGCGCGGCACTGGCACCGTCACTGATGTGACGTGGTTATGTGAACTGGTCCGTGTTTTCATTTGCAACGATAATTGATTTAAGTACATAGATGTTGGGTCTAGTACAAAATTCATCAAAGTGTCATGAGTTTACCTAATACATATTAGAAATACCGTCAAACTATTTTACATCTTGTCGTAAAAACGGCGTTTAATTTGGCTTGCAACAAATGTAGATCAGATTACCTTAATTTTTAGTGTAGTGTTGTGAATCGATATCCATAGTTTTTTTAAAATATATTTCGCAACTAGTGCTATTGACCGCGACTTCGTACGCGTAGATATTCATATAAACTTTCAATCATTTTTTCCTCCCTTAGTCCGCCCCTTGCGCAAAATAACATAGCCTATACTTCAATCTGGTCATAGGTAAGCATATTCGTAAAAACCGCATTTAAATCCGTCCAGTGGTTTAGGAGATGTGCGTGGACAAACAAACAAACAGACAGACAAAAATTCTAAAAAAGTGTTGTCTTAACGTGTTCAGCTGCTTATTTTAAGACGCCCTGAGTGATTTTTTTCTCGATTCTCGCAGACTTAACAGATTTATTTATCTCTACAATTTTATTATATGTATAGATAGACTAGCCTACCGTCCCGGCTTCGCACGGGTGTAAGCTCGGCCTTCGGCCTCGCTACAAAATATAATATAGCCTATGTCACCCGGGGATAGTGTAGCTTCCCAACAGTGAAAGAAATTTTCAAATCGGTTCAGTAGTTTCGGAGCCTATTCATTACAAACATACAAAAATAGGTACAAATCTTTCCTCTTTATAATATTAGTGTAGATATAGATAGTCTATTTTAACGTGCCGGTGGTTACTCCAACAGTCGTGTGATACCGATGTCATACGATTTATACTAAACTTTTGACAGTGCCGGTGCAGCGCTTATGACATGCCTGTGTATGCACTATGCACCTACCTTAAGTCTCCCCGCCCCAAATGTGGCTGCGCGCTGCCCAGTCGTTAGGTGGTATCGTAAATTTTATAAGTAAACTCATTTACTTCATCACGTAAATGAATGAGATAGTTTGGTCAATTAACGCTTCATTTATACGCGTTCTCACAGCGTTTACAATTTTTTTTATAATTTATGTAAGTATAATATCACTTTCTCGCATATTACTGAGCTTCACCGAGGCGCAAAACTTTATAACATTTTGTTTTTTAACCGACTTCCAAAAAGGAGGAAGTTATCAATTTGACTGTTTTCTTTGTGTTTCTTACCCCATAATTTTCGACTGGGTGAACCGATTTTGATGATTCTTTTTTTTTATTTGAAAGCTGGTGCTTCCCGTTTGGTCCAGTTCTGACATTTTCATGAAGTCGGTTTTTTTATATTGATATGTTTTCAACCGAATCAAAAACCGAGGTTCTCAATTGATTTTTTTACGCGATTTTCGCCTATTAAGAACCGATTCTAATGATACTTTTTTTATTGAATAGTTTATAACTGTCTTAAATTTAAATGCGAAAAAAAAACAAAGTCATTTAACGGAATTAAATGACGAATTCGGTTAATTGAACTTCCCGTAAAGTCTCGTTATATTTTTTTGTGAAAATTTATTATTTGGGATTTTAATGACATGATCCGACCAAAACAATACCACGTTTGTTTCCATGTAAAAAAATAAAATATGTATACGGCCTAGATTAAATAACAGTTTCTACGAACGTAAGGGCATGCGACAGCCCCGCCCGCCTTATGGTAGCTTGGGGCGGCTGGGCGGACGGCAGCGGCTAATTCCCGGTAAACGAACAAACGAGATTATGGTCGGATCGCGCGTACCCAACGGAAGCGGACACACGCGGGACAATTGCGATCACTTACTTATTGGAACCTTGGCTTATTTAATTCGAGAAAGAAAGAGCACTCAGAAAGATAAAAATAAAGAAGTACTTTAGCTATGTACTTAATATAGTTACTAGAAATCTTTGACAAAATCAATAGACGGTGATGGCGTGAAATCCTGAGCCAGTTTTATTTGAGAGCTAGTTCTTATTGTGAGCAAGGCGTGTTTACCATCTTTGACTATCTAATCAATAATACGTAATAATAATATGACAACTATTAATAGATGTAAAGGTTGACTTCCGTGCATCGCGGCCGATCACAGCCGCGCGTCCCATATTAATTACATCAAAATCGGTTAAGTAGTTTTTAAATCAAAATAAATGAAAAAAAAAATATTATCCAAATAAACGAGATTGCGTATTTGCTAATTAACCGATTTCAAAAAAAGAGGACGGTTCTATGTTCCACTGTATATTTTTATGTGTTCACTGATTTCTCCGCCAATTTAATAAAAAAAAACAGTTCGGTAGGGTATTCCAATTTGGTCCCATTGTCACCAAGTCAGGATCTGATGATGGGATACCAGGAAAATCGAGGGCAACCCTTCAAAGTTTATTGGCACTTTTTGAAGTCGGTTAATAATGTGACCAGCTTGTGTGTACAAATACTTCATTATTTTCATTAAATAATAATGCGTTGCGGTTTTTTTTAAGTTATATTATTATCTTTCAAATAAGTCTTGTGAAAGCGAACACTTAGTTAATCTTGCAACTTGATACAATCCCAAATTATGCGACCAACAACCGGCTAAGTTAAAAATTAATTAAATCGCGACAAATTATACTTCGGCCAAAATTGTATGAAGATATTATTTCAGGGGAGATATAAAAGCTGCCGGGCTGTTTTGTAATGTTAATTCGAGGGAATGGGTCGGTTATAATGCCGCTTTCGAGGTTCGGTTAACTAGACGGTATGCTTTATTGTCAAGATATTATTCGTTTTATCACTTGTACAACACAAATTCAAAACAAAAATGTGTCTGTTAAAATCTTTAAATCCAGAGTGAATCGATTTCTTCTAGATCACCGTGTTCTATCTTCGGCCACACCGTCGCTCACCATCAAGCGAGTTGGTGGCCAAACAAAGATCAAAACTATATATATACATAAAATAATCATAGGGCCAGTTTAACCGCGACTGGTTACCAAAGGCAGATAACCTTAAAGGGCTTTTTGTTACAAGCATTCCGTCGTTTCGGTGTGTTATTCGCTATAATAACACAGTGTTATAAAAATATAACCAACAATTTATATCAATTTGTTTGAGTAAACTACTGTACGTAATTGCACACCTGAATTTGAACATCCTTAATTACTTATAATCTAAACTGTTAATCAGACGCATTAAAATGTTGGCTTTATCGTGCATTGGTACAGAGTTGATTGTTTGTTTGGAGAAATCGTATAAAATTGAAAATTCATATCTTTAAGTTAATTGATAGGGTTTACAAGTTTCATAACTTTCTATAAACTAAGTTGTTTCTTTAAGTATATATGTGTTTTTTTAGTATTGACGTCAGAATCTTATATCAGATTTTATTTGCTGCGGACTAGAAAGTATAGAAGAAACGAACGAAACGAACAGTATAGAAACGATATAATATGTAGTTAAATTGTGTACCAATCCATGTTTTTTTTTTTTTTACATCAAAACAATTTTAAAAACATTGTCGCAAAGACTGCTTTGTAAAAGAGTCTCAGCACTTAAGCCAATCTTTAAGAATCAGGCGCTTTATTTCCTAACTGAGATATGTGGCTCTCTTGACCAAATATCGTTTTAAAAACATTATCGCAGTGACGGCTATACAATTGACTCTCAGCGCTTGGGCCTATCTTTACGAATTTGGCGCTTTATTTCCTGAGATATGTGGCTCACTTAGCCAAACATAGTTTTAAAAACATTGTCGCAGTGACTGCTTTACAACTGGCTCTCAGCGTTGGGCCAATCATTACGAATTTAGCGCTTTATTTCCTGAGATATGTGGCTCACTTAGCCAAACATAGTTTTAAAAACATTGTCGCAGTGACTGCTTTACAACTGGCTCTCAGCGTTGGGCCAATCATTACGAATTTAGCGCTTTATTTCCTGAGATATGTGGCTCACTTAGCCAAACATAGTTTTAAAAACATTGTCGCAGTGACTGCTTTACAACTGGCTCTCAGCGTTGGGCCAATCATTACGAATTTAGCGCTTTATTTCCTGAGATATGTGGCTCACTTAGCCAAACATAGTTTTAAAAACATTGTCGCAGTGACTGCTTTACAACTGGCTCTCAGCGTTGGGCCAATCATTACGAATTTAGCGCTTTATTTCCTGGGATATGTGGCTCTCTTGGCCAAACATACTTTTAAAAACTTTGTCCCATAGACTGCTATACAATTCAGCCTTAGCGCTGGAGTCACCTTTCTAATTTGGCGCTCCAAGTCGAGAAGACGGTTATGATGTCCATCCATGATGACTTAGTGATAAAAGACAAGGCAAAAACTAACGAAATCATACTAATATTATAAATGCGAAAGTGTTTATTTGGTCGTATTTCACGCAGCAACAGAACAACGAATCGACGCGATGTTTTTTATAGAGATAGTTGGGAGACCAGAACACTTTTAACCGGAAAAAATTAACGGTTCCTCAAGGAATATCCACGCGTGAAAGCTAGTTACAAATGAACTAGGACCGATGTCTGGAAGCGTTCATCGGTGTCAATATATATGATGCCTCTAATGCAATTAAAACTGGTCTACTAACCTATCTAAATGCAACAAATGACAACACAAATGCTCTACATAAACAAATTATGAAGATAACAGCGCCGCAGAGACGAACGAAAACAATCCTTGCCCCTCTGTGAATAGTACTCAACAGATTCATAACACTGTAACAAGTTGTACCTAACTCTAATAAGTCATAAAGTTACTTAATCGTCTCCTTGGAACACTTTATTATCAGACGGGTTACGGGCGTGACATACTTTTCACGAGTAAACACGGTTAGCTTAGCTTACGTTACATTGGATCTATTTTTAGCTTGATCCGAGGAAATACACGGGATCTATTTTGATTTTTGTTTAGATTTCGGACTCTGTTACTTTTCTGTTATTATTTTGTCTGATTTCATTACCTAAAAATAAGCTCTAGTTTTTAAGGTCCGACTACACTGGATCCAGCTGCAATCTATGTTCATAACGGATGTAAACTAGTAGCGTATGAAATTCTATAAAAGATGTCACACTGCATTCAGGAAGACTTAGTGCACACGGACTGCACGCGTACTGCATACAGTGCGTGCGACGTCTTTCATGGAATTTCATACGTGTACTGCATCCGCAACGGACATCGACTGCAACTGGATTTGGCCTTTATGCTATCACATATTCGTATGGAAAGTACTTATACAAGGCCTATAATTAATGTAATTACAAAACCTCATTACAGTAACAGATGGCTCGAATTTCGAAGAAACCAGATTTCATACCGAGTCATCCTCGAGTCCAAAGCAACCGACGGACGTCTTATATCCATTAATTAAAAAAAGTAACTACTCCACAATGACAGACTGTGTCCTCATTCCCGCCAAACTTTCAATACCTCACTCATTATTGGGGTTATCTGTGACAAGGTTGTAAGCCGAGGACCACCTGAGAAACAACGTAAACGTTTCCGAGTGAATCTCGATAACCAACATAGGGAGAGCTCTGAAAACGCATTGTTTCACTCGAGAGAACTACAGGTAATAAAGGTCTAGTGGTGGATGTCAATGAAGGTTGAGTGATGTCAAGTAAATTTTAACACGCAATTAGGCTGACTGACACCTTGTCTTGGGACCTTGGGACGCTATGCTCGGTAGCCGATGAATTTCCCTCGCATAGCGAGTAACAATAGCGACACAGGGTTGAGTTTGGGCTCCGATATTTTCAGGGCTGCGGATATTTTTTATTGTTCGGTGCTTAACGCGCCTTTTTCCGTAATAGGCCTTTGGTAACAAATGTCGATCATTGTTTTTGTGCACGCAATCTGTCGGTTACGTTACGTTCCACAAAGCGAAACTTTTTCGTCGCTGCTCTAATTCTTTTCAATACCAAAATTATATCAACCACCACACGTATTCCATGTTGTGTTCACTAAACAAGTGTAGGACGGCTGCGTGAGCGAAGTGCGTGTCATTACGATATTCGACACAAATTATACGCGAGTCGAGAGGACTTTTATGAAACACGTTATAAATAATACGACGATAACTAACACGGGCACGTTTAATGAAATAAATCGATTAAGAATTGTTTCTATGGGCTCATAAATCCAATCGATTAAAATTAGACACGGAAATGCAAATAGAACTAGAATTTATAAGCATAATGACAAATTACATTGTAATCGCGCGGTGCAACTGGTTGTCCTACATGCCACGCATTCCATTACTTCAGCGACTAGAAAACTTACATCCATGATCCAGGTAGAGGTGCGAACGCGTATTTTCTCAGTTTGTCGCGAAATCGTATTCTGGGAAAAAGGCTCGGTGGTAACTAAGCAACCTAAGCTTCTAAGGGCAGAGTTTGGCGGGCTCCGTAACTGGTCCAAGTAGGTTAGGTACAAGATGGAGTAGCGAGTTACCGAGTGTAGGTAGACCACACCCCGCCCTAGAGGCGCCGCCGGCGGCTGCCGCGTACAATCCGGGTAGCAACAGCGTCACGCCGCGCATTCACCTTGACTCACTTTAGTTGGCCCGTTTGCATTACACTGTTTGCTATCCGCGCACTCGTGATGACTAGTCTAGAGGAAAGATAGCTTGTAACTTTCATGTGATATGGATTCCCATCAATCTAATTAATAGCTGCAGCAAGTAACGAAATCGCCGACGATGGAGAAAAAGCCGGCAAACCGAAGTGGGACGGGGCCGGCCACGTAAGTAGAATGTCGGATGAGCTGTGGGCTAGAACCACTACACAATGGCTGCCGTATGCCATAAGACCCCTTGGAAGGCCCAGAAAAAGATGGCGGGACGAGCTTGACTCCCACGCAAAAGACTGATACACCATAGCACAGAACAGAGAAGAGAGTGGAAGAAAGGTAGGGAGGCCTTTGCCCTGCAATTGGACGACCACAGCTGAAATACGAGTAAATAATTATAAATAACGAACGCCACGAGTTTTTACATTCTGAAAGATATTGAATCCTTGAATAAACGATACGAAATGTCTTCTCCCCTTGAAGTGTATTACCGGCAAAGAGCTAAGGGAATGAATCCTATTCCTTATTGTTTCTAAATCAATAATATAATCAGAGGATCAAAATACATAAATCCACGGCTCATCACCTTGTTGTAGTTCTTTTTTATATGCATCACGTACAACAAAGTACAATTTATAACAAAGGCAAATCTTCAATCAAGGCCAGAGCGTGCGTAGTTTTCTTCAAGACGAATAGAAATGAATAGTTTTCTCGTGAAACCTCTGTGAATGGGCGATATCTCAGTTAATTGCAGATAGCTCGAACAGCTGATGGTTCGCCATTCGTGTCGCATCATCACGATAATATGCATGGGATGAAAGCGTGGTAGTGACGACGATTGCGGGTTTTTCCTTGGATTCCACGCTTGTTATATGCGATCTTGTAATTCTGTTTTCTTTACCGTAATTACATTGAGTTCAATATAATGTCTTATTTGAAATGTAGGTATATATATGACGATTACAAAATAAATAATAGTATTAGTCTTTGTGCAGATTCGTGTGAGGCGCTGAAATGTTAACTTTGATTGTGCACATGCAAAGAAATAATAGTTTCAGCGTATCGTTCATTTTGAGATGAGGAATGAAAGCGCCGCTTTTGGAAAGTACAACATTCGAAAGTTATTTCTAAAGTTTTCCTCTTATAAATGGCTTATAAATAACAACGGTAAACAGGAGAGAAAAAATATATTATATCTTAAGGAAATCACGGCGCATCTAATCGAACAGTCTAGACGATAAGGATAAAAAGAGGGCAATCGCAGTTAACCGTACTGTAGATTTCGATCTTCGAGAGTATCTCCTTGACTCGAATCGCATTGGCATCGTCAGGTCAGTTGCAAAACCGGCAGCCCACGGGCTGGTTAGTCATTGTCGTTTATTGCATTCAGTCATAGATTAGGTAATAAGAAATACACATCCAGTGCAGCTGGCTGTTGCCTCATACCGCGTTATATACATTCGATATCAAATTGATGAGGTATTGTCACAAATGAGATAACTACAGACAACTTTGTTACAGACCTTTACAAATTTACACCTCTATGTGAAATTCCAATGGACAGCCATTGGAAACTGCAAGAGATTTTAACTCTGTCAAAAAATTATTCGAATTCTTTGATTTAGAATAAGGAAAATATATCAAGCTACACCGTCCACGGTATCGTTTAACATTAGTTGAGATATTGCCATGAAATGTTAATCAAACGCGAACTTAACAAGTGTGAAAAATTAGAAAAATAACAATAAAGCAATTTAGGTTTCACAGTAAATATACAAATCTATTGTCCGTCAGCGGAATGCAAAAAACATGACGCAATTGGGTCATTTGAAACCAATAGCTTGGGTCGGCGAAACCGCACTGATGTATTAATAGAGTACTGACGACCGACATTGGCTTATGCTTGATTTACACGGTATTAGTAGACTAGTGATTTAGTCAACTAAAATTGACCGTGTAAACAGTCACTTTTGTTGGTTTACCGACTTCATCGGCAATTAGATTAGGATCGTATCTATTATTTGCCTCTCCCGCTAACCGCACGTACCCCTGCCGCCGACGCGCGCCTCGTGCAGCAGCGTACGCGAGTGAACGCCACTATCCTACACTGTCCCACCAACTAAATGGATATTAAAGCACTAAATAACTTATCTACTAATAACGTGCAAATCAAGCATTAGGTACAGAAGTGCCAACAATAAGTTTCAATTTACAGACCATATTACGAAAGGAAAATTTTTCGAAAGGAAAAGGAACCTAGTAAACTCTGAATTATGTGCCAGTGAGTTGCCGCAAAGCTTTACATTTTTTTTTTATTAGCCTGCATCGTCCAAATGCAGGGCAATTGCCTCCCTTTCCTCCTTCCATTCCTCTCTGTTTTGGGCACTTTGGGTCTAGTCTTTCAAGTAGGAGTCCAGTTCATCCCTCCATCTCCGTCTGGGCCGTCCGGGAGGTCGTTTGCCACCCTGTGGAAGCCACTGTGTTGTTGTTTTAGCCCAACGATCCTCCGACATTCGACTGACATGACCGGCTCATTTCCACTTTAGGCAAGAGGCCTTCTGAGCAAAATTACTTTATTACTTTATAAATTTCTTCCGTCGCGCCGGTTAATAAAATACCGACCAAAAAACTCAGTTAACAAGAGTCCATCAATACAGATATCAAACAGCATAACGGCGAAAGTTTAACTACTTGTTGGAGATAGTTCAACGATATAAATAACGGTCGGGAGCAAAGTAATAAAGAGAAACCGGTAATTTATTAAACGTCCGTCAGTTTATTTGTTTTGATCATCGATCACGGCGGAACCACAGATCCGGAGATGTAGTGGATTTATAGGATAACCTCAATGGAGAATCAAATTCAATGATTATTTATGACGGAAAACAAGGTGGGTTTTGTCTAAATGCTATTTTCAATTCAAGAAAGATTTTCGGAACCAGCAATTTGTGGAATGAGCTTGTGCCCTGCGGCATTTCCGAGTAATATGGGGTTTTCAAAAGGGCTGTTAATAGTCTTTAAGGGTCGGCAACGTATCTGTGTTGCCCCTGGTGTTGCAGGTATTCACAGGCGACGGTGATCGCTTGCCATCAGGCGGTCCATCTGCTTGTTTACCACCTATGGCAATAAAAAAACGTTTCAGCCGTTTGAGAGCTACGATGCCACAGGCAGACACACAACAAACGGTAAACTTATAACATCTTTGCGATGGGGGTTAAAAGCAATGAGTAAAGAGTAATGCCACCATGTAACCACCGCAAAAAGCACTCCAACACACTCTTTTGAGGCTGTCATTGAACTCGTTATTCACGTGTTCGTATTTACGTACGGTCAAAGACTTTGGCTGCAGAAGCGCGATCACTCTCACCTGCTGCAGTGTCATTCAAAGACTTCCTCAACGTCAGCAGGATACTGGCAGGGCGCCATGTAAACACCCCACCAAATGGGGCAATGACCAGCTTTTTAACGCAAATAGATAATATCTATTTATAATCGCGTTCTAAAATAAACTAAGAGGGGAGTTTCCACATGTCTCAAACGTTAAGATTGATTGTTCGCCTGTGGTATGACACTACACTGTCGATGATCACTCACGGATTCTCAGTAGGGCCAATTTAATAGATCACATTTGACATCTGTCAGTCTATTGTTTATAAGTCAAATTAAATCGTTAAAATTGCGTTATTTTTTTGTCATTATTACAAAAAATATTTATTTTTAACAGCTGTAACTTTAACAAAATCCTCAGTTGTTAAATGTGATCTTTTAAATTGGCCCTACTTATAATCACTTCTAAAGATAGACACAACATAACAAAAATCTCACTTTGCGACACAATTTTGAAAAGGTCAACGACACAAAAAAAAAGATATATTGGGTAAATGGTACGAAAGCCCTTAATTATGCTTTCAACGTTGGGTCGTCAACATCCTGTGCATAAGTACCTATCAGCGTTAGAACAAAACATCAAACTTTCCACGTTTCCCGTTTTCTTTGCGGCGTCATACTCAGCCGTGAACAGTGTACACAAGGAAAACTATGACGCCGCCGTTTATTACTCGGAGAACCACCAACGACGCAGTGAAAACTAACACGTGACTGATGTGCTGAGTCTACACTTATTTGTAACGCAGATAAATAAACGAGTGCAGGCGTAGATCATTTGTTATTTTTGAAATAAGTCTTAACTTCTGCACAACTTTGTTATTTCGAAAAGGAACCATTTTCTGAATTTAAAGACAAAGACAATTAAACAGCTCTATAGATTTTTATTGCGAGTAACTTCTTTATACTTATACCTTTTTCTTAAACGCTAACGTCTTTATTGTCAGACAATTATTTGGCTAGGATTTAACATGCATGTGTAGACCCAGCTTTAAAGGTCACGCTAGCGCAAGTGGTTGAACGCGAGTCGTAAACAAGACATAGATGGAAAGGAATCATTTGCGTTGCCTGAGCGTGAAAATTGTTTTCCAAGAAGAGCATCATTTGCGACACGAGGCTGACTTGAGACTGGTAGCAACTTGCATGTACTGTGACGATACAGTGACAAAGAAAACTCTTTTAAAGAAATTACAGATATAATTTTACTGACATTGACATATATGAAATTATTTCAATGACATTCACTGACTGACTTACCATTATACCTCACAGTTATATCACGAAAGCTAGTAAAGCTACGAAGCTGTAATTTGGCTAGTAAATATCGTATAGGATGTATAGTTCCGCTAAAGATTTTGTGACATGGACGAATTAAGGGACCATAAATGTTTAAAACCAACTTCAAAAAAGGCAGTCCTAGATGTTCAATTGTTTTTTTTATGTTTGATCCTCGTTTTCTCCGCCAATTATGAATTGATATTGTAGTTTTTTTTTTTTTCAATTTGGTAGGATATACTTCAGAGGTGTTCCCAACAAATTTTCATCAAAATGGGTTTTAAAAACAAAACTAGGTTTTTAAATCTAAATAACTGAAAAAAATATGTCGACCAAGTGAAAAAAATTGCGTAAACACTAATTTGGAAGTCGGTTTTTAATGTGATGCACTTGTTTAATGAAGTTTATGCGCACGAGTCGCGTTAGTTAGTTATTAATATTGCGTTGTTTGTTACACGAGCGTAAATAAAGAGTCCCTGAATAAAATAATAATGATTGTTTTCCTCCATTTTCGAGGCGATTGTGTCGAAATTAACGAACAATAACCAAGTAACGTGATTATTGTGTTCTGTTACAGAGCTCATGTTAACAACAATTACATTATGAGATTAGTTTCGATTGTCGCTCGTGAGGACGCTCTCACGGCGACATCTCAAGGGATTCCGTGAACAATAGAATTTTAAGTTAATTCAAAGCCAGCCTTGGACCGGATAATTTTTCAAAAACTCGTTTCCAAATTAGCCTGTCGTCGTTTTACATGTTAACGGCAGGTTATAGCAAGTGGCGCGGGTCTGAGCTCGGTGTGCGCAAATTTCCGCAACCTTTTTACGTATTTAATTTTAATAAAAAAAAAAAAAAACGAACGAACAAACTATCACAAAACTATCCAAAGTTTTTCTTTTTAATACATGCACATTTCAGTACATGCGATTTCCAGGCTGTTACGAGCTTTCATTAAAGCATAAAACGGAAAAAAAAAACTACTAAATCGACAATGTTTCATAAAAAAAAAATTGACAAAAGTTTATCCTAAATTGTTTTGAAGCACAGTTTTATCTCAAACACATATGTATCTATGACATGTATTTTTTTCCGGCTCAAATAGTGTTAAAAACTATTTAAAATTGATTGAAAAACCGTCAAATTTGGTATAACCTCCCGTTAAAGACGAGATGGAGAATTGTAAATTTAGACATCTATTTTTATCAAGAAGCATCTATACACTCACTGATATGCATATTAGTGACTTTGTGTTCACCTGTTGCGGTCAATTGAAACGTGGAGGACGTCTGTACTCTAGATGTCGACGAACCCGCGTTCTTATTCAACAAATTCAATTCGATAAAATGCGGTGACGCATTCGCGAAATTAGAACTCTGATAGTGTACTTTCACTCATAACATGTCAGTAGGTCGTTTCATTGTCAGTTTTTTTATTGATGCAATGTATTTTGCTCGAGTGCACCTACGCGAATGCCGCCCTCAACCCACGTCCATTCAAAAAGGCCACAGAACTGACAACGCGTGGTATGTTATCTACTTCCACCTTTTCTGCCCTTTGTACACGTGCTACAAAGTTAATACAACACGTTTACTTTACAATATATAGAAAATTTATATGAAGTACTGCATCGCATATCTTGGTAACTTGTATTGGAGTATCAATTACGTATTTACTTTGACCAAAGTACGATTATCTAATCTTCAAGGGCAGAGCAGGGTATCTACGTCATCTGTGACCTGTGTGGTCGACGTGTCAATCTTAGGACAGCGAGAAACAATGGCGCGTCGGCGCTGGGAAACCGCACATACTTAGTAATTTAAACACAATATTACAGTAATTTGAAAATAAAAACATAATGCAGGGCTGATGAGCAATTTCCGCGTACGACATGTAAACAATCATTACGAGAGCACTCGCCGTTTAATCGCTGCGAGCGAGTACCGACAATGGCGACTGGCGAGTGCATATTATAAAGTCGCGTACTGACGGACTGCAAAACAACAATCACAAAGAAGAAAAAAAAGTTTGTTTTATAAATATCGAAATCCTCGTTTAGCCACCAACTCAAAACAGTTAAGCCAAGCCTGATGGTTAATAATAATTGCGCACTCTACTTGCATTCGTACCCGACCTTGTCATCATTCAACTGCTTGACATTGGCTTCTCCAAGCCAATGTCAAGCACGCCTGATTTCGGGCTTTTCGCTTTGAGACCAATGCTTAGCCTTTTCAACCGACTTCAAAAAAGAAGGACGGTTCTATGTTCCACTGTATATATTTTTTATGTATGTTCACCGATATCTCCGCGAACTGTAGACCAATTTCAAAGAAATGTTTTTTTTCTGTAGGGTATACTTCCAATTTGGTCCCATTATCACCAAACCAGGATCTGATGATGGGATCCCAGGGAATCAAGGGCAACCCTCACTTATTATGTTTTTTATCTATTTTTGAAGTCATTTTTTTTATGTGATTCACTTGTGTATATCATCACTCCATCGCGCAACAGCGTTCATGTTTGCCGATTTGCGGTATCTACCTTATAGACCTTTACATCTACAATATCAACAAATAGATTCGTACTCTCAGTCATCTGTATGCGATTTGGGCATCGAGAAAGAAAGTCGTTGTAGATCATTTTGTGGTTCGAAGACTTTCGTAGTATTTTTGGAAAATCTGCAGGAGATAAAATATATGGAAGTACATTTATCCACATAGTTTTATTATCTAATTTAAAAAAAAACTACTTCAAAAATAGTGAGCGCTTGAAAAAATATTGATATTTCCAAATTAAAAGGCGGTCAAACAATATTATTGATAACTAGCCGACCGTCCCGGCTTCGCACAGGTTTATCTCGGCCTTCGGCCTCGCTACAAAATATAATACAGCCTATGTCACCCGGTGATAGTGTAGCTTCCAAACAATGAAATAATTTTTCAAATCGGTTCAGCAGTTTCGGAGCCTATTCAATGCAAATAGACAATCAAATCTTTTCTCTTTATAATATTAGTATAGATTAGAGCTGGTAAAAACTACTGAGCCAAAGAGAATGACGATTAAACTGACTTCAAAAAAGGAGGGGGTTATTCGACTATATGTTTATTTTGTATCTTTGTTGCCAGCACTGAAATATGGCCTACCAATTGCCTACCAAACAAAAAAAGAATGATCAAATCAATTCATAATTGGCAGAGAAATCGGTGAACATACATAAAAAATAATATACACAGAAAATAGAACAATACAATAACTCTGTAATACAGACATCACAGTAATTATCTAGGCTTTACAGAAAATAGAACCTATGCCTTTTTTGAAGTCGGTTAAAATATAGATATAATTAAGAATCCTGTATGGAAACTGAAGTGGTTTTCACACAATTTATTTATATTACACGGTAATTAGTCACAAAGCGAGACGCAGCCGCGCGCGCGCATTCACCTTGATAAAGACCGCCGTATGCGGTTGAAACTATAGTCGGAGTATCCGGCCTAATCTTACGTGAGTAATTCCCGTGTAATATAAATAAAATCCTGTAGTCAGCTACAAATTATACACTTTTTGCAATTACATATTTTTGTACATTATTACACGTCTAAACTTGTAAAACGTGTTAGTTATTTTATGTAATGATTTGTTATATTATTTATATATTCGGTGATATCCTTTTTATAGTTATTATAATTACTAACGCGATATTTACCGTGTTGTAGATGGAGCTCTCGATAACCACCAGCCAGTAATAACCGTAGCCAAAAACCACAGAATACCCTATACCAGGAGCAAAAGACTAAGAATGAGGGTGGATCGTTTTGTCTGCGCCAAAATTTGGAACTGTTCGACCAACCACCCGCATTCTTCAGTCTTCCCGTGAACATGACACTGTGCCGAAATATCTGAAACTGTATCCATAACCTTACCACGGTAAATATCCCGTTAATAATCATATAACTGAAGTAAACAACCGTGATAGTTCATTTTAAGGCTTTCGTTGTAACAGTGCGTAACGTAGCCCGTTGATATTCGCGTTGCATCAAATATCACATGTTGCGTTGCAGTAGGTGTGTTCGCGGCTTAACGGTAGGGCCGGGGTAAGTAAATTAATAACCGCAGGTGACACCGACCCGGTCCGGATTAATCGAACAATCGGATGTTATGCGACTCGATGATCGATTGTTAGGCTACCGTTGTTCGGAGAACAGTCTCCGCTCGGCTTGTTGCTGGTGTTTTTATAAGGTTTTCTTGAACCTTGCTTTGCGGACAAAGGTTTTGAATAAAATATGATTGATAGTTTTGGGCGTAATGTTAAAGCTTCATGTAAACAAGTGGATCACATTAAAAACCGACTTCAAAACGAGCCAATAAAGTTTGAGGGTTGCCCTCGATTTCCCTGGGATACCATCATCAGATCCTGACTTGGTGACAATGGGACCAAATTGGAAGTATACCCTACCGAACAAAAGAAAAACTGTTGTAATTAGTCAACAGTTGGCAGAGAAAACGGTGTACATAAAAAAAATACAGTGGAACATATAATCGTACTCCTTTTATGAAGTTGGTTAAAATTAGACACTTCAATCAATTGTTTACGTAAGTTCACAGTTTTGTTTTTTGTGCACAATAGTTCAAGGGATTGTCAAGTTGGTAAAATATTATTAATCTAAAGATAAATATGGGCCCAATACAAACACATGAGTCTACACTCGAATAATACGTCTCCCGCCCGACACGTAACGTCTCACCTTTTTTAACACGCTTTTATTAGCTTGGTATGTATGTTACGGAATATTTGAACTTGATTTTCAACAACTTCAAAACGTCGTATTAAATTGAAATTTTGCGAAGTGATCAAGGACCGATGACAATATAATAATTTAAACAGTTTGTCCCATTAACGCGTGTTTTTTTATTGATAATTTTGATCATTATGATTTTTTGGTAGTATTTACTTAATGGTATCATTAAAAGTTTTTAGCATCCCCCGGCGATCCTATTACGTAAATTCTTTCCATCCAATGGTTGCCTTGAAGAGATCGCTTTTAGCGATAAGGCCGCCACTTGTGGCACTAGCTCTTGAATGTTTTCTATCTGTTTGTAACTTATATTTCTGGTGTACACAATAAAGAGTTCCTATCTATATCTAAACTAGAATCTTACCTCGTTTATGTGTTTGTAGGTTTTGATGAGGTCTACGCTGAGTTTCCGAAGCGGCGCAGTGGAAGGGTCCCGAAAGTGGTGCGGTATCCGCGCCTGCATGGCCTGGGCAAGCGAGAATCACGGGTTAGTCCTCACGACGGTAATACAAGCACAAACATTGATAAGCGAAACAAGCGAGGGTTGAAAGCGAGGATTGCGGTGACCATGCAAAAAATGTAATGTGAACTAAAAACTATGCAATACATTAAAAGAGGTGTTGCAAACTAAAATGGGGGGTGATTAGAGGATATCAAACGGATTTAATACACGAGACGGTTTGGTGAAAATCTTAAGTTCTTCGCTACTCTAACAGCCTACGCTAATATACAAAAATATTTTAACTGAACAGTTATCATCTACGTAGACACAATGAGATAATATAACTAAGCATGCAACCACGAGCAGTGCATAGCAGCATAATGAACGTTTAGGGGATGACGGTACAACATCGTTTAAAAACTAATACTAACAATTGCGGGTAGTTAAAAAATACTTTCTCATCGCTATTAGAAACAAATTAACATCGATGAAGTACTAAGTAATCGGACTACTGATACTAGGCCAATAAATTAGCTAGTACATACCAATGAAGGTCGTAAGCGAAGTTTCTGTCAAAACTCATCACTGACCATGGAGATACAATATACCTATAGAGTCGCAAACATGCAAAAAAAAAAACAAATCAGTCATAGGACTACACGTCAGAAGTGAAAACTTAAGTAGTAATTCACCTATTCTATAAGAGTGGCGCTGTTTTAAAATACACGGTACAGAGTGACGATGACGCGAGTTCCATGATTTTTGTTCACCCAAAAAGTGCTCAACGCGCCTAAAGAAGTTTTCACTTCAAAAATATCCGAACCAAATCTCGGCGCACTGCGCAGAGGTTTTGGTTTGTTGTAAAGCAACTGCGATACGACTACAATGCCGCGAGATACCAGTGCTATGATGACATAGCGAACAAGCGACGTTGGACACTATGCTAGCGACATAACGTTTAAATTTGAGTACATTGGGCATTGTGAATTATATAATTGATGTCTAGGTAAGTACAACAACGCTCGGACGATGTTTCACTGTTTTCACTTTGTGACTCTATAGGTATTGTATCTCGATGCTTCTGACACAATAAAGAAGGAAGTCCGATCTTTTCGCGGCAGCAAGAGTAGGCGAGCACATTAATTAATTAACCTAGTCTAGACGAATTTCTATTCGTGTTGCCATAATGGGGATGCCTTTGACCAATCGATAAAACCTTTGTTTGTGTTCTGGATCTCTCGTTGTTTAATCGATATCTACCTAAAGCATAACTTGTTAAGGTTCCGAATTCAAATCCGTGTTTGTACAAAACAAAGGTAAAGTTTTGATTCAAAGCAGCAATAGAAGTCTAGACAGACCCGACTAATAACACTACCAGGTATTTGTCCGAGAAATCGCTGTTTACTACGATTTCTAGTAACTCGAGTGGCAACACTGCTGTCGATTGTATCCGACGGTGAATAAATTCATCACTATCGTTCCAGTGAAAGAGAACTCGAGTTGTACAAGGTAATTAGCGGCACTTTACCGACTAATTTATTTACTTGCGCGTAATGTCTAGACGCGCGGTGTTAATGGTTCTTCTGTGAAACGATAGGAGTGGCACACGCGGGTCACGGAGTTTAAGAAACGTTGTAATGCAACCTTTTTTTCTCTTTTCCGTAGCTACTTTTTAGCTGTTTAAATGTTTAAAAGGTTGCGTGAAAGCTTTTGAAAATAAATCGTATGTCAAACCGTTGCAAACAAAAGAAATGGAAGTGAGACCGTTTAGAGGTCGGCGCTTGAGTCACCGCTTCGTGAAAGTCTTACGGCTCAGTGATAAGCATTTCAAACGAATGCAATTAATTTATCATGAATTTGTTACGAAATAATATAATCCGAAACCATAACTGAACACGCGTTAAAATATACGGAAACTCCTAATATGCCAAATCCTACCTGTCTAAAATTTCCACCCGTGTTAAACCTGAATTAGGTCGGGAGTTAGCGGCCTGTACAATGCTTACGTCCAGTCGTTCAGCTCTGGAGCAAACTGCCTCGTGCATCATTTACCTGGACGGGGTTACGGTAGCGGCAGAAAGCTCGTGGGTTGCGCACTACGGCGCTCACCTGAATGTCTGAAGGTGCGGCCATGGAGGGCAGCTGGTCTTCCGCCACCAGTCTGCCGTACAACGGCATGTGCCGCCTCTCGCCACCGGCGGCTTCGGGCATGCCGCCGCCCACCGCACCCACTGCAACAATTACAACAAACCATTACATATTTGTAATAAAACATAAACAATGTAAATGCAGGCATCGTTCCCAAAATGCTGGCCGCATTGCCGCGTCTTTGATCAAAAAATACACAAATGTATAATTTTTCGAAGGCCGCGTTGGATTGCAATATGTACTGTTGATACGTTGCGCAAGGTACCGGTCAGCATTTTGGTCATGGGATACTTCGACCACACATGTGAATAACTCTTTATACATAGTTTAGCGTCTAGCCCCCACGGTTCTAAAGTAATTGTTGTCCTAAAATTCATGTGTTTGTAAATCAAATATTGGGTTGATCGTCATCTTTTACTGACATGAAAATACACTGATAACAAGTTGTTTACAACCAAAGTTTTATTCAATAATACCTATTATTTCAGTAGTACCGACTGCATTTAACCTAAAACATGTGCAAGACCGTTGCATTGCAAGTGCAACAAAAAAAAAACAATCACACCTACAGAAATACCTAAGTCCTGTTGCTTTGAGACCCTGTTGTATGAAACAATGCGAAATACCTGAGTCCTATTTTTATACCTAGCTCTATTAGTACTAACCTCATAAAGGTCAAGTTCGGGTTTATGCGGTGTTCCGCCTCACAGTTCCTAGAAATATTTGAGCCAATGTAAAAATCTAAAACATAACTAGGTACGTGTTAAGTCCTTGGGAAACCAGTTTTTTTCATTATTAATCTCGGCCACTAATCGTCCGATGGACCGGGCGGGCAGCCAATCAATCTGATATCATATAATAGTTGAAATAGCCGTGTGAACGGGTATTATTCACCTGATAGTCGCCCACACGTCGACTATATGTTGGTGTCGAGGTGAATGAATCACGCCGTGACTGGGTGGGCTACGTCACCAGCCACTTTTAAGGTGAGAAATATAACCTCCGCGAATCGATGATTTATATTCATAATGTTACATTGATTGAAAAACGCATAGAAGCTAGATCTAGTACAAAATTCACGAAAAAAAGAAGTGTCCCGAGTTTACCTACATCGAATTAGATACGTACGTAGGTTGCTAAAAAATCGTATCGGTATCGTTTAGGCGAAGTTCTTACACCGAAGATCCCCTCCTGGGGTGTTGTAAGATGTCTGAAACCTGTGACGAGTACATTGCCTTTTCATTTTTGTATATCGCCCTTACGTGCAGTCAATTTCGCTTTTTTCTTTATAACGTTCAATTTGTATGATGAGTTCTGTCTGGTTTGAAGTTTCTTTTTATTTGGAAAACTGTTCTACCTTTCGTCTATAACATTATACTAGTATGTACTTACATTAAATAAGACCCGTGGGATATTGTTGGTTATTTACGATATCTTTACTAATATTATAAAAGTGAATGCTGGTTTCTCTTTCACGCAGCATAACATATTCGTCACGGTCCGGACCAACGTATTTTTTTGCATGAATATAGTTCAAGGGGCGGAGAGTGGCTATGGTTAGTGAAAACCAATACGGCCACACAATGAATGTATGTGCTAAAGTTATATGATTATTTACGGGATATTTACCGTGGTAAGGTTGTGGAAGGAGCTCCCAAAAATAACGGTAAATATCCCGTAAATAATCATATAACTTTAGTGAACAACCGTGATAGTTTAAAACAGAATTCATGTGCTGTTTTTTTTAATGCCATAGTTGATAAACAAGCTAACGGACCGCCTGATGGTAAGCGATCACCGTCGCTTATGGATATCTATTACGCCAGGGGACAGATACGTTGCCGACCCATAAAGACTGTTAACAGTCCTATTGAAGAACCCCAAAACATTATTTGTTTGTTTTTATATGCGCTTTTGGCGTGATTCGGAATATGCCAGAAGGTCGTATCGTTTCGTTCATTATTGAGGGCCAGAGGTTTCCGACATGGCCAATTGTAGTAATTAATACACGTATAATAACAAAAAAACTATACGAAAAAATCGAGATCAAATTGTGAATAGTCTCGTATCGCAGACAAGAGTGTAAAGGCATTATCACCTCGTGTAACACACCTAGTAACAGCGTCGATGAGTCAACTCCACGTAATCCAAGGTGCGAGTATGAACTTTACAGTGGTTAATCTTGAGGTCGCAGACAAGTTAATTCAGTCTTATTTATGTACTGTCTGGTACGACGTGACATTTCATAATAAAACACCGACGGTTCGACGCTGCAAGCTACTTTTGCTCGGGGGTTAGTTTGTTGAACGTCTAGCAACCCCTGGATGAATCAAAATTAAAGGTGATCATATTAAGGTGATACGTTTCACGTATGGCGACAAATTCAAATTTCAAACAGTTTTTTTTGTTCTTGTAGCTAGGCCGGGTAATTATTGTAAACGATCATGATGTTTGCGACAATTGATTATTATTCTTTACAAACTCACGTAAAGCTATTTGCACATTATCTATAATGCACATTATTACGTACATTTGTCAATATTAAACAAATTTTTGCAGTTTCAAACGGTTTGTTGCCAAATGTAAGTGTAATATGGTGAGTTACTGATTAATGGCTGTAAATGATAATGTAAAGAACACCCAACAATTTTCGCAAACACTGTGTTATTTTACAATAATTACCTGACCTAGCTACAAGGACAAAAAACTGTTTGAAATTTGAATTTCCCGTCAAACATGAAACGTATCACCTTAAGTGGATCATTTTTGGGGAATGCCCGAGTTGTTGTTTGATTACAAGTACTTACTCGTTGTGATTGGCCAATGCTTTACACCTTTTGTGTAATCGAGTTCGGTAGAGATCTTTCGTGCACGCCCCTATACCGTAATTTTGTAGTATTTTGTATGCGTAGTGTGGTGAAGGGGCGTGCCTATTTAAAATGAAAGATCTCTACATTGTTTATTGAAATTTTGTTTAACTATATCAATGAAAATATTATCAATGAATCATTTTTTTTTTTTTTATATAGAATACTTAGATCTACGTTTGGCCACCAACTCGCCAAGTTTTTGAAAATATCCTTAGTGGAGTCATTCCTCGTAATAGTACAAAACGGGCCCTATATTTTGAATACATCTCTGTGTTCAAAATATATAGTGCCTATTTGGTGCCCGTCAAGCTGATCAGCTGAAGGTCAATATTTTATTCAATTTTTTTAATGCATAGATGGCAATGACTTTTTCTTTAGTTTCTATCATTAAGTCAGTCAAAAAAGAAACTACGCACAATACTTGCGGGTAGATCGCAATTACCCTAATCGATTCATAAATGCAGGTAGTTACACAAATTGTTTATAGTTTAGCAATTTCAAAGTGTTAACCAAGTTGACCACGAGTATGAACCTTGAGAAGTTTGCTTGTACTTCACCAACTTGGTATTATGAGAACAAGCGAACAGGTATCACGTGATTGAACGGACGTCACGAGGTACATCAGTAGTGGAACTACGATCAAACGATTCCATTACTTTTCACACACATTGACATCTTCATTACAGTTTGATCACCTTGATCGATTCGCGATGCAATTGAGACAGCGGAAATTGAGTAAGGGTTAACTCAACGCCCAATTTTTAACGCATATTTTACCCGTCATTACTCGAAAATGATTTTTTACGGCTTTGCAGACTAGCAAAAAACAATTAGTAAAAAAATAAAATAGGCTTGTGCTTGACCACCACCTCGCTCTATTTAAGCGGTGATGCACGCTTGCCTAGAAGAATCCAATTCACTTGCAATTTGAAAACAACCAGCTTTTAACTATCGGGGAACACACATTCAGGCAGCGCATTCAGCGTCAGAATATTATGTACGTTTTGAGTTTTGTCCGATCAAATCGCCGATTTTCTAACTTATTGCAGAAAAAGCGTATGATATAGGATATTAAGTATATTATAGGATTATATTTGGTGATGTTGGGCTATAAGAAAAGCTTGTTTGGATCCATTCCATTGTATTTATCAACCACAATCACCATTTTAATATTTAATTGCAGTTTTGTGTGCTTATATGGCCACCCATAAATCACCGATTCCGAGAGAAATCTTTTCTAGGTAGTCTAGGTACCAAAGTGCAGCACATACGTCAGAACAACAGATCTTTAGCAAGTTAGAAGCCGTATGCTCGTCAAATTGTATGAAAACTCAGCGTGCCACATTTTTTTACGTCGCGAAAGTAATTTAGGGGAAGTTTGACCCCATTCGCACGGCCAACTGCTTTCGAAGGACAAGGTTTTTTTTGCTTTATTACAGTTTACTTACTAAGGCGCAATTTGTCATTTTTGTATCATTGACGTCTGACTTACTTACTACTGCCAAGACGATGCAGATTGAATTGAATTAAGTTGGAGCACTGATCCAACTTAAGACAGAAAATAGAAGCAAAGCAGGTAAACTCGCGGCATCTAACCTGATAGAGATATGTCAGAACTCTTACTGTTCAGATATGCGCTTACGATACAGAGGCCTATTTGTCAGCGTACATACGTAACAACAGCACACATGCGCATGCGCACACGCTCAATGCAACGACACGCACACTGCGTCAGGCATGCAACTGCGTAGTTTATTGTGAAACGATATGTGTGCAAAAAATCTGTCAACTTTCCCGTGTGGCGATGTAAACAAATACGTGATATTGATAACCCCTTAATGAGACATCCTGTTGAAGTAGGTACAATGACCACACAAGATGACTTTAGTACATCGTCTCAGACTAATTAAGTATACAGGGTTACGCATATAGACTGTATTAAACCGAAAGGTCAGTGTACTCATCAATATAAACGATCGCGAATCGCGAAAACGATATCAGTTGTTTCATAGAAAACGGTCATTGACACTTTACAACCTGTAAGAAACAGCTGATTTTTTCCGCGATTTTAGTTTGGTTCCATAGTAAAAGCTGTCCTTAATGATGAGTACAATGACCTCTTTTCGGCTCAGTACAGTCTATATGCGTAACCCTGTAGATGTTATCTTCACTTCATGTATTTAGGATATTTAGATAAGGTGGCATAGTCACCGCGTGCACTAAACCCCTTTCGAACAAATAAAGATTTAAAAAATATTTGGATGTTTATTTCTATATAATATTTCTTGGTTCTGTGAATAGATGCTGATAAGAAACTCAGTCGAGTCCAATCCTGATCGTTCTCAAAAGTTGTAAGGATTTCCGGTGGACCGATCCCCAAGAATCAAGTCGAAAATCATTAATCCGGTGGCATTCTTGTGCAATGCTGAAATTATCAACATCCGGCTGGTGGTCCGGACGCCCAGATGGATGGTAAACGGTGGCCTCTTGGTACGATTGAAAATCAGGCCACATCCGCATATTAGCGTTACGAGCATTCTTGCTAGTTCCGTAAAGGCATCAGGCGACGGATTCTGGCGTTCCCATTACCACTACTTACTTACACTTGACATCGCCAACATTAGATTGGGCGATTAAATATCTGCCCTACTAATTCCACTTGCAGTAATTGACATTCTTGGGTCACTTTTTCGCAGAAATGGTATCCCAAGGGGACAATCTATGCAAAAAAATAATTTGGATCTTGTTCTTTAGATTTACTTACACTTAAAAAGTTATAAAACATAGATATGTTGTTTAATATATCCAAAAATATGTTACCCGCGTTTTTCTCGAAACCGCCATTTTGCAAGTACTGCATTTGTTATAAGGAGGGCAGATATGCAATCTTTCACATTAATAAAGGGTTACACATATAGACTGTACTAAGCCGAAAGGAGGTCATTGTATTCATTATCAATGACAATAGGTTTATAATTTTTGCTTCGTAATTGCTTTACCGTCCGATAGGTTTCGTTTCAGTTCGTGGCGAAATACAGCCGATACGGGAATACGAAAGCCACAGATGCGGTCACACTTCCGGTAGATTAGAGCCAATAGGATCGGTAACAAGGACATAAAGAAACCTAACTAAATATGAACGATAGCAGCCTAAAATCATAAAATATATGAGAGAGTCGGTGCAGTTGTATTTGTTTAAGTTGTGATAAAGAATATGCCAATTACTTAATGTGCTAATGGCATTTAGAACAATGACACATAGACTTTCAAGAGATCAGTGTAATGCCAAAAATCTTATAAAAAAGCAATAAATGGAAACGTTATACCTACAGATTCCCTTTAGCACTTACACCTACCATACATTGCTTACATACATTTCGAGCTCATCGTTTGCAGTTGTGTGCCGCTCAATATTGAAGTGTGCGTTTGTAGAACTTGTAAGAATATGTCAGTGTGTGCAATACGTGGTAACCTCGCCCCCTTCAGTTTTTGGCAGACTTTTTTCGGTACTAGCTCGAGTTTAAAGGAAATCCAAACTATATATGAACAATGGCAAAAATAGATGAAAATATCGCACACTCAATAGTGCATAGTAATTTTCAACGCAGAATCAACATCTGCCACGGGGCAGATGTTTTGATTATGCGTAGAAAGTCACTACGAGGGTGCAAACACGAACACAACGAGTTTATATTGATATTGCGTAGTTCTAGTCATTCAGGGTGATGGTCAGGGAAATTATACATTATCTTTCCATTAAAAATGTTCTATATCTGAACCTTCTTAGAACCAAAACGGTGCAGAAATGTTATATGAAATCTTATGGTTGTACAGTTTTTCATTAATGCACAATTTTTTATTTAGATATAAATTTACCACAGAGGTTTAATGTCTCCCGTTAAGTTTACTATAAAATGTATGCATTAGACCAAACTGTTCCAAGTAAGTAAAAGTGCAAATTTCACTTTTAATAACTGCACATTTAATAATTGTAAGTTTTAAATGTTTATAAGATGAATTAAACTTTGTTTTCATTAACTTGAGTACTTATTTTGAGTAGGTAGGTATACTTTATCACGGTAGAGGTAGATTGGTAGTTGAAAGAAATCGTAGATTACCGATTACGCACCTTGCTAAAGTGTGTTAATTAATGCATTTGTTGGTGCCCGTGCGAATGAATGCGAGGGCACTAAATTAACACGAGTGCAATAAAAACTCACTTTGCGCTCGATGCAACAATCTACTATTATTTTTATACCCCTGATAAAAGAGTCGATATTATTCAAATGGCTGAACAGATCTTGGATCATAGCTAAGAACGCTCTCGAGCAAATTACATTTAAAACAACAAAAAAACTAATTCAAAATATTTGCATCGTGGGTTAAAAAAGGGTACAGGGGCCTTACGGCTAACTGTTATAAGCGAATTAGTTTAGGTGTTAGGGACAAGTTGCGCGACCGCAAACCGTATCTCTGGACGTTAAGATTCGCGTTCGCGTGATTTTGCAAACTGTGCTAATTCGAGCCCGCGGTTAGAGTTAGCCGTAAGGCCCCAGGCCACGTTGTGACGGGGCCGACGAACGGTCGCGACTCGCTGCGTCAGTGCATTCTGCAACCGTTCCGAACCGGCCGGTAGCCCGCGGCAAGAATGCAGAGAATGCAGCTAGCGGCAGATATGGGTATAAAGTCCAAGGTGATCATTTCAATGCAGTTTTTAGAACATCGAATGAAGGCAACTCTTTTACGCCGCCACTGGTATGGTGACAGACTGTCCAGAACAAGGGGGTAAGTAATCATAATTCTCAGATCAGAAAAACAAGGGAGATATGCCTTAATACAATTTATCTTTCGTGTTTAAATGCTAAAAAAATTCGTATAAATTTGTAGCGACACCAATGAACTAAATAATTTAGTCCACACACAAAAAAAACACATCAGTCAAAGGACTGCACGTCAGAAGTGAAAAAGTAGTAATTCACCTTTTCTACAAGAGATGGCGCTGTTTTAAAATACACGGTACAGCGTGACGATGACGCCAATTCCATGATTTTTGTTTACCCAAAAGTAAAAGTAAAAGTGATCAACGCGCCTAAAGAAGTTTTCACTTCAAAAAGTGCGACAAGGTCACCTGCACCAAGCATAATTTGGGCTAGATGCGTTCGCCATGCCATCTTACCTTGTGTACCTTATGATCTGTGTCACGATCGATGGGGCCAGCTACTACACGAGAGAAGAGAACAATTATTTGTTTCTCTTTTGAACATCGCATACGTAACGTTGCAACTTTTGTGGCCGTTTTGTACCAGATGGCAACAAGCAAGTGGCGAAGTATGCCAGGAATGCCGCTGGCCGGTAGATAGGCGTGGGAGGCGCTAGTACCAGCGCTCGGTAGTTACAGCCCTACTCGCCATTTTCACAGGTAAATTCAATAAACTTAATTGGCTTTTAAGTTACCGTTTATTTAATGTTAATTGGTCGTTACTCGCTACGTGTAGAAACCTTTGATTACAATAACAGTGCTTCCCTATGTGGGTAACATTGTGTTTTTTGAATTGGATTAAACTACCGGTAAAAAATCACTAATTAATGAAAAATACGTAGCGTCAATAAAAAAATAAAAAAGTTACCTACACCAGTTTGTTATTAATTTGGGTTAAATTTAAATTAATAATTAATTGAGACTTTGGTCATTGAAAAATTAACAACAACAATTAAATAAGCCCGAATCACGTCATCGTCAATCAATTCATCAGATCTCGCGAGTACTTCAATTTAGTGGTATTAAGCACAAGGTCGTATTAAAACCGTGACATGGAAGTTTAAGTAAAATGTATGACCGTCGGTGGCAGGCCGATGTTACTGCGCAGTTCTCGACCGGAGGCTTCGAGGAATCCATTATGGCGTTCTCCTTGCATTGCTCGGGCAGCAATGCCACGGGGAAGGGACCGATGCGCACGCGCATACAATGTAAACTCACCGTCAGGTTCCGTGTCCACTGACATCACTCACACAGAAACACTGCACAAAACTTGACACTAATAATTTATTGATTAAACCCGATTTTCGGCGACCGCACAAGGCCAGCTCGTTAGCACGAGGAATCCGAACACTGCTATCACACGGCCGGCGCGGCCTCAGCTCGGCAACCGCATTCATGTTTTTTCGACGTCTGCCTGCGCTCAGACATAGTGTTTGGTATTGTCGACGCGTTATAGACGAGGTTGTTAAACAATCAATTTGTCTGCGAGTGTCGGGGCGGCATCGCCGTCGTCGGCGCGTCCTTGCTCGCGTCACCCACTTGTTATTGTTGTGAAACAATGTTTATACACGTGGCGGTGTTGATGCGCACTTCGAGTCGGTCGATAAGGACGCTCTACCGGTGCGGCCCACCCACCACAACTAACGCGCGAAACCAACGCTGGCTAGTAAAACCCGAACGGAAGGCCACGTGATTCACACAGATGACAAACACGACGCTAAACTCCACATTGATCGAGGCGTCATTATCGGTGAACGATCGACGATTTACTACAACGGCGGGCTCGCTTATCGCCGAGATGATAGCGCCTGTTTGAATCTGTAACGATAACGCTACATACTGGCTAGTGTATAATCTGTGACGCCTGGTTAATTATAGTCAATATTATCGACTATGGATGGATGATGATAGTGAAATCTCACATCGCTTTTATTTTTTACCAGAAATTCTGTTACAAAATAATAATTCTCACAGTTTAAAAAACTAAAAAGCACGCTTTAAAATTGCTACTCTTGAAGATCCTGCTAACGATGACAAGACAAACGATTTAAATTATTGCGTTGTCATCGGTTCTTGATAAGTGAGCAAAGTTTCAAATCAATCCGACGTTTTGAAAGGGATGAAAATCACGTTCAAAGATTTCGTTACATAGATACATACCAAGCTAAGAAAAGCGTCTTAGTAAAATATAGCTCCAGTAGTGTAAACTACAGTTCATTCTTCGTATGCAAACCGAACATCTGTAAGTTTCCATGCTTCAGAGAAAAGAACGTAAGTATTAGGAGAAAACGCAAGACCGGCCCTTCAAACAGTCATATTCATGAATGTACACAGATTCCTTTTTCTCCCGACTGCTGCAGCCACGCAATTTCTCCGATTGTATGCAAATCCTCGGCGCAAACAAAGAATGAAAAAGCACAGACGCAGACGTTTGCTCCATCCCACCTGTGCGCCGTCCCGCCGATATGAGCTGCGGGCACACTGGCGAAGCAGCTTCGCTCTACTCTCGATCGAATGTCAAAAAAATATTCTCTCTCTAAAAATAGTTTTACTTAATTCTATATTTGCAGTATTCTGTATCATAAATCGGTATATGAATGAAAAATAAAACTGTTTCTCGGTAGCATAGGTACCTTTTTATGGTTGACTAGCCGTCCGCCCCGGCTTCACCTGTAAGCTCGGCCTTCGGCCTCGCTACAAACTATAATATAGTCTATGTCACCCGGGGATAGTGTAGCTTCCCAACAGTGAAAGAATTTTTCAAATCGGTTTAGTAGTTCGGAGCCTATTCAATGTAAACAAACAATCAAATCTTTCCTCTGTATAATAATTAGTATAGATAAACTAAGCGGTGCACACAGCTCACGTGACGTAAGTGTCGGAGTGATCGAAGAAGGTAAACACGCCTAGCCTGAAATGAGATTTGGGCCTCACACGGGACTTTCGGAAGACACTGTTAAATGTGTAACCTTACCATTAAAATTCTTTAATAGTTTAATTACAAATCTGCGTTTGGTTGCTCGAAGGGTGGAACAGATCTCAAAAATAGAAATACCAAAAAATAGGTAACTTGGAAACACTTCAGAGACTGTACTGCCCATCTCCTGCGTCCTCACTATCCCAGCATAAGTCGCACCATACACAACCAGTATTATTCTTGAATAGATCACATCTCTTTACATATCGACCGCCGTCTTGTCGAGCACGCTTTTATTAGACCGTCTTCGGCTAGTGAATTATTCAGCGGGTATTCTATTAAGCACTTAGCTGGAAGAATAATGCATCTAGTAGATTTTCATAGCGACAGGGTCGTCCGGGCCACCGCATAAACTTACTGGGAAGGTCCCATTTGCATCACCTTGGCCCAATCTTGACCGGCTTCGAGCGAAACTGAATTAAAAAAGTGGAACTAGGTAGCTACATTGTATTGTAACGGCCTTATACAAAAACGTGCAATAACCATGTAAAATATGATTTGTCTCGTTTTTACACGTATCGCTTTCCCACCGGCGAGAAATTGAGAGAACATGGATTTATCATGTAGGGAGAGTTCACTTTGTAATATAAATATATATATATATAAGTATATAAATCTCGTGTAACGGTGTTCGTTATCGCACTCCTCCGAAACGGCTAGACCGATTTTTATGAAATATGTATATTTGGTAGGTATGAGAATAGGTCGTAAAGTCATCACTAGGCGGGTGAAACCGCGGGGCGCAGCTAGTAGGTAAGTATATGTAAATGACATTGCAACAGGTTTGTACATAACTAAATGAAGTGGTTTTACGAAAATTATTTATCAGTTAAAATCATATTGACAATTATGTTAACATGCTTAAAAAATAGCAAATTGCCATCGTGACATCAATTATTTTATTATCACTAAATGCGTCTTCAATGAAGGTCCAAAGCGATTATACAAACAGCGAATAAGGTTATGAAACGCGCAAGTCATTATTATAAGCGACATTAAAACGTTTTTATAGTTTTACAGGTCAAAGTAAGTTTCCGTATACGTTTTTAACAGCTCTATCGAGAAGCCAACTTGAGGAACTTCCTTGAGTTTATATTCCATTTTATTCGTGAACTATGAAGCGAGGGGACATTAATAATTCCTTTCAGATAACATTGTTATACATTGCATTGTTAATAACAGACGTCATGCATATTGTTATTACGTACCTATTTGTACCACGCTAATGCGCTGAGAAATGTTTTATCAAATTAGCGCAAAAAGCACATATCGGTCAATGACATCACGCCATCATCAATACCAAAAATACAGTTAGTCGAGTTATTGACGTTCTACTTAGCCTAGACGTCAAAGACGCCGCGCCGATGCGTGAGCGAAGCCCAATTTTCGAAGGCGCTGAAATTCGGTGACGCGTGGTAAGAGGATTTGGAGGTGTTAGCGAAGGCTGAGAGGCCACCACACGGAGTCTCCGAGGCAGGTTTAACGGCCGCCCGCCCGCCTGTCTGGCCATTCACCCGGGGCCCGCGCGGGGGCGAAACGTGCGCGAAAACGCCGCGCCCGCGCCGTTATCGCCTCCAATACCGACACAACCAATACCGCGCAATAACTCTCAACTAATCTGCGACTGCGCAGCAACAACTTCATACAACTCTGTGGCAATTCGAGACTTGTTCAATCTATGGTAATGCGCCCAAATGTTTGCATTGCGCGTCTCGTTCTATTCACGTGGTGATGAGTAAGACGGACTGGGCACGGAGCGCGCGAAAATGTTGCAGATTGCCTTGCCTTCAGATCATTCGATTTCTAATTACGCTGTAATATGTCTTTGTTTGGATGCTGTTTGCTGACGTCAAGGACTATACCTACGTCTGGTTTTTGTTATCTATCATGTTTTGTGAATCTTTGTTATAGCAGGATTGACGTATATTTTAATTTTCAAAATTAGCAAAACCCAAGTATTAATGTTGGAATTTTTTACCTAAATCAATTAGTAACTTCAGGCTGCAACTATCTAGTTCACTAGATATTTATGCCCTTGTGACGTTCAATGACAATCGGTTAGGGAACGGGGAAACCCACGTCAACCTATTCGGCGGGCATCTGACGACATTGGTGTTAATTGTACAACATAGGTGTACCAAGCAAATACTCTGATTATAAGTAGTTAAATATTTCTGATAAGAAACTCGAGAACTGAAATGATTAGTAATGTTCAAGAATTTTGGAGGCATTCTGGTGAAACCTTAGTGTTGGCAAAGCAATGGGGACGTTTTACCATAAATAAGTAGTAGAAACTTTTACTTGGTTTTACCTTAATCGATGCAGGTTCATTTGTTTATGCCAGAAGTGGCAAACAAGCAGCCGGGCTGCCTGATGGTAAGCAGTCACCGTCGCCAATAGATACTTGTAACACCAGAGGAATCACAACTACGCTGTCGACCCTTTAAGACTCTGTTAGTTCATTGGTGGCACTGCAACTTTCTTAGTGTGCGTGAAAAATGAATAAGTGTGCCGTACTTAAAGTTTTTGCGTTAAGCAGTTCATAGTGAAAATAGTGGGTGAAACATGGATATAAACCCCTCCTATTATTAATCTAATTCCCTCAGGAGCATATTTTTCTATCGGACTGTCAGAGCGGGCACTTAAAATCGACACCGCTTTATGGTTGATATTCCGAAAACCCGTACTAAGCGCTTTGATTCCACTTTTATTGTGCGAACTGCTAGTCTGTGGAAAGCGCTGCCTGAATGGGTGTTCCCCGACAGCTACAATCTAGGTGTCTTCAAGTCTCGAGTGAATCGGTTTCTTCTAAGCAAGCGTGCTCCATCGTAGACCGCATCTTCGCTTAATATCAGGCGAGTTGGTGGTCAAGCGCAAGCCAATCACTTAATAAAAAAATTATGATACTTGAACACGAACGACACAACGATTGTACTAAGGCATAATATCTCTCTTATTTGTCTGATCTGAGGTAGCCGTGCTATTTGTTAAAGTTTGAAACCTACAAGGAAAACGTCAGTTAAATCAAGCTTGGACCAATATTAGCCTCGACTCGATGATTTTATTTATTTTAGACGGGAGACGTCATTAAGAAACCATGACGTCACGGTGCTAGCCAGAGTATCTGTCAACCATTTTCCTCATCGAGTGATCTAACGACAGTTGTTACTGGAACATAGATTAGTTATAAGTTACTATGGAACGAGGCCAAAGTAAAGGAGAAAGCTCTAGTTCAGTCGATAGATTCGGCTGAAACGCATACTGAGCTCTATATAGTTCCTACTAGCATCCAGCATATTATACGATTCTCTGTTCAATCATATGACTTAGAAGGCAATTTATCTTAGTGTGAATGTGACCGCATATATAATTCAGTATAACAATAGAATAAACATAGAGCAGAACATGCACATTTATTTAATACATTTGCACACTTACAAATTAATTACAAATGTACAAATGGAGGACTTAGAGTTACAACATTTTCAACCAGTCATCCACTACATTATAACCAAGAAGGAAAGGGCTAACGCGTCTTTGGGAATTGAAAAACGGTAACAAGACAACATGATTACAGAAAATACAGAAATTTTTATTTTGCGATTATGCAGTTTAAAATACAAACAAAAAACATATTACAAATATAAGTAGATATACATTATCTCAAAATCCGGCCCCAACTCAGCATGTTGCTGGTTGTACACAACCAGCGCTGGTATTCTGCTGGGCCCGGCAAGTGACGTTACGCACGATACCTGTGCATGCGCGTATAAACACACACACATATATATACAATAATTATACAAATCGAGTAACAACTTCATACAAAACAACACATACAGAACGACAATCAGAGACAGATACATATTGTATATATTGCATAAACTAACATTTAAATAAAGATTTCATCATGTGATAAACGTAACGATTAAGTAGCCTAAAACTAAATTGCACTGGTGTCATTTCTTAGACATTCCTCACCTATTTGGTGCAAAAAAATAGAATTCTTTAATTTATTTTCTAAAACGATAGTTACTTTGCAGGTTCCTTATAGGCAGGTTGAGTTGATGCCTTTTATAGCTTTGTACCCATCAACCATCAACATTTTCCGTTTTTAAAACCTTTGAAAAGGCTCTAAAATATGAATTCTTTGAGGTCTTTCGGATCTCAACTCTTTCTACAACCTAATACTGCTTATATTTCCAAAGCCATGTAGACATACTTAAGGTAACAATTTATGGCCTTACTTAAAAACATTACTCAAGTTAATGAATGCTTAAAATTGCTGTCTCGTTTTCGCATGTGACTAATGCCGTCAGATAGAAGTTGAGAGAGATTTTAAGCATAGATTAACTTGAGTATCGTTTTTAAGTTGACAGCCCTGGTGGCTCACTTGGTAGTGAACTTTCCTTCTGTGCTTAGGGGCGTGGGTTCGGTTCCCACCTGGGGCAAACATTTATGTGATGAACATTTGTGTTTGTTCTATGTCTGGGTGTTAATATCTATTTATGTATGTATTTAAAAATATATATATGTATGTATATCAGTCTCTGGCAGCCATATTACAAGCTTTGCTTAGTTTGGGGTCAGATGACCGTGTGTGCAAAAATGTACCGAATATTTATTTATTTAAGCACGGCCCTTAGTTCTACAGATCACTGAGCAAACCTATCCATTGTCCGAGCAGCATCGAAACGAGATAAGTGTGTCACTCTAGATTGTACTGACGAGCGGGGACTAGTGCAAAAACCTTCCGGTCATCGACTGTGAGGCCCGATGGGGTTGTGCCACCACCAACCAGAGCATGCCGAATTAAGCTTTTGATATTAGTCATACACAATAATAAATTGTAGCTACCTGGTTTGGACGAGCGAGGGATTGAGTTATTGGTACGCAATTAAGGTGAAGATACGACTTCAAGGCCTGTCGGTCGACTAACAACAGGTTGTGCTAAATTGGCGATTTTATTTTAAATCTATTGTAAACTACGTGATTTTACTGGCTACGATAACGATCCTATAGGAACCATACATTTCTTCTAGGATGAAATAGTATGTACACGATTTAATGTAGGTAGAGTCTGTCCAAAAAGAGACTGGACTTGGCCAAAAAGAGAACTAAAACGAATTTTAAATGGCAATTCGCCTAGTGCCTTCTGAAAAATGTCAAACTCAGCTATCATGAGCAGTCCTATCATCGTGATGTTTTGTTGTGTGAATTAGCGTGTTATTCAGGTTAGACAGGCGCGGAAAGCGACTTTATTTTGTACTAAGTACGTAGAGATTTGGCCATTCTACCATAATCCAAGTCCACTCGCTTTCTGAACAAACTCTACACTTCATTTCATCCAAATCGGTTCTGTTATAGATTTTCATTTGGGGGCCTCGACTGTCAATTATGCGAAAGTTCAACAGTTCAAAGTTCATTTTCGATCTCAGATGAGAGAAGCAGGAACCAAAAGGTATAATTGCGTCAACCCATCACTTGTACTTCTGAATTATGAAACCTTGTTCAGCTAATGTAATAATGGACCTTTCATTGTTTCCGTGTCGGGCCCAAAGTTGGGGTCCGCTTCAGTTATCCATTAAACGACGATCAACTTAGTTCGGTCTTGAAAGGTCTCGAGCAGGAAGTCTGGTAAGGGCAATGAACACTCTCAGTGTGAAGGCCGGAAAAATAAATGAGTAACCGCCTACCTACGCCATAACACAACACTCGGTCGTACGAATCATGAATAATTCTGGTAATAATCTTGCTAAGTTTTCCTGTTCCTACCTACGAAGCGTTCGATGAAAGTGAAGCGAAAGTAGTGCGTCAGAGCTGTGCGACTCTCTTCGAGGGTTCCTAGAACTGTGCATTGTAAAGTTACAGAGCAAATAAGTAACAGACGATACTTTTTCAAAGAATATGCTTTTAGTTTATCACGTCGCGTTGACAGCAGACGTTTACAATCTCATTTTGAAACATCGTACATTCAATTCATACGGTTACCGTTAAGCCTTGCTTTCTATACTCATTCAATTATTAAAATAAAAACCGTTGGACGCGCAAAAACCTTAGCGTTCGGTCGATGACACCGTGGGGCACTTTAGGGCTGACTCTTCGCACTGCCAATTCGAATCATAATAATAGCTTTATTTTCCTTATGGCACTAGACATATGAAATGAGATACATGAACTACACAGGCACACTCAAAAGCGGTTATTGAACTTTTGCTTACCTAAAACCACAGACTTTCTACCATCCAACATTTTGACAGATCAGAAAAAAAAAGATTATTTTGTAGCACTAGTACCTAAATGCTGTAAATATTAATAGAGTGCAGATTGCTGCAATGTAAATTTTTGATATTAGAATTATCGATAAGGTCCGTTTTAAATCTTTGTCGATAAAATAATTATCGTGAGCGAACCGCGGGGATTTTTCCTCGACCTTTAGAGTTTTTTCTCCTAACTCCAGTTAATTATGATACATTTGGACGTTGCCAACATTAACATTTATTTTCATCTGGATCTCAAGATGAGGTGACGTGATGAACGTCCTTCGTTTTCATGTGAATTCGATAACTTGAAATATCGATAAACTGTAGTTCAAAATTCCGTATTCGTAATTCAAATTTTTTGACTTTCATAGATACTGATACTACGTTTACTGATAAATACTTAAGTACTTATGTCAAAAAAAATATGGATTGTTATTTTAAATGTATTATGGTGGGTGATAACTGAATGTGTACGAGTACATAATATACTGCAGATTTATGCTATAGCTCGTTCTAAAGCTAAAAGTAGGTACTTGGACGATTTCCCAACTATTTTGTGTTTAGGAGTAATGTTGGCTAAGATTTTCTTCCGTATTGTTAGTTTTCATCCCATATTGTCCAGACAAGTGCCGACACAGAAATCGAGCCCGAATGTTAAATCAATTAAAATGCAAATTCCATGTTGAAATTGCGGCCACAGAAAATAACGAGAGGAGCGATCAGTGACACGGTGGTTGGTGAAATCTTGGCCATTTGCATCTGCAGGGTACCTGGAGTCCCACACAAGTTCACCCACGCTTTGTCCTGTGTATGAATAACTGCCTCAGTTGTTATTGAACTCTGGTATTTAAAGCGAACGTGTCGACGGAAATAAGTTTCTGTTATGATACCTTCAGGCCAATGTTTTTGCTACAGAATAAAACTGTAATGGCTTGTTTTACACAAGAGTACGGCCCGTACTCTTGTGTACCCGGGTATGTCCTAAAAGTGCGACCAGAACCACCGGAGGATGGGCAGCAGCGTCCTATTAGTACCTACACGGTGAACGTACTGCGATCCCCAAGCCGCCTGCCAAGCGTGGGGATTATGGCAACACCCCTCTGAGAGGGAGGCCTTTGTTCAGCAGTGGACATTGATGGCTGATAATGTGATTATGGGTTTGTAACACAATAAATACTGAAAAAAATTATCAATATAAAAAACCAACTTCTCAGAACTGGACCAAATTTAAATGGGACTGAATGGGAAGCACCAGCTTTCAAATTAAAAAAAAAAAAAACATCAAAATCGGTTCACCTAGTCAAGTTCTGAGGTAACAAACATTTTTAAAAAACAGTCGAATTGATAACCTTCTCCTTTTTGGAAGTCGGTTAAAAAATTAAAGACCCTTGCTATTTACGTTGTGTGTGTGCGTACCGCGGTCATGTGACGATACATTTGGTTCCGTACAGTCCTGCTGCGGTGGTTTCCCGTCTTCATATCGCGATGACGAAATGGAAGAAAATTGGGAGGTCGGTATCTAACATTGAACGCTTAGCTGCATATAATGATGACGTGATGTTGATTTTATGCGATCATTTCCTGCTCAGTCTTACGAGCCTTCACTCTTCTTAGAAGACTAATTCGTTTTATTGAAGCCTTAATTGCGAAAAGCACCTAAAACCTAGCAAGTTGTGTAAATAAATAAATATCTGGGACATTTTTGCACACACGGTCATCTGACCCCAAACTAAGCAAAGCTTGTAATATGGCTGCCAGAGACTGATATACATACGTACATATATATTTTTAAATACATACTTAAATAAATATTAACACCCAGACAAAGAACAAACACAAATGTTCATCACATGGATGTTTGTCCTAGGTGCATGGGAATCGAACCCATGCCCCCAAGCGCAGAAGGCAGGTTCACTACCAACTGGGCCACCGGGGACGTCTAGTAAAGTCGGTAGTCGGAGTAAATCTAGTTAGTAGGTAAATGTGTTCACAACTTAGACGTACCTCCACAGAAAAGTTTTTCTTTTTGTTTAAATTAGAACGGCTGTCAAGGCATTTTTGTAAGAAATTTGTTGTAGCCACTTGCACCCATATAAACCCATAGCAACTGTGACGTCCGCGTCACATAAATAAGAGAATAAATATTCTTATTTATGTCACAATACCTGGCGACAGATTTCCCATCTCATTTCCGTTCTATTTACTTCTCTTTTCTGTGGTTTAAATCTATTCTGTGCATACCTCCATGGATTCTGGAAATGTCACAGGTCGTAAACCAAATCGCGAGTTTCATTAGACTGCCCCGAGCAATTTCTAATTATTCAAGACAATTTCTCCGCGCCAAATGCGTAGTCGAAATTTTCGGTGGGGGCACACGGTTCACAAATTGGTGTTCCGCATTCCAATGTGAAATTCATTCACGGCCTCTCGGGCCGGAGTCGTCTAGACAGTGTGTCGGAGAAAGGTGACCATTCACCGGCCGGCGTGACTTGCTCTCTGGGCCACTCCGCTCCCACAGACATGCATGCGGTAACTGGTTAACGATCACTATAAGTTATCATACATTCCAAACACCGGGTGCTGGATATTTGGCACTCTGCGCCTACTGCGAAAATCTCTTATGACAATAATTTTCATTGGGTACTACGAAAATGAGCATACATTTTTCCTCTTGCCGATTCAACGACATTTCTTTTTAACCGACTTCCAAACTTTTTTCTTTGAATTGATTCAACAGTATTTTTTAATGTTTGTTATCTCAGTACTTTCGACTGGATGAACCGATTTTGATGATTCTTTTTTTTATTTGAAAGTTGGTGCTTCCCGTCTGGTCCAATTTCAATTTGGTCCAGTTCTGTCATTTTTATGAAGTGTGTGTTTTTTTTTATTGTGTTGTTGTCCAACATTACAGTTTCGTGAATTATGCAACACGGATATCTGTTAAACGAGCAATCAAAAATAAGAAATCGCGCCTGCATGGAGTAAACTAAGTGACTTTCCAAAGAGCACGATATCATCTACATGACGACGGCGCACGAGTGGCGAACGTTTGGTTATAATGACAGAGACCAGCATCCGCGTAGCAACACCATTACAAACTGAATGAAAGTTAATCGCGCGGCTGCCGGAAAATATGCGAACTTGAAGATGCACTTAATATGAGGGGTTGAAATTTGGTAACAACTTTAAATTTTTTTATGATACTTAGTGACGAGACGAGCGAAGTTGCTCGCCTGATGGATCTTCACGCTTGCTCATAACAACACAACGCCACTCAGAATTTTGAACTTCAACAGTTCAAAACCCTGGATGGCAATGCACTGCAGTCGTCACCCCGAGATCGAAAATCTGTGTGCCCTGTAATTTCGCTGGAAACATTGCCCTTCAATCCGGAACACTGCAACAAGAACTGCGCCTCTATCGGACGTGAAAGGAAACTGAAATTTTCATACATTTGCTATCGTTTACGTAACGATAACTTTTTCGCAAGTTCTCGTACTAAGGCCACTGGTAGACGGGACTAGTTTTTAAGCAGTTCTATCATGTTTACGTCGTTTCTGGTGTACACAAAAGAGTTCATTTATCTTATCATGCAACAATGTTTTCACTGCTGAACATAGGCCTCCCTCTTCAACCTCCACACTGAACGACATCCTGCCATCTGCATTCACTGGATGCCCACGACTCTCACAATGTCGTCGGTCCATCTAGTGGGTACTTGGGTTGTGAGAGACTAATAAGGGCAATTAACAACATAATACATTATCCATTTTGTATGATTGTTTCTGCCAGCGCGATAGTTACAGTTATTTAGTTTTCTTCTGAACTCGTTTGTTGAGCCTACAATGGATACTGTTTTTTTTTTTTTTATTGTAAAATAGTCTCGCGCTTTGCCGCCAACTCGCCTGATGTTAAGCGATGATGCGGCCTACGATGGATCACGCTTGCCTAGAAGAAACCGATTCACTCTTGGCTTGAAGACATCCAGATTGTAACTATCGGGGAACACCCATTCAGGTAGCGCATTCCACAGACTAGCAGTTCGCACAATAAAAGTGGAATCAAAGCGCTTCGTACGGGTCATTATTTATCATTTGCTTTGAAGCTGACACCAGGGGTCTTACGGCCAACTCTAAACGCGGGCCTGAATAGGTGCAGTTTGCAAAATCACGCGCCGAGATACGGTTTGCGGTCGCTTGATTTTGCAAACTGCACCTATACGGGCCCGCGTTTGGAGTTGGAAGTAAGGCCCATGGTCAATTTGACAGACCGGTTTTTGTCGGCAGTTCCCATACTGTTTGTATCCAGTAGCTGTCAGTTCCGGTACAAACAACCTTTCGTAAATATTTGGGACTCGCTCCGCAACAATTTCCACCGAACCTCCCCAATTTTTAATGCGACTCTTTCTGTCTATTATAATATTTTCGTTGTGAGATGGATTCGCTCCTTGTGATTTATTCAACTAAAAATTTGTTTCCTCGACCATTCTGAGATAAATTAGCATGTTTTATTTCGCATTCATGAATTTCAAAAAGGTTGTTAGCGAATTTGTCAGAGATCTTTCGTCCCTTATCCTCATAAGCAAGGAAGATTTCCCGTTTAGCCTAGCGGCTCCAGGGGAAATCCCAAATGATTATTTACAGAGAGTGTTCAACGACGCGACGCCCGCTCATGCTACGGGGGAAAAGCACATTACGAATAGGTAACTGTCAAGATAAAAGATATTTACATTCATTTTTACACTTTAAACAACGCGAGTTATGGTTGTAAGTACAATATTATTTGTATTTAGTCGTATGTCGTCTTTTGTGACTTCTCAATGATTATTTTTTTAACGTGAATAAGTCCGCGTTTGACCACCAACTCGCCTGTTGGTAAGCGAAGATGTGGTCGAAGATGAAGCACGCAGACTTAAGAGATACCTATTCACTCTCGCCTTGAGAAGGCCCAAATTATATCTCTCAGGAAACAAGGAAGCAGGCAGGTTGTTCCAATCCTTGGCCGTACGGATTAGAAACGTAGAATCGAAACGTTTGGTACGTATCTAAAGAAAGCATTAAGTATTATTGTTTTGATATTGATGGAAAGAATTAGAAGTCAACTTTTAGAGTCTTGTTACTAAAGCCACCTACGCGTGCCTTACTAGTTGGTAAACTAAAAGATCTTGACTTGATCTAAATCAAAACTGTCCCGGAATTCTCAGAAACTGGGTATTAAGAGCAGCATCTTTGTTATTTGAAACCGGGCGAATGCACTGAGCCCAATCCGAGTGCCAAGAGCGTGGGAGTTGATCTCGGGCATCGCAACCGGAAAATTCAATCAACTATTTTAACGATTTCCGAATGTGGGAAATTTGCGACTGTAAATATCGATTAATCATGACCTACTTATAAGCATCCATGTTATTTTAGGACGCTTTCCGTATTCTAAAACAAACAACAAATTAAAATAGGTATCTATGACATCATCATGATTATCAGTCTTTCATTTTTCCCACTGCTGGGACACAGGCCTTGTCTCAGACAGATAAAGGATGAGCTGTAATCCTTCACGATGGTCCAGTATGTATTGTCATGTATCTTTAAACTTTTGTGGTTCTCGGCCATACCGGTTTTCTCACAATGTTTTCCTTCGCCATTTTTGAGCGATGGCATTGAACCTGCACATAATTCATTAAGTCATTGATGCAGGACCGATGATCGAACCAAGTGCCATCAGATTGTAAAGCGCACATGGTACCACCTGGCCACCATCACTCAACAGTACCTATTGTACTCTAATCTAACCAAAGAGTAGATATATGGTGAATCCAACAACTCATCAAGAGACTGCCTATATCCGGAAATTGTGATGCCGGAACTAAGAATGGTGTCATCTAATAGAAGCGTCAATGCAAGCATTTTGCTGTGAGGGGCTGCGATGAAATGGGATTCTAGGATAAATGTTGGGGATTCAGCTATATATAGACCAATCATAATTTGCCCTTAATCTTTTTATATTTTACTGCCTGATACTTTTAATAGTTTTTTGTTGATTTTTACTTATTATACTATTGGCTACTAGGTACAAGGTTCCCTGGAAGAAATCGCTCTAGACGATAAGATCGCCCATTATACTGCCGTATATTTATTTTTGATGTTAGTTTAAGTTTCATTTTAATTTTTCGGTGTGTAATAAAGAGATATTGTATTGTACAATTTTACGCTCAAAAAGCTATGAAAAGTGATCAGAGTTTGCTGTTTTCGTTTAACTTTTTACATTGTTATGGTGACTATGACATGCATTCATTCAGTGACCGCACTTTACCAACTTCTCAGGAAGTTTCGTTAGTTTAATAATTGGTTGGATGGGACAGTTGTGTATCAATGATGAGAAAAAAATGAGGCAGTGTAATTCCTTTTTTAATTAAGCCACAAGGATTAGATATTCCATCTTACATCTAATTGTAGTTGACCCAACTATTGGGGTTGTTGTTTGCCAGTTCCCCTTTTTTAGGTATTGTCTATTTTCCGTATCTAACCTACTGCTGTATTTTCATACATTAATCTGTTTAATCATGGTCTATAACCAATAACAACTCTACATCTTTCTAACTTGTAATTATTATGACATTTGGTGATATTTTTGTTTGTGTTTAATGTTTTTGATCGAATTGATGTACACAGTGTAGGACTGTAGGTGGACTTAAATGAATAAATAAACTTTTTTTCGGGGCTAGATCATAAAATGACTATGATTATGTTGCATTATTATTTATAAGGTGTTTGTTAACTTGCCCGACTGTGGGCAAGTGGTATAATGAGGTGAATTGTGTCTTTTCAAGTCTCCACCAATTTTCACCAAAAAACGCAGACTAGTACTTATTGGAGTCTATACATTGACATATTACATCATAGACAAAAAAGAAATTGTCATCTACTAATCTACTTAGTCAAAAGAGGAAAAGAGGCTGTCGTCGCTACAAAGGAGGTTCCTTGATGGAGGTATATGACAAGGGTGAAATCGCAGGGCGCAGGTAGTTGTACATAAAACGAGTTTAATTGACTATCAGGCTAAATTAGGAATACAGTTTTCAATCAAACCGAATTTTAATATGAAGAACAGAATTTAAAGGTATTTAAACATTACTAGGTTGATCATAACTTATCCTAACTCGTCTCATCCCAACTGAAATGTGTTCCTCAGAGTGCGTTTCCAGGCGGAGACGAGCAGAGAGGAGAAGACATAACAGAATTGACCGATCATGTTGGTTGAAATCCACATCTCGTCTGGTCTGCGATTCAATCTTCTTCTTCTTTCGAGTCGATGTTTCGCCGCTTATTATTTTAATTTTAAATTAAGTTTTTGGACCAAAATTCCACCACTCCGATGGCACTCTCCGTGGCTTCATTCAGGCCGTCCAGTGTGCAGGCTGCACAATCCATCAAGTGTGACATTGTCTAAGGGTTGACACCACATTCGGTATCAGAGTCTTCTATATAACCCCACTTTGCCATGTTATTCGGCCCTCTTGGGACCGAAGTCGGTTCAGGGTTTTCCAAGTGGGCCATGGTTCTTTATGGCCTGGGTCAATGAAAACTGGCATAGCAGAGACTAGAAGAATTGTATCAATTAAAGTTATATGATTATTTACAGGATATTTACTGTGGTAAGGTTGTGGCAGGAGCTCCCGATATTTCGGCGCAGTTACATGCACCATGTTCACGGGAAGACATCAATCAATTATTTAATTAGTTGTATCAATTAGTTTTTTTTTTTCAAGGATTGGTTAGGGAAACTGAAAGTTTTTTTGTGTGATCAAAATGCTGGCCTGTATTTGGGTCTGAAAGTTAGCCTCGCAATCCAGAGAGGCAACTCGCCAACATTTTGGGCACTCTGCCTGAAATGAGAGATCGTTTGAGCTATCTATAAGTCTGAGTTGCTTATAGATAGTAGAAACGATCTTCAATTATTTTAAAATTTTATTTTATAAAGCCATTGGTAAATAAATAATATTTGTATGGCAAGGAGAGTAATAAATGTTTCTTTGACGAATCTCTAGTCAATAGTTTAGTCACTAGCGTATTTCCACTTTGACATTTGTATTAAGTACAATAAGGAATTAATTATTTACTTACGCATAAGCGGAGGAATGTAATGGAGAGGAGCAGACTATAACCAAACTCCTCACCAACTAAACAAAAAGACACAAGCGTCTATTTGTGTACCTATACAGTAGTTAATTTAATATATGTATAAATCAAATACCAGTAAATATAGTCCCAATTACAAACATTATAATTTTATTACTACCATGTATCTGGTGGCCAATATAGTAGCGTGAAATATTGTAAGAAAATAATGTCATTTAGCTTCCTACAATGTTATTACATTTGTCAGAGGTAAAAAAACTTGGACAGAGTATATGTTTATTGTCAATCGATATCATGAAACAATCAATACATCAAATCAATTCTACCTGCTTTTCAATAGCATGTTATGGATAAAACCAACAATTATCCTCAACATTTTGCAAGATAAAAGTAAAAAATTTCTAGAAATCGCTCAAATTCCAAACTTGTTTCATAATATTCTAAAAATTCTGTGCAGATCTATTGTACCAAATGCTGCTTAAAATCTACAAAAAGATAGCAGTTAAGTGAGAACTTACATTTATTTTTCCCATTCTCATCCACGTGCATGTTGAAATGGTGGTGCCTGTTCCACGCAGCCATTTTGCCTTCGTGAGGAGCCCCGAGAAGCACCAGGGCCGCCCCTGCGGGCCCAACTCCGTCTAGGGGCTCCAGTGTCCTCAGTGCACTACAACTTTGTCACACACTCATAACCCGAAAAACATATCACACACAGCTGAGTGGGGTAGGCAAACGCGGCGGTGTCATCGGCGCCAACGCGCGCACATGCCTTGCACTTCCGGAAAACGCACTTCTGCACACGCGAGTAAACAAGCACGACCAAACACCGAGCGGTGATTCACCTCGCACCGACCGCGACCGACCGCTCCGCACTGCAGGCGCACTGTAGCGCCCGCCAGTCGCAACCGACTGACACCCAAACACTGGCTCGTGTCACGTGTGCGCTGTGCGCCGAACGATGCACCGACACACCACACTCACTATCCCGCACAAATAATTATTCACACTCGATTAAAAATCTGTCTGATTTACCGACCGATAATTATTCGAAGTTAGGCGTCACAGGCGAGCGAGGCGCGCGACGCTGTCACCCTGCCTCGAGCCGATCCTGACTGCTCCTCCTAATCGAACTCGCGAACAAAATAATAACAAATGTGCATGAGATGCTCGCTATATCGTGTGCACGTGGGTTGCGTCACTGGCCGAACCAACGAAATGTTATGAAATCCCAGCTAACAAGGGAGCTTTATTAGATTTGCGGCAAAAAAATCTCTGGATACAGACAATCGCTCGTGAGGCAGGTAACGAATATATTTTTTATGAAAATTGTAACTACACCGTAGCACACATCAGTATCAAAAGTGGACGATTGAATGTAAATTTTAAGGGCATTATTGTAACACTATTATTACACACTATTTGTAAACAAAACACAGACCGGAATGCATTCAGAAAATAACAGTTCCGAACACTAAACGCGAACGCGTTGATCAAGCGCGACAAATACGACAAAACATGGCAGACTCGAACGAAAAGCACACACGAAGAGTCGAAGATTGTCTATGGTAGTTTTATTTTTAAAATGCTAAGTTCGAAGAGAAAGCGTTCCTGCTTTAAATCTTTTATGGTAAACAAACACTATTCTATCCTCGAAACTTGCCGTGATTGAACAACTACAAAAAAAAGAAATGCCTACGTTTTTATCTATGAACTTGCATTAAAAAATTCAATTTTACTACTAAAACAATGTTAATGTAATAGGTTTCTTAGCCAATTAATATTAAAAAATAAAACTCACTTTTATGTGAAACGGAACGGTATTCATTATCAATCATAGACTAAAGAGTAGTTTAGTATTGCTAGTTAAGATTTTTGTTTAATTTTGGTAGAAAGTAGCTAACAGACATGTCTGTTACGCTCAGAAAATATATATATATAGAAGCATTATACCTCCAGTTTCCCCTTTAGCACTAACATCCCCCCCTCCTCCATCAGTCGTCCGTTCGTATACATTTTAATGACATCGTTTGCAGTTGTGTGCGCTCAATATAAAATAGAACTAGGAAGAATATGTCAGTGTGTGCAATACATGTTTGTATCGCCCCCTTCAGTTTTTGGCAGACTTTTTTCGGTACTAGCTCGAGTTTAAAGGCAGATCCAAACTATATTATCAAAGCTGTTACGGCTAGAAGTACACCATTTGTTAAAAATCTTTATTTTAAGTGCTTTTTCGCAAAATTTGTTGTATGAGACCCCGTTCAATTTCATGTTTTTAGTATTCTTTCAAAATATTTTTAAATACAATAATAGGCTTCCGTTTTACCGCCAACACAACTGATGTTAAGCGATGATGCGGTTACTAATTCGTATTACTAATTATTATTTAACACATTGAATTAATATTTTATTTTAATAATAGTACTTAGTTAATTCGCGATAACAACAACATGATATTCTGTAAAAAAATATAATTTGCTATCTAACTGTATAGGCAGCTTAAAGACAAAAAGTAATAACTAATTGGTAGTAACAACAAACGTTTTTCTAAACGTATTTTTTTTATTATTATTAAAAATAGGCTTGCGTTTGACCGTCAGCTCACCTGATTTTAAGCGATGATGCGGTCTACGATGGAGCACGCTTGCCGAGAAGGAACCGATTCACTCGTGATTTGAAGACACCCATTTTTGTACATATATCAATTCTATTGTAAAAACGAATATACGTAGTTATCTACAAGCGTCAATTTGGCATGATCATAGTACACATTCTAAAGTAATACAACAAATAATAATTCAAATTAAAAAAAAAGCACTCCTTTTTGTATTTTAGTAGTTAACAATTTATGTGGTGTTACGGAACCCTCAGTGCGCGAACCCGTCTCGCACTTGGCTGCTTTTTTATCACAATATACTTTATTATTTATTTTAAATTAAAATTGATTAGTTAATTATATAAATAAAATACCTTTTTTTCGAGGTATTTTTTGTGGTACAAAAATCTAATTTTTATGGATAGTAGAAAAGTATTTTGATTTGTGGAAGCACTGAAGTAAATGTCAATATTGAGGAATTTGTAACTATGATCTATAGCTACTTTTGTTTGGCGCCAATGTAAAAAAAAGCCTCATTGAATTATTTTCCTATTCATGTGTAATTATGGTGGGTTATTAATAATTAAGTGCTGAATGTACTTGAGTGTAGGCAAATGATGTCATGAGTTGAAATATTATGTATTTTCGTGAAATTTCCAAAACTTCACAGAAGCCATAGAAATTCTGCACTACTTTACTAGAGCATAACTTGACTTGATCGTGACTTATTTTCCTTAACTTTGACTGTTACTATGACTAATTTGACGTTATTTAATACCTTGTACACTTATTTATCGTTCCAACCACAGATATCTGTGTTGAACCTGTATATAAGTCTGTGGTGTTGAATAATGATAAGAACCATAGATAATGTATTTTCTCTATGATATGATATGAACCAAAGAGAATAGAATTGAAATGAACATCCATTGTTGTTTTGTCCATCGCATCGTGCTTGCTTGTTCTTCGTTTTTCTCTTCAAACGTGAACGTTTTGATTGTGAAATCGTAATCAAATTGAGGTATAGCAAGTGTATGTAGATTGTAGACCTTGTTTATTAGTGGACAGAATCAAAACATACATAATTTCAAGGTTTGCTTTTATCTCTGTCTTGATGAATCAAGGACAACAGGCTGGCGAGTGGCGTCATTTTAGTCTCTAACCTCGAGAAAACAAGGCTTACACATAATATATTCAATAATTGTAACAGGAAAATTTGGAATAAAGAAAACAAAATGCCGAAACGCGGTGGCGGCGGAGGCAGAGTAAGAAATTGGAAAGCTGACAATGACCATTTCGGTAAGCATTTTTTGTTACACAAACATTACCACGCGTAATTGCGTGCTCGTCAATGTAGCAGATGTCTATCACTTTTATATTTTATTGCAGAACACGATGATCGTTCGCACTCAAACAACACAAGGCGTGTTAGTTTTAAACCTGGTACCAACAAAGGCAAGAACAAGTTCAGATGGAATGAAGCATCTAAGCATTTGCTTGATGATGATATCGATATGGGAGCGCAGCACCAGCAGGATGGTTATGGACCAAGAAAACCGATGAGAGGTAGAGGGGGGCGCATGCACTCTCCCGCACCAAGATTTATAGCTAATAAAAAGAAGTTTGTGGCTGGTTTATTGCCATGGTACCAAGTTCTCATTCCCCATGGAGCCAAACACGAGAAAGATCTCATATTGAGAACGTTACTGAGCTACATTTCGCCAGATGTATTCATTCCTCATTATTATCGGATCAACGGTAATGCTGCTGTATTTTATGTAGAAGATGTCAAAGCTGCAGAAAAATTGTTCAATGCAGACAGGAAAATCACAATGTCTGATGGGTTCCGATTGGTTGTTATTGTGAGGAATGCAGTACCAAATATTCAGGTTGATGCTGAAATGAAAGAAAAAATGAAAGTAGCAATGGCAAAAAGATACAATGTTACAACAAAAGCTTTAGACTTGACGAAATTTCATGCTGACCCAGGTGAGTGTACATATTCAAATTATTTTAAAGAGATATATTGACTTAACATGCATTAAAACTGTGATGGTACCTCTCACACAACGTTAATATGCAATAGTCATTAAAAGGTAGGAGAGACAGACAAATAGCGTAGTCTTAATATAGGGTCCCGTTTACACCCTTTGGGTACGGAACCCACCATCCTCTCCATTCTAAGGCTACCTGCCGGGCTACCATGCGCACCGTGATACCTTGTCATCACTCTGTTGAGCGAGAATTTGACAAGGTGCCTACAGTTTCATATATGCTTCTTTTTATTTATTGAAAAGTAGGCTTGCTCTTGGCCGTCATTTCGCCTGATGTTAAGCGACGATGCGGCTATGATGGATCACGCTTGCCTAGAATAAACCGATTCTCTCTTGACTTGAAGACACCCAGATTGTATCTAATGGGGAACACCCATTCAGGCAGCGCATTCCACAGACTAGCAGTTCGCACAATAAAAGTGGAATCAAAGCGCTTCATACGGGTTTTCGGATTGTCAACCACAACCTCTCTCGCTTTGACATGATAAAATGAGTTGACAAAATTATGTTGCGGCTGTAATGTATAAATGGGGGTAGTTGTCAAATTGACACCTACCTACATTTCTTATAATATAATACAGTCTTGAGTTCACTGCAATGGTGGTTTTATTGCTTATTCACATTGGCGCAGTCAGTTGGATAATGTAGTTGTCAAATTGACAACTACCCCCATTTATACATTACAGCGGCGTGCTAACTAACCCGGCAGGAACAATACAGAGTTTATCTCTCTATCTAACCTTAAAAAGACACTTAAATGTTTAGTTAAATTTTCATTTTGATTCAAACAAGTTTACATACTTCAAAATATACCACGACATCGCGATTCAGGGGAAGGGTGCTGAGGGACTGCCCACAAGGTGTCCTATCGCCAATGCTATAAAAACATGGATGCATGGATATCCTAATAACTAGACTGTATCTATATCTGGGTGTCTTCAAATCACGAGTGAATCAGTTTCTTATAGGGAAGCGTGCTGCATTGTAGATCCCATCAACGCTTAACATCAGGCAAGTTGGGGTCCAACGCGAACCTATGATTTAATAAAAAAATACCAAACATAGAATGTCACTTTATGGTGGGCTATGTGGACAATCTGACAATTCTGATTTCAAGCCAATTTGCCAATGTAGCATGCAACTTTATGAACAATGCACTAGGAGTTTTGGAAAGATGGTGCAATGAGTATGAGCGAACCGTTAATCGTGGAAAAATAGAACTTTTAAAATTTACAAAGAATTATCTATTAAAAAAATGCATGAGCAAGATAGAAGACTCATGAGGCATAGATTCTTAATATAGTACACTAGCCGTCCGCCCCGGCTTCGCACGAGTGTAAGCTCGGCCTTCGGCCTCGCTACAAAATATAATATAGCCTATGTCACCCGGGGATAGTGTAGCTTCCCAACAGTGAAAGAATTTTTCAAATCGCTTCAGTAGTTTCGGAGCCTATTCATTACAAACATACAAACATACAAAAATAGGTACAAATCTTTTCTCTTTATAATATTAGTGTAGATGTATATGTGATATTACAACTAGAACATTATTTATATAGATCTGTCGGACATCTTCTGTGCCTTATTCCGGCCAATGATCATGAATACAGCAATAGATATCATGGCGGAAAACATTCCGGATCTCGAGGCTCTGAATCTCAACGACAACAAGCTCCATGGCATCGAGCATTTGAAGGTGCTCTCGCAAAAGTTTAAAAGCTTGAGGATTTTGTACATGGGTGATAATCGGGTAAGAATTTTTCAGGTTTTTGTGCAAATTTGATTCATTGTTTTCTATAAATGAACGAAAAAGACGAACTGATAATTAATAACTAGGAGTCCGACTCATTCCGAGGGGTCTAAAGATGAAACGGATATCTGTGATCTTCGAGTGATGTGGCCTGCAACACTGTCCTGAAACAGACCTATTTGACTTATTTTTCCAGGTTCCATTCCTGGGCTCAATGGATCCTCTCAAAGGGCTGCCACTCCTGGAACTGTACCTGAAAGGAAACCCACTCGTGAACAGGTTTAGTGATCACGACATATATGTCAGGTAATGTATGATTGGTACGAATTATGGACTGAACTCGTAGAGGCTGGATAAGTTTGTCTATTTACTGTAGCTCGGCTTGTTCAGCTTCGGTTTGATTATGGCCATGAGAGCAGATGGTCGCTACTTGAATCATCTCTTGTTGATGAAAACAGATTAAAATTGCCAAGGTGCTTATCTTAAAAAATGTAGAATCAAGATACAATACCTATAGAGTCACAATCTTAAAATGAAAACAGTCAAAAACGTCGGAACAACTTTGTACATTCCTAGACATGAATTATATAGTTCAGAATGCTACATTTACTCAAATTTAGACGTTATGTCACTTGAATAGTGTTCATTGGCACTTGTCCATTATGGCATCGTAGCTCTGGCATCGCACGGATTGCGGTCGCCTAACAAATAACCAAAAAGTCTTTTGGTTCGGTCATTTTTTTGCATGATTGTGACTCTATAGGTATTGTCTCTCGATGGGATGTAGTTATCATGGTGCATTTATGACAATAAACACCCTAAAGTATGGTACTGGAATTATGAACTGAATTCACAGGGTAAGATTTTCATAAACTGGTCTGTATAGGCAAGGAGCTGGTGGTAGAAGTGTTGCTTATGTTTGCATAGTTATATCACATGTTCACATGGTACATTGTGTGTCTGAGTAGGTGTAGTAACTTGGCACAAACATATTTTATTTAAGTAGTACAAAAATAATTCAACTATGCTTATAAACTAGTACAGAAAAAAAAACGGGGTTGGTAGTATCACTATACATGTTTTTATACTTATCGGGACTCATCACGCAATATTAAATATAGGTAAAAATAAATACCTTTCGCTCGCTAAATATAAAAACGTGTGTTCAAATCGAGAAAAAAAAAATATACTAGTATCACTATACTACCGTAATTTTGCGTGAAAATGTCTCTTATTATTGGCATGGCACAACTTTTCACTCGACAACTTTTTTTCTGCTTAGCTAACTCTTTAGAGCACCTCAATATCTACACAACGATGAAAAAATAACTGGTGTAACTCTTTCTGTTGCGGAGTTATGATTAATCATATTCATTGGCCGCACAGAGTGAATACAAACGTTGAGTCACAAATCACAATATTAAAATTTTTGCATGAATAAAAGCGTCTCGTCGCTAACTAGCAGGCAAGGAAGCCTTTTTTATACGTTGTCACAATAAAACATTTTATATTTGCTACTACAAACATTATATATAACATTGTTAATATAATATAGCATGCTATTATAATATAATACATCAATCTACTGAAGTAACATTATCAGATTCTGTGGCTATGGAATTGATTCTTCCCAGATATTGTGTAAGAGATAAAGCATGCACAGGTTTGATCACGCTTTAACTGATGTAGTGAATAATGTAATGCATCTATTTCTATAGATTATATTTTTAGTTATTGTGTCTATGCATTATGATTTTTGGGGACCGGAAGACCAAAACAGCGGTGGCGCGAAGATATAAGAAAAATGCGGCAACGGCATAGCGAGATTTTTATAAAACGTATAAGCCTTATAGGTATAAGCCTCCTCCGTTTTGTAAAAATCTCAATGAATAATCTGCCGATGTTTTTTCTTTTTAATACCTCAAACATGCACAACCGTGACTATATATTGCCCTATGCTGATGCCTGTTTTACACGATATTAGTGGTTGAACTTCAGAACTCCGATTTTGGTGTAGCTTTAGACTTACCAAACATTTTTAGCACCGTGTCAAAACTGGAGCTAAATCTTTAAACATTAATGAATGTAGATATATTGCTGGAAATGTTTGACATCACTTTTGTTATAAACATGTTCTTACTTCCCTTCTGCCTTACATAGCTTGCAGCCAGGCAGAGCTGTGTGGACAGCTCCGTAGATTTTTGTGCCATTAGTAGTACATACTCCAACCTATGACAACCCAACTACATTTTCATTCGAGTCGGAAAGCTCTCCATCAAAATCCAACTCTAAAATTGACCGATAATCTACCTCTACTAGCAGTAGTTTGCGCAATTACTAATCTTGCAACTAAATTTCCGCGTAATTTTTCTAATGTAAGTGATCACTTGTATATTTTTCAGCAGAACATGTACTGTACAAGCCCTGCAATTGCATGCACCATACTAGTAATTGCACAAAATACTGCGCAATGTTATGCTACAAGCTAAACTGAAAAGTACTGAAAACGGTCAGGATTAACTGATCGTGTTCAGCTGTAAGGCTAAATTGCATTATTTTAGTTAACATCAAAGCTCTTCAAAACTCAGACTTAAATTAATATGATGTACTTATATGTATTGCAATTTTGCTAGCCGCCTAATATAAGCATTCAAGGTTATAACATCAATAACTGAACATTGCAATTAAACATTTTAATGGATTTCATTATGGACACTGCAAAGTGATTGTATCCTTAGGAATTAAAATAATGTAAAATACAAGCCATAAAGTCCATTAAAAATGTATAATTTCAATGTGTAATAATAGCGAAAACATTAAAAAAACTTTATCAATGACTGAACTTCAGTTAATTTATTTATTTATTGATTATAGGCGAGCAGCATAAGCTGATGTGCCTATATCACACAGTGTCAAAATTTAGTATTTATCTGTTAAGATTATCTTCTTCACTCTTATCCATCTGTCCAGTTTGTTTTTAAACGCATTTATGGATTTCGATGCGATTACATCCTCGGGCAACCTGTTCCAATTGAAAACGACTCTGTTGTTGAGGATGTGGTGTGCAGTGTTAACCAAACCATTCAGTTAATGATGTTTAGATACCTAAACCCTATAATGCCTTCGCACATCGTACAAACTTGACAGCAACTCAAAATAACGCATTGCTAAATCGTGTTTTATGCAGCTGGAAGTAACAAACTTTGACACTACACCATAAAAAAACAGAACCTTAGTTCTTATCTTTTAAGACATACTTTGTTGTATCTGTATATAGTTCTGTGTAAAGAGTTTTAATATAAAAAAGCCTGCGCCCAGGCACAGGGCGCAGACTCTGAAGGGGCGCAGAAATGACCACACCAGGACCAAGTTTTTTTTCAAGGTCGCAGTTATAGAAGTTCGCACTGGGCGCATAAAAGGCTAGTTACGGCACTGTATACAGTGGCCCTAGTACGAGCACTTGCGAAAAAGAGTTCGTTCCGTAAACGATAGCAAAATGTATGAAAAATTGAACAATGCGTCTCTCTGACGTAAAAGGAAACTGAATTTTTCATACATTTGCTATCGTTTACGTATCGATAACTTTTTCGCAAGTTCTCGTACTAACCCCACAGATACAGTACGCGCAAAGTAACTTGGCCAGAGTGACTTTGGCGCAGATGGCTGAGCAGTTCGCTCTTTTTGCAGCTTAGCGGGGGTTGTTTGCGGTGTGCGGGGGTTGAATGCCTATCTTCATTCTGGTCAAATTAGCTTGCGCGTACCGTACTTAAAATTCGACTGTATGTGACACGACATAAAATACACATCGCAAACTCTCGGGTCAAGTGGATGCGATATGCGGAGGCCTTTGTATCACTCATCTGAAATACTGAAACTAACATGTGATTGTGAGTTTCAGCGCAGTTAATTTTGACATCTGTTGCTATGTTTCTTATCTCCAGCGAAGTGCGGAAGAAGTTCCCCAAGCTGGTCAAATTGGTGAGTCAACGTTTACTAATAGAAAATACATATGAAAGCGCGAGGATAAAAATATTTATTCTGGTCTTCTAACAATTTCTAATTGAAATGTTAAATTTCACAGAGACTACGGAACAAGCAAAAGGATGTGCAGACTGTGGACAAAGTCTGTACAAATATCGTCAGATGCCTTCCCCCCATCGCTTGTTTCGTAGTCCAGCAAATGAGGAAACATTTGTACAATTTATTTTCAACATTGCCTCAAAATAGCTATTAACATTGCCTTAAGACTGTTTCAATTTTATCCTAAAACAGTTCATCATATTTCCATAAAACATTTATGTGTTTAACATTTCTCTAAAATAGAAAAAAAACAGTCATAGGACTGCACGTCTAGAAGTGAATACTTGTAGTAATTTACCTATTCTACGAGAGATGGTGCTGTTATTGATCAGTTGCATGCAAGAACCATGTTCAAAGGCAAACTGATGTTTAAAGGCCGACTGCTAAAATATCAGATAATTAAATAACCAAACAAATCATTATGCGTCCAACGAGTGCTGATTTAAATGCAGTGATTGCTACAATCTGAACAGTTCATCTCATTTCTTACTATTATAAAACATAAACTGCATATATCCAGGACGGCGTAGAACTGCCCCCGGCTATCGGCTTCGACGTATCAGAAGACGCGACTCTACCACCACGGCAACAATCGTTCCTAATAGACCCGGCGGGACAAGACTTAGTGCGCGAGTTCCTCACACAGTACTTCGCTATCTTCGACTCGGAGTCTCGGCAACCGCTGCTGGAAGCATACCACGAACATGCGGCCTGCTCCATGGCCAGCAGCTACTTAACCACCATTAGTGATACAAGGAACTCTACCAACAAGTAAGTTTAATGTACCTAAGACGATGAAACTCTGTTCTGAATATCATAAACAGCTTCCGCAAACCAATCCTTGGCCAGCCAGCAGCAGACCAGCGCGGGAGTTTTCACTATGGTAGCATACTGCCGCACAGATGCACCGCTCCCGTTGTAGAGTCACCATGGGCTATCGAACGTCGCCCTCAAGTGGATGTCGGACGTAGAGCTTGGTCTGACTTTCTTGGCTCTTTAACGAAAGGCCTGAAGAACATGAAGCCAAGATATGACCGTCTCGACCATATCGGACAGGGTGCTTGTGATGTCTCCCGGATTGGACCAGGCTGGGCCGCACCCTCCTTTCCTTGGGGACAGTGTCTCCCAGTACCTTAATTCGGCAAAGGGGATATCCTTGAAGCTCTACCTTCCTATCATTATCACATTTCACATACATATCATCATTGTTATCATCATCATCTGTTCATGTCTATGACAGATAACACTGGGCTTATAATTACTTAACTTCAATAATATTTTTTCCAGACTGAACACCTACATACCGAACAGCAGAAACATCCTTAGAATAACTGAGCGTGAACAGCGACGGAGGCATCTTCGTGTCGGCAAACTGCAAGTTGTGTCCTTCCTCTCAGATCTACCGAAAACCACCCATGATCTGATGGGATTTGCTGTTGATCTGTTGGTTTTCACTGTAAGTACCTATCTAGTCAGCAAGTCTAAGTCTAGAAGCAATAGTACGTGCCAAGTGGGTCCTGACTATTGCTTTCATCACATAGTAACGCGACATTACATTTTTCAATAAAGGTATGCAGTAAATTAGGACCCGGGTATGTCCTAAAACTGCAACCAGAACCACCGGAGGATGGTCAGCAGCGTCCTGATAGTACGCGGTGAACGTACTGCGAGCCCCAAGTCGCCTGCCAACCGTGGGGATTATAGCAACATCCCTATCTATGAGGGAGGCCTTGTCCAACAGTGGACGTTAATTGGCTGATGATGTGATGTGATGCAGTAAATTAAAAAAACAGGCTTGCATGTGCCGCCGCATCACCTGATGTAATGCGATGATGCTTTCTTCGATGGAGAACGCTTGTCTAGAAGAAACCGTTTCACACAATTACACATCTAAATAACTGTTTATATTATACAGGGTCACTGGTAATCAATTAGGATCCTCTTAACTTAAGGGCTTCAGTACATCAATAGCAATACCAACAGCTTTGTTCTTTTTAAAATGTTAAATTGTACCTTGCGCAAAGCGGCCATGTGGCTACCATTTTAGGAACAATGCCTGCGGGTAGCGGTCTAATAAATAAGTGTAGTTTAATAAAAAGCTTGCAAATTCTGAAATCACAAAACCAACTTACCTAGATACGTAGCTGTGTCTAGTTAAGTTAGTTACAAATTGCATGTCCAATCGCACAGGCAGCTGATTTTTATAGTCAGTGGATCTGCAACAACATGCTAGATAAAATGAGAGATTATTTACTCAGCATTCCAAGTGATAGTTGAGTTGTGTACCCTCTCTACATTTCTATGGTTTTTAGAAGTTCTAAATCTTAACACTGCATGCATATCCGATAAGAAAGTCCCTAGAGGCCACAGACCTAAAATTTACATCCTAAATCTATGGTAGAGGCTGAGTGGCAAGGTCTAGACCTTAGTGTTTTTAGGCCGCCCGAAGATCTAATAAATGAAGAGAACCAGACTTCATAAATGATGTTCTATAGAAAAAACTGGATCTCAATATGTCATTCAGTTATCAGACCGGCTGTAGTGCTATATTGTTTTATTGTTCTAAGGAAGATACTGGGACCTAATATCTCATTCAGTTATCAGACCTGCGGTGTTTCTATATTGCAAATGCATCTTCCAGTCGCCCATCTAAAACTGACTCTATCGTCTGTTCTTTAATATTGCTCTATTAAGATCATAATAGTCCTACTATATTAACCGATGATAAAGAAGGACAGTTCCATGTTCCACTGTATTTCTTCGTCACCTGTTGACCAATAAGAAAAAAACTTTTGTTCGATAAGGTATATTTCCAATTTGGTCCCATTGTCACCAAGTCAGGATCTGATGATGGGATCCCAGGGAAATCGAGGGCAACCCTCAAATTTTATGGACACTTAATACATTTTTCATATATTTCAGAAGTCTGTGTTTAATGTGATCTACTGGTATTTTTATTTGCCTCACATATCGTATATCGTTATTTCTTCGAGCCTCAGGCATCTTACACGAAAGTGCTATTTACTATTTTCACATAAATTGTAACCATCTTTAGGACCGATTCTCAAATTGTTTTATTTTTATTTTTCATGTACATAGACAGATTACTTCGATATATATGACACATAAATTTCAATAATATTAGCTTAGTAGTTTTTCAACTAGCTCCAATAATGCGATACTAATCTATTATTTTCTCATCCCCAGCCTACCATGATAGTTGTAACAATGAACGGCGTGTACAGAGAAACCAACACTCCAGGAAATCCAACGCGTTCCTTTCACCGCACGTTTGTGATTGTTCCGAACAGCGGAGGCGGGTTCAGTATCATCAACGATATGCTCTTCGTCACCAACACTGACAAGCAACAGGTCAGTGGCTTTTAGAATCGTAGAGATATCAACGGCATTTATAATGGTTAAAATACAGGTCAATGGCATTGAGAATGGTTAAGATACAAGTCAATGGCATTTATAATGGTTAAAATACAGGTCAATGGCATTTAGAATGGTTAAAATACAAGTCAATGGCATTTAAAATTATTAAAATACAGGTCAATGGCATTTAGAATGGTTAAGATACAAGTCAATGGCATTTAGAATGGTTAAGATACAAGTCAGTGGCATTTAGAATGGTTAAGATACAGGTCAGTGACATTAGATCGAAATAGGCAATGAAAGTGATGGCAAATGGTCACCCAAGGAAAGGCTGACCTAAAAAACTTAAGTGCGAATACATTGTTTAGTACTTGCCGGGAAGAGCAGCGGATCAACAATGTTGATGATGGGTTGGTGGTCCATTTTTTATAATCGTAGGAGTATTTGCCTCTACCAAATGCCCAACGTCCATCTCGTTGAACAAAAATGCGGACCATTGGCCCCTAAAACATTTTTACCTGCCAAACTGTAAAAAATTACAGTAAAACTATCATATTTGCAGTCCTGGATAAACTATGTAAAAGTGGGTGTTATGCAGAAGGGGTGGATTCGGCAGCCGTCATCTATATCATTATCATCATCATTTCATCCTATCATGTTCCCACAGCTGGGACTCGCGCCTTCTCTCAGGAAGAGGATGGGCTCCTAATCCATCATTTTGGCCCGTGCATGTCGGTGAATGTCATTATGTCTGAACTTTTGAGTTTCTTGGACATACCGGTTTCCTCAAGATGGTCTCCTCTTTTCCGTCCTCTTCACCGTTTTTATGCATGACATCGAAACTATACATAATTTATTTAAGTACTAAAGTCTATATCTGTATCTTTTCATACTGATGGATAAATATGTAGAAATCATGCCTCAAATAGTCAGACATGGCAAGAAGATGATAAAACTAAATAAAATGATGAGTCATCATTGATGACGTATATCAGAAGTGTTAGAATGCATTTTACAACAAAAAAATGCATAATGCAAAAATAATCCTCTGAATTTATCCCACTTCTGCGATCTATACCTATGATCCTTACAAAATGTTAACCAAACATTGTTTACAGGAAGAGAAAGCGTTTACTAACGCTGCAGTAGAGCCGACACCGGCACCAGTGGCAGTTGCTGGACCTTCTTCTGCACCAACTCCAGGTGGAGATTCAGATGAAGCCAAAAAAATTATGCTTACCATGCTGGGGCAGCAGACTGGCATGAATGACCATTGGAGCATCAAGTGAGTAACTGTCACTTCCTTAGAAGTGACAGTTTCTAACTTTTCTTTTTGAATTGAAAACTTCTTTAGGCGCGTTGTCCATTTTTTGGGTGAACAAAAACCATCGTCACGCTGTACCGTGTATTTTAAAACAGCGCCATCTCTTGTAGAATAGGTGAATTACTACTTAAGTTTTCACTTCTGACGTGCAGTCCTATTAGTGATGTGTTTTTGTTTCTAGTTTCTACATTTGGATAGAGCTGATAATAAAAATCCCGGATGTTTGATCGAAATCGAGATTTCTTACAGAAAATATTAAAAACATGATTATTTATTTACTAAATTAGACTTATTAATGCTTACCAAAACATACGCACAGCATATTTCATATGTGCATATTCAGTGTGTGCATAGAACTAATAGCTAAAATCAAATTAATATAACTATATTTTTATATATCAATATATAAAACCGACTTCATAAAAATGACAGAACTGGACCAAATGGGACCACACGGGAAGCACCAGCTTTCAAATAAAAAAAGAATTATCAAAATCGGTTCACCCAGTTGAAAGTTCTGAGGCAACAAAAATAAAAAAAACAGTCGAATCGAAAACCTTCTTTTTGGAAGTCGGTTAAAAATATTTAAAAAGATGATTTTCACATTTGATAAATGTGCCAAGAAGCTCATTAGCCACAAATACCTAGGCCAGACTTAGCTTCCTAGTCTTGAGCATCAGCGCAAAGTTACTAACTAACTAACTAACTAGTCTATCGGCTTTTAACGTGTGTCCGTATGTTTTGGTAAGCATTAATAAGTCTCTTTTAGTAAATAAAAATATATTTTTTTAAATATTTTCTGTAAGAAATCTCGATTTGGATCAATCAGTGTACACACAACATGGCTTAAACAGGATACAGTTGTAATATATATATATATATATATATAACATATTTTTTTTATCTGAGTAATACGGAGAGACTGATTTAATTCTTACTTTTTTCCAGCTGTCTCCAAGAAACCGGATGGGATTTCCAACGAGCTCTTTTCATCTTCAATCAGCTCCGGACTGAAGGCAAAATACCCCCTGAAGCGTTCATCAAGTGATTTCCCATCACGGCTGTGCTTATAAATAATAAAAAGAGATATATTTTTACAAATATTGTATGAAAGGACTTCAAAGTGAAGCTGAGTGTATGAAAAAGATGTATTGTTTGTGACAGAGCTGATGCTCAATGATTTATTTATGAGAATAGTAAAAGTAGAAAATGACATTTAAAATGAAGGAACCAAGCAACACGACGCCAAACACATTTTACACATAACAAAAAAAAAAAGAAGAATAGATGAAAAAATCTATCCGAGTCTTGTTACAAGAACAATACAAAAATAATAAAACAAGAGACAATCAAATAGTACCGCAGAATACATATAAGTACGAGTACAGAAGATTCACTCTGCAAAATCATAGCGACCCTTGCTACTACACAATAAAGTGCAATTCAGGACGTGCGAGCGATTACTACCTACAGCTATATTAACCTAGAAGTTGTCACTCTATCGCGTAACTCTTGTCGCGTTATCTCTGTCTATAGCGAGGCAGCGGGCACGGCAAGTCCGACAAGACGACTACTTGTAGCTTCATATCTAAAGTGCGGAGTGCGCCAGGCCTGGTAGTACTGAGGTTAAATGAAAAATGACAAGAGCTTTCAGAACAAGGTTTGCAGTTGAAGATATTTACCAAGGCGAACTACAGAATATTCCTACATAACACAGCAAGAAATATGAAAGAAGATTCCTACGTACTTGTCTTAAAAATATCTAGCAGCCTACTGATATGTCATCACTAAAAGCAACCAATTAAAACACTCCTTTTTTGAGCAGTCGTGTAAAAGAAGATTCCTAAGTATTTGTTTAAAAAATATGTGTCTCATTTTATATAAAAAAAAATATTGACTAAATTTTCTTTAAAGTTGAATTGTATAAATTGGATTTATATTTTGATTGTGTAAATCAGAGGTTCCCAAAGTGGTCCTGATGGACCCCCAGGGGTTAACGGGAGACTCGACAGGGGTCTACGTAGGCGTACATTTTATTGTCAAATTTCAGGAATATGGTAGAAATGTTGCTGCAGGTAGGTCCACCAGAACCAGCTAAATTTTGAAAGTGGTCTATGAGAAAAAAAATCTGGGAACCTCTGGTGTAAATACTCTCCTCAAATTTTAATGTTGAATTTTGTCAAATAAAGATTAAATTACTTCAATTTTTACTATTTGGTAGAATTCAGCATTTGCCTGATACTGTTCATATTTTGATGACGTCACAGTAAATGGGCCAATTCACACCGAAGCGTGCGGCCGCTAGATTGTTCGCGGCCGTATTAAGTAGCGTTTTAAACTTTATCTTCACTATACGTAAGGTTAGATTACATGCTTGGCGCTGCCATCTCGGTATGAATTGGTCCTATAATTGTATGGACCCTTTACATGGCAGTAACACCCTAGTTGAAATCAGTGTCCATTTCTGGTACAGAGAAGGAAAAAAAAAATTACTGCTTGTTCGCGTAGGGTATAATATCCGTACAAAATGGATGCTGTATTTGTCTTGTATCAAGAATTAAACCATACATTTGTCTCTGTTTAGTTACTGTTTAAGAATACCTATCAGATTTGAAGAAAAAAAAAAAACAGTTTTTCTAGAAGATTCAAGCTTTGTTTAGAAATATATAGTGCTATAGAATAACAGTCTTATTTTGCTAAATGATTGTATGGATTTTGTTGAGTTATATTCTTAGTTATAGCTTTGTTACATGTAAATTTTTTGGTTATATTTCTATTAATTCTACTAATTGTGGCATAATATCATGTTACTCGTACCACATTCAGAAGAGAAAACAAAATGTTACAGAAAAAAAAATTAAATTGTAAATAAATTTGTATTTATTGATAAGGTATGTCTCGATTGGGGTAAAACAGGCCACAGTAAACGGCAGAAGTTCCACAGTCCATGAAAGGCAGATGCCGAATTCACTTGAGGCGTATTTTGACTGTGAAAGAGGACCAGTGAAAGCGCGCGGGTTGTTTTTTTTAACCACGGTCAGCGCTACTGTGGCGGAACCCTTTCAGTATCTGATATGGGCTAGTCGCATGTTTTGGTTGTTTTTGACTACATAATGCCTGTTGGTCGTGGACTTAGCCTGAACAAACTGTAAGCTTGTGGGTGGAAGTTTAGGGTGTGCATCTTCAGCACTTTGTAAAGATTTAATTTTAAGAAATACATTTTTATTTAACTGCGAATTGTTTGTTTTATTTTACATAAACAACCTTCGTAGAACTTCAAATTTTGTCAACTGACAAACACGTTTTCGCGTAAGAAGGATAGTAGGTATATATAGTCAGGGGCGTATTTACCCTTGGGCCAAGAGGGCCATGGCCCGGTGCGGCAGGCTGTGAAGGGCGGCGCAAGTCGCACCTACGCACACACTAGGTACTGCATTTATTTTATTCCAAATTAAAAGTTTTTGCTTTTTTCCGTTAGTTTATGGGGCGGCGAACGTTAAAGGGCCAGGGTGCTGAATCTTAAAATACGCGACTGTATATAGTACATTGTGAAAGTAAAAACATGAACTGACACTGGCAAATGCACGAGAAATGAGAGACCATAATCCTCGGAGGTAAAAAAAAAAGTTGCAACATGGTTCAATACTAAATGTGAAAATAGAACTATTTTTTTTTAAATAATAATAAGTGTCTATCAGTTGTCAACTGTCACTGTCAGTTGAAAGTGATTCTCCCTAGGGCTGAAATGTATTACTTTCAACCCGCTCCTCAGGCAACTTCAGACCTACTTTCCGGGTATGGGTGATGAAAAATAAATTTTAATATCTGGGCCATTTCTGCACACACGGACCCCAAACTAAGCAAAGCTTGTAATATGGCTGCAATAGATATTAACACCCAGACGTAGAACAAACACAAATGTTCATCACATGAATTTTTGCCCTAGGTAGGAAAACTATTGCATAATTATTATGCTTTTATCAAGTTAAACATACTGAAATGCGAAATATCAACATGGTACCATAAGCAATTGCTCCAAAAATTAAGTATAATTAGGGCTACTTTTTTCCATAATATAATTTCATATGCGTAAAAAAATAAGGCAATGGGCGGTTTTCTGACAGCTGAAGAAACATAGTTCTGCAACCATCGATAGGTGGCGCTGACGAGACGTTTTTTTTTCGCATTTGTTCAATGAAGCCTACAATACAAGGAAGAGGAGACATTTTATAACACGGCTAAGCAAGGCACACTTATGTAGGTACCTACTAATTTGTGTTGTGTTGTGGAAAAACAAGTACTTACTTTGTTAGCAAACAATAACCACTAAATACTACGAAATAAAATAAAACAAAAACAAGCATTAGGTACAGACAGAATCAGATAGTGATCACAGAAAAGAGAAGAAAAAATTCTCACTTCAGTGGTGGAGAATATTAAGAAAGTTTTTTTTATTGACCTTTCTTCGTGTGGTTTTGTTGCATATATTCATAACAATGTTTGGTCAACGCCATCTATCGCATTTAAATTAACTAATTTTTTTAAAATGCCTTTTGTAAAATTTCCCATTATAGATGTCAACGTGTTCACGCCAGGCACGGATTTATAGTGCAATTGTATTTCATGAAGATATCTATGATGCTGGGGCCTTACCCCTAGCTCGAAAAGTTGAACCGCATAGGTATTATTTGTCTAAACGGTACCATCAACTACGATAAGCGATAGTTATTTGATAGCCGCCAAGCTTTGCTATTTTCACGCAAACACGCATAGTAAAACGGATTTTCGTTCATTCAAGTTAGACGCTTTTAAACGATGCAGCTTAAATGAGTTGGTTAATTTTAGGTACCTATCAGGTACAGCTACTAAAAGTTGGCTCGCAAAAGTGAAGCTAGGGGTAAGGCCCCTGGTCTCTCGTGACAAGATAATTATGATAAGGCTTATCAGACTTTATTAGATACTCTTAAGCAAACACGCAGTTCATACCTATAATCTTAAAAAACTAAGAAATCAGGTTTTTATGTTTTTTTGATCAAGATTCTAGACTAAAGAACTGACTATAGCAAGTAGGTAGGTTGCATTAGAAAACTAGCTGGCTGGCTTCCAATTTGAAGGGCATTGTAGCCAATGAAATTACAAATTACAGGGGCCTTACGCCTACCTGTTATAAACGATTCAGTTTAGGTGATTGCGAAAAGTTGCGACTGGTAATCGTAAAGGTTCGCGTGACTTTGCAAACTGTGCGTAATCGAGCCCACGGTTAGAGTTAGGCCCAAGGCCCCAGGACAAAACATGGCCAGCGTAGCACAGTGCAAATCCTGGATAGTAATTTTAGTAAGCACGAAATCACCTTACGATCTGGTAAATAACTTTTCCCTCTACAGCTTCAACTCAGGGAGAGAAATTTCAGAATCTTATACATACATAATTTATATTCTCCTAGAAACACATAATTACAAACTTTACTTCATTAGAGATTTATGGACAAACATTTGTGTGATGAACATTTGTGTTTGTTCTATGTCTGGGTGGTAATATCTATTTAAGTATGTATTTAAAAATATATATGTATGTATATCGGTCTCTGGCAGCCATATTACAAGGTTTGCTTAGTTTGGGGTCAGATGACCGTGTGTGCAAAAATGTCCCAGATATTTATTTATTGCTTCCAAATACCTTAACCGATTTCGATTTATTTTCTTTTGTTTGAAAGGTGACTTGATCGCGAGTGTTCTTAGCTTACGATTCATAAAAATTTGTTCAGCCATTTGAAGATTATCAGCTCTTTTATCTGGGTTTAAAATATATATATATTTATACTTGTTAATGACCTTAGGTATCTACTTATTTATATTTATACTCGGCACATGTTCTTTACTTAGGTACATAATATTATATATATTATGTGCATTTTGAATACCTTCGCTCAATAACAGGGAAGGAAAACGTCGTGAGGAAACCGGTATGTTCAAGAAACTCAGAAAAGATCAAAGACATTATGACATTCACCAACATGCACTGGGCTGTGTCCCAGCCAGTGGCGGATTTACCAGCAGGCTGAGTAGGCTGGAGCCTAGGGCGGCAGATTTTAAGGGCGCAAATTTGGGGCCACAGTTATTTTTTATCTTACTGAAATTAAAAGATTCATATTTACGTACCAAAATGTTATTAGGTTCACAAAAAATTCAACATTTATTAATTATGTTTCAATACTTAGATAATTCTTTCTAATCTTTATTATGTAAGTAGTCTAGACTATTATACCTAACCAAAACTATTTCTTATACAAACTGAATCAATAGGCAGTAAAAATAATATAGGAACTGACACATCGATTCCCTATAGTTTACAATCATAGGTATCTATTAATTAAGGCAAAAAGTTAACATAATTAGGACAATAGTGCTCAAAATCATAAAGTAACGATTTCTTGCACAAAATATGTAACTAATGTGATTGAGAACTAGGGTATCGAATTGTAGAGGTCGGTAGGGGCGGCAAAATTTGAATAGCCTACTGGCGGCAAATGTGTAAATCCGCCACTGGTCCCAGCAGTGGGAACATGATAATTATTGATTGATTTGATAGCAAGAAAAGTCGAATGAAAACTGTAGTGTATCAGCTATTTTCATCCATCTTTTTACAATCTACTCGTAATATTGCAAATGTAGAAGTTAATTAGGTAATATGGGAGTTCTATAGGAACGTCCCCCGTAACCGCGCGTGCGCCGCTCCATTGTTTGACGTCGAGATAACAGTCTGTACTTAGTCTGTACCTATTTGATATGACATTGTGTATTGTGGAATTTCACGATTTTAGTGCGACATTTATTAAATAAATATTGGGCGATGCGTTGCGTGCGGCGCGCGCAAACAATATGGGTAGGCACATCATCGATGTAAGCAGTCGCGATGTATGAGCGGTATTACTTAAATATTGATTGATATTACCAAGGATCCATAATATCGTTCTTGATATTACCCATTTGAACGAAAATATTTAATTCATATAAGTTATAAGGCACGTAAGGACATCATATTATTATTTCACTTCATTTATTTCTCGTCACGGGTCTAGCCCGGACATTTGGTGGGCATTGGTGGAGCCGAAGCCAACACCAAGAGGCCCTTTTGAATATAAAATACATGCAACTATGAAATATTTATAAAAAGGAATATGAAACTATTGTACAGTATAGGATTAAAAAAGACTGGGCTATTGAGGTGAACAACTTGTGGATGGAATAACAGATCTATAGAATGAGAAACGGCACCTGCTTTATCCTGTCTCATCTCAAAATATATTAATGGGCCCCCCATAAAGGCTGCCGTATCTTGGCACCGGAGGGGCAACAATTCGGCTGGTAGGTTTCGTTTTCTTCGTAGGTGGCTTAGGGTGAAGAGAGGTGTGCTGCACTTTCACTAAGAGCTACTCGCGGCGTTATGCCCTTCCATTTAACTTTATTATTATTATTTCTGTAATTAGATATTAATTGAATGTTGCTACGCTATCGCATTAGGTAATATACCTGTAAAGGTAAGTTTGGAAATAAAAATAAATAAATATTAGGTGTTACTCACATGCCTAGATCCTAAATTTACTCCGGACTACTAAACTTATACTAAGTTAATAAGTATTTACTTTACTTGTGAAAACTTTTAAGGCTTGTTTGTTCCTATTTTTATTGCTATGTTTTACATTGCTTAAGCTGTTTGTTTTCCGTAAATAAATAAATAAATAAAATAAATAGTTCTCCTAGTACTTATGGGTTTTATGGGTACCTATCATATTATGACAATCGCAGACATCGAGCTGTTAGCTCTCTGCTGTATTCTGTGCTTTTATACTCCGGAAATCCTTTCTCGCTTTATCTCACTCAGATTTGTTCTGCTGTCTCTATGACCACAAAACACATATACCATAGAGGCCTATGACTAAGTAGAGTTTTTATGCGCTTGTGCTTGTAGCCGTCTCTGGTAATGGCCCTGGGTCCAATAATCGTTCGTATTCAAATGTTTCACCCACTTTTCCCCCATACCGTTTGACGCAACTGTAACCACGGCACAATCGTTTCACGCACACTACCTACGCTGCGAAACTTGCAGTGACATCAATTAACTAATTATCCACATGTAAAGGGTGGCTAGGTCGTCTGCTGCCGAGTTCGATTAAAGGTATCCAGCCTGATTTAGGCCTCATGCGTTCGCAGCCGCCACGCCAGCTCACCATATATCGCTTGTTAGAATCGAGGTCTCGTAGAAACTTTTCTTTTTAAAGAGCAGCTAACAAGCCTGCAGTCTGCCTGATGGTGAGCAGAAACCGCCTATGGACACCTGCAACACTAGCGGTGTTGATGGTGCTGTGTCAGCCCGGAAAACCCGTGTTCAAACTTGGCAGGAAGATCTTCAGGGGAAGCTGCATCGCAAACATTGCAGATCCGCGAAAGAACGGAGCGGAAAAATCGGACGGTGCGCGGTGTGGGATTTCCAGCTTTGCAAGATGTGGGGGTGAGCTTTTTGACGGTGTCGGCGAATGTTATGAAAGTCAGACGCAGGAATGAAGATCAAAAAGCTCTTCAGAGAACTTCCCGAAAAACAAGCGGTAGAAAATTCACAGGGAACCCACAATTCTTCGGAGGTTAAGTGGGTCAAGCTTGGGATCCATTCTATTAGCTCACCGCTGTAGGGAGTCAAGAGGCTGCAGCTGGTATTCTGGTGTGCCATTCCAAGTGGAGGGAATACTCCATGTGGGACTTGTGCTTTATAAAGTAGAACCTGAAAGATTTCAATACCTACTTTGCATAGAAATCGCTCAGTCATTACGAACTATCTCCATTGTTCTCTAGCCTTCACGGTTTGCGCTTATCTAGCTGAGATACCGCAACACACAAAATATTAATCAACCTAATTTGGATTTTTACGTTCACGTACCTAAACTAATTTATATACCGATTCCGATAAGATAAAAATAAGGTAACTTGTTCGTGTCAAAATTTACTAGCATGGTAAATTATATTATGCAGGTAGGTACATAGAACAAAGTTTCACCATAGATATAAAAATATGGTTACACGAAACAGTGACACGCCAGGTCAAACAAACAGGGGAGATATGCCTTAGTACAACTATCGTTCGCGTTCGAATGTCTCCATTTTCATAATTTTTTTAAGGCCCTTACAATTTTTAACGCACACTGAGAAACTTGCAGCGAACCTAATAAACTAACTAATGCAAAAAAAGAGTAATGAGCACTATTTTTGTTTGGGGCACTATTTTTGAATCGCTCGTATGATTTTGCACGAAACTATCATATGAAATGGTAGACTTTTTATTGATATAAAGCAAATACAAATTGTTTCAACCACTCGTTGCGTTAGCGATTGAAATGATTTTTTTCAACAACGCGACTTTTGCTTGGGATTACATTCGAAACTCAGTCAATTCGGATGATTTATCATGATATCTCCATGCGAAATATTATACGAGCGGTTCAAATTTTTTGCATTAGATGTGTTCGCACTCTCCACGCCACCTTACCATATCTTCCTTGATTGTGTGATCTGACCGGTGCAATGACCTTTTCTCGGCTTAGTACCGGGTGGTACTTCATTTCAAAAGGTCATTGCACTCATCATAATGGACAGTTTTTACAAAAACAACACCACAGAAATTGTATCAAAAAATCAGCTTTCAAGTAATATTTACTCATTTTGAAGTCGGTTTTTAATCTGATTCACTTTATGCCTTAAATTTCACTGGAGACGTTGCCCTTCAATCTGGAACGAAGCTTGCTGTGTTCTTATAGGTACTAAGTAGATAGGTACTTCTATGTTTATAATTTGCACACCACTGCTTATGACGGGTAAAGGTGTGTGAAGAGTGTGGGCAAAGGTGTGTAAAGAGTGTGTGTATCCGCAGGCGGACACTGACTACCCAAAACACAATAATAACAAAGAAATACATAATTATTATCAATATGTCCCAGATATTTATTTATTTATTTATTTATATAAAAAACCGACTTCAGAAAAATGTCGGAACTGGACCAAATTGAAATAGAACCACACGGGAAGCACCAGCTTTCAAACAAAAAAAGAATCTTCGAAATCGGGTTACCCAGTCGAAAGTTCAGTAAAAAAAAGAGTCGAATTGAGAACCTCCTCCTTCTTGGAAGCCGGTTAAAAATAATAGTACCTACTACTAGGTAGGGCATGTAATACCGGAACTATTTCTGGTTCCAGCCAGACCCAGAGCAGATATTCAGATTCATCATTCAAACATCTGCCCGGCTGGTAATCGAACCCGGGACCTCCTGCTCATGAGGCAGCCGTGCCACACAAACTGGTCGTCAACCGAATAGGTACTTTTAAAACAAACAAAATAACCGGCGTCATGCAAAGTTTTTTAATTCTTCCCTTAATTTTCCATGCTTAGAGATATAGGCACCTACACATTTTACCACCCTTAGGTACCTCATATTTTTTAAGTTTGAACGTTCGACTGGGTGAACCAATTTTGATGATTCTTTTTTTATTTGAAAGCTGGTGCTTCCCGTGTGGTTCAATTTCAATTTGGTCCAGTTCTGACATTTTTATGAAGTCTGTTTTTTATTCTGATAATTATTTATTGAATAGTCTTCAATAAAAAATAATGATTAAACTTGTTTGTACTTTTTAGAAATTGGTTGAAAAAGCAAAACCCAAAATTATGAGAAATAACTATCTATCATAAAACTTAAAAACAATAATTCAGACATAAGTGCCATCAACAAACCTCAAATCGCACTTTCCTTTGAATTCCGGAGCAGCGCAATTGATGCCACAACAATCACTGTACCAATATACCACAGGGGAACTAGGGGCATGACGGTAAGATGAAATAACAGCTTTTTTTATAACGGGAAACTCTTCTTAATTAATTCGGTTACGTTGGCGTACAGCTAGGTTATGTCGCATTGCATCTAAAACAACCTCATTGGCCTGGCTTTGTGACTGATAGGGGTAGGTACTGAAATCTCTTTGGGGTCGAATCGATACTTCTTGACACGTTGCTTGAGGCATGACTCCTGGGAAATGTTCAGTGCCGTCTTTCTAAACAACAAAGCGCGACAGACTCTAGAGATATAAAATATAATAAAATAAACCCTTCAGAATATCTACAATAGAGATGCTAAAGGAAGGTGTTTTATATCCAACTAGCTGCGCCCCGCGGTTTCACCCGCGTGGTGATGAAAATCGGCGATGATGATGATGATAAAAAGTAGCCTATGTGTTAATCCAGGACCTAAGTAATCTATATTCCAAATTGCATCCAAATCCATCTAGCCGTTTCTGCGTGATTGAGTAACAAACATCCATCCATCCATCCAAACTTTCACATATATGATATGAAGCTGTACCCGCGTTTTCGTCCGCGATTTCTCCAGAAAAAAATAGCCTATGTTCGTCCTCATGATACATACTATTACCTCACAAAATGTTATCGAGATCGGTTAAGCAATTAGCCGTGATTATGTAGCAAACAAACAGATAGACAGAGGTACTTTCGCATTTATAATATTAGTGTGATTTGTGATATTAGTGTGATGTGATGATAATAAATGATCATTTCTGTTGGGATATATATGTTATAGAAAGAGGACTTACCGCGAGTCAGCCTGCGACTCTGTAACAATGTGAATTATTCAATAAAGGAAGTTATAAGTGCCTGGAAAAAAGCGGTTAGTGCTAAATGACGTGTCTTAAGAGAAGCCTATGTTAAGCAGTAGGCCTGTGTGTGGGCTGAACATGACGACGATTGAAAACTGAATTTCTAAAGGAAACTTTATGTCATTCCATTAATTTCTAATTACATTGGATTTAGTACAAAATTCACAAAAAAACAGTCTTTTTAAATCCTTTGTCGATATAAATATGTCTAATAATTTATCTCACAACAAATGTACACTAAATGCACAGATTTTATATTAATAGTTAGTAATCTTTTAGTGTAGGCACTTTTGGTACGGACATTTTTAAGCGCTGACCTGCCGAATATCTATAATTTTAAATATTTTTGATTATTCCACTCAATGTGTTGTTGTTGGTAAAATATCTTTTATATATTTTTAAACAAAATAGTAACGTTCTTTTATCTGAGATACTCGTAGTCTGTCATGCCTCAGTTTCCCCTATCACTTTGCCTTTGGTCGACCATCGCCAAACAACCGTGTGACCCCAGTGAGACTAATCGGCCAACTCTTTCCGATAGTCGAGATCTTGGCGAGATTTTGTCAGTAGCTTGAATCGCGACGACATGTTTGTTTTGTCGGCCTATATAACCAATTCAAAGTTTTATTTTTGAAAATCTGGACTATTATATAGTAACTAGTAAGTCTAATATATTAGTGGAGTGAATATAGGGACCATCTATCTTTAAGCAGACAATGCCTTTATCTCAATAAAATGCAAGCGAACAAACACGAAATATGTAAACTAGGTACCTACCTTATTATTACACAAAACACAGTTGGTAAAACAGTTCTAAAGAAAAGTACGAGTATTCAAAATGTTCAAGTCCACTACCAGTTGCCAGCATTCTTACCCAGATGCTCTTTGATTACTCCTATGGACTAAATAGAATAATACATAGGCCAGTCGTCGTTGGTAGTAATAAATGGAGTTCTCATATTGAGTTTGTTATTGTCTGTCATTTTGATTTCCAAGCCATTTTGATTTCCCATGAGTCGAAAATTATTGACTACAATTTTTCCGGTTTCCAAGTTTTCATTTCATTGAAAAAGCGTAATCAATCGTCCTATGCCACAGAAGAAATATTGCAAGTCTAGTGATGGCAATCACACGAGTTTTCTAAACATTTATTTATTTTAACATACAATTAGGTGGGCAGTTACAGGGGACCCCAATTCACCCACCCATGGATATAATCATACAGTTTTAATAATATTTAACTACCTTAACTTTACAAAATTAAACTTTAAAAAGAAAGAGAAAAAAAAAACACATAATAAAAAATCAAATTAAAACAAACAAAATATAAAAAATCAATCAAAAATAAATACTATATTACATTTACAGCTTTTATTTCAGCGGTTCGGAACATATTCACTTCTTTAGTTATACCTACATGTCTAAGTTTTTTTTTAATCTAAACAAAAAACCGGCTTGGTCTTCGGAAAGTCCCGTTTTCATTGTAAAATCTATCACGTTCCAGAGTTCTTCGAAATTTACAATCAGACAAAACACACAATGTGATTAACCGCTCCATCAGCGTCAGTGTGTACTGGCTTTACTTTTACCTCTTTATCTTGATTCACTTATCTAAGGTACCCTCAATGCGAATGTATGTGGTAGTTCGTTGTTAGAGAGCGTGCAAGACGGTCGCGAGATACCAAAGCACCTCATTTAGACAGTTTTTTGTGATCAAGTGCAGTGGACTGGGCTCAGGGCAGCCACCGGAACGCACGCGGTGAGTTACATTTTCACAGGCCTTTGCCCTTTAATTTCCCATTGTTTCGTGAGATATGGACCGAAATACGGTAAGTGCTGGTCCGCTTTCCACGTTCTTATTTCTAGAGGGTTTGAGTTCAATGTTGGACTGTTTTGAACTTATATCTAATTTCGCCGGTTTGTTTAAACCTGTTGTTAAAACACCAAAATGTCAGTCGGTGTGCGGTTTGAGTATCGCGTTAAGTAGATCATTGGTGCTAAAAATATCTTGAACCTAGTTGTAATTTTAAACTATGTTTGTAATTGCTGATTTCGTGAAAAGGAGGTAGATTTCACACTCCAGTTAAATTTCAATGTCATAGCTTTTAGTGTTGGTTTAATTCTAAGGACCTATCTAAGTAAATATGCAGTTCCATTCGGTAGTTAATGTTAAGGTTATTCGTGGCTCTCTCTGTCTGTTTCAATCATCTAGAAGCAATTCGGAAGCTATAATCGAACCGCTAGACCAATAATGACTGTCGGATAATCAGATTAGGTAGGTATGTCAAATTTATCTCCAAAACATTATTAGAGCTTTTGTAATTCTAAAATCTGGTGAACATATCGATCTTATTATATTTGACTAGGTGCCTAGCAGGTTCACCAAAGTGGACATTCTGGAACCGTACATTTCCTGGAAAAAAAGTCTATATCTAGCCTTCCAACTATTTCTATGCAAAATCACGTCGATCTAGTGCTCTGTTGCGGTTGAAACAAAAACAAATAAATAAACTTTCGTATATATTAGTATGATGATGATAGGTGAACAGCAGGGTGATGATTTGAAGAGCGAAGAAGCATAAAGTTGAAGTTTAAAATTATCGGTCGCATGTTATAGGTAGATACTTAAATACATAGGTATATTATATTGAAAAGCTTGAAACGTGGAGCCCACGTTACTATCAGACGAACAACTTGCTCGTCTTGTAATTTAGTTTCGCTGTATATAATATATATATGACATCACTATATTTTTTACATATGTATACTTATATAGATAATTATTATAAAGACAATCTTCGAGTTTGTGATGAATGTTTGTAATAATCTCTGGGACCAACTGAACAGATTCTGAAAATTCTTTAACTGATGGAGAGCTACACTATCCTATAGTAACATTTTATTTTATAGCCTTCCATGCTGGTGGCTTGCTTCTCATCTTGCAATGAAGTCAATTCGTAAATGTTTCTGTCATATTAACTAATTATTATACTTTGTCTTGTGTAATTGTTATTTAACCATTGTAATGTCAGATATTTTTAGTAATTATTAATAAGTAATTGACATCGGCTCCGCTGTAGGTATTCTCCCCAGCTACACTGGACTACTCTTCCTGGAACTTCCATTCATGGATCTTTTGTGTTTAATATTATGCCAGCCACTTTTTTATTTCATCTTCCCATCTTACTTGCTGTCTTCCTTTATTTCGTTTCTTCTCCCTTGGGGACCATTCTAATATATCACTATACTTGCCATGATTATTCATGAGCATATGACCAGACTAACGCCACTTGTTGTTTTTAACCGACTTCCAAAAAGTAGGAGGTTCTCAATACGACTGTTTTTTATGTCACCTCAGATCTTTCGACTGGGTGAACCGATTTTGATGATTCTTTTTTTATTTGAAAGCTAGTGCTTCCCGTGTGGTACCATTTTAATTTGGTCCATTTCTGACATTTTTATGAAGTCTGTTTTTTTATATTGATAATTATATTATATGTCTCAAAAGATACTCTTCTATAACTGTTAAGCCGTAGAAGTTACATTCCACAATGCCAATCGTAATTCACATCGCTTACTGGTGCGGTCTAGACAAGCCCTAGATAGTAGTCTAGACTAGACAACATCACATGTGAATTGCTTACTGGAACAGTGGAAAAGTTTACTTTAGGTACCCACTTGTAATTACAAAACTAATACCATGCACGATCGCAATTACGTAGACCCATTGAAATGTTAGTTATCTGTGAGTAGAACGCAAGGAATTTCTGTTTGCTAACCTTTACTTTGACATTTAGGACTGTGCAATTTTCTTGACTATTTAGTAAACTATCGACTAGAAGTAAGGTATCCAGGGCAGGAAGAACAGTTAGATTTTGAAACCGTTTAATAATGATCCCATATTTCCGAGTATGATGTGGACAAGTCAAGTGTACCCCCTTCTTTTATTTATACTCAGAAATACTTACGTACTAACTGGATTAATTTGGCTAAGTAATTATGGTACGATTTAGTTCAACAAACCCATAGATAGCTTTTTACTTGTAAGTATTTTTTAATCAATTCCATTACAAAAGCCAATTTACAGGCTGATTTTCAGTAAAAATGCGAACCAAAAATGGTGGCTATCTTACTCGTACTGCTCTTTACCACTATTACAATGGGACCAAATTTTAAACCGCGAAGAAAAACTGGCCTTTCCATTGAAAAAAAGATATTGAGATTTAAAAAAAGTATCACCTTTATTATGCGAATAGCTAGTCTGTGGAATGCGCTGCTTGGTGTTCCCCGATATTTACAATCTGGGTGTCTCAATGGCAACATTGCTAGACGTAGATTGCATCATCAGACGAGGCAAAACTATTATTGAAAAAAAAGCACTTTATCGTAAATCAACCTGTAGTGACGGCGTTGATATGAAGGCTTCACACAATACGGTAGCTGATACCACTTAACTAATGAAATTGAAATTGAACTTAATACTTTTACTTAACTGATATAATATCTCTAACAGGTTTTGTAGATAGGTACTTGAATACTAGAAATATCTACCTATTTGTTATGATGAAATTAATCTGCGCAGTTTTTTGGGGATTTGTTTATCTTTTATCTATTGAAAGTTCATAACGCGTATATACAAATATTATCTACTAGGAGCTGCGTGCCGCGGTTTTACCCACAAAAAAGAGAGGCAAAACGCGATCTAGGAAAATAAATGGTCCCTGAAGTTGATATGTTTCTTTCATTTTAAAATAGTACAAGTTTTGATAGTCATGTGATTACGAAAAAAATTCTCACTTCAGTGGTTTTACCCGTGTAGACATTATTTATTATTTATTTATTTAACTAACACGGTACAACCAATTGCATTAGACAAATTATTTAAATATTACAAAATTATATAACTCGTCATTAGAATAACCAAAATTCAATGCAAAATATATTAACAAACAATAAAAAGTTAAAAACAATAATAAAATAAAATTAGTGACGTGTCATGGATGATAAATTACAGATAATCAATTGATGTCACGAAAAGTCAAAATGCATATAATATTTAATAAAATGTCAAAAATTCAATAATAAAGCGTCAAAGTTACCAGAAGTCAAAATCACACTGACAAAATTATTCCCATTCTTCATCATCATCCATTTCCTTCTTACTCACTTTCCACAGACATTCCCTTGGGAAGGGAACCGTATGTTTTTCTGGGATAAAATTTATCCTAATACTACTCTCTGGCCCTATCTCTATCGACTATACCCGTACCATAAATTTATGTATCAGGACACTTTTTTCGAGTGTCCTGAGTAGAGTAAAGTTTTTGTAGTCTATACTAATATTATAAAGAGGAAAGGTTTGATTGTTTGTTTGCATTGAATAGGCTCCGAAACTACTGAACCGATTTGAAAAATTCTTTCACTGTTGGGAAGCTTCACTATCCCCGGGTATAGGCTATATTATATTTTGTACCGAGGCCGAAGGCCGAGCTTACACCCGTGCGAAGCCGGGGCGGGCGACTAGTACTACATAAACTTGTTAATCAATGTTGTGCTTTTCTTTTATTTTGCCTAAAGATAGATAGATAGATAACTCTTTATTGTTCACACCAAAAATTACATACGTACATGTAACATAAAACAACTTAAAACTAGTGAAACAATAGGCGGCCCGCTATAAGCGATCTCTTCCAGGCAACCTTAATGTATGAAACGGCTGTAGATATTATTTATTCAAGTAAGTATGTAATACATTATTGCAAAGTGGTCACGTACGTACGTACTTTTAGCAGAAAAAACTCATTGTAATAAAAACGGCCAGTTATACTCCATAGCTTTCGAATATCAATTAAAACATAATTCCGATGTACTCTAGATAAAACGGCACGTACGGAAGCGTTATTATATTAAAAAGTTATTGTGTGGCCCTTTCAGAGTAAGCTACAGGAGATGAACAGGACAAAAAAGACAATTGCGAATTCACAATAATTGTATATTGACATTTTAATGAATTTGAACATACTTGAACATTTCTTTTGGGATGTTCATTATGTCCCCCAGTAGTTATTCCCCATGGGAGACAAGAAGAATAGCCCATTATTTCGTAAGTCATATAGATATTATGGTGGTAGATCTGTGAAGTAAGTAGTTTATTTTGATTGTGTCATTTCTAATGGGGTTTTTTGTTATAGGCTATGTTATTTTGCGCAAGGGCCGGATTAAGAGACGAAAAAAGGATTGAAAGTGTATATGAAAAACTACGCGTACGAAGTACGAAGACGGGCAACGGCACTAGTATTATTATAAAGTTAACAACATTTATGAATTGTCCGTTATGGACGAATACTAAGACTTGTTGAGACTTAACATATTTTAAGACCTACACAGTTTGACAACAAATGATTCTGATTTTATAAAATATTTAATACTAGGTGTTCCAACTGTTGAGGTTCAAGCATTACATCAGTGAGTGAAGAGAACCGAGCATTACAGTGCGCAACTTGTAATGATAAACTTTGTAACATTACAGTACTAAGTGGGGAGAACTGAGCATTGCAATGCACACACTCGTGATACAATTTGTAACATCAATGCACCACTTCTAAAATGATCATCTCACTGCGCAGGCTCAGTGATTGTTAAGACTACTGATTCAATTAAATACTTACGATTCCTCATTCACATTGCTACACTTTGTAACGTTCACAGTTTGAGTTTACAACATCGAATGCTCCTCAGTCAGTGAGTTGCGCTAGCGCAGTTGAAACATAATAGTCGAAAGTAACATTACAAGCGAATGCTCTCGTTGAGTGACCGTCTAAAAAGATGTTTGTGCTATATTGACTACTAGCAACCCGCCCCGGTTTCGCACGGGTATATGTTTTATAATATAATTACATAAACCTTCCTAAAAAATATCTAACTGATAGTGAAAACAGCATCAAAATCCGTTGCGTAATTTTAAAGATCTAAGCATATATAGGGACAGACAGAGGGAAGCGACTTTGTTGTATACTATATAGTGATTATGACACACTATTACTATACACATAGGTATACCTTATCACAATAAAATTATAAATGGGAAAGTAATCCGTCTGTTTGTTACCTAATCACGACTAAACCACTGGACCGGATAAAATTTGGCAAAGCGGTAAAATATATAACTAGGAATTGCGAATAACACCACAGGGCAAACCAAGTAAACCTGATTGAATAGTCCAAAGAAACTGTTGTCTGTACATGCGCAATAACTTGCGTGACTACCCGCGGAACTCGAAATTGTCTTCCAACTTCAAATTTAAATTGAAATAAAACGATGACAGTGCTTCCAGTTTCTCTTACATAATGTATGGAAACATCGATAACTTTCAGGCGGAACTACAACATTTCACACGCATAGGAAATGTCGGTAGACGTGAACATGGTACCAGCGGCTGTTGACTGCAGATTTTTTTTTTTTTTATTGTAAGATAGGCTCGCGCTTGGCCGCCAACTCGCCTGATGTTAAGCAATGATGCGGCCTGCGATGGATCACGCTTGCCTAGAAGTAACCGATTCACTTTTGACTTGAAAACACCCAGATTGTAACCATCGGGGAACACCCATTCAGCCAGCGCATTCCACATACAGCAGTTCGCACAATAAAAGTGGAATCAAAGCGCTTAGTACGGGTTTTCGGAATGTCAACCATAAAGCGGTGTCGATTTTTGTGTCCACTCTGGCAGTCCGATAGAAAAAATCTGAATGATACCTGATGATACCTGCCGAAGCCTCAGATCTAATGCTATCGAAGAAGTGCGTTGCGAAGTAAGTTTTGGAGTTTATAATACATATCTTGGACATTATTGCACACATGGTCATCTTACCCCAAACTAAGCAAAGCTTGTAATATGGTTGCCAGAGACTGATATACGCATACATGTATATTTTTAAATACATATTTAAATATATCCAGACATAGAACAAACACAAATGTTCTTCACACTAATGATTGTCCTAGGTGGGAATCGAAACCACGCCCCCAAGCGCAGAAGGCAGGTTCACTAGCAACTAAGCTAAAGGGGCTGTCAAAATATCTATATCGACAGATTTGAAGGAAAGTGGAATAGCTAAGCAGGTATCGATCTAGGATTTAATATTTTTATTCCTGGATGGGTTTTACTTTTATGCCGAATATATATAATCCCAAAAATGACCTTGGGAAGGAAAACCTCGTCGGGCAACTATAGCATGTTGGTAGGATACTTTCTAATATGTATCTGGCAGGCTAGTTACCACCCTCAAGTAGAATCTGGCAGGCTAGTTACCACCCTCAAGTAGAAAATCTGTCGCTAAGCACCTAACGCTGTGTTCCGGCATCATCAGTTGTGAGCTAGTCCCCATTCCAGGCTAGGCGAGTTTACCATCTTCGACCACAATGTCACTTAACATCAGGTGAAGTAGTCTAACGCGTAGCCTGTCTACCATAGAAATTTATAGATACGAGTATACAATTAAATGAAAACTCATACAGCCTTATAAACGTTACTTAAGTTAATGATTTAAATTGCTCTGTCTCGTTTTCTTGTGTGAAAATTTCCGTCAGCAAGAAGTTGACAGAGCAATTTTAAGCGTAAAGTTTATAAGTAAGGCCGTTTATTGTGCGGACCATAAATTAAATACAGTACAGGCCACTGAAGTGAGTTTTTTTTCTATGGTACAGACAGTATGTAGCCGATCTAACTATGAAGAACTATTCTATTTAAAATTTGAACTATTCTATTCTAATGAAGAACAAACCTTTTTATATTCCTCCTAAAAGGGCACATTCGATAATAATATGCGAAAATAACAAGAGACAAAAAAGACATTGTATAAGCGTATAAGCAAATACAAGCCAAACCAAAAGAAAAAAAACTGACATAACAAAACAAGCAACACTTGATTTGACAGATAACCATTACTTGGATTTACGAAGAACAACGAAATTGCCGGCTCGCGACCATTACAAAAAAGCTTAAGTTAGGATAAGACAAGTGAAAATCATGAGGACATCAACCCAACAAGACTACGAGACGACAGGACGGGTATTTCTAACATACTTTACATTTTTTCATTCAAATCGATGAATTAAAAAAACCTTATTTACTCAGCGTACAAAAATTACTATTTTGTTCGAAAAAGGATTTAAAAGTAGGTTTAAAAGGAATATCACTGTTTATTTAGCCTTACAATCTTCTTTGTAAAGCGAGATCCTAATAATTATCTACCAAGTTACTTAATTTTACCTTTCCAAAGTTTTAGTTTCCAGTATGTTGAAGTGTTTTAAAATGAGTTGTTTTTCACCTTCTCCAGTGTTCCACGCCTTTGTTTTCGAAAAAGCGCGTGTAATTAGACAAGTAGCCTTATCGGATTACATTATGAATGCACTTTGTTAAGGCGTCTACACACGTGTTATGTGCAGGTGTGGTGCCACCTTAAGTTACCTACTGAGTTATCGTTTCGTCTTGAATAACCTACTACCAGGCTTAGCATGCAATAAAACTTTGTCCACTCTTTTAGTCTCATGAGAACGAGACAGACGTATCCGCATTTTATAGCTTTGTCACGTTTACGTTACGTTATCTGCACTTAGAGCTTCCTTTGCTTCTACGATATTCTCTTTAGTGTTTTCCCAATAGCTTCCATCTAGTTTTCTCTACTTATTTTTTTTTAGTTTTTATTAATCTAGACTGCTGATGAGCTAGTTTGCCTGATGGGAAACTCTACGCATAAGCAGTTCCACGCAGACCTGCTCTTGTCATCCAGAAATCTCAGTCATTGAATAGTGCATTCCAATCGGATTACACTTAGTAGGTAATGTTGAGGCACTGCCGGTCCTAAAACGAGAGTTCGGCGTTCTTTGTAATGGATGCGATGTCTTGTCGCCATACGCACATAATAGTGACCAGACCGCAACAGTCTGAAGAAACTGGAAAATTCAGAACTCTAGACTCCTCCCAGACTCCCTGTGGAGGCAGTGCCTTACCTATGTGTTCATAGTCTACAATAAAATCAGCGTCAAATTGGTTTTATCGTTACATGTATTCATTTTTATCTCACCAGTTCAAAAAGCCTTATTAATCGTTTAAAATATGCACCCCTAAGTCATGTTTAATCTACAGCGCCTCATATCAAGGAAAGAAAAGAACGTGACGAATTATAATGTTGTCAAATATTTTCAGAACCTTTTTGAATTGCATCTTTCTATCGTAGTAATAAATACAGTAATATTATCTTCCTTAGAATAAGTACCTATATTCTAAGTTATCTTCTTCACTTTATAGGATTATAAAAAGCGATGTATGTTCCCTATGAACTCTAAAACGGTTGAACCGATTTTGACGGGACTTTCACTAGCAGATAGCTGATGTTACGAGGATTAACTTACGCTCCTTTCATCATCATCACCATGTGGGTGAAACTGCGGGACGCAGCTTGTTACCTATAATTTTGAACTACATGTATGGATTTCATATAAAGTATAAGCAAAATGCTTGCACGATGAGTATGCCCTTCTCTATAGGTATTAAAATAAGTTTCTCGGTTCTTACAGTCATTTACTCGCGAAACAAATAACCTACGAATATTTAAGAAGTGCAAAGTCAAATCGAAGAAGATGGAAATGCGCTTGAAAAATGTTTTATCTATTCGATTGAACTAACTCAGCGCTGACTTTACAGAACCAAGCCATTGCAACCGAACGCAGATTTCTCGATGTAGGGCAGTTAACCTTGATCTGTGAACTTCACACTTCAGGCAGTTGAATAATGGCAATTGTTTGTCCCCAAACGGACACAGCAAGGGCATACTGTATTAAACTATGGTGTTCGGACAGAAACGAGCGATGTCCTCACAATGGTGACAGTAGGTATCTACAATTTTCTAAGAAACGTGTCTATTTTGTGATACCTACCAATCGCAATAAAATTTGCAATCTTAGCGGCAAAACTTCGTTTCGCTACGTTGACAGAATTTTTTCTAATAAATCATTTTGCCCATCGCCCATTGCCCAAAAAAAATACACAAGGCGTCTTAAAATACCCAGCTGAACACGTTAAGACTGTTTTTAGAATTTTTGTCTGTTTATTTGTTTGTTTGTGCACGCACTTCTCATAAACTACTAGACGGATTTAAATGCGGTTTTCACGAATATGCTTATTTATGACCAGATTGAAGTTTGGCTGTGTTATTTTGCGCAAGGGCCGGATTAAGGGAGGAAAACAGAGTAAAAAGTTTATATAAAATCTACCAAACTCGCGGGCAAAAGCACTAGTACTTTATAAAATGAGAGAGCAAAGATAAAATACAATAAGCAGTATCTACCCTACACTCGTTACCGTTTAAATGAATGAATCTATGTGTACGAAGTCACGGGCAAAAGCACTAATAAACCTATAAAAAATACCACGACACACCATTTGCGTTAGGTACCGTTCAGAAATTACGATTGTAGCTCCTCTACTACTGTACAAATTAGTTGGCTGTGTATTGGAAAGCCCGGAATGACGTGCGAAGATCAAATTAACTGTTGATTCTTGCATGAGGACCCGAACTGCATGTAAAGGAAAGTGTATGAGAATGTCTGGCGTTGGATGACTTGATGAATTGGTGATGCAATGTGTCGTAATTGCTTCACCGCACGATTTTGTGACTTAGTTTAATTGTCTGTAAATTGGAAATATGTATCTGTGAATTGCGAATATTTTACACAAGTTTATTAGTTGATTAATTGCGTTACTTTTTTTACTAGCTGATGGGCCGCCTTATGGTAAGCGATCAGCGTCGCCTATGGATACCTGCAACACCAGGGGCATCACAGATACGTTGCCGACCCTTAAAGACTCTATTAATACCCCTTTTTAAGAACCCCGTATTAAAGCTACTCGGAAATGCCGCAGGATGAGCTCATTACACAAATTGCAGGTGTAAGGCAAAAAAAACCCGCGTAAAACGCACATTGTGCGATTTCCTTTACTGTGCGGCAGTTCATCTTCAAAACTATTTCTTTGATGATCTCAAAGTCATTTTGTAGTTATATATGCAACGTTGCATTATGCATAATGTATGCAACGTTGTAACGGAAATACACTAAAGACACAGAAGCAGGTAAATGATAACATAATCAAAGAAACAGTTTTAGAGAAATGTATTGTATACAAGAAAAAACAAAACTGGAAATCAATGCAGAATAAATGGAATAAATGTGGAATGCGCTGCCTGAATGGGTGTTCCCCGATAGTTACAATCTGGGTGTTTTCAAGTCAAAAGTGAATCGGTTTCTTCTAGGCAAGCGTGATTCATCGTAGGCCGCATCGTCGCTTTACATCAGGCGAGTTGGCGGCCAAGCGCAAGCCTATTTTACAAAACAAACAAAAAAGTTGCCAGTAAACCATTAAACATATTTTGTAGCAATCTTTGTTGCAAGAACCTATTTTAATTAGTGACAATTTAAAATCAGTTCAGAATACTGACTTTGGATCTCTTAGACTGTCCCCTATCGCCTATCGCGTTCATCCTTTAAAGCAGTTGAATCAATTGAGCTGACATGATATCCACTTGTAAACGAATTGTGCATCATCCTGTCCAGTTGTGTTCTACAGACGTTATTTTTAGACAATTGCAGCGAAATCTGAATGAGGTAAGCATAGGGAAAGATGCAGACATTATTGATTTCTGGGGAAACCCTGTCATGATTTTGTAAAGACCGTACCTACTGAGCCATCCTACCTAGATAGATAGATAGATAGAAAACTCTTTATTGTTCACACAAAAAATTACAAACGTACTTACATAGTAGGACATAAAAAAACAACTTAAAAACTAGTGAAACGATTGGCGGCCTTATCGCTATGAGCGATCTCTTCCAGGCAACCTTAGTATGGAGAGGACATACAGAAGAGGTAAGGGACGGGGTGTGATGTAATAATGAAATAACTGCTATATAAAAACATAGACATACATTATAATAATACATTAATACCTACTGAAACAATATATACAATAATAATACACATACATGAATAAAAATATTAAATACATACATACTTATAAACATAAAGCGAGACAATAACGATACAGTAGCTACTCCGAGATATAGTACAGTTTCACATGACGCTTGAAGACTTCCTGTGAGGACCTATAGACCAAATACCGACTACATAAATACTTTCAACATTAATCTCTGTTTTGTGCCATTCATAAATAGAATAAAGGGTTTCGTTTGGACACCAATACCCTTTACAAAAATCAAGGTTGTGGCGTTGTGATGCGTAGATCTAATTTAACTTACGTATTGAAATCCACACTGGCCTTTAAGAGATTAAACTTTAGATATCATTTAACTGATTTAGGTGGAGTGGACGGAGGGAGGGCTAGGAAGAGGAGATCCTTCCCCACTAACATCCCTCACATCCGCCCTACCCCTCCTTTCCCCCAAAAGCAAGTAGATGATATCTAAAGCCAACCCCTTTAGGAAGATATTCTGGTTATCGTTTTCTCAAACCTGTAATCTGTAGCTAAACGCTTTGCTTGTCGATTATAAAATAGAAACCATTGCTTCATTGGCATATCTATTACCTACCCCAGAAAAAATATTCCGCCAAACGTAAATCAATCTACAACGCAAATCGTTCTGATTTACCTATCAGCACGCCATTCACCAGAAATGACTAAATTACCTAAACCACTTCCCTGTTACAAAGCCATTCGTGACCAAACCTCATGAGGGCCTGACCAAAGTGTGGCCGAGTTAGGCTGTGTTTTTGACTTCAGCGGGCGGAAGCGATAGCATGCTGAGACTCCCAGGTGCTTTATTTGTATGATACGCTCTTGACATAAATTTTTTGCAAAGATATAAGAGCCACGCTTTATCTTTCTTAAGCTATGTTTAGGATCATGTTGTAACCAGATCTCGCCTCCGTTTTCTTCAGTCGTCAGACCATTGCTGAGAGCATGTCAGATCAGACAAACAAGGTATGGTGGTAAGAGAACGAGACGGAGACGCAAGCGCACACTCACCTTGAAAACGACCACTGAATGCGGTTGAGACTATAGTCAGAGTAACCGGCTTAATCAAACGTATAATTATGAGTAATTCCCGTGTACCTAATATAAACTTCGCCTTGCTTGTCTTATAAGCTTTGTCCTCGCAACGGACCCGCGTCGCTGCCGCCACGCTGCCCGCTGTGGTCCAAAACTCAGTCTTTATCACGAAAACTGACGAGAAATTAGCGGAACAAGCACAGCATGCCAGGCGTTCAGCGGCAGTGTAATGACGTCAATGCAAATAAATGGAGATAACAGAATTCAACATGGGAACGATAGGGGGATAAATTAGGTTTTGGAATTGTTATTGTTTTGTGTTTACACCGGTTTAGTCTAGACTATTTGTACGTTATGATGCTAGACTCCGTTTTCCTCGTTTTTATGGACCGTTTACGCACGCCATTAGTTTTACGAATTTTAAGAATTTGTATATTTATATTCCTTCCTTATCATTTCAAAGTTTCTCAGTTTGTTTTTTTAAGTCAAATCTTACAAGCTGAATTAGAACCACTACCTCTTATCCTACGGAGCTTAATTTTTAGATGTTGTTTCAGTTACAATGACAATGCATTTTTATGGTAAGCATGACTGAATCGACACCCAGGATTAGCTCCAGATAAAGGAACTCTTCAACGGTTAACAGAACGGACGCGAAATTTTGTGTACGCATTTTATTATGATAGCCGGTTTAGTTTTTCCATGAGATGGTTGGTGCACTCAGGGTTGGGTCTTGATTAGGGAACTTCTCAATGGGTAGTAGCACAGACATGGAGTGTTGTATGCGCATTAAATTATGATAACCCATTCTAAATGTCACCATGACATGGCTACTGCACTCAAGGGCGGCTCCTTACGAACTTTTCAACAGTTAACAGAAAAAACACGAAAAGCTTGTTTGATAAAAGGTTTTTTACTATTACTTTATTATACATCGGATCAGAAATCTTTCCATTGTTGTTTAATGGAAAGATTTCTGATCTGATGCTATATCCGCAGGGCTTTCTGTCCTATGCGATTCCTGATGCGAACAACAAAGAGTGCATTAATACCTATGTACTCATATCTAAGCAATCCATTATGTACCTATTTGCTAATGACCTATACGTCAATTGTGACGCATAAATAATTAATTTATACTCTGCAACATAAAAAATAAAAGAGCTAAAAGTAAATAAATTAGAATAATAATTAATTGTTATGACGTATGTTAAAGCTATATACACGTGTATAGAATTTTTTTATATTCTTTTTTTTAGGTTGTCGTACGCAAACGGTGTAAACGGAACCCTATTACTAAGCCTACGCTATCTGTCTGTCTGTCCTTTTAACGGCTATATCTTTCGAACCGGTCGGTGCTTTATGTGGTTTTGTTATTTGTGTGGAAATGTCTCGAAGTGTGGAACAGTGCGGGTAGGTAGTTCCTTACCACGGTTGAGTAGCGAACAGTTACAACATACCTGTGCGTGACGGACTCAGATCGTGCTACTTTTCTCCGTACAATGCGCGTGTGGTGTGGATTTACAGTTCCGTATCGACCTAGTGTTGCAGCTGATGGCCTTATCGCTAAAAACTTTCTATCCCAGCAACCTTAGGATGAAGACGATTTATAGAGGAGGAGGTTGAAACTCTTACATTACTTGCATTTACACTATTATCATCATCATAACAAGGAATAAATAATACGCGTAGTACAACACTACACATATACAGAATACTCACTAAGACTTGTTATTCAAATTAATAGAGGCTCTCGCTACGTTACACTAAAGTTACTATTAGCACGCAAAGTAAAGCGTGCTAAACTTCATAACAATCTACACTACATTATTTATCTAATCGTATTTCAGGATGTGACAGTTTTTTTTTTCTTTGCAGTCATAGAATCGCTCTGTCACGGAGAAGGCGGGGTATGCAATAGTGAAGAAATTACCTGATTCTTATATAAATGGTTGACATAGGCACATTCTAATGAAGTTCATTGTTATCCTAGGGGTGAAAGTAACTTATTTAGTCCCGAGACGGAGTTTGGCGCCCTCGCTACGCTCGGGCGCTAATAGTTCGAGGCACTAAATAGAAATAGAACTAGTTTTTTTTTTTATAATTTGAGTGTCTGTCAGTTGAAAGTGATTCTCCCTAGGGCTGAAATGTATTACTTTCAACCCGCTCCTCAGACAACTTCAGACTTACTCTCCGAGTACGAGTAATGAAAAGAAAAAATACATTCCCTCCTGCATATTTTTCTATCGGACTGTCAGAGTATGGGCACGAAAAGGCGACACCGCTATTTGGTTGATATTCCGAAAAACCGTACAATGCGCTTTGATTGCAATATCAAATAATTGTGCGAACTGCTAGTCCGTGGAACGCGCTTCCTGAATGGTTGTTCCCCGATAGTTACAATCTATGTCTTCAAATCAAGTGAGAATCGGTTTCTTCTAGGCAAGCGTGCTCCATCGTAGACCGTACCGTACAGGCAAGGTGGTGGTCAAACGTAAGCGTTACTGAACGCAACTGTAAACATTTTCTTTCAAACACACAAAAAACAAAACTAAATCAAAATTGGTTCTGTCGAATGGGAGCTACAATACCACAGACAGACACACACATACACATGTTAAACTTATGACATCCCTATCTTATTACGTCGAGGATTAATCTACACTAATATTTTGAAGAGGAAAGGTGTTAATATCTATTTAAGTATGTATTTAAAAAATATATATGTACGTATATCAGTCTCTGGCAGCCATATTACAAGCTTTGCTTAGTTTGGGGTCAGATGACTGTGTGTGCAAAAATGTCCCAGATATTTATATTTATTTATTTTATTTTATTTGTATTTTTGGATGTTTGTAAAAAATTAACACAAAAACTACTAGACCGATTTTAAAAATTCTTTCAACATTAGAATGCTTCATTATCCCTGAGTAACATTACCTATATTTATTACGAGAATGTTAAAAAAAAACTCCACCCATGCGAAGCCGGGACGGGCGGCTAGTAAGTAATAATTAATGAATATCATTAGAAACATTATCACTGTTTTAAAAGGATGTGTTTGATATAACTACGCAATACGATATATTATTCGTTTGTACAAACTGATAAGGGTAGCAAATACGTATTCAACTCCGCTACGATCCAAATTCAACTTTATGAAAGAGCATTCACAATACTAATTTACACGAACTCTGACAAGGTTTGTGGAATTTTTCATGATGCTGATTCTATTTTATTCGTTGGCATTGTTGTTTTTGAATAGGATTAATGTTATGGTTTTCACAAGCTTCTATTTAGTTTCACCTGTCCCGGTGTGTCTGTAATCAAATTGCCAGTTAAGTTAGACCCACTTCCCGGTGTTCGATTGAGCTGAAATTTGACATACTTATCAGGTTCCGATGACAATACAATATTATAGTGACAGCAAGCTGATTTGATGATGGTGACGGTGGACAACGGCACTCCTCGATGGATAATAGTAGAATGGCAGTGTTTGGACTCATTTTGATCAGCACACCGTTCTGATCACTAGCTTCATAAAAGATAATAAAAAACTTGTTTTAATTGAATTATCTTGCCCTTGACAGGCATCTTACTAAGCAAACATCTTGGATTTCAAGATGTGAATATGTGTGAACCTGATACCTGTGGTAATGTCATAAGCAACGTTTTTCCCGGACAATTTTCAGATGGTCGTATCATTGTTAAATGCTTTTGAGTATGTTTTGTTGACCCAAAATAACAATCGTAAATCCACGTTGGAGGCTTCCGTGTAACCTGAAACTCAAATACTAGGTGTGGTCGTAGCCTACAGAATAATAATAGCACCTGAACGGCGTTGTTTACTTATCGAATGACGTTACCATAGCATCAATATACTATACTCGGTCTAGGTTTTTTTTTAACTTTGATAGCTGCAGTAGATTTTAAAATGGCGATTGAAACCCATATTTTTTTACTACCCCATATACATCAAAAGAAAATGTTTTCAAAGTATAACAGCAGTCAGCGCTAAACTTAAAGATTTTTTATTGCTTAAAAAGTAACACCTTAAAAATAATATTTTACTATTGGTCCCCCCCACTAGGACAAAGCCTGTCTCGTGGGGGCCCTAAAACAAATTAACAAAAATAATATACTTAACTATGTTCTACGAAAATACGACAAGAGCTCACAAATAACATAAATAAAAAACATTAAATTATGAAATAATTTTTAGAAAGTTTTCTGTATCATCATAAGATAAGGATAGAAGCCACTTTTGAACAATGCGCTTGGCCTGGTTAACCAAAAAGTATTTAACATTTAGAGTTTTAACAATTTTCTTGTAAATATTGGTATCAGGAAGTAAGGTTTTTGAGCGAATTTGGTACGAACAAAGGTACGGGGAGGCACGGGGACTTGGAACGAGTATTTTCGTCTTATCACCGATCGCATTCGATCACATCTACGTATCAAAACCTGGTTAAAAATATATGACGTCACGTTATGTTATGAAAACAATAATGTGCGAGGACGCAGGAAACATTATTTCTAAATATCTACCTTCACGGTGTAAAACTGGTTTGTTTTGCGTAATCATTAATTGACCGATACTTTACATTGCTCGCTTATTTATAATGTTTGGGTAAATAAATTAATATTAATTGTATGCATCTGCCTTTTAATTGAAGAGCCCAAATCAGTATTTTAAACTTACAGGTTAAATTGCCTCTTAGTTGAATAGCCAAAATCAGTATTTTTAACATAAACTAATTAGATATATTGCCTTTTTACTTTATATTACTTCATCACCAGCCAGAAGACGTCCTCTGCTGAACATAGGCCTCCCCCTTTAACCTCCACACTGTACGTCATCCTGCCATCTGCATCCACTGTATGTCTACTCTTACAATGTCGTCGGTCCGTCTAGTGGGAGGCCTACCTACGCTGCGTCTTTCAGTTCGTGGTCTCCACTCAAGAACCTTTCTTCCCCATCGGTTATCAGTTCTTTGAGCGATGAGGTCTGTCCATTGCCACTTCAAGTTGCAAATTTTAATAGTTATGTCGGTGACTCTGGTTCTTTGGCGGATATCCACGTTTCGGATACTATCGCGCAAAGAAACCCCGAGCATAGCTCTCTTCATTGCCCATTGTGTGACTGAGTTTTTCCAAAATTTAGTTTCTGAGCTTTTTTTACATAATTGTTCTTTTTAAATATTGCTTAAGTACTTTTTTATAATGTTTGGGTAAATAAGTGAATACTTATAATAGGTTATTGGATACATCTGCTTTTAGTCGAAGAGCCCATTACTATTCTATACTGACTGACTGACTGCCGCGATGTACGGAAGTCTAGTGACACGCAACGTTTAATCTGTCGTCTTCTCCAGACTCGTTTGAGTATTGATCACAGTTTCAATACGTCCAACCCAGAAAACTCCTTTTGCCTTTTTTATTTCTAACCTTCTTTTCGGACAATTCGCCACGGCCAGCGCTATTTTTCTGCACATTTTAAAAGAAAAAAATTGCTAAGTATTTGAATAAAAGTCCGATTCCGTACTTTTTAACCGAATTCCAAAAAAGGAGAAGGTTATCAATTCGACTGTTTTTTTATTTTTTTTATTGTTGGAACCACAGAACTTTTGACTGGGTGAACTGATTTTGATGAGCTGATGCTTCCCATTTGGTCCCATTTTAATTTGGTCCAGTTCTGATGAAATCGGTTTTTTATATTGAGAATTATTAGAATAAGTTTGCAAACGTTCATGTTTTTTTATATATATTGATATATTGTACGGAATAGTTAGTTCTGGCCAAATTAACTGACACAAGCTATAGAAGGGTCTTGCTAAAGGGACTCCTTACATCAGTGGCCAGAATGTTCAGAAACAAAAAAGTAGATTTACGAATTAAAAAAACTTGCTCAATTAAAAGCATTTTCACACTTTCATACAAACAAATCCATCACTGGAACGAAGTGATAGCACTATAAAACAAGATAAAAAATCATTATTGCGATAACCATACTACAATATAATTGTACTAAACTTTTTAGAACATGTCCGATTCATCATGCATAGTAGAGGTGGGCAATTATTCGAATAACTACTGACCGAGTTTTTCGAATCAAATCGAATTCGTTTCGTTTGTTTCGTTTGACATCTAAACAAGTAACAAAAATTGTCAGATGTTTAAAGGGGCATAGATAATAGAGATATGCCCCATAGTTCTATGTTCACCCTGTGATAGGATAATCTATGTAGGTATAACAATGATGAAATAACCAACAAACTAAATAAATCAACAAGCGCGAGTCAGTCTCGCGCACTGAGGGTTCCGTACCACCACAAAATACAAAAATAGTGCAAAAAGACAACATCATGCCGCGCCCGACGTTGCTTAACTTGGTGGTAAACAGAAATTTGTCATCGAATCACACTTTTATTTATTTATGTTATACATTAGAGTATGTACTACAATCACGCCAAGTTTGACGCTTGGACGTTAATACGTTCAAACGCAGATTCGAACTACCTACCTAATACTACCTAGTTCAATGATATTCTTCCTAACTTTGTATTGTGAGTAACTCGAATACCAAATTGTTCAAATTGATAACACTGCACATATCTAAAGTAAACTGTGTAGGTAATCTTGTATTCTGAACAGTATCTGCGAACAAACGCGTTACGGTTTCTAATCTTAACGCGTTGTAACTTATGAATACGATTTTCACCTTTCGGATGTTATTGTCTGACTTGAACTGTCAATTAGCGATTTATTTCTTTTCTCAAACACGCTCTGTATTCATACATTATGGGTCTTACACACAGTGCATGTAATCTATTCATTTTAGATTAACCGTGTGCAACTGTGCAAGGCAGCAATAGTTTATCGTAGTATGTATTTACATAAAAATCTTTGTTATGTTCGATAAAATGATTCGATAATAGCTTTGGTGGCAATTAGACGTTGATGGGCTCGCGTTATGTGTGCCTTGCTTACATATTTTTAACGTTGGGATCACTGAAATGAGTATTTTTTTTCGGTAGTTTGGATATATGAAAAATATTATATTAATCAATATAAAAAACCGACTTCATCAGAACTGGACCAAATTGAAATGGAACCAAATGGAAAACACGAGCTTTCAAATAAAAAAAGAATCAACAAAATCGGTACACCCAGTGAATAGTTCCGAGGAATTGAGTAGAATTGATAACCTCCTCCTTTTTGGAAGTTGGTTAAAAAGTAGGTGTACTCTGAAGTTGTTTCGAATTAGCTTAGTCCCGCTGTTTTACCCGTGATTATTCAGTTTTTCCGCAAATTTCGGGATAAAAGTATCTTTAGTATTAACTCACTATTTCCCTGCCAAATATCATAGAGGAAAGGGCAGAAGTACCCTAAAAAAAAGTGATTCAAGAAAATCTATTCAGCCGTTTCAAGATCGTTTTTTTTAATTTACAATTTATGGTTGTTATAGTTATTTATATAGTTGTTAAAATTCTGGAAGTCCTGGAACCCTCGAACGACATCTCTGTTTCGTGTGCCAAGTTCTGTATGGCCTTCACCTGTTTGGGAGCGCCTTCTTAATCTTGCTTGTATTTACATGACAAACACTCCTAATCTGAGGTGGATCATTAATACCCAGGTTTAGTAGGTCACTGGGTGAGATACGAGGAAGGGCGAACTGATATTTACTTCCTACTTCTAAATATATCAATCATTTACCGGTGGCTCAGTTGGTAGTAAACCTACCTTCTGCGCTTCGTGGCGTGAGTTCGATTAACCACCTAGGGCAAACATTCATGTGATGAACATTTGTGTTTGTTCTATGTCTGGGTGTTAGTATTCTGTGGTGTTAGTATCTATTTAAATATGTATTTAAAAATATATATGTACGTATACCAGTCTCTGGCAGCCATTTTACAAGCTTTGCTTAGTTTGGGGTCAGATGACCATGTGTGCAAAAATGTCCCAGATATTTATTTTATTTATTATTTACTGTACCTCGTCCTTACTATACTCGTTCCAACCATTTGTTCTGACATCTGCAATAATATTGTAAAAGGCTGAATAAAAACATGCTGGGTACGCTACCAACTGATAGTGGGCTTAAGCATTAGGCTTGTCTTTAAACGGTCTATGGAAAGTCTAATTATATTTTGTAGTGTTAGTTTTAGCAAATATTTTATTTAGTTAATAAAGGCACTTGCCCATAAAAAATAAACATGCATGGACTGAGCATAAGTAGGTAGACGACGTAGATTTGACGACCGGCTTAGTGCTATTACGTCTACCTCATGAGCAGAAGGTCAAGGGTTCGGTTTCCGACTGGGTATTATTTAACTAGCTATGCTAGCTAGCATTCCCTCGGAACCGTAAATTTTCCGGGATAAAATATATCTTATGTGACTCTCCGACAATCTAAATCTCTATGCATAAAAACACAAAAACGCAAGCCGTTATTCAATAAAAAAACAAAGTTTCGTTGCTTTGTCTGTTGCTATGTGAAAGAGGAACAAACGAATGAACACACAAATTTTTAATATTATTAGGATATCACATAGACGTACATAATTATATAGACATCATTTATTTGTGGCAAAAAACACAATATACAATGGTAAGTAGGTAAAAAATTAGGTTTTAATAAAAACTAACTAGAGCTTATCATTTTTTTGTCACAAATCGGCTCCAACTTAACACGGTGCCGGATGATATGATAACTACGTAACCCTACCATGACCGAGTCATGACACGCACTTGCCTATATTTTTTTTATTTTTTGAGTTAAGTTTTTAGTTAGAACCCATTTTTTAACCGACTTCCAAAAAGGAAAAGGTTCCCAATGCGACTGTTTTTTTAAAAATGTTTGTTACCTCAGAACTTTCAACTGGGTGAACCGATTTTGATGTTTTTTTTATTTGAAAGCTGGTGCTTCCCGTGAGGTCCCATTTCAATTTGGTCCAGTTCTGACATTTTTATGAAGTCGGTTTTTTTATATTGATAATTTTATATGAATTAATAAGCTTGCGTTTGACCGCCTACTCGCCAGATTACCTATGTTAAGCGATGATGCGGTCTACGATGGAGGACGCTTGCCTATAAGAAACCGATTCACTCGTATTAGACAAGACACCTTGCGTCCTAGATACGAACAGATAAGGTAAATTAATTAAAGAGATAACAGCGCATGATTGATTTGAGTAAGTTTGTATACCTCTAGTTTATAATTATATTCCAAACCTCCAAGTAGGTACCTATCATCATCATTTTAATTTGCATCATCATCATCAGCCAGAAGATGTCCACTACAGAACATAGGCCTCCCCTTGACCTCCACACTGAATGACAGCCTGCCGTCTGCATCCACTGGATGCCCGCTGGGTGGGTTTTAATTTTGCCCTGTGTAGTAATTACCGATGTTAGGTTGTAATTTTTATGCTATATACTATATCGCTAACATAAACTCCTTATTTATTTATTCAATTCAATAGCTTGCGCTTGACCGCCATCTCCTCTGATGGAGCGATGATGCGGTCTACGATGGATGATGGATGGATGGATGGACGGATGGTCTACGCTTGCCTAGAAGAATCCGATTCACACGCAATTTGAAGACATCCAGATTGTAATTTATCGGAGAACGGTATTCAGGCAGCACATTCCAAAGACGCAGTTTGCATAATAAAAGTGGAATCAAAGCGCTTCGTACGGGTTTTCAGAATATCTACCAAGAAGCGGTGTCGCCTTTTCTTGCCCACTCTGGCAGTCCGATAGAAAAATAGGCAGAAGGGTATTAGATCATGCAGGTCCGAAGCACACACACTCCGAAAGAATCCAATGAAAAACCAATAGACTAGCAACTTTGCGCCGATGTTCAAGACTAGGTTAAGAGCTTATTCTGAATTAGAGAATCGTTGCTGATGAGCCTCTTCATACATATCTCAATGGACTCAAACACCTCAAGTTGGTACTTGGCTGATTCATCCCAAACGTGCGAGTACTCCATGCACGACCGAACTTGTGCTTGGTACCCAGACGATTTGACAATCGAGCGTTTGTATTCTCACAATCTGGTATATCGCTCTGTTGCTCTTGCGTCCATATCTCGATCATTTTGCACAACTCTAATTTGCAACTAATTACTTTTCAAAAGAGGGACGAGTTGAGAAAGTCTAATTTAATTTAATTATTTAGATTGCACCTATGTAAATGTTAGAATTTTATCTGGTTTTAATTAGTGTTTCGGATTTCTTTCTTTAGTAAGAAACAGAAAGTGAACGTTGCAGAAAGTAAACGAGGGGGATTATTATTATTTATTTATTTTATTGAGGTGTTTTAGTATCTGCACCACGGAACTTGAATAACATTACGCCAAAAGTTTTTCATGCAAAATACGCTTCTCTAAAAGTTTGTAAAGCCGAACTCAGATACCTAGGAAGTCCGTGAAGCTAAATCTGAACGACTGTCATTCCAAAATAATCTACTTCAAAAAACTATTATTACAAAAAAATATAACAAAAAATAAAATTAAGGATGGTATAAATAATAATTACTTAACAAGAAACGCTATCACACGCCTTTCACAATATTCGTCACTGCGATGAAATAAACTCACGATGTAGTCCGATGTGGTAGTTTTGCGATCTAGTCAATCTAATACTATTTCAATTAACTAATTGTACTAATATAACTAAATTTTAATATTAAAACTCATTAATTAATATAACTAATTGTACTATTTCTGCGTATATGGCACCTACAGGCTGCTCGTGTAGCAAAAATCTGCAAAAATACTATATCTGAAAAGAGTAACATAAAATCTTAGCTAATTGTCAGTTGACACTTCGTGAAGAATAAAATATAATCTATTGCATAATAATTACATAACTTTACTGATTAATTTAAATAATATACCGGTTATACATAAGTATTATAAAATCAAGGCTATCTCTATCCTAATTAAGATCTTAGCTTGGAATGATGAGAGGTATGGCAAACTTGAATACTAGATAAAATAGTTACCAAGTAGGTATTGCGTGTTTTGGACCATTTAAACTACCCATTCTACTAAGCCAAGACACTACAATAAGCCAGTCGATTGCCGTTTATTATAAAGTTTGTTGTTATAGGTACCTATAACCAGTAGGAACATGATACATAACTCACCAAATTCACCAATAATATTATAAATGCGACAATGTGTTGATTGGTTAATTTCTTGTACTTTCAAGCAACAAAAAATCAATGAACCGATATGATTTTTACGGTTCTGTATTCAGAGATTCTAAACGGGACTATATTACTAAGCCTACATTGTCTGTCTGTCAGTATGTATGTCGGTCCTGCCTTTTAACGGCTGTATCTTTCGAACAGTAATCGATAGCCAGTTGAAATTTTCACAGGATATGTAAAGTTACGGCGGATTGACTAAGAAATAAGACAAAAATAATAACTAAAGGGGGGCCTCCATACTACATACATACACACATGTACACACACTATACATACATGTTTTTTACTTATTTTGGTATTAGCCCTATAGTGTAGAAACGGTTAAACCTACAAGCGTCAAACTTGGCATGATTATAGTACACGCTCTAAATTAAAACAACAAATTATAAATAGCCAATTGCGAGTGGGTGACAAGTTTCTGTTCACCACCACGGGCGCGGTCGGTACTTAGATGACCGCCTGAGCGTGATGTTGTCATTTTGCACTACTTTTTTGTACTTTAGTAGTAAACAATTTATATTGTGGTACGGAACCGTCAATATGCGAGACTGACTCTCACTTGGCCGGCTTATTTGAATAGAGATAGATCCAGATACTGACGTGTGGATTTGTCATGATAACATGTAAACAGACAATATTGGACATAATGGTTTCTAACTTCGACCAAAATAAAATGAATGGACGGGCCCTAACCATTGAACTTGATCAGTAAAAACGAGTCAAAACCGTCGGACATATACTTCAACACCTAATTATAAAAATGTACAGTATATTTGTTACAAAAAATAAATATCGGTTTTATTTGTGTATTTACACTTCGGTAAAGCATACGAATTTATAATTTTGTCAGATGTTTCGTTATCGCGTAACAATAGACTCGTGTTTCACTTCCTACGGCTAGAGACCGACTGAAACGAAGTGAGCGCTGGCGCTCATTTTGTAATCTTCAAAAATGCGCTTCTACTGGGCCCGTCCATTCATTTTATTTTGGTCGAAGGTTTCTAACTGACTTCCACTCGGGTTAAACTACGGGCATAGCTAGTATATACATTTTACCGACGACGTTTCATAGTAAACTTAAAAAAATCTCCTACATTAATATAAGGTCGGGGAAAAAGTTTCTTCGTATTTTATAAACAAATTCAAGACATTTTTTTTTCAAGTTTAATTACATTTAATTATAATATATATGTGCCATTTTGTTCGATAACTTTTTGCCATCTTGTAAGTACTGACATGATCCCGTTGCTGTAGAAATTTTAGGACTTCTGATCAAAAAAATGCAACAAGTAGTTTTGACAGTCCTCTCTGGATGTTAATCTAACACTACCCAAAGAATTCTGAATAGACCGAAACAGGTGGAAATCTGAGGGTGCAAGGTCAGGGCTATATGGTGGATGCATTAACACTTCCCAACCAAGCTCTCTCAATTGTTGCTGAGTGGCCAAAGATGTGTGCGGTCTGGCGTTATCATGATGAAAGACCAAGCCCTTTCTGTTGATCAATTCCGGCCGTTTTTTCTCAATTTCTTGTTTGAGTCTCATCAGTTGTTGGCAGTAGAGATCCGAATCGATGGTTTTGCCCGGCGGTAAAAGCTCATAATGAACTATGCCCTTCCAATCCCACCATACACACAGCATCACCTTATTACGTGTTAATCCGGGTTTCGCTACAGTCTATGGTGCTTCACTGCCCTTTGACCATGATCGTTTGCGCACATTCTTGTCGTAGGTGATCCATTTTTCATCACCAGTGATCAATCTTTTCAAAAACGGTTCGGTTTCGTTACGTTTTAACAGAGAATCGCAAATGAGCACACAATTCATTTGGTTTCTTTCAGTGAGCTCGTGTGGCACCCAAATATCGAGTTTTTTTTAAACCCAGACTTTTCAAATGGGTCAAAACTGTTTTGTGGTCGATCCCCAGTTCTTCAGCTACGTCGTAACTACTAATATGCCGATCTTGCTCCACTTTTTCAGAAATGGCATCGACTTTATCCGTAACAGGGCGACCAGAGCGAGCTGCATCTTTGACATCAAAATTCCCGGACTGAAAACGCTTGAACCAACATTGTGCTACTCTTGATGACACTGCATTAGGTCCATAAACGTCACATATTTTATTCGCGGCTTGTGTCGCATTTTTCCCTTTTTTGTAATAAAACTTCAAAATATATCGAATTTCTTCGTCAGATTCACTCATTTTATCGAACAAAAAAACAATTTAAAAATGGCGGGAAATTGCTTTTTACTTTTTGTATTCCTTTTTTAAAATGTCATATTTTTAATGATATCAAAACCAGCCAGATACAAACAGTACAACCGATGAGATTTTACTACAACTTTATACATACAAAATACGAAAAGACTTTTTCCCCGACCTATTATTAAATGATTGATTTTATTATTTCAACCAATTATTGTATTTCTTGCTTGTCCCAAAGCCGATTTTGACACGTCTAACCAAGGTTAATTTTACTCGTAGTTTTTTACTAAAAAGTTCTGTTCTGTGTGATAGTAGAACTATTTATTTTAACAGTAATTTTATTAAAGGTATTATTTACCAGAATCTTATCCAAATACAGCGAGTAAATCAACAATAGTCACTATGTCATTTGCTGTCTCAATTAAGGTATTTTAGCAGCCGGGATGCCCTTACAGCAAGGCTGGGTTTGACGTCATAGAGTGCTGTGCGTGATAGGTTGTATGGAGATGAATTGTTGGGTATCTACTACCAAGGTTGGGCTGCTGGTAAGTTAAATCAAGATTCGTGTTTATCTATTTTCCGTTGATAAATTGATAATTAAAGTAGCGAGAGCGATTTTAAAAAGGAATTAATCTTACGAGAAAGTTTGGTGCTATATAATAATTTTTAATTTTAAATAGAAATTATTTTATTTACATTAATAAAATATTACATAAAAAATATTAAATTTATTTTTAATGTTCCAAAAAAAGTATTACATACTTATCGTATTTTTACAAGCTTTTATCTTGGAATGTTTCTATGTTTGTTTGTTTGTTTGTTTGTTTGATTAGTGACATTATAGTGATATTTGACAACACTCGTTACAAGCTGAATTAGAACCACTTCCTCCTAACCGATTTTTCAGAAATTTGTACAGTGTTAGTTCTGATGACAATAAAATATGAAATTGGGCATTGCATATTTCATTGTCATAACATATTGTAATATTTGCAAAATGGCCGCCGCCATAACACACTAAATTCAATATGACTGCCGCTCCAAGATGGCGGATTTTTTTTTTTTAAAGCTTGTTTGTTATAAAGTTTTTTTTTTTTACGATTAACTTATTTGTTATAAGAAAAAGAGCTTCTGAAAAAGAAAATATCACGTAGGCAACCAAGGGATCAATGAAGATATGGATGTTTTGGAAATCATCGTAAATATGAATTTCTCATTTTTTTTAACGGGCATTCATAAACAGCTAAACTGCTCCGTTCATAATTTTTCCATGAACTACCGCGCGGTTAACACAAGATACGTGTTAAAAATACATTCTACCCTCTAAAAAAATTCTAGACACGGCGACCATTAGCACTTAAGTCAGTTTTTTTCACAAAATGCTAAAATCTCGCAGGGCTTTGCTTTTTGCGTTTTAGCAGCTTAGTCAGAGGGCTTCAATACACGAGGCGACAGTCTTACGCACCATACAACTTATGTCCAACATCGTTCTGTAAACTTTTCAAATTATTTGAATTTTAACTTTTTTTGTGCTTATGGGTCTAGAATTGTAAATTGAGGCTAAAGCACTGCTAGATTAGTTAATTATAAAGAGCTGCTCTATTTTCTATGATTCTCTTCCAATCTAAGTTTACTTCCCAACATGACAAGTGCGTGTCAATTTCATGTAAAAAATTACTTCCAATCACTGCTTAGTGTTAGGGCTGCCACTAACCTAGTCTAAGGTATTGTTACGCTATGAGTTTTCTTGAAAATATACTGTATTTTTTTAAGTAAAATACAAAAATGGATCGCCATAGTCACATACTTACCACTGAAATATCAGCAGATATCAGCAGGGATAACCGTCAATCACATACTATGTACGTTAAAATAAATAAATAAGTCAGTGCCGTAAATAGGGCTGTGCCAGCGGTGCCCAGGCACAGGATGCAGACTCTGGAGGGGCGCAGAAATGACCACACCAGGACCAAGTTTTGTTTTCAAGGGTGCAGTTATAGAAGCTCGCACCGGGCGCAGAAAAGGCTAGTTACGGCACTGCATACTATGAGCCGCCACAGTGTGTACCTTAGCAATGCGCTTGATTCCGCACAAGGCGTGTACCGCTGTTTGTGCCACTTGCCAGTACCTACCAGCGCGGACGGTGGCTCGTCAGCACTCCCCGATATTCCGGGCACAAAAACACGCCAACCACTTTTTTTTATGATACTGAGTGACGAGACGAGCGAAGTCGTTCACCTGATAGCTCTTCACGCTTGCCCATAACAGCTCGACGCCACTCAGTTTTTTGAACTTCAACAGTTCAAAACCCTGGATGGCAATGCACTGCGCTCGTCACCCCGAGATATAAGATGTCAAATCTCTGTCTGCCCTGTGTTTTTGCTGGAAACATTGCCCTTCAATCCGGAACACAGAAACACAGACAAACTACGAAATACAAACTTCCCCCAATTAGACGTCTTCGCAGATAATTGGCCTATAGCCGAGCAAATGTGTTTGTTGTACAGCGAAGCAGTAGAAGAAGTTGATATCTAAATAATTTCTTTTTGTTACTATTACCTATTATTTATTTATAGTATCATTAAAGTGCTTTAGCATCCCCCGTCAATCCTGTTATGATAAATTCTTTCCATCCAATGGTTGCCTGGAAGAGATCGCTATTAGCGAGAAGGCCACCAAAAACTTGTGGCACTAGCCCGTAAGTGTTTTCTGCCTGTTTGTAATTTTTATTTCTGGTGTACACAATAAAGAGTTTCTATCTATATATCTGTCTACCTTACTAGTGTTGTTGCCCGCGAATACGTAAGCGTAGATTTTCATATAAACTTTCAACCCTTTTTTCTTTCCTTAATCCGGCCCTTGCGCAAAATAACATAGCCTATACTTCAATCTGATCATACTTAGCATATTCGTGAAAACCACATTTAAATTCGTCCAGTTGTTTAGGAGATGTGCGTGGACAAACAAACAAACAGTGATGTTATTTTTTATATCTTGCAAATACAGATTTTTAATCTCTACGTTTTTATTATATTACTATGTATAGATTAATGTTTTTGTGTTGTGTTTCGTTATTTTGTTGTTTTTTATGTATTAATGTTTTTTTTTACTATTTTCGTTGTTGTTGTTATACATATTTGTAAATAAGTTAGTACCTAGATTACCTACCTAGTAATAAGTATAACACTTTGGATGTCTATGCCTGTAATGCTATAATTTAGTGAAAATAAATGCATATATATTACGTCGTTATGTACGTAATATATATGCATTTATTTTCACTAAAGGTTATAATAATATATAATAATAAAAGGTTATAATACATAAATAGTTTTTTTTTTTAATAAGGCTCATACAAATGTGGGAAAGGTGAAGTCAAGGAAGGCATAATGAAGTTGATGTTTTCTATAAAAACTAAGGAATGACAACCCTAAATGCTATGAAGTAAAATTACATACAGCTATTGAATATAACAGAGTTCTAAACTGTTTTTTCATGGAAATAGTAACGCTGTAGCAGTCGATGTGGGTAATTAAGCATCACTACCGATATTTAGCATTGCTTGCATGTTAGTGGGTAAAAAGGTTTAAAAAAATACTTGTAGTTTTTTATAACTAACTAAGTAACTAACGGTTAAATGTGAAAAATCAAATCAAATAAAGTTATATGATTATTTACGGGATATTTACCGTGGTAAGGTTGTGGAAGGAGCTCCCGATATTTCGGGAGCCGTTACGTTGGAGTTTTTGCCGTTATTTTGGATTTATCGGGAGCTCATTCCACAATCTTACCACGGTAAATATCCCGTAAATAATCATATTATAACTTTAGTGAACAACCTTTAAACAGTGTCAAATCAAATATTTATTTACTGACTAAAAATTACATACTTATTAACCAACAGCAAGATGAAAAGAGCTAGTAAAGCAACATCTATTAATAAAATAGATCTTCGAAGATGAAAGTGTCATTAGGAACGCAATTTCTTCTTCCAAAGATGCCAACTTTTAGATCACAAATAACTATCTCTAACGTTGCAATGAATTCGTCCAGTTTCACACCCACAATCGGATGATCACACCAATTCAGGGTTAAACGGAACGGTGGTGGTACTAAGCCGAAAGGAGGTAATTATACTCATCATTGTGATCATCGCTTTAGATCAGGCGTGTTGGCGGTCAAACTCAAGCCTAACTATTAAAACATATAAATTTACATTGTGTTTTTAGCTAGGTCATTGGCCCTTTTAATCTCGATCAAATCTTAACTTATCTCTTACTCCTAATGAATCATAGTCGAACTCGATTTACGTAAGAAACGCGTGTAATTTCTTTATACCTACAATACCTACATTTTCAGACACAGACGCATTTTGCCGATGACTAACCGAACGGTATTTCCAACTTTTCACCGGACTTACGTCTTTTCCATTATTATATAGTATTTACGTCTATAAAGCGTATTGTTCTTTATGAATGTACTATAGTTGTGGTGACACTGCTGACGATGATTTACGCCAATTGGCTAGTGCGGGCGTAATAGTAGTTAATAGGTACCTACGTCAATATTTGGATTAAGAAGTAATTAATTTTGTGAATGTACCTATGACACGAGTACATAGGGGGGAACACTATATGTAGAATAATATAGTAATTTTTTTTCGAGGATTTGGAACTCAACACTTGGATCCGAAATAAAAATCTGCTACGTCAGCCAAAAGGCTGCCAGTCTAAAGTGGAATGGGTGGTTTTCTGACAGTTCTATGAAATAAATTTCTGCAACCATCGATAGATTAAATAGATAAATAATAAATAAAATAAATATCTGGGACATTATTGCACACATGGTCATCTGACCCCAAACTAAGCAGAGCTTGTAATATGGCTGCCAAAGACTGATATACATACATATTTGTTTTTAAATACATACGTAAATAGATATTATCACCCAGACATAGAAAAAACACAAATGTCCATCACACAAATGTTTGTCCTAGGTGAGAATCGAACCCACACCCCCAAGCGCAGACTTTACAGAGATTGGTTGTACTAGGTAATGATGCTCGTTCAGAAAAATTTATACGCGGAAGGGGTGTACTAAGCCAAAAGAGGTTTATAATACCCACCATTATGAACAATTTTTACTAATGGACCAACCCTGAAATCCCTGAAAAATATCAGCTGTTCCATAATAAATTTTGTCGAGTGCAATTTCATAGTTGCTTCCATTGTAAAATTTGTTCATAATGACTGGTAATATCAACCCCTTTTAGCTTAATACATCTTTTTGCGTAACCCAGTATAGTTAGTGCCGAAATAAATTCTCGAAAAAAGTTGTAGCTCGTTTAACGTCTTTATTTATTGTTTGTTTCAGATTTCAGAGACCGGTTGGCCATGAACGATTGTTGAAAACTGACCAGTAACCAGAGCATAAAATAAACAGGTCTGTAAACAAGTGCATTCATAAATATTATAACTTAACAATGTACAAATAAAAAATAAAATTGGACGAGTATGGAGGAAGAGATTACGTCTTCGTAAGCCAATGGTGCAGTCAGTATACCTAACACATTATTTGGACCATTGACCTAGCTATTAATTTACAAATGAAAACGTCTGCTCTTGTGTATTAGAACAGAATAACTTCAGACACAAACAAAATCTTCATTGCAAAAACCATAAAATTGTCGAGAGCCGAGCTAGTCGAGTATGCAACTTTTTCACTGCAAAAGTTTGTGGACTCTTTTTGTCAAGGCTACGTACATTATCATTTCCACAAAAAAGTGTCATAAAAATTTGATCATACTGCGTATTTTGGCTGGTTATAGTCAGTTTTTCGGTGACATATTCTCAATAAACGGTTACAAGTATCAAAATTATGATTATTCTTCTGAAACGTTCCAGTAAACATGCCGCGTCTTGAGCAGTCCACCCCTGAAGACTTCCGCCGCGTGCTACGAGAGAAGGCGCTGCACCACAGCCTCTTCTACCTGAAACTGGGCGCCGGAGTCGCCAATACCAATGCCAGGTAAACAAGTATAAATTGTTTTTTTTTTATACTCCCGATAAAGGATCTCTGAAAATCTCAACACACTTAAAAAATAATAATATAACAAACTCAAAATCGGTTTAGCTATTTGGGAGCCAGACAATTACCCTTTTTGCGTCAGGGGTTTAAAAAACTGTTCATGGACCGTTGAATGTCTAGACACAATACAAATGGTCTAGCCCATTATCAGTTGGCAGCGTACCCAGCATGCTGGTATGCCATTACTACGCTGAATGGCAATGCTTATACGTTGAGTGAACTTAAAATTAATGTTGATGAATCTAATGTCTCTATAGAGGGTTACGCATAATGTATAGCGAAATAATATAAAAAACTGACTTCATAAAAATGACAGAACTGGACCAAATTGAAAAGGGACCACACGGAGAGCGCCAGTTTTCAAATAAAAAAGGAATCATCAAAATCGGTTCACCCAATCGAAAGTTCTGAGATACAAACAAAAATAAATAAAAGACAGTTGAATTGAGAACCTCTCCCTTATGGAAGTCGGTTAAAATTACTGCTGTTCCATATATTTTGTGTCAATGACCGTTTTCCATGGAAAAGCTGATATTTATTTCGAGATTACAGCGTTGATCCCATAGTAAAATTTGTTCATACAGAACCGATACATACCGATTCATACAGATTCCGGCGTAGTACAGTCTATATGCGTAACCCTATATTTAGAGACACATCTACATTTATCGGGACCGATGACTATGATGATTGTTATAACAGGATACAAGGGGTTTAATTGTACTATTTTTATTTTATTTACTTACCTCAACGTTACGACTACAATTACTAACAATGGCCATAGTCAAGAGCTGATAGAACTACCGATGAACTCAACAGGACTACCCGCTATCTTCAGTCAGCTCGTGACCACGGCCAATGCAACATGGTCGAAACGCCGCGAATAAATACAGTTTTCCCGTAAAATCATGTGTTCAAATCGCGAAAGTGTACAAGCTACATTTGCACTGATGCTACAATATATGTAGCTAGGGGGTACAATAAGTTGGGTGCCTCAAACACTTAAAAAAATGAATAATCCTAATTTACTTTCACCAAGATACCGGTAAATATTTTCTCAACATTTGGATAGTACAAGACAAGATAGGAAAACATTTTGAAAAGCCATAGGCATGCCCCACAACTTCTCGCTTCGCTGTAGCACAAGTCGTGAGCACAATAATCAGCAAAGAGACAATACCATCGACCTTGGTACTGGCACATATAAACAGTTGAGGCCACACCTAATTAGTTTTTCTTCATTTAATTCCTTCAGTCAGCAGTGGGAATTCGCTTTTATCATAAATTTACATCCCAAAACACTAGCAAACCTTTGAGTACCTAATCCGTGGCATGTGTCGTAGGGAGACGGTGTCGTCTCGACGGGGCAGCGACAGTGCGAGTGCGCGCGTACCGCACTCCGGCCGCGTTGCCCGCCACGCGCAGCCGCGGGTCGCTGAGCTCCTGCGCCGGTTCGAGCCCGCCCCCATGCAGTACCTGCGGCCGCCGCGTGCCGCCTCCCCGCAGGAAGACATATCCTCCTCGGACGACGACGACCGCGCCGCTGTACGCCGCCGCAGCCGCGACCTCTCCGATGACTCCGCAGTTGAGCTCGACACCCGCCGGCGACACACCATCCACCACCCCAGAGACGCTTTTCCACCTCCGGATACGATGTCTCCTAGACGAGAGCGTTTGCTGATCGAAGCTGGGGTAGTTGAATTAGGGCGCCGTGGTAGCGAAGGGTATGAAACTAGAGGCAGGACGGTCAGGACGCCTAGTGTCGTCGTCAGCGATTACTCTGACGGCATTGCAGTCGGTGCTACCGAAGAGGAGGTCAACTGGCTGAGGTCGAGATCCCTGTCTGCAGACTCCGCCTGTTCCTCTTGTTCTACATTATCCAGCCGCGACGATGATGAGTACGAGTCGCCAACGATTCCCAAAAAGGTAAGTCCAGTTTTGTTTGTTTTAATGTTAGCATTTCTTACCACGTTTCTTATTATTTAATTTAATTGTTACGATTATGCTACTCGAATAAGTATCAGTAGCTACTGTCATACTAAACTATAAATCATTTCATAACAACATTCATCTCGATATCAAAACTGTTCCTAATTCTAAAGGGCTTCCTTTCGTTTTGTCCAGTAAAAATCTAAATAAAAAAACTTATTATAAAATTTTATATTCTAACAAATTTTAATAACTAAAAAGTAAAATTCCGTCATTACAATTTATTTGTTTATTGAAAAATTACCTGTCACAAAAGTGTCGGTCACAAGTTTATAAGCATCAGAGATAAGAAAGAAAGAAAATAAGCTAATGTTTAAATTTTTTTGTTTAATGCATCTTATAAATATTAGTAATATAACAAAGATTATCTGTTTATTTACCATTTATTCAACTATCTCGTTCGACTTAATTCTATTTGGTTTAGTATTAAATAAAATTCATGACCATTATCTTTCCTTAGAAGTTTACTTGCTCTTTTATACTGATATGAATTGAAACTTTTTAGCTTTTTAGCTTGTTAGCTGTTTAAATCTAGCTGTTGTAATGACAATTTCGCCATAATTCTCTGAAGGTTAGTGACGTCAATTTTAATCCAAAAATTTACAGGTCGTGGTTATAATAATATTAATAATTGTTTTTAATGTAATTTATGTATTGCATTAAATATCCCAAAAGTATTAATACCACACTAAAATGCATAGAATGATTATGATCGGTTCCGAAATAAATTGATATTAATTGATTAGTACCTATGTGTTTTTTATTCGTTGTTTTGTTAGTATGTTAAAAACTCGTTTTTACAAACAAATGTCGTCATAATGTTAATACAGTTTAATTTATTACGTTTCAAACTACGTCATTATCGATTGCTATAATTATGTTAAGACAACTTAGAAGAATAATTTATCGATTTCAGGATATGTTACAAGAAAAAACGTTGTTTAATATAAGCAAGTACTTATAAGTAGGTATTGATGAACATAAAAAGATGATAGGTTCTATGTTAAGTAAAAGAACATTATTATGACATTATTTATACATAATAAATTCACAGGACCAATAAAGATAATATTATAGCAAGAAAGGACGCTGAAACCTTTCCGTGAATATAGAATGCTCTGGATGATGATGATCCATTTTATCACCATCACTATAAACTTAAACATTGTCCTCGGAGAGAATATATAACAATAAAACATTATAAAGATAAAGTAAAGCAAGAAGAAAATTTGTGATAAGGGTTGTTTTAATTCCATGTACCTTTATATTTCTAAAGGTGTCTTCCGTAAGAGTTTTTTTCCTGCCTATATTTCAATGCCAATCAAGCAAAAAAATACTGCAAAATAATCCTGTAAAAAAATCCGTACCACAAGAACATTTTGTATTGGCATTGTAAACAACATTGTCTTCTTGTTATGAATATTATCTGGAATTCCTAAGGATTGTTTGTTTGCATTAGATGAATTTATTATTATTCTCCACGTGTCGGTATCGCCTTGCTTATTGCACATTCGTAACATAAATACAAGTTCATTCATGGAACACACACATTCTAAGCTTAAACTTTTTAATCTTTATCTTTATTCCTTTTAGAATTTAGAGTCTTATGTTCCGTCTAGGTCTAGGATATAGGTTTTTTCCTTGTCAGTGTCTAGTCAAGCCATTCCAGCTTTTTATGCTATCATAATCGCTCTGAGATTTCTAATAATCTTCTTCTTCTGGGTTTTAATATCTATTTAAGTATATATTTAATAAATATATATGTATGTACGATATATCCGTCTCTGGAAGCCATATTACAAGTTTTGCTTAGTTTGGGGTCAGATGACCATGTGTGCAATAATGTCCCAGATATTTATTTATTTATAAGATAGTTACTCCAAGGGCGATGAGTCTTGCATTGATGTCTTACTTAGGGTGTGTAGTGTATTTACTCATTAACGTATCGAAACAAGACCTTAAACTTGTGGTACCGTTGCTTCAGTAGGTAGAGGATATTATCAGACAAGTTTTGAGTCAAGTTGATGATGAAGTTGATGCTAAATTGATTACATTGATGATTGATGGAGTTTGATCGATGACGAAGTCATTAGATTATTTGTTTTGAATTGATATGGACTCCGAAAAAAAGCTCTTTTTAAGATTGCTCAACTTTTTTTACCACACGAAAACAAGACATGATGTTATGAAAGCTGTTAGATCATTGTTATGTTAGGTTGTTTATAGATAGGTACTTTATCGTATCAGGAGACCAATAATTTGACACCCACCCGCATGGCATTTCCCATCCACTTATCGTGTTACCAACAGGATACGTACTATAAACATTCTACTGTGCATTTGATAATAACTATACACTTGAATGTCATCATGTCATGCCGGACTCTTGATAATCCGGCGGAATACAAAGAATGTAATTATCATTATTTACTGACAAAACAGCATTGTTGTTTTGGGCTTAAAGTTGATTTTAAAATTCATGTACGTCTGTGTATTACTGGGAGCGATGACAATGATTCCTTTTTAACGTAGTCTTTGTTTTTAGCTCTTGTAATATCTTACTTAACTAGACTTAGATGATAAACATCTTATAGCAACTAATATGTCGTTAATGAAGGGGTTTGCACCATATTAATTGTACTTTTGTACTTACTAATTTAGTAGTTAAAATTAACCTATAATACAACTTTATTCATCTTTATTTTTTACGGTTTTCCTTGCGGTTTTATAACGTTACTGACGTGAGTACTGTGAACTGTGACTTGAAATCTATCACGCTACCTTTCTGCGAGTAACATCCTGTACCGATCGCCAGTGCATTTGATAAGACTATTCAAGACAGTTCAGTTTCCGGTAGGGTCCATTGATCTATCTTGTTTATTCATCTATGGTACTCAAAGTACGCAAGTACAGTGCATATGTTTTTATGCATAATGACTTTCTAGCAATGGATTTATAAAATTGACTGTGTTTTTTTTTTGTGTATACTAGCAGCTAACAGCGTCCCACGGTTTCACCCAATATCCTAAATCAACGGTTAATTTTTTTTCCAGATTAAAATTCCTGTGTAAATTTATATTTATCCAGGGTAGAAGTTACCTCATTCAATTAAATTTCATTCAAATCTGATCAGCCTCTAAGAGTTGAATGGGGACAAACACAAACATACAGACTAATACACTTTTCGCATTGTCTGATTATACGAACAGGACATAAACTAAAGTTAAATATGGCTTCGGTTACTGTGCTTTATGGCTTTATTATTATCCAGTAACTTGAACTTAAGTTTATGTCCCATTTGAAGTATTTAATCAGTAAACTCAGTATGTGGACTTTGCGGTCAGTACTTACATGTTCACTATAGTCTCGGATAGACGAGAACATTCTACACCAATTAAACAGTGGACTTTAACGTCATGTAAATCTGACCCCTCGTGGGACAAAGCACGAGGTATTTCGTACAAACGGATGCCTACATCCGTCATTAACCCGTATTATTGTCAGAGGCAACTGGAGCGTGAACAGATTAGTTACACTTTATGGAATTGTCGACAATTGTATGATTGCTGACATGACTGACGTCTGCTCTGAAAGTAACTCGGGAACTCCAAAATCCTCTATTCAAGTACTCGCGTCAGTCAATTGTTTCTATAATACGCCTTTGTTTAATTTAATCTGTCAGCCCCTCTCCGACGCACATCTGTATAAATAAATTTTGACACGCTCGTCTTTCTTGTCTTCCACTCCAGCAACGCTCTAAGAATAAGGCATCCTTACTCATAATCTTAAACGGCGAGCTTCCGGATTGGTAGAAATATTAGTCTGTCTTTATCCTATTAATACGTCACATTCATGTTTGAGTGTAGAATCGATATAGAATCATGCTTTCTCAATTCAATTCAATTCAATTCATTATCTCTTCATTATATTCTCTTATTAGTTGTTTAAAATTTTATCTAAATACTTATATAGTTTCTTTACTTATAGTTTTATTTTCTATTTTTAATGTGTATAATTTTTGTATTTTAATTTTAATAAGCTATGGATGCAAATCTGGACATTAAAGTATTTCATTTCATTTTTCTTTTCATTTCATTTTTCATTTAGACTTTAGTTTATCTGATCATTAGACTTTCACTAATAATTAACAGGAAATAATAGATTTAATGAACTCATTAAATTAAAGTTAATCACAATGTTCACTACGCAGGAAAAACTAATGTTAGGTATCGTTATCATTCAGGAGGCCCTGAACGACTGACTATTTGCCTAACAGATAACGCTTTGGAAACAAAGTGTGGTATGGATTGTGTAATTTTCCCTTAAAACATTCTTAAAGCTTTCAAATTGTGGCTTTGTAGAACGTAAAATAAAAAAATAAACTGTTATTAACAAGTAACCATTGAAGTATTAAAAATTACCTGCATATATACGTAACTGAGGTCGATCGGTTATAGGTGGGTGTGCCTCAAGGTTGCGACTTGGGACTATTGTTCTTTAATGCCAGTCAAAATTGATGGGTTCACGTCACAATATCCTCTTATTGTTAGAAAACGTAAAACGACTAACGAGCCATATTGTTAATCTTGATTTATGTTTTTATCAGATCTTGTTTATACTCTAGGTGCTGGATTACATAACTAATATGCGTGTATCAGTGTTTTAGTGTTAAATACACACTTAGTTTTATTGTGTCATATAGTTACGTCTCTTAGTTTTAGGCGCCACTTTTATTAAATAATTATTTTTGGAGAAAAAATATCTCAGGCCAATCCTCATGATGCATTATAATTTCATTTGGATTAGTTCAGCCGTTCAGTAACAAACAGATAAAAACAGAGAGATGGAGACAGAGATACAGTGCAACGAAGAGAAAAAGGCACAGAGTTACCTCTATATATTTATACATATAATTAAAGCAGTGGAAGAGACTGACACAGGACCGAAAAAGATGACGTACTAAAGAAGAGACCTATATTAAGCACTAGGTGATAAATGATTGATGACACAGTACAATATCACTTTATTATACATCAAACAAAATATAAAGTAACTTATAATTAACACAAAAACCGGCAGTATAATATCGGCGGCCTTATCGCATTACGAGATTTCTTCTAGACAATCTTTGGATGGACATAACTGAAAGAGGAGTAAGGGACTGAAAAAGGATGATTTTGACGAGACTTATTCTTACTAGTATCAATATCATAATTCTAAATGTAATGCAACGAGCCGGGATATTTAAAAGGCCAATTAGCCACCACAATACCAAACAAGCACACACATAATTTCAAATATTTGTAGCCACGGTTTGGGTTGAAATGACAACTGATGACGTCAATGCCGTCCGTGAGATGGTTACATGTTTTATGTCATACAATACGAGTACGCAGCGATGTATTGATATGGAACGACACCGGACTGAGTTATATTTAGTTGAAGGCATCATTTATGTTGCATGCTAAATATACATCTCGCTTTAGATCTGTCTATAGATAATTAGTTACTATATTTGGTATAAGCTCATCATATACAAGGATGAAAGAATCGTGTTATATTTTCGAAGCTGCGCGATTTCAGCGGTAATTTTCAAGCCTTTTAGCATTTTTTGGATTAAAAGTATTTTATTTCATTCATGTTAAATACGTTTTTGGCCAATTTCGTTCTTAAAATGTGTTCCGCCGTTTAATCGCGAAAAGCTAATAAACAGAAATTATATTAGTATGGTTGGGTTCTATGGGCACTGTAAATCTTCACCATGTCTCCATAGTAACTACATATTTTGTTCACCTGCTGATATACAATCGAAATTATGAGTTACTTTCAAAGTTGCGCTAGCGTCCTTGGTATAGAGATGTTATAAATAATATGGTTAAAAGCTCGCCCTTTGTGACTCCTTCTCCAGTTATTAGCTCCATGCTGACTGATGGTGCTCCCAAGCTTCTCCAAGAGTACCATGACAGAGCAGCTTCTGCTTCTAATGGTTTTATGCGTTTGGGATCTTCCCGTCCAGCAATTTGGATGCTTGATCAGAATGCGAAGTGCTTTATTGCTCAGATTTGTCTGACCATCTAATCGAGGCGTGCCCACAGGAGAGCTCATTCAGCTTATACTCGTAATAATTATTTTTTCCTAATAAGGCTTTCATTAGATCTAGGACAGTAGCCTGATTTTATTCTCTTCCTAGAAAACATCAAATATTAGCTTGAAGAACTTTTTTGTTGTCTAAATAATATAACCAGTATTGCAGATGATTCCTATAACACGGTCAAAGCTACTAAGAAAAAAAAACGAGATTTCTGCAGATGTCAATAAAACATTTTACCCAGGAAAAGACGCCAACCAAAACTGACAAATCATAAACATACCTACCAAAACACATGCTTAGAGTAGGATAATAGCCGTGTGACAATGAAGACCCAAATTGAGGACAATTTAGTGTAGGATTATCCTGGGTCAAGACCCGTTTTGCACGATCCCAATGACTTCACCATTGATTTAACCCTGACATACTATTATAACCTTATTGTGTAGAATGACGTAGGTAGGTAATGTAATAGTTTTGTTTAGAATGTTGTTGTTTGGGTTGCGCAAAAGCAGATTGTTTACCGAGGGATGAAAGCAATCTTCATACGACGTGTTTACTCGTATAGTGTGAAATAGGTGGTTTTTTGCGACACCCAGATTGTAACTATCGGGGAACACCAATTCCGACAGCGCATTCCACAGACTAGCAGTTCGCACATTAAAAGTGGAATCAAAGCGCTTCGTACGGGTTTTCGGAATATCAACCATATAGCGGTGTCGATTATTCGTGCCCGCTCTGGCAGTCCGGTAGAAAAATGGGGAGGAGGGAATTAGATCATTCAGTTAGTTTATTTTATTTTATTTCGACTGTGAGAAAATTAAAGAGCAACAATTTTATTTAATACTAGTTTTTTTGCCCGCGACTTCGTACGCGTAGATTTTCATGTAAACCTTCAATCCTTTTTTCTTCCCTTAATCCGGCCCTTGCGCAAAATAACATAGCATATACTTCAATCTATTCAATATTATTATTATATTAATAATTATTCAATTTATCTATTTAATCTGGTCATAGCTAAGCATATTCGCGAAAACAACATTTAAATCCGTCTGCATTTGCTTCCAGTGGTTTAGGAGATGTGCGCGGACAAACAAACAAACAAACAGACAAAAATTCTAAAAACTGTCTTATCGTGTTCAGCTGCTTATTTTAAGACACCCTGTGTGATATTTTTTTTAACTCGCAATTACAGGTTTTTTTTATCTCAACGTTTTAATTATATGTATAGATATAGACTAGTAAAATGGACTGTCATGTGGATCCAAAGTTTAAATAATTATCAATAAAAAAACCGACTTCTAATTTTTTAAATAAAATGAGCAATATCGATTACTTAGATCTGACTTGAATGACCATATTGTCATTCACTACTGGACTGATTTCGATGAAATGTCTATGGAACCAATGTGAAAGTATAACCTTTCAATTTTCCAAATCGGTTCATAAATAACGGAGTTCTGAGGTAATAAATATTTAAAAAAAGAATTGAGAATCCTTTTGAAAAAGTTAGTTTAAACGACAACATCACGCCCAGGCGGTCACGTTGCTTTACTTCGGTGAACTTCGATCAAAATAAAATGAATGGACGGGCCCAGTAGAAGCGCATTTTTGAAGATTACAAAATGAGCGCCAGCGCTCACTTCGTTTCAGTCTGTCTCTAGCCGTAAGGAAGTGAAACACGAGTCTATTGTTACGCGATAACGGAACTTCTGACAAAATTATGAATTCGTATGCTTTACCGAAGTGTAAATACACAAATAAAACCGATATCAATTTTTTGTAACAAATATACTGTACATTTTTATAATTAGGTGTTGAAATATATGTCCGACGGTTTTGACTCGTTTTTACTGATCAAGTTCAATGGTTAGGGCCCGTCCATTCATTTTATTTTGGTCGAAGTCGGTGAACAGAAATTTGTCACCGACTCGCACTTGGCCATTATTTACTATTTTCTATTTTACTTTAGACTGTGCACCATAGTCATTCCAAGTTTGCACGCAAACTTGTAACTTGTGTTGTTTTTACTTGTTGGTTGTATGTACAAACATATTTTAGGATATTATTACTCCTATTATTAAAACAATTTATTTTGCGGAATCGAAAACATCTATTTTTCACCTCTTGACAGATCTCTTATAAAACAAAAAAAAAACTCTATTGAAATAAAATAATAAAGGCGACCGCGAAGGTCGCACTGGTGAAAAAGAGTTCCGCCACACCACCCCCCCACGGAGAAAGGAAGAATAAGCTGAAAAATTTATAAATAAATAAGATAATCACATATCTAAAATATTTCTAAACTTCACCCTCCTCCCGGACCGGGTGATGACAGGAGCTGGTGTAGGTGCAGGGACCAACGCAGGCGTGAAACTGCTAGCTGGAGTTGGCGCAGGCGGCACAATTGGTTCACAATTGCCAAACGCCGAATCCAAATGGGCAGGCTTAACGCGATCTATGCTAACTGTACGTTCCCTTCCATTAATATCGAGAGTGATCGTTTTGTCTCTTCGCCCGATGATACGATGAGGACCGGAATAAGGCGGCTGCAACGGCCTTCGCACTGAATCATCGCGTAGCATGGCATGCGACGCCTTAACTAAATCTTTAAATATGAAAGTCGATGGCTGGGCGTGGCGTGTAGCAAGGACAGGACGGAGAGCTTCCATATATTTGCGCAGCTCACGGACGAAATCTACAACGTCACTTGGGCTCTGCGATGTTATTGGAGGTATGACGAGTTCTCCAGGCAAGCGAAGAGTCTCTCCATAAACGAGCTCTGCAGAAGATGCCTTCAAATCTTCTTTGAGCGCCGTTCGCATCCCTAATAAAACTAACGGCAAAGCTCTTACCCATGTGTCATTATGACACATCAAAGATGCTTTAAGCTGCCGATGCATGCGTTCCACCATACCATTTGCGCAAGGATGGTAACTAGTCGTGCGCACCCGTTTGGTACCACATACATCCATTAGACGGCGAAACAACACAGATTCAAACTGCCGGCCCTGGTCGGTTGTCAAAATGTTTGGTACCCCAAAACGGGAAACCCAACCAGTTACGAATGTATCTGCTACCTCTTCTGCTGTGATTGATGACATAGGCCATACTTCAGGCCACCGTGTGTATCTATCAATCGCAGTCAGGCAATAATTGTACCCTTTCGAGTGAGGAAGTGGTCCAATAATGTCTAAATGCACCGACCTAAATCTGTTTGACGGTAATTTAAACTCTCCAAGTGGCGAATTAATATGTCGAGTTACTTTACTGAGTTGACAGCGTAAACAAGTTCGAGCCCATTCACGGCAATTTGCGTTTACTTGAGGCCATACATAACGCTCAGTTACCAAGCGAGTGGTTGCCCGCGCGCCAGGGTGACTGAGGTTGTGACACCTGTCGAATGCAGCTCGACGGAATGCTGGTGTCAGGTATGGACGTGGTCGCTCAGTTGAAGTATCACAAATTACTGTGATATTTGTGCCAGGGATGAGGATGGGTTCGAGCTTCAAAGACGAATTCCCACGCATACTAGCTAGCTCCTCATCCGATTCTTGCGATAACGCGAGTGCAGCAAAATCCTCTTCAAGAGAAATAGACTCAACGCGCGACATGGCATCAGCTACGATGTTATCAACCCCTTTAATATACACTACATCAGTAGTAAACTGGCTGATGAAAGACAGCTGGTTTAATTGGATAGGCGGCAATTTCTCACGTCGTTGTACAAAAGCGTATATTAGCGGCTTATGGTCAGTGTAGATAGTGACGTGTTGTACCTCCAACAGGTGCCTGAAGTGTTGAACACTCTCGTACACCGCAAGGAGTTCCCGATAGTACGCCGGCCACTGAGCCTGTTTAGCAGTCAGCTTTTTACTAAAATAGGCTAGTGGCTGCCAATCATCATTATCGACGCGCTGTTGTAGGCAAGAACCAACGTGCGTTCCTGAAGCGTCAGTAAACAACCCAACCTCAGCACTGTTATTTGGGTGTGCTAAAATTGTAGCGGACGTCAAGCTTTTCTTGCATTCTTCGAAGCACTTTTCTAGCTCAGGAGTCCACACAAAAGGTTTATTGCCTTTGCCTTGAATAGCAGTGATTGCTTCAATTAACGGCGCTTGGTACTTAGCCGTACTTGGCAAAAACCGGCGGTAGTAATTGACCATGCCTATGAATCTGCGCATACCCTGAACTGTCTTTGGGGGCGGGTAATCCACCAGAGAACGAATTCTGTCCTCAGGAGGACGCGTGCCCGCAGCATTGACTCGATGCCCAAGGAAAGATACTTCTGCGGCACCAAATACGGACTTGGCTGTATTAATCACAACGCCATAGTCGTGCAATCGCTGGAACAAGATTTCCAGATGCTGCGCATGCGCTATTTGGTCTTTTGAGTAAACCAAAATGTCATCAACATAGACATAGCAGAAATCTAAGCCACGGACTACTTCATCGATAAATCTCTGAAAAGTCTGCCCAGCATTACGCAAACCAAAAGTCATATACAGAAATTCATATAATCCAAATGGAGTAGTTATCGCTGTCTTGCACACGTCGCCTGGATTCACCGGTATCTGTTGATAGGCCTTGACCAAGTCTATAGTACTAAAAACGGTACAGCCAGACAAGTTGTGCGCATAATCACCTATGTATCGGACAGGGTAGCGATCAGGAATCGTTCGGCCGTTTAATGCACGATAATCACCGCAAGGACGCCACGTTGAGTCCTTTTTAGGTGCGAGATGCAGAGGCGATGACCAAGAGCTATCAGATGGTCGGCAAGTACCAGCTCGGACCATATCTTCGAACTCTTTCTTTGCAATGCCCAGTTTTAATGGTGCCAACCGACGCGGTCTAGATGTCACAGGGGGACCGTCGGTAGTGTTTATATAATGTACGGTGCTGTGTTTAATAATTCTAGGTGCACCAGATGGTCGCGTTATACTTGGGTATTTCTCCAAGATCGCTGTGAATGGCGAGTCAGGAAGAGATACTACCTTCACACTTTGCTGTTCCGCGGTATAAAGGTCCGCGGACGAAATAAGCCCAGTTTTACTATCGCACAGCTTACCTTTTGAGCAATCGGGTAAAAGCTGGTAATGCGACAAAAAATCTACGCCAATAATACCACTTTCCACATCCGCCACGACAAAGTTCCAGGTGAAATCCCGTCGTAGCCCTAAATTTAAGTTCAACTGTACCAGTCCATATGTGATAATCTTACTGCCATTAGCTGCAACTAAACTATATGATAATGGCTGAAGCGTACGTCCTTTTATAAAGCTACGAGGAACGCAACAAATATCCGAACCAGTGTCCACCAAAAATTTCCGGTTGGATCTCCGGTCGGTCACGAAAAGGCGGCGACTAGCTGGCGAGCAACTGGATGTCGCCTTTAACAGTTGCTGTTTTGGTTTCCCTGATCACTAGGCGGGGAACCGGACCACTTACATGGAGGCACACATTTAAGTGCTTTTGTCGCAAAACGGTCATGATAAAAGCACAAATCATAGTTACGTGAACGTGATCGGCTGCGACTACGATTACGGTTACGATTGAAGTCACGACCACGCGTACCAACATGCGAGCTGTAACCAGCAGAGGAAAGTGACGCTACTAAACGGGTCAATTCATCAACTTTTTTAGTCAGCTCCTGTACAAGATCAGTATTCGAGTTAGGCGAAACCGTACATACCTCCAATGAAGTTGATTGAGCGTTAATTTCAGCCAAATTGTCCGCTAGTTCGCTTAGCTCAGCCAACGATTCTAATCGTTGAGCAGCCAAGACAGTTTGAAGATATCGTGGCAACCTGCTCATCCAAATTGTCTTCAGAATATCCTCCGGAAATGCTGCACCGGCTAATGATCTCAGATGACGCAGAAAAAACGACGGCTTTTGATCGCCGATCTGCTCCTTCTCTAGAAGACGGCGTATTTTCTGCTCCCGAGAATCTGAGAACCTAGATATTATTGCATTGCGCAATTTCGTGTAGGGTTGCTCCCTCGGAGGTTGGATTATGAAATCCTCTACTTCGCGAGTACAATTGGTATCGAGGTGCGCAACTGCGTAATTAAACTTCGTGATTTCTTGGCTAATATTATTGATGGAAAATTGCGCCTCTAAACTCGCAAACCATAGGGCCGGGCGATCTCTACAAAATGGAGGGGTACGTATAGATACTCTGTTAATCATTACCTTCTCCGTACCGCCTGTGCCAGATCTGCTGTCACTGCTTGACATTTCACGTCCACCCGTACCCGCGGAAGCTGGGCCTTTATTCTGCACGGGCCAAACGCGCTCCATCGTGACGCGATAAGTTAACCTCCAAAAGTTGAACTTTATTTCCTAAGCAATAGAGGCCAATTTTTTGAGGGAAACTTACCGTGGCCACGATAGCGCGCGTCTGCCCGTGCGGAATAAGGGCCCAGGTTTGAAGTCTTCCTGCTCACTGTCACTCATGACGTGTGCTGTCATGAAAAACCATGCTAAGAGAAAAACAAAATTCAAAAACAAAAACTGAAAACAAAAGAAACGTGGGAGTGTGGTGTGCGAATGCCCTACAAAAAACTTTGGTATAAAAATAACTTAAAAATATGTACAAAAATTCACCAAAATAAAATAAAATTAAATACACACACAAAAACACACAACAATATAAATCACACTTAGTCTTTTTAGTCCACACTGGTTCTTCCAAAAGATACTTCGACTTTAGTCTTGACGCGCTCCATGCGATTGTTGCCAGCAGTCAGCAGCACGGCTCTCGTAGTCGAATTCACCACTTCTTTTTCTACGTTTTCGTATTCTCGTCGACGAACAATCAGACGACCGTGGTCGCTTCACTCGTACCACCAAAGAAAGTACTCGTACCTATTTGCGTACCTTTGCTCTTCTTGTGTTCGAATCGTCTTAATTTATGTTGTGTTCGTATCGGGGTCACCAATTTAGGATATTATTACTCCTATTATTAAAACAATTTATTTTGCGGAATCGAAAACATCTATTTTTCACCTCTTGACAGATCTCTTATAAAACAAAAAAAAAACTCTATTGAAATAAAATAATAAAGGCGACCGCGAAGGTCGCACTGGTGAAAAAGAGTTCCGCCACAATATTACCGTTTTTACACTAGAACAAATACAAAAATACGTTTTAAATAAGGTCCCGTTTACACCCTTTGGGTAAGGAACCTTAAAAATGAACAGTATTTACTTATAAAATAATTATATTTGACTAAGCAATGCCTCTATAAATTTTTATTTAACTACCGCTTTTATGATATCTCCTTTGAATATAAAATATAGTAATTAACGTTGGGGGCGTGGGTTCGATTCCCATCTAGGACAAACATTTGTGTTTGTTCTATGTCTGGGTGTTAATATCTATTTATGTATGTATTTTAAAATATATATGTTTGTATATCAGTCTCTGGCTGCCATATTACAAGCTTTGCTTAGTTTGGGGTCAGATGACCATGTGTGCAATAATGTCCCAGATATTTATTTATTTTATTTGTAAAAATACAATAATTTCACAAACTGTAATTTTCTGCTGCTTAAATACATACGATAACTTCTCTATATATTTATAATAAATTTAGAATTTAAAATTAAGAATTGTATGTGTATTTTTATTTTAAGTAGATAGATATAAATTCTGTAGGGTTTATTCCTCGTAAATATGAATAATAATTTAAACTTCGGGTGGACAATTTGGACATAAATTCTGGGAATTAATGTTCGCTAGTTTCGTTAGAAATTATTTTACTTACTAAAAGCATGTTAATTCTCTAAACGGTATTTTCTCTCGGCATTTTTGCAATTTTGTTTAGTGGGAAATCGAGAGCAACATTATTGTTATTACTTATACGTCATTAATTCTCTACCATGACATAGTTTTGTGGTTATTAATAGTTGATAATGATGTCAACACTATGAAACACATCATGGACCTGAAATCATCAGTTTGATTGAAAGTCATTTGAAGGTGCTACGTCGCTACGAATTTTTATAGAACAAAGTTAAATAGAGAAAAGGAAAGTCTAGTTTGCAGGATTCTTGACTGTAGTGCCCGCTTTGTATATTCTAGACTACTCTATTATGAAAATAATGACATAATTATTTTCCCTTTTTGAAAAACCTGATATATAAACGATATTTTTATAGATTTTCAGAAAAATCTTATTAAAAATTGCATTGCTAATTTTCATGTAAGTACTTGCCAAATTCATACAAATGACCTCTACGAAAATTTTGACTAGTACATTTGAAAAATACGGAACCCTAAAAATGGACCCGATTTCCCTTCCCATTTCAAGAGGACAGAAATAACTTACTTCCTTTAGATCAGATCTCTTACTACGCTTGTTTAATTATGTATGGCTTAAACATTTATTTATTAAGTTACATATTATTTCAATTTTACTCTCTATCTTTCTCTACTGTAAAGAGTACGAGAAATTGAAATTATAATGCTTAGAGCTTGTAGTAGGCTCCACTAGTAAGGAAACTTTTTCTTCACACAGGAACCTGATTACAAAACGCAAACAAACAATCGCTAGTTAAAACGCGCAAAAAACCGACGTTTGTTTTGTCGCAAATCAGCTAACCGCCGATAGTTAGCAAAACAACGGCTTGTTATGGTTATGCATCGTTTTCCGTTCGTAGTAAACTGATAGTTTAATTTTTTTTATATCCTCGTATCCACTACCCACCCACCGTTGACGTCAATCGACCGGTTGCGCGACATGTGCGCCTGTGTGCGAGTACGTGTGTGTGTGTCGTGGGTGCGGATGCCTTAGGGTTGGCAAAACTAGATTTTTAACTATCAACGGTAACGGTCAACGGTAGCACAAAGGCATCAATGAAGAACAAGATTTATTGCAAAGGGACTTCTTAAAAGGCTATATACGTGCAGCAGCCCTATCACGGGCCGTGGACAGATTGTCTTTCCACAGTTTTTATCCCGCTAGAAAGAGACAAACATATCCATATTCTAGCTCTGTCGCGTCTACGCGCGGATATAAACAGTGAAAAGACAATTTTTCCACGGCCCGTGCTAGGCCGACTACTTTTTAAGTTACGATTAATTTTAATCTGTTTCTTCTATAGGCAAGCTTGCTCCATCGTTGCGAGGTGGCGGTAAAACACAAGCCTATTTAACAATAAAAAATAAGAATAAACAGTATCGTGTGCATTTATCTAATTTCATCTTCGACAAAATTGCATGACTCTCTTGTTTTCTACGGAGAAAGAGAAATTGTTTTTTTTTTGCTGGGAAATCTATCACATTACAACATGTAGGTATTTATTTCGTTATTTAGGACTTTCAGGTTTATTAAACTTCAATAAACATATCGTTTTTATAGATATTTTACTGGTTATCACTTAGCATCTTATTAAGGGGCCTGTTCCCGTCTGCAGCTCTCGCTCGTACATTTTCACATTATTGAAGATATAAAGTCAGTGAGTGTGAATTTACAAAAACTGAAAAAAAAACATGTTTTGGTGTCTATCTTAACTTTAAAAACAATGTAATAAGAAAGAAAAAAAACTTGTTACCATATTACTTCGTTAAATTTATATATATCAAATTGTTAATATCTTTGTTTTTTAATGTTACGATAGACACCACAACATGTTTTTTTCAGTTTTTGAAAATTCACACTCACTGATTTTATATCTTCAATAATGTGAATATGTACAAACGAGGCAGCTGCAGACGGGAACAGAATAAAATTATCGACAACCCTACCATTATTGAGCAAAGTGTCAGAACGCTTAGTCCTCCATATAGGTTAGCGTACACATAGGATTAATCTCTTGGCTTGTGTGCGTTGGAACCGTGCAGGCGATAATTTTAAACATCTCTTATTTTATTACACCAGTAGGTTGTACGGTACCTAAAGCTAGGTCACAAAGGTACTGTTCATACCTTACTACTACTTACTACCTGGTTTGCAAAACATTTTGTATAAGGTTGTAATTCCGAAAACCCGTACGAAGCGCTTTGATTCCACTTTTATTTTGCGTACTGCTGGTCTGTGGAATGCGCTGCCTGAATGGGTGTTCCCGTTTAATTACAATCTAGGTGTCTTCAAATCACGAGTGAATCGGCTTCTTCTAGGCAAGCGTGCTCCATCGTAGATCGCATCATCGCTTAACATAAGGCGAGTTGGCGGTCAAACGCAAGCCTATCTATGCATAAAAAAAAGTTTTTGCGCGAGCATCCATAGCCTACGTTTGATTCCTCTTTGCCTTCAAACTTCAGACGTTTTTTTCAGATTTGTCTAATAAAATCATTTCAATTTCAATGTATGAAATTAATCGTCATACCTTTAGTCAATTTACGCCGTAGTAGCTTTTTTAATCATCAAATATATTTCGACTTTATTTAAATGCACCTTCGAACGTTTTGTATTGTCTACTGGAGTCTGGAAACGATGCGCCATGAAAGCATTTGAGCGGCCTGTCTTAAGAAGAATTTAAAAAAGAAGATTTAAAGAAATAGCTGGAAGAGATAAATCGTTTTTTATGTTGATTCAGAAATATTGAAATACTAGTAAAGTTGCCTGCTACGCTTTTAAATTCTATTATTTTCTATTTAATCCAGGTCGCTCAGTGTTACCCCCTCCCCTTTTTTCTGTATATTTCGTGAAATTAAAAGTAAAATTGCTTGTTCCAGATGGTTAACGCTGACTGAGCCTCCTGAGCGACCTGGATGACCTGAAATACCAGCGCCTTGGCAACTACACTCGGCCTTGTCCATAATGTCTCTTCTGCATCTAACTATTAGCTATGTAGTAAGAAATAGAATCAAAGCTACAAGCATGTTAAGTAAAATAAATAAATTACTAGCTGCGCCGCGCGGTTTCACCCGCGCTATATACCTCCTTGAAGCAACCTCCCTGGTAGCAAAGCGACAGCAACCTCCTTTGACTTAGATGACAATTTCTTTTTTTTCTATGATGTAATATGTTAATGTATAGACTTCTATTTTTGCCGTTCCATAGAAAATGTGTGGGGAAATTAATTTTCCTCATAAAAAAAATCCTTATTTTTTTCCGCAATTTTAATACTTATTCTGCGCTATTTGGGCCGGAGAGAAATCCAACAACTCAAAGATCATGAGAGTTATAAATGGTGTAGTTAACTAACCCATCTTTGTTTTATACATAATTATAGAAGATAGATTTCACCTGTCTTGAGGGTTACCATATTAAAATTTGAAAAGTCTGGACTTAAAGCCGATGTTGCTATAAAATTCTGGATTTAAAAAAACCTACGAGTTTTCCAATTTTAAACCAAATATAATAGGCAGATAAAAAAATTCTATCCCACACTTAATAATTAAAATTGAAAGAAACTCAAATTACGTATCTGTGGCGCTATCAGTTATTAACAAACAAACAAAAATTGATAGTTACATAAAACGGCACATTTACATAAAAACGATGCCAATGTCTCTCTTTTCCCTTAAGGACAAATTCTGTGCTAGAATAAACAGTAATTATTGATTATTTAATTTATTGGGCAGCAGTTTTTTTTATTGGCAGGTAATAATACTAAAATACATATAGTTATATTTATAATTTGGTTGACAGGCTTCTTGTGATTTCTTTTCTTCCTCACCATTTTAATGTTAGGTATAACTGAATTTGCAATATAATAATGTTTGACGTTTTTCCATAATTACCTATTAGTACACAAGTAAATATTGTAAAAAAAGAAAAAGTAATGAAGACTCTCTTAGCGATGGGCAGCTTTTAATTTACTATGTGCAATTATAAATTATTTTCAATGAACATAATTTTTGTATATTTGCATGGTATTAATTTTAAAATTTCATTCTTAGATAGAGAATAAATTTTGATAATTAATTTATCTATTAGGCATAAGATTGATCCGCTAATTAAAATAAAAACTTTTTGGGATAAATAAAAAAACATTCGTATATTTTATTTTATTTGTAACAAAAGTTTAATTTTATAATAGTTTTATTAAACTTAAAGCTTCTTTTAAACATAATTTAGTGATATTCCAAAATTTCAATAAGTAATACATTACCATATTTTTTTAAGGTTAGTGATTATTACTGAATTGTTTTAGATTTTTTTATTTGTTTCGTTTACCACAAAAGTATTACTTTGTAGAGTAGTTTGATTTTTATTATCTTGTGTTTTTTTTTCTTATTTACACCATGCATATTGTTTCATTTTTCTGATATTTTTATTGATAAAAGATTCTCTTAATTTAGCATTTAATTAATTATATCAAGAATAACAAAGAATAATAACATATCAAGATTAGATAAGTGATTATTATATCTAGACACGGCGTCCATAAGCACTTAAGTCAGTTTTTATCTTAAAATGCTAAAAAATCGCAGGGCTTTGCTTTTTGCGTTATCCGTCGACGGGAATAAGCAACTAAGTCAGAGGGCTTCAATACACGAGGCGACAGTCTTACGCACCATACAACTTATGTCCAACATCGTTCTGTAAACTTTTCAAAATATTTGAATCTTGACTTAAGTGCGTATGGGTTTCGGGTCTAGATATTATCTTTCTATTTTTAGTTCCTATTCGAAATTTTTATGAAAATTACCAAATTACTCACTTGCCTTGTTAAATGTTAGGTACTGACTCATAATTAATAAACATATAGGATTTGTTAGGTTTATTGTTAAAATGTTAGGTATATGATAATATTCTATTCAGTATTTATTATCGGATGCACCATCATCTTCAGCATGTCTATTCTGCAAGCTAAGTGAACGCGTAAGTGAAATGATAAGCTAAGTAAGTGTTACTTTTTCTTGCTTATTTCTGCAGATAAATGTCAAAACATGAAATTATAAGGGTAAGGGACTCGACATTTTGACATTTCTCTATAGTAATCAACAAGAAAAATACACGTTCACTTAGCTTGCAGAATAGACAGCCAGGAGGCAGGTTCTCATTTTTTTACCGTCTTCAAAAAGGGGTTTAGATTTTTTTCAATATTTGTTATCTATCTTAGAACTCCGTGATGTATGAGCCGATTTGTTTTAAACGATATACTTTCAGATTGGTTGTATTGAAATTTAATTAAAATAGGTTCAGTAGTTTGGCCTTTGAATCAAAATAACTGGAAAATTCGGCTACTTGGATAATAATTTTATATAGGTATGTCATACAAGGTACCGAAATTGAGTATTTACTCATTTTGAAGTCGGTTTTTTTAATTGATAATTATTATGTTTGAATACTGATTGCTCCGTCATTTTGTAGACCAAATTGACGTGATATTTGGCTTTATCAATAATTTTGTTCAAGATTAGTCGTCTCCTACCGCTTTAAGAATTGACGTTCATCGTCCTTTTTGTAACTTTCTTCTTGTTATTTAGAGTTGACGCGTATGTAAAATTTTTGGACCAGAAAATTCGGAACGCTTTGACTCTCTGTGGTCTCATTCAAGCTGTCCAAAGTGTAGGTTTTAGGGTAGGCTTCTGTCGTATAAGTGACAGAGAACTCTTTATGAAATGTGGCCTCTTCTCTTCACATAAAATTATTATCTATGTAACGAAAACTTTGAACGTGATTTTCACCCCTTTCAAAACGACGAACCGATGACAATGCAATAATTTAAATAGTTTTTCCCATTAAAGCATGTTTTAAAAAAATTATTATTAATTTTTATGTTACTGGTTCTAATATATTCAGTAAAAATTTTATCCATTCGCGTTAGCACACATCCCATCGTTCGCATCTCCGCGAAATGCAAACTTTTTTCATCCGATTCAAAGTTTAAGCTGTAACCAACTCATATTACTTAAAAAGTACCTACCCACATACATTTTCATTTTACATACATTAAAACATTGTTAAAAATACTACAAAAATACAAATCTGGACATTATTTTATATTTATTTATATGACGTCAATATCATGATGGCTTAATATTTATGATGTTAAACACAGCGCTATAAATTAGTTTTATTATGAAATTGAATCTTAATTTATTGTAATAAGCTCGGAAATAAATTTGATTTACGATGTTAGTTTTATTGCTTATTAATTTACCCTATTGACCACTGATAGTAGGTTCAAAATTAATCATCTTTTGTCCACTGTCTGGACATAAAATGATATATTAATAGTCTTACCAAGGATCTTATATTAATTGTGCGCATAGAAACATACTTTTATAAATATTTATTTATATTTCAACAAGCACTGGGCCAGCATGGTGGATTAGCCATCCTCTCTCTGATGGAAGGCCACAAGGAGTCTCAGCAGTGAGAGCATGATAGGCTAAAATGATGATGACGATATTTCAAGGCGTTAAAGATCACAAGAGAAAGAAAGTACTTCTACAGAAATATCAGAGAGGTAACCCGGTCCAAATGGGACAGCAAATCTGGGAACGCTCTGTACTTTTCTGAAAGACATGCCTAAATACGTTGAGAAACAACGTGAACTTTTGATAACGCTCAAGTACTTATGAAGATTTTCTGAAAATAAAAAGAGACAGGAGTCCTACGGACTGAAATTCGATTTTTCGTCCTTATTTCCATTAAGTATTAACTTTCTCGATTCTAACTAATGAACGAAAGGTAGGCTCATTTGTTCTACAAAAATCAATCTGTTTCAAGCACTGAAGTGAAAATTTTTTCGGTGGTTTCAAGCGTGATATTTGACGTCAGCAAGAAGTGACAGATTTCATAGCATAGATTAGCTTATCGAGCGTGTATGCTTATGAGGATAAGTATATGATCAGCAAATAATTACCTAAGATAATTTAATTTATTTTTATCTGTATAATTATTCATATATAAATAAAAGAGTGGCGTTGAGCTGTTATGGGCAAGCGTGAAGAGCCATCAGGCGAGCGACATCGGTCGTCTCGTCACTCAGTATAAAAAAAAACTCCCTCGACGGGCAATCGTGCATCAGGGGTTAGTGCGTAGACTCATTGAAATATGCCTATACTTATAATAATAATATGGGGTTCTTCAAAAGGGCTGTTAAGACTCTATTAACAGCCCTTTTAAGGGACGGCAACGTATCTGTGATGCATGTGTTGTTACAGGCATACATACACGACGAAAAAAATTCTCACTTCAGTGGTGACCGCTTACTATCAGGCGGCCCGTTAGCTATGACACCCAGACTAGGTTGGTGAAATCCAGGCCGACCGAATAGGTACGAGGTAGTCTCACGATATTAGAAAGGCAGCTCAGGATGCGAATGGAAGCGATTTGCAAAGTTTTTTAAAACTATTTTTTGTTATATAGAATAGGTCAAGGTTTGGCCAACAACTCACCTGATGAACACCTGAAAACGATGTTGTGGCCGAAGATGGAGCACGTAGAACTAAAAGGTACACCCAGGTTTCAGTATTCAGGAAACAAGGACGGGACATTGGTATTTTAGGGTTAGGCTTGCCTTTGTCTGACGACTCACCCGAAGTTTCAGGTTTATCATAATCAAGATGTTTCTGGTTTGTCATAATCAAGATGTTTCAGGTTTGTCATAATCAAGATGTTTCAGGTTTGTCATAATCAAGATGTTTCAGGTTTGTCATAATCAAGATGTTTCAGGTTTGTCATAATCAAGATGTTTCAGGTTTGTCATAATCAAGATGTTTCAGGTTTGTCATAATCAAGATGTTTCAGGTTTGTCATAATCAAGATGTTTCAGGTTTGTCATAATCAAGATGTTTCAGGTTTGTCATAATCAAGATGTTTCTGGTTTGTCATAATCAAGATGTTTCTGGTTTGTCATAATCAAGATGTTTCAGGTCTGTCATAATCAAGATGTTTCAGGTTTGTCATAATCAAGATGTTTCAGGTTTGTCATAATCAAGATGTTTCAGGTTTGTCATAATCAAGATGTTTCTGGTTTGTCATAATCAAGATGTTTCTGGTTTGTCATAATCAAGATGTTTCTGGTTTGTCATAATCAAGATGTTTCAGGTCTGTCATAATCAAGATGTTTCAGGTTTGTCATAATCAAGATGTTTCAGGTTTGTCATAATCAAGATGTTTCAGGTTTGTTACTCAACTACAGGCACTTCCGCTCTTTTTCCATAACCAAAGAGTGAACGGGACCCTATTACTGCTAATACTGGTATACGCAAAAAGGGTGTACAAAGCCGAAAGGAGTCCATAGTACCCATCATTATGAACAACTTTAACTATGGGACCAACCCTGAAATTGCGAAAAAAAATAGCTCTTCCATAGTAAATGTTCATTGTGAAAGAACTCAACATAATTATCAATATAAAAAAACCGACTTCATAAAAATGTGAGAACAGGACCAAATTGAAATGAGACCAAATGAGGAGCTTTCAAATAAAAAAAGAATCATCAAAATCGGTTCACCCAGTCGAAAGATCTGAGGTACCAAACATAAAAAATACAGTCGCATTGAGAACCTCCGCCTCTTTGGTAGTCGGTTTAAAATGTATGGAATAGATGATATTTTCTCGTGATTTCAGGGTTGGTCCCATAGTAAAAGTTGTTCTAAATGATGTTTACCATGGACCCCCGTGGGCAGGTTTTTCACGTAAACTTGTATAGGTCTGAGGGTAAATATACTTACGAGTACATATATCTTAGATATCACACCTACATACACTTTTTACTAATTTATTTTTTGTCTTACCACACTTTTAATGCTGAACGTTGTAAACACCTGTTAAGGGTGCAGGGGCCTAAGGGGGGAGGGGGCTCGAAAAGTTGACCCGCATAGGTGTTATTTGTCTAAACGGTACCATCAACTACGATAAGCGGTAGTTATTTGATAGCCGCCAAGCTTTGTTATTTTCACGCACACTCGCATAGTAAAACGGATTTTCGTTCATTCAAGTTAGACGCTTTTAAACGATGCAGCTTAAATGAGTTGGTTAATTTTAGGTACCCATCAGGTACCTACTAAAAGTTGGCTCGCATAAGTGAAGCTAGGGGTAAGGCCCCAGATATCATTTACAAAAAGTGTTATATTATGTATTGTTTAATGTGTACTGTTGGTGTATCTGTATGAATAAAAAAAAAATAGATACGTCACTATGTATTTAATCACTCGTATATATCATGATGTAACGCTAAAGGACAAGTACGTAGGTAAGTTGTTTCTATTGTGTAGAACAATTAGATCAGTTATAATTGGCATCAGTGACGATGTAAACAACGGGTTGTTTTTCAGTTTTATAATCCCATAGTTATGATACAATTCTTATTTTAAAAGGTATACGAATATTTCTGCCCTCATAAGCCCAAGAGCGGTAACTCAAAAAAAATACAGTTCTGTATTTTCGCGCATCTGATAGCTTAAAAATGTTTAAAAGATAAATTACCTGTAGTTATACGTAAGCCTTTATTTAAAAAACAAGCTTTCACTGTTTTAAACTATCACGGTTGTTCACTAAAGTTATATGATTATTTACGGGATATTTACCGTGGTAAGGTTGTGGAATATCGGGAGCTCCTTCCACAACCTTACCACGGTAAATATCCCGTAAATAATCATATAACTTTAGTAAACAAGCTTTCATTTAAATATTATATTGAAATCACGAGTGAATCAGTTTCTTCTAGACAAGCGTGCTCCATCGTATACCGCATCCAGGCGGTCAAACGCAAACCTAATAATACATAAAAAAACGTTTTAATTTTTATTTCAATGTTTTTATTTTTATTTCGGCGGCCATTTTGATAATATTACAATAATGGGTATTGCATATTGTACTTTCAGCAGCTAATTTAGGTGTATGCAAAATTTCAGCTAAGTTGGTTAAAATACCAGAAGAGTCTATGGTCAGGAGTTAAGATGAAGGGGTTCTAAATCAGTTTGCAAGATTTGACCTAAATGAACAAATACATTCTCTAAAAGGATTAATTAGGGGATACAATTTTGTATGGAAGTTAGTAATATTTAACACACTTTAAAAAAAAAGGGGGGGGGGGGTTCAATTCGATTGTTTTTTTTTGTTTGTTACTTCAGAACTCCGTTATTGATAAAAAAAAAATTTTTTTATTAATAGGATATAGGTCCGATTGGTACCATAGAAATTTCAGCAAAAAGCCAAAATAACTGGAAAATTGTGTTACTTTGATGACGATATTTATGTCATCCGAGGAACCGAAATTGCATAATTTGACTAATTTCGTGAATTCGATTTTTTAAATTGATAATTATTATTGAAGTTAAAAACGTGGAAATTGGTATTTAGGGTTTTGTTCACTAATAAGTCTGCTTTATTAGCGTTTGTGGAAATTCATCCTCGCAAGCAGTTAAATATGGGGATGAACTTTGTATAATGCTCATATGCTTCTTCAAAATATGAGAAATCCCATTAGGCACAAAGCTCGTGATTTTCTAAATTATGTATTATTTTGGCTTTTGCGTGAATCAAAAACGTGTCCTAATAAACTAGTCTGCTAAGGCTTGCAAGCACGCAGTACAATTTGCATAAAATTGCACATGAGAAGCACAATTGTACCATTACCTACGCATACAAATATGCGGAAAACTTTTATTCTCCTTTTACTTTAACATTTTAAAATTTACATTTCAAAAATGTTTTTGTTCTTTTACGAGCTGTCAACAATTTCATTATGTGAATAACCATTATTAATTCAGACGGCACCTTAAGTGCATCTAACTTATCTAAAGACTTGAGAGCGCCACCACCGTAATTTCCGAGTTAAACTGACACCCTCCTGTGGAAATTATAAGTTCCTTTATTTGGCCGTCGTTACTGATAAGTTGGTCTGCCTGAACAAGCGTCTTCGACGTTTCCTCAATTATATTATGACCAACTTTTTCTGTAGAGGTGGCTAAAATCGTTGAACTGGGTGTGCCCTGTGAGCTTTGTTAAAAAATACGACGGTGGCTCTCTCACTCAACTGTACAACTAAGTTTGTTACATGCCAACATTTACTTCGGTATGAAGACCATCATAAAACATCTCGCTACCTTCGAAAAGGTCAGCAGGATCCGGAGAAAGGGATGTCGAGAAAATATTTCGAAAATCGCATTTAAAATGGGCATGCGTGAAAGAGACAACAATGTTTCCGTATATCGAGGTCGGTTCGTACGTCACACTTGTAATCCATGAGGCTTTCAAACAAAGGAAATTCAATCATTCCCTGTGATGCGCGATTTTCGTCTTTAGAGCTTTTTGTCTCTTAGGTGATATTATAGAGTATCTAAAAAGTGATTTACAACTGTGTCAAAGGTAAATGCTAATATGCTCTACTACACACACTAAATGCACTAAGTACCTAGTTTGTTTCTAAAGATAGAAACATATTATGTAACAAGCTGTACCCGCGACTTCGTCCGCGATTGCCATCCCTGCAGGCTAACTATTCGAACTCGGGTAGGTACTGGGGCCGTACGCCCATCTCTAAACGTGGGCCCGAAAAGGTGCAGTTTGCAAAATGAATACTGAATACTGTCTAATACCTATAAATAGGTACCCATCTATACCTAAATAGACCATATGCATACCAAATGCAGTTCTCCCAACACTACATAGCATAATAAAATTAACAATGTTATCTAATAATGTGTAAATAGGTATATATATCTAGCTAATTATTAACTACATTTGTCCAATGTTACAGTTTCACCACAAGGGCAAAATCTACGTTCGTGACTGAGATCAAACAAACAAAAGAGATCATCATCAGCCAATTAACGTCCACTGTTGGACAGAGGACTCCCTCATAGAGAGGGGTGTTGCCATAATCCCCACGCTTGGCAGGCGGCTTGGGGATCGCAGTACGTTCACCGTGTACTATTAGAACGCTGCTGCCCATCCTTCGGTGGTTCTGGTCGCAGTTTTAGGACATACCCGGGTCCAATTTGTACAATTATCGTTCGTGTTCAAATATCTTCACATTCCATCCTCACTTTTTGTACGGCTCACTTTATAATTTTACACGACCCTAAGAAACTAGCAGCGTCACCAATCTACATGCAGGCCCCTCTTTCTCACTGGGCAAACTGGGCACTTGCCCAGGGCCCCGCGATCGATGGGCCCCCTATTTCCTGTCAGATCACCAAAAGTTAACCGATATTTATTACCGAAAAACATTATAATTTCGAAAAAATCAAAGGGTAATATCTGACTACAATACCTACTTGCTTATTAGCTTTTGCATGCGCGAAGCTACTCAACTCTCGTCCGAAAATAGTGATCTGTCAAGTTCAAGGGGCCCCATTATCCTAATGTGCCCAGGGCCTCCAATAGATTAATGACGGCCCTGTCTACATGCAAGAATAAACTGGCCAGTGCAACAGTGCAAGTCAGGCCCACTCACTGAAGGTTCCGCACCACCACAAAATACAGACACACACATGGCCATTATTTATTTTACAGTGGAGCGAAGTAAAGTAAGATTTTAGTACAAAAATACGTTAAAAAATACGTTTGCTGTATCGGGGATCCCCTTTAATTTTTTACTCATTGAGCCTGCGAAAATTTCAACTAAGTATATAATATAATTTATATTTTATAATTTCGGCTATCTATTACGGTTCAAAAGATAAAGCCGTTAAAAGGTAGTACGGTCAGATGGACTGACGGACAGACGTCAGACAGACAGACGAACAGATAGACAGCGTAGGCTTATAGATACCGCGAGCACGTCAAGTTGTATAAAAATCCAGCTTATGGTATTTTTAGGGTTCCGTAAAACTACATAAAGAACTCTTATAAATTCGTTCTATACTGCGTCTTCTGTGTGTGTTCTAACTTCTATAGATATTATAGTAAGCCCGTAAAACTTTGCACAATAAGCTACCGTCTTCAAATCGCGAGTGAATCGGTTTCTACTAGGCAAGCGTGCTCCATCGTAGACCGCCATTCAGGTAAAGTGGCGATCATACGCAAGCCTATCATTGAAAAAAAAATACATTATCCGCCTCCTGATTTCAGCCAGGAGCAAAGGATTCAGGATTTTTCAGAGGATCAGTTTGATGGTGCTAAATTATCTTGGTACCAACTTATATCTAATTGTTTTGTCATCCGGATTACGTACCTAGTTGCCTGCAAAGTTTTAAGTCGACACGACAATTTTAGAGGTAGATTAAAATCGATTAATCGTCAGTTAGTCAGTATTTTAAGTGTTATTAGATTAAAAGTAAACAAAGTATTATTAGACAAAAATATTGAATTGAATTCAAAATGACTGTAAAATATAACAGCAAGAACTCAATGATATGTTGCTATAGTATTTTATTCAGGCATAGATCAGATAGTAGCTTCATTCATGTTTCTTGAGTGAGTTACACGCTAAGTACAAAAGCAAGAGCAAGTAAACCAAATAGTTTTTTTTATGAAACCGAGGTGACGTGACGAGCGAAGTCGCTGATGGCTCTTCACGCTTGCAGTTCAACGCCACTCAGAATTTTGAACTTCAACAGTTCAAAACCCTGGATGGCAATGCACTGCGCTCGTCACCCCGAGATATAAGTTGTCAAATCTCTGTGTGCTCTGTAATTTCGCTGGAAACATTGCCCTTCAATCTGGAACACAGTAGTGTTTGCACAATACTGCTTGGCGGTTGAATAACTGGCAAAGGTGTGGTACTTCCCTAGGTGGACTCTGCAAAAGAGTCCTACCACTACAAAAATAAAAACTAAACTAGCTTAATTAACAAGCTAAAATCTCGCCTTCAAAGAGGTTAGCCGGTAAATCTATCAAAAGAGTTTTGGTGCCATAAACGTGAAAAAAAAATCGCCTCATTATATTACTTTTCCAAACATGCTTACATAACTGTACCTATGCTTATTTTGATATTAATGTGTATGAATGGTGGATTATTATTTATTAAGTATTATAGATTTATGAAGTGGTATAACGTGGTGAAATACTTATGTCATTTCGTGTTGTTTCCTAAACTCCATAGAAATTAGTCTCCACCACTTTACTAGGGAGTTAAGTAACTTGCTGATACCGTAGTTTTTTAATGATTTTTTTAAAGGTTTATTTTTATTATGCACAACTTAAAAACAGAAAATATACATAAATTAAATATTACTTAACTAAAAACTAAAACTTAAAATAATAAAGTAGCTAAATAAATACCTAAATGAAACTGAATACCTATCCTGAACTATCCAAAACTATAAACTACTGGTAAAAAACTGTCTTCGTGTAGGGTGCCTAAAAAGCTAGCGACATTACCACGTTGAATGGCCAAACTTATTCTTTGGTCAAAGTAAGCGCCAGCTCTTTGATCACCGGTCACATTAGAGTTACATGTAAAAAAAAAAAAAAAAAATAGTTTGTTATTATATTTATGTTATATTTACAAGTAGCTGCTCACAGCGTTTTCACCCGCGGGGATTACTCCTTGCTGACAAAGCACGGACTCCGGAATCAGCGGGGCTGCAAAAAAATATAGACCAAGAATGTGAACGCAGATTGCATATTATAAGAAATGGTACTTACGTGCATCCTTCTCTTGCGCAAGTTAAATTATAGCGTATTTGGGACATAATAAGGTAAGTTTTCACCAAATTTCGTGAAAAAAACAAATTTTTTGTAAAAGATAAAAATAAAAAACCAAAAACTTGGTTTTTTGAATTTTTCACATAAATTTTGAGGTTATGTGAAAAAAGTGTATCCACAGAAGTTTTAGATCTTTTTATTACCTACAACTTTGCCATTTAAGTTTTTTTCATAGGACTTGTAGTTTTACCGGAAATCGAGATAAACCATTTTTTACCCTTAACCCCCCCCCCCCTTCCCGAACTCAGATCGCCCGTAATTTATTTTTTCTTTCATTTTTATAATATCCTCCTCCTTTTCTAATGGGTTTCATCCTACTATTTTTTTTTTCACTTTTTATTATTTTTAAAGGCTTCTACCCTGGTCTAATTCGCAGTGTCCAAGGAACATAAACTATCAAGTCAATGGAATATAGCATTACTATCCTAACATTTTTTGCGTCAGTTATGTAAGTACAGCTTGCAGTTGAAACATACCCTTATATCTCCCTGCAATTTGTTATCAATAACATTCGCATAATAATGCACTTTTTACCATTTTAACTGTTATTTGTTAGGTAATTTTGACAAAGTTGTTTGACTGCACTTTAATTTTAGAACATACATCTATTTCAAAGTAATATAAATTCGCCCCATATTTCATATTTGGAATCAGCAAGCGTTAGAGATCGGCATTCAGTATCGATATCGGGAGTGGTATCGAATGAATTATCGATAGAATCGATTTTGTGCAGACAATATTCGCACGTGATATATGAGGTGTCAGACCGAGATTTATTGGCGGGGATCCGTTGATGTGTCCGATGTAAAGTCTATACCTGTTAGGAAAGTAAGGAGATGGAATTAGTAACAAATTTTTTACGAAATAAAAAAACACTTGGTGCATGGGTTCGAAAAAAAAACACATCAGTCATAGTACTGCACGTCAGAAGTGAAAACTTAAGTGGTGATTCACCTATTCTACAAGAGATGGTACTATTTTTAAATACACGGTAGGTACAGCGTGACGATGACGCGAGTTTCATGATTTTCAGGCTCCACGCACATAAAGAAGTTTTCACTTCAAATATATTCATTTTCAGTCGCACTCAAACTTTCTGTCTCATTCGCTAAGTAGGTACGAGTAATCTAAGAATCAAAACAACTTTGCGTAAAGCCATAACTTCGGGGTAGAAAGTTCTGATAACGAGTCAGTTAAGTTTCTAAACTGTATCTAGTAAATTAAACTAAAATAATGATGTACATTTTGCAGGCAAATAATAATTTATTCCGCGTACCTGCAAGGTGTTGAATATATCCTTCCCCCTAAGATCTTCCGAGCTTCAACATGAAGCGTTTCAAAAAAGGTGTCTACAACTACCTCTCCGAGCTGACAAAGCACCGTCAACACAGGCGCGGATCCAGCCCTCAAAAAAGGTTGTGGTCACAGACACCTAAAAATCGGGCAAGTTCGACTCAGCGTATAAACCTTGATCGTGCATGATCGATATAGTGCATTTCTACAAAAGAAATGTTTATAAAATAGTATATGATGGCCTGACCAAGATTTTGTACCACTGTATCGTAGTTTCACGCGGGTAAAACTGTGGCGTCACAAGTCACGTATTAGGATTGTGGGCATGCTCATCTTGCCCACAACGGTGGATTCGCGCCTGCGTCAACACCGCTAGTGTCGCAGGCGCAACCCAAGCTTGTTTTCCGCTCTTTAAAAAAAAATAAAAAAATATACTACAGTTTTATAATCCCTTTCACACAAAAAATATATCAATTTGTCGTTAGACCTTCAACGGTCTATGGACACTGGGCAGTCTATTTTTTTGTGATATTAAGATTGTATTTTGTTAATTAATAAAGTCACTTGCTAGTACTAAAAAAATATGTAAAAAGAAACTAATTCAAAAATGTCACAGTCACATACATACACATCGTCAGCCAATTAACGTCCACTGTTGGACAATGCCTCCCTCATAGAGAGGGATGTTGCCATAATCCCCACGCTTGGCAGGCGGCTTGGGGATCGCAGTACGTTCACCGTGTACTATTAGGACGCTGCTGCCCATCCTCCGGTGGTTCTGGTCGCAATTTAGGACATACCCGGGTCCATTCAAAAATGTACCTGTTGCAAATTATATATCCCGAAAATCTTTAATTTTTTTTAGTTACCTAGTTCTCGAAAATCGCCAGCCTTCTTCAGGTTTCATTAATTCCAATTTCCATTTCCATTCTTTAATCGATATCACTTGCATGCATTCAAGCACTATAAAAAGCATATTTATCGATCTGTCACTTGATTTCACCCTACTGATGTTTCAATACCTACTAGTTGGTTGACGCCCCAATTTGTCCTCGTCATTATTCTAAATTATCACTCATGTGTCTGATTTTATGGTTTAGTTTTGAGTGACACATTTTGCATGGTGAATTATGTCGAGGGATGTCCTTTCCTTTTTCCTATATGTATATAGGTAAGTTAATTTCGCGGTGTAAGAACCAAATGAGCGTATTTACTTTTTTAGAATTTTACAGGAGAGCTAAAAAACTGTGCATATTTCACTTCTTTGAACTTTAGAGTGTTATGTAGAGGATAAAATATATTTCACTAATTAAAAAAGTATACAGAAATTCACTAACACTATTAGAGAATTCATAAGCTTAAAAAAAAAAAACAAAATAAACACTCATTCTAGAAAATATTTATAATTTAAAAAAATCGGTTGACATGCGTTATCTTGGCTCTTACATATTCTAAACTGTTTTACCTATAGGTACATATTAAGATACGTTATCTGAAATGTTAATTAGTACTTATAAACGTTCTTTATGCATTACCTATATTATCAACTAATTAAAAACTTTGTACCGGTATTCAAGTTACGTTTTTCTAGTTCGATAAAAAAATATTTTTTTACTAATACGTTATTATTGAATTAGTGAAGTATTGACTGTACAGTTACGTCATTTTGGGACATCGTGAAGGACGACGTTTAAGACCCATTTATATAAAAAAAAGATTTTCGAGTTTATGGTAAATACGTTCATCTGGTTCTTACACCGCTATTTACACCATCATCATCAGCCAGAAGACGTCCACTGCTGAACATAGGCCTCTCCCTTTAACCTCCACACTGAACGACATCCTGCCATCTGCATCCACTGGATGCCCGCGACTCTCACAATGTCGTCGGTCTATCTAGTGGGAGGCCTACCTACGCTGCGTCTTCCAGTTCGCGGTCTCCACTCAAAAACCTTTCTTCCCCATCGGTTATTAGCATACCGTATTTACACCATATCGTTTTACAAATATATTTTTTGGGTTAATAAGCCTAAGTTTTCCTCTGTGCTTACTAACTTTAAATGCTATCAAAGAGAAAACTGTCATAATAAGATTCCTAGAGCCATTCCTAGAGGCTCTTAGTTTTATTTAAATCAAAGTAACTATAGTAAACGCACTATCAACTGAGTCGTCGAGCAATAAACGTTATACCATAAGACCTGTAAGTGTGAGCAAGATAGACAGATAAATGATTTATGACCCGATGACTCAGATGATAATGCGTTACGGTAAAAAAATAAGGAAACTCTGACTCGCCAAAACTTACAAATAATTACCTTATCTTATAGTTTCATACAATCAAATACATGACGTTAACTAAAAAAAAAAAAAACGCAATGAAATCGAAAAAAATATAATTTCTTCTCTTCATGACGTGAAACATTTTTTAATGCCGTAGGTGGCAAACAAGCAGACGTGCCTATGGATACTTGTAACACCAGAGGCATGTCAAAATCGTTGCCGACCTTTTAAGACTTTAACTAGTAGAATAACAAAAAAAGGTACACAATAGTTATATTTTTTTTTGAAAATCGAGCTTGAGTTGCCTTTAAGTGTAAACTTTAGTAACCTAAAGCTTTAGGTTAAACTCGCCTAATTTTACCTAAGATCTGTATGTGAATTTCGTAATACTTATGCAATAAATTATTGAGTATTTTTATAGAGCTTGTTTCTATCATATCAAATAAATAAGAATACTACTTCAATATGATAAATAGGTGACGCTTAATAGTAATAGAGCCATCACTCTAACCGTTCGAAAGCTTACTTATTAATGACTTAACGAAGTTTTTGTTTGCGCATTACCTACCGAACTTAAGCTGATACATCATGCACGTGTCCCGATTATATTTGTTAAAAAAATCGATGTCTCGGTCCCACGTCTTAGTTATCTTGGATCATGAATTAATACATCGGTAGACAAGTCACAACACTGGCTGCTTTCTGCAGATTCCGCGTACTAAGCCAGTAGTAAAACAACCCGTGGGCTGTTTACACGCATTCGAATATTCGAAAATCGAATCAAAAATTCGATCTTAATTTGTGATTTTTTCGAAAATGGAACTTATAGTGTCGTGGTCGCATATACGAGTAGAGATGACAGTTGATGTTTATGGTTAATCAGAGCAGTGGAAAGTGCGGTGATCGGATTTGTGGTGACAGTGCTCGATTAAACGGATTGTCTGTTAGTGGGTAAAAAGTGCTGGTATTTAGTGTTTTAATTATAATTTGTTGCTGTTTCAACTTAATATTCAATTCAGATTTGTTATAAAAACAAAAAAAGAAATCCCTTACAAATTTAAGCTCTAATAGAATTTGTCTGAAATTTAAACGACAACAAACAATAGTAATGTAAGGAAAAATTTATAAGGAAACAATAATAAGCACAAATATATATATACAATAAATCAGGAACAATATTATCCTTTTCACTCATTTTTTAGTATATGTTACAAATGGGAAGATAAATAACGTTGGATGTTTCGTGTAAATTGTATATACAATATATTTTGTTCTGTTAGCGCCTCTACAATTCGTCACGATGAGTCACGAGTCTCAAAAACAAAAATATATAAAAAAGGTTAATAAATAGAAATAATTTTATACATCAATTCAACTACCCGTTAGAGTAAAATTGCAGTAGTTTCTTTTTTAATTCAAATTGAATTTATTTATTAACATAAAAACGAACATGCATTTAAACTTATGTCACAAGATTAAGTAAAATTAAAATTAACACAAAAAACACACACATTAATATTAGAACAAACTACACAAATGCATATTTCACATTTAATAATAAAACAATAGATTACTCATATACTCGTAATATGACAGGCAATGAATCATTCTGATAAAAAAAAAAAAAAAATTAAAATACTATAACAATAAAGTTTCATCATCATCATCATTTCAGCTATAGGACGGCCACTGCTGGACATAGGCCTCCCCCATCGATTTCCAAAAGGACCGATGGGAGCGGCCTGCATCCGGCGTTTTCCTGCGGTCTCTTTTAGGTCGTCTGTCCATCTTGTGGGTCGACGTCCTACGCTGCGCTTACCGGTCCGTAATCTCCACTCGAGAACCTTTCGGCCCCATCGGCCATCTGTTCTGCGTGCTATGTGCCCTGCCCAGTGCCACTTCAACTTGCTAATCCGGTGGGCTATGTCGGTAACTTAAGTTCGTCTACGGATCTCCTTAACCATACATTTACCATAAAGTTTATATTAACGATAAATAAAATAAAAAAACAGTAAAGTGCGCTGTATTACGCTGCCAGAGATATATTTTTTCATTGGTAAAAAATAACAAAGTAATTAAAAAGGTCAATTGCAAGCAAACAGGAAGCAAGTACAAACAATAACTTTATTGTATCGATAATCACCGGTTCCATAGCGAGTCGGATTTAAAGAATGACTTGATTTGATTGAAGTTATCTATCATTAGATCTTCACGCTGTTCGTGACGTTAATTGCAGCCATTTCTTATCGATATCGATATTTTTTACCGACATGTTCACGTCACTAAACGGTTTCTAATGTGTGAATTAGGAGTTTAGAACGGATGTATGTAACGGTTGTCGCAAAAAGCAGTGATAGTATTTTTTATGGTAATAAATACGAGTCGCATCTAGTGTCTCTACAATCTATATTACTTAATAAGAAAAATCAATGATAAAGCCATTGATTTACAATCACATGAAAGTTAAGTCTAGTACAAAATTTACGAAAAAAGTGTATGTATATTTTTAGATACATTTTATAAATACAATCAATTAATTTAAATCTTATGTCATTATGACAATCACTGTTTTAAACTATCACGGTGGTTCACTACAGTTAAATGATTATTTACGGGATATTTACCGTGGTAAGGTTGTGGAAGGAGCTCCCGATATTTCGGCGCAGTTACAAGCACCATGAGCTTCCACAACCTTACCACGGTAAATATCCCGTAAATACTTGATGTTTGATGTTTTTTTTATGAAATGACTGTATCTACTTTTGATAAATTTGCTTCGGTCATTTTGCGAAGTTGTTATTTCAAAACATTTATAACATATTTTTGTTTTAATATTATTTTATTATAACCACAAAAAATTAGGTAAACAGTTTTCCCATAAATTCTGGTTAATATAAAAATATTAAACAAAAATTTATTGTCAAGATTTTGAAATATGAAGACAGATGAAAAATAATCGAAGTACATTTTTCAAAAGTAGACAGTCGTTTTATATCTTTACAAAAAAATATCAAATATGCGAGCGAGGTCGCTGCACCTGTTATTCTGGCCCTTAAAATAATATACCTGTAGGTAGGTATACATATAATATGTAATATATAATAATTATAAAATATATAATAATTATAATAATATATAATAATATTCGCCAAAGAACCAGGGTCACCGACATAGCTATTAAATCTGCAAGTTGAAGTGGCAATGGGCAGGCCACATCGCTCGAAGAACTGATAACCGATGGGGAAGAAAGGTTCTTGAGTGGAGAGAATTGGAAGACACAGCGTAGGTAGGCCTCCAACTAGATGGACCGACGACATTGTGAGAGTCGCGGGCATCCAGTGGATGCAGATGGCAGCATGTCGTTCAGTGTGGAGGTTAAAGGGGGAGGCCTATGTTCAGCAGTGGACGTCTTCTGGCTGATGATCATGATGATGATATAATAATTATATAATATATACGCGTCGACTAGAGAATCTACTCCTTTATTGTCAGTTTAGAAAAAATTAAAAATGTGTGAAATTCAAAATTTCCGGTAGAATCACGGAGCGCAACAAAGCGTACTTTACTCCGTTTGCCATTTGCGTCACCAAAACAAACACACAAAACATCATGATGATTTGTTTACAAGTTCAGAATAGAGAACATGTTGGCCAGATGTTCAGCCAGTTCCTAAGCATGCAGGATTGTATCATCGCATATTTTCATTCAGAATGTTCCTAATATTTTAATAAAGCAATTTTGTGATTTAATAAATAAATATATTTTTTATTGTTACAACAAAAATTCAAAAGCAACATTCAACACCTATTTACACACAAAACTTTAAACATCTAAACTAATTGTAGAAAATTTTATTTATATTACACGGGAATTATACTCAAGTAAGATTAAGCCGGTTACTCCGAAAAAAAAGTATGAAAATCACTTTATTTTCCATAGTATAATTGTAGGTCGTTTGTAGGTACTATCTATTTACTATATATGCAACGAAGGTCTATAGATAGTATAAAGAAAGAAGCCTATTCAGAATTAATTTGAAGATAGTGTAGTTGCCTCCATATCACTTGTTTTTCTATAGGGTTTAACTTAAGTAAATAGAATATCACTGAATAACTGTTATTCAGTGATATATTTAACTTTGAATAATTGTTATTCAGTGATATTCTTATATAGAAAAATCTCGTATCTCGGTGTTTTTGGTCGCACTCCTCCGCAACGGCTCGGCCGAATTTTATGATTTTTTAATGTATATTTGGTAGGTATGAAAATATAAGTCGTTAACTATTTTTCATCATCATCATCATAATTTTTCATCACCACGCGGGCAAAACAGCTGGGAGCAGCTTACAAAAAAAAAACCATTTACGGCACCTGGTTACAAATTCCTTAACGCCTTAATAAATTAAGATTACTTCTTAAATATCTTCAAACAACTCAATTAAACTAAGGCGGTCAAACGCAAGCCTATTATTAAATAAAAATATAAAGAAACTAACAAAAACTCTGACTATGACAGTCACAGTCAAGTAAGCCACGGTCAAGTCATGTCCTTGTAAAGTAGAGACATTACTAGAGGTTTTTACGGAGTTTGAAACAAGACAAAAATACATGTTTCACCTTATCAAGTCACTTGCCTACACTCGAGCTCATTCACGAGCACTTAATAAACAATAATATTCAAAATTATTTAATTCAGAAATCGGTACACTCGTATATTTCACTAATGCCCAAACGAGGTGTGAAAAATACCCGTATCTTGGGAATTAGGCCTACCCTTTTATAAACCAATTTTTGTGAAGACGTCCACTGCTGAACAAAGGCCCCAATTTAACCTTCATATTGAACTACATCATGCCATCTGCATCCACTGGATGCCCGCGACTCTCACAATGTCGTCGGTCCATCTATTGGGAGGCCTACCTACGCTGTGTCTTACGGTTCGTAATTCGTATTAATTATGATTTATTTATATTCCACCATTATTAAACATAAGCACTCGAAAAAATGCACAATTTTAGCAAAATCACACAACGAGGCGACATGCTTTTTTAAAGTTGGCGTCAAAACTCGATATGACCATATTTTATTTTACTATAATTGTTTGAATATTACTAGTAAAAAATTTGAAATCCTTTCAAAATTAATAGAATTTCAAATAGGCTGTTTTATTGTGACCAGCAAAAATATTTGAAAGCTTATCTTTGCAAACTTTTGCCTGAGGTTCCCCCCGCGTCGCTCACATACACCACGGCCTGGTCACGCCACATAATATGAACTACGCGAACGCACAGAACGGACGAACCTACATACAAAAACATTTTATTTTGTATGCATTAAATTTGAGAGTTCACTAAACGGCCAAAATATACGTTTTTAAGTTTATATCTTCGAAAAATTAAACATAGAAATCACAACGCGTAGAAAAATATTGTCAATAAACGTCCGCAGTTTCATATATAAACTTAGCTGTATAATATAACTTATATAGCAATAAAATTATTTTAATGAGAAAGAGACAATTTTCTCTTTCTATCCCGTTGGTCAAACGGTGGTTCGTCAGCCAAGTTGACGTGTCTGGTACGGCTCTTACGGTGTGTTACGGCTTGTGCAACTATCGCGTGACTGTGGATCCTATTTGGCTGCGTATTGAGTCCAGCCAGATTGAGTATTGCCGCGATTAGCCCATCATTGTGGCATCTTTGTTTTTTTTATGATCGAAGGTTTATACGTATATATCTGGGGTCTTTTTTCGTTTATATTTTATAAAACTTTCATGATAACGTATTTTTTTATAAACAACAGTTTTTGTATCTACCTATGTATTCAGCATTAAAACTGACTTTTCATTACGCTTGGCATAAAGACGTATTGCATAACGTTAATTATTTTGCTATCCACATTACATAAATAATTGATTTACAACATAAATGGTACAAGCACGGCTATACGGCGTTAACTGAATTACTGCTCACGGGCTCACGGTGCATTATTAATAATCGTAGGACATGGCACATTATTAATAAATCTATACTAATATAAATTATTACTAAAATAACATGCATTGGTCGCGCAGATAAATCATATGCAGGATTAATGGACTGGTTCTGACCTGGAAAGTGATTAGTGTGTGTGTATGGATGACTACTTCTTGCCCGTGGCTATATCTGTTTACATTTATGATGAATTGACATAATTACTGGTGCAGTTTTGTATGGCTCCCGAATTGGTCTATTCAATTACGAGTGCTGGTATTTCGGGCGCTACTTGAATTATCTCTTGTTCAATAATTTTTCGAAGCTTGTACATGGAAACAAGCTAGTGATGATTGAGAATACACGAAATTGAGATGTCGTATACAGTATAAGTACAATAGAGTCAGGGCCCTTTTGGCCTAAAAATTGGCCTCTATTCCCTAAGAAATAAAGACCAACTTTTTGAGGTTAACTTTATGCACCGCGTTACGAGCGTGTTTGTTGTTAGTGAATCAGGGCCCAAGATGGAATGACTGCTTCGATGATCTACGGCGGAAATTAGTTGACGGGATCAGCTTAAACAGCTCATGTGTTCGAAGATGGTCACATTATTGGATTATGTATTGGAAATCATGCAAAATAATGATATCTTCTTCTTTCAAGTCGATGTTTCGTTTTTTATTTTTAAAATATTTTTTTTGGACCAAAATTTTGGCACTCCAATGGCATTCTCCGTGGTTCCTATTCATAATAGTTATAGTAAAAAGTCGCGATTATACATCGACAAAATGTGGTTTATTGATTTTGAATTGGTTTTTGAATGTCAATAACATTTATACTCTTTGTATGATGGTCTCTGTGACCTTCGACAAATATAAAGTAAATGGACATGCCATAACCATTAAACTTTCACAGTAAAAACAAGTCAAAACCGTCGGACATATACTGCAATACCTAATTGTAACCATGTACAGTAAATTTGTTGCAAAAAATAGATAGCTAATATAATAACTACGTGAGTAAAAGAGAACACCTGTGTTTGTCTATTGCTCTTGAACCGTTTGACATTGACAGGCACCAGGCGGCTAGACATGTTGAGTAGCGTTAGCAAAACCGATCGCTTATTCACTGCGTCTCGCCGTGGATGGACGTGACTGGTCACGTGACTAATAAATCAGTGTTTACTTCGCTACTTGAAAAACATCTTTTACTAAAGAAGGTGTAATAAGCGTAGGGGGGAAAGACATGTTGGTAAATAAGTTGGTAATATTATTATTATTCTGTTATTTTAGAGGGATGGGTGCAGGGGTAAGCACAAATAAATTGTTTAAAATCTACCGGCTGTGCCTATACATGTCAGCTGAGGAATAATTTACGCAAAACTTATTATAACTTAACCCTCCAAGTGTGTTACGGACCGCTTGTCGGCGTAAGAGAAAAGTGCCCGACGCGCGTTAGGCATGCGGTGCGTATGGGAATTGCTGCTATTCGTCAATTTATTTCCGATCGAATGAACGTTCCAACGACAACTTAAGTTCACTGACCTGTAGCTTATTTCAATCAGTACAGAATAAATACATCTTTGCTGGTTATGAAACTTATGAAGCTCAAACGAGGTGTCAAAAATAAAAAAAAGGGGGTGTAATACAATAATGCTTTTTACCTCCTCATGAGAAAAACTAGTTCATCGGGCATTATTTATGTGTACCTACAATAAATTATATTCAAATAAACATTTATGTAATTGGTAGGAAATAAACACCACCCTCGACTATTAGGAAAAAAACAAAAAAAAATAGTAGTTTGCGAAATTAGTTTGCTGTCGGTACATTCGCCTCAAGTTCGGCATGTCCGATGTGCGGTGAAGATTGTCGAACATAGTGATGCTTTCCTTGTCTCACTAAGTATATGTGTATATTTCTATCCCGCAACGATGGAATAAAACAAAATGGGGACTAATTAGCGATGTTTGATGAAATTAATTTACATTTTATGACAAAATAGAATGATGAATAAATACTCACGAGTGAAAAGTGACACCTGAACTTTTATTTTGTGTTTTTGTTGTGTTTTTACACTTCCGGAAAGCACACGAAGGCATATTTTTGTCAGATGTTTCGTTATCATGTAACAATAATCTTGTGTTGCACTTCCCACGGCTAGAGACCGACTGAAACAAAATGAGAGCTGGCGCTCATTTTGTAATCTTCAAAAATGCTCTTCTACTGGGCCCGTCCATTCATTTTATTTTGGTCGAAGTCTGTGACATTAGCCGAACGGCCCCTCGATTATGCAACTTGTAACTCGCGATTTAGTCGCTATTTGACAGTTTCACTATGACCGAACTTACATAATCAGGGTTCGACTAATGTCACAGGCACCATGCTACACCGCAATTAATATAAATAGTAAGTGTGAAACAATGCCGTAAATACAAAAATACTCCCAACGCCCAACTCTACATTAAAAACATCTTTAACCACTATCTAACTCCATAAAAGCGCATCCTTCCATCTACCTTCGTCTGTACTAATATACTGAAGTGCTGGATTAACGAGACTACTGAATTAAAGATTTTTGTGCTTTCGCCTGTGAAGTGAAGCAAAGTTCCAGTCACAAAGACAAGCTTGTTTCCTGAGAGACATAAATGGGTCTTTTCAAGGCAAGAGTGAATAGGTATCTTATAAGTCTGCGTGCTTCATCTTCGATCACATCGTCGCTTACCAACAGGCGAGCTGGTGGTCAAACGAGGACTTATTCGCGATAAAAAAGAAAAACTTATTCGATTCAGACGTCACGATTATTTAATAAAGCCCGTTGATATTTTTATAAGCTTTTATTAAACTTGGTTTATTAGTTTGGATCCAATCTTGCAACTGAATTTTAAATTATCCCCAACCGATTGAGCTAAAATTTTGCATACATATTTAATTTGGATGAAAAGGCATGGTTAGCTAAATGACGTCATTTTAAATCCAATATGGTGGACTGCCAAAGATGGCGGGCCAGTTTTATGCACCTCTATAATATGGGTATCAAATGAAAGAGTTTGCTGAGAGGAAAACTAAAAATAAAATGACTTTAATCTAAATTCAATTTGACGGATGCGCCAAAATGGCAAACATAATTTACTTATCTACCATCATAATATGGGTTTCAAATGAAAGGGTTTCCTGGGAAGAATAAGAATCCTTATAAATTAAAATAACTGACTTAAAAAAAAGAACTGATTTAAAAACCACTAACTACTAAACCAATTTTGAAGGATTTCTATTGGACCAATGTGAAAGTAAGTACATATATCCTTTCAAATTGAAATTATATTTTCTATATCGATTTATACGGATATCTAAGGTAATTAAAATAACATACAACCGAATTGAGAAACCCCTCCTTTTTGAAGCCAGTTAAAAATAATATGACGACACTCAGTAAAAACCTTAGCTGTTTTTAAAAAGTTTTTATTTATTATATAATCGTATTTCCTCTAATATCTATGGTGTATTACTTAGGTGACGTTTACGATATAATTACATTGATAGCCAAAATAAATTAGGAGTTTAACTACACAGAAATCATTTGGAACATATAACATCTACCTATTAATCTAGACTTGAACATTATAATTAAACTAAAAACTTGCAGAGCTCCCCTGGAACTATAAGAATAAATTACAATAATAACACCTCTCAGAAATTAGTCAGTCAGCGTTCGATAGCTAAAATGTGTTTAGAAATACAGACTGCTTTTTTTTCTTATGGTGTTGGATATATTCCATTAGTAAACCATCACGAGCCATTAGTTAACTATCAATATAAAAAACCGACTTCATAAAAATGCCAGAACTGGACCAAATTGAAATGTGACCCGCAAGGGAAGCACCAGCTTTCAAATAAAAAAAATTAAAATCGGTTCATACAGTCGAAAGTTCTGACGATAAACATAAAAAAACAGGTGAATTGAGAACCACCTCCTTTCTGGAAGTCGGTTAAATAGGTTTTTTTAACGAGCTTTTATTTAGTTTTACCTGTCCCGGTGTGTCTGTAATCAAATCTTGCAAGTAAAATTTGACCCACTTCCTAGTGTTCGATGGAGCTAAAATTTGGCATACTTGTCAAGTTCCGATGTCAATACAATATTATGGTGACAGCAAGCTGATTTGATGATGGCTACGATGGACAACGGCATTCCTTGATGGATAATTAGTAGACTGGCAGTGTTTGGTCTCATTTTGATTGCATACCGTTCCGATCACAACATTCATAAAAGCTAGGTTTGAAAAAGAAATTTTTCAGTAAAAAACTTGTTTACACAAACGCTGACGCATGTGACAAAAACACGACATAATTATGACGTAAGCAAAACGTAAATCATAAAAAAACTTACCGAAAACATTTCACATAAGAATGTCAAGATGATACCGTCTCGTTTTAATATTATGTGCGTTTTTAGCAAGCCGTCAACTTTACGACGGCGTCGGTAAAGGTATTCAAAGGTGTGCCGCTGGCATAACCTTCCTACATACACCTCGTGCAAATTATCTTGGCTATTCTGAAGTTTGGTAGTGTATGTGAATAAGTGATGCAATGGTGACGATTTTAAAAGTTCTAGTTTCAAGTTATTTTTTCTAAACTAACTATTCAATCACTTGCATTATGCCATTATTGACGGAGTAATAAAATAGTAACATGTAATAATTTCGTTTGTGACCATTTTATTTCGAATACCTCTTTATATGGGACTAGCGATCCGCCCGACTTCGCACGGGTGTAATTTTTTATTTTTTTAACGTTTTAATAGGCTTGCGTTTGACCGCTAACTGCGATGATATTATATATATAAACTTTCCGTGAAAAATTATCTAACTAATGGTGAAAACCGCATCTAAATCCGTTGGGTGGTTTAGGAGGATTTAGTGAATATAGGATTTTAGGTTAGGTAAAAGAAAAACATGTAGTTTTTCACTTTTTGAAGTGCACACTTAGTGATTTTATATATTCTAATACCTAAACAAGCGTATTCTATATACTAGGTAGTAGCTTTACCTAGTCTGTGCCTATATACGTCTAATATACCTACAGGTAAAAGCTGCGTTTCGCCATTTCATCCGAGTGATCTGTGTGACAGGAACGGTTCCTTTGATTGAATCAGGCGATACTTTGCAAAATTTCATCTTCAAAACTTTTTCCTTGACGAATCTCTAGCTAGTGTATTTTAGCAACATTGAAGCGTGCGTTGCGGTGTTAATGCAGCTGTCAGAATCATTATCTCAGCGGCCGTACTGTAATAGGCAGATTAGGCGATAACAGTAACATTTTTATTTCTTCGGTTCCGTCATCAAAAGCCTTCAAACCTAAAGTGTGTGTTAGTGTGCTAAAGAGAGAGAAAAAAAGTCACATGTTTCTACATTGGCCAAGAAAACTTGCTTGATTTGTAGATAAAGTCAACTACACATCTGGCGCGTATGGCAACTTGAAGACGGATTTATATCTGCGATGTGCGAAAATTTACGGGCAAAATGTACCCAGCTTGAATTTTCGGAATTTAACATGTTTAGTTTCTGTGAATAAAAGCTTCTGTAAATGGTTTTCTGGTCATGTAAGTCCTTATTGGTTCCTTGAAGTTGCTAACGATTACTGAGAATTCCAGCACAACAAAGTTTGATACTAGGGTTACCATATCAACATTTGAAAAGTCCAGACCTAGAGCCGGATATTTCAATAAAATTCCGGACATTTTATTAAAGTGGGTTATTTTTAAAAGAAGATTTTTGTTTTGTGTTTAGGGAGACGTTAATCAAGATTTACTCGCATTACATAGCTAATAAAGACAGACAAAGATCTAAAAATCCGGACGATCCGTGAAGAAATCCGAGTCCGGACAAATAGTAACCATATCTGACACCTACTTCATCATGAGATGATTCTAAAGGTTGCAAATTATGGGCCTGCCGTGTTCTACTTCTGGATATTCAATCTTTGATTCGTCTTTTTGTCAATCACATTAACAATTTAAAAGTATGAGTGGAAGTACTCTGTCCATTTTTCTGTATATATGTCTCTCTGTGCGTTTGTTATATGTCCACGACTATTAAACAGGTAATACATTCTAAGTGAAATTCAGAAAAAAAATTGTGGGTTCCCATCATCAGATCCGGACTTGGTGACAATGGAACCAAATTGGAAGTACCGAAAAAAGTTATTTTTTTTTGTAATCGGTTAACAGTTGGCGGAGAAAACTGTGAAGTGTGAATTGAACATACATAAAAAATAAAATATATACAGTGGAACATAGAACCGTCCTCCTTTTTTGCAGTCGGGTAAAAATACAAGAAAAGTGGTAACCGCTAGGGCAATACAAAGTACTACAATGAGTAGGATCTGCATTTATAGTTCATAAAAGAGAATTTACGCCAGACCACACACAACATACACTATATCTTGTTTACGATGCCAGATATACATTTCAAGACGTAAACTAGTTCAATTAAAAAACAAACATCAAAGGCGAAGTGAAGGTGCTAACTGCCAACACGAATTCTCGTTACGCTACGTTCCACTAACCATTATTCCAAATGCGATCTAACAGCGATAAGGCGGGCCGGGCCATTGTGTTGGAAAATACAGACAGACAGGCATAAAAAGTACTGGTGTACAAGCTTCTCGAACCAGGCGAAGGTAGAAACATGAGCATTATCATCATTTCAGCAATAGGACATCCACTGCTGGATATAGGCCTCCAAATTTCCAAAAGGGCCGGTTGGAAGCAGCCTGCATCCAGCGTTTTATTTCAGGTCGTCTGTCGTCTTGTGGGTAGACTTGTCTGATCTTTCCGGTTTGTGGTCTCCATTCGAGAACCTTTGGGCCCCATCGGCCATCTGTTCTGCGTGCTATGTGCTCTGCCCACTGCCACATGAAACATAAATAACAGAAACATGATATAGGTATTTATTTATCCTTAAGCACATTAATTGATGTTTTTTTATATATATAAAATTACTTTGTCTTGTTTTGAAAAATGCGCTTCGGTCATTCTACGAAGTTGATATTAAAAAAAAAAAACATAACAACATCACGAGAAACCCAGTTTTAAGTACTTCGTTATATTAATTTCCTATAGATACTCGAGCACTTAATGAATAAATATCCAATCCACCATTTTTACACATTGACACAACTTTAGGAAAATATTACAATCAGGCGACATGTTTTTTCACGTTGGCGCCAAAAAAAAAAACAACGCCATTCGTATTAAATTTTAAATTGACACTTTACTTTTTAATATCAGTCTTACATATCTTATCTGGCCTGTTAAGAACGCTATATAACGCCATCAGCGCGAAGTCGCAATGTATTAATAATGTCTTCGTTAAAATTCTTCGTAATCGTAAATAATGTGAAAGTTCATGTTTGTGGCATAATGCGCAGTGATCGACATTTGGAAAGGTCGTACTTGGATCAACATGTGGTGAAATAGCCTTACAAATTTGAACCAATTATTCGGCTGAGACTGTCTGGAATGTAGGATAAAAATTACTGAAAAGTTGTTATTCCAGCTATTTGCTGAGAGTGTGTATCTGCTTTGAAATCACTTGAGGCCACAAATGCTGATTTTATTTCTTTAATAAATATTGCCTTTTGGGGTTTTATTAGGAGTACTTTTTTAACCATACGCCTTAAATAACAAATTTGCGATTTTAATACTAATTAATTATGCACTTGCAGATAGTTTTTTAAATTAATACTAACATCGCATTTATCTAATTTGGCATACCTACTGTATTTGGAACTATGTCTGCCAAATGCATAAGACGTGCGATGCCAAAATCGACTCAAGAGGAAAGATAAAAAAAAACTGTGTCTGCCTTTGATCGTCATCTGGACCACACTTGCCTTAAAGAAACCGAATCACTTGCAACTTGATGACACCCATATTGTAATGGGAGGTTTTTCAAAAGGCAATAAAAATATCGTCCATAAAAATGCGATAGATGCGGCGTTGACGAGACATGGATATGAAGATTTTGCAAAACCACAGACAAAGAAATGTCAATAAAAAACTTACTTACTCCCATTGATAGACAATATCTATCTGTCTGTCTGACACTGTCTGTCATGCTGGTTTTTGTTTTATTTGATTTTGTAGTATATTATTTTGTGGTTATTTTTTGCTAACAAAGTACTTGTTTTCCCCCTACATAACACAAATTTGTAGAAACATAATGAAGTGTGCCTTGCCTAGCCGTATATCTCCTCTTCCTTGTACTGTTACTTTTCATTGAACAAATGCTGTTTTTTTAATATTAAAACCATGTTTTATCAGCGCCATCTATCGATGGTTGCAGAACTACGTTTCTAGAGCTGTCAGAAAACCGCCCATTATCAAAAACACCCAATTGACATAATATTCTTTTAATTTTCTACTCTGTTGCAAAGGGCAGGTAGTATTTTATACACATAATAAACTCACGAACACGCTTAAATTCTTGTGTTTCCAAGAAAATTGTATTTCAGCATCATAAAGGCCAAGCTTTAAACGTTTTTCCGCAAATATTTCACGTTGCATTGGAACAAAAACCAAATAACTTTAGATTAATACCAATTACGAAATAATTTTAAACTATTTACTAAATGCCATTTGTTTACTTATTGAGGAGGTACGAAGGCCTTTTGTAGGTAATTATGTATTATGCCTACAGTCATGTGGTTATTAGATACTCTACCATCTTTGTAGAGACTATCAATTCAGTTGTGACAAGGGTTGCCACACGTCCGGAATTTTTCGGATATGTTAGTTTTTTTTTTATGTTATTGGGTGACGAGACGAGCAAAGTCGCTCGCCTGATGGCTCTTCACTCTTGCCCATAACAGCTCAACGCCACTCAGAATTTCGAACTTCAACAGTTCAAAACCCTGGATGGCAATGCACTGCGCTCGTCACCCCGTGATATAAGATGTCAATAGACAATAGACAATATTTTATTTATAGCAAAAATCCACACACACTTAAAGCTACACACATATTAAAAAATATAAACTTTGGATTTTTGCCACAAACCGGCCCCAGCTCAGCATGATGCCGTTCGTTACCAACCGGCGCTGGTCTTCCGATGGGACCGGAAGGTGACGTCACGCACTGCACGGTGAGCGTGCAAGTAATTAAATTATACATGACAAAAATTATTAAAAAAAGAGAACAAAAGACAATAAAATGCTATAACAAGATAATAAATAAAAATAGTTAAACTGGGAAAGTATTGTGCTCAAGATGTGCTCAGACATCCAAATGAAGTTAAAGAAAAAAACAAACAACATCAACAAAGTGAGTAATGTACCTAGATTGACTTGTAGTTTAGTAGTCTAAACAGCGCTTGTATCATTTCTTAAAAGTTCTTCGCCCTTTTGATGATTATAAATAAATCTTTTAAGATGAAATCTAAAACATTGTATAGTTTGCAGGTTCCTTATTGGCGGAGGAATATTATTCCAGCACTTGGACGCAGCATAACGGAAACTGCCCCTGAAAGCGGCTGAGCTGTGACGTTCCGTTAAGAGCTGCGTCGTACATTGGCGAAGAGGTCTACTATTGGACTTCCATGACAACTTCTCGTATAGATAACTTGGAGATTTGTATTTCATGACACCAAACATTAGACATGCTAAATGTAACTTGCGACGGTGCATCATTTTTAAAAGTTTATGGTTATTAAGAAATGGGGTCACGTGTGACCTCAACGGAACCTCAAAACAAAAACGTGCACAAGCATTTTGCACCCGTTGGATGAGCTTTTTAGTTTTTGCTATTAGGCGTGGACCAAAAACTGTATCCACGTAATTTAATTTTGAGAGAATGAGTGATTCTGTAAGCTGTATACGTAAATCTTCTTTTAAATAGGGTCTAATTTTATACAAGCATTTCAATTTATAAAAGCAATTTTTGACGCAATTCACTATATGCTTCTCGTACCGCAACTCAGAGTCCATAATCAAGCCCAAATTTCGCGCTTCATAGACACGCTCTACAGGCTCGCCCATAATCGTGACATTTATTGTTGGATTGAGTCTATCGAGCTGATGCTTAGAGCCAAAGATTAAATATTTTGTTTTAGTTGGATTGGCCAAGAGGCCGTTATCTGAAGCCCATGCTGCTGTTCTATCTAGATCATCATTTAATTTCTTAATACATGCGTTAATATCTTCTGGTTTGCACGATATGTAAATCTGAATGTCATCAGCATATATATGTACTTTGCAGTCCCTGATATGCGTGACAACATCAGCTGAGGACAGCGTAAAAAGAACAGGCCCCAAAATTGAACCCTGGGGTACTCCCCTATTCACAGCCAACTTATTCGATAACAGTGACGAGCCATCAGCGCGATTAATTTTCACAGTTTGATATCGATTTGAGAGGTAACTATCAAACCACTTAATAGCGTCCTGGTCAAACCCGTAATAGCGCAATTTTGAGAGAAGAAGAGTCGTATTCAGGGAATCAAATGCCCTTGAAAAATCTAGCAAAACTAATACTGTAACCATACCTTTGTCTTGTGCGCAAAGTATATTATCAGTGACATCAAGCAGGGCTGTTGCAGTACTGCGCCCTTTTCTAAAACCGGACTGAACTACAGGTAAAATATTATTTTCTTCAATATGTGGGACATGTGGGACATTATTGCACACATATACTCCGTTAACTGCATACATACGGCTTTCTCTAGTATTTTAGACATGCAAGGAAGAATACTTATGGGTCTGAGGTCTTTCAAGTCAACAGGATTAGAATTTTTGGGAAATGGTCGAACTATAGCGTCTTTCCACATACTAGGAAATGTACTAGTTTCAATGGAGGTGTTTACAAGAGCTAGTAAGGTATCAATGGTATATGGAAATGTCAATAATATCATATTCAAATTAATTCCATCGCAGCCCTCTGCATTAGATTTTAAGGTTCTGATTATTTTATACAATCGATCTAGGCTAATTTTCTCTATGTGAAATATTTTATCACTAAACTTGTTATACTCAAAATACGTTAAATGCGATATATAAGTATCTAAAGACCCTGTTATGTTTAAAAAATGATCGTTTATAACGTTTGGATCATTAAAAAGAGAAGGTAGGTAAGAAGTAATAAAGTACTTTTCAGGTTTTTCCAAAGTGTCTTAGGGTTCTTTATATTGTTATTTATGTTATATCGAAAATAAGCAGACTTTTCGTGATAAAGCGCTTTACTAACAGTAGTTTTTAAGCTTTTGTAGTATTGTTTCTTACTCTCGCATTTAGAGTTATGGTAGTCTGCTGCGGCCTTGTCACGCAGCCTCATCATAACTTTTATCGTATCTGTAACCCAAGGGTACGAACGATCTCTAATGACTACTGACGTGATAGGTGCATAACGATCAAAAACAGTTACTACACTCTGGTTAAAGGCGCTTACCATTTCATTTGACTGCCTCGGTGGCTCAGTTGGTAGTGATCCTACTTTCTGTGCTTGGGGGCGTGGGTTCGATTCCCATCTAGGACAAACATTTGTGTGATGAACATTTGTGTTTGTTCTATGTCTGGGTGTTAATATCTATTTAAGTATGTATTTAAAAATATATATGTATGTATATCAGTCTCTGGCAGCCATATTACAAGCTTTGCTTAGTTTGGGGTCAGATGACCATGTGTGCAATAATGTCCCAGATATTTATTTATTTATTTTATTTATTTTTATTTACATTAGAAAGCTGTGTAAAAAGATCCCATCGTACTTTCTGCAAATCATCATTAAATTTATCGATGCAAATTTTTTTCGTAGGCCTGAAAGTTATAGTGCTAGGGACCACTTTCATACGCCTGATATTAAACTCGCACACCACTAAGCAGTGTCCAAAAAGAGTCCCTACAAGTTCTAAATTTATTCTATTAGTACGTAAATCTGTGCAAACAACGTCGATCAATGTTTGGCTAGCATCAGTGAAATGGGTGGGTTCAGTGACTACTTGTTGTAAATTAAAACATGATAGAAAAGTCTTAAATTTTACAGTGTAGCTGTCAATCGTATTTAGAAAATTTATATTAAAATCTCCCAAAAAAATTAAATTGTCGTATTGAGGACTCGAACTTATGGAATCAGTAATCGCATCAAAAAATAAATCGACACTTATCCAGCTAGGTCTGTACCCAGTGCCGATCAGAATCTTCCGCCCGTTGAGGTTCACAGTGAGCCACATTTGTTCTACCGTACTGTGCAGAGGGTCCACTGGGTGGCGCCAGGCACGCACTGTCAATCCGCGCTTGATGTAGAACCCGACGCCACCGCCGCGCGCGCGGGGCCCGTGCGGCCGCGGCGTGTGTCGTAGCTGGTAGCCCGGGATCACAGGTGCGCGCCCCGTTTCACCTGCGCGGATCCATGTCTCGTTTATCGCCAAAATGTCTACACCACTTCGAGCCACCGAAGCTATAATATTGTCATGGTTAGTGCCAAGGGAACCTGCATTGTATAAGCCTACTTTAAGGTTTTTAGTAACCATTATAATAATAAATATATAATTACATATTCATGGTAATGATTCATCAAACAGACATAAAAAGGAATGTGTTTACAAGCACTGTTCCTGACAACATTACAATTATGACAACGGGCACAGGTAATTGAACGAATAACAACTTGAGAATGGCTTAGAAGCCGCGATTTTGTATAGGTAGTGTCAAATCTCTGTGTGCCCTGTAATTTCGCTGGAAACATTGCCCTTCATCCGGACTACAGTAGTGTTTTCACACTACTGCTTGGCGGTTGAATAACTGGCAAAGGTGTGCTACTTCCCCAGGCGGACCCCTGCAAAAGAGTCCTACCACTACAAAATTAGGCTTTTGTCCGTAATGCACTCGTTAGGAAATCCGAAATGTCCAGAATTCTAGAAATGAAATGAAGACCAGTTCACGAGTTTATTATGCTGCGAAATTTGAACTTAGGAGGAAATGTCCGGAAGGCGTCCGGGCTTTTTTTTCATTTGGTAACCCTGTCCCTTTGTGATCCTGTTAGTCCCTACTAATATCACACACACATCAAATCATCAGCCAATTAACGTCAGAGGCCTCCCTCATGGACATAGACATAGACATAATTTAATTGTGGCAAAAAAAAACAATGTACAATAGAAAATTAAAACGATAAAAATTTAAAATTAAACTAATCTTATCATATTTTCATAGAGAGGGGTGTTGCCCACGCAACACCCCTCCCCACGCATAATCCCCACGCTTGGCAGGTGGCTTGGGGTTATACCTAAGGTATATTAATTGAGTAGGTAAATTATGTGTCTTTAACTATTTCATTTACTTAAAAAATATCAAAGTTTCCAATCATGTTATCACTTGCAATTAAAATTTAAGATTTGTAACATAGTAGTCGAAAATTGCTCAATATCTACATTATTTTATTATAAAATTTTTCGAAGTGTTCTCACGCTTATTGGTAAATAAAATAATTGTTCATATTGAAATTATTGATCTTAAAAATTCTTAATTCCAATAGTATTGCCAGGGCCTTAAAAACTTGGAATAAATTCTACGAAGACATAATTAATTTGCACTCAGCCCACGTAGTACCGAGAACTCATAAATATGAAAGTAAACAGGCTTGACCAAAAATGATACAGCTTTTTGCTGTGAAGATACTTATTTAATTACCGATTTATCCAATCAATTTGTTCATATTATCATTTTTAATTAACACTAAAAACAAGATCTTTTGATACTCGTTATATAGAGTTGGCGCTTCCTTTTTAAGTTTACTGAAATTGTACACTAAAATAAATTGGATTACTTTTACTTAATAGTTATTGTTTCCGTGTATAAATTTAACATTTTAAAATATTAAAACACTTGATATAATACCTGGTAACCTTCAAACGCCTGAACATAATATTTTCTTGAATCATAGCTATAAAAAATCAACACACATTTCAAACAAAAAAAAAACTAAACCAAAATCGGCTCAGCCGTTTGGGAACTACGATGTCACAGATACACGCACAGATACAAATATACAGAGATATACACGTTAAACTTATAAAACCCTTCCTTTTGCGTCGGGGGTTAAAATTTAATGTTATAAACTTACGAAGTTAAATTCATAAAAGGAGAAGGTTTTGTATTTTAGTTTGCCCAATAAAAATACAGAGTTTGGAAGCTGGCTGCAATGTTTTAGGAAATTGTAATTTGCTCATTGGAAGCATATTGAGCCGTGACTAGTACGAAATATCTGCGATGACCATTATTTACGAAATAATAGGCCACTGGACTGATTATTTTTTATTGTCTTTTAAAAAGCTGGTAGATAATAAGATTGAAATTAAGAAAGATATAAGCATTTTAGACTTGCACTATACTTACAAATGACGTCACTTGTGAGTACGCTACACAAACTCCATGCTTCACTTTGTGGGAATGAGGCGGAGCATACCTTCCTTATTATTTTATTTTTTATTTAGTAGTGGTGTACTGTATGTGTGCCTGTACCGCAGCATCACCAAACGGATCCAACGGAAGACCAGCGCTGGATAACAGCCGGCATTTTCTGTATTCTGAGCAGCCAGCATTATGCTGAATTGGGTCCGATTTGTGACTTTATTTTACATGTCTTATATAAATATTTTTTAAACGTAGCTTTTTGGTCACAAAAAAACTTTTTTATTTCTTTTCTTTCTTTCTTTCCTAATCCGAACAAAATAGAATAATGTATATAAGTCTAAACATCTATCTATTACAGATTGTTATCTGTCAAAATAGTACATACCCACGCAAAACTATTTATTAGATTTATGGGTTTATTCTACGTATTGCGTGAATAATACTATAAAATTGATCACTTAACAGTCACGTTCTGGTTATGATATTTGTAACACAGAAAGCCTGTATTTATTAGGCGCAATCCACCACAAAATATAACTACTTAGGTACCTTATCCCAATAAGGATTTTGGTAACTCCGTTTATGATGAGTGACGCAATTTTACTTATTTTGTAATAGTAACAAAATGAGATGTAGTAGAATGTAAATACAAGAAATCTGCATATCTAGGTAACCTGCAGGTGTAAAATGTGGGTTATACGTTATGATCATTTTGCCTGATTTCCATTCGTGTTGCTGAAATTTAGGTCTTATTTATAAAGACTGCTTAGTTTAGTTATGGTCTAGTTAAAGCCGGACCATTGCTTTGGTACCAAACAACTAAAGGGTGTGTGAAATGAACAACTACGTAAAGGAAATCATTTTTTTTTTAATTGTAAAATAGGCTTGCGCTTGGCCTCCAACTCGCTTGATGTTAAGCGATGATGCGGCCTACGATGGATCACGCTTGCCTAGAAGAAACCGATTCACTTTTGACTTGAAAACGCCCAGAATGTAACTATCTGGGAACACCCATTCAGGCAGCGCATTCCACATACTAGCAGTTCACACAATAAAAGTGGAATCAAAGCGCTTCGTACGGGTTTACATTGATGTTTATCTTAAAAATCTGTACATGAATGTTAGAGACAGTTTTAAAGTTGCACCTAAATCAAACAGTCTACGACAAGTATTATTTTTTATCCCCGATATAAGAGCTGATGATATTGAAACGGCTGAACAGGGTTTCTTTAATCGTAGCTAAAATACTCTCGATCAAGTCGGCTTTCAACCAAACAAAAAACTAAATCATGATTAATTCGACCGTTAGAGATACAGAGATACACACGCTAAATTTAAAACACCTCCCTTTGCATCAAGGGTGAAAACCCGATGACACGAACATGTGAAGCCTCAAAAAGACAACCTTATTAAAATAGTCTTAAATATTGACACAGAAAACAACCTCGAAGATTCCCCTAATGAGGTAGGAATACTTGGCGGAGAAACTATTAAAAAAATCACACATATATTAGGTTATACAATTTATAGAGACGAATCCAGAGTGCCTATATTTACACAACATCGAATCTTTATACTAGGTTACACTGAGCGTTGGTACTAAGCTGGAAGAATGTCATTTTACTCATCATCACGAACAACTTTCACGAACCAACACTGAAACCAAGAAAAAAGATACATCAGTCATGGGACTGCACGTCAGAAGTGAAAACTTAAGTAGTAATTCACTTATTCCACAAGAGATGGCGCTGTTTTAAAATACGCGAGTTCAATTATTTTTGTTCATCCATGAAATGTATGGAACAGCCGATATTATTTTCGAGATTACAGGGTAGATCCCGTAGTAAAAATTGTTCATAATTATTTGTATATTCACCTCTTTTCGGCTTCATACCGTTCCATGAAACCTTGCGTAAACATACGTATATACAACACGCCAAATTGTTAGTACGATACATTCTATATTTGCAGATAAAGGTACAGAAGACATATTATATTATAATAGTTAAAGGTTATGTTAGATCACATAAGCCTTTGAACCGTGGTTTGCCTTGATATTCTATTCTGTAAAGTTCACATAGAACTTGAGAGCAGAAGAATAATATAATATCTACCTAGTGTAACAAACTCTTTATAATGAGGTGGTTTCAGTATCTTATCTAAACATACTATTGACCCGCTAAAACTTGAAAAGAAGGTATATATATAAATAATTATCAATATAAAAACAGACTTCATAAAAATGTCAGAACTAGACCAAATTGAAATAGGACCACGCGGGAAGCACCAGCGTTTAAGTAAAAAAAGTATCATCAAAATCAGTTCACCCAGTTAAAAGTTCTGAGGTAACAAACATTAAAAAAAACTAAAAAAAGTAGTTGAATTGAGAACCTCCTCCTTTTTGGAAGTCGGTTAAAAAGAGTAAATAGGTATACCCCTTTTCATTTTATTTTGCTCTCCTGCAGTTTCACACAATTAAGGAAATTCATAAACTGAGTAAGCAGCAAGATGCAGCCTTGTTTCGTTTGAAGCAGTCCAAATTATACTCTTCAAACAACGGGTGAATAGAGTCTTCAAAGGTAGGCAACACACTGACAATGCCCAGCGGTGACCACTTACCATCAGGCGGCCCGTCACATGTTTGCCACGTATTCTATAAAAAAATATGCTACTGAACAGTACTAAATGTAATTAGTAGTGTAAATAAGTGACTTTACGCGCTGAGTTGCCATCATATATCAACCAGTCAAAAAAGAAATTAATTTTCTCATGATGGGAAATGTATTAAAAGGTATCACTGCCTTTTGTGTTATCACCATGATGTTGTTTGTAACATGGTCGAAACGTCGACCTTCATCTTGTGGGTTGACGTCGTACGCTGAGCTTACCTGTCCGTGGTCTCCATTCGAGAATCTTGCGGCCCCATCGTCCATCTGTTCTGCATGCTATGTGCCCTGCCCACTGCCACTTCAACTTGCTAATCCGGTGGACTATGTTGGTAATTTTCGTTCGTCTACGGATCTCCTCATTTTGAGGTATATATAGTAGGTCGGTTAATTTACCAATATTTCGGCTTTTTGGTATACATTTTACCACGGTAGGTACAAATTATATCTAAGTATTTTAACCAAACAGTTTCAATGAAACCACTAATAAATTCTCTTTATTTATCTTAACTTGACATAACCACGCCTTTTAATCAATAGATTAAATATTCTTTAAAGATATGTTATTCCGCCGATTTGTCTGGCCCTTAGAAAAATTTATGACATTTCCTAATATGGTTAATTTAACTTTATTGTCGCCTTATTAGATGAATGCTGATATCTTTATTTGATGGTTATCCAATTTAGGTATTGTAAAATGGAGCTTTTATCTACAACATTTTTGCGATAACATCTATGCTATATTGGTATAACATTATAAATATCAATATTGGGCCTCTTCTTAAGATCAGATAAACAAGGGAGAAGTGTTAATCAGACTTTATGCAAGATTTTGCCTTTAGTCAAACTCGTCCTGCAGACGTCCATGCTGCTTTTTGCACGTGGATTAGTGTCGCTGGAAGTTTCCAATCGTGCGTGAAAAAATTACTAAGTGTGCTGTACTTTTTTCACTGTGAAAAAAGCAGAAGAAACACAGATATATTTGAATATGAAAGACAATTGTCATAGGGCATATCTCCCTTATTTGTCAGATCTCAGGGCCTCTTGAACGAGACCTATATTTATTTCTATTTTACAAACTGTTTCATTACGTAAAGCATAAAGATGAAGGCTTAGAATCAATAAGTTAACCTATTAGATAAAGTTAACCTAAGTAATTTCCAAAGTTATATATAGTACCTACTAATTATCACATGTCATATTTACGCCATAATACACATACTTAGGTATATTATGCCATGCAGGTAAAAATAGCTTCATACACTAACTTAAGTCTGAGTACTTTAGGGCTAATTTTCATACAACTTTTAACTCGATAAAACTCGAATGTATCTCTCGTATAACGTTTGTTTGTCTTCTCTACTAATTTCATGGGCGTTTGCCTGAATATGTTCACCGATAATTAACAGATGGGTTTAGACCGCACCATCGCTCAAAATCAAGCGTATTGGCGGTCAAACGCAAGCCTATAATTTAATAAAAATATATATAAGTTAATTAATTTTCAATTAACATAACGTTATTAGAAGATGAATAATAATTGCTTTACATTTTTTTTCCTTTTTGTTTCTGTTTAACTAGTGTGGTAACAAAAAATTGGATGTGTACTTTTTGTTATATTTTGAGTTAAGTTTTACTTGGTAAAAATGAGTAAAAATTACGTCAATCTGTTATTTAAAAAAAACAGTTTTGTTACATTCGAAATATTTTATTGCCTTCAAATTACAATTTACATTTTCAATTTATTCCTTTCTCGTATGATTTTACCACTACGTTGAATGCATCTGATACCGTATTCAGCACGCAGTTTTCGCCAAGAATTCGCAGTTTCTGTAATGGGCATTGATCAATTCTTTACAAACGTATTTTTTCCCATGGCCGAGCTTACTTTGGCCATTCAACCATACATGTAGCAGCTTTACTGGCGTAGGGTATTGCTGCACAAGGACGAAACCACGATAATGAGACAATAATTGAAGTGATAACTTCTTTAGGCGCATTGAGAACTTTTTGGGTAAACAAAATCGCACATTGTGCGTTTTACGCGTTCCTTTTTGCCTTACACCTGCAATATGTGGATTGAGCTCCCTCTTACGGCATTTCCAAGTAGCTTTAATATGGGGTTCTTCAAAAGGTTCTTCACGACTCGAGATATAATATATGTTTTTTTTGTTAACAACAAAAGCGTTTGTCACTAACTCTGGTAGATGTATGGAAGTCTTTTTAAAAACTTTTCACATCAAACATTGCAATAACTCAGTTATTTTCCCAATTGGCTGACCAGCTTTAAAATTTGCCTTAGCAAGTTCTAGTGCAGTCTAACCCTTACTTGTCAAGCGATTAGTTAACTTGACGTATTGTAGTCATATAGTGTTCTTAGGTTTATTGGCGTTGGCTCTAAGTTCACCTTATACGGCGAGACAAGTAGAGAAAATAATTATACGCACTTTAATTGGTGAATTACGACGTACTTACAGCTACTGGTAAGTACCTAATAACTACAAATGATGTTTTAAATTGTGTGTAAAGACCTATATTAGGTAGATACAAGGTACTAAAATATTGCCCGCAGTATGATTATTTTTAGGGTTCCGTACTACACTGTCTGTCCATCCGTCCGTCTGTCCATCTGTCCTACCTTATGACTGTATCTTTCGAACCGTAATAGGTAAATAGTCAGTTGACATTTTTACAGAATATATACATATTAACTAAGAAATAATAATAAAGTCAAGATGTAAAAACTAAACCCCATGCATAAACGTTTTTTTAAACGTGTTTTTGTATTTGTTCTAGATTAAAATCGGTAATACGTACAAACGTCAGAATTGGCATGATTATATTTAGTCATCATCATCAGCTAGAAGTCCACTGCTGAACATAGGCCTCCCTTTCCTGCCATCTGCATCCACTGGATGCCCGCGACTCTCACTCCATCGGTCGTTCCATCTAGTGGGAGGCTTACCTACGCTGCGTCTTCCGGTTCGCGGTCTCCACTACTAACTTTTCTTCCCCATCGGCTATCAGTTCTCCCGATGTAGCCTGCCCATTGCCACTTCAACTTGCAGATTTTTATATGTATATTATATGTAGTACACATTCTAAAATAAAACAACAAATATTATATAATAGCCAAGTGCGTGTCAGTGAAATCAAATTGAAATCGTGTTTATTTCTTTATAAATCTGCCAAATTAAAAGATAATTTTGTCATAATATAATAAGTTGTTGCATGTTATGTGGTGGTAAGGAAACCTCAGTGCACGAGCCCGTCTTGCACGTGGCTGGTTTATTTTAAATTATGCTAGCATTGGTGAATACCTTAAAGAATCTAAATTTAGACATTTTGTCCGATCTTGTCGTATTGCACATTTTTCTCAAAAAGTTAGTTTCAGAAACGATCCGCGCGTTTGAAACCAAAACTTAACACACATATATATATAGGTATATATATTATCTATATAAAAATGAAAAAAAAATGTAGTTTCAAGATATCAAAAAAATTATCACACAGGCTGATAATTTGTGGTGTATTAAAATAAGCAGCGGAACACGTTATGATAGTTTCTAGTTTTTGTCTATTTGTTTGTTTGTCCACGCACATCTCCTAAACCACTGGACGAATTTAAATGCGGTTTTCATGAATATGCTTAGCTATACCAGATTGAAGTACAGGCTATGTTATTTTGCGAAAGAGAGGAACAAAGGGTTGAAAGTTTATATGAAAATTTAGGCGTACGAAGTCGCGGGCAACAGCACTAATATGGTAATAAAATGCCAGTGTTTGACGTTTTCTAGTTAAATCACAAGACATAAAGAGATTAAACGGCAATATCAGGGTGTAGAGTGAATTTTTGTGCCGCATAGTTTTGAACCATACCGTAGGTAAAAGGACAGAGCTACCAGCAGGCATCTGTTTGCTCAGTTATAATGGCCGTTCTTTCTTTTGCTTTTCCGTAGCCCACAAATAAGATTCATGTTGTCAAATTATAAAATAAACACTGAGTTTATTTACGCATAAGTTATTATTAGAACATAAATTGTACTTGACTTGCAATGTTCAAAATATTCCAACAAAATTATAATAAATTGCGACATTCAAATTTTATAACCATATTCAATGGAATAATATTAAACATATATACAACATACCCAACTTGGTATTCAGCCCAAGAACTCTTACATATTTAGAAGATGAGTTCGGTTTAAGATAAATATTGTCAAGCCAGTTGTACTTTTATGTAAAGTTATTACGTAATTTAATGAATAGTTAAAGAAATATTGTCCTGATTTCAGCGATATGTTATTTGTTTATTTCTACCCAACGCTCAGGATTGAAGTTATTACACGTTAAGTGCTAATTGACAGCTAAATAAAGAAAAATAAAAACAAAATTCAACACGATTAATATAAGTGTCTGGTAGCTCTGTTACCTTTATCTTAGATCTTAATAGCTGGCACTGGCTTTAGAATAGTAAAACACAGATGGATAGCTTTCAATAAAAATGTAAAGTTCCATAGTCAACACTTTGTTTACAAACTATCGGGCCAACAGTCTCATAAATAAAAATACGAAATAAAAACAAATTAGAAATGTTCAATTCAAGTGTTTTGTTCTAGTAAAAATGTGCTTTGTCTAAATTTTATGTAGACACAATCTTTTCAGCGAGAAGTTAACAATAACATTATGATCGTTAGGAAATTCATGGGTAGTTGCTAGGAATTTGACAGTCACATTATTATGGCTCCGTTTATTAAGCGCTGGTAGTTAAATGCACATTACCTAATAGCTCAAGCAAAACGTTAAAATACCAATTGTAGAGCACAGCTACTCGGTCGAAGTCTAATACCTAATTCGATGAGATATTTTTCGTTGGTTGTGTGTATCTTTGTATGACTATTGCCATTCTTAGAGTTAGAGTTACGTACCTAGAGAGCAATCGTAGCTACGAGTATCACTCCAACGTCCGTCCGCCCGCCCAAGGCCTGCCCAAATATGCATTAACAATTTAAAAACAATTGATTTAATAGAATCGGGGCCCAGGTCTCTAGTTCCAGACCTAAAATTGCATGTTGGATTCGAACTAACTATCCCGAACCGAATGGAAAATATGAGATGCGTTGGTACGTTACCCTCGGTGTTCGGTCCAACTCGCACTTGGCTGGTTTTATTCTATAAAACGGCTGGACTATTATTTTTTTATATCTACCATTATTCTGGTATTTATCTCTATTACGAATTGATCAGAGATATTTAATTTGTTCAGTGTTTTCCTCGGCTCTCCACCAATGACTTATTTAAGTAGCTAAATAAATAATGTGCAGATTAGATGCCATCGCTCCAAAACGGTGAAGAAAAGCATCGTGAGGAAACCGGTATGTCCAAGAACTTGAAAAGTTCAAAAACATAATTATGACATTCACCAACATGCACTGGACTGGCGTGGTAGATAAGGGCACATCCTCTTTCTCTGATAGAAGGCTTGTGTCCCAGCAGTGGGTACATGATAGGCTGAAATAATGATGATGATGATTTCTTCAGTTCCTACAATTTCTTCTAATTGGGACTCTGCGCATTCCTAGTTTCATGTTCTAGCAATTAGTTAAATGAATTATTTAGTTCAGCCGGGTGGGTGCATTTACTCTACTGTCAGATTTGACAGTTTGACTTATATAAATGTGTAGGCAAAGTTGGGACACCGTTTGAGAATAAGTACGATTGTACATTTTGCTCTACAAAAGGTGGAGTAGAAAACGTTTTGTTTTGCATTGCTCACAGAAATGATATATAATACTCATGACAAATCAAGTTTTCAACCTCGAGGGGTGTAATCTGGAATTGAAGATGTAATTTTTTTTAAATCTTCGTCTGTTGACCTTATGACAAAAATGTCTTCACAAAATATTTTTATTATTTTAGGAAGTTTTTATTATTATTATTTTGTCAATATTATACGTAAAAGATCACAGCTGTGAAAAAAACTTTTATCTACGAGTCTAGTGCATTTTGGATAGGATAACACCAAACCTGAGTTAATCGAGAGGCCATTTTAATCCAATAGAGTTAGTTCATTTTTTTATTAATAAAATATGCAATATTCTAATATTTTCACAATAGTCGCACAATATAAAGGAAATAAACATAACGTATATATAAGTGATGCACCTGGTGTCCATAGGTGATAGGTGATCCCTTACCATCAGGCGGCCCGTCGGCTTGTTTGCCGCCAATGGGATTAAAAAAACATTTAGAAAAAAAAGCGTTTAAATAAAAGCCTGTTTAAATATTATGGTCTGCCATATAAAAAAAAAAAAAAAAAAATAACTAATTGTAGAGCACACTCTCAATACTCACATTGACAGAAATATGTATTTTTTTACAATTTTGGCAAAAGCACATTATGATATTGTGCCGATATTTATGTAAACGCATAAAATACGAAATCTTTAACATTTTAAACAGACAACTACAGCAGTTATTACGCAAGTTTAAAAATTAATATCTTAGATTTGTTAATATTAGAAGAAAATAATATAAATAAAGTATGGGTAAAAAATATGAACTATCCCCATTACAGATACGTACTTATTACCATTTTACTTTTCGGAGCCACCCCCAAGACAAGATCTTGAGAATTCAATCTCTAAAGACCTGACTTGAACCAACTTAGTTATCAGAGCTATAAAAAATAATTAAGTATAGTAACTACCACTTACAATAAGTTTTACAAAAATGTCAGCTGCAATTAGAAGTCAATAATTTACACCACAAATACAAAGTTGGCAATAAATTCATGTCATAGTACCAATATCGATATTGTTCACGTTGATATGACATAACATGACATATTGTGTAAAGTAGACCATTCCTGCACCTCATTATTGCCAAATACGCAGGTAATAGGCATTTTACACTTCGCTTTATACGTTTGAAGTCCGATAGAAGTAGCTGTTATAAAAAGAAAATGTCACGAAAAGGAAGTAAGTACCTACCTAACGGCAAAAAAAAAACTATCAAGGTTTTGTATATTTCCAAATTTAATATTATGTATAAAAAAAACGGAAAACACTGTTTTAAACTATCGCGATGGTTCAGTAAAGTTATATGATTGTTTTTTTCTTACCACGGTAAATATCCCGTAAATAATCATATAACTGTATTAAAAAACGGTTCTAAAAGGTGCGATAAAAGTTATAGTGTAATTTTTATTAAAGTTTACTTTTATTTTATTAAGTATTCAGGTTTTTTTTAACGCAAGAAGCGAATTTTAGGTCTCTTTGGCGGACAGAAGAAGGCAGAACTTACATGTCGATCACTTGAGTCCTTGCGATTGGTTGTAGTGCTTAGTATGTCTATGTCCATGTGTTCGTGTACTTGCGCTATTTTCTCCCCTTTACGCCAATTTTATGCTCGAAATATTTTTAGTTGATTGGCAACTCATCAAGGGACTCATATTAACTATAGTCCATCAATTTTATGAAGACTAGGATTCGTATTTTTATTTACACCATTAATGAATTTTCCGGTAACGAAAAATCGATCACAACACCTTTGGATAAATTTGTGTTCTGTCCGCTTTATTACTATACTCTTAAATTTTGGGAGGCTTTTAATAATTGACTCTATACCTAATTTGCAACTCCTTTGGATAAATTCGTTTTCTGTCCGCTTGACTCATAATTTTTGGGAGGCTTTTGCTTGATACCGAATTTTTAAGCGATACAATCCTCGTTAAATATCTCGACTGTCGTAGTTTTTCGATTGTAATGCACCTTACTACAATATCATGATTGGCTACTATTGGACTATAAACTCGCTATGCTGCATGAGTAAATAACTTTCGGACGCGAAAACTAACAATTGTTCATCAATAATCACTTACGAGGTAAGCTCGATTGATTGATAAATGCGTAATAAGTGGGCAATGAAGTCTTTACCCGTATTAAACGAACTGTTTAATATAATTGCCTTCTTAAATCCAATACTTATCTTATCTTTAATCTGTTTATGGACTTTAACGGTATTTCGGTGTCAATATAATTTTATGACTGTATTGAACTTTGTGGTGTCGCGCTTAATTTTGACTTTCTCTTAATTAACAAGATCCAATGAACTTGATTTATTTTTATAACCAATCGTAACCTTTTTGCGTGAGCGCAAAAACAACAGCGTGGTCATGGTTGATTAATTTCATCATTATCATCATCAGCCTATACTAGTCCACTGCTGGACATCTCTAGGCCTCTATAGGCACGCCATTCACCCGATCCTCGGCTTTTCTTTTCCAGCCACTGCTAGCCGTCTTATACTCGTCTATTGTCACTCAAACGAGGCACAAAGAGACTTGGCTGATTAATAAAAAAAACATTAAGAATGTTGAACATTTAAGAACAATTTCATTAAAATTATGTGATATAAAGTTTAATTTTAGATTGAGAAAATTTCGTAAAAATATAGGTACCTATTGATGTGCAAATAGAAGAAAAATCCCGTCAAGTGCGAGTTGGATTCTCGTACGGAGAGTTCCGTACCACCACATAACTTGTTAGCTATACTTAAGTACAAAAAAAATGTGCTGTGTACTATTATCATGTCAAGTTAGATTGATGCTTGTACGTATTACCGTTTTTACATTAGAGCAAATACAAAAATCCTTAAAAAAATAAGTTTATTGTATGGGGACTCCGTTTAGTTTTTACTTAAAATTCCATATTCTGTAAAAATGACAACTCGCTACCTATACGTATCGAAAGATACAGCCGTTAAAAGTTAGGACAGACGGACGGACAGACTGTACAGACAAACAGAAGGACAGACAGACAGATAGCGTAGGCTTAGTAATAGGGTTGCGTGACACCTTCTCGTCCAAGATACCACAGTGCCCAAAGACAAGGGTCTTTGACCAGTGTGTGTTGCCAGTGATGACATATGGTACTGAGACGTGGTCCTTAACTGTTGGCCTTTTAGAAAAACTCAGAGATACACAACGAGCAATGGAGAGAGCTATGCTCGGAGTTTCTTTGCGCGATAAGAACCGGAACGTAGATATTCACCAAAGAACCAGAGTCACCGATATTGCTATTAAAATTTGCAAGTTGAAGTGGCAATGGGCAGGCCACATCGCTCGAAGAACTCATGACCGATGGGGAAGAAAGTTTCTTGAGTGGGGACCACGAATTGGAAGACGCAGCGTAGGTAGGTCTCCCACTAGATGGACCGACGACATTGAGAGAATCGCGGGCATCCAGTGGATGCAGATGGCAGGATGTCGTTCATTGTGGAGGTTAAAGGGGGAGGCCTATGTTCAGCAGTGGACGTCTTCTGGCTGATGATGATGATGATGGTCCCGTTTACACCCTTTTGGGTATGGAACCCTAAAAAGGTACTTAAATTGTTACTCTCTGAAGAGATCGCGTATATTGTTTCTTTACACCTTTTTTTCAAAAGGTGTTTGTGTATAGAATTGCAAGGATTTAAATAATTATATGAAATAATTAAAATAAAATAAAAAAATGCATGATCAGTTGATTTAAATTTTACTGTATTAAAATCGAACACTTGAATTATCACGTGTATTTTATACAATTTTTAAGTGTTCGTCACGTCTGGAATTACAATACAATAAAATACATGCGACATTTTTTTTTTTTAATTTTATGTGTAATAATTGCGAAGGCATAAGAAATAATTAACTCGATTAGTAAAGAATTAAGTACTGCTACTTTTATGCTTACCCAAAACATAGTTAATAACGTGTTAGTATTGCAATCCAACGCGGCAATGCGGCCAGCATTTTGGGCACGTTGCCTACAGGCAGCGGTTTTTTAGATTAGTGTAGTTTAATATATTTAATTTATTTTATAATAATTAAGTCTGTTTCTTTATTTTAATTTAGGTTAGTTTATTTAATATATTTTTTAATCACAAATTTTACTTTATTCAGAGATCTATTGTCCTTATTTATAAAAGTAACAAATTTAATTTTAACAAGTTTATTTAATGGGTTACTTGTGTTATATTCCCAAAACCGTTTAGTTTAGCTAAATCATATTAACAAATGTTCTGTTTTTTAAACCGGTAACTTTAATTGCAAAACAAAAGCTATTATACAAATTAATAATCCGGTGGCAATGTTCGACACGTTATTATTAAATAATAATGTTAATTGTATCTAAATAACAAGCTATAAAATTACTTTGACCGCCCACATGGAAAGAAGGTAAAGGCTTGGACAGATTATTCGCTTTAACATTTCGCAAAATAATGTATTGAGTGATATATTTTTATGTATTTTATTTATTGGTATACCAATAGCTTTGTACACTAAGATATACAATGAAAAAAACTATATAAACCCAATTACAGGTACTCACGAATAGATAATATAAATAATAAGTAATAAGTGTAGATAATAATGTAGGTAATGTAATTTAGATTTTAAAATAATGTCTGCTTTTTAAGGTTCCGTACCCAAAGGTAACAGGTAGACGCTTGAAATATTCACAAAATATTTAGTTATATATTCCCTTTAAAAATAAATTATTAAAATAAAATTGATATTTAAGGGGGGCTCCCATACAAAACGTGATTTTGTTGCCGTTTTTATAGAAAATGGTACGGAACCCTTCGTGTGCGAGTCCGACTCGCACTTGGCCAGTTTTTTTTTCATAAATTTTATGCATGCAATTGATTTCTTTGACTAGATACTTTTTGTATCTCATAAGGCTCTCTTGTTAATTTGAAAGAGATAGGTATCTATTTTACGCAAGAAAAAGAAGTTTTTCAAATGTTCCTTTTGTATCACAAAACATGATTGTCCACAGAAAAAAAACCAGAAACTCACATGGAATATGATTGTAACCATTGCTTATTATAATCCTGTAATATATTCACAGATTTTTTGAAATACGGTTATTTTTGAAGATATTTTGTTACTTTAGCTGATTTTTCTCAGAATTTAATAATTAAGTCACTTGAAAGGACATAATTAGGTAGAACCAAGTTAATTAAAATCACTTTCTTTTCCAATTTTTTTAAATCAGATTTGGTAAAGGAAATTATTTTATACATCTTATTATGGCATGGCACCATCTTTCCTTGTAAGTAATGTGAATGTAGCTTTAGTAAACTCGTTTAATCTGTGTCGAATTAAAAAGTTGTGCAAATAAACGAAATGATGCTTATTAAGTGTTTACGTGAATACATCAATTTTCGTATATTCTTGAGTTATGTCATGAGGAAGGAGTTACAAGTTTGTCTTTTTTGTTTTGGCTCGTGACATCTTGTGTTGATAGCCGATGTCAATCATCATTAACTTAATTTTTTTATTGTTTCTTTTGCATTTCAATTCATTCGGGGATCCAAGTTCTTTGTCACCTAATACCAAAGACTTTCTATAACTAGACATTTAATGCAGGGCGAACATGTTCAGACACTTTATCAGTTGACATTACTACTGATATAAAAAACACGCCCACTGATTCACTGAACCTCACGTCATTTTCAACCAATACCGTAGGTACGCCATCACTATGCTTTGTTTACATTTTGAACTGACGTTGAATGGGCCAATTAGCATTTAGTAACCCCTCACCCCGCCCCTCAGGTATTTGACTGAATTGTTTCCATTGAAAATAATCGTAACTACAAGTCTGGGCTACGTAGTAGCTATATACTTAATAGGGTTTTGGAATTACCTAAACGTGTTTTTCCTTCTTTATTCCTGTGTTTTCTTGTGAAAAAAGAGCACAATCAAGGGGGAGGGGGACAAATCGAGGTTGAGAGTTTAAATGCAAGTCTACTGGTATGAAGTCGCGGGCATCAGCTTATCTATACGAGAACATATAATAAAAACGTAGAGATAACAAAATCTGTGATTGCGAGATATAAAAAAAGACACAGGGCGTCTTAAAATAAGCAGTTGAACACGTTAAGACAGTTTTTAGAATGTTTGTCTGTTTGTTTGTTTGTCCACGCACATCTCCTAAACCACTGGACGGATTTAAATGCGATTTTCACGAATACGCTTAGCTATGTCCAGATTGAAGTATAGGCTATGTTATTTTGCGCGAGGGCCGTATTAAGAGAGAAAAAAAGGGTTTAAAGTTTATATGAGAATCTACCAAAGTCGCGGGCAAAAGCACTAGTCTATACCAATTTAAAAAGAGGAAACATTTGATTGTTTGTTTGTTTGTTTGCATTGAATAGGTTCCGAAACTACTGAACCGATTCGTAAAATTCTTTCACTGTTGGGAAGCTACACTATCCCCGGGTGACATAGGCTATATTATACTTTGTAGCGAGGCCAAAGGCCGAGCTTACACTCGTGCGAAGCCGGGACGGGCGACTAGTACTTTATAAAATGATAGAGCAAAGATAAAATACAATAAGCACTACACTCGTTATCGTGGTGGGTGGTCCCGGAGGCCCGTCGTTGGCATTCCCGTGCAATACTTAGAAAATACGTGACCGGGATATAATTGCGGTAGAAAATTGTATCACAATGTTATTCTAGAACTTAAGCATTAATGCGGCTGTCTGTAGTTCTCTCGCTCGCACATTATCACATTATTGAAGAATTAATTCACTGCGAATGAGTTTTCAAGAAATCATAGAATTTTGTTAAGTACAGTTATATTATGATTATTGACGGGATTATTGCTTTAGTAAGGTTTTGGATGGAGCTCCAAACCTAGACATGAACCATTCTTCCTGTGAACATGGTGCATGTTGCTTTCCTTGGATACGTATATCAAACGTTTCGATTCTACTTTTCAAATCCGTACGGCCAAGGATTGGAATAACCTGCCGGCTTCCTTGTTTCCTGAGAGATATAATCTGGGCCGTTTCAAGGCAAGAGTGGATAGGTATCTTCTAAGCGTGCTTCATATTCGATCACATCGTCACTTACCAACAGGCGAGTTGGTGGGCAAACGCGGACTTATTCGCGATTTAAAAAAAAAAAAAAAACAGCGCCGAAATATCGGATGCTCCATCCGTCAATATTCATATAACTGAAGTGAACAACTGTGATAGTTTAAATTTATTTAAATCATTTAAAACAATTTTTTGTTATAATATTTTTATAATGGCTAGAATAAATGGGAAAAACTGTTTGTCCCATTTCTTATGGTCATAATAAACAATATTAAAACAAAAATTTGTGCTAAATATTTTGAAATAATTTGCAAAATGACCAAAGGTAATTTTTCAAAAGTAGGCACAGTAATTAATATTTTAAAAAAAACATCAATTATGTGAGTGAGATAGGACTTTGAAGTTGTTGAAGTAAAAATTAATAAACGAACTTACTATCTAACTTGATCAGATTTTTTACCGATTTAAAAAAAGGAGGAGGTCCTCAATTCCACAATTTTTTTTATGTTGTTACCTCAGAACTTTCAACTGGGTAAACCTATTTTGATGATATTTTTTTATTTGAAAGCTGGTGCTTCTCGTGTGGTCCCATTTCATTTGGTCCAGTTCTGACAATTTTATAAAGTCGGTTTTTATTATTGATAATTATAACAAATCTTAAGCACAGAAATACTATGTTATATTTATAATATGGTTTGTAGCAAATAAAATTTATTATTATATATATATATATTTTTTTGCATGTAACAATTTTACTCAGTCACTACCATCAGGCAAGTTGGCGGTCAAATGTAAATATATCCAGTATTTTTTTATGCTTCATAATGATGAGTTCTTTCTGCTTATTGTGTTTCGTATAACCCAGTTGTTATACGTATTGGTTTCAATAGGTACCAAAATAATTTAACAAGTTTCTATTAAAACTTATTCAGTTCAATGCATTAGTGAAATACTTACATTGTGTTCAACGCTTAACCACATTCATTAAATTCATAGTTGGCCAATAACACACGTAGCTATTTGTCAAAGTACTAAATACCTATTGGTTAAGGCTGGAAACAAGCTAGCGCGAATGCGAATTCTAAATATTTGGTATATTAATAATAATATAAGGCATCTAGGTAACCCAAAGATATTTAAATTATGGATATCAGGTTAGCCCTCAAAAATATTCCCACTAAAAGTAGATTCTGACTTAGACGTCCATACAAGATAGACAGACGATCTAAAAGGGACCGCAAGAAAACGCTGGATGCAGGCCGCTTCCAACCGGTCCTTTTGGAAATCGATGGGGGAGGCCTATGTTCATTAGTGGACATCCTATAGCTGAAATGATGGTGATATAACAGATGTGATATGTATAGGATGTATTCGCATGTAATTTTCCATTCGCCCAACGCGAATTCGCTCACCATTGTGTATCCAGCATTAGGTAAATATTCCAGCCACGTTGCCCAGGTGAGACTGTGACTCGATTAGATTTGAGCTATGGAATAGCTTTGTCTGTATTTAGGTCTGGTACCGAAGCGGGAACCAAATGTTTGCCTGGTAGACTTGGGTGGGTGTGTTTGCCTCAACCCAACTTAGGTTGACATACCACAGTTTAGGCCACGACGAAATTGTTTCTTAAATTTAGAATTAAATAATGGTATGTGAAAGAACCGGTTACAGTTTGACTGGTTCTATATCGATTTTTTTGTGTGTTCATTACAACAAAGGTTTTTAATGTTTGCTTGTTTACTAATTAATCACAACAATATTAAATCTTTATACGATACGACTTACGAGTGATTGGTCTTCCATTTTCCAAACCATCTTGAAATATAAGCAATGGTATATTTTTAGGCCTTATTGGCGAACCGAACAAGGGGATCATAAACGCAATAACGTCTGGATTCCAAATATTATTGTATTTATTATAACAAAGAGCACTATGCTTTTATCTACACTAATATTATAAAGAGGAAAGATTTGTACCTATTTTTGTATGTTTGTATGTTTGTAATGAATAGGCTCCGAAACTACTGAACCGATTTGAAAAATTCTTTCACTGTTGGGAAGCTACACTATCCCCGGGTGACATAGGCTATATTATATTTTGTAGCGAGGCCGAAGGCCGAGCTTACACTCGTGCGAAGCCGGGGCGGACGGCTAGTATATAAGAAAAATATAGTAAAAATTCGTGCGAATTAGACGTAAGAAGATTCAAATCAAATTATTTATTTGTCAGAACATGGTAGGTACACAAACATATAAAGTAGCATACGTAAGGATGGAAATTTATCTCATGTCCTTGCCAGGTACAGCGTACAAATATTAGTTTATATATACATATATATTTTATTAATAAGTTTTTGTTAAAGATTAGAAATTCTTATCTGTTTAATTATTTTATTTTAATATGTATGTTTTTTTTTATTTCACCGATGTTAGGCGCGCCGTCATTATGCTGATAATTTAACTGGAAGTGACCATTAACAAAATAACGTGGATGTTTCTCAGTAAGTGAATTAATTGCTCGGATCACTCGCGAATGTGCGGCATTTCCTGCAATTAACTGCTTAATTCATGGGCCGATCTTGTGAATTAAATCTGCGTTTCGTTATAAAGGGCTAAAAAGTCAAGAATGTTCGACGCAACATTTTGTTGTGAAACAGATCGCTATTGTTAATCTGATTAAACAAGAATCTATACAATGCAATATCACTTCAATTAAATATATATTAATTTGAAAAACAGTAAAAGTTTGATAGCTGGGAGGTTTCTGGCCACTGTATAAGCTGTTAACGCAGATAAGTATCTGTTATATTTCTGTTTTGCTTTCACGTATGATACTTCTCATCGACGGAAAGTTGATAGATCATTTTATAGCATAGATTAGCGTATCGTACGTTAATGCATAAGAGGTTTTTTATTAGGTTTAGAAATATTAAGGAATAGGCTTGCTTTTAACCACTCGTCTGATTTTAAGTGATAATGCGGTCTTCAATGGAGAACGCTTGTCTAGAAGAAGCCGATTCACTCGTGATTTGGAGACACCCAAATTGTAACTATCGGGGAGAACCCATTTATAAAAACCTATAACCAAAAAAAAAAAACAGTGCAGGTCTAAAAGTGAAACACTCTCTATAAAATGGGTCTATAGTTAACATTAGCAATTGACGTGTGATAATAATTGATGAAAAAAATAATTAATCTCGTGACTTTTCTGAGTGCATTCATTTATCATCTTCAAAATCTCCGAGGCGTGAACATTTTAAATAAGATTCTTTAATTGATTTTTGCCCACACGAGATCATTGTAATTAATCAATATTCTTCCAATAATTCAAAATTATTTGTATGATTCAATTATTTTGTTAGGACAAAAAGATGGTCTGCTTTTTATGCATGCCATTCTTTCCTATCTTGTGCAGATTCATGCCAATCATGATCGTCCTGCTTCTACAGATCTTTTCCAATTCCATTTATACCTTTTTTACAATCCTCTTTCTTCCTCCAGACGTCCAAGCCAGCGTAGTCTATGGAACTTTATTTCACCAATGATTTTGGACTCCGCCACCGACTCTACCAGCTTGGTTTTTTCGGAATGCACTTTTATCCACTAGTGCATATAATGAATTATCTAAAGAGGTTCAGTTTGTAATATATTTCATGCAGGAAGTTAGTTTGGGTCTAATAGTACCTTAGAACTAATAATATCCATAGATCAGGGTAGATAGACCCCGACATAACTTTTATCGAATAAAAATAGAACACTTTATATTTTAATAAAAGAGATATTACTTAGTTAAAAAACATTTCTTCGCAATTAAATTGGAAAGCTGAGTGTATGTATAACTGGTGCACAAAAACCATTTCATCCCCAACATAAATATTCGCCCTCGCCTTCGGCTCTGGCTGAAGAAAGTCTTGGATAATATGGCTTATTTTATACACTCGTTGTTACAATCTACTATTTCTTAGGTCAAGAATTATACCTACATACAGAACTTTTTTTAGGGCTGAATAATTATACTTAACTACATACAGAACAATTGTACCTAACAACATAAAAAAAGTGATAAATGTGTTTACTGTAGCTTTACGGGGTGGCATAGTCATTTTATGACAAAACCCCATTTTTAAATAATAAAGATTTAAAATAAAACATTTTTATACTAACTACATTTTTTTTGGTTATTTGCACTGGACATAGACCTTCCCAAAGTGGAGAGACCAATGATTATTTCTGGCTACTCATCCTGGACTTACCAAGCGAGCTACAGATTTTATACCAACCATATAGAGAGCGAGTGCTACTCAGAACTGAGAATTCGAATCAATACAATTTTTTGCAACACTGATGAAACGATCAAACTCTTCTTAATGGGCGACCACCCACTGAGTTTTCTTGTACCGACGCCATATCTGCTGATTTATTACATCTGAGGAACAAGTACCACCTGTAACTTTATGCAGTCAGGTAAATGGCCATGGGTTTCGAGAATTTGAGACTTATTGGTTGGTAATTAACGGCCCTTTTATTAAGTTAAATTGAGTAATCGACTCATTGTTTTACAAACATAGATATCAGGTCTAATATTAAATTTTCGTTTTATTAATTAAAATAAAATGTGGATTCGTTAAAATTTAATTTTAATTTAAGTCAAATGTTGTTAATATTACGTCTAAGAGAAAAATTAAATTTAAATGAGCAAACAAGGTCATGGATGATTTTGTCCACGTTGTAAATATATTAATTTAAAAAAAAAACTGAGTTTTTTCACATCTACAAATTTAGATACATTGTAGACATGCCGACTATGCCGATATATTTTCTATGTGTTCAGAATAAATATAAGGTCGGGGAAAAAGTTTCTTCGTATTTTTTAAACAAATTCAAGACATATTTTTTTCAAGTTTAATTACATTTAATTATAATATATATGTGCCATTTTGTTCGATAACTTGTTGCCATCTTGTAGGTAGTGACATGATCCCGTTGCTGTAGAAATTTTGGGACTTCTGATCAAAAAAATGCAACAAGTAGTTTTGACAGTCCTCTCTTGATATTAATCTAACACTACCCAAAGAATTCTGAAGAGATCGAAACAGGTGGAAATCTGAGGGTGCAAGGTCAGGGCTATATGGTGGATGCATTAACACTTCCCAACCAAGCTCTCTAAATTTTTGCTGAGTGGCCAAAGATGTGTGCGGTCTGGCGTTATCATGATGAAAGACCACACTCTTTCTGTTGATCAATTCCGGCCGTTTTTTCTCAATTTCTTGTTTGAGTCTCATCTGCTGTTGGCAGTAGAGATCCGAATCGATGGTTTTGCCCGGCGGTAAAAGCTCATAATGAACGATGCCCTGCCAATCCCACCATACACACAGCATCACCTTATTACGTGTTAATCTGGGTTTCGCTACAGTCTGTGGTGCTTCACTGCCCTTTGACCATGATCGTTTGCGCACATTCTTGTCGTAGGTGATCCATTTTTCATCACCAGTGATCAATCTTTTCAAAAACGGTTCGGTTTCGTCACGTTTCAATAGAGAGTCGCAAATGAGTACACGATTCATTTGGTTTCTTTCAGTGAGCTTGTGTGGCACCCAAATATCGAGTTTTTTTGTATACCCAGTTTTTTTCAAATGGGTCAAAACTGTTTTGTGGTCAATCCCCAGTTCTTCAGCTACGTCGTAACTATTAATATGCCGATCTTGGTCCACTTTTTCAGAAATGGCATCTACTTTATCCGTAACAGGGCGACCAGAGCGAGCTGCATCTTTGACATCAAAATTCCCGGACTGAAAACGCTTGAACCAACATTGTGCTACTCTTGATGACACTGCATTAGGTCCATAAACGTCACAAATTTTTTTCGCGGCTTGTGTCGCAGTTTTCCCTTTTTTGTAATAAAATTTCACAATATATCGAATTTCTTCGTTAGATTCACTCATTTTATCAAACAAAAAAACAATTGAAAAATGGCGGGAAATTGCTTTTTACTTTTTGTATTCCTTTTTTAAAATGTCATATTTTTAATGGTATCAAAACCAGCCAGATACAAACAGTACAACGGATGAGATTTTTACTACAACCTTATACATACAAAATACGAAAAGACTTTTTCCCCGACCTATTATTTATGCTCATTGTAAATAAATATACGATCTTATATGTACAATGCTTGTGAATTATACGCGAGTATATAATGAAATATAGTATGTCGCTTCCAGTCCTATATTGTTGGCTATTCAATTCAATTGATCTATAACGCTAGTAGTTCAATGAGATTACAGCAACATTAAATATTTGAACATTAGTTAAATTTTCATATTTATCGGGACTTATCGCGCACTATTAAATATAGGTAAAAATAGATACCTTTCGCTCGACGTTTCGACCATGTTACAATGGCCGTGGTCACGAGCTGACTGAAAGGTATCTATTTTTACCTATATTTAATAGTGCGCGATAAGTCCCGATAAATATGAAAACATGTGTTCGAATCGCGAAAGTTTAAAAATTACTATTAATTAAATATTGATAAATATATCAAATTGAACGAATGTCTTGTAATTTCGTATTCCAACCAAGATGATGGTAGTGTTGAGTGAAAAAGATGTAGCATAGTGCAGTACTCGAACAAAAATTATTGAATATTAAAAATAAACATATCTTAGAAATTATCTTTAAAAGCTATTGTAAAACTTTCAGTGTGACAAAAGTTCGTAATGAAAAATTTAACGGGCTAAAATATAATATAACTAGCTGCGCCCCGCGGTTTCACCCGCGTGGTAATGAAAATTTTGATGATAATGATGAAAAATACTATACGACCTATTCTCATACCTACCAAAAAAAAATGCCGTTTCAGAGGAGTGCAACCACAAAGACCTACACAACATTTTATATAGTATATAGAAATAAAATAAAAAAATAGACATAAGCAACGTGCGTACAATACAATGGGCAAGTTTTTTTAGCACGCCAGTTTTACATAACAGCTACACGATAATGTTTTAAATTTTGTATGCAAACCAACATCTAAAACAAAAAATTACATCCTGCTTTCTCCGAACTCCAATATTTATCTTCCTGTTTGTAATAAAACTTTAATTAAAAAACAATTTAAAACAGATTAAGTTAAATTGTGAATTATGTGTGGTGATGTTGAAGAATATAAGGAAAAGTGGGCATATCTAATAAGTTCATATAAAAAAAAGGATACGAAATGCCGAAAACCCTTTGTCTTTGTCAATACTGACAATTATCTAAGAAGTCATAAAAATAACTAGTGACAAAGTAGCTATATGTGAAAGTGGGAAAACATAAATCGTTTCTTGTGCGTAAAAACTCACGGTTTATTAATATGACTTTTCAAATCTAGTGAATAAAGGTGCTAGTAGGTGTAAAATTTATATGAAAAAAGTGCTAAACCAATATTGTGACATTTGTATCCTCTGTCACGTAGTCCGTACGTGACAGCATAAAAACTTCAAATGCGTGCGACAAAGATGACGTCATCACACTGTCGGAGCGTGACGCCCCCCTTATCAAGGGCGTCATCGACTGACTTAGCTTCACTACCCAACACCCCTGACCTGGCTCGCCGGACTTTATCACCTGAATTATCTCTCAATTTTGCACGCCATCGACCTCTTTCGCCTGACGTTTTAGAAGCGTATAGACCTCTATCACCTGACTTTGCAAGGAGGTCTCGCTCCCCTGTGAGGCCTAGGTCGTTGATGGAGTCATTGCTGGTGGCTAAAATGGAGGCTCTGAGTACGGGGAAGCTGGTGCGGACTGATTCGCTGGACAGCAGTAGCAGTTTTGGATCAATGTCATCGTTTCCGAGTGACGTATGTAGGTGCGATGATTGCTTGCTTGGGATCGTGGACTTTTATATGCCAGGACCAGAGGCAAATAAGGCATTTAGAAAGGTAAGTGTTTTTTATCTATTGAATTTATAACAAACAAAAAAAGATTCTCATTCGACTGTTTTTTAACCGACTTCCAAAAATGAGGAGGTTCTCAATTCAAACATTTGAGTGATGAACATTTGTGTTTGTTCTATGGCTGGGTCTATCTTTTTTAGTATGTATTTAAAAATATATATTATGTACGTATATCAATCTCTGGCAGCCATATTACAAGCTTAGTTTGGGGTCAGATGACCAATCCATGTGTGCAATAATGTCCCAGATAATATATTTATTTATTTACTGTTTTTTTAATGTTTGTTACCTCAGATCTTTCGACTGGGCGAACCGATTTTGATGATTCTTTTTTAATTTGAAAGCTGGTGCTTCCCGTGTCTTTCCGTTTCAATTTGGTCCAGTTCTGTCTTTTTTGAAGTCGGTTTTTAATATTGATAATTTTTTTAATATTTAAATTATTTTGTGTTCTGCTTCTATTGATGTAACTTTACTACGCTATCCGCCGATTGTAAACCTGTATGTTTTTTAACACGCTTTTATTAGCTTGGTATGTATCTATGTAACAAAATCTTTGAACGTGATTTTCACCCCTTTCAAAACGACGGGTTGATTTGAAACTTTGCTCACTTATCAAGGACCGATGACAATACAATAATTTGTAGATATAGTTTGTCCCATTATCTTTACCAGAATCTTCAGGATTAGCGATTTTAAAGCGTATTTTTAGTTTTTGAAACTGCGAGAATTATTAAATTTTTAATAGGTTTTTATGAACGTTTCTTATAAGAGTAGTTTAATGACGTCGATTCTGTTCATTTGTCTAAACAAAACTAATCTGACAGCACTAACATTATCTGCGTCTCTTTTCAATTCGAAAGAGAGATAGGAGTTGCAAATATTATATTAGAGCTGCCTTTAATGAAGTTTAAAAAATGGTACAACAAGGTTGGGTTCAAACTAGTTGTACCATCAAATTCAAATCAACGAAATTAGGTACCTACCTACATGATACTAGTAAGCAAAGGCAACAATTATTTTAAATTTAAAAATCGACTTCAAAATTAGTATTATAATGACATTTCCAGTTATTTTGATTTAAAAACCAAACCACGAAACCGATTTTAATGATGAAATTTCTATGGCAATCTGAAAGTATATCCTTACAAATCGGTTCATAAATAACGGAGTTGACAAAGGCAAAAACCATTTAAAAAACAACCAAATAAAGATCCCCTCCTTTTTTGAAGTCTGTTAGTGAAACAAGCCGTATTAGCACATGGATTGGGTAGGAACAAACTTAGCTAAATCGCCACCTTCTTTACGATGTATATACGATCTCTAGCCCATAATATCAAGATAATAAATAAGACTACTGGCTTTGAAAGCACTAACTTTACTAAGTACACAAAGTAGTCTAACAAGTAACAAGCACATGGTATCGCAATAATCTCTACAGGTGGTAGAGAGAAACTATGCGGAAAATAAGCTTTCCCTTCACTTACAGACCAACCTACTTATCTATAGCGTTGGCTAAATGGTGGAACTAAAAATGATCAACAGATGACTGTTAGATTTGTTAAGAAAATATGACGGTGACTCCCTTTTTCAAAGTAGGTCGTACTATTTTATAATTATTAGTACTTGCAGCGACATCTATGCATTGTGTTTGCAATCTCGTTTACTTAATAATTATCCATAGCTGTGTCCGTAGGCACATTCATCCTAGGCTGAAGTTAGTTTTAACAAGAAAACAAAGATGGCGCTGATTTGTACATTAACTGCGTGTGCGCATTTTCCAAGTTACTAACTGAATAATTAAATGACATGTATATACATAAGGTTTTCAATGTAGAATTTTCTTATGAATAAATAAATAATAAGTGATTTGAAATATGAAGCAGGTATTTTAACTTAAAACTTTTATTAGCTTGGTATATACGATATGTAATGGAATCTTTGACCTTGATTTTCAACTACTTCAAAACGTCGAATTAAATTGAAATTATGCAAACTTATGAAGGACCGATGATAATGCAATAATTTAAATGGTTTTTTTTATGATACTGGGTGACGAGACGAGCGTAGTCGCTCGCCTGTAGCTCTTCACGCTTGCCCATAACAGCTCAAAGCCACTCAGAATTTTGAACTTTAACAGTTCAAAACCCTGGATGGCAATGCACTCCGCTCGTTACCCCGAGATATAAGATTTCAAATCTCTGTGTGCCCTGTAATTTCGCTGGAAACATTGCCCTTCAATCCGGAACACAGTAGTGTTTGCACTCTACTGCTTGGCGGTTGAATAACTGCCAAAAGGTGTGGTACTTCCCCAGGCGGACCCCTGCAAAGGAGTCCTACCACTACAGTTTGTCCCATTATCCTTTCCAGGATCTTCAGAATTAGCGATTTTAAAGCGTATTTTTTAGTTATTTAAACTGCGAAAATTATTAGAAGGCATCCTAGTGAATATTTAACTTTTTTTTTTTTACTAAATACACTTGATCAAGGAAATGCCGTAAACTCAAAATAAAATAATGAACGCATATTTGCGATTTTATAAATTAATTTTGAGTCAACTTTTATTCTTAATTACTTACAATAAATAAAATTTTAATAGTAGTTATTTAGTATTACTTGATTATAGATACCTTCATAAAAATTTCATATAATTATTGATTAAAAAAATATATTTAAAAACAAGCTTTTAGGCGTGCGCTATGTTGAATTTAGTGTGCGTCATTTTATTTTTCATTTTCTTCTTAGCAAACAATTTCAATAGATACGCACATCATAGGGATCACAGAAAAGAGAAGAAAAATAATTTTCTTTTCTGTGATAGGGATGCATAAAAATGACTCTAAAATTGTTGCCATCTTTTTCTGTCGTATTGAAATGAAAAGAGATGTCGATATTTTTAGTGCTGTCAGATTATATTAATTTAAAGAATAGTACAACAGAAATTAACAGAATAGACGCCATTGTTCAAATACGTTTCATGTTTGGCGGGAAATTCAAATTTGAAACAGTTTTTTTGTTCTTGTAGCTAGTCCGAGTAATTATTGTGAAATAACACAGTGTTTGCGAAAATTGTTGTTTGTTCTTTACATTATCATGTACAGTTATTAATCAGTAACTCACCATATTACTTACATTTGGCAATAAACCGTTTGAAATAGCAAAAATTTGTTTATTGACAAATGTATGTAATAATGTGCATTAGAGATAAACATCTTTACGCGAGGTCATAATGAATAATAATAAATTTTCGCAAACATCATGATCGTTTACAATAATTACTCGGTAGGCCGAGTACAAGAACAAAAAAACTGTTTGAAATTTGAAACGCGAAACTTCGTAACTAAGTTATACGTAAGTAATTTACTGATGATACATAACTTGAGTTACAGGATAGGAGAAAGAATAATACTTAGAGCTGCAGTGAGATCAATCAATAGGTACATTGTGTTCAAAGACGTCATTGAATGTGTTACTTTTTAAATAGAGATAGTTATCGTTCGTATTCATAATGTAGTCATAACACTGTATCGTGATAACATGGAAAGTATGGGTGACACCAGATCAGGCAAACAAGGGCGCTATGCCTTCAAATATCATCATCATCATTTCAGTCGTCCATTGCTGGACATAGGCCTCCCCCATCGATTTCCAAAGGGACCGGTTGGAAGCGGCCTCCATCCAGCGTTTTCCTGCGGTCAAATATCGTTAGTGTTCAAGTGTCTCCATTTTTTACCGACTTCCAAAAAGGAGGACGGTTCATTTCACTGTTTTTTTTAAATGTATGTTCACCGATTTCTCCGTCAACTGTTGACCGATTAAAAAAAAACTTTGGTTCGGTACTTGCAATTTGGTCTCATTGTCACTAAGTCAGGTTCTGGCGATGGGATCCCAGGGAAATGGAGGGCAACCCTCAAATTTTATGGGCACTTATTACGTTTTTAACCGACTTCCAAAATGAAGTAGGTTCTCAATTTGACTGTTAGCACTTTGATAGAAATTTCGACTGGGTAAAACGATTTTGATGATTCTTTTTTTATTTGAAAGCTGGTGCTTCCCTTGTGGTCCAATTTGGTCCAGTTCTAAAAAATTTATGGATTCGGTACTTTATATTGATAATTTTTCATATATTGTTGAAGTTGGGTTTTAATGTGATCCACTTGTCATATATTTTTTCACTCTACCGCGCAAAAACAGTAAGTAGGTAAGCTAAGTAGCGACACTAAAGAACAAAGTAATAGGCCAATGCATAAAAAAATAGAGGCAAGGTCGTCTGCTGGGCGAGTTCGACTAAAAGCATGAAGCTAGATTTAGGATGCGTTCGTACTCGCCACTCCACCTTACCATATCTCTCTTGTTCGTACTCGCCACTCCACCTTACCATATCTCTCTTGTTCGTACTCGCCACTCCACCTTACCATATCTCTCTTGTTCGTACTCGCCACTCCACCTTACAATATCTCTCTTGTTCGTACTCGCCACTCCACCTTACATATCTCTCTTATTTGTCTAATCTGAAGGTGTGAGACATAGGTAAATTATATTAAAATACTAGTTCTGTTTCCCGCAACTTCGTACGTAGATTTTCATACCTATTTTCAACCCCTTTTTCCCTCCTTTTATCCGGCCCTTGCGCATAATAACATAGCTTATACTTCAATCTGGTCGTAACTTAGCATATTCGTGAAAACCGCATTTAAATCCGTCAAGTGGTTTAGAAGATGTGCGTGGACAAACAAACAGACAAAAATTCTATCTAACACACAACACACACAATAAAACAACATATAATAAAAACGTAGAGATTAATAAAATATGATTGGGAGATATCAAAGTTTCCTGAAAATTCCATCTAAATCGGTTCGACCGTTTTGGAATCCATAAAGAACAAACATACATACATATACACATCGTCTTTTATACATATACTTAGATTGGTAAAATAAAAATAAAAAGTTTTGTTCTGAAACTGCAATGGCGGTTCTTCTACTCAGCTGTATAGATAAGCGGGTAATATCAGCATACCACGAGCAAGTGACGTCATGCCTTCTTGTAATTACCATTAACATTCGGACCCCGATAACCTATCAGACTTAACGAGCATTTTATAACCGGCGCCTCAGAAATAACTATCGCTCTTCTTTGTTCATTAAATGAGACGTAACTTAGTTAACTATAGTAGGCTACCGATTTTTTTATTGCTCTATAAAAAAGTTGACCATAAATTGAAACGATCACAGTAAAAAAAAACAAGTTCAAAATGAAGGAAGATTAAGCATTTTAATGTCTTGCTAGACAGAGGACGCACTATACTTACTAATGACGTCACGAAACGAATGAAACAATATGTAATATGTATGTAATATGTCATAGAAACTTCATACTGACACTCACTTTGCGGGAAAGGGACAAAACATCTCTTTCTCATAATTTCAGCTATAAGACGTCCACTGCTGGACATAGGCCTCCCCCATCAATCTCCAAAAGAGCCGTTCGGAAGCGACCAGCATCCAGCGTTTCCCTGCGGTCTGTTTTAGGGTCGTCTGTCCGTCTTGTTGGTGGACTTCCTACGCTGCGCTGATCGGTCCGTGGTCTCCATTAGAGAACATTTCGGCCCCATCGGCCATCTGTTCTGCGTGCTATGTGCCCTGCCCATTGTCACTTCAACTTGCTAATCCAGTGGGCTATGTCGGTAACTGTCTTTCGTCTACGGATCTTCTCATTCCTGATTCGATCTCGTATAGAGAAACCCCGAGCATAGCCCTCTCCATAGCGTGTTGTGCGACTTTGAGCCCTTTCTAATCACGACACAAACGCCTATATATCTTAACATTATAAGCCGATTTGGACAATTACTCAGTGGTAATCAAATCAAACACCTGTCTGATATCCTATCAATCCTATCGTCTTTTAAATTGTTTCTGCCTTTTTCTGGGTTGTTATAGTTGGTCTGGGATCAGCCGACATTATGTCGATATTTGAACTGTTTTTATTTCATCAAAACTCACATAACCAATCATAATATATCAAATACTTAATACGTAAAACGTTTGATATAATATATTTTTTAGTAGTTGAAAAAAATTAGATTTTTAGGCCGACAAGTCGTGCCCAAAGATTATTAATATTATCATTATTAATACATAGTTTTAATTATTTTTGGTAAAGTAGTAGAAGTCCAAAAGACTCTCACATCCACTAATCTATGTTTACATTACTAGAAAGAAACCGAAGGGCAAAACGAACAAGGTTAATGAAAATAGACAGACTGCGGCAAAGAATTCGTTGATAGGTGTTACATTCATGTGCCAAAAAAATTTGATGTTTTTTTTTTGTGCTATCCAGTGCCGTAACTAGCCTTTTATGCGCCCGGTACGAGCTTCTATAACTGCGCCCTTCAAAACAAAACTTGGTCCTGGTGTGGTCATTTCTGCGCCCCTCTAGAGTCTGCGCCCTGTGCCTGGGCACCGCTGGCACAGCCCTATTTACGGCACTGGTGCTATCGGTGTCCGATAGCATTTCTGTTTAAACCATTTCCAATTCCTCAAAAACAATAAAAAATCTAAAGTATTCATAAAATTAGTAATATGAACTGCTTTTCAAAGCGGTTACAAAACCTTCAAAGCCTATAAAATAGTTTAACCTGTGCAATCAGAAAGAGCTCAAGTGCCAAAGTCCCACACCAAGCAAAAGTAACCTATAAGGCTTTATAACTAAGCGCTGGAATCAAATGCGGCGTTTCTTCAATAAAATTATGACAATGGTGTCCAGTGACGTCATAAGATGCGGTCTGAATGCTCAGACGGCCTCGTGCGTCATTCGTACGTCATTGCTATCTCTTTATGGCTTTCTCGGACCATATTAGGGATGTCTGTCGGATCTCGGAAGTTAATGTGCTGGAATGCATTGTGATGTGCATATGTTATTGGAAGAAAGTTACCTGATGGGCCTTTATATTTGGGGAGCATTTATTTGTATTGCTTTGCGGTTCCACGAAATGATGCCCTTTACATACATTGCCTTATTTTGATCTCGTATTGGACTTTAAAAACGCCCACTTTGTATGGATCTTTTAACCCAGCGTTGACCAATAAAAGCAGTTTAATTGCTTTCTTCAGATTCAGAGGCTTTATTCACATTTTTCTTAGTGACAGTTTAACTTTGGTATCCTGATTTGGTACGGCAAAACTGTCAAAAACAGTCATGACGAAATTTGTGAATAAGGGCTCTAATGCCTCAGATTTTATTTGATTTGAACCTAATGCAGATTCATCTGATACTGTGTTATGAATATTTACATTGCAGCCACAACCAATGTATCAGACGAGTGCATGTTCAGTCAAGACTTTGGTAGAGTATGTTTGGTTTGGAGTGTTTTGGTAGTTTGGGTTTTTGTTTGGATCTTCTGAACTTATCGTTCGCTGGATTCGAAAGAGTCTTTTGTTACACAGCTATGATTACACAAAACAGCACCATATACCAATATCCATAAATAAGCATATTGCTACATTTATATAAGTTTATATTGTCGTCGTATTTGTTTAACATATCTGTTAAAGCTGCTGTTTTTACGAGAATTTGCTGTAAGCAAAAATTGAAAACAAGAGTCGCTTCAGCTTTGAGCAATATAAAGCTCAATTTCCCCGACTGCCCCGGTGGCTCAGTTGGTAGTGAACCTACTTTCTGTGCTTGGGGGCGTGGGTTCGATTCCCATCTAGGACAAACATTTGTGTGATGAACATTTGTGTTTGTTCTATGTCTGGGTGTTAATATCTATTTAAGTATGTATTTAAAAATATATATGTATGTATATCAGTCTCTGGCAGCCATATTACAAGCTTTGCTTAGTTTGGGGTCAGATGACCATGTGTGCAATAATGTCCAAGATATTTATTTATTTATTTGTATACGATGATAGAGACAATCTCAGATGGTGCAATATGTGTATATCCCTCCTACATCATTTCCGCGTCAACTATAACATGGAATCTTCAAAAAGGCTGTTAATAGAATCTTGAAAGTTCGGCAGTGTTACAGGCATTCATAAGCGATGGAGATCGGCGGAGATGGAGGCGGTCGGTTAGCTCCTTTGCCACCTATGACATAAAAATAGCGCTCGTCACCCTAAATATTATCAAAGTTATATAAAGAAAAGTTTCCATTCTGTTCAAATGTTAAATGACTCAATAATATATTGAATTATGTAGGTACAAGAGAGTGCGAGTTCCATTACTAATTATTTCATCATTTTCCGCTAAACGGAATACCTGCCAGATTAATTAGTTTTGCTTTATTTTACGTCAATTTCAACGCAATTGACGCTTGTCACCGTCAAATGCTTTTATATATAAACCAATATACTAATTCTTCGTAAGGTTTGGTTTTCCATGCAAGCAGTTATAGTCAAAGGAAAATTTAAGCATACGATTCATACAGGAAATTATTTCCTTGAAAAATATAAAAACCATTCATGACTCGATTGAGCCATAAATGATATTATAATTTTGTCTATCTCTTCTCATTCGCTTGATTACATAAACTAATCACATTTAATAATTTAAATTTGAAAGTTAGCGTTATATTACATTATATTATAACTCGGGAAAAGATACATACGAGTACATATAGATATTCTAATACTTACCAGAAAAAAAGCCGGCAAACTGAAGTGGGACTGGGCCGGCCTCGTAAGTAGAATGTCGGATGAGCTGTGGGCTAGAATCACTACAGAATAGCTGCCGTATGCCATACGACCCCTTGGAAGATCCCACGCAACAGACTGGTACACCATAGCACAGAACAGAGAGGAGTGGAAGAAAGGAAGGGAGGCCTTTGCCCTGCAATGGGGCTGACCACGGCTGAAATAAATAAATAATACCAGGAAAATATGGAAAACCTCGAAAGTAGCCGAAACTACTAGTAAAATTGTTGGTGTTAAGAATAACAGCACATTTTTGATAGGATTAATAATCAAAATGATAATTTTAACAGCTACGGTTTTTTAATGATGATGATGAATATTGTAAAATTCAACCTATTTATTAGGGAAAGCTGAAATTCATTGACAATTGGTTATTTATCTTTGCTAGAATCAACCAAAACATGGGTAACTATAGATTTACCACTCGCAATCCAAATAGTTTTTTTTCCATAGTACTGTACGTTTTGCTTTTTAGCTACGAAACTCTAAAAACGAAGCAGAAAAAGGTTTCGTCGCAGAACGTGCTGAAGCGGAAATTAGGCTATAATTATTTATAGACGTATGTGCCATCTTCGATCACTTCTTTACTTACCAACAAGTGACCTGTGGTCAAAAACATAAGTCTGTCAACCGTAAAAAAAACACTGTCTACCATTAATGGCTTAAGGGATTAAAATAAATAAATATCCCAGTATCCCTCAGTAGCAAAAAATAAATATAAAATTATTCCCGGTGTCAATAGTGGTCATTGAAACAAACAGTGTCTCTGTCTACCAGTGGCGACCAACTAGGTAGTTGTCAACGGGTAAAAACTAATTGAAAACATGGCTCCAATTGAAACAAGTTGAATACATGTTATCGTAATATATACAAAAGATGATCGAATAGTTGACTAATAGGTAAGGTAAGCTGGGGTACTATAAAAGATGGGTCAATAATAATTGAAACAAGTTGAATACCAAGTTGAACCTGATACTGCGTTTTCGTAGGTTATATAATTTATTATGCACAACTTAAAAAACAGAAAATTAAAGAAAACTTGAAATACTAACTAAAAACTAAAACTTAAACTAAAAGACCATTAGTGGTGGGAAAGAATGCTGGTGGCATTGCCACGTTGAATGGAAATGCTCAATTTTTGGCCAAAGTAGAAGCCAGCATTCTGAACTCCCGACGCCTCCACCAAAAGCCTGGCCAAGTCCATCCTGAGTTTTCGTATAACAAATTATTTTAAGACTGCATGTCGAATAGTGGACTGCTAGGTTAGGTAAGGGTCAATTGAACCATGGGTCAATTGAAACATGTTCAATACATGTATATTGCCCTAAACAAGACATACCTACTTACATGAAGATTATGCAGCTAGCAAACAATAAAAAATAAACCTGAAATTAATAAACTGAATTAATAACCGTTTTAACGGGATTCTGAACCGAAACCGGAAAATAAAGGTTGCAATAATAAGTGAAATTGTCCATCATTAAATAAACGGTGGCGAATATGCAATGAAATGGCGTCGATGGGATCGTCAATGCCTCAAATTAAACGTAATACACGACAAACTTGCTGCAGAGTTGACTGAAAGAGCCACTGTCGTATTTTCTGTACATAATCGAGAGTCTGCTATATGAAATATTAGTTCTGTAATTTGGCCAACTGGACAGATAAGTTATTCGCTTTGTAATAATTGACGAATGCGGTGTTTAAGAGCGTGAAAACTCGCGGTAATGCTGGAGAATTATATACTAAAATTTAATTTAAAGTAATAAGTGGAAAAACCTCGCCTTAAACTGATTATTGTAAACAATTTAACGATTACGATATTTTATCCGTAGAATAGAGCACTTCTAGAGATTATAAACGTATTCAATGATTGTACTACATCTAATACTGCCTCAGAAACGCGACTAAATCCAATAATTTGTGTACATCAATTTGGTAATTAATTTTAACTGTTCATAAGTAAATACTGTATGGTCGGTGATGTAAGAAAAGCAAAATTAAACATATCGTGCCCTTTTTGCCATCATTTTATTGTAATTATCGACATTTTAAGTGATGTTTAATTCTTGAACTTTGAGTACAAAGTTGATGTATTTGATTTTTTGTATGGTATAGAAATAATCTTTTTATAGTAGATGTTTTAATTTAAAATAAAATTTTATATCTATATAATGATAGATTGATGTTTGATATTTGACTATTATATACCATTTTATTTTACTATATTTTACCTTCGACCAAAATAAAATGAATGGACAGGCCCAGTAGAAGCGCATTTTTGAAGATTACAGAATGAGCGCCAGCGCTCACTTCGTCTCAGTCGGTCTCTAGCCGTAGGAAATGAAACAAGAGTCTATTGTTACGCGATAACGAAACATCTGACAAAATTATGAATTCGTATGCTTTACCGAAGTGTAAATACACAAATAAAACCGATATCTATTTTTTGTAACAAATATACTGTACATTTTTATAATTAGGTGTTGAAGTATATGTCCGACGGTTTTGACTCGTTTTTACTGATCAATTTCGATAGTTAGGGCCCGTCCATGAATTTTATTTTGGTCGAAGTATTTTACTTGATATTTATTTATTATTGAATTTGACAGCTAGTATTGACATAATTGACATAAAGCTATGACGCCGTTTAGCGAACCTCCGTTAGTTTAATTTTTAGCTGGTGTAAAATTCGCCGAGTCCGTAAACGCACCCCAGATGTTCGTCATAATCTATACCTACATATAATAAAAACGTAGAGATAAAAAAATCTGTAATTGCGAGATAACAAAAAAAATATCAAACAGGGCGTCATAAAATAAGCAGCTGAACACGATAGGACAGTTTTTAGAATTTTTGTCTGTTTGTTTGTTTGTCCACGCACATCTCCTAAACCACTGGACTGGATTTAAACGCAGTTTTCACGAATATGCTTAGAAATTACCAGATTAAAACATAGGCTATGTTATATCATTTATTTTAATTCTTTATTATTACATAAAAAAAATTAAAAAACCAATGATTATTTTCTTCGTTACCCGAAACGTAATATGAGGATCGTCACATAGCCTTAAGCAAGAAGGTCCAAAGTAAAGAGAATGTTATTGACATAGCCATTCAAATTTTGAAACTGTCAACTGTCATATTGATAATCAGCCAGATAAAAAACTTTTTATTAAGGAACCTTCTTAGATGAATGAACGTGTAACATCAAGGATGTTATAAAAACATAGGCCTTACAACGTCTTTGGTGATTCAATCCAATGAATTTTATTCTATGTTAGCATTTAAAACACAAAATATACCGCATCCTATTTTAATTCAGTCCCGCGAATAGAAATATTCAAAAAAGGCCCTTTGTACATGACCACAAAATTCCGGACGCAATAAAAAAAGAAAGAAATAATAACACTTTTCCAGAACCAACTTCGTAAGTTTCGAACCCAAAAATGTTATTACGAAATAAAACATTTTTTCGACAATAAAATTTAGAAAATTCTAATTAGAAAATAATTAATATCGATCCATAAATAGTTAAGAAAGTAGCGTCATAAGTTTTGTATGATCTCATATATTACAATTAAGTAACGTTTATCACACTAAGTATGTTTTTTTTGTTTTGTATAATTACTTCACCCTATGTTAAGTTTGAATAGTATATTATATAATATTTATGTAATATATTTAACTATACTTAAATGTATATATTTATGTCTGTGGTCTGGTTTTGTGAACAGCCACTACATAAGTCATTGCTGCACTCTTTATGCAGGGTATATAAACTTAGCTTCTAGAAGAAGAAAGTGTATATTGCAATATGAACAAAGAATGAATTTTACTGTGATATTTTAACAGATAAATAGAGTAGTTCCATTTCATGGCTTTTTAATCAAGGTATACATAAAAATGCACGCAAAATAAGAAATAACTAGCCAAGAGCGTGTCAAGACAAGCATATGTCAGAGTTCCGTGGCCAAAGCCATATATTTATGATCGTATTCATAGTTCAGAAATTGCACGGTCATAGAAAAATTCGAACGAGCGAAGCTGGACAGTCAAATTTCATAGATGCATCATCCTGACATGACATGATAATATAATTTTTATGGTTTAGAGTAGTTTAGACAAAAAGAAAACTCCAAAACATGCTCTGCACTGTGGTCACATTATCTTTTTGATTTGAAAACTGTTGACGGTGTTTTTACTTTTATGCTTCTATCACTTATACTTCACACAGGGCGACTTAAAATAAGCAGCTGAACATGTTAAGGCAGTTTTTAGAATTTTTGTTTGTTTGTTCACGCACATCTCCTAAGTCCCTGGAAGAAAATGCGGACGGGTTTAAATGCGGTTTTCACGAATATGCTTAGCTATGACCAGATTGAAGTATAAGCTATGTTATTTTGCGCAAGGGCCGGATTAAGGGCAGAAAAAAAGGATTGAAGTTTTATATGAAAATCTACGAGTACGAAGTCGCGGGCAAAAAACTAGTAGATCATAAATACGGAGATTTTTACGTAAGGTTCAATTAATACTAGTTACAATTATAGGATTAGGTATGCATTTACCCTGTACTAAGCTGAAAGGAGGGCATTGTTCATTGTTGTTGTTGTGTAGGTTGTTGATCATTATAAACAACTTTTCCTCAGGAACCGTACATTTCACGAAATAAAAAAGCATCCTATGTCACCCCTCTAGCCCTTCAACTATATCTATACAGAATGTCACGTCAATCTGTTTCTCTGTTGCTGCGTGAAAAAGTATCAAAAAAGCACTCTTGTGCATTTATCATGATTTACTTCTGACTTTCGCGAAGTATAATATTATCCCTACCATATTATAAATGTGTAGATCAAATACCTTCACACATGACTTCTAACTAAGTAGAAGCAATACCTGATATTGGTTTAACTTTCAAAAAAATGCCGTTTGCGTGATTCAGGTAAAGTGTCGTATTTACCTATAATAGACGCACTTTTCATATTTGTGAAACTACGATCCATTTACACTCATTATTTTAGGAATTATTGAATACCTTATTACGTTTTTAATAATATTATTCGTAAAGTTTAAGCAAATTTACAATTTTTTCGCAAAACATCGTTTTAGTACGCAATCTATTTTCAAACTATGGAACTACAAATCTGACGGCTGTCAGTTTGTTTGTTTGTCCGCGAACATCTTTTAAACTACTAGAAGGATTTCAAAGCAGTTTACATGAATATGCTTATAAAATACCTGATTGAAACATAGGCTATATTAATTTATGATAATAAATAGTAAAAAAAATTTTTTTTTATAATTATTTATAACGCCATCTAGCTTATTTTATAGTAATGTTGTCGTAATGACAGACTTCTACTCGCAGACATGGTAGGTAGGAAGACTGAAGCGGCTGTTGCCATATAATCTATATGTAAATAAAAATATAGATATTCGCCAAAGAACCAGAGTCACCGACATAGCTATTAAAATCTGCAAGTTGAAGTGGCAATGGGCAGGCCACATCGCTCGAAGAACTGTTAACCGATGGGGAAGTAGGTAAGGTTCTTGAGTGGAGACCGCGAACCGGAAGACGCAGCGTAGGTAGGCCTCCCACTAGATGGACCGACGACATTGTGAGAGTCGCGGGCATCCAGTGGATGCAGATGGCAGGATGTCGTTCAGTGTGGAGGTTAAAGGGGGAGGCCTATGTTCAGCAGTGGACGTCTTCTGGCTGATGATGATGATGAAATAAAAACGAATCGCCGAAATGTATGTACCCGCATAACTTCCGATAGACTGCACCAAATAGTTTTTTTTGTGTTTGTTATTTTCAGGACAGCCAACTGCTTTTGAAGAGGTTTTACAGTTTATTATGGCGTAATTTAAAGTACGTTTATTTTTGTATTGACTTCTGACGTGCTAATATACCAAGTCGACGGAGATTAAAATGAATAATTTTTTTGCCAGGATCAAACTTAACACCAATAACAGACACGCAAAGTAGGTGAACTCGCGGCATCTAATCTGTTACTGATCTATGATTAGCAGCTATTTTGGTGGTGAACGAAAGCGGTTTAGTTGTTGGAAGGGACGAGGCGCAGAAGGCGGGCAAAAATTATTTAGACATCATTGATTGGCAGTCTTTACGCGGAGTAATGTTAAATAACAGCGATTAATTATAGATACCGCTCCATGCTTCCTACTTACTATTTACTAATAATTCAATAATAACGTTTGTCATGCATGACATTTCGCTTGACTTATACCAATTTTTTTTCCTTATTGGCTCCATGGCTCCACACTTCCAAAGTATTTAACCAGTGAAAGTAATATATTATTTGCTTGAAATATATTTGAAACTATGGACATGTCGGGATACCTGTATCGAGTCAGATTAAAACTAGACTAAAATCATACTATGACGATACTATGACAATCCGCATTAAAATGGAGAGCAATAAATCTACAATCATGTCATATGTGTAGGTATTATCTAAAAAAAAAAAGTATAAATAATCCGATGGATTTGTGCCTATTTAAAGTTCCGTTCGTGTTCGTTAGTGTAACATTTATATTTGGATATGTCAGTCTAATCGTCCACCCACTAATTACTTTGCGCTACGCGTACGAAGTCGCGGGCATTAGCTAGTACTATGTAAAACTGATGTAGGTACCACGGTATTTGATATAGTGGTCGTGTCGGCCAAACATCAGTTTTCATCCGCACATTTGAGTACACAGAGCTCCGTGCGTCATAAAAACATGTTGTCTTCAGTTTAGAGAGCAATCGCTAAAAAGATTGAGAAACACCTTTAGGCACAACACCTTTACCTTAGGGTTTAACATCGCACGTTTACCAGACTATAAACCACAAATACTGGTCTTAAAACAAGGCAAGTATGGTGCCTAAAAATATATCGCAACATCGAGATACAATACCTACCTACATACAGATATTGTATCTCCATGCGCAACATTATCCTACGTTACAATGTTAAAAAGAGCGAGTATATGGTGTTCTCTAGGGGCGGTCAGGGACCCGGTAACTATTAATGCTGGGAAGCACCAGCCAATAAATAAAAAAAGAATCATCAAAATCGGTTCACCCATTTGAAAGTTCTGAAGTAACAAACATTAAAAAAACAGTCGAATTGATAACCTCCTCCTTTTTCGAAGTTGATTAATAATTTTTCACGCACTAAGAAACTTGCAGCAATACCCATGGACTAACTAATGGTTCACATGTAAAAAACTGCCGAGATGGTCGTCTGCAGGGTCTAAAGGCATCAAGCCATTGAGGCAGGCCTAATCTGCTCGCCCCCGTCACGCCATACCTCCCTTATTTGCCAGATCTGAGTCAGTCAACCATTACAAATTTACTACATGTTACGCATATAGACTGTACTAAGCCGAAAGAAGGCCATTATACTCATCATTATGAACAACTTTTATTATGGGACCAACCCTGAAATCTCGAAAAAATATCAGGTGTTCCATAGAAAATGGTCTTTGACACTCTTCCACCTCTCTCTACCCCATTCCATCAAACAGCCGATTACCTCCTTTCGGCTTGGTACAGTCTATATCATCATCATCATCGACGACCAGAAGACGTCCACTGCTGAACATAGGTCTCCCTCGGTCCATCTAGTGGGAGGCCTATCTACGCTGCGTCTTCCGGTTCGCGGTCTCCACTCAAGAACCTTTCTTCTCCATCGGTTATCAGTTCTTCGAGCGATGTGGCCTGCCCATTGCCACTTCAACTTGCAGATTTTAATAGCTATGTCGGTGACCTTGGTTCTTTGGCGAATATCTATGTTCCGAATTTTTAAGAAACTCCGGGCATAGTTCTCTCCATTGCCTGTTGTGTGACTCTGAGTTTTTCCAAAATGCCAACAGTTAAGGACCACGTCTCAGTCGTACTGTACGTACAGTCTATATGCGTAACCCTATATAATACTTTCAATGACATTTTCCAATAACCATCGTTTACTCTGCACCTTGATATAAATTTACGCCTGTTATTGCAGGCGTTCATTTATATCTATTAAAACCTGTTATTATTAATACACGTATCATTTACTCAACATTAACCTTCGTAAAGAAATGATTTAGTCAATTAATAAGCAAATTAAGATGACTTGTGTCTTGTGTAACGAGTTTAATAAAAACTCGTTGAGGAATCTTTTGTATTTCTATTGCACCCTACGTTTTATTCACAGTAGCACAACAACAACTAATTTTGCTCTCCAAAATAAAGATACACGTGGATCACAATAAAAACCGATAAAAAAAATACATTGATTGACAAAAAAATTTACAATCAATGTATAAAACAAAACATTGATTGTCATTCAAAAATATATTGATTGTAGTCCGCATGGGGAAGTATAACACCTTTGCCAGTTATTCAACCGCCAAGCAATAGTATGCAAACATTACTGTGTTCCGGATTGAAGGGTAATGTTTCCAGTGAAATTACAGGGCACACAGAGATTTGACATCTTATATCCCTTATTATATCTCGGGGTGACGAGCGCAGTGCATTGCCATCCAGGGTTTTGAACTGTTGAAGTTCAAAATTCTGAGTGGCGTTGTGCTGTTATGGGCAAGCGTGAAGAGCCATCAGGCGAGCGACTTCGCTCGCCTCGTCACTCAGTATCTTAAAAAAACTTTAATAAGTGCCTATAAAATTTGAGGGTTGCCCTCGATTTCCCTGGGATCCCATCATCAGACCTCCTGACTTGATGATAATGGGACCAAATTGGAAGTAGGTACCTATAACGAACAAAATATTTTGTTTTTATCGGTCAACATTTGCCGGATAAATCGGTGAACATACATTAAAAAAAATACAGTGGGACATAGAACCGTCTTTTTTCGTCGGTTAATAAATTATGTATTAATACAAAACTTTAGCAGGATGCTAACAAAATAAAAAATAAATAAAAAAAACTCGTCTGAGTAAGACATCAGCAGTTCTATTTTTTTTCTTACACAATTTAATTTTCATTGAGATAATTTCCCTAGATAAGAAACTTGAGATAACATATTGGTTTAAGGTCAAGCTCACCGACCTCAGCTATCTCTTTTGCATGTTTTTAAAAAATTTGAAGATAAAGAGTTACTAAGTGAGAATAAAAAAATAACATTATCTACATAATGACATTGCAAATATAGAGCAATACAAAAGTAAGTTTCGTGTTGATATTTTATAGGATGGCGGAGAAGGTAGTTTTATTTTTACAAGATAACATCGAAGGAGATCGAACATCCATAATATAAATAAGCCTTTCGTAAAGTTATCAACTTATCACCGCTAGAGTAGGGCATGACTTGTCCTTGACCGCGTCTTACTTTGCTCGACTTTCACTGTGTATGACTTATTTCATATTTTATAACTTGAAATTATCTAGTACTTGTACACTCTTATACTTATACACTGGCTAATACAAGAAACATAAAGAAATCATGCAAATAATAATGAAGTTTCATTGAATTTGCTGTAACATGGCGTCTTACTTACAAAGTTGCTCCAGTGACACTCTTGCACGGTAAAAACCACGATTCTCATTAAATTTCACCCGTGAGTACCTTGTTGAATGTGAAAGTAGAGTATCTGCGTATCTGACATTTTGCTGGCATACCAATATTTCTGATGTGAAGACCTTTTTTTCTTACATTGTTTCATATGTTTTTATTATGTCGTCAAAATTGCATCATCATCATAATTTCAGCCATAGGACGTCCACTGCTGAACATAGAATAAGATTAATTTATTGCCAAAAACAATGAACACATAAGGTAAAACAATGTTTGGCAATAGGGGTATGCTCAGCGCGCTATATTATGATGTGATGATATTGGCCGAGCGGTAGCATGTGCGTTTTATAATTTGACGGCACCTGGTTCGGTCCTGCACCAATGGTAAAGAAAAATATCGTAAGGAAACCGTCATATCGAAGAACCCCAAAAAGTGGGCCAGCATGGTGGATTAGGGCCCATCCTGTCACTGAGAGGAGGCCTATGTCCCAGCAGCGGGCACATGACAGGCTGATAATGATGACGATGAATTGAATGATGTGACGATCACGTCGCTCGTGACTCAGTATTTGAAACGTCAGCAGTTCAAAACCTTTCGTGGCAATGCACTGGGTACGACACACTGAGATATAAAATGTTAAATCTCTTTATGCTCAGTGATTTCACTGGAAACATTGCCCTCCAATCCGGAACACATAAATGTTTTCACATAACTGTTTGGGAGTTGAATAAACTGCAAAGGTTTAGCATTTACTTCCCAGGCCCTGCAAATAATCCTACTAATATTTTTTTTTATGATACTGAGTGACGAGCCGAGCGAATTCGCTCGCCTGATGGCTCTTCACACTTGCCCATAGCAGCTCAACGCCACTCAGAATTTTGAACTTCAACAGTTCAAAACCCTGGATGGCAATGCACTGCGCTCGTCACCCCTAGATATAAGATGTCAAATCTACTACACTACTGCCACTTTTTCTTCTCTTAGCGACAAGCTTGCCCTTAACAAGTAATGTCTTTTGGAAGTGACTTGTGAAGCGAGTATTTTAATAATAGAATGACGTCAACACTGAATATTTATAAATAAACGAGTCGATCGAGATCTACAGGCTGATGCAGCTTCGTATATTTACTTTGTGCCCTTTTTTATTGATTTATTCTGAAGATGATTTTTGAGGTTGTCGTGTATAAGATCTAATGATTATAATCAACCAAGCTGATCAGTAGAAGCAACTACGTCTTTCAAATGATCTAGAATTTTTTGGAAAAACTTAAATCGTATTATATTTGTCAGATTTTCTAGTACTAGATAAAGCGTATATAGGCTGCCCAAAATATATCATGTCGATCGTATACTTACTTGTAAAAACTTTGAAAAGTAGCGTAGCATGGGAGCCAATTCTTTGGGCGGCATGTTTTAGGGATGGCGCAGCGTAGGGCCGTCGATGAAATCAGCCGCCATTTGCCTTTTTCTTCGCCCCAATTTGAAATTTTAACATTCTGATTTACATTTCAAAAAACAACCAACAAAAATCTTCTACTTGTGTTTATACTTTCATGAACCGTCTGTGTAATAATCTGATCTATGTTTAGTAAAAATAACAAAAAAAAAGCTGTCATGGGGACTGCCGACAGCTGGTCTATTCTGCAAGCTAAGTGAACGTGCAAGTGAAGTGATAAGCTAAGTGAATGTGGTTTTTTCGTGCTTATTTCTGCAGATAAATGTCAAAATCTCGAATTATAAGAGTGAGGGACTACAGTCAAGGGTGATCACTTGACATTTTGACATTTCTCTATAGTAATCTATCTTCTATCTATACATATAATAAAAACGTAGAGATAAAAAAATCTGTAATTGCGAGATAACAAAAAATAAATCACACAGGTCGTCTTAAAATAAGCAGCTGAACACGATAGGATTTTTAGAATTTTTGTCTGTTTGTTTGTTTGTTTGTTTTTTTGTCCGCGCACATCTCCTAAACCACTGGACGGATTTAAATGCGGTTTTCACGATTATGCTTAGAAATTACCAGATTAAAACATAGGCTATCTTATATAATTTATTTTAATTCTTTAATTTTACATAAACGAAAATAAAAATCAATGATTTATTTCTTCGTTACCCGAAACGTAATATGAGGATCGTCACATAGCCTCAAGCAAGGAGATCCAAAGTAAAGAGAATGTTATTGACATAGCCATAAAAAATTTGAAACTGTCAACTGTCATTCGGTTAATCAGTTTAAATTTAAAGAAGGTTCCTTAACCTTCTTAGATGAATGAACGTGTAGATCAAGCATGTTATAGGCCTTACAACCTCTTTGGTGATTCATTCCAGTGCATGGAGTAGGAGTATTACATTCTCTTGGTTTTATTCTATGTTAGCATTTAAAACACAAAATATACCGCATCCTATTTTAATTCAGTCCCGCGAATAGAAATATTCAAAAAAGGCCCTTTGTACATGAAAATAAACATATACAACAAAATTCCGGACGCAATAAAGAAAGAAAGAAATAATAACATTTTTCCAGAACCAACTTCGTAAGTTTCTAACCCAAAAATGTTATTACGAGATAAAAGATTTATTCGACGATAAATTTTAGAAAATTATAATTAGAAAATAATAAGAAATAACTAGCCAAGAGCGTGTTAAGACAAGCATTATGTCAGGGTTCCGTGGCCAGCGAAACTGGACAGTCAAATTTCAGAGATGTATATCATCCCGACTTGACATGATATACTTTTAATGGTTTAGACAAAAAGAAAATTTCAAAACATGCTCTGCACTGTGGTCACACTATCTTTTTGATTTGAAAACTGTTGACGGTGTTATTTATTACTTTTATGATTCTATCAATACTTCACACAGGGCGACTTAAAATAAGCAGCTGAACATGTTAAGGCAGTTTTTAGAATTTTTGTTTTTTTTATTCACGCACATCTCCTACACCCCTGGAAGAAAATGCGGACGGATTTAAATGCGGTTTTCACGAATATGCTTAGCTATGACCAGATTGAAGTATAGGCTATGTTATTTTGCGCAAGGCCGGATTAAGGGAAGAAAAAAGGATTGAAGGTTTATATGAAAATCTACGCGTACGAAGTCGCGGGCAAAAAAACTAGTCGACAATAAAAATACACGTTCACTTAGCTTATCATCTCACTTGCGCTTTCACTTAGCTTGCAGAATAGACCGGCAGAAGTGAAAACTAATACGTCACATTAGCATCTCGCATGTCAGTGACGTTAACCCATAAGTTTGCCTCTACCAAAATACGCTCACCGCGGCTAAAGAAGTTTTCACTTAAAAAATCACGCTCGCTTACGCAACTACCTGATTGTGATAAAATTTTCATGGCCTGTCTTGTAATTATTTGATCTACATTAGAAAAAAACTGAAAACAAAATAGGCATTGCCGGCAGAAGCGAAAACTAAGCATGCCGGTGACGCGAACCCATAAGTTTTGTCCCTACCAGGCCTGGCGCACTCCGCACTTTAGGTATGAAGCTACAAGTAGTCAACAGGTCGGACTTGCCGTGCCCGCCGCTGCGTGATAGACAGAGATAACGCGACAAGAGTTATGCGAAAGACAAAGAGGCAACTTCTAGGTTAATATAGCAGTAGGTAGTTAGCGTTCGCACGTCCTGAATTGGACTTTATTGTGTTAGTAAGAGTCGCTACTTATTTAAATGATTTTGCGGAGTGAACCTTCTGTACTTGTATTTTATGTATTTTGTATCCCTACCAGAAATAGCTCAACGTAGTTTTCATAAAATAAAACACGCTCGCTGCTTTATTTACCTACCTAACAATATGAATCAAGTACATTGCTAAAAAAGGCTCACAAATTTAGCTCGGTTTGCTCGTGCGTTTTACTAGTTTTGCTGTAATTAGCTCTACCAGCTCTGCCCCCTAAAACCCTGTTTGTTTTTTAAACTACGAAATAGGTGAGTGGATTGTCTGAATAATATGGCTCCACGTGGTAGAAATTCACGCTACAATACTGACATGACGATGAGTACAAAAATGTGTGTCAAATATCCATAATCTTGTTTAAAATACGCCTCTTTATAATGGAAGCAACGTGATCGAAGGGAAGCAACGATAATAATATGCAACATTGATTTAATATCTTGCTCAAATGTCAGAGAGTTCACAGGTAAGTATAATGCTAAACATAGCACTATACATACTCATACATAATTAGCAAACGAAATGCTATACATACTTATTTTGCTAAATTTTATGGCACATTTATGTTAATGTTCATTTTAGTTCAAGAAATAATTTGAATTGATAATATCAAGGCGATCAAGGTACCATCAGAACATAAACAAAAGTTTCACCTTCAAAATGCGAATGTTTAAAACTGAATTGTGTATACGTTCACTTTCTAGCAATTACTTCGATTAATTTTTGGCAAAAACTGGTTATAAACGTGTACACACAGACCTATAACAGATATCGATCTACTCCAATAGAGTAAGTAAAAGCAAGTACCTAATTCTATCTGTTTTGCTTAAACATACGTATACTAACTAAACACAACATAGCTATTTAAATCTGATATAACGTTTTTTTTATGATACTGAGTGACGAGACGAGCGAAGTCGCTCGCCTGATGGCTCTTCACGATTACCCATACAGCTTGCACAGCTCAACGGCACTCAGAATTTTGAACTTTAACAGTTCAAAACCATGGATGGCAATGCACTACGCTCGTCACCCCAAGATATAAGATGTCAAATCTCTGTGTGCCCTGTAATTTCACTGGAAACATTTCGCATGTGTTTGTATGTTTAAAATCCCTATTATTGGGGAAGATACTGCCTGCCACACAGCTTGTCTGTTGTTGCTTTAATAAATTTGTGAGAAATGTTTGGTTTGAACAATAAATATTTTTGTATATTGTTTTGCCTTCTAGTTATGTTTTAAATTATATAATAGGCTTGGTCACTCATCAACAACGTGGTTAAGGTCGATAGTGTGTCGAGCAGGGTAGCATACCTTATACTCAGAATAACCGATCGTTATTCGCTGAAGGTCATACAGGTATATGCGCTGACCTCGACATACCCTGACGATGAAGTAGAGGCATTGTATGAGGAGATATCTGAAGCCATACACACCTCCGAAACATACTTCACCGTTGTTATGGGTGACTTCAACGCAAAGGTGGGCACGCGGAATGTCGATGAGTTAAGAGTGGGGTCATATGGGTATGGACAGCGGAATCCAAGGGGTCAGCGCCTGGTCGACTTCATGGAGGGGGAGGAACTTTATTTGATGAACTCCTTCTTTCAGAAGCGATCATCCAGGAAGTGGACATGGATGAGCCCCGATGGTTCGACCAAAAATGAGATTGACTTCAATATGACGACGAAGAAGCGAATATTTAATTATGTCTCCGTGATCAGCAAGGTGAAAACCGGTAGCGATCACCGTATTGTCAGAGGCACATTAAATATCAACATCAAGCTCGAGAGGTCGCGTCTGGTGAAGTCCACGCTCCGTCCAGGTCATGCCCAAATCCAAAACCCCGAAGACTTCCAACTCGAACTGCACAATCGCTTCCAGGGCCAAACTGAAAGCGGAACTGTGGACGAACTAAACAATGGGCTGGTGAAAACTGTCCAAGCAGTGGGGTCCAAGTTCTTTAAGACCCCACGCCGGAAAAGACCTCAGAAGCTCTCAGACGAAACCATTAAGTTAATAAATAAATAAATAAATATCTGGGACATTTTGCACACATGGTCATCTGACCCCAAACTAAGCAAAGCTTGAGCAAAGCAATGGAAGACCGGACTGAGATGAGACTGCAATCATCAGCTGATATGTCGGAATATGGCAAACTTAATAGACGGATCTCGAAATCGGTGCGACACGATCTGCGTTCCTATAATACAAGATGTATTAGGGACGCAATTGAGCGGAACCAAGGCTCGAAAGTGTTCGCAAAGAATTTGTTTATTGGGAAAAGCCAAATGACGAAGCTGAAGATCGAGGATGGCAGTACCATTTCGTCAAAGCCGGAGATTATGAGAGAGCTCGAGAGGTTTTACGGACAGTTGTACACCTCGACACGACAGCCCATTGTCAGTACAGCTCAGGACAAGAGAGCTAAACTGACCCGGCACTACACTGAGGACATCCCAGACATCAGCTTGTACGAGATTAGAATGGCTCTGAAACAGCTTAAGAACAATAAGGCACCGGGTGATGACGGAATCACGACAGAACTACTGAGAGCGGGTGGAAAACCGGTACTTTTAGTCCTCCAGAAGTTGTTTAATTCCGTCATACTTGAAGGTACTACGCCTGAAGCATGGCACAGGAGTGTGGTGGTGCTCTTCTTCAAAAAAGGTGACAACACCTTATTGAAGAATTATAGACCCATCTCACTCCTGAGCCATGTGTACAAGTTGTTCTCCAGGGTCATTACGAACCGTCTCGAAAACAGGTTTGATGACTTCCAGCCTCCCGAACAAGCCGGTTTCCGTAAAGGCTGGAGCACCATAGACCACATACAGACGCTCCGCCAGATTATACAGAAGACTGAGGAGTATAATCGGCCATTATGTCTAGAGTTTGTGGACTATGAAAAAGCCTTCGATTCAATCGAGACCTGGGCAGTATTGCAGTCCCTCCAGCGTTGTCATATCGACTATAGGTATATCGAAGTGCTGAAGTGTTTGTATAGAAACGCCACCATGTCGATCCGATTACAGGACGAGAGCACGGAGCCAATCTAATTGCAGAAAGGCGTGAGACAGGGAGATGTTATCTCTCCAAAACTTTTCACGAACGCATTGGGGGTCGTTTTCAAGCTTTTGGACTGGAACGGATTGGGCATCAACATTAATGGCGAATACATCACTCACCTTCGTTATGCCGATGATATAATTATCATGGCAGAGTCGCTGGAGGACCTCAATATAATGCTCAGCGACCTCAGTAGCCTTTCCCAACAGGTGGGTCTTAAAATGAACATGGATAAGACAAAAATCATGTACAATGTCCATGTTGTACCCGTGCCGGTCAATGTTGGGAACGATACTCTCGAAGTTGTTGATCATTACATCTATCTTGGACAGATTGTTCAGTTAGGTAAGTCCAAGTTAGGCAAAGAGGTCGCCCGAAGAATCCAACTCGGATGGGCAGCGTTCGGGAAATTGCGTGAAATCTTCTCGTCCAAGATGCCACAGTGCCTAAAGACAAAGGTCTTTGACCAGTGTGTGTTGCCAGTGATGACATATAGTACTGAGACGTGGTCCTTAACTGTTGGTCTTTTGGAAAACTCAGAGTCACACAACGGGCAATGGAGAGAGCTATGTTCGGAGTTTGTTTACGCGATATAATTCGGAACATAGATATTCGCTAAAGAATCAGGGTCACCTACATAGCTATTAAAATCTGCAAGTTGAAGTGGCAGTGGGCAGGCCACATCGCTCAAAGAACTGATAACCGATGGGGAAGAAAGGTTCTTGAGTGGAGACCGCGAACCGGAAGACGCAGCGTAGGTAGGCCTCCCACTAGATGGACCGACGACATTGTGAAAGTCGCGGGCATCCAGTGGATGCAGATGGCAGGATGTCGTTCAGTGTGGAGGTTAAAGGGGGAGGCCTATGTTCAGCAGTGGACGTCTTCTGGCTGATGATGTTGATGAATAGAATGAGAATAGATGAATAGGCTTGGTCTTGGCCGCCAACTCGCCTAATGTTAACAATGACGTGGCCTAAGGTGGATCACGCTTGCCTAGAAGAAACCGACTTGAAGACACCCAGATTGTAACCATAGATTGTATTTATATCAGTAGAGTAGAGCAACGATACCGCAACGATAATGTTCTTCACAGCAAAGCATGCCAATGGACGTGACCGAATGGATTTATACCCCCTATTCTACTACTCTCCGAGGGATGGCGGGCGCATTTTCGCAAATACAATGTGGTGCCATCTCTGATTGAATCGTTAAAAACAGGCGCTCTTATGCTGGTTTACGGCTTACAATGTGGCGCCATCCGTTGTTAAATATTTTACTACTCAACAAAAAAGGCCATCTTTGTGCAACTTGTGTACCCACACTACACTTGGAAGCCACGGTGATAAGTTGCTTAGACCGCCTGTGCCTTCACTCTGTGTTTATACCATCAGTAAAAGAATTCGCCGTTAAATCAACATTACTTATGTAGTTCGTCAGTTATATAGGTAAATAGTTATTTTTAAATTTTTATTCACTAGTACTGTTATTTTACAAAAAAGCATTTTAACGCCCGAATAGAAACAATCTTATTGAAATAGCATTCCAAAAACCACCATAATGATTTATTTTGACCAGAGCTAAGTATGTATACTAGAAACGTACCTATGTTTGTAACTTTAAAATTACTCTACTATTGCGGATATTTACCTATATAAACCATAATTTACAATAATTATTATGAAGAAGGAAATGCGCTCTAAGCCACAGCAATTACTATTGACGTCATTAAACTGCAATATTGCAATAAAATCGGTCTTAATTTTCATAATTATTTAAGTCACGTAGTTACAAGGCTTTGGCGATTTCTAAACCACATGCCTATCACCCGCATGAACTCGAAACATTGCCAAAACATCGCAGTACATCAACTCGACATGTTTTGTGGTTCTCTACGACTCTACGTAGAGTTGCGTCGAGTCGTTCGTTTCAGTTGCGTGCTCGTCTGACGCTCGAGCAGACGCATTCCATAACTCGTCGCGCGCACGCCGCCCGCGCTTGTGCTAATAAATGTGACCTCACCTAAAATGTCATTCCTCCCAAACAGGAGACGATTTCACGTGAAGTGACCATGCCGGAGTGCACGGAACAGCTCAGTTTTACCATCCCCATCATCCGTTACACCATGGATCCCGAGGAATCTGAACGTCAGACTCTGACCAAGAAGATGTCTTTAGTGACGACAGTGAAAATTGAAACTCCAGATAGTGGTCGCAGGTTGTCCGAACCTACTCGGTACTACATCCCCCCACAGTGCAATAACCGCCTATCCCCGCGCAGTGCCCGAAAACGTGATGCTAGGAGGAACTCTAAATCCGATGTGACCGATGATTCTCCTCCGCGAGAATTATTGGGGCCTAAGCCTTGTAACTGCGAGGACTGCAGAGCTTCAAGTCCTTTGCCTCCAGGTTACGGACCTCATTCGCTATCTCCTGGCTACGATCAGATGAAGATATCTCTTCTGGAGGTGCCCTGGAACGAGGACTACACGGAAGCGTCGAGTGACGATCTCAGTTCCGAGTGGGATTCGGATGCTCCCGATCCACCTCCTCCTACGCAAAAGGTAAATGATGAGGAAATACCTCATTTAGTTGTATGTTAACCGAGAAAACAGACGTCACTATCCTCACATTTCAATGGGTAAACACTGAACTTTTACGCGATACAATTCTATATCACAGTAGCTGTAAAACTTACAGGACATACAGTCTGGACTGAATGACGAAATTTTATAGCAGTGCGAAAAAGTTTTTCGGCGCTTTCTGGTTCTATTTTGATAATAAAAACTAGAGGTTTTAAAATAGACCGAGTTGTTGGAATGATTTTGATATCAATGGTTTTTAAACCTGTAGTGTATGGCTGTGTGGTAGCTCGAGCTGGGTCAGCTTTCCTGCTGAATTTCCTCCACTTAGCACAGCCTTACACAAATTTTTTTTATTATATTTGAGGTTTATGGGCGTAACAATATACATAATTAAGGATTTAAGTAATTAACTTGTGTGTACATTATATTTACTGAATATATATTTAGAAGTGATGCGACTAGTTACTATTGCAGAGGTGAATATACGGGGAAGAAAACTAAGATGGCGGTTCTATATCTTTCACAAATGAAATCGTAAAAAAATATTATAGATTATTTTTTGTAAATAACCAATTAAAATCAACTATAAATCCTAATACATAACAAACAGTTGGACAATTATGTCAGAATAAGGGTTCTTGAGTGGAGACCGCGAACCGGAAGACGCAGCGTAGGTAGGCCTCCCACTAGATGGACCGACGACATTGTGAGAGTCGCGGGCATCCAGTGGATGCAGATAGCAGGATGTCGTTCAGTGTGAAGGTTAAAGGGGGAGACTTATGTTCAGCAGTGGACGTCTTCTGGCTGATGATGATGATGAAGGGTTTATTTATATTACTAAGCAAGTATTTTTTGCAGGGCTTAGGTTTTCAACTCTCGGCGTACAAACGAGTTAAAATACTTAATTAAAACATAAACAAGATCTATAAAATCAAGAAAACAAACGTGAACTCATATCTTGGAGCCATTTACCTTTCAATCACACGGCAGGGAGTGACTGTAGGTAGGTATGCCTACTTCGTATTCCCTGATCGGAAATTCATATTAACTTAAATGTCAACAAACGTTCATAAAATTGCTTTTAAGTTGATTTTATCGTAACATATAGCCGTTATATTATTATTTCATATTAATAACTTGTATCGATTCATTATACTTAGATACGAATCTGCATTCTTAAGACACGTAGAGGCAAGTAAAAAGAAAACAAGAGTACAGTAGGTACTTTGTCCAAAAAAAACTGACTGAAGCCTCAGTAAAACTTACTATGAGAAGGTAATGTCTTAACGTGAGAAGGTCCTAAATAAATTATTTCTAAACTCAAGTCCATGAATAGAGTTTTATTGTCTTGAATAACTAAAGGTGTCTGTATATAGTTATTTACGTAACAATTGTAAGTAATTTAAATTGTTAATGCACAGGTATGTATGTCGAGTCAAGAAATAGGTACGTCTGATATAAATTAAAATAGCTTAAGCAATTGTTCTACAAGACAATTAAAATTGGTTATCTAAATAGACATTGAATTAATGGAAAAATACTTATTAATGAATTCTATTGCGTTCTAATTTTTGGTTAGTAGTCACTGATAAAAATGTTTTTTCTTAAGAATTAAATGAAGCATCAACATGCGCAGAGAGTTTGATTCTCTCTGTATCTCTCTGTGGAGGAAGAACTATTCGATCTTATGCCGGCGTCGCAGTTTAATCATCGCACTAGCCGCCACCGTCTGAAAGCGCAACCACATATCATAGACCAGTGGAAATCGCATACTGTGCGATTCACACGATATTTCTAGCCTCACTCCTGCAAAATGTGGAATGAGCTACCTTCCGCGGTGTTTTCGAGAAGCTACAACATAGGGTTCTTTAAAGGCGAGTTAATAGTCTTAAAAGGTTGGCAACGTATTTATGATGCCTCTGGTGTAACAAGTGTCCATAGGCGAAGGTGACTGCTTACCATCAGGCGGCCTGTATGCTTATTTGCCACCTAACCTTACATACAAATAAAAATGTCTTACTTACATACCAAATAGTGACAAATTGATGCAAATAAATTTGCCACAATATTTTAAGACGGTCGCAATTTCTCTGGAAATGTTTTAAATAAATAAATAAATATCTGGGACATTATTGCACACACGGTCATCTGACTCCAAACTAAGCAAAGCTTGTAATATGGCAGCCAGAGACTGATATACATACATATATATTTTTAAATACATAATTAAATAGATAATAACACCCAGACATAGAACAAACACAAATGTTCAGAGAGAGAGTGCAGAGTGTTAAATATTTATAATTGTTTTACTGTAGACGAAAACGAAATATCAATTAAATAGTCGCAAAAGAACCGTTGATAATAAAAAAAAAAAAACAAGTTGTTGGTGTCACGCGTAGTTCCACATTGAATTTTAATGTAATATTTCCAATGACTGTTTCAAAAAGGGGGAAGGCTTGTGACATCCAAACATTCTTCCTACCCGAAAAAATTCTCACTTCAGTGTTCCTACTCATCAAATACGGCCTGGTTCGGTTGGCTACGTAGTAGCTATACATACTCTGTGTTCGGTTCAAACAAAACAAAAAATATATATTACAAGTACTTCACGTGCTATCACAAACGCCAGATCGATTGTAAGTTGTGACTGAAGTCGATTAGGCCCGTGGGTCTAATTTGTGCGGTCCACGTCAAGGAGTTCGTCCCGCATCTTCCCAGTCCCATTACTTCCTTACATCAATGATTATTTCAAATAAATTCCGGAATGTGGAGTACCTATAACACAAGTGGCAATGTTATAGTTAAATAAATGTTCAAAAGAAATAAAAATACACAAATGTTTAAGAAGATTGATTGCTTTCGACATCATATACTAAAATAAACCGGCCAAGGGCAAGTCGAGCTCGCGCACTAATGGTTCCGTACCACCACAAAACGCAAAACTTAATAGGCATAATATATTATTACTATAATCATGCCAAGTTTAGGACTTGTACCTACGTAGTTATTACCGTTTTTACACAGCAAAGACAAAAATACGTTTGTTATATGGACCACTTTTATATTTTATTATTTTCTTAGTTAATTCGCTATAACATTAATTCTGTGGACATTATGTCGCTAGCTACAAAAAATACAGCCGTTCTAAGGTAGTGCTTTAGGCGTAGAAATAAAAAAAAAATGGAGACGTCAGAGTTAGTGTGTCAACAAACAGAGACTTAAGTGGTGAAAAAATCTCATATGAATATCTCCCTAAAGACAAGCCTACACTAAGATGGATTCGCCGCATTGGGGCGCGAACATAAGTTTCCGTACATTTTCCTTTAAATTACGGTCGATTTTTTGATGCGGCACAGATATTATGCATATACTAGTTTTACATAATAATAGACATGCCTTTAACTAAAATCGAAAAAGAATTGAAATAAATTGGTTTTTTTTGCCTGTTTTGCGAGTTTTTTTTATTTTCAATGAACGGAATGTCCCTATTTATTGGAACTAGTGGAATAAATAAATAAAAAAAGACATATATTTTTCCGACTCAAACTTGTGTGAAAAAAATTGGTGTTAAATATTAAGGTCAGGGAGCGGTGTTTTTAGTGGTTTTTATAGATAACTTTTGCTTGCCTGACTGATGTCGTCATGATTGTTGTCATCAAGTGCTGAACAAGTGTTTCGATAGCCCTTTTTAAGAGCTAATTGTGCTTCCATGTTAGTCATGCTGACATTTTCATTAAACATCCACCTAACGCAAATGATCTGTGATCAAGGACTAGAACACCCGCATCGCTGCGGCGCGGTGCGGTCCGGTCTAGTATAGTGTGAGGCGGCCTTTAGGTGCTCGATATAATTACTCGATATACGACACATCGATCATCGATGCTTTCACTTGCGGTGGACTGTGTCAGTGCAGTTCACCGTTACCTGGTTACCGGCTCCGTGCCAATAACCTCGATCTTGCATCTCACCCGCCATTGTACGCTTCGTCAATGGCAGGCCCATTCAAATTGTTGTGATTGACTGTAACATTTGATACCACGTGTTAGAAATACAATGTTTAGGAACCATTCTTCCATAAGTTAACCTTAGTTTTATAAAATTAAATTTCAATAAGTCTTCGTGAGCGCATTTATTTCATAAGAATTTTTTTTTTTTGGTAGTGGTAAGACTCTTTTGCTGGGGTCCGCCTGGGGAAGTACCACACCTTTGCCAGTTATTTAACCACCGAGCAGTAGTGTGCAAACACTACCGTGTTCCGGATTGAAGGGGAATGTTTCCAGCGAAATAACAGGTTACACAGAGATTTGACATCTTATACCGAGTTATACCTATCTCGGGGTGACGAGCGCAGTGCATTGCCATCCAGGGTTTTGAACTGTTGAAGTTCAAAATTCTGAGTGGCGTTGAGCTGTTATGGGCAAACGTGAAGAGCCATCAGGCGAGCGACTTCGCTCGTCTCTTCACCCAGTACCATAAAAAAAAAACAATATTGAAAAATTTCATGCTTCTTATAGACCCTGCAGTTTCAGCTGTGCTTTGTCTGCCAGTCAATGACTAAATTTAAGATATTTTTAAGAAAATTATATAAGAGACTACTGTTCTATGTATTATCATATTAATTTTAGTATATCATACTTAGAAGTTAGAATTAAATAACTTATTAGCTTAACATTAGGCTAGATTGTAATTAAATTAAGGGGCGTTATATACTAGCGCAACTTATTTAAACAAAAAACTTATTAACTTTAAGTTTTTTTCTAAATAAATTAAGCCATCTCTGCTCCGAACCGTTTCTCGTCAGGCATTTTGTCTACTGACTTGTGCCCATATTGGCCTATTTAGCACACGTGCTGAGGTTATGAAATTGGGTGAAGCGCGTCTAATTTTTTTTGCTACTGATTTTAACTCTATAATTAGTTTTACCAGATTTTTTTTCTGGAGTGGATGGACTATGTTTTTTCCACTAGTATAATCATCATCATCATTAGCATAATCCTAGTTTACTGCCTTTCCCAAAGCACGCAAAAGCAGCCTCCCGATTCGTGGTCCAATATAATAATGAAATGTTGGTAATATTTTTCTTTGAATTCAGTATGACTTTCGCTGCCACACTGCAAAAGAAAAAAACGCGATTATAGCAACTCGGCAACTAATTTTCACACATTTAAGACCCGATAAAAAGTAAACATCTTTTTTCGTCTAAATATTTTCACGTTCATGGCCATGCCGTTAAATAAATATTATGTACCTATTTGTGACCTAGAAATGTCAATTACGTATATATGGCCCAATAAAATCATTTAACAAATCAATAAAGTGCCTGCTACATTACCATAATAATACAATTATGTAGAAAACCTATTTCATTTCATAATAATGATTAGTCTAATTTTAGCTACTCTCGGTGTTAGAGAACATTAGGCACGTGTATCGTTAAATTAAGGTTATAAATTTATGCCGTATACGTCATTAATTATATTTATTACGTCAGCAAATCTATTTTTACATACGTTTTTGTCAAAAAAAAATATTTTCTTAGCTGTTTCCAGTTTTACGCGTTCCAGTCTCGTTTACGCGGTTTATGGAAAAGTTAAAACGGCTTTTAGTACAACATTATCAAAATGGAATGATTTTTGAAAATATCTTTGGACAATACATTTACTATCGACTTGGTACTTTTTTCTTTCTGCATATTAAAGTAATAAAAAAATTACAACGAAACATAAAAAAAGCATAAAATTTTTAATAAAATTTGATAAAAGCCACTGACTAATTAGTAAGTACTTATAACGAGAATTTTATTTTTGAAAGTCTGTCTATTTCTCTCTTTTTTATTCGTGAGGAATTTGTGTCTTGTTTCTGATTTTTTTATGCGGCTTGATTACTTCTGTCGCGTACAGTCGGGTAGCGCGTGACGTCGTCGGCGTGTACAATCGGCGTAATGGTCGGCGTGTACGGTCGGCGTGTATGATCGACCTTCACAGTGCGGTGATCGAAACGTAATGTTGGTATAATACGATATGGAATGAGTGATTAAAAGGGCAATATTCGTAATGCCATATTATTACTAATTCGTATTCATAATGACTGGGTCCTATGATACAAAATTGAGTTTGAATTATTATTAATTACATTGCCCGATTCAACTTGTTATTATGCATACGGCTATTGCATATAATGAATAACTTCGTTAATAACTTCGCCCATAACATAACGTAAAACAAAATGATGTAGTAATACTTAGGGGGTGTTGATCTATCTATTAAAGTAAACAAACATAAAAAATAATTAGAAAGTTTGCGAAATTAGAGAAATTAGAATATTAGTAAAAAATATCCTCACATAAAATGACCTATCCCGTGATAAATTTTGTTTTTTCTTAAATTTAGCTCTAAAAGTTGTTTATTGTCAACCCATGTTGATCAAGTTAATAAGTATTATTTCAGCTTTTTGCCACACCCGTATTTATATGGGGTGTATTCGATCGTAACTGGTTACGAAACTATGGTTATGTAGGCGGCCGAAACAGTACCGTTAGCACGCCAACCGACGACGGTATCTACGCCCCACAGAGGCTGTCTAACTTTAAATATTATTACGTCAACAAAATAGTTGTGTTGTATTCATCACAGATAATCTTACTATTAAATAACAATTCATATGGTATTCAATAACAAGTCTCGTGGTCGTTTTTTTAATAAACCTATGTCATACACATTGTTTATCATTCTGTGGTTATGTTATTGATATTAAAAAAATAAAAAGGTAAACTCATAAATTATGTTAATGCGTCATATCTCATTATCAATAATACTTTGATATATTAGGGGGCTTGGTGATTTGTCTTTGAACTGAGACGTATAAATAAAGTTTTACAATTATTTTAGGTAAATTTTGTAAGCTACTAAAGTAGAAAAAAGTAGTAATTTTTAAACTTTCGCGATTCGAACACATGTTTTCATGTTACAATGGCCGTGGTCACGAGCTGACCACGAGCTGTCAGCTCGTGACCACGGCCATTGTAACATGGTCGAAACGTCGAGCGAAAGGTATCTATTTTTACCTATATTTAATAGTGCGCGATAAGTCCCGATAAATATGAAAACATAGAAAAAAGTAGTGCAAAAAGACAACATCCCATCAACATCTATCCAAGTACCAACCGCGCCCGACGTCGCGTAACTTGATGGTGAACATAAATTTGTCGCGACTCGAACTTGGCCATTATTTATTATAAAGTGTGTACTATAATCACGCCAAGTTTGACGCTTGTGCGTTTTACCATTTTTTTACATTAGAGCAAATAAAAAATACGATTGTTGTATAGTGGGATTAGGTTTTATAACAAATGTCACAATATCTGTCACAATATTTACATAAATTTTTTTTATCTCTTAAAAGCGGTTTATTACAATAACTTAAATAACATCCCAATAAAAAAAAAAAAACGATATGTTAATACCTAACTACTAAACTAATCTATTAAACCGCTACCAGTGGGAATCGTCCCCAAAATGCTGGCCCCATTACCACGTTGTATGGCAATGCTCACTCTTTGAGCAAAGTAGAGGCCAGCATTCTGCTCACGAGTTGCATCAACCAGACGTGATGATAAATCTTTGAATATTTTTTTGGCTCCTGATCCCCATGGGCCCATGGTTTCGACCCCAAATGGCTTAAAAAATGTACCCACTGTCCAAGGTACTATATTTGCGCCTTTTGAGGCCTTCTGCGAAATCAGCCGCCGCGCCAGCCCTACTCAGCGTTCTGGGAAGATGTGACGGCGCAAAGGTGTCTACACAAGTCGCGTCCCACACTAAGGGCCGCCCCATCTTCCACGGAATCAGAGTCATCCCGTCCGGTCTTTTACCGTCGTCACGTACTAGGCCGGTCGGCTCAAGAACGGCCGCGCAGTTGGCGGTGGTAAAAGCACGGCGGATGATATCGTTAAGGCTGGCATAGTTGGCTGACTTGTATAGTTAGATTATACTAACTGAATTCCACGGTACTATATGTCAGTCTTTATGATGTACACTATCATCCTGCCAAATTTCATTAAGATCGGCTTAGCCATTTAGTTCTGAAATGCGTACAAATAGATATGGAGACAGACAGACAGATAGAGAGAGAGTTACTTTTCATCATCATCAGCAGCCATAAGACGTCTACTGCTGAACATAGGCCTCCCCCTTTAACCTCCACACTGAACGACAACCTGCCATCTGCATCCACTGGATGCCCGCGACTCATACAATGTCATCGGTCCATCTTACCTTTACTTACTTTTACTTTTGAGTTACTTTTGCTTTTATAATATTAATTAGAATTATAAGTATACATTAATGTGTCACTAAGGTCGGTTGCTTTATTTAATCGTAAAAAGGAGAGAGAAAAAACACTGATATTTTTGTATTTATAATAATTATTGTGCAAAGTGCTATGTGATAACTATTTAACTGCCATACGTACGTGTAAAACTGCAATTAACCTCGATAACGATGGACTATTATGTCTGAAACGTGACTCTAAAACACTCCTCACAATAAGTAATGAGTTAGTCTGTTGTCATAAATGAGAGAACCAGCTGCCTTATTATGGATCTTTGATCGGGATCGCGAGTGTCAAACTTTTGACACTTTTTGGAGTTATGACGCAAAAAAAAGCGTTGTCCATTTCCAATTTCGTATTATGTCACCTACGAAATTGGAAATAGACAACGCTTTTTTTTTGCGTCATAATCCCAAAAAGTGTCAAAAGTTTGACACTCGCGATCCTGAAGGCAGCAGGCTCTATTATGTGAAAGAATGGTGTTTGCCGATGAAGGCAGCATTAAGAGCCAAAACTAGGTATTTCAGATTAGAACCCCATTGAAAAAATATTATCTCTTTCACAAACGCATGGGGGCACATAAAGATTTAGATCTTATACGACCCTTAGTAGGTATACGACAAAAAAAAACCTGGAATATTGGACAGATGACACGGATAATCTGTGCCACAAAATATTAAGGTCGGGGAAAAAGTTTCTTCGTATTTTTTAAACAAATTCAAGACATATTTTTTTCAAGTTTAATTACATTTAATTATAATATATATGTGCCATTTTGTTCGATAACTTGTTGCCATCTTGTAGGTAGTGACATGATCCCGTTGCTGTAGAAATTTTGGGATTTCTGATAAAAAAAATCAACAAGTAGTTTTGACAGTCCTCTCTGGATGTTAATCTAACACTACCCAAAGAATTCTGAAGAGATCGAAACAGGTGTAAATCTGAGGGTGCAAGGTCAGGACTATATGGTGGATGCATTAACACTTCCCAACCAAGCTCTCTCAATTGTTGCTGAGAGGCCAAAGATGTGTGCGGTCTGGCGTTATCATGATGAAAGACCACGCCCTTTCTGTTGATCAATTCCGGCCGTTTTTTCTCAATTTCTTGTTTGAGTCTCATCAGCTGTTGGCAGTAGAGATCCGAATCGATGGTTTTGCCCGGCGGTAAAAGCTTATAATGAACGATGCCCTTCCAATCCCGTCATACACACAGCATCACCTTATTACGTGTTAATCCGAGTTTCGCTACAGTCTGTGGTGCTTCACTGCCCTTTGATCATGATCGTTTGCGCATATTCTTGTCGTAGGTGATCCATTTTTCATCACCAGTGATCAATCTTTTCAAAAGCGGTTCGGTTTTGTTACGTTTCAACAGAGAATCGCAAATGAGTACACGATTCATTTGGTTTCTTTCAGTGAGCTCGTGTGGCATCCAAATATCGAGTTTTTTTATATAACCAGACTTTTTCAAATGGGTCAAAACTGTTTTGTGGTCGATCCCTAGTTCTCCAGCTACGTCGTAACTACTAATATGCCGATCTTGCTCCACTTTTTCAGAAATGGCATCAACTTTATCCGTAACAGGGCGACCAGAGCGAGCTGCATCTTTTACATCAAAATTCCCGGACTGAGAACGCTTGAACCACCATTGTGCTACTCTTGATGACACTGCATTAGGTCCATAAACGTCACATATTTTATTCGCGGCTTGTGTCGCATTTTTCCCTTTTTTGTAATAAAACTTCAAAATATATCGAATTTCTTCGTTAGATTCACTCATTTTATCGGACAAAAAAACAATTGAAAAATGGCGGGAAATTGCTTTTTACTTTTTGTATTCCTTTTTTAAAATGTCATATTTTTAATGATATCAAAACCAGCCAGATACAAACAGTACAACCGATGAGATTTTACTACAACTTTATACATACAAAATACGAAAAGACTTTTTCCCCGACCTATTATTATGCGCACGCGGCGCTCGGTTATAATAGCAACGGTAATTTACTGTGACAACGAACGATATCTATGCGCAAAAAGTTAGGGTTACATACTACTACAGTTTCTTCTGGCCCTCTGTCCATTTTATAAATAAACTTTTCTGATTTCTGATTTCTGATTATACAGTAATTTATGCACATGTATAATAATAATAAATTTAATAATAATAATAAATTTTATTCATTTCCACAAGGTATGTTGCTTACAAACTAAACTAGAATTAAACCAAGTACTTATCTACACATAATTATTTCCAATATTTTAAGTAAATTTAGTTCTACTTGTAACCCTGGCCCCTACACTAGGATTCCCTGTTTTGCAGAGACCAGTAACTTAGTCTGAAGGACGTGTTTAAAGGGTACTAAGTGCCGGACATCTATGTTACCACAAAATTTCTAATATCATTTTAAACTCTAAATTTAAGTTCTTTAATTTTTATTTATTTATTGTAAGTTTGTATATAATAGTTTAATAATTTGATGTTAAGTAGATTTTAAATTGTGTATATTATAGTTAAAGTGTTAGTAAGTTAGTAAAGTGTGTAAGTGTTAGCGTGTGGAGGTTAAAGGGGGAGGCCTATCAGCAGTGGACGTCTTCTGGCTGATGATGGTGATTTTGATATTATAGTTTGATAATTTGACGTTATGTAGATATGTTAGGACACTCATTCGTTTAAGTAACTCGTTTATTGGTACTTCTTGAATTGTTTCGCGTATTATTCTATATGGGTACAACATTATTAATAGCTAGTATTAGAATCAGTGGGTACATGATAGACTGATAATGGTAATGAAAGGCTGTATAAAAAAATATACTTACTTATATCTTATCTTAACCTTCAATTACCGACCCTCATTTTCAGCACTTAATTGCCGAGGTTAGGTCATGGTGACACCCTATTTGAAGTGACGTTTTTACTCAAATCTATATTAAAAATCTGCTAAAATTATATGTAATCTGAATGATTACCTAATAAATATTGGGATGAAATCATAAAAACAACAAAAATAAACTTTATTTACTTTTAATAGCAAAAATACAAAAATGACACATTTTTAGGAACATAGTTCAGAGTCTTTGGAAAAATCTAAGTTAATCTAAAAAATAATTAACAAAATTAACTTTTCTTATTATAATCAACAAAAATAAACTCCAATCATCAAGTTACAGTGAATATTTTAAAGATCTAATAATTTGAGGCACAATTCTGGCAAACTTTTTGGGCGCATTGTAAACATATGTATATTTTGCAGCCGATGCACTGATGAGGGGTCTTCCTTTTGAGCTTGGATGGACAAATCTTACATAACTTCCTATTTTGACTCATTACGACTTCTTCATGATCTTCTGGTTCTTTGGTTGTCAAATCTTTACCAAGAATACGCTTTATTGTAAGTGTCAGCTCCCTTGGCAAGTGAGTGTTATAGACACGTTGATTCAAATGCGGCACAACCAACTCTCTGGCAAGACTTTGCAAGAATCCCCCTCGTTCAATCGGTGGTGCATTTGTACATGATGTATAGATTACATATGCATACAAGAACTCCACTTGTATCCATTTTTTCCGTAATATGATTTTCCTGTTCTTTGTCGTGGTTCATTGTTCGAAGATGAATCTTGCGACGATATCTCACTAACACCTGAAGTTTCTGTATGTATTTCCGGTTGATTTTGCAACTCAGGCAATGGTTCTTCTTCCTCAGATTGCTCTGTGTCTGTATCATGCTCGCTGAGTAGGTGAAAATCCGGGTCAACCAACTCATCATCACAGTCACTAAATTCTTGCAACTCTTCGTCTAACCAGCTCTCTAGAACCTTTACATCATTAGGGTTATTCAAATCCAGTTGTCTTTTTCTCTTACGCTCGATTCCTGATGTACATGCTTGCGCCATCTAAAAAATTTAGACAAAATAAGCGTGTAATCAAGGTTTTCATAAAAACATAAAATAGTAACATTAACACCGACCTTACGTCACGGTGACACCAGAGGTCCGATTGCGGGCACACCTGTGAACGTGCCGCGTGTGCACGACCGACTAACGAAATATCAAGTCAAATCAAGCAGCTACTGAAAGAGACAGGTATATAACCCTATTGGTTGTTAAAATATTCCTGTTTCAACTTGCGCGGTGTCACGGTGACACCACCTCGGCAATTAAAGGTTAACTATATTTATATAATACTAGCTGCCCGCCCCGGCTTCGCACGGTTGGAAGCTCGGTCTTCGGCCTCACTACTAAATATAATATAGCCTATGTCACCCGAGGATAGTGTAGCTTCCCAACAGTGAAAGAATTTTTAAAATCGGTTCAGTAGTTTTTGAGTTATTTCGTTACAAACATCCAAAAATACAAAAATACAAATCTTTCCTCCTTGTAATATTATAGTTAGATCTAGGTATTTATTTTTATATTAACATATTAACATAAGCGTACCTCCAAGGGTGGAAAATTAGACAAGGAATCCTGTTTATTGAAATGACTCACTTCCCGTGAATTAGTTTATTTGTTGTTGTAAAAGTGTATTTGTAGAGTCAATTTAAAAATGTAATCAACTCTTATATAATGCTCATATAAAGCTAGCACTAGAAGGAGACTTGAGGTGACTTACCATCTGAACAGACTATATGATTGTGTGTCTGTTTAACAGGCTACTGTCTGAACCCCATTCGGACGCAGCCAGGGATCTGTTCGGATATTTGAGTCACCTCAAGTGACCTTTGACCCTGTGTTTGTTTGTTGTCTGTGTTTTATGTATTAACTTTGAGTCCTCTGGATTAGTATTGGTATACAATGGAACAGCCATGTAGAAAACTATATAAGTACCATAAAAAAAATAACAAAACACTTGTGTCATAGGATTGCACGTCAAAAGTGAAAACTTAATTAGTAGTTCACCTATTCTACAAGAGATGGCGATGTTTTAAAATACACGGTACAGCGTTGTGTATTATGTATTCTGTGACAGCGTGACGATTTCGCGAGTTCCATGATTTTTGTGCACCCAAAAAGTGCACAACGCGCCTAAAGAAGTTTTCTCTTTTAAAAAAAACCAATACTGTTTTGTTTACGAATTGTTTTAGTAAACATTATTTTATAGGAGATCCAAGTCCATAATTATGCAACAACAGTCTGCATCAGCACTGATAACCTCTCGATATGTATCTATACCTACTGTCCCATTAACTTGATGCCGTCCAATCAGAATAGAACCTTACAGCGATGATATAAAAACTAAATGTTTTACAAAATTTGGAATTTTCCAACCAGACTGTGTGATAACTACGAGACGAGCCGTTCTTGGCCTCTGTAATGTTTGAGCTATTGACAGACTTTCAAGTAGATTTTTACAACTCGAAGATTTATGCATTTGACTTAAGAGGACGCTCCGCACTAATCTCAATGAAAAAAAAAAAAAACAGACCGACAGAGCGAACTTATATGGGTTCCTTGTAGGTAATACTATGAAATCCAAAAAATAACCATCGAATAATAATTTTAGCTATGATGACTGGTTTAATTCAAAATAATTTAGGAGAAATGGGAACGACGTACCTACGATATTTGATTTACAGAATATTATGTAAAACTTATTATCATAGTCAGCAAAAAGGTTGAAATGATCTCATTAGGTAGAAATTTAAAACTTCTTACCAATTTAAAAAAAGATATACCTACACAGAAAAAAGTATCTACTTATTGTTTACTTTAACCTACTTAGTTAAACGAAAAAAAGCTAGACTTTAAATCATAGTACCGACCTATTTAAATATCTTACTCTAGTTTAACGAAGCAGTTAACATAATTAGTGAGTGCTAAAAAGTTGTTTTTCAAAGCTAAAAATAACTATAGAACAATGATCATTTACATAGAATGAACCAGTTATTATGCAGATATAAAAAACGTACTTTATAGTACTTACCCGAAGTTTGTTTTCAGTTTTTTATGAAGCTTCAGACTCATTGCTTCCCACTAGGATTATGTGGTGGGTTATCATTGTACACATACATAAACACGGCCAGGTGCAACCCAGATCTAGAAAAGATGTTCAAATTCATCATTGAAACATTTGGCCAGCTGGGAATCGAACCTGGGACCTCTAGCTAATGAGGTAGATGCGCTTACACTAAGCCATACTGGTCGTAATGGAATTACCGTCCACTGACGTGATTATTACACCGTGTATGACTTGCACTCGGCCGTGCACTTGGGATTTCCTAAAGCATTTATCTATTGAAACATTAACCTTAAAAATACCCACTTTTACAACAATGGCAAAACATATTTTACTTAATGGCTTAATTGCTTTATAATCTTCAACCTGGGCATTGAAACTAATCCACAGAAATAATATTTAAGCGTGGATTAAATTATTTTATGTGAAAAATCCAAGTTTTCCCGTTATATGCTATTTTAAACTCTGATACTATGATTATACCAAAATTTTGCTAAAAGAGAATTTTTCACACATTTCTTACTTTTTATTCTTGAACCCCTTTCCGCTCCCAAAACTAAAACCTGGCTATGCCCGTGAATTAATGTACATAATAATAATTTTATTCACCTCAATAGCCCATACTTTTTTTAATCCTATACTGTACGATAGTTTCATATTCAATTTTATACACATTCCATAATTGTATTTTTTATATTCAAAAGGGCCTCTTGGTGTTGGCTTCGGCCCCACCAATGTTCTGGGCTAGACCCGAGAATTGTACGAAATATTGTGATCGAAGCAGAATCAAAAGATAAAATAACATTACTAATATTCAAACAAGTTTACATATTTACAAATCATTCTAGTAGGTACATACAATTATTTTTATATTCAGTTTTTATGTTTGAAAACTTGTTGGAATCAAAATTAAATTTTTACTGAATATTGTAATGATATTTTATTTATTCGTTCAGCTTAGACTTCACATAAGTACCTTTTCTCAATCTAAATTATAAATTTAAATATAAATGTTTAGGTGTCAAATATAAAATTAAGAATCTCCGCGACCAAATAATAAATTATGATATCTTCCATAATGTTGTAATACAAGAGCGAGATAGACGAATCTTGAAGTATAGACAATAAAGGCGAAGATAATTTTTATCTCACTCACTCACAATACATGGAATGCATGGTTTATTCTAGTTGTAGTGGTAGGACTCTTTTGCAGGAGTCCGCCTGGGGAAGTACCACACCTTTGCCAGTTATTCAACCGCCATGCAGTAGTGTGCAAACACTACTGTGTTCCGGATTGAAGGGCAATGTTTCCAGCGAAATTACACAAAGATTTGACATCTTATATCTCAGGGTGACGAGGGCAGTGCATTGCCATCCAGGGTTTTGAACTGTTGAAGTTCAACATTCAGAGTGGCGTTGAGCTGTTATGGGCAAGCGTGAAGAGCCATTAGGCGAGCGACTTCGCTCGTCTCGTCACTCAGTATCATTAAAAAAAAAAGTTTATAATGCTAGACAAAATTAAATCTAAGTACGAACGGGTTCAGTTCATAACCGTTTCTTATCCAGAAGTCTTGTTTGAGTTAACTAAGCCAGCTTGTTTCTTGCTTGCAATGTTAACAGCACCTGTTATCTGATAATTACCATGTTAAATAGACCCGTTTTAGTTCTTATAGGCTTAGCCCACTTAAGGCACTACCTACTTTGTTGCGCTGTTTCGACTTATCGGCATCAACCTTGGCACCTAATTTGCACAAACTTAAACGGCATTTCACAAAGTAGCGTACTTTGTGAAATGCCGTTTAAGTTTGTGCAAATTTACCTTCTATTACTCAAAAATGTTCTTTTTTATTAGTGTATTGCTGTCATGGTATTTTCGTGAATATTCTTGCTATGTTTTAGGGTTCCGTACCCAAAGGATAAAACGGGACCCTATTACTAAGGCTCCGCTGTCCGTCCGTCTGTCCGTCCGTCTGTTACCAGGCTGTATCTCATTAACCGTGACAGTTAGACAGTTGAAATTTTCACAGATGATGTATTTCCGTTGCCGGAACAAAAAATACAAAAAAATAGAATAAAATAAATATTTAAATGAGCTACCATACAACAAACGTGATTATTTGCTCGTTTTTGTTCGATATTGATAACGGCAACAAGTAGACGCTTTAAATAATCACAGAATATTTAGTAATATATTGACTTTAAAAATAAATAATTAAAATAAAATAAAATTAATCCCTCCCATACAAAAAACGTGTTTTTGCTGTATTTATAGATAATGGTACGGAACCCTTCGTGTGCGAGTCCGACTCGCACTTGGCCGGTTTTATCTTTTATTCCAGAGCTATTCAGATATCGTGATGCAATGTGAAAGCTATTGATAACTAAATTTTAAGTATAGGTATGATTTCATTGAGTGTTACTATAACTATTTTAAATTGGAGTTCAGTGACTATATTATTATTAATGGAAGAATACAATTATATTTATTTTTATTACACGGGAATTACTCATGTAAGATTAAGCCGGTTACTCAGACTATAGTTTGAACCGCATTCGGTGGCCATTTCAAGATGCGCGTGCGCGGCTGCGTCTCGCTTTGCTTGAAAAAGACTGCCGAATGCGGTTGAAACTATTGATACTTAATACATAAGTGGACCCATTAACAACCGACTTCTAAAATATCTGAAAAATTTATGTAAAAAGTGCCTAATAAAATTTGAGGGTTGCCCTCGATTTCCCTGGGATCCCATCATCAGATCCTGACTTGGTGGCAATAGAACCAAATTGGAAGTATACCCTACAGAACATTTTTTTTAATCGGCCAACATTTGGCGGGGAATTCAGTGAACATACATAAAAATAAGTAAATAAAAATATGGTTACTGTGGAACAGAACCGCCCTTCTTTTTTGAAGTCGGTTAAAACACATATAGATCGCGAATATTTAGGTGACCTGTTATTCGAAACAATATTTTTCATTTGGAGTCAAAGGCCACCATTTCAGTTTAGCAAATGTTTATGTCACAGCCGTTCATTAAAAGCGTACTTTAAAATTAAAATTATGCATATAAACACGCAATTTTTGATCCTTTTAAACTTTGTGTCCAACACAACTTGTTGACTTTAATCTCAATTGCATTTAACGACATAAGATTCAAAGATAAGTTTTCAACCGAATTATCTTAAGTGTTGTAAAGATTATTGCTTGACATTCAGTTTTTGCTATGTTAACTGCATACGACATTAAATTGGCAAAAAGTGGCGTCAAAGAAATGCTCTCAATCTGAATTCGGACTTAAACCAAAGGCGTAAGACTCAATAATTTCCCATTAAAAGATATATTGGTTAATATTACGCATGTACGGGGTTACGCGGAAAGGGTGTACTTAGCCGAAAATGGTATGTTATACTTTATCATTATAAATAACTTTTACTATGGGACCGACCCTGAAAACGCAAAAGATATATCAGCTGCTCCATATATTTTATCAAATGTGTTACTAATGACCGTTTTTCATAGAACAGCTCTGTTTTTTCCGCGATTTTAGGGTACGTCTCAGTTGTAGTACAAAAATAGTTTATAATGATGGGTATTTTCGAACCCTTTTGGCTTAGTACACCCTGTTTTTATATTTATCGGGACTTATCGCGCAATATTAAATATAGGTAAAAATAGATACCTTTCCCTCGACGTTTCGACCATGTTACAATGGCCGTGGTCACGATCTGACTGAAAACTGCGGGTGAGTCCGGCGAGAAGAGCGGGCTTTCCTACCCTCACTTGATCTTGAAAAATTGCAGGATTGTCACTACGACACACAACACTGACTGTATCGGTAAAAGTCCACCCTTTCCGCGTAACCCTTTAAAAGTAAGTACCTAGTATTTTGTACAGTTTTCGATAATAGTATAGCACTAATTACGTAAATGTCAGAACAATAAAAAGTACGTAATTATGGAAAATAAAAGAAAACAAGTGTTCGGTGTCATGTCACCCTGAAATAATAATTACAATATATTCTTTGAAGAACGTACGAACGTACCGAAAGTATGCCTACGTAATTACGTAAGTAAACAAAATGTCGGTTAAATAAATATATTAATCACAATGAACGAGTAATAATATGGATTGCGTAGATTGGGTATTGAAATCGTATTGGCATTGTTATGTCAATGAGTGCATTCTTTCAATTCTTGTTTTTATTTTTTTAATTTAAAATAGTCTGCTATTTGCGTCATCTTACTTAACATTAACATAAAGGCCATTCGAAATCATTTATTCTGTGCGGTCAGATAGTATGTGAGAAATCGTCGTGAATTTTTTCAGATTATTCTTAATGGAAGTAATTTTTTTCATTTCATTAAAACGTCTAGCAGCCAACTTTGAAAAAAAAGACATGTCCAGGTGGCTATGGCTTAGGGTGCGTTTCCACAGAGGCGGGAACAAACGGAGCTGAGAGGAGATCTGGAATTGCCGGAATATCACATTGATCAAAATCCTCTCCGCTCCACTTCAATGGAAAAAGTCATAACAGAGACGAAAAGAATTGTATCAAATGTATGCAGAGTAGCGTGGTTGAGAGGAGTAAAGTATAGTTGCACAGAATAGCTAATAGTGGTGTTGAGCAAAATAACGGTGTGATGCGACCGGAGCGGAGAGGCGAGGGATATAGTAGAGCTGGGTGAGCCAGCATGACAGATACCCTTTCACTAGCTAAAAAATGTATCAGGTCATGCTCCACTCAACTCCGCTACACAGCTTTGCTCGACTCTGCTACACAGCTCTGCTCAACTCCGCTACACAACTCTGCTCAACTCCGCTACACACCTCTGCTCGACTCCGCTACACAGCTCCGCTCGTCTCCGTGACATAACCCCCGCGACACCAAGCCATAGTTATCGGAAATGTCACTTATATTTTGTCTGTAAATTGTAACAGTATTTGCATTCGTATTTTTTGTGGTAAAACGCTACAAAACTTTTATTCTTTGCATCCAACATAGTTTAACAACTGTTATCCTGTATACGTACGACGTCATCGTCATTATCACGTGTTTGAGTGTCTGCCCTCTGCTAAACAGATACCTTTTCTCAAAAACGCCACAACACCAGCCACGTTTCGTTGGTCGTCGCTCTAATTGGCCGCATACTATTGATCAGTGATGACTTATTGAACAGAACATTGTGACCAGTTGAAACGTCATCTTCGTTTATGTTTCTTAAGATAATATTAAGTATCCTTTCATTGTAGGATTAGCATGGAAGTCACGTAGCGCGCGACGGTGGTCCGAGGTATTAGCGCTTCCATTTGAGATGGTTACGAACGTAGTGTTTGGCTTGTGTTATTTTTATTTCTCTATTTAAGGAAGTCTTCACGTTGCTGGTAACATAATGTATAAGTAAGTACATAGTTGGTGTTTGTAGCAAAAGAAAAAGAAACAAACACATCACTACATAATTTAGCATTACTCATAGGTCAACGAACGTCTTGTTTTTTGGGTTATTTCTAACATGACAATTTGCGAAGGGCCCACAATTAATTTAGAATCTGAACTAATTCATGGTCCTTTGTGAGGTTATTAACTTTTGATGATTTAACTTGATTAAAAAATCAAGTCATTTCGATCTCCGTGTAATTTACATGTGAGATCGAAATTGACTTAACTTACTCGTACTTCTTATCTTCTTTCGACCTACGTGTAATTTAGAAGGAGGCCGAAATTAATGTAATTTACTTCTTATCATAAAATGCGAGATCTGTGCTTATTTGCTCTCAATCTTTGTGTAATTCACATGCATGGAGGTCGAAATTAACTTATTTCTTGTCTACTATCGACCTCCTTCTAGGTAATTTAGATGAACGACGAAATTGATCTAACTTCTCATTTACTTTCGATATCTATGCAAATTACATGGGTATCGAACATAATCAAACTCTGCTCCTCTGTTCTCTTGGTTTTATCTCTTTGTTACCTCTTAAAACGGCTGAACCTTGACGACATTTGACAAGATTAAGAGTTCAAGGCTAGAGTGAATATAATTCTTCTAAATCGACGTGCCATCATCGCCAACCATCAGATAAGTTGTTGGTTAAACGTAGATCTATCTATATAAATAAAAATTAAATGCTGTAAGCGCATCAATTGAGAACGGCTGAGTGCAAAGCGAGACGGAGTCGCGCGCACTCACCTTGAAAAAGACCGCTGAATACGGTTGCAACTATAGTCGGAATAACCGGCTTAATCATACGTGAGTAATATAATACTCACGCATGATTATACGTGAGTAATTCCCGTGTAATATTAACAAACTGGCCGGAACGATTTGGCAAAAAAAAGTTAATTCGAATAAAGTTTTATATTCCTTATCTGATCGTTTGGACAAGTTCCCTAAAAATTTGAATAAAAATTGCAAAAAAATTAGAGTGCTTTTTTTATGTACTCTATTATCCATTAATAAACCGTTTCGGTGGTTTAGGACCACAATTAAAAATGACATCTCCTTATAATGAACACTTCTTAAAATGATTAAATTTGGATCGTTCAGCAGTCTGTAATAAAAATAAAAACTTTCTAAAATCGTGAGTATGTATGAAAACAAGAACCAACTAAATCATAACTCACGTATCATATTGCGAGCAACGCGTAGCGTGGGATAACTTATTAACGTCATAATATAAGTATGCACATATTATGACACTAGCTTTTTTGCCCGCGACTTCGTACGCGTAGATTTTCATATAAACCTTTAATTCTTTTTTCTTCCCTTAATCCGGCCTTGCGCAAAATAACATAGCATAAGTATACTTCAATCTGGTCATAGCTAAGCATATTCGTGAAAACCGCATTTAAATCCGTCCGCATTTTTCTTCCAGGGGTGTAGGAGATGTGCGTGAACAAACAAACAAAAATTCTAAAAACTGTTCTTTACATGTTCAGCTGCTTATTTTAAGTCGCCCTGTGTGAAGTATTGATAGAATCATAAAAGTAATAAATAACACCGTCAACAGTTTTCAAATCAAAAAGATAATGTGACCACAGTGCAGAGCATGTTTTGAAATTTTCTTTTTGTCTAAACCATTAAAAGTATATTTCCGGCCAGTTTCGCTGGCCACGGAACCCTGACATAATGCTTGTCCTAACACGCTCTTGGCTAGTTATTTCTTATTTCGCGTGCATTTGTATGTATACCTTGATTAAAAAGCCATGAAATGGAACTACTCTATTTATCTGTTAAAATATCACAGTAAAATAAAATTATTTCTATATTCTTATTCCAAATATACACTGTATTCTTCTAAAAGCTAAGTTTATATACCCTGCACAAAGGGTGCAGCAATGAATTATGTAGTGGCTGTTCACTAAACCAGACCACAGACATAAACATATAAATTTAAGTATAGTTAAATCTATTACATAAATATTATATATACTATTCAAACTTAACCTAGGGTGAAGTAATTTTACAAAACAAAAAAAAACATACTTAGTGTGATAGGTTACTTAATTATATATGAGATGATACAAAACTTATGACGCTACTTTCTTAACTATTTATATATCGATATTTATTTTCTAATTATAATTTTCTAAAATGTATCGTCGAAAAAATCTTTTATCTCGTAATAACATTTTTGGGTTAGAAACTTACGAAGTTGGTTCTGGAAAAATGTTATTATTTATTTCTTTCTTTATTGCGTCCGGAATTTTGTTGTATAGGTTTATTTTCATGTACAAAGGGCCTTTTTTGAATACTTCTATTCGCGGGACTGTATTAAAATAGGATGCGGTATATTTTGTGTTTTAAATGCTAACATAGAATAAAACCATGAGAATGTAATATGGAGTTTGGAGCTTCCCGGTGTGGTACTGGATGTAGATGCGACCTGGGCTATAGGGACAACGTCATGTATGCGGTCGGCTAGGTCTGCCAGCACATCGAGTGATGACGTCATCTGCTGCGAAGCAATGATGGTCTGCGTGCTGTTCGGTAGGCGGCTGGTCCAAATCATGCGTAAAAAGTCTTCTGGAACTCCGGGGCCTGCTAGGTGTCGTAGATGACGTAAAAATTGAGAAGGCTTACGATCACCTAGCTCCTCGCGTGTTAAAAGTTGCTGTACCTTTTTTTCTCTTGATGCGGACAAACGTTTAATTAGCTCCAGCTTGAGTTTTTCGTACTTCTCGGTCACAGGCGGATTGACGATGATGTCTTCGACTTCAGCTGCGTATTGCGGGTCAAGTTGTCCAATGACATAGTAGAACTTGGTGCTAACTGCAGTGATGTTGGAAATCGCGAATTGGCCTTCGATCTGGGCGAACCAAATCGCCGGCTTCTCTGGCCAAAACGGTGGAATTCGCACGCCAACTCGGAATACATTGTCATCATCTTTATTCTTCGTGTCAGCCGCAGTGCTATCAGTACGATCTAGCGACATTCTGACCTTTGTCGGTGGTGTACGGTCCATTCAGTGGTCACCAATTATAGTGGATTTGTACTATTTATATAGAAGGAGAGGGTTAAGCTACCGACAATGGAAGAAAATAGCTGAGTCCGAAAGAAATTATAAATTTAATGCAAAGAAAAATCTTAGACAAATCGTAGAAAAAGCGAATGACAATTCCATTTGAAAATCGGTGTTCTTTTATTTTTTTTTCTTTTCGCGCCCCAGAGCCACACGTCGTGGAAAATTGGAATGAAATTCACGAAGGTTGGCGCAAGGAGTATGAGTACGCCACACTCCTAATCCATGCACTGGAATGAATCACCAAAGAGGTTGTAAGGCCTATAACATGCTTGATCTACACGTTCATTCATCTAAGAAGGTTAAGGAACCTTCTTTAAATTTAAACTGATTAACCGAATGACAGTTGACAATTTCAAAATTTTAATGGCTATGTCAATAACATTCTCTTTACTTTGGATCTCCTTGCTTGAGGCTATGTGACGATCCTCATATTACGTTTCGGGTAACGAAGAAATAAATCATTGATTTTTATTTTCGTTTATGTAAAAATAAAGAATTAAAATAAATGATATAAGATAGCCTATGTTTTAATCTGGTAATTTCTAAGCATATTCGTGAAAACCGCATTTAAATCCGTCCAGTGGTTTAGGAGATGTGCGCGGACAAACAAACAAACAAACAAACAAACAAACAAACAAACAAACAGACAAAAATTCTAAAAACTGTCCTATCGTGTTCAGCTGCTTATTTTAAGACGACCTGTGTGATTTTTTTTCTGTTATCTCGCAATTACAGATTTTTTTATCTCTACGTTTTTATTATATGTATAGATAGATACTTGTCTGTCCATTTATAGACATGTAGGTATCATTCAACAAGCCAAACGTCTGTAACATTTATATAAATTCAACTCATGATTAGGTACTTAGTCCTTACGTCTCGTAACAAGATGTAGAGACAAAAAAAAAACGATAGAGTCTATCGTATCTATACAAACACGATAAAACAGCTTAAAACATCAAGCAAAACATCAGGCAAAGTGGCGGTCAAGCACTATCCTATTTATTAACCAACCCAAAAAATATATTGAAATAGGTTCAAAAGCGGAACTATGGCTGAAAGCAGTCTTTTCCAGGAACAATTAGATGAAAGAATATTTTTTTATTTATAGAGTACTAGTCGACGGTGGCGGCTTAAGCACGGCACGGGTGTAAGCTCGGCCTTCGGCCTCGCGACAAAATATAATATAGCCTATGTCACCCGAGGATAGTGTAGCTTCCCAACAGTGAAATAATTTTTCAAATCGGTTCAGTAGTTTCGGAGCCTATTCAATGCAAACAAACAAACAATCAAATCTTTACTCATTATAATATTAGTATAGATGGATGGTAACTTTTAAACTTTCGCGATTTGAAGATGTTTTAAATGTTTATCGGGACTTATCATGCGTTATTTTACGTAAATAAAATAATGCGCGATAAGACCCGATAAACATGTAAAGTATGGATGGTGGCGAAGTTAAAGATGGTGTCATACGAGCATATGGAAATAACTGACTTATTTATTTAAAAAAAATGCTCAGTTTTTTTTATGTTACTGAGTGACGAGACGAGCGAAGTCGCTCGCCTGATGGCTCTTCACGCTTGCCTATAACAGCTAAACGCCACTCAGAATTGTGAACTTCAACAGTTCAAAACCCTGGATGGCAATGCACTGCGCTCGTCACCCCGAGATATAAGATGTCAAATCTCTGTGTGCCCTGTAATTTCGCTGGAAACATTGCCCTTCAATCCGGAACACAGTAGTGTTTGCACACTACAGCCTGGCGGTTGAATAACTGGCAAAAGAGTCCTACTACTACAGAAAAAATAAATACTAACTTGCGAAATCTTGCAGTGAAACCTTTGCGTACTTGACTTGTGAACTGCCCATATCGCGTGGGACAATCTACTGACGTCACACGGCACCCATTATGGGAAGACAATTGTAGGCGGTCAGTGTAGCCACAAGGTGATTAGGGAGCCTAATTGTTTTCAACCTGGCCGTGGCCGGTGCTGACACGGTTACAAGATGTACTATAATAGGTACATTGTGTATTTTAATTAATACTTAACCTACTTGTGCTTACGACACCTCCAATTGTGCTATTTTATCTGTCTGTCACACACAATAATTTACCCCAGATGCAAACAGTTATAAGGGTGTTTTTTTATAATACTTTTATATCATGGACAAAATCGTCCATGCCTTTGGTGGCTCATTTTCATAATATTTTTTTCTCTTAGACGTAATATTAACAAAACAAAAAAAAAAAGACAAATGAAACTTAAATACTACTGCGTTATTTTTTTTTTATATTATTACTTATTTTTCTTTTTTAATAATTCAACATGCATTTCTTTTTGTGGTTTTATAAGTTTAACGTGTGTATAAATGTGTACACCCACCTACATGTGGATATGCTATTATGTGTACTATAAACACTATAATAAGTACATTGTACATTTTAAAAAGACAAGTGCCTTTATTCACTATATATAAATAAAAAACTACACTAACAATAATAAATAGTCAACCTATTTATACTTACGACACCTCTAAATGTGCTATTTTAAACATTGCTATTGTACACACTATAACTAACCCCCGATGCAAACAGAGGGGTGTTATAAGTTTAACGTGTGTATATGTGTATCCGTGTGTCTGTCTGTGGCATCGCTCCCAAACGGCTGAACCGATTTTGATTAAAGATTAGATTAAGAAGATTAGACTAGATTTTTGTAATGGTAGGACTCTTTTGCAGAGGTCCGCCTGGGGCAGTACCACACCTTTGCCAGTTATTCAACCGCCAAGCAGTAGTGTGCAAACACTACTGTGTTCTGGATTTAAGGGCAATGTTTCTAGCGAAATTACAGGGTACACCGAGATTTGACATCTTATATCTCGGGGTGACGGGCGCAGTGCATTGCCATCCAGGGTTTTGAACTGTTGAAGTTCAAAATTCTGAGTGGCGTTGAGCTGTTATGGGCAAGCGTAAAGAGCCATCAAGCGAGCGACTTCGCTCGCCTCGTCACTCAGTATCATTAAAAAAAAATTGGTTGGGGTGTTTTTGTGCCCGGAATAGAACATCTATTTAAGGACATCCGTTTCAGGATTACATCGCTTTTATAGGCGGTTAAGAATAATAATATTTAATTTTGTTTACAAGCTTACTGAGCTGAACAGTAAACATGTTCCAGATTAACCGGAAAAAAATACTGAAGCTCGCAGTTAACACGTAAAAACTCGTTCGAAATAATTTTTAATAAAATTATGATATTTTGTTTACAAGGTTTTTTAATATACTTAACAAAAACCTCTCGAACTTCCCTAAATCACACTTAACAACTTTTTGTTTTCTTTAACTTTTAATAACTCGCCTTTTTTACTTCCACACAAAAACAAAAATATTTAAATTGGTGTCCTAAATGGCAATAAATTTTCGCTGTCTCCATAAAAACAACTCTTAGCGGGCAAACGTGAGGAGTCAACTCTGCTCCTTATGAGTATTAAACAGAAAAAAAAACTTTTAACTTTTCAGAGAATTTCAGCTAGTAAGTATGGCTTTAATCTATTTTTAACAGTGAATGCATTAATTTTTGTAAAAGTCGACTTAACAACTTTTGTTTCAAGAAAAGTTGATTAGTTGATGAAGTTGAGTTGTTGTTGAAAAGTTGGTTAAGTATGATAAAGGGAAGATATTCTTGAGAGGTTGTTGGTAGATCGAAAATAATCCTGGATTTATCATATGACTTTTAATTTTAAACAAGAAAAATAATTTCCTAGAATTCTCATATTTTTTTTCAAGATTGGATTTTATTGTTTTATATTTTTATCGGGACTTATCGCGCATTATTATATTTAGATAAAAACAGGGTAAAAATAAGTACCATTCGCTCAACCTTTTGACTATATTACAATGGCCGTGGTCACGAGCTGTCTGAAAACTGCGGGTATGTCCGGTCCCAAAAGCGGGTGTTGCGTTCTTCTACCCTCAATCTTGAAAAAGGGGTCTCAATCGCAGGGTTATTTATCACTACGACACACAACACTGACTGTATCTGTAAATGTCCTAGTACCTACTACGCGGTTTGTACACATGCTTGCTATGGGATTCCACGACGCTGCTAACTTTAATCTTGTGTTCAAATCGCGAAAGTTTAAAAGTTACTCATGATTTTATTACCTAACTAACATAATATCATTCGTACTCTAGTCATGTCCAGTTTTCCGATGTCGACTTGAGAGATGTGCATACATAGTCGTGTAATGGTTAGAATTCTTGGCAACACATTTCAATCTTAGTAATCTATGATTACAAGGAGCAAGTGCCTAGCAAGGTGACAAACTATGCAGTTAAATCTTAAAATAGTCACACCAAAATAAAACCAAGTCATAAAGCATGCTTTATTTGTTGAAACTAGAACATAAAAGCGCTTGGCTCTACATTGAAGTATAGGTAAGTGTCGTTGAGGAAAAAATGAGAAATGTAAAGCGTGTATCATTTATCATGTAGATTTGGCGTGTCTCTTAGCTCGTGTATACTTTTTGTATATTATTATTCGCTACTGGAATTACGATACAAACGTAGCTGATTTCATGCTATTTTATTTTAGTGGAAATAACCCTGAATAAAATAAAATTTCTGTACAATTTGTAGGGATATCTTCATAGGTTATTATGTTCTATCTGAATGTTTTATCTTTAACTATTACAATGTTTAATTTATTTGAAGTAGTCGCATCTGACTAGAGGCCAGTCCAACCAGAGCCAGGCCAACTACTAGACAAATTTTGATGAAACATAGTTACGAACCATCGCACTGAAACCTGATTCCAAATTTGAAAAAAACGTATTCAAAGCGGTTCAGTAGTTTTGGGAAAAATGGTTACATATTATATAGAAACCTATTTAGATAGAGTTCGTAGAACCCGGGTACTGTAGGTGTCCATAGGCGGCGCTGAATAATTACCTTCAGGTGGCCCGTAGCTTGTTTGTCTACGATAAAAAAAAAAACACAACCTTTAGTTTACCCTCAATCGCATTTACCTTCTCCTGTCCGTCGTAGGTAAAAACGCAATATCATAGTCGTCATATTCTAAATAATTCTGCTAGGCACAAAACTAAGCTAAATTATTTAAATTACTTCTCATTATATGTATTAAGTATATGATTTAAATCAGGCCTACCGGCAACACAAAATTTCAAATTCAAACCGACCTACCTCGACACGACATCGAATCAAAATGATTACTCTAATATTAAACGTGACTGGAACACAACTTGTCATTATCGCAATAATAGAAATAATGGTGTAATCATCACGTGTGTAGATAATTCAGATTCTTATTTTAGATCACAGATATGTAATATCCTTTGCACGGGATATAAATGATCTACTTTTGAATCATAGTATAACTGGTATACTGACGTAAGATAACTTTTTCTATCTACCATTCAGTCCACGTTTGAATAATAAAAATCTAGCATAATTTGACCGTTCTGAAAGGTAAACTCGGCGTTGCTGACATAATAATTTATTCTATTTTGAGATCTAACTCACGTGCTGTTTGTTTTTTTTATCTAAATACCTTATAACATAGTAGCTGAATATTATACCTAATAGTTTGCCATGTGAGTTTGAGCTATGTTATGAAGTTAAATGTAGTGGGATTCGAACAACCTTTTTTTTTTAAATCTAAGCATGTTTAGTTTTTTAAAAACCGAATCGATGGCTGTTTTATTAATTGAAAGTTTCAAGGTATTTTTGGTCTCATATAAGTAAACTGGCGTTAAGCCTGACCAAATATATTTGTCAAAATTTAAAAGATAATTTGTACTTTTCAAGTTTTTACTGATCAAAGTTGTGTAAAATTAAGCTAAGAACTTATCGTCAGAAATCTCTAAACTTTAATTTAGCAGCTTCCATAGTTCTGTGGCGAACTTCTAACAGTATAAAGACAGCATCATCATTAATTGCAGGAATGTGACCTTCAGGGGTTACCTCAGGGCATTTCTTCGTTGAACTCTTTTTTACCTGACGCGGTATAATAACACTCCAAACAGTGTTTAATTAACAATAGAGGTGCAAAAAATGCGCAAGTCAATCTGATAAGCATAATGTTTCTTTTTTAGTGGTTTTAGTAATCACTTTGGTTTTGTGGCCATAGTCTAGGATTAGGATATGAAGTTTTTCATGAATACTGACCGTCACAAGACTTTGTAAGAGTGATTTTATTATTGCTTATAAGATTTGAATAAGGAATCTTTTACTGACTTACTTGTTTCGATCTGTGTATTTTATTTTACAAGCTTTTACTTGCCTTCTTAGTTTGGGTCAAATCTTGCAACTGAATTTTAGGCCAGGGGCCTTACGCCCAACTCTAATCTCGGGCCCGAATAGATGCAGTTTGCAAAATCATGCGATTTCAAACTGTATCTCGGCACGTTAAGGTTCGCGTTCGCGTGATTTTGCAAACTGCACATATTTGGGCCCGCGTTTAGAGTTGGGCGTAAGGCCTTAGTTATCCCCAATCGATTAAGCTGAAGTTTTGCATACACGTTTAGTTTAGATGACAATGAATGGTTAGCTTAATGATTTATTTATTTATTTATTTATTTATTTATTGAGATAAAAACGATATATTCACTTACATTTACCTCACACAATAATACAGTAAAATAATAGATTCATAAAATACAATTGCATGCAAATAATGTCGGATAATGATGTCATTCTAAATCTAATATGACGGACTCCGAAAGATGGCGACCCAGTTTTATGCACATCCATGATATGGGTATCAAATGAAAGAGTTTGCTGAGAAAAATACGAAAAATAAAATGACGTCACATAAAAGTTTTTTTAAAATTATTAATTCTATTTCCTTTTTATAGTGTTGCTACCTCTTTTGCAAATAGGCTTATGGCCTTTTAAAGTATCTTTCCTCACATTGACGTATTTTGTTATAGTGTTAAAAAAGTTTTGTGGTAAGTACATGACGTTGGTATCTGCTAAACGAACACTTGGACTTTTTAAAAAGACAACCTCTTTGTCCATTTTTTATTCACTATATTATGAACTTTTTTTGTGAAACTATAAACACTTTACGATTACTATTATAGCTGAACGATTTGCAGTGTTATTCTAAAGGTAAGGAATAGCCCAATCGGTTTTTTATCTTCAAAAATGTTGGAAATTTATAAGAGATATCTGTAGCGGGCGTTCAATCTATCTAGTTTATTGATAATCATCATCATTATCAGCTTTCATGTTCCTACTGTATGCAAGCATAAAAAGTCGTGTTACCATCTCCAATCACACCGTCACTTAACATCCCACGGACGGACTTAACATCCGTGCATAACATTCTATGCGCGGACCGTGGGCAAAAGGTGTACACCGTTTTTAACCGCGCGTAAACGAGACAAAGCTAGAATATGGATACATGTATACGTTTGTCTCTTTCTCGCGGAATGATAAATAATAAATATCTCGGACATTATTGCACACATGCTTGATTATTTTACCCCAAACTAAGCAAAGCTTGTAATATGGCTGCCAGAGACTGATATACATACATATATATTTTAAAATACATACTTGAATAGATATTAAAACCCAGACATAGAACAAACACAAATGTTAATTACACAAATGTTTGTCCTAGGTGGGAATCGAATCCACGCCCCCAAACGTAGAAGGCAGGTTCACTACCAACTAAGCTAAAACTCAAATACAAATGGTGGATGGACAATGTGTCCACGGTCCGTGCTAGGCGTGCAGGTGAGTTATGGTCGAACGCGTAGCCTAAACCATAAAAAATAGTATCTATATTTTCAGAGCACAAGAGTACCATTCACAATAAGCAAGAAGCTTAATGAGAAGTACTCAGACATTTCGATCGTCAGATTGACGTCATTGTTGCTCCAGTTTACCGTGCCGTAGCAAGCATAAAACAAATATAATATACATAAACAAGGTTAGGCAAACAGGCTGCCCTAAGCCGATAGGGGATCAATATTAACAATTTTTACTATGGAAACATCGATATCGATTGATCGATATGGATGGTCGCGGGCATCCAGTGGATGCAGATGGCAGGATGTCGTTCAGAAGGGATGCCTTTGTTCAGCAGTGGACGTCTTCTGGCTGATGATGATGATGAATATGGAATCAACCCTGAAATCGCGAAAATAATTCAGTGTTCCATAGAGAATTGTACAGGTAAAAATAACTTAGAATTCACGCTCGACTATGTGTAAGGAGCAGCTGATATTTTTGTCGCGATTTTAAGGTTGCACCCAAAGTAAACATTGTTCAAAATGATAAACTCTGTTATTCACACCACAAATTATATATCTATACATATAAAAAAGTGGAGTTAAATAAATCTGTAATTGCGAGATATCAAAAAAAACACAGGGCGTCTTAAAATAAGCAGCTGAGTTTTTAGATTTTTTGTCTGTTTGTTTGTTTGTCCACGCACATCTTCTAAACCACTGGACGGATTTAAATGGGGGTTTTCAAGAATATGCTTAGCTATGACCAGATTAAAGTATAGGCTATGTTATTTCGCGCAAGGGCAGGATTAAGGTAGGAAAAAAGGGTTGAAAGTTTATATGAAAATCTACGCGTACGAAGTCGCGGGCAACAGCAGTAGTCCACGATGAAACAGCTTAATAACTAATGCAACAATCGACAGCGTTATTGCTAAGAGCGATCTCTTCCAGGCAATTCTAGAATGGAGTGGATTCATACAGGAGGTGGGAGGTGAAAATTATGATTATAACGGACCTCTTTCGGGTTAGTAGGTACACCCTTTCCACGTAACCCTATACACTCACAACCCACAAAAATGTCGGTTAATGTTTTTGTGTTAATACATTTCTGACGAGTGTCCAAACAAAAACTACTGTGAAGCGTGACTGAAGCTATTTTGCCAAATAAAAACGCCCCACTTGGTATGCTTATCGGTATAATAGAAAAACCTGTTTGGTTAGAGAACTATCAATACAGCGATGGTGGCCAAGCGGTAGCATGTGTGTTACTCAATCTGACGGCACCCGATTTGATCCTCGGCCCTGCACAAATGACTAATTTAGTATTTAAATAATGTGCAGACGCGACCGCTCAAAAATGGTAAAGAAAAACATCCTGATTCCTGATGTTCCAATGATGACCTGTTTATGTAGTGTTAGCATGTATATTGTTTACTTATTAAAGGCACTTGCCTTAAAAAGAAATTATAATAATAATTAAATATAAATGTTATAACTAAAAAAAATGTGTTCCTACTCAATAATAAAATGTTGTAATGAGAGTAGATACTCGTATCTACCTACAAACTGCTACGCAGTTTGGCAGAGTTATGTATACATAGCATGTACGGTATTCACTGATTAAAAAAAACGCTATGTCCAAGACATCAAAAATTTAAAGACATATGACATTCATCAACATGCACTGCGCACGCATGGTGGATTGGGGCCCATTCTCTCTCTCTCTCTCTCTAAGAGAAGGACTGTGTCGTACCAGTACGAACATGTAAGGCTTTAGAATAACTTTGCAAATAGTTTAAGGCAAGTCTAAGTGACATATGCAGTTATATGTCCAAGAGTATCTACCACTTTCATAACGTTGTGACGTAATGCACAACGATTTAGTTTTTTAAAGTGAAAACTCCTTTAGGCGCGCTGAGCACTTTTTAGGTAAACAAAAATCATGGAAACGCGTCATCGTCACGCTGTCACAGAATACATAACACACAGTACCGTGTATTTTAAAACAGTGCCATCTCTTGTAGAATAGGTGAATTACTATTTAAGTTTTCACTTCTGACGTGCAGTCCTATGACAGACGTGTTTTTATTAAAGGTGACTTGTTCGAGAGTGATAGCTACTCATGAAAAACTGTTCAGCATCTTTTTGTGTTTGAAGATTATCAGCTCTTTTATCTAGAGTAAAAAATATATATTTATAATTGATAAGTTAAGCGTTTGGCAGTTTAGAGACGGTAAAGAGTATTTCTCTACGAGTACGTTATCAAATAAAAGAAAACTGATGACAAAGAGATGATTTTTGAAATAATTGTTTGAAATACCAGTCGGTACAAACCTGTTATGGAAAGTGTGATGCGGAAATTAGACAATTGAACGTTGTAAAGCTTTAATTAATGATTCGTGACATCATCTTTCAATGAATGATCACGCTTTTCAACTGTCATTATTGTCAATTAACCGAACCGTTCATCTAATAATTGACTGTAGACACTTCGCTTATTGAAAATATTCGTGTTAAATTAAATATCTTACAGTGCACAAAACAAAAGAACAACGAAAGGTAAAAATACATTCTCAAAATACTTAGCTAATTGAAATCATACATGTTAAATTGAATGTCGTTGGTGCACAAAACAAAAGAACAACTAATGGTAAAACGCATTCTCACATAGCTAGCAGAACTTATTCATGTTAAATCCAATGTCATTCATTAATGCACAAAATGAAAGAACAACCAATGGTAAAATACATTCTCACTTAGCTAGCTAAAATTATTCATTTTAAATTCAATGTCATTCTTTAATGCACAAAACAAAAGAACAATGAACGGTAAAAATACATTCTCACTTAGCTAATTGAAATCATACATGTTAAATTGAAGGTCGTTTATGCACAAAACAAAAGAACAACAGCTAGTGGTAAAAAATATATACTTTCACTTAGATAATCGAAATAATTCATGTTAAAATCAATGTCATTAGTACACAAAACAGAACAACAACGTTAAAAAAAATCTTCCTCGTTGTCAGCCCATGTTTGTAAACTACTGGAAGTAGATGTTTCTTAATGGAGATGCTTCTACGCACGGGGTTTCTCTACGAGACCGAAGCAGAAATGAGATGATCCGCAAAAGCTACCGACATAGCACACCGGATTAGCAAGTTGAAGTGACAGTGGTCAGGGCACATAGCACGCAGAACAGATGGCCGATGGGGCCGAAAGGTTCTCGAATGGAGACCACGGGACGGTAAGCGCAGCGTAGGACGGCCACCCACAAGACAGACAGACGACCTAAAAGAGACCATAAGGAAAACGCTGGATGCAGGCCTTTTCCAACCGGACCTTCTGGAAATCGATGGGGGAGGTCTATGTCCAGCAGTGGATGTCCTATGGCTGAAATGATAATGATGATGAATCCATCACGACGTACCTCGACCGACGTGGACGTACTTGAGCTCGGTATTAAGCTTGTACATTTGTTGAGTTGACAGTTGAGTAACGTTTTTAAGTAAGGCCGTAAGTTTTTATCCACAGTTCCTATATCACGTTTGCGTTATTGCGGTAAAGGATTATGTCATATTCCTAATCCTAATGTTAGACCATCAATTTGCTTTCTTCAGCCAAAACCATCAAGTAGTCAATCAAAATGTGGAAGGCCTTAAAAAATTCGAATGTGCTCAATGTTAAGCACTTTTGGTTACTTAAGTTACCTTTGCAAAAAGAATGAGATATCGTCACTTATCCGAGGTGTAATGATCACAAAAAACGTAGTATTTTTATAGCTCGATTGTAACACAATTGAAATGTTAAATCGAATGACGAAATATTTTAAGGTCGTAAAAGTTTATGATTTGTTAAAATTCGCAATTGGTGTAGGAGACTGGTTGTTAAAATATTTTTAAGAGTGTCAGTCAGCCTTGCGCGCTTCAATGGGTTGTTGATTTTTTTACTGATTGTTTACTTTAGTTATTTATTGTGCAGTCATTATTGAATTTATCACGTGTAAAGACGTAAAACTTTATGTTTGATCGTTGAGTTTCTTATTAAACTCAAGTCAACCAAATATATAATTCTTTAAGAACATTAAAAACGAGACAACGGTATTTTTGGCGGACCATATTTTGCAAACGGTACACTTGATGTGTCAAACCTCATTTTTAACGGACTTTAAAAAAGGAAGGGGTTTTCAATTCGGTTTTTTAATGTTTGTTACCTCAGAACTCCGTCATTTATGAACCGATTAGGAAAATATATTTTTTAATTTAAAGAATATTTCAGATTGGTCCTATAGAAATTTCGTCTAAATCAGTTCAGTAGTTTGGTTTTTAAATTAAAATACATCGAAGATTGTGTTACTTTGGTGACATTATTATGGCATCCGAGGAACCGAACTTGTAATTTTTTTGTGAAATCGTTTTTTTAAATTGATAATTATCAAAGACCAAACCAATGGTATCACATGTCATATGAGAAGCGGGCGCAGTCAAAATTATGCTACCTTTATGCGAACTGGTTGTTATGACAACCAGCTCGCATAAAGGTAGCGTATTATAAGTATCGCATAACATAAGTAACATCGCAAAGTATAAGTATTTATTTAGTACGTATTAAATAAATACTTATGAATACCTATGCATTGGCCACCCTTGAATTTAGAGGAATCTATTGACATTTTATCGAAATTGGTTGAGGCGATTAGGCATACATACATGTTAAAAATTATCATCACTAGTTTTTCTGTCTCATGTATGTAATTTCTAGTGTGAAAATAATGAAATTATCTTTTTATTTATCTTCCATTTGGTTTTATATCGTTTGTTATTTAAATATATGTATTTATATGGGAGAGGGTACAATAGACGATAATCCTGTTCGTATCGCCTCTGAATACCCTTAACTATGTAACATTCATTAATAGTACCGCTTACTAAATACTTGCTCAGTTTGGCAAAACTAAGTATTACTCATTTCCATTTAGAATATTCGATATCGTTCAATGTAAATTGATAGCTCATTTAACCCGACCACTTTAAGAAATGAAATGATAAATGTAATTACACAATTTAAGGCCCGTTTTGGTGCGATACCCTGCAATTTATTGTGGAGTACTGCGACAGGTACAAATGACTCTAGTTTATTTCATGTCACAGACTTAGGAGATCAAGCTGTATGGCTCTATGGAAAATTGTATTAAAAGCGATGCTGGCCGGGCGGTAGCATTTGCGCTTTACAATCTGACGACACCCGGTTGGAACCTCGGCCCTCATCGATGACTTATTTATTACCTTACCTACAACACCAGGGGCATCACAGATACGTTACCGTCTATTAACAGCCCTTTTGAAGAACCCCATATTATAGTTACTGGGAAATGCCGGGAGCTCATTCCACATACCCTACTTATCCTGTAAAAATAACAACTGGCTACTTTACCATTTCAAAAGATGCAACCGTTTAAAGATGGTGCATACAGACAGCGTAGTTTTAGTTTAGAGTCTAATTGACACCCTTAACGGAATCCTAATTATCTTGCTATGTTTTTCCTTGGTTTTCTCACAGGCACACATATACGAATCCGACTGTGAACCTCTCGTGAGTTTGCATCGCCTAATCAGTCTAAATCCGTGTTCCACCTACATAATTCGTGGTTTTGAAAAGAAATACCTACACAGATACAAGTTTGTTATTTAGGTGGTCCATAACTCGACAAGATCTAGTCCAGCTAGATATTTGGTCGCTTGATTTCTTGATCCGGACTGATATCATTAATTACGGTGCAGCAAAAATATTTTTGTGTAGGTATGAATTAGTTACTCGTAAAAGTTATTAATAAGTACAAAAAGTTCTATCCTATTTGGGTGTCAATTATGTTCTACGAAATGTTTGACATTGGTAATACTGTGTCACAGGTAGATGAAAATTTATATCAAGAAAATTAAAGTAATATGATTATTTACGGGATATTTACCGTGGTAAGGTTGTGGAAGGAGCTCCAGATATTTCGGCGCAGTTACATGCATCATGTTCACGGGAAGACACTGCACGGGAAGACGGGGTTGCATGTAACTGCGCCGAAATATCGGGAGCTCCTTCCACAACCTTACCACGGTAAATATCCCGTAAATAATCATATTACTTTAATTTTCTTGATATAAATTTTCATTTCAAGGATTGAAATAATTTTTAACATTAGTAAAACGGTGTCAGGTGTAGATTAACATTTCTACAAAGCTCAAAGTGACTTGAGTTTAAAATTGTACCTTTCCTACATACCAAAGGTACCACAAAGATTGAAAAAGTGTTTAACATTATTAAAACGGTGTCCCTGGTAGATGAACATTTCTACAAAGCTCAAAGTGACTTGGAGTTTAAAATTGTACCTTTCCTACCTACCAAAAGTACCACAAGGATTGAAGTAATAATAGTAGAAATGTGTTATTATTTTAAGTATACAGCTGGTGGTGGTGGTATGTATCAAGCCGAAAGAAGGTCATTGGACCAATCATTATAATTATAAACCATTTTTACTTTTACCAATCTTGAAATTTCGAATTGTTTGTCTAATCTGAGGGTTGGTCTCATTAAAAAGTTGTTCATAATGATGAGTAGAATGACCTTTTTTATGCCTTAGTACCACCGTTCCGTGTCAGACATACACACACATCATCAGCCAATTAACGTCCTCTGTTGGACAAGGCCTCCCTCGTAGAGAGGGGTGTTGCCATAATCCCCACGCTTGGCAGGCGGCTTGGGGATCGCAGTACGTTCACCGTGTACTATTAGGACGCTGCTGCCCATCCTCCGGTGGTTCTGGTCGCAGTTTTAGGACATACCCGGGTCACCGTTCCGTGTAATCCTGTATAATCTCTCTACCTCAATGCTAATAAAACAACGAACGTAAGGATACTTAAACAGCATTTTGTTTTTTTAAGCATAATTTTTTTACGGTTTTAAAGTTCATAAAATTTAATTTGTTTTGAACACTAAAGAACTACCTACCGACGGACGATTAAAAAAATATTTCTTAGTGACGAAAGCGTCACAATTTCTGCCGAAATAATCAGTAGATATGAGCAGTTCGATCTTAGGCTGGAGAGCCATTAATGTCAGATTTTTTGGGCCGCCCTTCGCTGTATTTGTTTGCTGATACATCTAGACCCTTAAACCCAAACTTAATAGGAAATCAGAGAGCCTGATAAATGCGACGTCTGACCAAAAATTCTGGCGTATTTTTGCCTCAACGTATAAGTACTGCCATTCGGCGTGGTAATGCGACTGGCATGCTGGGTACGCTACCAACTGGTAGTGGGCTTGAGAATTTGAACTATCTTTAGACATTCAACGGTCTATGAGCAAACAACTGTTTTAATAGTTTAGGTATTTAACAATAGGTAGTTTGTGTTTTGTTAAGTTAATGAAGAGTTTTAAAAGTTTCAAAATTATGTTTTTGTGGCTGACGAGACGATATAACATTTAGCAAACTGTTATTTTTCGTCACCATGATGTGTGTCAAGGCGTACCGTTTATCAGCACTAAAGATAATTAAGGTAAAACTGCACTATGCATAGTGTACACAACTATTATACAATTTACGCGTTCCTTCTTGTCTTGTACTCACTTACCTTCAAAGTGTGGAATGAGCTCGGAACACTATTACTACTAGCGGAGAATAAAGCCAACTCCATACAAAAAAGGCGGTATCGGAATATGGCTACTAGCGCCGCTTGTAGGACCCCTTTGGAACTAATAAAATATGCTTGACATTATGGATACCTAGGTGGATCATAGGCATAGGTAGGCTGTACTAAAATGTAAACATTGCTGATTTATTTTGTAACTATTTAATTCCAGTAGTGCACAGAGTTGTTATTTATAACAAAAATGGAGGGCATGAGCTTGCGGTATTTTCGAGAAGTTACAACAAATGGTTTTTCAAATGGCGAGTTAATAGTCTTCAAAGTTTTGCTACTGATAATTGATAACCCATGCTTGATAATCTCTGGCTATACGTATTTGTGATGCTTGTGTAATGCATGGTGTGTACAGGTATCCGTCACGGTCACTGCTTACTATCACGCGGTCCGTCTGCTTTTTGTTACCTATGGCATATAAAGAACGTTAGTTTTTGTATTAAATTGCAAATTTATAGTCACTTCACAACACCGTCAAAATAGTGATGGCTTGGCCAACGTTTTAAATTCGTATCGCACTTATCGCATCATCATCATCATTATCAGCCATCAATGTCCACTGCTGAACAAAGGCCTCCCTCTCAGAGGGGTGTTGTCATAATCTCCACGCTTGGCAGGCGACTTGGGGATCGCAGTACGTTAACCGTGTACTAATAGGACGCTGCTGGGTATCCTCCGGTGGTGGTTGCAGTTTTAGGACATACCCGGGTTCACTTATCGCATATTTATACATTATTGTAAAATTTTATTAATTTTAAACGTATTCGAAAAAATATCTATTACCCCCCTTTCCATCTATAACCCCTTTTTTATCTATTACTGCGCCCTGCGGTTAACCAACACTAATATCAACCTACCCACAGATGAGTGTAAAAGATCACCACCATTTCTGACGATACATGAAGTATTTAGCTACGTATTTCGGTTTCACTTTAAATTTTGCACTCTTCACCAATTTTTCCGGCGACAAGACGATGCAAGACGTTGAAAAGATGCGTCGTCGAGCTACTGTGCGCATTAGATAGGCCGTAGTGCGAATGTACCCTTACGTTATAATAACTCAGTTCGATTAACATGTAAGTGTTATGGCATATTTACATAATTACGTGCAAATTATCGAATTAAATGCCGCAGTTGTGTATGAAACGTATTTAATAAACTCATATTTAACGCGTAGGTAATTAAACTCATTAATGCTCTAGTTGAAATTCTTGCCAGTAAGAACTATAAAACTGTAATTGAAATACAATGAAAGTTCAGCTCTTTATAAATTGCTGTAAAAATGTATAAAAAACATGAAAAGTATACAACTTTTTATAACTTATTGTATAAAGGGTAAATAAATATATGTAGCAGTATAAAAACAGCACAAAAAATAAATTATACATATTAATGTACATTCAAAAAGCTGTATTCATTGTCAGACTGTCATGTTCCCACAGCAGGGCCAAAGGCCTCTCAGAGAGATGATGGGCCCTGATTCTCCATGCTGGCCCAGTGCATGTTGGTGAATGTCATATTAAGGCTTTAAACATTTGATGTTCTTGGTTATACCGGTTTCCTCATGAGCTGCATGAAAATACTCTATACCTAAAAAATAAGCAAAAATATTTGCAGAACGAAACAGGTCAAGTTTACGGCTGTAAAAAAGGGGGAGGTCGCGAAACGGTTATAAAAAGGACAATCACAATAGTTACAGTGAAATTGGTTCTCGTGCGTTTTTCCACAGAACAAAACAGAGAGGCAAGTCAAAAAAAAGAGAAAATTACCGGAGAGTAAAGACATTTTTTTTTTTCTAAAAGACTAAATTGATGACTGACGATATATAATATGATTAAAGTTTGTCATTTAGAATCTATATAAAATTAGACAAATTAATATCTTTAGAACTTATTTATTCGACGATAAATTGAGTCGTTTGGCTTTTCAAGCCACGTACCTACATACGAAAGACATGACATAAGAAGCCTAAAATAAAATGTATTTTTAAGTCATTGTAAGTAATCTCAGGCCACTTAAATGTACTTTCTAGATGACTGCACATTGTCAAAGAAGTACAGTTAAGGAAAATGTTAACCTACTAAAACCATACTTAACTAATTTAAAACTAATAAATAAAATTTAGATTTAGATTCAAATTTAGAGAGAAACAGTTTAGATAAGCTATTAATAAAAGGACGCGAACACGGTGAAAGGTACAATTAATAATAGTATTACTTCTTACATTGCTTATTTTCGCGAGATATTCGAAAAATCTTCAAAGTCTTAAATCTGCTTTTTGTACTCTGTAGTTTCTTGGTTCGTTGCACATGAGCGCTTTTCAATAGGTTTTTTTACGCATCGAATAATTTCCGGTCGCGATTTGCGTCATTCAGAAATTAGAGTACAAAGCTGTTTGTTTACAATATTTCATGCTACCGGTAAGGGACCGAAAAAAGCAGAAAAACTGCGGTAAATTTTTTTATTTTCATTAGAAGTATTGATTTTGATATTTGCTCGGAAATGAAATTTATAATAAGTAGGTATGTGTAAATTGAGAATTTTTAAAAACCCCTGATAAAAGGGCTCATAATCTTCAAACAGCATAACATAATATTTTATTGAATCATAGCTAAAAACACTCTCCATCAAGTTACCTTTCGACCAAAAGAAAGCCATGCGTAAATCGGTTCAGCCGTTTGGGAGCTACGATGCCGTAAAGCAGAAACTTAGATACACAGATACACACGTTAAACTTATAACACCCCTCTTATTGCATCGGGGGTTAACTTATGTACGAGTATTTGGACATTTGAGTATTTATATCCAGGTAGGTTGTAGGGAAGTCATTGCACTCACAGCACATAATGGTGACCTAAAAATAACGATAGAAGTACGTTTACGTTCAAAAATTACCGGTAACCGTTAGTATCGGGTTATCTGTTCTTCAAATTTCACGTTAATCGTTTGTGCTAACATTTTTCACCAGTATCATAATAGATATAAAAAATATTATGTTTGCTTTTTGCAGGTAATCATTGAACTCCGCTAATTGCTGTTTGGTGAGTCTAAAGTCTTTTCGGATACAATTTTTATTTAAATTATATTGTAGCAAAAAAGTACCGAAGACGTAAGAAAAAGGGTCCGTTGAATAATGTTTGACGCGAGCTTTCAAGATGATTATATCGCTACTGGTTTCACGAATAGGTACGTAGAGGTTTGTATGAATTAGCTAAGATTACTGTCATGCTACTAAGTGAGAGGTGTGGATGTAGCCTTAGATACATACAATGTGTTGGTTATCTATTGGCGGCTCCACATTAGTGCCGTGAATTCACGCGCGAATTCACGGCACAAGTCGAAGCAAGTGAGCAAGCGAGTGAAGTCGTGCTCTCCACATTCACGGGATGCTCACAGTCGTTCGTGAAACCCGTCGCGAAATGGACGTAGAAGCTGCTGCTGCAATAACTTTGTTTGCTGTGGCAACATATTACTATTAAGACGCCCAAAACAAGAAAGTTATTAAAAAGCGTTGGAAAAAAAGAAGATGGTGGTTGACGTCCGTACGCCCTTATAGTCCGGAGTAAACAAGGAGTAAACTGGCGCGGGGCCGTGAATGTGGATGTGTACGCGCGAACCCTTTGTCGCGGGACAAAATACCGACTCTGTACGGGAAACAGGCGTAAACGCGCGTGAACCCCACGAAAACCCTCCACATTCACGTTCACGCTTGTTTTCGGAGCTTCACAGCACTAATGTGGAGCCGCAATATCGTCTTGCCTCTTAGCGTGCCACCTTCGGTCTGAGACTTCGGTGTAAACTTTTTCAAAAACATGTTACTTTAGCAAGAGTAAAAAGTTATATTATTTGTTCCTTGTCTTGCCTGAGTGTCACGGACGAAACTTTCTCGAACTTCTTAACATTCAAGAGGCATAGGGAATCTTTGTTATCTACGCACTCAGGAGGAAAGTACATATTGACACATATATTTATACAAATAAATGCTAAAGAAGTCCTACAGATTTTTTTCTGATTTAAACCTGTATGGTGAAGCCTAGATAGCTAAGTATAACTAAAACAGTAATCATTGCCAGATAAGCCCTAGATATTTGAATAAGTCCTCAATCAACATGTCACTACATTCATTAACTACCATGTTTTGCGAGTCGTAAGTAGTTTTTACCTAAGAGAGAAATAGAGTTAGGAATATAAAGTGGTTAAAGTACGGATATCGACACATAAAATACGAATCGAATTCCATACATACTCGTATTTCGATTTCGTAAATCGAATTTTGATACGTAATAGGTCGGGGAAAAAGTCTTTTCGTATTTTGTATGTATAAAGTTGTAGTAAAATCTCATCGGTTGTACTGTATGTATCTGGCTGGTTTTGATATCATTAAAAATATGACATTTTAAAAAAGAAATACAAAAAGTAAAAAGCAATTTCCCGCCATTTTTCAATTGTTTTTTTGTTCGATAAAATGAGTGAATCTGACGAAGAAATTCTATATATTTTGAAATTTTATTACAAAAAAGGGAAAAATGCGACACAAGCCGCGAATAAAATATGTGACGTTATGGACCTAATGCAGTGTCATCAAGAGTAGCACAATGTTGGTTCAAGCGTTTTCAGTCCGGGAATTTTGATGTCAAAGATGCAGCTCGCTCTGGTCGCCCTGTTACGGATAAAGTCGATGCCATTTCTGAAAAAGTGGAGCAAGATCGGTATATTAGTAGTTACGACGTAGCTGAAGAACTGGGGATCGACCACAAAACAGTTTTGACCCATTTGAAAAGTCTGGGTTTAAAAAAAAACTCGATATTTGGGTGCCACACGAGCTCACTGAAAGAAACCAAATGAATCGTGTGCTCATTTGCGATTCTCTGTTAAAACGTAACGAAACCGAACCGTTTTTGAAAAGATTGATCACTGGTGATGAAAAATGGATCACCTACGACAAGAATGTGCGCAAACGATCATGATCAAAGGGCAGTGAAGCACCATAGACTGTAGCAAAACCCGGATTAACACGTAAGAAGGTGATGCTGTGTGTATGGTGGGATTGGAAGGGCATCATAGTTCATTATGAGCTTTTACCGCCGGGCAAAACCATCGATTCGGATCTCTACTGCCAACAACTGATGAGACTCAAACAAGAAATTGAGAAAAAACGGCCGGAATTGATCAACAGAAAGGGCGTGGTCTTTCATTATGATAACGCCAGACCGCACACATCTTTGGCCACTCAGCAACAATTGAGAGAGCTTGGTTGGGAAGTGTTAATGCATCCACCATATAGCCCTGACCTTGCACCCTCAGATTTCCACCTGTTTCGGTCTATTCAGAATTCTTTGGGTAGTGTTAGATTAACATCCAGAGAGGACTGTCAAAACTACTTGTTGCATTTTTTTGATCAGAAGTCCTAAAATTTCTACAGCAACGGGATCATGTCAGTACTTATAAGATGGCAAAAAGTTATCGAACAAAATGGCACATATATATTATAATTAAATGTAATTAAACTTGAAAAAAAATATGTCTTGAATTTGTTTATAAAATACGAAGAAACTTTTTCCCCGAACTTATATTTTTCGTATCGAATATTCATAATTCACTCATAATTTCAAAATTGAACTAATATTCTTTATTACCAGACTGCGCAAGAAGAAAAGTAATATTTTTCAGGCGTTTGTGTGTATGAATGTTTGTACGATTGTATTTTTTTTATACTTTGATATAATCTTCTATAGCCTTGAGCGATTTAGATGTGTGAGGTGTTTCGATTTGAGTCTACGAATTTGTAGACTCGATTCACTTAGGACCATGCCACGCCACAGCTTAATTATACCGGGTGAGTTTTTTTTTTACCGAAACGGAAAAACTAAGGCGTGACAGGTACGTGGAATGGTTAGGTAACAGGTGGACACGCGATATTTAGGATTCTGTTGTATAATTCCGCCATAACATACAGGGTAACGCATATAGACTGTACTAAGCCGAAAGCAGGTCATTTGTAGTCATAATTCCGAACAACTTTTATAACGGGACCAAACCTGAAATCGCGGAAAATAATCAGCTGTTCCATACATTTTGTCGAGTGATAATAACCGTTTACTATGTAACAGCTGGTTTTTTTCGCGATTTCAGTGTTGGTCCCTTAATTAAAGTTGTTCATAATAATGAGTAAAATTACCTCCTTTCGGCTCAGTACAGTCTATATGCGTAAACCTGTATAGGTTTTGTTAATGCCTTATTTGGCAAACAAGCAGATGGGTCGCCTGATGGTAAACAGTCACCGTCACCTATGGATACTTGTAACACCAGAGTCATCACAAATACGTTGCCGACCCTTTAAGACTATTAACTCGCCTTTTGAAGAACCCCATGTTATAGCTTACCTACATATTTTAGGTTATCCATGAAGTTAGAAATACAGTTTAAAACTGTATACCTATAAAAGCTATCCGCGAGTTATTTATTCGACTTAACATTTACTAGAAATAAGCTTTTTCTCGCCTAACTAAATAAAAGGGTATTGCAAAATAAAATACAGCACTATTATCAGCCAATCAGCCCATAAATAACAGCTATTTGTCAGTGTATCTTTTCATCAACCTGTTTTAAAAAGACACCGCCTAGGCAATTTATGCGAGCTATCTCAGATCTAAGATAACATCTAGACTTACAGTTGTAGTTTAGTAAATATTTATTGGAATAAAATGCAACTATATCTTAGTTGCATTTTATTCAGGTAAAAACTCAGGTAATAATTCGTTTTTATTAGAGGTGTTACTCTATTGGTACTCTCCATAGTACAATCGATATTCTAACTAATTTTTGAGGTCAACTATCGATTGCTGGATTATCGATACTTCGACAACTAATAATTTGACTGATACACACTTTTATGAGTAAACGTGGACTATAATGCATCTATCAAGCACAAGTTCGGTCGTGCATGGAGTACTGCTCTCACCTTTGGGATGGATCAGCTAAGTACCTGCTTGGGGCACTGGAGTCTATTGAGAGACGCGCTAGAGGCTCATCAGCATTAAATCCCTGGTTCAGACTAAACTCCTTAGTCTTGAGCATCGGCGCAAATTTGCTAGTCTAGCAGTTTTTTATCGGATACATTTCGGTGAGTGTGCATCAGATCTGCATGATCTAATTCCCTCCTGCCCGTCAACCGTCACCACCGTCACCGCTAATGTTGCAGGTGACCATAGGCGGTGGTTTCTGCTTAACACCAGGCGACCAGCATGCTTGTTTGCCGCTCTTTAAAAAATATATAAAAATATGAATCGAAAATGATAAAAAAAAATTTGTGTTTTTCCAGCTGTCAGCTGCTACAAGATTTATGGTTATAGTAAATCAAAATCAAATTTCTGATGTGTCTAATGTCTATGCGATTCGACCTTGAACTAACGTGTATTTTACTTTTTGTCACAAATATGATAAATGACTGTATCTAATAAAGTAAATTGTTAGAATATAAGCGTTGGTACAAAAAGCGCTACTTTAGTAATTTAGACAGTAAAAAAACAGCGATTCATTATCAAATTATGTAATATAGCAACATGGTATTTTTTCATCTTCTATTTGTTTTTTAACTGCGTCATAAAAATTGAGGTTGCTTTATTTTATTTTTCGTGATATTGATGCTGCAGTATTGGACTTAACGAAGCGAAGTCGTATCTACCGTAGTTTTTTTTTTAAATAGGCAAATAATTCATGCTAACAATTTTCATATTCGAACATGAGTAAAATGGGTAAAGAGGCTGCGAGGTCACAGTTCGAGGGTTTTACATAAGTTTTTTAATCAGGCGAGTGGCGGTTAAACCTAAGCCTATTATTTCATTTAAAAAACTCGTCATGGGCCGCCCGGCAGATGTGAACAGCATAAGAGAGAGTTATGCCGCTTGCCATCATGAAATACGAGGCGGTTATACCGACAAGGCGCATCAATAGATATTTCACATGTACATGTACTTTTGAAGTCTATTTTCTGGCCTCGACAAGTTATTATTTTGTGACGCAAATGCCACTAAAACTCTATGTACACAGAAGGCCTCTTAGTAATTGAATTACAATAGATTACAGTAGCTGTCCAAAGTGTTCCTAATTTCAGTTACTTTTGTTACATTGTGTCTTGATTTGGAGAATTCTTATGCTTATTTATGAAGAATATTTGTATGCTTATGATAGACATTTAGGTTTGACGCACGCGTTGCCGTCTGTACACGAAGGTGACTTAAGTGTGCGTTTGAATGGTACTCTGTCCACGAATACAGGGACTTTTGAATCTCTCGTATGATATTTGGCATTAAAATTTCATGCAAAATTCCTGACATTCAAACAAATCCCTAACAAAGTCGCGTTTTTGAAATAATCATATCGCTAACGCTTTGAGTGGTTGAACCATTTGAATTTGCTCTCTATCAATAGAAAATATTTAATTTCGCATGATATTTTCGTGTGAAATCATAGGAGCGATTCAAAAATCAAGCCCCAGTTTGGCTCACTTTGATTTGTAAACCTATGACCCTAAGCCCGCTCTACGACGCGTTTACATGTAACGAGTGCGAAAGTGTTTTTGCGATTCTGTAACGTTCAGAGCAAAATAAGTTTTCCCGCGCATTATATAATAGAAAAACCTGCATGCGAGCTTCAAGCACTTTTGTTTGTTTTTTATTTATTGAATCTGGTGCGCTCTTCTGAACGTGTTATAATTAACTTTATGACGACATAGCTCATCTCTATTTATTTACATGGCATATTATCGGTGTGAGTCTTCTGAACTTGAAGTAATATTATTTTATTCTGTGAATCGAACAAATGTCATCGATGTATGTCATACAAGCACTCGTCGAGAGTCACTCGCGCGATCATCAATGTTCTAAATAACGTCACCGATCACCGACTTCCGTCGCCTCGTGTACGAGCGGCCTCATATTGTTTCGTCCTTTTTGGAAAACGTTTTGACGTCAAACTTCCGAATGTGATGCTACTGTTAGAATTGGACGAACGTTTTGGTCTTTCCATAAGGGGAATTGCGAATTATGTGTTTAGAATCCTCATCATCATCATTTAATCAATTAGACATCCACTGCTGAACACAGGTCTCCCCCATCGATTTCAAAAGGGTTTACAAACTTTTTGGGACAGCTGAATTTAGCTTCTAGTTAGAAACAAACACACACAAGCGTATCATAACGAAACGTATTAAAAATTAAAATATAATAAGAGTTTATTCCAGACTATCCAGACAATTCCATAAAACAAACAAACATCACAAAATATTCTCTGCCGCGATCATCATACAGGGTTTACGAACAACTTTTGTCCCATAATTTTTCATAAAACTTTACACATTTGCCAAAATAGTATGTTGAAAAGTTGTATGTTTAATTTTTTCCTTTTGAATTTTGTATGCTTAGAGTCGGCTTCTAAGCTTTGCCCGGCCACCGTATTGCTGCTCATTTGAGATCGTATAAATTTATTGTATTTTAGTGCCAATTTTTTTTTATTTTTTTTTGTTATGTATGGAAGAAATACTAATTTTGTATGTAAATATCATAATAGGCAATAAATTATTGAGTATTGAATAAATGCATGGTAGAAAAACATTTTTTTTTAACAAACAACAAGGTTTTAGGAGCCTACCTTGCCAACTTGCCAACCTACCACCCATGCCATGGTAACACATTAGGTATTCTGTGGTAAAACTTAGAATGGGCTATTATAATTGAGCAACAACATTTTATGTCTGTGCTGCTAACTATTGAAGAGTTCCCTAGTCAGGACCCAAACTTGAGTGCAGCAACCATGTCATAGTAAAATTCATAACCGGCTAATTTTGTGAATGCATTTTATTTTGATAAAATGCCTAAATGCGTCTGTGCGAAGAGTTTCTTTATCTGGAGTTATTCCTGGATGTCTATTCAGGTCATGCTTACCATAAAAATGAATTGTCCTCGGAAATGAACCAAAAAAATTATAATAAGAGGCTTTGGTTCTAATTCAGCTTGCAAGATTTGACCTAAACAAACAAACGAACATACAAACATTGCAAGTTAAATAACAGCTCGTAAAAATTTACATAAAGAAAAATCATGGAACAAAATGTGATAAATTACTCGTATGATCTAGGGTAACAGCCTGCAAGAGGTCTTCGCTCCATTACAAATAACTCTGTATACATTGCTCTCACTTATGTTGAAAGAATCAGCATATCACAACAGCGCAGTTCATCAATAATTCATATATTGATCCATCACACTGTTTCTCATCACAAAGTAGCAATCTTAAAATTCGCTACATGGCCGACCTTCACACGTTACCTACAAACTTTGACACGCAACGTATTAATAATTCACGTGTTCGACAGACCAAGAAGCGTCCTCTAAGAAATGTGTCAAGTACAGCTATGACGTAGTTGCATTCCACGTGGGAATCTGTAAGGGTCAGGACTTAGTCTTGAAAATTATTTGTGGAAAATAATGTGTCATTGAAAATTGTTGCTGAATTTGCCGATGATTTACGTGTACTTAGGAAATGAAACAGTTTATTGTCCAGATTTGCATCTATAACATATTCATCACTTCACTTTTCATCTTATTTGAATTTAGAAATTTAAATCTACACTAATATTATTGGAAAATAATGTGTCATTGAAAATTGTTGCTGAATTTGCCGATGATTTACGTGTACTTAGGAAATGAAACAGTTTATTGTCCAGATTTGCATCTATAACATATTCATCACTTCACTTTTCATCTTATTTGAATTTAGAAATTTAAATCTACACTAATATTATAAAGAGGAAAGATTTGTACCTATTTTTGTATGTTTGTAATGAATAGGCTCCGAAACTACTGAACCGATTTGAAAAATTCTTTCACTGTTGGGAAGCTACACTATCCCCGGGTGACATAGGCTATATTATATTTTGTAGCGAGGCCGAAGGCCGAGCTTACACTCGTGCGAAGCCGGGGCGGACGGCTAGTCTATCTATATACGTATAAAAAGCGTTTGTGTACGTATGTATGTATGTGCGTGTGTGTATGTATAATATTTTGTGTTTTTGTGATTAGTAATTTCACACGAAAATGCGATAATATACTTACCTAATCATCTTTAGGACCACTCTTAGCGTTAAAAAATTCCGGGCGTTTTTTAATGGTCATTTTAGCATGTCATATTAATAAGAATCCTTACAGTGTTACATATATTGGAGATCACAATCAAAACAATTAGAAGTACAATTTCTAAGTAAAATAAGCTTTCAATGTACTATTGGGCAGGCAATAAATGTGTTATTCCAATAAAAGTTAAACAGCTACGACAAAAGTTTAGCAGAGGAATAAATATACCTTATATCCGTCTATTAGATGTTGTGTAATGATAAATTCATACATTTACTTTGCTTGACTTAGTACAAATTTGTTATTCATTATTACTTTTTAATGGGGCAAGTGCCTTTATTAACTAAACAAAATACTAGCTAAAACTAACACTAAATAAACAGACTGTCTGTCCATAGTCCGTTGAAGGTCTAAAGACAATCCAAATGCTCAAGCCCACTATCAGCTGGCAGCGTACCCAGCATGCTGGCGGCATTACCACGTTGAATGGCAATGCTTATACGTTGAGCCAGATACATGCCATTATTACTTGAAATAAATATATTCTTAGAATATTCTGAATACTTGACACAGGCTAAATAGATAAATAGAAACTGTATAACCAAAACAATGTTACATTTTATTTTCATCTTCCTTGATTATGTTGAGATCGGTAAATCTATCATTTTATAAAAATCATGCAGATATATTACTAAGCCTGGTTTATACCTAATATTAGTAAGACGTATTCTATAAGATAAATCAACATAAATAGAAGAAGGTCTTAGAGGCCTAACTCGTTAGCACCGATGTACCTACTCGTAATATCAAAGTCGCGTTCGTGCGTCAGACTCGTACTTGACATGAACATGATACAACGTGTATAACACAGTTATATCTACAATACAGTGTGGTAACTAATTAAACTAATCATAATTATTATTAAATTTCTAATTGATAGAGCGTTCGGAGTTCGGACTCTACCTATAGGTATAGGCGTTAGCTCAAATCCTGCCGGTTGTCAGATTTTTGAATAGTCTGTAATAGTCATGTCAATCATACGTCCCGCGGGCCACATGCGGCCCACGGTCCATGATAATGCAGTCCGCGGTCCAGAATCCAGGGTCCCGATTCCACTTAATCATTTGTTTTAAAATTGTCCTCAAAAATTGCCCTTTTGACACTTTTGTTATAGATAAAGTGTCCCAAGTAAAAAAAATGAGGCAATTCATTAACAATTTAAAAACAATTGGTTTAGAAGAATCGGGGCCCAGATCTGTAGATTTTTAAACGATAAGCGATTCCCCTTACCGTATTTAAAATAGCGTGTGTGCTTCTTTATAGTAATTAAATTCACTTATTAGGGCTTGCAATAACATTATTGAGAACAAAAGAATATCGATGTTAGTTCCCAAGTGTAAACCCAAACATAATTTTGGGGCAACATTCCCATTTTCATTAAAAAGTTGTCTAGCATACAAATTTCGAATAAAAAAACATTTCCAGATGGCATTTCTATGACTTGTACTGCGACCCAATCACAAGACACCATCTGGAAATGTTAATTATTTATTAATTATTGTTGTCAGTAAATAAATATAACCTGTGTGTATATCTTTTTTTAATGACAAAACGCAATCAAACCATTTTGCACATTGAATTAACATTATCACATACCTACAATATTTTTGAGGTGACAAAAGTTAGCCGCTAATTATTTTAAGATTGAGGTCTTAAAGTAAAATTTTTGGCGAAGAGGGTTCTTCAAATTATGAACACATTAAATGTTCATATATTGTAGGTTTCAGAAAAGGTTTAGTTATTAGGAGTCAAAGCTTTAACAGCAGTTACAGATTATGAACTAAATATCTCATAAAAATTGTCCTCTAACTTTGTTCAATAGATTTTTGATACTTTTGCTTAAGAAAGACTTCAACGCGTGACGTTGTTTAAATAAAAATGCATAGTTAGAAATTTATCAAATACCAGCTGCGCTCCGGGTTTTCACCCGCGTGTTGATGAAAAATGGTGATGATGATATGAAAAGTAGCCTAATTTACTCCTTATAACATCAGCTATTTGCCAGTGAAAGTCCCGTCTAAATCGATCTATCCCAGCCGTTTTGGAGTTCATAAGGAACATACATACATAAATAATTATATACATATATACACATATCGCCTTTTATAATAATTTTATTTAAGGTGGTATGTTATTTTCAAAAGTCAGTAAAGGATAATGTGCAAATAAGTTTAATTTATACTCATGATAATAGTGTGACGTCTTACGTCAGCTGTAATGATGTATATTTCAATAATATGGCATCGTTGTCTTCAGTAAAAATGTAAAATAATCGTATAAAAAATATTTTGTCGAATGAAAAAAAACTTAGGTTTTGGGATTATTTCACAACGCTTTTACGGATTTTACGTGTTTTTCACGTGTATTTTACATTGTATTTTAAATCTTCGTCAGAGACACGGGTATATGTCTCTATAGATACGGAATGTGTCTATACGGATGTCTATAGAAATTAGAGTTGCCGTGAATAGTTGTTATTAACCAGGGTTTTAAACCCTCAGACAATGTCACACTTGATGAACTGTGTGCGTGAACAGCGTGCCCTACAACCTAGGCCTCTTAGAGTGGCAAAATTTTAGTCTAAAAACGTAATTTAAAAAATATAATAATCAACAAAACATCGACTCGAAAGAAGAAGACGAGTTTCTATGTCTAATAGTTTAGAAATACAAGGGGAACCATTTTGGCGGGCCTAGAATGCCAAACTAGTTTGGACAAACAATGAAGACCTTTCAACATTAAATCAAATTACTTTATGGAGTCTCATGTCTTGAGTTTGCTGATAAGTAGAATACATCCATACCGATGACCGATGAGGAAGAAAGGTTCTTGAGTGGAGACCGCGAACCGGGAGACGCAGCGTAGGTAGGCCTCCCACTAGATGGACCGACGACATTGTGAGAGTCGCGGGCATCCAGTGGATGCAGATGGCAGGATGTCGTTCAGTGTGGAGGTTAAAGGGGGAGGCCTATGTTCAGCAGTGAACGTCTTCTGGCTGATGATGATGAGAATACATTCTACAAATCGGCAAAGTCGAGACTACATTAGTTGATTGCAGTCAATGAAGAAGAGTAATGTTTTTGCCGTCATATCAATTTCCACCCACACATGTATTTCCAAAATACTGTAGGAAGCACCAGACATGTTTCTAGGTTTAATTACCACATTTACACATCACGTATTGCGCACAATACTCATTTCTCAGAATAGCAGCTAAAGGTACCGTTAGGTACATTGTTTCATATTTCTTGTAATATGATTCCGGCGTGTCTGTATTATGTTTATATCATTATACTGGATGTATCATAGTCGTATTGAGAATCATGATTTATATAGGTACATACGTAGTTGCGCTACTTGATTTATCATCTATTCTGCGGTATTTGTACGTGCGTTTAGGAATGAATTGATCAAATTCGCTGACCTTACATTAGTCGTAGTTATAAAAAAATCTTAAGTATTATTTAACTAATCACAGTTTGTGTTCTTTAACTCATCGTGTGTAATTAAGTAAGGCTTTTGAGGTACTTGGACATACCAGTTTTCTCAAGTTGTATTCCTTCACAGTTTTTGACCGATTGCATCGAAATTGTACTTAAACTATTTAAGTAGTAAAGAAGTCATTGTTGCAGGACCGAGGAATGAATTAAATGCTGTCAAATTGTAAAGCGCACATTGCTCGGCTGCCATCGCCAATCCGTGACAGAATGTATTTAAGATTTTTATAAAGTAGAACTGGTAACTTTAGTTTATATTTTTTGTTTGTGTTGATTATTCTCTTATGGATTGTGAAAAGCGGGGGCCTGGAGAACTTAAATTTTACACACAACTAGCCGCCTGTCAAGGATTCGCACGGGTGGAGTTTTTTTCAAACATTCTAGGAATAAATATAGCTTATGATACTCAGGAATAATGTAGCATTCTAATGGTGAAAGAATTTTTCAAATCGGTTCAGTAGTTTTTGAGTTAATTCGTTACAAACATCCAAAAATCCAAATCTTTCCTCTTTATATTATTAGTGTAGATATATACCAATTTCGTAACCCAGGCTCACGAGCTCAATAAGTTGAATTTGAATAATTGATGGGTAAAATTGATAACATTTTGGACCATGGGGTTGGCTCTTACACCGGGAAAGGCCCGAGACAGGTTTTTTTTTCCTCTTACGTTATTTATTGCGACAATATTAAGGGTATTTACAATACCATAATTATACTTATTACAATCGCTAGTAAGGGAATTTACAATATCATTGTGGTAAACGATTTACAATAGTTCTGCGTAGTAATAGTTAGCACAATGGTTGACATAAAAACTGCTAACTGCCTATTATTTTCGAAAAACATGTCTAACGTATACATTCTAATCAAATAATCATGATTCAACTGTTTGAATAAAAAAATATGTCGTGTACGTTTTATTGATTTACTATGTCGTAGATGGCAGACAAGCTTATGGACTGCCTGATGGTAAGCGATCACCGTCGTTTATGGATATCTGTGACACCATCACAAAAGTTATAATCGCAAATTTTAAGTTATCTTCTTGACAGTTGCGTAACTAATTACAATTTTTTATTTAATTTGCCCTGTTATTACTTTATGTATGAAGTGGACAAATCTCGCAATTGAATTTTGGACCAGTTATCACCAATCCATTGAGCTGAAATTTTGCTACGTTTAGTTAGGATGCATGGTTAGCTAAGTTATATCACTCTAAATCCAATATGGCGGACTCCCAAAAATGGCGCACTAGTTAATTTAATACGAGTATTTAATGCACTCTCATAATATGGGTATCAAAGGAAAGGGTTTACTGGGGAGAATACGAAAAATAAAATGACGTCACCTAATTTTAACATGGCCGATACCTAAACGCTTGCTTTTAATTTTTTTATGTTTATTTTGTTTATTAATATCACAGATAACTGCCGTTCAGTACTTGTGACACTAGTATCTATGCCTGTTTTCATTAGCTTTCGCTTTTCGGCAACCGAACCATATGAACTAAAATGTACAAATCAAAGGCAGACTAAAACCATTAGTAACTATTTGTTAATCTGTATATTTAGACTGCACTTGTTCCAAGCTAAATTCGATATAGTTTAACGACATAAGATTTAAATTTATTATATTTTATTTCTATGGTATTTTTAAAATGTATCTGAAATTGTATTAGCTAGTTTATTGTGTATTATGTAATTGTAGTACCTAGTTACTCTTACGTGAATTTTGTACAACACTTAGATTTTACATATCTATAGATTAGAGGACGCACAAAAAAAACAGCAGTTATAGGAAGGCACGTCAGAAGTGAAAACTTAAGTAGCATTTCACATACTCTACAATCTCTTGTAGAGTATGGGTAGGGGAGAATGGGGGTATAGGTACCGTGTACTTTAATACAGCGCCATCTCTGGCGCTGTATTACGTACACGGTACCTATAGCGTGACGATGACGCGAGTTCTATGATTTTTTATTCACCCAAAGAGTGCGCAACGCGCCTAAAGAAGTTTTCATTTCAAAAATTGGCTCCTTATTTGGTTCCAATAGCACGAAGATCAAAAACTCATTTATTATGACCTAAACAATCATGGGCAATAGTCAGTTAGGTACCTAAACGAATAAAAAAGTAACTAACGAAGTTCCAGCCATAACTCAGTCTAAATTCAGACGTAAAAACCGAAATCGAAATATCACCTTCATCCTTCGAAATTAAATCAATTGATGGTCCGATACTGTCCACTTAGAACTAATTAAGTTAACCACAAAACGGGATGCGATCGTCGGAGATAAGAGGCCATGAAAGGTTAGAGGGCACTAAGCAAATAATTCGAGAATTGTTATTTCCTAAAGCTTTCGGCTTAGTGACCTACAATGCAGTGTAGAAACTTGACACTCAATACTAAAAGAAATCATAGTTACAGTTCGCGCAAGCTAACTTGGTAGCTTGGCTGTGTTCCGGATTGAAGGGCAATGTTTCCAGCGAAATTACAGGGCACACAGAGATTTCACATCTTATATATCGGGGTGACGAGCGCAGTGTTTTGCCATCCAGGGTTTTGAACTGTTGAAGTTCAAAATTCTGAGTGGTGTTGAGCTGTTATGGGCAAGCGTGAAGAGCCATCAGGCGAGCGACTTCGCTCGTCTCGTCACCAAGTATTATATTAAAAAAAAATAAAAAAATAAGTAGGCATTCAACCCCCGCACACCGCAAACAACCCCCGCTAAGCTGCAAAAACAGCGAACTGCTCAGCCATCTGCGCCATTTGCGCCAACGTCACTCTGGCCAAGTTAGCTTGCGCGTACTGTACTTTGTAAGGCTTGGGGCCTTACGGTTACCTCTTAACGTGGGCTCGAAACACCGCAGTGTGGAAAATCAGCCGAACGTGAACCTTTACGTTCCGAAATACGGTATGCGGTCGCACAACTTTACGCAGTCAAAAAAACAGAATCGCATGAAAAAGGAAGCCGTAAAGATTACAATACTAAATTTTACACACCGTATTTTGTATGTTGAGGCAGCGCCTGAAAACTTGTCGTCAAAACACATGCCAAGTTGCTGAAATAGAGATCTTCTCTATTTAAGCAACGTGGCATGAACTGGTTTTCAGGCACTGCATCAACATTTACAAAATGGAGTATAAAATCTAGTATTGTCACACCACATAAGTCAACACCGGTCCTAACAGAAAAAATATTGTGATCTACAGGATGCACGTAAGTATATTATTGTTCGTGCACTTTGCTCAAGTCGCGCACGTTACTTGCATTGTGTGCAATACGCATTATATTGATTATTTTATATATAGGCGATGTGTGTATGTATGTATGTCCCACATGGACTCCAAACGGCTAGACCGATTTTGATGAAATTTCCACGCAAACTTCAGATTAGCCGAACGAGTGATCCAGTGAAGTTTGGTAACAGTTTTATTTAGTGTCTTAATATTTTCCCTATAAAAACAAGAATAGGTATTGATGAAGTCTATAATTGACGTATTACATCATAGAAAAAAAATATGAATTTGTCATCTGTCAAGTCAAGCAAAAGGAGCTGTCGCTACCAAGGGGCTTGTTTGCCGCGGGTGAAAGAGCGGAGTGCAGCTAGATGATCCTAAAATAAAGACGATCACGTCATACGTAGGTAGGTAATCATCATATTCACTTATCACAATCATCTTGTCAGCCATAATTGGAATTCAACACGTGACCATGCATTCGTATGCCCGCTTCTATGTAATTCGTTAGTCCCAATTAATGCTAACTCTTAATTCGTTCCACTAAAACATGACTCAGATTATTGAAACTGAAAAGGATAACACAAATTATTTCAAAAGTAAAACCTAACATTATATTTCAGCGTAATAATTACCTGACGGATAAATGTTAAATTTTCCTCAGTTCAAATTTGGTATCTCGATTATCCTATTACAACTATTATAATATAATATTTTTTCTATGCCATACGTAAATAAGCAGATGGGCTGCCTGATGGTAAGCGGTCATAGTCGCCTAAGAATACTTGTAACACCAGAGGCATCAGAAGTAAGTTGCCATTTAAGAATCCATTTATCCAGGGGTCCGTCTGGGGAAGTACCACACCTTTGCCAGTTATTCAACCGTCAAGCAGTATTGTGCAAACACTACTGTGTTCCGGATTGAAGGGCAATGTTTCCAGCGAAATTACAGGGCACACAGAGATTTGACATCTTATATCTCGGGGTGACGAGCGCAGTGCATTGCCATCCAGGGTTTTGAACTGTTGGAGTTCAAAATTCTGAGTGGCGTTGAGCTGTTATGGGCAAGCGTGAAGAGCCATCAAGCGAGCAACTTCCCTCGACTCGTCACTCGGTATCATTAAAAAAAAACTCGCCGTTTGTTGTAGTTTCTCGGATACACCACGGAAGGTAGCTCCAATACATATAGGTGGATGGAGGTGGAAGATGAAGGATACCTAGCAGTGGATAGTGTATTTAGTGAATAAAAGACGTGGTCGCAGTGCATTGCATAAATAGTTATACTTATTTTAAACCGCATTCAAGAATGTACGGTCTCACATTTGCAAGGGCAAAGATATAACGGCATCTCTCCAGTTCCTGACGTAAACCACTTACGTGATCATTATCACATCTTAATAAGGGTTTAATGGATCGCTACGTCACATCCCATGACGCTACTTTCAAACAGTGACGTAGGGTCTTTGCGTTGTGTACAATGCGACAAGGCTTTTATTGAATGTGTACGCTAATTTAGGCATTTACTTCGTTTGCCTCTCTTTTAGAGCTCACTTAAGTTTTTTTACGGAAAAAGCTGGATTTTTGTGTTCTGATTCTATCAAGTAGAAAGACCTATTGAAATTTCAATTTCTGTATCAAATAAAACTTTTATTTTATTTATTCATTTAAGTATCTAGATAGGTACCTAAAATTTAACTATGCATTTTTAATATAGAATTTAACACTAGGGCCATCTATGTTTTAAAATGCTCTCTCAACTTCTCGCTGACGGCAATCGTCACACGCGAAAACAAGACGGCGGAGCATATTTAAGCGTATGTCAACTTGAGTAACGTTTTTAAGTAAGGCTATAGATAAATAAGATGGCTGCTGACATCGACTGATTTAGATTGATTATGATGATAAACATAATAATTATTATTATACTAAAATAAGAAAGTGTGTTTGTTTGTTCCTCTTCCACGTAGTAAGAGAGCAATGGTTCGACGTGATTCTGCTTATACAAGGTTACGCATATAGACTGTACTAAGCCGAAAGGAGATCATTATACTCATCATTATGAACAACTTTTACTATAGGACTAACCCTAAAATCACGAAAAAAATATCAGCTGTTCCATAGAAAACGGTCATTGACACTCGACAAAATGTATGGAACAGCTGATTTTTTTTTCACGATTTCAGGGTTGGTTCCATGTTAAAAGTTGTTCATATTTACGAGTGCAATTACCTTCTCTCGGCTTAGTACAGTCTTACGCGTAACCCTGTACAGATAATAATGAAAAGGACGGATAACATAGACTTTTTGTCCCGGGAAAATTAATGATTCCCGAGGAAATAAATTAATAAATAAATATCTGGGACATTATTGCACGCATGGTCATCTGACCCCAAACTAAGCAAAGCTTGTAATATGGCTGCCAGAGACTGATATACATACATAATTACATATTTTTTTTCAATACATACTTAAATAGATATTAACACCCAGATATAGAACAAACACAAATATTTATCACACAAACGTTTGTCCTAGGTGGGAATCGAACCCACGCCCCCAAGCGCAGAAGGTTCACTATCAACTAAGCTAACGGGGCTGTAAATGCCGAACCGTGAGTACAGCTCACAGAAAAAAAATGCTTAGATTGGAACGGCTGTCAAGGTATTTTTGTAAGAAATTTGTTGTAGCCAGTTGCACCCATATAAACGAAACGTCAGTCATTCTACATCAGTTAGTGACGCGGAGTTCGACGCGTTGATCTAAATAAGAATGTTCAATCAGGGTTCTGTCATAATGTCTGGTGACAGATTTTCTTCTAATTTCCGTTCTATTTACTTTTCTTTTCTGTGGTGCATCTATATCTAACTTATAGATGGTGGCTTTTGTAGATCTCTACGTTAGTCATAGTCGTAAGCCAAGACGTCACTTTTAAAACTAGTGACGTCAGGTCTTTGCCTTGCGTAAAGTGCGACATGACTGATGTCCGCGAGTATATACGCAATTAAATGTTTCATTGCATTACATAGGTGCTTCATTCTTTCTTTTTGCGTTGTTTCCATAACTCCATATATGCATTTATATGGTCACCAGAAATACAAGGTGAATGACTAACTGCTTATTTTCAAAAAGGTTAAATATAAGCACGAAATTATAAATTAAATTTACATCTCTCATATTCGGTAAGTAGGTCCTTATTACCCCCAAATGGGGCTTGTAGGTGACCAATTAGCGCTCTAGGGTAATAATGTAACTAGAAAAGTCCTAGGGCGGTAAGTAATTAAAAAAAAAACTTCACTCTTTAAAAAAGTTCGCGTACATCTAACCATCATACTGGCAATAGACATGCATTCAGCCCAATGACAAAAGAGGTCGCTTCGCTATTCAGCCTTGTCTTCGTATGAGTAGGTATAATAGTCATCAATTTTAAATATCAAACGGCGAAGCTCAATTTCGTTTTTGAAAAAAATTATTTAAAAAAAGATGAAAAAAGGCAGGAATAGAAAACTTTTACTTTAAATATTGTTTGTTTTTGTTTTTTTTTTATAATTACGTGCTAATTAGGAAAAAAACATGAGTTCTGCAAGTGATGAAGATATAAGCTGCACTCCCGATGTTTTATTCTTGTAATGCCGGTTTTTTTCTACTTACCTCACAATCGAGATGTAAAGCAGAGTAGTTAGCTCGGGTGTAAGCATCAATTGCACCCTCGAACTATAGGCACACGAGCGCAGCGAGGGCGCCTTAATATCTCGGGCTGCAATTGATGCCTTACAGCCCTTGGCTACTAATCTACTATTACATTACATCAATTATAAAATCTATTAATAAAGTTCTAGTTGTATAGTTTAATTATCTAAAATATATTTAAAGACAATTTATTGTCATGAAATGTAAAGTTCTATAAATTAGCTAAATAGCTCATGATGCACACTGTTCTCCTGCCAAATTTCGTCGAAATTAGCCAAGCCATTTAGTCGTGAAAAGCGAACAAACAGAGAGAGACAGACAAAGAGAGTTTCTTTCGCTTTTATAATATTAGTTAGGTATGTATCCTAATACATAAAATTTTACAAAAAAAATATTGTGCAAATCTGTCTTTACCCAAACGTCTGACATCTCATGTCAATAGCTCTCTATCTAGCCCAATCAGTAGGAATTTTGCCATACAAAAGGTAGAAAAATAATACAGATTGACTCGAGTGATTGGCGTTATCCTGACGCCGGCTAGCCCACGAACCTGCAGGCTGAGGCAGCGATGCACTTGATCGTTGCAACTCTAAAGAAAAAATATGACAGCTAGTTCTCAGGTCAAATATATATCAGTCGTGAGACTCGCTATCGCTATTTGCTATCGTGCTCCACACTTCGCAGTTCATTATAGTCCGTGTCGCATGTAACCTTTTTTGCTGACACCGTACTACGCCCTCTGTAAAGTGAGTTTTCCTCCAATAGCAGTAGTTTATGCGACTGACGTAAGCATTGACGTCATCAGACGATGTTGCGGCTTTACCGACTTTGAGTCAGACCCAATAATCGAGGCTTATATTACCAATATTTAGTTTGTAACTTCCAGTATAACTTTATACGTGGTCGGATTGCCATATGTAAAAATAAATTTGGTAATATAAAGTTTGTTTTAGTGAAAGTGTAAAATAATGTACACGATGGTTTTGCAAAATAACTGTTATAAAATAGAGGACTTTATGGATGTGGTTTACTGCGTTTATGTCTCCAATGTAAAGGTCAGTAGATTTATATCATAAACTAAACCTTCGACTACTACTCAGCTGTGACTGAACTTCATACAAAATTAGAAATTTTATATGAAAATTTGTATAGATTTCAAAACTTAATATTAGTTTGTTTTACGTATCGTGAATTTGTTCTTCACAAACTGATGTTAAGTAACAATGTGGTCAATAATGTCATGCCTAGCCTGTACTGGAAACTAGCTCTCAAATGTCTATTTAAGTTTTAAGGTTGTAATTAGTAGGTAATATATCACAATACGTTTTATGTCAAGATTTACAGTGAGTAGGTTTTAAGGCCTTGCGCTTCTCTTGATGCTATAGAATTCTCAATTACAGGAACTAAACACCTACTAATACAAATTAGTCTCTTAAACTGAAGATAATCCTTCAATTGAAATAATAATTCATTTAAATGAAGAAATATGCTATGAAAGATAAGATGCTTTTAGTGTGCAGTCACCGATCTATACTAATATTATAAAGAGGAAAGATTTGTATTTTTGGATGTTTGTAACGAAATAACTCAAAAACTACTGAACCGATTTTAAAAATTCTTTCACTGTTGGGAAGCTTCACTATCCCCGAGTGACCTAGGCTATATAATATTTTGTATGCGAGACCGAAGGCCGAGCTTTACACCCCTGCGAAGCCGGGGTGGGCAGCTAGTATTTGCATAAAAATACTCTGAAAATGTGAAAAAAAACCTGACAAACTAAAAACTTAAGAACCAGTCAAAACTAAATAATTAATGTAGGTTTTAGACATAGTAAATATAATTATCATTGTAATTTTATTTATTTAAAGGGGTTAAAGTTCTATGAAACGCATTTTATAAATATGATTGTAATAGGCGTGGTCAAAGCAGTTCGCACACAAGGAGACAAAAGCAGGCGTCACTGATCATTTATATCGAGGGTATTCTGGCAGAACCGAATAAGTACAAAAATTTTAAAAATTTAGTTATAAACATAGGATACTTAGTTTTCGTCGAATTTTTTATCTGGCAAAACCATATAACTACAGACGCTTTCTCAACGGTTTTTTTCTCTGGGTAAAGAAAATATCTAGCATTTTTTTCTATAAATTTAAAAGCAAAAAGTGATATGGACTCTTAAAAAACAAAATAAAAAGTTTATTGTTAGTACAACGGGATAAAACAATTTACTTTCTTTACCTATAAAACACTTACAAATAATTGTATTTTATATTAACAGGTAAAACAAAATATTGGATCTTATTTGTTTCTAATTGGTAAAAAAAAACTGAGTTCTTTGTTTTACTGACAGGCAGAACAGAATAAGCGAGTTTGTTTTGTTTTACAGGCTACAAAAAATGCAATTTGATCCTCTTATACAGAGATAAGGCTTACTTAGTCTGTTTTGCTTGCTAACGTTTTTGTTTATTAGTCTCAGTTAAAAGTCGTCACGTGCGCACGTGTTTATTTCATCGAGATCTTTATTCGAATAATTACTGTGTTATACTATGTGAATCTGTGTAAAATGGTTTCCAGAGGCAAGATGATTGTATCGTTGATAATCAATGACAGTGCAACACAAGGTAATTTGAATTTACATACTTGATTTAATTTTGAGGTTATAATTTTGTTTCATTCAAAATAAAGTATTGTAATGTTGTTTAGAATCTATGTTAATGCTTAGTTTATGTTTCTAGGGCAACACTCTTCTTCTGAAAGTGATAACGAACCAGTTGAACATCATACTGTTGTAGCAGCTGATGTTCATGAAACGAACAACGGTGGACTTTCCAGACGTCAATCAGGTATGTATTTCTGCACAAGTATATACCTTTATTATGATAATATATAGACAAACATATCAGCCAAAAGCATATCAGCCATTCACTGCCGGGAATATGTCTACTCAATAGTAATCCATACCTAAAGTCATGTATCGGTATAAAAGGCGAGTCGAGAGATTACACTTAACTTACCCGCTGTGAGCGTATTTTTTATGACAATCTCCCTGTTGATAAAAATGTCTAGTTATTTACAATGCCTGGTATTTTTCCAGGTCGTCAACCAGTATCAAAACTTCCACGGGATGAATATATCAGTGATGAAATCGAAATAGAAATGGAAAGCTTATTTGGCGATGTATCTGATAACGAAGATCCTACCTATTTACCCCCCCTCCCCAACCGACACATGAATCAAGATGGTGACTTAATTACTCTTCAAGATTTACTAGGAGAAGATTCGCAGCCAAATAATGATGGAGTCGATGGTTTGTTACAAAAAAATATTCAATTACTACAGGAAGAAAATAAAAAACAAAAAGAGTCGTCAGAAATTGCTAATTCAATATTACAGGAAATTTTAAATAATATGTGGAAAAAAGTTAAACCTATGAAAAGGTGGAGAAAATCTAATCCTGAATATTGGGCAGTAAACGTAGCAAAAATAAGAAGAGCTGATGGTTTGCCTTACCAATCTCGCTCTAAACAGCGGCCAGCCAAGATTCCAAAGGACATAAACTGTTCTGAATGTAAGTACAAATGTTCTGCTAACTTTGATGAGAGCGCTAGAAACGAAATATGTCGACATTACTGGCAGCTTGATTTCGTCGGTAGAAAAAATTTCATTCTTTCCCATGTTGAAGTAAACCTTCCTAAACGAGTACTGGCTGTGAGAAATAAACGCGAAAAAAGAGCTTACACAAAAAAATGCTTCTTTACAAACAATGACGCAAAAATACAAGTTTGTCAAAAGTTTTTTACTAAAACTCTTAACATTGGGCCGTCTGTAGTCTTTGACGCTGTAAATAAACGCAATAGTATTGGTGCGTTTGATGCAATTGACTGTAGAGGAAAACACGAGCCGGCTAACAAAACTAAACCAGAGATCTTGGAAGGAATCCGTCGCCACATAGAATCATTCCCATGTATGGAATCTCACTATACAAGAAAAGATACTAACAGAAAGTATTTGAGCGCAGATCTTAATATAAGAAAAATGTATACGTTGTACAAAGAGTTATGCCAAGAAAAAAATCAAGAAGCAGCAAATGAGCTCACTTATCGAAGAGTATTTGCTACGGAATACAATTTAAGTTTTTTTGTGCCGAAAAAAGATCAATGTACAATTTGTACAAATTATGAAAAGGCCGACGAAGAGAAAAAAGGATTATTAGAAGAAAATTATAAAGAGCATATCCAGAGGAAAAATGTTTGCAATGCAGAAAAGGAAAAAGACAAGGAGAGAGCAAACAAAGATCCTAACTTTCTTTCGGTTTCATTCGATCTGCAGGCTGTACTTCAAATCCCTCACTGCAAAGTGAGCCTGTTGTATTATTCTCGTAAGCTGTGCGTGTTTAATCTCACTGTTTATGAAGCAGGTCTGCCCAATAATGCATACTGTTTTCTATGGTCCGAACTGAACGGTAAAAAAGGTAGCTGCGAAATTGGAACGATTTTATTGCATTATTTAACTAAATGTATTCCAACAAATGTAACTGAAATTAGCCTTTTTTCTGATACTTGCTCAGGACAAAATAGAAATCAATATGTGGCAGCAATCCTTTTGTGGGCTGTTCAGAATATTGAACATTTACAAATTATAGAGCAAAAATTTTTAGAATCCGGACATACATACATGGAGGCCGATTCTATGCACAGTGCTATTGAATCTCAAAAGAAAGAAACATCAGTATATTCAATGCAAGACTGGATTTCAATATGCGAACGTGCAAGGCGTAGGAAAATACTTACAGTTAAACAGAAGAAGATAGTCAAGGAGCCATACAAAACAAAAGAGTTTAAATACCATGAGTTTTATGATTTAAAAGATCTGGCTTCTAAGATTATTCATAACAAAGAAAAGGACAAGGAAGGAAATAAAGTACAGTGGCTTAAAATCAAACGACTAAGGTTTGTAAAAGGGGAGAAAAGAATTTACTTCAATTCTGACATGAGTGAGAGTTTTAATTACATTGACGTTACCGGAAAAGAAGGAAAAACTAGAACTACACGAACAAAAAGAAAGCCACAAGATGAATTTCCAACTGAGCTAAAAAAAATGTATGAAGAATCGTTACCTATATCCGAAGCAAAAAAAAAGGATTTATTAAATTTGGTTAAAAAAAATATAATACCAGAAGAATTGGAGCCTTGGTATAAAAATCTGAAGACGGTTAGTGTTCCTGAAAAGGCTGAAGAGGAGGATGAGATGTCTTGCGAGGAAACTATTGCGTAATTTCTTTTACTCGTAATTTTTCTTAATATGTAATATTTTTAAGTGCTATTTTATCTACAGGATTAAACTGTTTAAACTTAGGAAAGCTTACAATAAATAAAATAAATATTGTCTATTTGTTTTTTTAATGCAGTAATTACCAAAAAATTTACAGGTAGAAACAGATAACTGAGATAAAAATTATTTTATCGCCTTAATTAGAATATTATTTCAATTTATTTTAACATCACTTATATAATACGGGACAGTGAACCATTCCTAATATAGTAAGTAAAGATTAATGTGTTTTTAAGAGATTTACAGCTTATTTACGTATTTCAGGTAAAACAAAATAACTGCAATACCTTCACGCCAACTTCCCCCTTTTTTTTTTACTTTTATGACAATTATTGCATAAATTAATGTATCAAAACAATCTTAGATAATGTATCTAAGTACAAGTAGTGAAAATTTGCTGTAATTATGCTTCGTCGTTGACCTATGATCACCCAAAACTTTAAATGCCTTTTTCTTATTATAACAGTGTTGCTATTTATCCGGTTCTCCCAGAATACCCTCGATATGGACAATTCATTTGCGAAAGATGTTTCGTACTAGAATTGTGGCGCTCTGCGAAAGTCTACAATGAATTATTCGAATCTTTAAGGCCACTTTCACAGGACAGTGCGATCTCTAATGCAGGATTTCAATATTTTGAAATAAAAACACAATGAGTATAGTAAAACCTATTGGGCATTTATTTTTAGTTCAAATAGTATAAAGCAATTTTCGTGTTGTTAGTTTATAGGATGGCGGAGTAAAAAACTCCATCCAAAAACTTTATTTATTTATCACCAAGTATGTTGAAAATGCGCGAAAGAGGTAGCTCTGGCCAGTGAGCCCAGCCTCAAGTATCCGGTACGTAGGTCGTCTTCGTGTACGAATAGCCCACATACATAACCTACTTAAATTAATTAATAATATTCTGAAAAACAGGAAACAATTGTCATCATTATAATATTAGATGAATGTATATTATATTGAGTGCACAAATTGTTATTATTTATTCATAATTAATTATTTTCCTTACCTGTTTACTGAATTATAGCACCTAATTAAATGTTTTATTAAATTACTAGCTGCACACGTAAGGTCCACGCGGGTTCACCCGTGTGGACCTTATGTTACTCTTCAGCCCTTTAACTATCGTCGGTTTGTTGCTATGTTGCTGCTTGAAAGACGAACAAACTAACAAACATAATTTCGCGTTTATTGACCGACTTCAGACTCTAATCAAACAAGTCAGCGTTTCTATGTATGTGTACCTATTTGTTCAAAGATAACTTGCGTTTCGTTGATCCGATCATAACATTTTGTAGGCAAGTAGTTCATCTCAATTTCCTTGTTCACAAAAACACTTCACAAATGACTCTATTCTCTAAAGGTTCCCATTCATTAACTTTAAACATTTTGATGCATCGTTACATCTCTAATTAAACATGATGCGTGGGAGTATTTCTACTGAGCGACTAACTTATCTGTACAGTTGGGCAAATGACGGAATTAAAAGTTTTCTACGCGTAGCTGTCAGTTTTATTCAGAAAATATGATGAAGGCTCCACAATCATTCAACTCTTCATATAAATTGGTCGCTCTCTGCTAGTTTGTATGCTTAATGGAAGCTGTAGTGGCATAGATTGCTAGGTAATAAATTACTGTTCATTGTTAAGATTGTCTTATTTTACCATCTTGTATGGATTTTTTTGTTATGTATTAGGTATATTTAGTTCATTGCTGCTACAATGACATCATAATCTACGTTCTATTATTGAGTAAGACAGAACTCTATCCTAAATCAAAACAATTTTCGTCCTCAAGGTACACGCTACTTCCTTGGCAAATTTCATCGAAATTATCGGCTCAGCCGGTTAGTTATGAAAATAATACAAACATACAGAAAAACATAGAGGAACTTTCATATTACATATTTGCAATTACGCGTATGTAACCCATAATTGTGACATGTTCTTTACAATCTTTATTCTAAATTAGCTTAAATTATTAAGACAAGTTTTTTTAGTTATCCTTGTAGTTTTCATTATGTAGGCGCCAAAATTAAAGCTACAAACAATATCATTTGTATCTTTCTAAGTTCACCAATTCATTCAGGCTTTTTTCACATTCCAGCAATCAGAAAGATGGCGTAAGCTCCGAAATATCGTGCAGTGGACTCCGTTCTTCCAAATCTACAAGAAACAGCGCTACCCTTGGATTCAACTCGCAGGCCATCAGGGCAACTTCAAGGCTGGACCAGATCAGGGCACGATATTGAAGAAGCTATGTCCGCAGGAGGAGAAGTGCTTTCAGGTAAGATAGTTCTGAATCATTTTTAACGGGTTATATCGCGTGTACTTTACATTATTTCAATTCATGATGTTTCGCACACTTTGCAGTGGCCGTTGTAGCCTTCAAATAGGTAGCCTGTTTGAAGGTAAGCCATGTGACCAGGGACACCGTAAAATACTCGAAACGCCAGATATTTAAATAATGTAAAATACACGTGATATTTATTAACCAAAGTAGATCTAAATGTTGGCAGCGTCACTATTTAATATTGAGAAAGTAGTATGTATACAATAATAGCAATAACAGGTAATTATTATAATAAAAACATGACCATATTCATCGCAATTTATTAGCCCAACAGTCTGAATTAAATGTAAACTTCCCTTGTATACTAAAAAGGGCGGCAGACATAGGTTATTTAATCCTGTAATTTGGAGATACTGACCATACCTCACGGGCTGTGGAACATTGCATTTCCACCGTTTTTGTCCCGCGAGAAAAAGAGAAACGTATCCTTATTTCAATTTGTCCACATCCCCGTGAGGTATATAAGGTATGGTCAGTATCTCCAAATTACAGGATTGAGAATCCTATGTCTGACGCCCTTTTTAGGGTTCCGTAGTACTACAAGGGGACTTTACATTTCATTCAGACTGAATGTTGGGCTAATAAATTACGATGAAAATCTTCGTGTTTTTATTATCCTACAGCCTACTGATCCTAATTCTCATGCTAGTTTTGATGAAATGATCCTGACCATACTCAACGAAACGATGATAATTATGACTCATCCCTATTCGTTCGTTCATTCCTATTCTAAGAATGTATCTAAAATTGTGATGAAATCTGCTTGAATCACGAATCTAAGTTACCTAAAATGGGTATTCATAAAAAAGTTGTTCAACTCCGCGTTAGTTAAATGTTCAATTTTTGTTGGACTAAAAACTAGTTGTAGATGTGGAACGGTCCTGATGAGGTTCATCTTGTTTTTTTTTTACGAAATAAAATTAATCCGGTGACTTTACAGTCGTTATCGCGGATTTAATTAAAAACAAGCAATTATCTCGCTATGTGGTTAAAAACTGGTGATTTAGTTATGCAATAGGTCACTAAAATCTTCTTTTTTATGAGAATTATTTTACGTTCTCACACCACAAATTACACGAGTGTTTTTTTTACCAAAACGAGAAACAGGGTTAGCCAGGTTTGATAGATAAATAGATCTTTATTGTGTACACCAGAAATAAAAATTACAAACAGATAGAAAACATTTACGAGCTAGTGCCACAAGTGGCGGCCTTATCGCTAATAGCGATCTCTTCCAGGCAACCATTGGGCAGGTTTGGATCCTTATAAAAAAAAAAACATAGCAATAGTTTAACTTTGATCAATTTCGAATTATTGGTGGCATTCCGAAATTTTTTCAGTTATTTCTTTTGTATGAAAAAAAACATCATGATCGTCCATCTTGTATACGTAAGGTTCTGAAAAAAACACTACAATGCACCTAAGATTATACTGAGCATAAACTTTTACTAATACTCGTATGTCCCTGTCATTACTTTTTCTTTCGGTAAAATCGTTACCGGGTGACGTTTACCGATAATTTGTAAAAACAGGTTAAAACCTACAGGCTGATCTAAAATTTGACTTATTAATTACATATGTACCTAAATAAGGATAACAATAGCCAGAACCCAAACTATTTAGATGTTTATACTTTGACCATAAATAATATTGGATAACCCAATGAGAGAATGGGAAGGCAATGATGAATGGATGGAAAGGCCATTTATACTTCTCAATATGGACTTCCCTATTCAGCTAATATATTTATGAACAAAAAAATAATGATTGAACCACTCTTAATTTCCATATAATAATATGTTATAAGCAAAACCCAAAAGCTCTATGAGGAAAAACAATTCAAATTCAGAGCTTTTGTACAATATAAGGTGTTAAAAATATCCTCATTAGTCATTTAAATTATTATACCATCTATGATATGTAGGTACATAGTTTCATACGGAGATAGTTGGGCACATCACGAAGGGATAGAGGTAAAGATAAAAATATAATGTATTAATTAAATATCTGGGACATTATTACACACATGGTCATCTGACCCCAAACTAAGCAAAGCTTGTAATATGACTGCCAGAGACTGATATACATACGTATATATTTTTAAATACATACTTAAATAGATATAATATTAGTTTTTAAAAGTAATTTTCATTAAGTTTTACTTAATAAGCGTACAGATCTGTGAGAAACTAAATTAAAAGATAGAAAACATTTATTTTGACTACAAAACACTACAATATCAATATCACAAAATACAATGAAATAATCGTAATACAAGGTGATAAATTAAGTAGAGAATTGAATGTCCATGTAGTAGTAGGTAATTACATTTTAATGGATGTTAAAAAGTCTAGTTTAGTTTGAAAAGTTAAAAACAGTTTCATTAATGCGACCAAATTACCAAAACGTTGTTAATTTGGTAGGATAATTTATCGGCCGTTCATGAAGACCAAAAATAGTGACAGTTAGATCGTCGATCATTAATTTAAAACTGTTGGTTAACGATTGACGTCAGAGATAATTGTTTTCGATCATATTGGGTACTTACACTTATGTAGGTAGGGGCATACGCTATTCTTAATCAGGTTTTTTAGGGTCATCGGTTTGTTAATGATTACACTGTGCGTAATTGAGGATTTAGAGCAATTATTCGTTTTAGTGAATCAGTCCGCAAATAGCGCTCTGACAACGAGTAAGCAGGTGAACGGAGGATCTGGTCGGTTTACGGATGGGTGATAAGTAGCATTTACAACGCCACCGTGTGTCAGATGACACGAGGCCCAGAAAATGGCGCGCCGCTATCAAAATCACATATTTGATGTTTTTTTTACATATTATATTACTAAAGTTATATGATTATTTACGGGATATTTACCGTGGTAAGGCCGTCCTTACCACGGTAAATATCCCGTAAATAATCATATAACTTTAGTGAACAACCGTGATAGTTTAAAACAGTATTATATTACTGTCTAATTTGGAAAAATGATCTTGGTCGTTCTGAGAAGTTTGCACAGAATAGGTACATAATACAGTACATACATAATAATACATACATTGACGTCAGACATGCTGGCCCGTCTGTTACGGCTATAACAAAACATCGTAACAAGTTATTGACAATTGTCTTTTTCATTATTTTCAGTTGCTGATGAAGGACATCCTGCGGCCGTTTGTCCCTGAGTATAAGGGCCAAGTCACATGCGACGATGGAGAACGTATCCTTTTACAATACTTAAATACTACGCAAAATACTTTTTCATCACACATATTAGAAAAACGACAATTGGCTTTAGGAGATACCAGGAATCAAATTCAAGTTTGTTCCTATGGGAGTTTGAGTTTTCTCTCGTCTGACTGGTCCGCGTACATGCTTCTGATAGATTAGCGTAGTTAGGTTCGAGCTGCTCGCGTAAAGGTTGCCAGTAAAAAATATGCATAAATATCAAAAACTATCATTAAATTCTCTATGGTAATAAACTCATTTTCTTTTTTTTACAAGGATAGTGATGAAAAATTGTGTAGGATGTATCACAAAAAAATTGCTCTCGGGCGGCGTATATTGAATTCCTAATCTACGCTCTGGATTATATTTTAGAATACCAAAAGCAGCGAGGGATCTAGAGTAATCCTGAACGAAGCGAGGAATTCAAAATAACGCCCTCGACGAAAAAATATTACTTTGCCCCTATGCAACACAAATAACTATTATTACAATATCTAAGTACTACAAAAATACATTTACAGTGCACTAAATAGTCACACAATACATGTTTTTAGACCCTCTAAACAACTTTACTTGATTATGCAATAATATAACCTAATCTATCCTATAAATTACTGATATGTCTTATTTTGCTCACGAGTAGGTACAAGTTAGATATGTCGTTTTTTTGCCAAGAATTCCTTAACCAATAATCACAACAGTGTACCTTCAACTCCAAGACCTGCTCAGTGACTTCGACAGCCCTTGCGTTATGGACTGCAAGGTCGGAGTCAGAACATACCTGGAGGAAGAGCTGGCTAAGGCTAAAGAGAAGACTAAGTTAAGAAAAGTAAGTGCTAAACACATTTTAAACCTTTAAAAAGGACGAGTTAAGCGCTTGCTGGTAAAAAAATAGGATTCGAAACGGATCTTGATGACCCTTCAGCCTTTCATAGACCACGTGATAACAGCAGCACAGCTTGAACCAGGGCTCACGCGTTTTGAATGCAAGAATGGAATGAATACCACTACACAACACAGGAACTGCTCTGCGGCTGCATTGCTAAGGTGTAAACAGTTAGACTGCCCATAGGCCGTTGTCTAAAGACAATCCAAATGCTCAAGGCCACTATCAGTTGGCCGCGTACCCAGCATGGTCGTGGCATTACCACGCTGAATGGCAATGCTTATGAGTTGAGCCAGAAACAAGCCAGCATTTTGGTCACGCGTTGCATTATCCGCGCCCTGAAAGATTTTTGAAAATGAGATGATCTGTCGGTCTCCAAGGGCTCAATGTGTTGACCCCAAACGCCTCAAATATGTAACCACTGACGAGATTAGCATATTTGCGCCGCTTGTGCTACTCTGCCGAATTGGCAGCTGCACCAACCCTACCTTGTGTCTCAGGAAGATGTGACGTTGCCAAAGTTTCGACACAAGTCGCGTCCCATACAAGGGGCCGCCCCAACTTCCAGGGAACAAGTGTCATACCGTCAGGTCTGACAATACAAGTAGGTCATGAGAGACCACGGTGACTGAGCTGGTCAAGTGCAGTACCACAAGTTATAGTTACTTTTTTTTATTTTTTTCTTAACGCCCTTTTAATGTGTCGTTCGAGTTCAAGAATATCATAGAATATGAATAAATAAGATAAACTCGTCTCAACCTTGTCTCTTACGTCAATGATAAGAAAAAGAAAACATTTAATTAAAACGATGATGATTAAGCTTGAACCTAATTATAGTATAAAAATAGCTGCGTAGGTACATAATATATCAAAGGGATATAATTATTTACTGTATAAACAACTTCCATGACGTAAAAGGAGTAAATAAAACTACTAAAGCCTATTTATAACTTTTACTACGTACGAAGTGAGAGGCTTGAATGTGCGTCAATGAAGCAAATTTTAACTTTGTTTTGTGTTGATTGGAAACAGCATTATATTTTGTTTTATTTCCGGGAATGTAAATGATATTGATGCCTATTTTTTGTTTCCTTTTGCTTTTGTCATTTTAAAATAATATGCTCGAACAACATTCGACGCAGATGTTTTAAACTATCACGGTTGTTCACTAAAGTTAAATGATTATTTACGGGATATTTTGTCCCGTGAACATGGTGCATGTAACTGCGCCGAAATATCGGGAGCTCCTTCCACAACCTTACCACGGTAAATATCCCGTAAATAATCATTTAACTTTATTCGACGCAGACTTTATAACGCTGTCAGTATTTTCACGCCTATGAAGCCTTCTACTTCGACTCCCAAATCAACCATCATATTTGACTTTTTACGTACGCTAAAACTATACATTTCCTACTAAAATAATATCACAAAACAACATTAACATTTGTACTTCTCTTTTCTAGGATATGTACGAGAAAATGATCCAAATAGACCCCAAAGCTCCATCAGAAGAAGAACACAGAAGCAAAGGCGTCACAAAGCCTCGATACATGATCTGGAGAGAGACCATTAGCTCGACAGCGACCCTGGGCTTCAGGATAGATGGAGTGAAGAAAGCAGACGGCACGAGTTCCAAAGATTTTAAAACGACTAAAACTAGGGAACAGATTATAGAGGCGTTCAAAGATTTCACTAGCAGTTGCCCGAACTCTCTGGTAAGCCTACTTATTTGAACCTAATTATGTAAAATAGTCTTATTACGTATTAGTCTTTCTTTTGATCTTTTTATTAAATGTATTTAATTAGAATGGGTATCCCATTGAACTATTTTCTAACAGTTTTGGTAATCTAATCAAAACAAAGCAATACTTTTACCAATGATACAGATTTCAAGGCGCTTCCGTTAACTTAGTTAATACGAGGTAGACACAATAATTACATATTAACATAATTAATTATAACTGGGTATACGCATACTAATCTTGTTTGGGTTATATTACATTTTTTAATGTTATCAGAAACTGTATGTTGTTATATCCGGTCATTAATGAATATACTACTGATAATTATTAGAAATATTGTTTAACTCTCATTGGTGTCAATGAGAGTTAAACAAGATTTCTAAGTCTTATCCTACAAATCATAATTAAAAAATATTATGACGTCCATATTGTTCTTATCAGCATAATTAAAATGAAAATATTTCTACCTTGCAGATCAGATACCTAGAAAGACTCAAAAGTATTCGAGCGACGCTACATGAATCTCACTTCTTCAGGACACACGAACTAATTGGCAGTTCTCTTCTTTTTGTACACGATAAAAGAAAAGCTTCTATCTGGATGATAGACTTCGCTAAAACTGTTCCTGTCCCAGACAATGTGTCTATAGACCACAACACCAAGTGGAAAGTTGGAAACCATGAAGATGGATACCTCATCGGATTAGATAATCTGATTTCAATGTTTGAATCTTTGATTAAAGATGATAACGGAAATATAGAACAATGCTTCGATAGCTTAGATCGAAATGTACGACAGGACAGTTTAAAAACTTGAGACTGCTAGACCCGAGAGATAATGATGTCTCTCAAGAAAACTGATTTAGCACTTTTGTGCTCCGCAGTAGTACTACTGCAAATGTACTGTGACGTAACTGACGATGTACCTTCATGTAAATATCATGTAAATACGGTATTAATAAATATGTAGTAGTGGTAAGTTGTTATAATACTCAAGCTAGTTTTAGTTTCAAACACCACCAATAGATGTTAATTTGTTTGTTTTTTATTGAATAACCAAATAAATTATGGAATCTCGATTGGAGTTGTTGATTCCTATTAAATTTGTTCTTGTATACATACAATTAATTACTTTTTGATAAAATCAATGTGATTTCATATACTGAATAGATCTGATAAAAAATTTAGTCCTCAATACCTAGCGAATAGGTATCGATGCGACTGACCAAAATGGAATATTATTTATTTTGTTTTAAGTACACTATATTAGTGTAATGACTAGATAATGACCTTATGCTATAATGAGTGCAAATGATGTAAGGCTATATCCATATACGGAGGTTCTAAATAAAAAAAATACAAATAATATTGAAACATTTTATTTAATTCCGTTTTTAGTCTCTTAAAACTATGATATGCATCACGAAATCAAAATGCAAACTACGCTTTGGACGGCTTCTAATTTAAAATTAAGTTAACAATCTAAATATTAAATACTTATATAAAATTCACTAAAGGCACTTGGTTACGTGTTGTCTTTCATATTGTCTATCACAACGTCTGTCAGACTACTACGTCGAGAATCACCTTCTTCTATATTTGGAGTACTTTCTTTTCTCATCCTGGAGAAAAGTCTTGACACTGGGGCAGTGCTAGATCTAGAAGAGTCTGTGTTTGGAGGTGCAGGAGAGTATCTCCTAACCCTAGGCTTCTGTTCTTCTTCAGTAGGCGTCTCACTATATGGCGGTGGGGGCTGAGACAACATGGACATACGGTTTTCTCTTGCCGCTTGTGCTGTGATTTGCAATTCTGATCCTGCTACAACAGTTGCTAATGTTGGGGTAAACTGAGGAGCGGCAGCTCTAGCTGACACTCTTCTACGTCTTGGTCCTGAAATGTCTTCTTTACCATCTATATTTGGCATTGCAAAGTCTGGTCTAATGGATCCACGTCTTTGATTAGGCATCGTATTTGTAAATAAATCCATCAAACCGGGTGGGTCACTGATATTGCCACCTGATCCGGTAGCAGTCTCTAATACTGCTAAAGCTCGAAGCAGATCAGCAACACTTGTGTTTTCTAATACTTCGACCTGCTCAGATTCAGGAAGAGCAGTTATATTTACATCAGGATCGAAGAGACTTGGACGACCCCGTCTAGTCCTATTTCTATAATTTTCTAAATCAGCTGAAGATGAGCTTCCTCGACCACCTTCAGTTGCGTTTCTGTAACTATGTAAATCACCTTCGAAGCAAGAATTTCTTCCACGATTCATCTGGTTATGGTATTGTCTTATGCTAGCTTCAAGATCTCCCCCAGTGCTTTCATTTGGTGAACTTCCTTTTCTATCTTTTCCAAATGAAGGAAATAGACTTTTACGGCCTTGACGGGTCTTCGTTTTATAATCAACGAGTTCATCAGAACTTTCAGGTAAAACTTCGTCGTCGTCGTTTTTCTTTGATTTGCCAAAAGTAGGAAATAAACTAAGCCTTCCTTTCTTAGTTCTATTTTGATATCGTTGAAGTTCGTCATGGTCTATAGTATCATCTTCATTACTACCTGAAAGGCCACTAAAGTTAAATGTTGGAAAAATGCTTCGCCTGCCACGTCTTGTACTCTCTTTATATTTTTCAGCATCATCTTCAGGATCACTAAAATCAAATGTTGGGAAAATACTTCTACGACCAGATTTTGTCTTTTCTCTATAAGCTTTTGCGGCAGAATCTTCGTCGTCTTCACTAAAATCAAATGTAGGGAAAATACTGTGTCGTTTTGTTTTTTGTTTATATGCTCGAATAGCCGCCGCTTCTTCTTCGTCGCTATCATCACGATTGAAGTCAAATGTCGGAAAAATGCTGTGTCTTCCACGTTTTGTTTTTTCTTTATAAGCTTCTGCATCACTCTTATCTGTGTCAGACCCAAAGCCAAAGGTTGGAAATATGCTACCACGCCGCGATCCTGAAGTTACATTCTCGTTACTTGCTTGTGCACTGCTGACTCTACCTTTCATTGTATTTTTGAGATACTCGGTTGGACTGTCACTTGAACTAGGCTTTCTGTTGAAAAGTCTAGATAGAAGATTTTGAGGTTCTTCTTCAGGAGTGATTTTAGAAGGTAGTGATATTTTACCACTTCTTAAATTGGCTTCTCTTCGGAACTTTTCTGCTGACTCACCATTAGTCCATGTGAAATCGTGGTCTCCTTTATTGACAACAGATTCCATTCTGTAGTTTGGAACGGCTACGCTTTGCGCTCTACATCGCTTAGGTGAATTAGTAATTAGATCTTGACCTATGCTGAACATTGGTGGCTTTTCGTTTGCTAATATATGTTCATCATCAAATAAGTTTACGCCTTTCTCTTGTTGAGAGTGCTCAAATCCTCCTAGTACATTAACTACTCGAGCTAATAATTCAGCTGGCCTCACGATAGCTGAAGCAGTAAACGTCTTTTCTTTATCGATTCCAAGTAAATCTGTATCAGATTGTATTCTGAGCATATCTTTGGCAGAAAGCTGGATGTTTTCTGAGTTGGCTCGTTTTCTTTTATATACAGGGCATCTGGGTTCAACGTCGAAAGTAAACGTAGGACAACTTTGACTTCTGCAGATTTGTGGCGCAGGTTCAACGTATATTGGCTATAACAATACAAACAAAAATATTAGGATGATGTAAAAAATTAATAACAATCTATTAAAAAACCTTACTAAAAGCTCAAATAGATAAAACAATCTGTTTTTGATGCGTTTACCTTAATTTTAATGAGGTTTGCTTCATTAATGATTTTCCTTAGCGCTGACATATCTTTTGTAAACCCTTGCAATATTTTGTTCTGCGTGTTCTTGAATTGGCTTGCAAACTTCTGCTCCAGCCTGTGCACTTTTTCGGACCTCATGCCACTGGTGATGAATCCAAGCAACATGACGATGTAGCCGAGGCCAAAGGTAATCCAAATGATTAAGAAGATCTGATACGTGAAGAAGTAACCATATTTGAAGCCATTGTTGACGGTTCCTAAAACAAGATAAGTTTTATGAATTTGGATATAGTATGAATGCGTTTCATTCTTTTAGGAGATCTTCTGGCATCTTGCATAGACCAAATATTTTAATTAAACTATATAGCCAATTTTGAACGTTTTTGTTGACAAATCTAAATTTACTACAAATATGTTGTGATTTTTGTGCAGTATATTTGATGAGGACAACAACATTTTAACTCTGTTATGCATAAAACGCTTATATATGTTCTTCAAAAAAGGCTAAAATATATATTAACGCACTCGTATGTCACTTCTCGTAAGCGGAAAGTAGATATACATGCAATTACCATTTTATAGCATAGATTAGCTTCTTGAGCGCTAATTCATAAAAGAGTAAGTATAAATTAGTTCTTAAAATTGCCTGTTATAAAGGTACAAACATTTAGTCTATAATACCTATTATAACTGATAGAATAGTAAGATTTACTTAACACCACACCTCAGATAACATTTCTATAAGTAGATCATAATAGATAGTAACTTTATCAAGCATTGGACTATAAATCTTTATCAATAATATTAATTATTTTATCAATCGTTAGACATAATTATGTATGGTAGGTAATAAACATTCGAGATCCAGGTCAAGTCAGCCTACGATTATTTACAAAGATTGATTGGTAACTTTTAACAAGATCATCAATATCGATACATTATCACATTACTTTAATGAGATGGTTTTATAATTCATCCAGCACGTAATATCCCACTTTTGGGCAAAGTTTCTCTTCTCTTCTTGCAGATTGCTCGCATTTTTTGCAATCCAGTATTTTTCTAGTGAGTCTATGAAACAATGCTGATTGGAGAGTTAAGGTAGCTCTTCACATCTGCATCAGTATAGATTTTGGCATTACTGGAGATATACGGGTGCATCTCTAGACGACGGACATGTCCGATGATAAATCATTTGTTATACATTTCACCGAGTGTGAATTACATTTGCTATGGCATAGTAATTTTTTTCGGGATTTCAGTTTGGCCCTTATGTAAAAGTTGTTTAATGATGATTACAATGATATCGTCGATTATGTCCGTCGTCAAGAGATACAACCCCTATAATCACTGAGTGTGATTTTGTGAAAAGTGATCAAACCAAGTTTTGCGGACTATCATCTATTTATGATATAAGGCGATGTGTGTATTAACGTATGTATGGACTCCGAAATGGCTGGAGCGATTTTGATGAAATTTTCAACAATCTTTATATTAGCCCAGCGAGTGATCCTGAGAATTTTAGTAGCGATCGGATCAATAGAACTTTTTTATTGTGTTCTAATATTTTCTCTTCAAAAATCACGATTTCCTCACGGTGTTTTACTTCACCGTTTTTGAGCGATCGAACCTGCACATAATTTATGTTAGTACTAAATAAGTAATTGGTGCAGGGTCAAGGGTCGAACCAATGTCGTCAGATTGTTAAGCGCACATGCTAACATTGGGCCAGCATCGCTCTCTTTTTTTAGTTTCGTTTTCTTTAATTTTATTTATAAGTAGATTTTGTTCGTTATTTTTACAGAAAATGTGCAGATCCTTTAAAAGTAATTATATTTTAAACTGTACCTGCAACTAGATCACCAAATCCAATGGTCGTCAGCGTGACGAAGGCATAATAGATTGATGCCACGTAGTCCCACCCTTCAAAGACCACAAATATGCAAGCTGGTAGGAAAATGAAGAACAGGAAACCAGGTATGAGATACAGGAATATCTGGCCCAGCATGCCGAAGTTGGTAAAAATGTAGTCCATGCGGTTTGCCCGCTTTTCATTTCTTCTCTTGTACTTTCGGTAAACGCTGATGATCTGAAATGAACAGTTTCATTTATATGTTTAACTCCCAACGCAATAAAGCGATAATATCTGTATATCTGTTTATATATGTGTCTGATTGTGGCATCGTAGCTCCCAAACGGCTAAACTGTTTTTTTTTAAAGATGACTAGATCGAAAGTGTTCTTGGCTATGATTCAAGAAAATAATTTCAACCCTTTAAAGATTATCAGCTCTTTTATTAGAGGTTTAAAAATAACAATGTACCTATACTTGTGAAAATGTTATGTTATTAAAACTGTAAAATTGTAAGTTTATTTTTCAGCTTACTGAAACATAAATCTATTTTAGAAAATTCCCCCATGGTTAGAAAAAGTATTCATTTACCTGAAGCCCGAAGTATTCGCCAAGATTGGCAAGCAGGATACCGTTGATGGGGATACCGAAGAGACCGTAGAATATCATGAGGATCCTTGACAAGTGGGTCGTTGGTGCCAGGTTACCGTATCCTGAAATGTGGAAAAAATCAAGTTACAATGAGTTCGATCTCAAAACTGCAAGTTACGGTGATAGGCGGTATTCTACGTAGGAATCATATTGCAAGGAAACTATTGCATATAGGTAGGTTATTTTTTGACAGAATGGTTACCGATAGTGGAGAAGCATTCTATACATGACCAGCCTGATAAATCAACAATATCAGACCCATAGCGATCGACACTAGCCTGAAACAGGGATCAATAGCATAAGAAAGAGGAAGCCCACCCCCTCTATTGTTAGCTGGAAGATAAAGGCTGGCAATGATGACGTCACATTAGAAAATCACATAGTGTTTTTTTCTAATGTTTGCTGGGTTAGCTACCAACATTCAGTCCTAAAACTGTCGTTAAGCGCCTAGCGGAGTGTTCTGGCAACCTCACTCAGCAGCCTATTTCTGATCCAGGTTTAGCATGTCTTCCATCTTCAATCATATCATCACTTATCATCAGATAATGAAGCCACGGAGAGTGCCATTGGAGTGGCAACATTTTGGTCCAAAAACTCAATTTAAAAATAAAATAATAAACGAAACATCGACTCGAAAGAAGAAGAAAAAATTCAAAATCCAGGCTATCAGGCGAGCGACTTCGCTCGTCTCGTCGCTCAGTATCATAAAAAAAAGTCAAAGTCATGTCATAAAAAAGTAAAATCCTCACCAATAGTACTGACGACAGTGTAAGAAAAGAAGAACGAGTGATAGAAGTCCCACTTGAACGGCGGTTCTGCATCTTCAGTGGTGTAGTTAAACATCGATTTGCCACAGTAGGCCGATAACTTGTGCAAGATCGTGTCTTGCTTCTCAGGGTCGTCAGGAATGTAGTATTCGTAAAGGAGATCTAGAAATGAAAGATACATTCAAGCTTAGTAATTTATACACATGACACACACATCATCAGCCAATTAACGTCCACTGTTGGACAAGGCCTCCCTCATAGAGAGGGATGTTGCCATAATCCCCACGCTTGGCAGGCGGCTTGGGGATCGCAGTACGTTCACCGTGTAATAATAGGACGCTGCTGCCCATCCTCCGGTGGTTCTGGTCGCAGTTTTAGGACATACCCGGGTCCTAATTAGATCCGGGTAGTAATTTATACATAATATCCTAAATATTATGTTATCCCCGTCCTATTGCACAGAGGGACAGAGGTTAAAAAACCCACAATAGATCGAAAAGTTGAGCCTTCTTGGCCACTCCGCTGTATTTGTCAGGAACAAGGAATATGGTAGGGAGATCTATTCTTGGGTAATGAATGATACTAACACAGGAAACTTTTCTAACTGTTTTCTTTAAGTCAAGCGTGCACCATCCTAGTTCGCTTGTTTGCTTTCCATTGTGGACCAATTCATTATCATAAATAAAATAAATGCAGCTCCGGAAACTATTGGAATGAATTTATCAAATATTCATCGTATTAATTGGAATTTTCCAAGAAGCTACAACATGGGGTTCTTCAAAAGGCGAGTTAATAGAGTCTTAAAGGGTCGGCAACGTATTTGTGATGACTCTGGTGTTACAAGTATCCATAGGCGACGGTGACTGCTTACCATCAAGCGGCTGATTTATTGCCACCTATGGCATTTAAAAAAAAACACCGATAACTAACGATAAATTATCGTGGATTCATATCCATGAACAAAGCGTATAAAAACCGTTTACCGTTTGTTGATTTACAAACATACAATTAAAGCAGTTTAGCTAACAATGACACGTTTGTATGTTTGTTATTCCAGTCATGAAATGGTGATTATGAACATTTTGTTCTAATTATCGACTACTTAGGAAGTATCGAGTACTGGAAAATACAAGTATGTACGTACATAAATATTAGTTAGTATGTATTTGCCACCACGATTTGTTAATAAGCGTAATTTCTCGTGACATTTCAGTTTAAATAGTACTAAAACAAAGTACCCGATTTTTGTAACAACAATGTCACTTTGCTCACGACAAAAAATATAGGGCATTAATTACATAGAAACTAACCTTTTTGCTTACGTCAATTTTACGGGTGAATCGACACAAATTAAGAATTAGTGGTACTGTTTTGTTTTTATACTGTGGCATGAAAAAGTGAATCATGGTTTTGTGTGAAAAGTAAAAAAGTGAACTAATTGCTTGTAGGTGATTGATTGATTAACGGAGTCTTATTTCTCTGAGGGTTCGTTGTTATCGATCGTTGCGCTTTAGTAAATCTCTTTTAATGCGTATGTGAGAATAGACGAGCGTGTCATTCGATTGGTGGTAGGCGTGACGCTTTAGCACTACAGCTTAGTGCCGTCCAGAATTTTGAATTTTTATAGGTCAAAGGCCTTCGTAGCACCACACTGCGCTCACCCTGAGGTATGACAGACAGATATATAGATTTTAAATCTCTGTATGCTCTGTAATTCTATACGGAACAGCAATGTTTGCTATTTGATTATTTACGGGATATTTACCGTGGTAAGCACTATGTTCACGGGAAAACTGTCATGGTGCATGTAACTGCGCCGAAATATCGGGAGCTCAATTCACACTTCACTTCACTTCATCAGCCATTTAACGTCCACTGTTGGACAAGGCCTCCCTCATAAAGAGGGGGGGTGTTGCCATAATCCCCACGCTTGGCAGGCGGCTTGAGGATCGCAGTACGTTCACCGTGTACTATTAGGACGCTACTGCCCATTCTCCGGTGGTTCTGGTCGCAGTTTTAGGACATACCCGGGCTCAATTCCCAACTTTACCGTAAATAACCATATTTTTTTTTTTTTTTTTTTTTTTTTTAAACGGCAAGTGCCTTTATTAAATAAACAAAATACTAGCTAAAACTAACACTAAATAAACAGTTAGACTGTCCATAGACCGTTGAAGATCTAAAGACAATCCAAATGCTCAAACCCACTATCAGTTGGCAGCGTACCCAGCATGCTGGCGGCATTACCACGTTGAATGGCAATGCTTATACGTTGAGCCAGATACACGCCAGCATTTTGGTCACGCGTCGCGTTAATCAGACGCTCTGAAAGATTTTCGAAAATGAGGTGAGCTCCCAGTCCCCAAGGGCCCAATGTCTCGACACCAAACGCCTCAAATATGTAACCACTGCCGAGGTTAGCATATTTGCGCCGCTTGTGCTGCTCTGCCGAATTGGCAGCTGCACCAGCCCTACCCTGTGTCTCAGGAAGATGTGACGGTGCCAAAGTATCGACACAAGTCGCGTCCCATACAAGGGGCCGCCCCAACTTCCAGGGAACAAGTGTCATACCATCAGGCCTCCTTCCATCGTCACGCGCAAGACCGCTCGGTTCGAGCACAGCTGCGACATTGGCGGTGGAAAAAGCCCTGCGTATGATGTCGTTCAGGCTGGCGTGTCGGCCAATACGACCAGCGCTTCTCGAGCAAGAGAGACCATGGTGACCGAGCTGGTCAACTGCAGTACCACACTGACAGCGGTGAGCCTCACAGCACCTTGCACCCAAGCGTAAGCTGACAGCTAGACGAAATGCGGTTGGGTCTAAAATGCTACCGGTATTAAAAGAGGGCATGGCTTGCAACCAAAGTCCCGATTCCCAAACAGAGACTGCAAGAATACGAGCACGATCTGCAATACTAGAACACGTATCTAAGAGCGATTTCCGTGCTAGTTCGCAGATCGGCCGATCCCACAGACTCTGGGAAGACAACTTCCTGGGAAAATCGGTATTTGGACACGCCAGCCTCCAAGCATTCATTGCCTCTTTCGAATGAGATACAACTACATCGGAAGGGCCTAAAGAGGGTGCAAGGATTTTTTCTATTAAATTATGAGTACTATGAAATGAGGACAAGAACGCCGGTAATGCAACACTTGAAATTTGGCGGATCCCTAAGCCTCCTAACCTTATCGGTAGGGAGGCTTGTGACCATGTCCTGTCATTCAAATCAACATTCAAAACCGATATTAGAGTTTCCTTTACGACATTGTCTAAGCTCGAAAGGAGCTCACCGTGTTTCCACAGTGGACTACATCGTAAAGCGTACATAAATTTAGGAACAAACAAACAGTATCTGATAATTGTAAACGCCATATGGGCGTTTATTTTGAGTAACCTGTCGGAAGCACTCATAAAATTTTGAATTTTTTTCTTCAACAAAAGGTGAAAAAGACTCATCTAATATCGGCGAACCCAAGAGTCGGAGAGAACACCTGTCTAATGATTTTAATAGGTCGGGGAAAAAGTCTTTTCGTATTTTGTATGTATAAAGTTGTAGTAAAAATCTCATCGGTTGTACTGTTTGTATCTGGCTGGTTTTGATACCATTAAAAATATGACATTTAAAAAAAGGAATATAAAAAGTAAAAAGCAATTTCCCGCCATTTTTCAATTGTTTTTTGTTCGATAAAATGAGTGAATCTAACGAAGAAATTCGATATATTGTTAAATATTATTACAAAAAACTGAAAAATGCGACACAAGCCGCGAATAAAATTTGTGACATTTATGGACCTAATGCAGTGTCATCAAGAGTAGCACAATGTTGGTTCAAGCATTTTCAGTCCAGGAATTTTGATGTCAAAGATGCAGCTCGCTCTGGTCGCCCTGTTACGGATAAAGTCGATGCCATTTCTGAAAAAGTGGACCAAGTTCGGCATATTAGTAGTTACGACGTAGCTGAAGACCTGGGGATTGACCACAAAATAGTTTTGACCCATTTGAAAATAACTGGGTATATTAGTTATATTTGGTGCATATTTGGGTGCCACACCAGCTCACTGAAAGAAACCAAATGAATCGTGTACTCATTTGCGATTCTCTATTGAAACGTAAAGAAACCGAACCGTTTTTTAAAAGATTGATCACTGGTGATGCAAAATGGATCACCTACGACAAGAATGTGCGCAAACGATCATGGTCAAAGGGCAGTGAAGCACCACAGACTGTAGCGAAACCCAGATTAACACGTAATAAGGTGATGCTGTGTGTATGATGGGATTGGAAGGGCATCGTTCATTATGAGCATTTACCGCCGGGCAAAACCATCGATTCGGATCTCTACTGCCAACAGCAGATGAGACTCAAACAAGAAATTGAGAAAAAACGGCCGGAATTGATCAACATAAAGAGTGTGGTCTTTCATCATGATAACGCCAGACCGCACACATCTTTGGCCACTCCGCAAAAATTTAGAGAGCTTGGTTAGGAAGTGTTAATGCATCCACCACATAGCCCTGACCTTGCACCCTCAGATTTCCACCTGTTTCGATCTCTTCAGAATTCTTTGGGTAGTGTTAGATTAACATCAAGAGAGGACTGTCAAAACTACTTGTTGCATTTTATTGATCAGAATTCCCAAAATTTCTACAGCAACGGGGTCATGTCACTACCTAAAAGATGGCAACAAGTTATCGAACAAAATGGTACATATATATTATAATTAAATGTAATTAAACTTGAAAAAAATATGTCTTGAATTTGTTTATAAAATACGAAGAAACTTTTTCCCCGACCTTATATATTGGGAGCTAAATCATTGAATTTTTGAATAACCGACTCTTTATTCGGACATGAATCGCAAACAAAAAGTTCGCATTTTGAAAAGTTTAATTCCAAACCAATAAGACGAAATTCGTCTATGAGAATTTGCAAATCACTTAGAACAGTGTCTACGTCGCCTCCTATGGTTCCGTCATCCAAGTACCAAACATTAAGTTTGGACTGGAGACGTTGAATAATTGGGTGAATTGCTAGGCTGAAAATGGCGGGACCGAATGGATCACCCTGTTGACAACCGACGGATGATAACAAAACATTGTTTTGGTATGTCAATTTGGTAGGACTGCCGTAGCATTGCCAGAGAAAATTGAAAAGGTCAGGAATTTTATCTTTTACTTGTGTCAACAGGGCACCGCGATCGACCGAATTAAAAGCGTTTTTGACATCCACCTTTAGCAGTACCTCACCGCAATTTTGATCGATAAAAGTTCGGACAGAATGAACAGCAGCCTCACATCCACCTCGCGAACCAAAACCAAGCTGTATCGGTTGGAAAAGGCTACTCAAAAGAGCGACCTTTTTCCTACAGCCTGCCTTGGCCGCGAGGCGTCGATATGTGGTGCCGACCGCAATAGGTCTGATACCACCGTCTTTTTTGACAAGTGCGCATAAATTAGCGCCATACAAAATTTCAATGACGTCATCACTGACCCGACCAGATAACATGAGGTTTACCAAAGCTGTTAGGTCTCTTAAGAGGGTCTCACTGGCCTCACCACAACTAAAAGATAGAAGATCTTTTAGATGTTGAGGCGTCAGACCATCTAGGCCTCCAGCTGAGCCACTCTGAAAAGATGTGACAGCCGCTGCAATCTCCTGGCATGTGGTTTCAATAGCAACGTCATCTGGTTGTGGTGGATCAGGGAGGTGGAGATTTGCCGCTGCAGGTGGATGTTTGTCACGTAGTGACTGAACCGTAACTGGTGTATAGGGAGCGATTGTGTCACTAGAGAACAAGACACGTGCGGCGCCTTTGATATCGCCATCACTAATTTTGTTCTCTACTATTTTAAAAGTAGCCGAAACGTCAGTTTTTTTGGAATTCAACTTATTCCGATTTTTTGGCGGAATAACATTCACAAGGTCTGAAGGGTTCTCTTCCAATACTCTGTACTTTACGCAGTTTTCCTTTACTCTAGTAGTAAGGGATTTTTTGTTGAAAGGATCGAAATGTACGTAAAGCACACTGTAAGGAAAAGTGAGGAGATGTTCCCAGGCGTGCTTAGAATTTATGGAAATTGCATTCCTTATTGCGGATGATAAACAAAGAGCAACCGAAACACGTGCACCACGCGGGATGCGTTTTAAAATCGGAAAATAATTTTTATACGAGCTTAGAACCTCCCAAAAAGGTTTGCAAGGAGTAGCAGCACTCGTGGGACTGCTAGTCGGTACGTATGAGCCTGAGATTGGAGCCGAAAGATTAATAATTTTGTGGCACCTTGTATGGTGAATTTTGAGACCTTTTTGGCCTTTGAAATAACGGACCTGGGGACACTCCGGGCACTGTATCAAGTTCTGCTGCGACACAAAATTAAATTCCGATGCCGCATTTCGCCTAAAAGGGGTGGAAGATGACATGATAATAAAATAAAGGCTTATCTCAAAGCTTAGAATTCCTATCTAGTGACGGCCGCGATATGCCTTAGTGCAATTATCGTTTCTGTTCAAATGTATCCATTTTTCATTGTAAAAAACTCTCTATAGCGCTAAACAACTTAACGTCAAACTGTAAGTACGGTTCACTTATTCATTTTGCACGCACACTAAGAAAGCAACACCAATGAACTAAATAATAGTCCTACATGCAAAAAAGAACGGCAAGGTCATCTGCTGGGTGAATTCGACTACATGTAAGAAGTCTGATTTATGCCAGATGTGTTCGCACCCACCACGCCACCTTACTATATCTCTCGTATTTGTCTGATCTGACGGTTGTTGTTCTGTACCGCTTGCAAAATAATATATGACAAAATACTGTAAACATTATTTAACCTTTTAAAACAAATACACTTGCAACATAACTTTTTTCAAGTTTCGTTTGCGTGCTTTATAGCTTTACCTTTGGTTTATTTCTGAATTGTCCATCCATTTGATTTGATTTGAACTCTCTTATAAGTAGAAACTTTAAATAATTATGATGTAATGTAACTAATGGTGAATTAATGTCGAAGATGTCATATACTTTGTGTTTCATAGGCAAGTGACTAATATGTAATATTTATCGGCATTGTTAATAGATTTCTAATGGAACCATTGTCTAAACTAACTAACGCCATTCCATCTACGTAGGGTACAAGATAGATTTTTGCTACGTCTTGCAGGTATAAAAATGTAGTTATAGTTTAATCATTATCATCATCAGCCAAAAGACGTCCACTGCGGAATCTAGGCCTCTCCTTCAGAAATCCACACTGCACGACAGCCTACCATCTGCATCCACTGCATGGATGCCTGCGACTCCTACGATGTCGTCGGTTCATCTAGTGCGGCTTGCGTCTACCGGTGGCCTGCAAATCTGACCAGCTGTCAGTGGCTGTTATTGCTTGGGGAATATCCTCGTTCCGGATTCTATTGCGCAAAGTTCTCTCTTCGTTGTCTATTATGCGACTCAAAAGTTGTGCTGAGTTTTTTCAAACGGCCAGCGGTTAACGTTTATTACGTTATAGTTGTATACATTGAATTAATTGTAAATGCTAATTATTTCCAGTTTACCATAAGTCCTAATTATTTTCCTACTGCACTTTCGCCTCAGCTGTTGTTCGGAATTTACGTCGTCGCTTGCGCTATGATATATGGTTAAGGGTTTTAGACACGAGTATTAAGGCATTTCCTTTTTATCAAAAATCTTTGTATTAAAATTTATATTGATTGTACTCCCGATTTTGAACAAACTATTTTCAGGTTTTTCGTTATTTCGACGGCACGCTATATACATGTCCTGTACCCGGGTATGTCCTAAAACTGCGACTAGAACCACCGGAGGATGGACAGCAGCGTCCTTTTAATACACGGTGAACGTACTGCGATTCCCGAACCGCCTGCCAAGCGTGGGGTTATAGCAACACCCCTCTCTAAAAAGGAGACCTTTGTTCAGTGTACATTTACTGGCAGATAAAGTGTGATGTGATGTTGTATACATAAATCCCTCTGTATTTGTCTGTCTGTTATACATTTTCATTATTAAACAACTAAATCGATCTTGGTGAAATATTGCAAAATTATAGTAAATATCGTGAGAATGGATATAATTCATATAATTAGTTCAGACGTTTCAGGAAGTGAAAATGAAACTGGAACATAGGGAGTAAAATCAGCATGTCTACCTATAAACGCATGAGTCCTCAGTCAAAATTCAGGTATGCTCACGGAAGTCGTTAGCAGTCTCCACCACAATGCGCCTGCACAGCCCCCATGATTGACAGAAGGCGCGGCCTGGGCATCATTGTGACCCAATGTTGTGGTTCAATCGTCAAATGGACATAAAACGATTTACGATTAATTGAATTCAGCTGTTGTGGCCCAAGGTTAGTGTCACTGTCAAGTACAGATGAGATCGACTGGAAATCGATGCGATCTTTTTAGGTAAAAATGAAGATGTAAAAATGAAACAAGTGGATCACATTAAAAACCGACTTCAAAAATATATGAAACACGTAATAAGTGCCTATAAAACTTGAGGATTGCCCTTGATTTCCCTGGGATCCCACCATCAGATCCTGACTTGGTGACAATAGGACCAAATTGGAAATATACCCTACCGATCAAAAGTTTTTTTTTAAATCTGTCAACAGTGTGCAGTAGAACATAGAACCGTCCTTTTTTTCGTCGGTTAATAATATTTTTGAATTTAGAGTTATTCGAAGTTGCTATTATTTAATAAATTTATGTGGGGCATTGATGGATCAAAATTTAGCATACGATGAATATCTTAGATTAAGAAGATATTGTATTGTTTAAATAATTACTATTAATTGAGTCTAAATTTAACTTGTTTTTCATTATGTTCACAACAACATTATGCATAACAACATGAATATCGTGTGACTTGTACAATCATAATCAGTCTTAATCCACTGCTGGATGTAGGCTCCTTCCAAGACATGCCACTCACTGCAATCTTCGACATTTTGTTTCCACTACAACACTACCACATACTTTACGTATATCATCACTCCATTGAGAGTTAGGGAATCTTACATTTGCAGATTCATAGTCTTTACTTTAGAACTCGTCTACCCCAAGCAGTAATCGGTTATGCGACAGATATGACTTCAGCCTCGTGTTCTGTTTCATATTTTCTATGGTCGGCCTCTTATACCTTACCTTATAACCATCACCATTAGAATTTTAATAAACTATACGAGCTACACGCATCTGTATCGGAACGGAACAAAGTAATTATCATTCAAGAACCAAAATTACCTGCATTGATCAGCGTATTAATCAGCGTATTAACCATACGCTGATCAATGCAGGTAAATTTGGTAGGAACAGTAGGTATATAATATATCGGTAGTAGAAATAAATGGTAACAACAAATTAATTTAAACGAACAGAAGTTAATTTAAATTAACTTGTGTAACAGTCGTGGAACTGGAGTTGCGTTTTCATAATTATGAAATTTGGAAACCGATCTATGAAAAGTTTGATCGATTTAGGACTAATTTACAAATTCTATAGGTATGCTTGCTTAACCAAGCCCACGCGCGAGATAAGGGTAAAGAGACAATTAGTGACACTAGTGACAATTCAAATAAGTTTATTGACACACAAAATAACAACACAAGTATTGTTACACAAGGAAAACTACGATTTATTGGTATAAACCTAAATTTACCTATGTAGTTAGAAAATAACACATAATATATTACGTTATGTTACCTGGTTAGTTATGGAGTTTTAGCATCCGAACAAGATATTCTGTACCTCGTATGATGATGAAACTGTACTAAGTTTTTGAAAGAACCTTAATATAGCTCAATTCAAACCCACTGCAGAAGCAGCTGATTCATTCATGTCCGTTATCAAGTAAAGTCCTCCACATTGCATTCGTCTATGTACTTATCTAGTAAGTAGACATCTATAAGCATGGCCTACACACTTTATTTACTCGCCCGCATATTGATTAACAGATAAGAATGACTCTGAGTACCCTAGGACAATCAATATATTTATAATTTTACGCCAAGTTTTAATGGCGTTGCATGGACAGTGTTTAAAATATAACTCAATTGAATTATCAATATTTGCGAAAAGTTTTATGACATTATTTGCTCGATAAGTTTATGGAAGAGGTCTTTTTGTTTAGGTTCTTTTTGGATCCTTGCTCTACTATCCTTTTTAGTACAGACCTTCACCGGCTTCACCATTCTTTAGTATACACACTTCTATAAGTAAGTTCAGATTACAACGCTACGAACAACACATTTATTACAACAATAAATTGGACAATAATAAAAAATGGACCATAAATTTAAGGACCCATTTATAATGTTCATAATTTCTTAGTGTCTTAAATAAAATTATTATAGGAATCAATTATCAACTGCTTCTTTATTTTCAAGGACAATTTCGAACCTGCTCCGACAGCGTCATGGTGATCTATCATCAAATTTATTTCGCCGATTGACAGCAAAATGGTGCTAAATCACAGATATTAGGTCTGTGTGCTAAATGGTGATTGTCACCAGAATATTTACCACATTTGTGACATTGAAAGACCAATTTGTAAATCGTGGGTAAAGTATCATGATCCCTTTGTGCTTGCAACCTTTGAAACGATGTGAGTTTAGTCAACATTGTTAATTTTATAGCCTGTTGCTATATTATGTATCAACTTATCTGTATTTACAGTCATCTTGGTATCGGCCATTTTTGACGTCACTGAAGGTAAATAGATTAAAGAGAACTTTCTACTAAAGACCGATTTCACCGTTTGCATCACAAAACGAGATTTACTGAACTCGGTTTTACTTAAACAAGTTCAAACGTAGAGTTTGATCTCGGTTTATGTCAAGGCGATTGCACCGACACTATATTGATCTCGTTCACGTAAATCAAAACTACGTGCAATGGAACGCAAATATGGACCTCACTGAACGCAGCCGTCATCTGTGGTAGTGCTATCACTGTCAAAACTTCGATGTAATGTCGCTGTCAATGTAATTTCTTTTATTTATTTTTTGTTTCTTTGTTGCTTTTGGCTTCGCGTTGCCGCAGAGAAAGTAATTTCATTCATAGTTTGCTTAAAGTTCGTTTGCTTTGTGATATTTATAGTACGAGATCCAGCTGCAGAATTACTTCAGTCATCGAATTTTTGCTTAAAACGAAATTTTTACGCATATTTATGATTAGTAGAATATATATAAACCAGGGTGCCAATCAAAATGTGGCCGCTAGTATTTTTAATTTAATTATTGTTAATTAATTTATGGGACAAACTTTAATTCACTAGGTTTTTAAATAAAATATCGTTTACTTCACGGCAATCTACACTAATATTATAAAGAGGAAAGATTTGTACCTATTTTTGTATGTTTGTAATGAATAGGCTCTGAAACTACTGAACCGATTTGAAAAATTATTTCACTGTTGGAAAGCTACACTATCCCCGGGTGACATAGGCTATATTATATTTTGTAGCGAGGCCGAAGGCCGAGCTTACACTCGTGCGAAGCCGGGGCGGACGGCTAGTATATTATATAAAGACTCTGAAAACCACGGCCGCACCTCTTCGCAGCCAGGGGCCTTACCCCTAGCTCAAAAAGTTGACCCGCATAGGTGTTATTTGTCTAAACGTTACCATCAACTACGATAAGCGGTAGTTTTTAGCGGTGTTTGATAGCCGTGGCTATCAAACAACTACCTATGCGGGTCAACTTTTTGAGCTAAGGGTAAGGCCCCAGGTGTAAACAGGTAAGATTTTGGTACAGTTTTACGATCATAACTGATATTTATCATTTAAATATCATATTGAAGCTATTTTTTTTCTTATTCAATACTGCTTGGAGAATCTTAAAAAAAGGGTGAAGCACGAGCAGACTCTGCGACTCTTTTCACCAAGTAATTTTGTTATTCAACATGTGAAATACAGGTGTGCCGCCTCATAAACGCGTTCAAAGGCTTTAACCGTCGTTCAGAATTTAAACTCCCTTAAGCCTTAACTGCGAGCAGTTTATGTTGGTGAAACCCAAATTGACGTTTTGTACTCAGTTAGCCACTTTAAACCAGTTTAGCTTGCGTTGATCGCGTTCACTTTTTATGGTGAAATCGGCCCTAAGTGTGCGAAGACAATCTTGTGATAAACTTGGATTGAAAATACTTCATATTTATTTCTACACTCGTGTTAAATTGATAAATACTTTTACTCTCTTCTATGTAGAAGAGAGTATATGCTCATTTATGTAAAAGAGCATTTATGTAAATGCTCCAAAAGCAAATCGGTGTTACAAATTTTAACGACCTTTTATAATACGAGTGAAAGAAAGATAACTTTAAAAAAAAGAGTTATCTAGTGTGTGATAAAATATATATACTCTTATACTCTTTTTAGGATTAATTTACTAAATAAAATAAAGTTTTATAAACATTATTACAAAATCACATCTACGTGGTTTTTTGGGATCCTACGAGTCCTAGTAATAGCATTGCGACAAAAACTGTACAATACAATAAATTGAACATTAGAGCAACCTGCCACAGTTTTTTACATCATTTTCAACTAATGCTACTTAGTTTTATCGTACTCTCCTCTACATGACAGAGTTTGACAAAGTTCATTATAAGATTGAAATAACAATGCCTATTTACTTTTAAAGACTCCTTAAATTTTTACTATACCAATAATTTCTACTCGTGTATCAAACTAGCGGTCATTTTACTTAGAACTCAGTTAATGAAATTGAAACGCATTCAAATAAAATTCAATGTTAGCTGCGACACGTACTTGACGACATCTCTAATTAGAAACTAATTCTGCCATCACGTCTACTTAGCACTGCCCGTTCGGTGTTTACTCAAAAGTGACACATGGTTCAACGTCATCTGTGTCTAATGTAAAGATATTTTCCTTGAAAATGTCGCCAGCATAAAGGATTTCCGTTGAAGATGCTAAGTAGTTTTCTCGAGGCCTTTTTGCGCTCATGTGATCTTTTCTCGCGATTTTTTCCTCTCTATTGTATGAAGCTCTTATTTGTACAATGAGTTTTAAATTAAGTTTAATAGTTATCGACGTGGCTGGCAGAATAGCAGCCAATTAATTTTTATTAACTAAATATATTTGCTAACTTAATAACACCATTTCGACTTTCAAATTTCTACTTTCGATATAATATACTTATCTTCGTCTCTCTGTTTACTCGAAGTCTTCATTCCTTTCTGTCTTCTCTTGTAATTTTTAACAAACTTTTTTACTATTTTGACATACTTTTTAATATATTTTTATAATGTTTGATAATAAAGTTGAATTTATCATCATAAACAATAGAACAATCGGAATTCTTCGGAAAAAACTGATATATAAGCTATTTTTCCTATCATCCACAGTTTAGATAGCTCTATCAACACCAATAAATCAAATTCGAGTATGATCCACAGGTAAATCATCACCAATTCGTCATCAAGATTCAGCATTGCATTGCCAAGGCTGGTGCCGATATCCTCTGGCGCCTTTTCCTTATGCCTTCCTTGCACGCTGGAGGAATTTTAATTGGTCTAGAATTGTCACTCGGTTTTTGTTTTGGTGGCGAAAATATCTTATTATAAGAATGGACTTATTTAGCCATGAATGTATTTCAGACGCTTTATCTCTTGTATATGGAAATATACTATCATCGATCGTAATGAGGGATCATTAACATCGAAATAAAATATTGTAGTTTCAAGTTTCATCTTTAATAATTGAAGAAACTTGATTATATTTCTTTTAATTACTGGCAAAATATAAATGGCTGAGTATAGTGTCTACGAGCTGAGTCTACGTACTGGTCGTACTTTAAGAATAGCCATTATATTTATATTTCCAACCTAAACATCATTCCTTTTATGAACTAGTAACGTTTCATCTTCAACCTTTTTCATCTCTTTTAGGATTTCAAATGAATAGTTTAAAACAGGGTCGCTAGAGTAATTTATTTTAATGATTTGTTTCTCAAACGAGTAAGTTTATAAGGATCTAAAATCTACCATACGTACAGTCAATCAACAATGCATATCATACATAATATTATATTTTTGTTTTATTTGGACTATTTTGGGGTCAGGATAGGTACTTTATTTATATCTACTAGTTACAATATTTATATGAACTAATTCTCGAATAATGACAAGAATTTTGACCCTATATATTATACGAGATGAAGTCTTCGGTGGAGCAAGCTTACCTGTTCGATTTGATCTATTTTTAAACTATAAGTTAATGTCGAAAAAGCAACGTGACACCATGATGGTAAGTGGTCATTGCTGCCATTGAAACCTACTACAATACTCAGAGCATTATCAGTACGTTGTCACTATATTGTTAGCATGCTAACTACTCTATTCATTCACACTTCGTTTGAATTCGCCCTGATTGTATTTCGGAGGTAAAACCGAAAACTTTTTTGTAATATTTTTTTTTATCGCGAATAAGTCCGTGTTTTACCACCAACTCGCCTGTTGATAAACGACGATGTGGATGTACATACTTATTCTTACATATCATATACAGCGAAACATATAGTTCAATACATCCTAGTAAATGCCAGTTCAGCTTGAGCAGAATTAATTCATATCCAGTACATATACGCATGGAACATATAATGAACTGATACTTGTTCAAGCGTTGCTCATGGCCGAGATGTAATTTTAAGGCAATCCAGTTGATTTCTTAATTCTTTAGATGTTTATGTCTAGCAATAAAGATGACGAGATTGTACGTATCTACGCATTTTCCTTTTTGGGTAACAGTTAATTGTAATCTTGAACCGATTTATGGGTTTTTAAAAATTTGTGGTAAGTTAACTGTAAAAAATATGAGCGATGCAGAAAAATTGTGATGGTGGTCGAGCATGGCACCCGGTTGGATCTTTAGCCCTGCATCAATGGCTTATTTGGTATCTAGATAAATTAGGTGCAGTTTCGATTCCATCGCTCATAAATGATGAAGGAAAAACATTGTCAGGAAGTCGGTATGACCAAGAACCTCAAAGTTCAAAGACATAATATGATTTTCACTAACATGCACTGGGCATTGTGGATTAGGGCCCATCCTCTCTCTCTCTGATTGAGGGCCTGTGTCACAGAAGTGAAATGCATGATAGGCTGAAATAATGAAAATGATGAAACTGTAAAATAATTATGCATCCAGAGTAAAATGGGTTCATCGTTCTCTAAAGTCTTAATCTATTGAAGAATCGAACGTAATAATGCAGTTAATGGAGCAGTTTGCCCAAAGCTGGACCTGGTATTAGGGACTAATACATTCAGATTTTGAAATGTATTTTTTATTTTATTTTTTACCTTGTTTTTTGTATTTTAAAGTGTTTAGTGCGTATTTGCTCTGAGAAATAAATGAAAGCTGTTTTACAATGGTTGATTGTAGCATTTGGGCTGCAACAAGTGCAGTGAGAAAAAATCGATGAAATAGAATTTATTCGTAAGTAAACATAAATAAACATAAGCAGTTACCGGCGTTTATGGATACTGGTAACACCAAAAGGCATCACAATTACATTGCCGACTTTTTAATAATCTGTTAACGCACCTTTTGAGGAACCCCATGTTTTAGCTTCTCGGTAACACCACGGAAGGTAGCTCATTCCATAATTTGTAATGTGAGGCAAGTAAGATCCCGTGAATCACACAGTCCACTGACGATATGTGTATGAGCTTTCAGGTGGTGGCGGCTAGTGCGATAGTAAAATTACGACGCCGGCATCAGATCTAACAGTTCTTCAGAACAACCCCCGTTGTAAATGCGATATAAGATACAGTCAGACCCAACGTCTCGACGCATGTTGAGCGGTTCTACTGTTCGGTGAGTTTTGGATCACCGACAATCTTACAGCTCTACGCTGTAATGCATGGAGAGGCTCAAATTAATACTTAGGTGCTCTATTCCAAAAATTGGGAGCAGTACTCCATGTAAGGTATGTAAAAGTATTGGTAATTAATGAATAAGATGCTTATGTGTATTGGTATTTATATTTAACAGCTAACGATTGACATTAGAGTTAATAAAAACAGCACTAGTCTTGAAAAAGTTCTCGTGTAGTTTCAAAAGAATAATTAAAACAGCACAAGCAAAACGTATTCTTTAATTGCCGGCTACATCAGCGGTAATTGAAGATCTATTGTTGAAATCGGTAGGAATGTTTCCTATAACGCAACTATCGACTTGTTATGTTTCTTGTCACGTGGTTGCGATATTTTCTTCGATAATTGTGATGTTAAATCAGGTTAATGAAAAATCTCTGTCACCTTGATTAATTAATGGTCTTATTGTAAGTCACGCTGGTTCTACGTTACCAAGAGACACAAAGAACGGTTTTGTCTTGGAAGCGGTCTCAGCTTTTAGTTAAATAAGTAGCTGGATAATATATGGTTAAGAGATTGATGGATACATAGAAATAGGTACAAAACATATACAAGGTTTCAGAAGTATTTTTTTAAACACACAGTACTTACTTAGGCATTAAGAAATACCAAAAAACGCTTGAACACTAGATATTTTTGCATGAATAACATATAGACAGTAAAAAACCGTACAAATCTTTACGTTTGATGGTTTATATACGTGTCATTGTCAAAGTTATGAAGAATCTTAGATATTGAGATGAGCAAATCGTTCACCTGCTGGTCAAGCATCAGGCTTGCCAATTCGGTTCCACCCAGAACTTAATATTTGAACAGTACAAATACTGCACGACAATGCACTGCGTTCGTCAACATGATACAGATGTTAAATATCATTATGCCCTATGATTTCACTGGAAACATTGCCCTTCTACCTGTAACACAGGATCAAGGACAAAGAGTGAATCGGTTTCTTTTAGGCAAGCGTGATACAACGTAGGCCGCATCATCGCTTAACATCAGGCGAGATGGCGGCCAAGCGCAAGACTATTTTGGAATAAAAAATAATGTATTTCCACCGTTTTTATCCCTCGAAAAAGAAACGTAAGTATTCATATTCCAGCTTTGTTGCGTCTAAGTGCGGATATAAGCAGTGGAAATACAATTTGTCCACGCTGCGCTTGCTGTAGAACTCAACAAAGGAGACCTGCCAGTCCGGCTGCAAAGATAATGCTTCTGATAGCTGTGATAACATTGTAAGAATCTGAAAGAAAACGTTTTGTTTTAATATTTTATTCTAGTTTGTGGCTAGGGCTACCAGGTACAATCTTACGTTCAAAAAGAAATCAAGTGATCATTTAGTTTACTATTTCGTTCAGCCTTTTACAATGTTATGGCAACTGCTAGACACATTCTTTCAGCGTTCGTAATATACATTATTTTGCTTATTTCCTAAGTGTAGCTCTTATTTATTTTAGCCAGTGATTATTATTTTTAGCCAGCCTTATTTATTTTAGCCAGTGATTTTGCACATAATGATAATTTATTTGGGTCCAAACGAGTCAAGCTCCTTAGGTTACATATTGGTCTACCTACGCCATTTCAATCACGTAAGAAAAGAGCGCTGCAATTCGCGAAACTTCCTCTTCCGCTGTTTAAGGAAAACTTATATTAGCCACTGTGGCAATAAGGGTAGGGTTGACAACGAGTATTTTTGCAAGTCCAGTGGTCATAGGATGGAGGCTTTGCGAAAGGTATAGACCTAGGTGCAAGAGTTTAAGGTTAAAATTGATTTGAAGGAGATTCCGGAATTCTCGTCTCGTCTTATGAGTACCTTACGTTCTAGACAATTAATGAGTAATGTCTTCAGGGTCTAGCACGATGTAAATGAAATTGAACATGTGACTGGAAATTATACGATGAAAAAGAGGCATATTTCTAGTTGATTGATAAAAGTTAAAATGACAGTGATGGTGCCTTTAATAACTTGATGATTCCTGTCATGAAGTTGTTTAGCAAATGGCCAATCAACCGCGATCAATTGCCAGCCCTATCAACAGTTGTGAACGTCACTGAGGTAAACAACAATAACAGAGTATAATTACCTACTTTAAAGTGTCGTCACGTAGAGGAAAATATCCATGAGATCACACATTTAGCTGATTTGGTTAGCTTAGAAAGCTTGGGTAGGATCTTGTGACTAACTACTATGGCCAATGGAACCAATATGATCATATGGAAATCCCATAAATCAAAATTACCCATAAACTTTATTCCCTCATTTCACTGCCGACTTCCTTCCCAAGATTCAACAGTAAATCATATTTTAATATTACAAATGCAAAAATGTATTTGTTTGTTCTTCTTTAACGCAACAACAGAGCAAGGGATCGACGTGATTATTTGCAAAGAGATAAATTAGAGGGCCCTATAGTGACACAGTATATATTTTATAAAAAAAATACGGTTCTCGGTTAATTTAATGCAGGTAAAACTGCGGGGCACAGCTGGTTCAATGTTATTTTAATAATTATTTAGTTTTTTTTATGTCAGAGGCTAACAAGCATACAGGCTACCTGATGGTAAGCAGTCACCGTCGCCTATATAATTATGTAACACCGAGACATCACAGATACGTTGCCGACACTCTAAGACTCTACCCTTACTCCTCCTCCCTTAGTACTTATCTCCTGTATAAATATTTATGTTTATAAATCAATGACTGCATTAAATAAATAATTTTCTTATAGTTTTTTTATACTTTGTCAGAATTTTCAACTATAATGCAAATCTCAGTTGAGCCATTTCAACTGAGATTTGCATTATTGAGTAGCAAATATAATTCATTTACTTACATGTATGTTTTCTCTGCCAATATTGAAGATTTTACGTTAATTCATGTAGAATGTAGATTAAAAATAGATGACTGTGAGTTTTTTCTTAATTTTCAGCAGCAATTAAAGTTTAACAGTTCCTTGTAAAACGTTTTATTATCAACTGGAGCTTTTTGTGTCATTCGAAGACTAAAACTACTCGTAGCAAACACTGTTTTTGTGTAGGTGTTTGAAATTATTTCTTGAACATACATTTCAGTAGCCTGGTATAAAACCCCTTGTGAGGGTCCCATTCAGGCTCATTAATAAAATTGTGACTTTTTTTTTTTTAGTTCTGTCCATGCAAAGGTTGCCTGGAAGAAATTGCTCTAGGCGATAAGGCTGCCCATTATACTGCCGCATATTTATTTTTGATGTTAGTTTAAGTTTTATAGATTGATTTTAAGATTTTCGGTGTGAATTAAGATATATTTATTGTTCTGTATTGTGACTGCTTATCTGTCTTCACTAAACGGCTAAACAGAACGCGATAAAAGTTGGCAAGAGAATCATGGTGGGCATCGTGGTGGCACATAATACTATCAATGGTGGTTAGGTATAATATAAGGTTATTTTTAAGTATCAGAAAATGTTTTTTTTAAGTTATCATAACGTTAAAAGTTATGTTTCAGTTATAAAATTATGAAAGTTATGAGATGAGCGAAGCCGCTCGCCTGATGGCTTTTCACGCTTGCCCATAACAGCTCAACGCCACTCAGAATTTTGAACTTCAAAAATTCAAAAAACTGGATGGCAATGCACTGCGGTCGTTACCTCGAGATATGGGATGTCAAATCTCTGTGTGCCCTGTAATTTCGCTGGAAACATTGCCCTTCAATCCGGAACACACTACTTGCTTGGCGGTTGAATAACTGGCAAAGGTGTGGTACTTCCCCAGGCGGACTCTGCAAAAGAGTCCTACACTAAGAGTCCTACAACTCACTAACCAAAGAGCGATGGTGGCCGAGAGTAGCATATGCGCTTTACAATCTGGCGGCACCTAGTTCGATCCTTGGCCCTGCACTAATGACTTATTTAGCACTTTAATCAATTATGTGCAGTTTCAATGCTTTCAGCAACGGTGAAGGAAAATTATCGTGAGGAAAAAGCTGGTATGTCCAAGAACCTGAAAAAATTTCAAAGTACATTCACTAACATGCACTGGGCCAACATGCACTGGGCCAGCATGGTGCTCTCTCTCTCTCACTCTCTTTCTCTGAGAGAAGGCCTGTGTCCCAGCAGTGGGAACGTGATAGGCTGATAATGATGAATGATGATGATCTAAATAACTCAAGTGCATAGAAACTAAACAAAACATAGCTATCAATATAAAAAACAGTACCCTTAGTACAAGATTTTATAGTTTTCGAAAACTTTCTTCGTTTTCGTTTTGATGCATACATTGCTGGGCTGAAAGCTATTCGAAACTATTTTTCGTCTTTGAGTGAAGCAACCTATACTGCCGATTACTACCGATTTTAGTTCATCCGCGTTTCCGCTAGAGGCGCTTTACTAAAATGTATGGGACAATACGGAAACGAAAAAAGTTTTCGAAAACTGTCAAATCTTGTACTAAGGGTACTGACTTCAGAAAAATGACAGAACTGGACTACAGATTGGACCAAATCACTTCACCCGGTCGAAAGTTCTGAGGAAACAAACACATTAAATAAAAAGAGTCAACATCCAAAAAGGAGCAGGTTCCCAATAAAAAAAAATTTGATGTTTTTTTTTAATTTGAAAGCTAGTGCTTCGCGTGTAGTCCCATTTCAATTTGGTCCAGTTCTGACATTTTTATGAAGTCGGTTTTTTATATTGATAATTATTGGAAGTCGGAAAAAAATAAATACTTACGACTACTTAACCCTATTATTCAAAATCAGTTGGATTGCCCGTTGTACCTAAAAGAGTTAGTAAATTACCTTGATACCTTAGTAACTGCTATCTGTTTTAAACAAACACTTAACTAGCAGTAAGTAGATTAATAAACAATCAGAAGATTTACTCGAAGAGATTATAATAATACACGTGATGTGTAATTACATTACTCTATTTCAGAACAATGAGCTATTGACAGATAGATATTATATAGATTATTATTATAGATAGATTGATAGATAGATATATAGATATTAGCCAAAGAACCAGAGTCACCGACATAGCTGTTAAAATCTGCAAGTTGAAGTGGCAATCGGCAGGCCACATCGCTCGAAGAACTGATAACCGATGGGGAAGAAAGGTTCTTGAGTGGTGACCGCGAACCGGAAGACGCAGCGTAAGTAGGCCTCCCGCTAGATGGACCGACGACATTGTGAGAGTCGCGGGCATCCAGTGGATGCAGATGGCAGGATGTCGTTCAGTGTGGAGGTTAAAGGGGGAGGCCTATGTTTAGCATCATCCGCACCAAATGAGTTTACCTACTGTTAATTATTAGAAACATATCTAATCGTTAGGAGCCGTATTACAAAATCTGTCGTTCAATTTTATGTATATTTGATTTTCGGACATAAAACGAATAATTATCAATATATAAAAAATTGACTTCATAAAAATGTCAGAACTGGACCAAATTGAAATGGGACCACACGAGAAGCCACCAGCTTTCAAATAAAAAGAATTATCAAAATCAGTCGAAAGTTCTGAGGTAACAAACATACAAAAACAGTCGAATTGAGAACCTCCTCCTTTTTGGAAGTCGGTTAAAAATAAAGCCGTAATGGTCAAGACGAATATCAAACTAGTAAACAATAACATTAAAATTGTTTATTTGGTGTCATTAATTTAACGAAATCCAGTCTCAAACCTTCCCTCCGTGAGTTTTACAAAAAACTACTTTTGTAAATAGAAGGTAATAAGTTTATAACTATATAGAGTTATTCAAAATTTGAAGCTATTATTTTCAATTAAAAATAAAAATCTATTTATTGCAGTTATTTTATTTTAGTTAGTTTTTCTTTTTTTAACAGACTTATTAATGGCGGAGGTTCTATGTTCCATTGTGATTTTTTTTAATGTTTGACATCGATTTCTCCGCCAATTATGAAATGATTTTGATGAATATGTTTGGTAGCCCATACTTCAGAGATCGTCCTGTGTAAATTTTATTATATCGGTTTAGTACTTTGGTTTGGTTTTGAAGATTACAAAATGAGCGCCAGCGCTCACTGCGTTTCAGTCGGTCTCTAGCGGTAGGAAGTGAAACACGAGTCTATTGTTACGCGATAACGAATGAATGATGAATTCGTATGCTTTCATCATCATCATCAGCCAGAAGACGTCCACTGCTGAACATAGGCCTCCTCCTTTAACCTCCACACTGAACGACATCCTGCATCTGCATCCACTGGATGCCCGCGACTCTCACAATGTCGTCGGTCCATCTAGTGGGAGGACTACCTATGCTGCGTCTTCCGGTTCGCGGTCTCCACTCAAGAACCTTTCTTCCCCATCGGTTAACAGTTCTTCGAGCGATGTGGCCTGCCTATTGCCACTTCAACTTGCAGATTTTAATAGCTATATCGGTGACTCTGGTTTTTGGCGAATATCTACGTTTCGGATTTTATCGCGCAAAGAAACTCCGAGCATAGCTCTCTGCATTGCCCGTTGTGTGACTCTGAGTTTTTCCAAAAGGCCAACAGTTAAGGACCACGTCTCAGTACCATATGTCATCACTGGCAACACACACTGATCAAATACCTTTGTCTTCAGGCACTGTGGTATCTTGGACGAGAAGATGTCACGCAATTTCCCGAACGCTGCCCATCCGAGTTGGATTCTTCGGGCGACCTCTTTGCCTAAGTTGGACTTACCTAACTGAACAATCTGTCCAAGATAGGTGTAATGGTCAAGAACTTCGAGAGTATCGTTCCCAACGATTACCGGTACGGGTACAACATGGACATTGGACAAGACTTTTGTCTTGTCCATGTTCATTTTAAGACCCACCTGTTGGGAAAGGCTACTGAGGTCGCTGAGCATTGTATTAAGATCCTCCAGCGACTCTGCCATGATGACTATATCGTCGGCAAAACGAAGGTGAGTGATGTATTTGCCATTGATGTTGATGCCGAATCCGTTCCAGTCCAAGAGCTTGAAAACGTCCTCCAATGCGTTAGTGAACAGTTTCAGAGAGATAACATCTCCCTGTCTCACGCCTTTATGCAATTGGATTGGTTCCGTGCTCTCGTCCTGTAATCGGATCGACATGGTGACGTTTCTATACAAACACTTCAGCACTTCAATATACCTATAGTCGATATGAAAACGCTGGAGGGACTGCAACACTGCCCAGGTCTCGATAGAATCGAAGGCTTTTTCATAGTCTACAAGCACTAGACATAATGGCCGATTATACTCCTCAGTCTTCTGTATAATCTGGCGGAGCGTGTGTATGTGGTCTATGGTGCTCCAGCCTTTACGGAAACCGGCTTGTTCGGGAGGCTGGAAGTCATCAAACCTGCTTTCGAGACGGTTCGTAATGACTCCGGAGAACAACTTGTACACATGGCTCAGGAGTGAGATGGGCCTATAATTCTTCAACGAGGTGTTATCACCTTTTTTGAAGAAGAGCACCACCACACTTCTATTCCATGCTTCAGGCGTAGTACCTTCGAGTATGACGGAATTAAATAACTTCTGGAGGACCAAAAGTACCGGTTTTCCACCCGCTCTCAGAAGTTCTGTCGTGATTCCGTCATCACCCGGCGCCTTGTTGTTCTTAAGCTGTTTCAGAGCCATTCTAATCTCGTACAAGCTGATGTCTGGGATGTCCTCGTATGCTTTACCGAAGTGTAAATACACAAATAATATCGATATCTATTTTTTGTAACAAATATACTGTACATTTTTATAATTAGGTGTTGAAGTATATGTCCGACGGTTTTGAGTCGTTTTTACTGATCAAGTTCAATGGTTAGGGCGCGTCCATTCATTTTATTTTGGTCGAAGAGGCTCTTAATATAAATATACCTAAACCCATTAGACCTAAACCTTAAATCACAATTTACATCGAACAGATTATTATAAAGAGGTTGAAACGAAAAAATTGTGTTCATATTAAAGTATCTACTTATACAAGAAATGTACAAAATTTATTTTAATTTGGTAAGTGGCTGCCTGCGCTCATCAGCCACACTTATCTTTTTCGTATAAAAACTAGGTATATGCTAATAGTTTATACTTTTATAGCATAGTGGAAGAGAAGAGAAGTGGAGAGAAATCTCTCAGTATTTTATTTTCCCGTCTGCCACACTATAAAACATCAACACATAAATCAATTTATTATTTATTTATTATTTTTGTTCAACATTTTTTTGTCTCGAAGTGTTTAAGACACTTCGGTAGATATCATGAAATCACGGGCCTAGGCCAAGTGAGTTTCATGTTCTGTTACGGGTTGGTTATTTAAGTCTTCCTGTAGAAATTTTCGGACTATGCGGCATGTATTTAAAATTGCAGCCTTCTGCATCGTCATGTATGTACTCTCGGGTATATCTATTATTTTAAGAGATTGAATGAGGTGTTTAGGGATCACTCCTGTACTCGACAGCACCAGCGGCACTATGAACACTTTATTCATTTTCCAAATTCTAATAATTTCTTCTTTCAGCTCTGTGTATTTGTTTATTTTTTCTGTAATTGTTCTATGAAGATTGTGGGTGTTAGGTACTGCAATGTCAATAAGAAATACTGTTTTATTTTGTTTGTCGATTAGTGTGATGTCGGGTCTATTGTTGTGGATGGTCTTATCGGTTAATATTGCTCTGTCATAATATAGTTTGTAGCTGGTGCTCTCCAGTACAGGTTTTGGGTTGTACTGGTAGTATGGTGTAGGCTTACTTGGTATTAGTTTGTGTTTGATGGCTAGTTTTTGATGAATTATCTGTGATACTTGATTATGTCGGTGTGTGTAGTCTGTTTGAGTAAGGTTAGGACAGGCGCTGGTAATATGCTGAATAGTTTCTGAGTGGCGGTTACATTTTCTACATTTATCGTTTGAAGTGTTAGGATCTTTAATTATGAACTTTCTATAATTTTTCGTGTTGATTACCTGATCTTGGATAGCTATCATAAATCCCTCGGTTTCAGGAAAGAGCGAGCCTAGTTTCAACCACTTGTTTGAGGCTTGGAGATCTATGTGAGGCTGTTCCAAGTCGTGAATATGTCGCCCATGTAATTTTTTACTACGCCATTTTGTTAATTTTCTTGTTTCGGCATTTTGTACATTGGTAAATTCTTTGTTGTGGTCTGTCAGATTCAGTGGTGTATAGTTTGTGTCGGATTCTACTACTGCTTTGTGTAGGTCACTGTGATGTGATTTTTCATAAAAGAAATGTCTTAATTTTTGTACCTGTCCCTCCCATAGTATCCCTAAATCTATCATTCCTCTTCCACCTTTCTGTCTTTGAATTGTCATTCTTTCTATTGCTGACTTTGGATGGAGGTACTTATGTTTCGTTAGTGTGGTTCTGGTCTTTATTTCTAATTTCTGAATGTCTGTGTGTGTCCACTTTATGATTCCAAAGGAGTAAGTTAGTATGGGTATTGCGTAGGTGTTGATTGCTTTGTATAAGTTTTTGGAGCAGAGTGTTCTTTTGCAAATTTGGTTTAGTCTGTGTATATATTCTTTGCTTAAATCTTTTTTTATTTCTATATGGTTTATTGATCTTCCTTGGTGTAGCCCTAAGTATTTGTATGTGTCTTTTTCTTCCATTGTTGTGAATCTAGTGTGTTCAGGTGAGTCTTCAACGCTATCGTTACTGTTACTTACTTTACCCCTACGTAAGTGGAGTGTTTTACATTTATCTAACCCAAAAGTCATGTTGATATCCGTACTAAAATTTGAAGTAATTTTTATGAGTTGTTCCATTTCTTTTTCTGATTTGGTAAAGATTTTTAAGTCATCCATGTACAGAAGATGATTTATTGTAGTGTGTTGTGTCAATTTGTAACCATGATTTGTGCTGTTTAATATGTTTGATAATGGGTTAAGGGCCATGCAGAACCATATGGGACTAAATGAATCTCCTTGGAATATGCCATTATCGATTGGGATTTCGTCTGTTGTGATAGATGTTGAATCAAGAGTGAGTAACAGCGTTGTTCTCCAATCAGACATGACACCCTTCAGAAAGTTAATGATGTTTGGGTCTATTTTATAAATCTGTAGAATATGTATGAGCCAGGAATGGGGTACACTATCAAACGCTTTTTTATAATCTATGTAGGTTAGGTGTAGGTTTCTGCTATGGGACGTTGCGTGTTTAAGGATAGTCGAATCGATGATAAGTTGTTCTTTGCACCCCATATGTCTCCGCCTGCACCCTTTTTGTTCTTCTGACAGTATATTATTCTGTTCTATGTGTGTATTGACTTTGTGAGTTATACAAGATGTTATTAATTTGTAAAGAGTAGGTAAGCAAGTTATAGGTCTGTACTGAGATGGATCGGAGGTGTTATTACTCTTAGGGAGCATAAATGTTATACCTTTAGTTACAAATTTTGGCAATTCTTCCGACCCTTTTATTATGTTAGAGATATTTTTAGCTAGTATATCGTGCAGAGCTATAAATTTTTTATACCAAAAATTATGTACACCATCGACTCCTGCTGCTTTCCAGTTTTTTGTCTTTTTGGTAATTTCTTCAATATCGGTTCCATTAATATCAACAAATTCCATCGGTTCAATAGTGTTTGATCTTTCTATTTCTTCTTTTATCCATTCTGCATTATCATTATGTGGGGCCTGTTTTTTCCATATGTCAGTCCAGTAGTTTTTAAGGTCAGTTTCAGTAGGTGCATCTGATGGTTTAGTGTTTGGTTTTTCATTTAGAGATCTATAGAATGATTTTTCATTAGTTGTAAATAATTTGTTGTCTGTCTTTCTTTGTAATGATTTTTTATACCGAGTTAACCGTTGTGATTTCAGGGCCAGTTTCTGTTTTAAAGTATCCAAATACTCTTCTGGTCTAATATTGTTTTTCTCGTGAGTGGAGTGTACTTTAGTTTTTGCAAAGATTTTATTGACTCTATTGATTAATTTCTTTCCTCTATTATTGTTAATGTATTGTGTTACCCTGCCAATATCAGCTCTCAATTTTTTTATGTCATTTTCTAACCTTATCTGCCACGCTGGTACTTGTATAGGTCTTCTTCTTGGTTTTGAGAAGTCAGTATCGGTAGAAATTTTATATCCTAATTGTGAGCAAATTACCATTGCGCTACAATAAACCAATGTGTGAATGTGTGACAAGTCTGAATCTACAGAGTAAAATTTACCTAATATATGTTTGTTGAATATATTTACTAGTTCATATAGTTTTTTGTTTTCTCTGAGTCGTGGTAGTTTAGGTCTGGCTGATGGATCAGTTCCTGTGTACATAGTAAGTGTTGTTTCTAACTGTTCTGTTAGCCCTTGTATGCAATTACTGGATACTAATGTGTTTAGTGTGTTGGCCTCATCCAGTAAAGAAGAGGATGTTGGTAGTGATGCAGTTTGTGTAGAAGCGCGAGAGAGTGTGATTGTATTTTGAGAAGTTGATGTTTGAGATGATGTTTGTTGACTAAATAGGTTGTTTGAAGGCTGTGGTGTCAAGAGATTAGTAATGTGTTGTGATACTGTGTCAATTTCATATGGGGATTCTGCTAATGAATTTGAAACCATACTGTTTTCTTCTTCTCTTAACTGTTGGGCTACTTCTGATTTAATTTCACTAATGACAGTGTCTGATAGAAGTTTGTTACGTATTATAACTCTCCTTTGGTCTGCGATTCTCTGTGCTGATACTTTTAGTTGTGGGTATTCTTGTTTAAATTTGTCATGAAGTTTAGTGCAGTACATAGTCCTGTCCATTTCTAGTTTAGTTACATAGAAATATGTGCGCATGATAAATGTATTAATTTGATCATCCCATTTCATACGCACCCTGGGTTTCCCAGCTTTGGTGGTCGCAGGTTGGGTGACACATGTCTCCTGCGAAACATCCTCAGCTGGGGATATTGGTCTGCTGCTACTCTTACTACTGCTCCTGTTACTCCTACTCTCGGCTGTAGTCCTTGAGGACATTCCCCTACCCCCCGCGTCCCCGACTCCCGCCCAGCCGCCCAGCCGGGAGTCACTGGCTAGCATGCTGGAACGTCCGTGGCCAGCTACAGACGTGCCCCGGCGATCACCCCCGGGCAGCGGCCCTATACGTGATTTACTTCTTCTAGTCTCCATCTTGATGGGTCACCTGAACCTTGTTAGCCGTGTAAGTTTTTATTGTACTCGTTGCCCGCCCCCCACGAGGTCTGATGTTCGACTCGGGCGTAAGGTAGGATTTTGTATTATTATCTATATTATTTATTATATTATTATCTAGGTTATTCTAAAGGTAAAAATAATTTCAAACAACCTAATGGTCATTACATTAGGTTTTTTAAATTCTCACTCGGTGATTTTTCATCTTCAAAAGTATGAAAAACGTGTGAATGAGCATGCTTTTAATATATATATTTTTTTGTAAAAATTTTAATATTTCTTTTACAGAATTTACACTAGCGTCAGCCTGCTGGGCAAAAATAAGTGCTCTATCATTCCATCACTATCCTATGGTTTCCTTACGATATTTTCTTTCACGAGCAGCTCGTTATTGGGAATTTGAACCTACACCTTGCGTCGAATGAAGCGCCAACTACTGAGCTGTGATAGCTATGTATACCAAAACATTAATTAAGCAGACTATCCTATTCAAAATTACTAGACACACATGGACTACATTATCATATTAGAAACAAAACTTTTGTTTCTCCTATGACATTATGACTTTGATCTTTCTCACTTTACGACAGCATAAAGTTTTATATTCAGTTGTGTCAAGAGTATATAATGCACGTACGAGTCGGCTCTATAAAAGATACAATTGGCATTTCCCAAATAAGATAAGACTGACGAATAATTACTATGTTGGTACGTTGATGAATTTTCACATACGAGTAGAACTTTTCGTCAATGTGGATGACATCTAAGGCCTGACGCCCAATGGAGAATCGAGGCAGCATCTGGGCATACTAAGTGGTTGGGGAAAAAGTATCTCTATACGCAGTCTTCCGTTAGGTTCAAAATTGTATCGACAGTTCTAAACTCAAGTAAATGAGCAACAATTTGAAACTTTGGTAAACCAAAAATAATTAACTTTTTCATCGCGACGCCACGAACTCGCCACTTCAGTCGGTTTTGGGCTTTGCGAGCATTTCTGCAGCGCTCTAGATCTCCATATCGCTGTAGCTCTGCAAAGCTAGTTATATGATTATTAACGGAATATTTACTGTTTTTTCCGTAAGGTGATCTCAGGCCGAATTAAACATTAAGTTTTAGATGTAATATATATAATATATATACTTTTAACGGATTTAATCAAGTGTATTTATTGAACTCTTTACGTTTCAAAAACTTTAATTTGCAGGGTCCGTGATCTGAGGTAGACTAGATTTCGGATGTCCATAGAAATGTCTAAAGTTTATTCCCCGTAACAAATTCAATTCACGTGTATCCGCCAATAAATTTATTTTTTTCACAATCAATCGTGGAAAAATGCTCGCAATGGATATACGAACGAGCATACAACTAGAGTCAAGAAGTAGAGAATTTGTAGAGCGCAGTAAATATAACATTATTTCAGCCACGTGGCCTCTTTGCAACAGAGTTTAAACTTAAATAGGTAATACAAACATGTGAAAATATGTAAGTATCTCTTTATGAGAAATTGAATAGGATTGGATACTTTAATAGCTATATAACTTAGTAGGTTTATGTACGTAGTAATAGTATTTAATATTTCCATATACTTTGCTTAGAGTTGATTTTGACCAAACTCTGACATTAGGGCTGGCTATGCTCATCTATAGGTACGACCTTAGTCCTTATCTGATGAAATAATGAAACTTAAAATTTATCTCTTTAGAGATGACCGAAAGAAATAAGGAGTGTTGTGTTCATTTTCGTTCTTATAAAAAAAAGTGAGCATTTCCAACAGTGTTTCTCACCCAAAAATTACTTAAGTAGCTATATATACCGTACAATTAATGTAAACTGAATCAATAGTACAATCGAGAATGTTATTATTTTTAAGGTTTTGATCTAAAATGAAAGAAAACCATGGTATTTCTTTGCAAGGAAGTCTGTGTATCATAAAACAAACATAATCGATATGGTTTGGTTTCGTTCTTAATTATGCCAATGCCGTGCCGTGTTGGTTCTTACTGGCACTGTTGGCGTAGATTCGGAAAACGCATTGCCGAATAAAGCGGATTTTTTTGAAAATCATGGGTAAATTCACCGCGTGTCAGTTTAGGTATATATACTAAGTTTTATATGTTGCGATTTTATGTCGGAAAAACTTAAGGAAATCCGGCTAATATTTTTTTATCACGTTCTGTATGGTTAAATCAGACGTCATATCGGAATATCCTTTCAAAACAATAATGGTTATTCCAGATCGGTTAAAATTGTGGTAGGAATACATTTACGTCTATGAGTATTAGATGTATAATACTTATATTGGGGAACGAACAACATCACAACGAGTAGGTAACCTATGCATTGAAATAAATATGAAATTGGATCACGGGTGGATTGGATTGGATTGGATCATGGTGAATAGATCACGAGACCGATGAGTCAAATGCTACCCAAGTTTCATAGTAAAAGCTACCAAACATTGACACAGTAAATTTACTTATTTAGTGCCGTCACATCTTCCTGAGACACAAGGTAGGGTTGGTGCAGCTACCAATTCGGCAGAGCAGCACAAGCGGCGCAAATATGCTAACCTCGGCAGTGGTTACACATTTGAGGCGTTTGTGGTCAAGAAATTGAGCCCTTTGAGCCTGACCGGGAGCTCACCTCATTTTCAAAAATCTTTCAGAACGGCTGGTTATTGCGACGCGTGACCAAAATGCTGGCGTGTTTCTGGCTCAACGCATAAGCAACGCCTTTCAGCGTGCTGGATACGCCGCCAACTAATAGTGAGCTTAGCATTTGGATTGTCTTCAGACCTTCTATATTATATTACCACACTTAATACAAAAAAAAAAGTATAAATGAAATAGCATAAAAATCTGATAAAAGTGCTGATAATCAAACGGCAAAACAGATTTTCTTAAATCATAGCTAAAAACACTCTTGATCAAAATCGGTTCAGCCGTTTAAGAGCTTCGATGCCACAGACAGACACACAGATACACATTAACAGACAGACATGTTAAACATATAACACCCCTCTTTTGCATCATATTTTTAAAAGTCTCGTCGGTCTGCTCATCGGACTAAAATACTAAAAGGTTCAGTGTTCTGTAACACCAGACTTCTGCTTATCATAAAGGTCTCATCAGTTCTATCATCGAACTACTGGTACTAGGTCATGTTTTCTACCTATCATATGCAAGTGCCTCGATAAGTACTTAGATATTGGAAGTAGTCGTCATGAAGTGTGTTGTTGCAAATCGTGTTTTATGTATTTATTGATAGAGTACCAGAATAATTCACAACGTTAATATTTACGTGTATCTTTGTTATAGGTATTACAGGATTGTCTTCAAAACCCCTATTGATGTCAGCTATTGGAGTACAGTCTACCAAAAATAAATTAAAATTTACAAATTTATTCAAATTAGTAAACTGAATAATAAAGAAATTCCATGTGCTAATTCAGCGATAAGAACGGTTAATTAGGTATTCTACGTTCCGAGGCTTTACGTCTACCTGTTATAAACGATTCAGTTTAGGTGATTGCGAAAAATTGCTGTCCGTGCCAAACCGTATGTCGGCGCGTTAAGGTTCGCGTTTGCGTGATTTTGCAAACTGCGCGTATTCGAGCCCGCGGTTAGAGTTAGTTAGTGAGTGAGGGGCGTAAGGCCCCTGTACATATATTGAAATCGACCTAAAAATAAGATAGGTAAGGGGTTATAAAATTTGGATACTTTCAATGGGGCTTGGAAAAAGAATATTTTTTTCGCTTTATGTATCCTTTATGCTACCTAACATTATTATTTTGTTCAGTTAATGAAGGTACTTGTCCGAAAAAAACACATTTTCGGGCTTGAGCATTTCGATTATCTTTAGACCTTTTCTGTCATAGACCGCATCATAGCTTAACGTCAGGAGAAATGGCGGTCAAACGCAAGCAATAAAAAAAGTTTAGGTGCTTAGTAATAATTAGCTTGTGTTGTTTAGTTTAAAAGGCACTTGCCCGCAAAAGAAAATACATTCTTGTAAAACTCTAGATTTTTTCAAAAGACGACGGTTATTACTCTCCCCGCCATGCACCGGGAAGGTTTATTTATCTGGATTCGTTCGAAAATTATTCTACAGGACTAAACTCTATACAGGAAGTACCAGAAACATACAATATTGGGCAACAGATGTTGTTTATAAATTTTACGTTCTTTGTGATTACACAAAGACGAGTTTTCATTTCAAAATGTTCATAATAACAGTTGTATACGTCTTCATTTAAATGTTTTATGGAATCGTTGACTGCACAAAAATAAACGTTTTAAAACTCGTTTATCCGTTCTTCATTAGAATTAACAGGTTTATTTGTAACATTGCAAATGGTCAAGTGCGGCGCTAATGCATTACTTACTTTGGATTTCAAGTCTTTCTAGTTTGTCCTCCGCTCGCTGCTGCACCTCTAACGGGCTCTCTATATGGTAGAATATGCTTGCCCCAACTAATAAATACATAATATGAAGTGCGAGCATGCACGCCAACTGCTTCTTGGACATCATCTTGACAAGCTTTCTTAAACTCCTCCAAATTCAAAACCACAAAACGTTCACAACGCGTCACGAATTCACATGAAAATCCAAAGCATCTTCGAAAATTTGACCGTCATTGTCGATGCTTTCGTGAAAGACTTCAGGCTTATACTGAAGTGGTTGTCATATGGGCCCCTATTTTTGTACCACATGTTCTCATTGATGACGAGTAGCGGTCACTACACTTGGATGCTGAATGACTATGACACTTCCCGATTGACGTTCGACCGTGTACGAGGATCGGCTCACTTTGCCCGGCGCGCGCGCTCGCGATCTCCACGGCGTCCTTTTTAAAACAGCTCTAAATATTAGAGTGACATCGGCACGCATTAGCTCGTCGTAAAGGATAATAACTAAGGTTATTGCTGACATAGTTAACTTATAAGAGACGACGCAGTGATAATACTAAGGCGATGGGCGAAAGATTTCGTTTACAGCATGGGATTAAAAGGATTCTGCGGTTGATAATGGACTGTGTGGAGATAGCGTTACATCATTTTGCTGTTGATAGCGAATAGTAGGTACATCCTTCGTTGCGCGTTACGTAGCTTCAGACTAATAAGTATTACTACCTATTTCACGTTATATTTTACCCATGACGGGACGGAAAAGGTATTTGCGTTTGGGGTACGGGGTTATACATAAAGATAACTTACTGATAAACACATCATATTTTTAACCCTCACTGGGCAGATCCCAATTGTTAATAAAATGTTTACAATATAAAATTAAATTACAGGGATAACGTTGTCCAAGTTTTCACACGTTTTTATGGCTTTTATTGCGTAGATACGCCGGGAGTTCCGAGACGTATAACATAGGTAACTTAGAATATGTAAAACAATGGTTAAGTGGGCTTACGTGGTACAAATGACACATCCTCTGATAGGTACTTAATTTACCACGTAAACGGACACTGCTCGAATCGTAGGTACAGAAAATCCGTACACGCATGGAGAACAACTTTAAATATAAGTCAAAGTTCTGAAAAAATACCTAAAAGTACAAGGAATTCTTTAAATGATTGTTCATTGGAATTATGAAGATGATTTTAAGTTCCTAAAGCAGAAGGTAAAGTGGGATTTGGGAAGTTAGCAGAAATAACACGTAAGACTAGGTGGAAAAGTTTTCCTGTTTCTTTTTTTTTTTCTTTTTTGGGTACTTATGTGTGTTTCATCTTTGACTTTATAAATATTATTAGCTTATATTCGGGTGGGTGCTTGGTGGGTGCAAAAAATGCAACGATTTTTTAATAATTGATAGACTAAGCCAGGAGTGGTTAACCTTTTTTTTACATACGTGCCATTATACTGAAACATTTTTTTATGAGGCCATGGCGTAAAAAACAATGTTACTTAGAAAAAATACTAAATACTATAAAAACGAATCTCTTTATTTGCAAATTAATTATGGCTAATTTCGTTGCCACTAGGAGTTTGATGACAACTCACGGTGTGATCGAAGATGGTTAACATAGCCTGGAATGGGAACTGGCTCTCAAGTGAGGCTGCTGGAACACATAATTAGATGCACGGTGGAAGATTTTCAACTTGAGGATGGTAACTAGCCAGCCGAGTACTACAAATTGCCGTACCACCAATTTATGGTTTCTTCCCAATATTTTACTTCAACGGTAGCCAATGACGATATACTTGATATACATTTGACTGCCTCGGTGGCTCAGTTGGTAGTGAACCTACTTTCTGTGCTTGGAGGCGTGGGTTCGATTCCCATCTAGGACAAACATTTGTGTGATGAACATTTGTGTTTGTTCTATGTCTGGGTGTTAATATCTATTTAAGTATGTATTCAAAAATATATATGTATGTATATCAGTCTCTGGCTGCCATATTACAAGCTTTGCTTAGTTTGGGGTCAGACGACCATGTGTGCAATAATGTCCCAGATATTTATTTACCTACTTCGCCGGAAGTTCAACCTTTCTGTTGGAATTTGAACCCGCACCTTGCAAATTGAAATTCGAACGTGCCAACCAATGAGCAGTCATTGCTAAAAAAGTAAGAGTGTCGAAGCGAACTTGGGAACTAAAGAAGATCTCGCGCGCAGAAACGCGATTGCTTTAAGCTTGCCAGCCGAATGCACCGACCACTCGGCTATCATCGCTACAATCACGAAATAAATAGGTACAGAAGGCTGGCTCCATATAACAACAGCTAACAGGTGCACGCACACAGACGCGTACGTATAACATGGTACAAGGATCTTGGATCAAGTCGGTCGAACGCCAGTCGCGAGTGACCGCGCTTTAGCAACACCAAGGAAGATAAGTACATTTATTTTGTCTATGAATACACGCAATTATCGTTTCGTGTGCCAATTGTCATAATTTACAATGAGTAAATCCTACCAAAGTTGGTGTGTGTTCGGTTGTTTACATACAATAAATTACCTATCAATGTAAAAAAAAACACTGTGAGCTACTAGTAATTTATCTATTTGTGCTTGGTATTGCATTATTTATTATTAGTAAGTAGGTGTAAAAACAGATAAGAAAGGATAATTATTATTTTTTATTTTATTAAATTATTATTATTATTTAAGGGAAGGCCTGACAAAACAAATGTGTTTTGGTCAGTCAAAGCTAGCCTTCTATACTTATTTATTTATGTTACAATAGTGTGTTTTGGCCGCCCGCCTTCGCTGTTTTGACCTGGTTTTGACACAGACGCCCAGCGGCCCAGACCACGTCCAAACAACAAGTAGAGTTAGGAAGGTAACTTGGCACTCAGACAGAACTTCTTATCGTATGTGCTTATAGATACGTCGTATCTATATGTAATACCTTTTAAGGACAGCTAAAACATCATTTCAACGGTTTTGACGTGAAAAAAATCAAAGAATGAGAATTTAAGAAAACATTGACCATTATTTTGTGAGATAGAAAAACAAACCACAATTTTGTCGAGTTTTTTTCTCGTCCGCAATCATATAAAATATATCAACACGATAAATTGCTTTATCCGATTTGCAATGTAGTTCTAAGCATAATGCCCAAATGGTTTTCTTTAATTCACTCAGTGATTAATTTTATCTTCAATAAATATATTTCGTATAGAGAACCTCCTTCTTTTTTCGTCGGTTGAAAAACGTTGAAAACATGCGAAAGAGAGAGAGAGCTGAAGCCGTTTAGTGTATTCTTAGTTTATGTGCTTAAGGCGAGGTTTTCCCACTTTTAAGCAACGCTTGTTACTACAGATAACCATGTAAAGGCTTAATATATTGTATACTGGAGCAAAACCCTGGCGCTTACACACAGTCGCGAGTTTCGCTACATATATTTCCAAAGATAAAATTCGTAAATAAGATTCGTAAAATATAAATAAATATCTGGGACATTATTGCACACATGGTCATCTGACCCCAAACTAAGCAAAGCTTGCAATATGGCTGCCAGAGACTGATATACATACTTGTTTTTTATACATACTTAAATATATATTAACACCTAGACGTAGAACAAATACAAATGTTCATTACACAAATGTTTGTCCTAGGTGGGAAACGAACTCACGCCTCCAGCACAGAAAGCAGGTTCACTACCAACTAAGCTAACGGGGCTTTTTTATGATGTGACTGTTGGCCTTGCGGCCTCAACAGCTTGACTGGACTAGTTGGTGAACGCAGAAGGCGTTGGGCCAACATGACTTAGATTTTTGGGCGACAAGCACTAGGGCACCTCGGGGGTAAGAGCCTCGGCTTGGACCGTCGCCGGGAACAGCTAACGGGGCTGTCATATACCTTTGTATATCCCTTTACGGTACGGTTCTCTTCATAATTTAATTATGAAATCTGTATATTAAGATATCGTAGACATCATTTCGTTAATAGGTACGAGCTAACTCGTATTAGATAACCATGGTAACAACTAAAACTAGAATTAAACACTGTTTTAAACTATCACGGTTGTTCACTAAAGTTATGTGATTATTCACGGGATATTTACCGTGGTAAGGTTGTGGAAGGAGCTCCCGATATTTCGGCGCCCACAACTTCACCACGGTACATATCCCGTAAATAATCATATAACTTTAGTAAAACTAATTCTAGTTTTACTAAAGTTATATGTTAAAGTTATACCAAAATTGCTAAAAGTGAGAAAAGACGGCCTTAATAAGATAGCATGACTGCAACAATAACATTTGGATGAGTCAAAGATAAGTTTAGTTTGAGTTTATTTTTTTTTATAAATAGGTAATTACTTGTACTTATAGATATTACGAACGCGAGCACTATTATATTAAATCATAACCAGTTTTATGATTGTAATTAATGTAATCTTAAACATCATAAATTAATTATTTACATTTCCTAATGCCTACAGGTGGCTTTATTAAATGTAAAACCTGTGGAATGGGAAAATTGTATGACGTAAATTTGACTTATAAGAAATCCCGAAATAACGAATGTGATGAAATAAGACATTGCATTTGATAAATTGAAATCAGACTAGAGCCTTTGAAAATGTTGTACAAGGTTATTCTGAAAGGGTATGCTAAGGCTAAAGGGGCTCATTGGACCTACTGATTATTGTGAACAACAATGAGTCAACTAACCCTAAAGTGTAAAAAACAGAAATCTTCGATTATACGCCGGCTTCGAAAGGGTTTTATTATATATGTATATATAATTACCTTCCGTGAATAATTATCTAACTGGTGGTGAAAACCGCATCATAATCCGTTACGCGGTTTGGGAGGAGTTAGCAGATAATTATGCAGAAAGACAGATGCGGAGAGACACTTTATTTTATACTATATTCCATAAATTTCGTAAAGTTTAGAACGACTTCTTTCTATGGAACCTATTTGCATCATAAGATACCGTAGAAAAAAATCGACCACTATTTTCTACGGTATCTTATGATGAACGCAAATATAGAGATTTGACACTCTTGCTCGTCGTGAAGACAGAATCAGCGCACCGAGGAGCGCTGGTTCAAAAACTTCGCGCCACCTCCGGAGTTCGCGACGCTCTACGATCGTAGAGATCGCTTTCATAACTCCACATTCATAACTATCCCTATTATCATACCTGACAACAAAGACTTTCTTTCTATACCTAGTCTGTGCCTGACAACTTTTGTTTAATGACTTTTAATAAAACTTAATAAGTTCCCCAATTTTTTTTCTTGTAAACTTTTTTTAGCTTGTTTCAGGGTTCATCCCCTGAAAAAAAGCCCTGCCAAAAAGTTCAACCCAAAAAAAAGTTCAACCCTGAAAAAAATCAAGTCAAAGTTTTTTATTAATTTGTCAGTCGGTAAACAGTTCATCCATTAACAGCCCCAAGAGCGTGCAAAATTTAATTACATTTAAATATGACAAAAGAATTACACGAATAAAATTTATCATATATAATAGGTCGGGGAAAAAGTCTTTTCGTATTTTGTATGTATAAGGTTGTAGTAAAAATCTCATCCGTTGTACTGTTTGTATCTGGCTGGTTTTGATACCATTAAAAATATGACATTTTAAAAAAGGAATACAAAAAGTAAAAAGCAATTTCCCGCCATTTTTCAATTGTTTTTTTGTTTGATAAAATGAGTGAATCTAACGAAGAAATTCGATATATTGTGAAATTTTATTACAAAAAGGGAAAACTGCGACACAAGCCGCGAAAAAAATTTGTGACGTTTATGGACCTAATGCAGTGTCATCAAGAGTAGCACAATGTTGGTTCAAGCGTTTTCAGTCCGGGAATTTTGATGTCAAAGATGCAGCTCGCTCTGGTCGCCCTGTTACGGATAAAGTAGATGCCATTTCTGAAAAAGTGGACCAAGATCGGCATATTAATAGTTACGACGTAGCTGAAGAACTGGGGATCGACCACAAAACAGTTTTGACCCATTTGAAAAAAACTGGGTTTACAAAAAAACTCGATATTTGGGTGCCACACGAGCTCACTGAAAGAAACCAAATGAATCGTGTACTCATTTGCGACTCTCTATTGAAACGTAACGAAACCGAACCGTTTTTGAAAAGATTGATCACTGGTGATGAAAAATGGATCACCTACGACAAGAATGTGCGCAAACGATCATGGTCAAAGGGCAGTGAAGCACCACAGACTGTAGCGAAACCCGGATTAACACGTAATAAGGTGATGCTGTGTGTATGGTGGGATTGGCAGGGCATCGTTCATTATGAGCTTTTACCGCCGGGCAAAACCATCGATTCGGATCTCTACTGCCAACAGCAGATGAGACTCAAACAAGAAATTGAGAAAAAACGGCCGGAATTGATCAACAGAAAGAGTGTGGTCTTTCATCATGATAACGCCAGACCGCACACATCTTTGGCCACTCAGCAAAAATTTAGAGAGCTTGGTTGGGAAGTGTTAATGCATCCACCATATAGCCCTGACCTTGCACCCTCAGATTTCCACCTGTTTCGATCTCTTCAGAATTCTTTGGGTAGAGTTAGATTAACATCAAGAGAGGACTGACAAAACTACTTGTTACATTTTTTTGATCAGAAGTCCCAAAAATTCTACAGCAACGGGATCATGTCACTACCTACAAGATGGCAACAAGTTATCGAACAAAATGGCACATATATATTATAATTAAATGTAATTAAACTTGAAAAAAATATGTCTTGAATTTGTTTAAAAAATACGAAGAAACTTTTTCCCCGACCTTATATTTACAAGCCAAAACATACCAATAAAAACGACATGCCATTTTCTAAAGGGTAAATTAAATAATAATAATTATTACCTCTAAAATAAAATAAAAACATCGTTATATTTAAAATTTATCCTTTACAAATTAATGTACATTATGTCGCTTTTTATTAATTATAAAATTATTATTATGAATTACCTACTAATTATACATTGTTTTGAATTTATTTCACGTCATTTGTTGTCAATGTCTTTATTAAATAAACAAAATACTAGCTAAAAATAACACTAAATAAACAGTTAGACTGTCCATAGACCGTTGAAGATCTAAAGACAATCCAAATGCTCAAACCCACTATCAGTTGGCAGCGTACCCAGCATGCTGGCGGCATTACCACGTTGAATGGCAATGCTTATATGTTGAGCCAGATACACGCCAGCATTTTGGTCACGCGTCGCGTTAATCAGACGCTCTGAAAGATTTTTGAAAATGAGGTGAGCTCCCGGTCCCCAAGGGCCCAATGTCTCGACACCAAACGCCTCAAATATGTAACCACTGCCGAGGTTAGCATATTTGCGCCGCTTGTGCTGCTCTGCCGAATTGGCAGCTGCACCAGCCCTACCCTGTGTCTCAGGAAGATGTGACGGTGCCAAAGTATCGACACAAGTCGCGTCCCATACAAGGGGCCGCCCCAACTTCCAGGGAACAAGTGTCATACCATCAGGCCTCCTTCCATCGTCACGCGCAAGACCGCTCGGTTCGAGCACAGCTGCGACATTGGCGGTGGAAAAAGCCCTGCGTATGATGTCGTTCAGGCTGGCGTGTCGGCCAATACGACCAGCGCTTCTCGAGCAAGAGAGACTATGGTGACCGAGCTGGTCAACTGCAGTACCACACTGACAGCGGTGAGCCTCAGCCTTTGTTGTTATTTTATTACATGTTTGTTGATGAGATCCCTCGTTGTAAAATACTCGTAATTATCACTATCTCTACATAGTAAAAAATGAAGTCGCTTTCCGCGTCTGTCTGGCTGTATAACCGCTAACTCCTCCTAAACCACGCAACGGATTTTGATGCATTTTTCACCGTCAGTTAGATAATTTTCACAGAAGGTTATATATATATAATAAAACGTAATTAAGTTTTTATGTAAGTAGAAAAAAACAATATTTAACAACCAAGCCGCTGAAAAATGAATTTACATGGATTATATTCACATTTGCACCTCTTTTTTCTTCTAAATTACACCCTTGCGAAGCCGGGGCGGATCGCTAGTATAAAATAAAGTCGCTTTCCGCGTCTGTCTGTCTGTTTATCCGCTAACTTCTCCCAAACCACGCAACGGATATTGACGGGGTTTCACCGTCAGTAAGATAATTTTTCACGGAACGTATATATATATATATATATACCTATATAAAATATAACTTACACCCGTGCGAAGCTGGGCCGAGTCGCTAGTAATAAAGAAAATAATATACTTCAACATAGCTGCGATTTTCCAGAAAGATTTTCCTCCAGGAGCTCTAAAGCGTGATGTACCTAAACTTAAAACCTAAACCCGACAAATGCCTTTAAAATCTCCAGAAGCCAATGTCACCAACCTTGATGCTGGTCACATAACATCTGACATTCATCAAGCCACAAATATTTGGCTAAAAGCCGGCGCAAATCTAAAGCGACTTTAGAATCAAGGATGCTGCCACCACATCTTGCTAAAACTCGTTCAAGTTTGCGGCAGTTACGTTTGGTTCTAAAAACAGACACGCCAGTGCTTCTATCGTTCTGTTTTAATCCGTTCTTATCCGTCGAAGGATTATCGTGAAAGCCTCGATGGTTTGAAGACGTCATGCTGGTGATTTGGCTCTGTTGGTTCAGGGCTTAGAGTCATTGGAATTTTCATTTGTGTTTGACGAAACTTGACGTGGATGAGGAAGTTGAGGTTCATCCTAAGCTTGGTGAGTAAAAAATTATTCTAGTGGAGTATTTAAGGTATCAAAGTCGTAGATAGATGCACGTCCATGCTTGATTACCAATTCTGCGGCTGGTTTTTCAGCCGCTTTCAGGTTTCTATTACTCGAATTTTGTCGGGTTGAAGAATAAACCAAGGTACCCATTGTTAATACAAGATGGAAATTTTAATAGGGAAGGTAAAGGCAACTACTACCGTAACACAAAAACGGTCTTGGAAGATATAACATGGATTCTGGAGACATTTTGATTAGCATTTATTTTTTGTAAATGTACAATCATGGAGTAAAATTAATTCTCGGCATCAATAATGTTAATCATGTATCTACTTCTCGGTTATCCTGGGGAGGTTAATCAATGTATCCACTACTTAATTACCTTGTTACGCTACGTACGTGCGACCATCCTTAGTGCTTGATATCCAGATCCAGATGATCTCCAGCTCCAGGATATCCAGAGGAACTTATCGGAGCCCTCAGCACTGCCTTACGGCTCTTCCTGAGACAACTGCGTGTTGTCTCGGGTTCTTCGCCCACAATAACGTCGGTCACACAACGTTGTCATCCAGGGACTTGCTTGGGTGAATAGGCAAAGTCCCACCTCCGATCATAATGAGCCCAGAGGTTCCACTTACGGCAAGGGACACCGCTGCCATATTCTATTGCCTCAGCACCAGGGCTATACCTACATCCTATTATGAACAGTGTACGTTTTTATTCAATTTCATCCATGCACATCATAGGTAAAAATCCCCAAGGCCTAAATTGTAGTTTTACTAGCAATAATCGTATTTTCCTTTCCTGTCTTATGTCCTGCTATTTGTTATCAAGGCAAAGAGCGTCTTTATTGAGGCTGTATCGTAAAGGCCGACAATGTCGCTGTTTTACGATGTTTAAGAGTTTCAGACCTTCTTGTAATCTTAATGGTGGCAATCATGTATCAGACGGCTTGAAGCGAGAGAGTCATTCAAAGCTAATCCATGTATGATTTTGAAATGAGGATACCTACTTATATCTTTTGCATTTACTTGTGCCTGGTGGTAGGGCAATTTCTAGACCTCGGCTGACTGTCGAATTGAAAATCTGTCGCCAAGCATCTAAAGTCTAAAAATACACCTGAGTATACTTAATATGACGTAGGTAGTCTCCTACGCAGTCCTGATGGAAATCACGACAGTGCCGGATTTGTCATTTCTTGGTTAGGTTTAGTTACAGTCATGTAGCTTAAGTATTAGGCTACATGACTTTGACACCCATCAGTTCGCGAAGGTTCATCCCAGAAATATTCCATCCGAAATGTCATGAAGCCTGTCGCTCATAGTCATAGATTAATGTAATGACACGGTTCGGGCGAGACGGAAGAAGAGTGGATTACGGGATGGATTCGGATTTGGAGCGGTAGGAGTGAATGAGAGTAGAGTGCAGTATGGGACGAATGCAGAACTGGAGCGGAATGGGCGGTACAGGAGTAGAATGGATTACAGGACGGATGCGGGATTGGAAACTGAAAGGGCGGGAAGGGGCGAAGCCGTGGGCTGCAGCTAGTGTAACATAATGGTGAAAACACAGACCTACCTAGTTATTATAGGTCTGTGGGTGAAACGATGTTTTTGAGAGGCAGCAAACGATCACCGTAGAAATAGGAGAATGATGATAATGGTAATCATCATTTTCATGGGAAGAAGAGTGGATTACGGGATGGATTCGGGCTTGGAGCGGAAGGAGCGAATGGTATTAGAGTGGATTACGGGACGAGGTGGTTATGCAGGGCCCATTTTTACTAGCTAAAACACGCAAGTAACGCGGCGCATTAAGTTAACATCTAACGTTTTACGTATGGCGGGAAATTCAAATTTCAAACAGTTTTTTTTGTTCTTGTAGCCAGGCCGGGTAATTATTGTAAACGATCATGATGTTTGCAAAAATTGATTATTATTCTTTACAAACTCACGTAAAGCTATTTATCTCTAATGCACATTATTACATACATTTGTCAATAAACAAATTTTTGCTGTTTCAAACGGTTTATTGACAAATGTAAGTAATATGGTAAGTTACTGATTAGTAACTGTACCTATGTACATGATATTTTAAAGAACAACCAACAATTCTCGCAAACACTGTGTCATTTCACAATAATTATCTGGCCTAGCTACAAGAACAAAAAAACTGTTTGAAATTTGAATTGTTTGACGAAACATAAAAAGGTATCACCTTAAATTAACGCACCGCGTTACGAGAGTGTTTTGTATCGCTTGGATTGTAGAATAGCTTTTTTTTTTGTGACGTTTGCATCGACTCATGGCGCTTTTGGTATGATTCGGAACACATACTGTTACTGTCACTGTCAAATTGACAGTGACAGTGACAGCTGCGCGCGCTGGTTGCTTTGCTTGCGTTCGATTCGATCAAGTTTTTTGACCACGCATGTCTCTTTGAATCGTATTTTGGAATATTTTTGTATTTTATCACTAAAATCTCAGTATTATCCAACATGGATTATCAAAGCAGACAATTGGCTGAAGATTTCTTTTTACGGGAACCTGTGGACGCCCGAATAAGGTACCCAAAAGTCGTCATTGTTGATCAATCGTGTGCAATATTTTTCTCGTCATATTTCTTATAATTCTTTCCATATTTTAAAGGAAACCCAAAGAGGAACCTAAAGAAGATGATCACCCTACGCTAAGAGTCGAAATGCAAACGGTTCGCTTAAATTCGGACTCTCAAAAGCTTGTTTTGGATACCCTGAGATTTATTCATGGCCCTGACTTTAAACTTGGCAGTGCTAGTGGTTACAAGGTAACTTTCCACAGTATTTACTTCGTTAGCTAAGGAGTATTCCTTAGCTAACGATAATGAGTATTTCTTCAAGTTTTGTTTATAATCCATAATAATATTATAAATGCGAAAGTCTGTTTGCTACATAATCACGGCTTAACCAATCACTATAAAAATTTGCGAGGTAATAGTATGTATCATGAGGATGGACATAGGCTATTTTTTCTGAAGAAATCGCGGACGAAGCCGCGGGTACAGCTAGTATTAACATATAATATTTAATAGCTTTAACTTTTAACATTTCTATATCTCCCATGGCATGCGAGTAAAAAATATGTCTAACTATGCGGTGAGAATATAAATATCACTAGGGCAGCTATCTATCTGGGTTTTCTCAGAATTCGTCCTAGCTCCTAGTTTCTCAATTTGTGAAATTTGGTCGCCTTACTGCCTTACCCTTGGAATTAAACACTTATTAGATTTTATATCATGTATTTTACATTATTTTTATTTGTGACCCTTTGAACACATTGCAGCATCCTTGGTCACAGTCACAGGTAGACCACACAGTCGTGCACAACCTGATGTTAAGCAATGATGCGGTCTACGATGGAGTATGCTTGTCTAAAAGAAACCATTGATGTAAATTGACAACCAGATTGTAACACCCAATATGTGTTTCTGGGGGTGTGTATGTGTGAGGGTAGGGAGGCGTGATTGTATGTGTGTTATACCTGTGACCACAGACACTCATTCAGTCATTATTTAATTAAAAACACCTAGATTGGTACTATCACATAATATAAGGGAACACTCTTAAACAAGCGCATGATTTTATATATGTGTAGATTGTAGGTATATAGTATGATGGTTTTATTATGTAGTCTATTATATATATATATATATATATGTTGTATTTATTTGTAATCTATTGATTGTTTGTTGTTTTTTGCATTGGTATTTACTTTTGTATTTTTGGTTAAGGCCACTAATTTTTTGTTAATGTACTCGTAATTCCTTTTCCATGCACATTGATTAAAGCGATCTCTTCCAGGCAACAGTCGCCTGGAAGAGATCGCTTTAAGCGAAAAGCCGCCTGTTAAAAGCCTAGATAATTACTGTAATGTATAATGTTATCCTTGTTTTTGTGGTTTTTAATAAAGAGTCATTGTTTTGATGAAGATGAATTTAATGATTGCATACTACTATATTGAATGCAATTTTGTAATTTTATAATAATAAATGTTGATTAAACTATTCTAAATTGAATGAAGAAACATTAATTTCTTCGTTTTCAAATTGTACCATTTTCAGGACAAAGGTTCTAATCTTGGCAACCGTTTCTGGATGGAGCGAGGCAACCTAGTGGTCCAAGGAGGCTGCGACTACTCCCTCACAACGAAACCTGACATTCAGACTTCAGAGGCGAGGCTCAGAGCTTTCGCACTCGTTAAATTAGAGAAGTATGTCTTGCATAACATAAGATAAGGATGCAGGCCGCTTCCAACCCGCCCTTTTGGAAAACGATGTGGGAGGCCTATGTCCAGCAGTGGATGTCCTATGGCTCAAATGATGCAAATTGTTTAGAGCAAACATTTATGTGATGAACATTTGTCTATGATGAACTATGTCTGGGTGTTGATATCTATTTAAGTATGTATTTAAAATTATATATATACGTATATCAGTCTCTAGCAGCTATATTACAAGCTTTGCTTAGTTTGGGGTCAGATGACCGTGTGTGTTAAATGTCCCAGATGATGATAAAGATAATTATTTTATTTCTATAAAAATGATATTAATAATTTTTTTTTATTTTTTTTTTATGTTTTTTACCTCAGAACACCGTCATTTATAAACCAATTTGATAAAGAAATTTTTATATAAAGGATATACTCTCGAATCGGTCCCATAGAAATTTCATCAAAATCGGTTCAGCAGTTTGGTTTTCTAAAGTTATATGATTATTTACGAGATATTTACCGTGGTAAGGTGAACATGGTGCATGTAACTGCGCCGAAATATCGGGAGCTCCTTCCACAACCTTGCCACGGTAAATATCCCGTAAATAATCATATAACTTTAGTGAACAACCGTGATAGTTTAAAACAGTTTGGTTTTCAATCAAAAATAAAAACTAGAAAAAAAAATCTTCTAAGTAAACGAAATTACTAATTCTGAAGTCAGTTTCTTTAAAAAGAAAATTATAGACACTAGACTGGTGACTTACTAAAGAGTTATCAATTTTCCAGATATAATTTCCACAAAGCACATTGTTCCGAAGCGCTAGGCGTGGCAGCGGAAAGCTGTGATAAAGCCCTGGAAGTATTATTTTACAAATACTTCCACATTGATCCAAATGACAAACCTGCTGATATACCCACTTTGAACGAACTACTAGAAATGAGATCTGATGAAAGAGCTGTTCTAGAATCAATATATGATTCAAGCTTCAGAGTAAAAGAAAACAATGTATGGAGTGTGAGACTTAACCTAGAATATTTAACAAAATTATATGTAAACAAGGAGGTTCCAAAGAGAAAAGAGAATATCAACTACAATAATCGAGACCAGAAAACGAAACCGAAAGAAGTTTGTAAACTGTTTCTGAAAGGTCCATGCAGATTTGGTGCTAAGTGTAAATTTTTGCATGAAGTCAAAGTAGAGAATAATGTACCAAAAGAGACAGAAAATGATAGCACGAAGATAACTTATGAATTAGAAATACGGTTTCCTGAAGACTGTGTGTATCCGTACCAACCTCCGCTGTTATACTTTAGAACAGAAAATCCTAATAATATAATACCCGAATTGACTTGCCTAAAAGTAACACGACGGTTGCTAGATGAAGCGAAAACATTAGCACAAGACGGTATACCTAGCATATATTCGTTAGTAGAATTACTAAACAACGAAGAAGAAATTACGAACTTTATTCAGTTCGATACAAGGACGTTTTTAGAACCAACAGATCCCTTATTTCCACAGTTGATTGAAGACAATAATACAAGTAAAGAGAAATTACCTTCACATTATAATAGGAAATCTCAAGAAGACAAGAGATTCAATGTGAACTTTGATGAGCTTAGAAAAGAAAATAAAGAGATTGTTAAAAGATTTTTAGAGAAACCGGATAATAATAAGTATAATAAAATGATGGATAGTAGAAAAAAACTGCCAGCCTGGAAGAAAAAGAATGAAATATTGAATGCAATGCAGAAATCACAGGTACATTTTTACAAAATTTCATTAATACAGCTATTAAATTTCTCTTTTTAAAACAAAGCTTGACACTGCAATAACTTTATGATAAAGATTCTGTCACTATAAGGTCTGGTACTCAACTACAAGCCGTAATTGTAAAAAAAAACTAAAGGGATTGAACACCAGCCAGTGTCAAGGTATCAAGCACATAGTTTACTGTTTTAGTAAAGCTCTGTAGCACTCTTGTGCAAGTCTCTTGCACGAGCATTGATAGACAAAAATACGAGATAGCCCAATATGACTGATTGAATTGAACTTATTATTCATTAACATTTTCATTTTTTTGGCTTCAGAGTTATTGTCTATTTAGCCAGTGTCAAGTTTCAGTATTATCGAGTAGTTAATACATTTCCAGTTGTAGTAGATAGTCAACCGCTGACCGTCATCACTAATAATACTTCAAAGTTGTTTGACAATTAACTGTGACTGTGGTTAATTTTTTGTCATATTTATCCAACACACAATTATTGTGCTACTATAGATTTATATTAGCCAATATCATGGCTAAATATACTAAATGTTTGTACTCAAAACGTAAAATTAAAGATTATATAAATGTGACATTGATAACAGTTGATTTTTTGACACTGGATTTACGTTAGACTTTCTCGCATGCACATAGTTCAGTGAGCTTGTGCTTTCGATGGTTGCCATAAACCTATATGCTTGTGATTTGCCTCCGATTCAATGCTGTGATTTCTTGTCTCCGAGCTTCTTATTTGTTGCAACCCCAACACCTCTAGCATGTACGCACATCTAGTAAACGTACGCTACGTCCAAAAGTTTGGTAAAAGTAACAAAAGTGCAATGTTTATAGTATCAATTTGTTAGGGAATGCCCTATTAAAACAAAGTTGTTATAAATGATTTCTGCTGCACTTATTAAAATCAGTTTTTCTCCTTAGATTGTAGTAATAAGTGGGGAGACAGGCTGCGGCAAAAGCACCCAAGTACCTCAATACATCCTCGACAATTGGCTCATGAACTTTAACAAAGATGGACCAGATCATGCAGAGATTGTCTGTACCCAGCCTAGAAGGATATCGGCTATTGGGGTAGCTGATCGAGTGGCAGAGGAACGAGTGGAGAAGACTGGCCAGGTGGTTGGATATCAGGTGAGAATAAATATTTCTATAGGTCGAGAACATTATTGACTGCCCCGGTGGCTCAGTTGGTAGTGAACGTACTTTCTGCGCCTTGGGGCGTGGGTTCGATTCCCATCTAGGACAAACATTTGTGTGATGAACATTTGTGTTTGTTCTATGTCTGGGTGTTAATATCTATTTAAATATGTTTTTAAAAATATATATGTATGTATATTCGTCTCTGGCAGCCATATTACAAGCTTTGCTTAGTTTGGGGTCAGATGACCATGTGTGCAATAATGCCCTAGATATTTATTTATTAATTAGGACAAAAAGAGCATGAGATTGTCTGTACTCAGCCTAAAAGGATATCAGTTGTCGGGGACTTTTATAAGGTGGCCGAAGAATGGGTGCAAAAGACTGACCATAATTATGTTTTGATAACTCCATAGCACATTTACGGAATTCGATAAAATTTTGTATGAAACATACCCATACTACGTGACCCATTTTTCACTATTTTATTACCCCCCTCCCCCTCGGTGACCACCCGTAATATATGTGAAAGTTAGAAGGGCCCTTCTAACTTTCACATAGTAATTTATAAATATGGTTTTAAATAATATTTTACATACAGAAAGTAAAAAATAATAATACTTATATTGGTCTTTATTAAAACGGCGCTTGCCGCGTGACGCCAGTGCGAGCATTATTTAAATATTTAGCTCGAAAAAGCGCGAGATTTCCCTAGAGAATATTGACTACGTGACGAAAACTTAAGTCAAACCAGTCGGTCCAAAGTTCTGAGGGAATTGAGAACCTCCTCCTTTTTGGAAGTCAGTTAAAAACACTATCGATCAAAACACACGCATACACAAAGTAGATATACCTAACTATACAATATACACTACTCTTACTACTAGCAGCTAACAAAGCGCCAATGTTGCTAGTTTTCACAGCTCCAGACTTTGTGGTCTTCTTGTTCTAAGTTGCTTGTACATCCCATGATCGTTCAAATGTGGACTCGAATCCAGGTGAAAAATGTTAGTTGTCTGATTTCCAACCTGGTGTAGTTCACGCTTCGTAATCCTTCCCCTGTAAGACGACGGTTCTCCTCCAATATACGGTACCGCTCATGGTTGATAGGACTGGCTCCGTGGCTTAACATCATGTACTGGGACATGGAGCGTGGAAACCTGTGGATAAGTTTTTATTTTTTTATGATACTGAGTGACGAGACGAGTGAAGTCGCTCGCCTGATGGCTCTTCACGCTTGCCTATAACAGCTCAATGCCATTCAGAATTTCGAACTTCAACAGTTCAAAACCCTGGATGGCAATGCACTGCGCTCGTCACCCCGAGATATAAGATGTCAAATCTCTGTGTGCCCTATAATTTCGCTGGAAACATTGCCCTTCAATCCGGAACACAGTAGTGTTTGCACACTACTGCTTGGCGGCTGGATAACTGGCAAAGGTGTGGTACTTCCCCAGGCGGACCCCCGCAAAAGAGTCCTACCACTACAATTTTTTTAAATTAAAATTTATTTATTTTAGACGACAAAATGCAACCCATACATTAGGACAAATCCCATAAAATAAACTCAAGTAAAATAAAATTAATAGTGACACACTAAAATTAAAAAATAATAAGTACATTAACAATGTCAAACAAAATAATAATTATGTCAAAATAATTATAATAATAAAGTTAAACATAAATTAAAGCAATACAAAAAATACAATACAATACAAATGTCACCATAAAATAATGACTTATGACTTTACTAGCTGCGTCCTACGGTTATGCTAGTATAATTCGACATCCTATTCCTATTATACTATTCTTTTGTTACTTAAACAATAAAACTAAATAAAAGAAAATCTGCCGGAAGAAAATACTCCTGCAGTCGACACTCTACTGGGTTACGCGGAAAAGGTGTACAAAGCCGAATGGCGACCATATACCGTACCCATCATTATGAACAACTTTTACTATGGGTAGAAGAATTAGAATACCTATTCACTCTGGCCTTGAAAAGGCCCAGATTATATAGATATAAAGTATTTCTATATTATAGGTAAGGATAATTTTAAAATTAAAAGTTGTATATAGTAATGGGTACAGTGACCTTCTTTTGGCTTTTACTCCCTTTCTGCGTAACTCTGTATAAATTATTGCAATTGGTAAGGCGCTTCCAAAAATGCCTACCTTATTAACTTGAGGCCATATATTTCCATTCTAGTCGCAAAGTCGTCGTCTTCAGCTCCCCAACCGTAGAAGCGGTTCGAAAACCCGTTCACTTGCTCAAACTGATCAGATCTGATGGCCAGTACTCCACCCACCAGACTGTCATACGGAAGTCTATATTGAAACTTGTCGACGCACGCACTCATATGCCTCGGCTGCCTAGTACATACATACAGGTTTCTTTCGTTTAATGGCAGCAAATCTACATCGTGCAATATAAGGCAGGGGAATTCATCCGCGATAGCTTGTTTTGCACCGATATTGTACAGCAATCCCTTGTTCCACGGCTTCCTATCTCTCTGCTGGATTACATATATTTTGTAGTGTATGTTCTGTTTCCTCAAAAAGCCATGCATATACGTCTTAAACAGTTGCAGCTGATTTTTTCTATTCCTATATGTGACTAGAATGGCTACACTGAACGCCGGATTACAGTGCTCTGGAATGTATGTACCGTTGACAATTCCCGTAGATGAAAAATTATATATTTCTGGGGCTTCCGAGATATTTAGAATTTTGGTGCTTGTTAGTATTTCTTCGTAATTGCAATCTATGTTCGATCGATTGACTAAGTGAGGTGAAGTTGCCATGAAAAGTTTGTTTCGTATTTTTGTTTCTTCGACGTGTTTGTAGTCTTTCTCTTTTGCGGGGCAGAAAAATAGTGCTATTACCATTAGGCATTGAGTGCTGAATATGCATATCAAAATACGGCGATGTAGGATTCTGAAAGACAATTTGATATTTAATGAAATTATTGAAGAACCACTAGTTTGACGCTCCATTATTTCGCGGACTTGCAAGGTGTGGAATGTCCTTCTCCCAAAGGTCTTTCCGCCGAGCTTCCACATAAAGCGTTTCAAAAAGGGTGTCTACAACTACCTCTCCGGGCTGGCAAAGCACTATCAACACCGCTAATGTTGCAGTGTCCATACGCAGCGGTTTCTACTTACCATCAGGCTGAACGCATGCTCGTTTGCCGCACCTTTTATAACATAATTACCAAAATAAAAAACCGACTTCATAAAAATGTCAGAACTGGACTAAATTGAAATGGGACCACACGGGAAGCACCAGCTATTAAAACAAAAGAATCATCAAAATCGGGTCACCCATTCGAAAGTTCTGAGGTATCAAAAAATATATACAGTCGAATTGAGAATCTCCTTTTTGGAATTCGGTTAAAAATAAGGAGTCTTCCCGTGAACATGGTGCATGTAACTGCGCCGAAATATCGGGAGCTCCTTCCACAACCTTACCACGGTAAATATCCCGTAAATAATCATTTAACTTTAAAATAAGGAGTGTCACTTGCCATCTTTTTCTGAGCAAAGGAGCAAAGAATATCGAAAACCAGCCCTGCGTGACACGTCGGGACCTCGCATCAGGGCTGTGAGCGTACCATTATTGCCAAACATTGTTTTGTCTTGTGTTTTTAAGTCCATTTTTGTTTGTTATTGGCAAAAAAAATATATTATTATTAAAATATGTACTTACCTCATTTTAGATCCGTCTCGAAAGCAAGATATCATCGAAGACTCGGCTCACGTTTTGCACGACCGGCATTTTACTACGACGTCTCGAGTACGACCCTCAGCTGAAATCTGTCAGCCACGTCATAGTAGATGAAGTCCACGAGAGGTCCGAAGAGAGCGACTTCCTACTTCTCATTTTGAGGGACCTTGTCAAAGTGAGAAAAGATCTGCGAGTCATACTGATGAGTGCGACTTTGAACGCTGATCTGTTCTCGAATTACTTCGACAAAGTTCCAGTCTTAGAAATACCAGGTAAAGTAAATAATAATGTCCAGAGAGCGGAATGGAATGGCAAAACACTTGAACTGTTATAGAAATTGGTTTTAGTGACATCATAAAATCCTATAGCACCCCGGGTGTTCAGATGCATCACAAAACATTAAATTTGTTAAAATCTGATTAGTGGTTTTGGAGCAATGAAGAACACGCATATACAACATGCATAGATTTCATATTAGTTCATTTACATAAGAAAATTATACATACATATTTGAATTTTTCTAATTAAGCCCTTTCTTTTGATAATAAACATAAAATATTTATCACAAAAATATTCTATGTGCGAAATTAGGTCATAAAATCCGCCATATTGGTTTTAGTGTGACGTCATTTAACCAATGACACGAGGGGTATTAAGACGCGTTGATAGACTAACCCTCCTTTTGCCGTAGTCGCGTAAAAATATCTATAATTTTAACACCGAAATGTATTGTTTTCAGGCAGAACATTCCCTGTGGACCAATTTTTCTTAGATGATATTATGGATTTGTCGAATTACGTTCTAGAAGAAAATGGACCCTACGCTCGCAAAGTTAAAAAAGGTAAGTGCTACCACCACACAGTACTTTTCAGTTTACATGACGGTAAGACCGATGGAAAATCAGCAAGTTCAAGTGGCAATGGGCAGGCCACATCGCTCGAAAACCGATAACCAATGGGACAGAAAGGTTCTTGAGTGGAGACCACGAAGTTAAAAGGGGAGGCCTATGGTCAGCAATGGACGTCTTCTGGCTGATGATGATGAAGACCGATGGTAATCAACCTAACCTGGGATAGAAACGGGCTCTCAAATAAGGTTGCCGGAATACACCAAATAGGATCAGAATCACTGATCCTATTTGGCCTAGTGCGAGTAAGAATGCTATTTACATGGCGCTGCTCTAATTTCATACGAAATCAATCTTTTTTTACTTTTTAACCGACTTCCAAAAAGGAGGAAGTTCTCAATTCGACTGTTTTTTTAAATAACGTTTACCTCACATCTTTCGACTGGGTCAAACGATTTTCATGATTCTTTTTTTTATAAGAAAGCTGGTGCTTCTCGTGTGGTCCCGTTTCAATTTGGTCCAGTTTTGTCATTTTTATGAAGTCGGTTTTTTATATTGATAATTACTTGTTGCTTCAAACTTTGGTGAAAAATTTGGCGTTAACCTTAAGCAATGATATATTATGTTTTCGTAAAAAGAATGAGCAAATGAGCAAGTTACGAAACTTGGAGATACTCTGATCAGGCGCGGTGGCGTTCAAAAGCAAGCCCATTTTTTAAATGCAGGCTTCAGTGAATCTGCAGTAAATCTTACAATTTGTCAGTGAGCACAACGAAATCATTTTTTTTGGTCATATCTTACCACTATCCACTTTTTGATAAGTTAAAAAAACTTGATGTACAAAAAGTCTTCCTTTCTCTCACCGGTTTATTGATGTAGGTCGATCTAGATCATAGTTTCTAAGCTAAGAGTGTAATATTTGGACTCGTGAATTTTCAATTCATAATCTTAAAACTGTTAAAAGCGAAAGCTAAATTTGTGAAAAAAGAAACTAAACACAAAAGTCAGCAAAACCTTGTAACTCTCACAATTATTGTTAATCTCAAAAGCCATAAAGCATTTTAAGGTATTATTATTACCTTTTTACTTTAATATGTAGTTAACCAATTAACCATAATTGCATGAAGATTGATTGCGTTCGATTTGTAATTAGAAATTATTTGATTTTTTACATCGACCGGACGTAATAAGCTAATAAAAAGAAAACATTTTTTTAAATAAGCATTTAGCCTTAGCAAAGAAAATGTAAACCGCCATCTTGGAGCGGCGGCCATGTTGAATTTAGTGTGATGTCACTTTATCGTTTCTTACTCTTCGAGCTCTTTCATTTGATACCCATATTAACAGGGTTGACAAAAAATATACACCATCCGCCATCTTGCGGCAGCGGCCATTTTGAAAATATTATAATATTGGATATTGAATAGTGTATTGTCACCAGAACTAAGAGTGTGAGCGAAATTTCAGCAAAATCGGTTAAGAGGAACTGGTTCTAATTCAGATTGCAAGAGTTGACCTAAACAAACAAACTAACATGCAAACAAGATAATGAAAAACTTATAAAAAATAACAACTGCGATATGTAGCTCGACCGATCGCAATACAAGTCGCTAAAAATGATCGACCTTATGTAAGCAAGTTGATAAAATACTGCGCCACAAGCGACTGGCGGCAGTAATTGTAAACCAAAGTAGTCGCAAGTAGCTGTCACGTTTTACAGCAATTATCGCAATTTTGACAGTTACAATAGTACGAACAAACGAACACTTGCATTTATATTATAGTATCAATCAATGAGGGAAGCCTATTAAAGTTACCTCAAAAATATGTTTCAGGTGATAAGAAACAAGACTTAGAAACTGAATTAGAAACCTGCGACGTGCGAGCGGAGTCCAATGAGCCGCCAAAAGTGTCGATACGGGACGAAAACCTAACCGTAGGCCAAATGATCGCTCGATACCCGAAATGCAGCAAAACCACGTGCAAAAACATGTATCTTATGGATACTGAAAAGGTACACCTAAAAGTTTCCATAGTGTTATAAAATTATGATTTCGTTATTTTATTAACCTTATTCAGTACGGAACCCTAAAAAACCAACATAATAAAAATTTCCTCTATTGACAGATAAACTTAGACCTCGTAGAGCACGTGTTGCACTACATCGTGAACGGTGACCACAGATGGCCGCGAGAGGGCGCCATACTGATATTCCTGCCGGGAATTGCTGAAATAATGGCCCTGCACGACCAGTTGGCAGAGAGCCACACATTTAGCCCGAAGTAAGTACTGTAGACACAGATATCGTAAGAAAAGGAACCGTTATTCAGTAGTAAAGCAACCATCCGTAAGAACTCATGTTGCAGAACAACAATTTTTAGTCCATTCAATCACAATTTATAACAAAATTAATAGACTAAAAATACTTACAAAATGTCACTCAATCAATGTAAAAAGAGTATAATTATTAACATGGCTAAAGTAATATGATAACGTGCAAACGAGTGCTCAGTCATGATATAAATAAATTACATCCGGCAAACTTAAGAAAATAACAAATTTTTAACAAAATACTTTTATATTTAACACGCTTTTATTAGCTTGGTATCTATGAAACGGAATCTTTGAACGTGGTTTTCACACCTTTGAAAACGTCGGTTTGATTTGAAATTTTGCACACTTATCAAGGACCGATGACAAATATTTTGTCCCGTTATCGTTACCAGGATCTTGTAGATGGAGCTACCAATATTTTGGCGCAATTACATGCACCTACCTTCTGCGCTTGGGGGCGTGGGTTCGATTCCCACCTAGGGCAAACATTTATGTGATGAACATTTGTGTTTGTTCTATGTATAGCTGAATATAGGCCTCCCCCTTTAACCTCCACACTGAACGACTTCCTGCCATCTGCATCCACTGGGTGCCCGTGACTCACAATGTCGTCGGTCCATCTAGTGGGAGGCCTACCTACGCTGCGTCTTCCAGTTCGAAGTCTCCACTCAACAACCTTTCTTCCCCATCGGTTATCGGTTCTTCGAGCAATATGGCTTGCCGATTACTACTTCAACTTGCAAATTTTAATAGCTATGTCGGTGACTCTGGTTCTTTGGCGAATATCCACGTTTCGGATTCTATTGCGCTAAGAAACTCCGAGCATAGCTCTCTCCATTGCCCGTTGTGTGACTGAGTTTCTCCAAAAGGCCAACAGTTAAGGACCTCGTCTCAGTACCATGTCATCACTATAATAATCAATAAATAATAAATAAATATCTGGGACATTATGGCACACATGGTCATCTGACCCCAAACTAAGCAATGCTTGTAATATGACTGCCAGAGACTGATATACATACATATATATTTTTAAATACATACTTAAATAGATATTAACACCCAGACATAGAACAAACACATACGTTCATCACACAAATGTTTGTCCTAGGTGGGAATCGAACACACGCCCCCAAGCGCAGAAGGCAGGTACACTACCGATTGAGCTAACGGGGCTGTCATCACTGGCAACACACATTGATCAAAGACCCTTCTCTTTAGGCACTATATGATGAGTTTAACGGACCCCTTTCGGCTTAGTTCAACCTTTCCGCGTAACCATGTATATAGTGGGTGAGCACTATAAGATAATGGTTTAATACTTTGTTTTCAGAACGGGAAACTACATCCTAGTGCCACTCCATTCAACTCTTTCAAGCGAGGAACAGGCCCAGGTGTTCAGGAAACCTAAACCTGGCGCTCGGAAGATCGTCCTCTCCACCAACATAGCGGAGACTTCAGTCACTATTGACGACTGCGTGTTTGTCATAGACTGCGGGCGAATGAAAGAGAAACGGTATGGGATTAAAAAGTCAATTTTTTACCAACTTCCAAAAGGGAGAAGGTTCTCAATTCGAATGTATTTTATTTAATTTTTTATGTTTGTTACCTCAGAACTTTCGACTGGGTGAATCAATTTTGATGATTCTTTTTTATTTGAAAGTTGGTGCTTCCCGTGTGGTCCCATTTCAATTTGGTCCAGTTCTGAAGAAGTCGGTTTTTTTAATTGGAACGAAGTTCCCTTTCCAGCGTTGCAAGAGGGGGCTAGACGGAAAAAATTAAGACCAAAAGTTGTAACGACCCTTTTTGCTATAGTTGTAAGCCGTGCGGCGTGCGCGTGTTTCTCTCTCTCTCTCTCTCTCTCTCATAGAAAGGAACTTCGTTCCATCCGGGTGTCCCTTGACACCTCTCAAGTTTTTTTTTTGTAAGTAGCGCTAGTAAACGGCGCCCCTTAAGTAATTTCATTACAATATAACCTAATGTAAGCTAATAAGTAATTTAATTCTAACTTAAACTTCTAAGTCCGTATGAAGAATGTGTCCAATAACACGTTTCTTATTGTCTCTATTAAGGGGCCTCTATTCGTCTGCAGCTTTCTCGCTCGCACATTTTTACATTATTGACGATATAATTATTACTGAGTGTGAATTTACAAAAAGTGACACACTCAAATTTTGCTGACTATCATAACATTATAAACAAAAACAAAATGGTAACACGTGATTTTTTTCTTGTTACCATGCGAAGACACTTTCATCACGTGTTCTTTATAGGTAGCACTACATTACTTAACACCAACACTTTGTTTTTCACTACACTAACTCGAACGGTTTTGTAGTCTTTAAATGACTAACATTACCATTTTTATCTTCATTGCAGTTTCGATTCCAACCGTAATATGGAATCGCTTGATCTCGTCTGGGTGTCCCGGGCCAATGCTAAACAACGCAAGGGTCGCGCGGGCAGAGTCATGCCGGGCGTTTGTGTACATCTATACACTTCGCACAGATACCATCATCACTTGTTAGAGCAACCTGTACCAGAGATTCATAGAATACCGCTGGAACAACTGCTGTTGAAAGTTAAGATACTGCCGCTGTTTCAACATATGAGCGTGCATGAGGTTTTAGGTGAGTAATCTATACATATATATAAAACGATTTTTTTAATGAAACTCACTCAGTTTCATACGAGACGAACGAAGTTGCTCGCCTGATGGCTCTTCACGATTGCCCATAACAGATCAACGCCACTCAGAATTTCGAACTTCAACAGTTCAAAACCCTGGATGGCAATGCACTGCTCTCGTTACCCCGAGAGATAAGATGTCAAATCTCTGTGTGCCCTGTAATTTCGCTGGAAACATTGCCCTTCTATCCGGAACACAGTAGTGTTGGCACACTACTGCTTGGCGGTAAAGGTTATGTGTGTATGTATGTTCCCTATGGACTCCGAAAAGGCTGGACTGATTTTAACGGGACTTTCACTGGCTGATAGTTAATGTTATAAGGAGTAATCTAGGGGCTCCGGGGCTAATCTAGGGGGCTAGGAGTTACTATTAGGTAACAAGGTGGCATGGTATGTCTCACATGCCTAATTCCAGTGAATGAAGCGTGGCGACGAATTGATTTAAGCCTGGTGACGGCTGTTCTCAAGGCACCCCAGTAAAATATCTTTTAATTCAAGATATTTATACAATCATCGAAATAAAATATCACGTAAATAAAATCTTTCTATATGCCTAATAACATTTTCTTCCTTACAGGTAAAACCATAGAACCGCCGCTAAAATCGAACATAGACGGCGCCCTCACTCGTTTACAAGATGTGGGTGCGTTAGACAAACGTCACGCCCTCACTGCGTTGGGCAAACATTTGGCAGCGTTACCCGTGGACGTCCGGATAGGAAAACTGATGTTATTTGGTGCTATATTCTGCTGTGTTGACTCTGCATTAACTGTAGCGGCTTGTTTGAGTCATAAGAGTCCATTTGTTGCGCCGTTTGGAAAGAAGGTACGCAATTTAAAGCCCTCTGCTTAGCAAACGCCACACCCTCACAGCGTTGGGCAAACATTTGGTAGACTTACCCGTGGACGTCTAAATAAGAAAGTGATGTTGTTTGGTGCTATATTCTGTTTGTCGACTCTGCGTTTACTGTAGCGACTTGTTTGAGCCAGAAGAGCCCGTTTGTTGCACCTATTGGAAAGAAGGTACGTATTTTAAAGCCCTCTGCTTAGCAAACGTCACGCTCTCATAGCGTAAGGCAAACATTTGGCAGCGTTACTTGTGTACGTCCAGATAAGAAAAGTGATATTTTGCTGAGTCGACCCTACATTTATTGTGGTGGCGTTTGAATCATAACAGTCCATTTGTTTCGCCTTTTGGTAAGCAAATATGTATTTTAAAGGCCTTTGCTTAGTAAGCGTCACACCCTCACTGCGTTGGGCAATCTTTTGGTACCTAGTCTTACCCGTGGTCGTCTGGACGTGCGAGCGAGAGACCTGCGGACCGGAAGAGCTCCCATAAAAGGCGTATGATCTCACAGCTTTAGGGCACTTAAGTAAAGAAGGAAGAGAACATAGGAAGGAAACTACTGAACGAAACGCATTTTTTAAAATTAATTTTGTGTTTTCAGGGGGAAGCTGATGCAAAAAGAAGAGAGTTTGCGTGTTCCAATAGTGATCAACTGACCACATTACGAGCGTATCGGGTAACTATATGAAACTATGCCTATTCTAATATGAAAGTGTAAATAAGTCTTACTTTACCTTCATTCCTTAAATAGACCGAAAATATCCCAATTGATTACATACGGCGTTCCCCAAAGCTCAATCCTTGGGCCGTTATTGTTCCTCGTATACATAAATAGCATTCATGAAATTGGCCTAATGGGAGACATCACATTATATGCTGATGACACTAGCTTATTTTATTCTGGTTGCTCAATGGATTCAATAACAGAAGAAGCTCAAAAAGATTTGGATCTTCTTCATATTTGGCTGCAATCCAATTTACTAACGATCAACACATCTCAAACAAATTACATACTGTTTACAGCCAAAAATAAAAATATTGGCATTTATAAACCTTGGACTATAAATGGTGAAACAATAAATAAAATTAACAAGGAAAAATACTTAGGTCTAATTCTTGACAATCAGCTTACATGGAAACCGCACATTGAAAATATTAGAAAAAAACTTCCATCTCTTACGGGCGCACTACGTGGCATAGTACGATGTCTCCCCATACAGGTAAGATACACAATCTATAATTCAATGATCAAATCACATATTGACTACCTGATTGAGGTTTGGGGAACTGCGGCCAAAACAAATTTACAAACTTTACAAATAGCTCAAAACAAAATTATAAAAACGCTATTTCGATACCCCTATTTAACACCTACTATCACAATTTTAAAGAAACGAAACTTATGAATCTGTTTCAAAAATATAAGTACAATACATGTGTTCTGGTGAGGAAAATTCTGACTAAGGACATACATTCGCAAATAGTCTTTACAAAAAAGATACAAATTCAAAAACGTCTAACCAGACAAGCAAATAACATCTGTCTAAGAACCCTTAGGACTAATTATGGTAAAAGTAATATAATGTATGAAGGGGCACAACATTATAACAAATTACCGAAAGACATAAAAGAAATAAAATCAGTAAACACATAAAAAAATTGTTAAAATATCACATTTTAAAGGACATTTCATTATTGTAACCATACCTACTTACTTATAATAAGACCATTAAAAACAAAAACATATTTTTTTCATACATAGGCCTTAGTTACTAAGGCTTAGTAAACAATGCGCGGCACGGGCCGCTTGCATATACTCTGCAAAATTTTATAAACCTACCCTCTAAGTTTGTCTTTTTACTGTAATGTTAACGCATATTTTATTATATTTTGATTGTTTTGATATAGCTAATTTATTGTTGTAATATCTCTGTAAACTACGCTCAGTGGCGCTAACCTAACCTATTATTACTGTGCTTTCTCAATAAGTGAATTTGTAAATTCTTTTGAGGAAATAAATCTTAAACCGTAATATGTTATGTATATGCTCGGCTGGCTTGAGGTACGGACATCACAAAAATATAATTTATAATATTTTTGGGTTTTTGTTTGTTCCGGTTTGTAGCTGCTTCTAAGCGACGGATCGATGTGAATGCTTACAAAGAATACGAAAAGAAAAAAAAAAAAGAAAAAAATACTATTATGAGCCAATTCACACATGGGATCACAAGGTCTTTCGAGGCTAACTACTAGTGTACTAATTCTGACAATGGTGTTTTTTTTTTTCAGAAATGGCAACTAGCGATGTCGAGAAGCACGCACGCAGCCCTAGTGTTCGCGAGCGAAAACTTCCTCTCCCACAAGACTCTCCTGATGTTGGCCGATATAAAGCATCAGCTGCTAGGCCTGCTCGCGTCGATAGGCTTCGTGCCCGACATGCCGGCGCTCAGGAAACGAATGCGGAAGGATTCCGTGCTCAGTTTGACAGGAGACGAGGTTCGTTCAGTTGATCGACAATAGATAGATAGAAACTATTGTGTACACGAGAAAAAAAAATTACAAACAGATAGAAAACACTTACGTTTCGCTTAACATCAGGCGAGTTGGCGGTCAAACGCAAGCCTATTTAAGCATAAAAAAACGAGCTAGTGCTATAAGTGGCGGCCTTATCGCAAAAGCGATCTCTTCCTGGCAACCATTGGAAAGAGTTTACGTAACAGGATCGGCGGGGGATGCTAAAACACTTTTAGTGATACCATTAAATAAATACTGCCAAATGATATATAGTATAATGTAGATAAAATATATATGTAAATAATATGTAATGTGCACGTCAGAATGGACATTGCTGTATATTTCTGATACTGCATTGCCGAATAAGTATTCACGGAAATACTCAGAAGAACTTAATGGTTGATATTAAAAAAACCGTACCAAGCGCTTTGATTCCACTTTTATTGAGCGAACTGCTACTCTGTGAAAGGCGTTACCTGAATGAGTGTTCTCCGTTAGTTACAATCTGGGTGTCTTCAAATCACGAGTGAATCGGTTTATTCTAGGCGAGCGTGCTCCATCGTAGACCGTATCATCGCTTAACACCAGGCGAGATAGCGGTTGAACGCACGACTATACCAAATTTTTTTGGGTATTAAATTAAAGGCTTTACTGAGAAAGAATACGAAAAATAATATGACGTCACCTTAATTCAATACGGCAGACGCCTAAAAACCTTGTTTTTATAAAGTACCAGCTAGCTAGCCGCCCGGCGCTCGTCCCGGCTTCGCACGGGAGTTTTTTTTTATCATTTTAGTTATATATATAGCCTATGTTATTCAGCGATAATGTAGCATTCTAATGTTTAAATATTTTTTTTAATCAGCTCAGTAGTTTTTGAGCTAATTCGTTACAAAAGTACAAATCTTTCCTCTTTATAGATAGATAGAAACTCTTTATTGTGTACACCAGAAATAAAAATTACAAACAGATAGAAAACACTTACGAGCTAGTGCCACAAGTGGCGGTCTTATAGCTAAAAACGATCTCTGCCAGACAACCATTATATTATCTTCTATATCTATACATATAATAAAAACGTAGAGATAAAAAAATCTGTAATTGCGAGATAACAAAAAAATAATCACACAGGTCGTCTTAAAATAAGCAGCTGAACACGATAGGACAGTTTTTAGAATTTTTGTCTGTTTGTTTGTTTGTTTGTTTGTTTGTTTGTCCGCGCACATCTCCTAAACCACTGGACGGATTTAAATGCGGTTTTCACGAATATGCTTAGAAATTACCAGATTAAAACATAGGCTATCTTATATCATTTATTTTAATTCTTTATTTTTACATAAACGAAAATAAAAATCAATGATTTATTTCTTCGTTACCCGAAACGTAATATGAGGATCGTCACATAGCCTCAAGCAAGGAGATCCAAAGTAAAGAGAATGTTATTGACATAGCCATTAAAATTTTGAAACTGTCAACTGTCACTGTGTTCGGTTAGTCAGTTTAAATTTAAAGAAGGTTCCTTAACCTTCTTAGATGAATGACTGTGTAGATCAAGCATGTTATAGGCCTTACAACCTCTTTGGTGATTCATTCGAGTGCATGGAGTAGGAGTATTACATTCTCTTGGTTTTATTCTATGTTAGCATTTAAAACACAAAATATACCGCAACCTATTTTAATTCAGTCCCGCGAATAGAAATATTCAAAAAGGCCCTTTGTACATGAAAATAAACCTATACAACAAAATTCCGGACGCAATAAAGAAAGAAAGAAATAATAATAAAAAACCAGAACTAAGTTCGTAAGTTTCTAACCCAAAAATGTTATTACGAGATAAAAGATTTATTCGACGATACATTTTAGAAAATTAAAATTAGAAAATAAATATCGATATATAAATAGTTAAGAAAGTAGCGTCATAAGTTTTGTATAATCTCATATATAATTAAGTAACCTATCACACTAAGTATGTTTTTTTTGTTTTATAAAATTACTTCACCCTAGGTTAAGTTTGAATAGTATATATAATATTTATGTAATAGATTTAACTATACTTAAATTTATATGTTTATGTCTGTGGTCTGGTTTTATGAACAGCCACTACATAAGTCATTGCTGCACCCTTTATGCAGGGTATATAAACTTAGCTTTTAGAAGAATACAGTGTATATTTGCAATAAGAATAAGAATATAGAAATAATTTTATTTTACTGTGATATTTTAACAGATAAATAGAGTAGTTCCATTGCAAGGCTTTTTAATCAAGGTATACATACAAATGCACGCGAAATAAGAAATAACTAGCCAAGAGCGTGTTAAGACAAGCATTATGTCAGGGTTCCGTGGCCAGTGAAACTGGACAGTCAAATTTCAGAGATGTATATCATCCCGACATGACGTGATATACTTTTAATGGTTTAGACAAAAATAAAATTTCAAAACATGCTCTGCACTGTGGTCACATTATCTTTTTGATTTAAAAACTGTTGACGGTGTTTTTAGTGTTATACTTCTATCAATACTTCACACAGGGCGACTTAAAATAAGCAGCTGAACATGTTAAGGCGGTTTTTAGAATTTTTGTTTGTTTGTTCACGCACATCTCCTACACCCCTGGAAGAAAATGCGGACGGATTTAAATGCGGTTTTCACGAATATGCTTAGCTATGACCAGATTGAAGTATAGGCTATGTTATTTTGCGCAAGGCCGGATTAAGGGAAGAAAAAAGGATTGAAGGTTTATATGAAAATCTACGCGTACGAAGTCGCGGGCAAAAAAACTAGTAATTCAATAATAACGTTTGTCATGCATGACATTTCGCTTGACTTATATAATTTTTTTTTCCTTATTGGCTCCATGGCTCCACACTTCCAACGTATTTAACCAGTGAAAGTAATATATTATTTGCTGCTTGAAATATATTTGAAACTATGGACATGTCGGGATACCTGTATCGAGTCAGATTAAAACTAGACTAAAATCATACTATGACGATAGTATGACAATCCGCATTAAAATGGAGAGCAATAAATCTACAATCATGTCATATGTGTAGGTATTATCTATAAAATATTCAGTATAAATAATCCGATGGATTTGTGCCTATTTAAAGTTCCGTTCGTGTTTGTTAGTGTAACATTTATATTTGGATATGTCAGTCTAATCGTCCACCCACTAATTACTTTGCGCTACGCGTACGAAGTCGCGGGCATTAGCTAGTTTTATAATATTAGTGTAGATATTTAAAATTAATAATATAAATTTTGTTTCAGCTCAATGTGAATGGAAATAACGACCGTCTGTTGGCTGCCATTTTGTGTGCTGCTTTATATCCGAACGTTGTAAAGGTGAGTATTATTTTAGTCATAATACTAATGTGATATATAATATTGTGTCATTAGTTCTAACTTCTAAGGCTATTTTCCGGAATAGACTAGATGACTGTTTTTTATTTATTGTCCTATTAAAATGTAGCCCATAAATAAAGGTGATAAATAAATAAATAAATATCTGGGTCATTATTGCACACATGGTCATCTGACCCCAAACTAAGCAAAGCTTGTAATATGGCAGCCAGAGACTGATATACATACATATATATATATATATTTTTAAATACATACTTAAATATATATTAACACCCAGACATAGAACAAACACAAATGTTCATCACACAAATGTTTGTCCTAGATGGGAATCGAACCCACGCCCCTAAGCGCAGAAAGTAGGTTCACTACTAACTGAGCCACCGGGGCAGTCAAATGAAAGCAAAATGAAAATCTGATCAAAAATAAGCTACTTCTAAGCATTTTAATACGTGGACTGAGACGTCGTCCTTAAATGTTGGCCTTTTGGAAAAACTCAGAGTCACCAGCGAGCAATGGAGAGAGCTATACTTGGAGTTTCTTTGCGCAATAAAACCCGGAACGTCAAAGAACCAGAGTCACCGACCCAAGAGAATATAATACTCCTACGGTCACCGACATTGTTATTAAAATTTGCAAGTTGAAGTGGCAATGGGCAGGCCACATCGATCGGAGAACTGATGACCGATGGGGAAGAAAGGAGACCACGAACCGGAACACGCAGCGTAGTTAGGCCTCCTACTAGATAGACCGACGACATTGTGAGAATCGCAGGCATTCAGTGGATGCAGATGGTAGTATGTCTTTCAATGTGGAGGTTAAAGGGGGAGGCCTATGTTCAGCAGTGGACGTCTTCTGGCTGATGATGATGAACTTTCCTCTCCCAGTATTGTGTATAGATTAAGTAAATTAGTTTAAGTTAACAAAATTTTAGTTAAGTATAACAAAAAAGACGGACCCCGGAATCCGCCTAATTACTCAGTAAAAAAAAAAACCTTTGCGTTTACAATATTTGTGTGATTAACATTTCTTATACCAATTTGTAGGTCCTCAGTCCTGAGAAATCCTTCCACATGCAAGCTGGCGGAGCGATCCCCCGGCAGCCAACCGCGGATGAGCTCAAATTCAAGACCAAGACTGACGGCTACGTGGCCCTCCACCCGTCCTCTGTCAACTCTTCTGTGGGATACTACACAAGCCCCTACCTAGTATATCAGGAGAAAGTGAAAACTTCAAGAGTGTTTATACGGGAGTGCTCTATGGTGCCTCAGCTGCCTTTGGTGCTATTTTCTGGTTAGTACATCGTAGAAATCCCTTTACATTAAATTCTGTTAGTCTCAATTTTTTTAACTTCAAAAAATTGGTTCTCAATTCGGATCTATATTTTTTATGTTTGTTACCTCAAAACTTCGTTATCTAGAAAACCGATTTGGAATCCGAATACAATGGACCAATTAAAGTCTAGGATTTGTTCAACGTCTACCATTGGTATTGGTTTTTCAATGTATTAATAGGCTGGCGTTTGACTGCCAACTCCCCCGTTGCCAAGCGATGATGCTGTCTACGATGGCATCGCTTGCCTAGAAGAAACCGATTTACGATAAATATATTATATACGCGTACGAAATCACGGCAACAGCTAGTGTTAACAAATTACGTCCTATTAGGAGTGACTCTGTATCCAGGGTCATGAAAATTTTTTTAGTCTTCTTGATTTTTTAGTAGTGCAAATCCATAATTTTTTTCAGGTTGCAACTTGGGTGTGGAGCTTCATAATGGTACATTCATAGTATCGTTAGAGGACGGATGGATAATGTTCCAAGTGGAAAAACACGAGGTCAGTACTTTCATTCATTTATTACACCAACTATCTTGAGGGTGGGTTGGACCATCTTACTTTAGCTTAAACAAAATCGACATTTCAGTTAAAGTACCGGTTGGGGGCCATTAATTACGTGAGTCGTAATTAAATCTCACCCAATATCTGACGTGGGGTAGAGGGAGGGGTCTTGGCAAATATCAAGTAATATTTTTCCCCCGCAAGAAACAGTGTAAAATTGGGAAAAAACTGTGTTAAATAAAGTAAAACATGTTTGTCCACTAAAATATGGCTAATTCTACACAACATATTACAGATTAACCTATTTACACAAAAATACGCATTTTAAGAAATTAGGGTCGACCCCCCCGGTCGAGCCAAATCTCACGATATATCACCAAAGGGGGAGGGGATCGAAAAATCGTCAAAATCATCTCACGTAATTAATGGACGCCCCCTTAGGCAAAAAATTTGTTGCACCAACTGACAATTGTTAAATGACGCCATAACTTTAACCGTAACTGCCCACGTTTCGTTTGGTTAGTGTTATTGAACCCTATGTCAAATATCTGTCAGATGCAATTCCAGCTATGCATCTGGGGTAAATAGGGTCTCGTTTGACTTCCAACCCTGATAACTTCAACTATGCTGGTGAATATCTAATTCTTATTTAAAGTGGGGGTGATAGAACCTGCACTGACATCCCGCTTGGGATGTATTGTGCATTTGCCCCTAACAGCCTACACAAACCAGCCGAGCTCCTTAAGATAATGGAGCACGACTTTGGGTCACTGGCTAAACTGTTCTATCCCTATTTCGCCAGGTGTTTTGTTATTGGAGACCTGTTGTGTCTTCTGTGGCCTTGCAATGCGGTAGTACATGCTCCACGGTCTCGTTTTCCTGTAGACAGACAGCACAGAGGGCTGTCTGTGGTTCTAATTTTGTATAAGTCATTGTTTAGCTCACAGTGACCTGTGATGGTACCTATCATTAGAGGAGGGTGTGGCCTAGTGAGACCTGGTGAATATCCTGGTGCAACGCATTTCCCAGGAACTGCAAAGTCAGCGTGATTGTTACTGTCAAATTTGTCATAAACCGTAACTTTAACTACTATCTTGGTGCAACCAAGATTGTAATTCGTGTTATATGACTAGAACTGCATATACATAGACAAACAAGTCTAGAAAACAGACATCTTGCAATGTCTGTTTTCTAGTCTTGTTTGCCCTGACTGCCCCGGTGGCTCAGTTGGTAGTGAACCTACTTTCTGTGCTTGGGGGCGTGGGTTCGATTCCCACCTAGGACAAACATTTATGTGATGAACATTTGTGTTTGTTCTATGGCTGGGTGTTAATATCTATTTAAGTATGTATTTAAAAATATATATGTAGGTACTTATATCAGTCTCTGGCTGCCATATTACAAGCTTTGCTTAGTTTGGGGTCAGATGACCATGTGTGCAATAATGTCCCAGATATTTAATGCTGCACATACAACGTCCGATTTTTCGGCTCTTTCGGTGGACCTGCAAGTTGTGGAATATCCTTATCCCAAAGGTCTTTCCGCCGAGCTTCAACATGAAGCGTTTCAAAAAAGGGGGTCTAAAACTACCTCTCCGGGCTGGCAAAGCACCGTCAACACCGCTAGTGTTGTGTGTTAGTGCAAATAAAGTCGCTTTTCACGTCTGTCTGTCTGTATATCCGCTAATTCCTTCTAACCTACGCAACGGTTTTTGATGCGGTTTTCACTAACTGTTAAATAATTTTTCACGGAAGGTTTATATTATATAATAAAAGTTACACCCGTGCGAAGCCGGGGCGGGTCGCTAGTATAAAAAAAAGATTAAAAAAAAAAAGTGTAATTATCCTTTTCAGGTGGCAGAAATGTTAAAAACGATACGCGTAGAACTAATAAACCTATTAGAAGAGAAAATCAACGATCCAGGCCTTAATCTACTGCACTACGAAAAAGGAAACCGGATAATAAAGACTATAGTGCAAATTATCACAAATTTTTAAGCCTCAGTGAAACATTCAAAGGATTTCAATCCTTATGTGAGTGTAATAACAGGTGAAAATAGAATGAATTTTTAGTCAATTATCGATATTTATGTATATTGTGTTTTAAACAGAATATACAGGGTTATTGATAATTATCACAAACCTCTCGCAGGCAGCTTCTCATAGTTTCAATCTATATTTTTAATCTATTTTAATCATAGTTAACAGGTTCAGTGCCATGACTTTAACCCTTAACACCTACCACATTTTTTGTCACACAACCACCTATCATACGTCTGTGAGGGTAAAATGATTATCAATTGTAAGATTTAGTAAAGTAAGTTGTTTTTAATCAAAAGCTTGTTAAGGGATATAATAAACTCTTATTTAGAAAAAGAAAGGCACATCGTATTTTTTTTCTATTACAATTATTCTTATAAATACATATCTCATTTTACGTTTACAAAACGTCGTATTTGGAAAATAAGAACCCTAAAATGCTCGTATGATTCTGAAAGAGTACAAAATACACAACGATTTTTTTCATACAATCTTACTTATTTTTCATTGTGAATGTGTTAAGTTTTGTGAAACATCATGGAAAAAAGATGTTAAGGCGCTGTAAGACGTCTGACAGTTGCCATAATATTTTAAAAAGTTGAATGCCAACAGTAAATTTAGATCATTTTTCTAGATTTTTGAACGAAGATTGTAGCTAATTACCTACAGTAAATGTAAAAAAATGTTTTCATCAGATTTTTGTAATGTTATTGCAGCTGCCAGACACATCTCAGCGGCCAAACTGTAGGAACGATGTAGGGAAGCTGCCTGTGAGAGGTTAGATAATTATCAATAACCCTGAATACAAATTTTATTTGTGTTACCATGACGAATTATAATAAGCCACATAACAACAATCAATAAGGTAGGCTACCGGCTTTTCATCACGTCTTGACATTTTATGCACGTCGGAACAAGACAGATATTCGGTTAATTTCGTTTTTGTAGCGTCTATTTTTTAAACGACTTCAAAAAAGGAGGGGTTCGCAATTTTTGATTGATTATTACATCTGAACTCCGTCATTTATGAACCGATTTGGAATTTACTCAAATCGGTTCAGTACTTTAGTTATTGAATCAAAATAACTGGAAAATTCGTTTATGACATAATATTGTCATACAAGTAAATAAAATTGCGTTTTTTTACTAACTTTAAAGTCGGTTTTTTAATTGATAATAAAATTTATACAAATTAGTGAAGTGCGTAAGCCATCAGATGCCTCATAAAATTTAAATACGTGAGATATATAAAAAATATCACTGACACAACGGCATGAAACAAAAACCACATGCCTTTTGGAAAAACTCAGAGTCACACAGCGGGCAATGGAGAGAGCTATGCTCGGAGTTTGTATGCGCGATAGAATCCGAAACGTGGATATTCGCTAAAGAACAAGAGTCACCGACGTAGCTATTAAAATTTGCAAGTTGAGGTGGTAATGGACAGGCCACATCGCTCGAAGAACCGATAACCGACAGGGAAGAAAGGTTCTTGAGTGGAGATCACGAACCGGAAGACGCAGCGTAGGTAAGCCTCCCACTAGATGGACCGACGATATCGTGAGAGTCGCGGGCATTCAGTGGATGCAGATGGCAGGCTGTCGTTCAGTGTGGAGTATAAAGGGGAAGGCCTATGCTCAGCAGTGAACGTCTTCTAACTTGATGATGATGAATGTCTAATTATATTTTGTCTTGAGAGGATTTTGGCGTCGCACATATTGTCCAGTATTTATTTTCAAGTTTTAAATCGTCAAAGAAGTCAGCGTCATGCTCAAGTCCCAGTAAAGTGGTAGAATTTGTACTAGAAGCATCTATGAAGTTTAGGAAACAATAAGAATATGAAACAAAGGCGACATAACTTCATCATGTTGGCTCCAAAACTCGTTTATAGTGTTATATTTTTCAGTCAAGCTGACAATCGTAGAACTTGGTTGCGTTCACTCAAAAATATACACAATTGAGCGCAACCCCCATTAAATACAGGGTTGCGCATGTACCTTGTACCACAGAATACAGAAGGTTCACTCCGCAAAAGCATTTAAATAAGTAGCGACTCTTACTAATACACAATAAAGTCCAATTCAGGACGTGCGAGCGATAACTACCTACAGCTATATTAACCTAGAAGTTGTCACTCTGTCTATCGCTTAATCCTTGTCGCGTTATCTCTCTCTATCGCGCGGCAGCGGACACGGCAAGTCCGACAAGACGACTACTTGTAGCTTCATACCTAAAGTACGGAGTGCGCCAGGCCTGCCTGTACTAAGCTGCAGGGAGGTCGTTGTACTCATCATTATAAACAACTTTTATTATAAGAACAATTCTTAAATCGCAAAAAAAACAGTATACATTTTGTCGAGTGTCTATATGTCGTATGGGGGTGGTTAGGAGTTGTCCTAGTGATATGGTGATGGCGATAAATAAGTACGTCACTGTTCACTGTCCAGGTATATATTCTTCCACAATTCACCATATATATAGAATATCAGGGTCAATAAGGTAATAACAATCGGTGGCGATATAATCAGTTACAAAGTTCGGAAGGAAGTAGAAATAGATAATGCGATAAGTGCGACACGCGAGTAGTTCCGCTATCTAAATCAGACTGTCTATAGAGGGCGCGCGTGGAGCGGTCGCCGTGGCCCGGTAACTGGTTCGCGCCGGATTGCCGCGCCGCGTACTAACACTTTAAAAGCCGTAACAGACGTACGTACCACGGACCGCAATCTGACCAACAGGAGGGATAGAGAAAATTTTCTCTTTCCCTCCTGTTGGTCAGATTGCGGTCCGTGGTACGTACGTCTGTTTTCTTTCCCTCCCGTTAGTCAGACGGCGGTCCGTGGTACGTACGTCTGTTACGGCTTTAAACTGCGGCCGCTCGACGCTAGTTTAATAGCCAAATGGTGCGTTTCCAATGCTTTATTTCCACTTTATTTGATTAGATTATGTGCTATGTATTAATATAAGTATATAATAAATAGTATGTTTTGTATGTTTGAATATTTAAATATGTAAAATGATTTATAAGTATTTAGTTATTTATAGGCTGATGTGAAAAGTGGTGAATAAATATAATATTTATATTTATGAAATAATATTTATGTAAGACCACCTAAAAGAGACCGCAGGAAAACGCTGGATGCAGGCCGCTTCCAACCGGTCCCTTTGGAAATCGATGGGGGAGGCCTATGTTCAGCAGTGGACGTCCTATGGCTGAAATGATGATGATGTTGAAGTATGTAAGTATATGTAGGTATATCAGAGTGGAGCCTACATGTCAATGACCGTTTTCTATGGAACATCAGATATTTTTTCTCTATTTCAGGGTTGGTCCCATAGTAAAAGTTGTTCATAATGATGTGTATAATGACCTCCTTTCGGCTTAGTTACAGGGTTTATGCGTAACCCTGCATACAGGGGTACATGAAACGGTGATATTAAGTACAAAAAAAGTTTCTGTAGCTATTAGTAAGAACAATTGGGTTGGTCATGTGGTAAAATTTCTTAATGATAGGTATATACAATGACCACCTTTCGGCTTTTTACCACCGTTCCGTGTAACCCCATAAAAATATGGGTTATAACATCTGGCACTAAGAAATTGTTTTAACTGCGCTATGGCGTATTGTGCGATAGGGAAAAGAAGTCGATTTTGGCTGTTTCACTCGTCCCGACGTTCCTGATAAAAACCAAAAGGTAAGCCGAACCCGGAACTTTTTAAAAGACAAGGACAGCAATATTAGCAAAAGTAAAGGAGACATATTCACAATATTCAAATGGTACCCTTAGCATAATGTTTTGATAGTTTTCGAAAACTTTCGTTTTCGTATTGTGACGTACATTTTGGTAAAGCGCCTCCAGTGGAAACGTAGAGGAACTAAAATCGGTAGTTAAAGGCAGTATAAGTTGCTTCACTCAAATACGGAAAATCGTTTCGAATAGCTTTCAGCCTAACAATGTATAGAACAATACGAAAACAAAAAAGTTTTCGAAAACTTTCAAAACTTGTACTAAGGGTACCGTTCGAATATTGTGAATATCTGTCTCTTTCACTCATGTAGAGTATCATATTGCCGTCCCTGTCTTTCAGTAAGTTCAGAGCTGGGCCTTACCTTTTCGTAGCATTAATTTTAAAATTCGTTTAAAAAAACGTAATGTTTTATTCTCAAAAATTAACAATAGTTAAATAGTGTATAGTGAGACATTGCAATGATTTATTTATTATTTGTGATTTGTACAGTTTTATATGTGTTAATATATATTGAAAATACAATATTCAATGAATAAGTAATTCTTTTTTGTTTAAATGTAGTAGATAAATAGATAGATAGATAAACTCTTTATTGTTCACACCACAAATAACATATAACACGATAAAACAGCTTGAAACAAAACAAACTAGTGTAACAATCGGCGGCCTTACTGCCGTGCATAAGTTAGAAAGCAGTCAACTTACATAGGATAGTCTTATTTGACTGCTTTCTAGCTTATGTGGGACAGATTATCCATAAGACTGCTTTTCGTAGCACTCTAGGTCTAGAGCGATATGTGCAATTATTTACCCTATTAGGTATCTCCGTGAGTTGCGGGTCCACACTAGACGGGTTATGTACCACAATCCCAAAAGGATTCTTCTATTCTTTGATAATATATAGTTTGGATCTGCCTTTAAACTCGAGCTAGTACCGAAAAAAGTCTGCCAAAAACTGAAGGGGGCGAGGTAACACGTATTGCACGCACTGACATATACTTCCTAGTTCTACAAACGCACACTTCAATATTGAGCGCACATAATTGCAAATGATGTGATCAAATGGATGACCAAGCTGTGTTAATGGCAAAGGGGAAACAGTAGTCATAACGCTTCCATTTATTTATTTTTTCTGAGCTTCTATTAATGTTACATTGAGGTTTGTTTCTTACTCTTAACCAAAGATAAATACTTCTTGATCTCGCATGAGTCCAAATTTGCTGCCGACTAGGCCACGTCGCGTCGGTTGCTTGGCCCCGCCCCAAGTATCGTATGGCGCTTGTGATTGGAGAAAACAAGTCATTCATTCAATTCGGATTGGCCCGCTTGAAAAAGATCAAGCTGAAATGTTGTACCTTTACATCACGGCGGGGTAAAGGATGAGCTGTCAAGTGTCATATCGTCATTGCTCTTAACTAATGAGAGAGAAAGACAAATGATAGTTCAAATGTGATTTTATAAATGTTACATTTTAATAACAGCGGCTGTAAGAGGTCGACAAAAACAATGTTATAGGGAGTTTCCCTAGAATTAAACAGATATAATTATTGTGTAAAGTATCTACATATATACAATAAAATATATTAAATCATAGCAGTCGGGCATAATAAGTGAAACGCCATTCAGAGCGAATGACACAACATTCTAAAAACAAACGCAATTTTGTTTAAAAGTACGCAGAAAGTTCATATTCATGTAGAGTCTAAGATCGTGACGTCATAAGCAGCCGTAGTCGCCTGCGTCGCTGTAAGTCATATTGTTTAATTTGCAATTATAGAAATGTCTATCTGTTAATTCATTAGATGATTAACATGATATTTTAACTATTGACATTGTTTTGTCAATTTTTTTTTATATATATAGTACGACTAATATCTAGGCAAAACAAGATACAAAGTGGCATATTATTTATACCCCTATTTTGTGCATGCGTTTTTAAATGTATCTATGATTAACTCGTGTTTTTTGCAAATAAATTCTCTTTACTGTAAGATTAAAATATGAATGTTTTAGAGGTTGTGGTAGCCATCCAAAACTCCACTTTGGACATGAAAAGATAACAAACAGACAGACCGTCCTAGAGGAATGGAAATTATCTTTGGATTATGAAATACTAGCAACTCCCCACAGTTTTACTCTCTATCCTAGAAGACTCGTTTTTCTTAATCAAATTTAGCGTATGCTTTATCCAGGGTATATAAGCTAGCTCCATACAAATTGTCATTCCAATCTGTTAAATATTAGTGTGCCTACTAGCAGCACTTCGCGGTTTCACCTGCTGTGCTAAAGTAACTATTTATCTTTCCGGGATAAAAGTAACCGATACTAAAATAATAAAACTTTATTTCAATCTGTTTTGCTACAGTCATGTACTTGAGTGGGGACAATCACACACAATCACACTTCACATATGTGATATCACATATCACACAAATTTCTGGAATAGTAAATGTACCAGGGTTAAATGAGGTTCTGGGGCCTTACGGCCAACCTGTTTTAAGGGATTCAGTTTAGGTGATTGCGAAAAGTTGCACGACCGCAAACCGTATCACGGCGCGTTAAGGTTCACGTGTGACAGTGATTTTGTGTCAGTTAATATAAATTGTTATTAGTGTTAATATTAGTGCGACATTTTCGCTGTGCGAAAAAAACACTTAAATCCCTAAAAAAATATAAAAAAGCAACGAAAACTGGATTTTGGCCTTCGATTCTGTTAAAAAGATCTATAAGATAGAAAATATATTTTTTATTGAAAATAACGGCTTCAAATTTTGGAATAACTCAACATATCAATTTATTATACTTATCCAATTTACAACAGTAGTTTTTCGTAAAACTATGAGGGAAAGTTTGAGAGTGTATTTAGTTACATTACTGACATAAAACAAAACATTTTAATGTTATGGTTTAAGTATACGTGTTTTATATTCGTCTTGACTATTACGGTTTTATTTTTCCGTTTTATGACCGAAAATTCAGATACCTATACAGGGTTACGCATTTACCCTGTACTAAGCCGAAAGGAGGTTATTTTACTTATCATTATGAACAACTTTTACTATGAGACCAACCCTGATATCGCGAAAAAAAACTGTTTCATACATTTCCATACAAGCTGTTCCACACATTGTCGAGTGTCATAGACCGTTTTATATGGAACAGAAGATTTCCGCGATATCAGGGTTGGTCTCATAGTAAAAGTTGTTCATAATGTTGAGTACAATGACCTCCTTTCGGCTTAGTATAGGGCAGTGTTTTTCAAACTGTGGGTCGCGACCCCCTGGGGTGTCGCCATGCCTCAAGGGGACACGGGCGTCGCGAAGCCTCGGTAAAAGAAAAAAAAGCAAGGTAAAAAAAATATTTTTACTAAGAAAAATAAATCAAAGAGTAATTATAAAAATATAAAATGTGGAAAGTAGGGGGTCCCGATTTTTTTTTCATACTAATTGGGTTCGCGTCGCGAAAAAGTTTGAATAACACTGGTATAGGGTATATGCGTAACCCTGTATTGAAAGTAAGCATTTTGTAATACGGTTCCTTCGATCAAAAAAATACATTTTGACGTACTACGCTTAAAATAAAGAAAAAAAATAAAATATCAGTATGTTTGGTCAAGGATGGATGGTACGTTTGGTGTAACAGGGTAACCCGAAGAACGCAGGTTATCGGCGAGTTATAAAAAAATATAAAAAATTCGCGGACGTTATCGTATTATCGTGGTATAAATAAAACATGCTCGTTTTTTTATACCATTATTTTGAAGTCTGCAGTGATCGCGAGACGGATTCAGCAAAATGCATAAAGTATTCACTTTCTTATTGCTCCTCTCGGTCTGCTTTGCAATAGGTGTGTAATATTTTTTTACTATTTTTATTGTTATTACTTACTAAACGCATCCAGTATGAATATTTTAAAACAGTGATGATTACAATGACAGCCCGTTAGCTTAGTTGGTAGTAAACCTGCCTTCTGCGCTTGGGAGCGTGGGTTCGATTCCTACCTAGGACAAACATTTGTGTTTGTTCTATGTCTGGGTGTTAATATCTATTTAAGTATGTATTTAAAAATATATATGTATGTATATCAGTCTCTGGCAGCCATTACATTGCTTAGTTTGGGGTCAGATGACCATGTGTGAAATAATGTCCCAGATATTTATTATTTACTAGCTTTTTTGCCCGCGACTTCGTACGCGTAGATTTTCATATAAACCTTCAATTCTTTTTTCTTCCCTTAATCCGGCCTTGCGCAAAATAACATAGCATATACTTCAAGCTGGTCATAGCTAAGCATATTCGTGAAAACCGCATTTAAATCCGTCCGCATTTTCTTCCAGGGGTGTAGGAGATGTGCGTGAACAAACAAACAAAAATTCAGCTGCTTATTTTAAGTCGCCCTGTGTGAAGTATTGATAGAATCATAAAAGTAATAAATAACACCGTCAACAGTTTTCAAATCAAAAATTATCTTTTTGATTTGAAAACTGTTGACGGTGTTATTTATTACCACAGTGCAGAGCATGTTTTGAAATTTTCTTTTTGTCTAAACCATTAAAAGTATATTTCCGGCCAGTTTCGCTGGCCACGGAACCCTGACATAATGCTTGTCTTAACACGCTCTTGGCTAGTTATTTCTGATTTCGCGTGCATTTGTATGTATACCTTGATTAAAAAGCCATGAAATGGAACTACTCTCTTTATCTGTTAAAATATCACAGTAAAATAAAATTATTTCTATATTCTTATTCTTATTGCAAATATACACTGTATTCTTCTAGAAGCTAAGTTTATATACCCTGCATAAAGGGTGCAGCAATGACGTATGTAGTGGCTGTTCACAAAACCAGACCACAGACATAAACATATAAATTTAAGTATAGTTCAATCTATTACATAAATATTATATATACTATTCAAACTTAACCTAGGGTGAAGTAATTTTACAAAACAAAAAAAAACATACTTAGTGTGATAGGTTACTTAATTATATATGAGATGATACAAAACTTATGACGCTACTTTCTTAACTATTTATATATCGATATTTATTTCCTAATTATAATTTTCTAAAATTATCGTCGAATAAATATTTTATCTCGTAATAACATTTTTGGGTTAGAAACTTACGAAGTTGGTTCTGGAAAAATGATATTATTTCTTTCTTTATTGCGTCCGGAATTTTGTTGTATAGGTTTATTTTCATGTACAAAGGGCCTTTTTTGAATATTTCTATTCGCGGAACTGTATTAAAATAGGATGCGATATATTTCGTGTTTTAAATGCTAACATAGAATAAAACCATGAGAATGTAATATGGAGCTTGGAGCTTCCCGGTGTGGTACTGGATGTAGATGCGACCTGGGCTATAGGGACAACGTCATGTATGCGGTCGGCTAGGTCTGCCAGCACATCGAGTGATGACGTCATCTGCTGCGAAGCAATGATGGTCTGCGTGCTGTTCGGTAGGCGGCTGGTCCAAATCATGCGTAAAAAGTCTTCTGGAACTCCGGGGCCTGCTAGGTGTCGTAGATGACGTAAGAATTGAGAAGGCTTACGATCACCTAGCTCCTCGTGTGTTAAAAGTTGCTGTACCTTTTTTTCTCTTGATGCGGACAAACGTTTAATTAGCTCCAGCTTGAGTTTTTCGTACTTCTCGGTCACAGGCGGGTTGACGATGATGTCTTCGACTTCAGCTGCGTATTGCGGGTCAAGTTGTCCAATCACATAGTAGAACTTGGTTGCAGTGATGTTGGAAATCGCGAATTGGCTTTCGATCTGGGCGAACCAAATCGCCGGCTTCTCGGGCCAAAACGGTGGAATTCACACGCCAACTCGGAATACATTGTCATCATCTTTATTCTTCGTGTCAGCCGCAGTGCTATCAGTACGATCTAGCGGCATTCTGACCTTTGTCGGTGGTGTACGGTCCATTCAGTGGTCACCAATTATAGTAGATTTGTACTATTTATATAGAAGGAGAGGGTTAAGCTACCGACAATGGAAGAAAATAGCTGAGTCCGAAAGAAATTATAAATTTAATGCAAAGAAAAATCTTAGGCAAATCTTAGAAAAAGCGAATGACAATTCCATTTGAAAATCGGTGTTCTTTTATTTTTTTCTTTTCGCGCCCCAGCGCCACACGTCGTGGAAAATTGGAATGAAATTCACGAAGGTTGGCGCAAGGAGTACGAGTACGCCACACTCCTACTCCATGTACTGGAATGAATCACCAAAGAGGTTGTAAGGCCTATAACATGCTTGATCTACACGTTCATTTATCTAAGAAGGTTAAGGAACCTTCTTTAAATTTAAACTGATTAACCGAATGACAGTTGACAGTTTCAAAATTTTAATGGCTATGTCAATAACATTCTCTGTACTTTGGATCTCCTTGCTTGAGGCTATGTGACGATCCTCATATTACGTTTCGGGTAACGAAGAAATAAATCATTGATTTTTATTTTCGTTTATGTAAAAATAAAGAATTAAAATAAATGAAATAAGATAGCCTATGTTTTAATCTGGTAATTTCTAAGCATATTCGTGAAAACCGCATTTAAATCCGTCCAGTGGTTTAGGAGATGTGCGCGGACAAACAAACAAACAAACAAACAAACAAACAAACAAACAAACAGACAAAAATTCTAAAAACTGTCCTATCGTGTTCAGCTGCTTATTTTAAGACGACCTGTGTGATTTTTTTTTTGTTATCTCGTAATTACAGATTTTTTTATCTCTACGTTTTTATTATATGTATAGATTTATTTAATGAATAAAAAAAGAGTCCGAATACTAATATGTAATTTTTTTTTCAGACCCTAATTCACTGTGTTTGGAGTCTCTAGAAGGGGGTCTATGTTTTGGAAACATAGAGAGGTACTTAATATAAAAAAAAAAAAAACTTAAAAAAGGGTGATCTCAATTAGATTTTTTTTACCGACTGAATTTTTTTTTATGTTTGTTACCTCATAACTTTTGACTGGGTGAACTGATTTTGATGATTCTTTTTTTTATTTGAAAGCTGGTGCTTCCCGTTTGGTCCCATTTCAATTTGGTCCAGTTCTGATGAAGTCGGTTTCTTATATTGATAATTATTTTACTCTTAAAACTTTCGCATGTTTCTGGAATAGTAATTATATCAAGGGCCTTACGGCTAACTGTATTAACTGATATTACCGGTTTTGGTTTCGGGATTTCAGCGTTTGGTCTCATAGTAAAAGTTGTTCATAATAAAGAGTACAATGACCTCCTTTTAGCTTATTGCAGGTTATATGTTTAACCCTGTATTATACTTTAGCTTATCGAATTTATGCTTAAAAGGGTTATTAGGTAGATATATTTCTGTAAGGTAACTATGAAAAATGTCTAAAGTAGTGATGCCACGAATATTTTTTTCCCGAATACCGAATATGTACCGGCGGCCGAATGTTCGGTAAAATATGGTACATTTCTAGGGTAGATTATGATAAATATATTGTGTCATTGCAGTGCGTGCGTTAGCAACGCCGCGGGTGTATTTGTTTAATTTTTAACCGACTTCAAAAGGGAGAGGGTTCTATGTTCCACTGTTTTTTTTTATGTTCACCGATTTCTCCGCTAATTATAAATCGATTATGATGATTTCTATTTTGTTTGGTAGGTCATACTTCAGAGGTGGTCCCATGTAAATTTCATACAAATCGGTTTAGTTGTTTGGTTTTTAAATCAAAATAACTGAAAAAATATGACATCCAAGTAAACAAAATTGCGTATTTACTAATTTTGAAGTGGGTTTTTTAAAATTAATCGTTTAAATTGTCATGACACGCATTATTGTACATATTAAATTGTGTGACTAATAGTCCTTATTACGAAAAAATATCACTTTACTCGCCAAAAGCTTTTTAAAATGGCATCATTTAGTAAAAAGTCGCGAATTTGGGAATATTATGACATTTGTAGTGATGATTTAATGCTCATATTCAGCTGAATAGTAGGTACGCAACATTCGGCCGAATACCGAATATTAAAAAGTTGCCTAATAGACCGAATACCAAAAACTAGCCGAATATTCGTGGCATCTCTAGTCTAAAGGAAAATTAAAGAAACGTACTTATTCTATCCTCAGGTTCGGCTACGATACACGCCAGGGTAAATGCGTAATGTTCGTCTACGGGGGCTGTCATGGAAACGCAAACAATTTCAACACAATGGAAGACTGCCAGCAGCAGTGTGAACAAAATCACTAAAATAAACGATGATCCAATAAAAGGAGGTCTAGCATTCCGACTGTGACACATGCCTACGTCACTATCTAGTTGCCACTTCATTTCAAAAAACACATAAATTGGAAAACTAATTTGTAATTAATCTATTACTTAAATAAAATACAAAAAGCATTTCAATTGTCATTTTTTGTGTCCGCTGAATCGAAGCAATTCAAGTTGGACAAGTAGGAAATCGGCCCACTACCACCCTTACATTGTGGACTTTCCTTGGATACGTACCAAACGTTTCGATTCTACGTTTCTAATCCGAACGGCCAAGGATTGAAACATCCTGCCGGCTTTCTTATTTCCTGAGAGATAGCCTTTTCAAGGCAAGAGTATCTTCTAAGTATGCTTCATCTTTGACCACATCGTCGCTTACCAACAGGCGAGTTGTTGGTCAAACGCGGACTTATTCCCGATAAAAAAAAGTTTAATAAAAATTTATTATAAATAAAAATCAATTATTGTTGTTTGTCTCGCTAAAACTCGATAATGGCTGTACCGATTTGGCTAATTTTGCAAAATCGCGCGACCGCAAACCATATCTCGGCGCGTTAGCGTGATGAAAACTGCACCTATTCGGGCCCGCGTTTTGAGTTGGGCGTAAGGCCCAGGACAGAAAGGTCACGTGAGTCAAGCCTACGTCATCGACACTATTACTAGTAAGTAGCATGAAATCATTACACCGCAATCTCCGTGTACCTATTAAGTACCTACCTATGGAAGTCCGATAAAACTAAGTGGTTTTGATTTAAATTATGTTTAACTACCTGATGCCCGCTACTTCGTACGCGTATGGCGCTTGTGATTGGAGAAAACAAAAGTCATTCATTCAATTCGGATTGGCCCGCTTGAAAAAGATCAAGCTGAAATGTTGTACCTTTACATCACGGCGGGGTAAAGGATGAGCTGTCAAGTGTCATATCGTCATTGCTCTTAACTAATGAGAGAGAAAAACAAATGATAGTTCAAATGTGATTTTATAAATGATACGTTTTAATAACAGCGGCTGTAAGAGGTCGACAAAAACAATGTTGTAGGGAGTTTCCCTAGAATGAAACAGATAGGTATTTAAAACCAAAAACATAATTATTATGTAAAATACCTATTGGATTTATGAAATAGGTACTAGCAACTCCCCACAGTTTCGCTCACTATCCTAGAGGACACGTTTTTCTTAATAAAATTTAGCCTATGCTTTATCCAGGGTATATAATAAGCTAGCTCTATACAAATTGTCATTCCAATCTGTTCAATATTAGTGTTCCTTCAAGCAACGCTTCGCGGTTTCACCTGCTGTGCTAAAGTAACTATTTATCTTTTCGGGATAAAAGTACGACCGATACTAAAATAATATAACTTTATTTAAATTTGTTTGGCCACCGTTATGGACTTGAGTAGGAACAATCACACACAAACACATACCACATTTATCTCATATCACACAAATTTCTGGAATAGTAAATGTATCAGGGTTAAATGAGGTTCTGGGGCCTTATGGCCAACCTGTTTTAAGGGATTCAGTTTAGGTGATTGCGAAAAGTTGCACGACCGCAAACCGTATCACGGCGCGTTAAGGTTCACGTGTGACAGTGATTTTGTGTCAGTTAATATAAATTGTTATTAGTGTTAATATTAGTGCGACATTTTCGCTGTGCGAAAAAAACACTAAAATCCCAAAAAAAATATAAAAAAGCAATTCTTCCTTCGCTAGCCTTCGATTCTGTTAAAAAGATCTATAAGATAGAAAAAATATTTTTTTATTGAAAATAACGGCTTCAAATTTTGGAATTTCTCAACATATCAATTTATTATACTTATCCAATTTACAACAGTAGTTTTTTGTAAAACTATGAGGGAAAGTTTGAGAGTGTATTTAGTTAAATTACTGACATAAAACAAAACATTTTAATGTTATGGTTTAAGTACGTGTTTTATATTCGTCTTGACGATTACGGTTTTATTTTTCCGTTTTTTGGCCGAAAATTCAGATACCTATACAGGGTTACGCATTTACCCTGTACTAAGCCGAAAGGAGGTTATTTTACTTATCATTATGAACAACTTTTACTATGGGACCAACCCTGAAAGAGTTGACCTTGCGGCTTAGTATCTATAGGGCAGTGTTTTTCAAACTGTGGGTCGCGACCCCCTGGGGTGTCGCCATGCCTCTATAAGGGGGTCACGGGCGTCGCAAAGCCTTGGTAAAAGAAAAAAAAAACTAAAATAAAAAAAATATACTATGAAAAATTAATTAAAGAGTAATTTTAAAAATAAAAAAAGGTTGTACGTTTTACATATGGTACTAAGACGTGGTCCTTAACTGTTGGTCTTTTGGAAAAACTCAGAGTCACACAACGGGCAATGGAGAGAGCTATGCTCGGAGTTTCTTTACGCGATAAAATTCGGAACATAGATATTCGCCAAAGAACCAGGGTCACCGACATAGCTGTTAAAATCTGTAAGTTGAAGTGGCAATGGGCAGGCCACATCGCTCGAAGAACTGATAACCGATGGGGAAGAAAGGTTCTTGTGTAGAGACCGCGAACCGGAAGGCGCAGCGTAGGTAGGCCTCCCCCTAGATGGACCGACGACATTGTGAGAGTCGCGGGCATCCAGTGGATGCAGATGGCAGGATGTCGTTCAGTGTGGAGGTTAAAGGGGGATTCCTATGTTCAGCAGTGGACGTCTTCTGACTGATGATGATGATGATGATGTACGTATTTGATATTTGTAATATAATAAAATACAGATTATGAACTGTGGAAGGTAGGGGGTCCCGAATTGTTTTTTTCATACTAAGGGGGTCCGCGACGTGACAAAGCTTGAAAACACTGGTATATGGTATATGCGTAACCCTGTATTGAAAGATTGCATTTTTAATATGGGGTTCCTTCGATCAAAAAAATACATTTGCGAAGTACGGTTCTTAAAACAAAGATAAAAAAATTATAATATCAGTATGTTTTGTGTAACAGGGAAACCCGAAGAACGCATGACTTTAATCGTAGGTGCTGTATGTTTGACACTTATCAGGTTATCGATAAGTTGTAAAAAAATATTTAAAAAATCGCGGACGTTATCGAATTATCGCGGTATAATTAAAACATGCTCGTTTTTTTATACCATTATTTTTCAGTCGGCAGTGGAAACTGATCGCGAGACGGATTCAGCAAAATGCATAAAGTATTCACTTTCTTATTGCTCCTTTCGGTCTGCTGTGCAATAGGTGTGTAGTTTTTTTTTATTATTTTTATTGTTATAGCTAACTAAACGCATCTCGTATGATTATTAAAAAGAAGGTAAAATTACAATGACAGCCCGTTAGCTTAGTTTGTAGTGAACCTGCCTTTTGCGCTTGGGGGCGTGGGGATTCCCACCTTGTTTGTTCTATGTTGGGTGTTAATATCTATTTAAGTAGGTATGTATTTAAAAATATATTTGTTTGTATATCAGTCTCTGGCTGCTATATTACAAGCTTTGCTTAGTTTGGGGTCAGATGACCATGTGTGCTATAATGTCCCAGATATTTATTATTTATTTATTTAATGAATAAAAAAGTGTCCGAATACTAATATGTAATTTATTTTTTTCAGACCCTAATTCACTGTGTTTGGAGTCTCTATCAGGGGGTCCATGTTTAGCATACATGGAGAGGTACATAATATTTTTTTTTACCGTCTTAAAAAAGGATGATCTCAATTAGTTTTTTTACCGACTTCCAAAAAGGAGAAGGTTATCAATTCGACTGTGTTTTTTTTGCTACCCTGAGGTAACAAAAGTTTAAAGTGAGTTTTAAAGTTATCAAACTTTTGACTGGGTGAACCGATTTTGATGATTCTTTTTTTATTTTAAAGCTGGTACTTCCCGTGTGGTCCCATTTCACCAGTTTTGGCATTTTTATAAAGTCGGTTTTTTAAATTGATAATTATTTACACTTACTATCTTTCACATTTTTCTGGAATAGTAAATACATCAGTGTTAATTGAGGATCAGGGGCGTTACGTTACGGCTAACTGTATTAACCGATATTACGAGGTTTTATACCGAATATTAAAAAGTTGCCGACCGAATACCGAAAACTAGCCGAATATTCGTGGCATCTCTCAAGGAAAATTAAACAAACGTACTACTTATTCTATCCTCAGGTTTGGCTACGATACGCGCCAGGGTAAATGCGTAAAGTTCGTCTACGGGGGCTGTCGGGGAAATTCAAACAATTTCCACACGATGGAAGACTGCCAGCAGCAGTGTGAACAAAATCATTCTAAAATATACGATGATCCAATAAAACGAGGCCTGGCATTCCGACAGTAACACATTTCTACGTCACTTGCTAATTGCCACGTCATTTCAACAAACACATAAATTATATTACTTAAATAAAATACAATATCCATTTTAATTGTCATTTTGTGTGTCCGCTAAATCGAAGCAATTCAAGTTGGACAAGTAGGAAATCGGCCCACTACCCATACATTGTGGACTTTCCTTGGATACGTACCAAACGTTTCGATTCTACGTTTCTAATCCGTACGACCAAGGATTGGAACCACCTGCCGGCTTCCTTGTTTCCTGAGAGATATAATCTGGGCCATTTCAAGGCAAGAGTGATCTTCTAAGTCTGCGTGCTTCATCTTCGTCGCTTACCAACAGGCGAGTTGTTGGTCAAACGCGGACTTATTCGATATATTTTCATCCCCATTTCACATGTACGAGTGCCACCCCTAAAATGAAATATAATATATTTTTTATACCTTTAAAATTGAGATCTATATTATTACTGTTATTATGTAAAATTTCATTTTATTATCTTAATAATTATAGAAGTTAGAAGGTTTTAAAAAATTCGGACGGACGGACAGACAGACAGACAGACAGACGGACGGACAGAACGAATTTATAAGGGTTCCTTGTCGGGCTACGGAACCCTAAAAAACAGTGGAATAGAACCATCCTCCTTTATTGAAGTCGGTTAAAAATGGCTCGTAGTAGTTGACACAGGCGCGCTGAAGAGGAGATTGTTCAGCAGTAGGTGGAAAGTATAGATGAAAATATAGATCATCATCATCAGCCATAAGACGTCCACTGCTGAACATAGGCCTCCCCGTTTAACCTCCACACTGAACGACACCCTGCCATCTGCATCCACTGGATGCTCGCGACTCTCACGATGTTGTCGGTCCATCTAGTGGGAGGCCTACCTATGCTGCGTCTTCCGGTTCATCGGTTCTTCGAGCGATGTGGCCTGCCCATTGCCACTTCAACTTGCAAATTTTAATAGCTATGTCGATGACTCTGGTTTTTTGTCGAATATCCACGTTTCGGATTCTAACGCGCAAAAAAACTCCGAGCATAGCTCTCTCGATTGCCCGTTGTGTGACTCTGAGTTTCTCCAAAATGCCAACAGTTAAGGACCACGTCTCAGTGCCATATGTCACCACAATAAAAAATAAAATAGATGATGATGATGATATATTAGTATGCAAGTAGTTCATACTAAACCCACTTAAGTTTTATCTTTAGGTTTAATAAAGCGAGTTTATTTTATAGTCTTTATAATGAACAAAACGAGTGCTACACTGAAATTACAGTCTTTTTAACCGACTTTAGAAGAGGAGGTTCTTAATTTATTGAATAGGCTAATTTATTCTTTCCAATGGTTGCCTGGAAGAGATCGCTTTTAGCGATAAGACCGCCACTTGTGGCACTAGCTCGTAAGTGCTTTCTATCTTTTATCTATATTTTAAGGAAAGTCCCAAAATATACTTACTAGAATGGAAAATTTTGTATGTATGTGTATTACTTCTCTTTTCTATATATGTATTTATATATATATATATATATATATAAAAAATATAAACAAAAAAAATTCTGTGCTGTGGAAAATTATTTTCGTATATGAACCCCCCGACACAATATCAAGGGTGATATAAATTTAACGCGTGTATCTAATCTGAGTATATGTGTCTGTCGTAGCTCCTAAACGGCTGAATCAATTTTAATTCAGTTTCTTTTGATTGAAAGACGTCTTGATCGAGAGTGTTCCTAGCTATGTAAGAAGACAATCTGTTTAACCCTCTGAAGGTCATTCTGTTTTTTTGAACCATTTTTTATGACCAATATGCAATTGTTGTTAAACATTTAATTTGTAGGTTTAATGTTATTATCAAATCAAAATCAAATATTTATTTATTTGCTAAATATAAAATAAATTACTTAAATAAATCATTATCTGTCTTATGTTTATTAGATTTATCTTGTATTGTACATGCTAGCGACCTGCCCCGGCTTATTTATTTATTTATTTATTGAGACAAAAACGAATTATACAGTTACATTTTATCTCACATATTAAAATTAAATCCATCTAATGTCACATATCTAATTTAAACAAGAACAAATACATACAAATAAATAATTGTCAAATAATTAATACAACAAATGTCAAACAGTTAATTTATCAAAATTCATAAATTAATGTCATAGATCGTCAAAACAGTCACAAAATTCTGTTGATGTAACAGACTTTTTGCACCTGTCCCATTGATCAATTAAATTCTCACAATAGGTCAAAAAAACTGTCACGATAGTTTTCCAATTATCAAACATGAAGTCGCAATCAGGGTTGGCAGCAAGGAGTGCATTGAAGTGGCGGCGGGTAAATAAGAAATAAATTTCATTATACCTATGTATATATATAAACCTTCCATGAAAAATTATCTAACTGATGTTGAAAATCCAAAAGTATAATCAAAATCCGTTGCTACCGTAACGGATTAGGAGAAGTTAGTGGATATACAGACAGATAGACGTGGAAAGCGACTTTATTTTATACTATGTATCTAGAGAAAAAGAGAAAAGAAGTGGGTACATTTAGTCATTTTATATCATCAGAAATGTTGAAATGCGCGAGCGAGGTAGTGAACGCAAGTTGCATATTAATGTCCTATTTTACCAAAAAATTACAACCGACAGGTATATATTTTTTACCCTCTGTAAAAGAGCTGATCATTTTCAAACAGCGGAACAAATTTTCATAAATCATCATAGCCAAGAACACAACACCTTTCTTTTTGCGTCGGTTATTTAAAAGCGATTGAAAATCAAGATTTCTAAAGCCGTCACATGTTTTAAGTGAATCAGTTCAGGTGATTGCGGTAATCACTTGAATGCGAACCTTAACGCGCTGAGATAAGGTTTGCGGTTGTGCAAGTTTTCGCAATTAGGTACCTAAACATAATCGCTTAAAACAGGTGAAGGTAAGGCCCCAGATCACTTTTGCTAGGTTTTTGAACACAACTCTGTATAGGAGGTAGATAATGAGGATAGAAAATAATATTACGAAGAAAATGATTTAAAAGAAGCCCAGCTTTTAAATGACGATGTTATTGCAGCTGTCAGAGCAAAGAAATGTTTGGACCGAGAATAGTTTTACAATAAAATTTTATGGTAGTATTTTTCAGTTTTCATTGAAGACCGAGCAAATTTACCTCATAATATAAGAGCCTACTCCGTATATAAAGAAACACCTTCACGGTAACAAACCAGACGTCGCCGTTTCAGTCGATTATCAACTACGTTCTACATTTGACATTATTTTATTATTCAATTGGTACATTTTATGCTATACCTAAGTTTAAAAATGCTGAAGTCACATATAATTATAGCTGTTTTAGTTCTATCATTCAACATTTCTTTTGGATTCGGTAAGTGGATATAAACATTCAAAATTCAAATTTCGCTTGTCAAAAAAATTAGTAATAACTAAGTAGGAATACTTAATATCTTATGGGAATCATGGATTCCCCAAACTGCACTGAATAGATCGTCGAAAATGTGCATATCTAACGTGCTGATGGGGTGTGTCCGGAACGAGGCTCTGAGACGGAATTTGTTTTATTACAAAATGTATGATAGATTTACGTGTATGTAAAGGAATTTTGCCTTCACCAGTTTCAGAAGCCAGAGTGCTGTTAAAATTGTATAAGCGTGCGATTTAAGTGTATCTATTTGTATAGGATCCCGCCATAGAACCTTCACCGAGCTGGTTAATGGATGAAAAGTATTTTATATTCAATTAAATATGTCAAAAAATATAGGCGTTCTATGGCGGGATCTTAGACTATATCATTTGTTTATTTGTCTCACGGGGGTGGCATAGTCACTGCGTCACAAAACCCGTTTACTTACCAACAAAAGAAAAAAAATGCCAACTAGTTAAGGCATTTAGCGATGAGAAGAGCGAATTTATTTTAAAGCTTCCACAGACAGCAAAAATAATCACTGCGGTAAACGCAGCTTGAGTGGGCCCGCGCGAATAAGATACGTAAGTACGTATGATAACCTCAGATCAGACAATAAGGGAGATATAGTAACGTGGCGTTGCGGGTGCGAACGCATCTGGCCTAAATACAATACAATATCTCTTTATTACACACCGACATATAGAAATGAAACTTGAAACTAACATCAAAAATAAATAAATCAGGCTTGATGCCTTTAGTCGAACTTGGGTAGGTAACCTACCATGCAGACGACCTTGTCGCCCTATTTTTTTGCATGTGGACTATTTGTTAGTTCATTGATGACATGTCTCTACAAGTTTCTTAGTGTGTTTTAAAATTAGTAAGTAAGCCGTATCTACTCACAGTTTCGCGGTATTTATAAGCGATGAAAAAATATATGGAAAATTGAGACATTTGAACACTGACGAAAATTTTAGTACTAAAGCATATCTTTCTTGTTTGTGATCTGAGAATATAACGGACCCTTTTCGTGTCACATGTGTCGTTCTATATAAAATTTTTTTTTTTTTTCAAGCCTTTCGTGACTTCACGGAGTGGCTTCAACGGAAGATCAGCGCTGTTTGGTAAACAGCAATGCTGAGTTGAGGCTATTCTTAGGGTTCTATACCCAAAGGATAAAACTATTACTAAGGCTCGGCTATCCGTCTATCCGTCCGTCTGTCACCAGACTGTATCTCATGAACCGTGATAGTTAGACAGTTGAAATTTTCACAGATGATGTATTTCTAATGCCGCTATAACAATACTAAAAAAACAGAATAAAATAAATATTTAAGGGGCCTCCCATACAACAAACGTGATTTTTTTGCTCGATATTCATAACGGCAACAGGTAAACACTTGAAATATTTACAGAATATTTAGTTATATCTTCACTTTAAAAATAAATAATTAAATTGAAATACAACAAATATTTAAGATTTAAGGGGGGCATGGATTTAAGGGATTTCCCATGCAACAAACGTGTTTTTTGCCGTTTTTATAGATAATGGTACTGAACCCTTCGTGCGCGAGTCCGCCTCGCACTTATTGTGACCCAATTTCAATACCTAAGGACCATATTATACATTGTTTATGTTAATTTGTTGTTAAAAAATAAATATTACTCTCTTCTTTCCTTCTAATTGTACCTTAAATTATTACAAAACTGCTAACACTCACGTTATGTTTATGGTTGAGACGATCGTCCGCTTTTCGGTTCCGGTTACGGGGAGCTCTAATGGCTCCTCAGAGCTTTAATTAGATTTTTGATGAAGTATTTGTACCTTTGTTAAAAAAAAAAATATGTTTGCAGCTAATCCAGAATGTTCGCTGCCCCCTGGTGAACCAGGGATTTGTAAAGCGTATTTTCCGAGGTGGGTTCCGTCTAATAGTACACAGAATCAGAAATATAGAGACAATACTATTACCTAAGATTAATACACTTCTATTAGTCGGTCGCTGCGAGATACTGCCGCACGATAGAAAGAGATAACGCGACAAGAGTAATGCGAAAGACAGAGAAGCTACTTCTTAGGTTAATATAGCAGTAGGTAGTTAGCGCTCGCACGTCCTGAATTGGACTTTATTATGTGATAGTAAGAGTCGCTACTTATTTAAATGCTTTTGCGGAGTGAACCTTCTGTACTTGTACTTTATGTATTCTGTGCTATAAGTAGGGCTGCCTTCACCGAAATCACTGACGCCGGACAGAAACTTTCAAAATCCCGGACATTTGGGTGAAATTGAGAATTTTCCCCGGACACCCATGAGAACGGGGAGTTAAGTCGTCGTTGGCCGCCTTTTCGTCGATTATGCAGCGCCGGAGTTAGCTTGTAGGCAGCTCGCCCGGACGCCCTCTAAACAGGGACAAATCCGGGGAAACCCGGATGGATGGCAGCCCTAACTATAACCAATAACATCGTAAAATCTGAGAGAAATTATTTTTATTCCATGTTTTACCTACACTGTAATATTGGCTACAATGTAGCTATTAAAATAGCTAGTATAATTATCAAGAAAAAAAACCGACTTCATCAGAACTGGACCAAATTGAAATGGTACGAAAAAAGAAGCACCACCTTTCAAATAAAAAAAGAGTCATCAAAATCGGTTCACCCAGTCAAAAGTTATGGTGTAACGAACATTAATTTACAGTCGAATTGATAACCTCCTCCTTTTGGAAGTCGGTTAAAATGTGATCTGAATTTACCTACTAGTTTAGTTTATTACTAATTCAACATATTTTTTTGGTTAATATTGCAGTTATACATACGATGCAAGCAAGGGTATTTGCCGTAAGTTCATCTACGGCGGGTGTGGAGGCAACAAAAATAAATTCGAAACCTTAGATCAGTGTCAGAGGGCTTGCGGTGGGTATTAAATATTATTTAATTTAAAAAATGTATGTTACCTACTTATTAGATAAATTTGTTTATAACATTAAATTGTACATGTCAAATTATAAATCACTTACCTAATCAAATAACCCACCCCTATCTGTTCCCGGCGCAAATGTGCCCAAGTACTCTTTGCATTACCGTGTTGAATAACAACGGCTAACCTTTGCACCAGGAACGAACCGGAGCGGTAGTCACCACAGTTTTCCTTGAGCTTGTGCCCTAACTCCGAAATAAGCTTTTTGGCCTCAGTCCCCCAACAAGCCATGGTCTCTACGGTAACGGGCACGAAATTACACGGGCTTAGTAGATTAGTTTATATTTGAGTACTTCTTTGTTTATAAATAGTTGAGTTTAAAAAGTTTTAGGTACCTACTTGATAATTGGTTTTTCATGAGCGTTTTTAGCATAAAATTATTTTGAAATGTTCTTGGTAAAGAGAAATAATAATTAGATAAATACTTATTTGGTTGTAAGTACCTTCTTATTATGTGTAATTTAATTTTATGTAACAATGAAGAGCTAGAGTAGATCATTTATAATAAACCTACGCGTGCAAATGCGTTTGCAAAAGGGAAGCGACAAGTGTTTTTATTTTATTGATAATTTCCAAACAACCTTATGCAAAAGATAAAGACGGTTAATTAAGAAGGGGAACATGTCACGTTGTACTAATTTTTCAGGAGACAAACAATTCGTTTCGACTTGTTCCGTTTCTTACCTAGAAGTAAAACTTTGTTTCCCTATAATTTTCAAACGAATGTACTGACATGTTCTGTAGGTAAGTTGGTCTTGCAACCAAAAAATAGAATACCATCAAAATTGCCATGTTATGTGAAAAAACCTGTCTTTTTAATTAACCGTTTCAATTTCAACTTAAGATACATTTAGGATGCACAATTCTTCTCCTAACTTATGTGGCATTGTATTGGTCCCATACAATGATAAGTACCTAAATCATTAGTCCCATAGTTAAAGTTATCCATTATGATGACTAGATAGATACAATGGTAACCCGTGTGTAACCCTGTATAAGCCATTACCTACTTAGGTACTTCTTTTGCAACAATTCTGGGGTCAAAAAACGAGATATGGTAAGAAAGGCTCACGAACGCCCGCAAACAATATATCACAAAATGTAGTTCTTCGTCCAACCCTAACAAATCAAACACACCTAGACCCGAAAAACGTGAGAAATATGAGCAGCATCAATCACAGTGAACGTCGGACAAAACGGGCTAACGACCGACACCGACCGACCAGGCGGCCATCCACTTATAACTAGCCAAGACAGTCGAAACAGCTGCAAAAACATTGCAAAAAAAAAACTGAATTTACACAACTAATTCTGATAACTTTCGCTAGGTTTTTGAATGAAAGACTAGTTATATATTTTTACTGAAGTATATAGAGTTGCCTACCTACAATTTGTGGAATGAGCGCTCCTGCGGCATTTCCGAGTAGCTATAATTTGGGGTTCTTCAAAAGGGCTGTTAATAGATTAATGGTCGGCAACGTATCTGTGATGTCCCTGATGTTGCAGGTATACCTACATAGGTAACGGTGATCGCTTACCATCAGGCGCCTCGTCTGCTTGTTTGCCACCTATGGCATTAAAAATACTTAGAGGTATCCCTACTTCAGTGAAATCGTAAAAGAAAATGATTTTTTTAATGGCTTACGGCTACATGGCCCGCTTTTGACCACCAACTCGCGTGTTGATACGCGAAGATGAAGCACGCAGACTTAGAAGATGCCTATTCACTCTGGCCTTGAAAAGACCCAGATTATATATCTCAGGAAACAAGGAAGCCTGCAGGTTGTTCCAATCCTTTGCTGTCCGGATAGATGACCGCAGAAACGTAAAATCAAAACGTTTTTCTTTAAACATAGCTATTTACAATTTTATTGCAACTGCTAGAGCAAATACTGCGTCGGACTACCGCACATCCCGACACCGTGTCGCTTGCTAACCTGATCCCACATCGTCCGTTTTTCCGCTCCATTCTTCCGCGGACCTGCAAGGCGAGGAATGTCCTTCCCCCAAAGGTTTCCCGCCGAGCTTCTAATGAAGCGTTTTAAAAAAAGTGTCTCTAACTACCTCTCTGGGTTGGCAAAGCACCGCTAGTTGCAGGTGTCCATAGGTGGTGATTTCTACTTACCATCAGGCGGACCGCATGCTTGTTTATCTCTCTTTTTATTAAAAAAAAAATGCTTGGATTGAGCATAGTGTCGGATGCAAATATAATAATGATATTATACTTGCATTTTATGGTCGGATGCTTTGCATATATTTCTGAAGACAGCTGTGTAAAGATAGGCTACGTGCAATACGTGCATAGAGGTGAAACTAGTTTCTGTAGAGCTGCTATCATAATGGCAGAACAAAACTAAAAGTCTTCCCAAAACTGTCTCAGTTTTTTTTATTGACCTTCACACAAATAAATAATTTGGTCGCTAGCTTTAAACCTACTAATATAATACCTAATAATATAATCTACTAATATTAACTTTTAGCGGAATATTTTAGCAGGTAGTAGTAACTTTTCATCTCCCTTGTTTGTTTGTTCTGACGATAGAATCAATGAGTTTTCTTATCCAAGGGTATAAGTTAATAAGGGTTCTTCTTTTTCCTCTGGTCAAACTGGATAGTCTACCTAACTGATTAGTCCAACAGGAAAAAAACCTAAAGGTCAAATTATCTTCTGTGACAAAATAGTAAAACTATTAAAAAATAGACGTGTTTAACTGAAAGCTAAGCCAACGGATTTTTTTTTTATTTGGCCTTCTCTATATGAATTGGTAGAAAATCTACTGAACTAATTTGAATTTAGTCAAGATCCACGATTGTCTTATCTTTAATTTAATAAGGTCCGTGCAGCACTTAAATTAGGAATCCGTATGTGTTGAAAACATTCAGTCCTTTCGCGTCGCGTCGCGCGGCGTTCAGTCTCGAAAACAAACTTTTCTAAGGCACTAAATCAGACCTTCGGTTATTGGAAATATCGACGGTCGAGGGGTCTAAAAGGGCCCCATTCGCGGACGATTCCAATAGTGGGGACCGGGGCCGAGGCATCGTAAAACGCACGTGTTTTGGTCGCGCTACATGTGTACTTTAAAGGGCGAAGTTTTGGGTTAGGACCGTCCGAGCTGTCGGGTAAAAGGATGGTGTGGATATTCCCGCATCGTCACAAGCAAAAGCGTCGACCATATTCGTTGATAAATGGCTAGTATAAAACAATAATAATATTTATTTGTTTAATTACAATTTCGAACGTCTATGAACACTTATTGAATAACAATCAACTATTATTACACATTAGTACTCGAAAATACACAACTTTAGGAAAATAATAATATGAGGCAACATAATTTTTTCACGTTGGCGCGAAAATTCCTGGTTGTATTTTCATTATCTTTAAAGAAGCAAAGCGCCATCTATCGTGGAGTAGTAACGTATAGGTTCACAATAATGATATTGGTTCATTGTTATAGTACACAAGATAACCAATAGATGTCACATTGAACTAAAAATCCTATACGATTTTCCTATTGGAAAACGGAGCGCTAAAATGGTGCATCTTTAAAAAGTTATGTTCAGTAATTTTATTTATACTGTGTTTTAAACCTCTTTTTGACACCTACTTATAGAAGCTAGTCCTACTTGACCGTAAGGTACGTTTTTCCTTTTCTCTTGAAAGGGTTTTGACATCGCACGTTTTATTCTAATTCAAATTCAAAATCTTTTATTTAGGACAACTTAAAAATCCATTGGGTTAGTAAAAAAACAAAACTTAAAAACTATTGTTAGGTAAGAAATACAGAGACTAAAAATTAATCACACATATAATTAATTACGACTGAGTAGGAATTACATTATTTGTCACTCAGTCATCACCCGCACAAAATGTCTAAGTATTGGCGCGCGACCATCCTCAGCCACTATCTTCAAGATGTTGTTCCGAGTTCCCCGCACCCTCCTCATTAGTGATGCCACTTTCTTTCGAATGACGGCATGAAAACCGTCTGTTCGAGTTTGAGCGAACATTTCGGAGGCACTGCAAAAACGGGGAAGTCCCAACATCATCCTAAAGTTATTATTATATTGGACGCGTAGAGTATTGAACGATTTTTTGGTATAGCTGATCCATAGACTACCCGTGTACAGACCTTGACAATACGCCTTAAATAGCGTTATTTTGACTTGGTCTGAACAGCGAGCGAATCTACGGACCAGCATGTTACCGCGGATCCCCAGAGCCCTACTCTCCCTTTCAATGTCAACATCATCGTCTTTAAGGTCGTCGGTAAGATAATGCCCCAGATATTTCACCTGGAACACCCTGTTTATGTTCATGCCATTTAGGGTAATGGGTGGGAAGAATTCAGGACACCTACCGGCGGCCTTAAAGACCATGTATTCACATTTTTTTACATTATATGTGAGGCCGTGCGACGCAGCGTAGGCCTCACAGACTTTTAATAGTTCCCCGAGAGCTGCCGCAGTCGGACCCAGCAGCACCATGTCGTCCGCGTAGCTAATGTTATTAACACTAACACCCCCCACCCGGCATCCGACACGCATGCTGCTGAGCCCAACTATGAGGTCGTTTACATACAGGTTAAAAAGCTTTGGAGACGATAAATTTTATGCATTTGCCAAGTCTTTAAATAGGTATTATCGAGTTTTATAACCCCAAAAAAGTCAGGTTGTCACTTGGTAGTAATGCATGTTTATTACTTCTTCGTCTTATCCACACAACGCCGGGTATCTTCAGTCCCTCGTAGCGTACGTACATTCGGACGCGCCTCACGTCCGCGCGGTCCGTAATTGCTGCCATTTGCCGCTCCTGGCCCACTCGTTACATTTCGACCGCTCCATGCCTGAGCAATAACGTGTAGATAGTTTTTCTTCTATTTAATTGTTTTTTTCTTGTTGGACTGAGCCTGTGTTAAATAGTTTTTTTTTTACTTATTAAAAGCAAAGGCAAATATAAAAAAAATATAAAAAATACTTTCGCTTATATAATATTATGGTGAGGCTAGTAGGGAAAACAAAATAAAACAAAAAAGTACACTTTTCAAGTTCAGGCGGCAAAAAATCGTTTCATTTTCACAACCTTAATTAAAGCGCTGAAATCTCTAACCTTATGATCGTAAAAATAATAAGTGTACATTTTTCCATCCCTAAACTGTACACACACATGAAATGAGAGCAAACATGGTAGACCCTTTTTGATCAGCCAATGGTCAAGCGGTCACCTTAGAAAGAGATAGAAGACTGTTACAAGATTGAGTGAAAAAGATAGGCAATCATTTATTATAAAAAGGGTGCAACCCCTATTCAATTGAGTAAGGGTATTTGCAGAGTTGCGATTTTAGCTTTCATGAGAATTGGTCAGACCTTCCTTTTACAGTAGTAACTACTTTTCTATTCAGAAACTTTAAAATGCCGTAAAGCTAGTTTCTGTTTTATTTCGAATCCATACCATGTATCTTTTTGTTGTTATCTATATGTATAAAAGAAAGTCGGGTTTGTTACACCGTTTATAACTTAAGAACGGCTGTACCGATTTTCATTATCTTTGATTAGTTGGATTCCTCTCCACAGAATAAGCAGAAGCATTTTTTTTATATAGAATTGATCTACGTTAGTATAGTATGTATATATATAGCATCTCATAGAAGAATAAGCTTTAAAATATCGGAAAATTCACGAAAAAAATATGAATTCATTTTCCCATACATTTTGTACGGAGCGGCAAGAATTAAAATATTTACATTAACATATATTTTTTTTAATGTAAAATAGGCTTGCGCTTGGCCGCCAACTCGCCTGATGTTAGGCGATGATGCGGCCTACGATGGATCACGCTTACCTAGAATAAACCGATTCACTTTTGACTTGAAAACACCCAGATTGTAACTATCGGGGAACACCCATTCAGGCAGCGCATTCCACATACTAGCAGTTCGCACAATAAAAGTGGAATCAAAGCGCTTCGTACGGGTTTGTGGAATGTCAACCATAAAGCGGTGTCGATTTTTCGTGCCCGCTCTGGCAGTCCGATAGAAAAAAGGGCAGGAGGAAATTAAATCATGCAGATCTGATGCGCACTCTCCAAAATGTATACGATAAAAAACCGATAGACTAGCAACTTTGCGCCGATGCTCGAGACTAAGAAGCTTAGTCTGAACTAGGGCTTCGTTGCTAATGAGCCTCTTGGCACGCTTCTCAATTGACTCCAATGCCCCGAGCTGGTACTTAGCTGATCCATCCCAAAGGTGCGAGCAGTACTCCATGCATAACTATTATTAACATAATTACATCATAATATGGACAATAAAATAAATTGTCATCTAAGTCAAAGGAGGTTGCTGTCGCTACCAAGGAAGTAGGTCTATAACGCGGGTGAAACCGCGGGGCGCAGCTAGTATAATATAAACGGTGATGGATTATTTATGTATGTTTCCTATATGGACGACTGGACGGATTTTGACGAGACTTTCACTGGCAGATATAGCTCATGATATCTATATAAAAAGTAATCCACGCGAGTGAAACCGCGGGGCAGGGAATGCAAATGTTTAGATGAGCATTTGATTATGCTCACGCAAACCTTTTTGTACCTACGTGTTAGTAGTGGTAGGATTCTTTTGCTCCGCCTGGGCAAGTACCACACCTTTGCCAGTTATTCAATCGCCAAGCAGTAGTGTGCAAACACTACTGCCATCCGGATTGAAGGGCAATGTTTCCAGCGAAATAACACGGCACACAGAGATTTGACATCTTATATCTCGGGGTGATGAGCGAAGTGCATTGCCATCCAGGGTTTTGAACTGTTGAAGTTCGAAATTCTGTGTGGCGTTGAGCTGTTTTGGACAGGCGTGAAGAGCCATCATGCAAGCGACTTCGCTCGTCTCGTCACTCAGTATCATTAAAAAAAAACTTTGAAAAAGTCCTGTTGGCCCGGTCTTCTGGCACTATGCTATTCGTTTGGCGTTTAGCCAATTCATTTGCTTCTTAGGGTTCCGTAGTATTTTTATTTAAACTCTCCTACTTTAATAGTGCCTGCTAAATAGAGATCGTTCATTCTAAATGTGCACGCCCCTCCACCGTGTTTTTGTAGTAGGTATTTTGTAGTGTGGTGGAGGGGCGTGCACATATAGAATGAAAGATCTCTACCTATTTACCGCCCTAATTGTATAAACGGATGAACTAGATAGGTATATATTTTTCGGTAGGCCAAGGGATTACCCACAGAATTACTATTGATTTGGGAGCTCGCCCGCTCGACCGCCTTTCAAATGAGCAGACCCTTGATATCTCACTAGAGTTGGTAAAACCAGTATATTTCAAATCGCATTTTATCTATACCTATTTCAATGACATCTGTCACTTTGAAATGTATTATTTTGTTATTTTACATTTGACTCATGATAAAAGAAATACCCTAGAAAAAAAGACGAAAAACAAATGGAAGTTGGGTAAAAATAAATGTATTCATATAAAGGAAAACGTTAGTTTTTAGTTTAACCTACATTATGTTTGGAGAAAATGTCGTGGCGTGGGGAATAAATATACCTACGTATGAGCCTATATAAAATTAAACACGACACCACTGCTCAGTAGTGCAGAAAGGAAAAAAACCCTAACTTCGGTTTTCTACCTCTCCTGTTACAAAGATTGTCTGGAACAAATTGCTTTTTACGAAAGATAAGGTAACTAAGTAGTTGCACTAGCTTTGAAGTGATTTTGTCCAAGGTAATGGTTACTATGTCAACTCCATTGTGAATAATAAAGAGATTATGTATATATGCATAAAACTTTTCGATACGTTTTTACTTTAGTTTTGAGTAGCGGGAATTTTCCACAAGTAGGGCAATCATAGGTTCAATTTGCATTAGCTAGCTGCAACTAAGTAGTTCAGTGGGTGACTGAACTCCAGGAAAGCAGCTCGATGACGCCGGCGCAGGCTTCCCGGAGCGTCGTCTGTGATCTGAGTATGCTGTTTTTTCACCACGCTGCTGTACTCTAGCAGCAAATGCGCGGCCGTTTCTTCGGACTTTCTGTAACCCATTTTGAATTAGTGTTTGTATAAAGGCTTCCTATGATAAGTCCAACAGTCAATTTGCTGGAGTTTGCCACGTTTGAAATAAATATTAGATATGATAAAGTTCTTTTAAACTCGTTTCAACGACTTTGTAAACTTCTCAGGCCAAACTCCGCAAAACCCAACGTGAATTTATTAAGCCGGACCCTGGAAAGGTTGCCGTATGCAGATAAGGGATTTATTTAGCGGAAAGGTCCGTCCCGGGGTGAGCTGAAACGCCTTTCGGGCGCAAGATGACCAGAATTGGGACGATTTATCGCCGGATTTGGGAATACCCTTGATTTATTAGGAATGGAATCAGCGGACTGGTTGATAATAAGGGATGTTTTTGGTTTATTGATGCTGTGTGTGGGTAGGGTTTGAATTGGTTTTATTTGGTCCAAATAGATAAACGTAGAGCCAAATGATAGGAAAATCAATTATATGGAGTTTTAAGTGCCTTGACAGACCTGGTATCCAGTAGTATTTTAGGTGTTGCCCGTTTTAAATTTCTCGATCATAATTCCATAAGTATTGAAGCCCAGATCTGTCGTTTAAGAGACTTCAATCTGAGCATTTACAGATTATACCTACTATTTTATAAATAAAAAAAACTTCAATAACATGTTGATTCACGCGTCTAGGCCGGACTTTTGAAAGGCAGTAGTGCCTGAAGCCAACACAAGTAATTAAGAGGCTTAATATAAAACAAACAATTATGGATTGTGAATATAAAACCCTAGTACAGTACCTATTATTGAAAAATTCTGGATTATTGTCCTGAGTTATTGATGGTGTTGATTGATTAATAATCGTAAACTTTTAATATAGGTATGTACACCGTTTATTCCGACATTCATGAACCGATTTACCTGATGTTTTATTATGTAGAGAAAGCTCTAGAGGTGGTCCCAGCTCCAATAATATGAATGGACTGTGCCCCGAGGTTTCACGCGATGATAAAAAATTGTGATGATGATGATGAAAAATACTTTAGGACCTATTCTCATACCTAACAAATATCTATTAAAAAAAATCATAAAAATCAGTCGAGCCGTTTCGGAGGAGTGCGACCACAAACACCGCACGAGATTTTTCATAGGTATTAGACTAGCTGATACCCACTACTTCGTACGCGTAGAGCTTGGCCTTCTGCCTCTCTACTATTACCCGCTCCAGGTACACAAAATTTCTTCCAAATCGGTCCAGCCGTTTACTCACCGTTTAAACCTTCTCTGAACTTCCACAAATATTTAGGATAAAAATAAGCCTAATCGGTCCAGCCATTCTGGAGTTTTAGCTAGACAAAACAACATCAATTTATAGTTATATAGATTTTTTACGTGCAGCTATTGATTTGGAAATATCATGACGAATTTTTTAAGGGTAATTATTCCATTGTACACATTCCATTAAGAGTGTCCAAACAAAGCGAACCCGTGGTTACATCAGAGTGTAATATTGGCTAATGCTTTCACTGTTATCAGTAGTTAGTGAGGCAGATAGGGCGTCCTCTAAGGTCGCTTGGGTCTGCGGCCGGCCCCTAAAACTTTGGGGTGAAGGGATGGATGCTTAAAGCGATATAACAGATTTTGTCCCAAACCTACTGAATATAACTTTGTATTGCGTTGTTACGAGATTTTAATGTTTTACGAGTGAAATTATGGACCTAGATATGAGAACTGGTCTAAAGCGGAGGTACTAAAAGGGAGGGAATTGTCTTTAGCGTAAACGAGGGGGGGGGATCTACCAAGACTTATGGACATTTAGTGCTGGTGTATAATTACCTAGACCTAAAGTAATGTTTGGAGTGTTCCACACTTAGATTTAAACTTTTGTTCTACGACATTTTGTATTTCGCGTTAAAAAAAAACTGCCCCTTCCATACAAAAAAAAACATTCACTCCCGACAAAATATATGAAACAGCAATTTTTTTTGATGTCTTAAAACAAAAGTTGTTTGTTTTGACGTATTGAAGCCGCCCTTAACCACATAAGTATAAGTAGAGAAGATTCACTCCGCAAAATCATTTAAATAAGTAGCAACTCTTGCTTCTACACAATAAAGCGCAATTCACTTGCGAGCGCTAACTACCTATACAGCTATATTAACCTAGAAGTTGTCTCTCTGTCTATCGCGTAAATCTAATCTCTGTCTATCGCGCGGCAGCGGGCACGGCAAGTGCAGCATTGCGATGCGCAGCTTTAAATTAGTAAAAATAAAAATGCCTTTTATTTCTACCACCATTATTATAACAAAAAATAAGAAAATCTAAGAGCAGGGCCACCTGGATGAAATTGCAGTGCGCAGCTCATTATTATAAAAAAAATAGGAAAAGTCTACATATTAAAAGTTATATTGTCATTATCGAAGCAAGTAATATTTTATAATAATTAAACATTAGTATTAATATTAACAATATCCAACTTCCTATTATATTTTTTTCATATAAAATAGGAATATATTTATATTAAAATTGTGCTTGTTTGTCACTAGCCGCTGTTGCCTTAGCTTTTTAAGTTTGTGGCTGTCCCTTATTAGCGTACATAGGCTGCCCCCAACTCTTTCCATACATTTCTATCTCTAGTTTTTCTCATCCAATCTGTATCGCATCTTGCTTTAGATGGATCTTCCATTTTACATCCTAAATACAATAAATCAGACAGACGAAATCAGTGTTTTACAATTTAGAAGTACTTTCTTATGTTTAGATACACTGTAAGTAGTGAACCCTACGTGCTCTACTTATAGCTCAGATATGCATGGTAAATGTGCGGAGGACATTGTCTATTGGAATAGCGACTGGAATAGAAATTATGTTCATTCAACATTTAATTATATCTTTATTTCTTTTCTTTTTAATATCACACATAAATTACATTTATTTGACCAAACTCTTGGTGAGTAACGGCAAAATAGGTGAATTAAATGCCTAAAATCAGTGTAAAACACTATTTTTAGTTATTCCTTTTTTATGTATGGATATTTAGGCCTAGCGCGGAGAGGTATGTTTAGTTAATTTGTTTTCTTCTGAAATTGTTGTTCTGTGTAAAATGGACACTAAATAAAGCACAACAAACACTAACCGTAAACAAATATCATTACTGACTGTACACAAATGTTATTTTCTTGAGATACTCGTGAAAGAATTAGATTGAAACTTTTAAATATTTATTAAACAGTCTTATGCAAAAATACATCTACTCCGCCATACATTTATTTCTATTCTATTCGGTAGGTACAATCCAAAATATATCTTATGCCAGTGATTTTTCATCTATCATGATCTTTTATTTTCAGAAACATTTCTAAATGAAAAGAGAAAATAAAAATTCTTAATTTATATTTAAGAAAACCCTGCCTAGTACCTATTATTTTACCTACCCCAAAAATGTCATGTTGACTCTATCGTCACCTATTAAGTATTTGGTAGTCATCTCTACATATTCCTCTGTGCTTTCCATTTCCTCAGGTCCGGACGCGGTGTGTGTTTGGTCACTGCCTGAAACATATATATGACACGTTTAAATGAAACACCAGGGCTGCCATGACATGAGTGTATAACTTTTTTTGTTTCAGAATAGATTATTATTATTTTTGCTTTTATTATATTATATTCCGTGGTCACGTAGAAAATTTTCTTTAACTGTATTCTGTATGTTTTTTGGGTACCAATTATCACAATTTCCATGTCTCTCCAACCCACTTTAACCTATTCGAATTTAAAAAAAACTTTGTTATTACTAAAGGTAACCTATTGACCTTTCACAGCATCCCTTGCTACACTTTTAATCTGAACTCTGCCATAATTGAACAGGTTTGTGTCAGGTTTAAGTGATCTTCTTTGTGATGACACGTGTTACTTGACCATGCAGGGAGATCAGAACAGGTTTCTGTCAGCATCCCTTTGCTCTACATTCAATCTTGTGTCCAGTATCTCTCTGATCCCATTGTCAGAATGGTCAATAGGTCAGCGTTTGGGACGAGGGTCCATAGGTCACTAACGCGCATTTATTAGCTTCAATAATTGTATTTTACCTAAGCATGTCAACAAATACACGCACGTAACTCTTGCACGTAACACGTACATGCACGTACATGCACGTACATGCACGTAAATCTTGCACGTAGATTTTAACCTACTTTTAACTGTCGCATCGATTTGAAACTTCGCAAGTATAATTATATTGTGATTCGGATTACTATAAAATAATTTGTTACCATAGAACTGATCTGATGATGAAGCCAGGAGATGGAGAGTGGAACTGGCTACTAGTAAACTTTTCGAGTCTGGCTAGTAGTCTTTTAAACTTTTCAATTTCATTATACGTCACATATGCGTGCTTTTGTTTAACTATAATAAATTTTATTTATTGGTTGCAATAGTATATTTTCAGGTTTCTCCGGTAGACTGAAGAGGGTATGAGGAGATTTCTAACCATGCCAGTTTAAGCAATTGGCTGTGTTGTGCGTGCTTGTGCTTTCCTCAAGATATTTGTCTGTTACTGTACCTTAAAAATTACTTTTCTGTTTTTTAATAAAAATACTTTTCAACTTCGAGGACGCTCCAAGTTATCTGACCACTCTGGAAGTTTACCAACCTCCTGCCATGACTTAATGCAGTTTTTAAACAAATGCTGCATACAGTTATGTATATAATAAAATTACCAGTTTCTACTTGTAATATTTATCTGGTTTTAATTTTTTAGGTACTTAAGAATCTAATGCCTTTTTATGACGAACAGACTAGGCCTTTGACCACAGTTTGCCTGATGTTAAGCAATGGATTGTTTCCTTACAATTTATTAAAATTTATAATTCATGTGCCAGCCCTTAACCCTTTCCAGTGTAGTGTAAGTAGTACCCTTGATGTGACGCCCCTTGATGTGATGTGATATGTAAGGCGATTTAAACAGAGATACGGAACAATTTCCTCTCGCATATGGCAACACTCAGTCCAAACCCAACACATCATCAACGCGTCACATTTGAACAAATGTCACGCGTAAACACGTGATGATGCTGTTACCTCATTTTGTAAGTGACCCGTTATATCTTTGCATCTATCTTTATACATAGTAAAGTTGACAACTAACTTTAGGGGGGAGTTTGACAATTCGGTCTGTATTGTTTTTATATTAACTAGCGACCCGCCCCGACTTCCCACAGGTCCATGAAAAATTATCTAACTGTTGGTGAAATCCGCATCAAAATCTGTTGCGTGGTTTAGGAGTTAGCGGATTTTTATGTATGTAACCTATAACTATACCATACTATTTTTATTATGTAGAAGAAAGTCTGGAGGTCATTCCATAAAAATTTCTTCTATAACTTTGTCTTTTAGTTTTTGGATCAGATATAAAAATATGAATTATATTTGATAATAAATAATCAGGATATTATTGCACACACAGTCATATAACCCCAAACTAAGCAAAGCTTGTACATTGGCTGCCAAAGAATGATATACATACAGTATTTTTTTGGAAATACGAACTTAAATGGATATTAAACTCCAGATATAGAACAAATACAAAATAGTTTTTAATAACTAAACAAAATTCAAGCTAATCCTAACACTACATAAACAGTTAAACTGCCCACAGACAAGATTAATTGTTCATCACATTCCTGTATACATGCCCTATGTGGGAATTGAACCTACGCCCCCAAGCGCAAAAGGCAGGTTCACTACCAACTGGGTCACCGGGGCAGTTTGTTCTAGCATCTATTGATTTGGAAATAAAAATAAGTACGTAGTATAAGTAGACGAGTATTTTCGGAAAATTAACCAGTTCATTTGTATGAAAAGTATCAATATTATGTCCAGGGTTCTGTTAATTTCTCGTGATAGCAGCCAGTCATGTGTTATTTTATAAAAACATTTAAAGAGTTTTTCCAAAATGAAAACCCGAATAGGCACGAATCCGTAACCCAACCGTTTCTCCTCAAATTAATGGGTGAATCGCCGTAAGCCGACCGAGCTATATTTCAGGCCCTCACTAACCCTGCAACCTTCGGCGGTACCTATTATTTACATTTACTCAGTTTAACAAAGTAATTTTATGGTATATTTGAAACGATCAATCAGACATTATATTGCTGTTTTCAATACGTATACGCAAATTACGCATTCGTGCTTAAGCTACACGTGTTTGCTGTTTTTTTTCTGTATTGTGGACTTTTAAAATGATGAAATATTTAAGGGTTCTCCACATTTAGCTGAGCAGCCCTGGCTATTCTAGATATCGCTGGAAAGATGCTGTAGAGTTGGACTTGCCCGAGCTCCATTGTCGCCGACTGGTGGTAGTCAAGGCGAGGCTGGGACCGATGGCGTTCTGCATTCTTGTCTTTTGGCCAAGACCCACTTCTGGTCAAAAAAGGCATTATTCTGGAATATATGCCGTATGTAAAAAAAATAGAATTTAAAATACATGTCTGTTATATAATTACTTAAAAACTAGGTTTAATGCTTTTGAAGTGAAGCTTGTTCACTTCGTAACGATCAGATCAGTCAGTCAGTGAGTGTGCAATGTGTGTGCATGAGCGAGATGTGCACCGAGTTGTCCAAGCGGTAAACTCTCGCGCATTTTTGCCATTCGTTGCTGCATTAGCATTGCTAAACCAGAGTCTTCTATACTAATAGTTTATTCTTAAGGTGAAGCTCCACCCAAAATAAAGATATATTTTAAAAACTAGCTGCACCTCGTGGTTTTACCCACTAATGGAAACGTATATTTTTCCGGGATAAAAAAAGCCTGTACGAATCCATGGCATAAGTTACTTCCATACCAAATTTTATACATATTTGTTGAGCCGTAACAGAGATAAAAGACACAAGAACAAGCTCGAATGTACACCAGTGTCATACTGGCAGAGAAGTCAACAGTGCTTCGAAAAAGGTTGTTTCTTTGTCCATATTGTTTGTCTTTACAATGTTATCCGCAACTGCGTGGGACTCCCTTATTTTTCTGTGCCTAGACTAGCCTTCTAGATTCGATCTAGTATAAGAATAAGTTATTGTAAATACGAAATAAGATATCCACAGCCCACAGAGGGGTCTGTATATTTATCGTTGTTTTCATAATTCAACGCAAGGGCTACGCACGACACTTTTTATTCGCCTCGCCCTAGTTTAAGATTCATGATCTGGTGAGATATTGGGATGTGGATGGAAATTTATTGGATTTGTCAGTTTTTTTGGAAATAAATAAAAAATGAAGTGGATATTGGACATATCGTAAGATGGAATCAGGTGTGGCGGGGTGGAAAATAGTTTGATCTTTGGTGATTCTTGGTCGGGGTAAAGAATATAACTTAGATCGGAGTTTTTTGATGAGGTATGCGCGCATCTACCATCTCCCTAAGCTAAGCAGAGCCTACGAGCTAGTGATAGTAATATAATTATAGCTCCCATCTGCATCCCATCGTTTTACCTTCTACAGGAACTATGAAATTTTCCGGGATAAAAGTAGCCAATATATTTATATGATTATTAACAGGATATTTATCATGACAAGGTTGTGAATGAAGTTTCCGTTATATAATAATTGGGTTGGCAATAATTTTTTTTTAACGCGTATAAGTCCGCGTTTGACCACCTCAATAATTTTAAATCACAATAATTTTATAAATGAGTGAATCAGTTTTTTCCAGGCAAGCTTCATCGTAGACCGTATCATCGCTTAACATCAGGCAAGTAATTTGCGGTCACATGCAAGACTATTATAAAAAAATATGTTTGTTTTTAAGTGTATGTATGTGTGTCCCATTTAGCTCCGTAAGTGTGGAATTCAATTTGGTATCGCAAAAATAACGGTTTCTGCAGCATAGTGGAAGAAACTTTTTACAAAACTTTGTTATATTTTAAACTAGCAGCAATTTAAAATAATAGGTCGGGGAAAAAGTCTTTTCGTATTTTGTATGAATAAAGTTGTAGTAAAAATCTCATCGATTGTACTGTTTGTATCTGGCTGGTTTTGATACCATTAAAAATATGACATTTTAAAAAAGGAATACAAAAAGTTAAAAGCAATTTCCCGCCATTTTGCAATTGTTTTTTTGTTCGATAAAATGAGTGAATCTAACGAAGAAATTCGATATATTGTGAAATTTTATTACAAAAAACTGAAAAATGCGACACAAGCCGCGAATAAAATTTGTGACATTTATGGACCTAATGCAGTGTCATCAAGAGTAGCACAATGTTGGTTCAAGCATTTTCAGTCCAGGAATTTTGATGTCAAAGATGCAGCTCGCTCTGGTCGCACTGTTACGGATAAAGTCGATGCCATTTCTGAAAAAGTGGACCAAGATCGGCATATTAGTAGTTACGACGTAGCTGAAGACCTGGGGATTGACCACAAAACAGTTTTGACCCATTTGAAAATAACTGGGTATACAAAAAAACTCGATATTTGGGTGCCACACCAGGTCACTGAAAGAAACCAAATGAATCGTGTACCTACTCATTTGCGATTCTCTATTGAAACGTAAAGAAACCGAACCGTTTTTGAAAAGATTGATCACTGGTGATGCAAAATGGATCACCTACGACAAGAATGTGCGCAAACGATCATGGTCAAAGGGCAGTGAAGCACCACAGACTGTAGCGAAACCCAGATTAACACGTAATAAGGTGATGCTGTGTGTATGATGGGATTGGAAGGGCATCGTTCATTATGAGCATTTACCGCCGGGCAAAACCATCGATTCGGATCTCTACTGCCAACAGCAGATGAGACTCAAACAAGAAATTGAGAAAAAACGGCCGGAATTGATCAACATAAAGAGTGTGGTCTTTCATCATGATAACGCCAGACCGCACACATCTTTGGCCACTCAGCAAAAATTTAGAGAGCTTGGTTAGGAAGTGTTAATGCATCCACCACATAGCCCTGACCTTGCACCCTCAGATTTCCACCTGTTTCGATCTCTTCAGAATTCTTTGGGTAGTGTTAGATTAACATCAAGAGAGGACTGTCAAAACTACTTGTTGCATTTTATTGATCAGAATTCCCAAAATTTCTACAGCAACGGGGTCATGTCACTACCTAAAAGATTTTTATTTATTTCTTGTAATCAACAGCGTTATAAATTCTACATAATATTCACAATAGTTATTAAAGATAAGGCCAAAATAAGATGGCAACAAGTTATCGAACAAAATGGTACATATATATTATAATTAAATGTAATTAAACTTGAAAAAAATATGTCTTGAATTTGTTTATAAAATACGAAGAAACTTTTTCCCCGACCTTATATAACACAGTTTTGGGATTCCCGAGCAAGATTTCACAGTAAACACACTTGCAGGGACGTTTCCAAAAACTATAGTGAAAACTCGTTTTATGAAACAAGAAAATAATGTTTTTTCAGCACATTTCAGTAATGCCACATAATACTATGAGAGCCCAGTCAAAGGGGTCTGAAATCTGAATCAAGAAATATCATAATAGGGCGGCGCGAGCGGAGGATTTGCCGGCTGAGACTCACTACTCCTGTATATTTATTTCCGCGAAGTATGAACCAAGGTGAGTTGAAGGGCTGACTAGAAACTGTATATAAGTAAGAAATTTATGATTTTGGATGACAATAATAATAGCTAGATAATTTTCAAAAGAAATAACAGCGTTTTGATTACGTTTATAATGTGCGAACTGCTAGTCTGTGGAATGCGCTGAATGGGTATTACAATCTGGGTGTTTTCAAATCACGATTGAATCGATTCTTATATGCAAGCGTGCTGCATCGTAAACCGCATCATTGCTTATAATCAGGTGCGTTGGAAGTCAATCACAAGCCTATTATTTAAACTGAACTAATATTTTTTTTATAACTGACTAACAGCGAAATAATAACTATTTCAGTGCTTAAAAACTATTTTTTACAACACTTGACGACCGGTTTGGTTCAGTGGCAGCACTGTCCTTATCTTTATGTGTGTTCTATGGCATTGCCGACACAGGGAATTCTAGTGGGTAGCTACGAGTGTGAATCGTTTATCCTCATCATCATTTTAGCTATAGGACGTTCACTGCTGGATATAGGCCTCCTCCATCAATCTATAAAAGGGTCGGTTGGAAGCGGCCTGCATCCTGCATTTCCAATCGGTCTCTTTTAGGTGGTCTGTCCATCTTACCTACGTTTCGCTTACTGATCCGTGGTCTCCATTCGAGAACCTTTCGGCCCCATCGACCATCTGTCCTGCGTGCTACGAGTGTCTGCCCACAGCCACTTCAACATGCTCAATATGCCATCTTATGTAATTCGTTATGTAAGCGCTAATAATTAAACAGGGTTAAACAGAAAGGGTGAACTAAGCCGAAAGGCGGTCATTATAGTTATCATTATGAACAATATTTACTGCTACAAGCACTCGAGTAATTTTGAGCGTTAAAAGCAATATAACTTCATCGATGAATACGTATTTGATAAGGTATGTCTTGTTATATAAATATTTTGTTTATGACATTTTAAAGCCTTACAAATAATTATCAATTTAAAAAACCATCTTCATAAAAATGTTAGAACTAAACCAAATTGAAAAAGAACCGCACGGGAAGCACCAGCTTTCAAATAAAAAAAGAATAATCAAAATCGGTTCACCCAGTCGCAAGTTCTGAGGTAACACACATTTATAAAAAAAACAATCGAATTTAGAACCTCTTTTTTGCAAGTCGGTTAAGAAACGCGTATTACCGCATGTTAATTAAATTTGGTCATTATCGCGCGTATCAGTTTCCGTTTGGAAGAAGTTGACAGAACAGCTTCAAGCTTGGATTATTTTAACTAACGTTTCTAAGTAGCTACCTTAAATTTATTTAAGAGCAGGTATGGTTTGACCTCAAAAATATCAATTCTTGAGTTACATAACTTTCCATTCAGCATCAGAAGAGCATTATTACCGATAAGTATATGGGACGGTGAGCGCGCGTGGATTTTGAATAATATATTATTTTCTTATGTAAAATGCCCGATTACTGCCTTTTTCGAGATCTCTGTGGCGCGGGCGGAGCTCTTTTATGATACTTTATACGTTTTTGTTCTTTAATTCAGTTATTCTACATATCTCTAACCACCTATTTTACAATGGCGATTGTATTATAGATTTTATTTAGTTAATAACAATTTGAACGTTCACTATATATAGATAAATGAGTGCAAACTATTTAACTATTTCGAATTCATGAATGAAATCAACTTTCCATAGAACTTGTCCCAGTCAGTTGATATGTGAACAGTTAAATTTATTCTCATTATAATTATGTTTACAAAATAAACTAAAGACCTAGACAAAGTGGTTCTCCATTATAGTCCCACATAAATATTAGTATATAATGGTTGCCTGGAAGAGATTGCTTTTAGCGATAAGGCGGCCACTTTTGGCACCAGCTCGTTAGTGTTTTCTATGTTTGTAATTTTTATTTCTGGTGTACACAATAAAGGGTTTATATCTATCTATATATAAAATAGTAGTATAATAAAAAGTCAGAATTGAAATAAAATATACAATTCAGTAAAAAAAATATACAGTCGGGCCGCTGAGAGGATCCGTCTGACAGTTGAAATAAAATAGTAAAAATCTTTTGAAATTTTGTAAAAAAATATTAGCTATTCTATACATTTTGTTAAGTGTGAATGACCGTTTTCTATGGAACAACTGATATTTTTTTGTAATTTTTGAGTTACCCCCATAGCAATATAGTAGTTGGTCATAATGGTTGGTACTATGGACCCTTTTTGGCTTAGAAAATTATTTTTGCGTAGTATACAGGCTTCATTCAAAAACCTAGCAAAAGTAATCAGACTACAGTTTTAATTCACTTTATTCATGATATTATTGCAGCTGTCATAGCAAAAATGACTGCCTCGGTGGCTCAGTTGGTAGTGATCCTACTTTCTGTGCTTGGGGGCGTGGGTTCGATTCCCATATAGGACAAACATTTGTGTGATGAACATTTGTGTTTGTTCTATGTCTGGGTGTTAATATCTATTTAAGTATGTATTTAAAAATATATATGTATGTATATCAGTCTCTGGCAGCCATATTACAAGCTTTGCTTAGTTTGGGGTCAGATGACCATGTGTGCAATAATGTCCCAGATATTATTATTATTATAATGATGGGCTGGGTATATACCTACTTTGTAATCAAAGATCTAGCGGTGATGCAGATTTGAAACTGAAACTTTCAGTATATTTTCGGAAGTCTTTGGTGGAACATTTATAAGCTTAAATTCTAAAGATGTTTAGGGTGACGAGCAAAGTCCATTGCCACGCAGGGTTTTGAACTGTTATAGTTTTAAATTATGGGTGACACTGAATTGTTACAGGCCAGTGTGATGCTACCTTTAGACAAAAAATTGTCTCGTCACTTAGTTGCAAAAAAAAAACTAAAGATATAATATAACTAGCGACACGCCCCAGCTTCGCAATGGTGCAATGCTGTTTACGACATCACATTAGAAATCTCTAAAATTATCAGTGTTTCTCTACTATATTATGTATGTATTATACATATAAACCTTTCTCTTGAATCATTCTATATACTAAAAAAAACGCATCAAAATCCGTTGCGTAGTTTTAAAGATCTAAGCATATATAGGGACAGACAGAGGGAAGCGACTTTGTATTATACTATGTAGTGATTATCTTGTTCCGGGAAAGAAAAATGTTCTTAAAACAATTGCTGCTGGAAGAGCAGCAATTGTTTGATGTGGTGAATTTCACTTCTCCAGAACACAGAAAGCTGTAGAGGATTATGTTAGAATTTCCCATAGATTGTCATTTTATTTCAAGTATTTCATTTCGTCACCAACTACCAACACGAAATACCACGATGACGTCATAAAACAAATGTAAACCCGCAAGAAGCATAGAGGACAGAGCATCGTAAACTGGTTCCCAATAATCCGACGTCGGCGGAAAAAATAGCCATAGTAAAAACTCCTATCCGTACCTAATAACCCGAGAATATTATCAGAGAGTCGTCGGGTCATAACCCGAAATTGGTTTCGGGGTCCGTAAGTCCCCAGTTTTATATGTAGCATTATGAAGGCCGTCAAACGAATTCACGTAGAAAATCGAATCTATATACGGTGATATTACGGGAGCACTGGCTGACTCGAGATAATAAAATAATATACCTCTTTTTACGCCACCTTCGTGAACGGTTTTGTTTGCCCGTGCCGCGGTGACCTGTGAGCTTTTATGGGTTCTGGGCTAATTTTATGGGAAAATTAACCAATAGTCATGTTTCACGAAGGGTTGGGTGAACTTTGCCTTAAATATGGAATGTTAAGAAACTTTTTACATCTAATTACCTTACTTTGGCAAGATTTATATTCGTTGTTTATTTGACTACTCTCTTTTAGCGGCAAAAGTAATAAGCTCGATGAATCTATTCTGCGATGTTCTTATGCATCTACTAATTCCAAAAACAACCAATTACTGCAGTTTTTTTGCTCTGTTTAAAAGTGATTCGGAATTCATTATTGAATATCATGATTTCAGTGATTCTTTGTTTATTGTCGTAAAATTAATTGAATTAGGAGTTGGGGCCTACATATTTTTATCTAAATGCCGTCGACCTTTAAATAGCATCCCAGTATAAGCAAAAATGAAAGGCTGAAAACAATGTCAAATGCAGTTTTTTTAAGAATGCACTAGATTGCCGCGCTTGCTTCATTCTTTCAGTTTCTATACCTTCGTATAGAAACTGAAACTTTTGAAGCTCTTCAGCTTCAAAAAATTATACATAGAAGTCACAACGCGTAGAAAAATATAGTCAATAAACGTCCGCAGTTTTATATATAAAAATAGCTGTATACACTTTATATCGAAACAAACTATTTTACCAAAGCCAACCGTATGTTTATACATTTACGGCTCAGTTCTCTAATCCTGTTTGATGTGCACAACATCGTCAAAACTCGTGAACCATCGTTGAGCAAGCAAGACGGCGAATATGTCGGAATCGCAAGTGGGAACTTCTCTCCCGAGAGAATGAGAAAGTTTTCTCTTTTTCTCCCGTTGGTGAGACGGTGGTTCGTCAACCAAGTTGACGTCTCTGATACAGCGCTTACTGTGTGTTACGGCTTGTGCATCTATCGCGTGGCTGTGGATCCAAATCTGGCTGCATATTAAGTCCAGCCAGATTGAGTATTGCTGCGATTAGCGTGTCATTGTGGCATCTTTGTATTTTTTTGATCGAAGATGAAGAGTGATAGTGTAGATCACCTCCTTATTGTAAAAAAAAAAAAAACTAAACCAAGTAATATTTCCTACCATCCTTAGCCATACACAATATACACATCCTATAACCATTCCGTTTCATTCTCATACACGACAATCATGTAGAAACAAAATAAACTGTATCAGATCACGTACGAGTTATACTACTAAAAGCTTATATTCTTTACGAGGTATTGGCGATCAGTTCAATGCATACTTGGTATGATACGTGACCAAACCACGGTACAAGATTCTTTGGTTGTGGATGTAGGTGTTTTTCTTGAAGCTATAATAAAATTATGTGAGAGTAAATGCTGTAAAGTTATGAAATAAATAGGAACGAACGCGAATGAACACTACTGAACACGAGGGAATGGCTTGGCGTGGGCGTATCAGGGAAAATGAGCGCATGTTAACGAAGGATTTGCGTTCGCAAGTGCTCTCCAATTTGGTTGTTTTTTTGCTTAATAGGCTTGCGCTTGGCCGCCAACTCGCCTGATGTTAAGCGATGATGCGGCCTACGGTGGATCACGCTTGCCTAGAAGAAACAGATTCACTCTTGACTTGAAGACACCCAGAATGTAACTATCGGGGAACACCCGTTCACATGGTACCTTGCGAGAAAAAAAATTGGTCAATAAATGTTCACTTGATGACTGCACTTGATTAGACAACCCTTAAATCACGAAAAAAATATCAAAAGTTCCATAAATTTTGTTTTTCCTTTCTGCGTAACCCTATATAGAGATTAAAGTAAAATTTTCTTTTGACTTTTTTTAAAGAACAAAGTTTATAAATTAAAAATTTAAGTGTATTGTAGTTGCAAGGAAACGCTGTAAGTGAGAAAGAGTATTAGTAGCTCCGTGTACCTATATGCTTTGCTTTTACTTCCAGTCAAAGACAGCGATCTCCCCAAAATCAGGGCATAAGGGAAGTACTTTATTAAAAATCTCTCTATATTCATAACGCGTCAGCAACACTATCACAAATAATATCTCCCCCGAAGATGCATTCACAGAGAAATGTATCAGAAAATGTACAAAAAATCAGCACTGAGAGTCGAGTTAGTTGGGAATAAGATTGGCTAGATGCGGCATACGACAACTAATTTTCTATTTTCATCCACAATGGACAAAAAAGGGAAAGAAGATGATGCGTTTGAGGCAAAAGCTTGTGTACCATTTTTGTAAGTATGTCTGTTAAAAAATTTCTTCAAAATAGCTACATCGATTTTATTTTGTTTTTTATATCTGATAGCAGGTGTCAACGTTGTAACCACCACTGAGGTTTTTTCAATTAAACACTGTTTAGCCGTTTAAAAGATATCCTTGTTTTAAAGTTGTAGGGGGTTTATTTAGGAAAAAAAACTTCCTTAGTGCTCAGTGTTTACCTTCGTTATACAGAACATTTATGCAAAATTTCATGCTTTCTAGACCCAGCGGTAGGTCTAGGTCTGTGCGTTGTCTGTCAGTGAATTTATGATTTTAAAAGTTAAGGCAGACAGAGAGGGTTAACTTCATTAACTTAGCATGTCAGTGTAGCAATATTTTCAACAACAATGGACGTTAATTGGTCCATATGAAATTTAAAAGAATATGGATCGAATGGACTCCAATTTTTAAGTCAGTTCATAATTTTCATAAGTATGTAGAGGTTTGTTGTAGAAGGTTGTTATGTGTTGTCTGCTGTACGGACTGTAGAATTCAAAATTCTACTGTAAGTACTTTGATAAAATTATTGGATAAATCTTGGGCCCGATGCATGGACGTGACAAACCTAAAAATTTGTTATGTCCATGGTCCGATGTGATTCGAATCACGCTTGCCCAGTAACTGAAGCATAATTACAGATTTGAACATGAACATGGAAAGTTTATGAAGATGTCTTTTCTAGAAGTTTCTATAAAACTATCATATTTATGCTATGTAGGCGCGTGCGGGCGACCGTATGATTCTACCAGGAAGATATGGGATTTTTCAAAGATATAAACCGGCGGACTAGACTTGTCCGAAAGGGGCTTGGGATGGCATTCAGCGAAATAAGTCAAGCGTTGTAATCTGTACGGTATCAGGTTATTATTAGATATATTTTTGTACGTACTCTTAGCTATTATGATAGGAGTCATAGAGTGACAGTACTTAAAACCTAGATATTTCTATGAGTGGTTACCAATTTTGGTGACGTTTATGTTTTATGTTGATTTAACAAGGATATAATTACTCGTATCAATGACTTTTAGCCAAGCTATTAACATGCGAAATAGCAGAGTAGTAAAGTAATCGTAAATTCAAATTTTTATTGGTTTACCCTTAATTTACGATTTAATGAATATTTAAACTTTTAGATTAAAATACAGTAGCAACACACACACAAACACACAACTTACACAGTTGTTTCTGAACAATTAAAAAGTTTTATAAGTTTTTATTATTATTTAATTGTTAGTGTTTATAATTTTGTAGATAATAAATTTTATAAGGCGATGCAAACCTATAAATATAATAATAATAATAACCTATAATAAAAATATGATAAATTGTTAAACGCTGAGTTATACACAATCGTTAAGTATTATGAAAATAAAGACCAATCAAATCAATGACTTTAATTATTGTAATTTAAGCTAATTAACGTTTTTAACCATATTTACAAGTGTAAAGTGATCTGTGAGTTAGTCTTATCTGATATTTAAATAAAAAATAGACATTGCCACAAGACTCATACCAAACCTTTGTCAATTATGTGTAACGTCTGTTGATTCTAGTATTTAAATCGTCTTTTCTTATTCGTCACCACAAAACAATTTAATTATGGTCTAATTTATACTCATTTTATCCAAATTTCATACGGGAAAAGAAGTTTTTTTGTGTGAAAAGTCTGCATTCATTCCACATTATCCTCACGTTGTTTTACTACATATTGGTTACATTCGGCATAATGCCGTTGCGGTATCCAATTCGCAGTGCAAAGGTTATAGGAGCTTTGTGGGGCCGAGACTTGATACCTCGTGTGTAAATATAAATACTGGACTTCTGATGCAGGGAGGGAAATACTACCTAGAGAGGTAAAGAAGATTTTTATTACCTCTCGCATGCATATTATTTATGTATTCTGTTTCCAAAAAGAGATAACCAGTTTTTTATTGTATTGTTAAATTAAATTTTAATAATAATGTGTAAAGTTCCAAGCGCCAATCTTGCTAAATGGAAATGAGAGCTGGGACATAGTGGCGGAGGGGAAAATTATGTGCAAGATTCTGGGAACAGTCCAAAGAGAAGACGGAAGTTGGAGAGTCAAGAAAAACGTGGACATTGAGGAGCTTATCACCATAGAGTCAAATGTCATCGGAGAGACAAAGGACAGGTTACTTATCCTGCGGAGTCCAAAGAGTCCGCAGGATAGGTAACCTGCTGAAAATGGGGAAAGATTGTAATGTCAAGAAAGCGTATCTTGGAGTTCCCAATGACCGACCCTTCGGTTGCCCTAGATATTGCTGTACAGATGCCTCTATACAGAGTTGGACTTGCACGACTTTCAAGTCGCCGACTAGTGAAAGACTGCTGCTGCTGTGTCTGCTATGTGTCTGCTGGGCGCAAGACTGGGGCCGATGGCGTTCTCTTGTGTCTAAGGCAAGACCCATTTCGGGTCGCTGCACCAGCGGAGTAAGTAAATAAGCAAAGTTATTAACAATTATAACATCGCTCGAATAACTGATGACCAATGGGGAAGGTTCTTGAGTGGAGACCACGAACCGGAAGACGCAGCATAGGTAGGTTTCCCACTAGATGGACCGACAACATCGTGAGAGTCGCGAGCATCCAGTGGATGCAGATGGCAGGGTGTCGTTCAGTGTGGAGGTTAAAGGGGGACGCCTATGTTCAGCAGTGGTCGTCGGTGGCTGATGATGATGCCTGATGACTTATAACATTTGGATTGATTATTTTCTACATACTTTCGGCTAGAATACTTCTTAACTATACTGCTATATGTGTAATTTTCTTGGTCGGTTGGGTGGTACAGTAAGGGCCTTGAGCCTGTTAGTGTCGTCTCTAGTTCAAATGTTATGAGAGACAGTTAAATTTATAGGTAGTAACTGTAGTTTATATGTATAGATTAATTAATTTTAAATTTTCACTGTTAACTTTTGTATATAATTCAAATAGTCATGTGACGTGTTCCACATGATTTTCCTAATTTAACGCGTTTTTTGGGATGAAACGTATTTTATGACCACTCTCACGGTGAACACCTTTTTTTTGACAATTTCATTGAAACTGATTCAGCTGTTTGGTCGTGAAAAGTAAAAAAATAGACAGAAGTACAGACAGAGAGACAGATAGACTTAAAAAGTTACTTTCGCATAAAATTTTAATTCTGTTGTGAAATATAACACAAGTGTTGTGGATTATATATACATATATATATCAATGAGTTTTATGATAATAAACTGAACGAGTTAAAAAACTAAAGCGATCATTTTAATTTAAGAAATTATAAAGAAACTTGTATGAGCCATAAAAGTTTTATGCCGCACACACATAAAACAAATGAGCTACATTAAACTTGGGTACCGTATGCTGCACATCATTTAATATTAAAATTATATGGCCGTGTCGTCCTCACCCCATCTCAGTCCCTGTTCGGGCGCCAAAAGTACGATCTGCCCCACGGTGGGCGCCAAAAAGACTATTTTTTACATTCAATTATAAGTGACCCTCCTTTTATATAAATTGGTCTGTCGCTCCCTTATAAATGGTATCTGGAACGCAACACGGTGTGGGAGGTACTAGTGATGGATGATAGAGAGGTAAAACGCGATTGGTGAACCTATTGAAGTACCCCGATTAATCGTATTTATAATGCAATCGTCTCTCATAGTATTTTTGAAACGAAAATCAATAAGTATATCTATATAATTATGTTAAGGAATCTATAATAAAACTGCCTAGAATAAAAAAAAACAGGCAAAAAATATATGTATAAAAATAAATTTCTAAACCAGGAGTCTTTAACATTTTAGACCACCCCTAACACTTAACATCAATTAGTGAGCAGTAGTATTTAGTTGATCAGTCGTCACTTTGCGTCGTCACATCATCAAAATTGTTTTTCTGACAAATCTCTAGTGTAAGTAATGTATTTCCGCTTTTATGTCAAAGGCAAAGTTAAGGCTTCTAGGTCGTAAAGTATTTTTCATCATCATCCTCATTATCTCAATTTTACATCACCACGCGGATGAAACCGCGGGGTGCAGCTAGTATACGTATGTATAATGATAATAAATATTGTTATTAAAAATTATTATAACGAACTATTTGTTTCAGAATTAATTAATTTTTATTTCAGGTTAGGCCAAATTAGCAAATCATTAACAAATATCTATAGAGTAAAATAATTTATCCCAAATTCCTTATAGTACTTAAAGCGACGTTAAAGCGTAAATACATAAATAAAAGATTTGTCAGAAAAATAGTTCTGAGAAGTAGCAGTAAACTGTACGAAAAAATCCAAGCAAAATTTGTCAAAATTCCTATATCGTTCAACAACAATATCTTTGATCGGCGTCTTTCACTGGAACTCCTCCATCAACAGCCATTCTAAATCCCGAGGGTTACCAAGGTCTTAACTTGATCTCCAGCAGCGAGGGATTATAGAAGACACCGCCATTGTCGACAGACCTCGTATGCCGTCAATATTAAATATTCATGCCAAATGGATCCCGAAAGGCGGTTACATTGTTATCAATACAGCTTCGATATGAAAAGTGTTGATACGTGTTTGTGATGCGAAGCAGAATTCTGGCTGTTTTAATGTGATGTTTAAAAAATAATGTTGTACATGTCACTAAAAATACTTAGTCAAAAGTTTCTGCGAACATAATAGGGTTAGCTAGTAGATTTTTGTTATAGATAGCGTTACCACAGATTTCACCTTTTAATGTTTATTTTTAACACGCTTTTATTAGCTTGGTATGTATCTATATAACGGAATTTTTGAACGTAATTTTCACCCCTTTTAAAACGTCAGATTGATATGAAACTTTACACACTTATCAAGGACCGATGACAATACAATGATTTAAATAGTTTGTCGCATTATTATTTGTAAGGATTTTCAGGATTAGCGATTTTAAAGCGTACTTTTAAGTTTTTTAAACAACGAGAATTATTTGTATTTAGAAATGTCACATAGACAAAATGTTAAAACTAAATGAAATACAAAATTACTCACATAGCCTATTGTACATAACACAATTTAATCCTACTAATAATTATTATTAATGCGTAAGTTTGTGTGCGTGTGTGAATGTTCGTTACCACGTATCTCCGTAACTAGGTACATAAATGATTTTTCATTACCCATACTCGGAGAGTAGGTCTGAAGTTGCCTGAGGAGCGGTTTAAAAGTAATACATTTCAGCCCTAGGGAGAATCACTTTCGACTGACAGTAAGAGTTGACAACTGACAGACAATCAAATTATAAAAAAAAAAACTAGTTCTATTTTAACATTTGTATTTAACCATGTTCCAACTGTTTTTTCTCCTCGGAGAATTATGGTCCCGCACTTCTCGTGCATTTGCCAGTGTAAAATAAAATTCACTCATATTTTCTTTAGTCAGTTCATGTTTTTATTTTTAGTTTCTTTGTATTCGTAATGAAAAGCATAGTGTTTGCCTCAGGGTTAAAGACTTATTTAGTCCCTCGAACTATTAGCCGAACCCTATCTCGGGACTAAATAAGTTACTTTCACCCCTAGGCTAACAATATACTATTTCACACCACCTGCTCGACAAAGTGCAATTACATATCATGCAACCTCAACGTAAAGTAAAGCATTATCTCTTAAGGGGTATTAAGTTGTACGAAACTCCCTAGGGAATAAAGTGATTTGAATTTGGAACATTAAAGTCGTGTGACAACTCGTGAAAACTCTTAGTAAAAAATACCCATAAGGCATTGTAAAGAGGTTTGTTCGAAAATCGAACTGGCCACCATAAGCAGAACACAAAAAAAAGGTGCGCTTACAAAGAATGTGAAACAAACGATGGTGTTTGGTGCTGTGATTTTCAGTGAAACTTGGCTATTTATTGTCTCGCAGAAGGTATGAAAAGTATGCTCTTCTGGAATAAAGCATGTCTTCGTCTTGGGCAGCTCGCTTCACTCAGGACTCTATATAACGCTAGAGTCCCTCGTTACACTCAGGGTTCAATATACCGCCCGCGACGTAAGACACTGCTTTATTCCCTTAGTGTATAATCTACTGTTGATGAAATTTGGAATGTAGATAGGTTCTGAAATAACACAAAACCTAATCAAATTGTTTTTTTTTGTCTGATATTGTTCTCCTGAAGGTAAAAAGATAATCCTATTATGTTTACCACCAAGTTAAGCAACATGGGCGCGGTCAGTACATGGATGGGTAACCGCCTGGGTGTGATGTCTTTTTGCACTACTTTTTGTATTTTGTTATGGTACGGAAACCTCAGTGCATGAGTCCGACACGCACTTGGCCGGTTTATTTTATTGTATAACATAACTTGAGTTTGACCGCAACCTCGCCTGCGTTGTGCGATCTATGATGGAACTATCTGAACATGTTTACCGTTGGAATTGCGTTTATTAATTAATTAATAATTTATCTATATCTGGGTGTTAATATCTATTTAAGTATGTATTTAAAAATATATATGTATGTATATCAGTCTCTGGCAGCCAGCTTTGCTTAGTTTGGGGTCAGATGACCATGTGTGCAATAATGTCCCAGTTTTTTTTTTTAAATGCCAGTAGCGCTCTGCCATCCAAAAAAGATAACTGCCGTTGACATAATACGGTACTGTACCGTTGATGCAAATGCAAAAAATCCTTTACAATCGAGAGATCACAGACCACACAGTCGCCCCGCATCCGAACGGGTGTGTTCTATAACAGTTTTTTATTCAAAATAAGTCCTTAAAAAATCCACCCCAGAAGCCAAATGGCCCAGAATTTGTTTAAATTGTCACGTACAGACACCGCGTGGTTACACAATCCGAGTGCACTGGTTCTCAACGCTTGTTCAGTGATTTACAAATGTAGAGTACGTTAAAGTGACTTTCCTGCAATTTTTTGTGGTAAGACATTTTTTTTACTGAGCTCTGCTTAGTTTGGGGTCAGATGACCATGTGTGCAATTATGACTCAGATATTTATTTATTTTATTTATTTATTTTTATTTATGCTTACATTTGATACGACAATTAAGTTGGTAACTTTTACGGTTTATGCCTTTTGCTAAATGCACTTGCAAAAGTTCTACGCTATAACTGCTATGGGTTTATTATATTCTCGACTTTAATTCAATAGCACTAAAGTTTTCGCAAAAGCAAACACAACGCTGCTTAAGTATGCACAGCACTGATATGAAAAATGCATGGAATGCATCAACCTGCAAACTAAGTGTCCAAATTGCGTTAATTATTCGATTTTGTTTTGATATGAACTTAATTTTTATTTAGTGACAAATTGTGATGTTAATTACTATAGTTTAATTCTTGAACTTACTTATTAGCCTAACATTAGGCTAGATTGTAGGGTCGCATTTTACAAGCGCAACTTATGAAAAAAATCTTGAAGTCTAAAATGTACAAAAAAAGGTAAATGTAATTGATTCTATATTCAGATTCTTTATTAACCAGTATCACATGTTCGTCATATGAGGCCAGTAAGTTTACAAGAGTGATTATTTCTAGCGTTATTAGTGTAAGAGAGTGTAACAATTTTGTCTTATAAATTAAAATTACAATTCACACACAACGTTTTATGTCAGAGCTAAAATCTATACATATAATAAAAACGTAGAGATAAAAAAATCTGTAATTGCGAGATAACAAAAAAAAAAACACACAGGTCGTCTTAAAATAAGCAGCTGAACACGATAGGACAGTTTTTAGAATTTTTGTCTGTTTGTTTGTTTGTTTGTTTGTTTGTTTGTTTGTCCGCGCACATCTCCTAAACCACTGGACGGATTTAAATGCGGTTTTCACGAATATGCTTAGAAATTACCAGATTAAAACATAGGCTATCTTAAATCATTTATTTTAATTCTTTATTTTTACATAAACGAAAATAAAAATCAATGATTTATTTCTTCGTTACCCGAAACGTAATATGAGGATCGTCACATAGCCTCAAGCAAGGAGATCCAAAGTAAAGAGAATGTTATTGACATAGCCATTAAAATTTTGAAACTGTCAACTGTCATTCGGTTAATCAGTTTAAATTTAAAGAAGGTTCCTTAACCTTCTTAGATGAATGAATGTGTAGATCAAGCATGTTATAGGCCTTACAACCTCTTTGGTGATTCATCCCAGTGCATGGAGTAGGAGTGTGGCGTACTCATACTCCTTGCGCCAACCTTCGTGAATTTCATTCCAATTTTCCACGACGTGTGGCGCTGGGGCGCGAAAAGAAAAAAAATGAACACCGATTTTCAAATGGAATTGTCATTCGCTTTTTCTAAGATTTGTCTAAGATTTTTCTTTGCATTAAATTTATAATTTCTTTCGGACTCAGCTATTTTCTTCCATTGTCGGTAGCTTAACCCTCTCCTTCTATATAAATAGTACAAATCCACTATAATTGGTGACCACTGAATGGACCGTACACCACCGACAAAGGTCAGAATGCCGCTAGATCGTACTGATAGCACTGCGGCTGATACGAAGAATAAAGATGATGACAATGTATTCCGAGTTGGCGTACAAATTCCACCGTTTTGGCCCGAGAAGCCGGCGATTTGGTTCGCCAGATCGAAGGCCAATTCGCGATTTCCAACATCACTGCAGATAGCACCAAGTTCTACTATGTGATTGGACAACTTGACCCGCAATACGCAGCTGAAGTCGAAGACATCATCGTCAATCCGCCTGTGACCGAGAAGTACGAAAAACTCAAGCTGGAGCTAATTAAACGTTTGTCCGCATCAAGAGAAAAAAAGGTACAGCAACTTTTAACACACAAGGAGCTAGGTGATCGTAAGCCTTCTCAATTCTTACGTCATCTACGACACCTAGCAGGCCCCGGAGTTCCAGAAGACTTTTTACGCATGATTTGGACCAGCCGCCTACCGAACAGCACGCAGACCATCATTGCTTCGCAGCAGATGACGTCATCACTGGATGTGCTGGCAGACCTAGCCGACCGCATACATGACGTTGTCCCTATAGCCCAGGTCGCATCTACATCCAGTACCACACCGGGAAGCTCCAAGCTCCATATTACATTCTCATGGTTTTATTTTATGTTAGCATTTAAAACACAAAACATACCGCATCCTATTTTAATACAGTCCCGCGAATAGAAGTATTCAAAAAAGGCCCTTTGTACATGAAAATAAACCTATACAACAAAATTCCGGACGCAATAAAGAAATAAATAATAACATTTTTCCAGAACCAACTTCGTAAGTTTCTAACCCAAAAATGTTATTACGAGATAAAAGATTTTTTCGACGATACATTTTAGAAAATTATAATTAGAAAATAAATATCGATATATAAATAGTTAAGAAAGTAGCGTCATAAGTTTTGTATCATCTCATATATAATTAAGTAACCTATCACACTAAGTATGTTTTTTTTTGTTTTGTAAAATTACTTCACCCTAGGTTAAGTTTGAATAGTATACATATATAATATTTATGTAATAGATTTAACTATACTTAAATTTATATGTTTATGTCTGTGGTCTGGTTTTGTGAACAGCCACTACATAATTCATTGCTGCACCCTTTGTGCAGGGTATATAAACTTAGCTTTTAGAAGAATACAGTGTATATTTGCAATAAGAATAAGAATATAGAAATAATTTTATTTTACTGTGATATTTTAACAGATAAATAGAGTAGTTCCATTTCATGGCTTTTTAATCAAGGTATACTAACAAATGCACGCGAAATAAGAAATAACTAGCCAAGAGCGTGTAAAGACAAGCATTATGTCAGGGTTCCGTGGCCAGCGAAACTGGCCGGAAATATACTTTTAATGGTTTAGACAAAAAGAAAATTTCAAAACATGCTCTGCACTGTGGTCACATTATCTTTTTGATTTGAAAACTGTTGACGGTGTTATTTATTACTTTTATGATTCTATCAATACTTCACACAGGGTGACTTAAAATAAGCAGCTGAACATGTAAAGAACAGTTTTTAGAATTTTTGTTTGTTTGTTCACGCACATCTCCTACACCCCTGGAAGAAAAATGCGGACGGATTTAAATGCGGTTTTCACGAATATGCTTAGCTATGACCAGATTGAAGTATATGCTATGTTATTTTGCGCAAGGCCGGATTAAGGGAAGAAAAAAGAATTGAAGGTTTATATGAAAATCTACGCGAACGAAGTCGCGGGCAAAAAAGCTAGTAATTAATAAAAATTATACGTCCACGTCAACAAAAATAACAAAAAAAATGGTACATAATTGTGCATTGATGTCAGCAATAAAATTATATAATGCAATAATGATGTCAACCTGAGATTTTTGAATTTACAGTCAATGGTATATTATAATTTCAATAACAAAATAAGAATAGCATTTCTCGTGTACATCAAGGCATCATCTTCATAATTATTAGCCTAGAGATAGCATTAAATTTGATTTTGATTAAACTTGCATAACCACTAACAGTTTGACAACCACAGACATAGACACACGTTGAAGGGTTAAAAATGCATCGTAGTGCACAAAAAACACCGTACAGATATCGGATTTTAAATTTTAAAATGTGCATTGTATTGAACAGGGTTCGGAAATCGATTGGTAGCAGGGACAAAGGGGTAACCATTAATAATATAAACCCTATTGATTCTGGACGCGACAGCTTGCATATACGGGTTTTTGATTGAAATGAGGAAGATGATACTTCGGTAATTAAATTTGAATGAAGTATTGATGGATTTTTTTGCAATTTTTTTGAGACAAGTAGTTTTTTAAGTAAGTCGTTTAATTTAATTTTATGGTTGTTTTGATTACAAACAGGAAGACGCAGCATAGGTAGACCTCCGAATAGATAGACCGACAACATCGGGAGAGTCGTGGGCATCCAGTGGATGCAGATGGCTGGATGTCGTTCAGTGAGGAGGTCAAAAAGGGAGGCCTATGTTCAGCAGTGGACGTCTTCTGGCTGATGATGATATAGTTTTGACCACAGGTCACCTGATGGTAAGTGACGGTCTGGTCAAAGATAAACGTACATTACTTGGAATGGGAACTGGCTTTTAAGCATTTTCACAAACTTTTTGATTTCTTTTTCGTTCAATTTCAAATAGTGGTTAAATTAAAAGCGAAAGTTAGTATACTCAATTTTATAGATTCGAAAAACAAACTGACAGGACCAAGAGTGTTTTTTTGTATAATAGAGGGTAGAATTTTTTTGTGCTGTCAAAGTAGATAAGGTTAGCTCTGAAGATTGGCAGAATTGATGCCAATTTAAGTTTTTGGTTGTTATTGTGTAATAATAACATAAATGTATAAACATACATATCACACTAATATTATAAATGCAGAAAGTTTGAATGAAAATGTTTGTTGTTAGCACGCAACTCCGTAAAACTAGCATGCACACCGCGACAAAATCCTGTCGTCACCCTGTCGAGCGAGAACGCGACAAAGTGCCTACGGTTTCATATATGCCTGTTTCGCTTTGGCACGACAAAAAGAGTCGACAAAATCCTGTCGCGATGTGCGTTCTAGCCCGGCTGAACGTGTTTTTCCGAATCATTACACAAAACATCGTTTCGCTATACATTTGTTTGTGTGTGTTGTTTGTTGATTATCCACTCCTGTGCTTATTTAATCTAGGGTATTAAGGTGTTAACACAAAGGCTACTTCCACATCGAAAAAAAAATATTGTTCATGTTATATAGCAGGTGAAACCGCGGGGCACTGCTAGTTAAATATAAAATTACAAACACGTGACTATTATTTACGTTACCTACTGTGCAGTAATTCTGGCTCTGCGGGTAGGTGATGGACTCCCACTGGGTACGACAGAAACGCAGGTAAAGGCGTAAGGGGGTAACGTAATTATTACGAAAATTATGGACATAAAACTGCCCCAAATAGAAAAAATATTTTGGAAAGATATAAAAATAATTACAATTTGGTATTTGGAGCCCGGTTGGTAAGTGACCGGTGACGGTGAAGTGATGATATACGTAAGACGGCTGGCAGTGCCTGGAAGATAAAAGCCGAAGATCGGGCTGAGTGGCGTGCCTTGGGAGAGGCCTATGTCCAGCAGTGGACTAGTATAGGCGGATTATGATGAGGTAAGTGACCGTAGCCAAGGATGATTTTAACTTCGTTCTTGCCGTAGCTTAGCGTTTAGAGCGCTCGGGGCGTAGATGGCGCAGGATCAAATTTGCCGGTCGTCTATTTTTTGTATTGCTTATAACATTTAAATAGTAAATCCATGAAAGTTCCTCTCAAGATACAAATAGATAAATAATATCTAGGCCATAACTATTTAATTTTCAATATGTATCACTTTTGAAGATTTTGTTCATAAATACGCTAATATAAGTAATATTAGGGTCCAGAGATTTTCTTCGGAATTTATTCATTTTCCTACAAAACTCCCCGATTTCCTAAGTGTCATCCTTATGCATCTTACGTGTGCTTGAAAAACTCCAACAAGATTAGTTCTTCAAATTTGTAGGGAAAAGTTCATTTAAAAATATATAAGACTGAACTTGTTTCATTTCGCATTATAATAATAGATGATAACTCTTTATTGTTCACTCTAGAAATTACATACAAAAATAACTTGAAACTAGTGAAACAATTTGCAGCCTTATCGCTAGAAGCGATCTCTTCCAGGCAACCTTATAATAAGCATGCTATGAAAGGTGCGTGTAGGTACATAATGACAATCGTACGTGTATTCCAGACAGATAAAAAGAGTTCATTTATTCTGAGACGCAAAGGAAGACTCCATAAATATTCCTTTACAAAAACTTATTTACTAGCTACCAAAACCAACATCAAGTCCACTTTCCCGCCGCAATACATTTTTCCAACGCAACATAATACACACGCAAAATTACAAGTCACCGTTCTGGCGACAACCCTATACTCAACCCCTTTAATACGATCACATTTTACTACGATAATACAAATCCGAACGCAATCCATTGCTGATTTAATACGAGAGCTTTACGGACAGATGCAAGGGCGACAGCAATGTTAATAGTGATACGTGAAACTTTGCGATTTTTTTAACCCTAAAATGCTCAGGGTCACGAGTCGTCATTGTATCCAACATTGGGAAACCATTAATCAGTCTATGCCAGTATCATCAATATAGCATTATAGAGGATACGTCCAAGTATTCGATTCTATATTCTATATCGATTTATGTATCAATAATTCGATTATGGCAACTCGTGATGAGGCTGTTTATCATATGAAAATGCTGCCGTCATTATGGTAATATTGTGAAGATCCTAAGGCTTTGTGATAGAAGTTGGATGGAAACTAGTAACTATTTGGCAGATTTATTTGCACTATCTGGCCATTGGCTTAATCTGATTTGGTGATGGATATGTTGAAAGAACTACGTATATTACATAAATTTCAATGAATAGGAGATGTCAACTTTCAAACATACCAAAAGTTGACCTTACTATAATTAGGTATTAACATAGGCCACAGAAAACTATAGTACCTGTAACTAACAAGGTTACACAGAACGGTTATACTAAGTTGAATGGAGGTCTTTGTACTCATCACCACGAACATCTTTTACTATGGGTGGTCCCCTGAAATTACGAAAAATATATTAGCTGTTTCCATACAATTATCTCAATGTCTGTTCTCTATATTACGTTGAGTTTGGTCATTTCCTTGGAACTGCTGATTAGTGGTCTCTGCTTAGTTTTTTTAGTTTGATTTGCCTTCGATTTGGTCTTGGCCAGTTAAAATGTATATTAGTTTAGTTTTGGGTCCGTGACCGTCGTACGTTGAATCCAAACTAATACCTATTTACTAGGTACATCCCCACCTCACAATAAATAGCCACAGCTAAGAGAGAGCAAAAGAAAACTGAACTATGTGGCGACTGCCAGTAATTTCCCTTAGGATGGATCTCAACGGATGACTGATGCGAGGACGGACCGCATTTCCGCCGCCGTGGTGATGAAGGTTTATTTGTTGTTTTCTGTTTATGGTATTTTGTTCACCTGTAATCATACTAATATTATAAATGCGTCATATTTTTGTTCGTATTTGTGAAAGCATATATCTACTGTGTTAATTAGCAGCTGTAAAATTCCATGTAAAATAAAATAAACTATTAATAAAAGATAATGTGTAGTTGTTTGTTTGTATTATCCAATGAATCGAAGTCATTTTTTGCATAGAGGTAGGCAAAAGACCGGAAATAATTACGATAAATAGGTACATATATTTTCTATTTGTTAAACGTGAATTTTTCGTGTAGTAAACAAGGGTACACGGAACGGTGATACTAAGACGAAAGGAGGTTATATTCATAATTATTGGCACCTTTTACCACAAAAAACTGCTGTTCCATACATTTCGTGTGAATGACAATTTTGGTCATTGTTGATCCCCAATTTTGGTCTCAAAGTGAAACTAGTTCATAAGTAAAATAACTTCCTTTCAGTTTTATAATACCGTTCCGTGTAAACCTGAGATATGTAAAAATACTCGACGTATTTAAAATGATAGGTTCCGTACAGTTTGTTCAACAGTATATTCTTAACCCGTTAAAATTGCACAGATGACGCAGGTGATAAAAAGTTGCATAAGAACTATCCCGTTAACCTTGATGCAATTTTCCCACACACTGACAAAGGGTTTAACTTAAGGCACCGACTATTGTAAAAGAATATCTAATTTCCTTGGAAGCAAAATTGGCGTAACATTGTCGTTTTTTCTTCTTTTTTTGTACTGGCAACCCTTTACGCCGATGCTTTTGTTATTTTTTTAAAGCGTAAAGAAAAGGCGGTTAGTTTATATCCGGCCTCTTTGACATTTGGAGGGGCTGATGTTCTCAATGAGCATTAATTTATTGAAGTGGGTTTTAATTCTTGAGAGATTGACGTGGATTGTGGGTGGTTGTAGAATGTATTTTGATGGGTGAGTTTCACTGACGTATAAAATAGTGGCTGACGTACTTATTCAAATTCTGTTTAATCAAAATGCGTGCAAATACTTTATTAGTTTTTTAGTAATGATAGTTCTCAGTTCTTTACTTTCTTCATTGCATTATATATGTATAAAGTTAGGTACGCTTAGGTACGATTAGATTGCAAATTTTTAAACATTCTAAGTTTCATTAAATCTATAAAACACTTTTGTAGTATGTTTGTAATAAATGACCGAAATCAAACTCCATTCTGTCACCCATTCTTGAAAATTTTCATTCATTCGTTTATTTTTACTCTATGTAAAACTCTGACTCGGTTCCATCATGAACCTGTCTATTAATTCCTATGTTCTAAGAATGCTAAAAAGATGAGTTACTAAGACCAAAATCCTAATTTGATTCATGACTCGTAACTTTCTTGATGATTGAGCTACCTTCTTACACTTTATGTTGCATCAAAAAGTTTTTATACACAAAGTTGGGTTCTAGAGTGGTAAAGTTGGCTTTAATTATAATTATTATGTATAAGCTATTATCTTAAAGAGTGCTTTTAATTTTGTGTCAAAAAATTTAACTAAATATCACGATGTGAAATTATCAAACAATAAATTATAAATAAATAAAATTTAGTGATAGTATTTTTTCCCTACTTGACTTCGTAATGGCTGGACAGATGTAAATGAAATTTTGGAATGGAGATAGCTTGTAACCTGAATTAGCTCATTGGTTACTTTACTTTTGCATTTACACTGAAGTAGAAAAACATACGCACTTACAGAATACAAAATATAACAAGATAGCAAGTAAAACCACGCGATCACAGCTAGTGAAACAAATTAATTTAAGGAATGCTCGTAATGGTTGCTTCGCTATAAATTTTGAATTTAATCGTCTTCAAAATTGAAAAGAAAGCTATTAATTTTCACACATCGTCGGATAACGTGGGATAAGATCACAAATATGGCGCCTTATAAAAAAAAACTATAAAAGAGATAATTTCACGCGAATCAGGAAGCAACTGGCAACACCTGCCGTTTGTCTAACGTATGATTACCCTTTTGATTTCTCGGGGTCTCGTACACCTAAGACGGATATCAAAGGGTTATTTTTTGTCCGTGAACAGTTATATTACGGCTTAAGACCAGGTGGAGGGTTTTAGGGTTAACTTCGTAGAGTTCTCACGGAGTGCGAATTTTTTACTAAGGGTTGATGCAACTGTTTGACTTGGGTTGTAGAAGGGTTAAAAACATCTTGAGGTCAACAAGAACTTTGAACGACATCTTAAGCTATTGTCAATTAGAATAAAAAATCTGTGCTAAAACAATATTTTGTTATACAAAGCGGGATTTTCCTCGTGGTTCATTTACTATCATCTTCAACCGCATCGCCGCTTACCAAAAGGCGAGTTGGTGGTCAAACGCGGACATATTGGTGATAAAAAATATATTGTTTGTATTACTCATAGTTAGTTTTTAGGGTTCCGTACAAACGACCGTTTGGGAGCTACGATGCCATAGACAGACACACAGATACACAGACAAATATACACGTTAAACTTATAACGCCCTCTTTTTGAGTCGGGGTTAAAAGAAGATAATGAAAATGCAGAGCCAAAAATCTTCAGGACTGCTGGGTAGATGAGTACCTACCTTAGCTACCTACTCTTCTAGTGGGCTCGTAGAAATTGTCTCAGTGTGCAGGTCATGTGAACGTTTATTCCGGTAGACAGAGCGAAGTGAAGACGCGACGAGCGTGTGTGATTGAGTGTCTGTGTCTGGACGACGGCGACATTTTTCTGTAACAGTTCAAATGTCCAAAAGAATAGAAACGACTTTATGCAAAAAACGTATTTATGGACGAAGGTGAAACTGTAGGCCGAGGCTAGCACACGTGGGTTTTTTTAAATGCTAAATTACTATATATATAGTAGTTTTTCGGAAATTTTGCATTAATATTCACGGTAAAAATATGCATGAATGTTTTAGGGTAGCATTTTATTAAAAAAATGCCTAGCAACCAAACTAGGACAAAAAAAACCTGATTGCTTGTACTATGAGCCAGTCACAAGGCACCATGTTTACGGGACGACAACTGACTGACTGAGAACTTCCCGTAAACATGGTGCATGTAATTGCGCCAAAATATCAGGAGTTCCTTCCACAGCCTTAACACGGTAAATATCCCGTAAATAATCATATAACTGTAGTGAACAACCGTGATTGTTTAAAAAAAAGGACATGTTAAATAATACAAAAAAAACCCCGTAATGAATCATATAACTGTAATGTCCCTTTTTTTCTAATTTTCCGCAATTGACAACTTTGTCTTGAATTAATAATTTGAGCAAAAGAAAGGAACCGAGGAGACCGGCTCCCGCAACTCCCGTTCACGAGTTGACGTGGGTGCCAGCTATCTTTCTCCTCGCCATATTTTAGGGAAGAGAGTGACCTGCCATACGACGCCGCTGTATCAGCCTATGCTATATAGCCCATACTAGTCCACTGCTGGACATATGCTTCTCCCAAGGCACGCCACTCAGCTTTATCTTCAACATAATAAATATGAAGTCAATACAATAACAAATTTCCCGTTATTGCTTTATAGATGTCCTAATTGGAATAAATAAATAGCTATTTACATATTCAGGGCTATAAGGTATAGTAGTTATATTATAGGTTGGTCTAATGGTAAAACTTTTGCTATGGGACCAACCCTGAAATCGCGAAAAAAATCTGCTGTTCAATACATTTAGTCGTGTGTCAATGGCCGTTTCCCATGGAACAGCAGATATTTTTTTCGCGATTTCAGGATTGGTCTCACAGTAAAAGTTGGTCATAATGATGAGTACAATGACCTCCTTTCGGCTTTGTACAGTCTATATACGTAACCCTGTAGGTATATTATTTAATAGGTAGGTGACAAATATAATATTTAAGTACACATTTTTATTTTCAAAAATAAAGAAATGAGGGTCTGTCAAAGTTGAAAACTTTAGATCTTTTATGTTACGGGGTATATCTCAAAAACTAAACCAGCTCTGGACTTGAAATTTCTGTATATTATTATATATCATATTCTGTATTTTAGCAATAAATATTAAAAACCGGCCAAGCACTTGCCAGACTCGCGCTAACGATCTTGAATCAAATGGAAAACAGACAGACAGATGGAAGGACAGAACGAATTTATAAGGGTTCCTTGTCGGGATACGGAACCCTAAAAAAATATGGATGGTATGCAACCCTCGGTGCGCGAGTTCAACTCTCACTTGATCTGTTTTTTAAGGTAGCTAAGTATTTTCCATAGTCACTTCTGCGTATGGATTCTCTTTGCCCATAGTTTAGTTCGAGGGTGAACAAACACGAGCATATTTTTTTCCCCGGCGACGTTATAACAACTTATGATAACATATTTGTGTTGCTTGAACAATCTGGATTCGGCAAATAATATTGATACACCAATTTGCTTCATAAAATGTACAGTAAATATACATTTTCGGCTATTTCTAACAAAAAAAGTTGTTTGCGATTTTTCTTTAAATTGGCTCTTTTGTGCGTGGTAGGTGTCGAGTTCGTTGAATTACAGATGTTGTTGACAAATATTAGTTAATCATTATTAAAAAAAAAAACAATTCTCTTGAATCATAGCTAAGAACACTCTCTATCAAATCACCTTTCAAACAAAAAAAAAAACCGGCAAAGTGCGAGTCAGGCTCGGGCCCTGGGGGCTCCCGTGTAATAGAGAATAAGAGCCCGAACCCATGCGACGCGGTGCGGAAGGGCGTCGGACCAATTTTGAACCTTAAACTGGGAAGATTAGTAATTTCTTTGGCTACTTGTATGCCACAATGACTTCTAATCTCCAGTGTGTGTTTTAAAGGACTGAAATATGGAACAACAGGCACGATTATCTCATTAATTTATCAAAGCTATACCTACGAGTTCGTATGTATTAGATGCGCGTAACGCGATAGCCAAGCAAGTTGTTTGCGCTAGCACAAATGCTATTTGCCGTGCCGAATTCTGCGGCTAACGGCGGTGTCACGTTGCTTTATGACAGGGTTGATGCTGCCCTGAAAAAAAATAGCAGGTAAAAAAAAGTCTAAATAGGAGTAAAAAGGACAGAAGACCAAAAATATACGCTCTCTCTCTAGAGAGACGATGAAGTCTTTATCTCCTATCTATATTTTATTTTGTACTATGAAGGCGATCAGGAAAGATCAGTAGAAGGTTAACGTAAAAAAAAACTATTTAAACCATAACCGGCAGGATTCGAACCTGCGCCATGAGATATACGCTCCAAGCGCTCTATGCACTAAGCCACGAGCTGACTTTGCAAACAATCTATACGCCATCTATAATTGTTGCTTTCTGCAAGTAACTACTCAGTTAGACTAGAACCTTTACAGGCCCCAAAGCTGACTGAGAGATGATGCTTCCTACGGCCCAGAATATGGAGCGCCGCTATCTCACACGCATATTTGATGGGTTTTTTTGAAAAAATAAAATTACTCTCTAGTTTTGAGAAATGTGATTCGGTCATTTTGCGAAGTTAATGTTTCAAAATATTTTGAACAAATTTTTGTTTTAATTTATTTTATTATGACAAAAAAGTGGATAAATCGATTTCACCATTTATTCTAGTCATTATTAAAAAAAAAAAATATACAACAAAAATTTGTTCTAAGTATTTTGAAATATAAACCTCGCATAAGAATTTTTTTCGATGATTTCTGGCCATCTTGAATTGATATAATTAAATATCTGCTCTGAGTCTGAGTTAAGTTATTCGTCCGTGTTTTTTTGTTTAAAAGCATCCCCGACTCACAGAAAACAAGTGGGCTTTTTATTAATGTATGTATTATAGTTACCAATAATTATCAACGATCTATATACGTACATATATAAACAGTACATATATAGATCGTTGATAATTATCGACAATGCTACTCTGAATAAATTTAACTGGACTGGAGCTGCCGTAAATCATAACTTCAATTTACCGTAGAGCACTTCGCGCAACTTTTAAATCTCTTCACTATCTGCAATTCTCAGGCTGTTACGTCCCTACAGGAAAAGCAAATGCATTCTAAAGAATAACAAGTTATAACGGTTACTATCCTAATTTTGTTGACAAGTTCATATTGTCGAACAGTTTAGACAACTGTAGGATATAGTCAATGTTGGTGGTTCAAATTTTTAATAGTGCGTATTGGGACAAAAAAGTTTTGTACTAATACGCACATTCATCACGAGGAAAAACAAGTGCAGTATTTTTTTAGCGACTTCAAAAAATTAGTACTCGATTCAGTTGTGTTTTTTTAATGTTTGTTACCTCAGAACTTCATCATTTATAAACCGATTCAAAAAAATATTTTATTGTTTGAAACGATATACTTTCAGATAGGTCCCATATAAGGTTCATCAATTTCGGTGTAGTAGTTTGGTTTTAAAATCAAATTAATTTGAAAAAATATGTCATCCACGTAAACGAAGTTGCGTATTTACTCAATTTGAAGTCGGTTACTAACCTACTTCAAAAATAATAGGAAAGTTCTTAATTTTATCAGTATTTTTACGTTACATGTCGCCATCTTGTATTTATGATGACCTCATCTACACAGAACCATTCCTGAACCTACATAAATCTATTCACACCTCTTTTATCACAAATGGCTGAGGAATTTTGGTTGTAGATGTTAACATACATTGGTAGTTGGTACACTACATATTTTATACAAAACAAAATGTTATGATATAAAAAGAGGCAAGTGCCTTTATTAACTAAACAAAATACTAGCTAAAACTAACACTAAATAAACAGTTAGACTGTCCATAGACCGTTGAAACTCTAAAGACAATCCAAATGCTCAAGCCCACTGTCAGTTGGCAGCGTACCTAGCATGCTGGCGGCATTACCACGTTGAATGGCAATGCTTATACGTTAAAAGTAATTATACAATTAGTATAAAAATAATGATATCTGTTTTAATCTCTATTTCTGTTTCCATAGTAAAAGTAAAACTAAGTACCTACTAAGTTATATAAATGTGGGCTCTAGTGACAACCCTACACACACAAATAAACCTAAATGTTAAGAAAACCTATATCTGGTGGCGACAGTCAAATGGGAGTAATAGATGGAAAGTTTCGAATGTGGACTCTCAAGAAAAGTACTTAATGTAGGCTTGAATGTACCTTATATACATTTATAAGTGCTTACTTGTTTTAACCGAAGAAACTGAAATATATCCATGAGCATATGGATTGTCTTTTGACCTTCAACGGTCTATGGGTAGTCGTAACTGTATTTTAGTGTTTTAGCTTGTATTTGTTTAGTTAATAAAGGCACTTGCCCTGTATAAAAAAAACTAGGCGGTAAAAAAGAAAAAAAAATGTTAGTGAACATTTGTATTTATGTATGTACTAGCAGTTCTGCAAATCAAGAATCAACAAAAACCGAAATAGACTCGAATAGGAAGCCATATTTTTCACCGATATCCACCCCGGTATGCGGGCGTCCGAAAAATAGTGAGATAATCTTACTTTTTCTATCTCCCCCAAAACTAGCTTACCAACAACCCCACCACCAAACAAAATATTTCAAAACGTAGCTCATGTTAACTGGAAATACTGACTAGACACTCATGAACTGTGCCTTAGACTGAAAAGTAGCAGGGGCGAGGTCTCGGAAAATTGGTATTAGTTGGGGGCGTAAGTAAGGGAAAAGGCAGCAAATCATTACTGACAGTTGACCAAACGGGGTCCCTGGCCCCTAAAATATGTATGAGGCTTTGCCAACCCTGTTATGGTGTCCGAATGCTGATAAGCCAAGTATGGTATGGGGCAGAGATTGGATGGCAAAAGGGGACCCATGATTAGGATTGTCGTTTTCATGTAGGATTGCTTTGAATTTTTTATTCTGTTTTTGAAGTTAGATATTGTGGCAGTTGTATGTTTAAGAATTGGAATGGTGCTTAGTATTGTACAGAATTGTATCATGTAATGGACACAAAAAGTAAAGTGTCGATTTGATGTCGTAGCTCGATATGGCGTCGTAGCAATTTTGTCTTAACAGATCGCGGAAGCTAAGTAAATATTTAGATGAGACTGCGAGTGGAATTTATAATATAATAAATATTAATACTTCCGTGGTTTGAATAACGTCCCGAATTATATTTAACCTTGAAAATATAAAAATTACAAACATAGTCCTCTAGACAGGTTCCGTCTCTTTCTAATAAAGGTGACAACGTATTCCAATCCTCAATTGTTTTTTTAATTTTTTCAAAGCGACGCGACTTCACGTACAGAAAAGAAAATAAATTGATGCGCTCATGATTCCTATTCTTTTTCTTAAATGCTAATTTTGATATTATCACACGTGTGTAAAGAAACCATCAGTCTACCTGTTGTCTACCTGAAGTCCGTGGGTTTGAATGATCTGTTACCAACATAACATATTTGGCACTAAAACAAAAAATGGGCAATTTCAGAGGCCTTTGATTAGCATAAAAACTTTTTCACAGATATATACGGCAAGCGAGCATTTATGACTACATGCTTATTATATCATTATTATCAGCATATAATATTCCCACTACTGGGAAACAGCCTAGGCATTCTCTTAGAGAGAAAGAGAGAGAGATGAGAGAAGATGAGCCCTAATCCACCATGCTGGCCCAGTGCATGTTTATGATTTTCATAATTCTGTTTTTAAACTTTTGATATTCTTGCATGGTCATACCAATTTCCTCACGATGTTTTCTTTCACCGATTCTGGGCAATGGCTTCGAAACTGCACATAATTTATTTAAGAACTAAATAAGTCATAAGTGCAGGGTCGAGGATCGATCCGAGTGCTATCAGATTGTGAACTGAAAACTGAAAACTTATTTAAAATCTTAGAATACCTTTACACATGTTTTTAATGAAATACCATAGTGATAATTTGTATAAGTATATTTTTAGATTATTTTTAAATTTAATTTTCAATTCTCAATTTTATTCTTTATTTTATTGGGATAGGCAACAACGACATAAAAACTATTTTAATTATCTTATTTTAATGAGGATATATTTATAGTTTGATATTTATTATACACGAATATTATGTGAGCATTATACCTGTATTATTAAGAATATAAAAAGACAATATATAATCAATAATTTAAATAATAATTACTTATTACAATACTAATGTAATTATAAATATATATTGTACACAACCTTAATATTTTACAAATGGTAGGAACTAACTACCAAGACACGGGTTTCCAACACCTAGTTTGACAGTTAAAGCCAGTAACACCATAAATGTACTTTTCATAAATAATTTATTTTGATTGTTTTTTTTTTTGGAAAGCGCACAAGGTACCGTCGGACCACCATCGCTCAAACATGTAGTAGTCCGTTCACTATAAATTTTAATAGCAACAGAACGTGGGAATTCCAACAACTAGTCCAACACTAAATCAAAACAAATATCTATCTCCACAAACCTCATTGTTGGGACAACAAAGTGTCTAAATCCTTTTAAATCCGAGAAATAGGATTTACCAAAAAAACTGACAAAAAAGTTCCAAAATTGCACTCGTTGACTCTTGCAACGATACAATAGTTTGGATAAAAAAAGCTACCGAAGTGTCGGAAGTTGTAAGCTACCAAATACTAAACACAATTGATTGTGATTTTTTGTGTGACATTTGTGTCAAAGGATTTGGAGTGTTGGTTTTGTCATTTTATAAACTGTAATCTGATTTTTTATACATGATACAATTTTTAGTATATTTAACTACCTTTACATAGTAAAACACAAACGGTTAATACGTACAAAGTAAGGTCTTATCTTAATAACGATTATAGTTTAGAATACTAAAACAAACCGGCCAAGTGCAAGTGCAGACTCGCGAACTGAGGGTTCCGTGCCACCACAAATACAGAAAGTAGTGCAAAAAGACAACATCACGTCCAGGCAGTCACCTAGGCTATTCAAATACCGACACCGCGCCAGACGTTGCTTAAATTGGTGGTGAACAGAAATTTGTCACGCGTACTAGACCAGTTTTTTTTTTTTAGTTCAGTAATAGGCTTCTGTTTGACCGCCAACTCGCCTGATGTTAAGCGCGATGCGGTCTACGATGGAGCACGCTTGCCTAGAAGGAACCGATTCACTCGAGATTTGAAGACACCCAGACTGTAACCATCGGGGAACACCCATTCCGGCAGCACATTCCACTGACTAGCAGTTCGCACAATAGAAGTGGAATCAAAGCGCTTCGTAAGGGTTTTTGGAATATCAACCATGAAGCGGTGTCGATGTCAGTGTTGTGTATTTGTTGTTGTACTTTAAAGTGTGTACGTTAACCTGACTGTACTAACTTCTACAGAATGTTTACCAAATGGGATAATATAGGATATATACATGGATTTTTGACTGTTTTCACTTAGAGATTGTATTGAATCTAATGTGTTACCTATACTACACAATAATATTTATTGTCATCCGGGCTAGCATGAGCACCGCGACAAAATCTTGTCGTCACTTTGTAGAGCGAGAACGCAACAAGGTGCCTACGGTTTCATATACGCCTGTCTTGCTTTGGTACAATAAAAAGAGTCGTCACAATTTTTACCACGGCGCGCATGCTAGCCTGGCAGATTACATAATTATACTTGCAAATATTTTTGTATTTGTTCTTGGGTAAAAAAGGTATCTAGTAAACGCTCTAAAGTAAAACAACAAATAACAAATAATGGCCAGGTGCGAGTCGGAGACAAAATTCTGTTCTTCGAAGTTAAGCAACGTCGGGCGTGGTCGGTACTTGGATGGGTGACCCTGGGCGTGATATTGTCTTTTTGCAGAAATTTTTGTACTTTGGTCAATTAACTATTTATGTGTTGGGAAGGAACCCTCATTGTGTGAGCCCGACTCGCACTTTGCCGGTTTATTTTAATATTTTCCAGTTTAAACTCCTTTATAATCGGTTAAACTTTCCCACAACGCATGACATAGCAATAAATCCAATCATTAACAATAAACGTCCAAAAACACCAAAATACGGAAACCCTATCCAAAATCATCCAAAAAACTAATAAATGACCCCATCCGAGATCCATACAAATATAATTAGTATTGTACAATATATCACTCGACTTTTTTATGCCATTTTACCCCAAAATAAGTGGATTTAACCCCGTTTCCCTGTTTGGGGTAGTTTTTGCCAGCAATTGGCAAAATAACAATGTTTTATGGTGTCAAGAGGCAAAACGGTGAAATTCGGAATGCGATTTGGAGAGTTCTCATAACCCTTCAGTGACCTGTAATTTGGGGTAAATTTGAGGGAAAAAAATATGCTAGAACAATTTTTTAACAGTTTTTTTTAATATCTTGAATTTTTTCTTCACTTCTGTTCTCTGTCATAATATACGTTCGCACATTCCTGTTTATTATTTTTCAAAATTTATTTATTATTTTTATAATTTTCTCTAACATGCTCGAGTATTTTGTAAAAACTTTTTTATAGGTAAGTAAATAAGCTTTCGCATCACCAACACCTCGCCAAATGTTAAACGATAATGTGAACTGCTAGAAATAAATGAAATTACTTGTTTTTTATAAATACATTTACACCATGGAAAAATCGTCCATGCCCTTATTTACTCATTGTAACATATTTTACTATTTATTTATTGATTTTCTAGTCTTGGTATTGCTAAGAACATCCTCCCTATGTTCGATAAAAGCAAGAAATTCAACATTAATGAACTCTCCTTATGAGAGTCTCGGTATTCTTCATGTTCCCGTAACAGATAAATTGTAATTAAAAAATAAAACTTCTAAATCGTCGTCCTATTGCACTATTGAATCAACTCTATCCATAGATATTTGCAATATGCACAACGAAGACCGTTATACTCATCCATAGACAAACCCTTTCTATTCTAAACAATGCGGCTTAACCCTTCCATAGATCACGCACCAGTTTTTTTTTTATGAATTTGAATGTTGCAATTTTTGCGTATACCTGGACTCTATGACAATAGGCATATAGAAATCCATAGAATTTTGCATAAGGGTTGTATTATTACATTATTAAGTAGTATGACTGTGGCGGCAGATGCTTTTAATCGATATGCTTTGAGTGCGAAATTTCGAATCAAACGCGTGAAGGAATTATGCAATTTTAGTTTGTACAACCATAAGTTTAGAATAAAAATAATAATTTGATTGTTAAAAGTAAGATTAAACATATTTTGTATTAATTTGAGTGTTTTAGATTAGTTTATACAATGGTACTGTAGCTTAACTATTAAAAGTCCCAAAAAAATATGAATTAAAAAATCCTTTTAGGAGTTTATTATTTGTAATCTACATACGGTTTAATGTATTTATTTATTTAGTTTATTGGCACACAAAACAAAATATGGTCAAAACAATTTAAAACTAGTAGATGACTTGTACAATTTTGAACTAAACCAAATTATGGTTTTAATGATAGTTCATTATGTTAATTGCAGCTCATCTTTTGACGCACTATAAAATACCATTTCAAATTTGGGAATTATACAGCCAACGTTGACGACGTAGTAACATTTGAGAAACGGGCTCCAATTCGAAGTTGATAGATTAGGAATTAAACGCTCCTGAATCACAAAGCTAGTCTATTTTTTTAATTCGTATGCTTAACATACCCATAGAATACAATACCACAAACAATTTGTCACTTACAGATTACAATAAAACACTCGTTTCACAGATTGAGGGAATTCAGTCTAATCTGCCCCAAATCTAAAGTCATTCCAAATAAGTGATATTCAAAGTAGTCCAAGTACTCTTCACTTATCTACAAATCTACATGACAAAGGTAAATTAGGCGGCTTATTTGAGCACTACAGAGGGGCACACGTCAAGTACAAAATTAGCTTTGAATGTAATCTGAGATAATTGTCTGAGATCTGTAAATGCTTTTAAATCTATTTGTTTCGGCATTTTTTAAATATAAAATAACTGGCCAAGACCATGGCGATACTCGCATATGGTAGGGATTCGTAAGCAAAGTCATATAATTGTAGTCATAGTTTCCAAATTCAATTTTTTTGGTTATAGAAAAATTCAAACCAACGAAGCTCTGTGGACTTTCAAAATTTCAGAGATGAATCATCCTGATATAGAATATATACTTTATGGTTTTTAAACCACGATTACGATTTAACGAAGATCGTAATAAATGACAGCGGCGAGGTGGCATCGCATTTAAAACTGTAAAAACAAGTATCTTAAAATTAAATTTGCTAAAATGTTACTTACGATTTTAACGAAGATCGTAATAAATGACAGAGTATATCTGGAGTACCACACTCAGCACAATTTGATCTTCGTCATAGGTGTGTCAATAAATAGTAAGATGTTATGCATCTTGCGAATAACACACCATATAATATGATGCTATTCACCTATGTAAAAAAAGTAAAAGCTGAACATAAAAAAAAAAAATATGGAAAAAAAGCCTTAATTTTTGTATGTATAGAAAACAAAATTAATTAAACAAAACCAAAATGAAAAATAATATTTTGCTAATAGGTACTGTTTTTGCGTGTTTTTTGTCAGTGTGTTGGAAAGGAAGAAATGTTACAAAGTTAACTCTACCATATCGTTTACGCTTCAATTCAAATATCGAACGTATAACTGCAACTGTTATTTCGCAACTGATTTATGGCCAGAGACAAAGTTTAAAAGCGGAACTTTTTTTTAATATTTGTGTTTAGAACGGGTGTTTTATTTGTGTCAAAAAATTCGCAAGGGTCGCACAGACAACGGGATTTTGAAAGGGTTATTACTATTAGCAAAAAAGGTAAAAAGTTAGTGTTGCCATTGTGTAATAATGAATTATTGGGTCGGAAAGTTTCAGGTACATTAGTTAACATGTGAAGGGTTATTTGATGCCGTGGAAGGTGACAGTCGATGATTTCACACGCGAATGTACAGTCGGGTAATTTTGCAAAAGTGCAATGTGAAAAGTGACTGAATGTGAATTTAAAAAAAAACACCGATATATGTTATCAACAGGATTATGTAGGACTTGAAATAATAATCATCGCACCATCAAAATAAAAGTATATAGAAGGTAAATGTTTTTTTTAAATATTTATATCTCAAAGATCTCCGTCATGCCTCAAAGGTCTCAGAAAGGTCTTAGAACTATATTTCTTACCAAAATTAATCTTAAAGTAGTTGCCTTTTTTGAGGCCTTCAGGTTGCCTAAATTTCTCATATCAGGCTATACATATACAAGAGTGATGTTTTTTTAATGATAAGTATTATAACTTACTGATTAACTCAAAATTACGAATAGCCTTATCCATACCACTAATGTAGCCAATGTAGAATTTTACTAAAACACAAAGACTTAAAACTTATTTTTCTGATTATAACTTGTTTTAAAGCCGTTAAAGGTCTCTTACAAGACCTCTCTCAGTCACAACTCAATGGAGTACGAGTATGAAATACGTGACGTTGAAAAAGAGTCTTGAACTAAATTAATTATTCACTCACCCAACACGCGTGTAACCTCAACGTAACCCAAAACCCGTCTTAGGCTTCTTTTGTGTACCCCTTAACCCTGTAATAATAATTACACCTTTTGTTAGTTAACCCTTTAACGCGCGCATTATTCTTAAGACTCGCTACCTGACCCCCGGGTCTACCTTCGTCTCACTTCCTGATCCATTCCTTTTTTGAACTTCGAGGTGCGTGTGCGCAAGTGACGATCGATTTTTGAAATCATGTTTAAATGCAGTTCTAATTTTAATTTTTAGGCAAAATTATATAATTCATTATATTTAAGCTTTAGTGCGAAGTTATTTATTTCTTATTAATAAGAAGTTTAAGTGTTTATTTTTTAAACGTGATTGTGTTTTGTTTTTATCACAAATGGGTAAGTCAAAAAATTAAGTGTGTTATCTTATTGGTTGGTGTTTTTTTCTCGTGAGATAAATACATTTCCTCTCGTAATGATCGCAAAAGCCTACAATTTTCCTTATTACTCCCCGTATCGTAATAAAGCCATAACATAATTTTATTCATGCGTCGAAATAACAACATGAAACCGTTTCGTACGTCAGCACTTCCATAGACAATAAAAGGCTGGACTCGTCAAGAACGAATGCCTTCGTATGGGAGTGCCGAGCCGGTATCCATGCAAAGGATGATACGTTGTTATTTCCAACATATTCCAATATATTATTTTTTATTGCCCTCCCTCGTAGGGGGAAAAGCCGCGTCATGCGTGATATTTGATATAAAGTCGGAACTCAAGTTCGTTATGTGATATCCTTTTTTCAAAGGACAATGGTTCGGAGATGTAACATATTTTTGAGGAGATGGCTAGGTATTTTTCTTCGGTGCTTGGATGAGTCCAATTATTCTCGACATAGCGTGTTTGTTGCTAGTTTGTTACTGTCGTTCGAGATTTCTTGAAATATCTATTCATTATAATCTTGTTAGAAGACTTGTTATTGTTAGTTTTGAGTTTCATATGTTTTGGTATTTTGTTTCCGGGTTTCGTTTAGTTTCCAATTTTGGGTTTGTTTATCATGAAAATGAATTGAGTTCTTTCTTTAAAAAAAAAAATATAAACTCGATTAGGTCAATTATTGGTGAATCTTATAACGATATAATGCAAATAGTACACCAGTGGCCATAGTAAGAGAACTAGCGAACAAGTTATCAAGTATTATCAAGTATTATATAACAAGTTGCTATCGTTTACGTAACGATAACTTTTTCGCAAGTGCTCGTACTAAGGCCACTGAACAAATAAATATGTACAAAACCACACATCTACTTTAAAAATACCTGTTCAATGATACGCCACAAAAAGTATACTAGACATCAAAAAAATTTGAAATAAATTAACGATTATTTTTTCCCAATTAAAATAATGTTGACGATTTTTATTGGCCCCCTTTACTTATGGCATCGATGGTCCCTAGATAGACGACGTCCAGTAACTTTCTCTAAGCCCACACGAATCTATCAAAATATCATTTATCAAAATAGATTAGGTATTTTAATTAATATTTAATTGTTATTTTCTACTAGCTCTTCTTTTTATGCACCTTGTCAAAGGAAGAGCCTGAAGCCCACAACACAGGTTACCCTAGTATGGGTTTCAGTGCACACCCAGGAAACACTGTTAGAAAGGGTTAATTTTGTTACCTACTTCAGCATCTTTTGTTAATTAAGTTAATCTCAATATACTTAATAATAATTTTTGCAAGTCGTCAGCGTCGAGTAAAAATAAGCGGACAAAGTTTTTTTCAAATAATGAACTTAGAATTTTTGTCGTTGAGTATTTTATCGTAAACTTTCATCTTAGATGAAAATATATGTACTCATAAACTGTAGTAGCTGTAGCCAGCATTTTTGTAGGTATAGATTTTTATACATTAACTTTCAACCCCCTTTTGCCCGCTTCAATTCAGCCCTTTCGCAAAATCCTTATCATAACGGACATCCTACACCCCTGATAAAGAATGTACCTGAAAAATTTCAAATTATATATATTTTTTTTAAATATATCTTTATTCTCTGGCTAGTCTTTCTACTAAGCTAGTACTTACGTCGGCCATGTCATGTGCAAATAAAATCGCAGTAAATAGCCAGTAGGGTGGGTGGGTAAGGGTGGCGGTCAGTTCCCCCACGGTCCGCTAGACCCGCCTCCGGGACCATTGGTCGAATGTACCCCACGCTGTGCCGCAGGGTTAGGGTGTGAAACTCGTAGTTTGTATAAATAGTTTTTTTGCAAAAAAATATCATTTCGCTGTGTTGTCAGTGCTTAATTTGCACATAACTTTGATCGTTAAAAACTTGAACTATTTACCTTTTTGTTATAACTAGGTACTAGATACATATTAGTTTTTTTTATTAAATGATAAGCTTGCGCTTGACCGCCAATTCCACCCGATGTGCGGTCTACGATGAAGCACGCTAGAAGAACCAATTCACTCGTGACTTGAAGACTAAATTGTAACTATTATTTCATTAATAACATGGCGTCTATTAAAAATCATAAAGTATTTAAGAGTAATATTTTGCCAGTTTTTTTGTCTTTTTTATTCATTGTCAGCTCGTAAGAAATCATTGATTATGAAAAATATAAACGAAAAAAGATTTTGACTGAACAAAGTTAAGTGAAAAATATATCCACTCTTATATCTAGATCCACATCCACATCTAAATATCCTTGTAACCTAGCTATATAATAATAAAGTATATTATTCCTTATTTACATTTAAGCCCAAATTTTGAGTATATCATGTTATTTTTAAGTAGGTGCCAATTAAAGTATGTTTAATTAAGTTTTGATCTACACATTTAATGATACCATATCGGAACAAAAAACAAACGTCGTTCTAATCTAAATTTTCTTACCACCTAACAGCATCTACGGACTTCCATGTAGGTTGCCTACGATTTATTGGATTTTTATTAATTGTAGGCTACGTTGTTGATTTTAAAAGCTACAGTTGATAAAAAGAAACTTGATATAGCTCGTGTGACCAAAATGCTGGCCTATATTTGGGTCAGAAAGTTAGCCTCGCCATCCAGCGAGGCAACGCGGCCAGCATTTTGGGCACTCTACCTGAAATTAATTATCATTTAGGACTACTTAATTAACTCTATTTTAAATACTAATATATAGCTCTTGATAATTTTTATTGCAGTGGGTATATCGAATAAGGTCAGTAACGTTTTAAGTTTATTTCGAAAATATATCTTTGTATATAATTAACTACAAATCTACCTACCTATAAACGAAACATAAAACCTAAAAACTAAACTAATTAAAGATCTTTTTCACTGTCTATAGCCAATAAACGAAAATAATCCAAACAATATCTATTTTCAGCAACATGCCCAAAATTCTGACTATACGTTTCCCCGCTGGATTGCGAGGCTAAATTTCTGCCCAAAATACATGCTAGTTATTTTGATCATTCAGTCTCATCGACAAATCCATAAATATTTCAAAACATTCAACCGTTTTTAATTACTTCAGTTTTGTCAACCCCTTTTCGGACGAATTAACACACAGCCTCAGAAAAAAAACTGATTTGAAATGGAGAATTACGTACTAAGTTGACGCGAAAATCGTAAAACTAAACAAATCAGATTTGGAACGAACCTTACCTCGAATTAAGCACACACTCACACTGCCGTAGACTAAGCACATTAAGTCGCCCGACACGGGGTGGACGGGCAACAAATGTCGCGGTCAGTCCCACCCCACTCTCCCCTGCTACGGTGCTACGACGTAGCCGCTACGAGACTACGGCTACGAATAATCCGGGTAATTTTATGTGGGATTTAAATTCAACTTGGATGTTCTATTTTCTTTGTGAGCAAACTAGAAATATTTACTCATGCAGAAAGTATGAAATAATATCTTTATTTTACTATAGGTACTAATTTAACTTTTGTTGATTTTTATTTTTTGTTAAAAAAAAAAAAAAAAAAAAAAAAAACTGACAAATTCGAGCCCAATAATATAACCTACAGGCAGAACTACCATTGCCTTAAATGAAAATTGGTTTTTACACACGGTGCGCGCTATGTCTGCTGACTTCGGGGCCGGATTTAGAGGTCTGGAGGCCCTGGGGCAAAGGAGTGGAGCCCTTTATAATTTTTTAACAGATTTTTTTTTACTTTCTAGTGTTTCAATAATTAATGGCAAGACAAATCAAATGCAACAAACAATGTTTGTTTTTTTATATATAAAAGGAAATTAGTTATCTTATCAGAACTTGTATGTTTTTTCCGATTATACTCGTAATTTTGAATTAGTTTCAGTTAGATCATTTTACCCAAATGTCTATTGTAAGGGCTCCTATGTTTTGGAGGCCCCAGGGCTGTAGCCCCGGTTGCCCTCCCCTAAATTCAGCCCTGGATGACTTGATTAAAAGTAGGCGTCCTCTTGAATCGCGCCGAATTCTTATTATCTAGTTACTAATCTATGGCAATTTATCACAGCTTAGTGAATATTTAGTGTGTATTACGCGAACTCCAATCCGTTCGAAAAAAACTAATGTGGACAAGTGAATACTAGCTATATGGCTCCATGTCAGGGAGATAGACAGCCTGTGATGATTTATGAAAATTATACGAAAAACTGGTGGAATGTCGGACACATTGCACCAGTTTTTCGTATAATTTTCATAACATAACCTCCAGCATGAGAGAAGGAGACTTGAGACTTTACCATCTGATCAGACTAGATGTGGGTCAGTTTAATAGGCTACTGACTGAACCCAATTCGGACGCAGCCAGACAGCTGTTCGGATATGAGAGTCACCTCAAGTGACCATTGACCCTGTGTTTGTTAGTTGTCTGTGTTTTGTGTATTAAACTAAGTCTTCTAGATTAGAACATACAATGGGACTGCCATGTAGAATGTTACATAAGTCTTAAAAAAATGAATAAAAAAAATATCTGACCGTTACGGAATAGGTATTGTAACGAACCGTTACAACTACTACTACTACACCATACTACACACACACCACACACACACTACTGTATATACTTGTTTTGTATGGTAGAGTAAACTTTTACCATATTTTGTAGTGGTAGGACTCTTTTGCAGGGGTCCGCCTGGGGAAGTACCACACCTTTGCCAGTTATTCAACCGCCAAGCAGTAGTGTGCAAACACTACTGTGTTCCGGATGGAAGGTCAATGTTTCCAGCGAAATTACAGGGCTCACAGAGATTTGACATCTTATATCTCGGGGTGACGAGCGCAGTGCATTGCCATCCAGGGTTTTGAACTGTTGAAGTTCAAAATTCTGTGTGGCGTTGAGCTGTTATGGGCAAGCGTGAAGAGCCATCAGGCAAGCGACTTCGCTCGTCTCGTCACTCAGTATAAAAAAAAATCTTTTACCATACTACTACTATGATTTTTTCACTGGTCAAATTAAAAGTGTCTAAATTTTATCAACAAGCTTGTTACATAAAAGCAACTACATAATATAATCTTTATTAATGTCGTAACCCTTTCAGATCGAAGTATCCAATTTATTAGAAAGAGGGTGGAATCAATTAGAGCGTACGCAGATTTGTACGGACTGGCCAAATGGCCAATAAAGGCAAATGGCGCGTTGTTACGTTTGCCAATCATCCATTTTAACTTGACCTTTGCCCAATTATTGATACAAAAATTGCCTACATTCAATTTATAGCTTCTTCCAGAATATAACTAAAATAAAATATTTAGAAACTATTTTATAAGTGTTTCCAACTACTAAAAATATGAGATTCCAGATGTATAATTTTACCTACCTATTAAGAAATAAAAAGGTTTTTTTCGTCATATGAGATTATATTTATTCCATTAAAATGCAAATTTCCTCCTTTTTGTAAAAATAAACTATAAAAACAGGTTTACTAGTACAAGGTTTCGTTTGAGACTCCTTCCTGTCGTCCTTTATAAAAATTCTACATGCATTTCTCACTAATGCATTACGACAAAATTAATTAGCTAGCTATAAAAAACATTATAGGTATGCCCAGTGGGTTAATCCAAGGCTTGCGATGTTTTTTCACCCTCACTCTTAACTAGATTGGCGTATGTGTGACGAGGACAAAAATATTCCATGGTCAACGATACTGCCCTCCTTATAACAAATGCAGTACTTGAAAATGCGGAAAACGTATTTTATGGATATATAAACAACACGTCTGTTTTATTACTTTTTAAGTGTATCTAAAGAAAAAGATCAAAATAATTTTTTGTGCATATATATTATCCCCTTGGGATACAATTTCTGCAAAAAAGTGACCCAAAAATGACGATTACTGCAAGTGGAATTAGTAGGGCAGAATAGCCGGCCAAGCAAAAAGTTATGTGTTCAAAGTTACAAAAAAATCGCCATTTCACTTAAGATAATATACTTTTACTGGAATGTGTAATTTTCAAAGGATTCATTGATATTTTATTAATGACCTTGATGTTAGACTTAAAAAAATAACTTGTACATACCTACAGCAGAGCAGAAAATATTGTAAGTTTAGCATAGCCATAGAGCTCTAGTAATACTGGTCCTTTATACGCAACTTTACGATTCCATTAGCTTGTTTGCTGTCTGTCCGGTTTTTGCTGACGACACGTCATGGATGTCCTGCGTGAACAAGAAATTGTATTAGAATGTATTAAATAAGATTAGGTATTTAGGATGATAATGAAAACAGACAGAAATCAATTTAACTGTTGCGATTCACTTACGAAAGTTTAGTTAAGTTCTATTGAAATCTTCCAGAATAAGAAAATATTGTAGCTCGCAACTTCGATCGCATACTTTCATATAAACTTTCAACCCTCTTTGGTCACCCCTTACGCAAAATCCTTTCATAGCAGAACTCTATACCCTATAAGAAATCTAAAATTCAGCTTCTAAATTTCAGCTTCGTAACTCGAGCAGCTATCGAGTTTTCTTGATGAGTCAGTAGATGATTGACGGTCAGTGGTATTTTTCTCTTGTATTTGTAAAAGAAAAATACCACCGACTGCATAAAGATTCAGAATTCTGATTCAGAACAGATTCTACATCGATTGAGGTCAGATTGAGGTATTATTATTTGAGCCGTGACTGTCCTACTCCAGGCCAAAGGCGAAACGATTATGATTCTTTCACCATATTTTCGTCATAACTTACGAGTAAGATCACTTATTTTCTGCTAGTAGTAATATAGGACAATATTTCCAGTAAGTTGTAAGACAGATAAACCTAGTTTTGTGAGTAAACAAGCTGCCCAGTACATTATTTTACGAGGCAACATTTGTCTTGCATGGGTCATTGGTTTTGAAAACTTTGCGCGGAGACTTTTCTTTGTGATATTTTGTTTGTCTGAGCCAAATATTCTAGTTGAAGAAAAATGCGTGATATTAGGTCAATAAATGTACCGTGTATAAAGTCATCGTGTTTCTAAGGACGATCCTATCGCAAACATTATGTCACAGTGCCAGTTAAGTTCCAAAAAGGAAATATTTATTTAAGGTGGCAACTCAACGGTTCTCTCAACTTTGTTGCCATGATACCTAATTTTGACCCACCGAAACTTGTAAGTATACCTAATTGGCGGCACTTGTATCTAATTTCATAAAATTTCTGTAGACATCTGTCATCTAGTCTACGTCTGACCCCGGAAACTGCAAAGTGTTCAAAACGCTAGGAATTAAAATAATTGAAAATGCACGCGATAAAATCTGTAAAAAGTGGTTATATTCAAATTACTATGTTGGTTTAATTTCTTATATTACTATTAGTTTTAAGTAATGACGTTACTTGAAAGTTAATATTAAATTCTAAAAAAGCCCAACCTGTTTTTTTTTTTACGTGAATCTGGTTGTATGTCTGGATAAAAATAATAATTGTTGCTGTTGTGTTAAAATTGATATTGAGTTAAGCCCTAAAAGCTTAAAGTATTAAAAAAACTCACATTCACATTGTCGCTTACCAACAAGCGAGTTGGTGGTCAAACGCGGACTTATAAACGATAAAAAATACTTATCGCGCATAAAATAAGCCTGATAAAAATCGTAGACTTTGAAACATATTTTTTGAAAGAAATAAAAGAGAAGGATTAAAGTTATATAGGTACCTAATTATCTATACTAATATTATATAGAGGAAATATTTGATTGTTTGTTTGTTTGCTTTGAATAGGCTCCGAAACTACTGAACCGATTTGAAAAATTCTTTGACTGTTGGGAAGCTACACTCTCCCCAGGTGACATAGGTTACTTGTATATTATATATTGTAGCAAGGCCGAAGGCCAAGCTTACACCCGTGCGAAGCCGGGACGGTCAACTAGTACCTAAATAAAATATTGCGTGACAAGCCCCGTCACACTTAAAACATCGCAGAAATGTCTCGGTTCGTTAAAAAACCGTATGCTAAACCCAATACCAATATAAAGATATATATATATATATATATAACTAAGTCTATATATATATATATAGACTTAGTTGCCAATGATAAGGAAAAGTAGTTTACCTGGATCACATAATATTGTCATCTAAATAAACGAAATTGCGTACCTATTGCTAATTTTGAAGGGAATTTTGACATTTCTGAGTTAGAATTAAACTTCAAAATTACCAATCTTAATAATAATTTATTATTTCAAGTACATATTATAAAACTGCATTTAGTGTGCATATTTTGTTGGTAGGTACTTAGAATATTTGTAAAAACACTAATGTGAAAACACGACGAAAATAATGAAATGTGTTTCAAAAACATTATTATTCTGTTCAGAGAAAACTTTATATTAGATATATTTACAATAACATCAGTTTTATTTACCTTTTCCGATATTGATGGTGGACGTTGCCATCGCTACCAAAGCTTAGCAACGGTTAAGCTATGTAGCTGTACGAATAAGGTATGATTTCCCCTGACAAAAGTGCGTCGATATAAATAGCCAGACGCTTTAAGAGAGTTAAGGTAATGCTGGAAGAAACTTTTTTTAAATTAAAACACACCAAAAATTATTAATCATCTATCATTCTATTTTTTGTGCGAACCGCTAGACTGTGAAATAGCTGCCTGAATGGGTGTTACCCAAAAGTTACGATCTTGGTGTCTTCATGTCAACAGTAAATCGGTTTCTTCTCGGCAAACGTGCTCTATCGTCGTAGATCGCATTAGGCGATACGGCGGTGGTCAGACGCACCCTTATTTTTGTCTTTTTTCATAATAAACCCCACTAGAACTTTGATATATAGTACTCATAAGATAGTAACGACAATTATCCGGTTCTCATTTCTTTTCGTAGATCTTTTTTCTTTTTTGGTCTAGTGAAGTATTTTTTACGAGTCATATCTAGTTAAACATTTCTAAAACCCAGCGACAGCTAGACATTGCCGTTATAATTATAACTATTAACGGGATAGTTACCGTGATGGACAACAACTAAATTATCACGGTGAATATCCCGTTAATGTACATAAAACTGTAGTGAAAACCCGTGATAGTAAACACAGTAGTAAATAAAACAGTGTTTTGATAGACTTTGGTTTTATATCACTACTTGATCTTTTGAAAAACTTTAGATTACAAAAACGAGCTATCCGTGCGATAGTGCAGGTGCCATGGGAAGTATCAGCAAAGCCATATTTTACTGAACTGGGGATATTAACAGTGCCATCAATACTGATCTACCAGACGAGCTAGTAACTAGTTATGTATATTCTCAAATGTGACGTGTGATATTGTAAATAGTTCACCAATAAATTATCTGTATCTGATTCGTCTTCATGCCCGGATGTTATACAGTCTACATTTTGCAGTCAGGTTTTTTTTGTTTTAATAACTATACTATATTTCTATGAAGCCACATCTAGTCTCAGTAGCCTCGCCTCCACCAAAGGTAGCGGGACAGTTAATATATTTGAAGTAAGGTAGAAAAAGGGTTTCTTGTACCACCTTTGTGTGGGGATGCCCTTTAGTGGGATCTAATAAAACCTTGTTACGGCCAAAGGGATACCAATCCTGATATTGAAAGTGTTCTTTTACATGATACGGAATTTAGGGACTTCTTTCTAATATTAAATCGGGGGAATCTTTTTACTGTAATGTTGTTGGATAAGATCAAGTTTGGGTAATGATTGGAGAAAAAAACTCCGTCTTATATATTATGGACCTTTACTTACCTACTCATATTAATGATAACAGTTTTGGTTTAGAGGTGATCCAACTGCTTGGTCCAATGAGTTGGACCACGAGCTTCTGGTAGTAATAGTGGTCAAAGGTTTAATTTGATGTTTTGTAATGCGTTTGAACACACTGAGTGCTATAGGATATTGATATCATATAAAATTCGGGTTTGAGTCTAATCTTGTAACTGAATTTTAAAACAGGTCATAATCATCATCATCATTTCAGCCACAGGACGTCCACTGCTGGACATAGGCCTACCTCCACGGGGCTGGGCCCAAAGGGGACGCGTCAACAACTTCTAGAACTGAGATCCCAACTGATACTGGTACGGGCTCAACATGGCTATTTCATATGACCTTTGTCTTGTCCATGATCATTTTAAGGCCCACCTGTTGAGAGACTCAATTGTGGCCTTCGAGCATCATGCTGAGATCTTCCATTGATTCTACCATGACTACAATATTGTCGGCAAACCAAAGGTGAGTGATGTACTCGCCGTTGATGTTGATGCCGCGTCTTTGCCATTCCAGGAGCTTGAATGCGTCTTCCATTGCGGCAATGAAAAGTTTCGGAGAGATTACGTCTCCCTGTCTCACGCCTCTTCGAAATGGAGTTGCTTTCGAACTCTGCTCCTGTACTCGGACCAACATGGTGGCGTTATTGCACAAAAACATTTGAACATAGTTTAAAACAGTTATCCCCAACCAATTGAACTGAAATTTTGCATACACTTTTAGTTTAGATGATTTTTATACATATATTTTAACATATAAGGTCGGGGAAAAAGTTTCTTCGTATTTTATAAACAAATTCAAGACATATTTTTTTCAAGTTTAATTACATTTAATTATAATATATATGTACCATTTTGTTCGATAACTTGTTGCCATCTTTTAGGTAGTGACATGACCCCGTTGCTGTAGAAATTTTGGGAATTCTGATCAATAAAATGCAACAAGTAGTTTTGACAGTCCTCTCTTGATGTTAATCTAACACTACCCAAAGAATTCTGAAGAGATCGAAACAGGTGGAAATCCGAGGGTGCAAGGTCAGGGCTATGTGGTGGATGCATTAACACTTCCTAACCAAGCTCTCTAAATTTTTGCTGAGTGGCCAAAGATGTGTGCGGTCTGGCGTTATCATGATGAAAGACCACACTCTTTATGTTGATCAATTCCGGCCGTTTTTTCTCAATTTCTTGTTTGAGTCTCATCTGCTGTTGGCAGTAGAGATCCGAATCGATGGTTTTGCCCGGCGGTAAATGCTCATAATGAACGATGCCCTTCCAATCCCATCATACACACAGCATCACCTTATTACGTGTTAATCTGGGTTTCGCTACAGTCTGTGGTGCTTCACTGCCCTTTGACCATGATCGTTTGCGCACATTCTTGTCGTAGGTGATCCATTTTGCATCACCAGTGATCAATCTTTTCAAAAACGGTTCGGTTTCTTTACATTTCAATAGAGAATCGCAAATGAGTACACGATTCATTTGGTTTCTTTCAGTGAGCTGGTGTGGCACCCAAATATCGAGTTTTTTTGTATACCCAGTTATTTTCAAATGGGTCAAAACTGTTTTGTGGTCAATCCCCAGTTCTTCAGCTACGTCGTAACTACTAATATGCCGATCTTGGTCCACTTTTTCAGAAATGGCATCGACTTTATCCGTAACAGGGCGAACAGAGCGAGCTGCATCTTTGACATCAAAATTCCCGGACTGAAAACGCTTGAACCAACATTGTGCTACTCTTGATGACACTGCATTAGGTCCATAAACGTCACAAATTTTATTCGCGGCTTGTGTCGCATTTTTCAGTTTTTTGTAATAATATTTCACAATATATCGAATTTCTTCGTTAGATTCACTCATTTTATCGAACAAAAAAACAATTGAAAAATGGCGGGAAATTGCTTTTTACTTTTTATATTCCTTTTTTAAAATGTCATATTTTTAATGGTATCAAAACCAGCCAGATACAAACAGTACAACCCATGAGATTTTTACTACAACTTTATACATACAAAATACGAAAAGACTTTTTCCCCGACCTATTAGAATAAATCTACGTTTGGCCACCATGGTTAGCTAAGTCACATCATTTTAAATCGAAAATGGCGGACTCTAAAGTTGGCAGACTAGTTATTTTTATGCACCTCCATGATATGGGTATCAAATTGTAGAGAATACGAAAAATAAAATGACGTCACAATAAATTCAATATGGGGGACGCCTAAAAGCTTGTATGTCGCTTTCTTGTTTTTTGTAATGTAATCTAGTGACCATATCTGAAGAGGAATCTATCACACTGTATTTATAAAAAATCGTACTAGGCTGTGGGGGACATACATGCTAAATGCAATATCAATAATGTTTCTTTTGCCGTTGCCAGGCAAGAAGTAAGTACCGACCTCTGTTTAATGCATTTATAGATCAAATTATTACCTTAACATAAGTAAAATGACACATACACGGTGTATGCGGTCGTAAAGTCACCTCCGTCCGTCCATACATTGCAACAGTTAAGGCAGCGCATGCGCCCCGTCCAAGACTACCTGACCGCGACCGGACACTGATCAATATTAAAGTCCGAGGGAGATGCTGGGGGATGTCTGTTTGTCTGTGGTATGTTTAGAGAGGTGTTGTAACCACAAGCGAAGATATACTTTAGCAAAATAAAATTAGATTAAAAATTATAAACACGCTTAAGGAACTCTATAAATAGCGAAATTAATTACAAATCCATCTAACGGTAAGACGTCTAATATCACGCGGCTGGTGTTTGGCATCTTGCCGCTAGATGTCTCTTGAATTTACGTCATTGCAAAGTATCACTTTCGGCCTAATCCACATCAGATCAGTTCAATGGTTCCAAATTATTTTATTGTCATCCGATTTAGAGATACTTGAAGTTCCAAATAGATACGAAAATTAATCGTAGGTTAAAATTGAGTTCCAAGGTATTATTGTTAGTTAGCTAGTTAGTCAGTTACAAGTGAAGCTAATAATAACATAAAAGAAAACTTTTATTTTTAGATATTGTCTAGATAGAGTGTGGTAAATCTGCAAGTTGAAGTGTCAGTGGGCAGGCCACATCGCTCGAAGAACTGTTAACCGATGGGGAAGAAAGATTCTTGAGTGGAGACCGCGAACCGGAAGACGCAGCGTAGGTAGGCCTTCCACTAGATAGACCGACGACATTGTGAGAGTCGCGGGCATCCAGTGGATGCAGATGGCATGATGTCGTTCAGTGTGGAGGTTAAAGGGGGAGGCCTATGTTCAGCACTGGACGTCTTCTGGCTGATGATGAGAGTGTAGTAAGGCCAGTGTTTTTCTTGGCGGTTTGCTCCTCTTTGGCCTGTCTGCGATATATATAATTAAAAAAAACAGATCTACGTTTTGCCACCTACTCGCCTGATGGTAAGCGATGGTGTGGCCGAGGATGGTACACGTTGATCTAGAAGAAATATATTCACTCTAGCCTTTAAGATGCCTAGATTGTAGTTCTCAGGAAACAAGCAGGATGGTAGGGAGTTCCGTTCATGTGTTGTTTCGTTTAAGTCTTTATTTTATTTCTCTATCGACCATTGTGAATATAATGTTATTATGAATATAATTATAATATTATGAATAAGTTCTTGGTATCTGCATAAAATTTAAAAATATTTTGATGATTCAGTAATAATATAATTATATTTACAAAATATATAATAAATTAGATTATTGTTATACCTTAACAATGCTATAAAACGAATTATAAAAGCATTGGTAAGTACTTAAGTGCTAAAAAAAATAAACATAATATCCATTATCCATGAAAGGTTTTTTCAACACTATACAAATCCATCTTAACTCACCTTTCTGCGGACACTACGGGGGAGGGTCCAAGAGAAATGACGACCCTTAACTAAAACACACACATATACACGCACGGCGATTCCACCCACACATACTTAACTCTCCTTTAGCTCTACACCATTTATGTATGTAGGAGTGCGTCTGTGAATGTAGAACGAGGGTGTTCTGTGTTTGTGTGCGTGTCCAGTTTCCGCGCTCCTGGGTTTTGTTAATTTAATTAGAGGTACAAAAAGATTAAGGCTGGAGGACGCGAGCATTAGGAAACTGCTTTTGTTGGTTACTCTTTGTTATGTTTCGGGGTATTTGGTGATATTTGTACTTGTTAAAGGATAGTTACTATACAGAAAGTATCTATAGATGACGGACATATTCAAGGATATCATTGCACTTATCATTTATTACTTTGAGACCAACACTGAAATCGCGAAATAATCTGCCTTTTGGTATACTTCGTTGAGTGCTAATAAAGGGCAAGTGCCTTTATTAACTAAACAAAATACTAGCTAAAACTAACACTAAATAAACAGTTAGACTGTCCATAGACCGTTGAAGGTCTAAAGACAATCCAAATGCTCTATCAGTCAAGCCCACTATCAGTGGCCCACTATCTATCTATCTAGGTGCTAATAATATATTTTTCTATGAACAACTGATATTTTTTGCGATATCAGGATTGACCAGAGTAAAAGTTGTCTATAATGATGATTAGGTACCATGATAAATAAATAAATATCTGGGACATTATAGCACACATGGTCATCTGACCCCAAACTAAGCAAAGCTTGTAATATGGCTGCCAAAGACTGATATACATACATACATATTTTTAAATACATACTTAAATATATATTAACACCCAGACATAGAACAAACACAAATGTTAATCACACAAATGTTTGTTCTAGGTGGGAATCGAACCCCCGCCCCCAAGCGCAACTAAGCTAACGAGGCTGTAACTAAGCTAACGGGGCTGATGATATCTTTATGTCTATAAGAGAATGTATGAAAGACAATTTCGCACTGTGCCGGCACTTTGTCGGAACTGTGGCTTCACTGAAAATATGCGTGAATCGACCTTAATGCTATTTGTAGTTTCGCTTGTAGGAAAGCTCGTCTAGGTGTTTATTAAAGATCAGCAAAATTAAGCAAAGGATTCAGTCAGTCTTTGGATAGATTCATAATTACAAATGACGAAATTTACATTACATATTACTTTATTGGACGTGTCTTTGATTTGTTATAAAGAACTAGCTTAGTTAAAAATTAAATTAAACGTACTCATTCTGAAAAATATTTAAATCGGCTGATAAAATCCTGAGATATTTATAACAGTTAAAAAGTTTTTGGTCGGGTTAGGAAGGGATGCTCTGTCTATTTCCCGCAAAGTGAGTGTCAGGTATGGAGTTTTTATATCGTACTTACAAGTGACGTCATCCAAGAGTATAGTGCGCTCACGCAAGACAAATGACTTATATCTTCCTTAATTCTGGACACATTTTAATTTTGTTTTCGGTTATTAGCTCAATGTATGGTCAGCTTTTTTTTATAAGACTACTAACTGTGCCCCACATATCACCTGCGGGGTTTAATAATATCCTCCTTATAATATCAACTATCTGCCAGTGAAAAGCCTGTCAAAATTGGTCCAGCCGTTTCGGAGTCATAGGGAACATACATACATACATAATAACTTACATTCACACAGAGACTCTGACTCTTTGAAACTGTGATATCAGGGCTGACTCAGCCTATCTGAACTTATTTACCTTACTTAATTTGTTGTTTGGACTAGACTATCATAGAGCTGAATCAGATACCAACACCAATGAGTGAAAAAGTGACATGATGGTATGATTGTGGAGTAAGGTTTTATTTTTTCCTACATCGTCTCTGAAAAGCTTTACCACAGCATATCCAATGTTTGTCTTCAAAACAGTGGGCCATTCCGACACCACGATTCCTTTCGAATATAAAAAGTAAGTCGATAGCTTACCGACGAAATTTATACTTTTGGATATTCGAAATATGTTCCTGCTACCACCTTAACGAGGCCTTCCCTGCCGCTTGTTCTTTACCAAAAATTAAGTGATGTGGGCATTTTTATATGGCACATGAGGGGTCTAGGTTATGTGGTTAACTGAATGCAGAGTATATCGTATAAATTCAGCCCACGGGCGAATATAACCGTGGTACTATCTGGGTTGTTTTCACATAATAGAGCCATTTTCTTTTGTTTTTGTTACTTCGCCTCCCGTCTCTCGTTATAGGTACCGCAGACAATGAAAACAAAAGGCGGTGTCTTATTTCGGGTTTTTACTTTCGCTTTTTGATAGTATATTTTATGATATTGTGTGTGGTGTTTTCGGAATGTAAAGGTATGTTTTTGTGTTGTATGGAATGGCTCGCGGGGAACGTGCGGTACTCGGCTTTACATGGAAATGTTTAGAAAATATCCACCTACGTTGAAAGGATTTATAAAGCTTTGTAGCCGGTATCAGCAGCTATCTACAGTGAAAATAGGCTTTGTTTACTAATAGGAGTTTAACGTGGTATCATTTATAGAGACGACTTTTTAGATATGTCTTATGACGTTCGTCATAAGATATCTCTGAGGCGTTAGGTTAATTTTAAAGCTTATCTAAACATTAGGATTTCGTATGAAATATTGATTAGACACTAGAAAAAAAGTCTAATGTCGTTAGCTCCGTTTTTCCAACATACGAATAGGTACAGTCGCCAATACAAGTGGCAACATTCCTGCAAGTCCGGCCGTGAAACGGTCTCGCCTGTACCATTGCTAACGTCTGGAATTTAGTTCCATTCAGTTACCGCTTCCTCCCTAGCCTTTGGCAGCTGGTTTGGTACGGTGACCATGACTTTAGTCGAAGAAGGAACTTTGCGACAAAGTCTTGAACGACATCTAGCAAATCGATGTGTAGTGCCCAGTAATTTCTCTGTATTGATTTTTACCTATATGTTAAATATATTTTTCTTTGGGATTTCTGAAATTCTTCGTACTCTTATCGGTCTAGGAAACTCATGCGAATATTTTCTGCAACAGGATCGAATAGCATTAAATTTTTTGATAGACAACATGAATTTAAATATCTGCTCCGGGTATAAACGCTAGTTGTCCTAGATTAGTTTCTGTTATTTGGCATCGCCGACACATGCAGGAGTGGGGGGAACTTTGAGTCAATAAATAGATAGAAACTCTTCATTATGCATACTAGAAAATTCCATACAGAAAGAAAAACTTACAGCCAATGATTGGGAAGTGTTATTTATTTATTGCTGTTTTTTTTTACCAAATCTGTATATGCTAACAGGAAGTTGACCATGCAATAGAGGGACAACGCAAACTCGTGTCCTGTGAGTTCAAATCCCGGTGGTCATATTTTTTTTTAACTGTCAATCAACGTTCAATTACCTAAATATAAAAATTGTGAGCAGTACAAAAGTACCTAATGCAAACGAAGAACATAAAGACTACTAAGTCTTTATGTTACAGCTAATGCTTAATTTTGTAGTTATGTAAGTACCTTTATTAACTAAATAACATAAAAGCTAAAACTAACAAACAAAAAACAGACTGCCCACAGACCGTTGAAGGTTTAAAGACAATCCAAATGCTCAAGCCCACTATTAGTTGGCAGCACACCCAGCATGATGGCGGCATTACCTCGCTGAATAGCAATGTTTATGCGTTGAGCCAGATACACCCCAGCATTTTGGTCAAGCGTCGCATTAACTAGGCGCTCTGAAAGATTTTTAAAAATGAGGTGCGCTCTCCTTTTCCAAGGACCCAATGTCTCGACCCTGAACGCCTCAAATATGTTGAGGGCATTTTTGTAAGAGATTTAAATCTTGTATCTCTCCTAATTATACTTATCATTAAAATAAATTATCCTATTGTAACTAAAGAGTGTGGTCACCAAGGAGATCGGAAACTTGCTAAAATACAGCGCAACTTGTTACCGGTCGGTTTCAGTACAAATTCGTAATGCTGAACGGTTCACTGTGCCAGGAATCGTGAGTTTGACAGTAATTTCTTTTGAATCGGCCAGACGCAGACATACCTACAAGGGTAACTATTTAGTTTTCAAGCTTGTTAGCTAAATCGTTCGCTTGTTGCAACTGGAGCTGCGTATATCTAAAGCTAGATAATTCCTCTGCTATAATACGTTTACCAATTACATCTTTTTCATTTTTGCTGACCACAAGTTGCGTCGTAACTTACCTTTTTTTATAATAGGGGTGACCGTAGATGTGATCTGCGATGTAGCATGCTTGCCTAGAAGAAACCGATTCACTCGTGACTTCCAGACACCAAGATTGTAACTATCGGGGAACACCCTTTCAGGCAGCGCGTTCCACAGTCAAGCGGTTTGCACAATAAAAGTGGATCCTACCTATTACTAAGCATACAGGCAAAGATATTTAAAAGCTTAGAATTTGGTTCAGCTCTCAAAAGTGACCGAACCAAAGGAAGACTAAAACTGTAGTAACCATTTAGTAATCAGTGAATATAGACTCAAATTGTTACAAGCTAAATTATACTTTGTTCTATTGACAGTAAGGAAAGAAAGAAGGAAGGAAGGTAACAGACATAAGGAAGTAGTAGTGAAAGGGAGTAGTTTCATTTCAGTCTTATTTTCATTTAGGACACTGATGCGTACAGTGCATTTTTTTTGACTCAGGAATACGTCTTCTGCTGGTTGATCGCTTCCTTGGATTGCCCCAATCTTTCTCTTCCTACTCCCATCTCTAATTTTCTCCTTCGGATTCCGTCAGATATTTTCTTTCACTTGTTTACAATATTTCAGCAGAACAGGAAACAAAAAGCCACTAGATTCCAAACATAAATACTCAGCCACTGTCATCCCGATCCGAACCTGTCCACTTGATTTAGGTAAAGACCGTCTTCAAACTCGGCAACATTTAAAAGCAAAATAATAACTTTCTTTCGAGTGGTTCTGACCCTCTTCAGACGCTATCGTTGTGTAAGTCTTGGCTTGACAGCGGTCCGCCTGCGGTCACGACTTGGATGGCTCAGCTTCTCTTCTCTTATCTTGTGCTGCAGATTTTTTACTTAAAGCCGCGCTTGGGGCCCAGCTGGTAGAGTGGCAGCGGCAGCGTAAACTGGGCAACGGTATAAACCTAGATCTACACTTGCGTTTTTTTTTATTGCGATTAAGTACGCCTTCGACCACCAACTCGCCTGTTGGTAATGCGTTTTCTAATGTTGCATGCGTCGCCAAAATACATAAAAATTACACATTTATATACGTTAAAACTAATTGAATGATAACTAATCCTACCTCCGGTCTCACCTCAAGTTGCCATCATACGTCTTATAAAATTATTGCATGCACTAGTAAGCTCACAAGTGTAGACATAGCTTTGGCGACTTCACACACATAAGGTTTGGCGACTTCATACGAATACAAGTAGTTCTTACGCTGCTGCTTTCGCCCCGCTGCGCTGCCCGCTGAAATCGCAAGCGTGGCCTTAGGACCAATTTCAGTTTGAGAAAAGTTTTGTGGAAAGTGGTAACTAGAGATAGAAAACTTTGTTCAAATAAAACTTCTCAGTTTTTTAGTCATCAGCTAATGTACATAATTTTGGTTTTCCTCTTTTAAACTGTCTTGTGTTGTGGTAAAGAAAACAAACAATACGTACTCTGTTATAAAGCTTCGTTTTATAAAGATCACTGTAATACCATAATAATGGCAATGGACAATCAGTCAATAATTATATTGTGGACTTACCTCAATATAATTATTAATTAAAAAAGTGCCTGATGCTATACATTAAAATAAGAACAAATTGTTTACTATTTTCGCCACAGACAAGCACCGTGCAACATAACCACCTATGCAGTCCGAAAAGAACACGCGCTTACACAAAAAATGCAACAAAAAATAACAAAAAGGGGTGTGGGATGGACCCTACACCACCCTCCACCCACCACACCATTCTTTCCCCTGTATCTGTGCACTCGCCAACGCTAATCTGTGTATTTAATAAAAGTAATTTGTACACCAAGGCCTGAAGCGAAATCAAACTCTAGAGCATACAAGATAAGGTTATATTTACGAGGGTTGGAGAAAAGATTTGTCCATAAAGGACTTTTCCGAAACACCAGACACAGAGGGGAGTGAGGCCCACCTAAAAACGTGGAAACACTGATGAATGTCCTCCATTAGATGTTATTTATTTAGAATGTGGTCGAGAAAGGGACTGCCGTTTAAGTTTGCCTAAAGTTTACTTAGGACTGTATTGGGTTAAGTTGAAGACGTTTCACCGTGTAGATAAATTGCAGACAGTTATAGGGGTCCAGTTTTTTGGGTTTTGGCTTATGATGGCTCTTTGTCATGACTATGTGGGAGTGAGGTTTGGGGCCGCGTTTGTTTACTGGTGGAGTGATGAGTGCGATTCGTTTCAGTTTTAGTTGTTTGCTGAACTGATAGGAAAATCCACGAGATAGGCCAATATTTTTAAGCTAAAGGTGTTTTGTTATGAACAAAAAATATATAAAATGAATATAATTATATTTAACACTCCGATGTAAGTTACTTATTACTGCTCCGTAAGTTTATTTTGGCGATTCACGTTACTTCGAAAGTTTGTGATGTCAAATCACGTTATGTTAAAGTTTTTGTGGTCTGACGAAAATTTGTATGTTAACGAGCCAATGGAAAACTATACTATTTATGAAATGACATTGAAAAAGATTATTGTGAACATGTGTAAAAACCATGCCAGTTTATATAATAGTAATATAGCATAGATATTCGATTTTGTCATATTTAAGTTCTTTAGAAATTGTAATTTGAGTTATTACTTTTAGAAAATACATTTGAATAAACGTTTTCTTCATTTACTATACCTATTCTCAGTCGCAGTTTCACTGGAATTCTAAACCACATTTATCTTATCGACTGTCCACGTCAGATATTACTACTACTGGAACTCACTTTTGAATCACTTTGTTATGTCAGTTATGAACTTATACGATCGAGTTCATGTAGATCAAAGCCTTCAAATAATTTGCGCGAACTTTTTGTAAGTAGTTCATACAAACAGTTAAATTCATTAAAAAAAATAAGGGTTTTGAGTATTTGTTTGTGTTTGAATTTTAATGTGATTTACCTATGAGTATTTGACATGTAATATTTACTTATTTATTATAATGATATGATTATAATATTATCTAATGAGTATCACATAATTGTATCATACGACATTCTACAGAAAAGAAAAAAAAATGTTTAAATTAGAACGGCTGTCAAGGCATTTTTGTAAGAAATTGGTTGTAGCCACTTTCACCCATATAAACCCATAGCAACTGTGTTAGCAACTGTGACGCGGAGTTCGAAGCGTTGACATAAATAAGAATGTTCAATCACATCTCTGTCATAATACCTGGAGACAGAGTTTCCTTTTCATTTCCGTTCTATTTACTTCTCTTTTCTGTGCTACATTCAAAATCATTGAGATTTGTTTATCGAGTTAATGCCAATATCATCGAATTAACTTTTTGTTATTTAGCTAACACATTACCTATCCAAATTTGCAGGTAGTGCTTGTCACAAATTTACATTAAGTAATTTGGTTTTCACTTAAGTTATTTTTTGTATTTTTTTGAGAATTAAAAATTGTTTTCTCCGAATGATCAGTTTAGGCCTTGGCAAATTAAGTTAAATTAAATAATTTTAGTTTACTAACCAGCTATCGAGTTTCTGTAGTAGCCTCCGACATAGGACACGAGGCACGTAGCTATCTGTCTGTCGGTGTGTCAATAGGTGACTAATGGAAGCTGCCCGCCGCTGATGGATCTCGCTTTAAACATCCTAACCTAGCTTTTGGGTGGAAAAAAGAGAAAGATGTATGAACAAACCAGAGCAAGAGATTTTTTCTTTTGAGCTTTTGGTCGTTATTTAAACAGGACCAAATCTTCTTTATTTTAGTTTGATAATTCTTAGTACTTAGTCTACATTTTAAAGCCTCTATTGTAAAAGGTTCTTTGTGTTTCAATTTGTTTGACAAAAGAAATTTTCGTAATAAAATCATGTGTGTAAGTAATTAAACCCCTTCTGCAACAAAGTAAGAACAGTCGTTAATTAAACCCCTTCTGAAACAAAGGTATAATGCAGCAAAGGTATGAAAATTTATGCCTGAATCACACTTTTTGAACATGAACAATCTGAGGTAGTTAAAAATACTTCATTACACTCTATACTGCTTCCTATACATAGGGTAGGTATTGTTTACAATATTATCGCTTTCTATTAGGTGAGATCGTGGTCAAACGAAACATCTACACATCTAGACATCTAGAAAAACATTATGTTTTATAGTAGATACGCCCAATTAGCCATATTAATATTGTGACTAGCTTAGTGTTTTTTTGCTTGCATCATATTAGTAGATTTTTGATATAAAGTTCAAATCGCCACAAAAATAAATGGGTATTTCTCATCAAATTACGAAATTTTAGATATTATTGAAGTTTTTTTTTTTTTAATAAACTTAGATATTTTTTTGCAGAGATCAAAAAAGTTGCAATAAGAGATCTATTTAGGAGTATTGGTCTTCCATATATTTTTTTTATTATCTATAAAATGAGGTTTCAAAAAAATTATAAATGAGGGAATGATTAACAGAGTGAGGGAATGATTTATTATTATATTATACAATGAAATGTCATATTCTACAGAAAATAAACTCTAACATTTGTACTCATAGTCAATATAAATATATACATAAACTCAAAAAATAAAAAAATACACTATCATAGAGGTAACAATGTTTTTATCATACTTATTACTATTTATTTTTAAACTTTGTTCTTAGCATTTCTCCATAACTTAAAATGTCTTCATGTTTATTTGCTTACTATTAATATTAATCTGTATTAGTCTTTTCTTGTATTAGTTTTTTGGGATTTGAGATCAACTAATTATTCAGTCTAAGTACATCACTTGTAGAGTCATCTAACTCTTTAATAACGTAATTTCCCCTCTTAACTAACTTTGGCGTCTTTATTTTCTGTATCACATCTTCCCAGCTATATAATTGCTCATCTTTAATATTAGGCCATCTCTAATACTTCAAACCTTGCTTCATGCACCTAACCATTAAACCATCTTCAAAAACCGATAAAACTTCTCCAGGATACTTTGCCGTGCCCCATTTCATCAGGACATAATCTCAAATGGTAGCAATCTTATCATTGTCTGAGACAACAGTAGATCCATCGTTTTCTAAATCAATTGTATCATATTCTTTGAACATTCCAGTATGATCTTGAATGCGCGAAGATGACGCTAAGGACAGTTGGTGATTACCCTTCATTATATCCATTTCCATTGACTTTTGAGGGGATTTGTTACGCTTCCTAGTAAATCGATCACTTTGGTGTTTTTGAAAATATCCCAAATGATAGTGGGTACAATCTTCTTCGCAATATATGCATGAAAGTCTTCTGCACTGTAAGGTGTTGTTAAAAATACGAACTGGCGTATTTTTTGTGTTCCCGGAAAGTAGGAATAGTCCTGGACTGTTTTATGAGATCATCCATCAGTGAAATGTCTGCCGTGGTAACTTCAAACAATAAAATAGAAGGACACCTGGATTGAAGGATAGGTTTCAATGAATTCAGGTCTACGATATCATGGCCTACTGCCACGACTTTATCAGCTGTCCGTTTCAGGGTCCCACTGACACCGTCAGGCGCTCCCTTACCGTGCCCGGGTTCAGAATAATGCCATGAAAAGTGTGCAATTTCTGGATAGAGATCTTTTAGATGGTGACACACCATTTCAAACATGAATTTATTCTTATATTGATTAACAGGTCCATCACTCAACATATGTAATCGGGAAATAGGTAAATCTTGTGTTTTTATCCATTCAAATATGGGTTTTAAGTGAGCCCAAACAGCCATTGTGTCATGTCTATTGTCGCTAGAGAGAGAACAAAAGGGTACAGGTTTGATTGCATTATCCTTGCGCAAGTAAAGCACTCCTGTATGCATTGTTATCTGCTTCCTTCCTCCACCAAAGTGGACAGCTTCTATTTCCTCATTATACTTGCAGCAATAGTTTTCACTGTAATCTACATGAATTAATATGTCGTTTATTGTTAAATTTTTCTTTATATTTTGAATGGCTTGATATTGATGTGCTATAGTGCTAATATGTAAAAAAAAGTCTGTTGTCTATTTCGAGCAGCTACATCTTCTCTAATTTGCTGCACAACTGATATTGGACTTGGTGTGCTATAGCTTTTTTATTCCTATACACTTTACTATTTTCTTTCCATTGTTTTCGCTTTTGTCTAAGTTCTCTAGCATTCATTTTAATAACAGATTTTACCTGACCCTTCTCTTTTTCTTCAAATATTTTAATCTTTTTTTTTCCCGCAGTTTTTCCAAAGATTCAGTATTATTTTTCATTTTTTCTCGTCTTTTTCGATCATACTCTTTCTTTTTTAATTTTTTTTCTGCATCACCCAACTTCTTTGGTCTTCCCATTTTTCTTCCACATACATGTACCTGTTTTAAATTAAATACCATGAAATACAGGTTGCAAACAATCAATAAAAAATCTAAAAGAACTGCAGAATACTGTATAAATCATTCCCTCATACAGCCGTCATTCCCTCACTCCTGAATGCAGTGAGGGAATGACTGTGAGGGAATGACGAATTTTAACTAAAGCTACAAAAACACCGGCACATAACCTCAAATGGCTTGCTACATTTAGAATATGGGCTTTACTCCCAAAAACGCATAAAAACAACAAATTATATACATTTATACTAAAATGCTTAATACATATATGTAACGTGAGGTAATGACCGCCATAAATGTAACTCTTAACAATTTTTTACATTTTATGTTTTTGCACAAACTCACCTACGGTTGAGAAGAAATCGCCATTTTGAATCATTAGAGAGTGTTGCCAGGTACTAAAAACTTAAGGTTGCGTTCCTAAATATCATTCGATACGTTCAGAAATCGAATATTCGTAATAGGGTGAGGGAATGATTTTTTTTGGCGGGACATATTTAAATTCGAATTATCGTTTTTATAAATTCGTCGTTGTAAGATAGAAGCTTTTATAGACAATAACAAACATCTTTCTAATGTATTAGCATAATTTTATTTTTAAGAATATTGATATATTTGTGATGAGTAGGCATTTTAGTTATGTTTTTGGACTAAGGGACAAGGTGAGGGAATGACTTTCACGGTAACAAAGTAGCCATATCTTTTTTTTTCTTTAGAGGTAATACGTTTTCTTTTCAAATAATAATAGTGTAGATAGCGAGCATTGAAATAAAAATAAGACTTATTTAGTTAATGCATGTGTCTCGGCACTAATGACTCGGGACTCAAATTTCGTAATTTGATGAGAATTACCCAAATACGCAAATCTCGGACACGTCATCAAAATCAGACTTCTAGTACCTACATGGACGACATCGATCGTAATCCTTTCTCAAACGAGAAATACAATATACAGACCAACCCACACATACAGGGCTATCCACGTGTATAATATTATGTCGTATTCCAGTCTAATGTATACTATTTTTTAATACATCTACCTATCAACTCGCATTATGGACGACTGAACGGATACGGTTAGCAAAATAAGCAAAAATTACTTTAGAAAAACCATTATCATCGAGAGATCTATATTGAGCTTGACGGCCAAAAACTGTATTTAGCATAATCAGGCTTATGAACTACCTGAAGACATTAAGAGTTCGGCTTCCGACGGTATATTTAAAAATCAGTTAAGACGGTTTTTGATCGTAAACGCTTACTACTCTCTCAAAGAGTATTTTGTGTATACATCGATAAAATATATAGTTTTTTTTCAACTTGATAAAGACCGCCATATGCTGTTGAAACTATAGTCGGAGTTATTATTTGAGTAATTCCCATGTAATATAAATAAAATATATTATTTTTTGTTTATGTTTGTAACATTAAGCATTGTAAAGTACACTACATATACATTATACTTACTAGTTATGTATATTTCCAACTGTGACGTGTGATATCTATTGTATATAGTTCACCAATAAATTTTCTGTATCAAAAGTCCCAATTCTCTTTAGGTTGTTGTATTACTTATAGAATTTCACGTGTTTCCGTTATCAAACGAAATAAAATTGAACTATTGATATCGACTTTGGCATTGAGAGAATACCCAGTATCACCATAAATACGATTTTTATGTAAGAAAAATCAAAAAAATTAGTAAAACAGTATGTAGTTGGTTTATAAGAATAAAAAAAAACACTATGACTATTTTCACAATAACTATGGACGAAATAACTAAATTTAAAAGATCTAGTGGTTATTGATCTACAGTAAAAATCTATAAATATATTAAGTATTTATTATATTAGCCTGTATCGTCACACTGCAGTGCAAAGGTCTCCCTTCCCTCCTTCTACTCGTCTCTGTTTTGGGCAATTTGGGTCCAGTCTTAAAAGTAGGAGTCCAGTAATTCATCCCTCCATCTCCATCTGGGCTGTCTTGGCATAAATATATTACGTACTATTTATGGTTTAATTTCATTTTTGACTTACCCAAAACATTTTGGAATTCCATTATGTTTAAAACGTTTTTTTATTCATATAGCTGTAGTGGAGAACCGTGATAGTTTAAACCATGATAATCTTATCACGGTAAATATGCCATTAATAATCATATAACTGTAGTGAAGAACTGTGATAACTTAAAACAGTGATTCTACGGTTTATTGGCAACCCAACTATTTTTTATACATAAAAGGCTTCTTAGTTTTCTGTGGATAAAATAATATGGGTGTTACAATTTGTGTACTGAAGTCCCGCTAATAAAACCTTTATTGTGCATTTTTCCATTCGTGCACCAGGGACGACACAGGTTCTTGAAATACTATACCGTGTCTCTGTGGCGTAGATGGCTCTTTTCTCTTATTTTTCTGCTGACGTTACCGACCTCGCGTCCCTAGCAAATGTTGTGGTGAATTTCATATTTTTGTAAGTATCTACTCCGTCTGTTTATTCCACATGTGTTTCGGTTCACATGAAATTTTCTTGATTTTTTACGCTTTTGTAGGCTTTATGCGAGCGCAAGAGAGCTCTTTGGAAGGAATATCATATTATACCACTTTGAGCTGAGTCATTTAGTTATTTATTTTATTACCTGTCGTTTTTTTTCTGGAGCATTACTATAAAAACGTAACGGCCTCGAAATTATTGTTAGTATAACTCTACTAGCAGATACAAAAACGCTGGTAAAATTAGCACATAAATGTTATTTAAGCAATACCTACATCAAAAAGCGAAAGAGAGAGAGAGTTAGAGAGATAAAGATCCCTACAACAAAGGCAATGACAAAGAAGCTCATTTTCAAATAATCTATCTAGGTAGGTATATAAAAATGAACCCCTATTTCTCCTGGTCACGCTATAACTTGAAAACTGCTTTACCGATTTCATTAAACACTACTGTGTTCCGGATTGAAGGGCAATGTTTCCAGCGAAATTACAGGGCACACAGAGATTTGACATCTTATATCTCGGGGTGACGAGCACAGTGCATTGCAATCCAGGGTTTCGAACTGTTGAAGTTCAAAATTCTGAGTGGCGTTGAACTGTTATGGGCAAGCGTGAAGAGCCATCAGGTGAGTGACTTCGCTCGTCTCGTCTTCCACGATCATAAAAAAAAAAAAAAAAAACTTCGTAGAAGGTTCTTACATTTAAAAACGGCTGGACTGATTTGGATGAAATTTTGTGTACCTAGAGCGGGTCATAATAGCGAGGCCGAAGGCCGAGCTTACACCCGTGCTAAGCCGGGGCGGGTCGCTAGTGCTAAATAGTTTTAAGTTGTGGTCATTTTCAGAAAATTTAATTTTGTGCTGTGGCTATTTTCAGTAACATCAATTTTGAGTTGATGTCGTTTCCAAAAACAGTTATTATGAGTCGTAAACATTTTCAGAAAGAGTTTGTTTAAACTTTTTTAGTTTTTTTTTGTAGTCATTGCGCAAAAAATGATTGTTATATTTTTTTGGGGTTACTATAATATTATTGTTAAACGTCTGTAACGATTAAGATGTGTGTGATTTCACTAGAAATGTATCCCAATGGACATAAACATTATTTTATTTCTCAAGTTAAAATGGTACTTTATTTGTGGTCCAACTTACCATTACGGTGTTACTTACTGTTTGCAATCAGCTTTTTAAAAAAAATGAAAATTTCAACTGTCCGATTAAGTACTCTCTATGATAAATGACCTCTAAATCCCTGGATTTAAATCATTTCAAATTTCATTTCACCCCTTAAACAAAACCTGGCTTTGAAACGTACGGATTGCATTGTCTCAATCTAAACAATTCTTCAAATGATCAACTAACCAAACAAAATGTCTCAACAGCTTAAAAATTATAATGAAAAAATAACTCTCACTACTAAAACTTAGAATTCATTATTGCCAGTTTGGAACATTTTAGTTTCTAAACCTGTAAAGAAAAGATCTAAACCCGTTTTTCGACGTCCATCAAAATCCAACGCTATCTAAGTATATAAAATAGGAATAGAGAAATTGCTTGATTGAAAAAAATGTCCAGAGAAGCATTTTTTTCTAGCTACTCTAATATTATTTAGTGATTTCATGGAATTGATCAAAGAATTTTGAGTTTTAAATTGTGGTTTTAAAAGTCAGAACTGCTTGTAGTTTTGGAGGAGAGTGGAGGCGTTATAGAGTAGGGTGAACTCGCCAGTTGTCGGTCCATAACAAAACACATAAATTAAGTGCTCAATAATAAATGGAAATGTCCTTTGCAGAGGACAGGGCATTAAGGCGGGATTATGAAGAATGTTGCCCTCTCGTGCTTTACCTTGCTGCGTCCGAGAGGTTCCTTCCAAATCATTGCATTCAATTTGATTTGAAATTTAGTTACTTACATTGCAAAAATAAACTGTACTGAACTGTGTGTGACAAAATTATGGTTGCACGTCAGTGGTTTGATTCCAGGCCGGGATGATGTAAAACACTAGTTTATATGTCTGCAATGGTTCGCGGGTCGGACCATTGACCATTGCGGAAATTATAAAAAAGGCATTAATAATTAAAATTAAAATAAATTGATACAAAACACTTTTGACGGATTTTATCACGTGTATTTAGGTACATTATTTTAATTCCTGGCGTTTCTAACACTTTTTGCAGTGTCCGTGGTCACAGGTAGACTAAATGAAATAACAATGCGTGTTCAGTACGTAGTAATCGCAAAAACCTAAGATATCAAATAATCTAACACAGTGAGACACACAGTACAGTATAAAAACTAGATGGCACTATTTGTAAAGTTATTATTATAAATCAAAAACTCATCAGAAAAACTGATATTAGAATTTTTTATTTTGTGAAAAAAAAGGACATGAAATCGGGTTTATTATCAAAAACCGGCCCCGATTCAGCATGTTGCTGCTTGTACACAACCAGCTCTAATACTTTGTTGGGTTCGGCAAGTGACGTCACGTTCGATACATGGGCGCGTACAAACACAAAAAGTTATATAAAATAAACAAAACAATAACAATTATTTAAATGCAGAACATAGACCTAGAGTAAATATTAAGATTTTTTTATTTTTTTTAAAGGTAATTGCCATTTGTCATTTATTGTATTCGCCAAATACACCCTCTTATGCAGAAACATTAGATAAGTTTATCTATGCGGTACAAAATGCTATGTCAACTTATCGTCACGGTGTGTATAAAAAAAACAGACGTAACTGTCAAAACCTGCACAAAAACGTTTCATAATCCTACAATAGGCAGCATCATAATCGGTTACAAGAGTAACAATAAATCACTAATATATCTCTCGTCCCATTATTTACAAACCACTATCACCCAAAACAGGTTCAAAACACACGACCAAATATCAACACAAAATAAACGTGTATTAGGGAGATAAATCTGTAAAAAAAAAAACTCATCCCCCTGTCAAAATCTGGCCACTAAGTGGTCAAATATACAGCCCGTGTCAAACTTCCTTTTGTACCTGTCTCACGAACAAAAGGCAAATGTTTACTCGATCTTTTGAAAATCACACCAACATCCGAGGTCCATCGTCAATTTATACGCTATAAAAAAGTTACAAGCTTGCCTTTATCGACCGATACGCGTGTCGGAGAGGGGACGGACCCTATCTCGAAGTGGACAAACTGGACCGGACACGCGTCAGGGGACTTTCAATAAACCGGTCAGTGATTGGTCAGTTAGAGTGAACATGCGAGAAGTTTCGGTAGCCATTGGCTAGCAATAATTTGCCAGGTGCAAATTCACCGTTAGTAAAATAAAAGAAAGCTTGGAAATTGGAATGCTACTTCAGTTAATCGAGTTTTAATTTTCAAATATGAAATAAGAGTGCTTTATTTCAGTATCGTAATTATTAGGGGTGAGACAGGAGTGTGCCAAACAAATAAATCCGTTTGAAATTTAATATGTAGCAAACTGCAGTCTCGGTTATGCATGCATGGATGCCCTCGGTCGGGTGTAAATATACTGATCGATATCCTATGCGCACCCGATAATGGTTCTGATAAATTATTTACGAATCTGTTTTAAATTTAAGTTGGAAAGTCAAGTTCTTTCCTCTTTTGCAAGATTTATAAATACTTTGCGTTAAATAATTAGGCTTCAGAACATACGAAACTAGATTAAAACAGGACACGGGAAGTATATTTTACTGTACCTATAACTATATCATTAATACGAGGAGTAGTAGAGGCCCAAGAAGACTGCCTAGAGGCACACTTTTAAATGTATATCATGTATTAAGTATTTTTGGTAGTATTTGATACAAAAACTACACACTATTTTGTACCTTAGCACAGATAAGTCTACTCACCTACATATATTATCATTTTTTTCTTCGAGTTTACACCACATTTGAATTTTACACTTAAAAAGCCCGTTCGAATGTACACCCTATTACCTTCCGACATCCAATAACATTCTAAAAACCATCTCATCTCTTCACTAAATTACAATTCGTACTGCTTTGGGAAAACAAAAAACATTTATATCAATGGCGGAGCGGTTCTAAATTTTACTAGTCATTGACAGGCCGTAAAGGCAGGGATGGGCCCAGGAGACTCGTTGGCTATAGCTTTGGAGTAAGTAGATAAGAAAACTGGAGGCTGCCCTCCGTTCCGATGTGACCAAGCCTGAAGCTGGTCTAGAGCTGTTGAAACCTATTTTGTAATTATAATTGATATCGTGAAATACATTTTAACTTTGTATGTAAATGTAGTTAAGAAAACTACAATAAATACAAGCTAAGTAATATAAAAAAAAGTTATGCACATAAAAAACACATAAAATTATAACTTGGCCTATCTTACGAATAACCAGATGTTTTGCCCAAAGACCGTTGAAGGTTTCAAGATATAATAAATGCTCACGCCCACTACCAGTTGGCAGTGTACCCAGCATGCTGGCAGCATTACCACAAAATAATAATAATTAACCGGCTTTAATACATCTATACAAATATAATGTCCAAAACACTTACAAAGCTTTCCTAAATACCGAAACGCCAGGGCTTTACACACACGTTTAAAAAAAATACAAAATTAAAAAAACACTAACTGGTCTGCTTTTTAAATGCATTTCAAAGTTTTTCATAATTATGGTTACAACGACCTCCTTTCGACTTAGTGGCATACTTCCTTACAACCTTGTATAGAATTAGCGAATTGGTGTAATATCATCTCTATAAACTTTCTATCGTACAGGGTCAGAGGTAAAGTTTTCGGACGGTGGTTACCCAGGGGACGACCCGGGTTCGAAACCCGGATAAAACTCTGGGTAATTCTCACGTACTACCCCGCATTTGTCAGTAGAACCGCCCGCGCTGGTACCGACCCTGCAATATGTTTGTTTTTACTAACGTATTAAAATGAACGACGGTTTTGGTGATACATTTAGAGTATATTGGAAGGAGTAATGGATTTCGTATAGTTTAAACGGACAGGTGCGTTAATAACTAAACAAAATACAAGTTAACTAGTTTATACACTAAATTACTATGACTATCGACATAGCTATTAAAAGTTGAAGTGGCAATGGGCAGGCCACATCGCTCGAAGAACCGATAACCGATGGGGAAGAAAGGTCCTTGAGTGGAGACCATGAACCGGAAGACGCAGCGTAGGTAGACCTCCCACTAGACCGACGAAATTGTGAGATTTCCGGGTATCCAGTGGATGCAGATGGCAGGATGTCGTTCAGTATGGAGGTTAAAGGGAGGCCTATGTTCAGCAGTGGACGTCTTCTGGCTGATAATGATGACTAAATGACTAAACTACTAACAACAAGTTATTGTACATTGTTTTTTTTAAAACCCATCTAAAGAGCTGAGTATTTTCAACCGGCTTAGCAGATTTTCTTGAATCATAGCTAAGGACACTCTTGCTCAAGTTACCTTTCAAACGAAAATCTATACATATGGGTAATAAAAACATAGAGATCAAAAAATCTGTAATTACGATATATAAAAAAAAACTATACAGGACGTTTTAAAATAAACTCCTATATATATAAACACGGTAAGACAGTTTTTAGAATTTTTGTCTGTTTGTTTGTCCATTAAAGTCATAGATATTTTTACACTGCCTTCATCAAAGTTAAGCAATTCCTTCCCAGATTTAGTGAAATTATCTTAAACATTAAACGCAGTACAGGATTCCATCTTACAGGACTTTGTTATGCCATAATATCCAAACAGGTTCCATTTCAGTCGGGCAGATGTTTGATGACAAATTTAAAATATAAAAAATAGATATTTCAAAAATGTGTACACACGAGCGTGACGTCACTTGCCGGGCCTAACAGAATACCAGACCAGTATAACATGCTGAGTTGGGGCTGGTTTTTGTGATAATAAACCTGTATTCATTTTTTTAATGTTCCTTGTTTTTATTTTTAGTGTCACGAAATAAACTTTTCTTAGTTCTGAAATATCTGCATTTGGTCTGGATGTTAGTTGTCTTTGTATGTGATATATAGCATCCCCGACATAGGGAGAAGATAAGGGATAGATGAAGTGTTATTTATTTATTTACCTACTAGATAAATGTCTTTATCATTGTGGATTGACAACTTGTGTCCCAGAACAAAAAAAAACACTTAGGTAATAGGTATTATCTTTTTGCCCTCAAACCTTTCTTTCTACATAAAAACCTTTAAAACTACAGCCCCAACGAAGTCAAACGTGCAGCTCGTCAAATATTCACGTTGACTTAGGTTAACCCTTGCGAAGTCCGTCCGTCAGACCGGCTGCGGTCTCACGGGACCGGCCAGGTAGACCGTGACCTTACAAGACCGAAGAACTGACTGATTTTTTTTTTTTTTCTAGTGTGACTTTTTGTTGTTGGCCTGTCGGCCTCTACAGCTTGACTGGACTAGTTGGTGAAGGTAGAGGGCGTTGGGCCAACATGATTTAGATTTTTGGGCCAAGCGCAAGGGAATCTCGGAGGTACAAGCCTCGGCTTGGGCCGTCACCGGGAGTGGGAATCAGACTTGCCCTGGGGCCCTAGTAGTTTGCTGAACTGAATGATTATTTGGAGAGAATCTAACCGATCTTCTGACAGATCCTGGGGGTATGAAATATTTCTTATTGAATTTAGCTTAAATATATATCATATGTTATGTACAAAGTGATTAACAGGATATAACTTATAATGCCCGGGTAGTTTGAAACATGCCTACTGTAATAAGTCATAACGAAAATACCTAACTAAATTGTAATTAACTTCTTTTAACTGATTTTATCACGTATGTACAGATACTTGTCAACGGATATGCTACTTCACTGCATTAGTTATATATATATAGTAACTAGCTGTTGCCCGTAACTTTGTACGCGTAAACTTTCAAATACACGTTATTCCCGATGTTTTGAATTCGTTGAAATGTTCAGGAATAGAAATAGATATTATTTTTGTACGATCAAGAGACCTGCAGACGGTTTTAGAACACCCTAAGCCTAAATAGACTTGAGAGATGGTGGCCGAGCGGTTGCTTGTGCGCTTTACAATATGACGGCACTCGGTTCGATCTTTGGCCCTGCACCAACGGTATTTAAATTAGTTATGTGTTTGTAATTAACATTAATTTTGTTTGTTGTAATTATGTGACGGGTTGCACCGACCAGAAGTGAAGAAAGATCTTTAAAAAAAATTGCTCCTGAACCCACGGTTTCAACCCCAAAATGGCTTAAAAATGTACCCACTGTCCACTTCATTAATTTAGTTGTGTTTGCAACTCGAATGCAATAATCAATAAATATGTCTTATTTGTTACAGGTGAAATACCTCAACATTTGGACTACAACGAATTGCAAAAGATCTTGGAGTAGCGCTAGAACAGCTGCCATCAACAATGGCGGAATATCGTCGAAATGCTCAGCAAATACAACAACCTATAAGAAATAATTTACCCTTGAAAAATACAAGCCAGATTAATTGGGTAATAATGCATACTGAAAAATACAAGTCCAGTTAATCATACAGAGGAAATCCAAGAAAAGTTACTTCATATCTTGAAAGTTGGTTGTGTTCAACCTGAACCCAAGATCTCTGTTCCGAGCAGCAATGTCAAAATTCTAGAAGGCATAATGATAATCCACCTTATAAGCCATAACCAGAAGGCACCCAAAAGAAAAAAAGGTACATATTTTTTTTACAATTCTTAGTGTTTCCTAAGTCTGTCTAAAGAGATCCAAGGGTCATCCGGGGTACCAGCAATAAAATATGCGCAGCGGACGGCAAGATGTAAAAATGTTGTTTTTAGGGCTCCCTCAATAATGTATCCTTTAGGAAACGTTAAGTGCTTTTACCTATGTATGTTTGTTGGGAGGCAAGTTTATTTTATTGGTAGAGAGAAAAATTTATGTAAATTATTTAGGAGTATATGTTATTGTCAGCAGTAAATTGCCAAAGTGAAATTAATACTTATAAAAAATAATATGTTGATGAAACGGCTGACTAGATCTCGAAGAAATTTGGCAAAGAAGGCTCTAGCCTATAATAAGGAGGACGTGTAGTACGTTGTACTGTTATTTCAGTAAATTGTAACAACTTTGTCCATTTATTTCTGTTAATTACGGGTTGGTATCCGTTGGTGGTTTCAATCACTGAAGTGAGATTTTTTTTCGTTTAGATTAGAAGGGCTGTCAAGGCTTTTTTGTAAGAATTCCGTTGTAGCCAGTTGAACACATGCAAACGATACGTCAAAATATAAATACGTAGGAAGGACTGCAGTAATTCGTCAAGATTAGTATTATTTCAAAAGGTTATGAACACCATTTTAATAAAGTTTAAAATTGACCTTCTCGTGGTGCAATACGGTTCAGTTCCCCATGAATTTTGTGCAATTATTTTGGTAAATGTTGCTAGTGCAAAAAAACTGCACGATTATTGTGCGGTTTATAATACTAGTAGAGAAATATAGACCGTATCGTAAATTAACGTACCTCATTATTAAAACAGTTCTACGAAAGTAGTTGGAACTGCACGAAAAGTAGTTGGTAAAAAATTTGAGTTAAAGAGTTTTTCAACAATTTTGTTTATTTTAATTAACAAAAGTTGTGTATTAACGCATGTAATTGTGTTATACTAGTGAATTATTATCCTTTAAATACTATTAAGGTAAGTTCGTAGGTTTGCATGAGTGTGGGCAAACAATAGGAAGTAAAAAAAAATATTTTCGGTTTTGCCCCAAAACTCCGCACAAACTTAGCTGGATAAGTTTCCATGACCTTATTAGGTCATGTTTTGACCATGATATCGATTTAGGCTATGTTTAGAGCTCGTTTTATGTGACTTTAAATAGGTAGAAAAATAAATATTATTTGATAAGGTTAAATGCAATATCCATGCGAAGCCATTGAAAATAAAATGATATTATAAAATTTAGAATGTGGTATCACAGCTAGTGATGGGACAGTTTTGTGTGCAGTTTTGATTTTATCGATAACCTGTTATTGTATACCTTATAAAATATTTTATGGTAAAACTTGCCCTAGTCGTTTAAAAAAAATTACAAACTCTTATTTAACTTGCATCGTTGGTATGTCTGTCAGCTTCCCGATTCAAAATTTGTAATCCATTTTTCTAAGCACGTTTCAGTTGCACTAAGTAAATTTGATGTTTGTAACATAATATGGTGGTACTTAACTGGCCTGATGATGGAGCCAGAAAAGTAGGCCATAGTAACCTCTCTACTACATACTTTTACTTATTACTCCGTCGTGTTTGGACTCGTTGAATTCATTTTGATAAGGACTATTAGACCAAAAAGACAAAAACAATATTTCACATCACATCATCAGCCAATTAACGTCCACTGTTGGACAAGGCCTCCCTCATAGAGAGGGGTGTTGCCATAATCCCCACGCTTGGCAGGCGGCTTGGGGATCGCAGTACGTTCACCGTGTACTATTAGGACGCTGCTGCCCATCCTCCGGTGGTTCTGGTCGCAGTTTTAGGACATACCCGGGTCCAAAACAATATTTATTGTCTGTCTAATAATTCATAGATTTACTGACGACTTGCAGCGCCCCGTGGTTTCACCCGCTATCCTATAGGAACTTCTATTTTTTCAGGGTAAAAACTATGAGTCAATCCAGAATATAACCTACCTCCATACCAAATTTTATTTTAATCCATTCACTTATTACAGAATTCAGTGAAAACAAACATATTAATACGCAGACTTTCTTATTTATAATAATAGTGTGATAATGTTGTTGTCTACATCTACATAATAAGACAAATGAATAATAACACAATAAAGTTTAATCTTCAAAAATTACTCCTAAAGTAGGTATTGTAGGAAATGTTGTAAGGAAAATAAAAAATTATCGATATCGATAAAATTATGGTAACCACTATTATTGTCAACGGCTTGTCAAGGGCTTATAATTTAAACACGGTGAAATCACAAAATTATCAACAATTTAGACTATACCGGAGATAGGAAATTCCTCCTTTTTTAAAAATTAAAATCCATTCTCGCTCTACCACACGTAATTACAGCGCAAGACGGCATTGTGAATAAATCCGATGGAGCAGCATACGAATTCGAATTCAGTTAGCAACTGCGATGCGGAGTTTGACGCGTTGACGTGCATACTCATGTTCACTCGTATGCCTCGTAACAAATGTTCCATCTCTCTTCCGTTCTATACCCTTCTCTTTTCTGTGGTTTCAATAGTTATGAAGCTGGAATATACGCAACCATTATTATATAAAAAAATATTATTTTCGGCTATCTAGGTATTTATTATAAATCGCTAATCGCTGGGGGTAGCGTAGGTTAGGCCTCCCACTAGATGGACCGACGACATTGTGAGAGTCGCGGGCATCCAGTGGATGCAGATGACAGGAGGTCGTTCGGTGTGGAGGTTGAAGGGGGAGGCCTATGTTCAGCAGTGGACGTCTTCTGGCTGATGATGATGATGATTATAAATCGCTGATTTTATTGTATTTGGTATTTAAGTATGTTTTTTTTTTAATAGTATATTTTACTCTATGTTCTTTGCAATTTTTGTATCACAAGTATAAATAGAAAAAAAAAATGATAAAAGCGCTAATAATCTAACAGCTGAGCAAATTTTCAAGAATCATAACAACAAGCTTGATCGTATTCTTTTAAACAAAAACAACAAAAAAATGGTTTTTAGCCCTTAGGGAGCTATGATGCCTAAGACAGACACACAGATACACAGACAAAAAGATCAAGCACGAGCTTATTATATCCCTTTTTGGACCAGGGGCTAAAAACAATTTAGCAGAAAATATTAAACGCAAAGACTTTGATTATTCAGTTAAATCCAAGAAAACTACAAAAAGTCAAATAAAACCAAAAATCAAAGACTACATTACATAACTTAGTGAACTATCGGCTAACATTCACTATCAATAAACTACGAGCCGATGGGCAAAGGGCGTCCGTGATCGATGGTACTTCTAATTTATAACCAAAGCCCTAAGGCCGTATCGATTACGGTGAAACTTCGGAATCGGGACCGAAGTGCCGCGGAGACGGTTTTTGCAAAATTTAGATCGTTGTCTCTTGAGGGTTAACAGAACTGTCGTGGCAGATTTTGTGAAGGTCAATTTTGGACATCATGGGAACGAATGTTTACAATGGGAACAATTTAACTGGACTTCCGCTCTGACCAACTGAACTGACCAACTAGTCAAGAAAATGGAACTCTTTGCAATTAATTAGTTGCCAAAACAAACCAATATTTTATTACGAAAAAGGCTACTTGTAAACATATTATGTAAAAAGTTATTCATATAGTTTTTACTTTTTAACGGCGAGCCAAAACTCTTCGACAACATTAATGTGAAACGTTTCACTTTGGCGCTAAAATCAAATTACAAACAGTTTTTTTGTCCTTGTAGCTAAACCGGGTAATTATTGTGAAATGGCATAGTGTTCGCGAAAATTGTTGGTCATTCTTTACATTAACATGTATAGTTATTAATCTATTACTCATCTTTGGCAATAAATTTGCGTTTGAAACAGCAAAAATTTGTTTATTGACAAATGTATGTAATAATGTGCATTGGAGATAAATAACTTTACGCGAGTTTGTAAAGAATAATAATCAATTTTCGCGAACATCATTATCGTTTACAATAACTACTCGGCCTAAATATAAGAACAAAAAAACAGTTTGAAATTTGAATTTCCCGCCAAAGTGAAACGTTTCACCTTAAACATAGAATACTAAGATTACCCATATGATGCAGTTGCAGGTATATTCTTTTCACCGCCCTTTAAGTGCAAACACGATGTGTATGGATACAAATTTACTGCTCATCAATTAAACAAAGATAATTAATAATAATTTGTATTATTATGGGCGGCTTTATGGTGAGCCGTTGGTGAGTGGCAATGCTGCGTACCCGTTCTATGGGGCTATATGAGACCCCGACCCCTGGCTTGCCTTAACCGACCTTCTGGTGATGGAACCTAAGCTCCAGGGTGGAAGTGTTAAAGGGCATAACGCCGCGAGTAGCTCTTAGTGAAAGCGCAACACACCTATCGACACCCTGAGCGATCTAAGCCAATGCTGCCCCCCCGGTGCCAGTATGCGGCGGCCTTTATGGGGGCCCATTTAGTGAGTGGCAAATAATTACCTGTCTAAATATATTTTAAGAAGACAAAACTACTTAGTCCGGATAAATCAGGTGCCGTTTCTCATACTATAGATCTGGTCTGTTATCCACAAGTTCACCTCAAGAGCCCAGACTTTTTTAATCCCACGCAATAGTTTCATATTTAGTTTTATACACATTCCGTATTTGTATTTTTTGTATTCAACAGAGCCTCTTGATGTTGGCTTTGGCCCCACCAATGCTTTCCAAATGTTCGGGCTAGACCCGAGAATAAATAATGTGCTAAATATCAAATTTTCCTAGCAATTTCCTACTCATCAAAGTAAATGGAATAATAAATTACTGCGCAACTAATAATAATTGGTAAGTAATCTATCGGAAAGTCTACCTGACCCGTGGGATGACCCTTGCCTAACGAACTGTTAGGCTTCGCGTTAATAGATACCTCTGGGTATGCGGAAAAGGTACCTTTTCGTACATATAGTAAGACCAACTATATAGTGGAGTCAAAACCTCGCTGTACACGGAGCAATAAAACTAGAGAGAACTAGAGACATGTATAGACTATTTATGTTTTATTGATTTACAAATAGACACGTTAAAAGTCATGGTTTTGCACTTGAGTTAATAAGACACGTGTTTGTGTAGGTATGCTACATTTCTAGCTATTACCTACTTGTGACAGCGTGCGAGTAACTTTCGTAAAAACTTTCAAGCCTCATTAACTTATATATTCGTACTTTTCATAAAATCATTTCCTAGCAATTGTCTGCACCCCATAAGGAAACCAGCCAAAATTTCAGCTTTGTAAGGTCAAGTAGTTTTTAAGATTTCGTATTTAGTCATTTGCTTTTTTTTTTTTTTTTACTTATAGACTAGCTATTGCCTGCGGCTTCGTACGCATAGACTTTCTTATATAGTTCTTAGCAGATGTTTGAATCTTGTTTTATTGAACTTTTCGTAAATTAGGTTTTTTTTTTTGGAAAAATGGATATGTTTATTCTTGTACAATAATGAAGCATTTTTAATTTAAAAACATTTTAAATATTAATAAAGGCACTTGCCCTATTTATGTATGTATGTAGGACATTATTGCACACACGGTCATCTGACCCCAAACTAAGCAAAGCTTGTAATATGGCTGCCAGAGACTGATATACGTACATATATATTTTTAAATACATACTTAAATAGATATTAACACCCAGACATAGAACAAACACCAATGTTCATCACACAAATGTTTGTCCTAGATGGGAATCGAAACCACGCCCCCAGCACAGAAGTTAGTTTCACTACCAACTGAGCCACCGGGGCAGTCATTTTTAAAATATCTAGTCATATTTAAAACATCCACAAGCACTTATTGTAATAAATAAATATATTGCTCGCGTAAATCTATTTTATATTGAAGCAAAAACAAGATAAATGATTGATTTTCTTTATCTGTAATAAACAAGGTAAAGTAAACAAGCCCCGTTTTCAGTAAACGAGTTAAGGCGGGGTCATCCTACGGGAGCAAAACTCCGGAGATTCCGAGCGATACAGGATTAATTAAGGAATGGGGGGCGAGTGGTCGGTGCGACAGGGTACAGATGAGCACACAAATAAAAAGGTTTTCCAAAAAAACTATAGGTACATACGCTGTAGAATTGTTTTTAACCGGAATCATACATTTCAGAAGATTATCTCAGAAACACGGTGTTTTGCTAACAAATTTTGTTGCTACACAAATATTTTGAAATGTGGTCGATAAAAAAAATGTGTTATCGAATGTAGACGAAATTTTATTTAGAGATTAGGGTTTTATTTAGGGATTATTTAGGGTTATTTGAAAGCAGCCTTTGTGTCTTTACCTATATCGAATAATAATAAAAACTTTAAAGGTGTCTTCAACAAACATTGTGAGAAAACAGGAAATTTTAGAGATGTGATTCAAAGGAAACTTTTTTGAAATTTTGAAGCCGGTATTTTACTCATCCTTCAGTAAAAAATATTTATTCAGTTTTATGTACAAATGTATATGAAATGAAGCAAAAAAAGCCTTTACCTTAATATGACACATTAACCATATTAAAAATTGTCTGTGCCACTAGGTTTTACCTACGTGGACAATCCCACAAGAACCAAGCATTTTTTTGGGATAGTTAGTAAACATTCGCATTTGTAATAATAGTAGGTACAACAAATAATATTAGTTAACGCAACTTTATCTTAGTTTGTATGTAACCGTTTCAAGACTTACCAGCTGAATCAGTCACAAACGCAAATGCGCATAACGAAACGAGATTTATAAGATACTGCCCGGAAAATGCTGAAACGCCACGAGTAAAATCTCGGGCACGGCTAGATTTTATATATTTTTAGATAACAGTTTTAACATTTAGTTTTTATATATATTAAAATAACAGTTTAAAAAATTAAATAACGACACATTTATATCATCTTAAACATTTTTATAACGCTTTCGTGCATACCAAGCCGAGACAGGGCGGTATTCGTCCAGCGGTTGTCTAACTGAATTACCTATCATTTTGATTGAACGTTTGAGAGCCTCTGGAGCTCCTATTAGATCGACCCGCTATTTACCTGCCATGTTAAGGGGTCCACCAGAGCTACTTTTACTTCGTTAGTTGTTAATCAAGAAAACTTTGCATGTATAGTACATGCAAAGTTTTCTTGATTAAGAATTATATTAAGATTAAGATTAGAAATAGTATCTACGACTATGAGTGCATTCGAGGGACCACACGTAAATATTTGAAACAGTTATTTTGTGTTTACGTAAGTGCAACATGAGCCCTATTTATGTAGGTATGTAAGTCATACTTATAGAGTTATCTGTAGATAGATAAACTCTTTATTGTCCAATCGGAATTTATCCACAATTTTTGTCATAACAGTTTTTTTTTTGTTTATAACAAAACTGTAAAACTTCGTTGAAAAAACTTCTTTACGAACATTTATAGGACCTCAGAAAGAAAGAAAACTACGCATTGTCGATGTTTTCGTAAATAATTATAATAATTTTAATTTGAAATTGATTTAGGCGTAGCTAATACATAGTTTATTTTGCAGATTGACATGTTTGTAAATCGTATGAAAGCAAGTCACCTTGGACTCTTCATGGTTTCAAACTTGTCATGATTTTTGTAATGTCACTTACACACACACACACACACACTCGCGCGAAAAACCATATACAATAGGTTCGAAGAAGAAGGCCATGTATATCAAATAGGTGTCAAAGTGACCGTTTTCAATGTGCCATGTAATATTCAGGGCGGTTCCGAATCAACTCCAACAGCGACAACGAAGAAAAAATTATATTTTTTAAGCCCTATTTGTTATCTTTAGCGCTGTAAGCGTGTTTTGTACTATTGGTATGATTTGGAACGTATCTATGTACCTAATTTAATAGAATTGTTAAGCATAGTTTGGTACTTTAAAAATATTTAATTGTAATCATGGTTAACTTTTCAAACAAAACAAAAATACAGAAACAAAAAAGGTATTGTTTCCGGTATAATCCAATATACAAATGTGCAGTAAAATAAGGGTTTTGTCACAATACACGTCTTAAACAAATATAAGAAGGCCGTGGCCGGCGACCTCTGTCCCTTCGTGGTAGTGTGCGTAAGGGACGGCCAACGCGACACGCTAACACTTCCAACCTTGTATTTGCAAATGTTACTTAATAGATCGCAGAAGCCTATAGACCTGTACAATTATCTTAAATTATTTTCTGTTTCTAGCTCTTCTTTATCTAGATATATATCATAGCCTTTCCGTGATGGGGTAGTCCATTCTGGCAACAATCATTTGCAGGATGCCACTGCGGCTGCCTTGCTCTCGCTGTCGTAGGGATGTGATTTTCATGCGAATCGTTGCATGAAAGTCGTCCGTGCGTGCCTCAGCGAACATCTCAGATACACTGCAGAAGCAAGGCAATTGAGTTTTGGCGCCAACAAACGTGAAAAATTTGTGAAAAAATGTCGGCTCGTTATATTATTTTCCTAAACTTGTGTATTTTCGAGTGTTATTGTGGAATAATGGTGGATTTTTATTTATTAAGTGTTCGTGAACGTGCTTGAGTGTAGGCAAGTGATTTAAAGAGGAGATACATGTTTTTCGTGTAAAAAAAATAATCGTAGAACTATCTAGTACTGTTTTTTTTATATGTTAATATCTTGCGTTTGACCGCCAACTCGCCTAATGTTAAGTGCGATGTGGTGCGGTCTACGATGGAGCACACTTGCCTAGAAGAAACCGAATCACTCGTGATTTGAAGACACCCAGATTGTAACTATCCGGGAACACCCATTCAGGCAGTGCATTATATAGACTAGCAGTTCGTACAATGAATATGGAATCAAAGCGCTTCGGACGGGTTTTTTGGAAAATCAACCATAAAGCGGTTTCAATTTTTAGTGCCGGCAATCCGATAGAAAAATGAGCAGGAGAGAATTAGATTTAACTGAATATTGACGATATTTTCTAAAACTTCCAACAGCCAAATCAATCCTTCCTTCTCCACACATCATTCTTTATCGTCTTTCTTCGCTTGCCGTCAGGCAGCCCGTTAAATGCACAAAGCTTGCCAAAATTCTTTCACGTGGAAAGAAAACAAATAAAATATTGACATGTCTACGCCTTCCTAGTTATCTATAGTGTAAGACCGTTAAGGCCCGGCCACCTTCCGATACAATAACAGCAGCAACCCTTTCTTTGGGTCGGACCCGCTTATAAATTGCGGTGTCCGACGGCACCAGAATGCCTTGTTTGCTCACAATATTGTACACTTTGTTCTGTATGTTAGTTTGGAAATTGTGTCAGTTTATAGGAAATTGTTTATGTAACTTTATCAATACCTAATTCATGTTCATTGATTACGTAGATGACTCACATAGCTTTGTAACCCTTCGACCAAAATAAAATGAATTTTGGTCGAAGTTGTAACCAGCAAACTTCGATCAAAAATACAGAAAATATTAAACCAGTTAGATAATCTATATTTATTTTAAAATTACAAATAAATGGGTACATCATAGTATAAGAATCATCATCATCATCGACCAGAAGACGTCCACTGCTGAAATAAGGTTTTTTACTAGTTATAACAATCCAAAGGAGTAAACTTGAGAGATTTTCTATCGACTGCAAAATTAGTAAATAAGCTATTTCATTTACTTGGATGATATAATTTAACCCAGTTATTTTATTATATTTAAACCGATTTTGACCGATGGGACAGGATCGTCACACAGTGGGTGCCTGAGTGACGACGCAGTCAAGGAAGGCCTAGGAAACGCTGGCGTGACGATCTTGACTCATTTCGGAGAGGTTGGCAAGAGGTGGCGAAGGACCAAGATTTATGGAAGGAAATGGGGGAGATCTTTGCCCAACAGTGGGACAGTGTAGGTTAAGAAAAAAACGATTTTAATGATTTTTCTATGGTACCAATCTGAAAATAAAAATAATCCACAACGGTTTATAAATGATGGAGTTCTGAGTTAACAAATATAAAAATACAACTCTCCTTTTTTAACTCCGCCAATTTTGAATTTATTTTAAAGTTTTTTTTTTTTGGTAGTTTAATTGGGGCCCTAAACCGCCGAAACGGGTCACATACTCCACAGATGGTCCCATATACATTTTATAGAAATTGATACAGTGTTTTTTTTTTTTAAATAAGAAAACCAAATATGTAATATATAATATTGTACACAAACTCATGATGCAAAAGCAGCAGCTATAGTTTTGATGAGGAAATAGTTTTTTTTTTCAATTTCTGTTTTTATTGTCATTTTTCTACTTTTTAGGTAAGTTTGTACATGTAGGTAGAGTCTTGAAATCGTTATTTTTTAATCAAAAAAAATTCACTTTATAATTTTAAATTTAGGGATCACAAAATTATTTTACTGATTGAAAAAAAAGCAACGAAAACTGAAATTTTGGATAGATAACATTATATTATTAACTTATTACCTCCAATTTACAAAAGTAGTTTTTCGTTAAACTCTCGCGGTGAAAGTGTGAGGGTGGATTTCATTAAATTACTGACATTAAATAAATCAAAAATATGTCAATTCGTCTTGACAATTGGGGCTTTATTTTTTCGTTGATTCAGATAACTAAAATTAAACGATTGGATCTTGTAATACGGCTCTTAGTCATCACCAAATTTTTTCCATCTGCTGTCTTTTCTTAAGCGCGGCATGTTGATTATATACTTTACAAAAATACGTTCTATGCAGGTTGGCTTGGCGATATTATTTTCTAAAATGCACGTACGGGAATGTCGGTTCAGGTATGCAGGAATTTCTATATGAGAAAGGCATGTCGATATTACTTCTTAGATTTCAATCTACGTACCTTATGTGCCAATTTCTTGCCCTGTAAAAGATCTTCCTATGAAATATAATATTGCATAGAAAATGTTTTAGTTACCAACAATGTCAGCTATAATAGGTACATTTATCATTGCAGGGAAATAAGAACCTCGTTTTTGAACCAATGTATAAAAACCTTTTTATTTTTAAAGGAGGTTTAATAAGCTAGATGATTGTTTTTTTTTTAATTGTCGTATTAAAATATAGCCCATAAATATAGCTAAATAATGTTTTTTTTTTATAAAACTGATCATAAATAAGCAACTTATAAGCATTTTAATATTATGCTAGACAGTGAGCGCGAAACAGCAAATTATGGCGTCACTTCTCTGTAAATTATATTCTGACAAGTATGGCGCACAGAGGCGTGATATAATTTTTTGTTTTGTGGGAATGGGACAAAGTTTTATCTACCAAAAACTTTAAACGCATATATATCAGAGCATTAATAACCGATTTGAATTATTTTGCAATAAACATATTAATCATTATTATCATCATCAGCCAGAAGACATCCACTGCTGAACATAGGCCTCCTCCTTTAACCTCCACACTGAACGACATCCTGCCATCTGCATCCACTGGATGCCTGCGGCTCTCACAATGTTGTCGGTCCATCTAGTGGAAGGCTATGTTATTTTGCGCAAGGGCCGGATTAAGGGAGGAAAAAAGAGTTGAAAGTCTATATGAAAATCTACGCGTACGAAGACGCGGGCAACAGTAGGTACTAGTATAAAATACAATTATAGAATGTATGTGTGAATGGGAATTGTGAAACGATTGTTACAATATAACATTGTGAAAATATGTGATTTTGTGATGAGTTCTTGACGGTGTTCAGCTAATCTACGGTATGAGGTACGACAAAACTAAATGTAATTATGTAGTAGGTATGTTTTATTATTAAAGTGTTATGTCTTGGACAGAAATAATACCAGCTTTGATGGATTATTGCAGATATTTATTCAGTTTATTCAGGAGCAAAATTAGATCGACGTCCTATCTTGAGAGCGAATAGGAATGAAGAGAACGAACAATTTTTTTAATACAGGCTTCAAAACCTAACAGATTGCATATTGCGTTTACATAGATCATTGATCTCAAAGATAATAAATTTCTAACAAAGTGTAAGGTTTATGTCATTTATTAATTATTGCACAACCCACCTTTTAACTCTTATATAAATACTCTCCTAAGGTCTCTGGAAAAGATCGCTCTTAACGATAAGATCACCTATTTTTGCACTAGTTTTGTAAGCTTTTTTTATCGTGTGTAGGTATGTAATTTGTGGCGTGATCAATGTAGAGTTTATGTATCTATTCATATGAATATAGTAGATTTTCACCACACGGAAACCGTCCTCCTATATATACCGGTATCCTCACCGATTGATACCGGATACCGGTTCAGTAAATAACCCAAATGTACTTTGGGGCAGACGCGCGGATTTTTTATTACATTTTGAGGCACAGTAGAGGCCAAGCAATATAAAAAATATTGTTTCTTTTCCGGACGTTATACTACGACTTATTACCACAATAAATGCTACTGATATGTCTGGAAAATAAAACAAACAGTTGTTAGTGACTTGAAAGGAATATCTGGAGGTTGAACGGAGGTATATCTGGTTCATACGAAAATCCTATAGAAAAAAGAATTTTCAGTGTTCCTGAATTTTTCGGGCAAGTTTTTTTTTTAAACCACCGCAGTATTGATGCGATCAAAACAAAACATAAACAGTCTATTCGTTTTTAAGCTTTTGCGAGACTACGCACAGCACAGAAAAATATATATAGAAATATATAGAACTAGCTGTACCCGCAACTTCGTTTGCGTGAACATTAAAATAGTCCCTGCAGACGGAATCACCGGATATTGCAGTAATATGTTACTAACAATATTGTTTACAGGAGCTTTTATTAGTTGCTTATCATAATGTAAAACATCACATAACGCAAAACATCAGACCAATTGCTATTAACAACGAAAAAAAAAAACAATGAATTAACAAAAGTCAACAATTCACTGAACTAAACGATAACGAAAACCTACTAACTAATATAACATGAATATAACCAACAATATCACTGTATACACCAAACACGATAACAGAGGTTTCCATCTAGGCGCCACTATACAATGTTGCTACCTACTACTACCTAGCACTGCTAGGGCCTTGTGCTCCGGCTCCGACTTCACCATTCTTCCATGCGTTTGCGCACCGAACACTACACCTGGTAGTGGAAGTGGCACGGTTGGACACGACGGCAATATTGGCAATATGGGAGCGGTGCCACATGACTCCACCTCAGCCGGTGCAAGTCCCGTAGGTACTGTAAGTAGGTACTGTAGACTACTGTAGGTAGGTACACTAGGTACGTCCTTAAGAGATGGGCACGTATCCTATGGGCGATGGAGGGGCACGTAGTCGGACTTATCTTTGGGCGCAGTGGAGCGACCGGTTGGCTGTCACGGTGGTGTTTTACCGATGTGGTTGGAACCAAGATAGACCATGACCACTGAGGCCTATGTGGGCAATCCTGTTTTATAATGACCACCTTTCGGCTCAGTGTAGCCTATGTGCGTAACCCTGTTTAATAATGACCTCCTTTCGGAGCAGTGTAGCTTATGTGCGCAATCCTGATAATGACTTTTCAGCGCAGATAGTCGATGAGCGTAACCCTGTTTAATAATGACTACCTTTCGGTGCAGTGTAGGCTATGTGTGCAACCCTGTTTAATAATGGCCTTTCTTCGGCGCAGTGTAACGTATGTGCGCAATCTTGTTTAATAATGACCTCCTTTCCGCGCAGTGTAGCCTATGTGCGCAACCCTGTTTAATAATGACCTCCTTTAGGCTCAGTGTAACATATGTGCGTAACCCTGTTTAATAATGATCTCCTTTCGGCGCAGTGCAGCCTATGTGCGCAGCCCTTTTTAATAATTACCTCTTTTCGGCGCAGTGTAGCCTATGTTCGCAGCCCTGTTTAATAATGACCTCCTTTAAGAGCAGTGTAGCCTATGTGCATAATTCTGTTTAATAGTGACCTCCTTTCAGCACAAAGTAGCCTATGTGCTCAACCCTGTTTAATAATAACCTTATTTCGGCGTAGTATCGCCTATGAGCGTAACCCTGTTTAATAATTACCTCTTTTCGGCGCAGTTTAGCCTAAGTGCGCAACCCTTAAGCTAATAGACCGATTTAAATTTAAATTGTTTACTTTGAATTTATTTATTGTTTTCGTTTGGCAATATCTCTATGACTCATTTGGACTGACCTGACTTTGACAATAGGCCTATACGATAAAATGCAAACGCCAGCTTAAGATGAGCTGTACGTTCAAAGGTTCCTATACATTCCGGGGGTCAAGTAATTTGGACATTATACTAAGGGTTGTGATGTGTGTAATTTCTGAACCACGAAACCGATGACTTTGAAATATTTACGGCACAATCTTTACTGTACCTCCTTTCTAACAAAAAAAGAATTAAAGAAATCAGACTACGCGTTAATGAATTAAAATTAAGTACGCATTATGACTTTCATCCCCTCTCCCAAAGGAACCATACTGAATATCGGGATAAAAAGTATGCAAGAACCTACCTCGAGGTATAAACTCAAACCATGCTAAGTTTCATTTGAATCCATTCAGTAGTTTCGGCGTGATGCGCGGTCGTGATACAGACAGAGAGACAGACAGACAGATAGACAAAAATGAAAAAAAAAACTGTTTTGGCTTCAGTATCGATTATAGAATGCCGTCCAATATTTTTTTTTTTATATCTTCAATGTACAGAATTGGACCTGTTACAGTTTTATTATAAGTAAGTATAGATAAAAATATAGAAAAAGATTCTAAGCAACTTAGAAGTCTTAGAACATAAAGATCGCATCAAAAAACCACATCTGGTTTGACCAACTCAAACCAGCTGTGGTTTTTTGATGCGATCTTCTCTTTCACATAAAAACTGTAGGTAACAATTTTTGTTACCTAATTTTTGTTACCTAATAAATTTTTGTCACTACGTTTTTGTTATGAAAAGAGGTCCCTGTAGAACAAACTTGTTATTATCACTAAAAGCACCTAAACTCACTAAGTGTTGGTGATTTGACGAAATGCAAATGGAGTTTTGATTGGTTCACAGTTTTGCCCAAGTTGGCGAACTGTGCCCAACAAAACTGGGCAAATGCCTAAGTTAACTAATTTAATCCTGCCGAAAAGCTTTGCGTTATCTGGGACTAATGTATGCGCACCGGATACACCCTTCGTGCTATGTTTAGAGGGGTCAATTTTATTACTTAACTAGCTGTACTTCACGGATTTACCCGTTATCCTACAGAAACCAAATATTTTATCGAGATAGGAAGTAGAAAGAAGCTTGTGAGTTATTCTGTAGAATAAACTACCTCCATATCAAATTTCTTTTAAATCTGTTCAGCTGCTACGAAGAGTTAAGAGCAAACTAACATACACATTTAGGGCCTTACTTAAAAACGTTAATCAAGTTGAAATACGCTTAAATATACTCCGTCTCGTTTTCGCGTGTGACGATTGCATTCAGCGAGAAGTTGAGAGAGCATTTTAAAACACAGATCAACTTGAGTAACGTTTTTAAGTAAGGCCTAAAATACTTACTCACAAGCTTTTGCATTTATTATATTAGGGTGATTATTTTAAAATTGTTTTTAAATCGTTGAATAATACTCATTATTAAATTATAAAAAGGTAAGTAAGGTAGTGAGTAAGGTAAGTAAGGTAGGTACTGTAAGTTTGTAAATGTATGTTTCTTGAGGACATCTCCGGAACTACTTATCCGATTTTAATAATGTTTTCACTAATAGAAAGCTTCACTATTCCTGAATGACATGGGCTAAATTTATGACATTAATGACGTGTTTTCCTCACAACGCTAGCGAAGCCACGGGAGAAGCTAGTCTTTCAATAAATACCTTTTTTTATGATACTGAGTGACGAGACGAGCGAAGTCGCTCGCCTGATGGCTCTTCACGCTTGCCCATAACAGCTCAACGCCACTCAGAATTTTGAACTTCAAGAGTTCAAAACCCTGGATGGCAATGCACTGCGCTCGTTACCCTGAGATATCAGATGTCAAATCTCTGTGTGCCCTGTAATTTCGCTGGAAACATTGCCCTTCAATCCGGAACACAGTAGTGCTAGCACACTCTGCTTGGCGTTTGAATAACTGGCAAATGTGTGGTACTTCCCCAGGCGGACCCCTGCAAAAGAGTCCTACCACTACAGAACCTACTCATAACTCGTATATTCACTTAAGTAATAGAACTGAAATTGGCGAGTAATTTTTTCCGTAGTAAAAAGAAAACTACGCATTTATTTACCTCCGATAACACAAATCTATAAATTTTCACAAATAACTGTTATAGCAAATCACAACGCTCAAACTTGGTCCATTACTAAACTATTGCAAACGCAGCACGGACCAGCCGACCCTTTGCGGGCAGTCTCCCCTCGGCGACCACTACCTCCCTGCCTCCACCCTCGGACAACAAAAAACATTACAACGGCCCCCAACATTGAACAACCAACCTTATGATTCAAGTTATAGGACAGCTTATAGAATAATGGTGTTTTTGTGGGCAGTGGGACAAGGGGACGGACGTAGATCGACCCATGGCTACTGCGATTGTAGTTCTGATTTCTATATTGGGCTTATCTTTATGTCTGAATATATTTGAATGACGGGTTTGGTTTATTGGAAACAATGAATTTGAGTTTCATAGGTCTGTACCTACCTATTTCTATATATTTTCTTTTAGTATTTGACTTATATCATGGTTTGTATACTTTGACATACGTACTTTTAAAAACAAGTTAAAATGGCTTCATTTGACATACCCCCTACTAATCTACTAATATTAATTTTTACCACGCATTGAACACTAAATTGTATACATTCCTTTTTTTATACTTTATACATTTATTTTATGACTAAATTTACATGCCGAGTAACAGCAAAATAGGAGATGTAAATATAAAATACCTAAGAACTGTGTATAACCCTATTTTTTGTGAATAAATTTCATTTCATTTAATTTCTTGGTAGATAATTTATGTGTATTAAGTGAAAAAATAAATTATATTATTATCTATACAAGGTTACATTGTTGAGTTTTCATGAAGTGTCAAATGTGATCGATTAAATTGGCTCTACTATAGTCTACACTAATATTATAAAGAGGAAAGATTTGTACCTATTTTTGTATGTTTGTAATGAATAGGCTCCGAAACTACTGAACCGATTTGAAAAATTCTTTCACTGTTGGGAAGCTACACTATCCCCGGGTGACATAGGCTACATTATATTTTGTAGCGAGGCCGAAGGCCGAGCTTACACTCGTGCGAAGCCGGGGCGGACGGCTAGTAGTTAATATATCTACGCTATAAAACTGACATAGACAGCTCTGTTGGGCAGTTAAAAAGGTCAGCAACGTATCTATGATGCCCCTAGTGTTGATATACCTAGGCGACGGTGATAATTTACTATCAGGCTGCCCGTTAGCTGCTTATTTACCACCGTAACATAAAAAAAAAAAATTACAGTGTCTGTGACAATTCACCAAATTACAAGACCATGAAAGTTGAAATTGCTTTGTGTAACCCTTTTTCCGAACATGACAGCGGCAGTGTTTACACACGTAGCCCTGCGCGACTTGAAGAAATACCCCCTCATGTGTAGACGTTAACTTTGCTACAGACGGCACGGTGCAAGGGATAAGCGGCTAGCGATATCCATCACCGGCTTCAGCCTTTGAACGATATTGATTTTCGGCGCGTTTCATTTTTGAATACTACCGTACAGGATTATATTGCGGGATAAAAAGTATTCCATGTGCTAATCCAGGATATAAACTATTTGCAGATCACAATTTTATGCCGTCTACAAACAATACAAGTGTTCCCCGCCGTTTGCTACACTGCACCCCCGCCGAAAGACACGAGGCACCATTTTTTTTTTTTTTTTGGCACTTTGGCGCCCCTTCCTATCTGGCGCCTAATAGCAACCGCATTCCTCACTCTACCCCAGGGCACTGCATGGCACTGGCGATATCTTGTTCAATATATTCATACCTCACTCGCACATTTGTAGTTTTTTTTACATAAAATAGGTAACTGTCTACTTTTAAATAAACCGGCCAAGCTAATTGTTTTCTTGACAACCTGGCGTTGGATCATCCACCTCAGAGACAGGTTACGGAATTTTCAATTGGTCATATTTTTTAAATTATCTTGTATTATATATGTATACCTAAACAACGCTAATAAGTGGTAAATCTTTTTTTAGGCAAGAAAAAAGTACAGATCTTTTATTTTACGAGTCTTATGCATCCGTTCAATTTAGGTATTTAGATTTTCGGGCATAAAACGAAATAATGAAGCCGTAGGGTAGGTAAATGATTACATAACAAGTAATCCATAACATTAATACTGTTTGTTTTATTTCAGAAATTTAACGTAATCCACTCTCTAACTAGGAAGGGAACCCTAAAGTTGTACGAAAAACTAATTTTGTAAATGATTTCTATAAATTTCTATAGTTCTCTCTATTTCATAGAATCGGATCGCCAAAAATCCAGTTTTCTTGGTTTTTTAACACACTTTTATTAGCTTGGTATATATATCTATGTAACGGAATATTTGAACGTGATTTTCAATCCCTTTCAAAACAACGGATTGATTTGAAACTTTGCACACTTATCAAAGACCAATGACAATGCAATATTTGGTATAGTTTGACCCATAACCCTTACCAGAATCTTCAGGATTAGCGATTTTAGAGCTCGTTTTTTAAACTGCGTGAATTATTTTCGTCAGAAAATGTGAGAGTGCTGTACGCTACCTGCATAAATGCCTCCGCTACCGCTCATGACCCACACTATAAGACCTCCAGGGCCTGTGACAGCATGACGCGGGTCCGGCGCCGTCCGAAATAGATATTTCGCCGAGTGTCGTGCGAGAAACAAACAAATTTCGCTACATGACGAGCTAGTTTCCTTGTTTTACCGGTTTGGATAGGTATGGTATATACTGGGTTACGCGGAAAGGGTGTACTATGTCCATAGTACCTGTCATTACGAACAGGACATTAGCTTGAGCTTGTCTCTTATTAACGTAGGATAGGACAGTAGTTTATAAATAATTATCAATACAAAAAACCGCCTACATAAAAACAAGTCAGAACTAGACCAAAATGGGACCACACGGGAAGCATCAGCTTTCAAATAAAAAAAGAATTAACAGAATCGGTTCCCTAGATCAAAAGTTCTGAGGTATCAAAAATAAAATAGTCGAATTGAGAACTTCCTCCTTTTTGTCGGTTAAAAACTATAAGATAAGAATTTTAAAATTTATTAGCAGTATTTTTTGTGATTAATTTAAGCATAGGAGGTAAATTTATAAATAAATATTCGGGCCATTTTTGCAGACACGGTCATCTGACCCCAAAATAAGCAAACATTTAATATGGCTGCCAGAGACTGATATACATACATTGTATTTTTTTTAAATACATACTTAAATAAATAGATATGGTATATTATCTCAATGTACAAACCTATAATTTTTATCAAGTTTTTGAATATTATGTAAGTCAGAAATCAGAAAAGTTTATTTTGTGACAATGAAATAAAAACAATAAAACAAGAAATATTAAAATACAAGTAAGAATGAGTAGACTTATTACTTAGTTTATATTATGTTAAGTACTACTTAGTAACAATATTGCATAATTATTTCATTAAATTTTTGGTTTTTCCAATAGGATTCAGCTTATTGGTCTAAGAATGCAATGAGAATGCGAATTAATTAAAACGCATTTGTTTTCTCTAGCAACTAGCGCCATCTAGCGTCGAGTAGCTCAGTGACAGACTCGGATAATCCCTGTTGTGCATTTTCGCCACAGAGGTCACTAGTTTGTAATACAGATGTGAACTTCGATGCTTTGATTAATAATACATAATCGAAGGATAAATAAATAGGAAAGATTAAATAAATGTTTATCTAGCAAAGACGAGTCTTTAAATTTAATTGTCAATAATTTCACCAAAAAAATAGTAGGTACAATAATTACTTTAACAGACGTATAGTTTACGGTGTGTGCTGAAGATTTTCGTAGCTTAGTATTTAGCTTATAAGCTATTTAATTACAATTTTGATAAGCTTTAAAATTGATCATTTTGCCTGTTTAGAAAATCCTACCAAAACATTTTTTGTTCTTTTCACGACTCTGCTATAGCAAAGAATATAATCATGAAAATGCACTTATAAAATAAGAGGCGATTGGTGTATGTATGTATGGTCCCTATGGACTCCGAAACGGTTGGACTGATTTTGATGAAATCTTCATAATATTAGTCCAGCGATCCAGTGATCGCTGTGATCCGGTGATCCTGTGATGTTTGGTAGCCATTGAATTGGATGTACTGTTTTTTTTTGTCTTATTATATTTTCCTTTAAAAAAACAAGATCAAAAATTTAAGTATATATGTTAAATAGATATAATGTTTAAAAAAAAAATAGCAACCGCATTCCTCGGGACCCGGGTATGTCCTTAAACTGCGACCAGTGATCCCCAAGCCGCCTGCCAAGCGTGGGGATTATGGCAACACCCCTCTCTATGAGGGAGGATTTGTCCAACAGTGGACGTTAATTGGCTGATGATGATGTGAATGTTTAAAAAATAAAATATGTAAATCAAAGGAGGTTGCTTCAAGGAGGTATATAAGTCGGGCAAAACCGCGGGTTGCAGTTTGTATAAATTAAAATGTTACACGCTGAATGCCCAATGCTAAAATCCAGAATCTTTGTCCATTGTTTTGTTTAGTACAAAATAAAATGAAGCAGCACAGTTTTAACGAAAAAGTTTACTCAAGCTTCAGACCTAGAAGTCGTTCACTTTCGCTCACGGAAGTTCGTTGCATTTTTCACTCTCCAACTTTTCTCAAACTCTGATAACGCCTTTGGTAACTTTACGCGATATTATTTTAAAAGTGAAACTCTCACTTCGCGGGTCGTTGGATTTAATCTGCTTCGTGTTTATGAAATCAGGAATTGAATTAGGTAATGAAGGTTAAGGAATTCTTGTTTGTTATTTTTTTTGTCAATTCTAATAAGATATTTAACTATGCTATGATTGTCCATAATAAAATATAACGCCGAAAAACAAAGGTGTTAAATCGGTAGTTACTGACTGTCTAAAGTCGCGAGTGAATTGGTTTCTTCTATAATATATGAGCGTGCTTTATCGTAGACCGCATCACCGATCAACATCAGGCGAAGTGGCTGTTTGACAGCCACTTCGCAAGCTATTATTTATTTACATTTTATCTTTTCTTTTCTTAAATTTTTAACTACATAGATTGAAAAATATAAAACTTAGTAGCTATTTCAAATATATAAACTGTGCTTGGAATCACAATGAATTAAATGCAAAAAAATATGTGTTTTTCCCGTTGTACTCCATAAAGGCTAACCTTATTTAGATAAAATTAGCCATGGTACTAATTTACTCTAAAAACCTAATAGAGTACCTATTTCATGCCGGAAACGCTTCTGTCGAAAATCAATAAGGCAAAATATATATGGTTATAGGGCAAAACCAGGTTTTTTATTTAAAATTTGCTATAGCTATCACAAATGGCATATAATAGTAATGTTAAAACTAATCTCAATAAAAATCTGTGAATTAGTAAAGTAGTAAGTATACGTCATGAGGATGGCCACATACAAAATACTTTTAACTTGAAACTGCAAGAAAATTGCGAAGAGAGAAAGAAAAGAAAAAGGAAAAAAAATGATAATTATCAGTATAAAAACCAATTTTAGAACTGGACCAAAATAAAATGGGACCACACGGGAAGCACCAGCTTTCAAATAAAAATAAGAATCATCAAAATCGGTTCACCAAGTCGAAAGTTCTGAGGTAACAAACATAAAAATAAAAAATACAGTCGAATTGGCAACCTCCTCATTTTTGGAAGTCGTTTAAAAAAGGAGAGAGGTGAATAAAGAGCAGGGGCCTTACCCCTAGCTCTATTTTTGCGAGCCAACTTTTGGTAGGTACCTGATAGATACCTACGATTATTGCGACAACCAACTCATTTAAGCTGCACCGTTTAAAAGCGTCTAACTTGTCTCTGACTGGATGCACGGCGGTTTAAAATCTTTACTTTATCTGTGGAATCTTGGTGTGTTGTGTATATCACGCCCGGGGTACCGAGTCCTACAGATTGAATGAAAGAAAATCCATTTTACTATGCGTGTTCGCGTGAGAATCGCAAAGCTTGGCGGCTATCAAACAACTACCGCTTATAGTAGTTGATGGTACCGTTTAGACAAATAACACCTATGCGGGTCAACTTTTTTAACTAGGGGTAAGGCCCCAGGAGTGGCACACTCATTAAAAAAAACCCATAACATATAGGTTTACTAAAAGATAAATACTTAAATAAAAGTTTGACTCTGATAGGTCGAGAATGTAATGAAGTATTTTTGCAGTACTATTCCTAGTAACATAACGTATTGCATAGGTTATATAACGCAGATTAGCTAATACAAACTATTTTTGCCGGTAATGAGTTTTATAAATATATACATTATGTTACTAATAATAATAATAAAAAAAAACTTCATTACCTTCTCGAGTGGCTATATGGGTGTCGAATTTTTATTTACTTATCTTTACATATACCAGTATATTTTTTAGGGTTCCGTAGCCCGACAAGGAATCCTTATAAATTCGTTCTGTCCGTCCGTCTGTCTGTCTGTCTGTCTGTCCGTCCGTCCGATTTTTTTAGAACCATCTTACTTCTATAATTATAAAGGTAAGTGAATGAAATTTTGCATAATGACAGTAGTAATATAGATCTCAATTTTAAAAGTATAAAAAAAATATAATATTGAATTTTAGGGGTGGCTCTTGTACATGTAAAATGGGGATGAATATTTTTTTTTTCACTTTACCTACTGGTGTGGGGTATTGTTGAAAAGATCTTTTAAAATGAAGGTAATGTTTGATACATCACTTTTTTATAAAGTCTATACTTTGCGAAATATGGCCCGCCAAAATGGCAAAAAGTTGGTCCTCCTGTATTGTAAGATTCAAGTTTCTATGTTTTGTAGTTTAGAAATGCAGGGCCCCCCCTGCATTTCTAAACTACAAAACATAGAAACTTGAATCTTACAATACAGATAGGTCATATTTAAAACCTTCATTCAAAATTATTTCTAACATTATCTGATGATGACTTTTTGAGTAACAGCGATAAAACTGTAATAAATTCAAAGCGTTCTAGCTCAAAGGTCATTGACCTTTTTGTAAAATGGTCTTAACAAATAATGTTTCTCAATCAGTGTTCTCTATGTTTAAACCATCAAAAGTATATGCTATGTCGGGATGGTACATTTATGAAATTTGTCTAAGCTTCGTTCGTACGAATTTTTCTATAACTATCAATTTCTGAACTATGAGTACAATTAATATGGCTTTGGTTACGGAACCCTACCATATGCGTGTCTCGACACGCTCTTGGCCAATTATTTAAATGAGGGAGCGACTCGTGCGCCATTTTTTACCGTTTACTATTAGACTAATCTTATTTGACTCATTATCCAGAACTACACAATTGTGGACTAGAATTAAAATGTAAAAACACCAAACAGAACAAATTTCAGACTTACCACTTAATGTCCAATCTAACCTGACCCCTGAAGACACAAACTCAATTTCGCACTCAATCTCAAACTCAACCTAATCCGTTCGACCGTCCAATTTCCTAGCAAAAACCAGTTCCAGGGGGGTTACTAAATTCCTAAAAAGATTTTTTGGAACGAGCACAGCGAAGATCTCAGTCTTAACGGGAACTAATGAGGATCAGTAAAGTAATAGCAAATTCAATAGAATTATTATTATTATTATTTTACTATTACTTTATTCTTCATATCATAAGAATAATATATCTTTTTGAATTATCCAAATCGGACCATTACTTACGAAGATATTAAGTAATAAACATTATGCCGTTCCTGCCGCTAAAAGTAATGGATGCAGGGCGTGTGACGTCACCGTGACGGTCGCCGCCAGTTAGCCGTTGGCAGCTACTCGTATAAGGCGCGAGGTGTTTTGGGTGGTTAATTGTGACTTTGATATAAATTAAGTGCCCGATTTGTGTCTAATTCATATTTTACCAATTCACCCGTTTCTATTTCTATGTAGGTAATATTTCAAAGTCAAAACAATAACACGGGTGAGAGGTCGAGGTCTGAGGCAATCTACGAGTTTTACCTTTATTTTGTGACCAAAATGTTGCCGCTTTTTTGGCTCAACGCATAATAAGCATCGCCATACAACGTGGTAATGCCACCAGCATGCTAGGTACGCTACCAACTGATAGTGGGCTTGAGCATTTGGACTATCTTCAGACTATCAACGATCTATGGGCTAACCGTTTTTATATAATAGCCTAGTAGTTTAGCTTATAGTGTTAGTAAGCTTGTATTTTGTTTTGTTAAAAGACAGTAAAATTATTATCAATTTATATTTTAAATAACCGACTTCAAAAATGATAGTAATAATAGATAGTATAAATACGCAGTTTAGTTTAAATGCATGACATATTTTTTTCCAGTTATTTTAAATTAAAAACCACTGAACTGATTTTGATGAAATTTCTATTGGACCAATCGGAAAGTAGTAGTAAAAAAGATTTTTGTCTTTCAAATATAAAATAAAATAAAAAACAAATCCGGTGACGTCCGGTGACAAGTGATGGAGATCTGAGGTAACAACAAAGACGTTATAAAAACTAATGGGGTAACAAACATAAAAAATACAACCCTTCTTATTTTTAAAGTCCGTAAAACTTAGATTTAGGTATAACCTAAGCCGTAGACGAACGAAAGTTACCGACATAGCCTACCGGATTAGCAAGTTGAAGTGGAAGTGGGCAGGGCGCATAACACGCAGAACAGATAGCCGATGCGGCCGAAAGGTTCTCGAATGGAGACCATGGACTGGTGACCGCAGCGTAGGACGTCCACCCAGAAGATAAACGGACGACCTAAAAGACACCGTAGGAAAACGCTGGATGCGGGTCGCTTCCAACCGGCCCTTTAGGAGATCGATGGGGGAGACCTATGTTCAGCAGTGAACGTCCTATGGCTGAAATGATGATAGTGATGAAAAATAGTTTTAAGCTAACATCGAACTTTCCCTGTCTACCGTTGAGAGCGTGGAACAAAGTCTGGTGTAAAATTAAAATAAGAATGTTTTAGCTAGTGGTAAACCCCCTGAAACCGGTTTGCACCAGTTAAAATGGGCGGGATAGTGGCGGCGGTCATATCCGACGGTTCGGGACGAATCAGTCGGCTGATCAATCAGACTGATTGAGTGCTGGTGGGATGGATATTGATGGAAGCTCAGAGCATACGAGTTAAAAGCTTATGAATTCGGAAATAAAGATCTCCTAGTTGCACCCCGAGATTTTCTTGTTTACTCGAAATTTTCGTTAAAAATATCCTATATCTAAGCGACTTTAAGAAATTGAGGGGTTCTCAATTCTGTTGTTTTTATTTTTTATTTTAGGTTTCCTCAGAATCCAGTCGTTTATAAACTGATTTGGAAAATTATTTTTTATTGGAAATTATATCCCTACAAAATTAATCTTATAAGAATAAGAAATGAATAAATTATTCTTGTTCTAGGATCGGCTTCGCTGCGCAGTAATCTAACTCGTGGTCAGTTATGCAAGGACTGTCCGATTGGCTAGACAGTTGAGTCAAGACTTCTACAAACCAATAGCTGCAGCAGCAGCTGCTGCAGCGCAGTTTGGACGCGGCCCCGTGCGTTATGTAATAAAATAAATTGTATGAAGCTAGCCAAATAAAAGCATGGTCTTACGAACTCCAACACTCTGCTTAGTGTACATGTACCTACAGGTACAATTACGTGCGCGCTACCGCTACGAAGAACGCTACAGCTCTGCTACGCGCGCTACATCTCTGCTACAGGCGCTACAGCTCTGCTACGTACTGTGGTAAGTAAACGCTATCAACAATAATGATAGAATCCAGGCATTCATTTGTTTAAAAAAATTGCTGAGTTTAAGGTAATGTCATTTTTAGGATCTTCCGAGAGCTTCCTCTGAATAATAACAGAAAAAGGAGCATGTAATTCGGTTCAAAAATGTCGTAGTAACAAGCAAATACATACCCCCACATGAAAATACTGCAAAAGAAAAACACAGGTCGAATTTACAACCTTTCCTGTTAGATGTTGGTTAAAAATACGTTATCTGCGATTGCTAAAACTACTCGTGCCGTACTTGTTGGTAACAAGTCTTTGCAATCAAATTAGTTTCCAATAGTCATTGGATTTTTCCCGCCCACTGCTATGAGTGTTACTCCCACAGGATGCAAAGGGTTGTTCATTAGGAAATAGCTTTCTGTAAAGCCTCTGTTGTAATTTGGGTACAAATTGTAAATAACGTAACTTTATTATAGTAAACACTTTGAAGACCACGACCACGATTGCGACCACGGACACTGCACTGCAGTAAATTTTTATATGAATGTACCTTTACTATATACTTATAGTTTGAAACAGTTACTGTTTTAAACTATCACGGTTGTTCACTACAGTTATTACAGTTGTTGGTTGTTGTCTTCCCGTGAACATGGTGCATGTAACTGCGCCAAAATATTGAGAGCTCCACTCATTACCTTACCACGGTAAATAATCATATTAGGTACATAGAATTGTTTGACATTTATATATATTTTTTTTGTGATGTTATTAATTGTTGTATCGTATCAATAAATTAATTATTATTAGTTTTTTTGTAATTAAGTATTTAGGTAAAAATGTATTGATTTTTAAATTACTATTCTTTTAATAAATAACTTGACTTTTACTTGGCTTGGTATTTTTAGATTTTTTTCGTCTGATAATCCAAATAAAAATACTTGGCAGTAAAATAAAATTCAACACTGTAAAACACTTCAAAGAAAGCTTACAAAATTGAATTAAATTTGTATTTGTCCATCCTTTGTCGAGAAGTATAATATAGTAAGTAGTTTGCTCATTATTTCTGTGCCCTCGTGTGTAAGCTATCTCTTGGAGTTCACTTTCAAGTTGACTATCCTTCGCGGGAAGTTTCTTCTTAGGAATATCTTCTGTGTAAAAAATATTTTTCTAGTAGCCCAGTGCAGTTATGTTGGTTTATCTTTTGTGTCCAACAGTTTGAAGCAGGGTTCGTTTGAAGCAATTATGCGGTCAAAGATGGTCTGACCTGGAATGAAAACTGGCTTCCAACTGATGCTGCTGAAACCTATTGTTTACAAAGTAATAAGTAAGTCATAACAAGCATTGTATAAGAAAACATTGCTTTCATTTTGTTAATCAAATATGAACAGTCTACTTGTTTTCATTTCAAAGCTGTGGCCTACTGTGTAATGATTAAAAAAACACATTTATCAAAATGATAATTTTCTTCTAAATATTATGTTTTTACTCACTTCACTTTCTTTCTCAAATTTGTCAATAACGGCTCAGCTGTTATTGCTCGCCATCGTTTAAATATTTAGAAGTACCTAAATTTTTATACGCTATACTCAGTAACTAGACGAGCAAGTTACTTCTCTAATAGTAAGTATCACGATTATCCAATACAGTTTAGAACCCATAATTCAGCTAAAAATATAAATAATTTTCATGATGGCCATCTTTTTGCTCGGACCTTTTGCAATTTGAGGGGGACGCTTAGAACACACCATATTGTACTACAACTCATAATAGCCCCTTTTTGTCCCCTGCCCTATTAACAAAAGGAAAGGTGGGTGGAGTAAGCGAGATGGCAAGATTACTCAGATGCAAAGGAGAAAGAGAGATAAAATGTTAACGGGTGGACATTATGGCGTCATAGTCCGAACCTTTACCTTTTGAAATCTGAGTGTGTGAGTTAAATTTATGTAGATTGTTATGTATACAACACAAGCAGTTTTAACGTATTAACCTTTCTTTTTCAAACTGATGTTTAGTTAAAATAAAGAAAAGTCACAAATGAATCAAGCGTTTCTAATCCTAATATATGTTTAAATAATTGACCAAGAGCGTGTCGAGACACGCATATGGTAGGGTTCCGTAACCTAAGCCATATTAATTGTACTCATAGTTCAGAAATTGATAGTTATAGAAAAATTCGAACGAACGAAGCTTAGCCAAATTTCAGAAATGTACCATCCCGACATAGCATATACTTTTTATGGTTTAAACATAGAGAACACTGATTGAGAAACATTATTTGTTAAGACCATTTTACAAAAAGGTCAATGACCTTTGAGCTAGAACGCTTTGAATTTATTACAGTTTTATCGCTGTTACTCAAACAGTCATCATTAGATAATGTTAGAAATAATTTTGAATGAAGGTTTTAAATATGACCTTTCTGTATTGTAAGATTCAAGTTTCTATGTTTTATAGTTTAGAAATGCAGGAGGGGGGACCAACTTTTTGCCACTTTGGCGGGCCATATTTCGCAAAGTATAGACTTTATAAAAAAGTGATGTATGAAACCTTACCTTCATTTTAAAAGATCTTTTCAACAATACCCCACACTAGTAGGTAGAGTGAAAAAAAATATTCATCCCCATTTCACATGCACCAGAGCCACCCCTAAAATGCAATATTATATATTTTTATACTTTTAAAATTGAGATCTGTATTACTACTGTCATTATGCAAAATTTCATTCACTTACCTTAATAATTATAGAAGTTAGATGGTTCTAAAAAAATCAGCCGGACGGACAGACAGACAGACAGACAGACGGACGGACAGAACGAATTTATAAGGGTTCCTTGTCGGGCTACGGAACCCTAAAAAGGAATTGAATGGTTTGTGTTAACTTTGACGTCACTGACCCCTTTTTATGGTAGGTAGGAAGGCCATGGAGAGGCTGAAAGTGGGCGAAGACTTTAATATGGACATTAAAGACAACTAATTTAACCGTATTATGGTTAAGGCTCATGAAAACATTCCTTTTTTTTGGTATAAATCTAGTCATTGAGAATAAAATAAAAATATAAATAGTAATCGACTTTTTTATACCGAAGAAATTTATCTCGATTTGACAAAGTTTAAGGAAACATTTTTTGTAAAAAAAAAACGGTAAACGGTAAACGAGTAATATATTACTCTACCGTCCTCCAACTACAAAAACTGCATCCATAGAAATCTATGGAAAAAATCTCGTCGATGCATTGCTCTGTTGCTGCGTGAAAGAAGAACACACAAATGAACAAACACACATATGCATTTATATTTTAGTAACTACAATTATGATGAACAACAAGCGAATTGGCGGTTAAACGCAAGCCTATTATTTAATAGAAAAATATGTAATATATTTTCAGGAAAATATGAGAAAAGTGAAAAATTGTAGTGAAGATTGTTAGGTTTTTATAACATCCACAAAAGCGATGAAGTTGTACGTTCACCTTGTTACACTTCCTTCATAAACCCCCACATCAGCCTACTAATACAATAAATAGTCCTGTCTGTGTGTATATGATTAATGCAGGGTCTGCGCATGATGGAGGTGTTATGCGCGCGTAATTTTATTCTCGAAGAAAACTTGACTGATGGGCCAGCCAGTTGCTTTCGTGGTGTTATAGCTTAATTATGACAAGGCTTGTATTTTAACAACCAACTTAAAACAAGGAGGTTATCCTCAATTCGATCCGGTTTTTTTTGGCTGATAGTCATGTAAACAGTGTTTGTGGGTTGATTGAATCAGGTGTTACTCTGCGGTAGTTTATTTCAAACATTTTTCATTAACGAATCTCTAATGTGTTTCCGATTCAACGTCGTATCAGTTATATACCATAAGGAATTAGAGATCAATTAATTCTGTTTTTCTTTACATAACTTTGTTAATAATTGTAAATTAAACTTGAATCCAAAAATCATCATAACTGTAAAGAAGACAAAAAATGTTTTTTACCTGAAACAAATTAGTAGGTATATACAATACAATAACTATTAAAAACCACAAAAACAAGCATAACATTATAAAGTACAGTAATTATCTAGGCTTTTACGAGGCGGCCTTATCGCTTAAAGCGATCTCTTCCAGGCAACCGTGTGTAATGACAATAATGATAAATTAATTTAAACCTTAAAGAATTAACGAATGACAACCCTTAACCTTAGAACACTTTGTCGACACATGTTTCACCTCTGCAAGGCGCCTTCAAGACGTACGAGTATGTGATCTCCAAGACAGAGAGATTGTATTGAAAACACTTAATTTTTTGAACACGTCCTAGGTTTTCGCGATTATTAATAATATTTACACATTTAAATTAAACACTTTAACCCGTTCATGCACCCCAATGGGGCTGGGTATTTTTCGGAAATTCCCCCCCATGTCAAAAAAGTTTTATTTAGAACTTATCCATTAATTATTAAGGAACACCACCTAGTAAAGATCTATTCATTAGTCTCAAAAAGTCAACAAAAAAAAACGGAATCCTTAAATAAACTTCTGACTAAAACTATTAAATTAAAACTTCAGTCCTTAAATCTGAAGTTGAGACTTTTTAGGACATTTCTTCGATCTTTCAACCCCACTATTCTCATTCAATACACACATACAGAATACGCCAGTACGCTAGCACAGTACGCACGCACAATGCGACGTATTAATCATAGGATACGCCGGAACGGTCGGTCGTTAATCATTGGCGGTCGGCACGCCCGCAATCCGGACGCAGCGTGTGTACACACCCTTTTTGTTAATTAATCTATGCTTATGTATTATATACTTACTATGTATTGTTTTCAACGTCTGTAATTTTAAAAAATATCAATACCTACAGCTCTCCAGTGGAATGCGCGAAAACATTACGCGCTTGCCATTTGCTGCGCGGAAATTTCTCGCCAAACCCAAAAAGCGCGGCAAAAAAAAAAACATTAAATATTCATTTATTTATTGAATTTAATAATATGCACAACGAAACTTGTCTCTCGACTCTGAATTCGATTAAGCTAATCACAATATAACAAGAATTCATTGAAAATTCATATTAAAATCCCCAATAAAAGAGCTAATAATTTTCAAACGGTTGAACAGATTTTCTTGAATCATAGCTAAGGACACTCTCAAGTCAGTTTCAAACAAAAAAAAACATAATCGGTTCACGCATAAACTTGGGACCTACGATGCCAAAGACAGACACATAGTCACACGTTAAACTTATAACACGCCTCTGCTTGCGTCGGTGGTTAAAAAACAACTGAAAAAAACTGAAGAAATGTCATGTAAGTAAACGAAATTGCGGATTCACATATTATTGATAATTATGTGGTTAGTGGTTGATGCCGTGGAGTCAACAGTGATTTATGAAATGGAAAAAAAAAATTATGTCATAGATGGCAAAAAAACGGGTCGCCTGATGGTAAGCGATTACCGTCGCCTATACTTGCAACACCAGGGGCATCACAAATACGTTGACTCTATTAACAGTCCTTTTGAAGAACCCCATATTATAGCTACTCGGAAATGCTGCAGGATGAGCTCATTCCACAAATTGCAGGTGTGAGGCAAAAAAGATCGCTGAAAGAATCGAAAATTAAAATAGTTTATTGTCCAGATTTGCATCCATAAGTTATTCAAATTCTTAACACATTAATAAATTGATAGACAGAAATTTAAATTTCAAAATTATACATAATTGTCATTTCAGCCATACGACAACCACTCCTGGACATAGGCCTCCCCCATCGATCTCAAAAGGGCCAGTTAGAAGCGGCCTGCATTCAGCATTTCCTTGCGGTCTCTTTTCTTCTGTAACGACAGTAAAAGAGGCCGCAGGGTATAATTATGCATTGAAAATTAAAAATAAAGATTAATAAATATTAGACATAACTATAGTTGAGGGGTTTGTGATACGCTTTCCTCGTGCGATGTATCGGGCTGGAGTGCCATTCACGTACCGCAACCACCAGTGGAGCGGTGCAAGTGGTGCGCACGGTGGCCGACCAGCTCCGCAGCAGCGCCAGAAGGGCGTTCCACCATCGCGGCAGTGCCTGCCACAAGAGCGCTCCACCACCACGGTAGCTGGAACATCGCGTGCTATGCGTCATTGTACTGCACACGCATCTCGCTCATAGCCTTGGTGTAGTTCGTCCACAGCTCTGCAGTGTACACGCTGGTGCTTTTAATTTATTTAAACTAATTGGGAATTTAGTACCTGCTGCCATTCGTAACAATCCCCTAACCTATAAGTTCTACACGCTATGCTACTTACGTGTTGCAGGTTTTGTAATAGGCAGTCTTGACTACTTGCCATTGTATAGACCACCCTGCCAATTATCCACTCCCGATTATATAATACACTCAGTACCTACAAAGGTAAAGAGCGTCACAAAGTTTAACTGCTAATAATGCTATTGGTGAAAATTAAATAAAATTTGGAAAATACGCACTCAATTGAGAACCTTCCTCATTTTTGAAGTTGGTTAATAACTTAAAAACCTTCCAATATTATTTTACAAGTAATTAAATAAAGTTTTCTAAAACAATTTTCCTAAAACTTCACAGCTCCAACGAAAAATCTAGAACAATAGAAGTGAATGCCAGACTATGATTGCATTCCTAATTCGTCCACATGCCTTTCCCAACCCTGGGGGTGAACGGGTGTTTCCCCCTCCATGGAATTTTGGCGGTTGACATTCCGCATGGTCATTCTCGGAGTCATAATTTTCAGAAGGCACATGAGTTGGTATGAGGGTGTAATTGTTTATCATGGAATGTGTCTTTAGTAAAAAAGTTAGTTTTTTTATGATTTACTTGGTAGCTATAGTATCCGAGCGGTAACATGTGCGCTTCACAATCTGACGGCATCCCTCGTCTAACCACGGCCCTGCACCAATGACTTATTTAGTACAAAGATAAAAAATGTGCAGTTTCGATATCATCGCTCACAAACAGTGAAGGAACATTGTGAGGCAACCGGTATGTCCAAGAACAAAGTCCAAAGAAATATGACATTTACTAACATACGCTGGGCCATGCAGTATGGTATATTAGGGCGATTAGGGTGATTCCTCTCTCTCTGAGAGAAGGCCTGTTTCCTAGCAGTGGGACCAAGAAAGGCTGATTATGAAGATGACGATGATTAATTTTTTTTTTTCAAAGGATTAGCTTCTAGTTGGCACTTGAAACCAGCTGGATGTTTCAAATTGGTATGTTAACTTTATTGAAAACTGCGCTCCGCGGTTTCACCCGCGTAGTGTTGAAAATCGGTAATGATGATGATGATGATGAAAAGTAGCCTTGTGTCAATCAGGACATAGGCAATGTATATTCAAAATTGAATCCAAATCCATCCAGCCGTTTCTGCATGATTGAGTAACAAACATCCATCCATCCATCCATCCATACATCCATTGCATCCATCCAAACTTTCACATTATATGATACTAGCTGTAACCGCGACTTCGTCCGCGATTTCTTCAGAAAAATATAGCCTATATCCGTCCTCATGATACATACCATTGCCTCGCAAAATTTTATCGAGATCGGTTAAGCCGTTTAGCCGTGATTATGTAGCAAACAGACAGAGTTACTTTCGCATTTATAATATTAGTGTGAGTGTGATTAGTGTGATAGATAAATGTTTGCGTTTTCATTTACAATTCGACAAAAAATTTGAGTAATTCAGTCGAATGAAATAACTTGACTGTGTTCAGAAAGGCGATACAATTACGCGTAAATCTAAAATTCATTAAATTTTAATTACATTTATAAAATAATATATTTTTAAATAGTAAATAAAGTATAGTTAAGTGTGGAACATAGACTAGGTAAAGCTACTACCTAGTAGTGGGGTGGAATGACACTTATTATATTTTTCTGGATAATGATACTTTTACTGCGAACAGTAAAATAGCATCACCATTTGCGATGATTCCAACAAGAAACTCATAAGTAATTAAGCAGGATTGACCAATAAGATTTTACTCCACACCCGTGAAAAGGGTTGTGTTTAATGTAGCGAAAGGTACCACCTACCACCCTTTGTTTCAACTACTCAAATCAAACAGTAGATGATGTTGTGCTGTTTCTTTGTAAACTTGATACACTTACCTATATTATAAATGCGAAAGCTTTTGTGTATGTTTGTCCTCACTTACAGTTTTTGGACGTTGGTATCAAATTTTACATAATTTATTTACTAAATAAGTCATTGGTGTCAGATTGTAAAACGTACAAAATTTACTGCTCGGCCACCATACAAAAAGACACTTGTTCGCTACGAAACAAGGGCATTCTCCTTACAAGTCGAGAATCATCATGTACTGCTCGAAACTGCAATACTGCTGTGTATGGTTCTTTTGTTCTATGCTAATGGTACTCCGCCGGTGGAATTTTGATGTTCACTATTCCGCATGGTCATTGCCCGTTTTCACAATTTCACTCGTAGACTCTACGCGGCGCCTTACCCTGGCGCGCGGTATAAGAATGGAAAAGGCTTAATAAATATTTCTGCCAACATAAAAAAAAACATCATCTTCAACAGCCTTGTAATCAATCTCATGAGTCTATAATATATCAGGTAAGTAGAGTCTCCCAAAACAAAACAAAAACCACAAAGCTAATTTGAAAAATTGCAATTTTTTATATATTTGAAAAGTAATTCAGTTTTGAATACATGGATTTTTAATTTGGAAGATATACTTTTAATCAAAGGTCTTTGACCAGTGTGTGTTGCCAGTGATGACATATGGTACTGAGACGTGGTCCTTAACTGTTGGCCTTTTGGAAAAACTCGAAAGTAAAAAAAAGCTCGATTAAAAAAATATTTTTCAATATCAGTTCATATATGACGGAGTTCTAAATAATGAACATTAAAAAAAACTGAATTGTGAACCTATACCTATAGAGATTATTTTTTCTTCTATCGAGCGAAATGTCTTCAGTCGTTTTTCGGTCGTTGGGGTTACCGAGAAAAAATATTCAATTTTGATAATTATGACACCATTTCCACGTCGGAACCTAGTCGGAAAAGAGCGCTTAACAAGAATTAAGTCCATCTCTATACTAGTAAATAGAGATATTTGCAGAATGTGGGTCTACACTTGATATTTTACGCGACTCGTTTTAATACTCACTAACACTAAAATGAATAATTATGTAAGTTTCTACTAGAATGTTATTGTAAAAGTTTATATATGTATTATATGGAATTCTATTTCTTAGGTTTTTTGTACTATGTATGTCAAGAAAAGGTATTAGCTTGGTATGTATCTAGTAACAGAATCTTTGAACGTGATTTTAACGACGAATTGATTTGAAACTGCACACTTATCAAGGACCGATGGTAATGCAAGAATTTAAATAATTTGTCCCATTATCGGGATTAAATATTTTAAACCGTGTTTTTTAGTTTTTAACTGAGAGAATTATTATGGCTGTTTCCAGCTGATGAACTCTTTTTGTTTATTTAAATAATTATGGTAGCAAAAGAGAGGACATGTCATACCAACATTACGATTGATCGCCATTTGTTGGTAAATGGGAGTTATTCCAAAAGGCATTAAAAAAATCATAAAAAAGCGATTGACGCCCTGGATTATGAAGATTTTACAAAACCACAAACAAAAAAAGGTCAGTTAAAAAAACTTGCTTATTCTCATAAACAGACAATATCTATTATGTCTGTCTGACACTGACTATCATGCCTGTTTTTGTGTTATTTTATTATGTTGTATAGTATTTTGTAGTACCCAACACAAATTAGTAGGTACATAAGTGTGCCCTGACTAGCCGTGTTATTAAATGTCGCCTATTCCTTGTATTGTAGGTTTCATTAAACGAATTAAAACCATGTCTCGTCAGCGCCATCTGTCGATGGTTGCAGAACTATATTCCTAGAGCTGTCAGAAAAACCACCCATTGAATATAGTTTTTTTATGGCAATAAACTGACTTGTCACTTTGAAAAAAAAGGCTATCATAAATATTCACAGCTACACGCAAATATCATCATCATCAGCCAGAAGACGTCCACTGCTAAACATAGGCCTCCCCCTTTAATCTCCACACTGAACGGCAGTCTCCCATCTGCATGCACTGGATGCCCGTGACAAATATACATAATATATATTTAAAAACTAAGTAAGATAAACTAAAATATACTTATAATCTATATACTTTTAAAGCATTTCTATTTCTACTTTTTCGTATAAAAGCTTTAGATTTAATACAAAAATTTACAATGCCATTTATTCAGCAGTCAGTACCTGCAATATTCATTTACCCCCACACAATCAAAATGGCGGTAACACTCGGCCAGACTAATTACATTAAAATCACCGGCACAGCACCGTACTAAATCACTGTACCTATTATATACTACGAGAAAGGCCTCATCCCGCGGACAAATGTATAAATATTCTAAATATACCGAAATTTCACGACTACCCGCATTTTCTTACCATCCACCAATTTCACTCTCAAACGATTTTAGTCAGTATTTTGAAAAAATTGAGTTGATTTTCGTATACAACGGTGTTGTACTTAAAACGTTTTGTGGAATACTAATGTAGTACTTACAATCCTTTCTGTTTAAACTATTCTCTTTGAATAATTGTCGCGTGGTCCTGATGGGTTAGAACGTGTTCATTTTCTGTCCCCCATTATTGTGGTCGGGTCTGGGTGTGTGTGTGTGTGTCGGATCATGTGTGGGTTGTCTGGACTGGACAATGAACTTGTGTTAAGTTAAATGTTTTATGTAGACGGACGTAGAATTACTTCACTGTAGAGTTCTGATAAATGGAGAAAAAATTGCATAACATTTTGTATTTTGCATCTTGTCTGAATTTGTATAACTTTTTATTTTATTTTTAGGTATAAGTACAGTGTAGGTTTCTAGAAGTGAAAGAATTACCAGATTTTTTTCTATTAAGGTGATACGTCACACTTTTGGCGGGAAATTCAAATTTTGATCGTTTACAATAATTACTCGGACTAGCTACAAGAACAAGAAAACTGTTTGAAATTTGAATTTCCCGCCAAACATGAAACGTGTCACCTTAAGAGGATTCTTCAATACTATGTTAAATAAAAGATGATAAAGCTTAATTTTCCAAACCACAAGCAAACAAAAAAACAAATTTTAGTAAATATACTTCTTCAACTTTGTTTCGTTTAAAAATGTTTGGAAAATATAAATTTAAATTAGACTTTATTAACTACTACACTGACATCAATCGATCACGTTGGTCATGCATAACGTATCTCTAATCATCAGCATCGCAGTGTGGTGCTTTATAGAACGCAATGTAGGTATATATACGTACTCTACGATGTAGGTAGCCGAAGTCATCGTAGAAGGAAGTCAGGCCGAAGCGGAGGTAATCAAATCAAATCAAATCAAAATCATTTTATTTGTCAGAATATTGTCATAAGTGATGGTATGTACAAATGTGTCTCAAATATTCTACCTTATCAAGGTGTACAAATTTTTTATTATCGGTCATGAGATATCTAACTTATACAATATATTTACTTGTTTTCAAGCCTGTCTTTTAGAAAATCTTCAACTTTATAATAACATTTGTCAATTAAAAATTTAAATAATTTACATTTCAGAGTATTATAATTCAATTTCTTAAAACTATCTGGTAATTTATTATAAATAGTGATAGCCATACAGTATACATTTTTACTACATACACACACTCTTTGATCCGGAATTAGCAACTTATGTTTCCGTCGTTGTTGTCTGTCCCTTCCCACTACGTCACTATTCAGCGGGAATAAAGATTGATGTCTTCGGACAAATAGACACATTTCAAGTATGTAAAGGCAAGGCATGGGCAAAATGTTACATTTTTTAAAAAGTGGCGTGCAGGGTGCAAGATAGGTTGCGCCACATAAAGCTCTGATGCACTTTTTTTGGACTTTGAAAGCTTCCTCCCAATTTACTGAGTTGCCCCATATAATTAAACCATAACGTAACAAAGATGACACATAGCCATGGTAAGCGCTGAGTGCGGCTTGTGTCGTAGCTACTCTTCGCATTCTGCCCAACACATACACATAGCGGTCTAGTTTTGAGCACAGTTTTTTAATATGTTCTTTCCAATTGCAATGTTTGTCAATAATTAGGCCTAAGAATGTTGTTGAATCTACCTGATCCAAGGAATTACCGTCATGAGAAACATTTAATTGCAGGGGGATACTGTTATAAGTCTGAAAATGTATCAACTTTGTTTTATTAATATTAACACACAGGTCATTATATTTAAGCCAAGTTATAATGGAATTAAGAGCCTCATTTATGTCATTCTCTAGTAGATTAATGTTCTTTTTGTTACCTTCTATGAGCAGAGTTGTGTCGTCTGCATATAAAACGCATTTATGTTTAATCACATTGGGAAGGTCGTTAATATAGCAAATAAAATAAAGGGCGGCTACAATACTTCCTTGTGGAACACCTCTATTGTTCGGTTTGTATGTGGATCTGGACATTATTCTATCTTGCCCCGCGAATGCTGGTATTTCTACACATTGTCTGAATCATTGTAACGAACAGATCTATTGTCAGTTATATAAAAAACACAGTATTTGTCATAATTATACTGGTTTTATGACGAGTGTACTTACCTACTGTCTTTCTGTGAAATTGTGTGCTCCCAAATCATTACAATATTATGCCTCTACCGTAAAAAAAAAAGTTAATTGCTTGTCTCTACTTTCATCATCATTATCATATCAGCCATAGGACGTCCAGTGCTGGACATAGGCCTCCCCCATCGATTGTCTCTACTTCACGTTATACGAGTAGGTAATAAAATCACACGTAATAATATAAATACAAAACTTTGTATGTGTGAATATTTGTCTGCACTTAACTCCATAACATCTAAAAGGGTTTAAATGAAATATCGTTAAAAAAAATTAGGATGGCGCTAATCCATCATGTTGGCCCAGTGCATTTGGTAAATGTCATATAAAAATAAATAAATATCTGGGACATTATTGCACACATGGTCATCTGACCCCAAACTAAGAAAAGCTTGTAAGAGGGCAGCCAGAGACTGATATACATACATATATATTTTTAAATACATACTTAAATAGATATTAACACCCAGACATAGAACAAACACAAATGTTCATCACACAAATGTTTGTCCTAGATGGTAATCGAACCCACGCCCCTAAGCACAGAAAGTAGGTTCACTACCAACTGAGCCACAGCAACTCAGTCAATATGCATTTGAACTTAGGTTCTTGTACATACCTCCTATGTTTTCTTTAACCGTTGTTGCGCGATGGCATTCAAACATTATTTACACACATAATAAACACATAATTTATTTAAGTAATAAATAAGTAATTGGTGCATGGCCAAGGATCGAACCGGGTGCCGTCAGATTGTAAAGCGTACATGCTAAGCTCGCAGCATCGCTCTATTGACATTATGAAGAGGTTAACGTTTGTTAAGGTGATTTTGTTTGTTTGTAAGAAGCAACCTCTGGAACTACTTAATGATTTCTAAAAATATTTTACTGATAAGAGGCTATCTATCCCTAAATGACAGATTATGTTTTGTTTACAACACGGGAGAAGTTACGGGTAAAAGCATGTTATATCTCAGCGTGAACTTGCCAAAAGCCCGAGGGCAACTATACGTAACCAAACAAACTTTCCTAACATTTGTTACATTTATTGCTGTAAGCTTAGTTGGGTGGGCAATTTATTTTGGGAGCCACGTGATTGCTTGTAATGGTGTGTTTTAGCTAAACTTGGGGAAAATGCCCGAATACAATCACATACGCACGCCGAAGTTGAAACCTCCACCAGAACTTAGTATTTTACCCTGTTCCCTTGGTGCAAATAAGAGTGCGAGTTGGCGGTCAAACGCAAGCCTATTTCCGAATAAAAAAACAATGACATTGGTGTCGATTCTGTTCTTCACTTTGTAACCTAAAATAATCTGACAGGTAATATATAAATAAAATGATCTCCATATTTTTACCCTACTATTACCTCAAGTTGTTCCCTTTTTTTATTCTATTCGTTGACTGATAAACATGACCCATCTATGAAAGGGGGCATTCAAAGGCTAAAGAATTGACCAATTTAACGCATTCAAATTCGAAGCTAAATTATCAAAATGTCATGACATCTCCTCGAGATAAATGTCAAACCGGTTTGATCCAGAATCCTAGAGTCAGGTCAGATCAGGTGGACCGTGGTTAAATTAGTTCATGAAAGGTTAAATAGCCAAAAGGTTAAAAGTTGGCTCGTGGCTAACAGGTTTTGGAAATAGGGATGCTGTGAAATTATTCATGGTGATATGACCTGACTATGGGATTCTGGACCAAACCAGTTTGAAATTGACCTCAGGGAGAAGTATTTTTGATGCTAATGTTTCATTGGTCAAATTACAAGTCAAATTAATGTCATTATTGAGATGAAACGGCTGGTGTCACATGGCAATAATTTAACTAAAATTAAAATGGGAATTAGTGTCAGTGTTTTATTTTCGTACATATAGTAACTACGTATGAATGAATACGTTTTATTAACACTATAATTAGTGGCAAGACCTATCCGACTTTTGGTAGCCATACGGCAGAACGTGTAACTTTATATGACAGTAGGAAACTTGGTAATTGCACGAGAAGCCTTATTTCATTGCCCGAAGCCGTTCTCTGTATTCTGCCTGCACATAAATTCATTTACAAAAACAAGTATGAAACAACTACGAGTATACTAGGGGAACAAAAAATGAGTTAAAATGCAATAGCATGCAATATAATTATTATTGACAGATTCATGATGAACTCAGCATAATTCCGAGCATAATTTTGTCAACCAAAATCCTATTCCATATCATTGTACTGTATTATTAATTGCAATAAATTAGCCATTGGAAATTGTTCACTTTTATATTATTTATGTATTGTAATTAAAAACATACGGAGAAATATATTTTGATTATGTTACACCAGTTTTTACCAGTAAATTACGAGTTGATGACGATTTTTTAAAGAAAGTTATGATAAACTATATTTTTCCTCGAATAACGTTATCGTGCCTTTTTATTGAAAACGATCCCTGCCTTATAAAAAATAAACTACAAAGCAAAGTGTCAACAATGACTTTGACAGTTAACAATTTTGATATTTTGACAACACACTTTTTTAAATTATTTTTATAATGGTGTCCTACGTCTTGTGTATTTGCCAGTGTCAAGTACATATTAAAATATTCTCAAATCGTATTAGACGTCGTTTAACAAGTCATAGTCACAGTCAGAGCAAGTAAAGTAGATCACAGTGAAATTATGCTCTAGCTAGTAGGTAAAGTGGTGGAGACTTTACTAAACGCTTCTATGGAATTTAGGAAACATCACGAAAAGATATGTTTAACCTAATTATATGACTTTTCAACAGTCGAGCACGTTCATAAACACTCAATAAATAATCATCCACCATTAATTACAATAGCAAATACTAAAGTTACAGAAAATAATATAATGAGGCGACATGTTTTTTTTACGGTGGTGCCAAAAAATTTACAGCTCTTTTTAAGATATGCGCTGATGATAATGTCATCGTGTTTCTAAAATATTATTCTTGACATTGACTCCATATGATAAAATAAAAACTACAGGTAAAATATATTAACAATTCCCATCCTGATTGATAGACACAAAATATAACTCCAGAGCATTAATTGCAAATATTTTAACGGTCCAGGTTTGAACAACGAAAAATGTCTGGATTTTTACAGAGTACTAGAGGTGGGCTAGATCGGTCGAGGCACAGAGGCGAATTGTGGATGATCGTTATAGTGTTATTTGATTATCGTGTGTAAACTATTACAAGATAATTTTTTGGGTGATAATTTTTGAGACAACACAAGTTGCTTATGAAGAAAAAAAAGTTAGGAATTGATAAGAATATAAAAATATATTTCTCATACATACGGGGCTTAACATATAGGTATGTATTAATCTATCCATCAAGGTAAACAATTAGAAAAAGTGACTTCATATAAAATGAAACATGTGAATAACAACGAACGAATGGAACGCTCAAGTGACTTGATCACGTGATTGGTAATTTTGTATACTCATAATCATACTCTTTATTCGTAACACAAGTTACATTTCATAAAGTTGTTAGCCAATTGCAATAACAATTATACAAAATAATAATGAGCACATACTGTCAATAGTAAACAATTCGAAAACATGAAATTATTATTACGGTTAACAAAATAGTCAAAAAATTCAATAATATTAAAGCTTAACATAATAATAAAAGGTATCAATAATTAATTGTTACAATACGAAACAAAAAAATTAGTAATTATTAAGTACCAATTATTTATTACCAATTATTTTGTAATAACTTGTGCTTGTGTGTAACATATTTGTGTGTTGTACTGCAAGTTGAAGTGGCAATGGGCAGGCCACATCGCGCGAAGAACTGATGACCGACGGGGAATGGGGAAGAAAGGTTCTTGAGTGGAGACCACGAACCGGAAAAACTGAGCGTCGGTAGGCCTCCCACTATATGGATCGACGACATTGTGAAAGTCGCGGGCATCCAGTGGATGCAGATGGCAGGATGTCATTCAGTGTGGAGGTTAAAGGGGTAGGCCTATGTTCAGCAGTGGACGTCTTGTGGCTGATGATGTGTGTGTAACAAATTGTTCAGTTTGATGGGTAGATCAATACCCTTAAATATGTAACACACCATTATTTTACGCCCCGTATAAACAATCTGAGTGTCACCAAGTCGCCAGTGAACTGCTTTTTTCTAAAAAAAAAACGCGCTACAACGCAGACTCATCATCACTTAACATTAGACGAGATGGTGTATAAACGTAATCCTAATTTCGAATAAAATTAAAAACTAAGAAAAAGGCAATAAATTAATAAAGAAATCCTCTAGCTAGTTACAAAACTTGTCTACAGTTCCAATAGTACCCACAAACAATCGGAACATAACTTCAAAACGCTAACGACCAAGCTACCGAGCGTACAACTTGCCAAGAACAATGCCAGTTCGGCCCTGCGTATTGGCCGAACCGCGAACCCTTTCCACCTTACCCCACTCTCCCCTCCCGAATTAATTGCAATCAAAAGGAAGGACACGAGTGTAGTCCACCCCTAACTTCGTGTGCCATGTTGAAAATTTGCCCGACTATTTGCGCTTGTGTGCGTGGGGTGTTTTGCATTTGTGCACGCAATGTCGTTAGTTTGTAGTTAGGTATCTTGGGGTCTGGAGTTAGTTTGATTTATTCGTGCCTAGATAATATTTTTACTATTAATATTATTTTTGCCTTAAGTAAGAACTAAGTAACTAATAGTAAGTATGGCTAAACCTGAAAGTAGAGATATTGGACCACTGATTGCTGATTGTTCTAGAAAAAAAGTTCTACAACCAAATGTGCTATTAATGTATTGTATTTTTGAGTATTATATATACTGGATAATAAGAACTCTGATAGAAAGCACCAAGTTGCAATTTTCTGCAAAAAATGTTTTTGTTATGAATCTTTACTAATATTATAATATGACATCTTTCTAGCTAAATAACTAGGTAAATATACTAAAATCATATATCTATAATATCTATATATATATATATATATATAGATATTATAGTAGTATTACAGCCGGACATAATAATAACATACACACATAATAAGCCCACCGGATTAGCAAGTTGAAGTGGCAGTGGGCAGGGACCATAGCACTCAGAACAGACATGCTCGATAGGGCCGAATGGTTCTCGAATGGAGACCACGGTATGGTAAGCGCAGCGAAGGACTGCAGGAAAACGCTGGATGTAGGCCGCTTCGAACACTTTTGGAGATCAATGGGCCAGGCCTATGTACAGCAGTGGACGTCCTATGACTGAAATGATAATGATGACATAATAAATAGCAGTACAAACTTACTCTACATCTAATGATTGTAATACTAGTGATGCGTATTCAAAACTCCGTCCGATAGTCCGCACGGTTACAAGTTTCGACCACCCTCCCAAGTTTGCCGCGTCTTTGTTGTCACGTCTCGTTTCCCTTCATCTTCTGTTACGGGCGCGACGTGAAGCTAGCTGTACTGGATACTGTATGGGTAAAGTCATACTAATTTGCATAATATAGCTTAAATAATAATTATTAATGGTTTTTTTAACCAACTTCCAAAAAGGAGAAGGTTATCAATTCGACTGTTTTTTTAATGTTTGTTACATCAAAACTTTCGACTGTGTGAACCGATTTTGATGATTCTTATTTTATTTGAAAGCTGGTGCTTCACGTGTGTTTTTTTTCAATTTGGCTCATTTCTGATATTTTTGTAAAGCTGGTTTTTTATATTGATAATTATTTTTAAATAGTGGATTACGGCTCCTCCTCTATCTCTCTCTCTCTCTCTCTGAGAGAGCCTCAGTCTGCAGGCCTAGCATGGGCCGTGGAAAAATTGTCTTTCCACTGTTTTTATCCGCGCGTAGACGCGACAGAGCTAGAAATGGATACGTTTGTCTCTTCCTAGTGGGATAAAAACGGTGGAAACACAATCTGTCCACAGCCCGTGCTAGGCCTGCAGCAGTGGGAACATGATAGGCTTAGCTTGCAAGATTTAACAAATAAACATACAATCATCGCAAGTTAAATAATAATAAATTGAAGAAAAAAGTGTGTGATTAAAATATTTATTTCGTTTGTCGAACTTTCTGTGCAGTTTTTTTTACGCGTAAAAAGTTGGGAAACTAGCTTGTTTTCATATAAATGTTTATCACAGAATACGACTTTAAAAACACTATCGTCAAGTAAATATAGGTCAACTTTAAATGAATGTTACTGTTCTACTGCAAACCATGACAACAGAGAATTTCAAACCTTATTCCTATTACAAATTAAATATATTTTAACATAAACAATAATTTCACAAATATCCATGCATACGATAAGCCATGAGCGACGATAACGCCAACAACCAATAATAGCTCTCGCTTTCTCATACGATTTGGTTGGAAATTCTCCAAATTTTTTAATGAAACCGCTTAAACTATATGTACCAAATAATAGAGCTAACTGTTTTGCCTAGAATAACACAGTTGTGGGATCGTGCGACTTCCTATCACGGAGTCATGAATGAATGAAGAAGCAATGCTGGATCGCGCAAACGACATATTTTCATCTGCGTGACATGTGAGGCACGCCAAACTCTCATTCATTGTCTTCCTTTGGGTTACTTTGCTATCCGACCCGACGTCGATCGCATCACATGTCTTGTACATTCGTGCTGGCTTCGGGCGCAACTGAAATCACAATGAAAACTGAGATTTAGTTGTGTGCTCTACCTGCAGCATTGAAGACCAAGTCCAGGTGAATGTGCGACTATGGTGGTTCAGCGAGCGCGTGACGGCCTACCTGGTGTCGAAGTTCTACCCACTTTCACCGCCTACTTAGGCTGCCATGCTTGGAGAACAAGGTTGTCCAGAGGCGGATAAAACAAGCAAACTAGTATTGAATACTGTACCGTTCATTCCGCGGTATAGTATTCAATACCTTTTTAAAAGAAGGATGTTATAAATTTAATGTGTGTATCTGTGTGTCTGTTTGTGGCATCAATACAATACAATAATTCTTTATTAAAAACCACAATAACAAAGATAACATCATAAAATACAGTAATTATCTAGGCTTTTAACAGGCGGCCTTATCGCTTAAAACGAACCCCCCATCGTAGCCCCCGAACGGATGAACCGATTTTGATTTAGAGAAAATCTGTCAGCCTTTTTATCAGACGTTAAAAAAATCAATTTATACCTGTTGTTATATACATTACATTATTTGAACATCATAAAAGGTGACCTATTTCCATCTGATTAAAAGCCAGATTAAAACGAAATACTTAACAATCCCATCCACGGACTAGCAAGATTCAGCCGCGTCCCAGGCGGGCTATTCCGCAGATTTTGGACAACACAAACACCATTTATTATCAAAAAGCACAAACTAAGAGCAAACTTAAAGATAAGGCGCCCCCATCCCTTGCAAAGTAATCTTTACCCTGCCCCCAGAGCAGGCCCAAACTTGGAATAACTTTAGAAGACCAAGGGCTGTTTAGAAAGGACCCCAACTTGAGCCAAACTCTGAAATATTAATACAGTTTCGGAGAATCGTATATGAGAGGTGTATGCTTTCTAGATATTTGCTAATGGTTGAATTCGAGTGTGGGAGGTACTTATTGGATGCCGATACCTTGCTTTGTTCCGTAACCTTAGCAAAATTATGGAAAAATCTTCCTTACGTACTTGATATAAAATGTACGTAGAAGGTTGTTTCTTTGAATATATAAAAGTAACTAAACAGACCACGGTATTTAAAGCAGATCAAATTAAAATTTCTGGGCCTTCCAAGAAATCGTATGGCATGCGGGATTCATTTAAAATTTCAGTAACGGTACACCTTAACAAAACATCATGTAAGCCTCAGTTTCATTTTAAAATACCTTTTCAGTGATAGGTAAACTACATGAGAATGCAAACAAATTTATTTTTAACCAACTTCAGAAGTCTTTTTCAAGTCATTCCGTTTTTTATATGTATGTGGACCTACAACTACTCTACACTCCGATATGAATGGACCAATTCCGATAAGATGGTACTGCAAAAATTTCATTAACCATAGCTGAGTCGTTTTTATCCAGTTCCAATAGTAGGTACGAATAATTTTGTTCGAGCGCTTGTTGATTTAGTAATAGCAATAATTAACTACATATTTTTTTTTATTAACTTATTTTGAAGTCTGTTTTTCATATTTATAATTATTTCGTTCCCACTTTACATGTCGATATATTTTATTTTGTAATGACGTCACATACCCAGTGAGTATTCCTAACTTAGGGGAATCTATCGACATTTCATTTATCAAAATGTTTTGAGGTATTTAGACTAGGAACTCAATATACAAACTCAATAGTGGCACTCAATTTGCGTGAAAAAAAGAGCATCCTTTCCTAATCCGAACAAAAACTTTAAACGCTTATTCAAGCTTTTTAGGCCGATTTAAATAATTTATGTAGTATTAATGTAGGTATGACATTAAAGCGGGGCAAAGCGGATCCAAAAGCAGTTGTTGGAGAGTGCCACAGGGGCTGACTTGGCTAGACTCACAGCTGTGTCACAGTCTGAATCCGGGGCATGGTTATACGCGCTGCCTTCACCTCACTTGGGCACATTAATGGACGACGACTCACTGCGCGTGGCTGTTGCCTTCCGCCTGGGCTGCAAGGTGTGTGAACCACACTTATGCATCTGCGGTTCCATGGTGGAAGCTAATGGCCATCACGCTTTGAGTTGTCGTCGCTGCTCAGGTAGGTTTCCTCGTCACCATGCCCTTAATGACATAGTTCGGAGAGCCCTTGTATCAGCTAACATACCTTGTATGCTCGAACCACCTGGTCTTTGCAGATCGGACGGCAAGAGACCGGACGGCCTGACACTGGTGCCGTGGAAAAACGGCAAGTGCTTGGTGTGGGACGCTACTTGCGTCAGCACGGTAGCTGCCACCCACCTAGGCCGTACGGTTCACTCCCCAGCAGCTGCAGCAGAGAATGCCGCTTGCATGAAGCGGCTGAAGTATGCAGCTATGGTGCCACGGTACATTTTTGTACCCATTGCCGTGGAGACCATGGGCAGTTGGGCCACTGAAGCCAGAAGCTTCATTGGTGAGTTGGGGCGCAGGTAGAGGGAGAAAAATAATGACCCTCGCCCGGCTCGTACCTTGTGCAAAGGTTGGCCATAGCCATTCAGTGCGGCAATGCTGCTAGTGTTATGGGCACCTTCGCACAGGGTACAGTTAGGGGCGGGTTATTCGATTAAAAATTTTTTTTTTGTTTGTAATTTAAATTTTTGTTAAAATATTGTCAAAATAATTAGGTTTAGTTGTATTTTATACCTAAAAAAAAAATTATTAAATTATTAAAGTGGTATGACATTTAATTATATTTATCACTAAGTCAATATTTTCAATAAATCAAATACCAGACAGTTCTTCGAGCGATGTGGCCTGCCATTGTCACTTCAACTTGCAGATGTTAATAGGTAGCTATGTCGGTGACTCTGGTTCTTTGGCGAATATCTACGTTCCGAATTTTATCGCGCAAAGAAACTCCGAGCATAGTTCTCTCCATTGCCCGTTGTGGGACCGATGGAAAAGAAAGGTTCTTGAGTGGAGACCGCGAACCGGAAGACGCAGGGTAGGTAGGCCTCCCACTAGATGGACCGACGACATTGTGAGAGTCGCGGGAATCCAGTGGATGCAGATGGCAGGATGTCGTTCAGTGTGGAGGTTAAAGGGGGAGGCCTATGTTCAGCAGTGGACGTCTTCTGGCTGATGATGACGATGAAATTCCAGACCTGTCCGATAGTCTGTTGTCGGTCGGAATCACGAATTAACGGACTTCCATTATATAAGGCCCAGGTTCGAGCCACGATTTTGACAATATCGACAAACAACTTATAAACAACGCTTATGTTTGCTTTCGTTTATCATAGAATATTCCTCCAAATGTAATCTAAAATTATGTTTGTTTCAGATCGGAACCGATTTGAAAGAGCGACCCGAAGAATAATGTATAAATTCTGCTGTTGCTAAATAAAACTGTTGCTGCGTAAAAGAGGTATAAACAAACTGACAAACAAACACGCTTTTGCATTTACAATATTAGTAGGTATAATACCATGTACCTACTAGTTATTACTTTGGCAGATAAAGATTGATACGAACTAGAAGGTTAAAATCCATTTCCTGTTTTGTTTATTAAATAATTCATCATCATTCATCATCATCAGAGAGAGATTGATGGAAGGTGGTGGTCACGATCCTCAGACGTGAGGAATACGATTTAAGAGGAGGATTCAATAATTAATAAAAAAAAAAAAAAACAAGCTTTTATATGTCCGCCATGTTGAATTATTTAGTGTGACTTGTTTTTTTCGTAATGTAAAAGCCGTAACAGACATACGTACCGTACGTAGAGATTTTTTTTCCCCTTAGACGGCGCGGTGCGGTCCGTGGTGCGTGGTACGCACGTCTGTTACGGCTTTTATATTTTTCTTCACAGCAAACCCTTTTACTTGCATTAAAATAACTGGTCCACCATCCTTGGGAGTCCACCATATTAGATTTAGTATGACGTCATGCAGGTAACCCATTGTCATTCAAAAGCACGCGACAATAAAAAAACATTTTAAAAAAAATGTTATGTTTGCCAAATTTCAGCTCAATTAGTTCGATAACTGGTTTAAAATTAAGTTGCAAGATTTGACACAAACTAAAGCTTGTAAAAAAGTTATAAGTAATTCTACAGTTATATGATTATTTACGGGATATTCTGTTCGACCAACCACCCGCATTCTTCAGTCTTCCCGTGAACATGGTGCATGGGAGCTTCTTCCACAACCTTAACACAGTAAATATCCAGTAAATAATCATATAACTGTAGTGAACAACCCTGATAATTTAAAACAGTGTTTTATAAGTACTTCTATTTGTGTATGTAATTTAGCTGAACCAATAGTATCAGTAAATCACAAGATATACAAATACAACTAACTATTCCATTCATTACTTAAAACTTATCAAGCATAATATCAGAATCGAGCCCTCAAGTACACTCGACGTCATATGCAATAAATTTAGCGTACAGTCGAGTACATAACGTAATCTCGTTTGTGAGCATATTGTTAGTTTTCGATATTATCTCTCCGCCGAATAAGCATTGAGAGTCGTTGATACTAGCTACTAATACGTACTTGGTTTGATTAGGGTGACTGTGAGATAGAAAGTTAGTAGGACTTTTCTTGATTTTTTTACGGTAAATATTGTTTTTGATTGTTTATTTCCTCTCAATTAAAGTGAAAATCCAAGAGTAACTCTTGCATAAAGCCCATGTTATCCTGTACTTAAATATCCGCCTCGTCTCGGTTAGTCGGAAATGGGTTTTTTGCGCACCAGTTTGAAAAATCTACAATTTATACGCTTTTTATTAACTGAACTTGTAACTAACTAACAATGTAATAAAATCTTAGAAATCAATTACATCTAATTATTGCATCGTTTTGAAACTTTGCAAGTATATGTAATCTTGATGACAATACAATAATTTGTTTCAGTTATAATTTGGAACTGGTGGTCTTCAATGGTGTGAATCAGACTGACAGAACCATCTAGCGGAAAGGCACCAACTATAATGTTGCATGTACCTGGTGCAACCTGGTGGCACAACTTGGTGCAACCTCGCCCCCTCCCTCTCACGTATACCCGCAAGCGTACGCGTACGAGTCACATAATGCGTGGTTTTTCGTTTTATAATTTAAACGACTAGCGACCACCTCGGCTTCGCACGTGTGCATAAGTCCGTTGCGTGGTTAAGGAGGAGTTAGCGGATATACAGACAGACATACGTGGAAAGCGACTTTATTTTATTCTATGTAGAGATAGAGAAGTGATAGAGTAAAAGAAAAGAGATATTATGATTAATAAATCATAATTAATAAATAATTATATTATGTAAAATCGTTTGTCCTCAATCTTGTAAGTACAACATTGTCACCATACCACTTTCGTATACGTGGCAAAGTCGAGGAGCCAGCGAGATTTTGACCAATTTATAGCGTGCCAACTGGAAAGATAAGCTAATACAAATACGGCTTGGAAGGGTGTATTACTACTAATTTTGCATAATCTGAGCGAGCTTGGCGGAGGACTACCGTCCCCTCGTGCGCATGTTTGATGCAGGTAACGGATCCGTTGACAGGGTGACACTTCATTTGCTTTGATTAATGTCAGGTTTTGTTGATTGGGTTGTTTGTTTGTATCCCCTGAGGGTTTAAATACCTAAATAAATCTACCCACTCGAAAGCGAAAGTTTTTTAGTTGCCTACTCACTTACAAAAAGTTTTGTGAAAGCGTTTGGTATACTAGGTAATACGATACATGACATACCAGGTAAGTATCAGCAGTGTACTCATGGTTACGGTATATCTACCATACATGTTTAATAACTATAGGAATTCTTTGTTTGATTTACTGGGGATAAAGAAATTATATCTAGGTACTCTTACTATCTACATTAAGGTGAAACGTTTCACTTTGTAAAGTTATTTATCTCCAATGCACATTATTACATACATTTGTCAATAAACAAATTTTTGCTGTTTCAAACGGTTTATTGCCAAATGTAAGTAATAATGTGCATTGGAGATAAATAACTTTACGCGAGTTTGTAAAGAATAATATTCAATTTGCGCAAACATCATGATCGTTTACTATAATTACTCGGCCTAGCTACAAGAACAAAAAAAAACTGTTTGAAATTTGAATTTCCCGCCAAAGTGAAACGTTTCACCTTAATATTATAATGTGGTAAAGTTTGTGACTTGTAATCTAAAATTCCATAATATGAACTGATTTCGATTTCATTTTTACTGATAGAAAACCACACTATCCTTAAATCTTTGTAACATATCAAAATCTTGTTCACAACGCGCAAAAAGTGCTGCAGCCAATTTTTTTTTTTAATAATAATATACATATATTAAAATAGATTTTTAATTATTTACGGGTATAAATAACCAAAAAAACTTGGCGAATAAAAACAGTTTTAGGGTAAACTTCATAAAAAAATATCAATTAGGAGAACGTTGACGTAAGATTAAACAGAGATTAGTCTAATAACGGTTTTAACCGATACAAAATTTATTCAACCATTTTCCAATCACAAACCCTCATCACAATCTTCCTTTACATTCCTTTCAAATTTCCATAAGACATTAGCAAATATCGCGTTCGTAATTAAAGGAACCTTTTCACCATACCTGTTTATATAGCATCCTAATGACTCCAAGCACGCGTCTGGCCGAGGGGTGACCAGCAAGGGACGAAAATTTTCTAAAGGGTTTACCCTAAAACGGGCCGGATAATTAATGCTTTAAAACGACTGTATTTTAACCCATTCTAACCACCAAAAACAGACTTTATAGAACTTAAAATAGAGATGAAAGTATAACGGTTAAAATTGCCAAGTTCGGTTCAATTTTATAGTCAAGGGTAGGGAAATAATAAGAGGACCATACAAAGTTGGTCGCTGATGAATGACACTCAGAGGGCCCATTGCCCTTCGAATGTTTTAAGTAGGTTGGATAAGAAATGTCGGATGTCTAGTGAAATATTTCTCTGTTATGTGTTAGTTTGTTTGCTTATGGTGATTATGTAATTAATATGTAAAGTTTTAGTTGAGCGATAGGTCGCTGGAGTGTTTGTATTTGAGAAACGGATTCTAGTAAGGTTCTATCAAATCATTTATTTAGTGTAACATATATGTTTAGCTTTTAAAATTACAACGGTTAAAATATAACCATAATTGGTAAAAAAAAAAACGATTAATGTTTTTTCAACCCATTAAATTACTGTCTACTTTTGAAAAATGTGCTTCAGTCATTTTGAAAAGTTAATATTTCAAAATATATATAACAAATTTTAAAACAATATTTTTTATTACGACTGCAAAAAATGGGATAAACTGTTTTTCCCATTTATTTGGGTCGTAACAAAAATATAAGTTTTATTTATTTATATATATTGAAATATATACTTGGCAAAATGACCGAAGAATATTTTTCAAAAGAAGACAGTCATTTTATACATTAAAAAACATAAAATACGCGAGCGAGATTGCTGCTTCCAGTATTCCGGCCCTTAGAACATCACCACCTTTCATCTCACGTTACATCGTGCACATTAACATGCCAAAGAATGACTAATTCATCGTTTCGTCACAGACCCCCATCAGGCGGATGACTTGCGAGTACACGGCATGTGCTAAGGGTGCGGATTAGATTCGCTAATTATCTTACTTTAGGAGCTACAGTACTTTGAGATGCAGTAAGGATAGATGGTAGAAATTGATATCTGTCCGATCTTAAAACACTCGTATACATACGCACGTGTGCAACCAAATCACATCAAGATATCATCATCAGCCAAAAACGTCCAGTGCTGAGCATAGAACGACATCCTGCCATCTGCATCCATTGGATGCCCGCGACTCTCACAATGTCGTCGGTCCATCTAGTGAGAGGCCTACCTACGCTGCGTCTTCCGGTTGCGGAGTTTCGTTCACAAATCAGCGAAATATCGGTGCGGTGACGTGTGCCATGTGCCATCAAACTGCACAGCACAATTAAAGTCGCGAAGCTACTCAAGCTACCGACTTACGTTGCCTTGTGCAAGAACGGTCTAATTAATAGTCGGTTTCTTTTTATTATTTTACAGCTACATTCCTAAAATAACGAAATAAAGCTAAAATTGTACAATCATCTTAATCAACAATTTTTCACCCATTGATAACTATAGGGCTCCTCTTTAGCGTGCCATCTTTTCTAGTCCTATGCCAGTCTCGTCCACTGCCTTCCTGCTGCATTAGCAATGTCATCCGACCAGCAGTGGGCTGGTGGTCTGCCTGGTGGTCACTTTACGTTTCGCAGCCACTGTGTTGTGACTGCCTGCTTTGATCCACCGTCAATCTTCTTTTCTGTTCTATGTCCCGCCTATCTCCACTATGAGTCTTGTGACAGTCTTGTGTAGACATTACGATACATTACTGGATTAGTAGTGACCTCACAATCTACTTATCCACTAATGTAATGTAATGCAATGCATTGTAATGTTAGAATGCCCATCACATCATCAGCCAATTAACGTCCACTGTTGGACAAGGCCTCCCTCATAGAGAGGGGTGTTGCCATAATCCCCACGATTGCCAGGCGGCTTTGGGATCGCAGTACGTTCACCGTGTACTATTAGGACGCTGCTGCCCATCCTCCGGTGGTTCTGGTCGCAGTTTTAGGACATACCCGGGTCCAATGCCCATACTGGTTATTATTGTACCATGCCCCTTGATTATTATGATGTAAGTTTCACTAATTATTCGTTGGTGAAACTTGAAACTGGATTAATTTATTTTTTGTGGGAAAAATCTGATCAGCCATTTTGTTCGCTTTATAAAATTAATTTATAATTTCTTGTTCTTTTATAACATTCAAAGTCTTTTTGTCAGACGTTAAATAAATTACGGGTACAACAAATTCAGTAATTGTATGTAGGTATTCCTTGTGGTAATAATTTTCAGGGATCCGTAATTTCCGTAATGAGGTTCCGACTTTGATATTGAATATTCTTGTTTCTGCTAAGTGTTTGGATACTACACAAATGATGTAGGTAAAGGTGCGTCTTAACGGGTAAAGCGGCATCAATAATTGCCATACCTTGCACGAACAAATGACAAAATATACACTTGATTGCTCATTCTCAATGAAACATACTTATTTTTAAAAACGCTAATCCTCTCACGTTAATGTAGATCGCATGCATCGGTCTTGAGTATACATTGCCATCTTTAAAGTACATTATTATGTTGTACACAGCCGCATATATTACTATGCTACGTATGACCAGCGTCAGTCACTAACGTCAGCGACCAACGTCAGTGACCGACGCTGGATTTCGACTATGACGTCGCGATGTCAGCGTAGGAAGAAATCCAGGCCGAGTGGCCAGGCAAGTTTCCTAGTAAAAACTTTGGACGATCATTTCCCAAAATTTTGAAAAATGTGCATAGAAATTGCACACTTTGTTTATGTGATAGTTATATTAGGAAGTATTATAATTCAAAAGAATATTTCAAGCTTAGAAAATGAAGGAGAAAATCGAAGAAAATGTCAAGACTTCCTGGTTTGCCGTAAGATCAAAATTGACCCACCAAGCTTCCTCCATGGCACTAATTTAGACTTTAATAAATGGGGTACAATTTAGAACCTTGCGTAAACTAAAAAAAGTTGGCTTATTGACCACTTTTATGCCCCAGACGCCGCAACCTTGACTCTATAATCATCGTTTATAGTCAGCCTATAGTTCTAACAGTAGACCTTTAAAACAACGTTATAAAAACCTACGACATACAAGACATAACAATAATACCCACAAATAATAACCAAGATTTATGTTCCAACCATTAAACGCACAAAGCCTGATGCGTCTTTATGAAACTATGAAAACGTAATGACCATACGTCACATCGTAAAATACCTAACAAAACAATGGGCGCCTGAGACAGATATTAATATATCATTATGTCAGACCCATATACTAACCCTCCCATTGCGTACACCTCTCCCTTTCTAACTGCACATGTTTGTAGATCTTTTGTCTCGCTTCAGGGTGGAAAAGTTTGGTATGAAAGCGCGAATCTCTCGTGATTGGGTTTTGTTAATCTACCCGCATTGCTGAAACGGCTGAAGTTAAAATTCTAATGTGTTACTGCGCCTTTGGGTGGCGTTTCGCGAATTTATGAAAGTTGTTTTGGTTAAAAATGATTTAGTGTTGGAGATAATAAATAGACACGATGAGTAAATGTTAGTTGTGGATTTGAAGTGTACAAATGAGATTTCATTTTAATTTATGATTTATTAATTACCAATATTTTTATTCTCGGTTCTAGCTCAGACATTTCAGAGGTATTAGTAGGGCGAAGCTAACATAAAGAGGCCCTATTAAATACGAAATAGTTATAGATACGAAAATAGAATTATATATACGAAATAGAATATGAAATAGTTTGCTCAAAAAGGAAACTACTTGAGAAAAAATCTTTGTTAAGACAGTTTTATGAAAAGGTCAATGACTTTTGAGCTAGAACGTCTAAAAATTTATTAGATTTTATAACTCAAAAATTTATGATCAGATTTTTTTCTAAATTATTACGAATTAAGGTTTTTAATATGACCTATTAGCATGGTAAGTTTCCATGTCTCTATTAGACATTTGCGGGGGGGGACCAACTTTTTACACTTTGGTGGGTTATATTTCACAAAATATACACTTGATAAAAAGTGACGTATAAAACCTTACCTTAACATTAAAGACCTATTCAATGATACACCACACGAGGGTGAGAAGCGAAAAAAATAAATTCATCCCCATTTCACACGTACCAAAGCCACCACTGAAAAGCTTTTTTTAATACTTTTAAATTGAGATCTATACCAAAAGTAAAACTATTTTTTTTGTGTAAAGTTTCATGCACTCCAGTTAGAAGGTTCGTAAAAATTAGGACAGATGGACAGACGAACAGAGAGACAGACAGACGGCCGGACAGAACAAACTTATAAGGGTTCCTTGTACTTGTTTACGGAGCCCTAATAATAGAAAAAAAAAACAACCAAATGGGAGTCGGACTCGTGCACTGAAAAATGTTGAATAACAAGTCAAACAACCTGATTTTATTGTTATGTAGACCGTAGCATTTGCGCTTCGTAGCATTGCTACGAACTTTTTAGGTCTACAAGATGATTATGTTTATAGAATATATAAATGTACTTTTACTGAATACTAGTTGCGCCCTGCGCTTTCAGCCACCTACATTACTCCTCATAACATCACCTGACAGTGAAAGTGCCGTCAAAATCGGCCCAGCCGTTTTTTAGTCAATAGATAACATACATACACATTAATCATAAGTAAATTATAAAAAAAATATTACATTTGCTATTGAGCAGAAAAAAACTAACTAAAACGTCAATCTACTCGTTGCATAAAAAACTGCATCTATAAAACGGGGGCACCGTTGTGTCTCACAGACGATGCTTTGCCACGAGCACTTCACATCACAGGCTAATTTACACTGCGACGGTACAAAGAAAAATACGCTAATTAAAAACTGAGTCGTCACAAAGTGTCACGGCAAACGGAAAGTCGGGACGCGAGGTTGACATCTGTTTGTCTAGCTTTGTGCATTTCGTTTGTGATTAGGCCTAGTTTTTTTTCTCTTTTGACGTTTGTTAGGAAAACGTACGTATGATCTGTGTATAAACACGTCGTGGTCTAAACATTACCCATACGTTTACTTTGTCAATAGAAAATTGAGTCTTCACAGAGTGTCACAGCAAACGGAAAGTCGGGACGCGATGTTGACGTCTGTTTGTCTAGCTTTGTGAATTATGTTTGTGACTAAACCTAACTTTATTTTGACGTTTGTTTGGAAAACGTTTATACGGCTTTTGTACTAACATCCCTTGGTCTAAACATAACCCTAAATTTAATTCGTTATTTATGCTCTAATGCATGAAAAATGTTTCATGTACCTACTACTGCATAAAAATGTTTAATCCTTAAAATTGTTCAATGAGGCTCAGTTTGTAATATAAGGTCGGGGAAAAAGTTTCTTCGTATTTTTTAAACAAATTCAAGACATATTTTTTTCAAGTTTAATTACATTTAATTATAATATATATGTGCAATTTTGTTCGATAACTTGTTGCCATCTTGTAGGTAGTGACATGATCCCGTTGCTGTAGAATTTTTGGGACTTCTGATCAAAAAAATGCAACAAGTAGTTTTGACAGTCCTCTCTTGATGTTAATCTAACACTACCCAAAGAATTCTGAAGAGATCGAAACAGGTGGAAATCTGAGGGTGCAAGGTCAGGGCTATATGGTGGATGCATTAACACTTCCCAACCAAGCTCTCTAAATTTTTGCTGAGTGGCCAAAGATGTGTGCGGTCTGGCGTTATCATGATGAAAGACCACACTCTTTCTGTTGATCAATTCCGGCCGTTTTTTCTCAATTTCTTGTTTGAGTCTCATCTGCTGTTGGCAGTAGAGATCCGAATCGATGGTTTTGCCCGGCGGTAAAAGCTCATAATGAACGATGCCCTGCCAATCCCACCATACACACAGCATCACCTTATTACGTGTTAATCCGGGTTTCGCTACAGTCTGTGGTGCTTCACTGCCCTTTGACCATGATCGTTTGCGCACATTCTTGTCGTAGGTGATCCATTTTTCATCACCAGTGATCAATCTTTTCAAAAACGGTTCGGTTTCTTCACGTTTCAATAGAGAGTCGCAAATGAGTACACGATTCATTTGGTTTCTTTCAGTGAGCTTGTGTGGCACCCAAATATCGAGTTTTTTTGTATACCCAGTTTTTTTCAAATGGGTCAAAACTGTTTTGTGGTCAATCCCCAGTTCTTCAGCTACGTCGTAACTATTAATATGCCGATCTTGGTCCACTTTTTCAGAAATGGCATCTACTTTATCTGTAACAGGGCGACCAGAGCGAGCTGCATCTTTGACATCAAAATTCCCGGACTGAAAACGCTTGAACCAACATTGTGCTACTCTTGATGACACTGTATTAGGTCCATAAACGTCACAAATTTTTTTCGCGGCTTGTGTCGCAGTTTTCCCTTTTTTGTAATAAAATTTCACAATATATCGAATTTCTTCGTTAGATTCACTCATTTTATCAAACAAAAAAACAATTGAAAAATGGCGGGAAATTGCTTTTTACTTTTTGTATTCCTTTTTTAAAATGTCATATTTTTAATGGTATCAAAACCAGCCAGATACAAACAGTACAACGGATGAGATTTTTACTACAACCTTATACATACAAAATACGAAAAGACTTTTTCCCCGACCTATTACATTTTGAGTAGGAAGTTTACCTGGGTCTTTAATAATATCTACAGATGCCAGGGTATTATTAAATATCCATGCATAACTTATGTTGAATTAAAATAAAACATCATCATTTTATTTTTTTATAAAAGAGATATTACTTACAATATCACTAAGTATATCATTTCCTCGTAATTAAAGTATCATCATCAGCCAGAAGACGTCCACGGCTGAACATAGGCCTCCCCCTTTAACCTCCACACTGAACGACATCCTGCCATCTGCATCCACTGGATGCCCGCGACTCTCACAATGTCGTCGGTCCATCTAGTGGGAGTCCTACCTACGCTGCGTCTTCCGGTTCGCGGTCTCCACTCAAGAACCTTTCTTCCCCATCGGTTAACAGTTCTTCGAGCGATGTGGCCTGCCCATTGCCACTTCAACTTGCAGATTTTAATAGCTATGTCGGTGACTCTGGTTTTAAAGTATATTATGTAATAAAAAGATTATTATATAACTCGTGGCTTGATTTATGCTTTCTTTGCACAATCTACTAACTACAATCTACTATTTCTACTCGCTGTGTTTTTTATACATCCATACTAATATTATAAATGCAAAAGTAACTGTCTCTTTGCTACATTATCACGGCTAAACGGCTTAACCGTTATCGATAAAAAATTGCGAGATAATAGTATAAATCATGAGGACATAGGCAATTTTTTTTCTAAAGAAATCACGGACGAAGTTGCGGCTACAGCTAGTATAAAATAAAAATAGAATTTAATTTTTAAATAGTATTCATACGAACAGAAAAAAATATTCCATAAATAACAAGCACACCATTCTTTAACATTCTATTCTTTGATAACCCTATCCAAGAAATAAGGACGCTTTACATCGCAACGACATAAAGAATCCACGTAATGAGCTCATATTGCTATAAAATAGACAGAATGGATAGAAAACACGATGTCTGAAGGAAATGATGCAGAGAAAGCTTTAATGAGCTGATTCGAGTCTACGTCATTGCTGGCAACAAAGACTTCTTACATTTAAAGGAAAACTCTCTTTGCTTTAGAAATGAGTCATGTTGTTCTCATTTTAAATGGCGCATGTTTGTGGACAGTATGCTTGGAGCTGTTTAGGCAGACTGCACACCTATATCTAATATGCAGCCTTCCTAAAAAAAGACAGTGCCTTTACTAAACAAAACACAAGCAAACAATAATACTACAAAAATTACCCGACCGTTATTACTGCCAATAGACCATTGAAAGTCTATAGACAACCCAAATGCTCAAACCCACTACCAGTTTGCAGCATACTCAGAATGATGGCGGCTTTACCACACTAAATGACAATAATATGCTAATGCGTTGAACCAAAAGCACATCAGCATTTTGGCACAAAGTCGCAATAACCAGGCGCTATGAAAGATTTTTGAAAATGAGGTGAATTCCATGACGATTGGCCGAATGTCTCGACCCCAAACGGCTCAAATATGTTACGTGCAAAGCTCTTAATGTGCAAAGGTGGTTAGCATTATTTGCCTTAAAAGCACTACAAAACATTTCTTACAAAATATTAAGCTACATGTTTGTTACAGATCTATGTATCGAACGGGCCGCATCAAAAATTAAAAGGCTTTTAATGACGGGCCGCTCGGTGCCTTCAGGCTGGAGCGTGCTATGCGTAAGGAGCCAAGACACAAAATAAATTAGTTACGTTTCAGCATTATTAAGGCGTTAGTCATAAAATTGTTTTGAATTGTTTGTAAAATTGTTAACTGCAAAGCGATTTCACATTCAAATTAACTGTGAGCACAACTTAATTTTAGATATTTTTACACGTATATAATTTTATATCTATGTTTAGCATTAAGTCCTCCATTTGTGTATTTCTACATAATATGTAAAGAAGTTTTAATTACCATTACGATTAAATAAAACTTCTTAACTATACACCGTCCAAATTATTTAAGTTATAACAACTGCTGTAGATTGTAAACACTGCCCTTCTGAGCCCAAGAGCGGTAACTCAAAAAAAATAGATTTCTGTTTTTTCGCGCATCTGATAGCTTACAAAATTTTGCACCAGATGGAGTAAGCTAAATAACCGTATCTACATTGGAATATTGAAATAAAACACTGTTTTTCACCTTACCACGGTAAATATCCCGGAAATAATCATATAACTTTATTGAAATAAAATACTAAAAATGTTTTTTTTCTTTTAAAACTCATGGTTTAACACTATTAATTCTAAACGAAATGACGGTATGTCATAAAAAACACAAAAACAATAATGTTGGGTTTTTAAACATATACTTATTTAAGAAATATATTGGTCCTAACATAGGCACATAAGTGAAAATATATTAAATGATATATCATTAGGGTAACGAAAAATCAACTTTCAAAAAAACTCGATTATCTCGAAATACACCTAGGCTGAGATACCGCTCTTGGGCTTATGACGGCAAAACTGCTGAAAAAAACCATACATTCTAAACACTCTGCTAGGATATATACCTAAAAGTAAAGTAGGATCGCTGATTCCCAAAATTTTACAAGTGAAATATTAAATAGTGAATAAATAATAATTAATAATGTTTCATTTTGCTTTTTACAATCTAATGCAGCTGTCAGCGCTAAAAATGTGGACTATATACTAGTAATAAACTATGTAATCCAAACAATAACTTGTTATGACCTAGAAAATCTGTGTTTGTGGTTATATACCGCTATAAAGTTACGGAAAGGTATTTCTAAGCCGAATGGAGGTCTTTGTACTCATCATTTTTACCATAAGTGCAACTCTAAATAGCAACAGTTAGCCGTCACGGGATGACCAGCGCAGATGTGAAACATAAGAGAGCGTAATAATGTTTGCCGTCACGGCATAAGAGTCTTTTTACTGCCTAGGTACGCGATTCAATGAAATGTATGAAACAGAAGAGTTTTTTTTTGTTATTTCAGAGTTGAATGCTTAGTAAACGGAGTTTATAATGAGTACGATGATCTCTTTTTGTCTTAGTACCACCGTTTTCTATAACCCTGTATACATTCAGTCATTATTTTTGTAAAGTTTTGTATTGGTGTAAAATATAGAGTTATTCCGTTAAAATTATTTCTAGTTATGATTGCTTTCGTACTGCATAAGTCCCTCCCGGTAAAGTGCTGTTCTTAAAACCATACGCGGTTTTATCGGTTCGCTCCGAACGACGAAAAAGAAAACATTCGTGCCCGATGACTGTTGTTAAATATTCAAGACATCGAATATGGAATATGGAATCTTTGGTTTGAATATATACTCAGGTACTGTGATGTTGAAAAAGGCTTATTTGAGTTTGTGGTGAAGCGCTGTGGGGGTTTGTTTAGGAGGGTGGGAGAGAAGAAGATACTTATGTGAACAAAATATTATTAACACGCTTTTAATAACATACTTACATTAGCTTCATTTGCAACTATGTAAATAATTATCAATATAAAAAAACCGATTTCATAAAAATGACAGAACTGGACCAGATTGAAATGTGACCACACGGGACGCACCAGCTTTCAAATAAATAAAAACATCAGAGTGGGTTCACCTAAAGTTCTAAGGTAACAAAAATAAAAAAGTCGAGCCCTGGATCTGATGATGAAGGTGGATAGAAGAACTCTTCAATAAAGGTGCAAGCTTGTTTTAAGGCTATAATTTTATCAAAGTTGACTTTGAATTCGTTTTTTTACCTTTAGATCGTGTACTGACGAAAGACCTTTATATAGTGTAGGGGCGCAAAATAAATTGCGTGAGTTTAGGCAAAACAGACGTGTTAGAAAAAACGACGAGAAAAATATGTAGCCTAATGATTACACACAATATTTGTGATGCACACTAATATTAAAGCATTAAAAATTGTTTTAGACTCATTTACAGTATTTAAATATAACGCTTTTCAAGCTTTGTTCCCCACAAAGATTTCTGTGTCGGGATGATATGAAATAATTGAAAAGATATGGACAACATACACCTCTCTAAATTTACTCTGTGTCTAATAGTTCTCAGTAGATAGTTAAATAAAAAATGTATACATCAGCCCGGTCAGGAATATTGTACTCAGGGCATGTAGCAGACGCGTTTCCACTGAACCATAGTGATTAAAAAAAACAGGCATGATGGCTAATTAACTTATTCTAAAAAACATAACATCAGAAATCGACAATACTATCGATAAAGTTATTCACCAGTTTTCTACAGCACTACTCGGTACAGATTGTTATTTTTTTCGTTCAATTGTCGGATCACGTGGTGCAGCCAATTACGGGGGCGCTAGTGTCGCATTGTTTGAGTACCTTTTGATAGACTGTGAAGGTACTAATTAGCTGCCACCGACTTCCACTTTGTAAAGATTATATCGGTGCTTTTAACGAGGTGCAATGTGTTTCTAGTGGTGGAGATGGTTATTGTTTTTGTAAAATATGCTTTTAATCGCATTCGATGTTATTTTAGAAACCGACATGGTTAATCAATGGTATATAATTATGGTAGTTCAATGCCTCTTTCACCCGCCTGCCCAGAAAATGAGTAATGTTTTTGGGTAGGGTGTTTTTGTCTGTCTCTATATTACCTCCTGTAAGTATGTTTAATTGTTTAGGCTCAATAAATATTAAAGTGTGGTGTCGTCTTCATGAGTACGGATGTTCACATATTGTTTTTTTTAATAAGTGAAGCGGCAATAAAGCATGTGGCCTGCCTGATGGTGAGCAGAAACTGGCGTATAGACACCTGCTACAGTAGCGATGTTGACGGTGCTTTGCCAGCCCGAAGAGATAGTTGTAGAAATCCTACATGAAACGCTTCGATATATATATTTATATAGAACTCGATTCGTATTTTGTGAACGTGAATATTTGTATTTTACTTGTACCTAGTAGTAATTTCCATAAGGCCATAGTTTTAGTATAGTCTCGTTGACACTTACATAAGAAAGTTATGAAATACAATAAATACATACGAAAAACTTTAACACGAATGTATGAAACTAATGGCATGATTTCCCAGATGAACACAAACTTATCAAGATAGTTGTGTACATTTACAAATTGAGATTACAGACGCGACGTCTTTGCCAAATGTCTTAACTCAAATCCTACCGCATAGTCTAGGAGACTGCGTCACAGGAACTTAATATGTTGTTAAGGATAATGTCTTAACTCAACGCTGAAGTTGTGTAAAAAGATTAATTTTACTAGGGAAATCACAAAAAGTATACCTGTTTTGTAAGCTCAATATTTTTAGCAAAATTTTCACGTATTTTTTTTGAGTTAACGGTATGCCTTACGGTAGGTATGTAAAACAAGTGTTAAAACACAAAAAGATATATTTTCAAGTTTTGTCGGATAAAATATTTGTGAAAATTTGTCAGTATTAGTGAGTACCCCTCTCGTAGTTATTCATTGAATAAAATACAATACAATAACTTTTGATTGACAGAACAGAAAAGGGCAAGCAAAATTTTGGTGCATGATGGTGATAGGTTGCTGTTCCAATATCACTGTGCCTTCACAGTGATATTGATACAGATATTAAAAGAAGCGTACGATAGACATAGCTATGGCCTTATGAATTTTGATAAATTAACTGTTTGACATTTGTTGTATTAATTATTTGACAATTATTTATTTGTATGTGTTTGTTCTTGTTTAAATTAGATATGTGACATTAGATGGATTTAATTTTAATATGTGAGATAAATGTAACTGTATAATTCGTTTTAGTCTCAATAAATAATTAAATAGCATAGTAAGAAATTAAGGCCTGGGGGTCTAGACAAGACCTTCTTTCTGTTAGCGTTAACGCCTGCGAAAAGATAAAATTGTATGAAAATGACATTAGCTTGAGAGATGTCACGTGACTTCTTATGTCATTTTCATGCAATTTTATCTTTCCGCAGGCGTCAACGCTAACAGAAAGAGGTTCTTGTCTAGATCCTCTGGTCAGACTAAAGCGCAAGAAACATTCATAAGAGACGCAAGTTCTTTCCTTTAAATAAATTTCAACCTTAGTGTCTTTCAAACGGAGATAATGGAATCAGCTTGTGGAACTCCAAAGCAAAATTGCCAAAACGAATTCGATATGTATTTATGTGACATACCTGCCTGCCCTTTTTTGTCGCATTGGATACTACAGCGACAACTGAACATGTATTATCTTTTTTATTTTTATTTTATTAAAAATAGGCTTGACCACCAGGTCTCCTGATGTTAAGCGATGATGCGGTCTACGATGGAGCAGGCTTGCCTAGAAGGAACCGATTCACTCGTAATTTGAAGATACCCAGATTGTAACTATAGGGGAACACCCATTCAGGTAGCGCATTCCACAGACTAGCAGTACGCATAATAAAAGTGGAATCAAAGCGCTTCGTACGGGTTTTTGGAATATCAACCATTAAGCGGTGTCGATTTTTCGTGCCTGCTCTGGCAGTCCGATAGAATAATGGGCAAGAGGGAATCAGATCATGCAGATCCGATGCACATTGCATTATTTCTTTCTTTGTATTTTTATACGATTTGTGATGTCAATATTGCAGTTTTATGTGCACGATATAAATGTTTACTTTCAATTCTTTACACACGCTTGTGAATGTATCCTCTGCTAAAAGCGTAAAATAACAAAAATGTCACCAGCTTCCTCGACTATGTATCCTGTGTTAGCTCAGTACGTAAGTCCGTATCCGGTGTAAGTATCAGCTGAATCCACCGTCCGACGACCAACACTCGTTTGTATGGTAATGTGTGATTGTTGCCTGCACTGACATTCTCGTACGGTTCCTATGAGGAAATACTAAAATAATTGTGTTATATCACAATTTTTGTTGTGTTGAGTTTTGACAACATTAATATTAGTTAAACAGGGATAATTCGTTGTATTAAAACGTTGTTGTAAAATATTTCAAACTCAGGAGGTGGTATGAAGTAAATTTATTTATTTATTTATCAAAATTACAACTATTATTACAGGATAGCCTAATGCAATAGTGTAGTAAATAAAAGTAGTATGTCTATTAATAATAATGGACAGCCCCGTTAGCTCAGTTGGTAGTGTACCTGCCTTCTGCGCGGGGGCGTGGGTTCGATTCCCAATTTCCCACCTAGGACAAACATTTGTGTGTTGAACATTTGTGTTTGTTCTATGTCTGGGTGTTAATATCTATTTAAGTATGTATTTAAAAATATATATATGTATAGTATATCAGTCTCTGGCAGCCATATTACCAGCTTTGCTTAGTTTGGGGTCAGATGAACATGTGTGCAATAATATCCCAGACATTTTATTTATTTATTTAATAACCAAGAGCATGGCTCAACACACATAGGGTTCCATTATAATAGTAAGTTTCCATACTGCATAGTTTAGAAATTAGGTTATACAATTAGACTTCGCAATAGCGTTTCGAACGTAGCTCTGTGGACTTAGCCAAATTTTAGAGATATATCATCCTGACATTATATAAAAATACAATTTTTATGGTTCGGCCAAAGATAAAACTGTACTTGGGAAACGTTATAATTTGTTCAAAACATTTTACGAAAACCTTAATCTTTGAGCTGGAACATCTTGAAATGATTACAGTTTTATCGCTGTAATTAAAAAATATATTATTTTGAATTAAGGTTTTTTAATGACTTATCAGCATAGCAAGTTATAAGTTTCTGTGTCTAATAGTTTAGAAATTCATGGAGGAGTGCACTTTTTGCTAATTTGGCGGCCATATTTCGCTAATAATACATCATCATGATGAAAATGTGAAGGATTCAACAACAAACAACAAAAGGGCGAGCAGCGAACAAAATATTCATCCCCAATTCACATGTAGGTAGATACCAAAAAAGTTATAAAAACCAATATATAAGGAGTTTCCTAGAACACAAGAATTCAGAGTACCCGGATTAATTTTACTTGAATAATTTTCGTATAATATTAACAAAATATATGAAAACCACGTCAGCTGCCACAATAAAGTATGTAACTATGTAATGTACTTACTCTACAAAGGACTAGGATGTAAATAGTAGAGGTCTTCACACAAGTCGAAGTAGGTAGTTATTGGGCACGCTGTACCACTTGGTCGCTGTTACAACTTCAGGTCGTATGCTCGAGGGATATCGACTGCGTTGCTCCACCTTCAGCTATCGCTTCAGGTGGAGTTCAACGCGGTCGATATCCCTCGAGCATACAACCTGAAGTTGTAACAGCGGGCCAAGTGGTACAGCGTGCCCAATCACAATGTAAAATTGAGTCAAGATAGACATTTAGATAATTATATCACTCACCTAGTCGATGGTGTAATTTATAACTTCACATTTGAATACAAAGTCACTTTCACACCACTTACTACTCTTTATAGCGATGGTGAGATATAATAACGTAACATAATGTGTATGAAAAATTGTGAATAAGAAAGAAAACTAGATAAAGTTATAATTTTATAGGTACTGTTCAGATCAGAATAGATTTATTGTACCTAAGTGGTTTGCTATTACTTCTCAAAGTCTCTGCGTACTGATTTTCATCGGCAGAGATAACACAGGAGTATCAGGAAATGTGCACCAATTTCAGTGTGCGTACTAATGATCATCCCCACAAGAAATTGGTACAAGTTCTGCAAAAGTGACTGCGTACTAATTTTCATCCCCAGTCGCTAGATAGCAGTAATTTCCACTCCACATACTACATAGAAAATGTGCTCGATTTCAGTGTGCGTACCTATGATCGTCCCCACAAGAAATTGGCACATGTTCTGTAATAATGACTGCGTACTAATTTTCATCTGCAGTCAGGAAGTAAATAGCGAAACCAAGGTAACTTTAAATTCTAAACTTGAAGCTAAACGATATATACCCACTAAAATTAACACCATCAATTAAATTTAATTATTTATGTCACCATCGCATAGCACTACACAAGTTCACAGTAGAAAAATAACTAAAATGTAGCTAACGTGATATGTGTGTGTATACGCGGAGAAATTAAGTAGTTGACATAGACATATAGTACAGGAGCCCGAAGCTATTCAAATAACAATAAAGGTTACCGGTTATCTATGTGAAATTGGTCTAAATAACACCATTTTAAATATTGAAATCCAAGTCTCAAAGATCGTAAACCCGCCGTAACCATATACAGTGATAAAACAAAGATCTCAAAATGTGTTAATTATTTAATTTTCGAGGTCTTTGTTCAATTACCATAAGAAAGAGTAAGACTTTGGAAAGTTGTTATATACAGACATTAATATCATTTGAAGTCAGGGTATAAATTATTATTTAATCATTTACATTTAAGAGTACCAGTTCAAACTGAAACAGCTGACATTAGACCCTCTTTACAAACCATTTTCATATTTTAAGATGTATTTAGACTACGGCGGATTATGATTTGTAAGATTTGGGTTTTAGTATCTACTATGATGTAATTTAAACCAATTTCACAAAGATAACCTACTAACCTTTATTGTTATTTGAATGGCTGCGGGCTCCTGTACTAATATAACTTTATGCTTTATCTGCAAGTTTTATTACATATTCTGTGCCTTAGCAAGTAGTGGGAACGTTGTAAATTGATATTACTTGACCTCATTTCTGAATTAGGGTTCACCTATTATTTTTGTGATTTTTGAAAACGATTTTGCAAATTAAGAAAATATTAGAAGGATGGATTTGCATGAATTTTCGCTTATCTAACAAAATTCATCTAATGTATATTTTGTTTTAATTTTTCACATCTACCTATATTTCATAAGTACTAAATTAAGAGGTACCAATTACATTGTTATTGAGAAATAAAAGACAAGTAGACATACAAGATTTATAGAAAGTCTCGCTGGGATACAATCCGGGTACTATGGGTATCATTTGTTTATGATTCCTGACTTATGTCTAAATAATCGAGAAAATCGTGAGCGAAACCGCGGGCGAAACTAGTTAATAGGTTATATTAAGCAGGTGTTGCAGTGACGTCAATTCCTACCTTTAAATGTGTGTGCTGTATGCACGTCAGCATTTTCATGTAAAACTAATACGTAAATACTATGTGTTTTACAACACGTGGGAATGCCTAAGTCATCAATTTTCCTACCTAAAGCCTCGTAAATGCGGAAGTCTACAATTTCAAATCGATGCATGTATGATTATGATGTAAGTAATTAATTGCTTTTAAATTAGTAGTCATTGATTTGTTATTCTTGTCATATAATATGTGACTTAAGCTCTTTTGTTAAATTATATCATTTTATACGATTTTACGTATAAAACTCGAACCTGAAGGAATTGTTTCATACTGAATTCTGTCTTCGACGTGGACGTCAGCAACTTCAGCTTCACCAGCATCTTGAGCATCTTCATCATCATCAGAAGTACCCTGAGTGACCTCGAGTGAATTTAAATTCATCATGTAAGTGAGTAACTTACCTTACTCTTAATTTTTGATATAATTGTGTTGTCTTGAGTAAGCTGATTGTGATGTGGTAAATATCACACGTACTATTAATATTTAGTACTTACATAATGTTTCAGTCATTTACATAAGTTTCAGTACTTTTAATTTATCATGAATTAAATAACTGCGCTCGACGCTTGTCATGTTTGACCCCATATATTTCATGTTAGTAGTAATTATAAAGTTTGTAATCAAAGTTTTTTTTTCAGGTCTGACTCAGAATCAGAAGCAGTACCCATCATCATCCCAGCAGCGCAGAAAAACAAGAGAGGAAAGAAATCTGCAGAAACAACTGCCAGTATCGGGAAGAAAAGAAAAGGAGACAAAATTACTCAGAGGTATTTTTCTTTTGTTAGATACTTATTTATTTTAATTTTAAATACTTACATTAAGTTTTTATTTGTACTGTCTTTATTTTATTACTAGCCGGCCGCCCCGGCTTCGCACGGGTCTAGCTCGGCTTTAGGCCTCGCTACAAAATATAATATGCTCTATGTCACCCGGAGATAGTGTAGCTCCCCAACAGTGAAAGAATTTATAAAATCGGTTCAGTAGTTTCAGAGCTTTTTTCAATGCAAACAAACAATCAAATCTTTCCTCTTTATAATATTAGTATAGATTTATTATGTCAGTATAAACAAGTGTCAAGTAGTAATTCTTTAACTTTGTGATTTATTGTTGGTATGGTGGTAACCTTATAAACTATGGGTTTACCTGTTTAGAGTTATAACATCCATTAAAATTTTATTAATTGTTACAGCCTACGTGGAAAATCCCAACGCACGGACATTTTCGGACTAGAAGAAGCCGTCGAAGAGACACCACAACCCAAAAAATCAACCATCACCAGCAGCTTCGTCAACCGCGTGGCTAACGGCTCACAGCGACGAGTCGCAGACATTAAGGGTGATTATTTCATAGACCTAAAAATTTATGACTCTGAAGATGCTGATTCCACTGCTCCAGAGGAGCGGTGGAAAAAAGCACTGGTAAGAGCCAAACTCAAAATTGAACCAGACTCGTCGCAGTGGAGTAAGCTCCAGAGCTTTGTGAGGGACGCTCACAAGCTTTTTGAAGCTTGTGATCCAACATTTTATTCAGATAGTGTTTATTTCAAGGACAAGTAGTAGGATTGATTTGGAGTGTCCTATAATAAGAAAGGTCTATCATTTTGTCATTAAATATATTTTTAAGTTGTGTTCTTTTTGTCACTAGATTTTACGCGGTATAATTAAGTATACTAGAATTAATTTGTGTTTTCGAATAATTTAGATAGCTTTAGGTGGCCTTATTATTAAGAAAATAAATATTATAAAACAATATACTAGTATTGAATATAATTTCCACCTTTTAGGGAGTAAATAAATTTGAAATGCCATATTGCAAAAAATAATTATAATGGTTGTCATACACTGAGCTATAATAATATTCAAATATAACATACTTTCCGCACAATCTTTCTTATATTTTCTATTGAGGTATACTAACAGACAAGATAATTAATATTTAGATTTTTACACTTCTGAATATTTTGAACTAAAAATATAAAATATACATTATAGCTCAGTGTGTTATGTGCTTAATAGACGTTGCGAATAAGGCATGGTCGACTAATTTCAACTTCATTTACTTTTTACAATTGAGTGAACTTCAAACTAGATTTTATTCCTGTCGCAAATTATTTAGATACGTATAACTAGCACTAATAATAATTAAATAAACGGTTAACATACTAAATTACTTGTATTGAACAAAGTTTCTATAGGATATTGGGAAGTTTCTATAGGGAATTGTTAGAAATTTAAAATGCCATTCTGCAAAACGTGTAACGTTGACGTTGAAAAAAAATGTTGGTTAGGTCATACACGTAGTACTAAACATAAGAACCGTACATTTTTACCGATGTGTGATGGTATAGACATTATTGAGTCAGCATTTCGCAATCGCATAGCGAGTTATAGAGTCAAAGTATCAGATGATAAGGAAGGAATTTGTGTACCCACTTTCTTTAATGCTATTCGCACAAAGATTAATTTGCTTCTTGATCAATCACTTCAAACTCACACTTGCATTAAAGTGAATTTTGAATTGTTTTCTATGTTTCATATGTTTAAAAATGATACACAGGAAATGAAATCTTTTGCAACTACTAATTTTACACTTCATCTAAACTATGATTTCAATAACTTGTACACAAACATTTTAAACAGTATCATGAAAAAAATAGAAGAATTCCAAGAGAGAGACAGTGGGTGGACATTTTTAAACAATTGTCATCTGGAAATAAATATTTGTAAATATGAACCACTGCGAGGTTCAAACTTCATAAATTTACCAAAATTCATACAAAACAAAAAAGCGTGTTTAAACATTAAAAATAACGATGATTACTGTTTTTTGTGGTGTGTTATCGCTGCGCTTTACCCCGCAACCGAACACCCAGACCGGGTTACTTCGTATCCTTGTTTTCAAGACAAACTAAATATCAAAGATTTATCATTCCCTATGACTTTATCAGATATTTCTGTTTTTGAAAAAAATAATCCTGACTTGAGTATCTACGTTTATGGTTTAAGAGATAGTAAAGTTATAACCGGGCCTTTGTATAAATCAGAATCTAAGAGTTACAAACACCGAATTCATCTATTGTTCCTTGAAAATAACACGTCGTCACATTTTTGTTTAGTAAAAGATTTACCTCGTCTGGTGAGAAATCAATTAACAAGACATCATGGAAAGTTACATTGTTGCGAAAATTGTTTATTATTCTTTTCTTCAAATGAAGAGCTCGACCATCATGTTTGTGGGGGTATCGTTACTATTTTACCTGAAAAGGGGTCAGTAATACAGTTTAAAAACTATAATCGCAAGCAAGATGTTCCATTCGTCATTTACGCTGACTTTGAAACAATGTTACGTCCTGTACAAGGTTGTGAACTTGATCCCAAAATATCCAGCACATCTGATCGACATCATCACGTACCTGTCGCTTTTGCATATAATATTGTTTGCGTGCTCGATGAATCATATAACCGGTTCGTAAGCTATCGCGGGGAAGATTGTGTTACAAAATTCATAACTTCACTACTTGATGACGTACATAAAATTCATAAGATCCTTGGCAAAAAGACTCCAATAATATTTAACCAGCATGATGAAAAAGTATTTAATGAATCGATTCGTTGTCACATTTGTGGGCATTTAACGTGGGGTTGCAAAGTTCGCGATCATTGTCATTTAACTGGAAAATTCCGGGGTGCTGCACATGAGATGTGTAGTCTAAATTACAAGCTACCAAAATTTATCCCAATTTTTTTTCATAACTTGTCCGGTTATGATTGTCACTTATTTATAAAAGAATTAGGAGAATTACCGGGTTCAATTAAAGTCATACCAAAGACAAAAGAAAATTATATTTCTTTTACTAAATATGTGGAAGTTGCCCTAGATGAATACCTGCAGCTACGTTTCGTAGATTCGTTCAAATTTTTGAGCACAAGTCTAGACAAGCTATCTCAAACACTAAACTGCAACGATTTAGTGCATATGCATAGACATTTTCCGGACAAAAGCCAATTCGAGTTACTGACTCGGAAAGGGGTTTACCCTTATGAGTATATGACGAAATGGGAATGCTATACGGAACCAGCTTTACCCCCACGGGAAAAGTTTTATAGTTCTTTAAACGATACAAATATATCTGACGCTGATTACTACCATGCCCAGCTAGTTTGGTCGCAGTTCAACATCGAGAATTTAGGTCAATACACAGACTTATATGTTAAAACAGATGTTTTACTATTGACAGACACTTTTGAAAAGTTTCGTAGGACAAGTAAGATGCATTATCAGTTAGATCCAGCCGCCTACTTGACTCTCCCTTCTCTATCATTCGATAGTTTTTTATTAGGTTCTTCCGTCCAGTTAGAGCTAATCAATGACTTAGCAATATTACGTATGATACAAAAAGGAATTCGCGGAGGTGTGTGTATGTGTACGCACCGCTATGCAAAATCTAACAACAAATATATGTCTAACTATGACCCAAATCAAGAGGATTCATTTTTAGTATATCTCGATTGTAATAATCTGTATGGGTACAGCATGTGTCAGTCACTTCCGCTGTCAAACTTTAGGTTTTTAAGCCAACAAGAAATCAATACTTTGGATGTAATGAAAGTATTAGACAATGCTGATGAAGGTTACATTTTGGAAGTAGATTTGGCATATCCAGATATCTTGCATTTATCGCATAACGATTTGCCGTTCTGTGGGGAAAAATGTATACCCCCACACGGAAAATGTATGAAACTCGTTCCAAATTTGTACAACAAGTACGAGTACGTAATTCATTATGTCAATCTTAAGAAATGCCTAGAACACGGTCTGGAATTGCGGAAAATACATCGAGTGATCGCATTCAATCAAAGTTCTTATCTGAAAAGATACATTGAGGTTAACACAGTACTTCGTCAAAAAGCTGAATCCGTGTTTGAACAAGATTTTTTCAAACTTTTAAATAATAGTGTTTTTGGTAAATCTTTTGAAAACACAGAATCAAGAGTCAAAGTGCATCTTGTAAATCAATGGAACGATAAAGACAATGTTACTAAAAAAAGAACAAGCGCTGATAAATTGGTTAGTAGTCCATACTTTCATAGTGCATCAGTTTTTTCTGATAATTTAGTAGCAGTTCAAATGAAATCTGATCGAGTAATTCTTGATAAACCAATTTACATTGGTTTTTCAGTCTTGGAATTGTCTAAAGCACACATGTACAACTTCCACTATAATGTCATCAAACCAGTGTACAATGATTGTGTTCAATTATGCTACACAGACACCGACAGTTTTATATACTTCATAAAGACACCCGATTTTTATAAAGACATGAAAGACTCGTTCTTGAATTATTTTGACACAAGTAATTACGAACGTAAAAATCAATACAATTTACCATTAATGAACAAAAAAATACCTGGTTTGTTTAAGGATGAAATGGGTGGAAGTATAATAACTGACTTTGTTGGGTTGCGGTCGAAATTATATTGCGTTAAAACTGAAAAACGTACAATAAAAAAAGCTAAAGGAGTAAAGACATGCGTGATTCGTAATTTTGACTTATCAGATTATCAAAACGTGAATTTTAATGAAAGCATTGTACGTAAAAAGAACTTATTGTTTAAATCGATAAAGCACCGAATATTTACTAAACAAGTAAATAAAATTGTTCTCTCCGGAAACGATGATAAGAGACGTGTTTCTAGTAATAGAATATCTACCCTGGCTTGGGGTAGCACTTATATTTTAAAGTCATGATTAAGTATGTTTTAATTATGACCTAAGTATTAGTAAATAAGTACCTTATTATTGTATCCTTCAATGATAATAGAATATGATGTACTTACTTAGTACTTATAGTTTGTAATGTTTGTTAAGATTAGTTTGTAATTTAGTATGATAGACGATAGAAATAAATGATGTCATGTAATTTTGACTTTTACTAACTCTACTTCCTTAACCAATCATACCAACTTTCCTAAGTAGGTAGGACATCAATTTTAGTAGGTGAATGTGAGGTCTATATAAAATGAGCAACAAGTTGAAACAAGTTTGATTGACAGAGATAAAATAGATAACCATTGTCGTAATTTAATAGGTAGGTATTATAGTTACGCTGCCTGGGTTGATATTTGATACGTTGTGAGGGAGCGACAAGTTATATCCTGCTCTTTTCGATTGATGTCAGCATTATTTGTGTTAATTGCTATTGTAGTTTTGCACATTCATTAATTATAATCTAGACTGCAGGCAGGTCGCATGCAAAAATAATTTTTACAACTCGCTAAATAAATATTTGGTATTGATTTGCGTTCAACACTTGATTCTATAAAGGTGAGCGTTTTGTTTGATTTGGATAAATTTATTAATGTTCTTTAATGTCACTTATGGTGCATTTCTCTTATTTATCTCTATTTTTTTTTTCAGATCAACATGTCAACTGTAAATGATGATTACTATTCCATGCCTTGCGCACAGGATCCATTAGCAGGCTGGGACTCGTTTGAGGCAGAACAGCGAACCAAACGCAAGCTCGAACTAGCTGAAGCTAAACTCGCTAAAGTTGAGGCTACTAAGAAGAAAAAAATGATGAAAAAAAGTAAGAAAGAGACGCTTTCTTATGTTATCAATAAATCTTCAGAGAGAGGATATAAAATGCTAAAAATTCAAGTATACGATTTCAACGAAGGGGAAAATACCTACAGTGAATCGGTAAGAGTGCAATACATCGTGACTCATCCAATAGATGAAGTGTTAGACTCAGTTCAAAGTGTTGTTAATAAAATTTCAAAACGATTAAGTAATGAGACTCTGTGAATTAATAAAATGTAAACATAAATAAAATAAAAATAAGTAAATTTTAAAGTAATTTTTAAGTTAGTTAAGTTTTTAAATTAATGTATATATCCTTATTTATATTTTTAAATAAACTACACAGGTAATAAATAAGATTTTTGTTTCATTTAAATAAAACAATTTATTTTTTAAACATACATTTATTGATCATTATTACATACAATTATAATTTTTATCATAATTGGTAACATTTGTCAAGATAGTATTAGGTTATAAAATTGATAAGAATAAATTAGGTTATTGTATAATAACATAATATATTGCAATAGATATCTATAGACCTCATCAATTATCAACACAATCATAACCACCAGATTCACTAGAATCACTTTCCTCTTTGTCATTTTCAAAATTATTGTTTATTACATTTTTGTGATTATTTTCACTGAAGTTTTCGAAAAATTTGAATACATTCATATAGTTATCAATAAACCATTTTTTAACTAAAATTACATTTTTTAATGCGCAATGTTTTTTATGATATACACAATTTAGAGAGTTTTTACCATTTTGATTATAAAGTTGTTCCAATAACAATAAATTAGGACATCCCTTTTCTCCAATGTCTATGATATCACAATTACTATTGCAAATATTTTGTAACCACTTAATCTTTTCCAAACCCTTAACGAAAACTTTTTTATTATTTAATAGAGTCCTGCTGACACGTTTAAATTCACTATAGTCGATGTAACCTTCGCTCCATAATATGCCACGATATCTTTCTAACCATGAAACTTGTTTCTTTTCCTTTTCTATGAGTCGAGAGAATGGGTAAGGTGGTTTCACTAAAAACACTTGGGTGTATTCTACCGTAGCCAAAGCCAATTCTTTGATGATAAAAAAGTTATTGGTATCTTTAAATCCTTGCAAATCCACTATAATGTATTCCGAATTCATGATAATTTCTTGACAGTGCTACTCAACGGTTTGTATTCAACGATGCAATCGTTTAGAATCAAACAAAATGCTAATGTGTTTTCTGGAAACTCAATGGCGGTTTCAAGTTCAATTCGCACGTCTATAGGTCCAGATTTAAGAGTTTCGTTTTGTCTCGAACAATCTATCACAAAAAGAGGCGCCCTAGACTTAAAGTCTTCGTAACTTAATAACGGTTCTGGCCGACGGTTGTAATACGACTGTTGAAATCTAGTGTAGCGTTCATATATAAGGGAATAGTTATCGTCAGCGAACCTGGTATTCAGATTTTCATATGGAAAATAGCAAGAGTTTAGAAAAACTCTTAAGTTTTCTATGTCACAATGGTCAAACTGAGACATGTCGGCATCGGCACGACGCATACGGTTTGTTTGAAATCCTACTATTACATACCGTGGTTTTTCTATTTGGGAAGAAGTTTTTACAGACCATGTATGTTTTCTAGTTTTTGGAAGAGCAGGATATTCATAAAGATCCCAATTTCTATAAACCATGCTGATAGAACGATCTTTTTCCAGGTATTTGAGTAAATTAATCCGTTCACGATCAGATACTTTCACATGGGGTACGCGCCAGTTTATGTTTTCTATTTCAACATTATGAACATATTCACCCGCTTCTAGTTTTATTGCATTGAGATTCGTGCTACTCCGAAGTAATATCAACTCATGCTTACAATTCATAATAATCTTATTATAATCTTCAGCAAAACCTAGTATTTTATTAAGAGGTATAGACACTGAAAAATTACCTGCTGCTTTATTTGTGGTACCATTCATATCCCACCCCCATAACTTCGACATCTTAGACTCGTTATCATTGATTGAAATTAGAGATTTCATAGTGGTAGTAATACCAGCATTTTTTATTTTATCTATTTCTACTCCATTTAACTCATATCGAATGTCTTGAAAGAAAAATAATACTGGGTTATTTGTAAAATGAACTTTGGCTACAGCAGCTTTTGTATCACGTTTAACTACATGTACAACGCCTTTTATGAATAGAGTACTTGCCGAAGGTAGTACGCATAGATCTTGTTGATTAATAGGTATTCGTATTTCGTCATTTTCTCGAAAGCTATTGACATATGGCTTATATGTATGATATTCTATGCTTTCAATAGAATTATCAACATGTATCGTATCTGTTATACTGAGCATACTCATTTTAATAATCCAATTAGTTTCAAAAACTTCTTATTTTCTTTAGTTAGTTTCACTCGAGGTCTTCTTTTGTTGATGACACGGTTTGAAATGTGTTTATTTAGTGTTTGTACTATGGTTTTATTGTGGTCAATCATTTTCTTCTGATGTGTAAGTATAGTTGTATATCTTCACCACGTAAGTTTACTAAATTATTCTTAGCATCCAATATTCTGACGGTAATTGAGCTGATATTATTCTGGTTAATTGGGAAATAAATAATGTTCTTGGGTATTTCAATAATTCTGTAACCAGGAGGTACGTTTGGAGGAAATTCGTGAATTATATGACTGGGTTTACCGTCCGTGTATGAACCGCTTATAATGTCACATTCGATTCTTAGCACGGTCGTCGAAAGAATGTTGACTGGATAAGAGGATTCATTTAATATATTCGCTTTTAAAGTTTCTTGGTTGAAACCAAATACTCGAGCTAGCAAAGGACTTTTTTCAAAATGTATATCTTTAGAACATATGATGGAAGTTTTTAACGTGTTGTTATTACAAATTAATTTAAAAAAACAGTCTTTCATGCTCTGTTCCAAGTAATCGTTTATATCACTCAGCTCATACGATCCTTCGGGTATTACAACGACTTCCTTATCACCATAATGTAATTTGTTATTGTTGCTATCGATGTTAGGTATAGAATTAAATGTTGAGAAGTATAGCAGACCGCATTCGTATTCGCCATTGAGCTCTAAGCCAGGTGAATAATTTATCGTAGACAGTGGACTGGAGCTTGATATGGATAGTGTAAAAGACATATTGATACTGACAACAACTTAACGATTCTTTAACTTAAATTAGATTTCCAGAAGTTCTTCAGATATTTTATGCATAAGTGTCCGCAATTTACAGAATCATAACTTTGATATTTCAGGTAATTATAATAAATTTCATGATTATTAAAATACCTCAGTAATTCTAGCGGAGGCTTTAAATCTCCAAAGCTGTCAAAATACTCACAATATTCATTATTTTTTACATAGGCTACCCAGTGAGTGCCAGGATTTTGATGATCATCTAGATTAATTATACCACATTCAATCCGCTTGGGTTTTTTTGGTAATCTATCTCTCATGTAGACACCTCTAAAATAAGGTATATTAGCACTATACGTCATTATATCAATGTCAGTCAGAGCGCGTTTGGGTAGCCTTGTATTTAGTTTTTTGGAGCTTTTAAAAACAAACCACTACCTTTTTTGTATGGTTTTAAATAGCATCCCTTTCCTAGTGCTATTGCTTCCATTGTTCTATTATGACGTTCAGATTCTTGTAGGTCAAGTTTTGCTGATTTATAATCATGCACAGCTTTTGCAACACCTGCAGCACCGCCAGTTAGAGCGCCCAACGCTGATAGAGCCGCAAATATTGGTATTAACGGTAATATACCTCCAGTTTTTGGTATAGGTATAACACGCGGTACGCGAACTCTATTTTTTGTAAATACTTTTTTAGCAACAGCATAAGCAATTTTAATGGCAGCTTCATTATTTTTTGGTTTTAATTTTTTCAGCGTTGTACTAATTTGAGTAGTTAAAGCCTTAAATTTTTTGACACCAGCACCTAATTTAAGTTTTGATTTCATAGCTTTATTTACTACCCAGGAAGCAATTTTTTCACCAGTACTGGCATCTTTAGACTTTAGTCGCCTTTTAGTCATGTTAATGAGTTCTATATCAGCTTTGTGACGATCACCTAAATTAGAATTATTTGAGTACGCAATGTCGTGTTGTTTACAAGCTTCGTCTAGTTCATTGACTCCTCTATCACCACGCAACATCCGTTTTTGCAATTTTGTACCGGGACCACAATAATTATATCCAGGTAAATGTAACTCAAACGGTAATTTATTTATCACTGTGTTAATGAGACCACCTCCTTCCATCGATGTTATCTTAATAATGTTTATTGTACGGTCTCAACCATTTTATATATAATGTTAAAGAAATGCATTTTTATTAATCCACGAGTTTTCACTTTCACTAAAACCTAACCATTTAACATATAGTTTATTACCTTTTTGTTTCAATACTTTTTCTACTAGGTATACGCCAGGACAATTAGTCTTTTGGAGTTCTTGTTTATAAAATGAACCTAATATTTTCTGATTATGTTGATCTTCTAAATGGTAAGTCACAGGCTCTGTTTCATTCACTTTAATAATTTTAAACAATTCAGTAGACCAATTTGGTGTGTAACCTTTTTGAAAACATCCTTTATATTTGCTAATGCGAACCTGATCTCCAACATTGAAAGTTTTTTTCTTTTTAGAAACAGTTTTTTGACTTTTTTGTATATTATTCAATACAGAAATTCTATTTGAGGTACAAACATTTTTTGGTTCTATTTTAATAGTTCGATGTATTGAGCTATTATACGTGTTGATTATTTCTTGTACAGGTTTACCTATCCACTTATAGTTTCCAGCTAAATTGAAATATTTGTAAAGTTTGTTTTTAATTGTTCTTATAAACCTCTCTACAATAGATGCTTTTTTGATAGAATGTGTAGAATAATGATTAATTTTAAATTTATTCATTATTTTTTTAAAAGCTTCGTTGTAAAATTCTGTTCCTAAATCAGTTTGCAAATTAATTGGAATCCTTCCTTCATTTATCACTTTTTCAAACGCGCTTGCTATTTCACACATTGATTTGCTTTTAACAGGAACAGCCCAACCAAATTTGGAGAAAGCATCAATTATAACTAAAATATATTTATAACCGGAATTGAATAAAGATATATTTTTAATATCAATTAAATCTGCTTGCCATAGGTCGTCAATATCTTTAATTACCACGGAGCGCCGCTTATAATTCCTTCTCGCTTGTTTGTGGATTTCGTTCACTATTCCTTCCTTGCTCATTTTTAGTTTCAAGTTTTCTTGGATATGCGGTTTGTTCACTTCGATTATGTCTGTTATTATTTTCAATTTTTATCCTTATTTCGACAAATTTTGCATCTATTTCTTGCTTTGTGTAGAAATGGTTCTTAATAATTTGTTCATCAAACTCTAAAGCAAATTGATTAATTATTTTTTCGTGTAAACGTAGACGTTTATGAACGTGATTTCCAAATTTGTCCACATTCATAGCAGCAGAGGTATTGATAGCTGAACAGTTGAAATGAATCTGTAGAAACTAATGAAATAATATTGTTTTTATTTAGCTAATAACACCACATTCGCGAAGTTCTTCGATTATTGATATTATTTCATTGTCTAAATTTGAATTTCCGGCATCGCGAGATGCTATTAATAGCTGTAATCTTTCGACTAATTCATTAGGATCATCCCAATAAATATAGTCTACTTTTGTTTTTACTTTCTTTAACACAGGCAATAATCCAGTGCCCTCTACTTCTTGATCATGGCTTTCAGCACTCGTTGTACTTATTGCTCTGTCTTTTATATACTTGAAAAGTGGTTTTATGATGTATTTGTATTTGATACCCTTATTGGTTTTGATTGGCTTCTTTGGATCATAATCACGGCGATGTACATTTGTATCTATTAACATTTGTTTATAATTTTGCTTATCTTCTGCAGTTATTTTCGACATATTAGGTGTTCTTTTAAATAATAACTCGTACAACCCGAATGTTCGAGGATACTTTTGTCCCCCTACAGATATTTCAAAATCTTTAAGAACAAAAGTTGCAGATCCCATTTTAAGTTTTCCACGGTCTAATCTAACACCAAATGGAATTTCTTTAAATGCGGCATCTGCTAAGCTCCAAGACATATCATTCGAGTCTATGGACTTAAAAGATGAGGCACTTAGATTTTGATGATCAGTGTTTTTATCTCCAACATCTTCATTTTCGTCAGAACTTTCTGAGTTGACTTCACTTGATTGCGTGTCTAATGTGTGTACAACAGGTACATCAGACATTCTGTGTTTTTTGGTACCTTTATCAGACTCATTAAAATCCTGGTACCGAACATTTTTCAACCGTTTAGGTGTCCTTTCAGTCTTACTTTCATCTGATGATACTCTATTTGCAATTAATTTATTAAGAGGTTCCGTTATTGGTTTTAACGCAGTTTCAATAACCAAATCACTGTTTAATTTTAAATGTTTCATCAACTGAACTTTTTTTTTTACGGCATCTGCTGATTTAACAATTTGTTGTTTTAATGATTTTTCTGAATTATACATAATATATATTTTACTGTTATGCGACCTGTTCTTTCCGATGATGCATTAATGAATGAATTTGATATTATTGTTAATGCCGTTATATATTATTTCTATCAAACTAGCTAATGGAAAACAACAAACGTATCAAATTTTTTCCTATAAGCACCTTTATTTTTTTCACAATCCTTATTTATTACTAAATAATTAAATGGGATACTCCAGATTTCTTTACACATTTCACGAAACTGATTCCAAGACATATCTGTATTGACGTGCTCATCGTAAACATGTTTAAGATTAATATCATCTTGTCTAAATAGAACAATCATATTAGCGTTGTCCCTGATTAATTGTTTTGGTATCTTGCTATATGTTTGGTTTAAATAAAAACAATCAATATTTTTATGTCTCCCTGTAGCAAAATAATCTCGAATATTATTCTGTTTTTCGCAAGCTACATCATCAAATATAAACACTGAATCAGGTTTTGCATCTGCTGTACTCAATATTTCATCATTTTCTTTATACTTATATAAATTTACGGCTGGTACCATTTTCAGAACATTATCGAAAAACATATACATCGGTTGAAATAAAGTTTTGGAGAATATATATACATTTAAATATTTTAATCCGTGCTCATGTAATAGGAGCCCAATCATTAAATTGGTTTTTCCACAGTTTGACGGACCGCAAATTAAGCAGCGAATCGTATTTGGTAGAAGTTCACTATGTCTGTGTTTGTTCTTTTCTGACGGTAAAACACATAATCTGTTTAAATTTAATGTGCAAGGCTGTTTAATAAATAACATGTTTAAGTTCCTTGACTATTAGAATAGAAATGAAAGATTAGAAAAAAAATGCATCATTTATACTTTTGATGAAAAAAGCTTTATTGAACACAATACTGTCGCTTATTTAGTACGTTTCATGTAGGTGTTAAAGCGACTTTGTATTCAAATGTGAAGTTATAAATTACACCATCGACTAGGTGAGTGATATAATCATCTAAATGTCTATCTTGACTCAATTTTACATTGTGATTGGGCACGCTGTACCACTTGGCCCGCTGTTACAACTTCAGGTTGTATGCTCGAGGGATATCGACCGCGTTGAACTCCACCTGAAGCGATAGCTGAAGGTGGAGCAACGCAGTCGATATCCCTCGAGCATACGACCTGAAGTTGTAACAGCGACCAAGTGGTACAGCGTGCCCAATAACTACCTACTAGTCGACACCAGGTGCCTTCAGCAGAGCGTCTTAATGGACAAAGGCTCCATCTTCTCATCGGCTACATACTCTACCACAGTAAGAGAAATGTAGACAACACGGTAGTCTAAAACTTGAGAGATGCTAAACTCTTATGGCCGAGATCAAAACGCGCGGCTATCGCACTCACGAGTTTCCACATTTTAGAAGATACAAAATCACTTAGTTGGTGAATTATAAAAATTAAGAGATATAAGTATTAGTAGTAGTAGTAGTAGATATACTTAGTATATTCATTACAATAAATTTTTAAAAAAAAACATAAAAAATAGGTATATCATTTGTTTTGGTAACAAAGAAACAACAAATTAAAGTTCAAAAAGAAGTATTTTTTAACTCCATCGCAAAGTAAATGATAGATATTAACATAAAAAAATTGTTTACTTTATTTGTAATGTCCATATGAACAAAATAATCTTTCGTTTTTTTTATTTTCTCACTCAGTTATTTTATATCGCCAAAAATGTTGAATTGTTCGAGCTAAATAGCCGCGCGCTTTTAGCTTAATTTTCACACGTTGACCTGCTAAAACTTGTAGAGTAGAACTGTTTTATTTTAATTAGTCATCATACTAGTTTCACAGATTTAATTAATTGATTTAGATTAATTAAATACTTAATCAAGAACCCGTTAAATATTCTTTCTCCTTGTCCTTGTTGGGTGATTCTGATAAGTCATAGTCGGTCATGACTAATAAAGAAGTATCTAAAACGATTGGATTTACGATGCATTCGTTATAAAAAGATTATATAACAGAGACAAATTAAGGGAGTCAAAATGGGGTTGAAAGTATGCATGAAAGTCTATTCGTACGAAGGACTAAACGGTTGAACCAAATTTGTTAAAATACGACAAAAAAATTGTACAAGTAGGTATGTATCGTTAAGTCATTACTTATTTAATCTTTAAAAAAACTTTACATAAATTGCAGTAAATTCAAAAATTATGGGACGTAATTATACAGAAGAATAGACACTTATTTTCATAAATATAAAAATTTAAATACGCTTGTTTGTTTCTCTTTCATGCAGCAACAAAGAAATAGATTGGCGTAATTTTTGCAAAGATACAGATGAAATATACTTTTGAAGGGTTAGGTCAGGGGATAGCAAATTCCATAATAATTTTCAGCCGCTTCACATTTATTATATTATACTCCAACGTTACATCTAAATAATATTAATTATATATATCTATCACACTCTTTTACTATTGTTCCTACAACCTGATATTAATTACTTTTTAAATCCTTTTAGGTTTTCTTTTGCGTCTTGATGCCGTGATGCATCATCCAGCTCTGCCGCTCTCCACCGACCATCCGTCTGTTCGTGGCGAGTCCACACGGCGAGCTCTGATTGGCCGATGTTCCCGATTGGCATTCATAAATCTAGTAGACTTTGCAATTAAAACGGACTTTAAAATATAAAACATTACATTCTTTTTGTTCGGCAAACTGAATAAAAAGTATCAATAATACATTCGTGTAATTTAGAAAGATAACTGAACTGATAAAATCGTGTGAATATATAAATCAAACAGCAATAACTGCTATAATACCTAAGAGCTACCTTTTTTATTATCTCACAAAAAAGGTTTCGGAGGCAATTTGCAGGCGGGTAAAACCGCGAGACGAAGCTTATACATAATAACCTCGCGAGGTTTGTTGGTGTTAGCAAGCTAATTAAATGTCGTAACGTATATCATAAATAAAAAAAATAAAACTGCAAGATTTGTACTGGAACAAAATTTTCACTCGCAGCCGTAAATTTGGATCTTCTATTTCTTCTGTAGTCTGTGGTTCTACGTATTGCGATTACAATGCAATTTGGTTAATGGCAGTTTGGTGATTGATTTAAAACCCATTGCTTTGGGTTCCTTTGAGTAAAACGTGATTTCAGGACGAATTTTAAGTGGATTACCCAATGATAAAGAGGTAGGAGTAAAGATTTCCCATTTCGTTAAATTGTACATTGTTTATAAATGTATGCGATTTTGAAGCAAAAAGGAACTATTAAAAAAATTAAGAAAAAATATATGAAAATAATTGTTAGAATTTGATGAAAAATAGAAACTGAATTTATTTTTGTTTATAATTTTTTTCATCATATTCGGCGGCAAAAAAAAAGTTTGTCTGCTGTGTGTAGGATTTTTGTCATAAATTGAGTAAAGTTGTTTTTTTATAGTAAGTAAGTGCCTACTTACGAAAACGTAGTAATTTTAGTTAAATTAATTTAAAATAAGTTCAAGCAATGGAATACCTTTAATTAAGAACGCTTTATATATCCGTCCACCTTAAATTAAAATTTACTTTTAAATAAATCATCATTATCATCACCATTAATAACTCGACACATTTCACCAGTAATTTGTCAAAGTTAACCCTTCAACAATACCTCCGGTCTATCAGACCCGCTGTTGACAAAACTATATTACCCAAAATTACTACAATATTACTCCAAAATCGGGCAATATTTTTTGTAAGCCCACCGCGCATTTGTCCGAACTCTTTGAATAGAATGATCTAGTTTGGGGTATTTTTGACCCCAAAATGCTGCTTACAAAGGTGACAATAGGACTGGATTTACTGGTTTTGGGATTTACATGCCCTTATCAATGTAGACTTGATTATTATTTTTAATTTTGTTTGTCGTGAATGTGCTTGGATATCATCAGCTTACTAAATTCAAATAAAATGTGTTACAATACACAGAAAGCAGTGCATATTTTATTGAGCCAATTTTTACCTATTCTTTCGTATAATATATTTTTGTATGTAGTGTATATCTTAGCAAGCTATCATTGTTAATACGCTGAAAGTGTTTCATCCTCTAAAAAATTCTCCACCAGTTCAGCTTCTCTGTACCAGACTGAGTTACTCGGAAAGGATGAACTAAGCTGAAAGGGGGCCATAGCATTCATCATTCTGAATAACTTTGACTATGGGAGCAACTCTGAAATTTCAGAAAAATATTAACAGCTCGATAGCAATAACAATCTATATATTATGTTCTAATTTTGATTATGTATTTATTTCTTTTTGACTTCTATTTCTTTCTTTTTTCTTTTTTAGCGTGATCCATCGTAGGCCGCATTATCGCTTAACATCAGGCGAGTTGGTGGCCAAGCGCAAGCCTATTATACAGTAACAAAAAAAAAAAAACTTTTAGACTTTTAATAATTTTTTTGCTAACTAGTTTATTTTGATGTGTATTTTTTTTATTAATTAATTTTATCCTGTGTAATTTTGTTTGTTTGTAAATTTTTGACATTGTAATATTTGTCATATTTATGTTATTTTAATTTTAAATTTTCACTGACTTTTTACTATATTTTTATGCCTAATTATTATGTCCGAATGTTATGACTACTTACTAGGTCTAAAAATTACTGGTCTCTTTACTCAAGTTAATTATCAAGCTATTACAAAAACACTACCCTAATAAAAGCAACCTTGATTCCACTGAAACACGACAGAAAATATAAAATACCCGGTTTTCTGATATCAGTCGCGACCGAGCGCAAAGCTCACCGTGTTTCGATGGTAGCGGTTAAAAACGTATGCGCTCCACGCACAACGGTCGAAGCAGTCTAGACACTGCTAGACGGCTCAAAAAATATCCCTAACAATACAATACACAAGACATTGCGAATTTGTATTCAATATTAACGGTAATATGAAATACACTCTTACTAGGAAAAGGTCAACCAAAACAAAAACTTTACTTGCCAGAAAACCGCAAAAATTAGAAAAGAGACTAAAACAAAAGCCACATTCAACTACTGCAGTGCAGACGGCCGAACAATAGGTCACTACCAGCATTGTACCAGCATCCATTTTAAATGAACAAAATGGCGGCCGTTCCGAATTCAATCATAAAAGCGGGATTTGAAACAATGCCCTCTCTGCCTCTAATCCAAAGGGTTAAATGCATGCGATTGGTCAACTTTACCCCTGGAGTTTAGCGAGTTTGCGATGGTATGCGTGACACGGTTAAGTTTTAGCGATAATGGTGAATGCTAAGGTGCATGTGTGATGATAAAATTTTTGGAGCTCGCCGTTCACTTGATTTTTTATCTGTAAAAAAAACCAGGCAACGAAAATAACTTGATAATAACAGTCCGAATAGGTAACAGATATAACTTTTGATGGCGGAAAATCTATTTATACAACGTGTTTTCTAAATGTGTAGTAATACTGGAGGTTATGTATACAACAGACAACTTTTTACTCATCATTACAGACAACTTTTAATACAGGAAGACCTCGAAAATAGCGAAAAAGATATCACACATCACATCATCAGCCAATTAACGTCCACTGTTGGACAAGGCCTCCCTCATAGAGAGGGGTGTTGCCATAATTCCCACGCTTGGCAGGTGGCTTGGGGATCGCAGTACGTTCACCGTGTACTATTAGGACGCTGCTGCCCATCCTCCGGTGGTTCTAATCGCAGTTTTAGGACATACCCGGGTCCGGGAAAAAGATATCAACATAGCTCCATATATTTTTCCGAGTGTCATTGACCGTTTTCTATGGAACAGCTGATATTTTTTTCACGATTTCAGGTTTGGTACCATTGTAAAAATTGTTCATAATGATGAGTACAATGACCTCTATTCGGCTTAGTACAGTATATATGCGTAACCCTGTAGATACGAATATAGTATAGTAAAAAATACAGTACACTGATTACTATATAAGCTCAAAATTCTTTCTATTACAGTTGTGTTGTGTAATCACATACCCTTCAGTATTTACTACTCCTTTAGGTGAAACGTTTCACTTTGGCAGGAAATTCAAATTTCAAACAGTTTTTTTGTTCTTGTAGCTAGGTCGAGTAATTATTGTAAACGACAATGATGTTCGCGAAAATTGATTATTATTCTCTACAAACTCGCGTAAAGTTATTTATCTCCAATGCACATTATTACATACATAATAGGTCGGGGAAAAAGTCTTTTCGTATTTTGTATGTATAAAGTTGTAGTAAAAATCTTATCCGTTGTACTGTTTGTATCTGGCTGGTTTTGATACCATTAAAAATATGACATTTTAAAAAAGGAATACAAAACGTAAAAAGCAATTTCCCGCCATTTTTCAATTGTTTTTTTGTTCGATAAAATGAGTGAATCTAACGAAGAAATTCGATATATTGTGAAATTTTATAACAAAAAAGGGAAAAATGCGACACACGCCGCGAATAAAATTTGTGACGTTTATGGACCTAATGCAGTGTCATCAAGAGTAGCACAATGTTGGTTCAAGCGTTTTCAGTCCGGGAATTTTGATGTCAAATATGCAGCTCGCTCTGGTCGCCCTGTTACGGATAAAGTCGATGCCATTTCTGAAAAAGTGGACCAAGATCGGCATATTAGTAGTTACGACGTAGCTGAAGAACTGGGGATTGACCACAAAACAGTTTTGACCCATTTGAAAAAAACTGGGTATACAAAAAACTCGATATTTGGGTGCCACACGAGCTCACTGAAAGAAACCAAATGAATCGTGTACTCATTTGCGATTCTCTATTGAAACGTAACGAAACCGAACCGTTTTTGAAAAGATTGATCACTGGTGATGAAAAATTGATCACCTACGACAAGAATGTGCGCAAAAGATCATGGTCAAAGGGCAGTGAAGCACCACAGACTGTAGCGAAACCCGGATTAACACGTAATAAGGTGATGCTGTGTGTATGGTGGGATTGGCAGGGCATCGTTCATTATGAGCTTTTACCGCCGGGCAAAACCATCGATTCGGATCTCTACTGCCAACAGCAGATGAGACTCAAACAAGAAATTGAGAAAAAACGGCCGGAATTGATCAACAGAAAGAGTGTGGTCTTTCATCATGATAACGCCAGACCGCACACATCTTTGGCCACTCAGCAAAAATTTAGAGAGCTTGGTTGGGAAGTGTTAATGCATCCACCATATAGCCCAGACCTTGCACCCTCAGATTTCCACCTGTTTCGATCTCTTCAGAATTCTTTGGGTAGTGTTAGATTAACATCAAGAGAGGACTGTCAAAACTACTTGTTGCATTTTTTTGATCAGAAGTCCCAAAAATTCTACAGCAACGGGATCATGTCACTACCTACAAGATGGCAACAAGTTATCGAACAAAATGGCACATATATATTATAATTAAATGTAATTAAACTTGAAAAAAATATGTCTTGAATTTGTTTAAAAAATACGAAGAAACTTTTTCCCCGACCTTATATGTCAATAAACAAATTTATGCTGTTTCTAACGGTTTATTGCCAAATGTAAGTAATATGGTGAATAACTGATTAATAGCTGTACATGATAATGTAAAAAACGACCAACAATTTTCGCGAACACTATGCCATTTCACAATAATTACTCGGCCTAGCTACAAGGACAAAAAAACTGTTAGAAATTTGATTTTCCCGCCAAAGTGAAAAGTTTCATATATTATATTTAAAAAAATTGGTGTTCGTTAGTCTCGCTAAACCTCAAAAATCACTTGACTGTTTTTTTTTGTTTGCCTTAATATGGAAATATAAATACGGCTAAAAGAACAATTATATTGGAAAATTTGTTTGGAAAATTGGAGTAGCTGTGCGAGTGGAAGAAAGAAGTGCTTTTTAGGGTTCCGTACCCAAAGGGTAAAACGGCACCCGATTACTAAAGCTCCGCTGTCCGTCCGTTCGTCCGTCTGTCACCAGGCTGTATCTCATGAACCGTGACAGTTAGACAGCTGAAATTTTCACAGATGATGTATTTCCGTTGCCGCTATAACAACAAATACTAAAAAATAGAATAAAATAAATATTTAATCACGTTTGTTGTAAGGGGCTTCCATACAACAAACGTGATTTTTAGTCGTTTTTATAGATAATGGTACGGAACCCTTCGTGCGCGAGTCCGACTCGCACTTAGCCAGTTTCTTCCATATAATTTGGACAGGATAACGTTTTTCGAGTCAGTTATTATTTGATAAATTAACTTGGTGAAAATCGGTGAGGTTCAGCTAATTATAGAGTTACTATTTGGTATTGCAGCTCTAAATCTACTGCAGCTGTCATATCTTGGTATGGACCGATTATAAGTCTATAATGAGGTTTATCGTGAGTTATAATCTATTTTTGTACGGATACCTACGCAGTGGCTCATGCGACACAAATTATGTTCGATCTGTTTAAAATATTAGGCTATTTTTAGGTTTTTATCTCAGTACTTTCGCCCGACCGATTTTGATGATTTTTTTTATTTGAAAGCTTGTGCTTCCCGTGTAGTCCCATTTCATTTTGGTCCAGTTCTGCCATTTTTATGAACAAGTTTTTTTGTATTAATAATTATTCTAAGAATATAAAACCCTTTCTTGGCCACAACACGTGTAGTAACTATTATGTAATCTGCCGTAACGCGAGAATCCCAATCAAAACTTCCCTTTGTACATTGTGACCGACGACGCCTACTTCACTTTTCTCTTACAAATTATTAGGTAGATTTCGGATATTATGTTATTCCTATTACTAGATCATTTAAAATACTCAATGCGAGCTATAACCTCTTAAGTTAATATTTAGGTGTATTAAGATGTTCAATGCTAATAGGTTTCAGCAGAGGATCAGTGAGTAGATTACAAATTATACATCTATACATATAATAATATACAATACAATAAAAAAAAAACATGCAAAGATTACCTGTATTCCTTTTTCTATTTTATTGAGGTAAACAGCAGAATATAGTCATAATAGAAACTAAATACACATAGTACATAGCTATACAGACATAGCTATTAAAATCTGCAAGTTGAAGTGGCAACGGGCAGGCCACATCGCTCGAAGAACTGATAACCGATGGGGAAGAAAGGTTCGTGAGTGGAGACCGCGAACCGGAAGACGCAGCGTAGGTAGGCCTCCCACTAGATGGACGGACGACATTGTGAGAGTCGCGGGCATCCAGTGGATGCAGATGGCAGGATGTCGTTCAAGGTGGAGATTAAAGGGGGAGGCCTATGTTCAGCAGTGGACGTCTTCTGGCTGATGATGATAAGAAACTAAATTGTGTTGACAATTGTGAACTAAAACATATCCCAAAAAATGCGTAATCGTCATGGTTATTATAAAAGCAGTATAATTACAGTATTGAAATTGGGTTAATAATTATAGATTTTACATTTTCTCTAAAGTTTTTATCATCAGGCATCTGACCTAGGCATTGTCGATAGATGTGCTTTTCTATTTTCAATCAAAATTCACACAGTACAAAAAAAATCGTTACTATTTTTTTTAATTATAAGACTTAGTTTTTCTCAATTACTATAATCTCTATTTAGTGACTGATATTGACTAAATAAATAGGCATCATCATCATTTTAGCTAGCGCTACCGCAGGAAAACGCGAGATGCAGTCCACGTCCAATCGGCTCTTTTGGATGGGGTAAATCGATGGGGGAGGCCTATGTTCATCAGTGGACGACCTATAGCTGAAATGATGATGATGATGAAACAGTTTTTCATGCCTATAATTATAATTACAATTTTTTATCACGTGGGAGACATCTAATGGAAAACCATCAGATTTATGACACAAAATATTATATATTATTTTTATGAAGCAGAAAGAAGCACATATAACTTGTGCTTATAAAATATAATATAAGCACAAGTTATATGTGCTTCATTCATGTGAAAGCACTGTAAAGCATGACGACTATCTTAAAAGACGTGACATGTGACTTGTAATTATTTTGAACGTGCAGTTAGCGACACATTATTTACATATAATATAAGCACAAGTTATATGTGCTTCATTCTGCTCTATGTATATACTAAATCAACTTTTCCGACCGTCGCTATCAGACCTTTTATTCGACTGTCTCCCGGTGAGAAGGGTCCAACACCCGACCCCACGCGTGCGCGCTCTGATAATGTAATTAAAACAACACCTTTATTCCAAGTCGTTTGGGACAGTTTTAGTTAGACCCAAGTTCGCGATTCGGGTCCCTAACTAGTTGGTCACGGGTCATGGTCTTGATTGAGGTCTTCGGTAGTTCTCTTACTATCATCGTTGCCTTTAATAACTATGTATGTGATGTCTTTGTCTAAAATTTCATCCTATAGCCTGGTATCGTTCGCGCAAAACTTTATGAGCCCTCTGAAGTTAGGCCCAGTGGCTGCGCAGTACGCATATTATAGGTATCCGAGGGACTTTACAGGGCGTCGGGGAGGCCTCGCGCCTAACTTCAGAGGGCTCATAAAGTTTTGCGCGAACGATATCTATGACGTAACACGTAACGTTTTGTTATAAACAAATAATTTGAATGTTGAGACGTGAGTCGAAATATTTCGAAGATTATGCATAGGATCTGTATGACTTACTTTTCAATCGGACGGCCAGGGTGGGCACGAAAAGGCCCGTAATACCATTTCATGGTTGATATTCCGAAAACCTGAACGAAGCGTTTTGATTTTACTAGACTTTGGTATGCGCTGCCTGATGTGTGTTCCTCACTTCCTTCCTTCCTGGGTGTTCTGCGATAGTTAAAAAAAATCACGGGTGAATTGGTTTCTTCTAAGGAAGCGTGTTCTATCATATACTGCATCATTGCTTAACATCAGACGAGGTGGGTGTCAAGAGCAAACAATTTTATTTTTTCAGTAAATAAAGCGTGGCCTTAAAATATAACAAATCACATGCCACGTCTTTTATGATGGTCTTCGTGCTTTACAGTGCAACATTACATATTCAAATGATAATGTTACCATAGACCTAACCTTACCTATAAGCGTTATTCCAGGGTATTCCAGGGTCATTTAAATCCTTACAGCTGGTACGGAGTTGAGTGTGGACAGGCATATACACTTACACCCTTAACTCCAATTTAAAGTGGCTGTGATAAGACCTGCACTGACATCCCGCTTGGGGTATATTGTGTATTTGCCTCTGACATCCTACACAAACCAGCCGAGCTCCTTAAGATAACGGAGCACGGCTTTGGATCTCTGCCTAAACTGTTCTTCTCCTATTTCGCCAGATGTTGTGTTACACCCTTGCACTCTTACATATCAGTGTGATTTGCCTATCCAAACACTTCTGCGTTTGGATCGTTCAATGAAAATATCAGTAGATATAAGTTTAATCACACAACATAGCTTCGCAACGAGATTACTGCGTAAATTGCGTGTAACCTATTTTAATATTCACACAGTCCCACACTCAAACAGAAATAAAACAGTATCCACATTAAAACCGTTCGCAAACAAAACAGAAGGGCGTAAGAAAAACACGCATTAACCCCCAGCGACGACATAAAACATAATCCCTATAAAGAAACAAAGGACAACATTAAAGTCGCGAGATTTTCAAACAGAGAGAGTTTTCTCGGCGAAATTTTCGGGGTAACATTATACCCGTACATTAGGGCTAAGTGATACCGTCACATTTGTTGGATTAATTCATCATCTGAATTGCCGTGGCCAGACTGATGGCCTGGAACGCCCCCCTTGTCCCCCTTAACCCCCCTTGGACCCACTGGGTGGTGGCGGGCGACGCACAGATACTACCCCCGTCATATGGGGTTTTAATTATGCGCTGTTTTTAATGGCCGGTTTTGATTTTGATGCGTGTGAAATTCGTGATTTTAAAAATCAGTATTTTTAATCAAATAACATGGCATGGCAGTAAATTTTTTTTTATATAGGATTATTACACCTCTATAGTTTTATTATGTACCAAATGATGATTTATCATAAATATTTAAGGCTTTGAATGTATTTAAATTCCCAAATGTTAGTTGATTAAAACATTTATTTATTATTTCGTCTTGAATATTTTCTCGGTAGTGAATAAAATTATTCTTTCGGAAACAATGGACATCTTACAAAAAGACATTAGCACCAACAAATTTTAGCGTTTAACCGGTTGCGCTAGCGCCCATTGCCCTATGCCCCCTGAATTAGCCCCCCTACTCCCCCACCAGGGGGTTCTCCACAGGACAGCCAGTGTAAGGATAAATGGGAGGGCTGGCTCTTCTGGTTAAGTGTAGATTTTCCGAATGCGGTGTTGATGACGGCTGTCTAGTGTTTGCTTGTAATTTACCGATATCGATAGTTTGGTTTTCAACTACCAGTTTTTTTATATATATGTATGGCCTATTCCAGAGAGAGAGGAGCTGTATTTAAACATTTTATTAATGCAACTACAGATTTATACATTTAGCATTGTCCAGAATAACCATTTAATTTAATTACTAAAGTTTAGTTTTTTCTTTAAATGATCACTAACGTACCTAAAAACAAGAAAATAAATTATCGATGAAATATGTCGACATGCATTTTCACATCACTAACGCTGGCAATTCCCCTAGACCGTTGGACAGCGGTGGGCTGTAAATACTCGTGTAAAATTGTCCACATTCCTCCCTGGAAGCCTTTTGTGTTATATATTTCTTTGTTATTTACCTCCGTGGTGTAGCTTACCTTACCTGCTTTGGGGGAGAAATGCCACCTTATGTGCATGTTTTTAGAAATAGAAGAATTTTTACTTTCTTTGTGAGGTGGGGCAAATGGGTATTCGAGATATTAGAAGGGGTGACGTTGGCTTGTTTTGGAAATGTTTTTTTTTTTTGTTGTGAATTTTGTGGAGGTGCGTTGATGTGACTAGTTTTTGCCTACGGCTTCGTGCGGCTTCAGATGGTCCAGCAGTACCTAGTTTCCTAATAAACTAAACTAAAAATAAACTTCCTTGATTACATAATAAAATTTGCATAAGTGTATATTGATTAGATATATGTAAAATTTTCGTAACATCATTCAAATGTATCATTATGAATTCTTGTAGGTATATAACAAATTAAAACACTCCGGGTGGAAATTGTAAAAAAAACTGATTATTTAGTAATTATTTTTGAAAAGCGTATTTCTTTAAATAACTAGCTAGTTGAGTCCGCAGTTTGTGGTTTTCCCAAATTCACATATTTTTCCTAAATAAAATATACCATTTACGTCCCTCATCATAACCTACTTCTGCTTAGTTTCAGTAAGAACTACAATCCAGTATTATGGACGTGTTCTATCCTCGGTTACCATCAAACAAGTTGATGGTCAAACATTGACCTACATTCAATTTTAAAAATAAGCTAAGAACGTTTAAACTATTTTGTTAAAAGGTAAAAAGTAAGTTTTTATAGGTTAAGGGTCCAGTCCTAGTGTCAGAGTTTTAAGAACCGCCCGAAAGCCTCATTTGGTCAGGTTATTGTTATAGGACAACAGTTATAAGATTTACAATAATTATGCCATCCGTCATATGGTAGCGATAAGCTGTAAACGCCACTTGCGGTCACCCATGGAAGGGGTTATGGAAAAAAACAGTCAAGTCGTTTTTGAGTTTTACCTAACAGTAATTGTTTTTTTTAATGTAAGAAGAAGATTATTAATAAATATAAGATATATAAATATAGATTACATCCTTTACACTAATTTACAGTAACAGACCCCCAAGACCTACCATGACCAAGGACCCGGGTATGTCCTAAAACTGCGACCAGAACCACCGAAGGATGGGCAGCAGGATCCTAATAGTACACGGTGAACGTACTGCGATCCCCAAGCCGCCTGCCAAACGTGGGGATTATGGCAACACCCCTCTCTATGAGGGAGGCCTTGTCCAACAGTGGACGTTAATTGGCTGATGATGTGATGTGACAGTAACAGAAAAAAGTATGTATACCCAGAGAAAAACAAATTAAATCTCACCCAAAAAAAAAAATGACTAGTGATAATTATATAATTTTTGATTTTTGAGTGTGATTCGATTCTATTAGGTCATCATTATCATCATTCGCAGCTTTCGTTTAACCACTGATATGGTTTCTGTGCTACTCGGGTTCATGCTTGAATCGTGTGTTTGGTTTTGAACAAAAAATACCAAACTGTAGACAGCAAAATCACAAAATTCCACACAAAATAGACAATAACCCTGTATTGTGTGTTCTGCTCACGAATCCTCGGGTTAATTGCTAAGCACAAATGAGTAGCGCGAGTTACCTCGCTTCCCGCTTATTGCCGGCCGACCGACACCTGAGATAAGGGTTAACGCGTACTGGACGGGTAAAATTAGCGATTAAAAAAGTAACGGGTAAAAATACACAAAAAAAATATCGATAGATGCAGATGCAGATAGATCGGTATAAAGAACTAGAAAAAATATCGTATGATGCTTTGTATATAATTATTATTTTAATTTTTAATTCGTACGTTTGAATAAAATTTTGGAAGTCAATTTCGTTTCCTCTGGGTTAAGCATAAATGAGTGGCGCGAATTACCCCATTTATTGCTGACCAACCAATACTTGGGGACATACGCCCAACTCTGTACTCGGGCCCGAATAGGTGCAGTTTGCAAAATCACGCGACCGCAAACCGTTAAGCGCGGCAGTGTCGGCGCGTAAGGTTCGCATTCGCGTGATTTTGCAAACTGCACCTATTCGGGCCCATATTTACAGTTGAGCGTAAAGCCCTTGACCTAAAGATTAGCAGGTTATACTTTCTTTTTGAAACGCTTCAATGTTGTAGCTTGGCGGGAAGACCTTCATGGTAAGGACATTCCACACCTCGTAGATTCGCGGAAGAAAGGAGCGGAAACTGGATGGTGTGGGATTACCAGCTTTGCAAGACCTGGAGTTAAGGTTTTTGACGGTGTTGGGATTTGAAACATATCAATTTTTACGTTGATATGTTTTATTGTGCCCAGAAGAGTTTTTTTCGAGTTCTTTTTTTAGCTACTCCGCCATCCTATAGGTAAAATTGACACGACACGAAAATGAACGAATTTATGACATTAACACGAAAATTAAAATAAAATTAAAATAAATAAATATCTGGGACATTATTGCACACATGGTCATCTGACCCCAAACTAAGCAAAGCTTGTAATATGGCTGCCAGAGACTGATATACATACATATATTATATTTTTAAATACATACTCAAATATATATTAACACCCAGACATAGAACAAACACAAATGTTCATCACACAAATGTTTGTCCTAGATGGGAATCGAACCCACGCCCCCAAGCACAGAAAGTAGGTTCACTACCAACTGAGCTACCGGGGCAGTCAAAGTAGTAGTGCTTTAAACTATTTGCAATGTCATTTTAAAGATAATGTCCAATCGATTTTTTTGATATTCTTATTCAGTGATATATTTTTTCTTCAATATGTTGAAAATGTGCGAGAGATATAGCTGTAGCCACTGAACACAGCCTTAAGCCAGGTATACGTCAGCAACATGGTCACGAAAATAAGAAAAGTAAAAAGTAGTAATTTATTTTAACCCTTACCTACGCGACTGAAACACTTAATGCACGCCGCACCTTACAACAAAATGTCTCCCTTTCACCTTCTACTTTCGCTTGGATAATCTTATTTTTGTCTTAGCCACGGCGCTATAATCCTTACATGCTCTGCTACAAAGTTCAATATCCCGTGGCGCTTATGCAGGAGTTAAAATGTATTACCTTTTATTGTGATCCTCAACACGGATTAAGAGAGAGCGCGGTTTTGAATTTTGATTTGGATTGTAGCGCTCAACTTGGCCATTTAAATTGGACCTCTCGAGGATTATTTGCTTTCCCATCTTTTATCTAATTTGCTGAAGAATCGGGGAGGAGGAGTAGGTCTTGGTAGAATGGTCTATTCGTAACTATGCACACCTATTTTGCCTATTGCTTTGATTACATTCTCCAGAATGGTCTTAAATGAAGATTTTGAATGTTGGAGGCGTGGTTTTGGATGTTTAGAGACTTAAGTAGACATTGTTATTGTCTGAGTATTAGCGAGTTTTATAGTTGCTACGTTTAATAGATACTAAAGGTGACAAAAAACCGTTTTTAAAACATGCGCTAAAGACAGGACAAACAAAACCAAAAGCTTCAGTTTCTTTTGGAATGCTGGTTAGCATTTATTTACTCGTACTTCACCACAATAACAGGAATAGATATTAGCAACCGGCGGCAGTAATTAACAAAAGTAGTCGCACAACTATCAGACAACAAAGTCAACGTCAAATCTGCAATATTTTTTTGCAGTGAAAATTCAAATATCAAATACCGTAAGGCCCGGCACCACACAACTTTCTGAAAAGATAACATTAACTCGGACAGCTTTGGAAAAAGTTATGCGTGGTCATAGGTACATATATACAAAACATTATATCTACGCGACGTATATCTAAATTTTTTCGTCAGTAATAATATAATAATAGGTTGGCAGATTGAGATTCTGACAGAGTTTATTTTTGTGTTTATATTACCTATCTATTTAGTTATGTATGACAATTCTTTTCGAAAGGTCGATCAAATTTATTTACCTCACCAAAATCTTTTTAAGCATCAGAACGTCAACACAATAAATAATAGCAGCCAAGAACATGACATGTGCGTACGTTTCACAATAAATAATGAAATTTTATTACGAAAATATTATATTTGTATCCCACAAAGAGCACGCGCGCGAATAAGCGAGTAGTAATTTTAAAGGGAATCGGGGAAAATGGGTCGGCGGGGTCAGTCCGGTCCAGGGGCTGCATTGAAGGGTTAAAACGCCCTAATAACTGGACACGCGGTGTGTAGCGAGGGAGGAATGGACCGGTTACAGAATGTGTATTTTATTGCATGTTATAGCGAAAGGTTTTATGAAGGATATTATGTTGATGAGGATTTTAGGTCGGAGTAGTTATATACTGTATCGTTATTTTTATTTATGTATGTATATTATTATAAAAAGGTTAAAGCGTTTGAAGAAAACTGTCTCAAAAATCTAGACCATAAACGCCAAATTCTAAAAGAAAGACCCAAGCCCTCCTATAACTACACCTTTAATTCTTCTGGCCAACTTCTACTGCACAGCTTGCGATCGGGTCTTTAAGACTAAGTTTGGCCTAGCGAGCCACATTAGGGCTCATGATATTCAAAGCTTTATTAGGAAGAAATGATTAAGGGTCGCCGTCATTGAAATCGATGAGGAGGACTATATATATATATACGTTAAATAATAGTAAATGTCAAATTATAATTAATGTATATATTGTTTGAATATTAGTGTATTTATTATAATGTATGTCAATGCTTTATATACCAGTTATTCCATTATTACATCACACCCCGACTTTTACCTCTTCTGTATGTCCTCTCCATACTAAGGTTGCCTGAAAGAGATCGGTTATAGCGATAAGGCCGCCAATTATTTCACTAGTTTTAAGTTGTTTTTATCATATTATGTACGTATGTAGATAAAGAGTTATCTATCTATCTATTTTATTATTACAAATATATTTTTTTTGTCTTGGGTGGCAAACAATCAAACGACTACCTGATAATAAGCCATCGTCATCTGTAACACAAGAGGCTTCTTAAATACTTTGTCAATTTTATGACTCCATTAACTCGCCTTTTGAAAAACCCCATGTTGTTAGCTTTTTAAACAATGCAAAAAGTTTAGGTATTCCTCATTGACTAACGTTCAACTGCTAATTCTCTCCGTTTTAGCTGTTTTTTGATGGTGCATTCTTGGAGAACTACTAATCTTTATTTAAATAACTAATATTCTATCTTATTACATACTGTGTCCCGAATTTAAGGCAATTTTCCCGTGAAATTAAATAGACTAAATAGCTTTAACGTGTTATATATATGAGTGTTGAGTGCAGTGTGCATTGCATTGTCTTGCAAAGTTTTGAGCTGTTAAAGTTCAGAAATTCTGCAATATTACATAAATACTGTGTTCTGAATTTAAGGCAATTTCCAATGAAATAAAGATGCTAATTAGATTTACCGTTTTAAAATTAGTTCAGGTAGTCGAGCGCATTGAATTGTCTTGCAAGATTTTAAGTTCAAATCTTCTGCGGGTGGCGTTGAAATGTTACGGGCAAGCTTGATGCTTACCATCAGGTAAATGACTTGCACATATTGTCATTCTGTTGCATAAAAACTGGCCAAGTGCGAGTCGGACTCGCGCACGACGGGTTCCGTACCATATTAAGGGAGCCCCCTTAAATATTAATTTTATTTTAATTTAATAATTTATTTTAAAGTGAATATATAACTAAATATTCTGTGAATATTTCAAACGTCTACCTCTTGCCGTTATCAATATCGAGCATAAACGAGTAAAAAAATCACGTTTGTTGTATGGTAGGCCCCTTAAATAATTATTTTATTCTATTTTTTTAGTTATGTTTATTTGTATTATAGCGGTAACGGAAATACATCATCTGTGAAAATTTCAACTGTCTAACTATAACGGTTCATGAGATACAGCCTGGTGACAGACGGACGGACAGACGGACAGACAGCGGAGCCTTAGTAATAGGGTCCCGTTTTACCCTTTGGGTACGGAACCCTAAAAACGATCTCTTATACAGAAGTATTGTAAATATTATGTTAACGAATGAATAATTTGTAATTATTAGGAAGGAGAACATTAAACATAGTGCCAACGGAAAAACTGCTAAGCACAAGCTAAGCATCAAGAGTTCAAAACCGTTTAAAATAACATTCAAACAAGTTTCTATTAATAAAAAATAATATTGCAACCCTGTCTAAAATTACACCATCTTTTCAATTTATGAATGCAAACTACAAACCTGTTTTTCTAGATATCCCTTTTATATTTGCGAAATGCAGCTCGCAAAAAATTGCATTGTCAAATGGCAGATGGTCAAATTTATAACGACATAGAAGTTGCTATTAAAAATATTGTTTTTATAAAATATATCGAACGGTCACTAGGTGATACTGTTAAAAAAACCTAAGTTAATAAAACAAGTAGGTATGCGTATTATTAAAAGAAAATAAAAAACAGCAACTGGAAAATGTGGCCATTCTGGAAAGAAGACGAATCTAACGAAACCTTGCTCTTTATACTCTGTCAATTCATTTAGAGAGTCTATGAGTGTGAGTATGACTAACTCCTTTTGGCTTTGTATACCCTGTCCTTATAACCCTGTAGAGTTAGTGCGAAAAGATAACAATTGTACTAAAAATGTGTTTGACTTTTTACTCAACTGCCTATTGGAAAAACTCAACATATGAACTTATTATCTCCATATTTAATAAATAGTTTTTCGTAAAAATCTAAGAGGGCAAGTTTGAGAGTGGATTTCTTAACTTACTACCATGACATAAGCCATTTTAATGTTATGATTTACTAGTCTTGATAATTATTAGATTCGAATATCGACTGTTTTTTTTTTTCATTTTATTTCCGAAAATCCAGATACCTAAAACTGAACGATTGCATTTTGTAAACTATTGAAGAATTTTGATGGTAAAAACGATGGATTTTGGTGATTATTCATATTATTTTTATACAACGATTCCAGCAAAAATACTTACATAAAATATTGAAAACAAAATACTTGAATCCTCTAAACAACACTCAATATTCCTACCCTTCACAACCCTACATGACAACTGTCCGTACTGGGCGGGGCAACTGCCCCAATCACTGCCCATTGGTCACACGACCGGACATCAATGGTTGGGCAATTCTAACAAGATTTAGACTTATGGGGTATAAACCTCATAAGTTAATCCCAATAAGTTCTGTTCAAATTTTCTGATTGAAGATGATTTTCTGCGCTATAGTGGATCACTTTTGTGATGGAGTCTAGCTTGTCCTGCCATTTTTTCGAATAGAGAGGTGTGGAAGGGCCTTTACCCTGCAATGGGATGACCACGGCTGAAATGAATAAATAAGATGATGTTTTGTTGTATGTTCGTTTTAACAATAATTTTTGTTTATAATAATTTGATTCTATTATAGAGTTATAAATATGTAGTTTAATTTCATCAAGGTCGCTTATACACTTCGTTGTGATAGTTTAGAGATAGTAGTTTTTTTTTATTTACACCATAATAAATCTCTTTATTCAATAATATATCCATAACTAGTGACGCGCCCCGGCTTCGCACGGGTGTAAGCTCGGCCTTCGGCCTCGGCCTACAAAATAGTATCCTATGTCCGTCTCCTGGTTCTAAGCTACCTCCCCACCAATTTTCAGCCAAATCGGTTCAGCCGTTCTTGAGTTATAAATAGTGTAACTAACACGACTTTCTTTTATATATATATAGAAGATGTCATTGAAAATAAAAGCTGTGTTTTAACAGCATCTATTTGAGTGCCATTCAAGACCTTAGAATATAGAAAAACAGAAGAAGAAGTAGTTTCTTATTCTCAATAGAAATATAAGTTTTTTCTTATTCTATGTTCAAGACTATGTTTACCATTTCAACCATACTGTTTCCGAAATATCAAGTGAGCCTGTGGAACATAAAAAAATACTGGCCAAGTGCGAGTCGGACTCGCGCATGAAGGGTTCGTAACATTTTCTATAAAAACGGCAAATAAAATCGTTTTTTTTTGTATGGGAGTAAATAATAAATTTTATTTTAATATAATAATTTATTTTTAAAGGGAGCGCGCTTACACACGAAAATATTAAAATTCCTTACAAAATATTGAATGAAACCAAATTAGGTTTTTCACTACTAAACTAATCTATTAAACCGCTACCAGTGGGAACCGTCCCCAAAATGCTGGCCCCATTACCACGTTGTATGGCAATGCTCACTCTTTGAGCAAAGTAGAGGCCAGCATTCTGGTCATTTTTAAAGTGAATATATAACTGAGTATTCTGTGAATATTTCAAGCGTCTATCTCTATCAATATCGAGCGAAAAGGAGCATAAAAATCTTGTTTATTGTATGGTAGCCCCCCTAAATATTTATTTTATTCAATTTTTAATTTTTTTTAATCAACGGAAATACATCATCTGTGAAAATTTCAACTGTCTAACTGTCACTGTTCATGAGGTACAGCCTGGTGATAGACGGACAGACGGACGGACAGAGGAGCCTTAGTAATAGGGTCCCGTTTTACCCTTTGGGTACGAAACCCTAAAAATACTTCTCTTGCAGTCTAATACCTCATAAAATTGAAATAGAAAAACAAAATGAAAAATCTAACGTATAGAATAAGCAAAAATGCTTTTCTCTATAACTAGACTTTTAAATATTCAGAATGACACTAACCACAATATATATTACCTTTAATAGATAGCTAGGTATACATATAACTTAGGTAAAATATAATATATTTTTAGGTTTAACAAAACCTTCTTAGTTAACGGCTAACGCCATCTGGACCAGAACTGATACACTTCAATAAAATTTTATGGTATAAAAGATTATGCCATCTATTGGTACTCTGAGGTACTTTATAAATATAATCAATTTAGTAAGTACATACTAATAAGAGTCGAAAAATCGTGTTATGTTCAAGTTAGACAAAATAAACTCTAAATCATATAAGAATTAGGATCAAAATATATTCAAGAATAGAATTTAACTTAGTACATAATGTCGGCAAAAATATTATTGGAACTCACTTCTAAGTAAGTAGGTACCTAATGTTTTACAGCCTATTTTTATTTATTCAGATGCAAGTACTCACATATGAACAACAACAATAATGGACAATAATTTGTTTTTTTCAGTTATAAGGTGTTTTTTTTTTATGTATGTCGAATAAATTGATTTTCTTTCTTTCTTTCTATATGACCCGGGTATGTCCTAAAACTGCGGCCCCTGCCTTACCCCTAGCTTCACTTATGCGAGCGAACTTTTAGTAAGTACCTGATAGGTACCTAAAATTAACCAACTCACTTAAGCTGCATCGTTTAAAAGCGTCTAACTTGAATGAACCAAAATCCGTTTTATTATGCGTGTGTGCGTGAAAATAACAAAGCTTGGCGGCTACCAAATAACTACCGCTTATCGTAGTTGATGGTACCGTTTAGACAAATAACACATATGCGGGTCAACTTTTCGAGCTAGGGGTAAGGCCCCAGAACCACCGGAGGATGGGAAGCAGCGTCCTAATAGTACACGGTGAACGTACTGCGATCCCCAAGCCGCCTGCCAAGCGTGGGTATTATGGCAACACCCCTCTCTATGAGGGAGGCCCTGTCCAACAGTGGACGTTAATTGGCTGATGATGTGATGATGTGAAGTACTCACATAAAATAAGTTTAACATAACTAATTCAGAAAACAATAAAAACGAAAGGTATGACTTACCCCATTACCGATCTTCGGTAAGTGTTCATCTTTTTTTACAATGTTTATTTTTAAATTAATTCCCAAAAATTTAGAGTTTATTCTAACACGTAACTATTTTATTCAAATTAGTATGCTGCGCGTGCAATAAAGGGACAATCTACATAAAATATATTTCTAGACTTCTAGAAACTTTCATCAAATTTTTCACTCGTATAATATACATTTGCTCTAGTGTCTGATGTAACTATTTTTATTCTTGTACCACACACCAAAAAGCTCAATTTTTACCTTCACGAAAAGAACAAGCTTCCGCTACTCGATCACAGATGGCGCTACCCGCAAGTTTTATTTTTGCTACGAGCAAAGATCTCGTAGCCGTTGCCTTCTAAAAGTTTCATTCTGAGGGTCAGAGGTTATTATGAAACTTATGAAATGGATACCGTGTTTTGTGAACAAATACATCCATTCTTGTCTGTTCTTGTGTACTATTTTTCATGTAAATTGAGTATTTAAATAACCAAGAACTTATTTTTGGAATAATTTTTATTTAAATACTTAAGCTAATTAATTGATTGATTAAATATGCCTAATCCTCTTGTTTAGAAGTAATCAATTCACTAGCATCTTAAAGACACCCAGATTGTATCCATCGGGAAACAACTCAGATCAGAAAAACAAGGGAGATAATATGGGTGCTAACGCATCTGACATAAATCAATCAGGTTTGATGCCTTTAGTCGAAATCACCCAGCAGAAGACCTTGTCGTTATAATATAACATATTAAACTAAGTAACTTTAAGATAATCATGTATAGAATAAGCGAATAAAAGAATATTACTTGTTATAAGGCGTTCAATTAGACAGTAATTAATGATACGAAATTGCCCTTTGAAGATCAACCCTGAACGAATATTCTGGGAACAACGTGGAAAAACAAACTATTCCGTTGTTACGGAGTTGAGTAATGACAAACATATTAATACACTAGCTGCCCGCCCCGGCTTCGCACGGGTGTGAGCTCAGCTTTCGGCCTCGCAAAAAAATATAATGTAGCCTTTGTCATCCGTTGATAGTGTAGCTTCCCAACAGTGAAAGAATTTTTAAAATCGGTTCAGTGGTTTTTGAGTTATTTCGTTACAAACTTCTAAAAATACAAATCTTTCCTGTTCATAATATTATTATAGACTAGTTTTTTTGCCCGCGACTTCGTACGCGTAGATTTACATATAAACCTTCAATCCTTTTTTCTTCCCTTAATCCGGCCCTTGCGCAAATTAAGATAGCCTATACTTCAGTCTGGTCATAGCTTAGCATATTCGTGAAAACCGCATTTAAATCCATCCGCATTTTCTTCCAGGGGTTTAGGATATGTGCGTGAACAAACAAACAAAAATTCTAAAAACTGCCTTAACATGTTCAGCTGGTTATTTTAAGACGCCCTGTGTGAAGTATTGATAGAAGCATAAAAGTAAAAACACCGTCAACAGCTTTCAAATCAAAAAGATAATGTGACCACAGTGCAGAGCATGTTTTGAAGTTTTCTTTTTGTCTAAACCATAAAAAGTATATGGTGTCATGTCGGGATGATACATCTCTGAAATTTGACTGTCCAGCTTCGCTGGCCACGGAACCCTGACATAATGCTTGTATTGACACGCTCTTGGCTAGTTATTTCTTATTTCTCGTGGATTTGTATGTATACCTTGATTAAAAAGCCATGAAATGGAACTACTCGATTTATCTGTTAAAATATCACAGTAAAATAAAATTATTTCATTATTCTTATTGCAAATATACACTTTCTTCTTCTAAAAGCTAAGTTTATATACCCTGCATAAAGGCTGCAGCAATAAGTCATTGCTGCAGCCTTTATGCAGGGTATATGTAGTGGCTGTTCACAAAACCAGACCACAGACATAAACATACAAATTTAAGTATAGTTAAATCTATTACATAAATATTATATATAATATTCAAACTTAACATAGGGTGAAGTAATTTTACAAAACAAAAAAAACGTACTTAGGTTACTTAATTATATATGAGATCATACAAAACTTATGACGCTACTTTCTTAACTATTTATATATCGATATTTATTTTCTAATTATAATTTTCTAAATGTTATCGTCGACAAAATCTTTTATCTCGTAATAAAATTTTTGGGTTAGAAACTTACGAAGTTGGTTCTGGAAAAGTGTTATAATTTATTTATTTCTTTATTGAGTCCGGTTTTTTTTTTGTATAGGTTTATTATCATGTACGAAGGGCCTTTTTGAATATTTCTATTCGCGGGACTGAATTAAAATAGGATGCGGCCTATTTTGTGTTTTAAATGCTAACATAGAATAAAACCAAGAGAATGTAATAAATACTCCTACTCCATGCATTGGAATGAATCACCAAAGAGGTTGTAAGGCCTATAACATCCTTGATCTACACGTTCTAAGAAGGTTCCTTAATTTAAATAAAAAAAATTAATCTGGCTGATTTATCTGAATGACAGTTGACAGTTTCAAAATGTTAATAGCTAATATGTCAAAAACATTCTTTTTACTTTGGATCTCCTTGCTTGAGGCTATGTGAAGATCCTAATATTACGTTTCGGGTAACGAAGAAATAAATCATTGACTTTTAATTTATTTCATGTAATAATAAAGAATTAACATAAATGATATAAGATAGCCTATGTTTTAATCTGGTAATTTCTAAGCATATTCGTGAAAGCCGCATTTAAATCCGTCCAGTGGTTTAGGAGATGTGCGCGGACAAACAAACAAACAGACAAAAATTCTAATAACTGTCCTATCGTGTTCAGCTGCTTATTTTAAGACGCCCTGTGTGTTTTTTTGTTATCTCGCAATTACATTTTTTTTTCTCTACGTTTTTATTATATGTATAGATAGATTTACACATAAACTTTCGCTTTTACTTGTATTAATATTATTGTTTAACGATAACATTTGTTTACATAGGTAAACATTTAAGGTGGACACTGAACTAATGAATAATTGTACACCTATCATTAAGAATTAATGGAATGGATGGTAATCATGGCTTATAGATTTATATAAAATTATAGTTAAGTATTCATCTAATCAAACTGTTCGTACCTATAAGATTTTCTTTGTTTCTTTTTGTGCTATAAGATAAACTCCTTGCGCACCTAATGGTTACTGTGCTTAATTTTTATTATACATGTAAACTTTTTCAAATTTAATGAACTTTAGATTTTTTAGCGCTTAGTTTGTTATATATGTTTTTATAGTAGTAGTAGTTAGTTAGTAATTTTAATTAATATTGTTTACATTAATACATATATGCCTGGGGCCTTACCCCTAGCTCGAAAAGTTGAACCGCATAGGTGTTATTTGTCTAAACTGTACCATCAACTATAAATATATACGATAAGCGGTAGTTATTTGATAGCCGCCAAGCTTTGCTATTTTCACGCACACACGCATAATAAAACGGATTTTCGTTCATTCAAGTTGGACGCTTTTAAACGATGCAGCTTAAATGAGTTGGTTAATTTTCGGTACCTATCAGGTACCTACTAAAAGTTGGCTCGCAAAAGTGAAGCTAGGGCCCCTGTATTGTTTACATTCATGGCTGTGTTTTACTTAAGCAATTAATGTTATTTCATAAATTTTTATTATATTTGTCTCCCAAGGTACGCCATTCTGAAGTCATTCATGCCAATGGTGACTGATAATTATTGCTCACACAAAAATACACTTACCTCAATAGGAAGTTAATTTTTATAGCACATTGGAAACCTTAGTGTATAAAAGTTATCTCTAGAGGCGCGTTCTGAATCACGCCAGCAGTGCTAACAACGCTAATGACACTTTTTTTCTGTTGGTTTTATCGTAATTGGCGTCGTTGACGTAATTTAGAACTGTCTGTGGTTATTTTATCATCATTATCAACCTTTCATGTTCCCAGTGCTGAGGCACAGGCCTTCTCTCAGAGACAGGGTGAGCTCTAATCCACCATTCTGGGCCAGTGCATGTTGGTCAATGTCATGTCTTTTGAGGTTCTTGGACAACCGGTTTCCTCACCATGTTTTCCTGCACTATTTTTGAGCGATAGTATCAAAACTCCATATAATTTGTTTAATTACTAAATAAGTTATTGGCAGGGCCGAGGAACGAACCGGGTGTCGTCAGATTATAAAGCGCACATGTCCCTGTTCGGCCATCATCGGTTATCTGTTATATTATAGTTCTCGCTTATTTTAATTAGCTGGTCCTAACCAGTGGGTGAAGTACAAATATTTACTATTTAAAATGCGTACTGAATTCACTACAATTATCTTTTTTTATTTTATTTGATACGTATTTTACGTAGCGAAATTACTGTTACAGTTAAACAACCTAAATAGATGACACTCAATAATTTATTGTATACTAGCTGCACCCCGCGGTTTCACACGCGTGGTGATGAAAATCGGTGATGATGATGATAATGAAAAGTAGCCTATGTGTTAATCCAGGACATAAGCAATATATATTCCAAATTTCATTCAAATCCATCCAGCCGTTTCTGCGTGATTGAGTAACAAACATCCGTCCATCCATCCAAACTTTCACATATATGATATTCGTGTGATTAGGAAATTCACATACTGATCTTAGGTAGGAAAGTGTGGTAGGAATTGTAGATCCTAGTTGTATAGGTTATATCTACTGATATGCCTTTGGGCGTCATAATATTGTGACTCTAGGGATAGACACTCAGCATCCATGATAACCAAGCTGTGGGTTAAAAGACGAGGAATGCCTACGTCGGTCGTTCTAAGTTTTTAGTAGTAAATAAAATAACTTTATAATAGGCTATTGTAGTGATAGCCTATTGTAGTAATAGTTGACAACGTAATGTCTAAATAATCCTAATTTAAGCTAGGTTTAAAGCAGTAGGTATTTATTTAATTTACCATACAAATTAATTGCAATATTGTTAAATAAATAAAATATGACCTCTTGATAATAATATAATGTACCTACCAAATTGGTTGATGAGCTATGGATAGGATATACTTTCTTGGTAATTGATATGGTATCTACCTAAGTATTTCATGTCCACAGTTTCCAATATCATTGAAGCTTTGGCAAGTCGACTGAATCTTCCTTCTTTATCTAGGTTGGTTGAAAAATTCAGGCTTTCTGTCCTATTTCAAGTCTAATGAGTGTAATTTTTTATCTAAACAGGTCTTGGTTTTATTACATTTTTGATAAATATGCTAAAGAAACAAGGTTCCATTCATAATTGGCTGATTTTTCTTCGGGACATAAGCTTTTCTTTCTAACGTAGTCGGGTAAAAATTAAACAACCTCATTTGATTAACAAATCGTGGATATTTATTGAAATAAAAATAATAAAAATGAAAAATAATAAAAACAGGTCATCTTTCACGTTTACACAATAAAATTTGTCTTAGTTTTGTTTTTTATCTATTTTGTGTCCTTTTGTGTCTTTTGTCAACCTTTTTATAGGTTAAAGATTACATTTAACTTTACATTAAGGGAGTACAAACTCAAGAGTCTTTCACACGACTGACCCGCCAGGAAATTAAAAATAAGTATACTTTTTTTGCAAGCTACTAAAGGGTTTTCCAATAAGAGGTGTTATTTTGAATAGCCCGCTATTTCGGTAGATGTCACTTTTGAAGCTGTCATTTCTTGGCATTTGACAAGTAGAAACTACGCCATTAATAAAAATGGTACGATACACGCTTCAACAACGCATTGAAATTATTAAAATTCACTATAAAAATGGTGAAAATTTGGCAGAGACGGTTCGTAAAACTCGAACATTTTTGGGTCGTCGTGAAGCACCTTGTCGGACCGCAATACAGAAATTGGTGGAAAAATTCGAGCTGTTGGGACAAGTTAGTGATGAGAAGAATAAAACCCGTGCACGTCGCTCAAGAACAGCCGAGAATATTGCTGCTGTAGCCGAAAGTGTTGAAGAAAACCCAGGTTTGTCCATTCCTCGTCGTTCTTTGGAATTAGGTATTCCACAAACGTCATTACACCGTATTTTGCATAAAGATTTGGGTCTTAAGGCTTATAAAGTCCAGTTAACACAAGAACTCAAGCCGGCCGATCATCAACAACGTCGTGACTTTGCTGATTGGGTCGTTGAAATGCATGAAAATGATCCGGAATTCCATCGAAAAATCATCTTCAGTGATGAGGCCCATTTCCACCTCGGTGGCTTCGTCAACAAGCAAAATTGTCGCATCTGGGGCTCAGAAAACCCAAGAGTTATTGTTGAAAAGCCTCTCTATCCTCAACGTGTGACTGTTTGGTGCGGTTTATGGTCCGGCGGAGTCATTGGACCTTACTTTTTCGAAAATGAGGCTGGCGCAACAGTTACGGTGAATGGATTGCGCTATCAAGAGATGATTAACGATTTTTTATGGCCGGAATTGGATGGTATTGATCTGGACAACGTTCACTTTCAACAAGACGGCGCTACGTGCCACACAAGCAACGAAACCATTGATCTTTTAAGGGAAAAGTTTCCGGACCGTGTTATCTCTCGAAGAGGTGATCACAATTGGCCACCGAGATCTTGTGATTTAACACCTTGCGACTTCTTTCTTTGGGGCCACGTGAAGGAGAAGGTCTACGCCAACAGCCCAGTATCGATTCAAGACCTCAAAGATGGAATTCGTGAGGCTATCGAGGACATAGAGCAGCCACTTTGCGATTTAGTTATGGAAAATTTCATGAAAAGGATTTTGTCCTGTAAGCGTGGCCGTGGTGGTCATTTGCCTGATGTTATTTTCCACTATTAACGGCATACCTTCCTCTTTGTAATGAAATAAACATCTGATGATTTATAATAAAAAATGGCATTTTTCTTTGAATATCAAAATAACACCTCTTATTGGAAAACCCGTTAGTTTCACATAGTTTTGAACATTTACATGCGATTTTTATGGACCCGGGTATGTCCTAAAGCTGCGACCAGAACCACCGGAGGATGGGCAGCAGCGTCCTATTAGTACACGGTGAACGTACTGCGATCCCCAAGCCGCCTGCCAAGCGTGGGGATTATGGCAACACCATATATATGAGGGAGGCCTTGTCCAACAGTGGACGTTAATTGGCTGATGATGTATGCGATTTTTTATTCATTTTCAGCTAACGGGCATGCCGCATCTTTGATTATGCGAAACTTGTAACATAGTAAAATATAAATTAAAAAGTTTATTTTTAATGTTTTAGCGGGTCAAAATAGTGTAAAGATTAAAGCTCTGAGTCACCTTAATTTTTTAAATGAAACAGTTTACTCGACATTTATAAATTAAACGCGTATTTTTCAATTTGAAGTCATTTTCCGCTAGTATAACAAGATTAATGAAATTAATATAATATGAATGAAAATGACTGCATAATTGAAAAATATTTCAAGTGTCTCAGTTGAAACAACAATTAGTTTGAGTTAGGTACTTAGGTCCTGTTCAGGCGACATACTTAGGTACTTAGACAATAACCAATAAAGCCTACGACAAATTTATTTTGAAGGTAGGTGAACTGGTGACGGCAATTATGTGTTTATATCAAAGAATCTTATACTAAATTGGATTACGCACATAAAAATACACTTCAATAACCAACCAACTTTTTTATGACGTTTAAGATCAAAATAACAGAGAGAAACCAATCTAAATTAGATGGCAAATCTGGGTGCACTCTATCCTTTTCTGGCAGACGTGGCCGAAAACGTTGTAAAGCGATATATATATATACGATTTTCTGACGGAAGGCTCTCTGATCATCGGACCGAAATTTAAAATTCATGTACACATTCCAACTTAGGTATAAGATTGCCTTGACTTAGATTTATTTTATAGAAAAATCAGAATATATTTTTAAGAATATGCTAATTCAAAAATTCTCAGTTAAATTAGCATATGCAAAATAAAAATTTGTCTATTCAATTGAACTATTTATGCACAATGAGATCAAAAAAATACTATTTCAGTATGTTGGTCTTTACAAAGATTTGCTAATTACGTAAACATTGTACCTTCCTATAACAGTACATCGCTTGAAGAAGCCCTAAGACGAGGGAGACATCATCTGGACGACAAAATTGCTATATTATAATTTACTTACAATGATCTAATATAAATTCTATATTAATTTACATTAAGTACGTATACTGAAAGATTTTCACGCTTGGACTAAATTTAGGTACAAGTGAAGTCATCCCACGAATCAAAATAATATGAAAACATTCAAAACAAAACTGGAATATGTTGTCAGTCTTAATAAAAAATAACTAGCTCCCATTAAAACACGTTACTGGATACGAAGATCGAAACTCTTCAAATATGTAGTTTAATAATTTAATCACTAATTAAACATAGAAATACCGCATTAAGAATAACATCTACACTTAGAATAGATCCCAATTTTGCTTTCTACAATGCTTAAATAGTTTATCAATTACAGGAATTTCACCGTTTCCTCCCAATTTTGTTGTAATTTTTCAGTGTCCCATATAAATATGAACAGCAATAGGTAGGTTCTCCATTTACACAAATTATACTTACGTCTTCTAAAATATTTACAGTTTTATCTAGGATAGGAAACATTTTGTTTATTATTGTACAAGATACGCTAAAATTACGAAACAATCTTAATTAAAACCCATACAATACGTACTACATCGAACTATTAAGATCCTAAAAAATACTGGAAAAATCTAATTTAATTGACACTATACACAGCTTAACTTAGTCGTAGGTAAAATCAACATAGCTAACTTTGGCATTGGTTTCCACATTTTTTCTATTAAATAAAAACATGTCAAAACAATTTTTCGAAAGCACATAACGTAAGACGATAGTGACAGCCTCAGAAAAGTAAACAAAAATCTTGCAGTAACATCAACAACGCAACGAACATGTCAAATTTGAGGACATGAAAGATATGTCACCTAACATTAGTCATTAGCTACTAAATAATGCCCTTCGGTTCGAGCTTTGGGCTTGATTGCAGTGTCTTATGGTTCCGCCAATTCAATCCTTAAGACTAGAGATCGAACGAATGTCTTCAATACATTCATGATGCTCCCGATTTATAAGCAAGCAAATGTTTCTACTTCAGAAATTAGAAGATCTGGCTCGGCGGCGCAAGCGGTGGCAGACGGAGGCCACCCCACGGATAGAGTCACGAAGCCTCATCACGACATGCGTTGGAGTCGTCGGAAAGAGCTAAAGGAGCACCATTACTTTGATTCACAACACATTTACGCATATGCTTCTCGAGTGTCGAGGGAACCGAGAAGGGCATCTCGCAAAACCTGCATCGGTAGACGTCCTTACCGAGACGCCCATGTGTCTTCATGTGCCTCGTCAACTTCGAACTCTGTGCACAGGCGTACGAGCATAGTTCGCACTTGTATGGTTTCTCACCAGTGTGTGAGCGACGGTGAACGGTCAAGTTTGAGCAATTTTTGAACACCTTCCCGCAATACTCGCAAGTGTCGTTCCTGCGACCTTCTTTTTTTAACAAGGGGTTTTGTAAAAGTCCGTTCGTGCTGTTTTTTAACCCATCAAAAATGTTTTCAGGCGGTCTTTGAGCATGCAATGTAGGTAGCCACCAACCTTCTCCTCTCTCCATATCCAACTTCATTCGCTTTGATGCTTCAAAAGGGTTCTCGAAGGGATTGAACAGAGGATGAGGCTGAGGAGGCATCTTTGCAAATTCCTCTTTTAAACGTAACGCGGCAGTTGGTAGCAATCCATTTTGCTTTTCACTAGGAGGACCATTGTTGTTATCGCGATCTTTTGCTAGTTGCCAGTTGAGTGACTTTCCCGATTCTTGTAAAGCTTGCTTAAAAGCTTCACTGTATTGAGCAATGTTTGAAAGTCCAAATTTATCCATGAGTTCTCCGACTACAGACGCAGTAGGTGGATGAGCAGGCATCGCAGGGGCTTGTTTTCTAGGCAAGCTAGTAGGGGCACTGCTGTTAGAGACTGTCAGATCTTCAGCCTCTTCTACATCTTCTCCATCCTCATTTTCTTCTTCTTCTTCTAGCTCCTCGTCATCAAGCTCGTCTTCCGTATCGTCATCACCAGTATCTCCACCTGATTCACCATCTTCATTGTTAGCCTCAGCAGGTCGATGTACTTTCATGTGTTTTTTTAGCTTTGAGGCTTTCTCAAAAGCTTCGTCGCATTCGCTACATTTGAAAGGTTTTTCACCAGTATGAGATCGTCTATGTACTAGCAAACTACTTTGTGAACGGAATTTCTTTCCGCAAAATTCACAGGAATGGATCACGTCATCGCTGTTTCGCTTGATAGGCGGGCTAGAGGTCGCCCGCTCGGGCGGAGGTGCGTCCGCTGCCCTGGGCTCAACGCGGCGCTCGGGCGAGCTGTGAGGCCTCGTCGCTTCACGAGGTGTGTCCACCGTTCCGGGTCCGGCGCCCACCGGTGGAGTCTGGCCGACTCGGGAGGGCGACGGGGAAGCGAACGGAGGAGAATGCTTCCTGGGGCTAGGAGAGCTCGAATTGCCTGTGGCCGCCCCTGGACTGGTTGTACCGGCCAGTTGCCGCAAGCGCTGCGAGTAAAAATCCAGCTGTGGTTCAAGTGAGAGAGGTTGAGAAACCGGTGGGGGCCTGTCCCGGCCCGAGATCGAAGTCGGCACGACTGGAGGACGGTCAGCCGGAGAGGGGAATGCTTGATGTGGTGGCAGCGAGTTGGCTGCCACGGCGGCTGCTGCAGCCGCCAAATTTAATCCGTGGTGGCGAAACTGCTCAGAAACGAGCTGTTCCATTCGGAAACGATGATCGTGGTGGTTTGGCCGCGCGAATAGCGGTGCGGGAGGCACCGACGGGTGAGCTAGTGGTGGCAAACTGCCAGGCAGCGGCATTCTGAGTAAGCCACCAACTCCAAAAGGGGAATGCATATCCGGTGGGGGTAGTAAAGGGTGATGACGCAATTGCGGCGGCGGAAGCGGCGCGCTGGTCGAGGAACATCCTGAGCTCGATGACGAGGAACTTGACGAGGAATGGTTCTGTTTGTTAAGCAGCTGCTGCGGCATCGTCTCTACGTAAATCTTGACTCCGTGGACGTGTTGAACATGCTGCAGAAGTCGCCATGCGGAGTGCACCCGTGCTTTGCAAGTCGAGCAGACGTAGTTACTGGGTTCTGCGGACAAGGGAGAAAACTGTTAATAAAATGAAACCGATGGCAAGATTTAGGGGAGTATTAACAGGGGCAAAGTGTCTAGTAATAGCTCTCACATATCGTAGTTTTGGGCCTAGGGTGGGCGCGCGGGCCGCATGCTAAGCAGAAGGTCCAAGGGTCGGGACGGCGGTGAGTGATGGCGTCTGCGTGATTCATGCACCTCGAGAATCTTATGAAATATACGCGGGTTGGAATCACGTACGCACGCGCGGGTTAAGACTGTTGATATTGAAATCTATAGGTAACGCTACACCGGGAGAAGAAAAATGGTGGCCGTTAAAAGTTGGTTTAGTTTTACATACGTTCTGTAGTCACGCTTTAACCCAAATACATAGATTAAAAAGAGTGAAACATAGCATAGTATACAAATTTATATTCGAAGAAATTTACGAGAGTATTATTGTAATCTTAAATATGTTTCTTATTTGTTCTTCTTGCGCATAAAGTTGACCCATACTTAACTTAGCTGTTTTTAGTGTTGTTTAATTTGTCAATAGTGTGCAAAAAAAACACAGCACCTAAAATCTAGTCTAACAACTAATACACTAACATTAATTATCAATTTAAAAACCGATTTATAAATAAGTAAATCCGTGATTTACCTACAACACAAGCTTAGCTTAGTGTAGGTTCTGTGAACCAAACTATTTGTTACCTTAAGCCGAATATTTTTGTTTCTACTACTCGTATAATGAAAATAGTAAGTATCTCTAGCTTAGTATTTTTAAGTATTAAATTTAGTGGCTTTTGTATCAATGAAATAAAGAATATGAATATGAATATTTCGGTAACTTGGAAAACATATATTTTTCAGTTTATATTTTCATTTGAAAACCATACTACTGGACCGGTTTTGGTAAAATTTATATGGGACCTCTGAAGTATGGCCTATCAAACAAAAAAGGAACCATTAAGATTAATTCATAGTTGTCGGAGAAATCGGAAATTTATTTAAAATAAACATCATTCATCATTTTTTAATTGATTGACATTTGATGATGTTAATAATGGTATACCTCTGAACATTCGCTCCTTTTCAGTGGGAAAAAGTAATTTATCTTTTTGCACAAGTCTGTATTTATGGACAACATAAATGGAGGAGACAGAAATTATCCACCGATTCCTTCAGCAACGGGCGATACTAATAAGTTGAATTTTTATTGAAGTGTTTAAAAAAATATTATCACCAGCTTTGAAAAAAGTTTAAATTTGCAAACACAATAATATTATAACACAAAATAAGCAGATTATTAATTTAAACGTAGGTTAAATAAAAATGTTTTATAAGTTATAAAAATATATCTATTTAAGTATAAAAAAGATTATCATTTTGGGATTATATGACTCAAATCAATTGGTAGATATAACAATAATATTATAACACAAAATAAACAGATTATCATTTTGGCAATTATATGACTCAAATCAATTGATAGATATAACAATAATATTATAACACAAAATAAGCAGATTATCATTTTGGCAATTATATGACTCAAATCAATTGATAGATATAACAATAATATTATAACACAAAATAAGCAGATTATCATTTTAGCAATTATATGACTCAAATCAATTGGTAGATATAACAATAATATTATAACACAAAATAAGCAGATTATTATTTTGTCAATTAGGTGAGTCAAATCAATTGGTAAATATACAGGCTGAGGTCATATGGTCAAGGCAGCGCCCGCCAGCTTTGACAGTAATTTGATTGCTCATTGTGAACTCGAGACCCATTTTGTTGTGAAGACAATCGCGTTTCCGTAATTCAATAGTGATTGAAGCTTCATAAACTTACTAATTATCGATAAAAAATGTATGGACATAGGGATGGGTAAGACATTCCGATGATTTGGCACGCGTGCCTAAGTTTCAATTACACTTAATTTCTTACCCTTCATAATTAGATTATTAACAATATGACTGTGTGATACATGTATGGGAACTTACTGTAAAAACAAGCACCATAATCTACCTTTCGGCAAGCGAAAAACTTCTTGGAACCTAGAAAATAATGATTGAAATGTATTTAGATTTTACGTAGGTACGTAGATACTATTTGAAAATGATAATACCCAATAAAACTCATCAAGATAACAAAAAAAAACATATTTTGTAAATTGTTTATAATCAATTTTTTTGTAAATCACCCTAAATATGCTTTCGTGACTCGTACTTACTACGCAAAACAGGCTTATTAGAATTGAAAGTAGAATGAATGGAACCCTTTACATCTAATACTTCTAATAAGTTTCGCTATTTCATCAAGATATATTCTACATAATTTAAGAAGAAGACTTACCTAATTGAAGAATCGACAGATTTTATCTATCGATTTTTAAATTAGGTGTGTGGGCACAATGTAATTTTCGAATCGATAGCAAATTATCGATATGTAAATCCCTAGCGCGGTGGGCGCGGTCCGATACACATCTCGACTGTTAAGACGATTATTGAATTGTAACGGTCAGATTGTGACCGACCGGAAAAATAAATCTACAGGATGTTTGGAAATTTTCTAGTCACATTGAATACTCGTCTTGTCATTTATTTTCACATTAAACTGTAAGATGTTTTTAGTCTTATACCTAATTATAATGACTCGGCCAAGAAACCAAATGAAGAATTTTGTAGTGGTAGGACTCTTTTGCAGGGGTCCGCCTGGGGAAGTACAACACCTTTGCCAGTTATTCAAGCGCCAAGCAGTAGTGTGCAAACACTACTGTGTTCCGGATTGAAAAGCAATGTTTCCAGCGAAATTACAGGGCACACAGAGATTTGACATCTTATATCTCGGGGTGACGAGCGCAGTACATTGCCATCCAGGGTTTTGAACTGTTGAAGTTCAAAATTCTGAATGGCGTTGAGCTGTTATGGGCAAGCGTGAAGAGCTATCTATGAACGTATAAAATAAACAAAATATACTACATTTTTACGGGGAAAAAAATAAAGAGCTATGCGAGTGTTTAGCAGGAATAAATAGTATAACTATTAAAAAACAAAGTGAAGGTGCATTTGTATTGTGTTAAAATGATAATTATCATCGAAACATACACATATCAGTTCGAAAAAACAACAATCATAATAACTTAAAGTTTAAACTAGTCACTAAAGCCATTTGAAAGTTTTTTTTTAGTAGGTGGTAGGAACACGCTGTATGCAAATTTATCCTCATATAAATATTGTGACCTTTTTGTCCAGGGCATTGTTCATTGTATCGAGGTTTGGTCATCATTCGGTACTGACGACAAAAAAACTATTGCTTTAGTAGCTTTCCTTAAACATTTACTTCGTGATGAGTATTTCGTAAGATTCGTAGTTTTTGTACTGCGTTAATTAAGCAGTATTGTATAAGTTGCACTAGTCGTATGAATAATCACAAATCACAGAGATTTTTCTTTTTGCCGTGATCGTTCTCATTACCACTGTTGGCGTGATTCGGAACGCGGTTATATATTGTATACAGTCTCTGTCATACACATAAGTCCCCAATCTGATTGACCTAACATTTCTAGACAATGATATCTACCAAGTTGATAAAAATATTTTTATTTGTAAAATAGGCTTGCGCTTGGCCGCCAACTCGCCTGATGTTAAGCGACGATGCGGCCTACGATGGATCACGCTTGCCTAGAAGAAACCGATAGTGCAATCAATTGCAATTTAATCCCTGAAATCGATGTCTTGTTTTCAATCCGTATAAGTCAGCGTTCAACCATTGACTAACCTGTTGGCAAGCGACTCGAACTCGTCTGGTCGAAGATGAAGTAGACAGTAACATCAATAACTAATTATTTATGCTTAAAAGATACCTATTTATTCACTCTGACCATGAAATCCCTAGATAATCTTTCATGAAACAAAGAAGCGAAGCGTACGGATTAGAGATATAAAACTAAAAATTTTCATTCATCATTTTATTTTAAGAGCGTAACTCTTGTCGGTGGAGTAACTTACAAGCTTCACGGTCTTCTGCCAGCGTTTTCATCTCCCTATCTGACATGACATTTGCCTTCTCTTTTATTTGGTCTAAGAATACTCTTCTTGTACTTCCATGGTCGTTTCAAATAGGACACTTTTTTGTTATCTCTACTAGTTGTTACTGTCACTATAACATAAGTATTAAGTAGGGTCAACAGAAAGCTTCCAAATCAGCCGGCTTACGGAGGCTTCAAGCGGCTTCACTGATAACATCTCTGGTCAATGAGATCTGATAATTGTTATAATGATAATTTCGCGTGGGACGGAGTTTGGGTGGTCGAGGTCTCAAATATTCCAGTGCTGCAATCGGAAGACTTTTAATCCTCGCAACGTAGGTTTAAAATTGATTCAGTGGCACTATTACCTATTTTTAGAGTTACTCGTATCTGTATTGATTTATTTCGTAATTTAATATTTTTAATAATGCATGAAAAGAATCAGACCCGGGTATGTCCTAAAACTGCGCCAGAACCACCGAAGGATGGGCAGCAGCGTCCTAATAGTACACGGTGAAAGTACTGCGATCCCCAAGCCGCCTGCCAAGCGTGGGGATTATGGCAACACTCCTCTCTATGAGGGAGGCCTTTGTCCAACAGTGGACGTTAATTGGCTGATGATGTGATGTGATGAAAAGAATCAACTATTGAAGATCATTTTTGACCCCCGACGCTAAAAGAGGGGTGTTATAAGTTTAACGTGTGTATCTGTGGGTCTGTCTGTAGCATCGTAGCTCCCAAACGGCTGAACAGATTTTGATTCAGTTTTTTAAACTACTTGATCGAGATTGTCTTAGTTATGATTCAAGAAAATTTATTCAGCTGGTTGAAGTTTCATTCATTCATCACCTCGCTTGTCGTCTTTTTGTAATTTATACCTACTTGTTTTTTTTTTCCTACTCTACTCCGTAACGGTGGATTGGATTTAGATGAAATCGGGTAGGGCAGCAGTTTAAACCTTGGATTATTTCACAGGCTTTTTATGTCGTAAAATAAGTATGCATGATTTAATATAATACAACGGAGCGCTGCTAGGAAAACAATAAAGATACGGCTAGTATTTTTCAGCCAGGTTTTCGAATCAACCCTAACATAAAAACTAGCAATTGCTGGCTCACCGGATACGGTTCTAAGAGAATGTCCGTCGTAAACGTCCCCCTTTCTCCCCTGTCTGGACCTCCTAGACCCCAGGGGGGCCGGGGGCCTGCGTTTAAAAATTTCACCCCCAATGGCTCGAGTCACAATGCACGGTAATCACCGATCGCCTCTTTGATATTGAAACGGTTATTAAACATATTATTAAACGGTTGGACGTAGGAAAAATCGGGAAAATTATGAAGTGCTAAGTCTTTAGAGTTTTATTGGAATACTAAACTTTGATTAAAGTGAACTGGAGTAAAAAACTAAATAAAAACTTGTTTTAATATCTCTATGAAAGTGTATCAGGTACCTGCAATAGTCTTAAGGTTGACTTCCGTGCATCGCGGCCAATCGCAGCCGCGTGCATCTAACGCACGTGTCTAACGCAAAAGTGATCAGTGGCCTTAGTACGAGAACTTGCGAAAAAGTTTTCGTTACATAAACGATAGCAACTGCATAAAAAATTAAGTTTCCTTTCACGGCTGATAGAGCCGCTATTCAATTTTTAATACATTTTGCTATCGTTTACGTAACGATAACTTTTTCGCAAGTGCTCGTACTAAGGCCACAGAACTTGTGGATTTCATTCAGCTTTTTACAATGTTATTGCAGTTGTCAGAGCAACGAAATGCTTGGATCAGGATTAGTTAGTTTTCTCTACTTATTGAGTCATTTAAGAATAGGTGTTTTCCATTGCTCGACAAACGAATTTAAATCTTATATCGCCAGTGTTTAGCTTGCTTTATGTGTATTTACATCGCAAAAATATCACAGAAATATGGTTGTCTAAAACCCAAAGATTTCATCAATGGAATGGACAATGGATTCATTAATAATAAAATATAAAAAATATTGGTTTTTATTTTTTTGTACTTCACGGGAAGTGGTTGAAATTCAATAAACAGGAATCATCCTATGACTTTACAACAAAACTGTGTTTTTTTAAATAATAGGCCTACGTTTAACCGCCATCTCGCCTCATTATATTTAAATGGGACTACCCTCTAAATGTATCATGATCCTATTCAGTATTTTCTAGGAAAGCGTGCTCCATTGAAGACCGTACCATCACTTAAAATCAGGCGATCAAACGCAAACGAAAAACCAAAAAAATAATGGATCGTTAAATATACCTACGGCGAAGAAATCGCGCAACATACTAACACAAATCCCTCCTTGAAATAGTTATGAAACTTAAGAAAAAATATATTAAAGCATTAATGTCAAGTAAAAAGAAATCAACACTAGCAAAGTCAGATTTGCGAATACCTAACTCGAAACTAATCTCAAGCAAGAGACTAACAAATCGTTATGCAAGACCCTAGTTTAAATTTTTCGCAAAATACAAAACTCGGCGTCAAAAACAATTTTACATAACTGAAAACGCGACCACGGGTTCTGGAGAATAGAAAATTCGTGGACCGGAAGCCGACGGCGCTGCTTCCGGTGACAACAGTTGTTCGCACCCCAGCGCCTCTTGCGAACACTAGAGGAACTACCCCTAGCAGCCTCAGCTCGTGACCACGGCCATTGTAACATGGTCGAAACGTCGAGCGAAAGGTATCTATTTTTACCTATATTTAATAGTGCGCGATAAGTCCCGATAAATATGAAAACATGAACTACCCCTAGTCACAGTATGTGTGTGTTTCACTGGTTTGATTGTAGATGCATTTTGTTGCTGGTTTATTTTTTTGTGTGTTTTTTTTGCTTTTGTGTAACCACATAATATGAGAATAGCGCGCAGACAAACGTCCTTACCAAATTTTTCGTTTGTACAAAAAGTACATAAAAAAGCACTCAGTTATTCCCGAATTTTCCAGGCAATTTTACCATATTTTTTTCGAAACTACCACTGTATTGAGGCGAACAAAAGATAAAACAAATTAAATCTGTCAAGCCGTTTTCGTAATTTTGCGAGATTAACGTACGGCATTTAGATTTATATATATATATAGATAAATTATCTATTGACTTGATCAGCAGCTGTTTGTTTTCCATGTAAAAATAGCTAAGCCTGTACCTGTCTTTTTTAGTTAATCTTATGATAATTAATTAATAAACCTTTCCTTGGTAAACGCAGTACCTAATAATTTTTTCAATCAAATAATAGGCTTGCGTTGGACTGCCACATCCCCTGATGTTAAATAATTAAACTAACTAATAATTAAATTAACTAAATAATGTTAATTCGAAACCAAACCAGTCATCTGAGCCAATAAGGAATCCAGTTCTTAAGCTTAAAAAAGAACCCTATCTCTTTACAAACCTCTATTCTCTAAAAACTAATAAAATTAAACGTTCTGTTCTGGAATCTATGCAAAATTTGAAATAAGAACGGCTTGGTTCCAACGAGACTCGCCATCGACTTGTTATGCGGCGGATGTCCGTCGCGCCGCTGCGCTGAATGACCGCCTTCCCCTTCCGCCCTCTGCCACCCGCTTACCAAGTGGCGTACTGTTAGCGATTAACGGGTTATCATACGTTAATATAACAAAAATTTTGAGTGTAGTGCAAGACAGCGCTCATTACACAAGGCATGGATGCATAAATAAATGATTAAGTAATAAAACTTAAAAATATTTCAAAATACTTACTCAAATATTTCTGGAAAATGTAAAATAATAAAAATAAAGCAACAAACTTAATAAATGAAGTTGTTGGGCACATACAATATATCGCATTAGTCTTGTTTTTTTCTTTATCAGAGAAGAATTCAGATACATATAATATATTAAAATTACATATTAAATCACTATTTGCTAGAATACTTTACATTAAGGCTTTAATATAATTTTTGAAACACTGTATTTAGATTGAGCTAATTATTTACTATAAAAAGAATTATACTCTTTTCTTCGTATTGCGCTAGAACGCTAATCGCTACAACTAATCCCACAACCTATAGTGGTGCGAAGTTATAACCCGAATGGTGCAAATTGTGACCCATAACTGCGAGACATGTTGCTGGCTGTGGAGAAAAATAAAATTTGAAAATGGAACGCCATATTCGCCGGCCAGTGACGCAATTTTGGAATTAGACCAAGAAGGTTTAGGTATAGCTTAAAAATTTAATTTGTGGTTTAATTTTCTACACACGTTAACTGTTTTAATGGGCCTATGAGTTATTTTTTTTCTTATTAAATATGAAGCAAATGTGTTTTATATTTTTTGATAATTTTAAGTATTTTTTTCTCACCTAGTCTTTTCTACCAATAAGGTTAACGCTGATAATCAATAACAGACTTCGTAAACAATTGATTTTCCATTAATTTTTACCCTTCGCATTGTTAAATGACGCATCTCAATGTTGTCTGGGTCGCAGCGAGGCAACTGAAAAAATAACTTTTTAATTCACGCATTGTTTGAAAATGGAAACAAAATGTCGGGCGTTTTAGAACCCTATCGCAGTAAAAGTTGTGTTTCTTATTGAACCTTATAAATTAGTACCTACTTATGAAGAATCATCTTTTTGTAAAAAAAATATCAAATCTATGTTTGTGATTGCTCAAATCCTTCTCATTCTAATTTTATGGCAATTGCAGGGTTAAAAAGATTTGTGCTAAATCAAATGTTATTGGGTGTACAGCGCATGTCATGAGCGCTTATTATCATGCAAACTACCTACTCGTTTATAAAAAATAAAAATAAAAAAAACTTTACCCAAATATTTTTCACCAATGGAAAGTAACGGGCACAGTCTTATGATTATTGACCGGGGCTGATGTTTACGATTGAGTGACCAACATCAACTCCTGTTGACGGCCGTCATCATCATAATCATCATCAGCCAGAAGACGTCCACTGCTGAACTTTGCCCTTTGACCTCCACAATACAGCCGTGGTAAAACAAAATGGTTCCGGTTTACACCTTAAACCAAAAAACAAGGGAGACATCACATCATACCATCAGCCAGTAAACGGCCACTGCTGACCAAAGTCCGCCCTCTTCGAGAGGGGTGTTGCCATAATCTTTACCCTTGGCAAGCGGCTTGGGGATCGCAGTACATTCACCGTGTACTAATAAGACGCTGCTGTCCATCTTCCGGTGGTTCCGGTAGCAGTTTTAGGACATACACGGATCCGGAGATATGCTTTAGTACAAAATTATATAGTTCATATTTAAATGTCTCCGTGTCACCCACTTTTACACTGTAAGTACGGCACACTTACTAATTGTTCACGCACACTAAATACTTTCAGTGAACTAACGACACTAATGAACGCAACTAGTAAACGCAAGCAAAAAAGAACGCGGCAAGGTCGAATGCAGGACGAGTTCGACTAAAACCATCATGCCTGTTTTAGGCCTAATGCGTTCGCATTCGCTATGCCACCTTACCATACCTCCGTTTTTTGTCTGATCTGAGATTCACACTAATTTAAAATTGTACCTCATTTACTAGAGTTTATAGCAGTTGAGGCGCGACGCGACGTGGAAGCGCGGTGGAACGATTTTGAACCTACGGCAAACTACAAAAAGTTGACTTTGAAACGCAGCGTCACCGCCAGAAACTAAAGTCGGCATAGGGCCTTATCATCATCATCGTCAGTCAGAAGACGTCCACTGCTGAACATAGGCCTCCCCTTTTGACCTCCACACTGAATGACAGTCTGCCGTCTGCACGATGCTCGCGACTCTGATGTCGTCGGTCGATTTAGTGGGAGGCCTACCTACGCTACGTCTTCCGGTTCATGATCTTCACTGAAGAACCTTTCTTCCCCATTTGTTATCGATTCTTCGAGCGATGTAGCCTGCCCATTGCAACTCCAACTTGCTAATTTTAATAGCGATGTCGGCGACTAGGGTTCGGTGAATATCCACGTTCCAGATTCTATGGCGCAAAGAAATTCCGAGCATAATTCTCTCCATTGCCCGCTGTGTGACTCTTGAGTTTTTTCCAAAAGGCCAGAAGTCAAAGACCACGTCTCAGTACCATTTCTCATCATTGGCCCTTATTCTTAATTTTAATTATTAAGGCATATCGAAGGACTTCCCGTAGCCGCAACATTCACAGTGCTGGTTAAATTTTTTACAGCGACATAGTCCTAAGTTGTATTGAAGGCACCAACTGTAACTACAGTGCAAGGACATGAAAATGACCGATTTGACCGCACCGTACTGACACAAGTGTTTTCAACAATGGGATGTACAAGATAGGTATGGAATGACCCCAGCAGTGCTACTAGGTCAACTGTGAAAAACATAGTTTGCATGACTTTAAAACTTTTTTTGTTTTCGTATTTCTAACCGACTTCTCGAGGAGGAAGGTTCTCGACTTGAACCGTTTTTTTAATGTGTGAGCAATGAGTAATTTTTTTTTTTTTTTAAAGCATGAAAGTAGGAAACTGCCTACGAGAGGATTTAGGTGAATTAAAACTAACCTTGTTTGTATCTATTTAAGGATACTTTTCAAATTATAGTTTTTATTCTTTAAGGCCCTCTTTTCCCACGTTTAGCTATATTGGTCATTCTAGTTTTAGTTTGTCTACTTCCATGATTAACTTAAAATTCTAAAATGCTGTCATATCAAAAATGAATGTTTTATCTAGGAAACCGTAAAGACCGAAAGGACATTTCGTTTGACAGAAAATATATATGAAAGTAACACAGATATGCGCTTTTCTCCCTGTTTTTTGCATTCAATACCTATTTACTAAACGATGTCTACGATATCTTGCGTACAGATTTCATAATTATGGAGGGAACCGTAAAGGTACATTTTACATTACACCTATACTTTTCGAAAAATATGAGAATAGCCTCAAAAATTGCATAACGCACGAGTGTGTGTAGTGCCATGGTTTTGCTCCACTGAATGCAACTTTAATACAATATATTAAGCCTTATAAGGTCATCTGTAGACACAAGCGTTACTTAAAAGTGGGAAAACAGCTCCTTAAGAATTTGAGCTATAAATTCCCCAACACCGATGTCAAATATCGTACCAATCAAAACCTACCCCAACGCAAAACATTCTAAAATTCTCAAACCAAAATGAGATCAAAATTGGTCCACGGCTGACGCAGGGCTATTTTAAACTCATAACCGTTGTCAGCACATGTGGCCCGACCATTATCACATATTACAAAAAAATGTTGGAAAAACAATAAAGTGTAGGGGAGACACTGGACGTGCTTTTAAAATTGATTTTTGGAGTCCAATGTAGAATTGTACAGATATATAAATGTAGAGAATATTTTATTAGAAATAGACAACGGGCAAAAATGTATCCTAAACTATACTAATTATAATGATTTTTGTCTAAATACATTTATAATATTTTATTTATATTACACGGGAATTACTCACGTAAGATTAGGCCGGTTACTCCGACTATGGTTACTCCGTTGAGTGTAAAGCGAGACGCAGCCGCGCGCGCGCATTCACCTCGATAAAGATCGCCGAATGCGGTTGAAACTATAGTCGAAGTAACTGGCCTAATCTTACGTGAGTAATTCCCGTGTAATATAAATAAAATGTGTGAAAACCACGTCAGTTTCCATAAGACATTTATAATATGTTACTGTAGTACTTTGGCATAATGCGAAGGCACTCCAAAGACTTTGTATACCTACAGTATGTACTTGTCGCGTTTTTATTATATGTATAATTGTGTATATATAATATATACTTATACTCGTATATTATCTATATCATTTGGTAATATTTATTTAATTGTATCATTAAAAGTGTTTTAGCATCCCCCTTCTATCATGTTGCGTAAATTATTTTAATCCAATGGTTGCCTGTAAGAGACCGCCTTTATCGATGATCGTCACTTGTGGCTCTAGCTCGTAAGTGTTTTCTATTTGTTTGTAATTTTTATTTCTGGTGTATATTATAAAAAGTCTCTATCTATCTATCGAATAAAATAAATATAAAGGTAAGTTTGTTTGTTTGTTATTTTTTCACGCAAAAACAAAGCAACAATATTGATGTGATTTTTTACATAGAGGTTGGGGGTCGGAGAGTGATAGTACTTTTTTCCTGGGAAAATTTACGGTAACTGAAGGAATGTTCACACGGGTGAAACCGCGGGACAAAGCTAGTTAACTAATAAAGTCGTAATTGAAATACTATTTATTACCAATTTTTTATTATTATTTCAATAGTGTATAATTATTCAAAACTAGCAGTGCACCACGGTTTCACTTTCTATAGGTAGGTACCTACTACAAGATTTTTTGGGGATAAAAAGTAAATTATGTGTCAATCAAAAAATCTAAGCTGCCTTCACGCTAAATTTTATTCAAACTCATTACAAAGATAAGTGTTAAAAAGTTTAAAAAAAAAACATACATACAGATTTTCTCATTTGAACTATTCAATATTCTACCTAAATTACGCAGATTTATATTGGACTCTTATAGGACTTGTCAAAATTTTCATATTTAAAGACAGACCTAACTTATTTGATCTACGAAATACCTAGACAGGCTTTGATCAATTGAAACGCAAATTTTAATCAACGCATTCCAAACGGTCAGTCTCTCCCACCCCACGTCCTAACTGACAAAGCATCTATGACAGCTATTCAACTGCACCCATGCATTGCCACCACTCAGAACACAAAGCACAATCCTTTAAAAATTCCCGACCTATAGGCCAAACATTAAAACTATTGTCCAAAAACTCCTAAACTCCAAACCAAGTCTTCAAGGCTATCCATCAAAATAAATCTATGATATATTTACACACAGTATGCATTATCACTGTTCCTAAATCAGCTATCAACGGACTCTTTTCACTAAAAGGGTGAGGTTCACTATAGAAAAGGTTGACCCCTCATAAAGACTTATCACCTCATATACAAAATAAGGTTATACTAATCCCAGAACTGACGGACGATTCGGGAGTTTACCAGCAAAGAGTTAGAGATGAAATTTGAATAAGAGCAAACTTGTAGATGCGATCTAGTTGAAGTAAGCAGTAGTTTTTTCACAACAATCTCCTCTCGGACTTAACTTACGTTATCTCGCCCACGAACGTCGCAAGGAATAGAAACCCGCACGTATATAATAAGGACGATATTTCTAAAGAAATTTAAATTCGCCCGCAAAGGTCCCGAGATAGGATTAAAGATTGGGCGCGGAGATGGCCCTTTTGTGGCCGACCCTTAAGAAAACATGTCTTGATATGGAAATATCTTGAACCTAATCGAGGAATCATTCGCGGGGGTGATCATTTATCAAGAAAACGGTCTGCGAATGCGTAATTAGGAAGGAAAGGTTTCCTTGGAGCGGGCGTTTATTTTGCATGAGTGGACGAGTAAAAAGCTCCGCTCACCGCTGTTTAGACATCTGACCGAGCTTTCAGACGCAGTAGACCGTACACGGGAGCTTAAAACGATAATTTAACAGGGGTCATGGTTGAAATCGATATGAATCAACCGCTCGCGACAAGCTGTATCTTATATTTTTACGGTCTAAAAAGGTACATAGAGAGGCGTCCTAAACAAAATATTGAACATGATGATACACTTCATTTGAATACGAAACACCTAGTCAGCCCGACAATCCTTCATTAATTTGTAAGCCAAACAATGGAGGCCAAACACTGGACCCGATCCACACTTGGACCAATATTTGTTTTTATACAAATAAACTGACGGCCATCGGTATACCAACGTTTTGTGATGGTAATAAACCGACGCGATGTGGACACAGACTCTTTCAGTCATATTTTTCTTTGTAACGATACATTAAACTTGGAAATTCCGAACGATTACGGTTTAAAAACAGAGGTGTCAGTGGCTAAAAATATGCAAACGCAAAGACACGCGTTAAGCACGAGACAACCTCCCCTCACCTTCCACAAAGTCGCAGACGTCACATCTAAAATTAAAAGACCACTTATTTGAACCCGCCACTTACCCATCTTCCCGTCCGTACAAAAACTAAATATATCCACCACCATTGTGTCACTCTCAAAGCAGTTCCATAGGTCACGGCAAACGCATGAGCGTACCACGTGTCAGGAACACGCTAAACATTTTTTATCTTTGAAAAAATTATAAAAGACCGTTTATAACAATGGAACCTCGGTAGCATCTTTGACAATTATAATATCACCATCATCAGTTTATACAAAGCCGTTAACGACAACGGAATTTTATTCAATCTTGTTTACTAATCTGTTTGCTTTAGAGCTGAATATTCAATGAACCGAGAAGAACGTTTAAGGCCTTCCGTGGATATCATTATCACGGTTAACATAAGGGTCATCACAAAAGGCGAATGATAACAATGCGCGCATGTCAATCGTGTGCTCATGCAAATATATTTTTTCGTCCAAAACATCCCCTTTATCTGTTCATAGAGCGATGGGGTTAATTAATATGTACGAAATAATACAATTAAAATTAAGAACCTTTTTTTTAAGTGGCACGAGGTCAGAACCTACTGTCACCGTTAAAGTTATATCCTTATTTTGACAATAAGGATAATGGTTATCCGTTTATAGATGCGGTCTAAAGAGTTAGACAGATTTATAGCTAGAATTCTTTTGTTTCTTGTTATGAATTTGTTTGATATTTTTATTGCATCGGGGCGCTATTGAATTCGGTTTGACAGCTCTGAAGGGGTTGATATGAGCGTTTAGGATGAAGCCAATAATCCGATACAACTGGTGTTGGCAAAACCTGCAATTGACACTGCGTTGATATCGTAACGGTATGTGAAAGAAATATATATTACGTCATCGAATGGTTAAATATATGGAATGACGCAGATACTATTCGAATAATTTTGATGTTTTTATAACTTGAAGAAGTTACCGTAAAACTAAATTTTAATAGTAACGATACATAATATTTAGATACACGATGACAAACAAAATACTCAGGTAAGCTGCAGTCAAGCGTTCAGCCTGTCAACCATAAAAAAATTAGCAAAATAAAATACTATGTACATACACTTTAACTCTACCAAATAATTTACAAAATAGGGTTTCTCTTCCAACCGTTTATCAGACAATACAAGCAAAATGCGGGTAGTCGCGAGAAAATTTTGAACGCTGCACAATTTTCGGCTATAAGAATCCTATTGTTGTGCAACGGGTTTAATACAAAAGTGTCGAATGACAGCACATCTGGTGGCACAAAGGGTTGGATAGATTATTTCTCCGGCCACCCCCGCAAGATTGCTCGCTTATACAGATGTTCCAAGATTTTGTACTGTGATTTTTTTGATTTTAATTCTTTAAACGGTTTCTTGGATAATGGAATTTATAGGAACGGATCGTAGTATTGTAGTATTTTTTTAACAAACGCTACAAGTGGATATTTTTTGGGAACGATCAGTTTTTTTTTAAATCCATTAGAATTGTTCTTTTTTAATAGGCTTGCGACTGGCCACTCGCCTGGTATTAAACAATGATGCGGATTACGATAGATCACGCTTGGATAGATAAAACGGATTTACTCGCGCCTGTCTTTGTCATCCACTATGTTTTTTTTCTTTGGCTTATTGAGTATGTTTTCCATAGGCTTATTTTCAGGCAACAAATATTATTTATTGTACATGTTTATCCCATAGATATGCAAATGTTAGTAATGAGGACCAAAACAATGTCAATTTCTCTATGATCGATGCACAAATAAGTATAATATATTTTAAAAGTAACAAAAAACTGCGAAAAATAGTGATATACAAACACATGGATGTTGGACCTAGAACAAAATATCACAAATAATTCTCCATGTTTTTGTATTGAACAAGTGTTTGTTATTACCAAAACAACATGCTCTCAAACAATATATTATACGAATTATTACAGTTGGTTCTAAAATGACTGAGCCAAAGATAATGAAACTTTTGTATAATCATTTCGAGAGCTTTTTCTATGTAATAGAAAAACAATCACGTAAATTCACAAATGGCGGAGTAATTCATATAGTTGCATACATAAAGAATTATGTAAAAATAAAATACGGACTCAATTGAGAACCGCCCTTAAAAAATACCGATAAACGAATTTAAGTCCTATTTTATATGATAACTTTTAATTTAACTTGATATTAAATGCACAGATTTACCTTAATAAGGGTTTAGTCTAATTTTGGTTCGACAACTTGAGCGCTGACTCGATCCATAGTTTCTAACATCTTTGGCATTCTCTCATTCTCTGTCTATTTTTTTAAACACCCTATATATAGCGACCAGCCATTGAAGTGTCGAGATTAAGTTCTAAATGTATGGACAAGTAATGACGAGGCGTTTTCACCTACCCTCATTGTTGTGCAACATCTTGCATTACACCACAAAGGCGACAAAAAGACCGTGAAAGACAAAACTGTCACCCAAAGACTCCTTTGACGCTATGCTTCTTTGATATAAGTCATTAATAAAATAACTAAATAGTGGACCGTGACGCGCGAATTCCGCGATGACGCTGAACTTACAAATAATACAGAAATTTGTCAGACGCACGTGTTTGTCCGCTTAGTTATCGTTCTTAGAAAAAAATCAAAAATTTTAAGCCCGATTTGACGTTGAATTGAGTCCAAAATTGTAAATCAGCTCGAGAGGTGAATCATTTGACTCATAATTTGTCACCATATCTATTAAATTCTATCTTTCTATTATATCTATTGGTCTATGTATCATATTTTTAAAATTTGCTCCTGTATTTATATGATTCTTTACGGGATATTTACCGTGGTAAGGTTGTGGAAGGAGCTCCCGATATTTCGGCGCAGTTACATGCACCATGTTTTCCCCGTCTTCCCGTGAACATGGTGCATGTAACTGCTCCGAAATATCGGGAGCTCCTTCCACAACCTTACCACGGTAAATATCCCGTAAATGATCATATAACTGTAGTGAACAACCGTGATAGTTTAAAACAGTGTTTTGCTCCTATGTCAAGAAACGACGAACACATTTTTCAGTACATGTTTCTCAAGGCTGATTCTAGATGTAATCGACATTGTTTCTGTACCCGTCTTTTCCGTGTTCTAAATATGAAAAATATGTATCCAAGAAGAAACTCACTGGGCCGGCTTCGTGGACACTCATAACACTTTTGTGCGAAATAAATCAAAATTCTTATTTGATTAAAGTCCTTGATCTAGCTTTCAATCTTTATTCTTAAATTCATATATATAAAAGGCGATGTGTGTATGTATGTTCCCTATGGACTCTAAAACGGCTGGACCAATTTTGATAAAAAACTCAGGCAATCTTCAGATTAGTTAGCCCAGCGAATGATCGTAAAGTTTGGTAGCTATCGGATGAACATTTTTTTGTGTTTTACATAGATAGATAGAAACTCTTTAATGTGTACCTACACCAGAAATAAAAATTACAAACAGATGTTACAGAATGTTTTTTAATATTTTATCTACAAAAAACATGAACAACAATTGATCAATCTATACATTGACATATTAAATCACGGAAAAAAAATTATCTAAGTCAAACGAGGTTGTTTTCCCTGCCAAGGAGGTTGCATTGTTTCATTTTTCACTAGAAGATAGCTGATGTTATAAGGAGTAAATGAGGCTACTTTTTACCCGAATATAACGCGGGTGAAACTGCGGCCCGCAGCTAGTACTTGATAAAGATGAATAAAATGGAACTTACCACTATGCATAGTATTGGACTCAGCATCAGCAACTTCAGTTCTTGACTTCTTCTGGTCTTCAGGGGAGCTGGAGATGTCCATGTGCTCCTGCTTGATCTTAGGCTTGATGTCGACATCAGGTGAGCTTGATGGTAAGAGTGGAGAGGTTGACGCTCTTCGCTTCGGGGTTGAAGTCTCCGCTTCTCCTTCAGCTAATTTAAAACAACAATTTAAATTTTATCATTTATTTTTAAATCTTTTATAATTTTATTTGTAAAATTAGTACCGCGGGCAAGTTTAACAGAGCTGTGTCTAATTAGGCTAATTTTGGTTTTGGGGACACTTAAGGGAGATATGCCTTAGTACTATTATTATCATTATCCATGTCCTCATCGTCCACAGACAAAAAAGGGTGATTCGTCTGCAGAGTGAGTTTGACTAAAGGCTACAAGCCTGATGCATCCCAACACACCAACTTACCATATTTATCTCTCTTGTCTCGTTGATTAATCAGCGTTACTTTGCGGAAGTCCAAAATTTTAATATACATATTTTTGTTTCAGATTTAATTAATTTTAATTTCAGGTTAGTTACATTTTCTCTTTTATGTAATTAATTGTATTTCAGGTTAGGCTATTTTTTTTTTAAAGGGATGATGATGGATGACGGAGGATGGGCAGCAGCGTCCTGATAGTACACGGTGAACGTACTGCGATCCGCAAGCCGCCTGCCAAGCGTGGGGATTATGGCAACACCCCTCTGTATGAGGGAGGCCTTTGTCCAACAGTGGACGGTAATTGGCTGATGATGTGATGTGTATTTCTTTTAATTCAGTAATAGGCTTGCCTTTGACCGCCAACTCGCCTGATGCATCATTAACAAATATCTATCGAGTAAAATTTATCCCAAATTCCTCACTGTACCTACTACGACATAGAAACGAAATTACTAGAGATTCATCAGAAACACAGTATCTCTCTTGCCTGCTTATTCTGACGTTTTAGTTATTTTTTCGATAAAATTGACATTTTCAAAGATAATATAGATAATTTAATATAATTTAGATAAGATAATAATTTAGTTGCTTTACTAGAAATAATTTAGTTAATTTAGTTGCTTTACTAGAAACTTTACTTGGTATAAATTTTACGCCTAATGTGGTTCCTTTTCACTTTAGATTAGTTAGTTCCAAATTGGGAGGTTTTACCATCTTTGACTACTCTGTTATCAACCGGTGAGAAACGGTAGGTATATAAAAATACATAGTTAAGTTTTGAGATAACAGTTTATTTAATACATTAGCAGCACCCCGCGATTTCAATTGCTAAATCATACATTTCCGGTATAATAGTTTAGTTTAACAAAATAGTTTAGCTGTTACTGAGTTGCGACACACAACACATGCACTTACCCACAAAATTTAAAATTTATAACATAAGTCTGATTAAAATATGGATCTCATTTGCTTACCATCCAGCAGTCTCTTAGGAGTGCTCGAAGCTCCCCCATCCTCTATCAGGTCAGGAGGAGCTATAGACGGGCTGACCAGCGGCGGCGTGTGGATCCTGCTGCTTGGCGGCCTTCTGGCGGTGAGCAACGACGGCCTCCGCCCTGTGCTTCCCGTTGAAACCTGGTCTGGGCGGGAACCATCTTCGGGATCGGAGTTTGGGCCTATAGAAGAATATTTGAGATGAATACATAAACATTAATAACAGGACAGTGGTATATTCATCTTCGTCTTTATAAGTTTGTAAAAATTTACGATTGGCAAAAGAGGGTGCTTATGCCTGATATTAAACAGTAGATGATGATTATGATGTGAATAAATTGTTATCTTTGTTATTTTGCCCAGCATTTAAGTGTACAAACAATAAAAAATACGTTAATGTTTCAAAAACGTTACAACCTTAATCGCCTAAAAATCTTTCGCCAACTCGCCTGATGTTAAGCGACGATGCGGCCTACGATGGATCACGCTTGCCTAGAAGAAACGGATTCATTCTTGACTTGAAGACACCCAGATTGTAACTATCGGGGAACACCCATTCAGGCAGCGCAGCAGTTAGCATTACACAGAATAGCATTTCGCACAATAAAAGTGGAAACTAAAATTTATTGAACGTACGAGTACTGGGCTTGTATTGAGACTATTCGCCATTTTCACGTGCAGTTAAGATCACATGTGACAATGTATTTTTTATTTCTCTTTCCTCTTGAGAGAATTTTCGCTTCACACGTCTTGTGTATATGCCAGTGCCAAGTGAGATTTTTCAAGTTATATTAACTTTCGTCAAACAAACCACAGTCAGAGTCAAGCAAAATACGTCACCAATGTATCTCGATATGATTTTTTTTCCAAAACGATAGACATATATACAGTTTTTTACTCGTTCATCTGTGAGGATTTTGGCGTCGTTTTCTTGTGCATTTTCCAGTGTCAAGTAATAAATAATAAATCTAGCTTGATGAAACATAGTCAAACAAGTCAGTCAGAGTCAAGCAAAGTATGTCAAGGTCAAAGTCATGCCCTAGTAGAGTGGTGGAGATTTTACAAGGGTCTTCTATGAAGCTTTGAAATCCACACGAAAATACATGTTCTACCGCGCTATATTACTTCCCTTTACTCGAGTATGTTTACGAACATATTATATAATATTCCACCATTATCACACATTATTTTTTGTAGTGGTAGGACTCTTTTGCAGGGGTCTGCCTGGGGAAGTATCATACCTTTGCCAGTTATTCAGCCGCCAAGCAGTAGTGTGCTAACACTACTGTGTTCCGGATTGAAGGGCAATGTTTCCAGCGAAATTACAGGGCACACAGAGATTTGACATCTTATATCTCGGGGTGACAAGCGCAGTGCATTGCCATCCAGGGTTTTGAACTGTTGAAGTTCAAAATTCTGAGTGGCGTTGAGCTGTTATGGGCAAGAGTGAAGAGCCACCAGACGAGCAACTTTGCTCGTCTCATCACACAGTATCATAAAAAAAAACTAGAAATAATACAAGTATAAGAAAATAATACAATGAGGTGACAATATTTTTTTTTCGTGTTGGTACCAAGACTCCTAGTTCTACTTTTGAATATTAAATTAATGGCCCATGTGCCAGTACACACCTGTACTATAGCAGTGATATGATGTCAAATCTTTATCACACGAGGAGATCTTGTGCTGGATGAACCTGACGATGTCAGCGAGGGCAAAGGCTCGTCGGCAGGCACCGCACGTGAGGGTATCTGGTGGGACTCCTGGAGTTGGAGACCCCCCACCTTCTGCCGCGCTGTCCGCATCCGCTGGGGAAAAAGGAGATATTAAAACATAGCTGGTATCTGTAGTCTAATGGAACTGACACAACTGATAGAAGGAATTTGGTATTTCAATGTGCAAAAGTAGAGTAAATTCAGCATAAGTAATTGCTGCTAGTTTTGAGTATCAAGGTTCTGTTTCTCCTAAGAATATTATGAAGACTCTTTGATAACATTTATTTGTATAAATTATTTAGATTTTTATAACTTTATTTGCTGAAACATTTACATAGATTCTGCCTTTTAACATAGAACATTGATAAGTTTATACAATTAGAAAATTTTTGACGACAGTTTTCTGGTAATTTATGACAAGCGCAAAAACCAGCAGCAGGCTTTTACCAGCTCAAATACGGTATATTGGGATAAATGAGAAGAGAGAAATAACAAACGGAATATGACATCTAATTAGGGTTACCTATGTTTCTTTGATAATATTTTTCAAGGATGTCGCAAGGTCATGATTAGGCCAGAGAAGTAGGTCATAATTAGGATTTAACTAACCGTTGCCCGAGACTTCGCATGTGTAGACTTCCAATAAAATTTCAACCCTCTTAATTCGGCCCTTTCACAATATCCTCTTCTTAGCTGACCTTGACACCCCATAAAGTGTCAATTTCAAAGGTAAAGTCATTTACAAGATTTTTTAATGAGTCAGGCAAATCAGTCAGTGAATGTGTGGTATTTCACTCATATATGGATCAAAAAATAGGTAAGTAATACCCAATTGTCACTAAGATGATTGCTCCACTGTTAGGCAACTAAAAATACCTGTCCAGCAGTCAGCATCAGAGACACCTGTACATATTCCCAGTGTTTGCCCAGCTGTCTCACACCCTTTCTCAATCTTTGCCAATGCCAATTACAATGTTTCACAACGTTTTGGCCAACATATGGGCAATGAGACACTTTCTTAGCCCTAAGTGTTAAATTACACTTAATGACACTTCACCGTGTCGGATTCACGGTTACTGTGACCAAGTTATATGTAAGGTTGGGTGGGGGTGCAACCATCGCTTTTCCTGAACAAACCTTACAGGCAACAACAGAAAAATTTGGTTCCCTCAGTTAACCAACTCCTCCGATAAGTTGGTAACTCTGTTGGAGTCAGTTGGGAGATTGTCCATTTATCTGTTGAATATAGTAATGAACTCCGATTGTGGTCCATTTTTTAAAAGCGTATCTTTGTGAAGGAAAGTTATTCGTATGTTGCATTTTTTGACAGATGGCAGTTTTTGTAGAAGTTTGATTGTGAACTCTGTGTTCAGAAGTCATTAAAAAGTTTTTTCATTGAATAAAAGTCTCCACCTCAATTAAGCGATGATGAGGTCTATGGTGGAGCACTCTTGCCTATACTTACAAGAAACTGATTCACTCGCGAACACTCAGAAGACACTGAGTTAACTGACTAAAAATATTTTCTTATAAATATACATATATTATCTAATCTCGCTTTTTTATATTGAATAAGCAACGGCTATTAGGGGGAAGATATGGGTGACTGCGAGTGACATTTAACTATGCATTACACTAGTTTGGTTCGGCTCATAAATTCCGCTGGTCAGTTCTAGAACATAATTAAGGCCATATCCATAGTCTTTAGACTTAGATCAGTTTAAAACTTGGTCGTTTAGGTTAACCGCTAAATACAAAGAAAAAAACGAAAATTACATGTCGTATGTATCTATTTTATAAGAGTCATTTTCAGCCAGAAATATAACTATATATTACATGAAACCTAACAACTTGAGCGCTCTAAAAACAATATAAAATCATTGATTGACAAAAGCATTAAACTGCAATAAACAAGCCGCCATCGCCTTCAAATTATAAAGGCACTTTCACATACAATGCTCGGGCACATCAAAGAGGTTCACGAGCTAATTTCACACAAGTACTCACTATGCAGACGCCCTTACATTCCGTAGCTATTATTATTTTACCTTCAATTTCTTTGAGCCAAAAAAGTAGGCCGTACATGTACTACTGTTTATTCTGTGACTCTTCGGTACACAGGGGCTGGTCGTAACCGGAGTTCTAAATTAATATAGCAAAAACTGTGATTCGGTCGTTTTGTTTACAATGCCGTACCTAGTTTGCTTAGGGGGTATTCTATGTAAATGTGTTACGTTAATTTTTTTACAGTTTTGCTTGACGTTGGCTCGTGGCAAACGGAACAAGCCTTTATTTTAGAGACCCTTTTAATATCTGTTTGAGTAGCATGACAGGACAAATAGGTGTCGCATTGATGTTTGAATTAAATTAACATGATAAAATCTAAAGTAATCGATACAAAAAAATGCTTTAATAACTTAAAATATTTCAGTAGAATTTGACGACAAAATATATAGCAGATAAATTTATTTCAAGTAATCAATAAACGATTATAGAAACACAAGAGCCTTTGTTTTAGAGGCCCTTTAAAAACCTGTTTTAGTTACATGACAGGATAAATAGGTGTCGCATTGATGTTTGATGTAAATTTCATTACCATGTAAAACTCTATTGTTATAGTAATTGAAACTAAAAATTGAAAAAGTGCTCACAAATATTTAAGTTTGCGGTCAAAGAAGAATAATAAACGCTGGCGCAACGATCTTATACTCAGAGGACGTCTTTTGGAGAGGTTGGCGTGATGTGGCATGGGATCAAGATTTAAGGAAGAAAATGGGGGAGACCTTTGCCCAGCAGTGGGAAAGTATATGTTCAAAAAACACAAGAAAATATGTAGCATTAAACACTTGAAATAATAAATCGTGTAAGCAAGTAATCGAGAAAATATGACCTAACACAAATTGAAGTTTGTACTAAAAAAACTTCGTTGAACAGGATCTATTTAAGATGGACATTACAATAAAGCGCTACGGTCTTTCAGATGATGCGTTGAACTATAGGTTCGGTTGTTTGTTTTAACCACTGAAGTGAGAATTTTACCGTTTAGTTTCTTTTCTGTGGTTTTAACAATAATCGTTAAAGTTATACGTCAGAGTATTACAGACAGCTTAAATGTTTAAAAAGCCTGACATTAGGTTGCAAACATACAGCTCATATAACCTTACTCAACCTTACAAAAGCCACTGAAGTGAGAATTTTTGCAAAAACTATAACAATGAATACAGTAGTCACTGACTTCGACACTGTTATATGGACCAATTGACTTTCTAAAGTTAATTTACTACTCAAAAATTTATTCAATTATTTTCTCACACTACAAATAGAAAAGATAAATAATAATTTTATTAAACGATTTATTTTATCTAATAATAATTAATACCCAAATTATTACAAATTAATTAAGCTAGATATTTTAACGTTTAACTATGGGCCCCAAACTAAGCCAAGCGTGTACTTTGGGGTCCCTTGATTTTCCAAGAACATTTAAACATTCGTTCAACCCTGTACAAAAGATCTGCTATTTATTTATACTTACTAAGACATTTTAATATGTTGTCAGATTTATTCTGGCACAAGTGATTTAACGTCAATATCTATTCCACGTAAAGTTGATACGTATCGTTACCCAATAGTTTTCTACATCACTTGACTCGGCCTGAACCTTACCTAAACCCTTCCAACCAATCAATAACCCATCCACCGTTTACCTAAACATAATCGAACCCTATCAGTACCCATTTACGTGGAAACCCGGGATTTACCGCACAGTGGTCCGAATTCACTGCCCAGGCCACACCCACTAACGCGACTGGACACTGGTCAGCCCACACATGCGCTGTGGACAATTTTACACCCACAAAAGTTTGTTTCCGCGATTGAGTAAACTGATTTGTGGGTGTGATTTTGAAATTAGGGATGAGTAATTTATGGCTAGCTATTAATAGATTTGGGGGAACCTTTGTGCAGTGAAATATCTATTTTAAGTTACATGACATAACTACACTTCTAAAGATATGTCTTTGTTATAGACAGAGGAACGAAAAGAAAAACAACGTGATTGATAGGCTAGGCGTTTGACCTCACGTCAGTTGACTTGGTCAAAAATAGTAAACCCATCAAGCCTGGAATTGCTCTCAAGTGACGAAACCAAAAACCAACCCTGAAATCGAGAAAATAAAATCAGCTGTTCCATTTTGTCGAGTGTCACTGACAGTTTACAACAAACAGTGCCATAGTATAAATTGGTCATAATAATCAGTGTACTGATGACCTCCTTTCGGCTTAGTACAGTCTTGTATGCACAACCCTGTATATACGTAGTAGAACGGATCGCTTATAAGTTCATATAATTTAATTAAAATTCACAATCAAACTTGGCAGCACATTTCCGCTTACGTCATAATTATACTTATTATAAAAGTAACTCACTTGCAGTTTTTTAACTATTCTAATCACCGATCACTTTTTTATATAGGTCTACGTTTGGTCAGTTTTTCAATGGACATAAGCTGACTATATAGACTCTATTCTTTTGTCTATTTGTTGAATACTAGGCCGCTGTACCGATTGTGACAAAACTTCACAAGAACGAAGTGCGTAGAAGATAATTATTATAAGATTGTGTATCTAGGAATAGTGCGAATATGAAAATCGCACCAATGTTGTTCATATTTTTATTTGTGTTCCATTTTCGACACATTGACATCCTAGTGGGGAGCAATGAGTGTGAAACGTTATTTATTTAATAACAATAAAATCCGAAAATAAATTAGCCTCATCTAAAATCAATAGCACGTGTGTTTTAGTACATTGAAATCGTCTAGCCACAATGACAGGACGCCTGAGGTGACAATAGGGGGACCACCCTCCGAAAGGACAGAGGACCGAAAACTTTAAATGAGCTCGTTACGACACGTTACGACACACGGAGTAACACTCCAGCTATATCGAAGCTTTGTTTTTTCACCGCAGAAAAGTTTTCAACTCCTGTGAAAGTTTCAACTTTGTCGCCGTATAAATTATTAATTTTATGGGACCATTGTTGTTGAGTTTTGTGCCACTGGGCACAGACCTCTGTTTTATTTTAAACTAAATTTAATTAAAGTATGTCATTGTATTACACTAATATGCGAATATTGTTTATATATGTCCGCACTCAAACTCCATAACGGCTGAATGTAGCTTGTACCTACCATAGGCTACATTTCCCGGGGAAGATATATGGTTCCTGTAATATAACGGGTGAAACCACGAAACGCTGCTAATGTAGTTTCTTCATATTATTATTTTTTGTAGTCTCAAATAGTTTTAGGCTTTTTTTACATACGTATTTTGTTACTGTTAGTAAATAAAAAAAATTACGTTACTGTGTACAGTTAATTACGCCATTTGTAATGGCGATTTTTTTAGGGATGTAGGTATCTATGAATATAAAAAAAATATTGGTGTTAAAATATATGTGTATCCAAATAAATACTAAACATAACTTGTCTCTCTGTCTACATATAACCGTTACACGATAAGAAGGCTGTACTGATTTTAATAAAAACTTTTCAGGGAAGTAGTGATCATCATCATAAGATTCAATTTAAATAGAAAACTGTAGGAAAACTGAAACATCGCGGGTCAGACCACAAAGCACATAAATTCATAATTTTGTGAATTTGAAAACAGGTATTATTACTCATATCGTAGGTAATTTTGTTTTGAGAATGCAACAATTCATGGGTATCGAAAGCTTGAAATAACAGTTTATTGCTAAAATATATTTTATGTTGCATTTTGAGCTGCTAAAAACTACCATCAAATAGAAAATTATAGCATTTATACATGTAACAATAAACACACCCCCGCATACAGTCGCGATTCTTATTTTTATTCAAGGACTATTGTCCAAAACAATTTCTGACTGAATTGGGGTGACTACCCCTGCCAATTAATATTGGTTACGGTGGTCAGAATCGTGTCAAAAATAGACATATTTTTGTCCTGAATATAACTACGGTATGGATAGTCTAATCGATCATAGATGCCATTGAAAAATTGTATCGATCAAACATTTGAAATTTATATTCATATTACCGTTACAATTATATAGGAAACTAGAAACGCTTTGCGTTGTCTCCCGTTTTTATACAGGAACCGTAATTTTTTCTGTGTTTCTGTAGAAACTCTAGGGTATAAGCATTTATACCAAATTTCATCAAAACCTGGTCAGCCGTTACGGATTCGAGTTAAACATAATATTACACACGCGCTCAAACATTTAAGTTTACTAGATCCGTGGTAGAGACAAGACTATCTTTTACAACAGTAAACACTGGTCAAGTGCAAGGAGGACTCGAGCATCAAGGGTTCCTCATCACAAAACATTCATTTTCTTAAAGCTTTAGCGCGATCCCACATCGATCTTTAGCCCACGCCAGTTTAGCACTTGGCCGTTGTTTATTATTTGTTTTTGTACTTTAGAGTGTGAACTATGATCAAGCCGAGTTAAGCTTGCACGTTAACTCTTTTTACACTAGGGAAAAAAAAAAAAACGTTTGTTTAATACTTTTATTATTACATATATCATTATTGTTTCTTAGTTAATACACCGTAATATTACATACTCTGTGAAAATGTGACCTGGCTATCTATTGCGTTTCAAAAGATACAGTCAACTGACAGACAATCAGCGTAGTATTTGTAATAGGGTCTCGTTCACACCCTTTGGGTACGGAACCCTAAAAATGTAAGTAGGTAGATATAAGACAGGGGTAAAGCCGCGGAACACAGTGTTTTCTAAATATATTTTTTCTCGGCCATCTTTGTTTTCTGTAGGGCAAAGTAAAAACGCGAGTTTTGACATCGGCATCTTTGACAGCTACTTATTCAAAGGCTCAAGTTGTCGGAAATGGACATACAGCACAATAGGGCTTTGAATAGGTCTTGTGTCGGCAAATTGCGATTAAAGCCTTATGATTATGTTTTAAAGTGCGCAAGGGCTGAATTTAACACAAAAAAGGTAGATAAACTAAAATCAATCTAGTGATTCGAAGTTTTAAGATCAATTTGCGAATGATTTGTGTTTGTCCCAATGTAAATAATATAAAATAATAACGTTTTTGAGCGTTGGAATCGAAACTTCACATATTTTATTTAGGTACTAAATAAGTGATTGGTGCAGGGGCCTTACGCCCAACTCTAAATGCGGGCCCGAATAAGTGTATATTGCAAAATCACGCGACCGCAAACCGTATCTCGGCGCGTTAAGGTTCGCGTTCGCGTGATTTTGCAAACTGCACCTATTTGGGCCCGCGTTTAAAGTTGGGCGTAAGGCCCCTGGAACGAGGATCGAACCGGGTGCCGTCAAATTGTAAAGCGTACCATCGCTCTCAAAGGGTGGAGCTAGATAATTTACTTATTAGTTAGACCTTATGTTTTCCTTAGTGTATCAAAGTGGCTATGATACATGTTTACCAACGAAAAAGAAAAGTAGTACAATCAACCCTTTCGAGCGGCGACCATGTTGTGCCCGCCCATTTTAGGCCTCCATTCAGAGAGGCGGTCTCTGCAAACACTGAGCTATAGTGCCGTCATACTTCTTCAGATCTCGACGGTTACCCTTGTTTTTTACTACAATTATGGTTGGGCGATGCAATGTACTAAGGTAAGTACTTATTAAAAGTGCATGTTATGTACTTACTTAAGGCGGCCCTGGGGTTATTCATTTTTGCAAGCTTTTATGTAATTTGTCCTGTTAGAAAGTGTGGGATATCATGCTACTGAATTTTAGACCAGTTATCCTCAACCGATTGAGCTGAAATTTAGCATATTTATGTAAGTTTGGTGACAATGCAATTTTATGGTACCATCGAGCTGGTCTGATGATGGAGACAGAAGGTGGCCATAGGAACTCCTAAACGAAACAACGTAAGCCCGTCAAGTTTGGGTTCGTTGGATTTGTCTTCCCAAACACTTTGGTCCTAGATAATGACCAAGGCCCTGACGATAGTCGGGGGTGACCATTTCTATCTTCGTGATATGGGTATCAAATGAATGGGTTTACAAAAAGCTTTGTTAAGCGTTTTTTTAAGATAAAAAATGACTGTGTTTGCTTTGTAGAATAAATGCGAAAAACTATATATTAAGACAAAAACTTGTACAAAATATTTTTTATTTTATTTTATCAAGTTTTTTTTTATTTGAAGTTCCTTTATTGACTAAACAAAATACAAGTTAACACTAACACTACAAAAACAGTTAGGCTGCCCATAGACCGTTAAAGGCTCACTAGCAGTTGGCAGCGTACCCAGCATGCTGGTGGTATATTATTACAAACTCTTCAAAATAACTGAATCACATTCTTCAAAAGTAGACACAATAATTTTAATAATAAAAACATCAAATGAGCGTGTAAGATAGTCACGCGCCGTATTCTGGGCCTAAAGTTGTTTCTCCCAACAAAAACTGTATTACTATTTTTGCACTGACTCATCTATATATATATAAATAGATAAAACTGTGCTTAAAAATACCGCTGGGTTCTAGATTCTTACATTCATTTACAGATGTTAATTAATCAAAACAAGACAATAGCAGTACTTATGTAATCCTATGGAATAATAATATCTTATTTGTACTGCATAAAATATGAACAGTGGTAACTTTTTACATTCTAATAACTGTTTGAAAATCACATTAACGTCAATAGGTTACATAAAAATCATCATTATAATTATTATTTCAGCCATAGGACGTCCACTGCTGGACATAGGCCTCACCCATCGATTTCCAAAAGGACCGGTTGGAAGCCTGCGTCCAGCGTTTTCCTGTGGTCTCTTTTAGGTCGTCTGTCCATCTTGTTTGTTTCATAAAAATCAGCCTTACAATGTTTAATTTTTTTATATTTAACTAGGGATCCGCCTCGGCTCTGAACGGGTGTAATTTTTATTAATACTTCTGTGAAATTCGCTGCCTGAATGTGTTCCCTGACAGATACAATCTGAGTGTCTTAAAATCAAGAGTGAACTTGTTTCTTCTAGGCAAGCGTGCTCCATTGTAGACCGCATCATCGCTTAACATAAGGAGAATTGGCGACCAAACGCAAGCCTACTATTAAATAAAAAAAACAGCAGTTCCGTACGTTGAGCCTGTTTTTTTTTAAATGAGAGTTGTTTATTACGCAGTTTTTTTTTTAGGAATAGGCTTGCGTTTGACCGCCAACTCGCCTCTTGTTAAGCAATAATGCGGTCTATGATGGAACACGCTTCCAAATAAATAAAATTTTGCACTGGATTATTTTGGTTCTGTTAAAAAAAAGTACAGCAAAATGCGGTCCGTTTGGTGGGAAGCTGTTATCACCTAAAAACATCTAAATACGATAATGCCTCCTGCATTTAACTCTACAGATAACATGGTCATTGTGAAGAAAAAACTATTAATTCATCCTAAAAACAAAACACAATCAGGGGTCACGCAAAACACCTACATTTATCAAATTAAAGGTCGTACCTATAAAATTGGATTACCTCTTAAGGACCGCGTTTCGCCCACCGATACCTAATCAAATTATCTCGAGTAATTCCTTGCGACAAAAACGCCTGATTATCTCCTTTTTTCCGAAGTATTTCCAGCCCGAGGGAGCTAAAGGGATCATTGTCCAAACTTGTTTTTTAAAGGCGAGGAAAGGCATATTATTCGAGTTTTAATGTCGCTTCTTACTAAATTATTTATTGGAATATTTTTTTCCTGTATTTATTTCGTTTTAAATACAACATATTGTATCATCTGTGTAAATAAATTGACTATGGTTAAATAAATAGGTCTGTTACCCACGAATACATCTGCTGCTCGAAATTCATTTACTTAAATTTATTACTTCAATTCGATTAAATTATCTATAACTTAATTTTTTTTTTTCCAACTAAGTGTGACAAGACAAGTAGATTTCTCATCTGATAATTAATGTCACGTGTCGTAGTAATTTTATGAAAACAAGTACCGCCCCAAGTTTTTCTAGCTTTCCTGTAGAAACCATCTGTTTTTTTTTTATTTATTGAGATTTTATACTGTCAAGTTAATTACATTATTATCTCACAAATTTCGTCAAATTATCAGGTCAAAAGTAGCTATGTTATGGTAATCTTTATATTAAGTTTCATCCAATCCATTCAGCAAATTTAATGAGAAAAAATATACACACACACACATACTTATACTTCAAAACTTGTGTGAACACCAACAAAATAATTGCTATTACCAAATCAATATCTATTACTAATGCTCTAAAAGCTGAATTAAGATACAATTTTAAATCTGGAAAAATTAACAGTGACTGTAGAATATAAACGTAGAGCGCATCTATAATAAATAAAAAAACAAAAAAAAATACCCACTTCTATAAAAAAAGTTTCGAATTATATAACTATGTAACCCATAAACTATGGTATATTTTGCCCATCAGAAAAACAGGTAAACACAATCTCCCAAGGGAGACAACAAAAAAACAAACCATCGACCGCGCCGGTGACTGATCAAATTAAGGCGAGGTCAGTAATCGCGTTACCGATACCCAATACTGGCTCACGATTCGCAATAAACCTTCCAAAACACAGGCCTCCAGTGTATTGGCCTCTTCGTTAGCACAATTTGAATTTTTTCTCTCGTTTTCTGTCTCTCCTTTCGCATTTTTCCTTTTTTCGCTCTAGGTGCGTAACGCGATACCTCTCCTGGGGAACCGATGGACAGCCCTTAATAGAAAAACTGGATAAAAATTGAGAATGAAAATTTATATTGTCAATTTTTGGGAAGCGGTGTCGATATCGGCTTAACTATGGGATTAAAATTTCTAGGTTTACGTGAAAATCGTCTGTATTCATCGTAAGGTAAGAGCGAGTTTTCTATGTGTTTATTGTTAATGAAAAACGAAATGGAAAACTGTTGTCAACAAACACTTAGTTTCACAACAAGGCCGATAAAAGGATACCTGTTATTTATGTAGGTCGCTATTTTCATTCTATTTTAGTCAACCTAAGTTCCAAGGTGCTACGCAAAAATCAACCCTATAAAGCACTTATTAGCACACATAGTAACAAGTAATGCATACTGTACCTATAGGTATACCTATTGTAAAATCGTTAGTTTTTCGTTATATTAGTGAGAGTTGATTAGGGGCACGGAACCCGCAGTCCACATGGATTTACACGTCAAATAAAAAAATCTTTATGGTAAAAAAAAATCTTTTGGTTTATGAATTTAGTACGTCATAACAACGTCTAAAATTTAACTCATCTGATAGTTCTTAAAATATATCTTTCTTTTGAGCAAGTGACAAAAAAAAATAGTTATTTAAAAATGTCACCTTGACTAATAAGAAAAAGAAGTGTTTCCAATTTTTAACCGCCGAAAAAAGGAAGAGATTCTATAGTCGACGCCTATGAGTAAAACAATTTCTGACCACGCATAACTTTTTAAAGAGCTCTACGTCTCGGGTAACGAAGAAAATAATCAATGAGTTTTTAATTTCTTTTATGTAATAATAAAGAATTTAAATTAATGATATAACATAGCCTATGTTTTAATCTGGTAATTTCTAAGCATATTCGTAAAAACCGCATTTAAATCCGTCCAGTGGTTTAGGAGTTGTGTATATACAAACAAACAGACAAAAAATCTAAAAACTGTCTTAATGTGTTCAGCTGCTTATTTTAAGACGTGTAGTAAGTTATGTGTGTGTTTTTTTTTATATCACGCAATTACAATATTTTTTTCTGCGTTTTTATTATACCTATGTATTGACTTGGGTAGTAGGTATAATGTGCATCTTAGAGAATTAACAGGTTACTTTTCCCTTACAAACCGCGAGTAATCGAGGCGAACGCGAGGGACGTAGCAATAGTCCATAAATCTAAAAGGATGGTAAAATATCCTTATATACGCAGTAAGGCAAAAATACATTCACGAACTGACATTCTTCCTAAGATATTTGTCACAGTACAAGTGTCAATAAAAATGCCACACCGGACTGTCTGCCACTACACCACGGAGCAATAGAGATGGGAAAATAAAGAAATAATGTCGATAATTTATTTTATTTTTATATCATTACTTAACTTTAGTATTATTATTGGTAAAGTCGACACTTGCGGAGTGTGGATTAGGTTTTTTTTTAAATAGGCTTGCCTTTGACCGCCAGCTCGCCTGATGTTAAGCGAAGATGCGGCCTACGAAGGAGCACGCTTGCCTAGAAGGAACCGATTCAATCGTGATTTGAAGACACCCAGATTGTAACTACCGGGGAATACCCATTCATTAGTTTGGTGGTCAGAAAACTGCAGATGCAGGATCGAATCCTGATTAGAGATCTAATCAGGATTCTATCCTGCATCAATCATTCCTGTTAATTTTGTACCGATGTAAGTTAAAATAAATACAACATAGTTATTTCTTAAAAGATATAACAATATTTTGAGTGACGTATGGACTTTTTATCGAGAACTTTAAATAACTAATTAGGTAACAATTATTTATACCTATTCATCTTTAAATTTAATAAGTTTTATCAATATTAAATAACTGGAACAAACCACTAGCGAGTATTATTAGCACTTTTTGTTTGTTTTTACTATAATATAATACAAGAAATAACTTTCTTTCAATCAATATCGATATTATTTCTAACCTCTGACTTCGCTTCACTAGCACACCCGTTAAAACGGCCACTTAACCCCTAATCCTGGCAGGAGTTTTATCTCCCGAAGCATTTATGGCAAAAATCTTAATTCCACACACTGCTGTTAACTGCCCGCCGGTAATTATCGCCAGGAACCGTATTTATTACTGGAAGTGCCTTTTATAGTGTCAGGCTTTAGGTATAAACTAGCCTATAAATGCACCGTAGATACTCGTAGTCTCTTTTGTACATTTTTCTACATTGACTAAGGCTTTGAAGTTGGCTTTTGAATGCTTAATTAAAACAGAATTGGCCTTTCAGTGGGTCAATCTTGGTGGGAGGAAAGTGGATATCGCTTATTTTACTGATTAAAACGGTTATCATCATTATCGGATCATATATAAGTATTTTGGAGCTTTAGGCCTTACCCAAGCCATGTTACTTTATAATTATCTAGCCGTCCGCCCCGGCTTCGCACGAGTGTAAGCTCGGCCTTCGGCCTCGCTACAAAATATAATATAGCCTATGTCACCCGGGGATAGTGTAGCTTCCCAACAGTAAAAGAATTTTTCAAATCGGTTCAGTAGTTTCGGAGCCTATTCATTACAAACATACAAACATACAAAAATAGGTACAAATCTTTCCTCTTTATAATATTATTATTATAGTGTAGATAATAAATAAATGAAATATTTTTATTATGGAAACTGACGTGGTTTTCACACATTTATTTATATTACACGGGAATTACTCACGTAAGATTAGGCCGGTCAGTGCAAAGCGAGACGCAGCCGCGCGCACGCATTCACCTAAATAAAGACCGCCGAATGCGGTTGAAACTATAGTTGAAGTAACCGGCCTAATTTTACGTGAGTAATTCCCGTGTAATATAAATAAAATTAAATAACATTCATTTATTTCAGGTTATTAAAGTAAACACGTAAAAAGACAAATTAATCGCAAGTCAATTACCATAATTAAATTCAAATCAAGGTTTATAAAAGTCATGTCTAGAATAAGAGTATCAAAACAAACCCAACTTTACCTAACCTTCGGGTTTTTAAAAAAGCCTAGGCTTTATAAAAGTCTCAGTTTATGGTTATCTTCATAATCATTATACATAGCATTAACAATCTAGCTTTTGCATGCAACCTTACCGGACGCGTGCTTTTACCCAAAACATGAAAACAAGATATATAGTTTTTCCTAAGCAATAAAAGCTGGGTTGTAAACCTACGTCCGGTGGCGGAGTGCCAACCCTAGCTATGTTGTGAATCGAAGTTCTGCATTTTTAAACTTTATGTATGCTGTTTCGGGGTCATAGAGCGTGAAGGAAAACTCTTTGGAAAGAGTTTTTGCTAACAGCTTAGAAGATTTGAGAACAAAGACAATAATTATCAATTTTATATTATATATTTAATTATTATAAAAAACTGACTTCACAAACATTTCAGAACTGGACCAAATTAAAATGGAACCACACGGGAAGCACCAGCTTACAAATGAAAAAAGAATCATCAAAATCGGTTCACTCAGTCGAAAGTTCTGAGGTAACAAAAAAAACAGTGGAATTAATAATTCGACTGTTTTAATGCAATTCTACCTTAAAGTCTAGTATGGCGCATATCTATTTAATTCTATAGCATTTTGGGGGTTATAAAACTTTTTTTTGTAACATATTATTATTCTGATCATTCGTACTTCCAAGCGTCAAAAGAATTTATTGAAAAAGTTACAATGAAATTCAAAACCTCTTTAGCCCAAAAAATAGCGTTCAGAATTAATCACGAATTACCTTCCCTATTATTATATTTTAAATCAATATAACGACAGAAACCTAATGATGTGGTCAAAAAGGGGGTTGACATGAAAGTATAAATAAAAATCTAAGCGTACGAAGTCGCGGGCAATTAAATAATGCAAAAAACTAATTATCTCGCTGTCTGAAAAAAACGCATGCAAGGATGCATGCGTTTATTTTTTTCACAAGTATTGGCATCAGATTATACGAAACTTGGCAAAAAAGTATATCAATTAAGATGATTATTTTTTTTGGGAAAATATGCAGAAACTGATAGTCACGAGTAAAACCGCGTGAGCAGTTTGAAATTAAAGCTTCGGCCCTGACTCACACAAGAACATTTTCTAGCTGCCTATTACTCTGCGGTCATTATTTTGACATACAACCTCCGCGGCGAAATGTCTGCGGTCAATGCAAGCGAGGAATGCCGCTTTATTTGAAATATACTTTTAAATATCGCTTTTATGTTGATATAGTGGTGAGAGAATCGGTTTAGTATTTTCAGCTTTCTAGAAATTACTTGTGGGCGGGCATGTTGATTAATTTAACCGCTAATATCATATAATATCGAATGGGACTTTCAGGCCAAGACTAAAGGTGACATTTCTTTTTTCTTTTAACTTATATTTTGTATTTAGTTCTTCTTAAATTGACTGTATTGACTTTAATTGATATGTATATTATTTATAACCATACTTATTGTAAATGTTCCTATTTTTGGGAAGACACTATCTGCTGCATCACAGCTAACGCTAAAGCAGCAGGCAGGGTTATCTATTTTTCTGCATCCTTATTCGATAACAAGAAATAATTTTGTGGTTTTTTATATTTATATTTTGACATAATATTTACGCGATTATCTAATAACAAAATTCAAATTGTGATTCAGAACTTCACAAATGCACACATCAAAACAATCTTTAAAAACAATAGCTACTTAAATACATGAAGTCTAGACACAAAAAAAATACAGTACCTATTTTTTATTAATTAAGTAAGAAAGTACGTCAAAAAAGCTCTTATTAATCACAATAGTTACTATTTCGATCCTTAAATTGAAGTATAATTCAAAATTCAAAATTATTTATTACAGAAATTGGTACATTTACACTCGTATATCGCACTAATGCCCAAACTAGGTGTGGAATACACCCGTATCTTGGGAATTAGGCCTACCCGTTTATAAAACAATTTTTTGTACACTTCGTCATTTTAGTTAGCTATTACCTATTATTTATTTATTTATTGATTGTAAATTTATATATTTATATTTCAGAGTTATTCACCTACATACTAAAGTTAAGATTATATAATACAATTAATGCAAGTTAACACATAAGGGCATATTAAATTCTGTTGGTTCTGAATGTTGTACATTCGTAAAAGTATTTTGCTACAGAAAAGGAAACAGTCTGACATATATCAGTTACCTATCAAACTCGAAATTACTGAACGCCAATTTACGAAGCCATACACCACAGACCAATCTATAGAAGAACATAAATATACTATAACGCCCCGTCCACTTACTCACTCATTTATATGTTAATACGAATGGCATACTTTGCCAGATCCGTATAGAGATATCTATCAGGGGCTAGATATCATTTTCACTGCCTTATTACTTTCCAATTTGTCTCCAGTATCGGTTATTGCTACATTTATAGCCCGGTTCTCTATTAAGTCAAATAAAGAATGTTTTTACGAAAAGAAATACCTTTACGTCGCAAGTCGATTCCAGAGTCGAAAAATCTTGACTTACTGCAGCGACTCCGCGATGACAGGTCCATCCTTACACTAGTCACAGTTCACGAATACCAAGTCCAAACACGGTCATGAAGTTTCAAAGTCCAAGAGACCAGTGTCCAATCCGCAAGGAACCTTCGCCAGTCATAAAGCATGTGATCATCTTCACAGATGAACACAGACTGACTGGCTACCTTGCAAGCGGCATCAAATTTTAAAAAAGGGACCCCCAAAGACCAGGTAAAAAAATCCCGTATCAAAACCGCCGTTTCCTAGTGACCCCGATCGCTCTCCCATCCCTTTGTTGGGCTCCTTTTATTTATAATAGTACATTTTTTTCACACACGGCACCCCTAATAACGTGTGAGCGAAAATATGAATCTCGGAGCCAAAGTACGGTACGCATGCAAAGTCCGTAGAAAAAAAATTCAACTGTCCCCTATTTGAATGGCAAAAAGTGCATGTCACTGCGAAAATGGTATTAGTGGATGAATATGAATCTGTACGGAATGGATGGATGACTTATAATTGTGCTGTTATATTTAGCATGAATTATTGGTTTGACGTGGTTTTTGTGAGGCATTGTGGCGGGCTTTGGGTCATGGTTGGTGATGGAAAGCTTATACTGGATTACACTGATAACGGGGAAGTTGTTGATGCGTTATCAAACACGAGTAGGTTTAAAAGTTTGACTGGCTAGTTGTTTTGACCATAGTTCACCACAAATATGTGAAGTGATGGTGTGGACGAAAATGCCTATAGCTTGGAGACAGAATTCAACTTGAGAGTGGTAACTACCAAAGTTACCGACATAGCTCATTAGTAAGCTGAAGTGACAGTGTTCGGCCACATTGCCCGAAAAACCGAAAACCGATGGGGTAGATGAGATCTGGAGATGGAGACCACGTTTAGGCAAACGTAATGTAGGAACCCCCCGTGGCAAGGTGGAGTGACGACCTGCGTAAACGGCGGGTAAAAACTGGTTGCAAAGAACTGCTGACCGAACTCAGTGGCGTGCATTAGGAGATACCTATGTCCAGCAGTGGATATGCTAAATACCAAAAGAGTATATTTTGTTCAAATTTAATTACACCATACTATAATATTCCGCCTTTAAGGGTGGAATGCCGTTTATTGAACTTACTGTAAATTGTTTTTTTTTAATGTATTAATTATTAGATTATGTAGTTATATCTTAACGTATAATTGCATCAACAATACAATGGTTCCTGAACTAAAGATTCACAACATCCATCGTAAAGGTTCTTTCGTCGTCAGGTTGTAAAACGGTGCTGGCATAATAAAACAGCGACTAAGCGACAAATTAGATCAGTCATATGTGATGTGTGTGAGAGTGAATAGGTTTCTAAGTCTGCGTGCCTCATCTTGACCACATCGTAGCTTACCAGCAGGCAAAAAAAGTTGTTTAAAAAAAAACAAATGGCTACAATTAGGGACTTTTTTTTACTCCTGTCAGGATTTTGGCAAACAACGTCTTGTACATTTGCCATTGAAAATAATTACATTTAAACTAAAATAAATAACAACTCCTCATATTTCTTATCCGGAATTCCAAAAGCATCGAAACAAGTTCCATCTTCAGCCATAAAAATATTCCATGCCATTATGATTAACTTACGAAATTGCCTCCGAGATTTGCTGGAGAACCGCTCATAATAAAATTATGACAATCGAGTTTGACGACCAAAATGTACGTACCAACCAACTTATCTCCAGAAGCGGTTAAATGACGGAACTAATATTTTCAGTGGAAGATTAACAGCGTAGTTAAAAAATATATCGGTGGCTCCCTCATTCCAGCCTGCAGATAATTTCGTACAATAACTATAGTGACCCCAGAATGTTTGCTGTTATAGGTAAACAAACATAGAAGATTGACATCGAGTGTACATCTGGCCTGACGCAAATAATGCGGATAAACCACAGTAAACAGCATAATTTGATTTTTAGTTGCGTAGCGGACAAATTACGTGTTGGTCGGACGTGACCAAATATTTGTATGCTTCTGGACAGAAAGGGCTTCTTATTTTTAGGTTGGTGGTTAAATTATTATGAACAAATAAATGTTGTTATATCAATGATTAAAAAAAAACATGAGTTTCAAATTAGGTTCTTTTTAGAACCGTATTTGGAACTCATATAGGTACCTATATTTCGACGCCTTTTTTCCTCAAGCAACGTCTAATTTTCACACAACTAAGAAGTATCAAAACTTGAAAGGCTACCTATTTTGCCTTTTTGCCTTTAGTTCTGATGACAATACAATACGCAATACCCAATTAATTAATAATACAATTTATTTAAAATTTAATTGTATTATTGTTATAGGCGTCCAACATAAAAAAACATTAAAAAAATAAGCATCGTAATAATATTTTTTTTTTTCAAATAAATCTTAGGTCTAAAAGCCGTAACAGACGTACGTACAACGAACCACGGACCGCCGTCTGACCAACAGGAGGGAAAGAGTTTTTTTTTTTTTAAGAATCTTTTTTTTTAAAGTGAAAACTTCTTGAGCGCTTTTTGGGTGAACAAAAATCATGGAACTCGCGCGATCTCTTGTAGAATAGGTGAAATACTACTTAAGTTTTCACTTCTGACGTGCAGTCCTATGACTGATGTGTTTTTTTTTTTTGCTTGAAGTTTTTTTATAAATTTTTAGTTGATAGCATGTCCATCATTATGTCAAACTACTAAGATTATACGTTTACGAACACTTAACGCAATAATTCTCCATTAATATTTTAAAAAGAAATGAAAACTAACTAATCTAACACAAACTACTAACATAACTAGATTACAGAGATTTTCGTTTTATCTCCATAATCGCGGCCTTAACTTTGACCTTTTACTGTATTCACTAATAAGAATCTCACAGAATTACATTCCAATGCAACCTATTCAGCGTTCACCAAAAACCGCAACAAAAACTCCTTTTTTGTTAAACTTTTTCCACATTGATTTAAAAAAAAAAACGTGACGGAAGAACAAAAAGGGTACCGTTGTCCGAGAATTTGTTATCGAATACGTGTACCTGTTTTGAGCCATTTCTGGATCGTGTGAAAACGGAACAGGTGGTGGTATCGTCCTTCCGTCTCGCCGACCAACTTATCTACAGAGGTTGCCAAAATAATATAACTAACAACTCTGCATTGAAAGCTGACAGTATTATTTATAAAATGCTATGGTGGCTCCCTTATTTAACTGCAGTGATAAGTTTGTCGTACTGTAATTACAGATGGACAATGGACGCGTGATGCGCGGGAGTGGATTTCAACTTATGGCGATTGTTCTGTATGGAGGTTTGATGGACCATTGTGAAGATGAGTTTAGTTTAGTTTCAGTGCTTTTCTTTGGAGTACTGACATATTAAATAGGAAAGTTTCTTATAAAACCGATGGTGGCCGAGCGGTAGCATGTGCGCTTTTTAATCTGACGGCACCCGGTTCGATCCTCAGCCTTGCACCAATAACTTATTTAGTGCTTAAATCATTTGTGTGCAGTTTTCGATGACATCGCTCTCATACGTTGAAGGAACAACATCGCGAAGAAACCAATATATCCTTCAAAGTTCAAAGACATAATGACATTCACCAACATGAACTGGGCCAGCATTGTAGATGATCAGCTCTCTCTTTGAGAGATGGCCTATGTTCCAGTAATGGGAAGATGATAGGCTGATAATGACAATGATGTACGATATCATAGAAAAATCTATTAAACTCGGTTCAAATATTTATTCGGCTTTTTGTAATATTATTGCAGCTGTCAGAGCAAATAACCGAGAGGAACCATTGTAATTGGAAATTAATTTAATGTTTTTTTTTTAACTATGCATTTTTCTATCAATCTATTTGTGTGTAAGTAAACTTTATGACATTTAATTTACATTAAAATGTCAAAGTCCAAGATTTTTTAACCATGCACTAAATGTCCAAGTTTTTTTAACATGCACCTAGTGAACGCATTTTTTTTTAATCTCTACCTTGTTAAATAAAAAGACAAAATCCGAAAGTACTTGTAGACATTTATACGTCGACCCAACAAAAAATTCTCACTTCAGTGTGTCGACCAAAATTACCTATACATAACACACATACCTAGTCATAATGTCATTTTTTTTTTACCGACGTTAAAATGAAGATGTTCTTAAGTCAACGCGTATATATTTATTTTAATTATGACCACGTATTTTTTTACAGAGTAGTCAGATTTTTTAACGCCCGTCGCAAAAAGATGGGTGTTATAAGTTAACCGTGTGTACTTATTTGTGCGTCTGTCTGTGGCATCGTAACTCCTAAACGGTTGAACCGATTTTGAGATAATTTTTTTTAAAAGTGGCTTAATCGGTAGCTATGATGCAATTAAAAAATCAGACGTTTGAATATTATTTGAACTTTTAACGGGGAGTTTTCAAAATTTTCATATTATTCTTGTTGATACCTTGACATTCTTTTCGACATAATTATATCTATACCTATCTACTTAATATGCAGATGCATAAACAAAAAGTTAGGCGTCAACAAAAAGTATTGTAAAGTTTATTTTGAAACGGAAGTACCAGAACCAAATCAATTTATCAAAAGAAAAGAAAACAGCAAATGTGCTCTGGTTCTGGTCAAGACACCCATTGTAAATAGTTTTGTGCGAATTTCGATCGATACAAACTTGAAAGGATTGAAACCACCTTTTAATGCAAAAAATATTGCACTGACAGCGTGGGACTGGGTTATAATGGCCTAAATAAAGTATTTTATCCTTGAAATGGGCTAAAACCATGATAAACGAATATTTTGTTCATTATTATGATGCTTGTTAACCTTAATTATCAATTGGTGTAATATTTGGATATTGGCGAAATGCATCAACTGTGCAAAGCCAAAAAAATACAGTATTTACAGTTAAGAGGCCTCTATTCGTCTGCAGGTTTCTCGCTCGCACATTTTTACATTATTGGCGATATAAAAGTACTGAGTGTGAATTTACAAAAAGTGACACACTCATGTTTTGCTGACTATCATAACATAAACAAAAACTGTTTCGTTTCGATGTCTTTTAATTTGACGGAGTGAAATGGTAACACGTGATTTTTTTCTTGTTACCATGTTACTCCGTCAAATTAAAAGAACTTGGGTGTGTAACTTTTTGTAAATTCACACTCAGTGATTTTATATCGTCAATAATATAAAAATTTGCGAGCGTGAAACCTGCAGATGAATTAAGGCCCCTTAAGAAGATTTTAAATTGCCTAATCAATCATAGCATCACTGAGTAATCAAAATCTACCAACCAGCTAATAATATGAGCACAGAAGTCTATGCTCATAAAAACTGGTCAGATTGTCTAGACTTCAATCTTTCCCATAACTCCTTACTTTTAACTGATATGCACAAATCCAGTTTAATTAGAGCTTTACGATGGGAAGTAATTTAGATGTGTGTTGAGTGTTTGGTAGTTCAGGTTAAAGTGGACGTGTAAAGGTACAGTGTACACTGATGAAACCAATTATCTGTGGCGTGAATTAAGTCGCGCAGTTTAATGGTTTGTCATAGAACAAGTAAGATGTAGATGTGGCACCTTTAAGTGATTATATACATAGATTTATAAAAATGAGACCAAACAAAATTATTTTAATACGAGTATCGATCATACATACACATACTTACAAAACTAAGCTTATATAATATTCGTTGGATATGTAAGTAGCTAGTTATAGGTATTTGAGTTTTGTTTTACTAATGATATTTTAACAAAAGCAAATAGCACATAATTTATTTTCTAATTAATTTTATTTATTTATTTATTTAAAGCACATGATTAATTTTAAAATTAAAACTACATAGGTAATTACCATAACCCCTTTACCCAACAATTAACTTGCAAGTACAAAATATACTTAGAGACAAAATAATATACAATTATATAACTATTTACGGGAAATTTACCGTGGTAAGGTTGTGGAAGGAGCTTCCGATATTTTGGCGCAACAAATAATCATAATAACTGTAGTGAACAACCGTGAGATTAAAACAATGTTTTACAAAATAATATACTTTTTAATGAATTTGAAGTCGGACCTTCACCACACTGTGGGATACATAGCCAGAAGGAGAACGATAGTGCATTTGAAACTACTCAAGATATCCATACCAAATAGTTTATTACTAACAATTCAAGTTAAACGCAACACCAATGGAACTCCAACCTCTAGTGAACGCTGAACCGTCTCCCGCGCAACAATAGATGCTCTCGGGTCACTCCGCGGTTATCTACCGATCTGTGGCGTGCGATCGAATTTACCGCGTGCTTCTGCGTTTACAGTTACTTTTATACTCTATGGCACGCATAGGACTTTGGGTTGGTGAGGTTAGATTAGAATTTGAGTTATAATTCATAATTATTCATTGACTAGTTTTTTTGCCCGCGACTTCGTACGCGTAGATTTTCATATAAACCTTCAATCCTTTTTTCTTCCCTTAATCCGGCCCTTGCGCAAAATAACATAGCCTATACTTCAATCTGGTCATAGCTAAGCATATTCGTGAAAACAACATTTAAATCCGTCTGCATTTTCTTCCAGGGGTTGAGGAGATGTGCGTGAACAAACAAACAAAAATTCTAAAAACTGCCTTAACATGTTCAGCTGCTTATTTTAAGTCGCCCTGTGTGTAAGTACCTATTGATAGAAGCATAAAAGTAAAAACACCGTCAACAGTTTTCAAATCAAAAAGATAATGTGACCACAGAGCATGTTTTGAAGTTTTCTTTTTGTCTAAACCACAAAAAGTATATCATGTCATGTCGGGATGATACATCTCTGAAATTTGACTGTCCAGCTTCGCTCGTTTGAATTTTTCTATGACCATGCAATTTCTGAACTATGAATACGACCACATGTATATGGCTTTGGCCACGGAACCCTGACATATGCTTGTCTTGACACGCTCTTGGCTAGTTATTTCTTATTTCGCGAGCATTTCTATGTATACCTTGATTAAAAAGCCATGAAATGGAACTACTCTATTTATCAGTTAAAATAACACAGCAAAATAAAATTCTTTCTTTATTCTTATTGAAAATATACACTTTCTTCTTCTAAAAGCTAAGTTTATATACCCTGCATAAAGAGTGCAGCAATGACTTATGTAGTGGCTGTTCACAAAAAAAGACCACAGACATAAATATATACCTACATTTAAGTATAGTTAAATCTATTACATAAATATTATATATACTATTCAAACTTAACATATGAGATCATATAAAATTTATGACGCTACTTTTTTAACTATTTATAGATCAATATTTAATTTTCTAAATTTTATCGTCGCAAAAATATTTTATCTCGTAATAATTTTTTTGGGTTAGAAACTTACGAAGTTGGTTCTGGAAAACTGCTATTATTTCTTTCTTTCTTTATTGCGTCCGGAATTTTGTTGTATAGGTTTATTGTCATGTACAAAGGGCCTTTTTTGAATATTTCTATTCGCGGGACTGAATTAAAATAGGATGGGGTTTATTTTGTGTTATAAATGCTAACAGAATAAAATGAATTGGATTGAATCACCAAGGAGGTTGTACGGCCTATGACAGATACTCAAAGGGCCTATGTAACATCCTTGATCTACGCGTTCATTCATCTAAGAAAGTTCCTTAATTTAAATAAAAAGTTTTAATCTGGCTGATTATCTGAATGACAGTTGACAGTTTCAAATTTTTTATGGCTATGTCAATAACATTCTCTTTACTTTGGACTTCCTTGCTTGAGGCTATGTGACGAACCTCATATTAAGTCTCGGGTAACGAAGAAAATAATCAATGAGTTTTTAATTTCTTTTATGTAATAATAAAGAATTAAAATTAATGATATAACATAGCCTATGTTTTAATCTGGTAATTTCTAAGCATATTCGTAAAAACCGCATTTAAATCCGTCCAGTGGTTTAGGAGATGTGCGCGGACAAACAAACAAACAGACAAAAATTCTAAAAACTGTCCTATCGTGTTCAGCTGCTTATTTTAAGACGCCCTGTGTGTATTTTTTTGTTATCTCGCAATTACAGATTTTTTTTATCTCTACGTTTTTATTATATGTATAGATTTAAACAGTTTGTACATCTTTGAGTTGACTCATAATAAAATTTGAAATTATCTCTTAGCTATATTATCATCACATCACTAATCTCGCTGCACACTTGTACTTATTTTAAATTTTTATCACGCAGTTCTGCGTTTACAGTTTATACTCTGTGGCATGCATTAGACTTTAGGTCGGTGAGGTTAGATTAGGATTTGAGATAGAATTCATAATTATTCATTGATTTAATTTGATTGTTTTTTTTTTTGAGTTATACAGTTTGTATAAGTTTAGGTATAGTTAAATTTGAAATAATTTTTGTTACTATTATAATTCTCACCAATCGCTTCTGCATACAGTAAAACTCTGTGACTTCAGTATAGCGTACGCATGAGAGTTTCGGGTCGGTTGGGTTAAATTAGGATTTGTGAGATTTATAATTGATTTTCATAACTAAGTTTGCCTATTAAACGGTTAGAAAAACTGAATGGTTGGATGGAATTTAAAATAGTGAACTACGAAAAATTCTTCAAAGTAATTGAAGTGAGAAAATGATAAAATTAATAATTTAACTTCAATAATTTTTTGGTGGATTTATTAAGTTTTGTGAAGAATACAACTCTTGTTACATTAAGAGTTCTAGTAAGTAGAGGTCTCTGGTACCTATATGAAAAACCACTAAACCACTGTATTAATGTGAAAGCTGCCTTGTCTCTTTCTTCTGCAAATTTCATTTGCAGCTCATCTGCTTTGTCGTGAAAAGTAATATATACACAATTACACAGACATAACGACAAAAAGCAAACAAATGAACAGAGGGGCTAAGTTAAGCATTTGTAACACTACTGACTTTCTTAGCCACCTCCAATGATCAAGGAGTATATAAGCAGAGCGATTTCACATCAAACATAACGCCTACAAACGGTTCTCGCGAAAAAAGCTGCGCTTTGTTTACCATTTCACATAACCTCAATTAAGCAGTCATCGGAACGGATGCGAGTGCATAATCTGTAGCCAGGTCATCGTTAAGTGTCCAACTTCAATGTAGCGTTAAATGATGGAGCCACTATAGTATTTTCAAAATAAACACAAGAAACATTTTAGTTAACTCAATTCGCCAACTGTATAGATAACTTGGTCGCTCGTTAACAAGGCGAGCGGTCACGAACTGCCCGCTATGGGAAAGCTCCCAGCATAGAAATGCAGATATGACCGTATTCAGGAAATGCATCTGACACCTACATGCTCGGGTGATGAGATGTGAACCAGATGGATTTTTAAACCTATAGAAAAAAATAATAATAATGCCCGATGCCAGAAATTATCAATCTATGGCTATTTCAAGTAAACTTCTGGTTATTGATATAATTTTATTTGTTTAAATCTACTCAACAAGTTTTAGAAGATAAAAAAATATGGTCAGACAAAAAAATGGTCTGGTTTCAGGTTCTATACTCGCGACTATTATAGTTTTTTAAAGTAACCCACAAATTTTTAAGTATTTTTATCGTCTTTGGTGATAGATAATAAAAATTGTGTAAAAAATGAGAACAACTGATAAAACACCACATTCTTTCTGATAGTACATTTCTGTGATAGACAGGCAGATTAATAACCTTAGGTAATTACGGAAGATAAGCGTTTCTTTATAGCAATTTTTTTGCAGCAGCAGCAGCAGAATAATCTGTTATAAATCTAACAGAACGTCTACACCCAAGCGGCCCTACGAACAATACATGACGTACACAACACAACATAAATCATTTAAGAACACTCAGCTATCATCTTTCACTCCTTTAGCTGTATGTCTCATAATTTTTAACACCCACTTAATCTACTCGGAGAAACAATAAGCCTTTTCACATTACAACATTGTAGTAACAGTAACATGCTGCAATGGTTAGCGTATCTATTCATTTGTAGATCTATGGCACGCAATTAAACGAAAGTTTTTGACAAATTAGTGAGATAATTTCATATAATACCTTTAAGGTAATGATTTTTTAGTAATTTACAATATATTTATTTTGTGTTTATAATAAACCTTGATTATATACTTTTATTTAAGTCTAATCCAATTTAGGCCAACCTGTATTATGCATGTCCCCGGGACCATGGACCCGGGTATGTCCTAAAACAGCGACCAGAACCACCGGAGGATGGGCAGCAACGTCCTAGTAGTAGACGGTGAACGTACTGCGATCCCCAAGCCGCCTGCCAAGAGTAGGGATTATGGCAACACCCCTCTCTATAAGGGAGGCCTTGTCCAACAGTGGACGTTAATTGGTTGATAATGTGTTTTATGCATATCAATTAAAATTGAACAAGATGATTTGTTGCTTTTGCGCAGCCTTTTGACAAAAGAACGTCAAAAAAGTTCGTCGTTTGTTTAAAAAAGAACGTCAATAAAGGAGATTATTTACAAAATTGCTAATTGTTTCATTAGTTATGAGTAACATTCGTCTAAATATATAAATAAAAAAAACAAAGAATAACCTTCCAAATGTGCGTCAAAGATCAAAACTGAACATCAGTCTGTCCAAAATCCACCACCAAACAAAACCGCAAAAAACGATCCAAAACATCTAGCATTTAGGGCAAAAAATAACCAAAACTGGATGAAACACAATACCAACGCTATGCTCTATCAAAAGCGCTTGTCCAACATGACGGGAACGCCGTATGGCGAACGCGAAAAAACTCAAATTCAGAGAGTTTAAGCCAAACGCGAATCAAAAGCGGTTGGACAATGGTCACGAAGAAATCATTCAAGTGAACAGACAGCTCACAAAGATGAATAATGCTCGATATAAAAGATCAGGTAGAGCTTGACACGTTGCAATCATCCCTTCAACCTAAAATCGACGGCGAGCTTGGTAGAGATCAAATTAAAATTCAACCACATGCTACGTTCAACTCCTCGTTAGGTATTAAAGCGCAAAAACATCGCAGATACTGCCAGATTAAGATTATCAAACAGATTTGTTTTACAATTTCCCCATTTTGTTACCTACTCGTTTATCTAATCAAGTGATGATTTCCTTACATTGATAAAACGATAGTGTAAAATGACCAAAGAACTGATACGCAGCAAAATGCAATATGAGGTAGAAAATTATAAAGGAACTAAAGGAAAGTGACACTTGTAAGCCCTTTTCTATCGAAATTGATGAAAGGGTGTCGCATAAAGATGCACAAAAGATATTTTCGGCTGCCAACCCTATACCGTATTGTTGGGATATTATCGACTATTTGATCCATGTGGGTGCGGACTTCGGAGCCTGTTTTGTCAAAAAAAGTCTCTTTGACCAATTGTTTGTCAAAGGTAGGCTGCTATTATTTTTTGTCGGGTGTTTATCGAAGTTTGACCATGGGAAAATATTGGAGATTCAGGTGCCTCTATCGAATGCACTGCCTTTGTCAACCTGTTATGGTCTGATAAAATCTTTGCACCTTTGTTTGACTACGATATTATGTACATACTTTTTTGTTATTAATGAAGTCAAATTTAGAGCTATCGAGAAGCTGAGTCTTTGTCCTTAGAAACCTTAATCCAAAGGATGGCGATAACACCTACCAAACTTTAAATCGTCTAACGTTGAAAGGCCGACAATAACAAATTGGTATCAAAGCCTGACAAAGATGGACTCTTGAGAAACTGTCCACCCACTCCCTTTCTATTGATCGTGGTCTGCTTACAATAAATTAATTCTTGTTATGAACGTTTTTTATTCCATTGTGTAATACTCGAGTATTTATTTTATCCGTTAATAGATGCTAATGGTCGGACATTGGTCAAAGGAGATTTAGTTCAGAGTTGAACCTTTCAATGCATTGAATGGGTTCTTTTGAGTGAAGTTTGTCTGTTAATCTCAATCATTTATTATTAGATCTTTAGAATTTGAAACTTTCGTTACCAGTATTTATTCAAAATTATAACACGTAGACAGAGCTGGAGCAACATCTGTTTTGCTAATTTGAAGTTTATACCAAATCCGATTTTTAAGGTAAGATTATTATGATTCTAATCAATACTTGGATGCTATTTCAATAAAAACACAATAGAGATTTCTTGTTTGAGATAAATTTACGTGAAGTGTTTATTTATCACATTTAACATCTTAAGCCTTTAAGAAAAAAGAGTTTAGCTACCGTTGTGATTGTTTGTAATACGATTTATATTGCTGTTGATCTAATCCTTTTCTTGGGGAAGGTCTACTTAAATTGTTTAAGTTATTTCTTTATTTTCAAGCACTTCACAGCTTCTGTTGAATATAAGTTCATTGTTTTCTCCTGTCTCGTTAAGAATGATTTCAATGATGCCTCCAACGATGCTCCCGTGCTTTAATACTTCCCCGACTAATAAATCCAATTTAAATGTTATCCGGACCTCCGCTGATATAACATATGTTAATTCATACGTCTTTATCTTCGGAATCACAAATACAAAAGGCCAATACAAATAAAAAAAGTGGCCGGTCCAGTTCGCAATTCAAAACGGGTGGCCGTCGTCCAACCATTAAGAAAATTAACTTTATTCACATAATTTAAATATTCTCTTTTGTTGCTTTTTTGTACCTTGCATCTTCTTTAATGGGAAGTTGGACGTCGATTGCTAAATTTATATGTTCTATTGACGAATTCAATTTATTGGTCCATCGTATGAAGCTTGCGGACTCGGATTCTTTCCCACGATTGAGATTCTATCATTCAGTTGTTGGTTAAGTACTTAGAATACCTATACGCAGGTATCTATATAAGAACTTTTGTCATTTACATAATATATTATGCAACCTTAATTTCAAAATGTTCTACCTAATAAATAATGATTCCCAAGAATACATTCTGATAAAATTATTTGGAACAATTATTGTAGCAACGCAATTTTTTTTTCTCAGAGTAAGAAGAAAATATATGTTAGCGTTTGGAGTAAAAGATTGTGTGTCTGCAACTTTTTTCCAAAATGACTGAGCCAAATTGAATTTTTAAGCCCGGTTTCTTTTCAGTGTTTTATAATTGATCAAAACTTGTCAAACAACTTATCTTTACTTAGCTTTAAGCTATTTCACGAATTGGTTGTGGGGTTAAAATTAATGAATTTATTTACGTAAAATTATTTGTATTATAGATCTATGTAAGTACTAAACTACTCATCTAGAACAAAATTATGAAAAATTAAAAAAAATAAGATACCTAGCAGCAGCAGTAGATTATTCAAATAATAGATTATACCATTAGAAAGACGTTTAAACCTTATAACTCTTGACCAAGTATCAAGATTCAAGACTTCTCTTGTAAATGCGATCCTTCTATATTCGCTTAATGAAGACATATTGAATCGCAAACCGACGAAGGACAAGATATAGGCAATGTAAATTGACATGTGTTCCTTTTATGCGGCATCCGTTCTACTAAGTCCAGAGAATGAATAATAAAGAAATTATGGTATAATGATTGCCAATTTAAATAATCCCTTCTTTGAAACAGTGACTAAATAATTACATATGATTGTTACAAGACAAAAATTACTACTTTAGTCATTAAAATGTAAAGGGATAAAATTGATCCAGTGTTAAAATAAAATCACAGAAAACTCAATTAAAAAAGAAGACAGGACAAAAACCCATATCAATTAGCCATAAACGTGACAAGGTAAAAACAAAACGTGGCTTCAGCTAATATTTTATTTAAATGCGGTGGTTTCGTCGTGAAAGTTAACTTGGATTTTTAAAAGTTTGCACGAAAGTTACGGCTGCGGTATCCCTCGTCCGTCTGGCCTCGCACCTGATAAAGTAATTTTACGATTCCCTAATTCACACTTTTGTAGAGAGTTTTAAAAAGGTTCCCCGGCCTTACACGTAATTGGGTACGCGTTAGGTCTTGACGACCGTTTTAATTTTTAATTTGCGATACCCCGCGACTTGAATGCTCGATCCTAATGCTGCTGAACATTAATGTTTTGACAAATTTTTAATGACCCGTTATTTGTAGCGTTGATATTGCTATGAATAAAAAAAACTAGCCTGGTAGCTAAGTAAGAATGTAGAACACACATAGGCGTCCAATTTCATATACGTGAGTGGTTGCAAAGGGGTCCCATTGTTGCCTACAACAAAAACCAAGTACCTTAAATTTCTTGCGTTCAAAATAAGAACAAACGTGTCATCGATGAAATGACGCGTGTCGACCAATCGGGCGCGACGGCCGCAGACGACGGTGACGTCATGGTGGCTGCGACCAATCGGAGTAGCCCGTCGCCTCCGGTCAACTTGGACTAATTGCCCATGTGTGTGCTGTAACACTAGTTTTGAGAAGAATCCGTGCGCGTGAGTTGACTGACGGCACACATGCATGCGTTACTAATAGCAAACATGCATGACACACAAACAAAATGTTACAAAACGCTATTAATAGAACAAAATCTACTTGAAAACTAATAAAAAGCTTTTATACAAAAATATGACAAAGAACAGAGCTATAAAAATAATTTTGATGTAACTTTCCTCTTCCAAAATGATGCTCCCGAAACAAATTAACAGTTCTGACCATCGCATTGTTCTAAAGTAAATCATGTGAAAATATGAACTTACACTTTTGCTCGTAATTAATTATAATTAACTGCGGACAGTGAGAAGTGAACTTATCCAAACAATAGGAAAGGTATTCATAAAAACAGTTTCTAATGTTTGCAGTCAACGTTCTGAGAGGAATTGCTCAAAACCTAAGTGTAGAGAAATTATGTTTTATTATTACCGTCCAAGATTTTTTCGGTGCTTGCTAAATTTATGGATTTATGGAGGACCACACTAAAACGTTTAAAATAAATCGTTTAAAGTAATTTACAGAGTTTTAATACCTAGTCTGTTAAATTTTGCTGAGATAGATATACCAATCTGTCGTGTTGAGATATTTTTCATATAAAACCTGGCATAAATACTTAGTTTTAGTCCTCCGCTAAATCTTACATTTGATTAAAGATAAATAGACTACAAAATAGGATAATCATTCTAAACTTTTTACTTGTAAAAGACATTTAAAAAATCTTATTTCTTACAGATGATCGATAATTTACCGATAACCTAAGTACATTATTATTGCAATGCACAACTTAAGGTAAATTAGACTTTAAGGTTTACTAATAATACCTTCAAGTTTTTGGCAGCCTATTCATGTACCTAATGTTTTGTACGGACGTATGTTTTGCTACTAAAAAGAGGCAAATGCACAAAGATGTTATGTTATATTAGAACTTACAGTAAAAAATGGATAGATGGCTATAGCTGGTTTCATGCGATTGGATCACAGTACCAGAAATAGGCATCTGGAAATGTCATACTTTTCTGAACTTTGGTTGCTAGGCAGGTAGGCTAGCTTTGTTTTGCAGTAATGTAGAATTTAAAAAAAAAACTTCCTGGGACACAAGGTTGGCTGGTGCGGCTGACAATTCGGCAGAGCAGCACAAGCGGCGCAAATATGCTAACCTCGGCAAGTAAGCTGTATTATTAAGTTACATATTTGAGGTGTCATTGAGCCATTGAGCCCTAGGAAACCAGAAGATTACCTCATTTTCAAAAATCTTTCTGTGCGCCTGGTTGTTGCGATGCGTGTCTGAAATGCTGGCGTGTTTCTGGCTCAACGCATAAGCGATGCTATTCAGCATGATAATGCCACCAGGATGCTGTGTCCGCTGCCAACTGATAGTGGGCTTGAGCATTTGGATTGTCTTCAGACCTTCAACGGTCTATGGGCAGTCTAACTGTTAACAGTGTTAGCTTGTATTTTGTTTAGTTAATAAAGACACTTGCCCTTTATTTGTAAATGAAAAAGTATTTTTGTCATTTATTGGACAATTTAAAGTCTCGTTAAACTGTCTATCGTGTCCAATCCTAGCTATACAATTATTTTTTTGTGAATTGGTCTTCGATTTATGAATAATTGAGACTTAAATGAAATTACGTAATACTTAGTTTTCTTGTAGCATACTAATTAACTTTTTGTTTGTATTTCAATGTAATGGTGGCGCATGCCTGACATAAACTGTATTACAAAGATTAAAAAGTTAAAATAGCTACTTAGCATTTAATTTCCTCACTTCAGCTATTTTCATGAAATCATTATATTGCACTTTATCGGTTTAAATCACAGCGATTTTTACATAAGAAATTACAGTGTTTTGTGTTAGAAAATTTAGTTTCTCTGTATATATTTTTCGTAACAATTATTAAACAACTTATTTTTACAGCTTTGCTCTACTAATATTGTTAGTTTTGTTCTAGTTTCTTTTGTTTTGTAGTTGTTGTAAAGTTTTCTTGTTATGACAAAAATTGGGAATAATTTATGCGTTCGACAGTATTCTTAGGGCCTTAGGAACGTAAGTTAAGGTAACCAATTTGCGTTATTGTCAGGAGTCAAAGCAAATATTTACTTAACACACGTTTAATAGACGTTTCTAAGTAAGACAAAAAATAAATTTTAAGAGTGACAAAACAACACGATACCACATAATAATATGACAAACATTCGTAGAAATGCAGATTTTCACAGACTGCTGTAACATACGAGTACACATAAGAATATTTTGATTGTCAAATTGATGACATGATCTATAGATAAATTATATAGTGTGTCATAATATTTAACTGTCTGCGTATCTACTTAATTAATTCTTTTAATTTCATTTAGTATCTAGAAAATAAAATTTAATATATGCTTCAGTACTTCAGTTGATAGATTATTGACAATATTCTAAAATCTATATATTATTATACAAAAAATTATCCATATTTGGGTCACGCCATAACTTGAGAACGACTACCGATTTCTCTCATTTTTTTAAAGTATTCTTTTACTTTGTATTTGTGTTTATTTAATTAAACACCAAATACACTAACGATAGACAATAATATAACATAATTATTTATGTAGAAGGTTATTACGGAAAGAAATATTAAGACAACTGGGAAATTTCAGAAAACTTAACGACATCTGTCAGGTCAGGAAGTAAAATTTAAAAATTAAATTTGTCTTAATAAAATAAGTAATATCAAATATTACCTAAAGAATAAGTAAATTTTGTAGAAGGTAATATGAGTATAAATATTAATAAAAAATATATAATGTACTTACAATTTTTAAACACAAACGTTTCACGATTTGCATAAATCTAGATAAGAGTTTTAATGGTCATTATTTTGTTACTGACCGTTACATTTTTATGAAACGACTAAACGTGAACATCGTGTGGAAGTTATCTTTATTAACATTCTTTTATTAATATTTTCCATTTTATGTAGTACAAATTATCCATGATTTCTTATACCTAAATAATGTGCAAAAAGTTTATCTTTTTTAAGATTTCATTACCTTCTTTGATTAAGAAAAATTTATATAGTTATAAACATATGCTTCTTCTGTTTTTTTTTTTCTATTAAGTACCTATTTATTTTTATTATAAGAAAATATTCTGTTTCCTTCTTCATTATTCACACAAAATCGTTGATAATACTTACCCATTTTGATATAGCAGTTTACTGGTGAAAAGGTAACAATAAGGACAAAAAACAGACAAAAAGATAGAGAGAGAGGGTTATTTTTGTGGTTATAATTTGCATTTCATCAACATCATTCAAAGCCTTCTATAACAGAGGCCAGGGACTGGGCCTCAGTTTTGCTGTGCCATCTTCCTTAGTTACGCTCTAAAGGCGCTTATGTGTGGTTATCGCTTTACTAATAATTGAAAAAAAAAAACATACTTTGCACAGAGCAGTGGGATAGTATTGTGGGGGAAAAAATGTTAAGAATTTTTATAAATTGTAATAATTTCTTATAAGGTATAATGATGAACACACTCGTGCGGTTACCTAACAAAAAATTAAAAAATCTACATCGGTAATAAAAAAATCATAAAACCATATATTTGTAACGCTCTGCGTCGTCACTATATTTTATACCAAGTAATGTTAATAATTTTAAAATTTGCTAAAGTTTTAGACGATGGTAATTAATTAACGCAGATTTTAAAACTTTAATTTAAAAAAGTTTATATCTTAGAGTATTAAATTTTTTGGTGTGTAATTTGTTAAATTGAACTTGCCTATTATTATTATTCGTTGGAGACTTGGGATAATGCATCCTTGCATTATCCGAAGTGTCCTCTAACAACACATCAAAATCGGTCTAGGCGTTAAGAACTTATGGTGGAATAAAAAAAACATACATACGTGAACACTAAAAAAGATAATAATCTTTTTTAATAATATATGTGGAGGTACCTACATACTTAACTGAAATAAACTTGACTACAAAAAGATCTGTTACATTAAATTTAGCAAAATACTTACTAAAGGAATTAAAATTTATAATGTGTAACTTAAATTTTACCCAACTAAAATAAATTTTACCAATAATTTGATCAAATTTATTTTAAAAATTTAGTTGCTAATATGTACTTAGATTAAATTTATAAGAAATAAACGACAGCACAAAAAATTCAAACAAATACTGACTTTAGTTCTAATTGACCCCGTGACGACGATACTACTGTCACAAGCTATAAATTCTCAAACTTTTCACATCTCGGAGCTTTTGAATATTTGATGTCGGCTACTCGCTTCTATTCACCGTCCCTCGGTCAGTGATGACCACAGTCGTGTCAATATTTGCTGGCTCCAGTAGCTCGCGTAAGTAGCTCGTTGCGACATGAATAGAGTCTCGACAACACAGTGTATAAAGGATGGACGTGTGTTTGTTTAAGTCAGGGTTTTGTACACTGACAGATTTCACAGACGTCGCCAATTTCAAGGGATAAAAATGACAAAAAGTTGCAGAATAAATTTTCATCAAACTGCATAATAACGCTAAAATATAAATTCAACAAATGTAGTATATTTTTGTGCGATACATTTTGTGATTGTAATAGTAAATAATACATACCTACATTAAGATTATTAAGGATGCAACAAATACAAATATCCGTTTATCACAAGAACAACAAATTTATCACAAGAATTAATCAACTTACATATTTCAATGAATACAAATCTAAGAAAATTGGGATTGATCTTTCAAATAAATATTACCGCATCCATTTTCAATTTAGTTTTTGGATTAGAAGATAGGCACTATAAAGGACTTAGCCTAATAGGTATTTAATTTAAATCAAAACTTAACAAGATGAAAAAGTATGAAGACAAATTAACCAATGATCTGGTTATTTTTTTACGAAATAACCACCGTTTCGGTAATTATTTAACAAACATTAAAAACTAACGTTAAATTAACCAATCAACTTGTCATTGTTTATGAAAATGATTCTTAATAGAGTTGAAAAAAACAAAGTTGTGAACAGTTTGAGAATTAGATTTTTAGCAATTGCATCAATCTTACCTTGCGCGATGCGTACAGCTGGCATCTTGATTCTCATCTTGATTTGGTCACCTATGTTTAGATCTTAAACAACGTCTTCTTATCCTCCGAAATATTTTATCTTGATAACTCTATATCTTGTGACAGTTTGTTTCACTTCACACGTGCCGGCGGTCCAGCTTATCGCCCTATTCTTAAAACGTTTTTGATAACAGAGCATTCACAAATGTAAATTCCTCCTTTAAAGTCCGTCGGGAAACTTGAATGTCTTCAGACATCTTTCTGTCTTCACAATTTTGATCAGCTGTTTTACTTTTTTCTTTTCATGTTTGGTGATTCAGTTCGCGTCGCATAAGTGTTTGTTAGCCGAAATCGACTGGTCATAAAGTCTTATCAACACTTGAATGAGCGTCTCAGTTCTTTATCTAATCTGTCCGCACCTAGTGGCGATCCAGCGATTTGGCGATCGACTCAGACACACTGTTAGCATCTGCTAAATTAAAACTTCTTCACTTTCAGTCCGCGCGAAAATTTTATTTCACTGTTTTTGATATTTTACCAAATATGTCCAATAAGCAATTTAAGTTAAGAATAAATTAGAATTGGTGGTGATGAATTGACAATTTATTAAAAAGAAAATGTTTTTGAAGTTGGAAATGTAGTATCGTGTTTATTTCGTAGCGAAACGCGCGCGTGCGAGCGGTTGTGGCAGGTGCGCGGCCGGCCGCCCGCTCTCGCCCGATGTCCGAGAGCGTCTGTCCTCTGTCCCTTCGCGCCAGGGCTCCGCGGCCTCACCGTGTCCACGACTCGCGCCGTCTCACTCCACCGGCCGACGACGGCGCGTGCGAGTCCACCCGAAGTGGCCAGAGGTTACTCGCGGTCGCCACCGTATCGGCAGCCTGATAGAGACAAAACCCCACATGCTGTTCCACCACCCCCGTATGATAAACAGAGACGGATATAAGTCGTAAGTGCCGTGCGTCGGTGTGCGTGCGCGGGTGGGGCGATGCAACGCGTACAAAAGAAAAGGGATAATATTTGCTTGCATATTTCATGACTCGATTAGGAGATGGAATTTTTAATTGAATGGACGTGTGCGGTCAGTTTGTAATGTCAGGTGAAAAATTGAGAAGCAGGTGAAAATTTTAGAATTTTCGAATACATTTCTTTGTGTTTTCAAGCCTGATGAAGGTATTTTCAAACGTGTAAAGTAGAAAAAAAAAACTATAATAGCGAGACAAAATATATTATACCATCTACCAATATTCGTAGAACCATCGCCATGCTTATTTTATTATTTAAACTTGAGCTTTCGTAGTTTTTACGCACAGTAAAAAAACTGTGTGCGTAGCAATGCTACGAATGCTACGCCCGTAGCGTTACCGTTGTAAGACTGTAACATAAAAATGCAGTTTCTGTTTTGTTTTTTCTGACATAATGACACCGACAATTAAATTTTTATAACGTCACTTTACGGTGTTTGTTTTACGTTTCATTTTACGGCCTTAAAATGTGAGTAAAAATAATTTATAAACCAGTATTTAACGTTGGAGGACAAAAATAATTTCCCGCTATTCCTCGCATGTGTGTCTTGCGGCAAGTTTTAAACTTCTAAGTCAACTGCAAATTATCAAAATCTGCAGAAATGTTTAAATAGCACGTGGAATAAATTTGTATGTTTTTTTATTGTTGACACTAGGCATTTGACCTCACCTGATGGTAAATGACGGTTTGATCAAATATAAACACGCTTATATCACCTATTCTACAATAAAATCTGGCCCTCAAGTGAGTCTACTGGAAAACAGGCAAACTTTCATATAGAGAGCTCCAAAAATCTGTGTCGCAAACTAAAAGGTAAACACGAAAAGTCGAATAAACAAGTAAGCGCAACACGTTGACACCGAGATCTTCACTCTCTCTACAACTTTTCCCCGCATTTTTTCCCCGTTATTTTACTTAAGACGCTCGGGAACTTATCTCGGTCGGTCCTTGACTTTAATAAGTTTTATGAGTGTCAGTCGGGAGCTAACCGGCGCGCGAACTGGCTGGCGAAAAACCAACTTTTTCATAATTGTTTCTCGAGTACTGGCAACTTTGGCGTTCGATTATTGAAATTTCGAATGGGGGTTCGATTGATTTGTTGATTTCGTTATGCTTTTGTTTTGATTGGCTGTTTTTGTAAAGTTGTAGAGTAAAGCCGGTTTCGTAGAATAGACAACCTTTTTTTTTTACTTATATCTTATTGATTGGTTTTATTTCTTTGATATTTTTTTTAACAGTTTAACGTAGGTATAATATTGTTTTTTTTGACATCGAATTAAGCTATTATTCAAACAAAAAAATAATATAGGTAGATATTAATTTAAAATGGTAGTAAGTACCTACTTGGCTAGAATATTTTTACGTCATGAAGAAAACTCACCCTATTTTCTTGCTTCCAAGCTTAAACCCTGAATTAAGTATCGCTTGACCAAACATTCTCGGATAGGTCGTAAAAAACACCTTTCACTGGTCATCTCGTGTCCGAAAGAAAACCTCCTTATATACCCGTCCTTTTCTAATCTCCACATGAGGCTGGAGAAAACAGAGACGGCTAAAGGGTTGTCCGTTTTCACGAGTGGAAATCACGGGATAATGACCGATGTGTTTCTATCTCTGTCGTATGTAGGGGTGTGTGGGTGTGTGAAAAGGGATAGTGGACTATATGGGTCGGGATGTGTGCTTTCTTGTCCCTACTCGCCGCTAGGTGGCGGGGAAAATTGTGGGAGTGAGGTTTTAGTGGAAAACCTTTTTGGTTTGGGTTCTTGTCCATGTTAGAAGTAACGTTTTGTTACCTATTAAGCAATTTAGATTGATATTCTAAAAATTATATTTCAGAATCAGGTGAGTTGGTGGCCATACATAATGCAGATATTATTTTCCATATTATCAATAGTAAAAAAAACAGAATTTTAGTATAAGGCTCTTAGTGTAAAGAAGTTTTGCATAATTTAAGTTGTATACTTTACTTTAAGGTGAAATGTTTCACTTCGGCGGGAAAATCAAATTTCAAACAGTTTTTTTGTCCTTGTAGCTAGGCCGAGTAATTATTGTGAAATGGCATAGTGTTCGCGAAAATTGTTGATCGTTTTTTGCATTATCATGTACAGCTATTAATCAGTTACTCACCATATTACTTACATTTGGCAATAAACCGTTTGAAGCAGCATAAATTTGTTTATTGACAAATGTATGTAATAATGTGCATTGGAGATAAATAACTTTACGCAAGTTTGTAAAGAATAATAATCAATTTTCGCAAACATCATGATCGGTTAGAATAATTACCCAGCCTAGCCACAAGAACAAAAAACTGTTTGAAATTTGAATTTCCCGCAAAAGTGAAACGTATCACCTTAAAAAATAATTTTAAATAAAAAAATTTAGACGCTTCAATGTTAAATTTGTTTAAAAAAAAAAAGGTCTGGAGAAAATAAATCACATAATTATATACACTTATTTAGTTTTTAATACGTCTATTTGGTAACTAAGTAGTAATTTCTTAGTATTCCGATTAGCGACATGCGCCTTAAAATGATAGTAAGTATCTAATTATCACTTATTTTGACATTAAAGTATCTAATTATTAATTATTTTGACATGAATTATTTTGATTTAAATTTAATTTAATTTTAATATGTGAGATAAATGTAATTATTAATTATTTTGATTTAATTTAATTTTAATATGTGAGATAAATGTAACTGTATAATTCGTTTTTGTCTCAATAAATAAATAAATGAAGATATTTGACATTTACCAACATGCACTGGCCCAGCATGGTGGATTAGGGCCCATCCTCTCTCTCTGAGAGATGGCCTGCATCCCAGCAAAGGGAACATGAGAGGCTGATAATGATGATTGAATAGCAACTAAGACATCATCGTTGCGTTGCATCACTACATAGTATAAAACAAAGTCGCTTCCCTCTGTCTGTCCCTATATATATGCTTAGATCTTTAAAACTACGCAACGGATTTTAATGCGGTTTTCACTATCAGTTAGATAATTTGTCACGGAAGGTTTATATATATATAATGAAACATATACCCATGCGAAGCCGGGGCGCGTCGCTACCTAGGTATATTCTACAACAATCATCAAGCACAGTTTCTCTTCAGCGCTTCTACTACTTCACAAAAACATTGTAAAACAACTGCCAGACAATATGGCTGACTGTACAACTAAGATAGCCCGGAAGAAAGTATTAAGAGGCCATCTCACATTTTTTGACGAAAATAGCAACGAATACAACATTTTTGGCATTCTGATTCACAAATATAAGCATCTATAGAAAAATCAACTTCTGTAATAACAAGATCTGTATTTTTACTGAAAATAACGACTTCCAACTTTGGAAAAATACAACACATCAACTTATTACCTCTAATTTACAAAAGTAGTTTATCGTAAAACTATCGGAAGGAAAATTTAAGAGTGGATTTCGTTAAATTACTGACATAAAATAAACAATTTTAATGTTATGGTTAACCCTTTTTATGTTCGTCTTGAAAATTAAAGCTTAATTTTTTTCGTTTCTAATATCTAGATACCCAAAATTGATCGATGCATTTTGTAATACGGCTCTTAAACGCATTTTGGCCTCATTTGAGCTACTAGTTTAAAATTTAACTTATTCAGGTAATAATACCTTAACTCAAGGTGATACGTTTCATGTTTAGCGGGAAATTCAAATTTCAAACAGATTTGTTGTCCTTGTAGCTAGGCCGGGTAATTATTGTGAAATGACACAGTGTTTGCTTAAATCGTTGGTTGTTCTTTACATTAACATGTACAGCTATTAATATTAATCAGTAACTCACCATATTACTTAAATTTGTCAATAAACCGTTTGAAACAGCAAAAAATTCCTTATTGACAAATGTATGTAATAATGTGCATTAGAGATAAATAGCTTCGCATGAGTTTGTAACGAATTATAATCACTTTTCGCAAACATCATGATCGTTTACTATAATTATAAATTTGAATTTCCCGCCATACGTGAAACCTTAATACAGGTTGTATTCATCTAGTAGATCAAATTACTATTCTACTACGTTATTTAAGCCGCATAAAAAAATCCAACACTTACTTGTTACTTGTTACTTGTGTAGCGGGCGTTTTCCGCAACCAGGCCAATCATTGGCCCATTTTGCGTCACCCGGCTGCAGCTAGTTCAGCCAACCGGTCTCCTCCAGAAAAGCCAGCAGCTCGCTGATGCCTGTGCAGGCCTCCTGGAGCGTCCTCGGTGATCCGAGGATAGTATTTCGTTGTTCTTCCACGCTGCTGCACTCCAGCAGCAAATGCGCGGCTGTTTCTTCAGTCTCCATACACCCTCTGCATAGGGGACTGTCTGTAACCCCAATTTTAAAAAGGTGTTTGTTTAAAAGGCAGTGACCTGTCACAACCCCAACTACCTGCCGGAGCTTGTCACGTTTTAAATTCAACAACCTACGAGAGTATCTCGGGTTGAGTTCCGGGAAAGCTTCCCTTGATTGTTTACAGTTCTTGGTACTAGCCCAGTATTCTTTGTGAAGTTTTGTAGTGCGCTGTCGAATCCATGATTTGATTTGGCTGAAAGGTAGGGGGATTATCGGCTCGGGCCCTACAGGTCGTATGCTCGAGCCTCTCCGTGCTAGTTCATCAGCCGCATCATTACCCCTAGATCCGCTGTGCCCCTTGATCCATTGGAGAGTAAGATTATTATTATTTTGGTTGCTTACGGTCTCCAGCAGGTCGTGGCACTGTAGAGTTAGTCCTGAGGTATGCTCATATCACTGTAACGCCTTCAGCACTGCAGCACTATCTGAGAGAATTCTGATGTTTTGGTCAGTTACCTGTCTTAGTAGTACCGCTGTTGCCGCCTGGATGATACCTACACATTCTGCTTGGAAAATGGAGTTATATTCACCCAGGGTCGTTGTTATATGTATGTTGAGGTCTTCCGAGAACGTACCAGACCCGGTGCCTCTATCTGTTTTAGATCCGTCTGTATATATCCTCACTTCCCTTATCCCAGAGCTATCACTGTGATCTTCATATAGTTGGATATCGTAGCTCCTTGTAAAGATGTGTTTCTTTGGCACTCTATCGTATAGTGAGATCATTGCTGGGTTACAATCTGCATAGGCAGCTAGTATGGTGGTATGTTTGAAATCCAACACACAAACGATACTTTCTTTCCTCCGTTGCAACTTGCATTGAATTTTTCAAAATCTATAATTGTAACAGTTAAACGGATACTTTTTTGTACCATCCTGCGGGACAGATGTGGGACAGGATACAGAAAATTGCTCAATCCGAGACATGTAACATTAGAACTGAGAAAGTATCGAGTTCAGTGTTGACATGTCATTTGGATCCTAGAAACTCCCATTTGTTTTCGAGATTTTTAAGCAATGATATTTTTTCTGTGGCATGCGGATTATTGCTCCTTCTTAATAGCTATCTCTTTTGCACATCTTTAACATATTTGATGTTAAAAACTAACTGAAAGAACCGATTAAGCATTATTTTTAGAATAGTTATTCTAAAAATTTCCAAACATTGCAAAGTATTTTTGGTAGAGTAAATATCCACCAATATCCAATTGATCTCTACAATAATTATTGATATTATTGATTTTTTCCTAAAATAAAAAATATCAACGTGAAAATTCCTTTTTGCAATGTTTTTTGGATTTATACCTCCATTTTTTTTTTCTAAATGTAGGAGCAAGATAATAAGCGGAAATATATCGGTCGAAAACGGCAGTTCCTCCTATTTTTGTATAAATTTTACTATTGATAATTTTTGTGGTACCGATTTTTTTTTAATGTTTTAAAAGGGTTCCATCACCAAAAAGTTTGCGACCGCTGAGTTCATCATCCAATATTACTTCATGGGAGATAGCACAAACAACTATCAAAAATTGTCATATCAAAGGACGGAAATTTTATACTCACGAATCTTCTTCGAAAATTTCCGTTCTTCAACTGTAGAAAAGTAGTAATAATTATGTTTCTATTTTTCTACAGTAGAAAATAAGCTAAACAAGCTGTACATCGTAAAGCTTTACATTACACTTATTTATTGCTAGCGTTTACATTTAAAAATTCTAAACCCTATCTGCGTTTTAATCCTTTCTTCAAGACCCATAAGAACCACACCAAGTCATCAAATCCTACCATAAATTATATTTTTAATTATAACACAGCCCTTCATACTTACGACTCCTTACGCAAGTTTGGTTCAGAAATAGCCTGACTCTTTCAAGGGCAGACACGTGAGTCCAACAGAGCGTGTCTCTGTACAGATATGGAGCTATTTTACTACGAAATATAATTCATACTTAGGAATATTACAGTTATTTAAATGTTATTATAAATACAGCATTAAATTCTACTTATTTTTTTCTATTTGTGTTGTTTTTAAATATCCATAGAAGCCTGTAGACTCTTCTCCACTTTATTATACAGTATGACCACAGAAAAAAATAGCTTCTCTTTTCTGTGGGTATGAGTGTCCTTATACGGTATGACTTGTACTTGACCGTGACTTACTTTGCTTGACTCTGACGATGACTTGTTTGACGATAAGTAATAAAGCTTGAAAATATTTCTATAATTGATTGATACTGGCAAATGTACAAAATGTGTAAGGCCAAAAATCTTCTCAAAAAACAAAAAAAATTTTTTTCCTTCTCAACATCCTTTACTTATTATTTTTAAGGAAAGTGACGCTTTCAAAGAATTTTTGAGTTTTGGCATCAACGTGAAAAAAACATGTCGTCTCATTGTATTTTTTCCTAAACTTGTGTATTTTCGAGTGTTAATGTGTAGTAATGGTGGATTATTGTTTATTAAGTGTTCGTCGATGTGCTTGAGTGTGGTAAAGTGATATACCGTGGTGAAACAATACCTACATGTATTTTCGTGTTGTTTTCAAAGTTCCATAGAACACTCTTGTAAATTCTCCACCACTTTACTAGGACTTGACTTTGACTTGACCGTGACTTACTTTGCTTGACTCTGACTGTGACTGACTTGTTTGACTACATTAAACTTATATTTCATTAAACTTGATAATTTAATACTTGACACTGGCAAATGCATTTAAGTGCGACGCAAAATCCTCTCAGAGGAAAGATAAAAAAAAAAAAACACGTAGTATCAGCGTATAGCTGTGGCGTATAGGTACTATAGTATGAAACCTTTTTTTTATGATAGTGGGTGACGAGACGAGCGATGTCGCTCGCCTGATGGCTCTTCACGCTTGCCCATAACAACTCATCGCCACACAGAATTTGTTCCTTATTTGGACCTTTGTTCTTTATATTCTTTTATTATGTATATGTTAATCAAAGTTAATATTATACAGAAATTACTCACGTATGATTAAGCTAATTACTCCGACTATAGTTTCAACTGCATTCGGCCGCATTTTACAAAGACAAAATGTGTGCGTGGCTTCGTCTCGCTTAAAGCGAGGTTAAAACTATGGTCGGAGTAACCGGCTTTATCTTACGTGAGTAATTCCGGCACAATATAAACAATTTTTTTTTACATTGGACTCTTCCACAGCGATACCTAGTGACATATCTAAATTGCACCATTTAAAGACTTCCAATTTCCCTTCCTTCTAATTATGTCCAAAGTCCAATACGAGGATGTCCATTAAGTGATTTTCGTTGTACAGAAATAGTATCATCAAATTGGGGAGGGTCGACATGGTTATTTATAAACGGTCACGCGTCTAAGGACTGCGGCGGTGACTTGTTACAATAAAATAGAATAAGATATAATGTTGTAAATACAAACTTGGCGGTAATATACATTGAAATCAACTTAACAGTTTTAATCGAGATGGTGGGCAAGTAGCACCTGATTGGGATTCAGTCATCAAGTTAATTAAATCTTAATCCCGACGCAGAACTGCAATACTTCTGGAAACCGTGAGCGATAACTGCGTACATAGGGATCGTTATGATTAAAAATCATTGGCGATAGATATACATAATTTCATAACATATATCTAGGTACAGACCGTCATCAAGTCTACCTGTTAACAACATACGATACAAACGTTCGAAACTTCAGGGATTAATATAATGTAAATTACACGCGATCAAATCCGTTATAGTCTGTGCGGTGTAGCATGGTGCCCTGTGACATTAGCCGAACGGCGCCCTACAACGGGTCCATTTTCAATATGACCAAACTGTCAAATTTACAACGAAATTGTGAGTTGCAAGTTGCATAATCAGGGTTCGGCTAATGTCACAGGCACAGAATAGTTTTTTTTTTTAAATTAGAACGGCTATCAAGGCATTTTTGTAAGAAATTTGTAGCAGCTACTTGCACCCATAGCAACTGTGTTAACAACTGTGACGCGGAGTTCAACGTGTTTACATAAATAAGAATGTTCAATCAAGTATCTGTCACAATACCTGGCGACTATTAACGTTCTATTCTTACTTACGTTACTTCTCTTTTCTGTGGTCACAGGCACCATGGTGATGCTACACTGCACAGACTATAAAAGTGATTTTTAAAGGTATGTATTGTAAATACTGAGATTGTAAAAAATAATGTATTGTATCACTATCTATCTACTTGCTAATAGTAATTTAAATGCATTTGAAATGGGCAAAAATCCTGAAGTATTTTAAAGATTTCAACATTATAAATGAACATCAAGTAATATAACACTAATTACAATGGGTGTCGGTGAATTACTAGCTGCGCCTACGACAACTTGCTTAATCAAGCTCCAAGCCAAATATGACTGTGGTTAGAGATGCACCCAAGCTTAAAGCTTTTTATCGATATTCACCCATATCAACCATTCTATCGATATCAACGTTAATTATTTTGGATACTGTAACACGAGTAAACAAAAGAATACCATTATTATTATCCAGCTGATTATAAAGTATTCGATTTTGGATATCGACGCAGTCACATGTATCATGTTCAAGGGCAGAGTAATATAACTGCACCAAAACATCTTGAGTTGCGTCAATTATTATTGGAAAATCTTTATCCGGGTTTTCTACATGACGGAATGAAACCAATTTAGTTTTTTCTAAAGCTTTAGGTTGTTACTGGTACTCGGAATTAAGGCCTCTGGCGGGATCTATCATATATACCTATCTAAAAGAAAATCACCTGAAAAATATCAAACTTGTTTTTCAAAATCTTGTTACAAAGTAATCGTGTTACCAGTTAATTTAAAATAGCAAGTCAAATAAATTTTTGAAATAAAATCGTATATACCAACGTTGGTTTTTAGTGTTCCGTAACCAAAAGGTGTAAACGGGACCCTGTTACTAAGCCTACGCGGCGGTCTGTCCGTCTGTCTGTCCTTCCGTCCTACATTTTAACGGCTGTATTTCAAACTGTAATAAATAGCCAGTTGAAATTTTCAGTTAATGTTACGGCGGATTACCTAAGAAATAATAATAAAGTAAAAAAGTAAAAACTAAAGATCCATACAACTAACGTTTCTTTTACCATATTTTTGTATTTCCTCTAATGTAAAATCGGTAATACACACAAGCGTCAAACTTGGCGAAATTCTAGTACACATTGTAAAGTAAAAGAAAAAATAATAAATAATGGTCAAGTGCGAGTCGGTGACAAATTTCTGTTCACTACCAAGTTAGGCAACGTCGGGCGCGGCCGGTACTTGGATGGGTGACCACCTGGGTGGTGATGTTGTCATTTTGCACTACTTTTTGTATTTTGTGATGATACGAAACCCTCAGTGCGTGAGCTCGGCTCGCACTTGGCTTCTTTTTTTTTAAATTTTAATGATCTGGACGGGTCATAAAAATAAAGTCGCACGACGTACTCCACACAAGTTATCTATCAAATTATAATGTAACTTTTCAAAACAATAACTGTGACGTACCGGAATAATGTTTTTTAATCTCAAAATAGTTTTGATAATAAAAAAGTGTTCTTCAGGTTGGTTATCGATAAAAGCGCTTAACATCACTAGTCTCGGTAGCGAAGCGAAGATGCACTACAATAATTTTGAAGAGCAGCGTCTTAAGTAACTGGTTAGGTCACCTAATGGAAGTTATGAGGGTGTAGGTGTCTAGGTTATTGCAGAACGCTAGAAAAAAAGGTGGACATAGTTTATGTTGCTCGTTTAGAACTTGGCACATAACCTACTTACAAAACTTATTTGCACTCCTATTCTCAGTCAGTCAGTTATTAGTTGTTACATTTGTAGTCCTTTTTGAGACTCAGCGATGTTCACGGACCCGGGTATGTCCTAAAACTGCGACCAGAACCACCGGAGGATGGGCAGCAGCGTCCTATTAGTACACGGTGAATGTACTGCGATCCCCAAGCCGCCTGCCAAGCGTGGGGATTACGGCAACACCCCTCTGAGAGGGAGGCCTTTGTTCAGCAGTGGACATTGATGGCTGATAATGTGATGTTCACGAAAAATTTACTAGGAATGAAGATACCCTGGTTATGCCCATACAATGACTAACCAAGTCTCATATATGTACTAATTATTCGATATAACGATATTTAACGCCTTGCTCACACCCATAAGAGAAAAAGAAATTCTGAAAAATATTTTAGTTATTACATAAACAAGATATGCTAAGGACTGCGTAGCTTTTAACAATTGTAAGGCATAAGCTCACGTGCGCTTAAACTTGAGAACTTATTACCATACTCACCTACTTATATTTGAGTTATTGATATTGCTGGCACGATTGACATTTGATCAATAATTTGATAGTGCATTTAGCATTTCCACTGCATTACGCAGATGCATACAATACTCGTAGGCTTGTAGAAATATTGCAAAACAATATTAGTATCCAAGCTCGTTTATTAGGCAAGCCAATAAATGTATATTCATCATCATCATTATCAGCCTGTCATGTTCCCACTGCTGGGTCGCAGGCCTTCTCTCAGAGAGAAAGGATGTGTCCTAATCCATCATTCTGGCCCAGTCCATGTTGGTAAATGTCATGTCTTTGAACTTTTGAGGTTTTTGGGCCTAGGTTTTCTCACGATGTTTTCCTTCACCGTTTTTTGAGCAATGGCATCAATACTGCACATTTTTTTAAAGTACTAATAAGGTCATTAGTGCAGGGCCGATTATCGATTGTAAAGCACACTTGCTACTGCCCGTCCACCATCGATCTTTTTCATGTTTTCAAATGTGTGTATGATTTACTTGTGTTTTGTGCATGTAAATTATCTATATCTTTAACAGGCAAAGTGGCGATCAAACGCAAACATTTATAATTTAAAAACCCTACTGAAATGCTATGGTTTCTTGCCATGTTTTCCTTTAATATCAGATCAAGTGCATTGTTAGGATTTGAACCCACGCCAAGTCGACCGCGGCAACTGAGCTTGCTACAAATCTACATAATTATATAAGTTACTACCTAAGTTTATTTTAGAAACGCACCAACCATCTGTTTATTCAAACAATGCAGTCTCAAGGATTCCATGCTTAACTAATTACAGGCAATACAGCCTGGAGCTTCGGCTTCGGCCACTTCGCAATCCACCCACGCAGTTCTCAGCTTACTCATCAATTGTGAAACTATGCGAGCTTGTGTGAAGCGGGGTACTAGCAAGTTCGTTTAAATAAAATGCCCAGACATATTGTTTTTTTTACATTAGACTAGGCTTACGTTTGATCGCAATCACACCTGATGGACAACATTAATCAATCAGTGTTAATTTCATATATTTTTTTCTATTGATCGAAATGTTCTTAATCGTGTTTCGGTCTTAACAGTTTCCTAAACAAAACAACAAATTTTGATATGACATTATAATTTAAAGCTAACCATTGAAGTCATAGACCTAAAATTTCTATGATTGAAGTAGAAAAACTAAAATGACCAAAACTACTAAAAGTGACTTGTCAGTATGAGCCATTTGATGCATTACAGCGTAGAGCTGTCAGAATTGTCGACGAACCCAAGCTCACTGAACACCTAGAGCCGCTCAGCATGCGCAGAGACGTTGGGTCTCTTTGTGTCTTTTATCACAACAACGGGGAATGTTCTGATGAACTGTTAGATCTGATGCCGGCATCGCGGTTTTATCATCGCACCAGCCGCCACCGCGAGAAAGTTCATCCACATATGATAGATCGATGGAAATCGCACACTGTGCGTTTTACGCGTTCCTTTTTTCCTCACACCTGTAATTTGTGGAATAAGCTATCCTACGGCATTTCCGAGTAGCTTTAATATGTGGTTCTTCAAAAGGGCTGTTAATAGAGTATTTAAGGGTCGTCAGAGTATCTATGATACCCCTGGTGTTGCAGGTATCTATAGGCGACGGTGATCGCTTACCATCAGGCGGCCCGTCTCCTTGTTTGCCACCAATGGCATTAAAAAAAGTGGGAACAGAGGGCCTTAAATATGCAACGCTTACATCACTACGTCAGCTTAGTATCGTATCAGAACTTACTGGCATTATTGTGGTAAGCATAACTACACAATACACATTCAATAGGATACCTTACAGGTTAGGCACTTGAAGAATTCGCTATTCAAATAACTATTTGAACTTTGGAGATCCGTTTTGGCTACTTTAGGTGATGAGAAATGTCATGGATTGCCTTAACAAGAATCTTTATTGATGCGTAAGATAATAACAACGGTGGATGTCTATACAGGGTCATTTGAAAGTACAGGGCGCTCTTTGTCTAGCAAGACATTAAATTGCTTATAAATAATATCTTCATTAATTCTGAACACATTTAAATTTTATTTTTCATGATCCGTTCTATTTATGGTCAGCTTTTATAAAAGACAATGAAATAAAAGTCAGTCCGGTTGCCTATTATGAGTACAACACTGTTTTAAGCTATCACCCGTCCCGTTGTCTTCCTGTGAACATGGTGCATGTAACTGCGCCGAAATATCGGGAGCTCCTTCCTCAACCTTACTACGACAAATATCATGTAAATAATTATATAACTTTATTATGAGTAGGTTCATACAATGACCTCTTTTTGGTATAGTACCTTCGTTCAGTGTAACTCTGTATTTATATCTAATATGTTCTTATATATACATAACCTTATATACAGGACCCGGGTATGTCCTAAAACTGCGACCAGAAACCGCCAGAGGATGGGCAGCACCATCCTCCTACTTACATGGTGGAAACTCTGCGATCCCCAAGCCGCCTGCCAAGCGTGGGAATTATGGCAACCCCCCCCCCCCCCCCCAATGACACCAATGACAGACACAATAAAATTACGGCCCCTAGTCCCCGGCAGCTCCACTATCCCTGGCCAAGGTAGCGGGCCAGGTAACGGTGGAGCAAGGGGTGCTAAGAATCTCCGGAAGTTGCACCGCTACCACCCCCAACGTAATTTGGCCCTGGCAACACATAATATTAGAACATTGAGGACTGACGAGAAGATTCTTGAGCTGGAGGAAGAATTGAGCAAAATACGATGGGACATCATAGGACTATCTGAAATCCGACGAGAGAGACAGGATACGATAGTTCTGGATTCCGGTAACATGCTCTTCTTCCGGGAAGGAGAACGAAAGTCCCAGGGTGGTGTAGATTTTCTCGTTCGCAGGTCACTCATCAACAACGTGGTTAAGGTCGATAGTGTGTCGAGCAGGGTAGCATACCTTATACTGAGAATAACCGATCGTTATTCGCTGAAGGTCATACAGGTATATGCGCCGACCTCGACATACCCTGACGACGAAGTAGAGGCATTGTATGAGGAGATATCTGAAGCCATACATACATCTGAAACATGCTTCTCCGTTGTTATGGGTGACTTTAACGCTAAGGTGGGCACACGGAATGTCGATGAGTTAAGAGTGGGGTCATATGGGTATGGACAGCGGAATCCGAGGGGCCAGCGGCTGGTCGACTTCATGGAGTAGGAGGAACTCTATTTGATGAACTCCTTTTTTCAGAAGCGACCATCCAGGAAGTGGACATGGATGAGCCCCGATGGTTCGACCAAAAATGAGATCGACTTCATCATGACGATGAAGAAGCGAATATTTAATGATGTCTCCATGATCAGCAAGGTGAAAACCGGTAGCGATCACCGTATTGTCAGAGGCACATTAAATATCAACATCAAGCTCGAGAGGTCGCGTCTGGTGAAGTCGACGCTCCGTCCTGGTCATGCCCAAATCCAAAACCCCGAAGACTTCCAACTCGAACTGCACAATCGCTTCCAGGGCCTAACTGAAAGTGGAACTGTGGACGAACTAAACAATGGGCTGGTGGAAACTGTTCAAGCAGTGGGGTCCAAGTTCTTTAGGACCCCACGCCGGAAAAGACCTCAGAAGCTCTCAGACGAAACCATTAAGTTAATAGAAGACCGGACTGAGATGAGACTGCAATCTTCAGCTGATATGTCGGAATATGGCAAACTTAATAGACGGATCTCGAAATCGGTGCGACACGATCTGCGTTCCTATAATACAAGATGTATTAGGGACGCAATTGAGCGGAACCAAGGCTCGAAAGTGTTCGCAAAGAATTCGTTTATTGGGAAAAGCCAAATGACGAAGCTGAAGATCGAGGATGGCAGTACCATTTCGTCAAAGCCGGAGATTCTGAGAGAGCTCGAGAGGTTTTACGGACAGTTGTACACCTCGACACGACAGCCCATTGTCAGTACAGCTCAGGACAAGAGAGCTAAACTGACCCGACACTACACTGAGGACATCCCAGACATCAGCTTGTACGAGATTAGAATGGCTCTGAAACAGCTTAAAAACAACAAGGCGTCGGGTGATGACGGAATCACGACAGAACTACTGAGAGCGGGTGGAAAACCGGTACTTTTAGTCCTCCAAAAGTTGTTTAATTCCGTCATACTTGAAGGTACTACGCCTGAAGCAAGGCAAAGGAGTGTGGTGGTGCTCTTCTTCAAAAAAGGTGACAACACCTTATTGAAGAATTATAGACCCATCTCACTCCTGAGCCGGGCTGAGCCATGTGTACAAGTTGTTCTCCAGGGTCATTACGAACCGTCTCGAAAACAGGTTTGATGACTTCCAGCCTCCTGAACAAGCAGGTTTCCGTAAAGGCTTGAGCACCATAGACCACATACAGACGCTCTACCAGATTATACAGAAGACTGAGGAGTATAATCGGCCATTATGTCTAGCGTTTGTGGACTATGAAAAAGCCTTCGATTCAATCGAGACCTGGGCAGTGTTGCAGTCCCTCCAGCGTTGTCATATCGACTATAGGTATATCGAAGTGCTGAAGTGTTTGTATAGAAACGCCACCATGTCGATCCGATTACAGGACGAGAGCACGGAGCCAATCCAATTGCAGAAAGGCGTGAGACAAGGAGATGTTATCTCTCCAAAGCTGTTCACGAACGCACTGGAGGACGTTTTCAAGCTTTTGGACTGGAACGGATTGGGCATCAACATTAATGGCGAATACATCACTCACCTTCGTTTTGCCGATGATATAGTTATCATGGCAGAGTCGCTGGAGGACCTTAATATAATGCTCAGCGACCTCATGTGACGGTCCAGAATGGGGTCCGTTACATTTCACAACATTTAAAACTGTAGTTTACAACTAAGTTATTCAATTAAAATTGATATATGTTTGATTGGCTGTGTCCATATTAATTTTATCAATGAAAAGCTAAAGGAATTCTATATTAATAAATTAATAACAGTTTTATACTGTTTTATAGCTTCCTTGTGGACAGGCGGTAGAAAAATATCTCTCCTTACTATATTAAGAAGAACTAAGGCTGCCTTTTTGTTCCAATTCAGTGAATAGAACTACTAAATTATTAGTTGAATTAAGTATAATAAAAGAATAGGAATACCTTGTACAATTCACTTAACGACTAAGTCACTATCCGTTTAGAAGTTGGTTTGTAGTGAGTATTATCTGAAATATGTGGAAGCAGTTCCGTTGGACCACGATTCTGCATTGGTTGCATTGGACTATGGGCATCGGACTGGATTTCATGAAGCTAAGAAGATGTAGGCTGAACGGGGTCGATGACCTGAAATTGTAACAAAATCACCTATTAAATAAGGGTAGCTACATAACACAACATAATGGGACACAAGAAAGCTTAAATGGTTGTTTATACACTAGGCTTGGGTTATGTGAGCTTGCAGCTTACAGGTTGTGGAACGCTAGAAGTAAAACATTATCTTATGTTAATTACGTTTGTTAAGTTATATTTGATAAAATTGATGCTGTTTTAAATAACTATTGACCATTGTTGTTTCGCTAAGAATTTGGAGGAGTGAAGAGACTTCACTTCTTTGCTTTATACTGTTAGAAAACTAAATGGTTCATTACAAGAAATATTGTGTCAACTCTGTACAGTATTGGTGATCATTCACAGTTATGTATTATCTTCAGTCCAATGTTATTTTATAGCTTAAACTGATAGATAAAGGTAAGTGAGTTGCCTTTCCTTGACATATGATTATTGGTTAATAACACCTGTGTGTTATTACTTGGTTTAAGTATTAGTAAATATAATTTTAGGATAAAAATTACCTTTGTGTTGAAAAGTAGCTTAGGTTGTTTGAACACAGGTTCATGTCAGGCATCCTTATAGTTGAGTTAAGATGCGAACTTCGGATCAGATATCATCAGATTAATGGGATGCTACAGAATCCTGAAATTGAGAAGAAGTCACCGTTACAACATGTCTACACTACTAACCCAGGTCTACATAAATTAGTAGGATATAAAGGATGTTTGTATGCTGATTGTGCAACTGCTGGAAACAGGGCAGAGAGGCTGGACGGCTCGCTTTCGCTCTCAGCATAGTTCGGGGATCATTGCTTTGAAATGTAATTTGTTTTTTAAATTTTAGTCACAATAACAAAATTGTGAAAAATGACTATTTAGTAACACACAGTGTCTCCTATGATTAGAGATTGTATAGAATAAAGGGAAATAGGGCAGAACATTATATTTAGACAGGGATCTCAAAGAAATATGTAAAGCAGTTTTAGTTTGTTTACAAAATGATAACCTACAAAATTTTATACGATGGTTTCCTTTACTATAAAAATAAATAATTAAATAAGTTACATACCTTAATTGATAATAGTTCCAAAGATTTACAACAATTTAACTTGATAATTATTTAGTTTTGTTTATTCAGTTGCAAAATCTTGATGCACAGGCTACTTAGAATGACAGACAAAATGGCGAAGCGGTGGAGGGGCCACTGCGTCAAAAGTATTGAAACTAACAATGTTTACAAAATCCGGCTCTCTGATTGGTCACAATGTTTCGATACTTTTGATACTTCTGATAGTTTCAATAGTTCCGAGAGTTTTGTGACAAAGCCGCTTGTTGTAGCATTTTGAACCTTAAAGACGAAGGGTATATAAGGGGGTAGCAGAGGCGCGTCGATTCATTCTGTACTTAGTCGTGACCCTGTCGTGTTGTCCAATATATTTTAGAGTCTTTTGCGTTTCTTTGTGAATTTAAAGGTGAAGCTCTGCCCGACTTAACACAAATTTCAATTATGTCACAGAGTTTTATTAAATTCTTTTTGCTTAGTAGTTTTTCAGTAATTTGAACTCAGTTCGAGGTGTGAACGATATTCCGTGTTGCTACGTGGAAGTTGGCCTCGTACTTTTGAGAATTTAGATTCTTTTTCTTATGGGTGAAGGTAGTTTGTTAAAATTTTTCTTACAAGTAAAAGTAGCTTCTTAAGGGTTTCTTACGCGTTGGGTAAACTCATTTAGTCATTTAAATGACTTGTATTTGAAATATTGGACAATTGCGATTCATTTCAACATGGTTTGAAATAATGGACTGCCTTCGCTGAACCTCACTGTGACCACTTACGAAGGCCGTTCATCTCCTCTCCGCGATAGTTAGGACTTGGGAACTTTGAGACGATCCCAAGGTCGATTTTAGCCGCTTAAATGAGGCATCGATTCAGTCTCCAGGTTGTGTGATTGACTGTAGTTTGGATGGGGGTACGGACCTCTGGAATCACCTTAACAGGTTGTGATACTATATCCTAGCGGGACTGGTTAGCCGTAGGCTAGTCTCCGTCCGCCTACATGCTTTCACATGATCTGTCCTTACGTTAGGAGGGTCAATAAGCTCTATCCCCAAGGGAGGTCCGTTCTGTTTTAAGAAGCCTCCCGGAACTTCGGTTCCTTTGAGCTTACCTGTAGGGCTGCAGGTAGTGACTATAGGTTCGTGGACTAGTCACCCATGTCAGGTCCTTACAGTTTAGTCAGAGTTCTGCACTCGGGCAATTAGCAACCCGTATAACTCTGTTGTTAGGGAAGGGGTGGGTTTTTTTTATTGTGTCTAGTTAATTAAAGAACTCGTTTGTTCTTTGTTTGAGTTATGGTGTATCTCCAGAATAGTTGAGGGTACCAGGTGTAGGTTTTTTGAGGTTGATCTCGGGGATCCGATATCATCAAAGTATGCGAGGGTATCAGATCGTCAAGACATAGGGAAACCTAGGGACTTGTAGGGATTTTTCTTTCAGCTTGTTCGTGTTTTAACTTATTGGAGATAATCCAGTAAAAGGTGTTGAACTAAATTATTAGATATGTTAGTTGGGATTTTAAAGTTATATTCATAATTGGTCATTTATAGCCATTTGTAACTTGCAGTGTAGTCATCGAATGTAGATAAAAATCTATATGTGACTGATACTGTTGGTTATTTTGTAGAATTAAATGAGATTCTGTCTAAAGAGACTTAGTGAAGGTTGCTTAGACAAGCAATTCACTTCTAGTCTCTAACTAAGTCTAAAGCTAATTTCATAATTTTGTGAAGGTAGATGAAGAATTTCTATTTACCTTAAAACTGTAAGACAGTCAGAAAACCCAACTAGTATCTAATGGTTTAATGATTATTCAGGTTTTGGTAACTCCTGAAATTATTTGATTTATAAAAATCATAATTTTTCTTAGAAAATGAGGAATTTGTAAAGGAGATTGACATGTATTATCGTTTGCATATAATTGAATTATTGGAAATTCAGGGACGGCCAGGTCTAACATGATCTTAAGAGAAATATAATTCTCAGTTTTAACATCGAAGAAATTACTAAATGAATCTCTTCAAATTGAAAGTTAATATGATGGACTTTCTTCTACATCACACATTATTTGGGTTCCATAGAAGGTACCTAAGCTAAGTATAGCTGAATTGTAATAAGTACACAGAGCGGTTGTCTCTAGGTTACCCCTTGGTTATAGAAAACTTAAAGGGCGCCTTTACATTGTTACTGATTTAGTAATACTGGCTTGTTCAAATATAAACTCTCTTAAAAGAAGTCCTGATTGAGATGGCCAATTTGAAGAGCTAACGGGAAGGTTACTTACCTTTTACACTAAAAGTCATGTTACACTTGAATGTCTAGATTGAGTATTCAGTAATTTAACCTGAAGACTGCATTCTATTTGCTAAATTTGTAATAAAGCGCGGCAGTTTCTTTGCCAGTTCTTCTGCTAGCGTATAGGGTTTACGAACATGGTGGTAAAATTTGCATTAGCACAGAGCACCTTCTTAGGGTCTGTGCAAAGATTTGATAAAGTTTGCAGTCGCATAAGAATAAGATAACATTATTCTGACTGTTTTATGAGACGGGAGGACAAACCGTCGGGTAGTCGTTGTTCACCAAGCGGAGCGGTGGAGGGGCTCCGTTTTCCAAGTCTCAACTAAAAAACATTAATTTATTATACTGAACCCTAAATACAATCTATAAAATCACCTTTGCTGGTAGTTTTCCAAGTCTCAACTAAAAAAAACATTAATTTATTATACTGAAGTCTAAGTACAAACTATAAAATCACCTTTGTTGGCAGTTTTCCAAGTCTCAACTAAAAAAACATTAATTTATTATACTGAAGTCTAAGTACAAACTATAAAATCACCTTTGTTGGCAGTTTTCCAAGTCTCAACTAAAAAACATTAATTTATTATACTGAAGTCTAAATACAAACTATAAAATCACCTTTGTCGGTAGTTTTCCAAGTCTCAACTAAAAAACATTAATTTATTATACTGAACCCTAAGTACAAACTATAAAATCATCTTTGTTGGTAGTTTTCCAAGTCTCAACTAAAAAACATTAATTTATTATACTGAACTCTAAGTACAAACTATAAAATCATCTTTGTTGGTAGTTTTCCAAGTCTCAACTAAAAAACATTAATTTATTATACTGAAGTCTAAGTACAAACTATAAAATCACCTTTGTCGGTAGTTTTCCAAGTCTCAACCAAAAAACATTAATTTATTAAACTGAAATCTAAATATTAACTATAAATTCACCTTGCAGTGCTTCTTCAATGATTTGCTTAATATCTACACTCAAATAACACAAGTAATCAACGCTCAGTCTCCTTTCAATATTTTCCTCTCAACTTCACCTAGGTAGATTTCTATAACATTTTTAGGTCTTAAATAAGTCGTCAGTAGTATAACACGTTAGGATAAGAAACCAAATACAGAGTACCTAGGTTGGAATTATGATTCTCTAAATTATGGTTAGGTTCAACTTTAACTATGTAACAAGTAGGTTGTAAAATGAAGGTTTAGTATGTATGTTTGATAAGTAACCTAGGAAACGGTTATTAGAGAGTTTCAAGTTGTGATCAAGCTTGTATTGATTCCTAAATAAAGGTAATACGAATACCTTATTGAATTTTACTAGATTAACACTCAGGCAGATATAGAAATAATTGAAGTTAAACTTTAGTAAGGCGGTTAATGATGTTAGGTTCAAGAGAAAATAATAGTAATAGGTTTCAGCTTTTAGGTTTAGTGTAAAACTAGTAATTGAACTATATTGGAAGGTAGAAGTAGGAATATTTGAGTTAGGACACACCCAAACCTCTATCCAGGGTTGCAGCGGATCTACAACGTCGGGTTCTCTAACCACTTGATCACATGGCCATAATTTAAGTTACATTTATAATATAGTACAGGTTGAGTTAGGAATTAGATAAGGTACTGATATAGCTAAGGAAGTCTTAAATACTAGAACTTATAAGGTACAGGTTTTATCTGCAGGGAGGTATTTCAATTATAAATCATCATAGAGAATTCTAGAAGTTACCTTTTAATATTTTTGATAGGGTTAAATTTAATATCTAATATTTAGGTTTAGCTATTAACGTTTCCTTCTTTACCTAGGCTTTCTTACTAACCTTAGTTTACTATAATTCTTATCATAAAATAATATATTCATAAACTATTAAAATTCATAAACCTCTAGGGCTAGGTTAATATAGTAAGCTAGGTTAGTATTCGGTTTAAATTAGTTAGTGATTAGGATCATTATATCTTCATCAACCTTTAACTACGAGCTAGGATATTAGAGTTATTTAGAGTAAGTAAGTTAGTAAGTTAGTTAAGTTAGGGAGGGCGAACGTTACAATATGGTTATGCCGTGCACCAGGATTAGCTCCAGGGTTTGAGGTTGACTAGAATGTAGATGGTTCTTTTGAGTGAGTCGTTAGAGCGTTACAGTCACTGGTGAGCTAGGAGATACGATGAAATATAGATAATAAGGTTCGAGAAAGTTCTAACAATGTCAGGTAGTTAAAGGTAAAGTAGATCAGGCTAAATTAGGAGTATTTTGCCCAACTATTCAGAAGGAAAGGTTATTGTTTAATGCACAGGTATATATAGCATATGATCTAATAACATTCAGTTGTCTAGGTAGATATCTGTTAGAGGAATTATGAGAAATTGTATCAAGTTACAAGCCTATACCTGCCTAGTGTCTTGACAAATGAAAGCGGAACTAAGGAGGTGTTTATTTCTTTAAGCACAAATTAAGATTAGATTAGTAGCGGGTTTTTGTGAAGATTTTCAAAGCAGCAGAGAAGCAGGTAGGAGACATTTCGAGCAGATTCCAGGCATTTTGTAGAAAAAAATATCTGAAATCAACAAATTTTGTCATGTGATGACTTCCTTTGAACAACTAATATAGTTAGGGACGGCAAACAATTTAATACCATATAGGAGATTATGAGTATAAAACCAGGGCTAGCTAAGTCATATTAATAGGTACCTAAACATTAAGTGCTAGAAATATACATACCAGGTTGCTTGAGTTCTTTATCATTATCCCAGCGTTAGGATAGGAAATCTTTCTTAATTTGGGTAGAGTTTTCAAGGTTACATGTAAGTTTGGATTGGTCAAATCAGGTTGACACAACTATTTAAGTATGCCTGAAAAGGAAGAAATTGGAAAATTATAACTCGGCAATAACTAAATTCTGATACATTATATTAAATCATACTTTGAAGAAAATTATTTTTGTTATTTTTGAGGTTAATGAAGTAAGTATACTAATTTTCTCTTAATACAAATAAAATCAATTAGAAATGTAGAATATAACTTGAGTTTTTGTTTTTACAAGATTCTATAACTTTAAAACAGCAAAAGAATTTCTAGGGTAGTTTGAGCTCAAAGGTCAAGGTTTAGGTCAAAGGTTCAAGGTTATTTGAAATTAAATATTTGTAATATTCATAAAAGCGTCCAGTAAACTGTTTACAGTAGGATATTAGAATCAGGAATAAGGTGGTATTTTTACTTTGAGTGAGTAAAATTCAGTGAAAGATTGAATTTAGTTTACAAAAATAGTCAACAAAATATTATACTTACGGTTAGTAGAAAGGTTAAATGGAATTTCAGCTTTGTATGGGGTGTGTGCTTGCACTATGGGTTGAATTTAGTTGTGGTAGCATTTGCAAAATGTTTTATTGCGTTTTACAGGGTTAAAAACTTTCTTTGCAATATAATTTAGAGAAATGAACTCGGAAAATAACAAACTCATAACAGTATGACTACTAGAGCCACAGGTGGGAATCTTTGGAACTAAAAATAATAGTTGCCATGACATAGGAAATATTAATTTTACCATCCAATTGACAAATACGCTAATCTTACTATTGTTTAGAGAAAATGAATAGATTCGGGGTTTGTAGTATTTTAGACTGACTATTTATTTAATTACAAATTATTACATTAAATTATTTTACAATGGTTATCTGCATAATTTCTTCGGGAAGTCACGGAAAGGGGTTTGGTCTTTAAGGCTTTAGCTTGCCCAGAGTAGAGTGAAAGTGGGACAGTGAAAAAAAAAATTGTGTTTACTTGTCAAATTTAGGAATAGACTAGACCTCAGATAAAATAAAGTCTTCAAAGATATTGAAGTAAACACGTAACACGTTGTGTTTAGGTCCACGTTAAACACACTTAACACGCGGTAAGGAAGAGAAAATATATTTTTTAAATAATTCTATGTCCGTATAATCTTACTATAGTAATGTTTACATTTGAGCAGGGAGTCAATTTAGGTTAAATATTATTACTCTTAGTTGTGTGTTAGAAGCAAATAAAAATAAAAACTTAGGTTAATTATAATTGTAAATCGATTAATTATTTGTAGTTCAGAGACTTATTCTAAATTAAGGCAGGAAAGTACAGATTCAAGGAAATCTTTTCTTTGAATCTGTACAATTTGTTGTCGTGGAACGGAGACGAAAAGGTTTAATGGGTGTCGTAATTTATTGTAGGTAATAAATAAAAATCATTAATTACATACTAAAATTTTAAAATTAGACTACACTATAGACGTATTAATTGTTATTGTTAGATTATCGTAATCAATTGGACTTCAAACTTTATAGTAGTTGTATTTTATTTTTAAGGTAAAGAGTTTTATTTCTGAGTAAAAGCAGTGAAAAGGTAATATAAAACTATCATATATCTGGTTGAAGAAATTGGGTATCCAAGGTCACGAAAGAGGAAATAATAGATTGAATGACGTAATCATTTTGTGATATGGTTTCGAACGAAAAGTTTTGTTCGAAAACGTAGTAGGTAGTAGAACAAAACGTTTTGTTGTAGGTTTGTTATCGGTTATTGTTTCAAGTTGTGTTATTATAGGATAAAATTACTTTGCCTTTATAAAATTTGTTAGTAAAAAAAAAAACGGGGAAGATAAAACCATTTTCTGACTTAACGGATTTGATGAACTGTAGGGTCGATAGATATGGAAAGTCTTACCTTTGTGGCGAAGGCTCTTGCCGAATGAAAAAAAAAAAACGATTTATGATTATTATTGACACATCGTAGGTTTGTTACATCATGTCACTTGTCAACGGTTATCAACGTCAAGAGAATAAAAATATTGGAGCTGACAACGGAGTGTATAAGCATTGTTAGATACGTAGATTAGACGTAATTCGGCATCTCCTGGAAGCGACGACTGGCCTAATGCGTTCTGTGTTCGGAGTTGGAGAATGGGTCGTGGGTTCGAATCCCGTCAACGACATATGTTCTTTTTGTGCGTTTAATTTATGTTTTAGTTTGAAAGCAGAAATAGGTTAAGAAAGAAATATTGAGCTTGTAGTAAGATTAGTATGGATGATATTTAAATTTTATAAATACCCAAAAATGTTAAGGTTATAGTAAAACGCTTTATATTCTAGAATAGCGAATGTGTTCTAGTTATTACGACATAGAGAAATCTTAGGCGGTAATTAGTGAGAAGAAAAAAAAGGAGGAGAACACGTTTTTCATACAGGTGAATTAACGTTAGGTAATTAAAAGTAAAAGGGCTTGTTATACAGTGTGAACTAAGTATGTGAAACATAGTTGAACAGGATTACATTCAAATAAGGTAAAAAGGGTGATATTTTCCGGCGAGTAAATTTTTATTTATTTAATGAAAAATAAAAAAGGGGGTATATGATTGGTAAGATTAGAAAAAAAATACTCTTATAATTTCATAGCATATAGGGCGATGTATGTTTGTTCTTCGAGTATTCTAGGACGGCTGAACCAAATCTGATGAAATTCATTCTACAAATTATTTGATGTTGAGGGCGTTTTGAAATTAGAATTGGTACATATGAGGTTATTTATTAAGGTTTCAGTAAGGGAAAGGCTCATTGTCATAAGTGCAACTAACTATTGCAAAACGTAGTTTTATTGAATTTGTTTGTTGAGGTATTGTTTGTATTTATGTTAAATTCAGGCTTAATAGAGTTGGCTTTGTAAGATTTTATAGCAAATAGGCAAAATGAATTGTCAAACAGTACAGTACAGGTGGGTAATGCGTTTTAGAAGTTATTTTGTATACTTGAAAGGGGTAATTATGTGATCAAAGATTATAATGAAGTGGTGTTTATGTATAATATTGTAAGATTTTAGCTATTTCGGATTGGCTAAACCAAATTCGATGGGATTTTCGCTAATCTATATCTGGTGATTTAGGGAAATAAATTAGATTATAAATTAATTTAAATCACTTCTATGTTTACATCATCATCATCATCGAATAAAATTAATTATTTTTTTGTGTGATTTATACCAGTGAATCTATAGGGTGAATCAAGTATTTGCGAAAGATTTTAAATTTTTATAGATTGGGGTTTGGTTAAAATTAAATCATAGATCATCTACCTTATAGTTAATAATATTTATTTATAAAAATCAGTCGTTATTCATTAGACTCGTTAAAGCTCGAGAACGGCTGGGCCGATTTAGCTGATTTTAGTTTTGAAATGTTTGTCATGATCAATGGTTTAAACGGTGAGTGAGCGGCTGAACTAATATTGATATGAAGTTCGAGTTTCAGGAGCGGGTCTTGGTGGCGAGGCCTATGACCGGGCTTACACTTGTGCAAAATCGGAGCGCGTCACTAGATATATATATAAAAAAAAAAAAACACTTTATACAGTTTTAAATCAGATTTCAGGATGCTTGAAAGTTGTCGTAACTTTGGATCTTTTCTTAGATTTATGAAAAATATTAACTTTGTATAGGTAGATATTATAAGGTTGCCATTTGAATTGTGATTTAGGTCCTGTTTTAACAGTATGTTTTCCTTTTCCTTTTGTATATTGTTTAACCTAAGATTTTATGTTAAATCGTTTAAATATTAGACTTCTAGGTATACGAATAATAATTGTAAATGGTGTCTAACCTATCATTTTGGGAATTGGTTGACTTATGTTTGACTCTTGGGGCTTTATTTAGTGTTAAATTTTCTACGATTAAGATTAGAATATCCCGTCCATTCATAATGTTAATATCTAATATAAATATTAGAACTTTTAATATGTAATTGAAAGAAAAAATGAGAAAAGAAAAATGAAAAAAATATATACATAAAAAAAATATATATACATGACTTGAAAAAAAAAAAAAATACAAAGGGAAAGAAAAAAAATATTATAATACAGCAAAAAAAAAAAAAAAAAAAAGAAAAAAAAATGTTGAACACAAAAAAAAATACAAAAAAAATATATATATGAAAGAAAAAAAAAATTACAAAAAAAAAGAAAGAAAAGGGAATTATATGAGTAAATTCATCTTTGACTTTTTGCGAAAGTCTGATTGTAATTCTCTAGAATGTGTTGAATTGTACTTTGAATATTAGTAATTCTGTCCAAGAAAAACATAACCTCTTTGTGAGAGTTATTTACGTACTAAAATAACTTTATGTTAATCTATTCATTGTTGGATTACTATTGAGGCGGCATTGGTTTTTATGTTCAAATTATTGTGACTTTGATAATAAATTGAGATCGCTTCAGCCAAAATTAAGAGGGTTTATAGTTAACAAGAGAAAAGTAAATTAAAGACACTTTTGGATTTTGGGGTTATGTCAGATATAGAGCTTTATCATTCTTACAATGTAAATAGAGATTGAGTCTAATTGTTTCGTTCCTCATCTAGAAGATAGTGTAGATATCCTAAGTTCTGTGTAAGACCGCGACAGGGGTAATGGAAAGAGAATGACAGTTTTAGCTTTTAATGAAAGAAAGGTCTTGAATGTAGAAAAAGAGAGAAATGAAAGGAACAGAGTGTGTGAAGGCTTTATAGGGTACAAGAGGGACTTAGGATATTGACATTGTCGAGATGGGAGCGAGCTGTCAAAGTTTGAGTTTCAACAAACACAACTACAAATTAGATCTTTCCGAAGGAGAAAAATTGGTGTTAGGGTTAGTCTATCATATCATCAACAGGCGTTGATTTCGGAAGGATCTAAATACTCTACAATGTACGAACATTCCGAACTAATACACTACACAAGCACCAAGGTAAATAAATTGTATTTTAATCATTGGATTTTAGGTGGAATATAGCGGCTATACAGAATTTTTCCTTTTTTAACATTGGATCGGCCTTGAATTTGGAAGGAATACGTGGCTTTTGCTTTTCAGTGGATGAGAGAATATTCACGAAGAAGAGTAGGGTTGCGTAGATTTATTAGAAATGAGTTTGACTCACAACCAAACTTTCTTTGCAGATGATAGGAGGTACTGGGAAAGGGGGGAATTTTCTTTATAGATAATATATTATCAAGCCTAAAAGTCTGAGATTAATTCATGATTATTTTGCCTTGGTTTAAATACACTTACATATTGTGATAGGGCTACACACACATTCGATTACACATAATTATTATTGTTGAAAAGCAGATTTTGATAGTATTAATTTTGCACTTGCAGTTTAAAGAAGTTGGGTTAGGGAATGTTGTGAATTAAAGTAGGTTTTGGAAAAATTTACTCCGATTAAGAAATTAGCATCTTTGCAAATTTTAAGGCAGGCTGTGACGGTCCAGAATGGGGTCCGTTACATTTCACAACATTTAAAACTGTAGTTTACAACTAAGTTATTCAATTAAAATTGATATATGTTTGATTGGCTGTGTCCATATTAATTTTATCAATGAAAAGCTAAAGGAATTCTATATTAATAAATTAATAACAGTTTTATACTGTTTTATAGCTTCCTTGTGGACAGGCGGTAGAAAAATATCTCTCCTTACTATATTAAGAAGAACTAAGGCTGCCTTTTTGTTCCAATTCAGTGAATAGAACTACTAAATTATTAGTTGAATTAAGTATAATAAAAGAATAGGAATACCTTGTACAATTCACTTAACGACTAAGTCACTATCCGTTTAGAAGTTGGTTTGTAGTGAGTATTATCTGAAATATGTGGAAGCAGTTCCGTTGGACCACGATTCTGCATTGGTTGCATTGGACTATGGGCATCGGACTGGATTTCATGAAGCTAAGAAGATGTAGGCTGAACGGGGTCGATGACCTGAAATTGTAACAAAATCACCTATTAAATAAGGGTAGCTACATAACACAACATAATGGGACACAAGAAAGCTTAAATGGTTGTTTATACACTAGGCTTGGGTTATGTGAGCTTGCAGCTTACAGGTTGTGGAACGCTAGAAGTAAAACATTATCTTATGTTAATTACGTTTGTTAAGTTATATTTGATAAAATTGATGCTGTTTTAAATAACTATTGACCATTGTTGTTTCGCTAAGAATTTGGAGGAGTGAAGAGACTTCACTTCTTTGCTTTATACTGTTAGAAAACTAAATGGTTCATTACAAGAAATATTGTGTCAACTCTGTACAGTATTGGTGATCATTCACAGTTATGTATTATCTTCAGTCCAATGTTATTTTATAGCTTAAACTGATAGATAAAGGTAAGTGAGTTGCCTTTCCTTGACATATGATTATTGGTTAATAACACCTGTGTGTTATTACTTGGTTTAAGTATTAGTAAATATAATTTTAGGATAAAAATTACCTTTGTGTTGAAAAGTAGCTTAGGTTGTTTGAACACAGGTTCATGTCAGGCATCCTTATAGTTGAGTTAAGATGCGAACTTCGGATCAGATATCATCAGATTAATGGGATGCTACAGAATCCTGAAATTGAGAAGAAGTCACCGTTACAACATGTCTACACTACTAACCCAGGTCTACATAAATTAGTAGGATATAAAGGATGTTTGTATGCTGATTGTGCAACTGCTGGAAACAGGGCAGAGAGGCTGGACGGCTCGCTTTCGCTCTCAGCATAGTTCGGGGATCATTGCTTTGAAATGTAATTTGTTTTTTAAATTTTAGTCACAATAACAAAATTGTGAAAAATGACTATTTAGTAACACACAGTGTCTCCTATGATTAGAGATTGTATAGAATAAAGGGAAATAGGGCAGAACATTATATTTAGACAGGGATCTCAAAGAAATATGTAAAGCAGTTTTAGTTTGTTTACAAAATGATAACCTACAAAATTTTATACGATGGTTTCCTTTACTATAAAAATAAATAATTAAATAAGTTACATACCTTAATTGATAATAGTTCCAAAGATTTACAACAATTTAACTTGATAATTATTTAGTTTTGTTTATTCAGTTGCAAAATCTTGATGCACAGGCTACTTAGAATGACAGACAAAATGGCGAAGCGGTGGAGGGGCCACTGCGTCAAAAGTATTGAAACTAACAATGTTTACAAAATCCGGCTCTCTGATTGGTCACAATGTTTCGATACTTTTGATACTTCTGATAGTTTCAATAGTTCCGAGAGTTTTGTGACAAAGCCGCTTGTTGTAGCATTTTGAACCTTAAAGACGAAGGGTATATAAGGGGGTAGCAGAGGCGCGTCGATTCATTCTGTACTTAGTCGTGACCCTGTCGTGTTGTCCAATATATTTTAGAGTCTTTTGCGTTTCTTTGTGAATTTAAAGGTGAAGCTCTGCCCGACTTAACACAAATTTCAATTATGTCACAGAGTTTTATTAAATTCTTTTTGCTTAGTAGTTTTTCAGTAATTTGAACTCAGTTCGAGGTGTGAACGATATTCCGTGTTGCTACGTGGAAGTTGGCCTCGTACTTTTGAGAATTTAGATTCTTTTTCTTATGGGTGAAGGTAGTTTGTTAAAATTTTTCTTACAAGTAAAAGTAGCTTCTTAAGGGTTTCTTACGCGTTGGGTAAACTCATTTAGTCATTTAAATGACTTGTATTTGAAATATTGGACAATTGCGATTCATTTCAACATGGTTTGAAATAATGGACTGCCTTCGCTGAACCTCACTGTGACCACTTACGAAGGCCGTTCATCTCCTCTCCGCGATAGTTAGGACTTGGGAACTTTGAGACGATCCCAAGGTCGATTTTAGCCGCTTAAATGAGGCATCGATTCAGTCTCCAGGTTGTGTGATTGACTGTAGTTTGGATGGGGGTACGGACCTCTGGAATCACCTTAACAGGTTGTGATACTATATCCTAGCGGGACTGGTTAGCCGTAGGCTAGTCTCCGTCCGCCTACATGCTTTCACATGATCTGTCCTTACGTTAGGAGGGTCAATAAGCTCTATCCCCAAGGGAGGTCCGTTCTGTTTTAAGAAGCCTCCCGGAACTTCGGTTCCTTTGAGCTTACCTGTAGGGCTGCAGGTAGTGACTATAGGTTCGTGGACTAGTCACCCATGTCAGGTCCTTACAGTTTAGTCAGAGTTCTGCACTCGGGCAATTAGCAACCCGTATAACTCTGTTGTTAGGGAAGGGGTGGGTTTTTTTTATTGTGTCTAGTTAATTAAAGAACTCGTTTGTTCTTTGTTTGAGTTATGGTGTATCTCCAGAATAGTTGAGGGTACCAGGTGTAGGTTTTTTGAGGTTGATCTCGGGGATCCGATATCATCAAAGTATGCGAGGGTATCAGATCGTCAAGACATAGGGAAACCTAGGGACTTGTAGGGATTTTTCTTTCAGCTTGTTCGTGTTTTAACTTATTGGAGATAATCCAGTAAAAGGTGTTGAACTAAATTATTAGATATGTTAGTTGGGATTTTAAAGTTATATTCATAATTGGTCATTTATAGCCATTTGTAACTTGCAGTGTAGTCATCGAATGTAGATAAAAATCTATATGTGACTGATACTGTTGGTTATTTTGTAGAATTAAATGAGATTCTGTCTAAAGAGACTTAGTGAAGGTTGCTTAGACAAGCAATTCACTTCTAGTCTCTAACTAAGTCTAAAGCTAATTTCATAATTTTGTGAAGGTAGATGAAGAATTTCTATTTACCTTAAAACTGTAAGACAGTCAGAAAACCCAACTAGTATCTAATGGTTTAATGATTATTCAGGTTTTGGTAACTCCTGAAATTATTTGATTTATAAAAATCATAATTTTTCTTAGAAAATGAGGAATTTGTAAAGGAGATTGACATGTATTATCGTTTGCATATAATTGAATTATTGGAAATTCAGGGACGGCCAGGTCTAACATGATCTTAAGAGAAATATAATTCTCAGTTTTAACATCGAAGAAATTACTAAATGAATCTCTTCAAATTGAAAGTTAATATGATGGACTTTCTTCTACATCACACATTATTTGGGTTCCATAGAAGGTACCTAAGCTAAGTATAGCTGAATTGTAATAAGTACACAGAGCGGTTGTCTCTAGGTTACCCCTTGGTTATAGAAAACTTAAAGGGCGCCTTTACATTGTTACTGATTTAGTAATACTGGCTTGTTCAAATATAAACTCTCTTAAAAGAAGTCCTGATTGAGATGGCCAATTTGAAGAGCTAACGGGAAGGTTACTTACCTTTTACACTAAAAGTCATGTTACACTTGAATGTCTAGATTGAGTATTCAGTAATTTAACCTGAAGACTGCATTCTATTTGCTAAATTTGTAATAAAGCGCGGCAGTTTCTTTGCCAGTTCTTCTGCTAGCGTATAGGGTTTACGAACATGGTGGTAAAATTTGCATTAGCACAGAGCACCTTCTTAGGGTCTGTGCAAAGATTTGATAAAGTTTGCAGTCGCATAAGAATAAGATAACATTATTCTGACTGTTTTATGAGACGGGAGGACAAACCGTCGGGTAGTCGTTGTTCACCAAGCGGAGCGGTGGAGGGGCTCCGTTTTCCAAGTCTCAACTAAAAAACATTAATTTATTATACTGAACCCTAAATACAATCTATAAAATCACCTTTGCTGGTAGTTTTCCAAGTCTCAACTAAAAAAAACATTAATTTATTATACTGAAGTCTAAGTACAAACTATAAAATCACCTTTGTTGGCAGTTTTCCAAGTCTCAACTAAAAAAACATTAATTTATTATACTGAAGTCTAAGTACAAACTATAAAATCACCTTTGTTGGCAGTTTTCCAAGTCTCAACTAAAAAACATTAATTTATTATACTGAAGTCTAAATACAAACTATAAAATCACCTTTGTCGGTAGTTTTCCAAGTCTCAACTAAAAAACATTAATTTATTATACTGAACCCTAAGTACAAACTATAAAATCATCTTTGTTGGTAGTTTTCCAAGTCTCAACTAAAAAACATTAATTTATTATACTGAACTCTAAGTACAAACTATAAAATCATCTTTGTTGGTAGTTTTCCAAGTCTCAACTAAAAAACATTAATTTATTATACTGAAGTCTAAGTACAAACTATAAAATCACCTTTGTCGGTAGTTTTCCAAGTCTCAACCAAAAAACATTAATTTATTAAACTGAAATCTAAATATTAACTATAAATTCACCTTGCAGTGCTTCTTCAATGATTTGCTTAATATCTACACTCAAATAACACAAGTAATCAACGCTCAGTCTCCTTTCAATATTTTCCTCTCAACTTCACCTAGGTAGATTTCTATAACATTTTTAGGTCTTAAATAAGTCGTCAGTAGTATAACACGTTAGGATAAGAAACCAAATACAGAGTACCTAGGTTGGAATTATGATTCTCTAAATTATGGTTAGGTTCAACTTTAACTATGTAACAAGTAGGTTGTAAAATGAAGGTTTAGTATGTATGTTTGATAAGTAACCTAGGAAACGGTTATTAGAGAGTTTCAAGTTGTGATCAAGCTTGTATTGATTCCTAAATAAAGGTAATACGAATACCTTATTGAATTTTACTAGATTAACACTCAGGCAGATATAGAAATAATTGAAGTTAAACTTTAGTAAGGCGGTTAATGATGTTAGGTTCAAGAGAAAATAATAGTAATAGGTTTCAGCTTTTAGGTTTAGTGTAAAACTAGTAATTGAACTATATTGGAAGGTAGAAGTAGGAATATTTGAGTTAGGACACACCCAAACCTCTATCCAGGGTTGCAGCGGATCTACAACGTCGGGTTCTCTAACCACTTGATCACATGGCCATAATTTAAGTTACATTTATAATATAGTACAGGTTGAGTTAGGAATTAGATAAGGTACTGATATAGCTAAGGAAGTCTTAAATACTAGAACTTATAAGGTACAGGTTTTATCTGCAGGGAGGTATTTCAATTATAAATCATCATAGAGAATTCTAGAAGTTACCTTTTAATATTTTTGATAGGGTTAAATTTAATATCTAATATTTAGGTTTAGCTATTAACGTTTCCTTCTTTACCTAGGCTTTCTTACTAACCTTAGTTTACTATAATTCTTATCATAAAATAATATATTCATAAACTATTAAAATTCATAAACCTCTAGGGCTAGGTTAATATAGTAAGCTAGGTTAGTATTCGGTTTAAATTAGTTAGTGATTAGGATCATTATATCTTCATCAACCTTTAACTACGAGCTAGGATATTAGAGTTATTTAGAGTAAGTAAGTTAGTAAGTTAGTTAAGTTAGGGAGGGCGAACGTTACACTCAGTAGCCTTTTCCTACAGGTGGGTCTTAAAATGAACATGGATAAGACAAAAATCATGTACAATGTCCATGTTGTACCCGTGCCGGTCAATGTTGGGAACGATACTCTCGAAGTTGTTGATCATTACACCTATCTTGGACAGATTGTTCAGTTAGGTAAGTCCAACTTAGGCAAAGAGGTCGCTCGGAGAATCCAACTCGGATGGGCAGCGTTCGGGAAATTGCGTGAAATCTTCTCGTCCAAGATACCACAGTGCTTAAAGACAAAGGTCTTTGACTAGTGTGTGTTGCCAGTGAAGACATATGGTACTGAGACGTGGTCCTTAACTGTTGGTCTTTTGGAAAACTCAGAGTCACACAACGGGCAATGAAGTGAGCTATGCTCGGATTTTCTTTACGCAATAAAATTCGGAACATAGATATTCGCCAAAGAACCAGGGTCACCGACATAGCTATTAAAATCTGCAAGTTGAAGTGGCAATGGGCAGGCCACATCGCTCGAAGAACTGATAACCGATGGGGAAGAAAGGTTCTTGAGTGGAGACCGCGAACCGGAAGACGCGGCGTGGGTAGGCCTCCCACTAGATGGACCGACGACATTGTGAGAGTCGCGGGCATCCAGTGGATGCAGATAGCGGGATGTCGTTCAGTGTGGAAGTTAAAGGGGGAGGCCTATGTTCAGCAGTAGACGTCTTCTGGCTGATGATGATGATACATGACGTTTACGGAACGAATACTTTTTCGCAAGTGCTCTTACTAGGGCCACAGGTGTAAATACTATATCGAAATCAATACCTATCTTAAGGAAAAAAAATCCCAAGTCAAAAGAAACAATAACTAAAGAAAAAATATTCCACAGACAAAAAACCTACACTATGGATTTATTGCATTAAAATATTATCAACAAAAAAAAACCAGCATAAACCAAACCGCACAACATAACCTTTGTTCCTTATCGAGGAGGGCTACCAGCAAAAACAAAACTTGGATTAGACAAAAGAAGGGTCCAATCGCACAAACCTTGGGCGCGTGCCGGCACATTGTCGATGAACCGATAACATCAACGGTGTGTACTTGGCTTTATAAAAAAAAAGTAGGAACGGCGTATTTATACATAAATTTAAAATTTAACACTGGCTGAATGTGTAAAACTGTTTTAGTGAGACAGATTAAAAACGTGAAATAAATATGGCTAGTACTGCTTTTATGCAAAAAGTTTCTACTGTCTATTAGTGCTACAAAATTTTACTGTTATGTTCTTATCAGTTTGAGTATGTACGTGTTTATCTGGGAGGTTGGTAAAATTTTACGCATATAGACCCAAAGCTACTGAAGATATCATTGACAGGCGTAAAGTATCATTCATTACTAAAATTTTATAGACGTTGGCATAAAAACCTTTATTTCATTTACTTGATCGCTATCAAGATTGCCCCATTTTAACAATCGCTAAAATATCCACATTATTGTTAGTCCACGACCCCTTCTGAGTTTTTAAATAGTAAAAAACAGACGTTATGGTCATTATAAAACTTCTTCTTTACCTCGATTGCGCTGGTAATTTATATTTTCAAAAATGGAATCATACTTTTATAATCTAATCACGAAATCAGCGTACCCTCATTTGGCGGGTGGCACTGGCAGGCACCAGGTATTGACCGGCGGCCGAAGTTGGTGGATGGTTTAGTTTGATCCAGCTCAGAGGTAAACTATTAGTTTAGTTACATCAGCTTTGACGTAAATTGAGTAGTGTCATACAACATTCAATTAATATTTTTCATATCTGCCCATTTTTTTTTTGTTAATTCCAGAATATCATACAACATAATAAGTACAAGCACAAACACAATACAGCTATGTACTTGTGTACAATATACACAAGTTTATAGTAAGACAAATACAAGAATATAATTATGGGTATCATTAATTAAAAAAAAGCACAAGTGCTACATTTTCGAACTCATCATAATATTCTCACTTCGAGACTATGGTAAAATGCTGGTTTAGCGAGTTTGATGACAAAAAGACATTATTATTTTTCAAGTTTATTTTTGTTTTTAACTTACATTTAGGTCACACTGGATGAACATACTGGATCAATTTAAACAAACACTTGCTACCCCGAGTCACGGGTCATTTCGTTCAGGTGGAATGCTTTTTGAATTTCGAACAAGGAGCATTTAAATTTTTAAAAATAGAACTAAGACTTTTTGTTTTGTTATGTGAAAGAGGTCGATTTTATTTTATTTAATAAGTAGTTGAGCTAAAGGTAAGTAGCCTTTTATGATTTTTTTAAAATTAAGCACGTATTACAGAATGCACCGTCAAATTTTTAGTATATATTTGAATTTACGGACATAAAATGAAAAAATAAAGCCGTAATTGTCAAGACAATTGTAATATACAACAAGTAAAATATAACATTATAATTGTTTATTTTAAGTCAGTATTTAAATGAAACCCACTCACACAAAATTTCCCTCCGAGTGTTTTACGTTAAACGAATTTTTTGAATTGGAGGTAATCAGTTGATTAGTTGAGTTTATCCAAAATTTTAAACCGTAGTTTTCAATAAAAATAGAAATCTATTTAATACAGAAACTAAATTTTCTATAGATCTTTCTGTTTGATAGAATCAGAACGCCAAAATCCAGTTTTCATATTTTTTTTCGTCAAACATGTGAGAGAGCCTTTAATTACCTACTAAACCGAGAAATCTGTCGAATTTTGGAGAAAAGAATGATATATGTACCAAGCAATTTTTTAAAAATTTTTAATGCAAATTCAAAATGCTTATTTCGCAGAAACACGGGTACATTGTATTGTGATAGTATATTATTAAAGTAGATCGCCATGCTCTAACTAGTTTAGCATGAAGAATAGGGTATTTGACTATATTAAAAATATAATTAATACTGGTGTAATCCTAGAACATTATTATTTTCAAAAAGTATTTAATTACTAAAAACTAAAGTCCCTATTTCTAGAAAAATACATAATAAAAATATGTTTTTTACTGATCACGTGACTTGCCTGCAAGGCTCTATGTTAGCCGAATGTCCTTATGTCGGCACAGAAAAGTAAATAGAGGCAACAATTGTATGGCGAGATTAACTCGTTTGTTTATGTGTGACGTCACTAATGTCACGTGGCCCCATGAATGTCAAAGGTAGCGTTTACGCGGTAGTTTAATAATTTGAATTTTGATCCGTCATTTAAAACACAAATACTGAAAATGATGAGGATTAAATTACAAGATTGCTTTATTTTAATGTAATAAACAATTTAAAATGGTTTTGTAAAATCAGTCAAATACCCTATTTGTGAGTTAGTTCACTTAACTATGTAAGTAATATTTTTTTTTTTTTCAATTTAATTTTTATAGATACTCGCTTCTTCAATAATAAGAAGTCAAATTATTTCCTCTCCCCAGAAATCAGCTTATGCAACCCAGGGGCGACTCCGGCTAGTTGCAAGTGGCACCCTAAAAAGCTAAACATTGGTTGGTGTAAGGCACGGCACGATACCACGTATTGACTGAAATGTAGCCTCGCCACAGTTGAAATGTAAACAAACGTTTTCTGTGCCATCCATGTAGTCTGTGTTCTACGACCATTTAGTTTTTTTTATAAAACTAGCTGCGCCCCGCGATTTCACCCACGGGGACTCTTTATAACATCATCTGCCAGTGAAAATCCCTTCAAAATTGGTCCAGCAGTTTTGGGGTCCATAGGACACATACGAGTATATACATTATACATACACACATTGCTTTTTTATATTTACATAGATTAGTGAAACACCGGATTTTATACACATTTTTGTTTTTTTAAGCGCGTTTCCAGTCCGAGTCGCTTTAAAATAATTGATTTTGACAACTTTAGTGAATCAAAGCAGTCAAAATTCTTAGCTAAAACGACGTTACAAAAAAATCTGAACAAAGCCCACCAAAACACTCGATCACGAGGAATGGAAGAGAGGTTTTGCCGTACAGTGGGATAGTTAGGGCTAGAATAATAATAATAAAACTATAGACGTTTTGTGTGGTCAAAATTTTGTGAAATTGGGCGGAAATTTGCAAAGTTCCTTAAGCAGTTCAAGCTTCAAGTTGCAAAGTTCTGTTGGTTTTTTTTTTATTGTAAGATAGGCTTGCGCTTGGCCTCCAACTCGCCTGATGTTAAGCGATAATGCGGCCTACGATGGATCACGCTTGCCTAGAAGTAACCGATTCCATTTTTGACTTGAAAACACCCAGATTGTAACTATCGTCGAAAACCCATTCAGGCAGCGCATTCCACATACTAGCAGTTTGCACAATAAAAGTGGAATCAAAGCGCTTCGTACGGGTTTTCGGAATGTCAAACATAAAGCGGTGTTGATTTTTCGTGTCCGCTCTGTGACTAATGACTCATATTTAAATTTTCTATTTAGAAAAAAAAATGGAACCAGGGCCTGTCACTTTTTTTTTCTAATGTGACTTTTTGCTGTTAGCCTTGCGGCCTCTACAGCTTGACCGGACTTGACTTGACGCAGAAGGCGGGGTCTGTCACTGATGTGCCTTGTAAAGGACACGTAAATAGTAAGTCGTAAAAAAATATTCAGTAGGTATAGGTATTTCATGTAAAATAAAAGGATTGCTGAATAGAGTAATTAATGATATTTTACTACTGCGCGGAAATCAACCCAAAGACCAGTAAGTTCAAAAATAATTAACAAGAGACAAATACGACTGAACAAAAACAATCGTTAGCGTCACCAGAGTGTCAATCAAATTGGACCCTTAGACCCCTGACCCCTGGTCAAGTTCGATTCCTAATACATTCCTGATGACTTAAGAGTCAAGGTCAAATATGATGAAGTCTAGCATTTACATACAACAACGCACGTTGAATAATGACCATTCCTTCAATGGGGGTCACTTTTTGTCAACTTTGCTCTATTACACACTTAATTTTACTATGTGAAAAATCTCTTAAGCCTTTATCGCTTACATTTTAAGGTAGATATTACATGTTCTCTATGATAACTGGTGTAAAATAAACTTGCAAAATTGTTTTTGTTTCAACGTACTAAAACTATGAACAATGGAACGTGTGTCGAGTGGACAAACTTCAAAATTAATCTTACTTAAGTTTTACATAACAACAGAATTTGAAGAAATGTTTAGTTCGTTAAAACTTTGTTAAGATATCAAAGCTGTATTCCAACGAGTAATTAAAAAATTTCCAAAGATAGTAAAAGGGATGACAATATGCAAAGAAATTATTAATATTTATGTATGTAATAAAACTAGTGCTTTAATTTTATACACCTTTGACCCACCAAAATACGGAAAAAAACAGCTAAATTTGCTTAAGAGTGGGCCTAATGGCAGGATAAATTCTGATTTCCCCCGCGCATCTCGCCACACCCAGCGCATGTACGGATAACAAACACGGGCGGCGCGACGACGCGCGGAACCAAGCTTGCGTACTCGACGTCTGAACTGACATGGACTACCCGTCTCAACAGAGCGATGGTTACTGATCGGTGCAACAAACCGATGCCTCAAGCTTGTGTCACGCGAGACGAAAGACAGCGTATTGCGCGGATTAAAAATGTTGTAAGCGCCAAGTGCTTTCTACTCTCATAGCTTATAGAATAGACAATATTTTTAAAAATTGCCAGGGTCAGCTCTAGGTTATACATGAGTGGTAATATTTACATAATTTATTGTTCAATAATATGTACCAAAACAGAATGCAAACCAAAAATGTTGAAAATTAGAGGTAACTTTGTGATGGTTTTCTATCGAGAAAATTTTATCCTACCATGTTTTCGTCAGGGTCGACCTTTACTTATATATTGAAGTTTCCTAACGTATTTTTTTTTTCGATTTTGGACATGATTTACTACTGTGAAAATCTAATCAAAGATTGAAGATTTTGCTTTAGGCCCACTCTTAATTTACAGTTACACTGTCAAGGCCATTAATAACCAAAAGCAATAGCAATTCATGAATAAGAAATAGTTTTAAGTAAGTACTGGGTATTTTTTGTACTGGGTTGCCACTTAAACTTTATATATATATTTTTTTTTAACTTTATACTATTATTTCTTCTGTGCCTAAAGTGTGAAGAAATCGATGATAAATGTTACCATTATAATGTCAACTATTTCACTTAGTATCACATGACATTCTCCTAAAGACTCAAACGTCACGTCATTCAATGTATCGACGAAATTGAAATAAGAAGAGCTGTTTATCTCATGATCTATCTCGATTGTTACAATTCAGAATCTCGAATAACGCATCACGGAAGGACAAACTTATCTGGAGACTTGGTTAAATAGATCTCTAAAATATTTTATTGGAGGCTTTCGGTTTTCTTCCAAAAATACTATGGTAGCTCCCCCATTTAACTGTACAAGTAAGTTAGTTACTCTGTATCATACAAAACAGATTCAAAAGAACGAATTAAAATGACAATTACATACCGTCGCAACTTAAAGGACAAAAAAAAACAAAATGGCATTATTAGCGTTAAGGGATCTTTTGTCCAAAATCGAAGGCAAAGTAAATATTTTGACAAAAGTCCGTTGCGTTAGGAGTGAAACTATTGAGTTACTTAAAGGACAATTGGCTCAATGGGCTTCTGAAAAAACATTTGTAGAAAAAAGTGTCACTTTTTGTAATGGAACAATCGCTTAAGAATAAGTCCTTGTACTCCATTGCGTAGAGTCTATGGTTATAGCAATCTTGAGACAAATTATTAGCACAGTCAGCACATGTAAAAATAGGTTGTATGATGTTTTTAATACTTCGATGGCCTATTACGTATTCCTACTATTTTAGATTGTAAAAGGCACATCACTACGAGTGTGTCTTCTCACAATTCTTGAATTATAGTCTATGGTAAATTTAGGCTTCCTGTATTTGATAATTATCTATATAAAAAACCAACTTCATAAAAATTACAGAAGTGGACCAAATTGAAATAGAACTACACGGAAAGCACCAGCTTTCAAATAAAAAAGAATCATCAAAATCGACCCAGTCGAAAGTACCGAGGTAACAATCATTAAAAAATAAAGTCTAATTGAGAACCTCCTCCTTTTTGGAAGTCGCTTAAAATGACGTAGTACTATAAATATTAACATAGCAGAATAACTGAAAAACTATCAAATAAAACTAACGGATAAATAGGTACACGTGTAATATCCAAATAGGTACGTTTCCATAAAGATAGAACCCGATCTAAGTATAATATCTTTGCCAACAAGTTTGCTAAGTTTGCTAGCAATGAATCCCTTGTTAAGACTAACCATCTTAGTCTGGAAAATCAGCGGAAAGTTACCTAATTACTAGTTTATCAGTTTTTTTATCGGATACATTTCGGAGAGTGTGCGTAAGATCTGCATTATCTAATTCCCTCCTGCCTATTTTTCTATCGCACGGCCAGGGGCTTTATTTTTGAATCGCTCGTAGGACTTTTTCTTTTCGCATAATGCAAATAATCACCGGTAATTTCAAATGCGAGTGGTCCTATTTTTTGGTATTTTTGAATCGCTCGAATTCTGGGTTGCCGTTGTTCTGTCAGACTTTATATCGATAGAAAGCAAATTCGAATGATATAAACCACTCGTAGAGTTACGAGTGATATGACTTGTTCAAAAATACGACTTTTGAGACTTCGTTCGCAATTAAATCACATCGCATGAAAAAAGTCCTAAGAGCGATTCAAAAATAGAGCCCCTGGGCGACCGTTTCATGGTAGATATATAAAAAACCCGTACGACGCGCTTTGATTCCACTTTTATAGTGCGAACTGCTAGACTGTGGGATGCGCTGTCTGAATGTGTTTGGTGTTCGCCGACTGTTAAAATTTGGGTGTCTTCAATTCGCGAGTGAATCGGTGTCTTTTAGGCAAGCGTGCCCCTTCGTAGACTGCATCATCGCTTAACATCAGGCGAGGTCAAAAGCAAGTCTATTAGGCAATAAAAAAAAAAGACTTTAGATACTATAAGCAGTACTATGAAATAGGTTTCTAATTGGCGACTAGAACGCTTAAAATGATCCCTTGCAGACTTCATATCGGCCTGTTGACACGACGAAGAAGGATCAAAATCAAATTTTGGCTGAGTGACAGCATTGTTCAAACTTCTCAATGAAATGAAACTCTTGGTCAGGTGCCAAGTGCATATTGGGAAAGTTCCTTATGAAATATACTGGACATGTACTGGCACCAATATGACGTGACCTTTGTTTCGTAAAAAACTTATGTTGCTTTTTGTGTCCTAAAAACTTACATACGTTTACACGTTTAAATATTTTTCAAACCTTGTTTTATGATCAGATCATAACAGTTATATAAGTAAATTGGATTTGGATTGTCTTTAGACCTTCAACAGTCTATGGACAGTCTTACTGTTTATTAAGTGTACGTGTTAGCTCTTATTTTGTTTAGTTAATAAAGGCACTTGCCCGTTAAAAAAATATAAGTTAATACTATTTAACTTAATTACGTCATCTTAATCGATACGCTCGGTAAATTAACAACACCAACATTTATAAATCATTATTAGCCTATGGATCTCCCTGTTGCATGCCGTGTTTCTTGTTGCCTGAGAACTAAAATGTAGGCATCTTCAAGGCTAGAGTGTATAATTATTCTAGATAGATAGCTCTATCCTTAGTCATTGTCGCCATCAAGCCAGTTGGTTTACAAATGTAGAATCATCTCCAATTTACCTATTGTGTGCCATCTTTTTTTGTAGAATTAACCAAATAAATGAATACCTACTTACAATTACTGAATAATTTGTCAGTGAAACGTACATTACAAAATTCTACATTCACCTCTATGTAGGTAATAAAATTCACAATGCAACTTATAATCTACAGTAAATACATACTACAGAATAAGAGTGCGATCACACTGGTTACATTACACGACACGAATTGCAATATTAGAGCTTAGATGACTATGATTTCTACTGAAACACAAAATTATCGCTTTAGGAACTCTTTAATGACAGATTGCTGACTTGCATGGACAGAGATATGCTCGGGGTTTCTTTGCGCGATAGAATCCGGAACGTGGATACCACATAGCTATTAAAATTTGCAAGTTGAAGTGGCAATGGGCAGACCACATCGCTTGAAGAGCCGATAACCGATGGGGAAGAAAGATTCTTGAGTGGAGACCACAAACCGGAAGACTCAGCGTAGAAAGGCCTCTCACTAGATGGATCAACGACATTGTAAGAGTCGCGGGGATCCAGTGGATACAGAAGGCAGGGTGTCGTGCTGTGTGGAGGTTAATCAGGGAGGCCTATGTGCAGCAATGGACGTTATCTGGCTTATGATGATAATGATGAGATTGCTGACCGTTACTGATTAGAAACATCAATAAAAATAAGTCAAAGATAGTCAGGAATGTGTGCCGTTGGACCCACATTACATTGAAGGGTATGGTTTCAAATCCCAATAATAGAATTGAATCTTCTAAAACAGAATGTCCGGCTGGCTAGCTACCACCAATCAATCATCAAGTTGAAAATCTGCTACTAAGCACCTAACAGTGTGTTTCAGCAGCCTCATTTTACCCAAGTCCCAGGCTAGGCGTGCTTACCATCTTAGACCACACCGTCACTTACCAACAAGTGAGCTGTCAACCATAAAAAGAAAGATATTATTGTAAAGAAACGTAGAGACTCAGTGCCGTAACTAGCCTTTTATGCGCCCGGTGCGAGCTTCTATAACTGCGTCTTTGAAAACAAAACTTGGTCCTGTGTGGTCATTTCTGTGCCCCTCCAGAATCTGCGCCCTGTGCCTGGGCACCGCTGGCACAGCCCTATTTACGGCATTGTAGAGACTTATACTTCTTAACTTATGGTGACCGATTTTGATAAGGAAAACCCTGTGCGAAGTACATTACATGGTGATGACCCCAGACGAGCTCCGAAACAAGCCTACATTCCAGTTCACACTTAGCTAGCCTAGATGGCTAGATTTTATATTTTTGGCAAATATATCGCCAGTCGCTTAACGATAAATTTTCGACCAGTTTGAGGCTTGATCGGTTTTGACGTTAATTGTAACGTCTCATTTAAGATATAATTCCTATTCCAGGTTAAACGTTAAAAAATCTCGTATTGTTATGGTCCATGCAGTGTATAGTCACCTTGATACAAATGCATTGCCGAGACTTGCAGTGAAGGATATCGCGTGTGGTAATCACTCTATTGACAATGCAGAACGTATATGGCTGGACGCAGATCATTTGGGTTGAAGAACAGAAAAACTATAGAGTAGAATTAAAGAAGAATTTATTAACCAAATTCATCATCAGGTTTTTATTTATTTATTAACAACAACAAAAACACTTATTATAAATTAGGTAAGTAATTGCTTTTAGGCTGATTGGTCCACATTAATGTGGAGTGGAGTTGTAGAGAATTTTTTGTTAGGCTTATTATTGGCATTTTGGACAAAAATTACTTAATGTGTTACGATAAATACATTAAATAGAAAAAGTCTTATTTTTTTTTAGCTTGTAATATTGATTAAAATAAATCAACGCTGCTGAGAACACGTAAATTGCAAAAAGTAGCAATAAAAAACGCTTACTGTTTAAAACAGTATTGTACTTTTTTAAGCTTTAAAATACTGTTTACCAAAAATAAAGTATGCAAAATACCGTTTATTTCATCAACTTTAAACCTTTTTTAAATTAACTTTAGATGCCTTTGCCTTTTTTACGAGCTCCAAAAAGGAAGTATAGTTGTTTAAAAATCAAACACTGTTTATGTACCAATTATGTACATTGATAATTTTCCTTTTCTTACCTTACTTTTGTTGGCAAAACTTTTTTAGTGCAAAAGTTGGCAACCCTTGTTAAAATATATATATACTAGCTGTGCACCGCGGTTTCAGTCGCGTGCTGATGAAAAATTGTGATGATGATCATAAAGATGAAAAATACTTTACGACCTGTTCTCTTACCTACCAAATAATCATAAAACCAGTCGAGCCGTTTCGAAGGAGTGCGACCACAAACACCGTGATACGACATTTTTATGTTATCATCAACATCATCATCTGCCAGAAGACGTCCACTGCTGAACATAGGCCTCCCCCTTTAACCTCAACACTGAACGACATCCTGCCATCTGCATCCACTGGACGCCCGCGATTCTCACAATGTCGTCGGTCCATCTAGTGGGAGGCCTACCTACGCTGCGTCTTCCGATTCGATTTTATGTTATATTATTATTTTATTTTGGAGAGGACGAAATGTTTAAAGTTCGTCTCTACAGGTTTTGCTCTGACCACACAACAGCATTTGGTCAAACCGCGAAAGTGGGATTATTAGCAGCTTTGTTTGACATGCGGACTTCGATACCAGTTATTATCGTAACAATTTAATGATATTATTCTTTGAATAGTAAATAACTACTTACTTTCATTGAAAATAAACTTTTAAGTCGTGCTCCATTGTCGATAGAAATGTGTCAGATGACTGTCAGCTGTCAGACGAGTTAATATATAGATAAAACATAATATTTTGATTATATTTTGATTTGATTATGTTATTTTATTGTTTAATAAACACATTTTACAATATTAATTACCTTTTATTTTATGGGGTAAGTGCCTTTATTAACTAAACAAAATACTAGCTAAAACTAACACTAAATAAACAGTTAAACTGTCCATAAACCATTGAAGGTCTAAAGACAATCCAAATGCTCAAGCCCACTATCAGTTGGCATCGTACCCAGCATGCTGGCGGTATTACCACGTTGAATGGCAATGCTTATACGTTGAGCCAGATACACGCCAGCATTTTGGTCACGGGTCGCGTTAACCAGACGCTCTGAAAGATTTTTGAAAATGAGGTGAGCTCCCGGTCCCCAAGGGCCCAATGTCTCGACCCCAAATGCCTCAAATAATGTCGTACCAAAAAACCACAGTTGGTTTGTCCTGATACCAACTCAACATTCACTATGCGCTAAAAACAATAGTACGTACGCTGAAAAAAAATACAGGTAAAGTATAGGTAGGTAGTATGTAGTATGGTATGTGTATGTAATATTGGTTATTACCTTGTTCAATTAAGTATTAGTAAAACGTAGTTTAATTAATTATTTACATTATTCGTAACAACAGTTTAACATAGATAAATTGCTAATTTTAGTAATGTGTACGTACGTGTATGAGCTGTTAAAAACTTTCATGATGAAATTTTTGAATGAGCCTTAAAACAAAATATTTTTAACTAAGTCATTCTAGTCAACCGAGCAAATCAAAAGTATCTGTTTTTTTTATTTTAGAGAAACTAATGGCCTTAATTTATTGAGACAGGGAATTAATCTTGTATGTTTGTGAGTTTGTACATATTTTGTTTGACGATAACCCTGCGTACCGATCTTCATCAAATTTTGTAAGTTCGTTCTAATACAATTTTTATGTTCAAATATTGGTCCAGGGGTTGCAAAGATATAGAGATAGTGAGATCAATCTACTCTTTTTAAGTTTTCATTGTAAAATATATTTCAGAAACTAAGTTCCGACAGCTGCAATAACATAACTAATCTTTTTTTATTTATTTAATTGTGTGTTGTATATTTGGCTACCACCTACCATCTATATATAGTTCAAAATCAAAGTAATCAGAGTTTTTTTACTGCATTTGATTCTCGAAAGAGTTAAGGATTACGTAATTTAAAAACACAGGTTAAATAATAGTTCAAACAGGGATTCAAAATTCAACCGTGCGCCTGACCTCCGGCCCACATGGCGTCCCGCAGCAAATTTGCGATTCGGGCCGCGTACCTATTGTTTTTACTTTTATTCCGATTTCGGTGTTTCGACAGTTTGCGTTTGAAGGCTTGTCATAATAAAGCAAAAATCTTCTCTATTTAGCCAGTGTTTTCGTGTGGTTTCGACAAAATAATAAGCATTAATGTCAAAATCCATCTAACTACTACTATTTTTTGAGTTTTTTTATTTATTTAAGATTAATTTACTAAATAACCCTATTTTTACGCTAAAAACGTTCGGAGGATTAAATCACCGATTAACTCAAAACCAGTTAGAAAACAAAGGTTCAAAGGAAATTTTCAATGATCGGTCGTAAGAAATGCGTGACAATTTGGTGACAATGCACAAAATTATGTTGGTAGCCATCTGACCACTCGAAAAAAAAGCGAAATTAACTGCAGATAACAAGTCAATTTAGCTAATTTAACATCTTAACTTGTAAAACATTGTTGCTAATGACACGAGGGCTGAAATACACCATACCTTTTTAATAATATTTGAAGCAAGTTTTGGTAATTCGTCTGTTCGTAACTCTATGTGGAGGTAAAAACTGAATGTTAAAGTTCATACAGGGGCCGTACCGTCACCTGTTTTAAGCGATTCAGTTTATCTCATTGCGGAAAATCACGCAAACGTGAACTTTAAAGTATCGAGATACGATTTGTGGTTGTGCAACTTTTCGCAATCACTTTAACTGAATCGTTTAAAACAGGTGACGGTACGGCCCAAAGACCAGAAGATTCCCGATGTATTGTGAATGATACCTTATAAAATTGCATTAAAGATTTTTATGCAACTCAGAGAAAAAAAGAACAAGATCTCGCCTGATGGCAAGCTTGTTAGTTATGCGCTTGCCTATAACAATTCAGTGCCACGCAGAATTTAAAACTTCAACAGTGCTATGCACTACGCTTGTCACCCTGAGATATCAAATGTTACTGAGATTTCACTGTAAATATCAATTGCACTTTAATTTATAACACAGTAATGTTTGGACACTGCTGCTTGGTGGTTGAATAACTGGCATAAAGGTTTAGTACTTCCCCAGACGAACAAGACAAAAGAGCCCTACCCCTACAAGCAATTAGATAAACTTTAAAGTTAATTGATACACCAGTATCAATTAACTTTAAAGTATGCTAACTGATAAAGTTTTAGTCTGTAGCCTTTTGGCGACAGAGCGAAATCTTCTGAAGATACCCAGCTGCATTGAGGTGCAGGATATATGAGATTGTACCTACTTAATCTCGCCTGTTGACCAACCACTGTGCGTCAGAAGGCACCAGGATCTCCGTAGAAGTTCATCTGTACACCCTTAGCAGACAACACTACCGAAAGACTGCTGTTTCGTCCCTCCTTCCAACGACACGGACTTCACCGTATAGATGTCTGCTCTGGGTTCATTCAAATATATATTCCCCATGCAGTTTGACCACCGCAGGGGATACTTAAAAATCTGCAAGTTGAAGTGGCAATGGGCAGGCCACATCGCTCGAAGAACTGATGACCGATGGGGAAGAAAGGTTCTTGAGTGGAAACCACGAACTGGAAGACGCAGCGTAGGTAGGCCCCCCACTAGATGGACCAACGACATTGTGAGAGTCGCGGGCATCTAGTGGATGCAGATGGCAGGGTGTCGTTCAGTGTGGAGGTTAAAGGGGGAGGCCTATGTTCAGCAGTGGACGTCTTTTGGCTAATGATGATGATGAGGGGATACTGAAGCTGTATTCGTAGATTGAAAAAAAGGGCTCCATGGTTTTTCCTACACCCTACAAATAATTTAAGTTAGATTAGGACTACCTTGCCAATTCGGTATAAACCGGCCTGAAATAGTAAGAAAAACTTCCATCTAGTGAATTAGATGATCTAGGACAAATGCCAGTTCTGGTCTAAAACACAGAAGAAAGTTAAGAACGTTAAGTAAATATTTCTTTGTTTTAAAACTTGGTAGGTTCCAAACCTCTATCTCTCTTGTCCACTGTTGCAGCATAATCAAACCATTAGCCATATGCGTTACGGACAGAAATAATGTGGTTACAAGTAGTTCCAAATAATACCCATATAATATCCCAATGGCCACAACTGGGCGCACTCGATTGAGTATTTAGGCGCTTTCACCTGCTGTGCGGTTTTACTTTTTTCTTTGGCCAAGTGACAACAGGTGTTGGACAATAACCTCTCTTGAGGAAATTATGTTTTGGAATTTAAAATACACAAGCCACAATTTGAACTCCTTTGGTGGAAAAAAGCAACTGATCTTTCGAGGAAAGATTGCGGGAAATTTATTAACATGTGTCGGTAGAAGGCGACACCACTAAGAATGTACTAGTTAAGAAGTTTCTGGAATATTTCAGCTGTAGATCTTCTCAGCGGCAGGTTCTTAGAATACTGCACAGAAGCAGAAGACAGATATGGTTTGTGTCCGACCAACAATGACAATTCTAGGCAAGCGTTTTCCATCGTAGACAGCATCATCACTTAACGTTAGGCGAGGTGGTGGTCAAATGCAACACTATTATTTCAAGGAAGAAAACGTGCTGTACCTACTCCAATTTCAATAACTCTTCGGACACATCAGTTTGACCCAAAATTTATCTTGTTTGTTTTCAGCTTGGTGCATGGTATGTGCATTTAGGCAGTGTTAAGTTAGGTGATATTGCAGACGTTTCGACTTTCGACACCGTCAGTAAACCACTTTCCTCACACTAAAGACTAAACCATGTCAAAATAAATCCCAAAAACAAAAGACAACTTTCAATTATGATTCAGTTTTGTTACGCAAATGAAAAGTACTATAATCATATGCCGTATGGGAAGTTTTATGAAACCTTTTAACGAAGAGAATATAATGTTTGGAGGAAAACATAACTGGACATTTATAGTTTTGGAACTCGTTAGTTTAACTGAAGGGTAAAAGGTTGTATTCTCCATCTCTTCATGGTTAAAAAGTTGTACCAAAATCTTAGAAATCACAAATCAAACTAATTCTCCTTCAATTCCATATCAGTTTTGCGGATTCGAATAAATTTTTGTATAGAGATATTAGCTTAAATACATACACATAATACATCATGTGCTACATTATATATCGGAAAAAAAACAGTAAGATTGACAGACAGAAAGAAAACTGTAGAATAGCGGCTGAAACTGGGGGAGCTGCTAGTATGGTTTAGTTAGTGGCGTCTACCATCTGAGTAGCAGGTCTTGGGTTTGATTTACGGCCAAGCAGATATTTCAATAAAAAAGTGTTGATTATGTTATTGTTTTTTTTTTAAGTCTGCTTTGAGTATGAGTAAACACGAAACTAAAAATATACTAAAGTCTCTTGTGTTTGGTTCTTAATGAAAATTTCGACAATCAGTATTACCCACTATATTTGTGTCTACTTGCGTTACTGCTTACATCGCAAAAGTACAGTCAAGCGCAACAAAAAGCCAAATTAATCATCACACTAAGTTGGTTGTGAAAGATTATAATTGGTTTTGTCTATTTATAATGAGTTGTAAGTGGCGTTTAATTGATGGCGGTACGGATGAATTGTGGATGATCGTGAATCGAGACTCGACCCACTGGGTTGCGTAGGTTACTGATGGAGCTTGCTGTTAAGTTGTTTTTTTTTACATTAGATAGTTTTGCGTTTACATCCACCTCGTCCGATGGTAAACGAAGATGAAGCCGAAGATGGAACACGCTTGCCAAGAAGAAAACTATTTACTCTTTTTTGAAATCAAATTTATTCACAAACACCAGGATTATTATGAAAACCGACGATGAAAAAGAGTTCCGCTCCGCTACTGTGCGTACAATAAAGGATTGAACTTGGGCCACATTGACATGATACATACCAAGCTAATAAAAGCGTGGTAAAAACATTTATTGCGGCTTTCTTTCTTGGAGCCTTTCTTTTGACTTAGCCGGAGCATGGTAAAAAGAGTAGGTACCTACTTATACATAAGAGCACAGTGATTCAGCCTCAGTTTTAATTGTACCTAAAAAGATTCTAAAACATTCAAACACTTAAAAAGTAAAAAAATATATATGAAAAACTGGCAAACTATAATCACAATCAAAACATGTTTGGTCACAATCATGAATGAATTATAACTATGAACCGTAGTAACATCGCACTAAAAATGGGAGTGGACCTAAAAATGTACAGTCATCAACACAACACGGCCGAAGATTGACGTTTCGTTTTTTTCTTTTGTCCACATTAGCATACTGGCCAGTGACTCGCCTCTGTTCGTCATTTGAATGTTTACATATAACCTTTTAGTGGTTACTTAATACTGTACAGTTCTTCAAGTTATGACTAATAAAATGTGTGATACTATCACACGAAGTGTGCAACTATTTTTTCTTTTCCAAGAAATTTTACATTATGCATTAGGCAAGAAATCTTACTAATAAGTTTCCACAAACATACCAATGAAAAATTCAAATTTAAATATTTCAAAGTGATTAGAATGCATATTTACTAGAAATAATTGAAAATTTATATTTCGAGGTCAAGAGGTCAATTTATTAAGATTAAGCATCGCATTTCATCTAACAAAATGATTAATACAATGAATACCAAATTACAAATCATATCTGACCACAATGAGAAATGACTAACCGTCGACCGTTTAGACAACAAAACGTCTGCCCACTCGTGACCGTTGTAAAATAAAAAAATACGTTCCAAATATGTATGAATGGACGAGTTGTAAGCACCGAGATAGGTGTGATTAGAGCGTGCGCGTGGGCCGGCGCTGTCATCGCGGGCAACTATAAAATAATCTGTGATCGCTTTGCGGCCAAAAGAAGACTGCAGTGGTGTGTAGAACAGTCGTGATTGTTTTATCGCCAAGTACGCGTGATTGTTGATAATCTTAATGCCTTGTATGCAGTTTATGACTGTTTTATGCAGTTTTCTGCATCCTTTTGGAATTATGAGAATATGTTTTTTTTGGAACTTAATTTAGTATCAAAACATCCAAGTTTGGTCTAATTTCTGAACTACTAGAGTGAAATGTTTAGTGGATATTCGTTTTATATTGAAACCGCATTTTCTCTGTAATAATAATATTGTATATTTAATATTTATTTTGAAACTTATTGATATCAGTACCCCATGAACTTTTATATTACCCAATACAGCCTCGAAGCGTGTTGGTTGTCATGTCTAACAATTCTTGCGCTGGCTTCGAATTTGCATTGAATGAGCGGGCTGGACACACGCGCATCCGCGGCCTGTCATTAACGGTCTGCCACACCCTGTTCGAAACTCAAATTATTGTGTTCATTCGAAGCGGCTCTCGTGGCCGCTTGCGACACCTTCGTGAATTTGTCAATTGAGCACGCGATTGTACTTTAGATATATTTTTATAACGAATTGATAACAACGTGACGTATTTTATAGTATAAATTTTATAGAACATTCTAATAATTAAACGACCATTAGTTGGTATGCATTAATTTAGGTACCTACTTATGAATATTAGAGTAATTTGAAAATGTTGCAATTTTTTACACAGCATGTATCAACACTATATTGTTTTTTTATGCTATACCTATATTTAAAATGATTTCGATGCAATTTGATTGATTGAACATATTTATCTTATTGTGTGTTAGTAAATCTATGGTTTCAAAATACTTTTTTTCTTCATATTTTTTTTCACTCTGTAAACGATAGCAAAATGTATGAAAAATTGAACAGCGCCTCTATCGGACGTAAAAGAAAACTGAATTTTTCATACATTTGCTATCGTTTACGTAACGTTAACTTTTTCGCAAGTTCTCGTACTAACCCCACTGGCCCCAAAATAAGCAAAGCTACGGCTGCCAGAGACTGATATGTATACATACATATATATTTTTAAATAGATATTAATACCCAAATATCCACAATTGTTCATGCAGGAATGTTTGCTCTAGGTGGGAATCGAACCCACACCCCCAAGCGCAGAAGGTAGGTTCTCTATCGACTGACCCACCGGGGTATTCAATTAAACACTAATGAAGTTTTTACAGATTTGCAGACGGGCTCTTGGCCTCCGTTTGAGCAGCATCAAGCCCAAAAAATCTTATAACTTAGAAAAAAGATGCATTAAACCTCCTTGCATGGCCGACCTTTGTCCGTGTAGTTTTTTCACACACCCCGATGCAAGATTTTTTTGATTTTTTGCAACGAAAAAACGGTTTCTAAGATCTCAAAGGCAACGATGCGAATAATTCCACGTTTTATGTTTCATAGTTTTTTCTACATTTCTGAACTGAACTCCCACAGGCATTGTCGGCCCTTATCGATTTAATCTCCTTTTGATAGACCTCTATGGACGAGGGACTTCATTGTCCAGCGTCTTTAAAAAATTATTGTTTTTTTTTTCTATGATAAGTTTGGAAAGAGTTTGATGGATGGCAAAAAGTTTATTCTATTATGCCTTTTTATAGTAATTCTTTGATTAACCTCCATCCTATTACAATCTATCTATGACTATAGTAACGTTCGAATATCGCTGATTAGAGATAGCACGTTGATTTTTTTTTGTTATTTTTTTTTTATTGTAAAATAGGCTTGCGCTTGGCCGCTAACTCGCCTGATGTTAAGCGATGATGCGGCCTACGATGGATCACGCTTACCTAGAAGAAACCGATTCACTTTTGACTTGAAAACACCCAGATTGTAACTATCGGGGAACACCCATTCAGGCAGCGCATTCCACATACTAGCGGTTTGCACAATAAAAGTGGAATCAACGCGCTTCGTACGGGTTTTCGAAATGTCAACCATAAATACAACCAAGTAAAAAAAAAACTTTCGATATCGCGTGGTTCGCTGGGCCACAAGCGGCCCGCCAGTTCGAGTGTCAAGAAAAGGTGACGTACAACCAAGTAAAAGAAAACTTTCGATATCGCTGGTTCGCTGGGCCGCAAGCGGCCCGCGAGTTAGAGTGTCAAGAAAAGGTGACGTACAACCAAGTAAAAAAAAAAACTTTCGATATTGCGTGGTTCGCTGGGCCGCAATCGGCCCACGAGTTCGAGTGTCAAGAAAAGGTGACATATGAACAATTAAAAAAAAACTTTCGATGTCGCGCGGTTCACTGGGCCACAAGCGGCCCGCCAGTTCGAGTGTCAAGGAAATATGACGTACAAATAAGTAAAAAAAAACAGAGATAACTAGCACTGAAACCCAAAGCATATAAATATTTAATTAAATTCACCATTCAAACATCTGCCAGGCCGGGATCTAACCAGAAAACTCCTGCTCATAAGGCACTTGTGTTAGTTTAGTACTTAGCCATACCGGTCGTCAATAGCCAGGATGAAATATTTATATCGTCCTAAAATATAAGTACCTACTTTGCAGAGAACTCGATTATATTTCTCTCAAACAACGCGGGCGAAGCCGCGGGCGGAAGCTAGTATAATATATACAGTACAATGTGCTGCAGGACAAATTATTGAGGAGCTTATCGCCGAACTAAACGAGTCATTGTCGAATTACCGATTAACTCATTTAAACCATATATATGCGTTAGTATAACGTCTATTTTAGCTTGCAATAATTATCAATATAAAAAACCGACTTCACAAAAATGTCTAACTGGACCAAATTAAAACCGACCACACAAGAAGCACCAGCTTTCAAATAAAAAAAGAATCATCAAAATCGGTTCATATAGTCGTAAGTTATGAGGTAACAAACATAAAAAAATACAATCGAATTCAGAACCTCCTCCTTTTTGGAAGTCGGTTAAAAAATTAAAAAGACTAAATGCTCGGATAACAGATTAGTTTGTATACTTTTAGTCTACTTTTGGAAAAAAATGCACTGAACGTCTATAATTTAAAGTTTTTATTTAGGTTTAAAATATTTTAAAACTTATTATTAATCATCATCATCGTCAGCCAGAAGACATCCACTGCTGAACATAGGCCTCCCCTTTTAACCTCCACACTGAACGTCATCCTGCCATCTGCATCCATTGGATGCCCGCGACTCTTACAATGTCGTCGGTCCATCTAGTGGGGCCTACCTACGCTGCGTCTTCCAATTCGTGACCTCCACTCAAAAACCTTTCTTCCCCATCGGTTATCAGTTCTTCGAGCGATGTGGCCTGCCCATTACCACTTCAACTTGCAAATTTTAATAGCAATGTCGGTGACTCTGGTTCTTTGGCGAATATCTACGTTCCAGATTTTTAGTAAGTAATTATGGCACTATTTATACTGTTTTTTCTATCTTAATCCTATGTTCCCGTATATACGCAATAAAGGAAAAAAAATACTTAATACGCCTTTACTAAATAAACAACATTTATAGAGTTTACAACGCAAAGAGTTTTAGTTCAAGTCAGTTTTGAAAACTCTCCAAAAACTAACTCTACAAAATCTACTCGTAATTTAGTGCATAACAGCAAAAAAACTGTTTAAATATGCATTACCATCACAAAAAGTGTTATCTCCTGATCTGCCGATGCGGTCATCTCTATTTGTAATCTTTTGTCTATTTGGCGATGTCTAAACTAATAAACATTATTTTTAATCACCAGCGTTCAAGGTTTCCGATGGTATCTCGACACATGTTGGCTAATGAATTTGAGGACATGGTACAAAAACACTATCTTCTATGTCGTTTATATTGGTAGCGCCATTAGTTAGAGTAGTTGTAAAAAATCGTGACTTTTTGATCTATGCGTTTTACGCTAATTTAGAAAGAAAGATATAAAGGATAAGGAGAAAATAATGAATATTGCCTGAGTACGTAGATACATACGTTTATGACAATTATTCAAAGTGGATTAGACTAAGATAAGTATGACACAGGATCGGAAATGATGGCGTAATAAAGAGGACACCATGGGCCATACGCCCAACTCTAAACGCGGGCCCGAATAGGTGCAATTTACAAAATTACGCGAACGTAAACCGCCGAGATACTGTTTGCGGTAGCATGATTTTGCAAACTGCACCTATTCGGGCCCGCGTTTAGAGTTGGGCGCAAGGCCCCAGTGGTGAGTGGAAAATGGTTGATGACCATGTTTTATAGCATAGTTTGTTAGTACATCCCAAGTTCAATAAATGTATCGCTCCCAGAAGTAAATGTATCACAACGTACTGATGATATCAATCATCCTCATCATCATCATTTCAGCCATAAGACGTCCACTGCTGGACATAGGCCATCGATTTCGCAAAAGAGCCTGTTGGAAGCGGCCTGCATCCATCGTTTTCCTGCGGTCGCTTTTAGGTCGTCTGTCTTCTTGTGTGTGGATGTTCTACGCTGCGCTTACCGGTTAGTCCAATAAACACGTCCTTGTCAATGCTCGTGCAATATAATGCAAAATACATTTTTATTTTAGGAAAAGAAACTCGCTGGAAAACGATTATCCGTCTCGGACAAGGCACTTATGGTTGGAAACCTCCGTGAGTGGCTTCGCTGCTCCACCACCTCGCTCTTCAGAGTGTCAGCCTCGAAAATTACAATCGCCCTAATGCTGTTAAACCTCCGAAAGGGGTGAAACCTATAGAAGAAGATTCTTGGAGTATGAGGAATTCTTAATCTTTTTTGTGCCAGAGATGGCAAACAAACTAACGCGCCGCCTGATAGTAAAATACCACCATCCCCTATGGATACCTGTAACACCAAGGACATCACAGCTACGTTGCCGAATATTAAAGACTCTATTACCAGCCATTTTGAAGAATCACATTCTTCACCATTATTGTTCATGTAGCTGCTGTTTTCTTCGGCTGGCGAAAGACAGTGCGAGATCGGCACCGATGGCGTTCTCTTAAGGTCGTTCTTCTTCGGAGCCCTTGACCACTTCGGGTCACTCCAGCACCACTAGCACCAGTAAGTAATTTTCTCTTCTGCTCGTCAAAATGTCCTTCAAAACACTACTTACAAAAATCTTAAAACAAACAACATTTGACCATGAGTGCTAATATTGACTTGTCCACCTACCACAAAATAAAAACTAACTCCAAACGCAATATTTCTCCGCTTCATAAGCTACCACTTGAGATGATTTATGCAGAACGTGTTTGGTGTCCATAACGGTACATTTTTTAGACTTGCCAGAATTTTGGACCCCGAAAAAAGTTTGGGTGTCATATGGACACGAACCACACCAAGTGGGTCTAATAGGAATCCATTATGAATTTAAGATAAGCTTTTATTTTACTGTTGTATGCTCACCAATAGCTTTGTTAGTGTTGAAAGCTTTTGAAAGTTTCCAATTTTCAAATAGAAGCTCAGTTTTTAGTATTTTTCCAGACAATCTAGATTAAATTTTGCCAGAATTAATTGGAGAAAAACCAGAATATACTCGGTAGTTTATTCTGGATTTTGTCTAAATTACAAAAAAGGGGTGTTACATGTAAAGATAGATGTGTAGACCAGAAATTAAAATTACACCCAGATAGAGGATCATGAATGTTTCCAGACCATTTTTTACGTTAAATAAAATTAAAACTACGAATATTTTTTTTGTGTTAGATGGAAGGGGGGAGACCTTTGCCCAAGAGAGGAAAAGCTAAGGTAAAAAAATGGAGATAGATCTACGTTTGACAACCAACTTGTCAATATGTACTGCTTGATTATTCTGGTTCGCTGCTATTTAATATTTTTTTAATAACTTCACGTCACAAACGATACTACCCCAAGATAACGATCAGATCCGCGATTTTTTGCTCCTTAAACCCCATGTTGCGCCTACGTCCAAACTCGGGTCAATTTTGGTCGAATCTTGATTCTCACGTATCCATTGATTTATGTATAAAACCTGTCATAGTTTGGGACGAGGTATCACGCCCGAGATTTTGTCGTGTCGATGGACATTAGATTTATAATATTTTTGTTATTTTGATTTAGTTTTGACGACAAAAAGTTTGGATTGTTTTTTTTTTACATGTTTATGATACTGAGTGACGAGACGAGCGAAGTCGCTCGCCTGATGGCTCTTCACGCTTGCCCATAACAGCTCAACGCCACTCAGAATTTTGAACTTCAACAGTTCAAAACCCTGGATGGAAATGCACTGCGCTCGTCACCCCGAGATATAAGATGTCAAATCTCTGTGTGCCCTGTTATTTCGCTGGAAACATTGCCCTTCAATCCGGAACACAGTAGTGTTTGCACACTACTGCTTGGCGTTTGAATAACTGGCAAAGGTGTGTTACTTCCCCAGGTGGACCCCTGCAAGAGTCCTACCACTACACATGTTATTCAATAAGTACCTAGGTATGTTATTCTATATATATGGTATGTAGAAGACAATATTAGAAGAGCAAAAAGACTTAAGTTGTGGAACTTGCCATAAGTCTATAAATACGTACAGCTACAGTCCATGACTCCATAAAGCTCCGGAGTGACCCATCTGGTCAGACCTAATAAAAACATGGCACTTTATGTTGGCCTTAGTACATTCATGAACAAAATACGCTATAACTAAAGACAGTTTTCTATGAGAAGAAAATATCAGCAGTCAATTTAATGATACTAAGTTTTTATTAAAGGCTGTAAAACTTTTAGGAACTACTTAACCTATGACTAATAGTTTATGATACGTTTTTCAGGTTTAAGTCAAATAAAAATATATTTACCTCGTCATTATTGGCTTATTAACAGCTATGAAAGATGATTTAATGTAGCGCCCCATTAAAAGTATTTATTTATTGCGGCATATTGGCAGCCCGTTACCTTGTTTGCCACTTCAAAAATTTTTTATGGCAAAATTGTTATACACTAAACTTATTCAATCATGAATAGGGTAACAAACAAACAAACAGACAAAAAGATAATGTTACTTAAGAGTATTTTAGTGAAGAGAGATCTGCAATGCTGATAACAGTGAAAGATCAGCTTATTACGGATATGTCACTCGCTATTGCTAATGTGCCATTCTGCTCTCGTGCGTAGTTATCGCAAGCGGTAAGTACATAAGTATTTGGTATGATATAATTATGTTTTCTGGTGTCAAAGTTACACTTTAGTACATAGTACGTATTGCGTACGATATGTGATAATATAATTTTTATCTTTGCTGGTCTCAAACGTAGAGTTGAGTACTTTTATTTCGTTTGATAAGTAATAATATATTTATGTTCTCTGGTGTCAAAGATACACTTGAATACTTTGGTGAGTATTTGGTAGGATAAGTCACAATATAATTAATCTCTGATGTCAAAGATACACTTGAGTACTAAGGTAAGTATTTCGTATGATAAATTATAGTATAATAATATGTGCTGGTCTCAAAGGTACATTTGAGTAGTTGTATTTGGTACGATAGATAAGTAACAATATAATTATGTGCTCTGGTGTCAAAGGTGCACTTGAGTACCTACTTAGGTTAATATTAATTTAGTTTGACAAGTCACATTACAATTATGTTACACTTGTCTTGAGTACTAAGGTTAGTATTTATTATGACAATACACAATCTAATTATGTTCTATGATGTCAAAGGTACACTTGAGTACTTAGGTTAGTATTTAGTATGACAATTCGCAATATAATTATGTTCTTTGGTGTCAAATGTACACTTGAGTACTTAGGTTAGTATTTAGTATGACAATTCACAATATAATTATGTTCTTAGGTGTCAAAGGTACACTTGAGTACATAGGTTAGTATTTAGTATTGCAATTCACAATATAATTATGTTCTTAGGTGTCAAAGGTACACTTGAGTACTTAGGTTAGTATTTAGTATGACAATTCACAATATAATTAATTTCTTAGGTGTCAAAGGTACACTTGAGTACTTAGGTTAGTATTTAGTATGACAATTCGCAATATAATTATGTTCTTTGGTGTCAAATGTACACTTGAGTACTTAGGTTAGTATTTAGTATGACAATACACAATATAATTATGTTATTTGGTGTCAAATGTACACTTGAGTACTTAGGTTATTATTTAGTATGACAATTCACAATATAATTATGTTCTTAGGTGTCAAAGATACACTTGAGTACTTAGGTTAGTATTTAGTATGACAATTCACAATATAATTATGTTCTTAGGTGTCAAAGGTACACTTGAGTACTTAGGTTAGTATTTAGTATGACAATTCACAATATAATTATGTTCTTTGGTGTCAAATGTACACTTGAGTACTTAGGTTAGTATTTAGTATGACAATTCACAATATAATTATGTTCTTTGGTGTCAAAGGTACCCTTGAGTAGGTACTTAGGTAAGCATTTAATAAAGCTTTTCACCTTACCATTCCTTTTACAGCGAGACATAATTCTCATACGACGTGGACATCGGACACAGCCCCACATGTGGTGGTCTCACATGTGGGGCTCACACGTGTACTCGCGACCCTCCGTGCTAGTAGCAGAGTATGAAGGAAGGTCAGGATTGGATGGATTTCAAATAAAATAGAACACATTTTTGGTTTTTAGCTTGTCGCTACTTCAGAAAGAGGAAAGAATCTACTCACATCAACTGCATGCAACTTCATGTTTTTCATTAAAAAAAGTTTCTTTGAGTTTTAATTAACGTGTTTAGCTTATAAGCTTTTTCTATATTGTCCAATTATTTTTACTCAAGGTGGAAAGGAGGAGGGATATGTTTATATTATTTGAGTCTATCAACATTTTCCTCAAAACCGTTGAACCGATTTCGATGCGGTTTTTAGTTGGAAAGCAGGTTTAATTGTGTTGGTGCTTCATAGTTTGTTTTGATTGATATTTTTTCAAGTTATGAGCTCTTTTCTATATTGGTCGTGGTGTCATAAGCTTTTAATTTTTTTATTTTAACCAACGAAGGTTTTCTAGTCGACGCATATTATATATGCATTTCATTTTTTTAACTGATATCGATAATATCGATAATATATACGATATAACTGGGTGCAATATTTTCCACCCACCGCGATCCAAGAACCTACATGAATCTATCGACACCTTAATTATATTAATACAAATATTTATTGATAACACCAATGTTACATGTCAAAAAATTAAAAATCTGTCTTATAAATACGTAATTGTTGCATAATTTTATAAATGAATAAACAAATTAATAATTCGGCAATATTTGTATACAAAACCTTCCTTTAGGCTTTGCGTCATTGTAAAAAATGTCCAAAACAACCCCTATATTTACGTTGCTCACCACACGCACAGTGGTGAATGTGTCATCAGAAAACAGGCAAAAAATATCAGTCGTGTACCGCTAGCCTCGCGCATCTGGAAGTCATTCCGCTCTCACCGTTACACTGCGCCTGCTTTGACCTGCCGGAGAACAAAAAACGTGTGTAGGAGAGCACCAGCTTTGTTCTAATGAAATTACACCAAGATAGTAATTGCGGTCGCATGTTCGCGGAAGAAATGACACGGAACCGAGTTTGAGCTTTTTGCAGCCGCGTCACGTATTCGCAGTTTCTTTTGAGCTATTGTTTGTCGAGTTGTTTATTGGCTGACACGTTTATAATAGAGTAAGATATAATTTACGGAATATCTTAATAGAATTTAAAATAAAATAAAAATAAATTATATCTTAAGTAGATACAGTATACGTATTACGTTTTCCTGCCTGTTTGTAGCACAAAATAATACCATTTAGCCATATTATGATACCATATTGCTTGTCAAGTTCCATCAAGGTTTGTTGAGCCAGTTATGGGCAACAAAGAAAAACAACAAACAAAGGGGTTGCGCGGGGAGCGGGCGGCGGTCCACTTCCCGTTACCTCATCATCATCATCATCATCAGCCAGAAGACGTCCACTGCTGAACATAGGCCTCCCCCTTTAACCTCCACACTGAACGACATCCTGCCATCTGCATCCACTGGATGCCCGTGACTCTCACAATGTCGTCGGTCCATCTAGTGGGAGGCCTACCTACGCTGCGTCTTCCGGTTCGCGGTCTCCACTCAAGAACCTTTCTTCCCCATCGGTTAACAGTTCTTCGAGCGATGTGGCCTGCCCATTGCCACTTCAACTTGCAGATTTTAATAGCTATGTCGGTGACCCTGGTTCTTTTGCGAATATCTACTACTTCTACTTAGGCAAAGAGGTCGCCCGAAGAATCCAACTCGGATGGGCAGCGTTCGGGAAATTGCGTGAAATCTTCTCGTCCAAGATACCACAGTGCCTAATGACAAAGGTCTTTGACCAGTGTGTGTTGCCAGTGATGACATATTATGGTACTGAGACGTGGTCCTTAACTGTTGGTCTTTTGGAAAAACTCAGAGTCACACAACGGGCAATGGAGAGAGCTATGCTCGGAGTTTCTTTACGCGATAAAATTCCCGATACCTGTTGTAGTGAAATAAGAAAAAAAAATAACTTTTGCATATTTCGCATATTTTTTTTCAATGCTCACTCTTGTTTGTTTGGTTCGAAATGTCTACAAAATGCACATAAGTTAAATTCACTCCTCTATTTATTTAAATGTCAAATCAAGAAATCCCACAGGATAGCATGGCAATAAAACAAATATCCTTCGGTCAAGGGTCAGGAACCATATTGCGTAAGGCGGCACAGATGAGCTGACGTAGTTTTTTGTCCACCTCCGTTACTATTTATATCCACTGTGCGGCCCACGGAGAGAAGGGACTGCAAAGTTAACGGACCGTGTGGTTTATGTTTTTAAATTTAACAGTGAACACCTGTTAAATAAATCTTTGTTTAAGTAAATAATAAAGTAAATTTTAGAACGATTGTTATGTTACATTATTATGTCTTTAGAAAGAAGAAAATTCAGACAGAAATATCCAGTCTGAATTATTGGCAGACAAAGGTCTACATATTCACAACAGAAAATGTTTTTTTTTAAATGTGTTGTATGTGATTCTCAGCCAGACAATTCGATGTAGCACTCTTTTCTGATGCTATCTAAAAAAATACATTTTTTTTACATTTTAGCTACTTAGTTCGGAAATGTTTTCTTTCGTCGATAAATGAATCAATACCAAATATCAGTATGTTGTGGTGATATTATCAAACAAATATCATTCATATCAAAATGAGAACCTTAAAATTATATTCTGGATAACCTAACGATTTTGTCAACATCACACATATTCAACTTATTTACCACTCAAACTAATATTTAGCGGCTCTCTAATAAGAAACTAAAACTTAATTAATAACTCGAAAAACCAAACATCCGTCGCTAGCCAAACTTAGGACCGCGCACAAAAACTTAAAGAAATCTTTCCCACATGTGGTTAGAAAAACAAACCTTCATCTTCTATGTTGAAAACGACCCCAGCTTTTATCCTCAAAGACTTAAAGATTGAATTACTTTAAATTGTTATGAAATAAATGTGTTTAAATGTGGTTTTACACCAGGTTTTTTCATACACAGGATAAAATAAGTCGCAGGTTATTTGCCGATGCAAGGTGCGTTCTCTAACGGAACTTTTTGAGCCAAAATAAACGGGATGACGATATTTGACACACAGTGGTGGTGAGATAGGAAGCTGTTGCATTTGTAAGTAAAGCTGTATTTTATTTAGATATTGTGAGAGCGGAAATGATCTAACATTGGAAATCACCGTTATGTGTCTACTGTATCAAAGGAAACAATATCTACACAGTTTTTACTCAACGACGCCAAACGAAAAGTAGGGTTTTGTGTTTTTGTATGTATGCTTGTATGTTCCTATTAGCAACTGCTTAAATGTCTTCAGTGATTTTGATAAATGAGGTGTCGATAGATTCCTTCATAAATATAAATTAAAAAACCGACTTCAAAATGTGTAAATACGCAATTTCGTTTAATTGGATGACAATTTTTTTTTCATTAATTTTAATTTAAAAACCAAGCTACTACACCGATTTTGATGAAATTTATATAAAACCACCAAACCTACCAAACGAAAAAGGAATTATCAAAATCAATTCATAGTTGGTGAAGAAATCGGTGAAAATACAATCTTAAATAAAAATCAGTTGAACATAGAACTTCCTTTTAGGCATTTTTATTTTTAAGTAGAAAAAGTATGTAAACCTACAAAGAAAGAAAAACTAATATTGGTGCCGATTCCCTTGTTCACAAACTAAACTAAATTTAAGTTCAGTGCATCTTTTTCTTTCCATTTCATTAAGAAAAGGACAGAAGGAAAAGGAAACTAATATTATTCACTTTTCATTTATTTATTTATTTTTCACATTTTAATGTGTGAAAGTGAGTTTTGATACAAATTTTATTTCCAGTAAGTACCGTTTGCGAAAAATGCACCAAGAACTCCATTCGCGAAGTTGGAAGTGTAGAAAAATTAAGATTTTACCAGCAAATTCAAAAACCAGTGAAATTATATAAAACAAATACAAGATGAAAGCATGGGTTAAAACAATGACTTCACGTGTGATTGTAGATTTTCGTCACTTTCATCTCTGAGATAAGGCTGCGGTACAACACGCGCGATAAACGCTTGATGGACGATCACGTCAAACGTCTGTTCTCACGGGGTACAATAGGACGTATAGACACGGCACTATAAAATGTAACACCATAATAGTATATACTTGTAAGAATTACCGTAGTATATCTACATAAAGTCTCCATAAGTTATTATTTCAAATGTGACTTAGAGTTTATTTAAAAAGAGCATGCAGATAAAATTCTCTGAAACAGTTACTTAGATGAGTAACATAGTAATAAAATAATTTACATGGTTTTGCCGTTAGTTTCCTAATTTATATCAACCATGGTTACTTTTTATTTTATTTAGTAATAGGCTTGCGTTTTACCGCCAACTCAACTGATGGTAAGCGATGATGCGGTCTACGATGGAGCACGCTTCGCCTAGAATAAATCGATTCACGCTTGATTACTTATCCAGAGCCAATTCTTTCTTATTATATTAGTTACAAACTGTTCCCGAATGTTCCAACCGCGGAGACAGAGAACAGTAGTTCTCAAGAACATTACATTTTGCTGAGATAAAAAGTATCTTTTACCACTCTCCAGCTCTCCAGCTATCTCTATGCAAAAATCACATTAGTCTGTTGCTATGCTGCTGCACGAATGAGGAACCACAAATCAACCAATATGCACACTTTCGCATTTATAATATTAATATTATTTCTTTCTTAATATTAATGATAGAAAACAAAAACAAATTCTTCAAGCTACAAGAGATTTTCAATAAATCTGATTCCAATATGCAGTTTACATCTGCCCGCTCTACACATTCGTAGATACACGGTCCGCGGAGGCGGATACTCGGTGATAATGCGCCGCTTGCTGATGGAGATTGATCGCCGCGCGCAGTGTAAACACACCTTTATGTACTCGCGTGGGGTTGAGGAGTGCGCTGGACCTAGTTACGTGATACCTACATGGTTTCAGTAGTAGTTTGTGTCATGTATAAGATCAGCTAAACGACGGAGATATGGTGAAGTGACGTGGCGGGTGCGTATCTGGCCTAAATCAGATTCGATCCTTTAGTCTAACTCACCCCTGTATACTTACCTTGGCACCCTTTTTTGCTATTGGTTAATCTATTGGTGTCACTGAAATTTTCTCAGTGTTCGTAATTTTATATTATATTTATTGCATTTTTATTTGTTATTGTACAATGTAAACTCTTTATTGTGTACACCAGAAATAAAAATATAGAAAACACTTACGAGCTATAGTGCCACAAGTGGCAGCCGTATCGCTAAAAGCGATCTCTTTCCATTCTCTTTCAATATAGTTTTGATATGATTCACTAAAGCTGTTTGGAAACCCAACCAGACAACTCTCAGATAATATAAATAAATGGAAGCGTTATACCTACTGTTTTCCCTCTAACATTTACACCCCTTCAGTCGTCCATTCGTATACATTTTGATCACATCGTTTGCAGTTGTGTGCGCTCAATATTGAAGTGTACGTTTGTAGAACTAGTAAGAATATGTCAGTGTGTGCAATACGTGTTTACCTCGCCCCCTTCAGTTTTTGGCAGACTTTTTTTGGTACTAGAGTTTAAATGCAGATACAAACTAAATATTCTCAAAGAGACAACTTTACAAAATTCAATTAAATTTGGCATCAACAGGGTTGCTTTTATGTACACATTATGCTGAAATCGTATCGGGTATAGGTAAAATCCATCATAACTGCGGGAAACAAGCGGTCTACCACGTAACAACCGTCACTTTCCACAATAACTCTGTCAGGGTTCGGCTGGCTAGTCCTGGTGTCACATAAATCGGGGCTTCTTTACGAGAGGACAGAGACGTGACTGGGGTACACGTGATGCAGGTGTGACGCTTCACTTCGTGTCATGTCACGGGATGGGGTGTGAATGGTGTTCATGTAAGGTCCGTGGAACAGCTAGTAGCTAGCTAAATATTGCACGAACTAAGTGAAAGTCTAGAAGTCAAATAAAGCTAGCAGAGAACGCTGAGCTTATTCTTTGGCAATACACATTTATCATGGAAGTGACAGGACATAACTTAGTAACATAGTATTTATGGAAGTGACAGGACATAACATAGTAACATAGTATTTGTACCTACTAGGTAATCAGTTTATTTTAGACTTGTGTTGTTGCCCGCTACTTCGTACGCGTCGACTTCAATATAAACTTTAACCCCTTTTTTCCTCTCTTTCGCAAAACAACACAGCCTATACTTCAATCTGGTCATAGCTAAGCATATTCCTGAAAACCGCATTTAAATCAGTGGTTAAGGAGATGTGCGTGGACAAACAAACAAACAGACAATTTTTTTTAAATGTTCAGCTGCTTATTTTAAGACGCCATACGCCATTGTGTGTTTATTTTTATATCTCGCAATTACAGTTTTTTTAATCTCTACGCGTTTATTATATATATAGATAAGTTATTATAACATACGTTATCATTACTACGTTTTTATTATATAGTTCGATTACTCTACATTTTGTTCCCACAAATGATGCTTACATCAAAATTTATGATTTTTGGCGAAAGTAAAAAAAAAATACAAAAATAGCTCCGGATATCACTAAAGTACTATTCCATAAACCATACTTTGTTTAATACAAAATCCTAACCAGCGCGTCAATTTATACCTTTGTAATTTTTAATATCGATAACGATATTTTCGAAAAAAAAACATTATATTTTATCTAAATTGAAAATTTCAGTGATAAAAATTGATGCAAACGTGATGAAGTTCAGGGTATATAAAAAAGTTTCAAATTAACCACGTAAATATTCGCTTAGTTTTAAGCTAAAACATGCCAAAATTATGAATAAAAATGCACAGCCGTGGTCCTCATTAATGGCTATTAAAATATGTAATCAATAATCTGACGAGCTAGAGAGTGAGAAAACGAAAGTAGTTTTGAAGAAATGTGATAATCTTAATATTACAAAGTGCTATTATTCAGTAGGAAAATTTCTAAGTGATAAAACATATAACATTATTATAAAACAAATCGGGACGCTCTAAAGAAATTTGCCAGAAAATAATAAAATATATGTCACCTATTTAGCATTTTTTTTTATCGGGCAAGGCCCTTTATAAACTAATCAAAATATAAGCTAACACTAACACACATTAACAGTAAGACTGTCCATGTCCATAGCACAGAAAAGAGAAAGGTAAAGGGGCAATGGGTAAAGAGTCTAAACAAAAAAAATCTCACTTCAGTGGTCCATAGACAGTTGAAGGTGCAAATGCCCAATGACAATGCATTTGCAATAAATGTTTTGTTAAATCTTGTACGAATTAAGAGAAAGTCTAGAAGTCAAACATAGCTAGCAAAACATTTGAATCTGACTTTAAATACTATTAGTTTTCTAGTAATATTTTCCTTCTTCGACAGCTTAAAAACGTTACGCTGTCAAAATTGTATGTAAAAATCCTTACTTGGTACCACAGGAAGTCATATGACACAAACCAAAAAGTTACTCAATTTCACTGCTCGAGTTTAGCTCGCCAGCTCTCATATTAATCTCCGGATTTGCCATTCAACGTATGACAACTATATATAGCAATTATTCTTCTTAATGTGCCATTTGATTAGAAACTTGGGCTTGTAAGCAAGTACAAAAGAGCTAACTGTAACGCGAAGGCTATTCTAGAACGCATCTTCAACGGTTTAGAACCTTGTCTTCGTAACAATTTAAAAAATCTCTGAATTTTGATGAAATTTTCTTTTAATAATGATTTCGACAAAGGTTTAAAATGTTTAATGTGTGGGTAGTTGAATATACACAAGGCTATTTTACGATGATGAATGTGGAGCTTAATTTTGATATCGTGTTTGGAATAAGACTTAAGTGAGGTCACTAAGGACATCATTTGTGTTGTAAAAAGATATTAAAAACAATACCTAGTTGTACTGTATCAGTCTAAGTACAATACATAATATACATAGTATATGAAAAGCAATTTTTCTACATCTACAATTAACAGCTAAGCGCTACAACATTTTGTTAAGGGAATTTTATCACTATAACATTTGACCACAGACCAAAATTTTTTTTTGCTAAATCTATGCATTTGACATTTTTCTATTGGATATTTGACAATCACAAAAACAAAGAACACTAAAAATACTTGGTTATTGCTTTACTTTAAAATGTTTCTTCCAGCAGCACTCCATTACCAGAAGGAAATTACCTAAAAATATTGACGTCTTTTTCATTACAGTCTATTAGACAAAGACAGTCGGTAACTCGATAATGTTGTCAAATTCTGTTATAAAAAAAATCAGCATACGGCATTTTTGACATATAAATAAGCTGTGGTAGCAGACAGCAACACTGTTAACCAGCCGCAGAAAAAAAACTACAGAAGGTCTCAAACCGCAAAAATTACATTTATATTCCGTTACAGTCCTAAAAAACAGCTACAGCTTCCCCGAATCGTGCCAGATCGTCTTCCTGATAAAAAAGGACTTCTCATAAAATTTCGCTATGACATCCACGAACCATAAAAATACTGACAAATGGTCGAAAGATGGTAGATGCCAGTGATGTGATGGTCATAGTAACATTTGACAGAGGTCCGTGATGAGGCGAAACTTTTTGACCACCTGTTGGATCCTCTATCAAAATATCGTGTTTTTAGTTCATTAATTATAGGGAAATTTATATGCAAGGACAAATCGTCTGGTTTGAGTATGATCAACATAAAAGTTCTACAAATATGATTGAATTCGTACTGAATCCTATTGACATTAGACATTGAATCGATTTGTCAATTAAAACTACTTCACCCTGAATTCGGGAAAAAAAATCTGCTGTGCCATACGTTTTGTCGTGTCAATGACAACTCTATGGAACAACTGTTTTTTTCCGCGATTTTAGAATTGGTCCCATAGTAAAATTTGTTCATAATTATGAGTACAATGACCTCTTTTCGGCTTTGAAGCGGGTAAATGCGTAACCCTATATAGGTACTCGTATTATGAAGTAGTTTTGATCCATCTCAAAATAACTATCTACTCCTAACGGTTTCCAAATTTCTTCTGCTGGCTCTCCTTGCACAAAACTTGGGCACGCACTGTTTTTTGTCGCTAAACGCCAGGACCATCTGGCAAGGATTTTTTAAACAAAAAACCGAGCCTGACCCTTTCTTACCTACAAAGCTGGCCCTCGTTTTTTTATAAAGAAGTAGAGACCCTTTACAGACCCCATGCAATATGTTGAATTACCGAATTAGTAAAGTTTGTAAAGGTCTGATGAAATTTTTGATTGAACCGGCAAACGGATTGTCCTAACGGTCTGTCGAGTGTTTTGTATGAAGTTTTTTGTATGGGCTATTAGAAATTTAATATCGTTTTCTACTATATAGTGTTTTTATTATAAACTAGTGGTTGAAATTCTTGTTACTTCAATTTTGCCTTCAATTATTTTGATTAATGTTTTAAACGCTAATTATGTATATCATAACACGAAATAACATGTAATGTTATCTCACTCTATATATAAATATGTACATCACACTAATATCGTACGTATACATAATTATGTGAAAGTTTGGATGGATGGATGGATGGATGGATGGATTTTTGTTACTCAATCACGCAGAAACGGCTAGATGGATTTGGATGAAATTTGGAATATAGATTGATTATATCCTGGATTAACACATAGGCTAGTTTCCATCATCATCATCATCACCGATTTTCATCACCACGCAGGTGAAACCACGGGGCGCAGGTACTATACAATATGTTGATATGTGTCGTTTGTTACCTTTTCATGACTAAACACTGCACGGATATTAATAAAATTTGGCAACAAAGTGAGCAAGTGAGTGTCATGGTCAGCAATTATTCAAGGTGACGTAGTGAGGGAAAGTTGGCGTATGTACTCGTACACCCACACATACATACAATATAGTTACTCACTCGGTAGAAAACCCTCGCACCCCTTTCCACTGAAGAGGCCTTAAAATAGAATACTACGCAGTCAACGCGATTGTTCAAAATATTTAACGATTTCTGTAATAGGCATAAAATCGGACTTTTTTTTATTAAAAAGATCAGCAAACAGGCCAGCAATCCACCTGATGGTAAGCAGTAATCGCCGTCTATGGACACCTGCAACACTATCGGTGTTGTTGTCACTTGTCGATGCTTTGTCAGCTCGGAAATATATTTGCAGACACCCTTTTTAAAATGCTCCATGTTGAAGTTCGGCGGGAAAACCACCGGTAGAAGGTAATGCCACACCGTGCAGGTCCATCAGGACGAAAAAATCACGTATATAGAAAAGTTCAAATTTAGCAATAAAATCAGGGTTTCTTGAAATTATTAAGTAAAGACGTAAGAGTCGAGTTTTGAAATCATTGAAATTAAATAAATTAGAATGTATATTATTGATAACTACTTAATTTGTTTTAAATGTTAATTGCGTATTATTTTATTAAGTCCCGATAGACATTTTATACATTATGTGTTTAAAGAGCGAAAGTTTAAAAGTTGTATATCCTATCTGTGGGGTTAGTACGAGAACTTGCTAAAAAGTTATCGGTAAACGATAGAAAATGTATGAGAAATTCAGTTTCCTTTCACGTCCTATAGAGGCGCTGTTCAATTTGTCATACGTTTTGCTATCGTTTACGTAACGAAAACTTTTTCGCAAGTGCTCGTACTAAGGCCACTGATGCCAACAGTTCAAGAGTCTATGTAGCAGATTAATTTGCACAAAATAGGTCCCTAGAAAACGATGACAAATAAATATAATAAGAATTAAAGAAATCACGTCAATATATTGAACCAGAATATTGTACAGCCCTTGATGTCACAATCAATGCAAAATTTTCATTACGCATTCCGATTGCAACCCCCGCAATACCAAGTACTATTGTACACACTATTAATACGATAAAGAAAGATCCGCTCGCGATATCATTCATTCATTCGTTCTTTTGAATGAAGCACTTCGATTGGCTGAGAGTCGGTGAGAGTCGGCGAGAGTCCGCGAGGCGGCGAGCCTTTGATTTTGAAATGCTGGTCCTATGTTGATGCGATGAAGATTACTTAGGTTGTATTCTGAGGTTTGAAGTGTTGGAATTTTATTGAGTCATCCGTTCTGCAAGGCATGGTAAAATAAAATGAGGGGTGATCTAATTTTAACTGAAAGACGGCCAAAATCTCCTTTCAATGTCTGACATCACGTAGACCCAAGCTAATTTAGCAAGCAACATTACGTAGCAACATGTAAACGTTATATTTCTCAATCTATATATGCAAGGTGTTTAAATTGATATCACTTGATGGTGAATCACGGTATGGTCGATCGTACCATATCGTACATTTAAGCTCCAGGTATCACTAAAGTACAATTCCATAAACAGTACTCTGTTAAATATGAAATTCTAACAGTCGCGTCAATTCATATTGCTAGTCTATCGGTTTTTTATCGGATACATTTTGGAGAGTGTGCATCAGATCTGTATGATTTAATTCCCTCCTGCCCTTTTTTCTATCGGACTGCCAGAGCGGGCACGAACAATTGACACCGCTTTATGGTTGACATTCCGAAAACCCGTACGAAGCGCTTTGATTCCACTTTTATTGTGCGAACTGCTAGTTTGTGGAATGCACTGCCTGAATGGGTGTTCCCCGATAGTTACAATCTGGGTGTCTTCAAGTCAAGAGTGAATCGGTTTCTTCTAGGCAAGCGTGATCCACCGTAGGCCGCATCGTCGCTTAGCATCAGGCGAGTTAGCGGCCAAGCGCAAGCCTATTTTGTAATAAAAAAAATAAAAAATAATTTGTACTAATCATATAACTTTAGTGAACAACGGTTTATTTATATTGATAATTATAGATGCTACATAAACCATCTCTTATACATGGATATAGTACAAGGATGATTACCATCATCTTTATCAGCCTATCATGTTTTTTTTCCATAGGGCAAACAAGCTGACGGCCCGTCTCATGGTAAGCCATCACTGTCGCCTATGGATACCTGCAACACCACATCCACTCCATTCTCACTCATGTTTCCACTGCTGGGGCTTCCTCTTAGAGAGAAAGGATGGTACCTATTTTACCATGCTGGCTCAAAGCATGTTGGTGAATGTCATAATGACTTTGATGGTTTTTGAGGTTCTTGGACATACCGGTTTCCTCACGATGTTTTACTTCACCGTTTTTGAGGGATGTAGATGTCATCGCTAAAAAACGGTGAAGTGAAGAAGAAACTGCACATAATTTATTTAAGTATTAAATAAGTCATTGGTGCAGGGCCGATCGAGTTTCGAACCAGGTGCCGTCAGATTGTAAAGCGCACATGCTACTGCATCGCTCTATTTTACAGCGGTGTAGGCTAATGTTTGAATGCAATCTCGTTTGGAAAGCAATGACGACAGGAAGAAAGGTTCTTGAGTGGAGACCATGAACCGGAAGACGCAGCGTAGGTAGGTCTCTCACTAGATGGACCGACGACATCGTGAGAGCCATGGGCATCTAGTGGATGCAGATGGCAGGTTGTCGTTCAATGTGGAGGTTAAAGGGGGAAGCCTATGTTCAGGACAGGCAGCGGACATCTTATGGCTGATGATGATGATGATGAATGACGACATATTGTGGTCGAAGATGGAGTACTGGACTGAAATGGAGTTTGCGTAGTAAAAAGCTCTTAACCCTGTCACAAAATAGTGTTCAACTATTTTGGTCAAGCTGAAATTATACATTTTGATATCTACCTACTTAATTTTGCCTGTCGTTGCTTAGCCTATTAACTCAAGGCAAAGCACCCCAAGTATAATACAATAAACTGGCGGTATAGTTCGTGCAGGTGGGCAGAGAGGCCACGGGTCACACGTCATGGTACGGATGTCGCCGCCCTTCGGACCAGTCCGTGGACTGGTAGCCAGTTGGATCAATACTTGTAGCCACGAGACCGAGTAATGGTGATACCGATTATAACAAATTGGCCACTCGAGCAACCTTGTTATATTTCCAGTTTTTGGCCAATCTTAATTTACAAATTAACAATTTAGAATTAGAATTTTTTAAATAGTACATCGCATAATCAACTTTTTAATAGTCCATAGCTGGACTTAGGCCTACCCCCGAAAGGAAGATTGGGCCTTATTCACCATGATGGCCCAGTTTCGGGTTAGTACTTCGGTAGTCGGTTGGTAGTTTCGGGATGATATAGTTGCGGGTTGGCTAGTTGCTGATTAGTGGATGTTTACGGGTAGGTGAACATTGAATAGTACATTATAAATACCAATGTTTACATAATTACATTTAGAGCGCTTAATTTTAATTTGCTTATAATATTAACGAGTTATGATGAAGGCTACGCTCGGGGTTTCTCTACGAGATCAAATCAGAAATGAGGAGACCTGATGATGAGAGATGAGAAGACGAACGAAAATTACCGATATAGCACACCAGATTAGCAAGTTGAAGTGGCATTGGACAGGGCAAATAGCATGCAGAACAGATGGCCGACGGGGCTGAAAGGCTCTCGATTGAAGACCACGAACCGGTAAGCGCAGTGTAAAATATCAACCCACAAGATGGACAGACGACTTAAAAGAGACCGCAGGGAAACGTTGGATAAATGCCACTTCCAACCGGACCTTTTGGAGATCGATGGGGGAGGTTCATGTCCAGTAGTGGTCGTCTTATGGCTGAAAAAAATCACTGATTTTCAGATGGAACCAGGACTTGAATAGTGGAACTCTTCAGTAGTTACTACCCCTCAGAAGCCACCTTCGCAAGTAGGTATGTGTAAATCAGATGACAATATAATTGTTTGGTACCAACGAAGTGATCGTATGATGGAACCAGGAGATGGATAATAATGCCATAGGTGGCAAACTAGCAGACGGGCCGCCTGATGGTAAGGGATTATCGTCGCCTATGGACACCTGCAACACCAGGGGCATCACAGATACGTTACCGACCCTTAAAGACTCTATTAACAGACTTTTTGAAAAAAAAAACATATTATAACTACTCGGAAATGCCGCAGGACGAGCTCATTCCCCAAATTCCACATCTTGCCCTTGTTGAAGAGGGTGTTATGATGGAACCAAGAGACAAGCTAAGGAATTTTAAAACTATAACTGATTTACTTTTAGCTTGTTATAAATGAAAAAGAATGTTCTTAGTACTAGTAGTAGTAGTAGTAGTAGTAGTAGTAGCCATAAATCATAATTATACATTTTCATCTAACCTTAAATAGAAAACCGTTGCCAAAAGCTCATCAGTTGTTCACATTAACGTCTGACATTAGATATTTAATATTTAATATCACAGAGTGATAATCTTAATGCATTGTCGTGAAGGATTTCGTAGGTACTTTGTCATTTTTGGTTGCATAAAATCATGTCTACAAAAGATTTAATTCAATAATAATCCAGGCTAGCTACCGAAGACATTGTGAGAGTCACGGGCATCCAGTGGATGCAGAAGGCAGGATGTCGTTCAGTGTGGAGGTTAAAGGGGGAGGCCTATGTTCAGCAGTGGACGTCATCTGGCTGATGATGATTATTAATTCAGACCAAAGATCATTTACATAGTACTTAATATCTGGGACATTATTGCACACATGGTCATCTGACCCCAAACTAAGCAAAGCTTGTAATATGGCTGCCAGAGACTGATATACATACATATATATTTTTAAATACATACTTAAATAGATATTAACACCCAGACATAGAACAAACACAAATGTTCATCACACAAATGTTTGTCCTAGATGGGAATCGAACCCACGCCCCCAAGCACAGAAAGTAGGATCACTACCAACTGAGCCACCGAGGCAGTCAATATCAATCGATAGTTTTTAGAACAATCATGCTAAAAGGTATTTTACCTAAACAACTCTCCAATTAAGCAAACCTAATCTCTAGGTTTGGTGGCCAGGCGTTGACCATTTTAACCGACTTTCACTAGATATGAAAATAGCAAACAATGTTTTTTTTACTCTTTTGTTAACCTAATAAGCAAACCGTAGTCTTGCAATTCGCTTTATTAGATAAACAAATCGTGAATACAAAGTAGTTGGTAGCCCGCGATGGGCAGAGGGCAGAGGTCGCGCGCCGCGGCACGGACATCTCCGCCCCACCCTCGGACTCTACATGGCTAGAGCTTTGGTAAAGTCGAGCTGAAGGTCAGAAGCACACACTTAGAATAGACACCGTAAGCACGTCAAGTTGTATGAAACACAGCTTGCCGGATTGTTTGGGTTCCGTACCTCAAAAGGAAAATAGGAGCCCTAATAGAATCACTTCGTAGTCCGTCTGTCTGTTTCGACCCTTTTTCTGAGGAACACATGGAGGTGTGCAGTTAGAATGAATACCTATCAAAATACTCATATTTGCGATCCCTTGGAACTGTGAAAAAATCAAACTTTTAGCCAACGCAATCAAAAGATACGGCCGTTTATACCACATATTTTAACAGATATTCTGCCAAAAAAAAACAATTACTGAGAACTATCTTTTTTTAAGTCGTTTTAAAAGGAGGGGGTACTCAATTTGGTTATATTTTTATTCATGTTTGTTACCTCAGAGGTCCGTCGTTTTTAAACCGATTTGGAGAAAACTTTTTATTTTTATTTTAAAGGATATTATATACATACTTTCAGATTGGTCCCATAGAAATTTCATTAAAAAAAACAGTTGAAAAGTTTGGTTTTTAAATCAAAATAACTGGAAAATTTGTTTACTTGGATGACATAATAATATCGTCATCATCCAAATAAACTAAATTGCGTATTTTACTAATTTTACAGTCCGCTTTTTTTAAATTGATTTTTATTTTAATTGATCATATTATTATTCTTGTAAATATATGGTTGAATAGTATTAAAATCCCGTGACAAAATTCTGACCAGTACCTTGTGCAACGCGTCTGTGTTACAATCCAACGCGACAATGCGGCCAGCATTATAGGAACGATACCCGCGGGCAATGGTCATGAGGGTCAACTTTAACTTCTCTTACTGGTTGGCGTAGTAGGTGGGTTTGCTATAAAAATACCAGTACAAAAAAAGAATAATATGGTAGCATAGAAGTAATTGGTCTCAAATTTGACAATGAATAAAAGTTTAAATTTGAAAAATAATTGTGAAATAAATTAAGTCCAATTTCCATTTTTTTCCAGTAAATACACTGCTATGAGTAATATTGTTCTATAGAAGTATTCGTATTTGATAGCCCCGTTAGCTCAGTCGGTATAGTGGACCTGCCTTCTGCGCTTGGGGGCGTGGGTTCGATTCCCACCAAGGACAAACATTTGTGTGATGAACATTAGTGTTTGTTCTATGTCTGGGTGTTAATATCTATTTAAGTATGTATTTAAAATATATATATGTATGTATATCAGCCTCTGGCAGCCATATTACAAGCTTTGCTTAGTTTGGGGTCAGATGACCATGTGTGCAATAATGTCCCAGATATTTATTCTAGATTAGTGTACTCTTAGATTTGTTTTTTTTTAGATGAGTTTTCTGTATATTTATTTTTAAGTAGTTAGTTTAAGGATTTAATTTTAGTCCACCTTCCATGTTTATTGTAATACCTTGTGTACATAACTAATAATTAAAGTATTTTTTTTGCATATTCTACTAGGTACTAGCTTTCAAAGCACCATACCATGTAAAGGTAATCGAAACTGGCATGGCCCTTACAATACAGGGGCCTTAAGGCTACCTGCTAGCTATTCTGTTTAGGTGATTGCGAGACCGCAAACCTTATCTCGGCGGTTAAAAGTACACGTTTGCGTGATTTTCCGCCCTGCACTGTTTCAGCGCTGCTTAGAGCTTGCGTTAATAGGTGCAGGGTTCACAAGTACTCTGAATAACCTTGAATCTTATTAATACCTGTATAAGTTTTTATGTAATTTGTTTTACAGGAAATAAACGAAATTGCATGCACTGTTTACTTTGACGTCTATAAGTACATGGTACTATTTTCTATACTGTAAAAAAGTTACAATAATAATTAAGTTTAGTGACGTTTGTATCTTTCTGGCTTTATAGTTCTTTTTGGCTAGTTAAATTTTGTTTTGTTGGCCGCTTTCTCTTTAGTATCCCGTATCCTTCACTTACTGTATTAGTAGCCATAAAAAAACAGCCAACTATCACCTCACACCCCCGCCACCCCGCCGGCCAGGGAGGGGCGGCGACGGCACGGCCGAGCGTGACCCGTGGCCATTCCCGCCCTACCTCGCGCCCGCCCAGAACTTTAACGCCACTCGGATATTCCTTTTGAACATTCGTTTCTGGACGAGGCCGTTATTTTTTTTGTCAGTTCTGTTTAGAAAATATGAAATGAATGCATGACAATATTTGATCAAGATATACGCTGTGATGGTACTTCAGATAACGTACGAGTAGAATTTTACTAATATCCTAAATGCGAATGGTGTTTGTTCCTCTTTCACGCAGCAACTGAGTAACAAATGACATATAGATTTTCTGCATAGATATAGTTGGAGGGCTGAATAGTGACATAATATAGACAAATATATTCAGGATGCTGGTGGGACTCCCCCGCTATTGCAGCGCATCTACAATGTTTGCGGAAGCGCGAGTTGATGCGAAAGAGATGCGGCTCGCTGGTGCGGCGGGTGCGGAGGAGTACTAACAGCATGCTGGCCGCGCTCGCGGGCAGGCTCGACTGCCAGCACATTGCTCACTGCTGCGGAATGCACGTTACACACAGATCTTATAGGGTGCCATTTTAATTACTAAATTACATGTTTGACATTTTATGTAAATATATTTTTAAATTGATAAGTTTTATATTTTTGTGTATAGTGATTATTATTTTGATATTTTAATTAATTGAAATTAGTGTTAGTATTTAAGTTGTAACTAATTGAATTTTTGTTTTGTAATTTTTGTAATGTGACTGTATTAATTTGAATTGTGAAAATATGAGTTAATTTACTTGAAATAAATATTATATTATTATAAGATATTTTTATCCCGGAAAAACATTCCTGAGAGAATGTCTACGTTGGTAATCCCTTCATATACGTTACAGAAGAGATCGCCTATAGCGACAAGGTGACCCTAGCTCATAAGAAATCATTCTTATGACCTGGGGTCACTTTCTGTTCTATCTGTTTGTAATCTTTATTTCTGGTGTACCACAATAGTTTCTATCTATTTTCTATAAAATCTTAGCACTCATGCTACACCACACAGAAGATTTATTACAATAAGTTTTAATTGTAAAAAACGCCACTTTTCTCCACGTCATAGTCACCCCTAGCAAAAAATCTGGCAGTTTTTGTATCCTCCTTGAGAAACCAGTAAAGATCTTTTTTTTTTTCATGTTGTAAATTATACGGTAAGTAAGAAGTATGCAACACAACAAAGGGCTAAGGAAACAATAAGGAAAAAAACAATGCAGCTTATGATGTGCAAATGAGATGCACTTATACTTTTTTAAAGTTTTTTTCTTACCAACATTGATGCCGAGATAAAATAACTAGTTATACAATAATTTATAACGTTTTTATCGCATTTTTGCTGTAACAAAAAAACAATTCGTAATGGTCTTATTTTAACGACAGTAACTTTAATAAGAAGGATAGAGTTTAACGGTAACATAGATAATATTGAAAAAAATTAACCGACTTCAAAAAAGGAGGTTGGTGGACGGAGGAGGTTCTATGTCCAACTGTATTTTTTTTAATTTATATTCGCCGATTTCTCCGACTACTGTTGACTGATTTGAAAAAAAAAATACTTTTGTTCGGTAGGGTATATACTTCCATTTTGGTTCCATTATCACCAAGTCAGGATCTGATGATGGGATTCAGGAAAATTGAGGGCAACCCTCAAATTATATAGATATATACTTATTACGTTTTTCATATATTTTTAAGTCGGTTTTTGATGTGATCCATTTGTTATGCCTGCATATAATGTTATGGAATTTATTCTAACAGTATTGTTTTTTCGAGAGTGGTTTCGTTAAAATATGAAGAAAATTTTCCACTTCTAAGGATGAAAAATTACGAGATGAATCCTGTTTATTGAACTTCCAGTAAAGTCGGTTTTTGTTTATTTTGTGGAAATATTTATAATTGTCAGTCGATGCTGTATCGGTATGTGGTATATTTCTTACAGTTTTTTTTACTGCCACGTCTTGGCACCCATTAAAATATTTTTAGCTTCAGAAAACGAATAAAAAAAGATTAGGCAAATGTGAAAACGGCCTTATTCACAAACCCCTAGTAACATTCGGTCACTAGGTCAAAACGATGGCCCATAATATCCAATGTATTAACCATACTTCCTGTTCATTTAACCCTTTCAAGGGCAAGTGCATAAAACATCACCTGGTGCCGCCTGCGCAGTTTTTTTTAAATATTAATAGTGCCCAGCTGACTATAGTAATCCATGAATTGACTTTAAAATATTACAAAGTTCTTCTTAATTTTCTTCATACCGAAGAAAGTGGCTAAAATAATAAAATTTAACTTAGGTACCATATCTGGGCTTACGTCTTGGTACAGCTAAAAAAATACACTCAGTTTCCCGAACATATTTTTATCATTGGAAAATTCTCACTCAATACGAAAGTACTTTTTGAGTACGTTACGCAAACGTTGAATAACATAAAATGTGCAAATTATCTCATGAAGATAAATAGAAGGAAACAGAGGTCCAGCCAGACCTAGGCACCGTTTACAGATCTGGAAGCTCCTCCACCATCAAGGACATGGCTCAAAAAAGAAGAAGTTCACCGCAACAGTGCAAATTTTCTGGCTATCATTTATACCTGGCAAAATAATCTCAAAAGTTTTTATTATTATTTTTGAAGTGTTTTTCCACACATTGTGTTATCGTCATTTTTATTATTATTGTCTAACATTTTAATAGTAAAATCATGTCATTTGTTATGGCAAAGACAAATTGTTATGGAAACCAACCAAGCCTTGGTTCGCTGCCGTAACAATTTGTGATAATAACATTCTAATCTTATCGACTCTGAATAACCCGCTATAACTTTTGTTATTTTATGTAGCGTGTCTTTTATTTCTCCCAATCTCGTCAATTCCTAGATAGGTGTCCATCCACATCGTGATGTTTTTCAGATATTGAAAAACTATGAACACAACAGACGAAACAAAGTAACTATTAGAAAAATGCCACCAACAGTAGTTTGAATGCACGCCTGACCTCAGAGAGCACTAAGTATCCAGTAGTAGGCGAACTAATATCACATACCGTTGAGCGATTTTTATGATCTTCCAATTTACTGGTCTCATGTTCCATACTTTGGCCACGGGGTGACTAAAATGGCGCTTATGTTTTAGACATAATCAAGAAATATAATTTCTTATTTTATGAAAACGTTTCATAAGAAGATTATTGTAACTGAATTTGTTTTTTAAGTAACTAGGTATAACCAGGTTACTATGTGTACAAATGTAAAAAAGTTACCTAATAAACAATTAAATTCCATTAACGGGTCAGTAAAAACGTAAAAGTTAACGTAGTAATGTGTAGTTTGTTCCTAATTTTAACTAGATCTAAAATCAGTTCCGAGATCAGAATCGGATCCGTTTCTGTAATGAAGTTGAGAATGAATAAAAAACAAACTTAGATCTATTTCTATAAAAACAAAACTATACCAGCCATATAGGTAGCAAAGTTAGCCGTTGGAAACTTTGAAGACGATCATATAGTCTTTATTTATAAGTAAGTACTGCAAAGTGCAGTTTTAATTCAGAGCAGTATTTTAGCACCAAACCATTGACCAAAACGCAAGCTCGCGTCACGGCGTGTGCTGATCAGACGGCCGTGGTCATAAAATGTACCTACCTACTCTAGTTCGTAGGAAGTCGTTTGTCCTCCGTCACACTCGACTGTGATGCTCTCATTGTCTCGGCACCGTTGGTCGCTGTGACCACCGCTCCTCATTATGAGTCGACGACATGTGAGATCGTTATAAAATTGCAATTTGCAAAGTTTATTTTTGCGAGCTTACAAAGGTCGTTTAAATCTATTTTTTTTTAGCCTTATTAGTCTGTTCAAAAGGAAAAACCACAGTCATTATCTGCCCGGATAACTCAATTGACAGCTTCGTTGCTGAAATCACGGAATAAAGACACAATCCGAGGCTAAAAAGAAAGTGCAATATCTACAGCGAGTGGCTAAAGCGTCATCAAAAAATACGTAAAAGAAAATGTCCTCAATGGTGGGCACACTTTATACAATATACCCTGCTTTAAGATATCTGCTTAAAGAACATATACGCAGATAAATCTGGAACGTAGAAAAAAACAGATCACCTGCGAGCTTTATATATCTAGACTTTTCCCAAGGAACACAACTTATCGGCACTCTACATTGTCGGCTTTTGGCCAGTCTGCCAGTTGCCTTCTCTATTTATTGAGTAAATTAATTGAAATATTTGCTTGTCTGCACAGTAATCTTGTTATTTTTCATAAGCAAGTTTATGGGCCGTCGCGCTTAAAAGGTGGATGGAAGAGGATCAGCCCGTGATGAGAGCGTATTTGGAACCGTAGCTGGACGTCGCCCAGAAGAGCGCCTCAAGTACCGCTGGTCTGATGCCGTGGAAGCTGAACTGCGTGAAATCTAACTTCCAAGTCACTCAGTGCTGTGAAGAGTGGCGTCTTTTATTGTCAAAGGCTAAGATCCACTTGGGGTCATCGCACCGCCCCAGTAAGTAAGTAAGTCTCTCTTAGAATATATCGCAATTGTCATCAAATCTCCAGCACCATGTCCAACAATCAAAACGAGATGGAGTAACGTTCTTAACGCTTTGCTGGGTCGAATTATCCCGAGACCAATGCTCTGGTGCTCACACACGTGACACTATGTCCGATTCTTCCGTGTCTGATATACTTTACTTAATCTTCACGATTATGATGTGCAGTGGATGGTCAGAATGTGTGACTATACCGGGCTTCGAGATTCTGAGAGCTTTTATCTTATCACAGTAGGTATGTTAGGTGAGATATGTACGAGTACTTGCGATTGAAACAGTCTTAGAAATGAAAAGTGCAATAAGTTTTTTACATTGGGCTAGCCAGGTTTTGGATCGTTTTTGTTTCATTACAATAAAAACTGGCATTAGGTGCTCCTTGGATGTTAAGCAGGAATCGCCGCTTATGGAAGTCGATGCGTTGCCTCGCAGCTTGTAGGTGTAGGTGGTGGATAAGAGGTAGTAGAACAAGTGCTTATATAAAAAAAATTCCTGGATCTTATGTTTCAGTTCAAAACTGCGCAAATATGCAGCAGCTGCCAAGATCTTCATTTTAAGTGCATTTACTTACTACAGTAAAGCCCAAAACTGGAAACTTTTATATAAAGTTTTTTTGATAAGTATTATATAAAAGACTTGGGAGAAGTGTATGAAATGAATTAAGTTTAGTTTTATGTTTTAGTTGTTTTTTTTTGTATGTTTTTTTGTATGTTTTTTTTTTGTATTTAAATTTAATACCATGATTTAAAGAAATGATTGTAGTTATCAAAGAACATCCATTCATGCAGCGCTTTCCACAGACAAAAGTAAATTCCAAGACGACTCCACGTGTTTGAAGATTTAATATAACAAAATCTCTATAAATGTGATCAACAGCAGTAGTTTGAAATGGTGTTTAGATAAGACATTCATTATTGTTTAAAATTAAATCATAGTAATATAGACAGGAAACTGGGCCACATCAAACATGGCTCAGCAAACACGGCGTTTCCTTTGACCACATTAGAGTCCTTATCAACCCCCTATCTTTGGGAAACAACCAACGATTGTTCATCTCTTATCAATGTCTAACGTTGGTAAACATACCTGTGTATTTGTGATAGAATTAGTTTCACATTGTGCTGCGAATGATGTTAATATCATTTATATTGAGATAGTTTTGATAGAGATTTTGTATTTATCAGTTTAGTCCATAGCTGTTGAGGCGTCAAAGATGAGAGATGAGAGATCACTTGAACAAAACTGTAAAGGCTGATAAAAAGTCTACGTTTTTATATTGTAACCTTGATTTTTTGTTATCCTTCAACATTATTACTCAATTATACTCAATACCTAATATTATGAATGTGAAATAGCTCTTATTATCTCTATGATAACCATCTTTTTTACTTTGTATGTTTTTTACCTTTACACGGCGCATCTGTTGTTGATGAAATTTGGTAAGGAAATTGTGTGTACTATTAAGGACGGACATGAAATATTATTTATACTGCTTTCTGTGGAATATGCTGCCTGAATTGATATACCCCGATAGTTAGAAGAGCAACCGCAAATAAAAAATAAATCGTGTGTGAATTAATTTCTTCTATGCAAGCGTGCTCCATCGTAGATTAATCGCATCAAACGCTAGCCTATTACCAAGGATGGATGGTACTTTTGTCGATGCTATTACTAAACAATGATAAAAAAATAGATGAGCACAACGTACCCGTAGAAGCACTTAAAAGTACCTACTTATTCTTAGCCGGTTGGTACTAGTAAAACTCGTAGGCTGAGTAGCCAACTGTAATGTCAGAGTTTTAGGTTGCCCGGAGGCCTCTGTTGTTGTTATAGGACAAACAACCGGGGCATACGATACAAATTAACCCTTCCATCCCACGTTAGCACTCAGTTGTAGTTCTACTTATGGTCACCCATCTGAAGGCTAACGGGATCATCCGTTGCTTAACTTCGGTGATTTTTTGAACACCTAGGCAAGCTACGCCACAAATGCTACATTAGGTATTCATTAGTAATTATCAGCCTATCATGTTTCAACTGCTGGGATGCAGGCCTTCTCACAGAGAGAGAGTATGGAGCCTAATCCACTATGCTGGCCCAGTGCACGTTGGTGTCATTGTCATTAGGTCTTTGAATTTTTAAGGTTCTTGGACATACTGGTATTCTAACAATGTTTTCCTTGACCGTTTTTGAGCGCTAGCGTCGAAACTGCACATAATTTATTCAAGTACTAAATAACTCATTGTTGCAGGGCCGAGGGTCAAACCGGGTGCCGTCAGATTGTAAAACACACATGCTACCTCGGCTGCTACACATGCTGCTCGGTCAGCATCGCACAGTAGGCATTAGTAGGGTTTATTTATCTACATAAATAAAAAAAATATGCTGAGAATTTGAGATAATAATTATTATTACAGAACAAAATATAATTTTGCACCGATCGTAACTGGTTACGAAACTATGCTTACGTAGGCGGCCGAAGCGTTTTTTCTTCTACCCTCACTGAAAAATCGCAGGGTTGTCATTGCGACACAAAACACTGACTGAATCGGTAAACATTTAAAACATATGTTCAAAGCGCGAAGGTTCAAAAGTTACTTTTACTACAATAATAAACGAAATCAGTAAAAGGGGTTATAGAACGTAAACTTCTTTGCATACATACAGTGGGAAGCAGGCGTCAAATACAACACCAACAAAATTTCAAAAATCTACATTTCACATACTACAAATAAAAGTTGACGAGGACCTATGTCCGTTCTGGTTACATCTTCTTAGATAACAGGGTCTTATTTAATCAAGTCATTCTCTTGTTTGTAAGAGATAACGTCGTAATTTATAGAGGACAGTAAAGCCTTTCGGTTTATGATTATTTAATTCTTGATTGTGAAGACGAGCGTTGTATTTGCGCTTGTTGTTTGCCGAGTTTGAGTCCGTCTGATTGTGCAATGTACGCACGGCTTTATAATATAACCTGGCTGTCCTTTGGTGTGTTTACTTCACAAGATTAAAATAATAATGACGTTATTAGTAAAATTGCTTTTGTCCGTAAATTTGCACGCGTTGACTATCATGCAAACATTCAACCACCAAATTCCCCTTTCGCAAAATCCTTTCTTAGCAGATGTCTATACTCCATCGAACCTACGTGTCAAAATTTCAGCTTCGTAGTTCAAGTTTTTGAGATTGAGAATGAATGAGTGGCTGGTATTATACTTTACATCATTTCAGCCATAACGTCCACTGGATATAGGCCTCCCTCATCGATCTCCAAAAGGGACGGTTGGAAACGACCTGCATCCAGCGTTTCCCTGCGGTCTCTTTTAGGTTGTCATCATATGAAACTAAAAGAATTCTTCTATATACTTTATGTAATAAGAATAAAAATACCTACCTCTAGGTAAACTAATTCACAAAACTTCACCACAATCCAAAACATTTCTAAGCTTCTATGTTAAGAGAGCAGAAATAATCGTCACAAAACAGCGCAGTAAAGCATATCAAACGCGGAAACATTGTATTTGTCCATCATAATTTATGTCGCTCATTGTCCTACGGAAACTGGAGGCCCGTTTCGTTAATCATCTATGGAAAAAATGCAATAAAACGGACCCCAAATGGTCAGCTACCGACTACCATTAGCGTCGAACCGTGATTGCTAACGATCTACGCAGACTTGTGACTGCGTTATGAGTTATGAGAGAGCTGTCTGACTTGCTCAATGGTTATTCTTTTTTAAATTACTAAAGTCTGTGCACTGAGTTATTTGCTCTGACACCTGCAGTAGATAGTAAAAAGCGGAATGAAAATATTTCCCATTCATATTTCACTATAGTATGGCTACTAGTTACAATTTTACGTTCAAAACCCTAGCAAAAATTATCGGAATTTACTATGAATATGAAGGTTATCACATATAATACAAGTACAAATAAAAAAAAGTTATCGCTTAAAATACCTTTAAAATAAACAAATGTTTTAGTTGATAGCAGGGATTCTTCCTGACTTTTCTCAAACTAAAAATAAAACCGGAATTTTAGTAACACGTACCGCACAAGTATAGATATAATTAATACGGTAAATTGGGCGTTATTCAATCATTTATTTTTCATATTATCTCTGCAATTTTACCAACGTGTAAAGTGTGCGCAGGACCTTAAGTTACAATATTCGTGAATATTTTTTGCGCAAACTGTGCGATCGATTGGTAGCATGCATTCATTTATCAATGGTATAATCTGTGATAGTTATTCATATTGAGCTCGATTTATTACCAGGTGGAAGGTGTAGAGACGATTTGTTGTATTTCTTTTTTCTTTTGTCATAAAAAATAAATAAATTGATAAGTACTTTTGCATACGTATTTATTTACGTCTCTGTAGCTCACATTTCTATTTAGGCATTAAACACATTTAAAAACGTATGTATGTTTTAGAATTTATCTAAATGATAATAACATCATAATAAATTAAGATGCTCAAAGTTGCAATTACATTTTTCTATCAGTTCTCTCACCTTTTAACGAGTCGTGTAAACCATTAGGTAAATTTTTCAGCTAATAGGTATCAGTTCGAAATAGTTGCTCTTATGTTCTTGACTTAAAACTTTATTTGTAATACAATAACATAGCTAAAACAACGATATAAATCTAATAGTTTAGATTATTTATAGTTTTTTTTTTTTTTTTAAACAATATTTTATAATTTTCTTTTAGGTATAAAATACAACTAAACCTAATTATTTTGACAATATTCTAACAAAAATTTTAATTACAAACAAAAAAAATATTTTTAATCGAATAACCCGCCCCTAAAAAAAAAATTATTTTATTTCAAATTTCAAACAAAAATCTGATATATGAAATTACAATAATAATTTTTACTGTTAGTAACGTACAGTACAGTAATAATTTATTCCTATAATATAGGAATATTTAGAGCAGCTTTGGTAATAAAATGACATAAATGTATGATAAGTATTGCAAAAAATTGTATTTTATTAACAAGAGCCCGCATAGATTGATGTTATATTATGTGTACATAGCCATGTTTGAGTAATGCGTCATAACGATCTACGTTTGTGCAATGTGATAACTCTTTATTGTTTTTTTTTTTTGGCTTAGGTAGTTTCTTTTGTAACCTTTATCGCTATCGACTCTACTCATTTCTCTGTCCGATCCCCTAAGGTGAAAGGTCGCGTGGGGCACACGCCGGTCAGTGGCGAATGGTACCGCTTGGAACCCCAGGCAATCTATACGAAACCATATACTTTTTATCACACCATTGCTTCTTTTCTTAGACAAACTGATGATGTTTTTAAATTAGAATAGCATTGGTTGCGTTACATTTTGGCTATTACATAACCTTTTATTCCGATGCTAAATTGTTTTGTTTTGATGCGATACCTTTTTGTATTTGGTAAGGATGAGAAATTGAACTAAATATTATAAGGACTAAAAGCATTATTGCATTGTTGAGTCCGGTAGATGTGTAACATAAATCGATGTAATTAGATACTTTTAGAAGCGATACGCATCTATGCGGCTTATATTATTTTGTAGACATTGAAAAGCTTCTGCTTTTATTTGTGTGGTCATTGATTATCGTTCCAGTAAAGTGATCTTTGGCGGTACTTGTAACTAATTTCATAACGACAAAGACATCCGTCATCTAGTAGTCTGGCTGTGACTGCGGACACTGAAAAAAGTACAAAACGTCAGGAATTGAAATAATCACACTAATATCATATATGTGAAAGTTTGGATGGATAGATGGACGGATGGATGTATGGATGGATGGTTGTTTGTTGCTCAATCACGCAGAAACGGCTAGATCGATTTGGATGAAATTTGGAACCTACATTGCTTAAGTCCTGAATTAACACATAGGATATTTTTCATCATCATCACCGCTTTTCATCACCACGCGGGTGAAACCGCGGGGCGCAGCGAGTGTAAAATACATGCGATAAAATCCGTTAAAAGATTATAATTTCAATATGTAATCATCGCGGAAACCTGAGTATTAAAGTAAAAAAAATATTTAAGGGTAGGTTTTTATTATCATATATAAGTCCTCGTTTGACCACCAACCTTGTTTGGTAGGCGACGACGTGGTTAAAGATTAAGCACATATGCAAATAGGTATTTACATTTTCATAGAATATAATTAATCTGTAATCTATAGAGAGCTGGTTTTCCTCTAGTTTAAGAATAACATCTAGCAGAAAACTAGCAATAAGGATAACTGATTTTTATTTGTAAACAGAATCTTAAATACCTACTTACAAGCTTCTAACTTAAAAAATGACGAACTTCCATACATATTTTCATCACCGAACCCTTCAAGGAATGATTTTTCAAAAATCCTTCCTAACAAAAACCTAACATTAAATTGCTTGATTCTAGACTCAAAGACTCAGGTTTTGCGGTGTCTGTCAATAAATTAACAAATTCCTAAATTCATTAAGATTGTTATTAAGTCCCGGTGACTCAGTTGGTAGTGAACCTACCTTCTGCTCTTGGGGGAGTGGGTTCTATTCCCACGTAGGACAAACATTAATGTGATGAACATTTGTGTTTGTTCTATGTCTGGGTGTTAATATATATTTAAGTATGTAATAAAAATATACACGTATATGTACTTGTACGTATATCAGTCTCGGGCAGCCATATTACAAGTGGAGACCGCGACCCAGAAGACGCAGCGTAGGCAGGCCTCTCACTAGATTGACCGACGACATTGTGAGAGTCGCGGGCATCCAGTGGATGCAGATGGCAGGATGTCGTTCAGTGTGGAGGTTAAAGGGGGAGGCCTATGTTTAGCAGTGGACGTCTTCTGGCTGATTATGATGAACTATCAATGTATATATACGTAGTGGTAGTACGTTAATTTTTGTACTTTCCACACCTATAAACACCCCATGAACCTATCAGTAACCTCGAGTAACCTCCCAGTCCTAACACACAAAACCACCTACTTCTTATCAGCACAAACTGGTCGGTCATCCAGCTACTTATTTACATGCCTATCGGAAAACAAGTTGCCCATTGTCGTTACACTGTTCAAGTTGTAAAACTACTGGAAAAACCTTACAAATACAATCAAAAACCATTTGTGTGTCTCTAAAAATAAAGTTTAGTTTTTACTGATGAAAGCGTATGGGAAAAGTGATGGAAAAAATGTCCCCACATCAGTGAAATTTCAACTCAAATGCAAAAACATAAAGTTGACAATCAGTTTTAGTATTTCGTCGTGTAGAGACAATGAAGTATCCTATATACCACCCGCACGTCCTCTTTCGATAAGATAAAGGCCCTGAAACGACGACACCAATACTCTAATGCTACCGATACCGGTACTATACCGGTTTAGATAAAAATACCGGTTCGACCGATAGCCAGTCAATTGTTTTTAACGCTTGTTAATTATCTGAATTTTCCGGTCGGGGTCAACACTTTCTTGAAGATAAAAGTTTTGTTAAACCTTAAGTTATATTGCGCTAACGCTTCTAAATATTAGATCGAAGCGTTAGGGTTATATTTTTGGGGGCACTAGTTTTGCCCAAAACTTTTCGGGCCAAAAATTTCCTTACCAAATTTTTTTAAAGATCGATTCAGCTATCTAGGCGCGAAAAGGATAAAAACAAGTGCAATGAAGTACGGATTACCTTCTCATAAAATTTTATGTGAAAATATGTAGTTTTTTTTTTAATTTGTTACAGTAAAATATTTTATTTTTTAACTTTACTCACATAATAGAAAGTATCAAAAAAGATGATATAATAACCATCTCTCCGTGCTGGCAAAGTCCTTTGGTGGTGATTACGTATATATCGCTTATCATCGCATCGCGTTCCTGTTTGCCGCAATTTTTATTTAAAAAATCTTTAAACTTCAATGGGCTTTGCTATTAATAAATATTTCATTTGATTTTTTATTTTCATTTCAATTTTATTTTAAGCGACACATAGGTGTACTGTATCTACCGACGTTTTTCATAGACCTACTTAAAAACAAATTTGCCTTGTTCCTCCTGACCCTGGGTTCCTAGAAAACCTGTGCGGTGCTGAAATTGCATAATGATCACTTATTTTGTGGGATCAAGACAAACTCGACTCCGTCTCGAGAACGTACTTACTAGTGATGGGACATCTGGGAAACATTATCGACAATGATGATGATTAAGTTATTATAAGTAGATAACTAGGTAGGTACTGCCCTGCTCGCTTGTAGGATGGCACCTGGTATCGATTTTTCGTTAATTCCTGTACTATATAAGTATTTTGCAAGAACCTGAATAGTCCAAAGATGTATGGTTTCCACCAACATGCACTGGTTTAGCATGGTGGATTAGGGCCCATCCTGTCTCTCCAGCCGTGGGAACATGATAGCCTGATAATGATGATGATAATAAGTATTGTACTTAAGACCCTTCGAGCCATTTTCGAGAATGCGATTATGAATCAGTATTGGAATATATACAAACGAAGCTTGATTAATAGTAAAGTATATTATAACCAAATAATTTTCCGTTGTTAAAAAAACATACCAAACTGCGAAATGTTATTCCAATAACATCTCACATCGACTCAATATGGTAAAAATACTTACAATACTGAGAAATACAGATGTGTACTTTTTTTTGTACAACGAAGATTACAAATAAATACTCCAATATACTTAGTAAGAAAATGTATTACAGAGCAGTGGTTTATTACTCTCAATATTAAACAATTAAGTTCATACCTACCTAAAACAATATACTTAAAGATATAAACGGTATGAACAAAGATAGAAACATAGATAGATAGTTAGGGAAAATAAATGATGACCTTATTTTTAGATTTAGCTATAGTTGAGCGGAGACATGAGTACGCATGCATATAACCGTTTTATATTAAATATAGGTTCAGTTATCTTATCACTTTATTATTACCTATTATAGCTTTAATTGTACTATTGAGAAGTAAAACATGCCCACAACATGAACCTTTGTACATGTTTACTTTTGTATACCTCGGGGAAAACCTATTGATAGTGTATCTCTATCTTCATTGAGATATAAAGTCAATATTTTATTTTTACTGTTATTTAATTATGCTCACTAGAAAATTGATTAGCGCTTTATATAAACAGCATGCATTTTGCATTTAATTTTTTCAAATATTTTTTGACCTTTTATATGGAATATAGAGTTTTTTTTTAATAATAAAAAATGCTAATAATGTAGTGGTAGGACTCGTTTGCAGGGGTCCGCCTGGGAAAGTACCACACCTTTGCCAGTTATTCAACCGCCAAGTAGTAGTGTACAAACACTACTGTGTTCCGGATTGAAGGGCAATGTTTCCAGCGAAATTACAGGGCACACAGAGATTTGACATCTTATATCTCGGGGTGACGAGCGCAGTGCATTGCTATCCAGGGTTTTGAACTGTTGAAGTTCAAAATTCTGAGTGCCGTTGAGCTGTTATGGGCAAGCGTGAAGAGCCATCAGGCGAGCGACTTCGCTCGTCTCGTCACCCACTATCATAAAAACATAAAATAAAAAAAAATGCTACGCGAGGTAACTTCAATTAGAAGATAAAAGACATACCTACACATGCATGGGTTCTACGTTTACTTAGAGTGCGTTTCAAATTAAGCCAACAGTGCCTATAATGCCAATAGTACTAATGATGACCAACACGGCATGAATCAAATGAGAAAATATACGGCACAAAGACATTTATTTCTTCATGCTGTTCTGGTTCTTATTAGCGGCGTATGTGCTGTCGGTGTGATTTGAAACGCACTTTTATTCTAAAGAAATCGAACTTGTTTCAGTCCCTATAAATTCCATGTCCACCTCCACGAATGTGAAGATTGACAGAAGAACAACTTGTTGGTTAAAACAGTTACTTAGTTGTTTGACACAGTTCAAATAAAAAATATGAGTAAATAATATAGTACGAAAGATAAGAGTTTTAAGAGTAAATTACCAAAAAGTTTTATCGATAATGTCATGTGACCTCCCTATTTTGACCACGCGTCTCAGCTGCAATATTTCCATGGCTAATTGCAAATTGCAGCTGTCATCGTGCGCTAATGTGTCATAACACGAAGGAACACCGACCACGTTCACGGACGTGGGGCCTCACTGACCCCAGATTCAACGGCTGCCAGAGTGACCCCTGCAGACCTTGCGGCTTCAGAGGTCATTTCGAAACCAGCTTTGGTTATGTGCTCATGAAATCTGAGGAACTTTAGAAACAAATTTTAAACTTATGGCACAGAAATTACATGCAAAGTGCTAAAAATGTAGAAATAATAGTATATACGCATCAATACCGACTCATTAAGGTGGCATTTCAGCGTCTAATTTTCACGCAGGTTTGACCTGGCAAAACTTGAAAAGTACACCAATTTGTTTTATTTTGGTATTCTATTAGTTTAACATAATCAAGGACATGGCAAGTCCTTCAAATATGTATTTCAAAATCCAAAATAAAATCTATATTCATTTTCTATTTTCAATTATCGACATGCCCTTAATTATAAAATAAGAATCTAATGCAATAACAAAATTTAAACCAAAAAGTAGGGAATTCTTTTAAAATTTTGGCGAAACCAAATATGTGTGAAATTTAGGCTCTTTGTAACAGAAAAAAGCTTGAAAATCATTTGCACTGGAAAAAATTTAGTGGTGATCATAGTTGTACCGACGTGTAGTTTTAAGGACCTCATGTAGGTCATGCCTTACGTTAAAGGAGTAACAGATAAGGTAGGGAGCTTGCTGAAAGAGTACTCCATCAAAACAGTGTATACCCTCTTATCAAAGTTGGCGAGACACGTGAGGTCGCCGAAAGACGTTATTCCTTTTCAGGCCCCTGGTGTGTACAAGGTTGATAGTAGCTGCGGTAGTTCCTACATAGGTCAAACAAAGCGTACCATACCAGAAAGGATCAAAGAACATATCGCAGCCGTCAAAAATCGCCAGACACAGAAGTCGGCTATAGCAGAACATTTGCTTGAGTCGGGGTCCGGTCACTGGATCGAGCTCCACGACCCGAAGGCCCTCTCCACTGAACGGCATTATTTTTCAAGAATGGTTCGTGAAGCGGTTGAAATCAGAAAACATCGCAATTTCAACCGGGAGGATGGATTTAAGTTAGCGGCGTCGTGGAATCCCATAGTAAGCAAATGTACAAACCGAGGTGTAGGTACTAGGACTTTTACCGATACAGTCAGTGTTGTGTGTCGTAGTGACAACCCTGCAATTTTTCAAGATCAGGTGAGGGTAGGAGAACAAAATATCCGCTCTTCTCGCCGGACTCACCCGCAGTTTTCAGTCAGCTCGTGACCACGGCCATTGTAACATGGTCGAAACGTCGAGCGAAAGGTATCTATTTTTACCTATATTTAATAGTGCGCGATAAGTCCCGATAAATATGAAAACATGTGTTCGAATCGCGAAAGTTTAAAAATTACTCATGTAGGTATCGTGTACATTGGCAAAAGAAATAATATCATAAGATATTTAGTAATCATCAGTCATTATGCAGTACCTACTGAAAGGGGAAATAGTAACAACACCTAAAAAATTGTATCATTGACAGTGGAAATAAAAACCGGCCCCTCTAAATACTTACGCATTTTTTCATCGTAATCAATCAATTCAAGAGCACCACTTACATTCTTGTGAACTATCTCAACTATCCAGATTCTCAACTATTGCAAACGTTTCGTTTCTTTCAAACTGCACGTGCAAAATAGACTTCAAAAGCACCGCAGTCAGATTTATCATAATCGAAGATGGATCCAAGAAATTTAATACTGTTGTATCAACTCGATCTGGCCAAAATTTTGTACCTTTATTTGGGTAAGATTGGCGGAATTTTTGTATTTTTGAACGTTGTCCGCTGTGCAAACACTGGAGCTTGGCGGCCAAATACTTCGCGGTTCGTTTAGCTATTTCAATAGCATTTTGTTCGAAATAACAAAGAATTGCTAACCTTTTTGAAATAGCATACCATCCAATTTTGGACTCTAATCTCTTGTGATAAAAACGTACATGGTGATTTTTATGAGAAAATATTATGGCAATATTTAAAAAATCATAATCATGTTATGGTCTACGGTAGCCAAATCATTTGGGCGGTTTATGCTTTTGATTTTTTATGGTTAAATTAAAAAAAACAGAACGAAAAATAGCTTCAAGCTTACATAAAATTGAATGCAGTCCGGCAATAGTGATATAGATTCATAGTGCAGCTGAGCACACACACAACACCACACGCACACTTCATAATTTATGTGATAACGTGATAAGCCAATTTTTATTAGTGAGCATGTGCCTGTACCAACATAGGCAAATATCCCCGTATTAGTAAACGTGAAGTACCCGTGGAGTAGTTACATGTGAAAAAGACAAAAACTGAATTATTCAAGGCTTCTACATGTTTATCAATAATTGGGGTAAGTGTGTGTTACGAAATAACTAAGCGACCCCCACTAGTAGAACTTTGCAAGTTTTCCACGCTCTTTGTATATTGATCTTCGTATAATGTTTTTTTCTTGACATATTTTTTTATGCTCGAGGCATACACACAGTACTTATTTCTAAACACTTTATTTTGTGTTCAGATAGTGAATATATATATATTTTTTTACAGTGTTTTGGCGTTACACGTCTTATTCATTTGGCAATGTCAAGTATTGAAATATTTTCGTTCTGTGATTTCATTATGGTACAATATGATACACGGTTACACGGAACTGTGTTACTGAAGGAGGTCATTGTACTTTAAAATTTTATGGATAAATTTTACTATTTCACCCACTCTTAGAAAAATGTTAAGTGCCCTAACGAAATGCATGGAAACGCAGTTTTACGATTACGATTTCAGGGTTGGTTCTATAGTTACGTTTTTTGACGTACAATGACCATCTTTTAACCTAGTACCTACCAGTGTTCCAAATTACCCTGTAAATTATTTTAATAATGTAAAAATCGTATAATTTCTGTTTGCGAATTTTGTTCTGCAACCACCCAGCTTCAGGGATAGAAAAAATAAGCATATAAGCAAGGGTAATAAACATCACGCATAGCACTATTACAAGCGGTACAATCATACAATCGCCTAAAGCCACTTCAAGGCAAGGCACACGTGTCGATCTACGCTAATCCTTGGCTTTAGACCATAATCCGACCACCCAGGGCACAGGACCATCCATTACACTGCCCACAATAGTACCCCCATTATTTTATAGAATACAACGTCAATAGTGAACAAAACAACCTAAGCGACACACCTTTGACGGCACTTGAGACTTTTTACCGCCGATTGTAGGACCACAAAACTAGTGGGTAAGGGGTGTATATTCCATACCGTTAAGGTTGCTTACGTCTTTTTCGTTTTGAATTAAATTACGTAAGGCATAGGTGTCCTTATTATTTTCCGCTATAAAATCGAGACCACCAACGTAAAGCCCTTTTTGCGAAATGCGAATGTAATGATGCGTTCGTGGATTTTGACGGTTTGCGAGTATTTAGTTTCTTTGTAATTGCAATGTAACTTTTTTTCGGTTAAAATGGCGTTTGGTTGCATTGAAGTGAAACGTGGCAGAAGATTTGCTTTCGTAGTACTAAATTATAGTACAACGCGCTTAAATAGTCCTTACTGAGACATTGTTATTGAGTGAAACGACCTATTCTGAAATATAATAGCTGAAGTATCAGCAGCAAAACATTTTAAATTTATTTATGAGTTTGGGTTTGACACTTGACTTTGACAATATCGTAGACTATCCAAACTACTGGCTAGAACCAAAAATCCATAATAATAATGAAAATTGATAACTGTAGTAACATGATAATTCGTAAGCTTATTTTCTTACGTCACAGTCGATATATCATCAGTTAATGATGTCCAATGTCAACAATGAAGTACAGAGATCTACAAAAGTGCTTTATAATAGAATTGGTTATTTTCACTTGTCGGATAGAGCCTTCTGGAGATAATAAGGCTTCAGTCTTCCAAAAAAACTTGGAGATAGGTTCTGCCACTTTAATACCGTACATACTATTAATACTAACTATTTTAATATTATAAATGTAAAGTTTGTAAGTAACTGTGTGTCTGTGTATTTTTTTGTTAGAAATTGGGCCCGAAATAGAGAACAATAATTTTAGAGCTAGGCAATGTGGTTATTTAGGCTATCACATTGAAGGTCAGGCATATCAAAATAGTTTTCATTTTGTTACATCGCAGATTTTTTTAAATGATTAAATATGCAAGAAATGTTATTTTTCCTTTATCCTAGACTCAAATTTTTCGGGTTAAAAATCTAAATTAATTAATTCAGGTAGGAAATCAGCTAAAGTTAACAGGAACACTAAAATATTTTTCTGAACTGCGTGGCACAATTGATAAAAAAAAAATCTTCTTTTATTTATTTATTATTACTCTCACATTTTTGTACAAAATAGTACATATACGCTTGTTCATTCGGACGTGCGATATGCGTATTAATGACTTGGTACGGACATTCGACGATTACCGTCCATCTGTTACGGGTTTCCCGTGTCCTGTGGGATAGAACCAGGAAACTATACCTAATGTTCTAATGTTCGTAGGTTTAATTGTATTTGGGACGGTTCATTAGTTTTTTGATTGATAACTCTTGTTCTTCTAATTGTTTTATCGATGCAAGCAAATTTTTGTCTTTAAGTAACTCAGCACTCTGCAACTAATTTTCGCACCTTTTTAAATCAGCATAAATTGCAAAGTATGCCGTTTTTTATCTATTTTGGTATCTTAATAGTTTCACAATCTATACATCTTATAATTTATATCGATCTTTATATATATATATATATATATATATATATATATATAAAGGGTGATGGGTGTATGTATGTTCCCTATGAACTCCGAAACAGCTGGACCGATTTTGGTGAAATATTCAGAAAATCTTGAGATTAGTTCAACGAGTTATTTCTGAAGTTTGGTAGCGATCGGATCGACAGATTTTTTGTGTTTTATTATTTTCCCTACAAGAAACAAGAATACTGTTTACTGGCACATTTTATTTATCTACATTTCACTTTCACTGGCAGATATCTGATGTTATGAGGAGTAACTTAGGCTACTTTTCACCATCATCATCATCGTAATTTTTCATCACCACGCGGTTGAAAACGCGGGGCACAGTTAGTAATTATATAAAAGCGATATACCTGCCACTACACTCAAGACATCTCGAAAACTTTCTATTTGATTTACAAAGTTGAAATTTGGCAGTTAGAATTCTTATAGAGTGTAGAGGTCCGCTAAGAAAGGACTTTGCCAAAGGGCTGAATTGAGGGTGCTAACAGAGGTTAAAATTTATATGGAAATCTAGTCGCGGGAACAACTGGTAAAATAACCAAATGCCGTTAACTGAAAACCAAAACAAAATTAAATAAAAAAAATAAAATGTAACAGCATTGTTGTACATAGCTTTTCTACATTATCAATACGTTTGGGTAATTGAATGCTCATTTCAACCTGATAAAACGAAAACATGTTCTTATTGAGGCCGTTTATCACAAAAATAGCCTTAAACACGCCCGAGCTGACGTGTTGATTGTCCTAAATGCATACATTTTCAGTTTTTCGAACCAACCTTAGCCCTGCTAAAAGTAGAGTACAGGCGACTACACTAATACTGAGTCAAAATAGAGCTTTAATTGTATCATTTTTAAATATAAAATTAAAGTATAAACAGCTTTACTTAAATATATTAGTTTATATAGAAATTAAACACTTTTATTGCGTGTTTTTCATGTTTTTGAACACGGTAGGCGTTTCAAACACTTTGTACAGTCGCCATATATAAATATCGCCAATAATCTTTAGTCAAAATAGTCGCTCACGGTCTACAGTTTTGCACCGTTTGCGATGCTCATAATATTTTGACAATCCACACTCATCATCATCATCAGCCAGAAGACGTCCACTGCTGAACATAGGCCTCCCCCTTTAACCTCCACACTGAACGACATCCTGCCATCTGCATGCCCGCGACTCTCACAATATCGTCGGTCCATCTAGTGGGAGGCCTACCTACGCTGCGTCTTCCGGTTCGCGGTCTCCACTCAAGAACCTTTCTTCCCCATCGGTTATCAGTTCTTCGAGCGATGTGGCATGCCCATTGCCACTTCAACTTGCAGATTTTAATAGCTATGTCGGTGACCCTGGTTCTTTGGCGAATATCTATGTTCCGAATTTTATCGCGTAAAGAAACTCCGAGCATAGCTCTCTCCATTGCCCGTTGTGTGACTCTGAGTTTTTCCAAAGGACCAACAGTTAAGGACCACGTCTCAGTACCATATGTCATCACTGGCAACACACACTGGTCAAAGACCTTTGTCTTTAGGCACTGTGGTATCTTGGACGAGAAAATTTCACGCAATTTCCCGAACGCTGCCCATCCGAGTTGGATTCTCCGGGCGACCTCTTTGCCTAAGTTGGACTTACCTAACTGAACAATCTGTCCAAGATAGGTGTAATGATCAACAACTTCGAGAGTATCGTTCCCAACATTGACCGGCACGGGTACAACATGGACATTGTACATGATTTTTGTCTTATCCATGTTCATTTTAAGACCCACCTGTTGGGAAAAGCAACTGAGGTCACTGAGCATTATATTGAGGTCCTCCAGCGATTCTGCCATGATAATTATATCATCGGCAAAACGTTGATATATAATGTTGATGCCCAATCCGTTCCAGTCCAAAAGCTTGAAAACGTCCTCCAATGCGTTCGTGAACAGTTTTGGAGAGATAACATCTCCCTGTCTCACGCCTTTCTGCAATTGGATTGGCTCCGTGCTCTCGTCCTGTAATCGGATCGACATGGTGGCGTTTCTATACAAACACTTCAGCACTTCGAAATACCTATATTCGATATGAAAACGCTGGAGGGACTGCAATACTGTCAGGTCTCGATTGAATCGAAGGCTTTTTCAAAGTCCACAAACGTTAGACATAATAGCTGATTATACTCACAATCCACACTAATCCACACTTAATATTATAAATGCAAAAGTAACTCTGTCTGTTTGCTACATAATCACGGCTAAACGGCTTAACCGATCTCGATAAAATTTTGCGAGGTAATAGTATGTATCATAAGGAAGGACATAGGCTTTTTTTTCTGAAGAAATCGCGGACGAAGTCGTAGGTACAGCTAGTATTATATACAATATAAAAATCCGTGATATGTTAAATGCCAGTCAGAGAAAATGACGTAACGAATATGAAAACACCTTTGTTTGAATATGAAAAGTTCGCAGTAAGTTCAGTACTATTGACATGAAGATGGATCAATTTAAGTTCGTGACGACATAAGCAGATAGAATAGTCAGAATTCAAAATTTGTAGAAAAATATTAATATTAGCCATACATTAAAATTTCCTGCAGTTTTTATTTTTTTAATATCATAGATGCGCAAGAACATGGTACATCAGTTTTCAAAAATTAATTATATTATGTCGATTAAGTAAAATATTTAAATAGAGTCTTTAATAGAGCTGTTAATAGAGTCATTAAGGGTCGACAACGTATCTTTGATGCCTCTGGTGTTGCAGGTATCCTTAGGCGACGGAGATCGCTTACCATCGGGCGGCCCGTCATCTTGTTTGCCACTTATGGCATTAAAAAATCATTTAAACAATTAATGCGTTTGAATAACTGGTTAGTGTTGCTCCCAAGTGTATGTAATGTTTGTCAATAAATAATGTATGTATTTAGCACACCGAGTTCGTGACGGCCTGTCTGTAATGTGCTATGTAGTACTCACTTACCTACGTACCTATATACCAAGTATTTACTGATTAAATTCTTGGCTTAATCAAAACCTAATACTGCTTAGAAAGGTCGTGGTAATAAGTGATACGCAAGGCCCACGAAATTCGGATCTTTTTAAAAAAAGTCACCGGTACAAAAAAAGTTTTTTTTTTCTTTGTTTAGATCTACTTTTGGCAACTAACTCACCTGGTGGTAAGCGATGGTATGGCCGAGGATGGAACACGATGTCCAGATGAAATCTATTCACTCTAACCTTGAAGATGCCTAGATTGTAGTTCTCAGAAAATAAGGAGGACGTCAGAGAGTTCCACTCCAAAGTTCAGCGTAGGCGTTAGGGTAAGTCCTAGTAGCTCTAGATGGTCTGCCAGAGGTATGGATACATCCCGGAAAGTATTTAGGGTACAATGAAAACTGATTCTTTTTGGCAGCTTTTCTTTGGACAAGTGTCACCTCAAATTCAAAGGTAGATACTTAAAAAGGCTAGTCGCAAAAGATAGCTGATGTCTTTAGTGTCACCACTCTCACCAGATCACAACACAACAAGTTCTTCATACTGACCTCCAATATAAAGATATAGAGATAAAGCACTAGATAAGATAGCACAAGATAGATAGATGAAAACTCTTTATTGTGCACACCAGAAATAAAAATTACAAACAGATAGAAAACACTTACGAGCTAATGCCACAAGTGGTGGTCTTATCGCTAAAAGCGATCTCTTCCAGGCAACCATTGTGCATTGGATGGAAAGAATTTACGTAACAGGATCGACGGGGGATGCCAAAACACTTTTAGTGATACTATTAAATAAATGCTACCAAATTATATATAGTATAATATAGATAATATATATAAATATGTATATACATATATTATAAATGCGATAGATATATACTATACTGTAAGTCTTTGGAGAAACTTCACATTATGGCAAAAAACAAGATGTTGAATGTTGGTATGTAAGTTGAAATAAAAGGCAAAAATTATATCTTGGCGGACTTATTAGACTTATTATTATTAAACCTTTCCCTACTTTGAAACCGCGAAACAAAATCTGCGGTTCCAATGAAAAATATGGAAGAAAAATATATACAACGAAATGTATGGATCTTTCCCTTTGGCTTAGTACCACCTTTTGATAGCTCCTATAGCTCAGTTAGTAGTGTCCCTACCTTCTGCGCTTAGGGGCGTGGGTTCAAATCCCACCTAGAACAAACATTTGTGTTTTTTCTATGTCTGGGTGTTAATATCTATTTAAGTATGTATTCAATAATATACATGTATGTATATCAGTCTCTGGCAACCATATTACAAGCTTTGCTTAGTTTGGGGTCAGATGGCCGTGTGTGCAATAATGTCCCAGTTTTTTTTTTGTTTTTTTTTTTATTGTAAGCCTGTATAAGCTTATTCTAAGTTGTATATAATTATGCTTATAACAACACAAACTTTAACAAGGACGAAAGGACAACTTTGCTTTATCGTTTACACTACGCCATGTTTTTACTAAACAACGGCCGAAAAACAGTACAAAAAAATATATAATGCGACATTATAGCATAGGATACATGCCTTTATTTCAAAATAAAGTGTATCTATCTATATGAACGATGCTTGAACGCGTAGAAAACAAACGTTTTCTACGCGTTCAAGCATCGTTCATCCAATTAAGTTGAAACTTTGTGGTGAGCCTTCCGGGCCAAGCCATGGTGACTTTGGCCAAGAGTACAGCAGCCGCGAAAAACTATATAAATCTCTTTGTATAACTGAAACGAAGTATTGTACGTAGATAGGTATAAGGATTCAAGAATTCAGGCTGATGTAAGCGGCAGGGCTCGAAATAGCATCTAATTCAAATGTTGCAAACCTCACCGCAAGCTAATTGCGTCCACCTTCATTCTGATATTGTGTTGTTAAGCTGGCAATACAGTATAGTAGAGTTTCTTATTGCTTACAGTAACTTTGTAGAGTTTGCGAATTCAAAATATGCTATCATATGGCAAAAATTTACCATTCAAGACCGTTACTGCGAAAATTATTGGAGCTCTACATCTTAGAATACTATTTAGTGGGTATTTTCTTACTAAAACAAATACCCACATATATAAATTGGTATGCTCGAGTTCACATTTTACTATTTTTACTTCAGTTTTATGCTATTAAACGTATTCGTCCTGCATGCATTACGATATTTTAACGATTAGTTCTTAATTTTTACCGTATCTTTTTACTTATCCCTGAAGCCGAGGTCTTATAATGCGGCTTCGGTATTCCCTGCTTACCATAAAAAGCGACTAACAGGGGCCTTGCGGTCTCGTGGTTGGTCAAATGTGGTGATCTGACTCCCATTCAAACGAGACCAGGAAAATAGCGACCTAGTGTTGCCCGTGTCATTGTCCCAATTATTGCTTCACAGCAGTTATCCAGGATTATTGTTTCAGGCAACGAGTAGGTTCCTAGTTTTCCTAGGTTTTTATGGAGATCTTAGTACCCTCTGTGAGGCACAAAGGCTGGCTACCGACAGAGTTATTAGTAGGTACAATCTCACAGAATCTAGGTATAACCAAGAACGATCATATATAATCATCCTTGCTATAACCCAATACGGGTAATTTTTGAGAGATTTCCCTCCCAGCACCAAAAATATATATATCTTATGTACCTACACGTCTTGAAATGTAGTATACACCACCCTTTACCCACAGGTCGTGCTGAGCTTGGACACTGCAACACAAATTGAAATTAAAACAGCCGAGACAACGTCGCGCCATTACTGCGTAATGCACTTGTGAAATCATAATTAGGTACTTACCGCTACTGTTCAAAGTTACAGTTTTGATGAAAAATATACACAAAACAAACGTACAAAACAAATTTTTGAATTCTCTAAAACAATTAAATATTAAATCCGTCGAAACATAACACTCCAAATTAATAAAAATAACTTTTGAGGCAGTAAAAAAGAGTCATCTCTCATTCAGTTTTGGTGCATGCAAAAGTTCTAGCTGATTAGTTTTTTTTTTATTATTCGGTAATAGGCTTGTGTTTGACTGCCAACTCGCCTGATGTTAAGCGCGATACGGTCTACGATGGAGCACGCTTGCCCAGAAGAAACCGATTCGCTCGAGATTTGAAGACACCCCAGATTGTAACCATCGGGGAACACCCATTCCGGCAGCGCATTTCACAGACTAGCAGTTCGCACAATAAAAGTGGAATCAAAGCGCTTCGTACGGGTTTTCGGAATATCAACCATGAAACGGTGTCGATTTTTCGTGCCCGCTCTGGCAGTCCGATAGAAAAATGGGGAGGAGGGAATTAGATCATGCAGATCTGATGCACACTCTCCGAAATGTATCCGATAAAAAACTGATAGACTAGCAACTTTACGGACTAAGAAGTGCTCTAGTTACTTGAAGTTAGCAAGAATAGAACCTAGAAACATACACACACAACTACCCCAAACGCATATATTTTCATTGTTCTGTCGCGGTTAAACCCTTAGCATCAAAATTTTTGTTAAATGTACAAATTAGAATACAATATGTCGAAAAAATAATCCGCTAACCTCCATTCAAGAAAAAGCTGAGTTTTTATTCCGTAAATAAAAAACTGTTTTGAAAGAATAGCAAGTAAAACCACGGGACGTAACTTACATACGAATGGATTAAAAAGATGAAGAGTCCATGAAAAAGTAAGGAACTAAAATGTTTGTAAATAATTTAGTGTGAAGATAGGTACATATTAATTTTGTCCAGTTTTCCTCAAAATTGTTTAACAAACATTTTAAAAGGTTACACAAAGACGTAATTGTAAGAAACTCATGATGATTGCGTGTGTGGTCCGAAGGTGATGCTGTCAGCTAATATTTGTACAAGACAAGTATAAAGATACTGCTGGAAACTACCTTGTGCAGCTGTATGTGGTGATAAGCGAAGCGGTAAGCGGGTCGCATAATTTACTATCGTTTACTTTTTGAATCAATGAAAGTCTTTCACTCGTTCTAATGCGACGTCATCGATTCAATTTCAAATACCCAAGCTTGTTTTTTTATGACGCCTTACAAAGCAGTCAACATTCATATGTAAAGTCCAAAATAAGGTGATCGCCGCCTAGCTAGACATCAGTTAAGTCAGTTCAGTCATTGGGCCTCAAAGCACTGTGCCAGGGCACTTTTTAATGCTCGGCTGGCTAGATACTACTTCAAGTTGAAAAACTGTCCATAACAATGTGTTCTAGCAGCCCAACTTGATAGAATATAGAAACTTCTCACTCTAGACTAAGTATGTACCTTCGACCAGAATATTATTCGACATCGGCCCAATTCAGGATGTGTTCTTTTAGTACAATAGTCATTCCAGTTTTGTGCCAATTTCCTCCGTGTGTGTTATGCCCAGGGCTCTGGATCACCTATCCGTTTGATCGGAAATTAGACCAGTATCACGCCTGCGCCGCGGAACGGTAGTAGTAATATTGGTTTCACTGCTATGGTCCTGCGACGAAGTGTCCTACCTGCGTCAAACCCTAAAATAGGATAAGGATATCAAATAAAGGAAACGCTCTACAGAGAGAGCTCTATGGAAAGGATCAGCCACGGTGTAACATAGTCCTCGGTGAAAACGTGTTACCTCTTCTGTATGTTCTCTCCATGCTAAGGTTGCCTTGAAGCTTATACCGATAAGGCCAACAATTGTGTCACTGGTTTTAAGTTGTTTTTGTCTTATGTAATGTCATTTTTGATTTGAACAATAAAGAGCTATCTACTATCTATCTATAATCTGGATCCCCTTGCGGCATGATGGCCATTTTGCTTACCTGCAAAGCGAGTATACGTCAGCTGTCAAAAACAATAAACATATCTTCATGAACACGTTATTTTGCGTGTGCTTTGAAGGTGCTGCATACACGTAATCTAATTTCCCATCTTCTACAATAGAGAGTCCTTGGTTCTAACTCGCACCTTCTCCTAACACGTCCAACCCCCTACCTGTCTCATCCGTGAGTAAATTTACAACCTAGCTTTTCATCTCCGTTGCCTTCGTCGCGGTCACCGTATCCTAAATCAAATACCGCAATGGTATCTACAATTACAGTCCGATGCGATAGCGTTGTTTGCGTTACCAATCTGTCACTTGGTTCAGAATTCCATTGAGATACGAGTGATTCTTTTTGCATGAGTTGAGTAAAGTTCATTTTTGCATCACTATTGTAAAACTCCGGATAAACATGGTCAAAGAGAACCTCTTCTCTGAAATCGTCTCTCTAGATGATTTAAAATAAAGAAATAGTTCCAGATGACTCGATAGATTTATTTATTTATAGACATATTATACTCGTTACACTTACAGCTACGCCAAGGCGTGTAACGAGTCATACGTTAAAAATTACAATAAAATTAAATTTAAATAAACTATTATACATTCATGTCAGATAGATAGCTATATAACCAAGACTATCTAGTACAAAGGGACACTACGAAACTATCCTTTCATCATCAGCCAGAAAACGTCCACTACTGTATATAGGCCTTAAAATATCATTTAACAAACATTGCAAAAAATAAGGCGCTACCGCGCTGACCTAGTCCAGGACTCCATATAAACTGATTCAAAAGGGATTGACTGTACCTTTACGTCTCAGTGTATGTTTATGATTTCTATAGGTCCTATTCAATAAAAACACTAGAGAGTTTTAGACTGTTTACTATACTTTAATACACAAAACGCTTTACTAAATACTATTATTAAATTTTTAATGAATTTAAACGAGGAACGCCGTCACTCGTCCTAAGTTTGAGACGAAATAGAGCGAGCAAGACAACATTAGCTATTTATGAAGACAATACTAAACAGTGCAGGAAAAAACTATATTTAGAGTGATAATAAGAAATATGACCACTGATGCAAATGATTGTTACTGGTCATATCAATGTTATATTATATTTCACAACTTTCTTAATATTCGTTGTAAAGCTTCCTATCTTTTGAGAGCGTTTAAATACTTTTTAATTGGCGTTTGTTATTGTTTTGTTTTAATAATCTGTAAATTCAAGGGTCCACCTGAAAACCGGCGCTGATAGTCTTGGACTTTCAGCATCGACCCTTCCACAATAATTTGTGTTCTTTAGTTATAACGTGTTTATTATGTATTTAAAGTCGAATAAATTGTTTTTCTTTCTTTCTTTTCATCGTTTATTTTTTTATACTAATACTTAAGAAAATCATTCCCTGTTATTGAATGATCAAAGATTGCCGTCTTACGCAGCTCACCTACGTTGTGATATTACCTCCTAAGTGGTCTTGAGTTAGGACCAATTTAAGCTGTTTAAATTTTAAAACTACAACTTAACACTATATTATACTTAACACCGACAGAATAGAAAGGATATCTGGATGTAATATTTTTGAATTGTATATAAAATTTACATAGTAAAGTCTCAAATGTGGAACAGTTAATTAATAATTATCAATATAAAAACCGACTTCATAAAAATGACAGATCTGAACCAAATTGAGACCACACGGGAAGCATCAGCTTTTAAATAAAAAAATAATCTACAAAATCGGTTCACCCAGTCGAAAGTTATGAGGTAATACACATTTTAAAAAAATAGTCGGATTGATAACCTCTTCTTTTTGGAAGTCGGTTCAAAAGTACATCAAATCTAAACAAAAATTACTTGCAAGGAACTCTTAATACAAAACCTTAAAATAAACTATGTGTGTAGGTATTTAGACAAATAAAAAAGACAATCGACACCATAGGTCTACCACAGAATCCCAACTGTTTCTGTTTGACATAAATTACCAGAAACCATGGTGCACGAAGGCTTCTCACGACTACGGTGAAACCGACCGCATAGCGGGCCTAACGTATTGTTTTATTTATTTATTTGTAAGTGACTTGATTGGGAGGTAAATGCTGTGACGCCTAGTGGTTAAGGGTTACAGGTGAAAATGGGTACCGTTCAAGAGTATTAATATTAACGGATAATGGATGGGCTAGTTCAAAACATTGACTGGGTCTTAATTGTCATGAAGGAGTTTAGTTTTATTTTACACCATGCTTAGCACATTTTTTTTTTTGTTTCTAGCCAGTGTTACAAAGCGATTAGGGTTAACTCAGCGATAAGCCGCTGAGTTAACCCTTATCGCCTTGTCCCCATTCATACAATATTTATCCGCCAAAACTTGAAAAATGCCCCTTAGTTGTTTTATTTTGTTATACTTCTAGTAAAAAAAAAATTAAGACATACCTAACTAATGGAGTTAACAGTTTTTTTTTTGCGAATTAATTTGAATGCCCTTAAGTGAAACTTGTAAGATGACAATATTAACAAAATTATATGTAGGTACATGTAGTGTGTTTGTGTGTGTGTAATCATACTTTTCCTGTTTTGGCGGGTCCATGTTAGGTATGTGATAATTAGGTTCTTAAACAAAAATAAACAATGAAGTTTTTTAAACCAGTGTTATAAGAATATATTTTTTTTTTAATCCCTTAGCAGGAGAAAATTTATTAACTGATAAATACAATAAATTAGTCATTCAACTTTTATTTTATTTTATTGAATAATAATAGGCTTGCGTTTGGCCGCCATCTCGCCTGATGTCAAGCGATGATGCGGCCTACAAGGAGCAGGCTTGCCTATTTGCTTGGATATTTATTTTCTCAAAGAATTGTACATTCACTTATATGAGAGAACACAAGATATTCTTAATAGTAAGTTAACTTTTGTAATTACAAACATTATAGTGGACGAACAACAATACTAGGTATAATTCTAACGAGTGTTGGCTATGCTCAAGACTAAAGAGCATAGATTGAAGTTCCTCAATAGACTCCAACGCTCTATTTTGATGCGTAGGTTTCACTAAATAGAACTTAGTATTACTTAACAGATTTGGATAAAAAATTGTAGGATAAAAGGTGTGTGTTAATTATCTTATTCCCAACGTTCCCACTGACGTTCCTATCAGTGAAAATCCCCATTAAAATTTTACACGTCTAGGGTACTTCAAATAACACCACACTAAACTTCCATTAGCATATACTCTGGACTAAGTCATATACTACTTTTTAACCGAGTTAAAAAAGGAGGGGGTACTCAATGAAATAGTTTTTTTTTTTGTTACCTCATCCATAACTTTATCATTTACTAGCCGTCCGCCCCGGCTTCGCACGAGTGTAAGCTCGGCCTTCGGCCTCGCTACATAATATAATATAGCCTATGTCACCCGGGGATAGTGTAGCTTCCCAACAGTGAAAGAATTTTTCAAATCGGTTAAGTAGTTTCGGAGCCTATTCATTACAAACATACAAACATAGGTACAAATCTTTCCTCTTTATAATATTAGTGTAGATGAACCGATTTGGAAGGATATATGTACTTATTTTACTTTATTGGATCCATAGTAATTTCAATTTAATGAAAATCGGTTTATTAGTTTGACTTTTAAATCTAAATGATTGGAAAATTATATTCCTTGGGTGACAATAAATGATCATGCTTTCATATTTATCGGGACTTATCGCGCACTATTAAATATAGGTAAAAATAGATGAGTAAGCTCGTGACCACGGCCATTGTAACATGGTTGAAACGTCGAGCGAAAGGTATCTATTTTTACCTATATTTAATATTGCGCGATAAGTCCCGATAAATATGAAAACATGTGTTCGAATCGCGAAAGCTTAAAAGTTACTAATAAATGATCATCCAAGTAACCGAAATTGAAAATTTTATCTTCTAATTTTGTGAAGACTGTTTTAAAATATCGATAACTATTATCCCAAAAAACTGTTCCTGTAGGATAGTGAGTGAAACCGCGGGGAGCTACTAGTGAAGTTTATAAAATGCTTACTTCTTTTCTTGACCGCTAAAACTAAACTTAGTTAAAACAATACGGTAGACCGTAATCAAGATTATGTGGACACAACACCACAAGCAATTTGTGGTGGATAGATGATTATTGTAAGTGTTCATGAAACTATGAAACAATTACGGTACAATGATTTACCATGTTTTATAAGTGATTCTTGTGATCTGTCTCACAAATGTTTTTTTTTCTCTTAAAATTGGGACCTTAAGAAAAAAAACTTATTTTTTTCCGTGATAGGCTTATGCTTGACCGCCAACTCGCCTGATGTTAAGCGAAGATGCGGTCTACGATGGAGCATGCTTGCCTAGAAGAAACCGATTCACTCTAGACTTGAAGACACCTAGTTTGTAACTATCGGTGAACACCCATTCAGGCAGCGCATTCCACAGACTAGCAGTTCGCACTATAAAAGTGGAATCAAAGCGCTTGGTACCGGTTTTTTGAATATCAAAACATTTAATATCTTCCAAATTTGTTCCTACTCTCTAAATCTTTGCCCATTTAGATACTTAGTTTATGTAACTCCTCTTTCGATCATAGGTATATTACAAAGATTGTTTAGAAAGAAGCATAAATGTGATGCGAATTCGCACACCACCCTCTGATGTGGGCAACTATGCGTGACCACTTGCGCGTTTGTGGTCAACTGTGTTGGCAAAGGGTTGAGCTTTGGAATAAAGTTGTATACGGTAAGTTAAGCAAAAAATGCAATTAATCTAGGGGAAAAATAAGCCACCTTTTTTATAGAATATCTCTTATTTTATTAGGGTAGGTAGTTTTTTGAATCGAATATCTTTATTTGTGGTTTTTGTCAATAATCAGTAAATATTTATTTATTTTTTGCTATTAACAGTGTTATATAATGTATACAATATTCAACAATAGTAATTAATGATAAGGCCAAAATTATCTTAGTCTCATTGTATCTCCCGCTGTTCACACTCCACTCAAATGTCAAAACAACAACTAACAAAACTTATGCTACCGTTGTCCACTAACAATTACGTAACAATCACAACAAACATTTAAACAGCAAAAAAACATCAGCCCAAGAAACCGTGCCTGTCAACTCTATCTTCTATAAATAAAAAATAAAGAAGCCTCATTGTAAATTTTTAAATGGCAATAATCGAATGACCATAAACGTAAACTTTTTCTACAGCTAGACTGTCCTTTGAATATTGTCCGCCATTTTTTGTGGGCAAATTTGTCTATGGCTCTAATAGGGTAAAAGCACCAGTTAGTGGCAGTACCGACCGCAAATTTGTCAGACCACCTTGCAGCTAAACGTAATTTATGACCTAAAGCCAGGAAGAAGACGGTAAGCCGTGCCGTTGCATAATCTCCGCAATTTATGAATGCTTTTGTTGACTGTATTGCGCTTTTTGATGTAGTTTTCTATTATCATAATTATCATCTTAGTCAAAAATATTTTTAATTGCTCTCAAAAATTTATTTGTAAATTGGAAGAGTCAGGCAAAAAGTAATTGTGTATATAAAATCTCAATTTTTTGCAATATTCAGTGATTTTAGTTTCGAGATTACTCATCTAGAGAAATAAATAAAAAATGAGCACTCGCGCTCTATCTTGTAGATTGCATGATCACTTACCGCAATGGCAAGCGCAAACCTATTAATCGAGAAAAATGCGATAGTTACAAAATAATTAATTTGTCAATGTGGTTACTTTGTGCTACCATCCTTAGGGAAAAGGGCTTACCTACTAAATAGTAAACAATGATTCATACGAATATTTTTTTTCGTAATCCAAAAAACGCTACATACCTAGGTACTGGCATCGACAAATTAGTTAATCCATGGTACTGGTAATGATTAAATGAGTAAGAAAATAAAGAAAACGTTATGGATGCTTGAAATTAAATTAAATGACATTTATTCACAAAAAAAATGCATTATCGTAAAAGTAGAGTAGGTATATTATTTAATTAATGACTATTGTCAAATTATCCATGCACAAAATAAGTGGGTATCGGAAGGAGATCCGGCTGAATCAAATGATCGAAAGAAAAAATCCGTATCAAGAGTATCTCCAAAATCGATCACGCCCATGGAAAATCGACGTTTTTGTTCGGAATCTGCACGTGAGCCAAAGGTCGGTCCTTGTATTAAAGAGAGGAAATCCGGAGTTCATTGTTGTATCCAACACTTATGCACTTTACCTGACCGGCAGATAAAAGAGCTTGCCAGAATAGGCCTGTGGTAGCAGCCGATTTTTTTCTCTATAAAAAATACAAGCCGAAAAAATATATTTAAATTTGGAACATATAAAAAGGAATGCAAATCATGCAAATGATTGCAACGGTCGTATGAGATCCAGTTTTTGCGCATAAAAAAGAGGTTTAATTTTCTCACGTTAGTGAAGAGTTTTTTCTCGAAAATTTCTAATGACGGTTTAATTTGAAGAACCCTTTGGGGTTTGATTTCGCGGCTTTTTTCTTAGTTGTAATTGTTTAGAAAACAAAGTCTCGTAACACGGATGTCGCAAAAAATAATTACGTTGTTGATTTATGCATTTTCAGTTGCATAAATTTAATTTATAAATGGGTTGTCATTTTTTAATTCAACAAAAAAGGAACAACACATATTGTGCAACGCTAGCATTGAACATATTTTTTTTTATTTAGATAACTTTTTCAAGTCGTTATTACTATATAATGAAAAAATAGGACATACATTACAGCAGATTTCTGAACCTGCAATAGTTTTGCATGGTACAAGTACCTACCTAACTCCCAATAATGTTTTTAAACAATATGTATTGTAATTCTCCGCATGAATCTTTGTCAAGGACGCTTGGTAACTTGAATGCGCCACAGAGTAATAAGTAGGTATCTAGGATCTCCTTGCTCGCATGCCTCCAAGCTGTACATCAGCTGTCAAAAACTACAAACAAATAATGAAAGACGCCATGTTTTTGGCGCCAACGTGAAAAAAACATGTCGCCTCGATGTATTGTTTGCCTAAACTTGTTTATTTTCGAGTATTAATCCCAATTAATATTATAAATGTGAAAGTTTGGATGGATGGATGTATGTTTGTTACTCAATCACGCCAGAACGGTTGAACGGATCTGGATGATTTTTGACACAGTTAATATATATATACAGATTATATATTATAGTCTGAAATAGCACATAGACTACTTTAAAAACTGCTGGACCGATTTGGATGAAATTTTGTGTTCCTGGAGCGGGTCATAGTGCGAACACCCGTGCGAAGCCGGGGCGGGTCGCTAGTGTGTAATAATGGCGAAATACTATTTATTTTATGTTCATGGACGTGCTCGAGTATGAATATGTGATAAAACGTGGTGAAACATTGTCTTGTGTTATTTTCAAAACACCATAGAAGCATCTTGTCCACCACTTTACTAGGGCATGACTTTGACTTTACCGTAAGATAATTTGCTCGACTTTAACTATGACTTGTTTGACGATATTTAGTAAAACTTGATAATATTTTAATTATTGACACAGGCAAATGCACAAGGAGTGGACGCCAAAATTATCACAAAAGAAAGACTAAAAAAAGAAAGAAGCTATTTGGAGTAATCAAATGCCGCACATCATGTGACCTTGTTTCCTATCCACTACCAGAGAATCCTAGAACTTTATTTTCTACTAGCCGTCCGCCCCGGCTTCGCACGAGTGTAAGCTCGGCCTTCGGCCTCGCTACAAAATATAATATAGCCTATGTCACCCGGGGATAGTGTAGCTTCCCAACAGTGAAATAAATTTTCAAATCGGTTCAGTAGTTTCGGAGCCTATTCATTACAAACATACAAACATACAAAAATAGGTACAAATCTTTCCTCTTTATAATATTAGTGTAGATTAATAAAGTTATATTTTTATTAGAAGTAGATTTAGATAAGCAATAAAAACTCTTTTTAGATTATTTTTAGTATAAACAACCGGACCTTTCGTGGTGCCATCGAACTGTGCCTAATACTTTAAATCGATGATCCTAGCACGCTCGCAACTTTTTTACCATAAATTTCAAGATTGTCTGGTCGCATTTTTATCACACAGACAAAAGCCGACCGCGTCATCCATTGCACATCCGAAGAAATAAATTAATCTTAGGGGAGAGATTTTTACCGTTATGCCTTATCTACATAAAAAACACAGTTAAAAAACACGGGGATGTCTGTGGGAACAGATTTAAAAACTTAAGGGCAGGAAGCGTAACGCTACAATAGGGCAAAGTTATCTGAAGAGTTATATGAAGGAGCCACCTTCGTAGGTTCTGAACAAAGCCGACGACTATCTATAGAACATTTGATTTTCAACATTTGGCCAACTGTACGCATAAGTTGGCAGGGTTGTAAGTGTAAATATGAGAGGTGACATGAAAGTTTATGAACGGATATTTATTTGAGAGATTTATTACTTTCACATCTTCACTTGGAACGACCTTAATTAGTAAACTCAGAGGACAGAAGTTAACCTTAAATCTTTCTATTTTACTGTAGTAATAGGTAAATATTAATCTTCAAATAATAGCCTTGTTTATAGTACGTTACCTTTGCTCCCTGTCAAAGTTAACCTACATCAACTCAAAAATCCTTATACCTAAGTATTTTATTTATTTATTATTCACTTGTTAACGTCATATAATTGTATTCGCCTGCCTCCTTTTAATGCTAATGCACATAATTAGATTTTTTTAAAGAAAGGATCTTAATGAAATTGCCGTAACGGTACACAAAGTATAAACTAAAAAAATAACCCGGAAGCCCGAAACTGTTTACTTCCGCCTAAAAACTTATAGCACGTATCTGGCAAAGAACATGAAGAATATTATATTGGATAGAATTTTGTGAGACACTGGCTGTCAAAGTTAATGTCAACTTAGTACAATCTTATGTAAATTTAAAGTATTAGCTATCTATACCAATATATAAAGAGGAAACAATTAATTCTTTGTTTATTGGTTTGCATTGAATAGGCTCCAAACTACTGAACCGATTTGAAAAATTCTTTCACTGTTGGGAAGCTACACTATCCCCGGGTGACATAGGTTATATTATATTTTTTAGCGAGGCCGAGGGCCAAGCTTACACCCGTGCGAAGCCGGGGCGGGCGGCTAGTGTTTTATAATAGTTAAATGTACTTACTTGTTATCTTATATCATTCATTACATAACCACTGGTATGGCTTAGTGGTAGCGCGACTGCTTTAGGAGCCGGAGTTTCCAGGCTTGTTTCCCGGCCGAGCATTGGGCCTTTAAATTCATAATTTATACATCTGTTCGAATTATGAATTTAAGGTCCAGGTTTAGGTGTTAGTTGTCCTTGTATTTGTGTGTGTTCCATGGAATCTCCAACATAGGATATCCTAATCTCAAACTATGAGTGTGAAGCGTAAGTTATTTCTAAAGCTTTCAGATACTATAAGCTTAACAAGTAAATAAAACCACAATAGTCGATTTAACATGTCAAAAAAAAACATGAAAAACTATGGTAAGTAAATTATTACATAACTTTACATTTTATTTACATTAAATTTACTCATTTATTTAATCTCACGGCAATAAGTCATTAACACTCTTCACCATTATCAACTCGTAAGTTTTCCTTGATTTTTGTAAACGGCTGCGCTCGAAGGCCATGTCCTGCTATACCGCTAGAAATAAATCTCCTCCGCCCTCCTATAAATTATCAACACGAAAATATTTATACTACAATACAATACTTTATTAATAACTCCATAGTTACAAGTCAAACTTCTACAACAATGTATATAAAACTTGTTTAGGTATGTACCTCAAATTAAAATTTTAATGTATTTAATAATGAAATAGAAATACGAACAAACTACTATTTGAAATATTATTCTAAAGATAATCACTTACTGTTTTTTAAGTCTTACTTAGTGATTTTAATCTCCGGAAACGTTGAAATGCAGGAGATAAATAGCCACGTGTATAACTGTCCCGTAAAAAGTTCTACCCCAAACTTTGACAGCCACAGCCAAAGCCCCGCGCACCCCTCGTTTTTTTCTCATCCTAGTCTGCTTATAAAAACATATGCACATTTTTTAAAGAATCTTCGGCTGTATCAAGGTGCGCGGATTTCTTTGTACGAGAGACATCTTCGAGGGTTTTTAATAATTGTTCGAAAGTTTTTTTATGTGCGAGTGTGTTTTTTACGTTTTCTCACGCAGAGTTGTATGGAGAGCTGATCTGTGGGTAGATACATCCGTGGTTTATTGTTGAATGCACGTATGAGTGATTTTTGATGATGGTTTGTTATGAAAATTACAATATTTGTGATTGCAGCTTGGGCTTGGAGTGGTCTCGAATAAAAAAAAAAGTTTCATATTAAAGTACAAATTTGTTAAAAATAGCTACAATGTTACATATTTGAAGTTTGAACATTTACGTAGATTAAAGAGAAAAAAACATATTCTGAACGTGTAATTATGTACTTATCGGATTATTTGAAAAGGAATCAACAGCAAAAATCTAAAAAAAAAAAAAAAGTTATTTTTTGTCTTTAGGAACAAACTTTGTTTTTTATTTCACACTTCGGTTTACTAAAATTTTACTATGATTCAAAGAAAAAATTTACATTATTGTACAAAATTATAATTTAATTTTAGAAAGCAAAATGCAAATTACACGTATTTTGGGGCTTACCATAAAAACAAAATGCAGCCGTCCAACAAAAACTGTCAGCGTTAACAGTAGCCCATTTTCATCTAACAATAATTGCATAACTCTAATGGCTCCCGCATATTCATTACGTCATAAAAACCGTAATTTAATATAAACTAGATGACAAAAATACGGCCACTGTTATTCTATAAAAAGTGTTTGAAAAACAGACTTCCAAGGGGTGCTGGGAACAAAAAAATTAAAAGGGTGTAAAACAATAGAAAAAAACTTGTAGGCCATTAACAGCTAACTGGGCTTTGAGACAAGCGGTTAATTTTGATTTAACCTGATTTATAGCTTAAAATGTTAAAGATTTTCTGTTTTCCACTGAAAAAATAACTCTGACTCGTCAAAACTTGACAACTATTTTATTAATACCTTTTTTTATTGCAAAATAGGCTTGCGCTTAGCCTCCAACTCGCCTGATGCTATGCGATGATGCAGCGTACGGTGGATCATGCTTGCCTAGAAGAAACCGATGTTATTTTACTAGTTTCGAAATGCCGTTACCGGAATAAAAATTGAACAATTTTTTCGTATTATTTAATCATTTACTGTCAACGGCATTTCTTGATAAACTTGTAAAAAGTAAGTGGTATATTTTTCAAGTTGTTCGGGCCAATGTTGTGTGAATATTAGGTGTTAGATTAATATGTTGGGGCTGACATAGACATGTTGTCTAAAAGCCCCCAAAAAATATTTAAGATATTTTTTTTATTAATATGTAGTTATTTAGGTGTATTGATTAAAATTCTTATGTGTCTATGAAGTTTTACTGCGTTTTACGGTTCTTTCAGCATTTTTAATTTTAGGAGGAATTTTCTGGGACTTGTATCTTTTTTTTTTTTTAAGTATTCTAATTTTGATGTTGCGACCTTAGCAAATTTTATATTTTAAAGTAACGTAGGGTTTGTTTAATTCGGAAAAATTGCAAACAGATAGTAGATAGATAAACTCTTTAATTGTTCACACTACAAAATAATATTATCATACATACGATAAAAACTAGTGGCCTTATCGTTAAGAGCGATATCTTCCAGGCAACCAGATGAGGATCATTCATACAAGAGGTAGAATGGTAGGGTTACTTTAGTTTTTTAACCGAGTTCCTAAAAGGAGGAGGTTATCATCCCGACTGTTTTTTTTTTATGTTTGTTACCGCATAACTTTTGACTGGGTGGACCGATTTTGATGATTCTTTTTTTATTTGAAAGCTGGCTTTCCGTTCGAATTCGGTCCAGTTCTGATGAAGTCGGTTTTTTTTTATATTGAGAATTAATAATGGTCGACAAAATAGGCGTTTGACTACAGCACACCTGTTGTTAGCTGACGGTTAGTATTTATTATCTACTATAAAAGTGCGATGTGGTGAACATTGATAATTTTTTTATTGCAACAGCACGAAGTGTTTATTATAAGGTCATTTCTCATCAGATGCGGAGGTGTGATCCATTGTTGCTTACCAAGGTTGACATCAAAAGTGCAGGCGGGCTCATCAATAACGTCTGTTTTTAACCGACTTCCAAAAAGGAGGAGGTTCTCAATTCGACTGTTTTTTTTATGTTTGTTGTCTCAGAAATTTCGACTGGGTGAACCGATTTTGATGATTGTTTTATTTGAAAGCTGGTGCTTTCTGTGTGGTTCCATTTCTGACATTTTTATGAAGCCGGTTTTTTAAATTGATAATTATTATAGAGTAGGTATCAAATATTACATGTTAAAATTAAACTTATTTAGCTAACTTTTAGACTTTTGAGATTTAAACCCTTTATATATATATATATATGCTATAGTGCTCTGTCTAGCATGAAATTAAAATACTTATAAATTTACTAGCTGTACCCGCAACTTCGTCCACGACTTCTTCAGAAAAAATAGCCTCATGATACATAACTATTACCTCACAAAATTTTATCGAGATCGGTTAAGCCGTTTAGCCGTGATTATGTAGCAAACAGACAGAGTTAATTTCGCATTTATAATATTAAGTGATGATAGTGATTAAAAATTTTAAACAATTATAATTTGGTTTTCATTGATGGGCTCTATTAATTATCAGAATTTTTGAGGTTATAAAAAAATAGGACACAGGCCTATTCATATCTCCCTCGTTTGTCTGATCTGTGGTTACGATACTCCGAGGGCGGACCCATCAACATTACCGATACAGTTTCGACACCATACTGAGAATGACACGATCTTTAGAACGACAATCAACAGACAATACCGTCCATCCCTTTCACTTTCGATGTGTCAATTGAGATGTACATTGTTTCGATATTAAAATTGCATTGTTCAATTCCGATTTTAATATCTACCCGTGATGGGCTTGTTCAAGATCACAGGTTACATTGTAACAAACCATTTTTTTTCTGTATAAGTACTTACAAAATACATTATTGGATATGGATTATTTTGGAAAATGTTTGGTTACACACACAGTAATAAATGTTTGATTATTACTACATTAACAATGTAAATTAATACACGCTAGGTAATACCGTATTTACAATAAGATTTGTAATTTTATTTTATTTGTTTCATCAATAACAGTTTAATAAATTCTGAGTGGCGTTGAGCTGTTATGGGCAAGCGTGAAGAGCCATCAGGCGAGCGACTTCACTCGTCTCGTCACTCAGCATCATAAAAAAAAAAAAGTCTCTCTTATATTCACTGCGTTAATAGAAACATTTGAATTTGGGACATGCACGAAATATACGAATTATTATGTACAAAAAATAAATAAAAATTTCTGAACATACCTACTAGCTGACTGATTGAAGCTATTCCATTGAAATTTCAAATTTAAATAAAGAAGAAAATATCCCACCTAATTTAATGACAGCTCCGTTAACTTAGTTGGTAGTGAATCTGCCTTCTGCGCTTGGGGGCGTGGGTTCGATTCCCACCTAGGACAAACATTTCTGTGATGAACATTTGTGTTTGTTCTGTCTGGGTGATAATATATATTTAAGTATATATTTAAAAATATATATGTATGTATATCAGTCTCTGGCAGCCATATTACAAGCTTTGCTTAGTTTGGGGTCAGATGACCATATGTCCAATAATGTCCCAGAAATTAATTAATTAATTTAATTCGTTTATTATCTATTATATCGTGATTATTTTATATCATTGAGAAATCTATTACCTATTGCGTTTTGACGTCAACGTGAAAAGAAGATGTCGCCTCATTGTATTAGTTCCTTAAACTTGTGTATTTTAGAGTGTTCAAGTGTACTCGTGTATGAGACAGTGATATCACGCAGTGAAACGTGTATTTTCGTGATGTATTCAAATCTCCATAGTAGCCTCTTGTAAAGCCTCTACCACTTTACGAGGGCATGACTTTGACTTGGCCGTGACTTGATTTGCTTGACTCTGTGACTATGACTTGTTTGACGATATTTAACGGAATTTGATAATCACACTAAGTTATAGTTACTATGTTATATGTGAAAGTTTGGATGGATGGATGTTTGTTACTCAATCACGCAGAAACGGCTGGATGGATTTGGATGAAATTTGGTATATACATTGCGTATGTCCTGGATTAACACACAGGCAGTATAAATAATATGATCATATTTATTTTATCGCAGTCAATGATAAAATAGTAGATTACGTAACTAGAGTTACGAAAAAAAACATCTCTAAATACAATTGCGTACAATTTTTGTTTCTGTTGATATGGTATGGATTTTGTGCTATAGTAATTTTCTTGCTTAGTCAAGTCCTCAATCGCACTCATGTGAAAATTACAAGTTACCCAACAAAAATAATGTACCCAATAAAGCTCTATTCAAACAGAATCAGTTCCAGCAACTTCTAGTAACAACCGTCACTATCCTTTCATTACTAAGAACTACCAAATCATCGTGCGAAAACTATTCAAACAATTTAAATATTCAATACATTCGTTTAGTCAATAGCGTAACGAACGTCCAAAGAAACGAGTCATGGTAACTGTGACCCTCGAAATTGCATAAAAAATCTCACCCCAGGATTTTTTCCAACCCTTTTATGCATATCCTGTGTCGCCCGTACAGTATTACAAGTCAAATTTAAATAATTTATGTCCTATGGTCCTTGATTTGCATCTGTCTGAACGTGGGCAGGCGTTTTATGGAAGATTTATCACGATGTGGGCAACTCCCTTATCTTCATTTTTTTTTTCATTTGAGTTGCGAGATGGTTATATATCTCGCCTGATGGTAAACGTCACTCTTGCCCAGAGTTCAGTCAAATCAAATCAAAATAATTTGTGCGTCGATGAATGTCATATCACTTTGAACATAAGGGTTTCCTTACGATGTTTTTCCTTTACCGTTTTTGTGCGACGGCTTCAAAACTGCAACATAATTTATTTAATTAAGTAATTAATTATTAAGTATTATATAGGTAAGTCTGGAGGAGGGCCGAAGATAGAACCAGGTGCCGTCAGATTGTAAAGCGCACATGCTACCACTCGGGCACCATCGCTCTTTATTCAATAGCATACCACCTGACAATCAATTTCTAAAATGATAACATATTTCACGAACACTTTTTACTTAATATTTTTCCGAATCCAACTCATAACAATAACCTTATCTCCAACCCCACAAATCAGGGACCCGCGAATCATTATCAGAGGCTACTCTTTAAATTCAATCTAAAATCGCACCCTTTGCTGTCCTCGACCACCCTTTTCGGACCTGATGGGTCTTGCCATTTTTTATCTGATGCAACCCTGACTTTATCTCATGACTGTACAAAAAACGGTGACCAGGTGCTGTTGAAAAAGTATAAAAAAATTGCGATAGGCTACGAAATTGTTAATCCTTTGGATCCTTTAGAAAATGCAGACATGTGTAACGCATGGACTCTTCTTTTGTATCGGACAAGGAAGACGTTTTTTGAGGATTGTAATCAAACAGTCTTGTTGGTATAAAAATTTCACAGGGCTACTTTTTGCGTCTTGCCTGCGGCTTGCTTCATGTTTAGAATTGTTTAGCCAAAAAAAGAAGTAAAAAAAGGTTTTGGTTTGCAAGATAACACACACATGGAAAGAAAATTATAATTTACTGGTTTTTTATTAACTGTAAAATGTAAAAGATGACAACTAACTTATTAGCCACGCATTTTCATCCGCTATCCTTTCCTCGAGATAAAAAAGTCGTAGTATTTCGGAGCACTTTGGGAAGTGAAGTTACTTAACTCTATAAAACCAGCTTATACCAACTTATCATTGTCATTATTTCAATCAAACTATTATGAAGAAATTAATCAATTTAAGAAAAAAATATAATTCTTCAAAGTTGGCGCTCTAACAAAATTATTTAAAAAATTAAATTATTAAATAGGTCAAAATGTCGGAGTAATCCGGGCCGCCACGATTTGAAGCTTGCACCATTTTTTTTAAGTGAACCAACGGACCAACGCGTACTTTGAGCAAAGAGTACGTTAAAAGGGTAATCTAAACTGCGTTCAAAGCGTCCAACACAAAAACAAAGCGCTCACAGTCCACGGCACACGTGTTCGCTTAGCATTATCGATCTCATATTGTCCTCTTTTGGGTACATGCGGGTAATGAGTTATCGCTGGATACGCGATGCGGTTTTTGTTTTTGTCCAGTTGGTGGGATCAATGTTCGAGAACTGTGAAAAGAAAAAATTGTTTAAATTCGCCGCGAGGTATTTAATTCCTGTTTTTTTTTTTTTTTTTGCTTGACGTACTCCGTATTTCTTAAGGTGATACGTTTCATGTTTGGCGGGAAATTCAAATTTCAAACAGTTTTTTATTCTTGTACCTAATATACATAATTAATACTCAATACTCAATATTTTATTGCAAACATCATATGAAGGTACGTGAAGGTCTTAAAGTAGGTACATGTTCATTAGAGTAATACATATGACCCTATTTGGGTATGGCAACACTCGGAACGGAACGATCTATTTAAATTTCGTCGAAATTCTCGTTGAAAAATTCTTCCAAGTTGTAATAAAATTTGGATTCAAAAATAACTTTTAATTTATTTGTGAAACTAACTTCTTTTTCTATATCGTTTAATTCATTTGGCAATTTATTAAATATTTTTACGGCCATTGTATTAGGACCAGAACTGTGTATTGCAAGGTTGGATACAATCTAGCTTCAGACTAATAAGTAACCGTATAATGATATATTTAAACATAGCACAGCAGTTTTCCGTAGGAAAACGCTGGATGCAGGCTGCTTCCAACCGGTCCTGTTGGCAATCGATGGGGGAGGCCTCAAGCAGTGGGTGTCCTATGGCTGAAATGATGATGAATAATATATTTTAAATCTGAATAAGTTCAGCTTGGATTAATAAGAACATTTAAGAAAATCAGATCGATTTCTGGTTTCTCAGTAGAGGAAAGACAGGGAAATTCTCCAAGCATGTCCCTCGTTCATCCTCGATTAGATTATCTGCTGTTCATTCAAACAGACTACAACAGAACTAAGTACTATTTGTCGTGATCGAAATTTGTACCTACTGTTATTTCCAAAAACTTTTAAATCCTATTCTAATCACATACATTCAACATTACAAAACATCAAACAATAAAAAAACAGATGCAACGCACCGTGAGAACTGACCAAGTCAATTTGCACAGTAACTATGCATATTATTTCACACTATCCTCTTAAAAAACGTTAGACCCCAGTGCTGTGGGCTCAGCTTTTTATACCACCCCTCAAGTTTTTTATTCAAATCATAAGGTAACTGTACCCTCAAGTTTTTTATTTTTGCTTAACAAAAGCTTCTTTTCTTCGTGTTGTAATTTATTTTTTTAACGGTCCAGGAGCTTTGCCAATAGCCTGGGGTCATAGGTGACTTAGGATAGTTCTCAGGGATTTTTTAATGGTATCTTTTATCTGCACATCTGCTTTGTCCGGTGGATGCGTAAAAAGATAGATGTGATTCGCGTGAGAAAGTAGGAGATGAATTAGGTATATTGGAGAATAGGTATATTCTCATTGCAAAAAAATTAAATTTAAAATCAAGTAAAATGTTATATGTTCATAATAACGACTTTTATGTAAAAGAGAACCACTATTTAGTGATAAGGCGTTTAGGCCATAATTCACCGTTTATAAAATGGTAGTGTGGTCAAACATATTGCAATGTATTGAATGAAATATATTGTATCACACAAATGAAGTCGGCAACACTAGTTGGCCATAGCTCAGCCAATTCTCACATTAGGCAAATTATTGCAAGGCAATTGATACAGTCTATACGTTCGCCAAGTTTAATCAAGCCAATGCTAACCAACATATGGATATTGCTTGCCGCGTTTAAGTGAGTGCCTTTGATTTGTGTAGAAAACCCCACACTAATCCGAAGTTTGAAGAGTCGAGGCGAGCAACCCTTGGTGGTAGCAAGAGACGCCAAACAAGCCATATACACACATTGGTGCACAGCATTGGCCTGCAATCAACTAGATAGGCGAGCGACAGCGTGCGATGGCAAGGCTAGGCAAATTGGCTGTCTGCACGATGGTAAACTCGTACTCACCTTCACTTGGTGAGCTATGGTCAACGTACATTTGGATTTAAAATTCCACACACAAATGCAATTAACAAATAAAAATTAGTGACATTTCTTTTTCAGTGGCCTTAGTACGGGAACTTGCGGAAAAGTTATCGTTACGTAAACAATAGTAAATATATGAAAAATTCAGTCCGATCACGACGAATCACGTCCGATAGAGGCGCTGTTCAATTTTTAAACATTTTGCTATCGTTTAGGTCACGAAAACTTTTTCGCAAGTGGTCGTACTAAGGCCACAGATCCATGTCTCATCAACGCCAGCTATCGAATTTTTATGAACTATTTTAATCGCTTTTTGGTAAACCTCCCATTGAATTATACCATGAACGCTACGATTTACTTAAAACTGAGTATAAGGCCAGTCACATGCATGCATACAAATGCATCGTTTCGTTAGCCCGCATGGTTCCATTTAACATTCACACGTTTCACACTTGCCTGCTCACTCAGGTGATAACATGGATGATAACAATGTTTTTACTGTCTTCCTATAATGGCCCTCTACCAACTTGTATAGCAGGCAATGGAGAGAGTTATACTCAGAGTTTCTGTACACGACAGATTTCGGAACATGGATATTCGCCGAAGAACCAGAGTCACCGACATAGACTTAAAGTGGCAATGGGCAGGCCACATCACTCGAAGAACATATAACTGATGAGGAAGAAAGGTTCTTGAGTGGAGACCACGACCCAGAAGAAACAACTAGAGGTAGGCCTCCAACTAGATTGACCGACGACATCGTGGGAGTAAGATGGCAAGCTATTGTTCAGTGTGGAGTTCTAAAGGTGAGCCCTAAGTTCAGCAGTGAATGTCTTATGGCTGGTGATGATGATTATGATAAATCTAATATTTAAACGTTATAGACAATTCAATCAAATTACAGATTAAACTAGTGTCATCGGGTATACGTACGGCCTGAGCGCTCTTATCTACTAAGCTACGGACAGCTGGACGATTGTGGCGATAGCGCAGACTCGGACCTTACAGGTTGTAATTGTCTATAATATTTAAGAGCCTTCTCAAATTTTTTTACTAAAAAGCAACGAAAACTGAATTTTTGCCGTTCTGATTCTATCAAACAGATAGATCTATATAAAATAATGTAATAAATAGATCTGTATTCTTATCGAAAATAGCGGCTTCAAATTTTCAAACGGATAAACTCAACATTTCAACTTATTACTTCCAATTTAAAAAAGTAGTTTTTCATAAAACTCGGAGGTAAAGTATGAGAGTGGATTATGTTAAATTACTAGAATAAAATGAACAATTATAATGTTTACTTGTTTTATATTCGTCTTGACAATTACGACTTTATTTTTACATTTTATGCCCAAAAATCCAGATACCTAAAATTGATCAATGTATGTTATTTTGTAATACGGCTCTCATATACCTACCTAGAAAATTAAGTTTGGAACAATTCTTTGAGTATATAAAAATATATACTTACAATCCATACATTCTGCATACATACATAATATATATTTTAAGCTCAAAAGAAGGACCACGGCACGTCATTTGATCGCGCAGTCATCAAGTTACCAGTATTGTTAGAAAAAAAATGTTTTTGAATATCGAACACTGCGCGCACGCAGATGTTTTGTCCACTTTTTATGCGTTTTATTGAAATGTTGGCGGTACCGTTATTTTGCTTTTTATTAAGATAGATCAAGTTGTTGACAGATGTACTTTTTGCCGTTGAAAATATTATAATTGATGATTATGAATTGGTTTGGTACTTACTGGGAATATTGGTTATAAATAAGTTGCGAAATGTTTTAATTACTAAAAATTATTTCCTTTAAAGTTCGTTTTCATCCGTTTCGAAATATTTTTGAATTGAAAGGTTTTCAATATCGATAAAAAATAGTTCCAGCTGATTCGATAAAAATGGCGAATAACCGCAACCGGGCATCGTATTCGCTTAGATATCAGTGATTGTGAGAAATCATCATCATCAGCGAGAATATGTCCACTGCTGAACATAGGCCTTTCCCCGACAGCCTGCTATCTGTAGCCATTGAATGCCTACGACTGTCATTATGACGTCGGTCCATCTTGTGGGAGGCCTACCTACGCTGCGTCTTTCGGTTCGTGATCTCCACATAACAACCTTACTTCGCCGTCGGTTATTGGTTCTTCGGCGAATATCTTCTCGTCCAAAATACCACAGTGGAACTACGGAAATATCCCTTGAAAATTCGAAGAAAGTAGCTCTGCCATGCTGATTTAAATCTAGGACAGTGATTTGTAACGGATAGCGAAGTTTAAGCGGGTACTGTGGGCGCGAGTCTTAAAAGTGATTAAATAAATTATAATTTTCGCCATCTAGTGAGGTTTAGCGGAAGTAGGGTTGGAAGCTGGCAATTTTAAGCTCTATTATGTGCTTTTGACAATTAACTGAGTTTGAAAACTTTTATAACTCTAGCAACTCACCACCTACATAAGAGTTCAAAGTACGAGTACGTTAAGAACCCAAAAGATAGATTTGAATAGCCCTGAACGCACCAGGCTGTCTGGGCTCTTGCGGGGGTGTGGTGACTCACAGATCTATCAAACATTAATACATGCATTGCACAACGGACCCCGTGGGTAGAAGTGGTCGTAACTAGGATTAGAGCAAGGTGGGGTTTTAGGCCCACCTGGTTGATAATTACTAAAAAAGAAAACATTGTTATTTAATCACACCACCTTGCGGAAAGCGTATGAAACCATAGAGTGCTGCTAATATCACTATATTTACTTAATGTCATAAATATCAATAACTTCGATGTTTGAGATCATCAGCAATGATTCCCTAGTTCAGACTAAGCTTCTGAGCCTTGAACATAGACGCAACGCTGCTAGTCTATCGGTTTTTTACCGGATACATTTTAGACAATGTGCATCAAATCTGCCTAATTCGCTCCTGCCCATTTTTCTATCGGATGGCCAAAACAAGCACAAAAGATTCTACTTTTATTGTTCATACCGCTAGTCTGTGGAATACGCTGCCTGAATGATTGTTCTCAACAAATCCATTCTGCATCAATGCCTATGAATCAATAAAAAAAAATGCCTGGCGTCTTAACTTTTGCTGTGTAATACTATTATTTTAGGTGTATTTCTATACTGTTTTCAGTCGTTTCTTTTCTCTGATAGCTGTAATACATTGTAAAAAGCTGAATAAAACTATTTTGTTTTAATATTTCATTGTAGTACCTACCTGTAGGTACTGGGTAACTGCTTACAGTCTTACATTTAAAAAACGTAGCGAAAATGATCAGAATTCGTCGTTTTCATTCTGATTTTTATAATATTATTGCAGCTGTCAGTGCAAAGAAATACTTTGACTGAGTTTAGTCACACAAATTTTACATTTTTAAAGTATAAATTAAAGCCACGACCAAACTTAGCTCATTTGGCGTAATTGATTGACAATCTATTACGAGAGATTTGTATTAACAACATTAGTGTACCCAATTAGAAATCTAAGCACGAGTTAGAATACATGTCATGGTTTATTTATGCATAATGCATCTATGAATATATTAAAGTTTGGATGTAGTGTGAACCTTTTCTTCCCCCTGAAGCAATTCCTAATTACGTCCACGGGTAAAGAGGAACCTAGCTTTATTTATAGACTCAATTGCAGCCTCAGGATGATGATTCAATACTTCAATAGGCTATTGGGATAGCCGATGCCATTTCAATGGTGAATTTCTAGCTGCATTTTGTATTTGTGTACTTATTTATGTAAATTGTAAGTATATAATAACAATGAACTACTTGCGGCCATTAGTGTATTTGATACTCTTCAGAACGTGCTGGTTGGATTATGATTGAGTGCGAATGCTAAGTAGTTCCAGTAGGCAATAATTATGCAACTTTTTGCAACTCTGTGCAACTGTATAAAATTTTTTGCAACTACAACTCTACTTATACATAAAATCACACCGATCCGATGTTCTGTTGCTGCATGAAATACGAACTAAACAACTCACAATTTCGCATTTATAATATAAGTATGATTGAGTCTAAAATCTTGCATCAGAAAAAAACAATATAAGCATTAAAAGAAATGCACAAGCATTTCCCCTTCAGAAGCCAAAACACTGTCAAATAACTGTAGATTGAAAAAATAACTACTAGGAATTTCTTAACGTGTTTTGATGAAACCTTTGGCATTAGAAAGCTATGAAAATTCGTTGTTATGTAACATGTGAACAGATCAAACTATAAAAAAAATAGGACAAAATCTTGTAAGAAAAAGTTCATATTGTATTTCTTATAAGACGAGTTATAATAAAGTTCAGCACATCGTAATACTCAACTATTAAAATCGTTAACAAATCTCCGATCGCATCTCCGACGCCTAAACTTTCATATCTCATGCAAATTCGATCTACTGACAATGAGCCCGTTTGTATAATACTAACCAAAACTACTTGCACACTACTAACTATTTATGACTGCATTGCGAACTCTATTCTTTTGACATAACGCTCAAAACTTAATCAACACACTAAATAAATTGTAAACGCAATTGAAACTTTATCATCAAAGAATAAAGTTCAACTTATCGTTAGATAAAGTCAAAGAAGTGCTCCAATAAGTTGGTTATTGATATTCATATTAAAATATAGATGGTACAGACCAACGACTTCCTATCCCATAGACACATATTTACTGCGAGCACTTTCAGTTAACACATAAGCTGAAATTTTGCCAATGAAAATGTTACGCCCACCAATGCCACGATGATGTCCTCGAGCGGACCAATCAGCGTTCAGTATCCCACTTCGGCGCACCTCAACTAGTAGCCTGATTTTTTTTTGTATCATTCTAATATTAAAAATGCAAAAAAGTGCTTGTTTGTTGCTTTCTTAAGCACACATTCACGCAGAAATAGATCAATAAATCGAAGTGATTTTTTTGCATAAATATAAGCTACTTTTTATGCCGAGAAAATGTGCGGTTCCTGCGAAAATGTCATCGCGCGTGAAACTGCGTGGAGCAGCTAGGTGCAAATAAGTTTGATGTAATGTCTATAGAAAATCATGTCGTTGGTACACAGACGGACGGATGGACATGGAACAATACAGGGCGTGGGTAGGATAACTCATTGTACCCTGGACGCCTTGACCGATATCCATGTTGATGCGAACTGTTGAAATTAAAATGTAATTAAGCTTGGATAAGTAAATAAATTATCGTGACAGGTGATGAGGCAATCTGTTTTGCCATATCGGGAAAAGATGAATCACAATTGTAATTCATCATGGTCATTCCAACATGGACATTTATTATTGTAACATTTACCTTTCGCGATTTGAACTCAAAATACACACACAACCTCACACATGCAACACGATAAGTCCTGATAGACATTCAAAACATGGACGTACTGTTTCGTCTACTACATTATTTATTTTGTACGGGGTGTATTTCTAAACAACGGACATATTCGAGAATATCATTGTACTCGTCAATATAAACAATTTTAACCAAGAGACATTGAAAACGCGAAAAAAAAACTGCTGTTCCATAGAAAAATTTCATTCGACTTAACGAATTGTATGAAACAGTTGTTTTTTACGCGATTTCAGGATGAGTCTCTTTGTAAAACTATTTTACAACAATGAGTACTATCCTCGATGATTATGTATGTCGTCTAGTGATTCATCCCGTATAATAAAAAATCAAAAAAAGGGGACGAGTGTCAATGAAAAAAACTGCAATACACGAAACACGAAACAGATTGACTTGAACAAAAGTCTATGACCAACAAGAACTGACCCCTAGTGCTAATGACAGCTCTCGCCACGTGGGTATTATGACACGAAAACAGATTGACAAGCACAAAAATCTATGACCACAAGAGCTGACCCCTAGTGCTAATGACAGCACTCGCCGCGTGGATATTATGACACGAAAACAGATTGACAAGCACAAAAATCTATGACCAACAAGAGCTGACCCCTAGTGCTAATGACAGCTCTTGCCATGTTGATATTATGATACGAAAACAGATTGACTAAAACAAATAATCTCTGACCAACAAGAGCCGACACTAGTGCTAATGACAGCACTCGCCGCGTGGATATTATGACACGAAAACAGATTGACAAGCACAAAAATCTATGACCAACAAGAGCTGACCCCTAGTGCTAATGACAGATCTCGCCATGTTGATATTATGATACGAAAACAGATTGACTAAAACAAATAATCTCTGACCAACAAGAGCTGACTCCTAGTGCTAATGACAGCTCTCGCCACGTGGGTATTATGACACGACACAGATTGACAAGCGCAAAAATCTATTACCAACAAGAGCTGACCTATAGTGCTAATGACAGCTCTCACCGCGTTGATATTATGACATGAAAGCAGATTGACTAAAACAAATACCTAATCTCTGACCAACAAGAGCCGACCCTAGTGCTAATGACAGTACTCGCCGCATGGATATTATGACACGACACAGATTGACAAGCACAAAAATCTATTACCAACAAGAACTGACCCCTTGTGCTAATGACAGATCTCGCCATGTTGATATTATGATACGAAAACAGATTGACTAAAACAAATAATCTCTGACCAACAAGAGCTGACTCCTAGTGCTAATGACAGCTCTCGCCACGTGGGTATTATGACACGACACAGATTGACAAGCACAAAAATCTATGACCAACAAGAGCTGACCCCTAGTGCTAATGACAGCTCTCGCTATGTTGATATTATGACATGAAAGCAGATTGACTAGAAACAAACATCTCTGACCAACGAGAGCCGACCCTAGTGCTAATGACAGCACTCGCCGCGTGGATGTCATGACACGTCGAGTACAGTTTGACTAGAATAAATCTTTGACCAAACAGAGTTGACCCGAGTGCTAATGACAGTGCTTGCCGCGATGAGGTTATGACACAAATACAGGTTGTCTGTACACCCGATACGCGCCCGTTCCGACGGGACATCCTGATAACACCGCGTGCCAGCGTCCATGCTACAGTGCACGACAATATTTAACTTCACAACTAAACGCTTAATTTTCTCACAACATTGAACTTGAAAATTACACCTATTTCGTTTAATTTGTAGCTTAATAGTTTCAAATAGTTAAAGACATTCCGTTAACTGAAAATTTATAAATTAATCGAATATATTGTAAGTATTATTAAAAAAAAAACAATTTGGTGTTTATAATGAAATTGCCAAAAATTAAATAATTTTCATGATATACAATTTTAGCAAAAGAGACCGAAAAAACTCGAAAAAATATAGTTTTTTAGATCTTGCGGTCCAAATAACATCCTTTGGATAAAAATTTGCCTGCAAGATATCTGTGGCGAGCTAAAGTCGTAGAATTCGTAAAAAGAGTGAGTTAGTTATGAAATTGAAGTAACTTAGTGGGATTTATAAACAGGCGTGGTGACATCAGGTGGTGTACGTACGCTAATCATAGAGACTCAATGGCTCAGACTAGATTGGCGCAGCTTTGGCTGATTAAAAATGAGATGGTCCAGCGACATCAACAAAACTGTTGGAGAAGGATGTGACTAGTATATATATAATTTCCTACGTAAATAAACGTGAAAGGTAAAGGTAAAGTAACTGATGAATAACAGCTTTTAAACTTTAACGATTAATAACAGAACTCGGTCGTTATAAGAAACAAAATAATAACCTAATGTTAACACTAAAAACTGATGAAAATTCATCAATTCTTTATCATATTATTACTTTGACATTATATCAAAAATCTGTGGGTTCACGTTCGCTTGGCACGCACTGTACGAATATAATGGTGCGACCATTGGCGCGCGGTCGGTCGCCAATTACCCTATTGGCAGCAATTGTTGTGCGACGATCCGCCGTCCTGCGTCGCTCGAATAGTTACGTCAATCATAAAAGTCACACTCGTGTAAACAAGGCCTTATCACTGACGACCTTTTTTTTCTAAAGTAGCATTTGACTTCTATATAATTATGTAGACTGATGTCACGCTAAAGGTTTAGAGTGATTCACCATCCCTATACGAACGGATTCCTACTAGTTTTTTATATAATTGAAGTGTAAATGGGCAGGCCACATCGCTCGAAGAACCGATAACCGATGGGGAAGAAAGGTTCTTCAGTAGACACCACAAACCGAAAGACGAAGCGTAGGTAGGCATCCCATTAGATGAACCGACGACATCGTGAGAGCCATGGTCATCCAGTGGATGCAGATGGCAGGTTGTCGTTCAGTGTGGAGGTTAAAAGGCCATATGTTCAGCAGTGGACGTCTTCTAGCTGATGATCATGATAAGTAGTGAGAAAAGCGATTGGACTTAACCAAGTGTAACATCGAAACTTTCACGAATTGAACATATTTTTTTTTATTGCCATTATACCTATACTTGTCTTTTGTGCAGGTAAAATACCTCTCTATCGATGTTTCGACCTTGTTACAATATCTAATCAACTTTTTTAAACATAATAAATCTTATTCTTATTCTTATAATATTCATCATCTCTGAACTGAATTAATAAAGCTCATCACATCAACTAATAACAAAATTAAGCACCTCAAGACGTGCATAAAACTTCGCCTGCTAGATTACACCACCCCTGGGCATTTGTATTGTTGCCCTTTACTCCCGAATGTCGAATATTACGCAGTTTATCTTAAGGGCAGTGGATTGAATTGTTCTAATTTGATGGGTTTGCTCAAGAGGGTGTGGTTAAGATACAACGGGTTGATAGGTGATTGTTATGTGATGCGTCTTGCGTAGCGTTTAGGTACAATACTTACGACAGCACACTTCTTCTAAGGCCAACACTTGGAGATTCGAAACAACGTAGCAGCGTAAAAGCGGTGTGGAAAAGTCTACTGTAGGTTTACGCTTGATTCGATATTTTTCTTCATAAAACAGTAACTTAACTCTTATTGAATGAGACTCAATTTCAAATCGAATTCCCGTTAGCTTAGTTGGTAGTTAACCTGCCTTCTGCGTCTGTGGGTTCGATTCCCACCTAGGACAAACATTTGTGTGATGAACATTTGTGTTTATTCTATGTCTGGATGTTAATATCTATTTAAGTATGTATTTAAAAATATATATGTATGTATACCAGTCTCTGGCAGCCATATAACAAGCTCTAAGCAAAGCTTGTTGGGGTCAGATTACTATGTGTGCAATAATATCCCAGATATTTATTTATTTATTTTTAATTTAGCGCCAGCCGACAAAAATTTTCTTTTTTGGCGTACAAGTAGAAAGTCTACTCTTATCAGTTTACGCTAGATTCGATAGGTATTTTGCTTTATTTAGGTACCTACTAGAGTTTAGAACAGTCGCAAAACTAGTAAATGAGGCTGATTTTGAATCGAACGTAAACCGGCAAGAGTTGATTTTTCAGCAACGACTCTCCAGTTGGCGTTGAGCTTATGAATTTATTGCAAGTTGTGAGAGCTGTCGTTATCTTTTTTTTTATTGCAAAATAGGCTTGCGCTTGGCCGCCATCTCGCCTGAAATATATCTTAGGAAATCCAAGCGCTAATTTATACGCTCAGTACAAAAACAAATATGACGTCATGCTAATAACAAGGCACGGTCAACACAAAACCCAATAACAGCGGCACCGAACCGGCACGCCAATAATCCTCATAATCGGCCTGTCCAGCCATCCGTCACAATTAATAACCGATTGCGGTGTACTTCACACTATCAGGATATACCGACTCTGTAATTAGATCTTCAAAGGTCTATGCGCAATCCAAATGCTTTTTGACCGACTTCAAAAAAGGAGATGGTTCTCAATTCAGTTGTTTTTTTTAATATGTTACCTCGGAACTCCGTAATTTCTTAACCGGTCTTAATCGCAATACCTCCTCTGTCTCAGCAGCCTCACTTTTGTTTTCTTAACCTCATTTTTGTGTGTATAAAAATAACAATATCATCTCAGATTTAAGTTGGTCATTCGCACCAAAGCTCTAATAATCTTGTGAAATTTTCACGGCATTCGAATCAAACTATCTCATAAAGTTGCACGCATGCGCAACTGCGGCCTAATGAAAACGTACGACTCTTTGATAACCTGTTATGGACCTGCGGGCTTCTTAGTCCACACAAATTGGCCCACGGAACTTTAAATTAGACGGCCTATTGTCCGGTTATTTTGGTTAGGCATTGCCGGAATTTGTGTAAATCTTGTAACAAACAAGGATTTCATGTAAACTAACCACCTCCTTAATTCGATCAGAGGAGATTGATCACCTTAAAACTCTGCTCTATCATTATAAACGCATACGCTCTATCATTGCAAACGTAGCCACGTCCTTTTGTCTGATTCCTTTATACGACATATAGACGGCTAGAAGGGTTTTGAGTGGAGACCACGAACCGGAAGACTCAGCGTAGGTATAGGACTTCCACTAGATGGACCAACGACATAGTGAGAGTCGCGGCCATCCAGAGGATGTAGATGATGGTATATAGGCTATCGTTCAGTGTGGAGTTCTAAGGAGGTGGCTTATGTTCAGCAGTGGCCGTTTTTGGACTGATGATAATGATGATAGATGGCTGGAACGGAATGACTCTGATGACATTTAGCCAAAAACAATTAAAACTATGAATATTTGGGTCAGTGCTCAAAAATCCAGACCAAAACTAAACTATAATCGTCCTTATATTAAGATAGTCTATGCATGCATTATTCTACATTAGTTGCAAGCTAAATTAGACATTATCATCACACAAAATACATGATACTATTATAATATTATTAAATGCGTAACAGTGTGATAATGTTTATAATATATTTGTTTGTCTGCATTCAACTCCGTGGCGGCTGAACGAGTTATGATTAAATTTGGTATGGACTAGGTAGCTTATACAATGGATTAACAAATTATGTTACTTTTTATACCGAAAAATTAACGATTTCTGTAGAATAATGATTGAAACTGTGGGGGAGCTGCTTGTATATTGGCATAGTATTTAAATCAGTTTGTCGTTTTAAAATATATCTAAATTTATATAGATAAATAATCACGTGAGACCTTTTTGTGAATTTTGTACTAGATCCTAAATCCATAACTGTGGTTGTAAATCAATACATTAAGCACAGAAGCAGAGTACACCCTGGATAAAGTGCTGACCAACCTAGCAAACGTAATGATAAAAACAGTTGGTAATTGTAAATAAATAAATATCTGGGACATTATTGCACACATGGTCATCTGACCCCAAACTAAGCAAAGCTTGTAATATGGCTGCCAGAGACTGATATACATACATATATATTTTTAAATACATCCTTAAATAGATATTAACTGATATAATTGTTTATATTAACTACCTTAGTATAATACCACCATTGAGCTAAACTAAATAGAGACGTTTACAAGCATTGACAATAAAATGAGGAGTAGATGTAGGTATGTACCGTCCGATGGCGCCGTAGTGAAAATCTGTCCCGTTACAGAGGTAATGCAAACGAGCGGTAAGAACAAGCTTCCTGTCCGCAAAAATATTAGGGGACAAAAAAAAAGATTATTGGAATAATATATGTAATGAATTCCAATAAGATCAACAAAATTAAGCTCAATTGGATTTTAATTCAAAAAAGTCAATCATAGGACTGCACGTCAGAAGTGAAAACTTAAGTAGTAATTCACCTATTGTACAAGAGATGGCGTTTTTTAAAATACACGGTACAGCGTTCGGTGACTATGACGCGAGTTCCATGATTTTTGTTCACTCAAAAGTGCTCAGCGCGCCTAAAGAAGTTTCACTTCAAAAATTGTTTTTTCACGAATAACTAAGTAGGTGTCATTATTTTGACGATTGAAAATAAATCATACACGTTTTACAAAAAAAAAACCCTTGAGTATTTTACCAAGAATTGTCGATCAATTCTAACTAGATCTATCTAACATATACAGAGATACAGAAAATAACAAAGCGGAATAGGGAAGTGATGTGCGAGAGACGAAAACTACTGTGACTCGGAAACTTTTTTTTATATAGTAGGAAGCATAACGGGATTGATCACTTCAAACGAAACCACGCACAAAATATCGCCGATCAAATATAAAAACAGAAACGCTGACTCTTTCCACTATAATCTTTAGGTTTCAGAATTTATTAATCTCATAAGAACAAATCTGAATTCTTCACCCAACTATTGTTTTCGTATCAGCTGTCTCAGTCATTTAATAGACTACACTGTTTTAAACTATCACAATTATTTACTACAGTCATAGGAGTTATTAACGAGATATTTACAGATTCTAAGTCAGGTGCAGACAAAACGATCTACTTAAGGTAAGTCTTCTTTCTTAGTCTTTTGCTACGGTTATCACTGGTTGGACTGGTTGCTAGGTGAATATCTCGTTGGTAATTATATGACTGTAATCTACACTAGTTACATAGTAATCAACCACCAAGCAGTGCAAACACTACTGTGTTCCGGATTGAAGGGCAATGTTTCCAGCGAAATTACAGGGCACACAGAGATTTGACTTCTTATATCTCGGGGTGACGAGCGCAGTGCATTGCCATCCAGGGTTTTGAACTGTTGAAGTTCAAAATTCTGAATGGCGTTGAGCTGTTATGGGCAAGCGTAAAGAGCTATCAGGCGAGCGACTTCGCTCGTCTCGTCACTCAGTATCATAAAAAACCTGAGCCTAAATCCTAAATCTGAAAACCGCCCGTCTACCTAGCCCTCTATGACCATGATTCGAATCGACACTCATGTCTCTCTCGGGGCATGTCGCCCACTCGGTGGCGTCTCTGATTTATTGCAAATGATGCGAAAGCGAAAACGCTCGTAAAACGCAGCGTTCAACGTTTATGGTGCGTTGTTCGGACGGCGATTGCATCGCGCGTGTGCACTGCTCTTTGTGATGGTTTGATTGTGAGGTGGGATTAGGTGGTTAGGAATTAGGTTGGTGGTCATCCGATTTCTAATGCTGATGTACCTACATGTCTAATGTAGATTATGATTATTTGTTTATTGAAGGTCTGAAACCAACTTGAATTTAAACGTAACGTTTTTTCGTTTTTTTTTTTTTTATGTTAGTAGGTACGTACCTATGCCACCAGTTCGCTGGTTATCGTGAAAGCAGCAAAAAGTAATATTAGCACACAACGATTTTGGTTGGCATTTACGATATGTACTGCCCATGAATGGAACTACCTGCCATTGTCAAAGCTCCCTGCCGTCCTCCTTGTTTTGTGATAACTACAATCTAAGCATCTTCAAGGTTAGCGGGAATAGATTTCTTTTAGATCAAAGTGTTTCATCCTCGGCTACACCGTTGTGACACAAGCTACGTCATAGAAGCTGTGTAACCAGTAGTTGCATGAAATCATGACTCCTCAATCTCCGTGTAATACTATGGAAATCCGATGGTGAGATCCCGTGTTGTTTTAATATAATATTATGTTTAGCATTTAATTTAATTGCTTCGCTTGAGCGGACAAACAAAATGACAATTGAAATGCTTTTTAACCGACTTCAAAAAAGGCTGTGGTTCTATGTTCCACTGTATTTTTAATGTATGTTCACTGATATCTTCGCCAACTGTTGACCGATTAAAAAAAAAACAGTATATTTCCAGTTTGGTCCGATTGTCACGAAGTCAGGATCTGATGATGGAATCCCAGGGAAATCGAGGGCAACCCTCAAATTTTATAGGCACTTATTACATTTTTCATAAATTTTTGAAGTCGGTTTTTAATGTGATCCACTTGTTCTATTAAATTATTTTTCCCTATTTCTGTATTTGTTGCAATGAAATGGCAACTGGACAGTGACGCAGGCATGTGTCACTCCCTGAATACCAGACCTTATTTTATTGGATCATGAATTAGGTGAGATGGCGATCAAGCGCAAGACTGTTCATGAATTAAAAAACATTATTACGGTTAATAAGAATAATTTGAAAACATTTAAAGCATCAGCCAGTTTCAGTTACTCACAAGCCACAACTTATAAGGCAAATCTAATTTCAATGGCTCCACAATAATAACCCATTTTCTTCCTCATTAGGAAATTTGATCCATGAGTATTGGCATTATCATCTGCGTCGAGGCAATAAATTCCCATTGCTGTATGCAAAGACGTAACTAAGGCGAGTGCATCGTGTGGACCGATCGTGCTGGACGGTTGGACGTTCTCACGGACTGACGGTGTGAACGACGCTTTATGTTGGGAAACTGACTGTACTTGTGAAGATATTGATAAGAATAGCGTATCACACTAATTTTATAAATACGAAAGATACACATACATCTTTCGCATTTATGTGTGTACATATTTGTCCGCACTCAACTCCACAATAGCTTAACGAATTTGAATGAAATTTAGTATGGAGGTATAGCTTAGACCCTGGTTTAACGCATAAACTAGAATAGCTGATAAAACCCACAGGATTCCATTGATTACCTAAAAATCATCATTGATTATTTCACACTGTTCACTTCTCAGAGTTTACTGAATTGTGCCGCTTACGATAGACTCACTTGGACCGAGTGCTTTCGAAATATTTAAGAATATGTCGGGTAGACGAAATTTTTTACGAAACCAAAATGTTGGAATGTGTTTTGGCAGAAAGTTAGCCTCACAATCCAGCAAGGCAACGCGGCTAGCATTTTGGGCACGTTGCAGGATATTGGAGATCTTTTGAACTATCTATAGGCCTACGTTGCCTACAGAGACAATAAATAAATCTTCAAAAGTTGTAGTTATTATTTATTAAAAATAATTTAGCTTCTATAATAAATAAATAAAATAAAAAATAAATAAATATCTGGGACATTATTGCACACATGGTCATCTGACAAGTCATCTAATACAAAGCATTCTCAGTATATTTTTTACTATAACAAGGCTATACGACTAAACCTAATTTGATAAAATTTGGCTTGATTTGTTGATCGTATGTATTATGCATATATTGTTTTATGCGTGCGTGTGTGCGTGTACTGTTATCCTATAAAAAATGAACAAATCCATAAAAAAATATTGGTTAAACTGCAAGTGTTAGGTACAAGATTTTTGTTATCCATTTTAATCTAAATATCATTTCCGGAAAAGTAGGAGGAAAGAGTGGACCAGGAAAACAATAGAGATTATGGAGAACATAAGGCCAAAAAAAAATAGAAGCCAAATGTCATATCATAAAGAGAAAACGCTGGCAGAAGACCATCAACCGAATAAAGAATGAACAAAAAACCAAAAACAGCTAATAAAATATGTCGGCCGGTGAGTTCCGTGCCACCACAAAATGCAATAATTATCAATTTAAGAAACCGACATCAATATTAGTAAAATATGCAATTTCGATTCCGTGAAGGACATGAAAATTATATATATTTATTTATATTTTTTAAATTAATTATATTTATAATGAATTAAGTCCTCCCATTTTACTGGAAACTGCTACAATTTGTACTTTTGTTGTTGATTATACCAGTTATAGTGTAAAGGTCCTCGTGCAGTCACCTAACGATATTTCACAACAGTTCGTCCCATGGATCACGTTTAGCATTATCGCCAAACCTCCTCACAGTCCATTGACAAATACTAACTTGTACAGTCTCGACACTGACATCAAATACAGGGTGGTCTATTGTTAAGTGACCGTGGCACTAGGCATAAAATGTCTTCTAAAAATAGGCAGTGGGCATAAAATTTGTGCTCGAGGTGATTATAAGTCTGTTTTAAACTATCACGGTTATTTAATAGAGTTATTTGATATACTATTACTACTAAATATTATTCATCATCATCATCACATCATCAGCCTGAAGACGTCCACCGCTGAACATAGGTGGATATTGGGTGGTGGTAAGGTAGAGGTCCCTTTAACATCAATACTGAACGACATCCTGCTATCTGCATCCACTGGATGCCCTCGACTCTCACAATGTCATATATTACTATTAGTAAAAAATAAAAAATACTTTTTTTTATGATACTGAGTGACGAGACGAGTGAAGGCGCTCGCCTGATGGCTCTTCACGCTTGCCCATAACAGCTCAACGCCACTCAGAATTTTGAACTTCAACAGTTCAAAACCCTGGATGGCAATGCACTGCGCTCGTCACCCCAAGATATAAGATGTCAAATCTCAGTGTGCCCTGTAATACTCACACAATTCAAAATTCTTTATTTGTCTGATTTTTCTAATTTACAAGTGTTTGGCCTCTCCTGTTAAGTTTTGACAACCTTTGAATATGTGTTCAAAATACTATACGCAGTGATACAGTGTGTTTTGTCCTTGCAACCTTAGCAAAAGACTAAGAAACGGTAGATCGTTTTGTCTGCACCTAACTGTGTACTTTTCAAGCAACCAGCCATATTCTTCAATCGTCCCGTGAACATGGTGTATATAAATAACTGCGCCGAAATATCTGGAGCTCCAACCAAAACCTAATAAAAAAACCGTTAATAATAATAATATAAATGTTTTTTTTTTTTTTTTTATTGTAGAATAGGCTTGCGCTTGACCGCACACTCACCTGATGTTAAGCGACGATGCGGCCTACGGTGGATCACGCTTGCCTAGAAGAAACCGATTCACTCGTGACTTGAAAACACCCAGATTGTATCTATCGGGGAACACCCATTCAGGCAGTGCATTCCACAAACTAGCAGTTCGCACAATAAAAGTGGAATCAAAGCGCTTCGTACGGGGTATGTGGAAATGATTACTGATTATTGGTGGAGAATTGAGATGATAATTACTAAATAATAAAATTTTGTGTGAGTCAGAATGTAAGACCTTTGCAGGCGATGTCGCTTGCCGTCGTATGCAGATATTTTACATAGCATGCGACTTTCTGGGGTACGTATCTTGCAAGCTACTGAACATCGTAACCAAGGCACTTAAGAAAAAGTGCTACACTTTTAACACACTTAGCTCTTCAGATTTTAGAATTTCTCTTCACGATAATTTAAACCTTGAACTGTCCAAAGTTCACTCTTCAATATCCAAGCGCCCGAAACGAAGCGTCTTGCATAATGCTCCAAATAAGCCAATGTAGATCTGAATGTTCACCGTAAATTGATTGACAGCTCGACACGGTACAATCCTTACAATAAACGGCGAACAATTATAATAGATATAATATTATTGCCATATTCCGATCTAGCGAAAGACTCTTTCATACTATGCTATAGCAGATAATCATAGCTTCATAACCGCCTACCTAGCGTTGAAGCATAAAGCTAATTTCAGACTATGCTATAAATAATGGCATATAGCATAATAGTTCATAGCACAACAATATCGCGCACCATACATTATTAAGGACACGAACACTCAACTGTACTATATATTATTGGCTCCTTCCTCATTTCCTTATTTGCTATTCTATATATCACAATAGTATAGCGTAGTCTGAAACCAGCTTAATGTATGATGGTTACAATCTGGGTGTATTCATGTCGCGAGTGAATCGGTTCTAGGGAAGCATGCTCCATCGTAGACCTCATCATCGCTTAACATCAGGGAAGGCGCCGGTTCAACGCAAGCCCATTATCAATTTAAAATAAACAGTAGATTAGTTGATATACAACAATAATTAAATAGTACAGAGTAAGGCTATAAGTCTTTTATAGGCCCGGGATTTCGACCGCGTTTATGTATTTTTCAGCATATTTCAGTAAGATCCTATGCTCGCCTTTATATGACGGACCATACCTTTTTACTTCAATATCAATTTATGTTTAATTCTAAACAACAACAAAAAGTAAACAAAAGAAGAAAGAAAAGTCAACAAACAAACAACAGTGACGTTTTCATATGTGTTTTTTGTACGAGCAATTTTATCAAGCTATAAAAATTATGGTACTCATAGGAGGTACAATGTGGGGAAAGCAATAAATCAATTATGCGATATATTATAGCGCAGTCTAAAAGCTCCTCTAACGTTACAAACCGATATAAAGGCCACAAACTTTCAACTTTGTTTTGATGCTGTTGCGAGATAAGTTGGTGCGATCTATGGCGCTTGCATCACGAATTGTTATGGATTTTTTCGATTTCTGCAATAGATCTGATTGTTACCATAATTATGCTAGTTTTATTAGAGCTTGGACCTATTCAATCAAGCAGATTTATCAAATAAGAATTTAAGGCCTTTGGGCTTTGGCCTTTAAAGCCATAATCAAACTTTTTAGTGTTGTAAACGGACTAAATTAGGACCAAAAATGACTTGATCTGAACTACACAGCAAAGGAAAATCCCAAGTTGAGAATGATAATGATGTCTATAAATAATAATAAGATTGGATCATTTTAATATTATTAGAATCACTACTTAAATTATTTTATTAGTGGTCAGTCTTCCGATTTAAGTGAACATTTTAGTGAAACAGACGGCCCTGGCTTCGCCTTATACTTATATCTACTAGTAAGGAGCGATTCTTGGAGAAAAAGGGTACCTGCATCGGTTTCATTATCATCATCAGCCAGAAGACGTCCACTGCTGGACATAGGCCTCCCCCTATAACCTCCACACGGAACGACATCCTGCCATCTGCATCCACTGGATGCCCGCGACTCACAATGTAGTCGGTCCATCCACTGAGGCTTACCTACGCTGCGTATATTGAATCCGTCTAACAATAAAATAATTTGGTAACCATCGTACTGATCTGATGAGGATCAGGTGGTGGAAAGTGGAACTCTTCAATGGCGTGAATAGTTTGAAAAACACCAAACATCGTTTGCCATACTGCGCATGTTTGACGTCTTTCACGATAGATGGGTCTGTCATTTGTTTAGCTATTTTATTATAAGTAGCTATGTAGTAAATAAAATTATTTGTATGTCTATAAAGCATTTTTTTAACTACAATAAAATTAACTTTCATTTTCTTCAATCAGTTTTCAACGAACTTTAAGATTCATTTGAAAACGTTAACCTTTGAATCGGCTATAATACAACTCCTAAAAAAGCTACCGGCTGACATTGGACCTTCTTCCCATCTCCGTGTGTAATACATGCAGAGTGTAACTAGATACTTATACTCCAGGGTCCGTGAGAGTTCCACTGCGAGTGACGAGCGTCACGAGCGCACGTGAGCTCCTAGCCTGGCGGATAGTACAAGAGCTAGGTACAAAATAGATTACTAAACGTTTCGGAGACTGGTAACAATTTTGCCCAATTATCATCATCGTCTGGTCACACATAGGCCTCTCACAAAGTACGCTGCTCACCCCATCTTCAGCTTTTCTTTTTCAGTCGCTGTCTTACGTATATCGACACTCCAACGTGTCTCAGGCCAATGTAAATGTTGTCTAGTGGTAACAATTATGTCCAGTGGAAAAATAAAAAGATAATGGATCTTTACATGATCATCTAAAAAGGTGTGGTGTGGTTTTAGGGTTCATGTTTAGATTATTTGGGTTTCTTAATTCTATTATAACATATTCAAGCTACCTAAATCATTATGGTCCAGGCGGGACCAATTTCAATGTACAAAGTATCATTAAAATCCTTATTAGATTTAAAAAAGTACAGTACTTTACTAGTAATAGCTATTAAGTGTCGACACAGTGCGATAGAAAACTAGTGAGTTATTTTTGTCGTTTTCATAAATGGTTATTTTGTAGTGGATACATTCTAAAACTAGGCATTTGATCAGTTCACTTGATGGTTACAGACGGTGTGATCGAAGATGGTAAATACACCTAAATGAGTTGAAAGTCAAGTTAGTCCAAAATAAGAACTGGCAGAACACGCCGTTAGATACTTTCTTAAGTTTTAATTAATCTGCAAGTTGAAGTGGCAATGGGCAGGCCACATCGCTCGAAGAACTGATAACCGATGGGGAAGAAAGGTTCTTGAGTGGAGACCGCGAACCGGAAGACGCAGCGTAGGTAGGCCTCCCACTAGATGGACCGACGACATTGTGAGAGTCGCGGGCATCCAGTGAATGCAGATGGCAGGATGTCGTTCAGTGTGGAGGTTAAAGGGGGAGGCCTATGTTCAGCAGTGGACGCTTAAAATTGAAAGGCTGATAATAAACGCTCCATGGTTTTAAATACTTTCAAGTTTTCCCGTTTATTTATAAAAACAATTCTTTATGATTATGTCCAATGATGAATTTGTATATACCGAATTTCATCAAAAATTTGCCGCTTCAAACGTTTGTTATTTCTCTGTTTAGAGAAAAAGAAGTACAAAGGGACATAGGGCCAAATAATTATTTCTTTATAAGCTTTTATCTATGTAACTCGTCTAGTTAGTTTGGGTTGAATCTTGCAACTGAAAAACAGTTCTCCCCAACCGATTGAACTGAAATTTTGCATTCACGTTTATTTTGATTGACAATAAGCATGGTTACATAAATGACGTAATTCTAAATCCAATATGGCGGACTCCCAAAGACGGCAGACCAGTTATTTTTCATTCACCATCATGATATCAAATGAAAGTGTTTGCTGAGAAGGATACGAAAATATTGTTTTTAAAATGATTTTTTAATAAATAATATTTTTTACACGTAATTTAAACAAAATGTCATAAAATAGTTATTGGTATCCGTGTGGTAAAATACCAGAAAGGCGTAAAAAATATATTGAAAAAATAAATATAATATATTTATTATGCACAACTTAAAAACAGAAAATTTACATAAACTTAAATATGGGACGTTCTTCTAGGGTTTGGGACGCGTCGGGGGTGTGAGGCCGCTATTCATGCAACGCGAGCCTTCGTAATGGACCCAACTAACGTAAATTGTGTATTGCTGAAACTTGACGTTCGTAACGCTTTCAACACCATCGAAAGAGACGTACTCCTGAGTGAAGTTAAGGATAAAATTCCCAGCCTTTACCCTTTTCTTTATCAGGTATATTATTCACCATCCCATCTCTTTTTTAACAACTCTGTTATCTCTTCTCAAGTAGGAGCGCAACAAGGGGATCCGCTGGGGCCGCTAGTTTTTAGTCTAGCTATCCACAGGGCTATTTCAGATCTTAAATCTGCACTGAATGTGTGGTATCTGGATGACGGCACTATTGGTGGATCTCTCGAAGATGTATACCATGACCTGGCGGATCTTATCCCTCGCCTGAAAGAGCTAGGTCTGGAGATAAATTCCTCTAAATGCGAATATTTTCCCTGTGGCGCAGGATCTCGCATACACTTTTCGCGCTTTAGTGCATTACTACCAGGCCTCAAGGAACTTACTCCTAATACTTTCACCCTTCTAGGGTCTCCTATTTTCCTCGATGGATTGCCTGCTGCACTAACTTCCCATAAAGAGTTTCTCCTTAACGCTCATGAGCGCCTCAGAGGCCTTTCAGCACATGTTGCGATTGTGTTGCTGCGCACGTGCTTTGCCCTTCCCAAAATAACTTATCTTTTGCGAACCGCCCCTACCTGGATCTGTCCTGATGAGATTGCTTGCTTTGATGAAGCCTTAAAGTCAACGGTCGAGACTGTTTTAAATGTCTCCCTTGACGAATCGCAGTGGATTCAGGCGTCTCTCCCAATCCGGTATGGGGGTCTTGGGTTGAGGTGCGCACGTGATATAGGCCTTCCGGCTTTCTTGGCATCGGCTCATGGAGTAGCAGATCTCGTCACTGTAATACTACATTCTAATGGTGTCGGGGCGAGCATTCCATTTGTTTCAGATGCTGTGTCAGCCTGGTTGGCCCTTAACACAGGCGCATCTAGCCCGGTTGCGGCATTGCATGTTCAGCGTGCGTGGGACGACGTCGGGGCAAAGCGGATCCAAAAGCAGTTGTTGGAGAGTGCCACAGGGGCTGACTTGGCTAGACTCAGAGCTGTGTCACAGTCTGAATCCGGGGCATGGTTATACGCGCTGCCCTCACCTCACTTGGGCACATTAATGGACGACGACTCACTGCGCGTGGCTGTTGCCTTCCGCCTGGGCTGCAAGGTGTGTGAACCACACTTATGCATCTGCGGTTCCATGGTGGAAGCTAATGGCCATCACGCTTTGAGTTGTCGTCGCTGCTCAGGTAGGTTTCCTCGTCACCATGCCCTTAATGACATAGTTCGGAGAGCCCTTGTTTCAGCTAACATACCTTGTATGCTCGAACCACCTGGTCTTTGCAGATCGGACGGCAAGAGACCGGACGGCCTGACACTGGTGCCGTGGAAAAACGGCAAGTGCTTGGTGTGGGACGCTACTTGCGTCAGCACGGTAGCTGCCACCCACCTAGGCCGTACGGTTCACTCCCCAGCAGCTGCAGCAGAGAATGCCGCTTGCATGAAGCGGCTGAAGTATGCAGCTATGGTGCCACGGTACATTTTTGTACCCATTGCCGTGGAGACCATGGGCAGTTGGGCCACTGAAGCCAGAAGCTTCATTGGTGAGTTGGGGCGCAGGTTGAGGGAGAAAAATAATGACCCTCGCTCCGGCTCGTACCTTGTGCAAAGGTTGGCCATAGCCATTCAGCGTGGCAATGCTGCTAGTGTTATGGGCACCTTCGCACAGGGTACAGTTAGGGGCGGGTTATTCGATTAAAAATATTTTATTTTTGTTTGTAATTTAAATTTTTGTTAGAATATTGTCAAAATAATTAGGTTTAGTTGTATTTTATAGCATTTACTTAAGTATATTGATATGTAATAAATCATTACCATTCTGTAATAATTAAATTGAAACTTAAATATCAACTAAAACTTGAAATTATTAATCTAAACCTGCCTTATACACAATACTCAAATAAAAATCATAAAAAATGACTGAAAAATTTAAACTAAACAAATAAAATTACGAATTAATATATTTTATTAAAAACAAGCTTTTTGTATTATTATCTTCAAACACTTTCATTTTATTCACATATCAGATGGTAGATAAGAAAATGTGAATAAAAAACACATCAGTCATAGGACTGCACGTCAGAAGTGAAAACTTAAGTAGTAATTCGCCTATTCTACAAGAGATGGCGCTGTTTTAAAATACACGGTACTGTGTATTATGTATTCTGTGACAGCGTGACGATGCCGCGAGGTCCATAAAGTGTTCAACGCGCCTAAAGAAGTTTTCACTTTAATAAAATTAAATATAAATAAGATTATTAATTAAAAAATATTTTTTACAACTAGCTTTTCATATTCTTCTCATCAAACACTTTCATTTGATACATATAATATCATGATGATAGATAAGATAATTTTGCTGCATCCCCATAATACACAGATTTCGTAAATGTTGTGTTAAAGTGGTTCAGCTCCCAGCCTAGGAGTCGCAACCTACATACGGAGTCGATGTGGGAACTCGCCAATGTGAATGTTTGACCATGATAATGTGAGGTTCGATTCCCATAATAACATGATTAGGTGTACGGTACATCCTGGGATGTCGAACTGAGACTCGAATTATCAGACAAAGGTTTAGTTCTCATGAGACACGTTCTGTCTTTGAGGTGTAAAAGATCTCATAATCAGCCTGACAGCCAGTGCGGTGTGAGGAGGGACTTAGGTGTGCACCCTTGACTTGGCGCTATCCCTAACTGCTATAAAAATGATTAATAAAGTCAAAATAGAACTCATGATGGTGCATACACATACACAAGTATACATTGTTATTTTTACTAATTCTTAGCTGCGCCTACTCTATATAACTTCAGCTATCTGCTATTGAAAGTAGTCCCGCCAAAATCGGTACAGCCGTTTCGGAGTCCATAGGTTACAACTGTATCTTTTGTACATATTAGAATACCTACTGTAAATTATGTATAAATATTTTGTGTCCTACCTTATTTTATTTACTATGTCCTATTTGTTTAAATTGCATATTATTATAGTTATTTGTGTAGTGTGTAATAACTTTAAACTCATGGGTTCATCTGAAAACCAGCGGTGATAATTTTTGACGTTCAGCATTAATGCCGAGATGGACCCATTCGACACATAATTGTATCCTTTACATATAAGATTTTTGAAGTAATGTCGAATAAAATGTAGTTTATTTCTTTCTTTCATACATACATAAATATACACCTTATATACCATACCATATATACATTTTATAAAAGAGCTGATAATATTCAAATAGCTGATCAAATTTCTAGAATCATAGCTAATAACACTCGATCAAGTCACCTTTCAAACAAAAACTGAATTAAAATCGGTTCAGTCGTTTGGGAGCTCCGATTCCACAGACAGACAGACAGACAGATAGATAGATAGATACGTACGTTAAAATATAAATTAACTATGGTATAATTTATTTCAAAATTTTGTACTTAAACCTTTTAAAAGTCATCCAAGTTTATTGTTAATCCAATCTCAGCGCATCATCTTCAGATTCCTGCATAAATCAATTGGCGGGGAGCTTTTGGTTCTATCCAGCAATTATTACCTCTGACCTTATTTTGGCATTTGATTGTGTCGCAAGCGACCGTGACTAAAGATGCGGATTATCTGACACCTCATCGAGCTGGGTGCTAAGCAGTTACTTAGAAACGTCCTACTCTATCTTTTTGTCGGATTGTGACAATAAAAAAGATATGATAAGATTAGTTTAATTTTAAATTTTTATCGTTTTAATTTTCTAATGTACATTGTTTTTTTTTTGCCACAAATAAAATTATGTCTATGTCTATCATCATCATCGGCCTGAAGACGTCCACTGCAGAACATAGGCCTTCCGTTTAGAACTTCATACTAAAGGACAGCCTGCCATCTGCACCCAATGGATACCCGCGACTCTTACGATGCCGTCGGTCCATCTAGTGGGTCTACCTACGCTACGTCTTTCGGTTCGTGGTCTCCGCTCAAGAACATTTCTTTTCCGTTGGTTAGTGGTTCTTCGAGCGATGTGGCTTGCCCATTGCCACTTCAACCTACAATTTTTAATAGCCATGTCTGTGACTCTTGTTCTTTGGGAATATCCTCCGACCATAGCGTGTCATGACAGTGAAACCACGTTATTTTAGCGTTGTTAATACGCATAATAATTATCAATATAAAAAAAAAGACTTTATAAAAATGTCAGAACTAAATTAAAATGGGAAGCACCAGCATTCAAATAAAAAAATAATCATCAAAATCGGTTCACCCAGTCGAAAGTTCTGAGGTAACAAATATATTAAAAAATACAGTCGAATTGATTACCTCCTCCACAGGCTTAATCAACAAAAAAAAAACATTGTTGGTGTGGTGGTTGTATATTGTTGTTGTTGGTTGTTGTTGTTGTTGTTGTCTCATATAATTTAAACAAAATGTTTTTAATACGGTTCTAATGGGCTTGTCATGTGTGTTTTTGTCTGAAATGTTCATAATACGTTCAAATATTATGGTTCGGTGAAGGCTTAAGTCCTTTATCCCAGAAAACTGTAAGAAAACTGAAAAATTATAAGTACAACTGCGAGTTGCAGCGTTATAAGTAAGTGTATTCGTTAGACGGCGAGGCAATGGGTCAGTGAGCCGCACCGCTTCCTACGGGAAAGGGCAGACGGCCGCGACCCATCTGCTTTATCTAGAGCTGTTAATACCTCCATAGTGCCCTTTACAGTTTACACTTTTTGACCGACATCCAAAAAGGAGGAGGTTCTCAATTATCTTTTTTTTTAATATTTGTTACTTCAGAACTATCGACTGGGTGAACCGATTTTTATGATTATTTTTTTATTTGAAAGCTGGTGCTTCCCATGTGTGATCCCATTTCAATTTGGTCCAGTTCTGACATTTTTAAGAAGTAATTTTTTTACATTGATAATCATCATGTGAATTTTCAGCAGCACGGTAGTTTCACCCGCTATTCTGTACTGGTTTTTTTTTCGAGATAAAAAGTAGGCTATGTTTTAATCTAAAAAACTACCTTCATACTTGATTTCATTTAAATTCGTTCGTATTTATATTATTAGTGTGAAGTGTTAAAAATTGAAACTTTAGTATAAAAAAGTAAATCAGTGCTAATATTAAAAATATTTTTACGGTTCTAAGAGCTGTCTGTACATTGTAAAACACTGAATTAAAGTCGTGAACTTTGATCACTGTGGCTAGATTTTTGAACGAAAAATACCATTTACAACACAACATGCTATGCCATGCTATTTTCACAGCAGTGAAAAATAAAAAAATAAAATTAAGGCCGTCTTTTCCCGCTTTTAGCAATTTTGGTCATTCTACTTTTATTTCATCTACCTACTTCCATGGTTAGCTTGATATTGTAAAAATAGTGTCATCAAAAATTGAATATTTTATATAGGAAACCGTAACGACCAAAACACGATTAAAAAACATTTCGCTCGATAAAATATGAAATTAACAGTGATATGCGCTATTCTCCCTGTTTTTTCGAATTAATTCAAATACCTATTTACTATATTATCGTAATATACAGATTTCATTCATATCAGTTATGGTTACCATAAAGTTATATTTTACACTAGCTGCGCCCCGCGGCTTCACCCACGTGGTGATGAAAATCAGTGATGATGATGATTAAAAGAAGCCTATGTTAACACAGAAGCTGCTGGATGGATTTAGATGAAATTTGGAATATACATTGCTTATGTCCTGGATTAACACTTAGCTTACTTTTCATCATCATCATCATCACCACGCGGGTGAAACTGCGTGGCGCAGCTAGTAAACTATATTTCCATGCATAAAGCATGCGAGAATATTCGTATATTACTGTAGTATTCTATCTGTGAATATTCTCTCTATGTTAGAAAATGTAAGACGGCAATTCGACATTGATGGACTTTTATTACTCATTTATTCACATAATTACACACCCTACTCGCCGCGCCAGTAATGTACTATTTTAGGACCTAGGATTCAAAGTGACGACTCAAAGTAGATTTAGCCACATTTTATTTATATAACACGGGAATTACTAAAGGGAGACGCAGCCGCGCGCGTCGAGCCGAAACTATAGTCGGAGTAACCGGCCTAATCTTACGTGAGTAATTCCCGTGCTATATAAATCAAATAGATTTAGCCAATTACTGCATACTTTTGTCCCTAGACCATATTCAATTCAACTTGGTAACAAATCATATATTACCAATTACGTCAAATAAACAACAAATAATGACCCGTCTCCCTAATGGAAACTAACACAGTTGAAGTAAAGCGATGACACTTTACAGATTTACACTTATTAAGACGGAAGACCATGGAATATTGCATATAGCCTTACTTAGCTACCTCCGATTGAACTTACAGTCGGAATAACCTCTATTCTAATAGTAGTAAAAGTCAAATTCATTTAAATAATGATCTGAATAAGTAAGCTAGTCCTCCGGTCGGCAGTCCACGCGCTGTCCGCACGTTCATTGAGCTCTTCCCATGACATTATCCGAGTTTCTAATAAACCTCTGTCATATACGTTTCAACAGCTCAGTGAATTTTCTACCTTAGAGTTATAACGTTATGGTCTATTTTTTTGTAAGTGGAGAATAGAGTTGTGTCGTTTTAGAATGTTTGATAAAATAGCGCATCTGAGGCTCCGATGGCCCCAGAGATGGACCTCGCGTTTTATTTCCACCACGGAAGACACGACTTAGTACGATGCATGGGGGAAAATATGGCCCCAAGTCCGTTCAACCGTATTTCACCGAGGTCGGTGGGGTCGCACTGCGGACATTATTAAACTGTTACTCTTCCAGAATCGTGAGACGTGACTTATGCAGATGTTTAAGTAGTTTGACTGATAATTTCACGTGCACAGTGGTCGTTACTCATGTGGATCCTCGACACGATTCATTCGGGAATTCGTTGGAAAGTCTCGTCTTGCATTTGGTGACCAGTTAGCACAACTGCGGTGGATTTAATTATTACACAGGGCTACGTCACAGGTTACGTTCTCAGATCGCATTGGCTGGGCGGTAGCATATATTACAAATTTCCATAAGCTCTACTTCATTCAATTTCAAATCCTATCGTTAACATCAATATACATATTATAAATTAGTAAATTTGTTAAAAAAATACCCCGACTTCTTTAAAAGAGTGACAAGCCGCGTAAAATCAGATTACATAAACGTATCGAACCGAAATCTAATCTAGTAATTTATAAAACTGGCCTAATATCCCTATGGCCGTAAAAATATACAATAAACTACCAAATAAAATAAAAGACAGAAAAGAAAACAGCTTCACTAATGTTCTCAAAAATTTCTTAGAATCAAAATGTTACTACACCCTAGATGAATTTTTCAAGGATAATTTGGAGGATGCGCATGTAGACCATTCCGTTCTTTCTGTTGCCATACCCTAACAGGGTCATATGTACGACATAAATAATATAAGATGTGTTATTTAAGTACAAAACATATTAGTTAAGGCCTAAGTGCATATGTCGCAATAAACAAACTGAGTATTGAGTATGACTGCCTCGGTGGCTCAGTTGGTAGTGATCCTACTTTCTGTGCTTGGGGGCGTGGGTTCGATTCCCATCTAGGACAAACATTTGTGTGATGAACATTTGTGTTTGTTCTATGTCTGGGTGGGTGTCTATTTAAGTATGTATTTAAAAATATATATGTATGTATATCAGTCTCTGGCAGCCATATTACAAGCTTTGGTTAGTTTGGGGTCAGATGACCATGTGTGCAATAATGTCCCAGATATTTATTATTTATTTATTTAAATGCTCCTTCTAGTTCCCAGTACTTAACTCGGAAGATCAACTCCACATAATCCTTAAGCATTGAACTCAATTAACAGACTGATGGTATCAGAAAACCTCGTTATAATTGTGTGATCACTGAACAATAACTGTCCACTTGATGGAAACGGGTTCGCTTTCTCAACTTCTTGTGTAGCATTGTGTCGGCTTTTCCTCGTGAAAAACTTGGGAGCATGACAAGTTCTATCATGTATTTAAACAGTGGTTAAAATTAACAGGAGACCTGCGGTTAAAATTTTGATTAAAACTATTGTCGCAATTTATTTAAGTATAAGATATTTTTTCTGCTTTAATAAATGAAGAACATAGTTTAGTTAGAATGTTAATATAATTTAAATGTCTGTTTCAGGTCCGGGTGTGTTTTAGTGAGTGTTCCAAAACAGCCTTAAAGCAGAAAATGTCGTTGAACTATTGTTTTACTCGTATTTTAGAAGGTTACTTATAAAACAGCAATTTATTCATCATCAGTCTGAAAACGTCCTTTGCTGAACATTGGCCTCCTCCTTAGAATTCTACACTGAAGAACAGCCTGCCATCTGCATCTACTGAATACCCGTGACTCTCACGATGTTGCCGGTTTACCTAGAGGCCTACCTACGTTGCGTCTTCTGGTTCGTGGTCTCCACGCAAGAACCTTTCTTCTTCATCGGGAATAAATTCCTCAAGAACCCGCCCATTGCCACTTCATCTTGCAAATCGCAGCAGCTATGACGGTGACTGTGGTTCTTCGGCGAATACCTTCTTTCCGGATTTTATTGCCTTATTATTATTTCAAATAAAAATACGTGAAAAAATTGTTTAACATAATAATCGGTTTAGTAACATCGTAATTTCTTTTTTATTAATGCAACTGATATGTTTAAAAGATTTCATTCTAGAACTCAGCATACAGATAATTATAAACATCTTACTAAACTACTTTTATCACTCATAATTGACCTATATTAATCTACAAACGATGATTAATGTAGCGTCTGAAATACATGTGCACATGGCTTTATAAATAGGCCGATATAGGAGCACAGATGCGGTCAAATTTTTGCCATGTATGCCTTGCCTTGGACGCGATTTAGATAACCACAGCCTAAGCCACCTTCTGACCTCACAGTTGATCACTAATCATCAGTTAATTAACCACAGAACTTTAGAACCAGCCCCGCCGTAACACCGCATAGTCGCGCACGTAATTACAATCGAGGAGCGCCTCCAACCGAAAAAAACACCATCTCTCTCATTGTTACCGACATTTTTCCCACATTTCGTCTTTTACTGTTACGCCTAGCTTCCTGATACGCGTGCAAAAAGCGTTTAAATTGAATTCCTCATATAACTCAAATGGTGCCGTGGCGACGTCGTGCAGTTTTTACGCAGGAAACTACCTTTGTATTAGGTAATTTGATGAGACTTGCCCTTATTAAAAAGTGAAGTAAGCTCATTACGTTGCAAATACAAATATTTAACGTAGATAGATATAAAATTTTATGCTAGAACACAACAACAAATAATTATCAAGATGAAAAATCGACTTCATAAAAATTTCAGAACTGGACTAATTTAAAATGGGACGATACGGGTAGCACCAACGTTCAAATAAAATAAAAATACATCGAAATCTGTTCACCCAGTAGAAACTTCTGAGGTAACAAACTTAAAAAAAACAGTCGAATTGAGAACCTCCTTCTTTTTGGAAGCCAGTTATAAACACTTTAATGTACCTACTTGTGCAGAAAAGTAAATCTTTCTACAAAGACGATTTCAAAAAATATGCAGGCAGGCGGCATACCTAGTTGAAAAACCTGCAGACGTGGTTTGGCTACAGCTCTTCAGAGTGGCCTCCTATTCAAAATTGCTTTGTCTTTGTCCACCCAATAGGAACTATAGGAACTACCTACCCAAGCAAAACCACATCATCACATCGTCGCTTACCAATAAGCTAGTTGGTGGTCAAAGGCGGACTTTTTCGCGATAAAAAAATAATGTTTGAAAAAAAATATTGTTTCAATTACTATATAAGCATAGATCAGGAATATTTATTTATGTACCCCACACTGGTGATAAGTTTAAGTAGATACTTAATGCATTGTCGTCCAGTTCTGTACCTAATACCAGTAATATACCTACTCAAAATATCAAGTTTCTAAGAAAGTAAGTCCTTAAAAACATGGTAAAATAAATTTTAAACTTCAAACTACATGTTTTGTTATAATAGAAAAGAGGAATAAAACTATATATAACTATGTATAAGAGGAATAAACCATAATATAACTAATTAAACAAACTAAAAAACGCGCTTCAAAATCGCTGAACCCGAAGAGGCTCTTCAGGATTAGCTTTGTGATTCAATAGGATAGGTAAAGATAATGGGACTAACTATTTAAAATGTTGTATTGTGATTGGTTCTTGATAAGTGTGCAAAATTTCAATTTAATTCGACGTTTTAAAGTAGTTTAAAATCAAGTTCAAAGATTCCGTTACATACTTACATAGCAAGCTAATAAAAGCGTGTTCATAAAAAATATCTCTTCTCTTTTTTGTGCATAATCTATTGTAACTTTTGATTATTTTATGAAACAAAAAAGCGTTAGACTCCAATCGCCTTAGCTGTCAGTATGTCGTATATGAGTACGTATATCATCAAGTGGGCGAAATACGAGTATTCGATACCTAAAATACGCATCAAATCCGTCTATCACCAGGCTGTATCTCATGAACCGTGATAGTTAGACAGTTGAAATTTTCACAGATGATGTATTTCTGTTGACGCTATAACAACAAATACTAAAAAACAGAATAAAATAAATATTTAAGGGGGCTCCCATACAACAAACGTGATTTTTTTGCTCGTTTTTTGTTCGATATTGATAACGGCAACAGGTAGACGCTTGAAATATTCACAGAATATTTAGATGTATATTTACTTTAAAAATAAATAATTAAATTAAAACAAAATTAATATTTAAGGTGGGCTCCCGTACAAGAAGTCCCGTGTTTTTTTGCCGTTTTTATAGATAATGGTACGGAAAACACTGTTTTAAACTATCACGGTTGTTCACTAAAGTTATATGATTATTAACGGGATATTTACCGTGGTAAGGTTTAATGGTACGGAACCCTTCGTGTGCGAGTCCGACTCGCACTTGGCCGGTTATTTAAATATAGGCTTATGTTTAACAGCTACCTCACCAGACGGTAAACAACGATGCAGTCTACGGTGGAACACGCTTGCCTAGAAGGAACCAATTCACTGTTGAAGACACCCAGTCTTTTTCGAACTGGTGGAGTACATCTCTTAGGTAAGTAGGTACACCAAAGTAGTCTGTGCAAAAAGAGACAGATTTAACATCGTGAATTTACTGTTTTTGTTGCGTTGACTACACTGTTTTGTCATTGCCAGCACGACTAAAAATGTATGATACTTGGTAAGTACGTACTCAGTTCTCACTAGTGTTCGGATGCTACTAGGTAGGTAGGTACGTTAGTGATGGCGCCGGGGCAATATAATACGGCAACCGGTACCCCCTGGCTGTAGTAAGAGGCTACAAAAAAGGGACCTCTGGGTTCGGGATGGTCAAAGTTGGGGCTCTGACCATCCAACAACGTTGTGTGTTCGACGTTCTCGCGGGTGGAGAGGCCGAGACAACACGTAGTTTTCTCGGGAGGAGCCGTAGTGCAGTGCTGAAGGCTCTAGTGCGTTCCTCCGGAGATCCCGGAGCTGTCTTGTCGAGCACTAAGGCTGGTCACCGTTACGGTGTTTATTAGCTATAATCCCAATGCAGCTAAAAGTATCTTTGGAAGATTTTTCCTCGAAAAAAAGAAGAGATAGGTAGGTACCTTCACCTACCGACTAAAATTTATTTAACCGTTATGCCACGACAGTTCTCTTTTTGCACAGGCTCTAAATCTAAAAGCTTTAAGCTATCACACCAATACCTCCGACCTTGCCACTACATCCGTCACTAGATAACTGGAATACCACTAGCTGATATCCTTGACACGACTTCACGTTCCATCTGAAGATCATAGGTCAACGATTAGCTGGTGCGTACTCAGTTACAACTGTATTACAAGTAGTTTGTTACGAATACTTTGATACTGCTTATACTAGTGGTCGTGACGTTAGGAGTAAAGACATATCTTATAAACTTCTGAACTCGGTCTAAGTATTTATTTCCTCTGACAGCTGCAATAACATTATATGAAGCTAAATTAAACTATGGATTCTGATTACTTTTGTCAGATTTTTTTTACGTAAGACTGTAGCAGGTATCCGATATAAATAAGTGAAATATTAAAAGAAAGTGTTTTATTTAGTTTACCACAGTGTTATAGCAGCTGTCAAAGCGAATAAATGAATGGAAAGAGTGCTAAGTTATCATTTGTAGTGGATGCTAACTCAGAAGTTTTCAGCAAGCCTGTAACGGGCCATGGACAAACTGTCTTTCTACCGTTTTATTCCAAAAGGAAAAGACAAACGTATTCATAATTCTATTAAGCCCATGCTAGGCCTGCAAGAGACCTACAATTATTATCAATATAAAAATCCGACTTTAAAATAAGTAAACGCTTGATTGTGCAAATGCAAAATCAACAGGCACTTTAGCAAAATTATTCGTATTATTGGAGCTCGATAAAAATAATAATACAGAGCTACTTAGCCAAAGCCAATGAATGTTTATAGGACCATAATAAAGAAATCACGGATTAAAAAATATTATACGATCGTATTTACTTTTTAGTGGATTCACATTATATTTAAGTCTCAAACGAGCTATTTAAGTCTAAACGATAAAATAAATTTGTGAAAAACCACGATTAAATATGCCAAGCAAAACAAACTAAAGTGCACTCATAAAGTGTCATCAAAAAATGTTTTTTTGACAAATCTCTAGTATGAGTCAAAAAACGCGTTATTTGGTTTCATTTTTAAAAAAGAACTTAGGTACGCAATGCAACGCCTGATTCAAGAATTAATTCTACTAAGTACACATGATAATAGATTATATCCTAAAATGACTATAAACCACAAAGTTTAAAAAACACATCAGTCATAGGACTGCACGTCAGAAGTGAAAACTTAAGTAGTAATTCACCTATTCTACAAGAGATGGCACTGTTTTAAAATACACTGTACGGCGTGATGATGACGCGAGGTCCATGATTTTTGATCACCCAAAAAGTGCTCAACGCACCTAAAGAAGTTTTCACTTCAAAAATTTGACTCAGCTATCAACAACGTTTACTGAAAAGCATTCATCATCATCATCAGCCATAAGACGTCCACTGCTGAACATAGGCCTCCCCCTTTAACCTCCACACTGAACGACAACCTGCCATCTGCATCCACTGGATGCCCGCGACTCTCACGATGTCGTCAGTCCATCTAGTGAGAGACCTACCTACGCTGCGTCTTCCGGTTTGTGATCTCCACTCAAGAACCTTTCTTCCCATCGGTTATCACTTCTTCGAGCGATGTGGCCTGCCCATTGCCACTTCAACTTGCAAATTTTAATAGCTATGTCGACGACTCTGGTTTTCTGTCGAATATCCACGTTTCGGATTCTATCGCGCAAAGCTCAGAGCATAGCTCTCTCCAAAAGGCCAACAGTTAAGCACCACGTCTCAGTACCATATGTCAAAATCATTATTGCTATGTAACAAAGAAATAACGAATGCTAAACATGTGATATTTCAACAATAAAACAATAAAATTCAAAACCTTTCATCGAAAAAAAGCTCTGTAAATTGCTTTAATTTAACGAAGTTAGCTACACAAAGGTTATAAGCATTATAGACAACTACCACATCAACATCTGGCTTCGAAACCTATTCTAAAGACTAAATTAGTTAAAGGACACGAATTAATAGCATTTTTTTAATGCCATAGGTGGCAAACAAGCAGACGGGCCGCCAGATGGTAAGCGATCACCGTCGCCTATGGATACCTGCAACACCAGGAGCATCACAGATACGTTGCTGACTCTTAAAGACTCTATTAACAGTCTTTCTGAAGAACCCCTACTGACTAGAACGATTGAAGCTACTCGGAAATGCCGCATTTCAACAGTTTACCTTTTCACTAGAGTTCGTATCGATACTAACGATATCAACAAATCAATTGCAGGAAACATGTTAATACCGATTTACGCGACAATTTTGTGCGCGCACGCAGCCAATTACGACAGTTTATCGACGCAGAAGATTTTTAAGAGTAGATTCTGCCCACCGATCGTCCTGCGACGAAAATGGAACTGAATTTAGTTTCATAATTTGTTTGTCAAAAGTCATAATAAACATATGCGATTGTGGCGCCGTTTCCATCGGACTTAAGTGGTGGTGCGAATATTTATTTTTAATTTTTATTATAATGGTTTTTTATTATTATTCTAAAACTTTTTTATTGATAATGATTATTCTGATTTTAAATTGGTTAACTGTCTTATAAACAATAAAGTTTCAATACCAGTCATCTATTCACCTACTTTTTATTTTAGTCTATTCATATTTCCGTATATAAAGAGCATGGGAAAATTCCGATAGTTATTTCACAAGCGATAATTTCGTAACCGAATCCCAAATTGGCAACACCAGGACACCAGCTTGGTATTTCGTTGCTGGCAGCCATTTGTACCAGTCATTAGGTGCATGAGGTGATGCACTGATATTTCGTCCGCTGCGCTTACCGCACGGATGACACGACCGTGCAGTTAGGGCCGGTAACTCGAACGCTTAACTGATAGTTAATAGATAGATAGATTACTTCTGACCTGAACGAAGATAATGTTAACATAGTCAATAGAATGTCTTTAGTGAAAAAATCAGCCCATTTTCCCAAAACTTTCAGCTATTGTAAGCATGCCAGTGAAATGATCTGTTTCTCAGCTCTTAAAATCTGTGTCGTTTATCACATTGTAGTATCTAATAATAATAATTAGAAATTTTATATTTATCTACATTTTAATATACCAATCTCAGCAAAAACATAAACATAAATTACATACATACATACCTACATTCAGTCGTGCCCCTTTCTCATTGGGTTAGACAGGCAGAGCATCTCTCTACTTGCTACGATCAGCATGGCTAGCATGCACACCGCGACAAAATCTTGACGTTACTTTGTCGAGCAAGTACGCAATTAAGTGCCTACGGTTTCATATACGCCTGTCTCGCTATGGCACGATAAAAGAGTCGATAATTTTTTTTCGCGATGCGCATGCTAGCCCGGCAGCACATCCTTCGTTTCTTCCACTTTCATGAGTGTTTTCATACAAGCTTGTCGGAAATGTCATATTACCATCACGAGTGTTTTCATAGTTATATTAAAACACCGTGATTAGGGGGTCATTTAGCTGTTATGGAGTTAAACGTAACTATTGAGTGTCTGTAGCACAGGCCCCACAAGGTCTAGCGGGTGGTTACTTCGTGTGGTCGTGCTCTCGCCAGATTAAACTATTGCATTGCACCGACATTTTGGTCGCCAACACACGACGGATTCACGTCAGAATTTACTTCATACATAATACTACATTTTCAGACGATTTCTAATGCTGTCAATAAACACAGTATATCGGATATGAAAACAGCTCTGAGTATAATTTAGTCTCGCCTTTATTTCAATAGCCTTTATTTCTGGAGGGTTGGTGACGTGTTTGTGATGCCTCTGGTGTACAAGTATCCATATGTGACTGTTTACTATCAGGCAGCCCATCTGCTTGTTTGCCAACTATGACAGAAAAAAATAGCATAATACTTTTCTCAAAATAAAACACAACACTGTCAAAAAATGCAACGGGCAAAAGAAAAAACGGCGGTTAGAACAAAACCACTTAAAACATGGAACGCATCAAATCCCGAACTGCAAGCATCAATGAAAACCACAAATTCTGATCACTTTCGCTATGTTTTTAACGTACGAGTAAGACTGAAGCAGGTGCTTCAGTGGAATCACACACACATCATCAGCCAATTAACGTCCACTGTTGGACAAGGCCGCCCTCATAGAGAGGGGTGTTGCCATAATCCCCACGCTTGGCAGGCGGCTTGGGGATCGCTTCAGTGGAATAATTAAAGAAAATATTGAAGTGAAAAAACTTCTTTAGGCGTGTTGAGCACTTTTAGGTGAACAAAAATCATAGAACTTGCGCCATCGTCACGCTGTCACGGAATACATAATACACAGTGCCGTGTATTGTAAAACAGCGCCATCTCTTGTAGAATAGGTGAATTACTACTTAAGTTTTCACTTCTGACGTGCAGTCCTATGGCTGATGTTTTTTTATTCAGATTTTTTCCACGTTATTGCAGCTGTCAGAGCAAATAAACCCTTGGACCGAGCGAAATTAGAATTAAGAATTTTCCACCTTATCTTAACCAAAGAATAACAAACTAAAACAGCTTACATACCAAACCCAAACCACCAAAAACCCAAACCCAACTTACCAAATGGTAGAACTCTATATAGTCGTACATCATGTCCTATTCGTGACCGCACCGCTAATGTGTAGACCTACTATGACCGCTAGAAAGATAGTACCTTCTATATTAATTCATTGCAATAGCTTGCGAATATCCCAATATATCTGCTCAGTTGATCCGGAGCCACCGTCGTTTTTACTGAATAAACCTGACAGCCTCTCGCAGAAAATGTTTAGTTCACTCATTTGACCGTTGGTGCAGATAAATTGGTCGCAGTGTACAAGACGTCATTATCAGCACTTTCTGCGTGCCCTTGTTGGAATTCCTAACACCCTGTGGATGGTCGCACGGTTTAATTAAAGGTTGAAGTGGGAACTATTTTATTATTAGATTATTTCCTAGTGATGAGTATTTTGAAAGACTACTTGAGCCTTCTGTGAAGTCTTTCAATTAAGCTTCAGTTCAATAGTTAGTAGAAAGATGCAAAACCTATACAAATACAATAATGAATAGTTTTAATGCTTTTAGTCCAAACACTATTGGATGAATAAAATAATATTTTTTAATTTTCCTTGCTAGTTTTTCTCACGCAAATTACTGGTCATATCTTGCCATTCAATCAACTCGATTATATTCTGATTTTGGATCGTTTCTCCCAACATCGGATCTCTTAATGTAATAGAAACAAAACTTAATTTTACTTTTTATCAACGTATTATATTCCAAAGCTGCACAAAGTTTTCCCTATGTCCTTGCAGTTGTCACGATCCATTGCTAGCTAAGATTAGCATTAGTAAAATGTCCTCAGGACGTCCCACCAAAACTTTCGGGACTTTCCTAGGGGTCTATCACAGTCTCCAGGCATTGGGTGCACGAGAACTTTTTTGCCTACTTTTCTGGGTGCGTATAAATGACCCGTCTAAATCTACTTCAGCCTTGATTGCTGCTCACGCCCACGACCCCTGTTCTGAAAAGCAGCTTCGTGTTTCGTATACTTAGTCCATTCTTTTCACTCCAAGTATGCTTCATTCAATCGCTCTCTGATAGACCTTGGCTTTGAGACTTCTGGGTCTCAGTCAAAGATCAAGTTAGTGCATCGTTAGTTCAATGGTAGTAGCAGGTCGGCCTTCATTCGGTGTTTCAAGTTCCAGCAACTCTTCCAGGAGTTTTCGATGCGACGATTGTTTTCTATGTCTTGCCTATTCCGGTACGAAACTAACTGGCCCAAGTCAAAATACTCATCAATGTATTGTATTTCCTGCCCATCTACCTCACAACGAGACTTATAATTATTTATTTTATTCAATGGTCTTCACTCTTCAATAACAGTACCGCATTATCAGCCAGACTTAGACAGGGGATGGAATTCCTAGATTGCAGTGCCGGCGATTTGAACACGATCCTCTGTAACTTACGAGGCTAAATTGAATTAAGACATTGGTACACTGCACACCGCTTGTAAGATGATGAACATCAGGCTGCTTAATGTGAGAACATTGCCGTTAAGCATTGTTAGAAAGCCATAACTCTTTGGTCGATCACGAAGAAATATACAATTGGTGTAAGCAGAAAAGCAGTTGAATCATAGACCGTACAATCAGATGTATAAAAATTATGTAATGAGTAGATTTATCAGAAATTATCTAAAATGTTTCGACCACAAATTGGTGGACTTTGGCTAAAAGCATGATATACAGGATTACATGAAAAAAGTTTACTAATCCAAAATAGGACCTTAATTATTAAATCATTATGTACAGTTTTTAATAACCTTGGAGTCAAGCAAAAATCATTAACGGTCATTTATACTCGACAAAACCTATGAAGCAGCTGTTTCATAGGTTTTCAGTGTTGGTTCCGTAGTAAAAAAAACAACATAATAATGAGAATACCGCCTCCTTTCCGCTTGGTAGGTTTTCCACGAAACACCATTTCTCTTAACAAAAACAGTTTAATTGTATATTTAGTCAGCATTTTCTTGAAAATTTTACATTATGAAAAAGCTCCCTAAAAACGTATCCAGAATTAATATTACACATTAGCCCACTAGTGTGCATATTTATCGCATACGAGTCGTGAGCCAAGGTCCAGGCTAAGTGCGCGGAGGACTGATAACCATGAAATGGGAAGACGGGAACTGGACTTTGATAAGTATTGTGTTATCTTGCTTATTAGTAATTGGGACCTACGACTACGGAATCTACGATCAAATAAATAGAGTCGCATGCCATACAGACACTAAGAAAATAGTGGTATGATTGCCAATAAAATAGCTGTACTACTATTCTGTGGCTATACATTCGTTAGTATAACCTCATAGTATAACGAGTAACTGAATACAAACGAATAACGAGTAACGGAATTTTAGGCGGGTCGCGGTCGGGCGGTTGATGCGATATCCTCTATTTTTTTTATCAAAGCTACTTATTTATATTAAACATTCTCTCACGAACCGTAATTTTGTTGAAATAAAATGTATCCTATGTCTTTCTCCAGCCCTGCAGAATAATAGTGCGAAAATTAAATCAATCACTTGCTCTGTGTGCTGCGTGAAAGAGGAAGAAACGAATAAACTTTCGTATTATAAATAGTATGGTTTTCTATGTTAGTTTCAAATTCATACAGCCAAAAAATACATCAACTGTATCACACAAGTTCGGTTGTGCTTGGAGTAAACCAAGCAAGAGCTTGAGGCGTTGGAGTCCATTGAAGAAGGTGCCAAGAAGCTCATTAGCAACGAATCCCTTGTACAGACTAAGCTTCACAAGTCTTGAACTGTAGCGGGAAAATGCTAGTGTAGCGGTTTTTTATCGGATACATTTCGGAGAGTGTGCCTCGAATCTGCATGACCTAATTCCCTCCTGTCCATATTTCTATCGGACGGCCAGAGCGGGCAGAAAAAGGCGACACCGTTTCATTGTTGATATTCCGAAAATCCGACCGAAGTGCTTTGATTTCACCTTTATTGTGCAAACCGCTAAACTGTGGAATGAGCTGCTTGTTTGTATGTTCGATATGTTTATGTGAGAGAATCAGTTTCTTCTAGACAAGCGTGCTCCATCGTAGACCGAATCTTCGCTTAACATCAAGCGAGTTGGCGGTCAAGCATAAGTCTATTTTTAAATACAGAGAGATATATTCTAGGTCTTCTCAAGGTTGGAGTGAAAAGGTATCTTTATGTATGCATGCTTTATCTTCAACCACATCAGCACTTATTAACAACCGAGTTGGTAGTCAAACACGAAATTATATGCGTTGAAAAAGTGACAGCTATGTACACGCTTCTCTAAGGCAAGCATCAGAAACTTACGCTAGTTTTATCCTGTGAACTATTGCATGCTCTATGGTATTTCTTGCTTATCCCAGGAGAAGAGACAAACTGAAGATGGAAGCGCACAACTATGGTTGTGACCGAAATAATATATATTTCTCCAGATAAGCTCCGTAGTAGGTATTTATTTATGTCAATTTTGATCGGCAATGTATGCTCATTTCTCATATTATATCATAATCGATACACATCTAGGCACAATTTGGAGACAATTTCTCAAACATGTTCGCTATCAACCAGCTATTACAGTACTTACTCATAACTTTACTGCCAATACGTGTTCGTATCATATATCAACTTTACCCAAAGCAAATAAACCCGTTAAAATAACCCTGATTGATTTATACGCCGCTAGATGGCGTGCATGCCGGCCGGCGCAGGCGCAGGCGTAAGTAAAACACACAATAATTTTCAATACACGCCCCCATTCAATTACTCATCCTCGGTTAGATTATCGTGGAGTATCGGTAAAAGGGGTCTACTAAAGACATTGATCGAGTACTTAAATGATACCTATAGAGCGTGATGCATGCAAGCATGCAAGTGTATTTACTTCTGGTATCGATAGACTGGTCTCGACCCGCATGTCCAGCGTGGCGACTAAGGGCAAAACTTTCATAAGGCAACTCTTAAAAACCAAAGATCTTAAAAACGAAAAATCGACACCGCTTTATGGTTGACATTCCGAAAACCCGTACGAAGCGCTTTGATTCCACTTTTATTGTGCGAACTGCTAGTTTGTGGAATGCACTGCCTGAATGGGTGTTCCCCGATAGATACAATCTGGGTGTCTTCAAGTCACGAGTGAATCGGTTTCTTCTAGGCAAGCGTGATCCACCGTAGGCCGCATCGTCGCTTAACATCAGGCGAGTTGGCGGTCAAGCGCAAGCCTATTCTACAATATAAAAAAAAAAAAAAAAAAAGATCGTATTGATTGACGTGCCTTTGTGGAGACCTATATCAAGAAGGACTAGTTAATGAATCCTTGCCTATATCCAGCAGTTAGGCTGATTGTTGATCTGTATCATCGAGCATTTTGAAACTATTTGTAGAAAATCTTAATCGTCATGCAGAATAATACTGTAGCTCTACCTTAAGATCTCTAGAACTAGCGCTTTACTCTTATCATACTACTTTATTTATATTTTTCTTTTTACCGACAAATAGTAGATCCCCAAAGTCTAGGGAAAGCGGTGTGTGTATTTAGGTCATTTTGAGCTAAAATATGACAGGTAAGTACTTAAGTTAGGGTACAGAGAACATCATTATTATGTTATGTATCATTATGTTGATTAAGGTTGTTTATATTGATTTTATAATTGGTATAATTAAAAAATGTCTGTAAATTAAGCTTTTTATTCAATGTCCAAAAGTGCCATGTTACGCGTATATTTTCATAATAAAATTTGAACAAGACTTTACCAAACTCCTTTCTTAGCGGACCTCTTCATCCCCCAAGAAATCTAACTGCCAAATTTCATCTTCGTAGTACAAGTACTTTTCGAAATTTCGTGATAAGTCAGTCACTGTGTAGTCAATGTGTATTTTACTAATATATATTTAGATAATAAAAACTTTGTAGTAGTACATTACATAGATTGTTTAAAACAAGTCTTATATTGCAGCGTGCGTGTACACACGCGCGACCCCGCAACCTGCAACGTTGCCTTGCCACATTGCGCCAATTAGTTACCTTCAGTCTGCGACTTTCTACCAGATTTGGCAAGTTCCAAATTAAGGTCGCACTAACCGGCTCCCTCTTTCGCACTTTTTCAACATTTTTTAGGTTAAAAAATCACAGAGTTAGAATTGAAAAAGCTATTAGGCATTATCTTTAGAATATCACTGGAAATGGTATAAAGCAATTGTTTGTATTTATATTTTGGTTCCCTACCCGTTGTTAACCTATATAGCTAGTTTACCTGTTATAGGATGGCGGAAAATAGCGAACAGAGAAACTAGTTTATAACCGACTAATTTTTATACTTTAATGTTATTATTAAAAGTAGGTATTGTTAATAGTTTTTTTTTTATCATAGCGATTGTTTATCTTTTAATAGGTTGAAATATTGTAAAAGAAACAGCTCTGGGAGGTGAGCGCGGCCTTAATTCTTCATGTTGAGATTTTTTTGTGAGAGTAGTCTAAGTGTGGATAGTAGGTTTTTTTTGATAAAGAATATCTTTTTAATGATCATTATCACCACAAACCAGATATTTTTATATAATAATTTCAAAATAGCCTCTCTTTTCGCCGCCATCACATCTGATGTAGGTATGTTAAATGATGCGATCTACGATGTAACAAATTAATCATCAAACTTAACATAGGTAGATATCTCTTAGGTATAGATAGGTAGATATCTCTTCATTGTTCACACCATGGCTAGCACGCACACTGCGACAAAATCTTGTCGTCACTTTGCCGAGCGAGAACGCGACAAGGTGCCTACGGTTTCATTTACGACTGTCTCGCTTTGGCACGATAAAAAGAGTAAACACACTTTTATCGCAGTGCGCATGCTAGCCCGGCTGAAATGATATGCATAAAACAAAAACTACTTAAAACTAGTGAAACAATTGGCGGCCTTATCGCTGTATGCGATCTTTTCCAGGCAACATTAGAATGGAGAAGACAAACAGAAGAGGTATTAAAAAAAATGTCATTAATGCATAAGTAACTCTTTATTTTGTCTGTTTGATATCTTTTAACGGCTAAACAACTGAACGTATGTGGCTGAAATTTGGCAAGAATTTAGTGTGCATCATTAAATTACATATTCAACATATTTGACGTAAAAAGATATTTAAAACTTTTTATGTCAAAACACTGACAGAAATCTGGGATAACATGGCAAAATTGCAGTTGTAAAATAATTTTCGATCGAAGACAAAAATTCTTAGCTATTTTTTATTGCATAAAAGTAGTTTCCTGTCCGCTCTCTTATGATTAAAACTTCCGTTGTACAAAAAATAATTACAAACATGTCTATTGAAAGACAAAGGCGATTGTGAAGGCTCTCTCCTGCCCACGAGCCTACATACATGTAATTATGTACAAAGAAGTCAGTACGTCAGCTCACAATAATGAGGATGTTCCCCGATAGTACAATCTGGGTGTTTTCAAATCACGAGTGAATCGGTTTCTTTTAGGCAAGCGTGCTCCATCGTAGACCGCATCGTCGCTTAACATCTCGGGAGTTGGCGGTCAAACGCAAGCCTATTTATGCATAAAAAAAAAGCCTGCGACTCGTTGGAATGAAGATTATGTAATGAATCAAGATAGATGAGGGAGTCGAAAAGATAAAGTTCACCCTTGGAAAAAGTATATTTCATATATGCGAGATCCAACATCCTTTTCTTGGGGATGTTCAAAAACACTTGGGGAACACATCACCAAAAATATTTGAATAAACACGTAAAGCTTTTGCTTAGGAATAGGAAAACATAAACATTGTAGCGATTTAAAATAAAATATTAGAGTACACAAACCAGCGCCAATAGCTAAAGAAATAAGTATCGCATAATCTCTTCGAGATATCATCATCATCAACCAGAAGACGTCCACTGCTGAACATAGGACTCCCTATCCCTTTAGCCTTCTTTGAGATATTAACATGCTCATAATAAAACGATCATGCATGCGCAGAGATGTTGGGTCTCTTTGTGTCTTTTATCGCATTTACAACGAGGAATGTTCTGAAGGACTATTCGATCTGATGCCGGCATCGCGGTTTTATCATCGCACCAGCCGCCACCGCCTGAAAGTTCATCCACATATCATAGATCGGTGGAAGTCGCACACTGGCTTTTTTGCCTTACAGCTGCAATTTGTGGAATGAGCTTCCTCCTGCGGCATTTCCGAGTAGCTTTAATATGGGGTTCTTCAAAAGTGCTGTTAATAGGGTCTTTAAGGGTCGGCAACGTATCTGTGATGCCCCTGGTGTTGCAGGTATCCATAGGCGACGGTGATTGCTTAAAATCAGGCGGCCCGTTTGCTTGTTTGCCACCTATGGCATAAATAAATAAAAACTAAATGTTGACTTTCAAAACATCAATGTATAAAATTTAAGTACTGTTTTACACTGTAATACGAGTTAATCACTGGTTAATAGATTCATATGTGTGGGCGATGGTGGTAACGCGAATACGCGTGCCGACTATTGTAGCTCCGTGTAAACATGGCCTTAGTACTCCATAGTTTAGTACGCACCAAAAGTTTTGAAATCACTTTCATTATTTGCAGGAGATGTAATTGGAAGTGACCATTATTTCTTATAATTGACGGGCAGGCGTTTGACACCAGCTCAACAAATGCAAAAAGAGGCGTGAGACAGGGAGACGTTATCTCTCCGGAATTGTTCACTGGTGCATTGGAAGGCGCCTTCAAGCTCCTGGAATGGCTAGGACTCAACATCGTTTGTAACAGGTTTGTCGAAAATATTGTAGTCATTGCAAAATCGATGAAAAATCTCAGCACTATGCTCGAAGGCCTCATTCGAGTCTCCTAACAGGTGGGCATTAAGATGAACATGGATATGACAAAGATCATGTCAAATATCCATGTTGTGCCCACCCCAGTATCAGTTACGAACTTAATTTATTTATATTTAATTTGGATTTTGTTACTTCAGTTTGATCGTAAATTTCAATAGCACTATTTTACTGAATTCATTTTATTTTTAAATTATCTTATTGTATCTTACAAAACTACTGAGTAATATATTTCATAAAAAAACTATTTCCAAATGATGATAACAGATATTAACAGTGTTTTATATAGCAATTTCTTAAAAATCATTCTCGTCTGACTTTTTTGGTCTTACAAAATGACGCCCACGCAGGCATTGTTCAATTCTTGATCTATATTGAACATATTTTAAACCAGTTGCTAGGCCATTTCAAGCTTTATTTGGTTCTAAATAGAGATAGTAACAATTTTTATACATGTAACGCAATTGTGGTGAAATATTACTTCCACTTGTCGTAGACTCAACGCAAGACCGTTTTGAGTGATATTGCAAATTTGAAGGCAATATTTAGTGATTCAGAACTCGTAGGTGTGACTTAAGTAGGTACTTATCAGATGCAATCAATTAATATATCACTGTCCAGAGTAATTGAATTACTGTTATTAGTTAAACATGATAAATGGAGGTTCTCAGAAAGGTTTAAATTAGACCTTATAGGTCATATCTGTTTCATTGCTTTCCTATTAACTTATAGTCAAAGACAAATCACAAGCCACCAAAAACAATATAAAAAATTAAATTCATACCACTGAATTCGGTTTTCAGCTCTTTGGAACCAGTTTCTGCATTGCTTTTCGCAGGTCACTCTGCCTGCCCACAGTAACATGTGCATATGTAACCATGACGGATAACCATGACACAAATATTGTTTGTTTTATTTTATTACTTTAAAAAAACTTTATGTTATACTAAATCGCATTACACATACATCGAAATTACTTTGAATGTATATAAATTTATTTCACGTATCTCGAAAACGCTTGTATATAAATCTATTTCACGTATCTCGGAAACGGCTCTAACGCACAGACATATAATACAGAAATATGTCTGTGATAGTAATTTTGAATTTTTGAAATTTTGTAGCCAAGGTTTTAAATATAGAGTCGTAATTTGATTGTCCACTTACTTCATTTTTAATGTTATGCATCCAATTAATCAAATACTTGTCACGAAAAATTTATCACTTCCGTGGTTATCTTATCGCATAATAAGCTTTTTGTTTGGCTTTAGTTCAGTGTTTTTTTTTTAATTAAAATAAGATTTTTCATTTTATCATTATTCTCGTTACGTTGGTAGGTTGCTAATCTACTAAGTAAATTCATTGAACACACAAAGTTAAGTTAAAATAACTGGTAGTTAGGGAACAAACTTTTGTAAAGCATCCTATCAAAAATAGTTTCGAGTTTTTTCGAAATATTTCTGTTATGGTTTTTATAACTACTTCTGGTAATAAATTGAATATACCTGATAATCTAACACTGACGTTTATAGACACCTATAATGTACCAATGTCAACAATGGTTGCCTGGAAGTGATCGCTTTTGGCAATAAGTCCACTAACGGTGAGTTTCTCCATCTGTATGTAATTTTTTTGTTATGTTTGTATGTAAATTTCAGGCATGCACAATTAATAGTTTCGACACACACAATGCATTCAAAAACAATAAAAAACCTAATTTGTGCGTAACTCAGAAACTACGGTTCCGATAGCGACCTAAGCAACGTTTTTTAAATCTTTGTACGTATGACTGTACAAACTAAAACCATATTTTCTGGAAAAAAATGTCCTAGAATTTTGATCAAAACACTTGTATCCGCGAGCACGACAGCGATGACCATCTACCACGAGCATCAGTGACCCGGCGACGGTCATTTATAAGCACGGCCATGGGAACTGGCTGATAACACATCGCACGTAGCCTGCCAGGACTGTAGTGTGCTTGCAATTACCTACCGCCACTTACCACCTTTGCTTGCGTGCTAGACGTATTAGGCTAGACCTAGTGTCACCGTTTTATCTAGACGCAAGCCACAAGATTGTTCTTACATTTAGAACAACCTATGAGTTTATAGCTTGATTCCCTGTCGCTCAAGTCGGTGACGCGTACGCATATTAATTGCAATTTAATTTCGTTGTGTTAAGCATGACACTGCGACGCTGATGATAAAGGACGAAGGATAGAGTGTGCTACGATAAAGTATGTTTTTATTTCCATTTCTAGCGTGGTGGGTCCACGAGAAAAAAATCCCCGTAGCACCAGTGGGCCATAGCAGTCATAGCGGGGAAACCTCCAATATAACATGTCGCGAATTATATTTTTTCACGTGACCGACTACAGCGACTGACTTCACGTAGAAGGAAATCAAGTTCTACACTCATCCAAAACACTTTTATGCTTTATAAATAGTTGCAGGTTTGATAACATCACTGGTCTGATAAGACTGACTTTGACCACAAGCCAGGCACTGTTTTTGGTTGACTAACTTGCTAGTTAGTCAACTAGTTTTCCTCGTTTTTCTGTCGTTATATCTATCTAGATATATTCAAGGATATAATCATCGTAATCATCGTTATAAACTACTTTTACTTTGGGGCTGACCTTGATGTCGCGAAAGAAAATACAGTTGTTCCATTGAAAAATTTCATTATCATAACGAGTTTTATGGAACTGATGGGTTTTTTTCGCGATATCAGGGTGGTCCCAAACTAAAACTTGTTTAAAATGATAAATATTTACAATTATATCCTTGAATATGTCGCTTGTGGAGTGATGGTGGCCGGTCGGTAGCATGTGTACTGTACAATCTGATGGCACCCGGTTCAATCCTTGGCCCTGCACCTATGACTTTTATAGTACTATTAGAAGACTACCCGCAAAAACGGATGATTCAACGGCAAACCTATAAAAGTAGAAGCTCAAGCCGCGCGCATTCATTCTTGTTCGAGACTTTGTGCGGAGCGGACGTATTTTTAGAAATAATTACTCATTGTAAAATGAATTATCGTTTGTTTATATAATTAGTTAATCTAAGGTGATTATGTAATATATATTTCTTTTAAAAACTATACCCACTTCTGTTTTATTATATCAGAAGTGGGATTCGAACACTGCTCACTTATTATCTTACTATTCTGTAAAAGCACAAAGTCCCGATCAACTAAATTTTTATCGTGTTTATTTTGTTTTGTGAAAATTGTGATAGAGCTTCGGTGAAAATTGTGATTCAGTTAAATAGTGGATCTCTTATCGAGACCCCGACCCTGTGAAGGATGCTGTAGCGCAGGCGTTCGACTAGCCATAGTTCGCGCAGCTCGTCGAGAAGCCATACGCATCCGCCCAACACACCGTTCCAAATTTCTAATCGTAATCTCAGCGATGGCCATGACCGTGGTCATCGCACTCGTGGTGATCGCAGTTACATCCGTGATCGTAGGAACAGTCGTGGTCATAACAGACGTCATCAAAAGGATTGGAGCCGCAACCGAAACCGTGAGTACAGTAGCCATGATTCCTGGCACACGATCATGTCTCGCCTCCGTGCTTCGGAATCACGCGCACCCGTCCCGCCCGTAACTGACCAGCCGGGCTCGGTTGGACCGTCGTTTGGAAACGGCATCAAACAGATCGTGGAGGCTATCCAATCATTAAAAACCGTAAGTACTCACTGTTACTATGTGTCTAATTTCGACCCCCAACGTTCACGATGTTGACTCATGGTTTTTGAGGTAGACAAGGCTAAGTTTGCAAACCGTTGGGATGATCGTGAGTGCCTTGCTCGAGTCGGCAGGTGTTTGAAAGGTGATTCAAAATATTGGTTAGATGATTGGGTTAGCAATGACCGTTCTTGGACCAATTTCAAAAAAGATTTTAAATATCTGTGTGTAAAAAAAGTGGATACGGCAAAAATTTTATATGAAGTAATGTCCACCAATTCAAACGGCTTCCGTACGTATGCCGAATACGCACGAAAATCTTTACTGCGTCTGCGCATTGTTAAAGGCCTTAGTGATGATCTCATTACGGAGATAGTTCTACGTGGAATTAAAGATCCACATGTAAAGGCGACGGCAACGAATGCAAACCTGATTCCCAATGAGTTGGTGAACTAATTTTCAACATTTATGAAGCCTGATCTACGGATTTTCAAGCGACACGTCGCCCTGGATCTTTAACCGCTAACTACAAAAACCAAGGCAACAAGCGACCGTTTCTGGCTTCTGGTTCAAGCTCTGGTGCTGGTTCTAACTCCAAATGTTATACTTGTGGGGAATTTGGGCATAACCAGTTAAATTGCCCTAAGAAGCCATAAATTACTGGAGCTAGTATGAGTAATCCAAGGATGACTACCTCAGGAACGGGTAATACTGGAGCTAGTAAGCCACCCAGTAAAAAAAAAAGACAGCACATGTGCTTACAGTAAAAAGTCGGGCCACCATATTCGGGACTGCTTGCAAAGTATCGTTCCGATTTAAATAAAAGTAAAGTCAAGTTTTGTTTGAAGCGAAATGATGTCGTCATAGGTGTTATTGACGGCATACCTATTGACGTATTGATGGATAGCGGCGCATTAGATGTGTCCCTTATACCATCAGCAACGGTGAAGTATCTTTCTTGTACAAAGAAACATATCAACCGACAAATCAAAATGGTGGGTGAATTGATCACTCATGTCGTTTCATACGTCTCACTTGTAGTTGAACTAGAACGTATAACACTGGATGTAAATTTTTTGGTAGTTCCGAGCGAAAGCATGAATGCTCCCGTCATAATTGGCACTGATGTATTAAATCGCGGTGTAGGTAGGTACTAGGACCCTTACCGATACAGTCGGTATTGAGTGTCGTAGTGACAACCCTGCAATTTTTCAAGATCAAGTGAGGGTAGGACAACTAAATACCCGCTCTTCTCGCCGGACTCACCTGCAGTTTTCAGTCAGCTCGTGATCACGGCCATTGTAACATGGTCGAAACGTCGAGCAAAAGGTATCTATTTTTACCTTTTGGTGCCATTCTACAGCAAGTTCATAAGGATGGTACTCGACGCGTAGTTGCTTATTATAGTGAGGTTACGAAAGGTGCTGAATCGAAATACCATTCTTATGAGCTCGAAACCCTAGCAGTGATACGGGCTCTCATACATTTTAGACACTATTTCATAGAATACAGTTCGAAATTGTCACAGATTGTTGTGCCCTAAAGGCAACAGAAAACAAAATAGATTTGTTACTACGTGTGGCAAGATGGTGGATTTACTTGCAATATTTTAACTTTAATATATCGAAAGGGAACCATCATGTCACACGCAGACTATTTAAGCTGTAACCTTTGTATTCTCAATAGAATTGAACGGCACCGTAATTGGGCATAAATCACTCGAGCAGGTGACGAGGAGACTCAAATCATGATGCAATCATTAGAACAAGGTAAATTGTATCCTAAAAGGTACGTAAAGCGCAACGACATGTTGTACTATCGATTTACACCAACAGGTGAAGAGCTGAGGCTCCTTTGCTACATACTGTAAGGTTATCGTTTGAGTCTCCTGCGTATATTTCACAATGAGCATAGTCATATCGGTGTAGATAAAGTTATAGGCTTAATATTACAACACTTTTGGTTTCCTAGACTTAAGACTTTTGTAACTAAGTATCGTATGTATCTCATTGTTTGACATGTATCGCCCACAAGCTTGTACCACGTGCACCCTTACAGCCAATCACATCATGGGACAAATGGCACGTTCCTTTTGAAACTTTACATGTCGATGTTTTATGTTTGACCGCTTCCCGTGTCAAAAGGTTATACATTTGTTATCTATGCTTGTGGTCGACGCATTCACAAAGTATTGTCTGTTGACACCAATGCCGTGCACCAATGTCACGACAAGATCATGACGAACTGAAACATGTATTTAAATGTTATGTCATTGTTTTGTACTCCTAAGTTAGTTGTATCGGATAGAGGATGTATGTTCGAGTCAACGGGCTTCACTTCATGGATGCAAGTTTTGAGAGTACGACTTCATCATATTACTGCCGAAATGCACCACGTCAACGGTCAGGCAGAACACATCAGTACAGTTCTCAACATGCTACGAATTGCAGTTAACCATCGAAAGAGCGATTTGGCTAAAGAGCTGTGGAAATTGCGACTCATTCTGATCCTGATGAAACAGAAAAGTACACAGACTTCTGCTCTGAACCTGGTGATTGGTCATGAGAGTACAACGCCTGCTATCCGGACATCAGTGCAAGATGTCCCAATGAGTCCCGAAACATCCAATCGCGAGTTGCAACGAGAGATGCTTAGGCAAAGGACGGCCGAACGATTGACAGAAAATCAATTGCAGTAAGACGTTTACGTTAATAAGGATGAAAGACCTCCTAGTAAATTTTAGAAAGACGACTTTGTGTTCGAAATCAATTATGCCCAGTCGCAGGGTAAGGTGGACCCTGGCATGCGAGGGCCTTATCGAGTCGTTGGTGTTCTTCGTAATCATCGGTACAAATTGGAATTACTTGCTGGAGTACTCGGAAAGAACACGTATGCAGCTGCCCAGTTCCTGGTCCCCTGGAAAAGCGAATGGACTCCTGAAACGTGCGCTGCATTGTACGAGCCTATGTACTTACCGAACTATCGGAGGTACCTTGTGAAAGCTTTTCGCGATGCGAAGAGTCACTGGGGAGGTACTACCTCTTTTCTCCCCAGTGTGAAAGCTTTTCGCTATGCGAAGAGTCATCGGGGAAGTACTACCTCTTTTTTCCCCGATGTGAAAGCTTTTCGCGATGCGAAGAGTCACTGGGGAGGTACAACCTCCTTTCTCCCCAGTGTGAAAGCTTTTCGCTATGCGAAGAGTCATCGGGGAAGTACTACCTCTTTTTTTTCCCCGATGTGAAAGCTTTTCGCGATGCGAAGAGTCGCTGGGGAGGTACAACCTTTCTCCCCAGTGTGAAAGCTTTTCGCTATGCGAAGAGTCATCGGGGAAGTACTACCTCTTTTTTTCCCCGATGTGAAAGCTTTTCGCGATGCGAAGAGTCACTGGGGAGGTACAACCTCCTTTCTCCCCAGTGTGAAAGCTTTTCGCTATGCGAAGAGTCATCGGGGAAGTACTACCTCTTTTTTCCCCGATGTGAAAGCTTTTCGCGATGCGAAGAGTCACTGGGGAAGTACAACCTCCTTTTTCCCCAGTGTGAAAGCTTTTTGCGATGCAAAGAGTCGCCGGAGGATTACATGCGCCTTGCCTCCGGTGTGGTAGAAAGCTTGTCGGTATGGGCCCGTACCGATAAGTCACTGAGTGGGTTGGTAACCGATAAGTCATTGGCTTACACACTGGTGTAAACCAATGCCTTGTAAGTACTCAGTGTCCTGTTATTATAATAACGCACGTACGTGAATGTAATTTTGGTGTCAGGTGACTTATAAACTAACATGAACTTACTTCACCTAACACAAACTAACGAACTTACCTAATAACAATAACAACAACAAGAACAATGAGATGACTTTGCGATATCGCGCATTTGATTTCAGACACGACTGATGATGACCACATGAATCCTGAACAACCGAGTGAAGAGGCTGCTGGACCCACTGCTGCTCTGCTCTGCACTGCTGCTGGCTACACTGCCAGCTCATTTCAGATCTTCAGAAGACGACGAGCCTGACGAGGACGCCAGGGTGTCAGGAGAGGCCGTATTAGAAGACTACCCGCAAAAACGGATGATTCAACGGCAAACCTATAAAAGTAGAAGCTCAAGCCGCGCGCATTCACAGATAGAGTTCCGCTCGCATCGCCGCGCCGTACGGACGTCTTGTCCGCCCGCCGCTCGCTGCTACCCCACCTCTCAGTTGCCGCCGGAGGCCCTGCCCCCGCGCGGTTCTGTCTTTCACGTCAGTGTTTTGTGTAGTGTTGAAACTGTGCTTGTCCGTCACGTTGACCGACCGCTCGTCTTGCGTCCTCAGTCGCTGATCAGGTTAAGCTTCTCTCAGGAGACTTCACCCGGCTGACCCTGCATCGCCGCTGACGCGGGCGAGCAGTCGTTGACAGGTGGCCATACCATCTGGCCACCCCCGTTGTGCCGCGGCGTGTGTTGGGTGAATAGTGCGCGTGCGTGTTAGTTCATTGTTTAGTTCGCTCCAGCCGTTGCCGTTTTCGTGGATACCAGGTACTCACCTCACGTTATCACTCACTTGTTTTTTCGTGTACTCATCTCACATTGTTGTTACTCACTCACCCGGTACTCATCTCCCTGCCCGAGTAGGGAGACTACATTCACCTTAGCCTGTTGGGGGGACCCTTCCCCCCAACCCAATATTGACTTTGTTTTGACTCTGTTTTTTAACTTTGTTTAATTAAGCCTTCCGCTAATATGGCGACCAGGAAGGATCTCGAGACCGCCCTCGAAGCGTTCTCAGGCCCCTTCCTGGCTCAGCTTATTGCCAATCCGGCAGACGCGGAGAACTTTCTCCGCTCCCCAGCGACGTTCGCGGCCTCCTTTTTTACCGGGAAAGCTTCCAAAGCCTCCCCCTCCCCGTCCTCCTCCCTTACCCGTAAGGCTCCACCCAAGCCCAAGCCTGGGCATGACCGCACCGCGGCGGCCAAGCTGACGCCTTCCTTTAAAGGCCCAGCCTCTGCTCCCAAGTCCCGGGCTCCCTCAACGAGCCGCTCTCGCTCGCGCTCTCCCAGGCACATTCGGTCGCGCTCGCGCTCTGTAGCCCCTCGGGAGAAATCCTACCAGAGGAGCCACTCGCGCGCCTCACTCAAGGTCACGGCCTCTCTCGATCCCATCCCTCCGCAAGAGGAGATGGACACCGCTTGCAACGACGGCTTCACAGTCGTTGGCAAGGGCAAGAAGCGCCCTGCTTCTTCTGCATCCCCCCCTCCTCCGTCCAAGGCCCAGTGCCCATCTTCTGGAGCTATGCCTCCCACCGATGCTGCCGCCGCTCCTCCAACGCCCGCGACAACATCCTCCAAACCCCCCCCTCCTCTTGTCTTACGACGAAGAGAAGACTGGGAGCGCGTCTCCCAGATTATGTCCGACAATGACATAAAGTTCGTCGCAAAATCCGTCAGTGACGGAATTAGCATCAGGGTTACCACCTCTGACAACTACCGTCTCCTGACCAGAGTCCTCCGGGAAGAGAGCCTAGCCTTCCACAACCACCCGCTTGAGGAAGAAAAGGTCCTCCGCGTCGTCATACGCGGCCTTCCCAAAGAGATCCCCGTGGATTCGATCCGCGAAGATCTCAAGGACCAGGGTTTCCCCGCCCGAGAGGTCCACCGCATGTACCGCGGTAGGGCCAAAACCCCTCTTGACCTCGTGTTGGTCATCTTAGACAAAACACCAGAGGGGAAAACCATCTTCAATCTGAAGGCGGTTCTTAGCCTCTCCGGCCTCAAGGTCGAGACCCCGCACCGCAAAGGTGTTCCCGGGCAGTGCCACCGCTGCCAGCTCTACGGGCATGCTGCCCGCTTCTGTCATGCTGCTCCTCGCTGCGTCAAGTGCGCCGGCGAGCACAGCACTTCCGAATGCTCGCGGGAAAAGGGCGACCAAACCCCGCCCAGTTGTGTGCTCTGCGGGACCACGGGACACACCGCGAACTATCGTGGTTGCCCCAAGGCCCCGAAGGCCGCAAAGGGGCAGGGCAAAACCCCTCGTCCCCACCAGCTTTCTCACTCCAAAGGAGCCGGCTCTAAGTCGAAACTCCCCGTCACGCAGGCTCCCAAATACGTGGACGCCCCTGCACCGTCAACCAATGCATGGACCAAGCCCCTGCATGCCCCTCAGGCCTCCCAGCCGCCCACTGCAACTCCGGCCACCACATCTGCTCGCGTCCAGAACAAAGTCCGTCCCTCTCTCGCGCCCCATTCGGCCCCTCCCTCTTCAGGCCATTCTGGTCTAAAGTCGGACCTCGCCTTCCTGGTAGAAATTGCCACGACCCTAGACTGTGAGGAAGTACGGCTGGTAGCCCGCAAAATTCGGAATGCTGACATCACCGACGTCTTCGACGTCCTGGCAGAGCACTCCACTCTTCTTGATTCAATCAAGCGTCTGTCCCCTCGTCTTAATTCTGGTAACTATCATGGTTAGTACACCTAAAAGACTGAGACCTCGTTCTTTATCGTTGGCATGGTTCAATGCCAACGGCCTCTCCACAGAATCAAGGGACCAACGCCCCCTGATTCACCAATTCCTCTCGACCCATCAGGTCGATGTTATGCTTGTGAACGAGACTTTTCTAAAACCAAGCAAGAGGGATCCTAGGATCGCAAACTACTTGCTGGTACGTAATGATAGGACTACCGCCATGAAAGGCGGGACTCTTATCTATTACAAAAGGTCTCTTCACTGCATTCCTATCCCTACTCCTCCCCTCATAGCTATGGAAGCGTCCTGTTGCCGTCTCTCGATGACCGGTCATCAGTCCATCACACTTGTATCTTGTTACCTCTCCGGTAACAAGACCCTCCACAGGAGCGACCTCGAGGCCCTCCTGTTTCTAGGAAGCGCCGTCATTCTGGCTGGCGATTTCAACAGCAAGCACCTCATGTGGGGATGCAACGTGTCCAATGTGAAGGGTAACCTCCTGAACTCCCTCTCTGACGAACTCAACTTTGATATCCTCCCTCCCAGCACCCCGACAATCTTTCCCTCCAACCTGGACCTAAGACCTGATGTACTCGACATAGCACTTCTTAAAGGCGTAACACTTCGTTTACGCTCGTTAGAGGTGCTACACGAACTCGAATCTGACCACCGACCCGTCCTTATGCGACTAGGCCCCGACCCGACTGACAGACCTCCTGAAACCAAGACCGTGGTGAATTGGAAGCAATTAGGCGAAGCCCTAAAGGCGATCAATTCTCCAGACTTGGACAAAATCCCCGACGACATCGTGACCCCTGACGACGTCACCACCTCAATCGACGCTCTCACTAGCCATCTTCGCACCGCTATAGGTACATCCTCCAAGCAGGTCCCAGCCGAGGAAGACCAACGCTGGGTCCTGCCGGAGGACGTGAAGGAGCTTCTGAGAGCGAAACACGCTGCCGCTAGGGCCTTTGACTGGTATCGCACCGAAGATAACAGAGCCGCTCTGCGGTATTACGAGCGTGCCGTAAAAAACCGCATCAGTGAGCTCCGTAATCAGAGGTGGGATGACCTACTTTCAGGGATTCAGCCAACCCACCAGGCATACTGGCGGTTGGCTAGATCTCTGAAATCTGACACCGTGACTGCTATGCCCCCCCTCACCCGACCTGATCTCCCCCCCGCTTTCGAAGACGAGGAAAAGGCCGAATGTCTAGCCGAAAGCCTCGAGCAGCAATGCTGCCCCTCTTTAGCTCAGGTCGACCCTGCCCACCGCGAAGCGGTGGACAGCGAAGTCGAACACAAATCCTCCACCCCGCCCGTTGATACCCTCGAGACAGTCACGGCTTCTGAGGTCGAGTCGATCATCAAGGGCCTCCAAGTCAGGAAAGCCCCTGGTGCCGATGGCATCTCAAATAAAGTGCTCAAGCACTTCTCAGTCTCGCTTGTGTACCTTCTAGTCAGCATCTTCAATGCGGCCATCAACAATTCTATCTTTCCCGATGCCTGGAAGTCTGCCGACGTAATCGGCATTCACAAACCAGGTAAAAAGGCTTCTGAGCCCTCCAGCTACCGTCCCATTAGTCTCCTCAGTACTCTGGGGAAGATTTATGAGCGCATCCTTCTGAAGCGCATCTGGTCCCACATCAGGGACAACAACCTCCTCCCCGACGAGCAGTTTGGCTTTAGAGCCAAACACTCCTGCGTCCAACAAGTGCACCGCATCACGGAGTACATTCTTGAAGGTTTCAATAAGAAACCATCCCACGGCTTCACCCACAAGCCCATCTATCAGGGCACAGTTGCGGTCTTCCTCGACGTCGCAAAAGCGTTCGACAAAGTCTGGCATAACGGGTTGATATACAAGCTATATCAATTCGGAATGCCAGACCGTCTTGTACTCATCATACAAGACTACCTCACGGCTCGAAGCTTTCGCTATCGCGTCGAGGGAGTTCGCTCCTCACCTCACTCCATTGGTGGCGGTGTCCCTCAAGGCTCCGTCATGGCACCTGTTCTCTTCACGATTTTCACAAGCGATATTCCCCGATCTCCCAACGTGAACATAGCTCTCTTCGCTGACGACACCGCCCTCTACACCAGAGGGTGGAACAAGATCATCCAGCGGGCCCACCTTCAACGAGCCCTCACTCACCTAGGTGACTGGTTCAAGAAGTGGGCCATCACGGTCAATCCTGACAAAAGTGCAGCAATGTACTTCCACCCATCCAAAAATCCCCCTGCTAAACCCATCACGCTTCACGGGAAGCCCATCCCTTGGACACACTCCACCAAATATCTCGGCGTGACCCTCGATCGTCACCTCACTTTCTCAAAACATATCCAGATAGTCCGCAACCGAGCGGCTTTCTTCCTAGGCCGTCTCAGCCCCATCCTTGGCGAGCGTAGTAAATTGTCACTTAGGAATAAGCTGACAATTTACAAAACTTGCATCCGTCCCGTCATGACTTATGCCTCCGTGGCGTTCGCCCACGCATCCCGCGTTGACCTGGACAAGCTTCAGGTCATCCAAAACCGTTTCATACGCAGAGCGGTCGGCGCTAGCTGGTACATGCGAAACGCCGATTTGCACTGCGATCTCGAACTCCCGTCCATTCTTCAATATATGAAGCACACTTCCCGCCGCTACTTTGAAGCGGCGCCCCACCATCCCAACCCTCTCGTAGTCCAGGCCTCGAACTACTCGACAGACACGACAAACACTCCACCCCTCCGTAGACGCCCCAGAAATATCTTAGGCGACCCGGACGACCCCATCGCCGTCGTCACCTCGGCGGCGTTGGGCTCGTCCGATCCGACTGCTCCTGGCAACAGGAAATATTCAGTTTTTGGTATAGGCGCCGGTTACCACAGGCACACACACACACAACGATCCCGCCGGCGGGATCGGAGACCCCCAGGATCTGTTAGAAGATCGGTTAGATTCTCTCCAAATAATCATTCAGTTCAACAACCTACTAGGGCCACAGGGCACACCCCTTCTGGGGTGCCAGGGCAAGTCTAATCTCCCACTCCCGGCGACGGTCCAAGCCGAGGCTCGTACCTCCGAGGTGCCCTTGCGCTTGTCGCCCAAAATCTAAACCATGTTGGCCCAACGCCCTCTGCGTTCACCAACTAGTCCGGTCAAGCTGTAGAGGCCGCAAGGCCAACAGCAATAAGTCACATTAGAAAAAAAAAAAAAAAAACGCGCGCATTCATTCTTGTTCGAGACTTTGTGCGGAGCGGACGTATTTTTAGAAATAATTACTCATTGTAAAATGAATTATCGTTTGTTTATATAATTAGTTAATCTAAGGTGATTATGTAATATATATTTCTTTTAAAAACTATACCCACTTCTGTTTTATTATAGTACCATAAATTATGTCCAATTTTGGTGCCGTCGCTCTAAAACGGTGAAGTAAAACATCGTGAGGAACCGGTATGTCCTGAAAGCACAAAAAGTTTAAAGACGTAAGACATTCACCAACTAGCACTGGGGCAAGCATTGTGGGTTAGGCCCCATCCTCTCTCACTCACTCAGAGAAGGCCTGAGTACCAGTAGTGAACGTGGCTGATAATGATGATGATAGAGATACACCCAGACTCTTTAATATTTCAGATACATTTTAGCAACGCTAAGAGCTAATCCAAAATTGTTTACTTGTCAATTTTCCTCCAAAGACGGTTGATGTCGCAGCCATGACTCGGGATATCGGGCGGATCGCGACGTGTGCGCAAGAGCATCGCGATACCATCTGTTCTCATGCCCAAGATACCTACTTAGCTGTGGCTACTTCCGAAACGTTTCCCGGTCTTATTTTTTAGATTTTTTTCTATAGAAATTTAAGCCATTTAAGTTTAAGTTTTTCTTGTCTTGAAAGTAAAGCGTTACGCATAAGGGTGTACTTAGTCGAAAGGGGTCCATTGTCCCCAAGATTATGAACAACTGTTACTACTATGGGACCAATCCTGAAATCGCAAAAAAAAAAATCAGTTGTTCCATACATTTTGTCGAACATGAATGAGCTTTTTCTATGAAACATGATACTTTTGATTATTTCAGTGTTGATCCCATATAGTAGAAGTTGTACATAATGATGGGAACTATAGAATCCTATTGGCTTAGTACACCTTTCCGCGTAACCCTATATAAAATTACTTTAGATTTCAGTTATGATTTCTATGTTATGTTTTTTGATAAGTGTTTTTGCAGTAACGTAGAATCCAAAGGTCAATAGATGGTAAATGACTGACGGGCATCAACCACCAACTTGCTGGTCGAATGGTATCATATAAGGACTCTTATTGGACGTGATTTACATTTGCAAAGTAATAAACCTATTTTGAAATAAATACTATAGTCTATTAAATGTATCTTGATTTAAATGAAGTATGTCAAAATCCTCGATTAGTGCTGGGACAATTTAGATTAAATCGAGAATAATGTTTGTGTTTATTTGTCGACTGCGTCTTACACGAATAATATTTTTGAACCCATCTATATTTCTGGTGTATAGTACTATTATAATGAGACTAAGATAATAAAATAAAACAGAAGAAGCAAGTACAAATTTTTGTAATATAAATAAATCTATTGTTTAATCTTATGGTGTACATTCAAAATCAGTGTCATCATCATCATCATCAGCGTTAGAATCACTTGAGAAATCCTGCAGATTAATAATAAATGCTATTCAATCAATAGTCAGTCTAGTATGCTATTCTAGTAGTCAATCTTTGGATAAAGATGTTTCGTTCCGTAAAATGTACAAAGACATTTGCTAGTAATTAGAAATTATTATACTATATACAAAAGAAATCTAGGTTTACAAAAAAGTAGTACTTTATCTGTAGAGTTTTGTATTTCGATAGTACTGAGAGAAAATTCTAAAAAAAACAAAAAATACTATTTAATTCAAAATAAAACGATCGATTTTACGTTTATCGATTTACTACGTCCCTAAAATTTTAGTCAAGTTGACGTAACCTTGTTATGACAGATTTGAAAAATATGGTTATTGTATTGTGATAATCTACACTAAATGCAGTTCCGTTTTAAAGTTCAAATATTCTTTTACTATTTATATGTACAGTACTTGTAGTTCATAATAGTTTAAGACGCAGAAAACCAGTGATCTTTGTGTTACATATAAATGTAATTCGTTAATACAAAGACATGCCCTGAAATGTCGTCAACTGTCGTTTCAATCAAACTACATTTAAAGGATTATAAGACAAATTCGATTGTTCAACAAGTTAGTAATCTAAAACTATATTTATTGATCTCTTTTACAGCAATCATAGATCATTCATAGATCATCATTAGATTGCTATAAAAGATAAACTTCAAAATGGAAAATATTTCAATAACGTTCATTTTCTGTTCATCCCAAAGTCTCAATATTTACTACTCTTTTTTACAACCTCCGAATTACCTAACCACTTTCACAATCATCGTTTAACAACTGTTTATCTAACTCATGTTTAAATTTAACAGTCGTTTATCGCCCGTTTAAGGTTACCACGGGACGAATAAAGTCGTAAAATGGGAGATTCGCACTTTCCCTCGATCGGTTTTATCGATGCTTTATTTGATTGTGTGATTTTCTCCCTGTTGTTGTCTGACTGTTACTACTTTTTACTACTAGGTTTTTGAGTTGTCATCACACTTCACTCTTATATAAGCTGAGCCCTGTGGCTTCATTCGCGTGGACATTTCTTCAGGAACGTACATTTTTCCGCATCCTATGTTACTCTGGCCCAAAATAAAAATGTGTTACTCTATTGCTCTGTGAAAGAGGAACAACTAAAGATATTTTTGCATTTACAATTTAATTAAGATGCGAATGTAATAATATTTGACTATTTAAGGGCCAGTATACCTGGTTACAGCGATCTCGTTTCGCGCAAATGATGTTTTTTAGACAAAATTACTGTTAAACTAGTTGTGAAAAATGTGCTCCCGTCTTTTTACGAGGTTAGTGTTTCAAAATTGAGGTATTTAGAACAAGTTTTTGTTTTAATATTTTTTATAATGACTAAAATATATGGGATATCCCATTTTTCAAAAGTAAACAGTTATTTTGTATTAAATAATCAATATAAAAAACTGACTTTACAAAAATGTCAGAACTGGACCATTACAACATTTCGTGTCGTGTTAAAGAGTTTCTTTATCTGGAGTTTATCAGTCTCTGGCAGCCATATTACAAGCTTTGCTTAGTTTGGGGTCAGATGACCGTGTGTGCAAAAATGTCCCAGATGTCCCAGTTAATGTTGGTTGAGGTCAAGCTTACCATAAAAATACATTGTCATTGGAACTCAACAAAATGTAAAAATTCAACTCCGTACAATTAGAGGAAGTGGTTCTAAACTAGTAACATAGTATGTATGGATCCTTGTTCTAATTCAGCTGCACGAGCTTGACCTCAACAAACAAATTAACATACAAACATTGCAAGTTTAATAAAAGTTTGTAAAAAAGGCATAAATCCGCAAGTTTGGAACAGCACTTAATGTTTTTTTATTAATAATTTTCTCTTTGTCCATCTCTCGACTAACTTTTTGACGACAATGACTTAACTGGTCATGATGAAGCTTGGCAAAAGGGTAGAGTGCAATATTATGGTAGAATACTTTTATAGTGAGTAAATGCAACCTATATCACTGTTTTATACTTTTATATATTATTTTAAATAAAAAAAAACGCCATTACATCCCGAGAACTTTAACAGCTAAGCTGCTGTTTTGATTCAAGGTACCTGCACATGTGTTACCCAATTTTTATATACCTTGGCATATGTCAATCTGAATATGTCAAGATTCAGTCTTATTGATATATTGGATATGTTCAGAACCTGGCCAATAAAAAAACCGGCCAAGTGCGAGTCGGACTTGCGCACGCAGGGTTCCTTATAGATAAGCAATAAAAACGGCAAAAAATCGCGTTTGTTGTATGGGAAATATTAAATATAAATTTTAATTTAATTATTTATTTTTAAAGTGAATATATAACTAAACATTCTGTGAATATTTCAAGCGTCTACCTGTTGCCGTTATCAATATCGAGCAAAAAAACAGGTTTGTTGTATGGGAGCTCCCTTAAATATTAATTTTATTCTGTTTTTTTGTATTTTTTGTTATAGCGGCAACAGAAATACATCATCTGTGAACTTTTCAACCGTCTACTATCACGGTTCATGTGATACAGCTTGGTGACAGACGGACAGATGGACAAACGGATAGACGGACAGCGGAGCCTTAGTAATATGGTCCCGTTTTAACCTTTGGGTACGGAACCCTAAAAATTGGCTATACTGACTCAGTGGTGGGCCCAAGTATATTACTAAGCAGTGTTAATTCAGTAGCACGCTAACTTTGTAAAAGCGGTCGGCGTACGATGCGAGCTATGCGATACATACACATAGTAGAGAGAGATGCGTAGAGTTCGCGCAAAACTTTATGAGCCCTCTGAAGTTAGGCCCGAGGCCTCCCCGACGCCCTGTCCCGTCCCTCGGATACCTATAATGCGTACTGCGCAGCCACTAGGGCCTAACTTCAGAGGGCTCATAAAGTTTTGCGCGAACTCTACTAGTAATAAGATTTCGACAGATACTTAGTACAATAGGCATGTGGCCTAATGTTTAATTTATTACCAATAACAGGCTTAGCGATGAATATAACTAAATACATTACACATACTGAAAAAATAAATTGAATTGGCTGATTAATCTCTGAGATATGAGCGTTTAAAGTTTTAGGTGGGGATAGAGAGGGGATGCTCAATCTCTTTCTCGCAAATCATGTGTTAATATAGTATCTGTATGCTGTACCTGAGGCTTGACGTCATAGTTCAGTATAGTGCACTCTCTGTCTAGCATGAAATTAAAATACTTATAACTTATTTATTTTTGAACTAATTTAAATTTTGTTTTCATTGATAGGCTCTATTGATGATCAGCTTTTTTTGAGGTAATATTTTTTGAGGTAATAAAAAAAAATTAGTCATCATGCCTGCAAACTTGGATGCAAATTTTTAAATTCGAATATAAAATTTAAAAGCTTTTGAGATCTTTATGTTGGTACAACCTATTGGAATACGCTGGGCACATTTTTTATTTATTTCATTCATTTTCCTTTTAAGTTTCACGTGAAATATCCATCAGATCGTAAGATAAAACAACAACTTAAACACAGTGTAACTGTTACATACGGCATAATTGTTCCATGGATTGACGCAAATCTAAGGCCATAGGGCAAGCGAGATCTATAACTCTCCCGTACAACTCAAACAATATTACCATCGACCACAGTCTAAAATTACACCTCTACGAAACATGCTGCAACCACCAGCTACAAAGACATTGTGTAGAATGTTTCTTAGGCTGTGGTTTAATAGTATAATGTTTAAGGTCACCCTTAGCTACACGTCCCAAAGACTCGATAGGTCATCGAGGTGCGAGTCAGGGATCAACTCGAGGCAGGTCAATGTTATTGTCATGTAGATGCTGTGACGTTAGTTGGGTATTTTTGTCAACTTGTATTGTAAAGAATAAACGTGGAAAGAAAAATACTTAGTTCTTATCTACTCGTATTATAATCTAAAAGACCACGGTACACATACTGGGTTACACGTAAAGGTTGTACTACACCGACAAGAGGTCATTTTACTCATAACAATGAATGATTTTACTATGAGAGCAACCCTGAAATCGTAGTTTAATAGAAAAATATTCAAAGAAATGGAACTGCACGATTCCCATAAACTTTAAACATTGTTTTAAACCACTTTTAATGATATTTTAAAGATAATTTCATTTAGTTTTTTCATAACTCTCACTCAGTTATTTTTATGTTTAAACATGATAAAAAGGGGGAGCTCTAGACGGAATGCGGGCTCCTATGATAATAATTCAACAGAACCTTTGCCATTGAATTTCTGTGAAATGTAGATAAATACCAGTTTATCATAAGTATAAGGTTAGTATTATAATAGCAGGTACTTGCTAATACAAACCCATTACTTACCCAGAATCCGTCAAACTACCAAATTATAACTTAAAACCGTTTTGGCCCTTATCCACTTAAATATAACGTAGCATTTTGATTAAGATGGAAATGGACACGTGTTTAAATGCATAATAAAGCTCTCAGATAATTTGTCATACTGTTACGAGTAACCTAGGAAAAGGAATAAAAGAACAATTTGCAGCGTCGTCAAGGGACAAACTCTAGCGAATGAACTAAAGTAAGCGTAGAAACAGCATAACTGATTTAAATAAAACTTAAGATCTTTTTACTTATTAATATTTAGGTACTTGCCTATATTTCTTGTTTTTATTTAGAATAGCAGCGAACAGGAAAAGTAAGAAAGAAGTAAGGAATCAGAAAAATATTTCCTCAGACATGTTTTTTTTTAAGGCATGGCCTGTTTCTAAAAACAAATATAGGTAAGAAGCACATAAATGAATCATGGTTTCAAATAAAAAAAAACATCTAATTAGGTAGAATCGTTTGGGAGAATAAAGGTAAGTAACATTCACACTAATAATACAATAAAAAACTCCCGTTTTAAATGTTTATTAAATAGGTATGTATAAGACCTATTTTTTGAAAACTACCAATTTTGACCTAAATATAATTATCAATTTAAAAACCGACTTCACAAAATTTGTATAAAGAGGGCAAATTCGGTCATTTGTGTGATCAAATTGATATTTTCCAGTTATTATGATTTAAAAGCCAAATTCCTGAACCGATTTTAACAAAATTCTGTGGAACCAACTTGAAAGTATATCCTTTCAATAAAAAAAATATTTTTCCTAATCGGTTCATTAATGACGGCGTTCTGAGGAAACAAAAATTTTAAAAATATACAACCGAAATGAAAACCCCAATTTTTTGAAGTCGGTTAAATATATATATATATATAGGCGCTATAAGTCCCAATAAAGATTTATAACATGAGTTCAAATCGCGAAAATTTAAAAATTACTACAAAAAAACTCTTATTCACCAAACGCATAGCTTTAGTACCTTCTCTTTTCTGTCATGGGTAAAAATAGGAAGTGAAGCTTTAAAATTATACAAATGCATAAAAAAAAATACATTCAAAGTATATAGATGCCATAAGTTTATAGCATGAACTCAAGCGCAGATGGACCTGTCACGTTGATTCAGATATGGGTTGACATCGTGAAAGTTGATTGTTTGTCTGTCATCGTGACGTGGCTGTAACAGGTTAATGATCATGCAGACTTTAAACTATTCTAGATATCTGAGGATGCCTATGGTTTTGATCTTGTATGAAGAGAACAGTTTGCCGTAATGCTGCTATAATGCCATATGTGGCAAACAAGCAGACGGGCCGCCTGATGGTAAGCGATCACCGTCGCCTATGGATACCTGCAACACCTTCAAATAAGAATTTCATCACATTTTTTGACGAAAAAAGCAATGAGAATTACTATTTTTATGCGTTCTGATTCTATCAAACAGAAAGACCTACATTCAGTTGCTGTTATAAATAGATCTGTATTTTAATTGAAAATAACAGCTTCAAATTTTAGAAAAACTCAAAATATCACTCCAATTTACAAAAGTATTTTTTCATAAACTCTCAGAGAGAAACTTTGAGAATGGGTTTCGCTAAATTACATATAATAAACAATTTAAACGTTGTTTTATTTTTTTGTGGGATACTGTTTAATTTTAGTGTTACATTTATAATCAATCAATAAATCAGTTAATTAATAAACGAACATATTTAAGTGCTTCATAAATCTATAAGTATGTGTATGTTAACTTGTTTTATATTCGTCTTGACAATTAGGGCTTTACTTTTCGTTTCATGTTCGAAAATTTATACCTAAAATTAAAGGATTGCATATTGTAATACGGTTCTTAAAATCTGGAATCTTGCTAAGTTTTCTATTCACCTCGTCATCTATATACAGCTGGTTAATTATCTCAGACTAAATTACTCAAGGTTCTAAACTAAATTAGTCTATTTTACCATTGTCCACGATATTTACCAACAAGACAACTCCATCAAATATAATACCGCTAATCGTCGAAAACTGATCAAATTTTCAACCAAACCAAACTCACGAATAACCTTTAGAGCTTCCCACAATTATGAATAATATCTTCAAAGCAACAGATCCAAAGACAATAGATATATTTAAATTGAATTGGACGGCAATAAATCGTCATACAAGGCTATCAGAGGCGGAACCATCTGATGCAAAAGTCCGTGGTCCTAGACCATTCTACGAGCATAATGGTACTAACGCATGGTCCAAATGGTATTTAAATTGATGCCCTTACTCGGACGCCGGCAATTTGTGCTCGACAAAGTGTTTTGACACCTTCATACATAAACATTTCACCGGTTAAAAAGTTGGGGCCGGTTCTATCGAAACTTAAACAAGCATTATACTCTAACGCTGATAAGTAAATCTTTATTAATATTCTCAGCCTTACAACTATAGGTATTAATGAGAATACTAAATTTTCTCATTAAGAACCTATTCGTATCAGTTGTTTTATTCATTACGCCCGCGGTTTGGCCCTCGTAAACATTCCTTTAAAAACCGTACTTTTTCTAAGATATAAAGTCTCACTCTCTGGCACTCTATCTCTATGCAAAAAATCACGTCTATTCGTTATTCTGTTGCTGTGTGAAAGAGGAACATTAGTATGATAAACTCATTTCAAACACTATGATGATTACGCCAAAAAACAACAAACTATATAAAAATAACTTCAACATATCGACTGGATGAGTTTGACTTTGAAGGCGCGCTCACTGGGCAGAGGTATATCATTTACACGTTGTAAAATATAAAAAAATCACTAAGATTTAAAACTATTGGGTATTTTTTTTACAATTACATTGCAAACGTCGAAAATAATGTTTACATTGATGTTTTATTTTGACGGATATTTCTTCCGCTATCCAATCAAATGTCAAAACGAAAATTGCTTTACACCATTTGCAAAATTATTTAAAAAAAAAAAACATTTTTAAAATTCCCACTCAGTGATTCTGATCTTCAAAAATGTGCGAAAGAGTTAGATCTGACTGATGAGCGCGGTTTTAAAAGGGACAATATATGAAAGCTTCTGATTAAGCGATTTATAACTGACTAGCGTTTAACCAACCAGTGACATCGGCCTCACAATGACATAATGCATTTTCAACTGTGTGTGTGTGTGCTGAATGCTTTCATACCCTGCTGCGGTCACCGCCGCTTATTATTCTGTTATTTGTATATAGTAATATTGTTATTACATAAATAGATGTAAGAACGGAACAGGGAAACGCTTGCAGATGACGTTTTGCTTCTAACATAAGCGGTTTGAGTTTCCGCCTTTACGCGGTTGCAATGATGAGTATGAAAGGTCTATCTTTATTTAGATAAGGTATTAGTAATACGGACGTAACGTTCAGTTTTGCGTCAGTTCAGTTTATGATTGTGGTCAGATGATGCAAATAGGTTTTTAGATGATAAATACAAAACATGATTTTTATAAAGCTGATAAATGACGTGCAGAAAGCTATTAGAAGTTTTATACAAACCATGTTTGATACACAGAAAAAAAGGATTTCATTATTTAAGTAAAACGAATTTCTTAAAATATTTTGTAAGTCGAAAAATATACGTCATTAACTTGACAATAAAATTATGTGAGTGAAATGATGCTGATCTTGCATTGAAAACATTTTTCTCTTAGAATATATTGTGTAATCAAGAAAAATTATCTATGATCAATATATAAAAAAGTTTCTTCGTATTTTTTAAACAAATTCAAGACATATTTTTTTCAAGTTTAATTACATTTAATTATAATATATATGTGCCATTTTGTTCGATAACTTGTTGCCATCTTGTAGGTAGTGACATGATCCCGTTGTTGTAGAATTTTTGGGACTTCTGATCAAAAAAATGCAACAAGTAGTTTTGACAGTCCTCTCTTGATGTTAATCTAACACTACCCAAAGAATTCTGAAGAGATCGAAACAGGTGGAAATCTGAGGGTGCAAGGTCAGGGCTATATGGTGGATGCATTAACACTTCCCAACCAAGCTCTCTAAATTTTTGCTGAGTGGCCAAAGATGTGTGCGGTCTGGCGTTATCATGATGAAAGACCACACTCTTTCTGTTGATCAATTCCGGCCGTTTTTTCTCAATTTCTTGTTTGAGTCTCATCTGCTGTTGGCAGTAGAGATCCGAATCGATGGTTTTGCCCGGCGGTAAAAGCTCATAATGAACGATGCCCTGCCAATCCCACCATACACACAGCATCACCTTATTACGTGTTAATCCGGGTTTCGCTGGTGCTTCACTGCCCTTTGACCATGATCGTTTGCGCACATTCTTGTCGTAGGTGATCCATTTTTCATCACCAGTGATCAATCTTTTCAAAAACGGTTCGGTTTCGTTACGTTTCAATAGAGAGTCGCAAATGAGTACACGATTCATTTGGTTTCTTTCAGTGAGCTTGTGTGGCACCCAAATATCGAGTTTTTTTGTATACCCAGTTTTTTTCAAATGGGTCAAAACTGTTTTGTGGTCAATCCCCAGTTCTTCAGCTACGTCGTAACTATTAATATGCCGATCTTGGTCCACTTTTTCAGAAATGGCATCTACTTTATCCGTAACAGGGCGACCAGAGCGAGCTGCATCTTTGACATCAAAATTCCCGGACTGAAAACGCTACTCTTGATGACACTGCATTAGGTCCATAAACGTCACAATTTTTTTTCGCGGCTTGTGTCGCAGTTTTCCCTTTTTTGTAATAAAATTTCACAATATATCGAATTTCTTCGTTAGATTCACTCATTTTATCAAACAAAAAAACAATTGAAAAATGGCGGGAAATTGCTTTTTACTTTTTGTATTCCTTTTTTAAAATGTCATATTTTTAATGGTATCAAAACCAGCCAGATTCAGTACAACGGATGAGATTTTTACTACAACCTTATACATACAAAATACGAAAAGACTTTTTCCCCGACCTATTACTTACAATTTGACTCAAGATTATTGTTTAATAATGAATACTTGTTTTCTTGGATTAACTATATTTTTGTCCAATTGAGTCTTTTGTTCTTGATTGAAATAAATATATTTAAGAGAATGTTTAACCTATTCCAAGAAAATATTGTCTTACGTCTATAGGGAGAGAACCATATTGTTGGAACAAAAATATTTGCTTTGACTGAAAGAAATTTGCTTTATGCTAAGAAATCTGTTTTTACCGTGTATTTATTGTAAAGCTATAGTCATAACTAATTAATTATACCTACGTTGACAAATTTGCTCATTAACACTATCAAGGTTTTTTTTTTCAGAGGTTTTTTTTGTGTTTTTATTATTATTATATTTAACTCGCCTAATGTCAAGCGATGATGCAGTCTACAATGGAGCACGCTTGCCTAGAAGAAACCGATTCACTCGTGATTTGAAGACAACCAGATTGTAACTATCGGGGAACACCCATTTCGGCAGCGCAGACTGGCAGTTCGCACAATACAAGTAGAATCAAAGCGCTTTGCACGAGTTTTCGGAATATCAATAATAAAGTGTGCTCGCCTTGGAAGTAAAACCAACTCGTATACGCGTGACAGTAAACATTATTACGCTCTCTTATGCCATGTTTCACAACTGCCGATCGTCCCGTGACGGCCATCTTTTTTTAAATTAGTATTGATTGATGTTTTATGTTTTTTACGACCCGGGTATGTCCTAAAACTGCGACCAGAACCATCGGAGAATGGGCAGCAGCGTCCTAATAGTACACGGTGAACGTACTGCGATCCCCAAGCCACCTGCCAAGCGTGGGGATTATGGCAACACCCTTCTATGAGGAAGGCCTTGTCCAACAGTGGACGTTAATTGGCTGATGATGTGATGTGATGTGATGTTTTATAGAAATGAGCAGCAAACAAGCTAGTGGTCCTCATGATGGTAAGTGGTAATCGCTGCCTATGGACATCTGCAACATTACCGGCGTTTTCGATGCTGTACCAGGCCAGAGAGATGTTTGTAGATATTCTTTTTAAAACGCTAAATGTTGAAGCTCGGCGAAAAGACGTTCTGGGGAGGTAATTCCACACCTTAAGGCCCGCGGAAAAAAGGATTGGCAGAACCGGGTGATAAAATGAAATGATGATGAAGACACGGACTGAACTGATTCTATGCCTACGGAGGCTACTTTACACATATACGCCGTGTATTACTTGTTCATAATAAAATTCCTGTCCCTGAAATATCTTAAAAATACGAAATTTCATTTTGTAAACGCAAGACTTTTATTCTCAAAGTTTCTGCAATAATTTTACAGATCACAGTCACAGTTAATAAAAAGGTACTTTAATTTCAATGTAGAAGAGATAATTACACAAAAAAATATTATCAGACATCTGAAAATACGTCCTTAATTGCATGCAGTATCAAAGAACATAATTGGCCAGTTTTAGATCTTAGAGAAACGTAAGCTACACAAAGCTTAGGGCATATCTCAATAAGGCAGCCTACACGATTTAAGCTTATTGGAAACGCATGTACGACCTAAGTTATTGAAGTAATCTTAGTAATACATGGTAGTATTTAGGAAGATACTTATCCATAAGACATGCCTTAAGACGGCTACACGGGTCGACCTTAAGGACCTTCTGACCAAGTTTACTAAAATCATGTGTTGTATGACGATAAATAACAAACCAGATTTCGCTTTAATCTTGAACCTAGCTAAACTGTACAGTAGTTACACTCCTCATAATACTGACTACTAATACATTAGAGTTGAGTAGAGTCTTATTAATCTGGCACTATTATTAATACTTAGAGATGAGATTATTGGAATATTTGAATTACTGGATTATATAGGGAAATTAAAGGAAAATAAAGTATTACGTATGTAGATAGTACGTAAATACAGATTACAAATTTATTTATGACAACTCTTACCTAAGTAATCTGGGAAATAAAGAGCTCAAGTGGGTGTAGGTATCGGCTGAAGAAAGAGGAAGGCGAGAAGAGAGCGGGGGATGTAGGCCGGACTACTGGACGAGCCGATGTACTGTGCCGGATTAGTGAGACATTACTGAGGTGCGGTGCCATGTGCCTTATACCAGGTGAAACTATACGACGGGCTTATTTCAGGATATCGGTCGTACTCATTGTAAACAACAAAACTTTGATTTTTGGACCAACCCCGATATAGCGAAAAAACCGGACAAGTGTGAGTAGGACTCGCATTCTGAGGGTTCCGTAAAAATTTATTTTTTTGCACCCACGGTTATCTGACCCCAAACTAAGCAAAGCTTGTAATATGGCTGCCAGAGACTGATATACGTATTTTTTTTAATACATAGGTACTTAAATAGATATTAACACCCAGACATAGAATAAACACAAATGTTCATCACATGAATGTTGATGGGAATCGAACCCACGCCCCTAAGCGCAGAAGGTAGGTTCACTACCAACTAAGCCACCGGGGTACTAGTCATGTAAGATTGTAATAGCATTTTTTTTTATAGTGATGTAACTCCAAATTATCAACTTTCGGATTTTTCCTTTAATACTTGCTGTAAGAGCTTGCTTCTTGCCAAGTATCATGATTCTAGGTCAACGGAAATTACCCTATAAGGTTTAGATTCCCTTACTAGCAAAATATGAGAAAATATGCGACATAAACGGTCATATCTTTTGATCGCGTTGACTTACAAGTAATTTTTTTTAACAGCTTTAAGAAACCATAAATTTGAGTATTTTATATAAATTTCAGCTTAATAGCTTTACGAGTTCCTGAGAAAAGGGGTCTTGACAGATGGACAGACGGACAAAGAAGTGACCGTATAAAGGTACCTTTTTTTTCTTTTTGAGGTAAGGAACCCTAAAAATAGTAAAATAATGTAAAATACACGCAATAAGATCAGTTTTATTTTAATTTAAAATTATTATAATAGCATAAATCAACGAAATCATTACAATTTAAAAAGTTTTTATTTATTTATTAAGTAGACTTTATAGTCTATTATAGTCTTATTCAAATTGTATCACCATTTAAATGTAAAAAAAAAAAAAAAACTACATCTAAGGGTGGAAAATTTGGAGATTAATTACTTTAATTTAATTTCCTTTGAAGTCAGTAGTTATTTTTTTGTTGATTTGATGATCAAGGTATCAAGATATACTTATACGCCTCGCTATAAACCTGCATTTCACCAATAACCTTACGATATTCACATGCGCTCGAGCATCTTCAAAGGTCGCCGAGTGACCGATAACGACTACGGCCTTCTACGGCCCGATTCGGCGGCCGTTGCACCACAGGCCACGAGGACTCTACCTGTTACCTTACCTGCACACTTAGCGCGGGTACATAACCAATAGCTTTGGCGGAACTCATCATCATCAGCCAGAAAACGTCCACTGCTGAACATAGGCATTCCCCTTTGGACTGCACACTGAGCGACAGCCTGCCATCTGCAACCACTGGATGCCCGCAACTCTTACGATGTCGTCGGTCTATATAGTGGATAGTGGGAGGCTTACCTACGTTTCGTCCTACGGTTATCGGTTCTACGAGCGACGTGGCCTGTCCATTGCCACTTCAACTTGCAAATTTTAATAGCTATGTCGGGACTATAGTTTTTTGGCGAATATCCACATTCCAGATTTCATCGCGCGAAGAAACTCCGAGCATAGCTCTCGCCATTGCCCTACGGAACTCAACCTCTCTTCGATCGTCCCACTGCGTGCCAACTGTATAGTATTATTTGTCTATATTTTCAACCCTTGATGCAAAAAGACACCTCTGTTTACAATAAGTTTGTTAAAAGTTTAACGTGTGTATCTGTGTGTCTGTCTGTAGCATCATAGCTCCTTAACGGCTGCAACGATTTTGATTAAGTTTTTGTAAAAAAAAAACAATGTATATTGTTTGTTTATCCTCCTGTGTAAAAACCTACTTGATTAGATAAGGACATTCTAGAACTACCAGGCTTGAGCTACACAATACAGCAACTGATAGTAGCTACAATAAATAGTTCTCATTTTGACATCACCGCTTCACTTACTTACCTTATCATGTTAAAATGAAGATCACAGCATAAACATGTTCAATTCAGCTAATTTGGCTTTTTGAACGGTTGAAAGGGCTCTTTATAATCAGAATTAATTCGTGTTAATGTTCAGGTAGCCTTGACAAGCAAAACATTAGCCATTACCAGGTAATCATGCATTCGTGTTACAGCAATGTATCAAAATGTCCTCAATCCCAACCGTCCAACCCGATCCATCACCGGTTATTGCCCACTCAATCACATTTTCAACAATCACAGCGTCTCGACAGCAAAACAATGTAAAATTATTTATAGAGCATAAACGGTAAAGGTGGAACTTCACTGGGTTAATAAGCTGGATGTTGCCGCACTAATCTTCCTCTTTTAGTCATGACTCATTGCTGAGCGTCGTAAAAATCGTGACTGGTTATGTTAAGGTAAATTTTTCGTCATCTATTGCAGGGGGTGATTTTATGGCAGGGGGGCTGCCCCAAAATACTCGTATAGCACAGCGTTTAAACCAAAATATATGTAGTAGCCAGATCGTAGGATTGACAACACCACATCACTATGTGCCCAGCCATTTCAAGGAGTAGTGGTATTTTCTGATGAGGCCAAATCGAGTTACGTATGTACAGTTACGACAATTACAAAAAGTATGCGAGGGGCATTTTCTTGTTCTAAGGCATAGAAGAGGTCTTCATCCTGTTATAAAAATAAAGATACATACTGCGCAAAATCCCTAATATTACAAAAGAGATCATTTATGTGTATGTTGGTTCGTACAAACGAAACATTTTTCTTTTCTGTGGTTCGTACTTGCTCAACTCAGTAACAACAGAACGGATTTGGATGACATTTTGTATGGATTTGGCTACTTTTTTATCCCGAAACAAAACAGTTCCTGTAGGATAACGGGTGCAACCGCAGGACACAGCTAGTATCTCATAACTTTAAGTATTTTAAGCAACATTATGTATAAAAAGTGCGCAATATGCATTGCAAATCTAAACTCAATCATCATCACATAGGCAGACATGGGCCTCCCCCATCGATTTCCAAAAGAACCGGTTGAAAGCGGCCTGCATCTAGCGTTTTCCTGCGGTCTCTTTTAGGTCGTCTGTTCATCTTGTGGGTGGATGTCCTACGCTGCGCTTACCGGTCCGTGGTCTCCATTCGAGAACCTTTCGGCCCCATCGGCCATCTGGGTGCTTCAACTTGCTAATCCAGTGGGCTATGTCGGTAACTTTCGTTCGTATCCGGATCTCCTCATTTCTAAACTCAATATTCAATCTAAAATATTTTGTCATGTAGTATCGCTTAGCTAAACCACTACACTCTCACCCTAAACAGCAATATATTAACATTTGTAATTTCAAGTCGAGGTCCTGGACACGAACACTAATTGTTAGTTGTGCAATGTACGGACAATGCTATGAATGAATTTACATCGCAAATGGGTCCTGAACTCACCTTATTATAACTTAAGGTGATACATAAGTTGTTATGTTAAAGTTGAAGTTGTTTGTAGACTCTTTAACCGGCTTCAAAAAAAGATGTCATCGATTCAACTGAATACTTAGTATAGATCATATTTTCAATGTGTTCCAATATAATAACTACATAAATACTAATATTAAGAGGTAAAAATTGTTTGTTTGTTTGTAGGTGGTTTTACCCTTTGGGTACGGAGCCCTAAAATGGAAATGAAAAAAATATATTCTAATAATACTATCAATAATACTATCAATAATATAAATTTATAACTACCCTTGAGTGCTTATGTTTTGTTCAAAACGCAGGTCAAGCCGAGGGCAAAAACAAGGTGTTTAATAATCGATTACAAAGTAAAGTTTTTCTTACAACTCAGACAGACACAGCACAGATACACAACACAGACGACGTTTAGATGGACTAAGTAAGTTAAAAATAATTAAAGTGAATATATAAATAAATATTTTGTTAATATTTTAAGCGTCTACCTGTTGCCGTTACCAATATCGAGCAGAAACGAGCAAAAAAATACGTTTGTTGTATGGGAACCCCCTTAAATATTTATTTTATTTTGTTTTTTAGTATTTTTTGTTATAGCGGCAACAGAAATACATCATCTATTAAAATGTAAACTGTCTGCCACGGTTCATGACACAGGCTGGTGACAGACGGACGGACAGCGGAGTTTTAGTAATAGGGTCCCGTTTCACCCTTTGGGTACGGAACCCTAAAAAGCATGTTAGTAGTAGTGCAGTAGTAATTTAACAAAACAAAAGTATACTCTACCTCAACATGGTGTTGCCATGTTTTAATAGTTTTCAAATGTGTTTTTAAGTTGACACTGTTTTTCAGACTATCAAAATGTAAAGTCAGTGTAAAAAAAAACATTCAGACGAACATAGTACCTCCTCCTTTTTGGAAGTCGATAAAAATCGAAGCGAGCTTACAATTAAGAATGTGAGGGTAAGTGCTTTGCTCTCTAAAAAGTAACAAGTCCTAATTTTCCTTCTAGTACGTGACTAAACTTTGAGAGGAAGTCGACTATGCGGGCAGTATCCATAGGAACTATAATAGAGCCTACGAAGCCACTACTGGCAGAATGATAACAAATTCACTTATCTGCGCGCCGCTCGTAAGACCAAGTTTTTCGACTTACGATCTTAAGTTCTTCACTAGTTTGTACAAAGAAAAGAAAGTATGGAGTCGGCTTTTTCATTTTATTAGTTTTTAATTGCAATTCGGTATAATTGATTACGTTTTACCATCATGGTTACGGTTTCCTTACACCGAAAACTGATATCTTAAATATTATGTTTTCTTATGGAATCTCTTTTTTAGGGTTCCGTACCCAAAGGGTAAAACGGGACCCTATTACTAAGGCTCCGCTGTCCGTCTGTCCGTCTGTCATGTCTCATGAACCGTGATATTTAGACAGTTGACATTTTCACAGATGATGTATTTCTGTTGCCGCTATAACAGCAAATACTAAAAAACAGAATAAAATAAATATTTAAGGGGGCTTCCATACAATAAACGTAATTTTTTTGCTCGTTTTTGCTCGATATTGATAACGGCAACAGGTAGACGCTTGAAATATTCACAGAATGTTTAGTTTGGTATATATTCACTTTAAAAATAATTAATTTTATTAAAATAAAATAAATATTCAGGGGGCTCCCATACAACAAACGTGATTTTTTTGCCGTTCTTATAGATAATGGTACGGAACTCTTCCTGCGCGAGACCGACTCGCACTTGGCCGGTTATTTGTTTTAACTTTTTATGAGCAAAATTGAAGGGAATCGACGCGCTGGAAGAAGGAAAGTCGTAGTTGCGAATCCGGGAATAGAACAGCATAACCAGCGTAGATATAGACACAGACTAGGTAAAGCTACTGAGTACGTGTTTTTGAGCGTGGATCAACTGTTTCTTTTGGCACAATGTCCCTACATTGTGCCATTGTAGTATAGCAGATGGCCTCGGCTGCGCTTACCACTAGGCCAGTATCCAATAAATTTGTCAATTTGTTTTCTTAATAATAACAATATGAAATACTATCACTTTGTTTTTTCAAGGACGTCATCGTCATTTCATGAATTCACTTATAGCAAAGAGTCAAAGGAGTTTGTATTGCTATCTTATCTCTATAAGTACATAAAAAATCAATTAATCGGAAATCAGAAAACAGAAAAGTTTATTTTGTGACAATGAAAAAACAATAAAACAAGAAATATTAAAATAGAAGTAGGTAAACAGATACATTGTCACAAAAACCGACCCCAACTCAGCATGTTGCTGGTTAATGTTGTTTGTCACGCTAAAATTCGAGAATGGCTGGACCGATTTGGCTAATTTTGATCTTGAAATATTTGTTCAGGGAAGTTCAGGGAAGCTTTACGGCTGGACCGATTTGGATGAAATTTTGTGTTCCTAGAGCCTAGGTCATAGTAGCGAGGCCGCAGGCCGAGCTCTCCGCTTAAGAATTAGCGGGTATCTAGTGTGAAATAAATAAGGTTGTATTTGTATTAACTTTGAAAAGGCCGTACAAATCATGTCACGTACGAAGCGTGGTCAACGCCGTCGCACGCTCAGTTGGATCTGAAAACACTGAATATTTTTAAAGAAACAATATAAATAATTATTATTATAAAAACCGTTCCACTTTAACTGACCCTGGCGGGCAGTCTCCCGGTCTCTAATTCCCTCGCCCTCACACTCGGTATAAGGGCCTGATTGAAAAGTTTCACCTTAAAACCTTCAAGTTTCAGTCACTGTGGCTTGACAAGTCCGTAAACTTTTGAAAACCTTTTGAGTTCGATTTCGTAGTTTGCTGGGGACTTTGAGTGGGGTTTTGAAGTGAAGAACTTCTCGATTTGTTTAATAATTTGTTATTTAGCTTAGTATATTTTCTTGTTTGGTTGCCACATACTTAATCACACTATTAATATTATAAATGCACAAGTTTGTGTTTTAGTATGTTGGTCTGCACTCAATTCCATATTCATTCTGCGTGCTGCATCTTCGACCACATCGTCGCTTACCAACAGGCGAGTTGGTGCTCAAAGGCGGACTCATTCGCGTAAAAAAAAGGTGAAATGATTTGAATGAAATTTAGTATAGAGGTACCCTGGAAAAACACATTTTCTCCTGGAAAAAAACAAAAAGAATGTTGCTGTACCTAGTAGGCGTCTTAAGTAAGATTAGGCGGTATTAGACACCGGACCAGTTGCTACCTCTATATCACGCTCAAGTCCGATCGTGTGTGGACTACTGCTGTCATCTTTGGGACGGTTTAGCCAAGTACCACTTCGAAACTCTTGAATCGGTAGACCGGTGTGCTGCTTGACTTATAGGCGATGAGAAGTTAGTGACTAAGAAACTTCTCGAACACCACCGTAAAGTATAATTTTTATTTTATTTTTTAAATTTAATTAAAATACATGTCATTTCAATTAATATATATTTTATGTTTCAGAATTAATGAATTTTTGTTTCAGATTACTTTAATAATTTTATAATTAAAAATAATTCAGAATTAATTAATTTTTGTTTCAGGTTAAGTTAATTTAAAATTTATGTAATTAATATTTTATATCAGATTAGGCAAAATTCAACTTAATAAAATTAACATTATCAACAAATATTTACCAGGTAAATTTATCACAAATTCCTTATTGTACTTGAAGCGACGTAGAAGCGGAATTACACTAGAAATTCATCAGTAAAACAGTTTTGAAAATGGACTTCCGCAAAGTAACGCCTGATTCAATCAACTATTTTGTTTTTCTTTTCCATATTTCTAGTATTTCTATCTCGTGGTACAAAAACAAAATATTTTATAGCCAAAGCCACATTAATTTCAAAGGTACGGCTAAGATCCTTGCCAGCGTGCTCTATGCCACACAATGCGTAAATAACGCATATTGAAACATTATTCAAGGTGATCATTAGCATAATAAATGTTAATAAAGTCGCGTACATGCGCATTAGGCTCGTATAAATCATCTGCGGTCGCTATTGGTTTTTAGCTTTGGCGAGTATCAATTATGGCGGACTCTGGGCGAGCTGGGAATGGAGAAGAGACTCTTCTTTGGTGTTAGTTTTACTGGAAGTACCTGGTAAACGTTTAAACATTTTTGTCAAGCTTAACGTGTTTGTTGGTACAGATACATCGGGCAAAAAAGAGTCAACCACTTCAAAATAACGCCAAACACACAGAAAAGATAAAAATTGTATATGTGTATTTCAGGATCTTTATATCATGATTAGGTACCATACTTGTCAAGAAATCTCGGTTTTTACATATCAAGATTATTCACTACAGTTAATGATAATTATTAACGGGATTATATTGATTTAGTGATGAGGTTGTGGATGAAGCTTTTTTTTATTGCAAAATAGGCTTGCGCTTGGCCGCCAACTCGCCTTATGTTAAGCGATGATGCGGCCTACGGTGGATCACGCTTGCCTAGAAGAAACCGATTCACTCTTGACTTGAAGACACCCAGATTGTAACTATCGGGGAACACCCATTCAGGCAGTGCATTCCACAAACTAGCAGTTCGCACAATAAAAGTGGAATCAAAGCGCCTCGTACGGGTTTTCGGAATGTCAACCACAAAGCGGTGTCGATTTTTCGTGCCCGCTCTGGCAGTCCGATAGAAAAAAGGGCAGGAAGGAATTAAATCATGCAGATCTGATGCACACTCTGCAAAATTAATCCGATAAAAAACCGATAGACTAGCAACTTTGCGCCGATGCTCAAGACTAAGAAGCTTAGTCTGAACTAGGGTTCTCGATATTTTGACGCAATTTTTTTCGGCGGGTATTTTTTTGATTATCACGGTAAATATCCCTCTAATAATCATATAACTGATGTCATGAAATGTCAAAATTAAACAATAGGTACAGAAATAGTTAACACAGAAAATATAATTATATATATAGGTAAATTAAAAACACTTGGTATTGCCAAATGTTCGTGTTGGAAAGCTACTCGTACCAGACTTTGGTTAGGCAAATTTACGCCACTCAAACTTTATAAAATAAAATGTTTCACTTAAAAATAAGTATAAAATATATATATTGCTTATGATATTGATAAAATTTTTGACAAACACGATATTATTTGATATCATTCAACAATTTCCTGGGATGGAAACAGAGCTTGAAAATAGAAAACCACTTCCTCGTCGTCGTATAGTGCAGGCGTGCATAAAGTCGATTTTGGAGGCTGCGCCCACGCCGACTGTTCCGAAGGACGGAGACTTCACGGCTTCTCGTATGTATATTCAACTGTGAAATGTGATGGATCGTCAGTTTTAGAAAAATATGGAACAAAATATATAAGAAAAATATGTACACTCATTACCTTCACACCATCACCAACACCATCACCTTTGTATATAGTCATAGTTGAATTATGAATAGGGTTCCCATCCCGTATCTGATATTCATAATTAACATCCTAATCATGCGACCGTAGCTTAGCGGATAGAGTACTTGGGGCATATACCCAATAGCGCAGGTTCAAATCCTGCCTTTCGTAAGTTTTTTGAATTGTCTATGAAATCTAACCATGTTAAATTTGGAATCCCAGACCAATGTCCCAATACCTCTAGACCTCTTTTCTAAGATTACAGATTACTACATCAATCTTAATTTTAATCTCGCATTCCACTGCACAGTAATTCGAAATAAAAATAGCTTGCAAGCAGTAAACGCATCAACAAAAAGGAAAAATTATGGCCAAACATTTTCCGAGAGTGCGACCGCCGCCAAATTCCGGCTATTTATTTATCGTCTGTTTAAATATAAAATTTTCGGCCGAGTTAATGCACTTTGCAGACCAACGTGCTGCACAGGGTGTGAGCAAGATTGCATGCTTTGTTCTGATACAAATTAATTCACGGACGGCTTCAACGGAAGATTAGCGCTGTTTGGTAAAAGGCAATATGCCGAGTTGAGGCCATTTTTGTGACACGTAACATTGATTAGCTATAATATATGTGTGTATGTATGTATGTATGTATGTATATATGTATGTATGTATGTATGTATGTATGAATGAATGTATGTATGTGTTCGATCCCAACAAGCAAAAGAGGGTAGATGGAAAATAACTTCATCAATTCTTTTATTTTCTATCGTTGATCGGTAGAAGCCATTCCGTCATAGCGATTCGCTTGGGACGCACGTTGCGTACCTACTTTCGCGGCGCGTGCGCAGAAATCACCACCATCCAGGACATTCCTTTAGAACCTCTGGGTTCGTAACTCAGTGCTGTGAGCTCACAAAGAACATTGGAGAACAATATTTCACCAGTGCAGTTCAGTGGCCGTGCCCTGGCTGTGCCACATAAGACCGAGATTGCTGCTGAAGCCGTATGGGCGATCGTGGATTTAAGGTTGGTGAAGTTTTCCTTTTTACCTTCGTCAGCTTGCAGGGATAGTTGTCCGTTTCATTACCTGATCGTTCTGGATGCACCTCATACAGTCCACTAACAAAATCTTCTCCCAGAGACTGTACGTGTATCGTACAATCTTTTTTGGTCACTTCGTAACCGGATTTAAACTTAAATTAATTTAATACCTGGATTAAATCTTTTTTGGTCACTTCGTAACCGGATTAAATCCTTAACTCAATATAATACCTGGATTAAACCGGAATACAATCCTCAGTGGGACTAAAACCAGAAATAATAACTTTGGTTATTCACCTCGCCTTTGAGTTCGTAATTCATAGGTTTTATAGTGCAGACGTTCTGTTACTATAAAAGTACTTCTGACCGTGTCAGATCACCTCACGTAATTATCGCCGTGCGTAATTACTTTTTTGTTAAGACGTTCTTAACTTGCCTTACATATTGGCCGTGCCAATTCACTTCATATTTACATTTTAGTATTTCATGCGCGTGGTAGACGTTCTACACGCGGCGTGTCATATTATATATATTTCCCAATCAGCTCTGGTACTTATATATTTCACACTATACACATATAATCTTGTCGTACAAGTATTTATTTATGTATTGTATAGTTTATTTGCATAAAATATAAGTTATTTTCGTTAAAATCTTGATATTTAGTTTCGTTAACCGCTTCGTGTGTCATTCACAAGATGGCGCCGCCATCTATAGACCAGAAGGATGAAATCGTTGCAACAATGTCGAATGAGTTAACCGTGTTAATTCATCGAAAACAACGGATGTTTCAACAAATGCAAGTAGTTTACGATATGTCCCGTGATTTATCCGATCCCGAAACTACACAATTATTTTTGATGCACGTGTCTGAAATAACTGATTTACGCAGTTCATTTGAAAAATTAATATTTGAAGAATTCCAAAAGGAACTTGAATCAGATCCAAAATCAACTCTTAGATGTCATGAATTGAAAAGTTTTGATGATCTTTATTTCCGTGTAAAGTTATGTGAAAACCAATGTAAACCGAAACCCAATAACAATAAGAGCGAGAACACTTCGCGCTCTGTGGAATCGAAGCCTCGCTTACCTAAACTTGAGTTGTTTACGTTTGATTCGAATTCTGAGAATTTCACAACCTTTTATGAGACGTTTTGTTCAATGGTTCACGATCACCCTCATATTCCGAAGATAGAAAAATTCCATTATTTATTGTCATGTGTGAAGGGATCCGCCTTAAATATTGTTAAAAGTGTTCCGATTACCGCCAAAAATTACGATCTAGTTTGGCAAAGTTTGATCGAGAAATACAAGGATGATAGATTATTGGTTGGTAGGTACATTGATAAAATGTTAAACTTTTCACCGCTGACAAAGGAGTCTTCTACTCATCTGAACCAGTTTATTGAGAACTTTGATCACTCATATAAAGCGATTCAATCGTTAAAAATTAGTGACTTGAATAGTTACATAATGTGTCATATTGCATTGCGGGCGTTGGACCCACAAACACGGAAAGGTTTTGAACAAAAATTAGATCAAAAGTCAATACCTACATTTGATGAACTTATCACGTTTGTTCAGAATCATATAAAAGTTTTGGATCATTCTACGTCATATTGTAATTCTACTGTGAATGTACAACAAAACAAACGCCAACAGGGCGATACGAAACAAGGTAGTTCGAGAAATTACTCTCACGCTTCTTCGACCAGTCCCAAGCTTAGGTGTTTACATTGTGGAGGAGATCATATGATTTTCCGATGTGATCAATTTCGTAAATTGTCAATCGATCAACGCATTAGCCGTGCTAATGAAATAAAGTTGTGCCGCAACTGTTTGAAACAAAACCATTTTGCAAGTTCGTGTAAAAGTAACTTTAAATGTTTGATTTGCCAATTATCTCATCATTTACTATTGCACAAGGATGTCAGCGTCAATAAGCAACAGGCATCAAATCCGATTCCAGCCGCGCCGGCCACTTCGCCGTGCGAGGTAGATAAGCCCGCTGTTATCTACAATACCTGTCATGTGACGTCATCGACGACTAACTATGCCGTTATACTAGGGACTGCTGTTGTGAATTGTGTAGATGCGTTCGGTAATTATCAACCTTGTCGAGTTTTAATTGATTCGGGAGCACAATCGAGTTTTATTTCGATGGATTGTTATCAACGACTGGGACTGTCTGCAAATAAATGTCCGTATAATATTTTCGGACTCGGAGGCGAATTCGTGAAAAATCACGGAATGGTTTCGTGTGCCATTCAGCCGCGTCATAGCGCGACACCTACGTTAAATATCGATGCAGTGATTTTACCTAAAATTACCTCTGATTTGCCAACCGTACCTATACCTGATAAGGTAGTTAATGAATTTAAAAGTCTGCAGTTAGCCGACCCGTGTTTTTACCAGAAAGCGCCGATTGATATAATTTTATCCGGTGACTTGTTTCCGTACATTTATGACGGGAAGAAGTACATAATAAATTGTGATATGCCAGTTGCGTTAGGGAGCGTATTCGGTTTTGTAGTAACCGGAAGACTAGGGATGCCTTCCCCTAGCACTAGTGATGTAGTACCGTGTGCGACATCACTACACACCTCGTTCACTTTAGAAAGTGACAATTTAAATGAAACTCTCAAACAGTTTTGGGAGACGGAAGCTTTGCCGTGCGAAGTTCCGATGAACCCGTTAGACGAATTAGCGGATAAAATATATTTAGAAAAACATTATCGCGATAAAACTGGTCGTTACGTTTCTCCGATTTTATTAAATCCGGACCACGCACCTCTCGGTGATTCCTATGACGTGGCGTTGAAGCGTCTTAACCAAGTCGAGCGTCGTCTCGCTCGGTCTACAGACCTTCATAAGGCCTATGTAGAATTTATGCGAGAATATGAATCCCTCGGTCACATGGAGTTGTACCAAGGTTCTGAACCTTCTGCGTATTTTATTCCGCACCATTGTGTTCTGCGTCCGTCTTCACTTAGTACGCCTCTGCGTGTTGTTTACGATGGCTCGGCCTGGGTCAGAAACGGCATTTCTCTCAACGATGCACTCTTGACTGGCGGGAAACTACTTCAAGATTTACTGAAAATTATTATGAATTTTCGATTGTTTGACGTATGTTTTACCGCGGATGTGTCCAAGATGTTTCGAGCCGTGTTAATCGACCCTGCCGACAGGAAGTATCAACATATTCTGTGGCGTGAATCTCCGACGGAGCCGGTGCGCACCTATGAACTTAAAACGAATACCTACGGGCTCCGTAGTGCGCCGTATATAGCTGTACGCACGTTGCATCAGCTAGCTGCGGACGAGTTATCTCGCGCTGAAAGTTCTCGCTCTGAAGCCGCTAGGGTTGTCACGCAAGGGTTCTATGTAGATGACCTTTTATGGTCTTGCCAGTCAAAGGAACAAGCTTGCAAGTTGCAAGATGATTTATTATCACTTCTTAAAAGTGGTGGGCTAGAATTAAGGAAGTGGGCTAGCAACTGTCCGGACTTGCTAGATAGAATGCAATCGGATCAGGTTTCAGCTATCAACTTTCAGGACGATACGTTATCGTCATCTCTCAAGGTTTTAGGTTTGACATGGCTACCTGCCTGCGATAGTTTTGCCTTTAATTACAACATGACTGACACAAAACAAACCAAACGATCTGTTTTAAAACTGCTCGCGAGTATTTTCGATTCCGTGGGGTTTATCTCACCTTGCACGTTTGTTGCAAAATGCATTATGCAAGATCTTTGGAAGTTAGGGGTTGACTGGGATGATCAATTACCGCCCGAGCCGTGCTCGCAGTGGAATCAATTCATCGCCGACTTGCCGCTCTTATCTGAATTACGTTTCGAGCGTCATGTTTTGATACCTAACTTCTGTGATGTGCAACTGATAGCGTTTTGTGATGCGTCGACTCGTGGTTATGCGTCGTGTTTGTACCTTCGCAGCGTAGATATAGCAGGTAATGTCAAGGTCAGGCTGTTGACTAGTAAGTCAAAAGTCGCGCCGTTAAACCCTGTATTGTCAATACCGAGACTTGAATTGGAGGCAGCCGTGCTGCTCAGTAAACTTGTTAGTTTTGTCGTACGAAACTTGACAACCGTAAATTACTCAATCATCGCTCTCAGCGATTCGAAGAACGTTCTAGCGTGGATCCAGACTCAACCTTACATGCTAAAAACGTTTGTGGCTAACCGTGTTAGTCGTATAACAGCTGTGGTTCCACCCAGTTCCTGGTTCCACGTAAGAACTCATAACAACGGATCAGCTGATATGTGCTCGCGTGGTGTACTGCCGGCTCGCTTCATAGAGGTCGCTGCGGAGTGGATGCAGGGTCCTGCGTGGCTGAGCGACGATCGAGATAAATGGCCTATCGAGTCATTTTACGTAAATAAAGAGTTTATGGTTTCCGAGCTCAAATCAAATAGTGCAACGTTTGCATTTAATTCATTTGATGACAGAAACGACCTCGAAGAAACTTTCGAAAAGTTCTCTTCATTTAATAGATTACAGCGCGTAATCTCGTGGTGTCACAGGTTTGTAACTAACCTGCGATGCAATCTTTCAGAGCGGTCTGTAGGACCTCTGAGAACCTCTGAGCTCAAAAAAGCTCACGACACTATAGTTAGTGTTCTTCAAGCGAATCATTTTGGTTCAGAGATCTCATCCCTGAAAAAAGGAAAATTTGTGGCCTCGCTACGAAAGTTGTCACCTTTCGTGGACTCTCACAATTTCCTCAGGGTGGGGGGTCGACTTGTGCAAGCCGACCTACCGTATAATACGAAGCACCCGGTGTTGCTACCTAAATGTTATACGAGCATGCTATTGATTAGTTATTTCCATGTAAAATATTTACATGTAGGTCCTCGTACGTTACAGGGCATTTTATGTAAAAACTATTGGCTTGTTAGTGCTCGTAGAATTATTCGATCCGTGTTATCGAAATGTAAAATTTGTTTCAAATGCCAACCTACCGCGTTACAACCGGAAATGGGTACATTACCCGCCCCTCGTCTCATGCCTAACAAGGTTTTTGAACATGTTGGATGCGATTTAGGCGGACCCTTCCTTGTAAAAGAATGCTTACGTCGTAACGCGAAGGTACACAAGGCGTACTTGTGTTTATTTATATGTTTTTCGAGCAAATCTGTTTTTTGCGAAGTACTTTCCCAATTATCATGCGATTGTTTCTTAGCTGCGCTTGATCGTTTCGTGGCACGACGAGGAATCCCGTCGTGTATGTATTCAGACTGCGGAACGAACTTCGTAGCTGCTGCTAAGCACCTTAAGGAAGTAGCAAAATTCTGGATTGACAAGGATACTCGAGATGAAATTCTTGGTGGATTAACGGCTCGCCAAATAGAGTGGCGAAAAAATCCTCCGAATGCCGCCTCTATGGGAGGGGTATGGGAGAGCGGGATAAAGCAATGTAAGCATTTGCTTGTCCGCGCTGTAGGTGATACAGCTCTTACGTTTGAAGAGCTGTCAACGGTATTTTGCAGAGTTGAAGCCGTGCTCAACTCGCGCCCTTTGTGTTCCCTATCAGACAACCCTAACGAGTTTGAAGTGTTAACGGCAGGTCATTTTCTGATAGGTCGAAGTCTAGTTGCTGTTCCGGAATATGAGTTTGAGGACGTGCCTATGAATAGATTGTCACGTTGGCAATTAATTCAGAAGGTTTCACAATCATTCTGGAAACGATGGTCTGATGATTACCTTCACACTCTTCAGCAGAGAGCGAAGTGGTTTTCTTCACCTCCCAACTTAAAGGTTGGTGATTTAGTTTTACTAAAATCAAATTTAACTCGACCATTACAATGGCCGCTAGGTAGAATTGAAGCGACACATGAAGGCGTTGACAAAATTGTCCGCGTTGTCACCCTAAGGACAAAAAATGGTCTAATTAAACGACCTGTTAATAAAATTTGCCCATTACCATATGCAAATTAACTATTTAATGATGTAAGAAGTTTATACGCCAGTAGTTATAATTATTTACATACATTATTTTCTATTTATGTTTAAACCACACCTTACACTTACACTTTACATATATTATAGGTTCACCTAGTTATTAATTGCTGGGTTCAGCCTGCTAATATAAGCTTCCCAAATTTATTAAGTTTGGTTTTAACTCTCCTTTGAGGATTGCTACATCCTACATTATTTAGGAATTCAATCATGTTGAATTCGGTGGGCGGTATGTTCGATCCCAACAAGCAAAAGAGGGTAGATGGAAAATAACTTCATCAATTCTTTTATTTTCTATCGTTGATCGGTAGAAGCCATTCCGTCATAGCGATTCGCTTGGGACGCACGTTGCGTACCTACTTTCGCGGCGCGTGCGCAGAAATCACCACCATCCAGGACATTCCTTTAGAACCTCTGGGTTCGTAACTCAGTGCTGTGAGCTCACAAAGAACATTGGAGAACAATATTTCACCAGTGCAGTTCAGTGGCCGTGCCCTGGCTGTGCCACATAAGACCGAGATTGCTGCTGAAGCCGTATGGGCGATCGTGGATTTAAGGTTGGTGAAGTTTTCCTTTTTACCTTCGTCAGCTTGCAGGGATAGTTGTCCGTTTCATTACCTGATCGTTCTGGATGCACCTCATACAGTCCACTAACAAAATCTTCTCCCAGAGACTGTACGTGTATCGTACAGTATGTATGTATGTTCCCTATGGACTCCGAAAAGCCTGGACCAATTTTGACGGGTCTTTTACATGTAGATAGTTGATGATACAGAGAGTAATCACCGCAGGTGATACCGCGGGGCGCTTCTAGTAGTCATATTATTTTGCTCACCTACAACAACAACACTTTATTGATACCACTAAAAGACATTAGAAGCGATCTCTTCTTCTTAATTTAAATCGTACATATAAAAATCTAGTGTCACGGTGTTTTAGGTCGCACTCCTACGAATCGTCTCGACCGATTTTTATATATTTTTTAATTTATATTTGGTAGGTGGTAAAATATTTTTTTGCCATCACCACGCGGGGGAAACCGTGGGAAGCTAGTATAGTATAAATATAGTTATCAAAATATACATACACGTGCTATGAACATCAATATTATAGATGTTCAATTTATTATTCTATAACATTTAAAAAGTACTTTGCAGCAACTTGTTGCGTGCCTTAGGAGAGGCCTCATCATCATCATCATCAGCCAGAAGACGTCCACTGCTGAACATAGGCCTCCCCCTCCAGGAAAGGCCTATAACAACGTAAATACCTAACCATAAATATATAACTTTGAACTTTTTCAACAACCACCCGCATTCTTCAGTCTTCCCGTGAACATGGTGCATGAACACGCCGAAATATCGGGAGCTCCTTCCACAACCTAACCACGGTAAATATCCCGTAAATAATCATATAACTTTAGTGAACAACCGTGATGGTTAAAAGCAGTGTTTAACATAAATAGACTTCTTAAAATAATGATGATGACTAATATATGATGTGATTGACAAGCCGTAGATATCGTCAAGATTATAATTAATTTTCACTAACACTCTGTAGATAGAGCACTTCAGTCTTGCCACTGCAATTCGCGGTCATCTGGCACTTCGCCAACAGACCAACAAAAAACGTACGCAAATACAGTCTGTTTGTCCGCCGCGGTCAACTGCGGCCAACACTCCGTGTTACTCATTGCATGTACTCGCATACTTTGTTTAAGTAAAACGGTACCGACACAGACTTTGTCCTTGTTTTTGGAAATACTCCCATCTCGGTAAATAAGTTCCTAAAAGAATAAGATTAATAAAAAGTTTTTTTTTTGGCGATGGGGTAGACTAGTTCTGGAGATCACGTTTAGGCAAGCGTAGTGTAGGTCACTTTGCGGCCAGGTGGAATGACGACCTGCGTAAAACGGCGAGTAAAAACTGGATGCAAAAAACTGCCGACCGAGTTCAGTGGCGTGCATTGGGAGAGGCTTAGTTATGTCCAGCAGTGGACGGATGCAGGATGATGATGATGATAGCGCTTGGCGGTTTGAAGCTAAGACATTGTCACGCAACTCGAGCCTATGGCGCCAATCAAAAAGCAGTAGCGTTCGAAAACTACGCGTTTTGCACAAAGCGCATCTAGCCTGCGCAACATACTCCGTTCTAAGCAGTAACGCAAGCGCGTTTTCGTTCTAAGTTGAGCAAATTACTTGCACCGAGACCTCGTGCCCGCCCATCAAAAGTCAGATCGAAGTGATTTCTTTTTAGTTTTGGCTCCAACTATGCTACCCATTTAACTAAGATACAATACAATTTTCCAGTTATCGATTTCTTGAGTTTTAGAAGATATCTTTAAATAAATGACAATCACAGTCAGACACAGATACTATGTATTAGGGAGAATTCTGTGATCACAATCACATTGAAGCGAGTAAGTCACGGTCATGTATAAGTCACACCCAAGCAAAGTGCTTAAACTTTACTAGAATCTTCTATGGCGTATTAGGAACAACACACAAATAACCTTCCTTCCATTTCCAGGATTAACCGTATCCATATTTGTCAATCATGAAAAAGTTACATACGGAAAGATGGACAAATATATAGAAAACGTTTCTTCTGAAGATCATAGAAAATCTAACGAGATTTCGAGATTTAACTAACAAATTTGATGAAAAATAACAGTCTCACCCATGACTGGCAGAAACTTAAACTATGCAACAAACCATAGGCCTATTCTTCTATTAAATGCATCACAAAATACGCAACATTTCCCATATCAATGTAAATCGGTCAATACAGAATTTGCTGACAAAGAGCGCGATGATTTTGCATAATTTTATTGATCCAAATATGCGTGGATCATTGATCATCGATCGATAATATGCATTAAACATGTCACTAGTGTAGTTAGTGATGTTACTCATTGTAAGTTATTGATATCGATACATCGATAAAACTCCAAAGTCAAACTTGAGTACTGTTTCCAAGTAACTTATTTTTCCCTGACTATTTCCCAAAACATAAAAGAGCATATCTTAATAAGGTCGGGGAAAAAGTTTCTTCGTATTTTATAAACAAATTCAAGACATATTTTTTTTCAAGTTTAATTACATTTAATTATAATATATATGAGCCATTTTATTCGATAACTTGTTGCCATCTTGTAGGTAGTGACATGATCCCGTTGCTGTAGAAATTTTGGGACTTCTGATCAAAAAAATGCAACAAGTAATTTTGACAGTCCTCTCTGGATGTTAATCTAACACTACCCAAAGAACTCTGAAGAGACCGAAACAGGTGGAAATCTGAGGGTACAAAGTCAGGGCTATATGGTGGATGCATTAACACTTCCCAACTAAGCTCTCTCAATTGTTGCTGAGTGGCTAAAGATGTGTGCGGTCTGGCGTTATCATGATGAAAAACCACTCCTTTTCTGTTGATCAATTCGGGCCGTTTTTTTCTCAATTTCTTGTTTGAATCTCATCAACTGTTGGCAGTAGAGATCCGAATCGATGGTTTTGCCCGGCGGTAAAAGCTCATAATGAACGATGCCACACCATACACACAGCATCACCTTATTACGTGTTAATCCGGGTTTCGCTACAGTCTGTGGTGCTTCACTGCCCTTTGACCATGATCGTTTGCGCACATTCTTGTCGTAGGTGATTTTTCATGTCACCATTTTTCATGTATCATGTTTGATACATGATGATCATTTTTAATACGTGATGATTAGTTTGGAAATCGACAGTATCGTGATACTCGTAACTTAAGATGTTAGTCGCTGCAAGTCAGCTCGATAATACTTATTAGAATTTTAATTATTTCTTATTTACAATTTCAATGCTGCAAAGCCCTTTACTTGCGTTTTTTATCGATACAATTTTTACCTATATCACTCCCCATCACTTGTAAATGTTGTGCAAATCTCAGTGTTGACCGATGGACCGTGGCAAATGAGTCGATCGATCATGCCGCGCCGCTTTGTCCCGTGACATCACCAGCTGTTGTGGACCGAGCCTAAACACGACTACTGCAAGACTGTACCATTTTAAAAGTTTTTTGGAGTTTGTGAAAAGGCACGTGCGAATTTCATGCACGTCTGAGTAGCTGAATGATTTAGGAATTAATTTGGTTTATTTTTAGCGACATCATAAAATAATGGGATTATCAATTTGGTTGTATTTTTAATGTTTGTTACCTACATTATTGGGTACTACTTAATTAACTTACCTATGTGTTTATATACCTACGGACATAAATATAAGGTCGGGGAAAAAGTTTCTTCGTATTTTATAAACAAATTCAAGACATATTTTTTTCAAGTTTAATTACATTTAATTATAATATATATGTACCATTTTGTTCGATAACTTGTTGCCATCTTTTAGGTAGTGACATGACCCCGTTGCTGTAGAAATTTTGGGAATTCTGATCAATAAAATGCAACAAGTAGTTTTGACAGTCCTCTCTTGATGTTAATCTAACACTACCCAAAGAATTCTGAAGAGATCGAAACAGGTGGAAATCTGATGGTGCAAGGTCAGGGCTATGTGGTGGATGCATTAACACTTCCTAACCAAGCTCTCTAAATTTTTGCTGAGTGGCCAAAGATGTGTGCGGTCTGGCGTTATCATGATGAAAGACCACACTCTTTATGTTGATCAATTCCGGCCGTTTTTTCTCAATTTCTTGTTTGAGTCTCATCTGCTGTTGGCAGTAGAGATCCGAATCGATGGTTTTGCCCGGCGGTAAATGCTCATAATGAACGATGCCCTTCCAATCCCATCATACACACAGCATCACCTTATTACGTGTTAATCTGGGTTTCGCTACAGTCTGTGGTGCTTCACTGCCCTTTGACCATGATCGTTTGCGCACATTCTTGTCGTAGGTGATCTATTTTGCATCACCAGTGATCAATCTTTTCAAAAACGGTTCGGTTTCTTTACGTTTCAATAGAGAATCGCAAATGAGTACACGATTCATTTGGTTTCTTTCAGTGAGCTGGTGTGGCACCCAAATATCGAGTTTTTTTGTATACCCAGTTATTTTCAAATGGGTCAAAACTGTTTTGTGGTCAATCCCCAGGTCTTCAGCTACGTCGTAACTACTAATATGCCGATCTTGGTCCACTTTTTCAGAAATGGCATCGACTTTATCCGTAACAGGGCGACCAGAGCGAGCTGCATCTTTGACATCAAAATTCCCGGACTGAAAACGCTTGAACCAACATTGTGCTACTCTTGATGACACTGCATTAGGTCCATAAACGTCACAAATTTTATTCGCGGCTTGTGTCGCATTTTTCAGTTTTTTGTAATAAAATTTCACAATATATCGAATTTCTTCGTTAGATTCACTCATTTTATCGAACAAAAAAACAATTGAAAAATGGCGGGAAATTGCTTTTAACTTTTTGTATTCCTTTTTTAAAATGTCATATTTTTAATGGTATCAAAACCAGCCAGATACAAACAATACAACCGATGAGATTTTTACTACAACTTTATACATACAAAATACGAAAAGACTTTTTCCCCGACCTATTATAAAACTCACCTAATGGTTTTACTAGGTTGCGTAAATATATGAAAAAAGACTGGGAAACTTGAACTGAACTGCGAGAATTATTATATTAATAATAATTCTCGCAGTTCAAAAAACTAAACACGCTTTAAAATCGCTAATCCTGAAGATCCTGGTAAAGATATTGGGATAAACTATTTAAATTATAGCATTGTCATCGGTCCTTGATAAGTGTGTAAAGTTTCAAATCAATCCATCGTATTGAAAGGGGTGAAAATCACTTTCAAAGATTCCGTTACGTAGATATGTACCAAGCTAATAAAAGCTCGTTAAAAGGTAGTTGGTATCCTAAATTAAACCCATTACAATTATAAAAGATAACATTAAGGATCACGTTGATTTACTTGTGTCAGTAACAAATCACATCGACACAAATTATTCAAAAGCAAACAATTCGCAACACAAAGAAACAAAAAGGTCACCCAAATAACCACTCAACTCAAACACGTAAAACATACCGAATATTTGTTCCCTCACATTGTTTGGCCAAACTTTACCGAAATCTCACCGGAACCCTTGTTTATGCTCAATAAAAATCGCCAAGTCCGGTGCGGATATCGAAAATTTTCTCACCCACAAAAATTCTAAATCACCAACTCAGTTCACCCTCAAAAAATTCGTAAACAACTCTTACTGCCTACATTATAAGGTCCATATATTTTGTAGAGCTAATTTTGCCAAGTCCCCTTCAAGTGATTGAGTCCATATGTCGAGAACAAGTGAACTGGCTTCTTAACACGCTGGACACCCCAAATTGAGGGTAGTCCGAGGGTGGAAATTGTTGGTTTTATTGGAATTTCCTATGGGTTGGTTTTCACACGTGGCTTGAAAGTTGTGGTAAAGGGTAAGTGTTATCGTGTATTGGAGAGATTTACTTTTTATGAGAGGGATTGCTTTTCTTGGGGATGAAATGTAGGATAGGGATAAATATAGATAAATATATAATAAGATTGAATGTGAGAACGTAAAATTTAACAGTTTGCATATTATTGTCAAGAAACTGATTTTCAGTAAAACTCAGTCATTCAGTACATTTTCTAACTTAAAATCAAACACGCAATTTTTGATCAGATTTTCCTTTTCACCCACGTAGATTACTCTTTATAACATCAGCTATATACCAGCTTCAAAAACTTTGCGCCATCCATACATGGTGGATGTTAACAACGTACGAGTATGCACAAAGCGCTTTTCACATTTTTATACATACAGCGAAGGGGTGTTCCCCGATAAGTACAATACATATAATTGTATTCAAATAGAGAGTAAACAGATTCCTTTTAGGCAAGCGTGCTCCATCCTAGTCATCATATCTACTTAACTTACTTTGACAAACGCAAGCGTTTCCTGAATAAAAAAAGTACTCACTGAGACAGCTTTTTCAACAAAAAGTTTTAAAAAAACCGTTAAAACTGCAAAATTCTATTAACTTTCTTCTAACCTATTATGAAATTACCTGTAATTGTTTTAACCACAAAACACCACCCTAGCGCACTAAAGCACAATTTATAGCTAATTCCTTTAACACACCGTTCCTTCATAAAAATACTTTCCTTGATATACGAGTCTGAATAATTCATCCAATTCCCACATTCCCGCCCTAGCCGCCCAATTGGGCGGAAAGGTGACTTGACCTCAGTGGAGTGACCCTTCCCTTTCATCATAAAGCTCCTTATAAGGGTCGCCTTTGAGGGCTTTCTTTGAAGAATTCTGGGGTCGATTGTATAAAATGGGTTCTAATTTTGTTATAAAGATTAGTTAGGTACTTTGTAATACCTATGCTTTAAATAATTAACCATGTTAATTGGTTGGTACTTACTATTTTCTTTTCTTTTTCCTTTCTGCTTGAGAGGATTTTGGCGTGACACGTATTATGCATTTGCAGTGACAAGTATTGAAGTCATAGAGAGTCAATCAAAGTATGTCACGGCCAAGGTGGTGGAAACTTTACTAGAGGTTTCTATGGAGTTTTGGAAACTTCACAACAAGACTTATTACCTCGTTATATCAATTATACAATGAGAAGATATGTTTTTTTATGGTGGCGCCAAAACTCTACTTACTATTAATATTCAAAATGCAGAGATTAATCAGCATAGTCGTCTTTGAAATATGGATAAAATATCTTGCTTGTTCATCATCATCATCATCAGCCAGAAGACGTCCACTGCTGAACATAGGCCTCCCCCTTAAAAAAATATATTATTTTCCCCGGGCCGTATGTATGTATGGACCCGGGTATGTCCTAAAACTGCGACCAGAACCACCGGAGGATGGGCAGCAGCGTCCTAATAGTACACGGTGAACGTACTGCGATCCCCAAGCCGCCTGCCAAGGCGTGGGGAATATGGCAACATGAGGGAGGGATGGCCTCCCTCTCTATGAGGGAGGTCTTGTCCAACAGTGGACGTTAATTGGCTGATGATGTGATGTAACAGGATGAATACTATGATTCCCATTATAAAATAGACGTCGTTACTCGATTAATAACTTGAAGCTACTATTATGAAAAGATAGTTACATTAAAAATGTGATTATTTTGAAGGCCATTTGATTCCATTTTTATTTTTATTAAATAATCGTTTGACCACTTCTTTGGCTGATGTTAAGTGATAAAGCGATGTTGCTTCCCGTTGTAAATTTTTTCCTCTGATTTTTTATAGATTTCTTTCGTTATAGTTCTGTAGTGGTTACAATCAGCATATTCGTTCCCAAGAAACTCATCTAACGTAAGTATAATTATAGTAATATTATTAATGCAAAAGATTGAGGGCGTGTCAGTCTGTGTGTTTGTCTTCACTCAACGGTCACTCAACTCAACTAATAGTGCAAAGGTGGCTTACAGTAACAGAGTGCTTGTATATTCCGAAAAGATAAGACAGTGTAGAATTTCGGTTAAAACCGCAAGGTGCTGCCTGTCTTATAATAAAGCCAAGAGACTGCAGGCAAAGATGTAACCAGTAAACAAAGGTTAGGTAACATGTAGTAAAACCACCTCATAAATACCATGAACATTATAATAAAAAACTTTCAACAAAATATTACACCTTACAAAACTTCACGTATCTCGACATCATTCACTTTTTAATTTCACTTTATACGCACACCAAAAAAATTCACGATTGCACAATGTTTTTGTCCAATGTTTTGCACAATACAGTCGTTTATAAACTTTATTCAGAGATTATTCAAATTTCCTCAAAATTTATAATGACAAATTTAATTTGAGGTTTGTGTTATAATTTTATTTACATTCGCTATTGGATGATCACCAATAACCGCACAGTAAAGATAATATATAAATTAAAATAGTTGGAAAAAAAAAAAATATTTCGTTTTCGGAATGCAATATTGGTTGAAATCTATTAACTACCTTTAGATAAAACTAGCAAGACAATTTAAAACAAGATTTTCTGTTAGATCTTTGCAATAACCTACATTATTATTATTTTTTAAATCTCTATTGCATTATTCCACTGTTTGTTTTGGTATAACATTGTTATGTTATACAGGAAAAGTCAATGGCACCTGACGCAACACTAATTCGGTAGCATTTAGAATAACACTTTCTAAAAACTACATCAATGTATAAAATAAATATAAATAAATAATTTTGTTTGTGTGTGAATTCACTGCCGCTTTCAGCAGTTGTACGAATGGATTGTAGTTAAATGTATATACATTTTTGGTTATAATAGTAATTAATTTAGTACAGTCATTTAATGTGCCATCTATTTAAGTAACTTATGAAAATTAGTACCGATTGGGGACTGGATGTTTTCAAAAATCATTTTAATCAGTCTATGGTGTCTTCAGATATTTTTAAAGATTATAATCAATCCCAGGAAATGATTTTAGCCATTCAGTGGTATTTTCCAGTTCTCCGTTGAAATGCAAAGGTGTTTGCTGTTTCTTTACACGAAAGCCACTTTGACGACGGTCTGCAGAACAAGTAGAATCGTCACGAAGAAGAGTACGGAAGGTGGGATCGTTTTATTTGATTTACTACGTTTGGATTCGGTGAGAGTGTGTTGTATGACGGGAACCGCCAGGGCTTGATTGTTGCATCGATTTAACTGTAACGAGAGAATTGATACTGTAAAACTTATGTACCTTCTTTTAATTTATTTTTTATTGTAAAATATGCTTGCGCTTGGCCGCCAACTCGCCTGATGTTAAGCGATGATGCGGCCTACGATGGATTACGCTTGCCTGAAAGAAACCGATTCACTCTCGACTTGAAACCACCCAAATTTTAACAATCGGGGAACACCCATTCAGGCACCGCATTCCACATACTAGCAGTTCGCACAATAAAAGTGGAATCAAAGCGCTTCGTACGGGTTTTCGAAATTTCAACCATAAAACGATGTCGATTTTTCGTGCCCGCTCTGGCAGCCCGATAAAAAAGGGCAGGAGGGAATTAAATCATGCAGATCAGATGCACACTCTCCAAAATGTATCCGATTAAAAACGGATAGTGCTAGTCTATCGGTTTTTTCTTACCTCACAGCATGTTGTTTCTGGTGATGCAACGCATCCAGATCTGCAACCTCGCATCACGGCCTCGTACGTGGTTCCTTTTGATATCACAGACGTGAAGCATTTGTCTTCCGCACTGTGGCATATCATCGTGTGCACTCTGTAGAATGATTAAATTATATCTAAAATGATAAATATTGAGTTTTTAGCCAAATATTACGAGATAGAGAAATAGATTGACGACCCTGCACCGGTCCGGAAACCGGTTATATCCAAGAATCTCAAAGTTTAAAGACATGACATTTACCGATATGTACTGGGCAAGCATGGTGGATTAGGGTCCATCTTATATCACTGATAAAAGTCTCCCAGCAGTTGGAATATTATATTACTATTCTGATATTAATGAGGGAATAGAAGAGGTATAAAGAGAATGTTTTAGTTGTTGACGCGTTCGAATCAAGAAAGGCTGAGGAAGACCCATCGAAAAAAGGGTGGGTTGAAATTCCAACCACAACTGTAAGAAAAAAAGCAGGGAACTTGTATACATCAAGATAATGGACATAGCATACGAGACCTGGAAAAAAAGGCGTGGTGTATGTTAGCTGACTTGCTGTTACCTGTATTTGGTTGGATCTAAGCACGACCGCAGCTGTGTTTCCGCCTTGTAAGCGCAGACGTAGCACTCCAGCGGACGTCGCGCTACTGTCCTTGTTACCAACTCTGTTGCTGCACTGCCGCGAGCCGTTGCCGGCGCTCTCCTCCCAATCCCTCCTCCTGTACGCTCCAGCTTTTGCGTCGGTGGGGAATCGTCCTCTTCATCTTCTTCCTCCTCCTCTTCTTCCTCAGGCTCCTCCATACGACTAGACAGAAAAGTTTTACGAATTGTTTTTATTGGTTCTTGTTTAAATTTGTGTTGTGCTGTCCCTGATAAACGATTATGTTTGTTACACGTCGGGTTCTTTGTGCTTGCGTTTGAATACACTGCACCATAATAATGCGGTCTTTTTTTTAAGGTTTTTTTATATACCTATTATGTATATAATATATTAGTTTTGTCCATATTTGATAATATATAAATCTAATTAAGTACATATTTAAACTAGGGAGTTACTATTAAACGATACAGGGGGTTTTATAGCAACACCGTGCATGCCTCGTGCGTCGGTCTAGTGTACCACAGTGTATGATTTAGTACTAAAAATATTTAAAGTCCTGTATAATTCGACCATGGCTCGAACACGGCATGTTTTAGCATAAATTATTTAAGTAGTTTGATAATCTGAAGTCACCTAAAACACTGATAACACAGTAATATTAACATGAAAAAAAAATAGTCTTGCGTTAGACCGCCACCTTGACTGATGTTAAGCTATGATGCGGGCTACGATGGTCGCTTGCTAAGAAAAAACGGATTACCTCGCGATTAGAAGACACCCAGATTGTTACTATGGGAGAAAACCAATTCAGGCATCTATATAACAGTTCGCACAATAAAAGTGGAATCAAGCGCTTCGTACGATTTTCAGATCATCGACAACAAATCGTCAATCGACGTTGACAATCGTCTGAACAAGGGATTCGTTGTTGATGAGCTTCTTGGCACGTTTTTCAATGGACTACCCCACTCTGATACTTAGCTGACCCATTCCAAAGGTTAGCAATGCTCCATGCACGACTTGTGCTTGGTACAGTGAAAGCTATACTGAAGTATTCTGACGACTGTTCCGTATTTTCAATAAGTTACCTACAGTTGCTAGATCTCACGAAGGCGGTCGAGCTATAAGGTAGAGCGTGGTTGGTTCTAACGGTGCCAAGTATTAACAAGCCTATTCCCGCCAAACGGTTAATGTTCCAATGAAGATATTCGGTTTTCACATCATTATTTATGCCGCCGAATATGTTGCGACTGGCCGCTTGTTTCTTGAGGGATATATGCACATAGAGCCTGGATGACAGATAAACGAACTTTTTGAACTTTATAATAATTCAACTAGCGGCGTATGACGCCTCACTCAATTGAATATAGTATTACCTAAACTTAGATCAAATAAAAAATACAGATGGATTACAGCTTACTGCTGAGTGAAGTCAAAATCGGTTTCAAAACTAGGTACGTGAATTCTCAGTATAAATACGCGACTCACGCACGCATTAAAAACTACGTGAATTTCATACTGAAAACATCAAACGACTACGTACACATGTTTTGAGAAGTGGCTTCACTTTTCGTCGTAATCCATCTGGCTTTTTTTATTTGATCTTAGTGCCTAAAATGAGGCTTCAATTTATTAATATTTATTCTGTGCATAGCGTATGGGTAATGGGTATGTCACAATTCCCATTAAAATATTTTCTGTGATTTTTTTAAGTAACAAGCAGAAAATTTCTGTTTTTATGAGAAAACAATGTTATAAGTTGTATTTAGATACTTAGCTACGTTAATCGAAGGGATAATAACTACATTACATATTAACTGTATTAAAAAAGTTCATCTTTCTATACTATGCCATAGTATACAACTGAGTTTGAGACAATCAAGTCTGTCGCCTGATGGTAGAAGCAACGCTACCGTTTCATTTGTATTAATACTCAAAAGCTCGGTCCCGTTTATCTTTTTTAGATCATTTTTGAAACAGTTCATATTTTGTATTAAATAGTACTTATTTTATGCAACAGTAAGTAGATATACATATTATTATGCAGAAGCAAGTTACAAATTTCAATACTGAACATATCAATAGCCAAAATGAGAACTACCACCCACCACAAAAAACTTTACAAATCCTCGGATAAACCAGACTTTGGCTTGAGTCAAGCCCTGTGAGGTAATAAACAATCAGCTACTTACGTTTCTTCATCATCATCTTCCGATTTTGAACTTCCTCTGTCCGGTATTATCAATAACATGGCCAAAAATAGGCATAGCCTCCACCGCACCATTTTACCACTTTTCTTCTTGCTGATCCAAAACCTACGCCATGCACTCTGGATTTGTCATTTTTATTCCAAAAATATTAAATTTTATACATCAGGTGGTAATTTTTAGATCTGACAGATGCTTTCAAAATATTTTTCTTTTCTTTTGTTTTCTTCATTTTTCTGACAGAGGTTTTGAGGTACGCGTCTATTCTGCATGGATAACACCTTCTTGATAATATTTTTACATTTACTTACCTACCTAGTTTTACCATTCTCCTTGAAAATATATATGATTAATACCAAAAACACTAATTAACTACCTTAATTAGCCTTTTAAACAAAAAGCCGTTGGATTAACCATTGAAATTGATTTGAATCAGAAAATAGAAGATAAAAACACCTCTACCGAACTCTATTGGCAAAAAGTTGAACTAGCTACTCACATACAGATGGCGCTTCTTCAAATATTTATTTAAAGTTTTATGTGATGAAAACAATTATTTTATAACCAAGGAATTTCTTATAAGAACATTATCAAGAACCGTAGTCCTTTTCTAATAGCTTTAGCATAATGGGTATTTTTCTTACTAGATCTTACAGTTTCCTACTGAGTACCTAGTTACCTCAGGTAGGTTTTAAAACAATCAGAGAGATGAAGAAAGGCAGGAAACAGCAGTAGCTGAACCAGCTGAAGTGTGTCTCTGAATCAAGTTTAGGCACAGATTACATAAATTAGTACAAGGTTTAGATATTAGGTATGTATTTCATCATGAAGTTACCTGGTAGAACGAAAGCTATTTGATCCGACGGAATAGGGAAGAGGGGGTTCTGTCTAAGCTTAATTCCAACATAAGTTGTGAAATTGATAAAAGATGGAAGCAAAAGTTAAGTACCTAGATACTTAGGTAGGTACTCTTAATTATATTATGTTTATTACGTTAGTTATTGATACCTATCTGGTTACTTAAATTCCTATATTTTAATGTAGATTATAGAGAAAAATGTCAATGACTATCCCTTCACATCTAAAGCTCGTATAGACAACAAAATCCCTCATTATTAGCCCTCTGAAACGCAATGAATAAATGAACAGCAAACGTAGGTAGGTAGGTTGGTAACTCTTTCACCGCACGCCGGATAGACGCTCTTTGCAACGCACGCCTAACCGGCCCGGTTACAGGGCACAAAGCCCAAGTTCGCCCCAGCTAAAACTCCCATACACTCCCTCATTAAAAAATGAGAGCTCACAAACATCACAAAAAATGAAAAATCCGCGCCCGTCAAAGCGAATACCGCCGCCTGCCGGAGAGTAGCGGAACTACACCACTCGCGGAACCAACCTCTGTACTTTTTTAATTAGCCTCATATGAAATGAATGCGTGAAATACGTTAGATTTTTTTTTTCTCTCGTTCGCGGTTAGTTTGGTAGCTTTGAGTAAAGTATGTTAATTCACAAGTCCGCTCTTGTATGCTTTTTGAACTGTTTAAATGGGGTCTTTTTTCTGATAGTGGTTTACTTAATTAGCTAGTTACTTTAATAAATAGAATTAAATAGTCTTAGAATCACGTGCGTAATGTTGAATGGGGGGATGAATGGGCGAAGTGGGGCGGAAGTGGTGGCGTCTCAGAACTTCTTTTATCTCAGTCTAGGTTGTCTCAAAAAGTGCAAACTCTGTACAAAGTTCACTCTCGCCTTGTGAACTAATTTTTCGCTCGGTGTCAAGTTCAGGGCTGGAGGAGGTGGGAGGAGGGAGCTATGATAAAATAAAATATTCATTATGATTGCTCAACGCGGCAATGTTCGCGAAAGCGAGATTGTTGGGGTAGAGTGAATTGGTCGCTGTGATTGGTTTGGTTCCAATTAGCATGTGCATGTGTAACTAATAAGATTATCTACATAATATGTCATTAGATACTTTGCAGTTAGATTAATTTTGTATTGAAAGCAAATTCATAAATTTTACCTGTTTCAAGGTTTTTTTAGCTCCAACAGCTGCAATTATATTGCACCTAAATCATTATCATAAAAAATACGCTTGTTAAAACAAACCAAGTGAGCTCACAACTCAAAGGGTTCACTATAATAGTTGCCAATTAGTGTGCATCGGATCTGCGTGATCTGATTCCCATTAATCTATCGGACTGCCAGAGTGGGCACGAAAAGTCGTCACAGCTTTATGGTTGATTTGATATTCCTAAAACCCGTACGAAGCTCTTTTATTCCACTTTTATTGTTTGAACTGCTATATAATCTGGGGAATGCGCAGCCTAAATGGGTGTTCCCCGATAGTAACAATCTATGTCTTCAAATCAAGAGTGAATCGGTTTATCCTAGGTATAATCGTGCTCCATCATAGACTGCATCATCGCATAAAATTAGGCGAGTTGGAGGTCAAATGCAAGCCTAATATTAAAAATAATTATTTAAACAAAGTTCCATATTCCACTATCATCTGATCAACTCGATGGTACGAAATTATCGTATTGTCATTCAGATTATATATAATTGCAAAGTTTCTATCGATTTAGTTAAAATCTACTCCTAAGATTAGTTTACATTAAAAAACTGTAAAACTGCGTGTAAAAACTGTAGTATAATGGCCAATCAAAACCTAGGTTTAGGTTAAAAGTGTTCTGAATTAACTATTTTTATTCAGCTATTTATAAGATATATACCTATTGTATTATATATTGTCGCTAGCTTATGCAACTAAAAACTTTGGACCTAGATATAGATGACGGGGTATAATTTTACTTAGAGATTTTGTATTGTTTTTGTTTTGTTTTCTTTAAAAAAGTCATCATAAGAGCGAGATTGACACATGAACGTAAGCAAATACCCAGCACTGGTTGAGTAGTTGAAAATAAACAGTAAGTTTTTATTGAAATACATTTTCATTTTACTGTTTTAATCGGACGAAATTACACAATAACCGTTTCAACGATATCTTGAAATTAGCTTTAAATTTGGCAGCTATTAAATAAGCAGGTATATAAATAGATTTTGTTTTTATGTTTTATGAACTTCAAAGTTCTTACCTAATTAATATCAATTCAAAGACTTTCTTGTTCTTACGTACTGTTTTTAACTTACTTAATGCATAGACACACTCGTAGTACATTTATTTATTTCGTAAAAGATGAAATTTTTCATCTGAAAGAATCGGATAAATCGATTCAGTTTTATATCAGGTAGGTACCTATTAGGTAGGTACTTTGAATTTTGATGCGAGTAAGTGCTGGTCAAATCTATGCAGTTTTTAATATCTACAGCATATTACACTGTTTTAAACAATCACGGTCGTTCACTAAAGTTACATGATTATTTACGGGATATTACTGTGGGTGATCGGGAGCTCCTTCCGTAACCTTACCACGGTAAATATCCCGTAAATAATCATAATATAACTACAGCATAATGTGCTGATTTCATTAAAATAAGATGCTGGTCTAAAATATTCATGCTCTGTCAATCAACACTTGCCAATTCTCGTCAATCCGACAAACTGAAAGAAGACTGAAAACTGACGTAAAAATGTTCCCTGACCTACCTCACGGTGGAAAGTGAATCTTACCGCCCGCCCGTTTCTTTCTCGTTTTTCCCTAATTAGTGAATTAAGTTGGTGTCTGGCAGACGGAGAGCGGGGCTTTTGTAAATCGGGGTCGATTGGTCCGCCCTTTGAAGTTATAAGAGTGCAATGGGAATTAAAATATACCAGCCTTGTTGTAGAACTCTTATTATCATCATTATTGTTATTTATTAATGTGAAACATCATTAGTGTGCCTTGACAGTAAAGTCAACTCGTATGCCGCGACGGAAAACGATATGTCGCTCTTTTATGCCGTCATGTTTCACATCTGCCGGGCGTCCCGTTACGGCCAACTTTAGGTATTTATTTATTGGTGTACTGTGTTTGTGCCTGTACCGGATCACCAAACGGATCCAACGGAAGACCAGCTCTGGTTGACAGCCATTATTATGCTGAAATGGGGCCGATTTGTGACATATTCACTTAGGTGTTATGTCCTCGAGTGATTTTTAAAACGTTAGTCACAAATAAACTTTTTCTTCCTTTCTTTTTATTACCTACTTAGGAACGCTGTTAATGTATAAGCCTAGTTATTTAATTTTAGGTTTCCAGGAATGCTGGTGTTTTTCTGGGTTAGGGCTGCGTTCAATGGCCAAGGGCAAAGCTATCCCTTGTGTGATAAGCCGCGCGCCTTTAGCCAAGAAAATGGTGCGCTATTCCTCTAATTTTTTTATAGGTTTTTTTAACACAAAATTACTGTGATTACTTCTTAAAACTTTACTTCGGTTGTTATTGTGAAGTTATTATTTTAAAATATTAAGAACAAATTATTGTTTTAATATTTTTATTATGGTCACAAATGCGATAAACAGCATTTCCCCATTTATTCTAATCATTATATTCCACATTTTGCAGGTGTGAGGCAATAACGAATGCGTGAATTGCACAGTGTGCTATTTCTAATGATCTATGATATGCGGATGAGCATTCACGCGGTTCAGATGGCGCAAATTCGAATCTTACTGGTCGTAAAATTTATGAATAATATTATTTAAATAGTAAATACAAGAATGGAACAACACTACAAATAAAAATAAAACTTGTTAGAAATTAAAGCTTTATGTGTATGACCCGAATAATCTTATTTGTTTACGCGTCAGCATGTAACACGCTCTTTGATAATATATAGTTTGGATCTGCCTTTAAACTCGAGCTAGTACCGAAAAGTCTGCCAAAAACGGAAGGGGGCGAGGTTCTTACTAGTTCTACAAACGCACACTTCAATATTGAGCGCACACAACTGCAAATGATGTCATCAAATGGACGACCAAGGGGGGGTCTAAATTCCAAAGGGGAAACAGTAGGTACTTATAACGCTTCCATTTATATTTTTTTTCTGAGAACACGCTACATCGCCACAGGCCTACTTACTTCCAACTGTACTTACTACAACCTACTGTTATTTAATGTCTCAAACATAATATATCTGCATCTATCTAAATATTTCCTAATTCCGCTTTCCAACTACAGAGTAACTAGCGAAGGCAAATGAGACTCGCACGCCCAAACCGACCATTCTACCTAGATCTACAATTTACCACACATACCTCCTATTTGGAGGCTTTATATACGAAAAGGAGGGGGTAGGCAGTTCAGGCAAAAGTGGTCTTGTCATGTACATAGTACACGATGCTGTCGGCTTACCATCCAACTTATTAGACGTTTCGGAAATTCGGTTTCGCCCCGCAAGCACCACGGACTACGCGAGCGGTAGTGATGGCGGAGTTCGATTGACGTACTTATCGATATTTCTTTTTCTTATTCAAAAGCCAGCTCTTATCGATAGAGTATCTTATAATATTTCCGATCTTTTGCTATCATTTCTGACTTCTATACGACACGACAGCTTTACATTATTTTCTCCTATATATACATATTTTGATCTATGTATATTCTTCTGGTATCAACAATCATCACAAAAATCTATCAATCTTATATCTTTTTTTTCTTTTGGGCAGCCAAAGGGCTTGTCCATATCACCATGTTGTGGTGGCGCGGCGGCCACCGTGAATTCGTACGGCGGCGATCCACGGCACAGCATCGTACTGTGAATTTGCGGCATTGCGTCGTCGTGTCGTGTCAATTTCCGTTATGATAACCTGTAAAGGTTCAGATAATTATTGGCAAATAAGGCCCGTCGGCCGTTGCACGTCGTAGTTACGGCGACCGCGTGGCGTTGCAAAATGTTGCGGTGTTGTTAACAAGTTAGGCCCAATATCATCTGTATTTGCCAACCGCCCAGTCAAGCTGTCGAGGCCATAAGACCCCAACAGCGTGGTCATTCACAAAGAAAATTATACCTATTTACCGATACTTCGACATCACTACTCAATATCTAGTTGGTAATGCAAACGTTTGTAACCCGTCGGCCGTGCCCCGTCCCGGGCAAATACGTTCGGTAAATAAACCTATCCCAGTATATCCGAAGGCTTTCGTTACACGTGTTGACATAAATAGGCACAAGTACATACGTATAATATGTCAGAAGATAATAATTATTATGTGTCGGAATATAACGAGTGTGTGGAGTTGGACACGTAATTTATAGTCAACCATAGACTGTTGGCCTTTTGGAAAAACTCAAGAGTCATATAACAAACAATAGAGACAACTATGCTCGGAGTTTCTTTGCGCGATAGAATTCGGAACGTGGATATTCGCCAAAGAACCAGGGTCACCAACATAGCTATTAAAATGTGCAAGTTGAAGTAGCAATGGGCAGGCCACATCGCGCGAAGAACCGATAACCGATGGGGAAGATAAGTTCTTGAGTGGAGACCATGAACTGGAAGACGCAGCGTGGGTAGGCCTCCTACTAGATGGACCGACGACATCGTGAGAGCCGCGGGCATCCAGTGGATGCTGATGACAGGCTGTCATTCAATGTGGAGGTTAATGGTGGAGGCCTATGTCCAGCGTCTTCTCCTCCCTGTCTAAATTAGGGTAGGCATAATAATATTTTATTTACACTTTACGGTAGGTAACCCAAAGTTAGGGCCAATATCAGAGTGACATCAGAGAGAATATTATACAAATGCCGCGAGGTACACACAGCAACATACACTACAGCACTTACCTATACCTACAGAGCTCCCTAATAAAGCACATACAATGAGATCAGAGAGGCGTGACGCGCGGCATCTAGCGGACGGTATGCGAAACTCCGCCGTTTGTTTGCGGGCGGATGGCTCGGGCGAAATTCCTCCTTTGTTACTTACCCGCGCTTTTCAAAGGTAGTTCGTTGTGAGTAGTTAGCGATTTTTTTGTGTAGAACTAAGGTATTTTAGTTATACAAAAAAAATATGAAAAGAATGCAAAAAAACAAAGACCGATAAATGAATTATTTTATTTTGAGTTGTCGAGTGTACGTACGATACAAAAAAAAAATATTACGTAGAAAACTACAATGTGACACACGTGTCATTCGTTGCAGTGAAATGTACCAGAACCAGTGACATTACCATAAAAGACGATTTCCTTCTGATTCTGTGACATGCCACAGTCTGCACGTGATTTAGAGCCGGAAACCCATAAAGTAACGTGACAAATGACCTGACAAATCTCCAGACGATACGGGCAAGTGGCAGGTTAGTACCCAAGAAATGTTGATCATCTCACGTATCACGTCGCTTAGTTTAGGTGGATTTCTAGTCACATTACCTCAACACAGCGTAGTTCAACAATAAAAGGCCTATAGAGCTATATGGAAGTGCGTGCCACCTCCAATAGAGTGGACCAGAGTGACGGTGACCATATAATCACTTTTGCGCGCTAGGCCAAAGAAATAGCGCGTGGACGTGCTGCCTTCAGCATAGCTAGCATGCGCACCACGACAACACCTTGTCGTCACTTTGTTTAGCGAGAACGCGACAAGGTGCCTACGGTTTCACATACGCCTGTCTCGCTTTGGCGCGATAAAAAGAGTAGCCAAATTTTGTCGTGGTGCGCATACTAGCCCTGCAGGGAGTGGCGGACATTTCTGAAGCAGCAAATTTGTATACACATTCCAACACAGTTACAGTGAGTCATAAAAGAGTAGAAAATAATGAGGACGCCACTATTGCAAATAAATGCCACACCTAAACAGTTTGTAAGGTAAATTGAACACTGTTCAGTAGAAAATCCGATGGGTCCTTTTTTTAAGATATGTACAAATATATATAATATATATATGTATGCATTATAAATATTTTTGTATATTAATCTGATTTTTGACAGATAACAATGTTAGTTCCGTATCTACGCTTTTATGTTGCAGTTATTATGTTTTATGTTACGCTATCAGACTGGAGTACAAAACGTTAATCTCTTGTAACTTACACCACAACCTGTCTTAGAATTCGTTGGGCAATAGTAGGTAGGTACACACGCGGTTTTGTTACCCTCACATTATATATTCTGTGGACTACGCCTATGTACGTGTGTGTTAGGCTTTATGTAAATTATTTATTGCTCTGACTGTACATACTCGTAGCAACAACGTTTCGACGTTGATGAAGGTATGCCAGTAATTTTGAATTTCGACGGTAAATAGTCCCGATACCTATTTAATTCGATACAATGTTTAATGTAACACTAACTTTTGCCCGCGGCTTTGCCCGCATTGTGAACACAAGTTTACACAACACAATATAGCCTGTCGCTCAAGAATAGGTGTAGCTTTCTATCTGTGAAATATTTATTTTATAATGAAAATATACTTACAATCATTACGTCTTTATAATATTAGTGTAGATGGCTGGGTAACTATAATAAATAATAATAATAAATAAATATCTGGGACATTATTTCACACATGGTAATCTGACCCCAAACTAAGCAAAGCTTGTAATATGGCTGCCAGAGACTGATATACATACATATTTATTTTTAAATACATACTTAAACAGATATTAACACCCAGACAAACATAAACGTTCATCACACAAATGTTTGTCCTAAGTGGGAATAATCGAACCCACGCCCCCAAGCGCAGACGGCAGGTATACTATCAACTCGAACTAAGATGCGATAAAAAAAAAACAAAGATGCCACAATGACGTGCTACGGCGCTAATCGCGGCAATACTCAATCTGGCTGGACCAATACGCAGCCAGATTGAATCCACAGTCACCCGATAGTTGCACAAGCCGTAACACACCGTAAGAGCCGTAACAGACACGTGAACTTGGCTAACGATCCAACGTCTGACCAACGGAACAGAAGAGAAAATTTTCTCTTTTTCTCGGGAGAGAAGTTCCCACTTGCGATTCAGACATAATCGCCGTCTCGCTTGCTCAACGACGGTTCACGAGTTTTGATGATGTTGTGAAAATCGAACAGACATTAGAGAACTGAGCCGTAAATGTATAAATATACGGTTGGTTTTGGTAATAGTTTTGTTTCGATATAAATTGTATACAGCTATGTTTATATATGAAACTGTGGACGTTTATTGACTATAATTTTCTACGCGTTGTGAATTCTATTTATAATTTTTCGATGGCGCCCTGAGTTCACCTGCGTGAACATTCCCTTAGAAACAATAAAAAGTTCTTAAAAAATCCTACGTCATTCTCTAACCATCCAAAAAAATCACGCCGATACTCTGTCTCTGCTCTGCGTAAAAGAGAAACAAACCAATGTATCAGACAAACGCGCATTATAATATCAGTTTGCGATTATTACGTATCATAGTTAATATCCGCAAAGTGGTATCTATTGCTTTCAACCTAGATTCTCATTGAAATTGCTCATCAATGCTCTTAGGCAAAACATCTGACAGCTACATATTGCTGCCATCAAAATCATAATGCAGGCATGTAATGTAGATACATAGGAAGTACATAGAAACTAAATTGAGCACACGTAACGAACCGGGGGTGAGAAGGGGTGAAACGACGTTGGGCTGCAGTGTAATAGTATTCCAGTACGAAAGTTTTGTATTACCTACCTGTTATTATGTATTCATGAACTAACAAATTAAATACTTTTTTTTTCAATACACAGATGTTTCAAAACTCGTAAGAAGCTTTTTTGTGTTACATCTCGGTTACAACCAATAACTAGTTTTTAAGGAAAAGTTTAAAATTAAATTACTATTCATCATTTCATTTGTGGCCCTTAATTCTCCTAGTTCGTTTTCAAGATTTTGTTACTTCAACACCTCTTTAGGTGCTTTTATTGTTCACCTCTTGCTTTATTTTAAACTGTTGCTGGCAACACTGGTAACTTACACTAAGCCTTCCAGCGACACTTTACCCCCGTGATGAAAGGGAACAGAGTTTTGAACAGGATCTTTTTCGAGCGGGGCAATCCTAATGACTTTTGTTTTCTCCAATCACAAACACCATATGATACCCCCCCCCCCCTTCCCGCGACCGATGTAGGTTACATCGTGCAAGAGCAAATTATGACTCATGCGCAATCAAGTTGTTATATTTTTTTTGGCCAAAAAAGACAACAAGAGTCCTTTCTAATAAGAAAGTAAAAGGAGCAAATGAACTGTTAAGGGTATACACGTGACGTGCTTGGATGCTCGCGTATCCATGACCAAGTTGATGAGATGACGAGAGCTTGAGAGCGTTTGGCGATGTCCGCGGAGCACAGCGCGGCAGCGGTGCCCTCTCGACGCGGCGAACGATGCTCCGGCCTCCGCCTTTCCTTCCTTCACTGAGGCCACCACCGAGGCCATCACTACTTTTGCCGCTGCTATCTAATGTACTGCCGTACACTGCACTGCGGTTAGATACCAGCGAACTTGCTTAGATAATGTGCATACATTAAACTAAGGCTAAACTAACGCGGGCAGGATCTTGATGAAGGAACTTGGGATTCCGCCTGAGGTCTAATTATGGGAGATTGGGCAGGCTTTGGATGGATATAATTACAACAGACGGGTTTTGGGAGTAGATGTAAAGAAGCATATTTTATGTATTGCACAGATAAAAAATCTTAAGTTACTAAGATGCTTAAGATTAGCTGCGCCTTGCCAGTTTTCTTGGCGACGACGCGAGCTTGGGCCATACTGTTGAGGCCACCAGATGCTAACAGAACTTAAAAAATCATCATCATCATCAGCTATAAGACGTCCACTGCTGAACATAGGCCTTTTAACCTCCACACTGAACGACTACCTGCCATCTGCATCCACTGGATGCCCACGTCTCTCACGATGTCGTCGGCGTTAAATAAAATGTCGGTCAATTTTAAATTTTAAATTTTTGAACGTTGCTAGCATTTTTCGGAGATGAAAGTATTTAATAGATATGACATTATTTGAAGAATAAAAACCCTAATCCTAATCCTAACCCTAATCCAAAAAAATGGTATACGTTACACGTTGCTATTGTGCACAGTTTTAAGCTTTAGATAGTAATGCCGTGGTAATGCCAAACCCTACGACATTTTAAATACATATATTATGCTCTAATAACCAGGTCATTATTATATCTTTTAATTTTATAACTTTCATTGTTCTTTTTTCATTAACAATTTATATGATTTTTCAGTCAAGTCAACCTAGGCCCCATGTTTTTTTTTCAGGGGCAAAATTATTATGTAAGTAATAGCGATCCCTTTCAATAAAAGTGCTTAGTATGGACCCTTAAATTTTGAACCCTTTTCAAAGAAGACGAATCTAATATGAAGATGTTTTTGAACCCTTTCTAATAAGACTGTCTGATTAATACCATCGCATAGCGACATCTGTGAACATTCCACTCTAGAATCACATCCGGGAGAGTGTTTGCTTGATAAATCGAAGTTGGTTTGATCATAACGTCTCAAAGGACGCAGATTTATTAAAATATCAAAATAAGTTATTCTAATTGAATTGTTGTTCGGATAATAAATAGTAATTGATTTAAGAATCCTGTAATTTAGAAACTATACACAGTCCAAAATTTTGAGATCTGTCGCAATTTCACCTACCGATCGAGTCGATTCTTATCCTATCACTAAAGCGTCCTATTAAAATAATTGTAGTCAAATAACTGTCCAAGTTTCACTAAATCTCGATCTAAGACTTCTAATTATGGATATCAAAGATATTAACCACGCCCTAGCGAATCCGTTTCGGGACGGTTAAGTTTTCTAAATTGCAGGTAAGTACTTTAGAATTCTAATGGACGAAGTGAGATTTTTAACGTAAATTTATGCATTTAATTACTGAATTAGAACTAGCCAAAGTTTTTGTTTAAACGGTGTAAAGAGTGTAAACTACCATTACCTTCCACCTCTTTGAGCCTTATAGTGAGGGATCACGAGGGAAGTGAGATTTATACAACTGGGACTAAAACAGATAGAGGCACCTAGGGCCTTACGCTCAACTCTGAACGCAGGCCCGAATAGGCGCACTCTGCAAAATTACGCGAACGCGAACCTTAACGCGCCGAGATAAGGTATGCGATCACGTGATTTTGCAAACTGCACCTATTCGGGCCTGCGTTTAGAGTTGGGCGTAAAGCCCCAGGTCTGGTACGTCCTCGTAAGGCCTCAACATACATATAACAACGACCCTGCGTGAATATAACTCCATTTTCCAAGAAAAATGTGTAGGTATCATCCAGGTGGCATAAGCGGTACTACAAAGACAGGTAACAGACCAAAATATCAGAATTCTCTCAAATAGTTCTGCTATGCTGAAAGCATTACAGCGTTACGAGCATACCTCGGGACTAATCACACCCTGCTGGTAGGTACACCATAAGTAAACACAATCATATTACTTTCCAATGGCTCAAGGGGCCCGGCGGGTCTAGAGGAAATGATGCGGCTGATGCGGATGTTTTTCTGACAACTTATAAAAAAATATTTAACTTTTAACGCATAAAAAGGATATTGTCCCTAAAGTTTACTCCACTAGTAAATGAAATAATCAAGGGATGACTAAAACAAAAACCACGTCGGTTTAATAAATTGTTGAAGAAATAGTCAATTTTATTTATGCCATATAAAAACAAAACTAACTGCAACGTCTATACTGTAAATAAGTATAAAGCATATGTCAATGAAAACAAAACTCTGTCATATCCATAATCGTAAATCCATACTTAATCCCTATCCCTACCATATTATAAATGTGTAGATCAAATACCTTCACACATGACTTCTAACTAAGTAGAAGCAATACCGGATATCGGTTTAACTTGCAAAAAAAATCCCGTTTGCGTGATTCAGGTAAAGTGTCGTATTTACCTATAATAGACGCACTTTTCATATTTGTGAAACTACGATCCATTTACACTCATTATTTTAGGAATTATTGAATACCTTATTACGTTTTTAATAATATTATTCGTAAAGTTTAAGCAAATTTACAATTTTTTCGCAAAACATCGTTTTAGTACGCAATCTATTTTCAAACTATGGAACTACAAATCTGACGGCTGTCAGTTTGTTTGTTTGTCCGTGCACATCTTTTAAACTACTAGAAGGATTTCAAAGCAGTTTCCATGAATATGCTTATAAAATACCTGATTGAAACATAGGCTATATTAATTTATGATAAAAAATAGTGAAAAAAATTTTTTTTTATAATTATTTATAACGCCATCTAGCTTATTTTATAGTAATGTTGTCGTAATGACAGACTTCTACTCGCAGACATGGTAGGTAGGAAGACTGGAGCGGCTGTTGCCATATAATCTATATGTAAATAAAAATATAGATATTCGCCAAGAACCAGAGTCACCGACATAGCTATTAAAATCTGCAAGTTGAAGTGGCAATGGGCAGGCCACATCGCTCGAAGAACTGTTAACCGATGGGGAAGTAGGTAAGGTTCTTGAGTGGAGACCGCGAACCGGAAGACGCAGCGTAGGTAGGCCTCCCACTAGATGGACCGACGACATTGTGAGAGTCGCGGGCATCCAGTGGATGCAGATGGCAGGATGTCGTTCAGTGTGGAGGTTAAAGGGAGAGGTCTATGTTCAGCAGTGGACGTCTTCTGGCTGATGATGATGATGAAATAAAAAGGAATCGCCGAAATGTATGTACACGCATAACTTCCGATAGACTGCACCAAATAGTTTTTTTTGTTTTTGTTATTTTCAGGACAGCCAACTGCTTTTGAAGAGGTTTTACAGTTTAGTATGGCGTAATTTAAAGTACGTTTATTTTTGTATTGACTTCTGACGTGCTAATATACCAAGTCGACGGAGATTAAAATTAATACATTTTTTTGCCAGGATCAAACTTAAGACCAATAACAGACACGCAAAGTAGGTGAACTCGCGGCATCTAATCTGTTACTGATCTATGATTAGCAGCTATTTTGGATGTTATGGTGGTGAACGAAAGCGGTTTAGTTGTTGGAAGGGTCGAGGCGCAGAAGGCGGGCAAAAATTATTTAGACATCATTGATTGGCAGTCTTTACGCGGAGTAATGTTAAATAACAGCAATTAATTATAGATACCGCTCCATGCTTCCTACTTACTATTTACTAATAATTCAATAATAACGTTTGTCATGCATGACATTTCGCTTGACTTATACCAATTTTTTTTCCTTATTGGCTCCATGGCTCCACACTTCCAACGTATTTAACCAGTGAAAGTAATATATTATTTGATTGAAATATATTTGAAACTATGGACATGTCGGGATACCTGTATCGAGTCAGATTAAAACTAGACTAAAATCATACTATGACGATAGTATGACAATCCGCATTAAAATGGAGAGCAATAAATCTATAATCATGTCATATGTGTAGGTATTATCTATAAAATATTCAGTATAAATAATCCGATGGATTTGTGCCTATTTAAAGTTCCGTTCGTGTTCGTTAGTGTAACATTTATATTTGGATATGTCAGTCTAATCGTCCACCCACTAATTACTTAGCGCTACGCGTACGAAGTCGCGGGCATTAGCTAGTATATTATAAATCCGAAAGTAACTCTGTTTGCTACATAACCACGGCTAAACGGCTTAACCGACCTCGATAAAATTTTGCGAGGTAATAGTATGTAGAATCACGAGGACGGAAATAAGCTATTTTTTCTGATGAAATCTCGGACGAAGCCGCGGGTATAGCTAGTACTTATATATATGGGAATACTAACGGTTTTTGTTAGAGTACCTTAGTAGCTACTCTACCAAAGAGCGTCAGTTGTGTTTAATTATTGTTTGAATTACTTATACCAAGTTAATGCCGATCAGAATGACTAATTATGAGAACTTTCATTATTTATTGAAGTTGTTAAGAACTATAATAATTGGTAAATGCCGTTTAAAACTATCTTTATAGAGGTTCTATTTTATTCCTATAATTCTAAAGTTAGAATGTATTTGGATTCTTATATACACAATTTTCGTCATGACAGTTTTTTAACAGCTTAACTTAACCATTGCTAAACTGCCAAAATTTCTAATTTATCGATGTTAAACCGTAGAATTACGGAAAATGTGAATAGAGACTTTAGTTATTAAAAAAAAAAATACCCGAAGTAATGCTTGATTTGGCATTCCTTGAAAGAGGTAGATATATGTCCAGCAATAAATAAATAAATATCTGGGACATTTTTGCACACACGGTCATCTGACCCCAAACTAAGCAAAGCTTGTAATATGGCTGCCAGAGACTGATATACGTACATATATATTTTTAAATACATACTTAAATAGATATTAACACCCAGACATACAACAAACACAAATGTTCATCACACAAATGTTTGTCCTAGATGGGAATCGAACCCACGCCCCCAAGCACAGAAGTTAGGTTCTCTACCAACTGAGCCACCGGGGCAGCAATGGACTAAGATAGGCTCATTATAATGATGATTAATAATAATTAGAATATCCATGAAGAACAAGGTGATATTGACAAGATATATGTGTATAGTAGTAGAGTATTAGGTGATATATGTATGTAATACTAATGTATTGGTCTCGAGACTTTAGCCGGGATCACGAAATAATGCTTATTAGCAGAAAAAAAAATTGTATCTGAATCAAAACGTTCCCATTTGTCAAAAGAGCCCATTGATTATGTTTGATTGACTTGATGGAAAGTGGTGATACGGTCGATGTAGTTTTGTGATGAATTCTAATTGTAATCTTTCAGATATTTCCTTGCAATTTTCTAACAAGATTCGCTAACTAAGTAAACTTCCCTAGCAACAGTGAATCGCTAAATACGTTTTCCTAATTATCTCTCCCCTATCTCGAGGGTTCTTCGACAAACCGTCCCGAATTCAAATAAACAAACCGACGATCCACATGTCTCCTGAAAGACAAATAGTTACCCCCTCTCCTCCGTATTTACCTCTCGCCCAGTGGAGTCACGAGGTACCATTCGGAATGCAAGTATTTTCAGGACAGTGTAATTATATGGGTAGAATAGATGATTCTAGTACTTTTTGAAAGAAGCTCTTCAGTGTCTTGACAATTTTTTATATATGGTGCTAGCATCTTCTATTTATTTTAGTTGAAGACATTGGTTACGAAAATTTCATTTACCTAATTTTAGATATCTATATCTATCTTCTATACATATAATAAAAACGTAGAGATAAAAAATCTGTAATTAAATAAATAAATAAATATGTGGGACATTATTGCACACATGGTCATCTGACCCCAAACTAAGCAAAGTAAAGTAAGTAGTAAGTAGTACTAAGCACTTGTAATATGGCTGCCAGAGACTGATATACATACATATATATTTTTAAATACATACTTAAATAGATATTAACACCCAGACATAGAACAAACACAAATGTTCATCACACAAATGTTTGTCCTAGATGGGAATCGAACCCAATTGCGAGATAACAAAAAAAACACACAGGGCGTCTTAAAATAAGCAGCTGAACACGATAGGTCAGTTTTTAGAATTTTTGTCTGTTTGTTTGTTTGTCCGCGCACATCTCCTAAACCACTGGATGGATTTAAATGCGGTTTTCACGAATATGCTTAGAAATTACCAGATAAAAACATAGGCTATGTTATATCATTTATTTTAATTCTTTATTATTACATAAAAGAAATTAAAAAATCAATGATTATTTTCTTCGTTACCCGAAACGTAATATGAGGATCGTCACATAGCCTCAAGCAAGGAGGTCCAAAGTAAAGAGAATGTTATTGACATAGCCATTAAAAAGTTGAAACTGTCAACTGTCATTCAGATAATCAGCCAGATGAAAACTTTTTAAATAAATTAAGGAACCTTCTTAGATGAATGAACGTTTAGATCAAGGATGTTATAAAAACATAGGCTTTACAACCTCTTTGGTGATTCAATCCAATGTATATTTTATTCCCAAGAGAATATAATACTCATACGGAGATTTTATTCTATGTTAGCATTTAAAACACAAAATATACCGCATCCTATTTTAATTCAGTCCCGCGAATATTTGAAAAAGGCCATTTGTATGACAATTAACCTATACAACAAAATTCCGGACGCAATAAAGAAATAATAGCACTTTTCCAGAACCAACTACGTAAGTTTCTAACCCAAAAATATTTTTACGAGATAAAAGATTTTTTCGACGGTAAAATTTAGAAAATTATAATTAGAAAATAAACATCGATCTATAAATAGTTAATAAAGTAGCGTCATAAGTTTTGTATGTTCTCATATATAATTAAGTAACCTATCACACTTAGTATGTTATTTTTTTGGTAAAATTACTTCTGTCTGTGGTATGGTTTTGTGACCAGCCACTACATAAGTCTTATGTAGTGGCTGGTCACAAAACCATACCATGACTTAGGCATTGCTGCACCCTTTATGCAGGGTATATAAACTTGGTTTCTAGAAGAAGAAAGTGTATATTTGCAATAAGAATAAAGAATGAATTTTACTGTGATATTTTAACAGATAAATAGAGTAGTAAGAAATAAGAAATAACTAGCCAAGAGCATGTCAAGACAAGTATATGTCAGGGTTCCGAGGCCAAAGCCATATACTTGTGGTCGTATTCATAATTCAGAAATTGGATGGTCATAGAAAAATTCGAACGAGCGAAGCTGGACAGTCAAATTTCAGAGATGTGTCATCCCGACATGACATGATATACTTTTTATGGTTTAGACAAAAAGAAAACTTCAAAACATGCTCTGCACTTTGGTCACATTATCTTTTTGATTTGAAAACTGTAGACGGTGTTTTTACTTTTATGCTTCTATCAATACTTCACACAGGGCGTCTTAAAATAACCAGCTGAACATGTTAAGGCAGTTTTTAGAATTTTTGTTTGTTTGTTCCTTCGACCAAAATAAAAGAATGGACGGGCCCTAACCATTCAACTTGATCAGTAAAAACGAGTCAAAACTGTCGGACATATACTTCAACACCTAATTATAAAAATGTACAGTATATATGTTACAAAAAATAGATATCGGTTTTATTTGTGTATTTACACTTCGGTAAAGCATACGAATTCATAATTTTGTCAGATGTTTCGTTATCGCGTAACAATAGACTCGTGTTTCACTTCCTACGGTTAGAGACCGACTGAAACGAAATGAGAGCTGGCGCTCATTTTGTAATCTTCAAAAATGCTCTTCTACTGGGCCCGTCCATTCATTTTATTTTGGTCGAAGGTTTGTTCACGTACATCTAAACCTCTGGAAGAAAATGCAGACGGATTTAAATGCTGTTTTCACGAATATGCTTAGCTATGACCAGATTGAAGTTATAGGCTATGTTATTTTGCGCAAGGGCCGGATTAAGGGAAGGAAAAAGGATTGAAGGTTTATATGAAAATCTACGCGTACGAAGTCGCGGGCAAAATATCTATTTTAATATAATATTATTGCAATATTAATATCCTCATCATCATCATCAGCCAATTAACGTCCACTGTTGGACAAGGCCTCCCTCATAGAGAGGGGTGTTGCCATAATCCCCACGCTTGGCAGGCGGCTTGGGGATTGCAGTACGTTCACCGTGTACTATAAGGACGCTGCTGCCCATCCTCCGGTGGTTCTGGTCGCAGTTTTAGGACATACCTGGGTCCAACCAATATTAATATACCTACATATAATATACTCAGGTACTTATATAATTATGTATTAATCGTCGAAATACAATATACCTAGAGTACAATCGTGCCAAAAAAATGGCCGAACCAAAACTCGGCGCACGCTTCGCATTGCGCAGACTTTTTGGTTAGTTTTAAGGCAACCGCGATCCGACTATGACGCCGCTCGATGCCAGTGCTACGATGCCCTATCGGACAAGTGACGTTGAACACTATGCAAGCTACATAACGTCTAAATTGAAGTAAATGTGGCATTGTGAACTATATAATTGATGTCTAGGTATATGTATACATCAATAGATCGCATCATCGTTTCATACAATATATGTAAATACAAAAAAAGAAGTATATAGGTAGGTACGCTTTTTACGTCGTTGGAATCCTTCAAATAGTTTCCACTCATGTCATGGTAACCCTATCTTCTTTCCTCCAGGAATGCTGACAGTTTACCTTCCACGGTAGGAAACCAACGGCGAATTCTGTTAAATTGTCACTGTTATAATTTAAGCTTAAATTAAGATGCTAAATCAAGTGATTCTACATACATACATATTGCAAGGGTTACAAACACTAAAAAAGTGCCGAAAAGACACACCTTTTGAATTAAGTAATATCTACGCCTGATATTATCTATTGTTTATTTATTGAGAAACCAACAGCTTTATACGTTTAATTTAACGTTGGTTACGATAAAAAAATTATAGAAAGCCAAAAAAACACCCACGAATCACGAATAAATATTGTATATTAAATAAGAAGTTAAGCATGTGGTAACACTTATTTATAGATAAAAATAACAACAAATATAAAAAAAAAAAAATTTTAGCTCAACATTCTACGTTTACTGACCTCTGCTAACAAAAATTAGTGCTCATACGCCGCCTTGCTGAAAAAGCTGGTGCAAGAAAGGTCAGTTTAAATTATTTATTACATGTAAATTGAACAAGTACCTATCGCAATTCACAAGTTCAGTGACTGATAAAACCGTACTGAGTAGCTAACTAACTTGACAACATGATTTTGAAATTCATGTTATCAAGTTTTCTAATAAGATAAAAATAATGATTGATTTAAAATGGTCTAATAAGAATACATCGGTACAGCGACATCTATTGTCGACTAGCAGAGCTTTAGCAAGATCGATTATGTTTACATCTACAATAACCAGGCAGCAGCACTGGTACATATTGCGCTAACCACTACAGTTGCGTTTTGCTCATGTTTTCAATCAGCAGCATTATATTTGTATATAAGACTTTAAAAACTTTTATTTTCAAATCAAAATCGTTTATAAGATACTAGTACTCTGCTACGAAAATTCCGCTACGCAAGTGCTACGGTGGACGTAGATCATTTATAAACAACTTTAACGCGGGTTTTTAGATGCACGTTAATAATAATTATACTTCTACTTTTTTCGGGACCTGGGGCCTTTCGCCCAGCTCTAAACGCGGGCCCGAATAGGTGCAGTTAGCAAAATCACGCGACCGCAAACCGTATCTCGTCGCGTTAAGGTTCGCGTTCGCGTGATTTTGCAAATTGCACCTATTCGGGCCCGTGCTTAGAGTTGGGCGTAAGGCACCTAGTCGAGTACATCTAATTCATCATCAGATGAATTCGGCCAGCTTTAAGAAAGCGCCACGCTAACCCAAAACAAAAAATATTTAAAACTATAATAAATAAATAAAGATTCTAACTAACTATATATTATGTCAATCTACGTAGTAGCGCTTTACCTAGCCTGTGAGGTCAACGCTTCAAAATATTCGCACCTAATATAGACTAAACCTTAAATAAATATGAAGGTAATCTATGCATTTAGTCCACATTTCTCACAAGTTAAATTTGACATTGGTAACATAATCGCATTTTAATCTTCATCAATTGTCGATATTTCTAAAATGTATTAAATTTAAATATAGGTATATCGGTTTAAACTCATGACACCTTGTTCGTGAATTTTATACAACACCCAAAATTTGTAAGGCATTATATATTAATTTGTTTATTAATTCCCATAACAGTCAAATTCCTCTAACAGTTTTATTTATGTTTGCTTAAAATAATATCTCTCAAAAACAAGATAACTATCAGAAACAAGTTTAAGATTATTTCTTCCCTCGGGAAAAAGATTAATACTGACCACAGCAATCCTCAAACTCTTCATTCTTATATGTGTATGTATGTGATATGTTCATAATAATATGATGAATTCAGGTTGATGTTTCAGAACGTTCAAACTTATCGAAGTTTTTCACCCCAAACGTACCTAACTTTCTACCTATAACTATAAATAAGTATGTATCTAAGCCATCATCTACCTTCGGTCCCTCGGTCGGGGATTCTATCTATTCCGTCAGTGATTGATAAGGACCGCACTCCCCAGTGCCACAGGCTTACTGAGTATAGAATTACACAGAGAAACATCTTCTTCTTGACTGCCCCGGTGGCTCAGTTGGTAGTGAACTTAACTTCTGTGCTTGGGGGCGTGGGTTCGATTCCCATCTAGGACAAACATTTGTGTGATGAACATTTGTGTTTGTTCTATGTCTGGGTGTTAATATCTATCTAAGTATGTATTTAAAAATATATATGTATGTATATCAGTCTCTGGCAGCCATATTACAAGCTTTGCTTAGTTTGGGGTCAGATGACCATGTGTGCAATAATGTCCCAGATATTTATTATTATTATTATTATTATCTTCATAGAGATCCGGTGCAACCAGTGTTTTTTCTAGTCTCCGAGTAAATTCGCTAGGACTAAATCAAGTAAGTAAATGAATTTTGGTGAACTTATCGATGAGAACAACGTTTCATAAATAATGTATTTTTTTTAAACAAAAACCTAATTAAGTACACGAATCTTGGTAGACTTGTCTATGAAAACTAAGAGTCCTAAAGAAACCAAGAATTTTAAAATCCCTATAATCTGAACTGGATCAAATTGGGAACGGGAAGCACGAGCATTCAAATAAAAAAAGAATCATCATATCGGTTCACGAAATAGAAAGTTCGTAAAGTAACAAACATAAAAAAACAGTTGATTTTAGTACCTCCTCTTTTTGGAAGTCGGTTAAAAATTACATACAAACACACAACTATTAATTATTACCTACCACGAATTTCGAAAATAAAACCTCAGTTTCGTCGTTGAACTGACATCACCCGCGTTCAAACTGCGCTGCTACAGACACGCGCGTAGTTTGAATAAAACGCTTTCCACTGCATTTTCTGAAGATGTGTCTCTGCGATATATCTACACCTGAACACCCCTGTCGGCTGTCGTAGCTTGACGGTGCCGCTCTTATAGTGGAGATAAGGCTAGGTGGGGTAGTTGGTACTATACGGTTTTAGGAAGTAGATAAGATACCTGCTGTAACGTCTATGTAAAAAATATACCTACTGTTTTCTATTATACGAATTCTAGTTCAACTTTGTACTTTCGAATTATGCAACTTCGTTTCTCTCCTACAACCATCTTCTTTTTCACCGACTTCAAAAGAAAGAAAAGAAAAGAAAGAAAAAGTTAATTTGTCACCAAAAAGCTAAATTTAAAAAATATTTATAAAAGACCAAGGTAAAATAAGGTCACAAATCGGACCCAACTCAGCATAATGCCGGCTGTTAACCAGCGCTGGTCTTCCGTTGGATCCGTTTGGTGATGCAGAAGGTTCCCAAATAGACTGAATTTGTCTGTCATTCTAATAATTTTAATGTTTTTCAATTATATATATATTTTTGTTTTGTAATACTATATCGAATGAAAAAATAATCATGAAAAGTTAAGTGTCGTTTTCGCTCTTCGTTTTTTAATAGCTCAGTTGTAAATACCTAACGGTCACCCATCCAAAGACCGTATCGTCCAGTGAGGTATGTAAATAGTAACTCGATTTTGATCTCATTGAATATGTCCCTCGATCTGACTAATTTAATGGTTTTTTTTAATATTGAAGATTATTTACATCCTAACATTTCGTTTCATGTATTTTAACAAAACAACACATCGAAAAGACCAAACCACCAGACCAGGCTTGTTTGAAATAATTTTAGTTGCTTATTCTGCACGTGCAAATGTTGAGTCGTGAGCATCGATGTAATGTACAAAATCGATGGCCCCAAGCTTTGCATTATATAAAACTGCATTAAGTTATTGCTATTAATTAGAGCTCTAATTTAAATAATCTTAGTTTTTTTTTTTTACTTAAAATACGTTCTTCTATTGCAAATTTGTAGGTAGAAAAGGGGATATCATGGATAAAACCACAGACCGTAGCTAATCTAAAATATGTCTGAATAGCAAGTCGAATTCAAGTCGAAAGATTTTGCGAGAGCCTTAAGCCGAAATACGTAGAGGGGTCAAACGCCAACGTTTACCTACAAGTTTCACGTCCATTTGAGAACGGAATGAGCCGAAATGGACCATAAAGTGAATGTCGTAAAGATTAAATTGCTGTGGTGTAGGGGGTACTTAAGAACCCGAGTTTGTATAGACACAGTGAATTTAAGAAGGTAAAGTAAACAAGAACGTCGGGAAAGCATTTGTTTTGAACTTTGAAACTCTTTTTCTTTAGTTCAAGAGTAAGATAGATTAGTTTATTTTTACAGAAAGATTTTATTTATTTATTAATAGGCTTTCGTTTGACCGCCTACTCGCCTGATGTTAAGCGATCATGCGGTCTATGGTAGAGCACGCTTGTCTTTCTAGGCAAGCGAAACCGATTCACTCGTGATGTGAAATCACCCAAGAATGATATTTTGTAGGAAAATATATAAAAAGAGAGAACGTTACTTGTCACTGAGTTTGTTTATTGTATGTAGGTACACACAATGGATTTATGTTTTAAATGTTTATCGGGATTTATCGTTGTATTATTTTATTTAGGTAAAAATAGGTACCTTTCGCTCTACTTTTCGAACATCAGCGGGAGTTGTGTACTTCTACCCTCATTATTTCCGATCGAAATCATGCCATTTGGTACTCTTTAATTCTAAACTAGGGCGCGATTGGAACCGGTAATGGTGGAATTTTATGGAACCAAATAAAATCGACTCAACTCGACGCTGTCCTCTTTCTCTCTTCTTTTTTTTAAACTTTGAAAATCGAAGGGTTGTCATTACGACACACAACACTGACTGTAGTAAATGTCGTAGTACCTACACCACGGTTTGTACACTTGCTTACTATGGGATTCTACGATGCCGCTAACGATCTATCTTCCCGGTCAAAATTGCGATATTGTTGCGATTGGTATGGATTTAGTTAGCCACAAAATAAATACTTTTAAATTTGAATATCAGCAGTTTTCTGTTTTAATGTAGGTAGGTATATAAATTTAAGTTACTAAAACAATACAATCGAATTCATCATAAAATTATTTTAAGTAGAATTTTTGGGGAGTTTAAAACAGTGGAGGTTAGCAACGTTCCATTGCATAACTATAGCGCCGCGTCTGCAAGACTTCTTTCGTGAGACGGACTTTGTTGCACTTTTCTTACCGTCTCGCTCAACTGTGGCACAGGGTGGTAAGGGGGTTACCCCCAGGTGGTCGGGCAATTTTACCACGTTAGGCAGTGACGTCCGCCTGTAATTTTGGGGCCTAATGCGACTATTCCTATTTCAAGTTACCCTCGAGCTTAAGTATGGGCCTGACGCTAGAGATAAGATGTGTATGTAGTTGTTGTAGGTGTCGGTGTGTGAGTGCGGTGACATCGAATGAAAGGGTAGACAAATGTGAACTGAGGTTGACTTTGACTTTTGATTCGTGATTTGCAAAGTCAATTATATTGAGTCAAGATTATAGCAAAAACATCACCATAAGTAGGTATCTATAAAAACAGCTGTGAAGTTTTTTTCGTCAAATATGAATTAACTAACATGAGTACTTATTTACTTACTTTTTACATTAGTTTTATTGAGGTAGGTCTACGAAAGCATTCAATCATAGTATTTAAGATTGAATATAAATTAACATGAAATGTAGAAAGACTATATTTTGTATATCTATAGATTCATAATGTAAAAAAAAGTGCGATAAGTCCCGATGAACATTTAAAACATGTCTTCAAATCGCGAAGGTTTAAAAGTTACTTTAGATTCATAATAATTCTAAATTAGTACCTACATAGATATATTTTAGGAATCTTAATACTACTCTCTAAACATAGACACTTTAAACAAAATTCAGCGTAGTGCACAGCCACACCTGCGTCGAGCGCGAACGCACAGCGAATACAAATCACGTTCGCGTTCGCGCTAATTAATCGCGTTCGTCCAACGACACGTAACGCAGCGCGGCGCCTCTTGCGAATCAAATTGTACTTTAAATTTATTGACTTGTTTTGAGGAACGAGTATTCGGCTAAACAATAAATATAATTAAAGTAGGTAAATTACGCTAAATTTTAGGACCATATGTATTTAGGACAACGATATAGGTACGTATTTTTTGCGAACTATTTAATTATTCAGGTAAGTATAGCAACGAACAAAATCATCAGTGAAATCTATTTTTGACGCAAAAAATTGATACAAAATATAGTTTTGGTATTATTTAATTAGTTAGTTTAATTAGTAGATAGTTTAAATTTTATTTAAATTGCTATAGCATCGCTTTAGTGTGCTTATCTGTAATGGTGTTGTAAGTGTTTTTAATAATCAATAAATAAAAACAAATAAATAAATAATAAATTAACATAATGGGTAGGTAACTAATTTTAATAAAATAAAATGTTTAGTATATAAATCTATTGCCGGAAAGAGGTATTTACTAAAACATTTTACCCTATACTATAAGTAATTAAATCTCTGCCTTAATTTAATAGGAAGTTCTATCCATTATATAATACAAATTTATTATGTGATAATACTTATATATGTATTATTAAAGCAACATAATATGATGAGACGAGATGGTGTTATGATATGCATGAGGTAAAGAGTTACTCTAAAAAAGGAGAGGTTCTCTCTGAGGAGGTCTCTGAGAGGTTACTCTAAAAATAACTACAGGTCTATATCTAACTATCTAACCTACTTAGCCTACGTATAACGCAAAAATATAGCGATAAACTAAATGCACACTTACAATAAAACTATAATTAATTCAATATTAAACATTACCAAAACCTATAACCCAATAAATCAATGGTCCCGAATCCCTCAACAATTGCCACACCTTGTAAACTGGCAAAAACCAAAAATTAAACAACGTCCTTTGTTGGCGAAAACGCTAAATTGAGGAAATTTCCATCTATTCTCCAGCCAGGCGTCATCCGCGCCTAAACCCCGCTTCAATTTCAATAGCACCCCCACATACTCCCTACACCCTTTAAGCTTTAAGGACGCCCCCGCCTATCCGACCCTCTCTGACTTGTGTTAATCTCGTAGGAGTGACAAAGACGGAGCTACCTACAGGGCCTGTCCGAAAGTTAGACATATATTATTGTATTATACGGCCGTAGGTGGGGGCGAAGATTGATGCGCGGGGGTGGGAGGTAGTTTCGGCAACCCTATGGCGACGTAACGAAATTTGCGTCACGCGTGTGTGCGAGGCCTAACGCGACCTCATATTTCACGTGCACGAAATTAGGTGGAGGGATTAATTTTCCAAATTTCCAAGTTTTCAATATAAAGGGAAAAATTGGTTTTATGAGCGTGTGGATATTCATACGGCTTGGGAAATTAAAAAGGCTTCGGCAATCTGGCGGCTTGGATGATTGTTCTCTGTGGTTATTTGTTTTTGAAATATGAGTATGAAAACTTATTACAGGATAATATTTTCGTTTAATATTGAATTGAGAAGAGCTAGTAAATTCTTTATTATAAGGAGGCGAAGAAAAATTACTCGGCTGGCTTGACGGTAGTTTGGTTTTAAACTGAATGCAACCAAAAAGAGTTAGTCTGTTTTTTTTTACTGAACAGAAACAATGACATGCAAAAAACCAGTAATGAGAATAATAATCGTTGTTACATATTTGAGTTTTTAAAGTAGAATTTATTTAATTAGGTTTTTTTTTCGGAGCTAAGAAGCAATCGCTATTTGACCCGGTTATACACTATCTCTTGTGTTCTCGCAAATATCGACGAGTCGTTTTCACTCGGGTGCAACCAAGACTGCGCGAGGCGAGAGCGACGTCCTACGAGAGTATATCGCACACTCGCGGCCTATATCGACGAGGGTGTGAAAAAGTAAATGTCGATAGATTTATCAGAGAAGATCAGAGGTGGTTCCCCTAGAAGTTCAGGTACTTCCAAGTTGGTCTAATTTTTGGTGAAGGCACTTGCGAAATATGAACCGCTAAAAATACCGTTGTTGGTTTTTTTTTTTAAGTAGTGAACCCTAATCTCTACTCCGCTCGCGTGTGAAGCCGTAAAAAGCTATGAAACGTCGATATTCAATGTACGATACAAGAAAACGACCCAGACTAGACATTACATTATGTTGTTATACCTGCGCATATAGACAATAGGGGAAGGTTGCAATGAATGGACCACTTAACTTTAGGAAATCATATCTCAAAAAAAATATGTGAAAAAATGTAACCAGCATGTCTATTCTGCAAGCTAAGTGAACGCGCCAGTGGAGTGATAAGCTAAGTGAATGTGATTTTTCCTTGCCTATTTCTGCAGTTAATTGTCAAAACATCGAATTATAAGGGTAAGGGACTACAGTCAAGGGTGATCACTCGACATTTTGATATTTATCTATAGCATATAGTAATCGACAAGAAAAATACACGTTCACTTAGCTTATCACTTCACTTGCGCGTTCACTTAGCTTGCAGAATAGACCGGCAGTAAATTATTTTCATTTCCTATGAATTTTATTCGTATTAATGAAACGCATAAACAATTTGGGTTTACGTTTTTTGATATAAATAAAAAAATCGAAATCTTGGGCTGTTGCCTTTGGACCATGGGCATTGGGCACCCTAATCATCAATGGACTTAGAGAAATTTAAAAATAAATATCTGAGACATTTTTGCACACACGGTCATCTGACCCCAAACTAAGCAAAGCTTGTAATATGGCTGCCAGAGACTGATATACATACATATATATTTTTAAATACATACTTAAATAGATATTAACACCCAGACATAGAACAAACACAAATGTTCATCACACAAATGTTTGTCCTAGATGGGAATCGAACCCACGCCCCCAAGCGCAGAAAGTAGGTTCACTACCAACTGAGCCACCGGGGCAGTCAAATTTCTTCTAGCGGTGCGGTGTAGGTAACACAACGTAATTGATGTAATTATATTGAATGACGTTATACAAGGACATACATACAATAGGTACTTACTTATATTATTAAGCCTATATACGTGTGATATGATTTTTGTGTAAGGCTTATAAAGTAAAATACCTACCATATTTATAGTGAAATTATTTTTATTATTCTACTAATACTTGAACAAAAATAATCATTTATTTTGACATGTTTTTAAACGCAAACACAATCAATATGTACCCAAACTTTACAGATCATGAAATAAATCATGTTTTTCGTTTTACATTTTAAGCAGATTTTACAAAACCATTTGTTTAAATTCTCTTAATTTTTACCTTAGACTTTTTTGCCTTTGGAATCTAAGCATTATTTTTAGCTAGACTTTTGTATGGCGACAAAGTCAGTTCAGTGCTTGTTTGTGCTTTTCGGTTTCTCTTTCCTTGCTACTTCTTGGCTCCAGGAGATATCTGTTGAATATTTCAAATTTGGTAGATTCACTACTCTCTCTATTAGGTAGGATGTGAACCCACACCCCGCGGATTGGGCCATTAGAATGCACCATCAACTGATTTATCATCTCTACTAATAATTTAGGCAATGCATTAAAAAAAAAACTACAAAAATGGCTATGATTGGCCCGTTCCAATCGTGGAACTCTCTTGCGGTCTAATGATAGCAACAAGGTTCTCAACAAGAAAAAAAAAACAATGAAAGGAGAGGCAAAATTAAATATCAGACATGGAATCACAATAAAATTGTCCAATATTATAATAACAGTGCACACAAACAAATATGAACACAATCATACTTACATCGAGTTATCCTACTCATACACATACTAATACCCTGGGAGATATCCTGAGTCCAATATTTAGATTTCGCCTGGCGCTAACACTCCGACTCGTGTCACTGCTCGCCATGTGCAGCAGTGTGACTGAAGTTAGAGTGGGCCGTAACTGAGAAGCAAGATACTCATTTCGACTAGTTTGGGTTTTGCTACCTTGCATAGTTTTGGAAATACGTTGCTAGTCCGATGAAATGCTGATTCAATAATCTCAACCTTCCCCTATCTTTCAGACTTATGGAAAGAACACCTTGAGATCAACTGGAAGAATACAGGAGTAAGTTTATAGGCACAGAATACATTTAAAGGGCTTTTTTGGCATTATTAAATGTTGTAGCAAAATTGTCGTGTTGATTATATTTTTAACTTTAATCAAATACATCGGTCCAAGATTTTTAACTAACGAAAGAGGATGAGGCTGTCTAGTCAACGCGTATTTTTATTTTATTTTTTACAAGCATTTGTTTAACTTGCAATTTTCTCCGTGTTTGTTTAGGTCATTCGACTATAATTGTATTCTTTAAATATAAGGTGCTTGAAGTAATGTCGAATAAAATTTACTTTCTTTCTTTCTTTCTTTCAATCATTCTTTCTTTAAAATCTTGCTAGCTGAATTAGAACCAGTTTCTACTATCCAATTTTACTGAATCTTTCCGTAAACGATTAGTTTTAAGGACAATAAAATATGCAATACCCAATAATGTAATCTTTCGTAAAACTTAATGTGGCAACGGTTGCCACCACAGACTAGGTATAGCTATTGGTTGCCACATAAAGTTTTTTTTTATAAAATCTTGTTTATTATAATTAGAGAAAACTTTCAAAGAGGTCCCAGAATAATTGAAATTATCTTACGCTCGACAGTTTTTTAACCAGCTCCTAACTTTCACAGTTATACAAAATATTTATGCAAATATTTACGTGAATATCAATGCAATGTTTCAGTAGAGTACCATACAAGCCTTGGTGGCAACTGAGCACTAACGGTCTCATGTATGCTTGCCTTGGCTACGCCTTGGCCTACATTTTCCCATTCATCCATAAACGCTTCAGTTGCAGGTCGCTATATAATATAATGCATTATATCGTCTCCGCATTATAAAATAGCGTCACAAAATTGATGTCGTTTTTAAAGGAGCTATATTGAAAAGTTCAAAGTCGGAAAACACCATTGTGCTAATTACGCGGCAGACGGCGGGCTTTCGCTTTCGTCGGCGGCGCTCGTTTTAATTATTTTTTTCCCTGGGCGTCTCGGCGTCTGCGGGGAACCCGGGAAAAATTTAACGTGAGGATAGTCTGGATACGCTCTAGGGTTTTCCGTAGAGATCATTATCATCACCCCTATCATGTTCCCACTGCTGGGACACAGGAAATTGAACGTGAGGATAGTGTGGATATGATCTAGGGTTTTCCGTAGAGATCATTATCATCAACCCTATCATGTTCCCACTGCTGGGACACAGGTCTTCTCTCAGAAAGAGAGCATAGGCAATAATCCACCATACTGGCCCAGTGCATGTTAGTGAATGTCATATGTCAAACGAAGGCTGAATAGAGTTTTCAAAGGTAGGCAACACACTGACAATGTTCTAGGTATTGTAGGTGGCGGTGACCACTTACCATGAGGTGGCCCGTCACTTGTTTGCCACTTATTCCGTATAAAAAAATATTTGAAATTTTGAGGTTCTTGGATATACCTGTTTCTTTACTATGTTTTCCTTCACCGTTTATATAACGGTGGCATCGGAACTGCACATAATTTATTCAAAAACTAATTAAATCATTGGTTCTGACCCTAGGATCGAACCGGGTGCCATCAGATTGTAAAGCGCACATGCTCCTGCTCGGCCACCATCCCTCTAGTCTATCTAGCCCATCTAGTCTATCGTTTCTTAGTATTGCGTAGATATTTTCAAGATTAGCGTAATTGATCTAATAGCGAATAAAAAAGGTTCTTCGGAAATGTCTACGGGATACCTCTACTACTTATATATGTATTCTGGGCCTACGGGACAATCGACTTATGAAAATTTGAGTGACACTACATATTTAAAGAAATTAAGCAATTCAGCGTGGTAATACCACCAGCATGCTGGGTACGCTGCCAACTGGTAGTAAGCCTGGCATTTGGATCGTCTCCTAGGCCTTTATCGGTCTATGGGCAATTATGGATTTTGTGTAGTTGCTTTAAGTAATTTAGGTATTTAGTGTTACCTTGTATTTTGTGTAGTTAGTAAAAGCACTTGCTTTAAAATGATTTCTCTTAGATCCAACGAATATTGAATGAAAAGAAGCCTTTCAAAATTATAGTTTTTTTTTTGTCGCACTGTTGGCCAAAAGTGGCTCTATCTTGATGTTTTTTTGAACAAAATAGTAGAACATAAAAATAATATCTACGATGTCTGTAAATTATTGCTTTAACGGTTTTTAAAGCTAAAACAAGTCTAGACTAATACCTTCTATCTAATTTTACTTCTAAATTAATCTGTAGACCGACCAGATTGTCCGTTGCTTAATTTCGGAAAACATAGTTATTCTTTACCATAAGCTCTACTGTCAAAGATAATTTATATCGTCATTGTCTACTGTATAAATATAAAGCACTGCAAGTGGCAGTTAAACTTGTCGCATCCACACTTACCTTACGGCAGCAGTTCGCGAAGTTCGCGCTCGCTCAATCTTTGATACTTTCTTCTTGCATTTTTTCAGCTCGCCTTATTAATGAAAAGTAGGTTACTAACTCGGTACGCTTTAAGAATGAAAGTTACTCCAGCCTTGCGGAAGGTCGACGACCTCTATCAGCTGTCTTTTGTTTTCGTCTTCTCATTGACCTGTATTTTGACGGTGTTGTTTCTTGATTGGGGGAAGGTATTGAAGGACACGCTTTCGGGCTTATACATACCTACTCGCTTTATACGAGATTCTTTAACAACTTTGGTGATGATGATCCTAGCCGATTTTGGCCACGGCAATTAATTTGCATTATATTTCTCTATTGTTTTATTTAGTTGCATTTAGTAATATAACTATCGTTCACTCATATGGTTTACTAGCAGCGCCTCGTGGTTTCACTTACTTTTTACCGATAAGTGTAATAGGTGTATATTTTTTATTTATTCTGATACGTTTCGCAGAGTGTGCATCGGATCTGCATGATCTAATTCCATCCTGCCCATTTTTTATCGTAAAACAAGTACCTAACACTCAAAATCCTTTATATATTAATTTTATTTTAATCTATTATACTGGATATAAGGATACTATCTAGTAAAAAATACATACAGACGAACATATAACCTCCTCCTTTTTGGAAGTTGGTTAAAAACCGGATTGGATTATCTCCAGCCCTTCAACGGTCAATGTCAAATCAATATTTTTTTGTATAATAGGTTATGTAGTTTAAGTGATAATTGGTTTATGTTTTTTATTTTATTATTAAAGGCACTTGCGCGAAAAAAAAGTGTCATTAAATAAACAAATATCAACACTAACACCATTATGGACAACCAAACCGTGACAGTTTTGAAACATCATTAATTATCTATTAAAAAATTATCCTTATATCTGTCAAAACCCATTCAATGCCGGTGAGAGGACACAGGATTACCTGGACTAAAACCCATAAAAAATAAACCAAACAAACAGCCACAATAGGTTAACCCTTAGACTGTAGCGTACTTTTTATATCACAAAAAAAAACTGAATGAACGGGACGATCATGACGCCAGTTCGACGTATTCTAATTTCCAATGTGTCAAATTTTTAAGTGAATTTGAGTACAGTATTTTTTTATTTTTTGCAACGGTCTACTTTAACCGTTAGCGTTACACGTCAACCCTAAAATGTATGCTGAATAACTTGATACCCCAAAGCAAGCACTTTAATATTTCTTCACACTCGCCTTAGGCAATCTGTCCAAATCCTCCTGAGAATGCATGCATAATAATCATCTTAAATTCTCAATAAAACCATCTCGTGTTACCCTTATAAAAAACTCTAGGGTCACCCCTTGACTACCTGAGGGTGACATTTTTTATTCACACTTCCGTCAAAAACGCATATGCAAAAGCGACTGTTATTTTCTTTGATACGGAAATAATAATTATATGCATAAAAGAACGGATTAAGGGTTACACAATTTCTGTGCGTGACATTTTTTTCTGTTCCTGTCACCTTGTTCAGATGTTTTGAACTTTTTACCTATTGATAGATTTAATAATATGCAACTGTATGCAAGCTGAACCGATATTTCACTAATTGATAATCTGGGTTCATTTCAAAAGGGTTTCTTTTGGTACCTGAAATGAAAAAAATCTTTTGTTGTGTATGCAAAATTATGCAAAATAGTTCGATTGGTTGTACGCACAATTGTTGGAAGCGCAATAAGTATAGCCAAATTCTAAATTCTAATATTGACGGTTAACCCTTAAGCGCTAGGTGCGAATCTAGCATGCCATACTTTAAATAAAATGCTCAATTTGAGTAGTGAATTTCACGGGGTAAGGCGCCGGTAACAATACAGACTAGTCGAGATCTCGGCATGCAGCCTCTCGACTCCAATCAAACAATTACTGCCCCATGGTCCAATACACCCCCGGTACTCCAAATATTCAAAATGGCCGGCCTGTACTTCTTAATTTATGCAAGCGATAAGATCTGCCAGTTGCGCTGTGAAAACTAGGGTCACTTGCCTATTTATTTGCACTATAAATAAATATTTTTCTCATTTTTCACGACTTGGTATTAAAAGAAAATATAGGTAGTAATAGAAGTATTAAAAATAAATAATGATGCATACCTAATAGAAATATTACAGTAAGATTTTTATTATTAAAATAACTTTCTATAAAACATTACACCCTTGACACACCGCACATCCCGAATGACAATAGGATGCAGATTCTGATTGTCTAAAGATAAATAATACATTTTGATTTATAATAGGAGCAAAAAAACTGCTCTTCATTTATCGAGAATGCATAAATAGACCCTATTATTTGATATCGGGAAGTGCAAAATATGGGTGTAACTTTTTATGTCCTTTCAATAACACTGAACGGGTTGACGGGACGCCTTTTTTTTATACTATCACACATTCAAAATAGTTCAAAAATATTTTACGGGTGCATTGAACAGTGATTTGATTTATTCCAATGACATGCAGATGTATGCTCGTTAGATTTATTTGAATGCTGTTTTTCTATTGATCTCTCGTTACGCATGATCGGTCTTGTCAATTGGTAGTTAGTGTCTATTATTCGATTTGTGAGGGTGATTTAGGGACTAAATTCTTTAGCACTGAAAACTTATGACTGTAAAAGAAAACAGAACATTAAAATTAAAGCATTAAAGTCTATCGATTGGAACTGGAAACTACGGCATAAATATTGTAACACTGTGACACTAATTTTAAATCTGTTCATTCAAAATCTTAATCCAGGTCTGATAGACCCTAATCTGCATAATAAAAAGATGGTCCCGGAAATCCAACTGCAATGATAAGGGAACAAAGGCTCTGGAGACCGCGCCGCTGCGGAAGGGTTATATTGTCTGAACTTACAACTCCAAATTAATGAACGCTGCAAAAAAATGTTGCACAATCGCGATATACGATCTCTTTTGAAGGTTCTAAAACTTTTACAGGTAGTATTTTTGTTAATATTTTGTATAAGTATTGAACTTGGTAAGTAAATGCTCTACCGTTTCATAATTAAATAAAACCTTATTATAATTATATATATTATTATTAGACTACATCTTTATTTTATTTATTTAATAATAAAGAATAGTATAATGCTTATGTTGTTCTACCTATTATCAAGACGCAACGGCAACGACGCAACAAGATCACACGGTAGAACATTTACTTACCAAGTTGAATACTTATACAAAATATTAACAAAAATACTACCTGTAAAAGTTTGAGAACGAAGTTGTTGAAGTTTGAGAAAGTTTTTTTATGATAATTTGTTTTATACTTATACTAATAATCATCAAGTGTGTACTTGGAAATATCTATATGATGATAACAAAAAAAAATTGAGAAATATACTAGCTTGCTTTATTAATATTCTTAAATAGGTGTACATTTTAAAATATAGGTAGCAAAAGAAAAATAGGTAAAAAAAAATCACGACATTTTAAGCATTTATAATAATGTTATCTTAATCTAATGCTGCTTAAAACTTTTTACACCTTCAATTTGAAACTTCCTAAAGTTTGAGAAACGCAGTGCGTTCGCTACCTACTGATCTAATTTCCATGCGTAAGCGCAGCGGCATGAAGGGTTAAACTATTCACTGTATTTTTTTGCATTTATTAACTTCGAGACTCTAACAAAGATGATTATGTTTAGTTTGTTAGTGATTACCGATAGGAGTGGTTGTGGTGATGAGTGAAATTGCTGATGAAGGAAGAAAAATAGGTGAATGGAAAAAAAGCAGTGGGTGAAACTTTTGTATGAAGATGAAGCAATAAGGTGATTTTTATCCATATATTTTAGGTACTTTTTTCCTATTTTTAACCGACTTCAAAAAAGGAGGAGGTTCTCAATTCGACTGTTTTTTTAATTGTTTGTTACCTCACTTTCGACTGGGTAAACCAATTTTGATGATTCTTTTTTATTAGAAAGCTGATGCTTCCCGTGTGGTCCATTTCAATTTGGTCCAGTTCTGTCATTTTTATGAAGTCGGTTTTTTACATTGATAATTATTATTATTAGTTTTTTATTGCTTCGCTTTCTTTTTTGTCTGTTAGGTAATTTTTTTAGTAAATTTTATATTAACTGCCTAATAAGCTAAATAATTGAAAGATATTGTTCATAACTGAATCATTATCAGCCTATCATGTTCCCACTGCTGGGACACAGGCCTTCTCTCAGAGAGAAGATGGGCTTTAATCCACCATGCTGGCCCAGTGCATGTTGGTGAATGTCACATAAATATATTTGAGCCGATGACATGAGCAATGGTTTTGAGCGATGGTGGGCGGGTAGCGCTTTATAAGCTAACAGATCCCGGGCGAACCTCAAATGACCTGGGAATAGGCACTGGGAAAGAAAAATATATGTCAGTATTTTTTACCTATAACGTAACAGAGAAGGTTTATGCGTTTAGAGGAAAGACGTCGTGTATTCCCTGTGTATTTCTTCTTCTAAGAGTGTGTAATAAGTACTGTTGTTTTTCTCCAGAGCAGATTTGGATGCTGGTTTTTTGAATTTGTAAAAAGGTTTCATTGTGGAGGTTTATTTAATTAAAAGCGGTTAAAAAATTACGAGTTTTTCCAAAATAATTTATGTAAAATACTGTTTTATACTACGGTTGTTCACTACATTAATATTATTATTGATCTATTTAACTATTTACCGTGGTAAGGTTGTGGAAGGAGCTGCCGATATTTTGGCGCAATTACATGTACTATGTTCACGGGAAGGCTTCCTTCAATAATCATATAAATATAATTTATGTGATTGTACTCAATTAGTGTATTTTTTTACGATTATAACACAATACTATCTTGTACCTAACAATGATTCTTAAAATCTTGGCATCCTTCTAGCCCTAAATGACTCCTTACTTTTCATAACATCTATTTAGAATAAAAAACGTATACCTCACATCCGCTACGGTGACATTTTCCACAGCCCATAACACTATCACTGAAGGTGGCTTACATCTTTCACTCACATACAACCTTCCTACATGCAACGTACAACTTACATCCCTTTTCGCCCCGCATCAGTTTTTAGCACCCTCAAACGACCGATCCCGAATAGCCTTGAGCCAAATCCACTTCAGCGTCATAAAATTCAGCTCAGACGATCTAAGGGCGAGTTCATAAGTGTTGAGAAGACGTAACGACTAGCTGGGGTCCAACAGAGGGTAACAATTGCCAGTTTGGTCAAAGTCAATGTGACCGTTTGAAACGTCATTAATATTGTATCTGTCAACAGTCAACAGATATGCAACAGATGTTCGTCACCACAGAACATAAATACTTTTACATTATGGTTCATATTAATATTAGATACAATGATTATATACTCGTAATTATGGTAATAGTCTTACTGATAGATGTCTATAGTTATCCGTTATTTAGTCTACATGTGACCACGGACACTGCAAAGGGTCAAAAACTTCTGAAATTAAAATAGACGCGATTAAATCAGTTACACGAACTTTCTTGCCTCACACCTGCAAATTGTGGAATGAGCTACTTTCCGCAGTGTTTCCGAGAAGCTACAACATGGGGTTCTACAAAAGGCGAGTTAATAAATAAAGGGTCTTAAAGGGTCGACAACGGTGTGATGCCTTTGATGTTATCCATAGTATCCATAGGCGACGGTGACTCACCATCAGGCTGCCCGTCTGCTTGTTTACCACCTATGGCATTAAAAAACTTAAAAGTGTTGCAAGAATGAAATAACAACATGAATGAATAATTAACGGTATATGAACATTGAAACTACCATAGAGATCCTGCAGTATGTATTTAACAATTACGTATAATTTGCTTACCTAACCTATCTTTGCACAGGCGAGATGGCTGTCAAGCGCAAGCCTATTTATATTAAATAATTGGCCAAGAGCGTGTCGAGACACGCATATGGTAGGGTTCCGTAACTAAAGCCATATAATTGTAGTCATAGTTCAGAAATTTATAGTAATAGAAAAATTCGAACGAACGAAGCTCTGTGGACTTAACCAAATTTCAGGGATGTACCATCCCGACATAGCATATACTTTTTATGGTTTAAACATAGAGAAAACTGATTGAAAAACATTTTTTGTTAAGACCATTTTACAAAAAGGTCAATGACCTATGAGCTAGAACGCTTTGAATTTATTACAGTTTTATCGCTGTTACACAAAAAGTCATCATCAGATAATGTTCAAAATAATTTTGAATGAAGCTTTTAAATATGACCTATCTGTATTGTAAGAATCAAGTTTCTATGTCTTATAGTTTAGAAATGCAGTAAAAGTAGGTCCCACCCGGACCTACTTTTTGCCACTTTGGCGGGTCATATTTCACAAAATATAGACTTTATAAAAAAGTGATGTATCAAACCTTATTTTCATTTTAAAAGATCTTTTCAACGATACCCCACACAAATAGTAGGAGTGAAAATAAAATTTTCATCCCCATTTCACATGTACCAGAGCCACCCCTAAAATGCAATATTATAAATTTTTTATACTTTTAAAATTGAGATCTATATTACAACTGTTATTATGCAAAGTTTCATTCACTTATCTAAATAATTATAGAAGTTAGAAGGTTTTAAAAAATTTGGACGGACGGACAGACAGACAGACACACAGACAGACGGACGGACAGAACGAATTTATAAGGGTTCCTTGTCGGGCAACGGAACCCTAAAAACTGTCAACTTTAACCTACATAATTATCTATTGAACTCTCTAATTCGCTTCAAAGTTGCTTCCAAGTAGGGTCACCATTCGTCCGGACTTTTTTAGCTTAGGCGATATAATGCGAGTAAATCTTGATTAACGTCTCCCTAAATATAAAATTCAAATCTTTTAATATTAATACAAAATATATCCCACTTAATATAATAAATGTGAAAGTTTGGATGGATGGATGGATGTTACTCAATCATGCAGAAACGGCTAAATGGATTTGGATGAAATTTGGACTACATACATTTATTATGTCCTGGATTAACGCATAAGCTACTTATCATCATCATCGCCGATTTTCATCACCACCGGGTGAAACCGCGGGGTGCAACTAGTACTAAAATATTTAAGGTATTGAAATGTCAGGACTTTTAATGTTTCTAATAAAATTTTGATATGGGGACCCTTAATCAAATATAATACCTATAGATTTTTAAATTACTAGTCGCAAGGCTCAAATATTCTTATATCATCGCGCCCTTGCACGGGTGACGTTAGGACGTAGGTTTACGAGAACGTAAACGCCGAGTGTGTGATTAAAAAATATTATGAGTTATTCGCTGAGATATTAGTGTATTATATCGCTTGTGATGGCATAACTTTTTTAGCGAAATGGGGAATGAAATATCCTCTAGAATTTGTTATTAATCGCAAACATACCTAATTTTAAATTCTGAGTTCTTGGTATTAAGAGACGGACAGTAATTTTTGACACATTATTGGTGAAGATGTCAACTCAACGCCTAATTTTTATATTTTGAATGTAAAAAAATTAAAAAAACACTGTTTGGTTTATTTTGATATCCTTCTAAGGATACCTATGTTGTTAACTGAATTGAATTGGACAATCTATTTATGCTATTTTTCATATATAATTTACGTTATGTTCTTAATCATATAGAACTAAACTCGGTCCAAGCATTAATTTGCTCTGACAACTGCAATACGAGTGTAAAAAGTCCTATATCGGACACCTGCTACAGCTTTACGTCCAAAACCATAACGAATGTCATCAGAATTCGTAGTTTTCTTTCACCTTTTTTTACAATGGTGCTTATCGTTTTCTATGGAACAGTACAGTACAACAGTAGTTTTATACTTTTTGTCGAGTGTCAATGACCGTGTTCTATTGAACAGCTGATTTTTGATGATGAGTACAATGACCTCCTTTAGCCTCAGTACAGTCTTTATGCGTAGCCCTGTATACAAACACGTATACCTTTATACCTAAAACCGTACATAAACCGTATCAAAGGGCTTAGAAAGCCATTTCGCCGGGGCACTTCCTTTTAACATAAATCCACCCCTGCACGGCGGAGTCAGGGATGATTTTCAATTTTTCAATCAGTTATTGTTTGTGGGATAAAAAATAGTTGGAGAATTTGGTTTTCATGGCACAAGACAAATGTAAATACCACTGAAGTGAGAATTCTCTTTTCTTTGGTAAATACCGAAGATGTTAATCACTCTTTCTGAATAATTCGACTGTTTTTTTATTGTTTTTTTTTTAATTATTATTATTTCAGAACTTTCGACTGGATGAACCGATTTTGATGATTCTTTTTTTATTTGAAAGCTGGTGCTTCCCGTGTGGTCCCATTTCAATTTGGTCCAGTTCTGTCATTTTAATGAAGTCGGTTTTTTATTGTTGATAATTATTATCGCTACAGTGCAAGTGTGCGATTCCAAGTAATATTTGTCTTATTATAATTGTGCTCACACGATATCTATATATGTATAAAAATATAAAATTTTACAAGCTAGTGAAAGTGAAAGTACACAAGCATTTTTTATTTATAATAGGCTTAAGTTTGACCGCCACCTCGCCTGATGTAAAGCAATAATGCTGTCTACGATAGAGCATGCTTGCCTAGAAGAAGCCGATTCACACGCAATTTGAAGACACCCAGATTTTTACTATCGGGGAACACCCATTCATGAGTGTTTGAGAGTGGCGGAGTTATCCACTAAAAAACACATACCCATTGGCTTAGACATTTAATAACCTAAAAACGGTAGAAACTCGGTCCCCGACTCATTATAAAAGATCAATCTATTGTCAAAATTAAAAGAAACCTTTAATGATACAGAAACAACGGAAATATTCTGACTTGCATTTGTGACCGATAGCAATTTTCGCTGTTTTGATGGTAACGGTTAAAACCGTCCAAACGCACCTGCGGCTATTGGAAAATATGATACAGTATAAGTACCTCATCATATAAATAATTCGAATCAAAAATCAAATTTCTTTATTTGCATGAATATAGGTAGTATTAGGTAGGTACTAGTTACAGGTCTTAAATTTAAATAATTGTAGCACTATATTCAGCCCTTATTGAGCGTGCGAATTGTAAAATATCCCTAACTAGCTGCGCCCCGCGGTTTCACCCGCGTGGTGATAAAAATCGGTGATGATGTTGATGACGAAAAGTAGCCTATGTGGTAATCCAGAATATAAGCAATGTATATTCCAAATGTCATCCAAATCCATCCAGCCGTTGCTACGTGATTGAGTAACAAACATCCATCCATCCATCCATACATCCATCCATCCAAAGTTTCACATATATGATATTAGTGTGATTAGTCAGTCGATTAAATTTATATTATTTAGCTAGCTACAGACTTTTTTAATCGTATTAAACATAAAATTAAATATTCAAACATCATGCAACATATAATAATTATTTCAGAAATTTAAAATAAATATATAATTAATTTTTAATTTTAATTGTCATGAAAATTTACACGAGTATTGTGACTTAATATTATTTGCGGTAGATTTTCGGAGTATATAATTGTATAATGAACTGCCTGAATCCTATACATGAAAACGATGGTGGCAGACCGGTAGAGCGCTTTACTATCTCACGGCACCTGGTTCGAGCCTCGGCCCTGTATGAATGACTTATTTGGTACCTAAATAAATTATGTGCTCAAAAACCAGTTGCCTGTGTATTGACTAAAAACATATATTCCTTAGAGAGTAATGTTCAAAATAAAAACGTGAATTCAACGCATCGCACGGCATCCCAAAGCGTCGTAATACCAAAGTAACCAATAACCATAGTTTCACCGTCCCTTTGCATGGAAAATCGATCACCTCCACCCGGATTACCCCTCCCTCCCCTCGCGTGATGGAATAAAAAGAAAACATTAGACCCAAGCTCCTAGGGGAAAGCCTCTAAGATGTTTTTATATATTTTGGGGTACGTCAAGTCTGATTTTTGTTTGGACGTTAATCTTGGATGTGTGAGAGTGATGGCTGCCATTTTGGGTTTGTTTGTTTTTATTTTAGGATTTTTGTCTTTTGGGGATGTGTTGAGGTCCCATGTGGATGTCAAGCTATTTATATTGATGGTAGAAGACGTATTGGCTTAGGCAGGTACACATGTATGCTCGTATACAGGGTTACGCAAATAGGGTATACTGAGTCAAAGGAGGTCCATAATACCCATATTTGTAAACACTATGGGACCAACCCTGAAAAAACGAAAAATATATTAGCTGCCCCATACGAAAAGGTCAATTACACTCGACAAAATGTACGGAAACGTTGATATTTTTTTCACGATATCTTGATTAGTCCCTTAAAAAAGTTGTCCATAATGAGGAGTATAATGGACCCTTACTACACCCTTTCCGCGAAACCCTGTATACATGCTATACTTAGGTTTAGATTCATATTATTAATTGCTTCCATACAGTACAAGGTGCTAAAAATATTAAAATTATTAAGATAGACGCTGTCGGGCTCAGCACAATAGAAGGACGGTTATATCAAAAGTTCAATCTCAAGATATTAGGTATAATAATATATTATATAGTTATATGAATACTAACAAAATATTTACCTTGATAAGGTTGTGGATGGAGCTCCCGATAATTCGGCGTAGTTACATGCACCATATTCACGGGAAGACTGAAGAATGCGGGTGGTTGTTCGAAAAGTTCAAAGTTAGGTGCAAACAAAACGATCTACCCTCTTTCTTAGTCTTTTGCTACGGTTATCACTGGAACTCGAACCTATGTCCCAATAAAACACACTCACTGTATCACGCTCATGGTATTTTGAACACATTTTGGGTGAGTATTTTTTATTTTTAAGGCAAATATTGGATTCCACGCACTGACGAGTTGAAAACCATCAATCACCTCGATTGAAATTTGAAGATATTATTGGTATATGTATTAGTTCATAATTACATTTTAATTTATCTTAAAAAGGTCCAGTTTGTTAGTTTGATTGATTAGAGGTAACTTTAATACAGTTTAGTCTTTAAATATGGAACCCAAATAATGTTTTATGATACCTCAAAATTAGTCATGAAAATTTGAACCTTGTCAAAGTTCAGTTGCTATTGATGAAAGATGTCTCCACTCAGGTCTTAACTTTATCTTAAACATGATATGAAATTTGGTAGCATTCGCTATTCCACTGTAGGATTTTTTGTCTTGCATTTGACTATAAGTTTAATTGTATTAAGATATTATTCAAAGTAATAAGACTTTCAACAGCCCCTTTGAATTATTTCATTTGATGGCAAAAAGTAAATATCAACTAAATACATAGATTTCCAAACACCACCATTGACATAAAATTGTGCTAATTTAACCTTCATTTTAAATACCTACCAGAACTTGTCACTCTGAGTTTGATATACCTGCAGACTAATGTATTTCCTATGTATATTTCGTCATAACAACGACGTCGATTCTGATGTACCATTCTCTAAACTAAACTAAATTTGACAGCTCTAAAATTGTTGCCATCATTTTCTGACGTATTTAAATGAAAGAACACGCCGACAATTTTAGTCCTGTCAAATTAGTTTAGTTTAGAGAATGGTACAAGAGAATTGACGTCAATGTCTAATTTAGCATGCAAAAACTAGTCGCACATATTACTAAATTTCTTCCGGTTTTAGTCTACCTTTTGTTCAGGCTTTTTTGAGCACTAATCCTTAGTTTTATTATATTCCAACTAAAGTAATGCTGTTGTTTCGTGTTGCTATAATATCGTATGTCGTCAATAATATCAAGGCTGAGACATAGATTCGAATATACATTCGCAACTCTATTTACCTCCCAAACCTTCCTCTGTCCATTTAAATCCCCAACAAAATGGACCCCCAAAATCCTGTGTCCAAATACCTAGGGATATATAGCGCACCCCCACAGATAGGGGTGATTTACGGAGGGTCTCGGGGACCCTTATCGGCGGTCGTTATGACCATGTGAGGGTGGCGGGGGGAAATGGAGGTGAAACGACTCGCAGTACCTCTGAGGGACGTAATATGTTATTTTTAAGATGTTTGCTTTCGATTTTCGCCTTTGTTCTTTGGGATATTTGAAATTCTTAGGGTTTTACATGTGGGTGTTTAAAGACTTTACGTTTATGCTTTGTTGTCAGATTAAAATTCTTTGCATTTTGAGCAACCTTCTGAGAGAAATTTTGACATGTATACATTTTATATATTTATAAAAAGCGAAGCACCCCGCTCTCATTCACTGACTGGTTCATCACAAAATCAAAACAACTTGACCTACGAAGCTAATACTTCCCAGGTAGATTTCATAAGGGGTGCAGAGATTCGCTAAGAAAGGATTTTGAGAATAGACGAAATCAATTGTAGTTGAAAGTTTATACTCGTACGTCCACGCATACCAAGTCATGGGCATCAGCTAGTGATTAATATATCAATTAAAAGATAAATAGATTAGATTTAGGTGTAAATCGTAATAAATTATTATATGTATTTCATTTAAAAAACTAAAAAACATTCTTGTGTTCTTCATTAAAACAAACCAAACTCTGGTAGATTACTAGTAACCATTTAGGAGTTTGTATATAAGATAGGCTACGCAGCTAACTATGGTAATTATTTCGTTTTAGTTAGCTTGTATTTTGTTTAGTTAATAAAGCCACTTGCCTGATTAAAAAAACTTTGACTAAGACGTTAAAGTCAAAAGAACGCAAAACAACATTTTTAATAACAACAAGCCATGCCGTTTCGCAAACCATTGGTCCCCATCATAAAATTATATACGCCTACCAAATAAAAGTGAGTCCCCCAGGCGACGGCATTCTGCATGCAAAATTTAATTTTAGATCCGCCCGGCTCAATATAGGTAATATTAGAAATTTATGTCCCATGTTTGAATTTGAAAGCCGTCTCGGTAGTAAATTTCCTTTCGCCCGCATGTTAGTTTTGTGCCCAATGTTGCGTATATCTGCCGTTACGTTTTTGTATAAATATTTATGCAACTCTACTTGCAATTACATATTTGTTATTTGTTTATCTTTGGGTTTTTTTGTTTTCAATTTGGTGCGTTTCTACAAGCTTTCATTCAACTTGCCCTGTTTGATTTGTATGTTCGTATGTGAACAAAATCTGTCAATTTATGTGACATAAATTATATATATGTGTAATATGTGACAAATCTTACAACTAAATGTTAGACCAGTTATCCTCAAGCCATTGAGCTGAAATCAAGCATATTTATGTAATTTCAGTGACAATAAAAAAAATGGTACCATCGAGCTGGTCTGATGATGGAGACAGAAGGTAGACATAGGAACTCCAAAATGAAACGATGTAACCTCGTCGAGTTTGGGTTCGTTGGATTAGTCTTCCCAAGCACTTTCGTCCTAGACACGGAAAGGAAATTCCTTATTCCGTGTTTCTAGATGATAAATTCAATATAGCGGATGCCACAAGATGGCGGACAAAAGATTCTTATCTACCATCATAATATGGGAATCAAATTAAACTGTTTTTAGAAAAATACGGAAAAGTTTTTATTAAGTATTTTTTAATTTAATAATGTATTTTATTATTATTTCTCTTTACTTAAACTTATTCACGGGTCTAGCCCGAGCCTTTGAGGCATTGGTGGAACCGAAACCAAACACCAAGAGGCCCTGATGAGTACGAACTCAATTATAAAATGTGTGTAAATGGGAATTATGAAACTATTATTTTAGCACAGCAGGATTTTAGAAAAACTAAATAATTTTTATGTATTGAACACTCCAACATTTGTGAACCAATTTTTTTTTCAATTTAGCAGAAGCTATCTAGATCGTCCGACAAATTTTACAAATTTCATTACCTTTGACTCAGTAGTTTTTGAAGCAGCTCTAATAAATACGAATAATTTAGTTCGAGTGCCTGTCGATTTTGGCAATATTAATACTTTTGTTCGAGTGCTTTAGGTACTCATTTTGAAGTCAGTTTTTAATAATTGTTAATTATTCAATAATATAATACATAATTTTCAATATTATTATATTTACAGTACTTAAAGCCATATATATATATATATATATAAAAGTTTCCAGTGTGGCCCTAGAACGCTAGTTGGATTCCCGAGTTAAATAGCCAAAGAAATTTTCTGCGTGATCATCAGAAGCGTCGACTGGCGGTATTTGTGTAGAAAAAAATTGGTACATGGCCCCTTGGACCTAAATTTAAGACGCCAGTGGGCATTAATATAAATTATATTTACTTGATAGTGTATACTTGCTTATACGTGAATATTAATGAACTCTATAAAATATTATTATTTTCTATGTTTAACTTCCTGCTCCGGGATGTCCATCGCCACCATCGTTCTCTGTAAATCGACGTCAAGCCATTGTCTAAAATAATAAATAAATCATCAGTCCTACATGAGCAGTCTTTTACTCCAACTAAATAATATAATAAAGAACCCAACAGAACCCAAACAACGTTGAGACAGAGCAGGCTCTACCTGAATTAACGAACTGTTAAATTTACGAGTATGTACCTTGGAAGGACCTAAATTGAGCACTTCTTCTACACAAAAACTAAAATATTCAAATTAGTAAGAATCAACTTTACTTGGTCTCAAATAAGCTAACACGGAGGTCCAATCAAAGCGACTCGAACCCGAAGAAACCGACTCTTGCGCACCTACAAAATACAAAGCTGAAAAAATTGCATGCATGCTTATTTTCTGGGGAATAGGTAGGTATATTAAGTTTTGTGAAAAGTTATTAAAAGTTTTTGAGCTATATATATAATTAATTATATTTATTTATAAGAAAGCTGCATGTAAGAGGGCTCCAGTGCCTCCAGTATATTAAAAATTATAAAATAACTAAATAAAATGTCTTTATTTCAGGCTTTAAAAACCCCTTGTACAAAAGATAAGCAACAGTAATACACAGTACATAAATAGAATCGTCTTCACTCTTAACCTCGAACAGTTCAAAAATAAACAAATTAACGCCCCAGCCAATGGAAATAAAATTAAAAACGCATCAAACTCACAATTAATACAATTACGACTACGGGGGAGAAAACACTGCGTTAAACTCTTGTTAAGAACCAGAGTAACACAATTTTCCCGCCTTTTTCTCCCCACCTAATTACAAGTCATTTTATTAATAAAGTAGATCGTTACAATTAGGGCGATACCGTTCGGTGATAAAACTTTTTCTCCGCCGAAAAATGAGCAAACAAAATTATCGGTGCGAAATAAATCATGATGTACAAAAAGAAACATTTTTCCTCCCAATTTACAAGTCATAAATTACGTCCGGCGGTCGGTGTTGCCCACTGAAAATATTTAACCATCAAATGGTCACGTGGGCATGGGTCAACCATTCACTAAAATATATTTGAATAACGAATGATGTACGGTTTGTTTATTGGCGGGCCTGTTCGTTTCTTTTTCGAATTTCATTATTCGAAGTTGACCGACGTGCGTTCGGGTCGCCTTCGGTCATTTGAAGGGGGCGATTGGCCGGCTGACCCTTCGTCGCTACACATTATGTACAAAATTTTAATATTTTCGCAGCTTGTGTCTGCCTGGCCGGTTTGGCAGCTTAGGGTTAGGTTTATTGGAAATTTTACGTTTAATTTGTGATTTTGTTAACGCACGTGTATTCTGTTAAAAGGTCAGTGAAGGGTCACAGGTTCAAGACGTGACTTTCTTTCTTAGGAATCAAGAAATTGAGTTATTTGTGACAATTATAATGAGAAACCTGTTTGCTAGTTATTTTGAATAAAGTGGTCTACGTGGAATCCTTTTACGGTCGATGATCTATTTGCCAACGAGTTTAATCGTCTTTCTTTACCACCGCTCCAGTTAGGATAATGCTCAGTGGCCTTAGTAGCACTTGCGAAAAAGTTATCGTTATGAATAATTCAGTTTCCTTTCACGTCCGATGGAGGCGCTGTTCAATTTTTCATACATTTTGCTATCGTTTACGTAACGATAACTTTTTCACAAGTGCTCGTACTAAGGCCACAGTACAGTGAGATTCCCTTACTATAAATCTCTTATAATTTCTGATAAATAAATACGGGTACCTATATCCAAATTTAGACTCACTGTAAAAGAGTCTTGAAGTTCAATCATATTATTATTTACGTAGGTATATTTAAAGTATCTTACCTATTGTTTTTTGATTTTCAGAAATAACGCACCGATTTTTATGAATCATGGTGTACAATACTCTTGTTCAAGAGTTTTGGCGCAAAAGTGAAAATAGTGAGAAAGAAAATGTCACCTCAATGTTTTCCTAAACTGAGCAGATTTTGAATTAATTTGTAATAATGGTGGCTTTTTGTTTATTAAGTGTTCGTACGTGAACGTGTTTGAGTCTAGTCGTGTCTAGTAAAGTGATATAGGTAATGACGAGAAACTTAATATGGAATCAAAGCGCTTCGTATGGGTTTTTGGAATATCAACCATAAAAAGGTTTCAATTTTTCGTGCCCAATCTGACAGTCCGATAGAAAAATGGGCAGGAGAGAATTAGATATTGACAATATTTTCTAAAACTTCCACCACCCATATATGTCTTCACGTGTTGTTTCCAAAATTCCGTAACAGCTAGTAGTCTCCACCACTTTACCTCCTACTAAGGGTGAATGTAACTTATTTTGCTTGACTCAAACTAAGTAGTTTGACGATATTTAATAAAACTTAAAAATCTTTTAATACTTGATACTGGCAAATCCAGAAACGTGCGACGCCAAAATCTTCTCATGACGTAAGAAAAAAGTAGAATATTTAAATTGGCTTGTATTATTTTATTGCGTTCCAATTTCATTTTTTATTTTCTTTTTACACACGACGGTATGAAAAATGTATGCGGTTGTGAGAATGTAGGTATTAGGAACTTTCTACCTATTCCATTACCATTTTTTTCTAAAAATACGGCTGGATCTACTTGAATGTATTTTATTTAAAAGTACTAGTTGTATTTGCGGTGGTTCTTAGCTGTGATTGATCAAAAAAATGTGGTTTAAAATTTAAGTAAAGGAAGGATTTTTTTTGCGTGTTGGTTCTCGTTTTTTGTTGGTTGTTTTTTAGTTTTTTTTTTTTTTTTTAATTATCTACACTAATATTATAAAGAGGAAAGATTTGTACCTATTTTTGTATGTTTGTATGTTTGTAATGAATAGGCTCCGAAACTACTGAACCGATTTGAAAAATTCTTTCACTGTTGGGAAGCTACACTATCCCCGGGTGACATAGGCTATATTATATTTTGTAGCGAGGCCGAAGGCCGAGCTTACACCCGTGCGAAGCGGGGGCGGGCGGCTAGTCTACACTAATATTATAAAGAGGAAAGATTTGTACCTATTTTTGTATGTTTGTAATGAATAGACTCCGAAACTACTGAACCGATTTGAAAAATTCTTTCACTGTTGGGAAGCTACACTATCCACGGGTGACATAGGCTATATTATATTTTGTAGCGAGGCCGAAGGCCGAGCTTACACTCGTGCGAAGCCGGGGCGGACGGCTAGTCGTTTATAAACTTGAACGTGCTCGAGAGCAGGCGAGTTATATAATTAGGTGATATAATATATGTACTTTTGTGATGTTTCCAAAACATTACATGACTTAATTGGACTTGATGTGACATATTTTGCTTGACTCTGACAGTGACTATCACTTGTTTGACGTTATTTAATACCATGTAAACCTCATTATTATTCCAACTGAAGGAGTCTGTTAGCAAGGTCACGAAAAAAAAATGTTAACGAAACTCCGTAAATATCTGTTCAAGCAGGTTTATATACAGAGGTTTTATGCACTCCCATAAAACCGCTCGTACCTACCTACTTTACTCGTAACCTATAGTATTATATTCTTTTTACTACAGAGGTTGTAAGGCTGGCTGCGACCTTATTATAGAGCTAAGTCCTAAGGCAATACTTACACATGCCAATTTGCCTGAAGCTCGTAAGCTTATTTTCTCTAACCTCGACCTAACGAAATTACCTCTGAAAAACAAATGAAAGTCGAACTTTGTAACATACACACACACTCACATTAGTATTAGTAGATTCGGTGTTTGAAAGGCCCCTTGGATCGTGGGGGCACGTTTGGGGTAAGATCCAGTGTGGGTGAAAAGGGGGAGGGGTATCCAAGATGGCGGACTGCCGGCCATAAGGGTAAAATAGGTATACATTTATGTTTGTACTTGTATTGGTCAGGCGGGCTATTGATCTTGGCCTTTGAGAGGCACTTCTGAATTATTTCTTGGAATTTGCGGGAAACAGAATTTGTTTGGAAATATCCACTACCTAAGACTTTTCAGTGCCAAAGACTTTTAGATTTTTCTTTGAACGCGGCGCATCTATCATTGTAATACTACGTTTAACTTATTTGTTTTTCATTGTTTATCAAGAATACCTAACAAATTTATTTTAAAAGAGGGTTGGTATAAACTCACAAAACTTGGTACGTATGTAATTTTTTATCCCAAACAACGCAAATATCTATCTAAATTAGTAAGTACGGAAAGTACAAATCTATAATAACAATTAGATCTTAAATAAATAAATATTGAATACTACAAATATCTTTAGTAAAAAAACTATAATAGAGCCAAGTTTTTTATCTCTGACAAGCCGTAGACGAAAACCGTAAATTCAGATCGTTTTTACCTAGGTACTAAAATTTTGAACGTAGGTACTCGTAGATTGTAAACTGTGGCCTTAGTACGAGCACTTGCGAAAAAGTTATCGTTACGTAAACGATAGCAAAATGTATGAAAAATTGAACAGCTCTTCTATCGACAAGTTCTCTTACTAAACCCACTGGTATTCGTTATACTACAATGAAATGTAAAAATAAACTTTTTAATCAGTTATTTTTAACAATCTTAATTGCAGCTATCAGAACTAGAAAACTTGAACCGAGTATAAAGTATATCGTACTCGTAGTAAGTAGAGTTTTATACTTTTTCAACGCTCGTAAAAGTTTGTTCGGAAAGTCGGAAGTATGCCGTTATGATACTATTCATGTACTGTCGTTTTTCTAACCTTGACAAGTTTTTCAGCTAAATAGAGCTAACATTAGTGACTAGGAATTTAAGGTGCGTAACTCGTAGGTAGGTAGGTAAGCTTATATAATTTTATCAATTCAAAAAACCTACTTCAACATTAGTAAATACCTACCCAGTTTCGTTTACTTGGATGACATAAGTTTTCCAACTATTTTGATTTAAAAACCAAACTACTGAACCGATTTTGATGAAATTTCTATGTGATCAATCTGAAAGTACCTATATCCTATCAAATAAACAATTTTATAAATAGTTTTATAACTGACAGTGTTCTGAAGTAACAAACAATAAAAAATTACAACTGAATTGAAAACCCTTTCTTTTTTTATCATCATCATCATCTTCATCAGCCAGAAGACGTCCACTGCTGAACATAGGCCTACCCTTTTAACCTCCATACTGAACGACATCCTGCCATCTGCATCCACTGGATGCCCGCGACTCTCACAATGTCGTCGGTCCATCCAGTGGGATCCTTTTTTTATGGTCGGTTAAAAATACTTATTCATCTACAACAACCGCCTAGCAATGTGAGAGGCTTTCGGGCGGCCTAAGCAAACCCTGAAATTAGGCCACTCACTCTATACTTTAAGTAACTTTTTTATTTTTAGTTACATATTTAATCGATTTATTATAAGCAGATTTGTGGATTTCAAACATGTCTTACAAAAAAATGGTACTGTTAGAATCGAGGAAATCGGTTCTAGGCAAGCGTGCTCCATCGTAGACCGCATCATCGCTTAACATCAGGCGAGTTGGCAGTCATACGAAAGCATTTTATTTTTATTTTATTTACAAAAAAACTGTTTTTTTAGTCAATAATAATTCGCACTAGGAACATTTCGCATTAGGAAATAATTTCCAAACATCCAATTCCAAATACAAGCGTCCCAACTCTGGTCCGTTTGAAAGGGTTGCCATTGTCATAAATTACCGCTCTGTTTATCGCCCGGGGAGGGACAGAGGGGAGGGAATGCCCTCCCGTGGTTTTACAGTTTATCGTCCCTCCGTATGAGGGCTACGGAGTGCGGAGGGCCCCAGAGGGCGCAGGGTAGTGAATTACACGAGTGTTACTCAGCGGAATGCTCCCTCCGACTTGGGAGATTTAAGTTCGGGTGCTCGTTACGGAGATGACTGTCACAGTTTTGGGCTGAATTGCAGGTTCGTGACACGCGCAGGGGCCTTACGCCCAACTCTAAACGCAGGCCCGAATAGGTGCAGTTTGCAAAATCACGCGAACGCGCCGAGATACGGTTTGCGATTGCGTGATTTTGCAAACTGCACCTATCCAGGCCCGCGTTTAGATTTGGGCGTAAGGCTTCAGTACTCTGGAATTTTCCCATTCGATAATGTTTTTTAATGTTACGAATTTATTTATTTAGAAAGATAATAATATTTTACCAAAACAAAGTAGTCAGTCATGGGGACTGCCGACAGAAGTGAAAACTTACAACTCTGGCGCATCACGCCACATTATCATTTCAGTGACGTGAACGTGTTGCCCCTACCAAAAATCGCTCAACGTGGCTGAAGACGGCACTTCAAAAATTGGACCGCCTAAAAGCAGTCACGAAATAATTCTCGCAGTTTGAAAAACGAAAAAAAAAACACGCTTTAAAATCGCTAATACTGAAGATCCTCGTAAGAATAATGGGACAAACTATTTAAATTATTGCATTGTCATCGGTCCTTGATATGTGTGCAAAGTTTCAAATCAACCCGTCGTTTTGAAAGGGGTGAAAATCACGTTCAAAGATTCCGTTACATAGATATTAACCAAGCTAATAAAAGCGATAAAAGCGAAAAAGGCAATGTATATTATTATAATAAATAAAATTTAGTTAAACCCAAAGAGGCTTTACCTAGTCTGTGAGTTAAACCAGTATAATTATTTTGTCATAACGCATATTTTTATAATCACTTCAATATTTTCTGTGGTGAATGTCAAACAAACATATCAATTGTGAAAAGTTTTACTGACTTTTTTATTTTTATTTATTGGCAACTGGATATACAGTCATTAATGCCCCATGTTTTACTAACTTAAGTGTTGTCATCTAAAGAATTTGGAATTTTCCCGACGTTTTCTGGTGATAAAAAGCGTTGGTTTGACTATACATTTATTAGTACCTAGCAGTACCTAAATCTAAGTATTACACAAGTAGTTCAGAACATAAAACTTCTTACGAGTTAAATAGTACTTTTTTTCCACTAAAAGTAAAAAAAAAGGTCTTTTTACCATTCAAACAAAAACGATAGCACAAAAAGTCACCAAACAAACAAAGTGTAGTTCGTGGAATAAAACCCAAAGTTGTTTATAGAAAAGTTTGCAAAGTATCAAGTTTGCTCGGTCGGAGTTTCGTTGCGCCTTCCATACGCGCGGTCAAGCGGATTTTCTGTCATAGAGATGGAAAAAAATTAGAAGTGGCAGTGGTACACTCTTGAAATAAACAAAACTGAAGAAGTATTGAGTTTTACGTACTAGTAAAATACTTTTTTTCGAATTGGCAAATATAAAGACGGTGTAGAGTATTCGTATTAATAGAAGATAAAAAGTTGGAAAGATATTTCACGTCGATTTCCGTTTTTTTTTTACTTAACGTCACATCATATATTGTTAATATCGATTACCAACCTTTTTTTTAATTTTTCATATGTTTTAGTTTATTAGACACATACATAGTTATAGAGCACCTATTACCCCCAAAGTCAGCAGTTTGAGGAAAGCGTGTACAGGGCTTGAGGCAAAGCGTTGCCTGGTTTCCATTGACTATCTCAAGACTAGCAATAAACTGATGAGAGGAGATTTTCATAGTTCTATTTGCATCGATGCGTGGTGATGGTGAGCTAAAGTGGCTAACAGACGTGACGGATTTGGTTGACGGACCGCTGTCTGACCAACGGGAGAGAAAGAATTTTTTTTCTCATTGTCTCCCGTTGGCAGACGGCGGTCCGTCAGCCAAGTTGGTACGTCTGTTAGGGCTTTAAGATTGTCTTGAGTTTAAAATCTATAAGAAGTAATCTATGACTTTTGTATATCGAAACCGTTTATCATCATCATCAGGCAGAAGACGTCCACTGCTGAACATAGGCCTCCCACTTTAACCTCCACACTGAACGACAACCTACCATCTGCATCTACTGGGTGCGACTCTCACGATTTCGTCGGTCCATCTAGTAGGAGACCACTCAAGAACCTTTCTTCCCCATTAGTTATCGGTTCTTCTAGCGATGTGGCCTGCCCATTGCCACTTCAACGTGCAAATTTTACCGAAACCATTATGGTAACCGTATTCTTATCTTATTTATCTCTGAATCTACTCTCTCAAGAACTCCCAACACGTAGGTATCTACTATACCTGGCTCTGACAGAGATCCAAACACAGCTGCACTAAAGCAATTTCGGGAGTTCTAAACAAGTCTGTGCCGTTGACAATGAGGTGGAGGCGTGCGGTCTGTAGACCCCCTGAGGGGAGTGCGGAGGGAGCAGGGCAGGGGTAGTGACACAGGCTACCGGTCACCACCGCCCGTATTGATTTGTTGTATCGCTCGTCCTGCAACAGCCATCCCTCTCCCACCTCACCTACACACGTCTACCCGTCCTTCACTTTGTCCCTCCCGCACTCACGTGCCCATGTACGCCGTATGTGGACGTATGTATGTGAGCGTTGGGTACTATGTGCTGGTTTAATGTGTGCGTGGCCGGCCGAATATTATGTACGCACGTTTTCGGCACTGGTTTTCCTTCTAAGGATACTTTGTTGGGAGCTTCGCCGACTAACAAAGGTTTAGTAGATTTTTTATAGATTTTTAATTTAAAATAGATAACAATACCATGAGACCACGAGATTCCGGTAGGAGCAGTGGAGCAGTGATCCATTTTGTTTTTGTTTTGTAATGTTCTTAATAAGTATTAACTTTATTTGTAAGAAAACAAATAATACGCAATGAAAAAACAAAAGGATGGCTGAAAAACAAATGCATAACGAAAAAACAAATTCACATCCATTTCCACCGGCACATAATGTCTAAAAGTAATTTGGAACAAGTTTCTTTTCTTTAATGTAAGTTGTAATAATTGGTAAAAACAGCAAAAGAAAGAGAAGTATCTACTTAGATACAGTAACAGAGAAACACAGAGAGCTAGGAGGAATTGCCTACAATATTTTGAAGACATTGTTAAAAGTTAACCCTTGCGTTGAACAAGCAGTTGTCTCGTAAATTACATTTCCAACCCATTCTAACTAAAATTACTTACAGTTGCATCTTCAAATTCATTTACACACGTTGCTAAGGTGTCTGCGAGACCCAAGATGGCGCCCCGTCTGTCAGACCGTGTGCTAATTACCCAGGCACTGCATCTGAATGCTAATATGAGTCCAGGTTACACCAAAGGAATACTGAACAGAACATGTGAATAATATTAATTGGTTATTTAATTAAAGTTGATTGTATACTAATGTGTACCTATGTGTATGTGTATTTTTGGACTACAAAGTGAAGCTATGGCAGTTTAAATATAAGAAAATCATAGGTGATAATGATTTATTTATGTTAAGGCAAGGTTTTCCCATTTTTAAGCAACGCTTGTTACTACAGATGACAATAAGGCTAAATATATTGTATTAAAGTCGCATTTAGTAGAGCAAAACTATGGCGCTTAAACGCAGACGCGCGTTTCGCTACTTCTTTTACACCATCTACCACTACACCACATTCCAAGTACCTACCTATGTGCCTCAGCTGGAAGTGGGTAAAAATTTGGATGTATTAGTGAAAATTAGGGGTTTTTTGGTTGTCAATATCTCGAGAACCATTATAGTTTCAGACATAAGATTTGGTGACACATATTATCCTAAGCACAGAAAATATTTTTTTATTTGTTTAAAAAAGAACGGCTGTCAAGGAATTTTTGTAAGAAATTTGGTGTAGCCACTTGCACCCATATAAACCCATAGCAACTGTGACGCGGAGTTCGACCTGTTGACATAAATAAGAATGTTCAATCACATATCTGTCACAATACCTGGCGACAGAGTTTCCTTCTTATTTCCATTCTATTTACTTCTCATTTCTTTGATCCTAAGTGACATCTGCAACTTTATTAACAGAAAATTACATCTGTTAAGCTGTATATCTAGATTTTTGGGTCCTGAAAGAGACGTGAAATGGTATAAATACACACGTCAAACGTCGTACACATGTCTTGTGTGGCTCATTGCTTCGCTGAACTTGCCTGACACACTGCTGCGTGAACTGCATTTAAAACGAGTATCAAATACGGTAAAAAGTTAAACAATTAAACTTCCTTCCATGTCACGCCTAAGCAATAGCTCCCCTCATTTTTACATAAATAGTGCAAAAGTAAACAAAGTACCGAACCGAGAGGGAAAGTTTTCTCGTTTTTCATCCCTTGAGAGCTTCGTGGGGGCTGTAGTACGAACTTCCGATAAAATAATAGCATTTCAATTTAATTTAAATCTTACTGATCGGTTGTGTATCTATATTCTATCCATATTATATATATATCTTTAGGTACATATAATAAAAACGTAGAGATAAAAATAAAACTGTAATTGCGAAGTATAAAAAAAAACAGGGCGTCTTAAAATAAGCAGCTGAACACGTTAAGAGTTTTTAGAATTTTTTTCTGTTTGTTTGTCCACGTACATCTCCTAAACCACTGGACAGATTTTAATGGTGGTTTTTAATGGTGGTTTTGGTTTTCACGAAAATGATTTATAATACCAGATTGAAGCATAGGCTATGTTATTTTGCACAAGGGCCGGATTAAGGGGAAAAAAGGGTTGAAATTTGATATGAAAATCTAGGCGTACGAAGTCGCGGGAAAAAGCACTAGTTTAAAATAAGAATAAATGTTTAAAAAAATTAAATCTTAACCAAGGTTTTGTCTATATGATATGATACAACATTATAACCCGCTGATTACAATCATAAATGTTTTAACCAATATATTACGTTAAATTGTCTCTAGACCTGCAAAGGTCCAAGGGTAATCCTACGGTTTTTTTGTACAGCAGCAGGTAGCTTCTATTAGGCTAGTTTTAGTAAGCTTGTACATATTTTGTTTAATCAGTTAACAAAGGCTCTTGCCCATTTATAATAGGTTCCTACGTAATTTTAGTAACACACTTAGGTACATATTTTGAATGACAATTGGTTATATTATCTTGGGTGTATTACTTTAAATATTTATTACTTTTCTGAAACATGGCATGTAATAATTCCATTATTTTTCCAGCGGCAGGCAACAGACGCATATAGACGTAGGTACGTGAAAAACTAGACCGCGGCGTAGACGAGGCCAGCATTGATACATGAGTTCATAAACGCTTAGTTGCCGCCAAGGCTTAATTTTTCATACATTGCATGAATATTGATGAAAATATACTTATCCGTAAATGTTATGTATAATTTTGGGAAGTTATTGATTTCCACATAAGACATCTCTAAATTATAACATAATTGAGTTGCCTCCTTTTTGTAGTCAAACGTAAAATCTCTGATCACATACATGCATACGTACATTACAAGATATTGGTGGAGACAAAAAATAGGCTGCTAATTATATTTTATAATTAAAAGTCGTCGACGTGCGTTCTTTAAAATATGTAGACTTTGTCAGCCTTATTTTAGTTATGACACTTGATCAGGCAAAATGTAAGTAAAATTTTAAAGTAGGTTTAATTTAACCTAACGTGGTTTATCATGTCTGTGTAGGTAACTAGGATTGTATGTTACGTAAATATTTATAATTTCGTTGTAGAATATTTTACGAGCGAGTTTACGGCGCGTCTTTATGACATGTTAGAAACCATAAAAGTCGAGATTTTACTCAGAGAGCTACACTTTTGAATAACTTAGTACTTTGTTGACAGCCTCTCGTTGGTTTTAATGTTTTGTTATAAAACAGTGCTCGTTTATGTTGACCACATTGACGCAATAGTATCCATTGAAAAAATGGATTTTACAAGTCTCACTGCAGTTTTTCAGTTTATATTATAAGAATAAGAATAAGATTTATTTTATTGCCAAAAACAATGAACACACGAGGTAAAACAATGTTTGGCAATAGGGGTATGCTCAGCGCCGTGCTGCGAGGTCCCGAAAGGTCACGCAGGGCTGGTTTTCAGCATTCCCCTATGCTCAGAAAAAAAAGGTGGTAGGTGAGCATTAGGCGACGGCGGGTTTTACAATACCAACTAATTGTATTTTATATTAATAAAAATTTGAAATTAGAATAAGTTACACTGATTATGTAAATAACGGTCTCTATTTCTTTATAATTATAACTAGCGACCCGCCCCAGATTCGCACAGGTGTAAGCTGGGCCTCGCTACTATGACCTGGTCCAGGATCGCAAAATTTCATCCTAATCGGTACAGCCATTTTTAAATGTAAGAACCTTCTACAAAGTATTAGTAAACATTTAAAAAATAAATGAATGAAATCGGTAAAGCCATTCTCAAGTTAAAGCGTGATGAGGAGAAAATAGGGGTTCATTTATATATACATATATATATAGATAGATGTATATAAAAGGTAATGTTTGTATGTACCTATGTATGTTCCATATGAACTCCAAAACGGCTGGACCAATTTCGATTATCATCACGATCATAATCAGCTTGTAGCTGTCCATGGCTGGACATACACATCACATCACATCATCAGCCAATTAACGTCCACTGTTGGACAAGGCCTCCCTCATAGAGAGGGGTGTTGCCATAATCCCTACGCTTAGCAGGTGGCTTGGGGATCGCAGTACGTTCACCGTGTACTATTAGGACGCTGCTGCCCATCCTCCGGTGGTTCTGGTCGCAGTTTTAGGACATACCCGGGTCCGCATACATTGCTGGACATAGCCCCGTCCTAATGCACGCCACTGAGCTCGGTCGGCAGTTCTCTGCATCCAGTTTTTTACGCAAGTCGTCACTCCACTTTGCCACTTTGCTACACTATGTTTGCCTAAACGTGATCTCCACTCCAGAACTCGTCTACCACATCGGTAAACGATTATCGATTTTGGTAAACATTTATATAAAAAGAAAAGCCCCAAGACTTATGTACGATAGAATTATACTCAACAAGATATTTCACCAATATCATTCATATGTTTTGTTCCATCAACACTCACCAATATTACGCATAAACCGACCCCCATCATCAAATCACCTTACAACTCCAACACCTCAAATGCCCCCAGATAATTGCCACCGCACTCAAACACCAGAATGCATTATCGAAATAAAAAATTCACCTCAATTTCCGAAAGAGATTTCCACCCGATATGGCGGCCGGGTCTGCTTAGCCACTCACGCACACAGACGTACAGACAGCCACACATAGACCACATGAAATATTCAGTCGCCACTCCGATACATCATTCATTCGGCCGCCGAGCGCTCGACACCAATCTTCCATTTGCCAAGGAGATCGATACACGTCGTGGCCATATAAGCATTCCGGGGGTGGCAGACGGGGTGTCTTAAAGGGGAGTTAAGGTTTAGTCCCGAATATTGAATTTCCCTTGGGACAAACCCGTTTCGCTTTGTCCCTTCGCCGGGGTCGCGTAGGCCGTGAGGCCGTAAGATGCCCGGGCTGACGCACACATAGGTAAAATGCGTGTAGGTGTGGGATAATAACATTGCGAGGCTGGGCATACGTGACTTTCAGGGTGTTTGACGGGCCCCCGGGCACAGAGTAGGTATATAACAACATACCTTCTATATGTGTATGCGAGTGGGTGTTTTACCCTATATGTGATATAGAGGCCACCCCGCTTCAAAGCCTTCAAATTGGGACTCTCTAAATAAAATTCTGTACGCACGACTTTGTGTCAAAAGAACGTTTTAGTGAAGAATTCTTTGGATCTATTTTAATTTAAATGTGGGTACATTTTTTTCAATTAAATTGTAATTGTTTTAATCAAATAATGTAATTGAGAAGGTGTTTTTTTGCATTTTAAATGTTTCTAATCTTGTAGTTTGTAACAAGTTAATTATCTACAGAAAAACAAAATGCATAGTTATCTGGAATACCTAAAGCAACCAGAATCCGACTTTTACGAATAAAATTAATTTTATTTTTTCATACTTCAAAGCTTTTCTTGTTTTGCATTAACTGGCGCCATCTGTGTTGTACCTCAGAATGGTTTCATTGTTATTGTAAAGTTTAAAACAGGCGCTCTTTACCTTGACGTAACTTGTCAACAATAAAAAAGCTGTAAAAATTAAACGCCTCTTTGTTATTCAAATATTGTACCCACATATTGGCCAACTGACTGGTTTTTCTTGAGTCATCGACAAAAAAGACAAAAAATCTAGAGAAAAGTAAGCTAACAAAATCTAGGACAAACCAACAAATCAGCCAAGTTATTGAGTCTAGTAAACAGAAGAGCTAAACGCACTATCTCCCCTACGATACAAATAAACCATTAATCGTACTCCATACATCTTTACCCCACTCTCCCTTACATCGGATCTCTACGCAATGTACTGTTTTCCGTGATACATGACTCTACGGTCGGGTTCATTTTCATCGTATAAATGGATAGAGTAAATTGAGAAGTTTCTAAATTAAATTGATAAGAAGCATTTCTTCGCAACGTAAATAAATACATACTCAGCTTTCATTTACAAGTGGGTTATTTGATATTATGTATGATATTAAAAGCTTAACCTACAAAAGACTGTCCAATTTTCTTTCCAAACATTTCCTTTGATCCAAATTTCTATTATATCCACATTTTTATTAACTACAGACGTACAAACGTTTTTTTTACTGCTGTTACAAGTATCCACTATCCATAGGCGACGGTGATCGCTTACCATCAGGTGGCCAGCTAGTTGAAATTTGGCAAATAGATTCATTATTTCTCTTTACAAGAATGGATGGAAGAATTTTGGGAAAGAATCAAATTGAGGAGGTCAAAGTTCATAACTATGAATCTACCCGAATAAAGTCGCGGCTAAAAGCTGTTTTCTTTTTTGTATTTTTGTTTTGTTATAGTAAAGTACTTAAAAGCCTTTCGAAATTATTTGTTCTAGCCGTTTACTTTATGTTTTCAATAAGCTGATTTCTTTTATGTACCTATACCTATAATTATAAAATTGTTGTGTTATTATACAACATTAGCCAATATTTAGTTTCATTCTGTTAACTAAATTATACAATATTATATCGTAAAAATGTAATACTATTCCTAAACGTTACATAATAATGTGAACTTAATTGATGCAAACGTAATATTTGAAGTATAACCTATTAATTGTTTTTACCTCACCAGCTATAAGTTTATATAAGTATTGAGCTTGAAAACGTATTTATGTAGTATTTCTTTGTACCTCTAAGACTTAATTAACACAAGAGGTGTCCAATGTATAAAAAAAATGTTTTATGTGAAATAAAGATATTTTAAAAACTGAAAAAAAAAACTGAATAGTTTCATTCACTCTATTCTGTGTTACTACTGTTTCTTGCACAAATTACTTTAAAAAATATCTGAAACTGGCCTATTTAAAACAATGTAGGTATGACTAAAGAAAAAGCATACTTACAACATTAACATTAAGACATAATTATAATTTAATGAAAGCAACACTATTAGTTAAGGTGACGTATTGCAGCACCCGGACGGGGGAGACGGGGGTAAAGTCGACCACTATAAATCTCTGTCGCAGAGAGATAGAGACAAATACCCCGCCGTATCTCACCTGGTGGTAAAACAGAAATAACGGGTTATTTCGTGAGCCGACATTTTGCGATTTTTATTTATGGCTTTTTTTATATATCTGATTATGTAATGTTGGTACCTGTTTTTTGTTTTCATTAAGTTAAAATTAGCAATAGTAGCAATGATTCTGTTGTATCACTCGATAAAGAAAACTAATTTTATAGGACTGAATTATCTGGGTCTCTTTTCATTTCAATATGTGAAAAGAGGATGGCAACAGTTTAGAGCTTTTTTTTTTCAAAGTATGAGCATACGTAAAAGTAAAGTAGTATGTAATCGCAAGTTCATCGTTTTTGCGAACTACCCGCAATTTACGACTTAATGAGTATAATTTGCTAACATCTTATATAGGTGATATAAGTTAAAAAAAACGGGCAAGTGCGAGTCAGACTCGCGCACGAAGGGCTCCGTACCATTATCTATAAAAATTGCAAAAAAAATCACGTTTTTTGTATAGGAGGCCCCTTAAATATTTATTTTATTCTGTTTTTTAGCATTTGTTGTTATAGCGGCAACAGAAATACATCATCTGTGAAAATTTCAATTATCTAACTATCACGGTTCATGAGATACAGCCTGGTGACATATGGACGGACAGACTGACACACTTTGCGGAGCCTTAGTAATAGGGTCCCGTTTTACTCTTTGGGTACGGAACCCTAAAAAGAGGGAGTCCTTTGTTCAGCAGTGGACGTTTACTGACTGATGATGATGATATATGACAACAAGGTAAACCAATCAAAGTCAAGTAATTTCGAAGTTTTAGGAAGTTTGTCGTTAAATCGAGTGTCGCTATTTAGAGTTTACACTGTATCATGAAATCATCATCATCACTCAGTTATATACCGGCTACACGGGTTTAGATTAAAGTAGGTAATACGGGGTTAGCTTATATTCAGGATTAACAAATAGCTACTTTTTAGGGTTCCATACCCAAAGGGTAAAACGGGACCCGATTATTAAGACTCCGCTATCCGTCCGTCTTTTTTTATTTATTTTTTTATTTTAGAATAGGCTTGCGCTTGGCCGCCAACTCGCCTGATGTTAAGCGATGATGCGGCCTACGGTGGATCACGCTTGCCTAGAAAAAACCGATTCACTCTTGACTTGAAGACACCCAGATTGTAACTATCGGGGAACACCCATTCAGGCAGTGCATTCCACAAACTAGCAGTTCAAACAATAAAAGTGGAATCAAAGCGCTTCGTACGGGTTTTCGGAATGTCAACCATAAAGCCGTCTGTCTGTCACCAGGCTGTATCTCATGAACCGTGATAGTTAGACAGTTGACATTTTCACAGATGATGTATTTATGTTGCCGCTTTATTAACACAAACTAAAAAACAGAATAAAAATATATTTAAGTGGGGCTCCCATACAACTGATACAACAGACATGATTTTATTTGCCGTTTTATAGATAATGGTACGGAACGCTTCGTGCGCGAGTCCGACTCGCACTTGGCTGGTTTTTATCTATTATTATTATTATATATTCTAAAAAAGATAATGGTTTTATTTCACAGAAAAATAACAGTATACAATAAACAAAGAATGAACATCACATTTTTGGTAAACAACTTAAAAAAGTTAACACAATTAGTGAGGTGGTGGTTAGTGCGTGTTTACTTAACCAAACCACCTTATTAAGTTTTTACAAGCATTTATTTAACTTGCTATAGGTACGTATTTGTTAGTTTGCTTAGATCAAATCTTGTTTAGCTAAACTAGAAACAGTTCCTAGCGTTTTAAGAGCTAAGATGTCATAGACAGAGACACAGATACACTGATACATAGATACACAAATACACGGATACGAAACGCAGATACGCAAGTAAAATTAAAATTAAAAACATCAGTCTTTTTTAGGAACCTCTGTTTTTGAAGTCGTATAAGAATGTTTTGGTTTATTATAAATCTAAAAAAACTAGCAGAAGATAATAAAGTAACCCATAAAGCATAGTTCAGACTGTTCTATTGAAAAGCCGATCCTTTGATACAGGGAGTAATTTCTCAAGTCCCACCTACGTGCCCGTGTTTCCAATCACGTGCTTTGTGAGCTATAGAGACATGTGCCCGATATTGTGTGCTGGCTTTAATCCAGAGCAACGGAACTATAGGTACTTCATTTCACATATTTTAGTGGTAGATGTTATGAACCTTAGATCAGACGAACAAGATAGCAATGCCTAAATACAACAGGGGCCTTAACCCTAGCTCGAAAAGTTGACCCTCATAGGTGCTATTTGTCTAAACGGTACCATCAACTACGATAAGCGGTAGGTGTTTGATAGCCGCCAAGCTTTGCTATTTACACGCACACACGCATAGTAAAACGGATTTTTGTTCATTCAAGTTAGACGCTTTTTAACGATGCAGGTTAAATGAGTTGGTTAATTTTATGTACCTATCAGGTACCTACTAAAAGTTGGCTCGCAAAAGTGAAGCTAGGGGGGCTAGGCCCCAGGGAGTATTTCAAAAGGCAATTTAAAAAAATGCGGTAAAAAAAAAAAAAGTGAGACATGGATAGATGAAGATGAAGATTTTGCAAAACCACAAAAAACTTGCTTATTCTCATGGACAAACAATATCTATCTGTCTGTCTGACACTGTCTGTCATGCTTGTTTTCGTGTTATTTTATTTCGTAGTACAGTATTTTGTGGTGATTGTTTGCTTATCAAGTACTTGTTTTTCCACAACTTAACACAAATTGGGCCAGGACCGATGGGCCAGGATCGTCACACAGTGGGTGCCTGATGGACGACGCAGTCAAGGAAGGCCTAGGAAACGCTGGCGTGACGATCTTGACTCATTCCGGAGAGGTTGGCAAGAGGCGGCGGAGGACCGAGATTTATGGAAGGAAATGGGGGAGACCTTTGCCCAGCAGTGGGATAGTATAGGTTAAGAAAAAAAAAAAAAAAAAAAAACACAAATTAGTAGGTATATAAGTGTGCCTTGCCTAGCCGTGTTATAAAATCTTCTTTTTATTGTAGGTTTCTTTGAACACATGGAAAAAAAACATGCCTCGTCAGCGCCATCTATCAATGGCTGCAGAACTATGTTCCTAGAGCTGTCAGAAAACCGCCCATTGACGTTCTGGTTCAAATTTCTTCATTTTTCACAAAAAACAAAACACTAGGTATACCGCTAAACCACTTAACGCAAAAACTATAAATGCAGCACACTTACTCATTTGTCACGCACGCTATGGAACTTGCAGCGACACCAATGAACTATATAATTGTCCACACCCAAAAATATGGACGGGAAGGACGTCTGCAGGGTGAGTTCGACTATAGTCATCAAGCCTTATTTAGGCCTGATGCGTTCGCACCATCCACGCCACCATACCATATCACCCTTGTTTGTCTGACTGAACTATGAACTATCCGTCCTCCTTCAGATGACTTAAAGCCTACTTTTTGAAGTGAAAACTTCTTTAGGCGTATTGAGCACTTTTTGCTTTTCCTAACTTTTAGCTAACAATAGTTAACTACGATACTTCTTATTCTTCTCTTATGGCTATAAGTAATACAAGAGCTCGTTAATATCAAGTTCTCATAACCCTTACTGTCACCTCCCCACCTAAAATAAAAATACGAATTTAAAATATATTGTCAAATCTGGAGTCGCCCCAGGCAGACTTGTTAAAGCATCGGCCGAGAATCACGTTCGCTAGCATTCGCTTTGAAAAACGCCTTTTGATACGTCGTCCTTGTTACCAACGTAACAACTAGCATTCTTCACATCTCCATACACCAACCTGAAAAATACAATCAAGTTTAAATCTTCGCCGTTTGGGATAAGGTTTAGATAAAGAGTTAGTTGAATAAAATAATTTCGAGTAGGCTTACGTGCTTGGGAACTGAAAGTTTTTGCTGATGATAAAATGTGGTTTTCGTGACATGTGGCTTATATTTTTTACCTTGAGGGTTTCATGATAGTTGGTTTGAAATATTTATCTCGAATGGTCTTTTTTTGAAAAGCCAAAAAAGAGTGTGTGTATATATATATATTCCTACCTTCAAAATAAACGCCGCAACCACTTTTGATAAAGAAGTTGGGTATGCTTTCCTCTAACTTCAGGAATCATCTCTGGGTAGGTCATTATAAATACAGATGGATCGCTATTCGCTATATACATATATTTTCCGCGACTTGGTACATGTGCTGTAGACTTTCATATATAATTTTACCCCTCTCTGACCCCACTTCATCATCATCAGCCAGAAGACGTCCACTGCTGAACATAGGCCTCCCCCTTTACCCTCCACACTGAACGACATCCTGCCATCTGCATCCACTGGATGCCCGCGACTCTCACAATGTCGTCGGTCGATCTAGTGGGAGGCCTACCTACGCTGCGTCTTCCGGTTCGCGGTCTCCACTCAAGAACCTTTCTTCCCCGTCGGTTATCAGTTCTTCGCGCGATGTGGCCTGCCCATTGCCACTTCAACTTGCAGATTTTAATAGCTATGTCGGTGACCCTGGTTCTTTGGCGAATATCTATGTTCCGAATTTTATCGAGTAAAGAAACTCCGAGCATAGCTCTCTCCATTGACCCCACTTAATTCGGCCCTATCACAAAATTATTTTGAAGCTGACCTCTCCAGGTTGTATACAGGGTTATGCATATACCCTGTACTAAGCCGAAAGGAGGTCATTTTACTCATCATTATGAACAACTTTTACTATGCGTAACCTGTATAACATTGAATAGATCTTTGATAATAAAAATGACGCTTAATGCATAATTTTTGAACAATGTTTTACTGTCGAAATAAAACATTGAACATCAGGCGAGTTGGCGGTCAAACGCAAGCCTATCTATTAAATTATATAAACAAAAAATCTTTGTCAGTCTCTTATTTTTTTTCTACAGAAAAAACTTTTTGTGATCTGTTTCGTATACTTTATAAGTACTGTACAATCAAAATCAGCCTAAAAATGGAAAAGGAACAAGAAAGCCTACGAAAACAAAAAGCTTTCACAGAACCGTGTTCACGACCGTAAATTTTTCAATCAATCCTACCTATACACACGTCGATGTTTCTCATTCAGCGAATAAAAATCTCATACCGACAGGCTTGTGATATTTGAACCATAACGTATAATGCTTCCCTTCTGATTACCATTTGACGAACTGAGTATTCCGCTCTGGTAGACTTTTTGAAGCCATGGCGTAGTCTACGTTTCAGCCGCAGAAAAAAGAAATTGCCACCATTTTTTACATCGTAGCTTTATTTTTCGCTCTGTAAGATGTTTATTGGTATTTTGATTGATCTGTCCGACGGAAATGTTTTTAATATTACACGAATAATGTCACAAACTGTAGTAAAGACTGATGAAACACATTTTAATTATTATTTTTTTCAATCAATACTTAGAGAAAAAATTCTAAGTAATTAGTCATAAAAAATTGCTTTTTTGGTAAGCGCGTCACTAAAGTAATGTAGATGTCCGTAATAGTTCGAATAAGGTTATAAGGGGGGAAAATTGAAAATTGGGGAAAATAATGTGCTTCTTCATGGAATTTTTATATGAACTCAAACCCATGACTCAAATTTATTTTAATTTGTCTGTCGAGTCAACTAATTAGTGATAATTAGAGGCAAAATATACTTTGCATGTGGAGTATTGTCGATCCAAATGTCATAGAATTAAAATCATCGTGTGCAAAGAGGTTTGGTTATCGAACTGACGTCTCATATTTTTTTCAACCTAAAACAAAAGCACCGCACTATTAATCGGAGTTCCATACACAGAATTAACTTTAACCCTTTGTCGCCCGCTCACAATCGAGTTAAAACAATAAGTTAGCGAGTCACATGCAGAGTTATAGACAAAACTCGGCCCCTTTGTGTTTAACCCTTCCATTGTTTTGGAGGGCGCTGAATTAATCTCAGTATTTCTTTGATCGTCAAGTCTGGTATAAAAGACCGAGACTGACAGCCACAGTGACGGATATGGAAATGCGTGACGGCTTTTGTAGCCGGTCTTTCAGGCCATAGTTTGTTGTTTATAGGGTTAATGGGTTAAAGCTATTTTAATGCTTCCCATGGCAAAAACATTCAAGAATATAGAAATATAAAGAAGCGTAAATATGTCCAAGAAATATTTGGGAAATAAAAATAAAGGTCATTGAATATATTATCATTTATGCTATTCAGGTATGTTCCTTAACCTTCCACAAAAATTTTGATTTTAGCTTGGGGATCTCAGAGCGTTCCACCATGAAAGTAGGAGGATGCTGCTGCCCATCCTCTGGTGGTTCTGGTCACAGTTTTAGGACCTACCCGGGTTGTACCCTTTTTTTACTATACACTGAACATACATACTTTTATTTCAATCAAAAATAAAGACCTATTGATACCGTATAAAATATAAACGACTAAACTAGATAGGTATAGAGAAATTATTGGCGGTATTTGTAAATAATTTCATAAAATTTCTATAGAAATCCATCTCTTCTACATGATGTGACTAGGGACACTAGAAAAAAAAATCTGCTGCTTCATACGTTTTGTCGAGTGTCAATGACCGTTTTCTATGGAAAAGCAGATTTTTTTTTGCGATATCTGGTTTAGTCTCATAATAATAGTAGTTCAAAATGATGAGTACAAAATGACCTCCTTTCGGCTTAGTACAGGGTATATGCGTGACCCTGTAGGTATAGGTCCTTATTGACGAGAATAGCTATGACACAAAAAAGCAGATACAAATCTAGGCAGGCAGGATAAGAACAAATAAGCTCGCAAGCTAAGCCAACCGGTTCAAAAATCTTTCAAGCGTCCTTGGATGCCGCAAAAAACTACTCTCGCTCCAGTTTTTCATATGCCACTTTCGCTCTCACGTCTTCAATTTCCTTGGTTCTTTACATAAAATTCGTTATGTACGCTGTGTAAGCCCGGCCGAGGCAATATCTGTATGGTATCACCGGAAGGCCTGTCAGTTTGTTTATACAGCGTGTGGAGATTTCGGCGAGGGGGAATAAGGGGGCCAGGGGGTGGAATCGTCATGGGTAGTCGGAGGCGAATTGCCTTTATTTAGGTCAGATATCGAGTCTGAATTCATGAAAATGTGTTGTGGTAACGTACGAGTGAATGTGTGATTAATGTTAAGAGATGAAGATCAAAGATGTAATGGAAATGGGTGAACGTTATTTAGAAATGAAGTATTTATACATGTGTTTGTCGTTATTTGGGTTTAATTCGTTATTATTGCTCAACCATAATGTTTTAATATTTAATTATAGTGTTCAAGAGAATTTGGTTGTACTAAATAAAATAGGGAACCACGACGCAGGGAGAGTTTTCTTTTCCTAGTCATTTCGTATAGATAAAAGGTATGTACAATAAAAAAACAGAAATATCTTTTATGTTTCGTCATTAAGTTCTGAAATTCTTTTTCAACTTATAAAAACGGGAAAATAATAAATAAAATGGGGAAATAATGGGGATAATGGGGTTGGGAATGTAATTACATCACACATCATCAGCCAATTAACGTCCACTGTTGGACAAGGCCTCCCTCATAGAAAGGGGTGTTGCCATAATCCCCACGCTTGGCAGGCGGCTTGAGGATCGCAGTACGTTCACCGTGTACTATTAAGACGCTGCTGCCCATCCTCCGGTGGTTCTGGTCGCAGTTTTAGGACATACCCGGGTCCTAATGTAATGGTTATATGTAATAAGTAAATTTAGTAAATGTCATTACTTTTCCCCTTAATAAAATGATAATGAAACTTGTGAAGGAGCATTCAAAAGATTGTTATTATATTTTCTATATTCGCAGTCGTTTATGGGTTTTTTTACATGCGCACCTTACCTACATACTTGTAATATTTATTTTACATTGATACACTTTATTACTGAGCATCTTTTAAAATAAACGCATATTAATTTTCGATTTAACCTTTCATTACTGGCATCAAAGCGACGAACGTCTATCCACTTCGCCTAATTTATACCTTCTAATTCAAACCTTAACAAGGCGCTATCCGTAAACTTATGTACACGCACACTGCCGTACCGTACATACATATCAGTTAAGCCTTTCGAGAGTAGATAGAGCAAAATACACACACATCGAAAGGAAAGCCGCAAGGCACGTAACATAAGGAGCTTTGAAATTAATTTAGCTGGGAACTAGCTAGCAAATGGATAGACGTGTGAGCCGAGAGGGGGGGGCTAAGGAGGCGAGCTTTAGCACCACCCTGTATGTGGGTGGTGTGTTGGGAAAATTTGGCGTTTAGAGAACCTTTGTGGCGGGGCCGGTTGTGCTTAGCAGTAATTGTGTAGGTACGTGTATGGTTTTCATTATGTAGGCTCGTAATTAATGTTTGCCAAGAAATTGGAGCGGGCCTAATTGGGCGATAGTTCCGCTAGATTAAAATGGATTGATTTGCGGTTTCTGGTAAAGAAATTATTCCTTGTCAGTATTTTTAACACGCATATATTAGCTTCACTTGTGACTTCGTAAACAAGCATTGGAAGCTGATTTTAACCATGTAACTATCGTGCCGATTTAAAGCCTTGCAATTATATTTAATCCGAATGATAAAACAACAATTTGGTACAGGCAAACTGATCTAATGATGAAGCCAGGAGGAGGATAATGATACTCTTCAATGGCTACTAATAAAACCCCCGAGTATGAATCCATTTTGTTTTATTTTACCAAATAAAATACACTACATACTTGGTGTCGAGGATCTGATGATGGAACTGGGAATTGGATAGTGCAACTCTACAAGAGCTACCCGTAAACACCTTGACTTTGGGTTCCTTTGGTTTGGTTTAACGAGTCACAAAGTTTGTTTTTACTATAATATTATATTTTAAACTCACTCAAAAAAGGCCAAATGCGAGTCGGGCTCACGCACTGAGGATTCCATACCACCATAAAATACAAAAAGTAGTGCATATAGACAAAATCACGTACAGGCGGTGGCACCGACCGCGCCCAACGTTACTTAGTCGTGAACAAAGATTTGTCACCGACTCGCACTTGTCTTGGCACTTTTTGTTTTTGTTTTACTTTATTGTGTGTACCCAGTGTGTACTATAATCATAGACCTAAAATATTTTTTTGAATCTATGACTATAATCATGCCAAATTTGATGCATGAACGTATTACCGTTTTTACATTATAGAAACTACAAAAATACGTTAAAAAAACGTTTTTTGTATGGGGGTCTTTAGTTTTGACCGATTGATTTTATTATTATTTCTTAGTTAATCCGCCGTAACATTACATATTCTGTAAAAAAAAAACTATTCACTATCTATTACGGTTCGAAAGATACAGCTGTTAAAAAGTAGGACAGACAGACGGACGGACAGATAGACAGACAGCGTTGACTTAGTAATAGGATCCCGTCTACCTTAGGGAACGAAACTCTAAAAAATCAGCTCAGAAATTCAAAAAATATTAAACTCCTATCATCATGTGACAACTATTAGTAACAAACGCAATTATCTTCGATAATATATTATATTTCGATGGTAATAAAACATGATTTTACTCCACGCGCTTGGCAACATACCTACGCCGGATATGAATATTCATCTACCCTCATTTTGTCATACAAGTTAATATCCTCAGAGAGAACGCCAAAGGCCTCACAATATCCGTTTCACGTCCTTCCACTTTACTATATGTCGACTTGCATGAAAAGTAATTGTGTACTAGCTTTTGTATCTTGGTTTGTATCTAAGTAATATATAAACTTTTATGACCTGGTAGTTCTTAATTTTATGGCAAACGCTTTATAGACAATTATACGTATTGTTTTTAATCTTGTATCTAGTCGCGAACGTTATAATTTAAATTTTTAAGACGCGTATATATTTGAAAGCGGAATACCACTTATTCACTAGCTAAAGGATTCATCAAGAATTCACGAAAACTACTTTATTTACTAAGTTTAAATTTGGCAGGTTTCTTATAGAATTATTTTTATAGTAGAAGAGAAGTCTACCAAGGAAATATGATCAAAACTCATATACCTAAACTCTCTACCTCCATTTACTGTAATACGGCGGAATTAAGGGGGGGGGGGGGGGGTTGAATTGAGGTTTATATTGAAGTCTATACGCATACGTAGTCGCGGGCAACAGCCAGTTATGTAATACATATAGGTATATTTGTTATATAATTGCAGCTAACCCTAAATTCACATCATAAAAATGTAATGCTGATCGTTGGGTTGGAGATTGAGCAAGAATTGTTTTCAAGGTTTTTGGGGAAAGAAATATGGAAAATAATGGAAAAACGAAGTGCTTTTTTCTATGGTATTTTTCTATAAACTATACCTAACTTTTTTTTGTTTTTTACTGGACACCATCAATCGATTCAGTACTATATAAAAACTAGATTGCAATTGCAAACTAGCATAAGTGGGGCCAGAACGTAACGTTAGGGTGGAACGCAACACATTTTCAATTTGAAACAGGCATGTTAATGTTTTCTAAAGATGTCCATCAAATCTCTTTCTTTCTGGTGGATAATACTGTGGGTGACATGGTTAATAAGTTAATATAAGTATGTATTTTAGTTTACTATAATTGCAACATCACTAGATAACGGTAAAACATAAGGATAAATGTCTCAATTATATCACAGTTTTATTATCCCAAAACATTTCAAATAAATAAACTTATTGTTGGGATTTCGTCATGTCATCTAATCGTACCTACCGCTGAGCTATTGCTTTCAAGACAGACATAACGTCTATATTTTAGTTAAGTAGGTATATTTCTTTATACACATATATCCTCCCCGGGCGATTGTCATAAATAACCGTGTTAGTAATATCCGGCTGTCTTTCACGACGCATTGGATTTTGACGACCTCGGCCGTAAAGTGAAAGGTTTTGGTTAAAACTGTTGTGATATTGAAATATTATATGATGAAGAAGAAATTTTAGTGAGATGTTTAGATTTTTGTGGATCGATCTAATTTGATTAAATTTTTGGGCGGTAAGTCATTTCTTGATATTAGAATAACAAGCAGGGTACCGTGGTTCACTTGTTATCGTACAGAAATCTTAATTTTTTTTGGGAAAAAAATATTTATTATGTTAATCCAAAGTATAAGTACCTCCATACCAAATTTCATCTAAATGCGTTACGGAATTGAGTAGTAACAAACATACTAACATACTTAGACACAAACTTTCGCGTTTATAATATAAGGTGTAATATACACATTTAATTACAGTAAAAAATCATGTACGCAAATAAGGTTATTTAAGTAGGAACTATCGTTCAAAATAAACCGGTCAAATGCGTGTCGGACTCGCGCTCTAAGAGTTCTGTACCATCACATAATAAAATAAAGTATTTGCAGCGTCATCTATCGCTAATTGTAGGCAAAGTTATCGTGTTACATTATGAACATATATTTTTCACCCGACTTGCACTTAGCCAGTGTTTATTATTTTGTTGTTTTATATTAGAGTGTGTACTATAATCACTGAAGTAAGAATTTTTCTGTGACTATAATCATGCCAAGTTTGACGCTTGTACGTATTACCGTTTTCACACAAACATACGCGACGACAAAAATACGGTCAAAATACTTTAGTTGTATGGGAATCCCCTTTTAGTTTTTACTTTTTGATATCATTATTATTTCTAAGTTAATCCGCCGTAACATTACCATGTTCTGTAAAATTTTCAATTGGCTATCTATCACGGACTCAAAAGATACAGTTCATAAAAAGTAGGACAGACAGATAGAGTAGACTTAGTTGGTAATAGGGTCGGGTTAACACCCTTTGTTACAGAATCCTAAACATTTGTCTAAACAAAATATATACTTAAATATATTAACATCTAACCCTTGAATGTATAAGGTACTGTATTAGGTAATGTATTAGGTATCTAATTGTAAGGTAATGTATTAGTTACCTAATTCAATATTTTTACGGCATTATAAAACTATGTATATGAAGAAAATTTCTTCGAAAAACGCCCAGAAAATAAGTAGTTCAAATAGGATTGTACTATAAAAGCGCAAATCCAAATTGCCTGTAATAAACTGGCACTATCAGCTTGGTTCAGCAGTAAAAAGTACTAACATTGTGGCGAAATAGCGCGTTGAGTTGGTTAGACGCAGAAAAACTATTTAGTTAGGTATAGTACTTAACTTAGTATTACTGATCCCGCGGAATCTGTATGGAGTGGGACTAGTTGACGTAAGAGCCCCAAGGATTCCTTTTAAACAAAAAACGCCTGTATTTAGAGTGCTCTTCCTTAATTTAGAATATTTTTAATTGTATGTTCATATTCGTAGCATTTTCGTAGCGTAAGTTGCAGAAACAGAATGGAGAATCTATCTATAGACAAGACGTCAAACTTACAACGTGCATGACGTAGAAATGCAGATTACTCGTAGCAATCCCACGCTGTAGATACGTAGACGATGACGTAGAATAGCATGTAGATAGTCGTAGCAAGCTCGTACCGTAAATGCAGAAACCGTATATACCTAACAAACTTATAACGTAGATGTAGATCCTCTACGAAGGTGTAGGCACCCGTAGGTGTTCAAGATGATGAGTATTAGATAGAAGAGCTCGCTACACTTATCTTGGAAACTCTTATTAAATCCTCCTTAACTAATCCTTCAGCCGAGTTGTACCGCTCGCAGAAAAGTTTGATAACTCTGTATTTAGAAAATCTTTTACAGCAAAATGTTAGTCAGCCGGGCTAGCATGCGCATCGCGACAAAAATTTATAGACTCTTTTTATCATGCCAAAGCGAGACAGGAGTATATGAAACCGCAAGCACCTTGTTGCATTCTCGCTCGACAACGTGACGACAAGATTTTGTCACGGTGCGTGCGCAACGCGACAACGCTAGCCATGCTGATCTACTTAGTTTATATAGCAATGCACTCAATAAAACTTTTATTTTTGTTTGTGTGTTTCAGATTAATAACACCTGGAATGGAACGGAACTTGCTTTCAAACGTATATACACACTTCAGTACGATTCTCACCCTCAACACGACGACGCCTAAGAAGACATTTATAAATCAAGAAACATAAACATCAAGTTTTCAATAAATTAATATATTTTTCTTAAATTTCTTAATTTTGCTGCCGGCTGAAATTCGTGCTGCATAGCCTGGGACCAGGTACATACCTCGCAACAATCTATATATGCAATAATGGTCTAGAGAGGAACCATTCCTAATTAGATCCCAAATTGTTATCCTCTACTGTTTTGTGCCGTCGCGTCGCCACAATAACTACGCCATACCTCAAATGTAAAACAAAATACCAGGTTTTTTAAATTGCGGATACAAACCCGTATTCCAAGTACTTATGTCAAAAATAATAATAATAATAAAAATTACCAATAATTTTTCAACCGACTTCCAAAAAGGAGTTTCTCAATTCAAATGTTTTTCTGTGTATGTTACGCAATGCTTATAATGTTGTTTTTTTATAATATTGAATGGACTTTACTTATGAACTTTCTGCATAGTCGGTTGTTATTTTAAACCGACTTTATAAAAGGCGGAGGTTCAATTATTCCACTGTTGTTTTTTGATGTACGTTTACCGATTTCTCCGCCAACTGTAGATCGATTTAAAAAAATAATACTTTTGTTCAGTAGGGTATACCTCCAATTTGGTCCCATTGTCGCCAAGTCAGGATCTGATGCTGGGATCCCAGTGAAACCGAGGGCATCCCTCTAATTTTACAGGCACTTATTAAGTTTTTCACATATTTTGTAGTCGTTATTTAATGTGATCAGCTTGTTGTGAAAATTACCTATTATTAGTCTGTTGTTTTTGCGATCGGTACCCGTAATTAGCGACCGTGGCACATAGCCCCGGGACACGGTATATACCGTAATTATGCACATACCCGGTCTGGAGCGGAACAATTCCCAACTAGATCCCGAGTTAGGACGCGAGTTGGTAACCGCAACCGCCTGCCGCCATCTTGCGCCGTCGTCGTGACAACCACGCACTACAGAGCTAACAAATTTATATAGAGTTGACCAAATTATGGAACAAAAATTATCTACAAAAGGCTATGAATTATGTTAAAAAATACGATGGTGACTCCTCATTCAACTATAAAGATAATTTGGTAGCATTGTACCTAGAATATTAAAAAAAGACTTGAACAGATGAGGGTATTTTTTAAAAACTTACGTTGTAAAAAGCTTCATGACATCTTATTTTGCTGCAAATTATGACATAATGGCAGAAGCCTAGCAAGTTAAATGAAAACCAGATTTTCATTAACCAACAGCTGACAGCATTCATCCGATAACAAACTTTTATAATGCCATATGTAGGAATAATTAAAAGTAAGAAAATAACATTTGAAAAATAAGACAAAATGTGAAGATGCTAATGATTTCTGGGTAGCAACTGTGACATAGTTTCCTTTCCCGTGCAATTCTGTAGTACTACTTTAGAGCACTATCCTAAAATTATGTGCATTAATAAAGCTTTTAAGCCCATCACGCAAGCAATTATAGTACTTATTGCACTTTTCATTTCACGAACAAGCTATAAACAATGCCAAGCATATTACAGCCATCAACTAGGCTGCACTTGGCGTGCCAGCACAACACATAACAATTCGATGGAGCATTTCAATATAAATGGTGGTCCGCCATTAGCGTACGAATGTACAACTACCCGCACGGAAGAATGCTACGAAAGTAAGGAAAACTTTTTTTTTAAATAATTATATTATTTGTATCTATTTACTAGCTACATATTAGTTATACCATATATAGGGACATAAATATAATCAACATACTAGATTGGCAACGTCAGACTTATTTTGGAGGTAATACAAGATAGAACAAAATACTCTTAAAATAAACACTTTTTAAGGATTTCATCGCAATCGCATGTATTTTGCATTATTTTAATTCCTGATGTTTCAAACACTTTGCATGATGATGAAAATCTTTAGAGAGAATATATTTACAAGTACCTACCGTCAAAACGTTTCCTATAATTATGTACGCAGAAGTTGCTCCCAGCCTAGTGTCCAGAGATCTTACAGTTCCGCGCCGGGCACAAAATTGTATTAATTTGCTGACTATCTGCCAACAAGATTGGTTCATACTTGCCAACCACCCTCTATATTAAAACCTGGATGTTTTCTAATGTCAAAAGACTCGATAGCATCCTTGATGTATACCTACCAGTTTTCCGCGGCAATCAATCAAAATAATATTAAATACACGAAATATAATCCGTTAAGATTAAGGCTGATTAATTACAAACTCTTAAATGTTCACAGACTGACCCAGCCACTCTCTTGACATTTCTAATATGAAGGATAGTGACGAAGATAATCTTGACAGAATACAACATGGAATACACCCTATAGTTACGGGCAGACTCATCGACATCGAGCGAGAGATATTATAAACAATATTTATGCGCGATAAGTCCCGATAAGCAATTAAATGTAGCTACTTATAACTACGAAGCCAGTCTGTTTCCATACCACCTTACAAGAGCGGGCAGACAGGCTGAGTAGTGGAGCACTCTTCATTTCGAATGCCTGTCCACGCGCCGCCCCCGCTCCCCGTATGTACACGCCCTAAAGATAAACCTACTGAAATACATGGAGAAGGCAGTTTCTTTAAGTCGGTGTATTTATAATGCGAATAAGATTAGAAAGACGACGGCGATTAATGACGAATTACATTTTACTTGAGGAAATCCAACCTTATTATATCTTCAATAAATATTAAATAGGTACGAGAGTTGTATAGAAGACGCACAAAGCAGGGGCTCTATGCATCGAGATACAATGCCTATAGAGTCACAATCTCTTAGTAAAACAGTAAAAAATGCGCATGAGCGTCGTGTACATACCTAAACATCAATTATAAAGTTCACAATGCCCTCAAATTTAGACGTTATATCGCTTGCATAGTGTTCAACGTCGCTTGTCCGTTATGGCATAGTAGCACTGGCATCGCGCGCCGTTGTAGTTGGATCGTAGTTGCCTTACAACTAACCAAAAAGTCTGCGCAATTCGAAGCGTGCGCCCAGTTTTGGTTAGGATTTTTTAGCACGATTTTGACTCTAAAGGTATTTTATCTCGATGGCTGTATGGAACCTGTCAGATGTTATTTGAAATGGCATGTTCCCTTAAACTAACTAAACAAAATACAAGCTAACAATAACACTACAAAAACAGTTAGACTGTTACTGTTGAAGGTCTAAAGACAATCCAAATGCTCAAGCCCACTAGTTGGCAGCGTACCCAGCATGCTGGCGGAGTTATGACGCTGAATGGTAATGCTTATGCGTTGAGCTAAAAACACACCAGCATTTTGGTCAATCATCGCAAAAAAACAGAATATCGCTTAAAAAAACATGTCTGTTATTGTTAATCAGTATAAAAATGCAATATAAAAAACTCGGAAACTCGTACAGAGAAAAATTCAAGATTAAAGTACCACATCTGACCTCCAGTTCATAGCTCCAACGATGCATGCCCTTCGCTCCTCCGAGTGATATTGGGATGTGTGACGAACCACGAACCCCATTGTGACTTTTCCCACCATCAAGGGAATGTCACCTGTGTACGTGAAATGGTGCAGAAACAAACACTTACTGTGATAGTAAAATGTATTGTAAGTCGAGTCAGTTTTTAACAAGTTTTTATTTTAATTTTAAAATAGGCTTGCGCTTGGCCGCCAACTCACCTGATGTTAAGCGATGATGCGGCCTATGATGGATCACGCTTGCCTAGAAGAAACTGATTCACTTTTAACTTGAAAACACCCAGATTTTAACTACAGCGCATTCTACATACTAGCAGTTGGCACAATAAAAGTGGAATCAAAGCGCTTCGTACGGGTTTTCGGAATTTCAACCTAAAGCGGTGTCGGTTTTCGACTTAAAGCCGTAACAGACATGTCAACTTGGCTGACGAATCGCCGTCTGACCAACGGGAGGGAAAGACAAAATTTTCTCTTTCTCTCTCGTTGCTCAGACGAGCAGTTCGTCAGCCAAGTTGACACGTCTGTTAGCTACTTTAAAATAAGAATATTTCGTTATAGCGACTTTTAAGCAACACTTGTTACTACATATGACTATAATGCTTAACATATTGTATTAAAGTAGCAATTAATGGCGCAAAACCATGGCGCTTACACACAGTCATGCGTTTCGCTACTTCTATTTTTGAGGTTTTTCAAATCTTTTTCAAAAGTATAGCTGTTACATTACAGCTATACTTTTGATACTTTTATACTATACTTTTTAAAATAAGAATATTTCGTTATAGCGACTTTTAAGCAACACTTGTTACTACATATGACTATAATGCTTAACATATTGTATTAAAGTAGCAATTAATGGCGCAAAACCATGGCGCTTACACACAGTCATGCGTTTCGCTACTTCTATTTTTGAGGTTTTTCAAATCTTTTTCAAAAGTATAGCTGTAATGTACGGTTTCCTCCATTATTATGAAATCTGTACATTAAGATATCATAGGCATCATTTAGTATATAGGTATTTGAATGAATCCAAAAAAACAGGGAGGAAACCGCAAATCGGTGTTACTACTTTCATATATTTTTATCGAGCCGAATATTCTTAATCGTGTTTTGGTCTTTCCGGTTTCCTAGATAAAACATTCAATTTTGGTATGACACTTTTGATATATATTTTATTGTATACATTAATTTCAGTTTTATAATTTTGAGCTATCAAACTAAAACTAGATTGACCAAAATTGCTAAACGTGGGAAAATAGGGCCTTAAATAACCGATAAGTGAAGTTGCGTCCGAACTTGACTCGTGCGCAACTTCACTTCAACTCACTATATGCTGCTGCTGTATGTATTTTTATAAGTGTAGTTCATATTTATTATTTATTTACTGTGATATGTATTTAGTAAGTGCCGCGGAGGATGTGAGCGCCATCTCAAACCAACTGTGGTTTTTTGGTGCAACATAAAATTAAAAATTGTATTGTTATGTATTAAGAAAAAAAAAACGTATACGTTCTTTTTATGTTCAAAATAGGTCTATATTTGGCCACCAACTCGCCTGATTGTGGACAAAATGGATTATGTAGATCTAGAAAGTAGTTTTCAGGAAACAAGGATGGTGGAAAGGCATTGCCTGGCTGTCCGCAGGTAGTAATGGGAAACTAGGCGTTTTCGACCACACAAATAAATGAGCTATGGTCAATAGCTTAGCTTGTCCATAATAAAAATGCCCCGAGGAAAATTTGAAATTTGACCATTTGAATTGAATATGAAAATACACAAGTAAGAAAGAAAATGGCCATAATCTCAAGTGGTGAAGCCAACTTTTAATATCGTTAAAGTAGTAGAAAATCTTAATATTCTAAGATTTCAGTATTACTGACTCAAAACCTACCTTGCCTAACTTAAAGTAACTGGTCTCAGGTCGCAATGAAACGTGAAAAAAGGAGAGCGCTGGGATCAACTAACTGTTTCGGCTAGCATTTTTCAGCTGTGAAATACAAACAGGAACGAATATTGTAAGTATATGCCGTGCGCAAGCTAAAAGCAGTAAAGCTATATGGTTGACCCCTGTCTAGTTTATAAGTTAAGCTAAAAATCAGTCAACTAACATTACATTGCACCACATGTCGGCTTTTTAGCTTGAACACGGCAACTTTAAATTTTCCATACATATTTTGTTCACAACCCAAAAAATCATGTTCAACACCAAACAAACTCGATCATTTTACATTTTCCTTTATTTTCGTTTCACCTCGCTCCACACGAAGTGAACCACAAAGCTCTCAGCATCACCGTAATTACATGCACACTCAAAAAGCAATCACATCTAATCTGCAGATCGACTATCCGAGATTGAATTGCGTATCCACGTAATATATCAAAGGTAATCCGTTTAGTTTAAGGGTACTGTATATCATACGATGGCACTCCCCCCCTCCCCTGTGTATGGTCGCCTAAGCAAGGAGGCTCTAACGCATGTTTAGGTGGGTGGGATAGGTGGTTGACTTAAGCGATAAGAGAAAAAAGTCGATTTCTATAAATAGGTTAGATTTGGTTCAGGTTAAGCCTAGGTTAGGATCTGCAGATCGACTACCCGAGATTTAATTAATTGCGTATCCACATAAAATATCAAAATTGAGTTTAAGGGTACTGCATATCTTGCGATGAGTCCTACCCCCTTTATTTGGTCGCCTAACGGAGGTTCTAAGCGCTTTTAGGTGGGTAATAAGTGATAAGTGGAAAACGTCAATTTCTAACCCATCTAGAGGTTTAAAGAAATATTTTAAAATTACTAAAAATAACAATCCATAGCGTGCGCTTCCAAATTCTAAATCATTATCCCATTCTCAGTGGAATATTAATAGTCTATATCCCCCTTATTAAATTTGAGTGTTAGTAATACTTTATCAATCCATTGAAAATTGACTTTGACAGCGTTTACAATCAGAGAATGCTATACGTTTGTGAAATCACTTGAGATAGATAGTTAACTAAGTATGTATCTTATACTGAAGGTTTTGTACTTGATTTTAACCCTATGTATCTTATATTCAAGATTTTGTAAACCATCTTACGAAAATGTTTTTATGACAACTTGCCCGCCATCCGCTCATATTCCACTCCACCCATACTTCCTCGTCAACTAAGCAGGGAGACGGGCGACCCGACTAGGGGAGTTACATTTCCCTGTTTGAAGCACACGTCGCAAAGGAAATCCTGTACAGGACAGAGCTCTGAAATTGCCCGCTTGATAAGGGTGGGGACCACCTCCTTGACTATCAAAGGGTGTAGGTATATTAAATTAGTAACCATGTGAAATGAAATGTAAATACTGGACAAGCGTTTTACAATAGGATATTTTTTGTCACTGAAATTTTGGACGCAAATGGGCAACTCTACTTTTGAGTTAGACTGCCTGATGGTTATCTATATGGCATAACAGTTTTGTTCTAGAATCAAGGACAAAAATTATTAACGTCCCATCCAAAACACGATGGCTCTCAATTGTAAATGCCACTCTAGGTCCCCAATCGTCCGTTCCTTAGCATCATTCACTGAACTGTTAAAACTGGTAAGTTGAATTATTACACGAAGTCTGCAATTGGTCACAATTTTAGTGATGTCATTCATCATATTATTCACCCATGAGGGACCGGAGAAGGCTGAATCGATTTTGATGCGGGTTTTATTGCGGTGATTCTTAGCTATTGGTAATCAAAATATATACAGCTGTTCAAAAATTATGAGCTTTTTTTCCAAATTAGGCCTTTGTTTATTTTATTTTTCTTAATATTTTGAAATTAATAACTGTAACAACCCTCTACGGATTCCGTAGCAGTCTCGTAGCTGCAGTAGTTAATTTTATTAATTTGAAAAATCTCTCAATATTGCAAAAGTTCCAAATTAACTGGTTTATTTAAAACCTATATAGACAAAGTTCTCCGCGGTTTTACAGCTGCCATCATCCAGCATTCTCATCAACCAACTTCAGTTCATGCAAAGCCGAACATGACTTTTCCTTAGGCATGCCAATCAGTTATTGGTGAAGACCTTATTATTTAAAATGTAAAGTTTATTTGTACATATTAAGCTTGTAACAAAGTAACTATCTTGGAAGTAGATTGAAAGCTACTTCTAATTGTCACTGTTTTAAACTATCACGGTTGTTAACTAAAGTTATATGATTATTTACAGGATATTTACCGTGGTTGAGGTTGTGGAAGGAGCTCCCGATATTTCGGCGCAGTTACATGCACCACGTTCACGTGAAGACCGTGAACTGGTGATATTTATCTTACCACGGTAAATATCCCGTAAATAATCATATAACCTTATGTTAATTGTCGTTTCGATTTATGAATTTTTGCGAGTATTAAAATGTAATCCGAATGACAAAACAACAATTTGGCCCCATCGAACTGATCTGATGAAGGAGCCGAGAGGTGAATAGTGAAACTTCAATACCTACTAGTAAACCCTTCGAGTTTGCATTTTGGTTTGTCTTAAACGATTCATATAAGCGTGTTTTATCGTTTTTTTTTTTTAGAGTAATTATTTATTAGTCAAAACTATTATAATGTATAATTATTGTAGGTATTAAAATATAAATACTACTGAAAACGTTATTAGTACATTTAATCAAGCTAGAAATTTTCCTAAAACATATAAAGTCATGGCCATACTAGCGCCATCCCAACTGACTTTGGAAGTGTAGACGCATCGTATTGCGACCCGCCATTATTTGTCTTTACTTAGTCGGTTCCTAATCTCGTATGGCAAATAATCTGCTTGGTTGTTTGTTTGGCTTGAGATGCTGGCAGATTGGACGAAGACAGAAGAGTGTAGAATTGTGGGACGAAACTCTACATTGGCTCTACATTTAGATGCTGCCGTTAGAGCAAATTATATAGTACTAGCCGTCCGCCCCGGCTTCGCACGAGTGTAAGCTCGGCCTTCGGCCTCGCTACAAAATATAAAATAGCCTATGTCACCCGGGGATAGTGTAGCTTCCCAACAGTGAAAGAATTTTTCAAATCGGTTCAGTAGTTTCGGAGCCTATTCATTACAAACATACAAACATACAAAAATAGGTACAAATCTTTCCTCTTTATAATATTAGTGTAGATAGGTACATCTCTTGGGAGTCTTGGACCGACTTTATATTGAGGTATAGTCTATGCATTTAGTCTATATTTGTTGCAAGCTAAATTATACTTTACTTAGGATTCAATTTAGTTTGAAGGTATATTTGTTTGGATTTATCTTCCCAAGCACTTTGGTCCTAGGTGATAAATTGAAAATGGTGGACGCCCCGATATGGCGGACAAAATATTCTTATCTATCATCATGATAAGGGTATCATATGAAAGGATTTGCTAAGAATACGGAAAACCTTGTTTTAAAAAAGAATTTTTACTAATAAAGTTTATTTACAATTTGCCAAGTGCACTTGGCTAAGTTGTTATGTTACTGACATAACAAATGCATTTGTCAGTAAAAAATAAATTGTAAATCAATGTCTGGAAACAAAATTAAACCGTACTTATTACTATTAGAGTCAATTTCACACCTATCGCCCTTTTTATTGCTCTTGCTACCTAAACACGTGTATATATGTACAAGTAAATACCTAAATAGCGTAAATTATGTACATAGGTGATATTGATTGATCTCAAGATACTCTCCCTAATGGGGCCTAAATAATTCAAAACGACGTGAACAGCTAATTATCGCTACACGGGAAGGCTTGTAAATAATTGAGAAACATTAAACCTATGGGTTCGTGTTCATTAATTATGTAGTACATACCGAAGGCTCTCGAGTGTTGTGTAGAATCAATCATTAATTCGACTGCTGGGTATTATGTCGAGTTGGAGCTAGTTTACGAATATGACTAGTAGGCATATCATCATCATAATCAGTCTATACTAGTATCAGCCTATACTAGTCCACAGCTGAACGTAGTGTCCCGTTTAACATTTGACTGCCCGTTGGCTCAGTTGGTAGTGAACCTTCCTTCTGCGCTTGGGGGCGTGGGTTCGATTCCCACCTAGGGCAAATATTCATGTGATGAACATTCGTGGTTGTTCTATGTCTGCGTTAATGTAGTACCTATGTACGTTTATCAGTCTTTGGCAGCCATATTACAAGCTTTGCTTAGTGTGGGGTCAGATGACCATGTGTGCATAAATGTCCCAGATATTTATTTATTTATAGGCCTCTCCCAAAGCACGCCACTGAGCCCGATCTTTAGAGTTTCTCTTCCAGCTACTTCCAGTCGTTTTACATGTATCGTCACTCCAACAAGTCTCATAGGGCGACTGCTGGGACATCAGTTTAGGTGATTGCGGGAAAAGGTGTTTTTTTTTTTCTAGAATATGATCGCATTTTGCGACCAACTCGCCTGTTGGTAAGCGATAATGTGGTCGAAGAACATATATAAAATTATGTAGATACCTAACTTCATAGTTTGTTTACCTACTCGTAAATTGTGATGAGTCTAGATCACAAAAAGTACGGAATTTTACTCAAATTTGGGGCAACCACTTTTGTTTGAGATTGGTTTTGTAACACGCCAAAAATAAGCACCCAAATTTTAGCATCATTTTTATCAACCGTGACTCCTCTTCCCTTTGGTGCGTCTTCTTTTGATTCTGTCACTCTTCGCAGTGCTTTGCTAGTCACATGTCACATCCGTGCAAGTTCTCTTGTTTTACTGGCATTGTGAGACCAGTGACCACGTCGTTCTCTGCCAGCCTGAATTCCACTGAACTGACCAATGGGTATTGACCATTACTTGGTTACAGCCTTACACCACCTGACGACACCACCTTGCTCTATTTCAGTTATTTCACTTCCAAACTTCCATTATATCTACTTGCTTGGTAAAAAAATACTTTAAGCAAGCCTTAGCGTACTCTTTAACAAATTGAAAGATAAAGTTATAGGTATAAGTTAACGGTCTCACAGACCCATTACGAATCGATCATGAGAATATACGAGAGCAGGTATCAATAAAGGTCAATATTATTAATATGTTCGACACATCAATGTCAAATAGCACTGACATCTTTTGTGAAACACATGGGAAAAAATAACCGTGTACATTGAGATCAATTTATCTGTGGTGATGGTCAAATGAGTGAACTAAAAAGATTTTGATGGGTACCGTCAATTTTGTTCAGAAAATACAATGGTGGCGCCCCTTTTCAATGGTACAGAGAAATTGGTCAGACTGTGTGCGTCTACGCAACCCTTTCAACTTTTTCTCTATAGAACTCATTTAAATCTCGACGCATCCCCTATTTTGCGTATGCACCTTGTTGCAAATTAAGGATTCAACCCTGATAAAAAAACGTGACCCCAAAAAAGTCGTGGGTAAAAAGTTTTATCTTTTTTTATTATGGGTTATTGAAATGAGACACCGGTGCTGCATTCAAAATTGGTCTTTTTGTATAGTGAAAGGGTTAGACACGTCGGTATTGATGTTTTTTATTTATAAAGTTAACCCTTTGCTACTGCGGTTCGGGACGGTTCGTTATGCCGGTGTTAAAGTTACATTTGCGTTTGCAAAACTTGTCATATTTTTTATGGGTATGGATTAGAGTTGTTTGCGAGGTTTATTCGTTTTATATCTTCCTTTTGTGCTGCCTTTTAAGCCAATGATTTGAACTACATCCTCTCCTAAAGTTAAATAAAATTATCCAAAATGTGATACAACAGTTAAATATTTGACTGAATCAACGTTACTTTGCGGTAGTTCATCTTTAATATGGTTTCTTTGACTGATCTCTAGTGTATTTCCGTTTTAACATCGAAATAAGTACAATAAGAGATTTGAGATAAAATATTTTTGTGTTACTTTACAGTAGTTTGTCAGTGATGCTTATTTTAACCTAAGCTGAAACAAAAATAAGTAACTTTTTTTACTACATCTATATGTCCAGCCAGTAAGTATATTTTGTTACAAGCTTACAATACAAGGCATTTCTTTATAATGATCACTTTTTGTAAGTTTTTTTTTTAATTTTTTTTACTACGATTAATATCTAACGAATAAACCAAGACCAGTGTCAAAATGGTTTAGTAACTACATTCAATGTTGTTTTCCCGGCGTTTTTTTTTTCGTTGACAAAATACTGTCTTTTGAAGAAAAATATACCATGTTTGTATCTTAAATTTGGCATTGCAATCTTAGTAGATAAAAGACGAAACATCACTTTTATTAATACCGACGATAACCTAAAAAAATACCCTTTCCTTCCAAATCCTTTGTCATCTAACACAATCTACTAGACAATAGTTTAAAATGATAACATCTCCAATTTCACACTTGGTGCCTTGCATCCGTATTTTTTTATTTGACAGATGAGTGCTTTATTTGCCACGATAAGTATCGCACTACATCCAATCTGATATCATTTTGGAGAGTCCTTTAGTTTGTTGACTTATGTATTAATGTGATTAAAAATTAAAGTAGCTGTCGATGGAATCATTCATTAGAGAACATTGTGTTAATTCGTGCCAGTTTTCTTAGGAACCAATTTTTAAGATTTAATTTTAAAAAATATGATCCATTACCTACACTATTTCTATTAAATTATTTGCTCTGACAGCTGCATAAATGAACTGTATATCGGGAACTTGCTACAGTCTCACGTTCAAAAACCTAGCAAAAGTTTAGTGGTTTTCATTCAGCTTTTTAAAGGTTATTGCAGCTGTCAGAATGAACTAATAAACGAATGGAAATCATCAGCCAGAAGACATCCACTGCTGAATATAGGCCTCCCCTTTTAAACTCTACATTGAACGACATCCATCATCATCATCCAAAAAGCCATCAGATAAGGACCACCTCTCAGTAGCATATGACATCACTGGCAACACACACTGGTCAAAGACCCTTGTCTTTAGGCACTGTGGTATCTTGGAAGAGAAGATGTCACGCAATTTGTAACGAATGGTAATGGTAGCTAAACTTAGTAAGAAAGTAGATGCAACGAATAATTTTGATATGTCTGAATGTTTGTTTTGTACATTCGTACTGACAAATGTTGCGCACATTGTTCCAGTCAAAATAAACCCAAATATCATACTAACCACTGGAAAATTGCAGATTGTTTATCAAGAGTTGAAAGTCACATACAACATATTTCACATTAGATGCTTTTTAGGGTTCCGTACCCTAAGGGTGAAAACGGGACCCTATTACTGAGCCTACGCTGTCTGTCTATCCATCTGCCGACTGCCTCGGTGGCTCAGTTGGTAGTGATCCTACTTTCTGTGCTTGGGGGCGTGGGTTCGATTCCCATCTAGGACAAACATTTGTGTGATGAACATTTGTGTTTGTTCCATGTCTGGGTGTTAATATCTATTTAAGTATGTATTTAAAAATATATATGTATGTATATCAGTCTCTGGCAGCCATATTACAAGCTTTGCTTAGTTTGGGGTCAGATGACCATGTGTGTAATAATGTCCCAGATATAAAAAAAAAAAAAAAAAAAAAACTGTCCGTACTACCTTTAAACTGCTGTATCTTTGGAACCGTATAGATAGCCAGTTAAAACTTTCACAGAATATGTAATGTTACGGCGGATTAGCTAAGAAATAGTAAAAAAGTCATCAAGTTAAAACAAAAGGGATACAACAAACTTTTTTTTTCGTAGTATTGTAATTGCTCTAATGTAAAAACAATAATACGTAAAAGCGTCAAACTTGGCATGGTTATAGTAGGTACATATTCTACCTACAGTATAACAACAAATATTAATAATGGCCAAGCGTGAGTCGGTGATAAATTTCTTTTCATTACCAAGTTAAGTTATAACTGTTAATTTCGTTACTTGGACGACCTTATCATTTCTTTCACCGAATATAAATGCCACATTTTTTTTTTGTTTTTTTTTTTTTTTTTTAATTGATAATTATTGTATTTTGTAGTGGTACGGTACTCTCAGTGCGCGAACCCGACTCGAACTTGGTCGGTTTATATTTCAAATGTACGAGGAAATTAAAAAATAATTATCTAACTTGACACTGACAAAGCATCCGTCGTGACAAGTCATATCATGTGGAGTAGAAAAAGAAAAAAAAAACGCGCACTAGTTAATTGTGCCAAATTTTCTTTGGTACCATTTTCTTTTAGGTGCATTGTTTTTTTTTTTAGGTATGCCCCTAGATGGACCGACGACATTGTGAGAGTCGCGGGCATTCAGTGGACGCAGATGGCAGGATGTCGTTCAGTGTGGAGGTTAAAGGGGGAGACCTATGTTCAGCAGTGGACTTCATCTGGCTGAAGATGATGTTCTTTATTCAAAAGACTTTTTAATTGTTTTAAAACCTCTTTCAATAATTTGCAGGTTTTAGTGGTAATAAGAACAACTATCTAAACATGGGAATGAAAATACGGAAGTAAAACACAAAATTACCATCACCCAAACACATAAATTTCACCAAACCTTCCGTCGACATCAACATGTTTTCCATACAACCACTGTCACTCCCCACCATTGAAACTATTTACCCTAACTCTCACTGACCCTTAACCCTTCTACCTAAATATGACCTCTCGGTCTCTCGGCCCCACCCTTGGTCATTGTGCAGCGAATTAATCAGGTAGTTCGACCATTGTGTGTCCACTGGTCAGTTTTATACCATTGTGTTTGTATTAAAAGTTTTTAAGTGTAGGGTTAAAACTGGTTTGCGAATTTTTGGCGTGCGTTAGAATTTAGAAACAGGTTTAGAGATTTGCAAGACAGCTGTGGAGGAAATTGGAGCGTGAAATAGGTAATGTGGAATGGATAGTTTTTGTCCTGGCGCGGATCTATTTTCATGAATGTTATTTTATTGTATTTATTACAATAATCAACTTTCAATGCAGTAACTACATAGATAGAGTTGCTAAAAGGGACCGCAGGATAACGCTGGATGCATGCCGCTTCCAACCAGCCCTTTTGTAAATCAATGGGGGAGGCCTATGTCCAGCAGTGGACGTCCTATGGCTGAAATGATGATAATCAAAGATAGATAGTTTAAGTACTTAGTAACCTACGTATACTTTATTTTACTCACTTTTATAATTTACTTAATAAGTGTACAAAAAACACTGCCATCCTTCTGGAGCAGTTGGGTAAAAATATAGATAAATTATGTTGCAGTTTTGATGTCATCTCAACAACGGTGAAAGAGCATCGGAAACCGGTATGTCCAAAAACCTAAAAAGTTCAAAGACAATATACCTACTTATATATAAATGACATTCGCCAACATGCACTGGGCCAGTTGTTGGATTAGGGCCCATCCTCTCTCTCTGAGAGAAGGCCTGTGTCCCACAGTGGGAACATGATAGGCTGATAATGATAATAGAACATTGATATTCTCGAATATTAATCCGTCTTTAAAACCATCACTCTGTATATTTATCTACCTATATCCGGGATGGATCCTCTTCTATCTACCGTTACTTACGTTTTTTTTAATGTCATAGGTGGCAAATAAGCATACGAGCCGCCTGATGGTAAGCAGTCAGTTGCCTATGGATACTTCTAACACCAGAGGCACTACAAATACATTAACGACCCATTCGTTGTAGCTTCTCGGAAACACCGCGGAAGGTAGCCCATTCCACGTTTTGCATGTGTAAGGCAAGAAAGATCGTGTGAATCGCACAGTTTGTGATTTCCACTGATCTATATGATATGTGGATGCACTTTCAAACGGTGGTGGCTAGTGCGATGATAAAACCGCGACGCCGGCATTAGATCGAATACTTAGTTCTTCAGAACTCTCCCCATTGTAAATGCGATAAAAGATGCAGAGAGAACCAACCTCTCTGCGTATCTTGAGCGGCAAGTATTATGAATCAAATGCAAATCCCTTCCGTTATTTGTAACTATAGAAGGTAATGCCAACTATTTTGCATACAACACACCCCTCGCTAATGGCTATAGAGATTTATTGTTATTATTTACCACCGGAAGTGCAACCCTGGCCGAGCAGATGTACTTCACCTACTGTTATGCAATTCAAAACTGTTTCTTTGACGAATCATTTTATTTTTGTAGGATTTAGCTTGCGTTTGACCGCCAACGCGATGGTGCGGTCTACTATGGAGCACGCTTAGTAATTACTGATTAGAATCTCTAGTATATTTCCGCATTTTTTTATAGGAAGAAAAAGGAATATGTGAAGTTTTGTTTCTTGAAGTTGACATACTTAGATGGCAGGTAAAATTGGCAATTTATTGCAACAATTGATATTAAAATAATGTTACTGCATTATATAACCCTAGCCTAGCTAGAGCAGATGCTCTACTTTCAAACTGTAAAAGCGAATTCTAAAAAATCTTTTGTGGCCATTTTTTTAAATAAAGCTATTTTTGACAATGCGCCATGCAAATTAGAAAGCAATCTATTACCAAAAAGTGATAAGACTCTTGCAACAATTTTAAAAATCGAACTCTATTCTGTGAGACAGAAAATAAAAATTTAGTTGTCAGTATTGGGCATGCAAATATTATTTTTATTACAACCTATAAACTAGTTTATAGACTTTATGGACTCTAGTTAGGTGCAATAAAGTTAAAAGTAGATTGCCTTTGTTGCCATTGATTAGAATAAAATTTGCATAAACGCGACGCACACCTTGGCACTGATCCGTTTTATGCAATTTTGACTGACAGTTCGCATTGAATAGGGTTTTTGTAGCTTTGGAATTTTCGTTATGTATTTCACTTGCGATTTTATTTAAATCAATATTATGCTAATGAAACCGCTCCATAAAAATTATATAAATAAATAAGAAGGTATCTTTAGGTATGACTCGGAAATAATTATCTATAGGTAGGTATTACTTACCTACTAACGCTCAGTTTGGTGACAAACAAATAATTGGAATGTATGCATTAAAATTACACATTTTATCTACCTATTACGTGGAAGTTAGCGTTTGTCACTTCTGTGGAAGTAGAACTACTCAAATAATAATAATAAGAACTGTTTTTTTATTTTAAGATGCAGCCTAGGTAGGCTTCCCACTAGATGGACTGACGACATTCTGAGAGTCGTGGGCATTCAGTGGATGCAGATGGCAGGTTGTTGTTTGTGTGGAGGTTAAAGGGGGAGGCCTATGTTCAGCAGTGGACGTCTTCTGGCTGATAATGATGATATACATTTAACAATGATCGTAAGCATGGATAAAACTGTCTGACATAACTAATGGAAACAGTGCCGTATATAGGGCGGTGCCACCGGTGCCCAAGCACAGGGCGTAGACTCTGGGGGCGCAAGAATGGCCAGGCCAGGCAGGAATATTATTTTTTCGGTTTGCTCCTGATAAGTTCCTGCTGCGGCCTTGTGCTTGATTCCAACATATACGTACCTGCATGCCAGTATCATCAAAAACCTCTATTAAATTTCTTCCAAAATATTAGATAATTGGTCCACCAACACGTTCCAAGTTCCTTGTGCTTGTGTTTCCTGAATGAAATGAAATAGGCCTATTACAGAGCATTGCTCTAGGGTACCTATAATATCTAAAAAAAACAAGGACGCAGTTATAGAAGTTCGCACAGGGCGCAGAAAAGGCTATTTACGGCACTGAATGGAAGTAGACATATTTATAAAAATGTAAGCATGCTGCTGAGACGCGCGCCAAAAATCAAATTCAAAAGTGCAACTTTTTTATAACAGCGTGAACTAGCCAGAACTAGTTTGTACAATGCACTCCATACAAAATCATTATGTTTAGCAAATCCACGCAAAATTATCAATACGAAAACCAGAAATTCTAGTTGATTTACTCTGAACTGGTTATTATACTCGTATACCACGCGCCTCTTTGTAATTCGCATTTTTTATTACTTAGACGGGGTAAAATGATTTGGGGTAAATTGGAATATAAACTGGCAACACTGGTCAGGGTATTGTGTGAGTTACATTGTCCGAAATGACCTGCGATGTTAACGAATTATTGAATAAGTTAAATTATAAGCGTGCGTCGTAAATTATTGCTTATAGGACGTAGGTATGTTGATAAGAATATTTTATATGGCATTTTGTAACATTTGTGTTTGTTCTATGTCTGGGTGTTAATATCTATTTAAGTATGTATTAAAAAAAGTATGTATATCAGTCAGTGGCAGCTACGTATATTACAAGCTTTGCTTAGTTTGGGGTCAGATGACCATGTGTACAATAATGTCCCAGTTCCCAGATATTACAAAATTATTTATGCAAAATACAAAATTATTTATTGTTATCAAATAAGAATGCAGAAAAATAGGTAACCCTGCCTGGTGTTTCAGCCTTAGCTGTGATGCAGCGGATAGTGTCTTCCCAAATATAGGAACATTTACAATAAGTATCGTAAGTAATTAATAATATACAGTAATAGTCAATTTAATAAAAACTAAATTCAAAATAAAGGCAAGTAAACAATACACAAGGTTTAGATAAGTTAAAAAAATTAGATATAGGTCCTTAGGTAAGTTACCTATCTCTACCTAAATAAGTACCTTAGATATCTACTAATTAAGTAGACGAGGAGTAGTAGGGAGGCCTTTGTCCAACAGTGGACGTTCATTGGCTGATGATGTGATGTGATGTGAAGTAGACGAAGATTCCCTAGACCTCCCCATTTGGTTATGATTCATAGATAAATATATAGGTACCTAATTAGATACCGATTTATTTTGATGATCATTTTATCCATGGATCAGTGGAGAGTTCAGAAAACTCAGAATCAAAGTGGAGAGAGACGAGTCTTGAGCCCAGTAGGTTCAGATCAGACATGCTAGAGAGTGAAGGTAATTTACCTACATACCTAATTATACTAAGTACCTAGGTAGGAAATAGGTAGGTACCTGGGTACCTATATACCTACTAACTATATATCTATTTACTAATACTCTCGAGCTTATAACATAAATATATGTACCCAAGAGTGGAAGAGCCAACTGAGCCAATGCAAAGAGAATACAATAGAAGAGCCAATGGAGCAAATTTTCTCCATCATAATTTTTATGTATTGTTTTTGACGGATTAAAAAATCGTAATTTTTTTTGTTTATAAATCTGTCGCCCTTACAAATTGATTTGTCGATCAAAAAGTTTTAGGTAGGTAGGTATGTGAGTATTTTTAATCGAAGAAAAAAAGGTCTAAACACACGTAGGTACCTAACTTCGATAACTTTTTAAAATTATTGTTAAAAATTTAGGTACACGTAAGTAGTTAGTAGCTTTATCAAGTCTGTGGTACATACATTTTTTGTCTGTGACAGATTGAAAGATAAGTGACAGGTTGGCTTTTTGAAAATGGAACTCAGCTATTGCTCTCCCGATTTGGCGCCAAAAAGCGTCCAACATGCAAGGCTCGCGCCGCCTCACACACGGCGCCCCGCCCCCCACACGTGGGCCAATCGCGCGGGCTTAAACACCCTCACGCATATTGATCTGCGGACAGCGCTCGAACCGTTTACATTTCGACATATCACATGCTAAACACCGACAAACAATAACATACGCACACATGCCATGCTATTTTCTACTATATGTTATATGCAACAAAGTCTTATATTGCTTTCTCGATTCTACACTACTTACGGCCTTATCTATTTCGATTTGGGTGTAATTTATAATGTGAGATGAAGACAAGCAGGTTTGAACTTTACTGTTTGGAATAAAGAGTGGGTTTAGGATTAACACAAAAAAAATGTAGAATATTTGAATTTGTATAATATTGTACTAGTTATGACCTCAAAATACTAAAGTAACGTCAAGGTGACCAACAATGCCACGTCTTAACTAATGCACAATATTAATTTAAGGGCCGATTTTTCAATCCTCAGTTAAAGAAAGGGCTTATTCCATTGATAGGTAGTTGATAGCATGATTTTTTTCCAGTTTGGTTAGATAACTTCTCTAGCTAACGCCTTAGCAAAGCGAAGCAGTTTTTTTTATAACAATTCTAAATATTTGTTCCGAGCCTTATATAAGGGCAAATTCCAAAAATTTCCCAAATATTTATTTATTCAAATTCTTTCAGTTATAATATAACCTCACCTCGATTAGGAATTCTTGAAATAAAATAAAATAGAGTCATTTTCAATATTTGTATTCGCCTATTTAGTATTTCAGAAAGTCATAATATTGAGTATTTACGAATGCTTTAGTTTGAATAAAATTTATATTCGCTCGTTTAAATATACTACGTACCCTAAAATTACTATCTATCTACTTACTTCCCTTATTGCCATAGAACTGTCAGTAAACATAGCAAATCAATTACACTGACATCTAGCGGAATCTTATCAAACTTCTTATAGCTAATACAAAAACAGAACACAAATAGATGTGCTATTCCACCATAGATGTTGCTCGTAATCTACAATGTTCTTAACACACCATCTAGTATTAAATGCCATCACTACATGCCGCACCATGGCCGTTAGCAAATCAATTATACTGACATCTAGCGAAATCTTGTCGAACTTCTTATAGCTTATACAAAAACAGAACCCAAATAAATGTGCAACTCTGTCATAGATGTCGCTAGTAACAACAATGTTTACAATGTTTTTAACACTGTACCTATAAAATGCCATCACTACAAATGTCACCGGCCGTTTTCGATGTCACGATAAACGTTGAGACGATCGATTTCTTCTCAAGCGTGCTCCATCGTAGACCGCATCGTCGCTTAACATCAAGCGAGTTGGCGGTCAAACTGTTACAGAATAAAAAATAAACGCATATAAACGTCCTTTACTTCTAAACATATTCATCTAGGCAAAACTGAGCCAAAATCATTAAAAGTAATCGTAGATCTAGTCGTTTACCCTAATTAGTTTCCCTACCTTCTTAGCTGTACCATCCATCCTTGGCTGTACCTACCCAAAGGGTGTCAAAGGCATAACTAAGCCTACCTACTGTTTGTCTCTGTCTCTCCTAGCTATTAATAGCTGTGTTTTGAACCGTCATAAATAACCAGTTCAAATTTTCACAAAGTATAACACTTATAATGTTACGGCGTCACAACAAACGACTTTTCGTCTTTGATCTAATATAAAACTGGCACAAGCGTCAAACTTGGCACGATTATAGTACCTACCCAACACTTGTAAAGTTAATCAACAAATATAATAAACACGGCCCCCGTGAATGAAACACTTTTTTTAAGTACGGATTTGTGCGGAAACCACGGTGCGTAAGTCTGACTTGCACTTAACCGGTATTAATTTTATTTCATTCAAATGTATTCAATGAAAAATAGCTAATATTAATTTTATTAATTTATTTCAACACAAACACAAATAAATACACTTACATTAAATAATATTAAAAGAATCTTCTTTAAATGTTAGATCACATTGAATTTTTAAAATTCAAGACTATAATTAATAAAACTATGCTAAATGTGATGTTATTTTATTTTAAAATAATGACGTGGTATTTATTAATTTAGCCTAAATAATAATAACTATACACAAAAATATATCTTACAAATGGTAGTAACAGGTTATTAGAAAACTTCTTGTATCTTTTTTTTTTAACGCGAATAAGTCCGCGTTCGACCACCAACTCGCCTGTTGATAAGTGACGATGTTTTTTATTTAGTGGTATTTAGTAACTAGACGCCCGTCCCGGCTTCGCACAGGTGTTTTTTTTATTTTTGACATTCTAGTAATAAATATAGCCTGTAGGTGTTACTCAGAGATAAAGTAGCATTCTAATGGTGAAAGAATTTTTTTAATCGGTCCAATAGTTTTTGAGTTAATTCATTACAAACATCTTAAAATACAAATCTTTCTCTTTATAATATTAGTGTAGATAGGGTTGCGTTTGACTGCCAACTCGTCTGATGTTAAGCGATAATGCGGTCTACTATGGAGCACGCTTGTCTAAAAAAACCGATTCTCTCGTGGTTAGCCAGTCTTTCAGTTACCGCAACCCTCATGAATTATCAAAAATCCTGTATAGCATACGTACAACAGTAGTAAGCTATAACAATAGATCAGGTTGTAAAAGCCAGTCTTTCAGTTACCGCAACCCTCATGAATTATCAAATGCTTAGACAACTAGTCTTTCCAGTCTCAATAATTATAATCTTTAGTCTATTCGAAAAATTCACCAAATCTGGTTGAAACTATCTACCACATCGTCCAAGTATCCAGTTCAATAAAACATGAGTTCAAATCGAAGTTTGAACAACAAAACTGGGTTAACCATGTTTTAATTCTACAATACTATTCTTATAGTAAAACTAATAAATGAAATATAGGCTTTTAGACTTTAATCCAGTACTTCGTACCGATATCTTTTCTTTTTAAATTCTATTCGTTTGAAGCTGGGATAGTAGCAGTGTTCTAGTGAACTAAGTTAGTTTAGAAGCTTGAAACTTAGTAAGTATGTGTTATATAAACAACATAATTTATGTATTATTTTCATGATACTTTAAGGATCAAAAGTTTTATTCAGTTCCTTCCCCGGTTCATTCAACACCAAGGGTATATCTCCTCCTCCGTTCTTAGGCACCCATCCAGCTGACTCCTCTTCCATCTTTTTCTTTTCTTCTAAAATCCTCTCATGTTCGTCGATTTCTATCTGATACTTAGGTGTGGTGATTCCAAAGAAGCCTGCTAGAGATTCTCCGGCATAGTCGACAGCATTAAGTACTTTGGAGCCCGATTTCGAAGCGTAGTGCGAAATCCATGGACCCCATGTTAGGGTTTTCTGCAAAGTTAGGCAAAGAAAATTAGCATATTCTAACGACGCCGACTAATGTCATGCTGACATATTTATTTTTAAACAAAAGTACAACATATACATATGCATACGTCAAGTAAACAATGCCATGTTTTATAATAGCTCATTTTATACTGCCATTAAAATATAAAAAATAATAAATAATTATTGGCTATAGAATCAAAAAAAAAAAAACATTTATGAATAGTACATTTATGGTGTTACTGTCTCTAACTGCCAAACTGGGTGTTAGAATTGAAATCATGTAAACATTGTACTGTGTATTTTGGAATACATTTTTTAAATAAAAAAGTCTTAAGAGAATGTTTTATTTTTGAACGCCGAGTATAGCTTTCCCCATAGCATATTTTCAGACCAGCATATATCTATCACATATTTCGCAATAAATTATCGAGTAGCATATTACGATGTTTGCTTCTGCTCAGAATACATGATGATATCATCAACAATATATTAGTAATCTAACCTTGAAAAGTATTGGGTAGGCAGACTTTCCCATTAGAGGAGTGCAGTAACTACTAGAAATATCTAAACGGTTTTGGTAACTATAAATATGGATGAAAGCTCTCTTTTATTTCTATTCGATATATGAGCCGTGAGTATTGCACTGGCGTCGCAGGGGTTATTGTGTGAACAATGAATATACCTATCCAACTTCTAAGTTTTGATGATTTTATTGAAACTTCTTTCCATAAGAAATAGGCAGTGTTTGGTATTATAACAATAGAACAGTTACATCAATCAAATTACTCACCGGATCAATAACAGAGGCTGCATCAGGTGCAGCCTTTAGCTCGCTCGATTTCACTTCTTCGATTTCTTCATCCACTCCATCGCTGAAATGAAGCACTCTTGTAGGTTTGCTGATGGTAATGTTCACAGTATCGGTGATATCGTTTGATTTCTCCATTTTTAAATTGTTTAGGTTTTCGGAGAAATTCTCATTGTTTGTTTACAAAAACAACGAATCAAAATCAATGCGATGCGAATTTATTGCGTTGCGAATGCGATTATGCGACTGACAGTGACAATGACAACATAAGTCCGTCAAGTGATCAATCTGAGGGAGGCAATAATGTACGACACAGATAATGTACTTCATGATATTGTACGGAATATTAATGCACAGCATGATATTGGTGTACATGTACCGTCTTACTTAAAAATCTTCACAATAATCCTCTCGCAAACCTCTCTCAATTGCGAGGCGTTTTAAGACTTGATCCAGGATCAACTTTTTTTCACCCATATATCTGCATAAACCTATTTTATCCCTCTCTCAGATAAAATACCCACAGAGAAACAAAAATCATTCAGTTGGCGCAGACTATAGCAAAAATAATTGACTAAAATTCTTGTTGAACGAATAATGTATGAAAATTTTGATTTTTACGTCAGTGGTAATATGAATGTCAATGTCAGGTGTCAAATTTGACGGTACTCAGAGCACGCGTGTGTCAATCTGGGTTAAATTTTTGCGCATTTTCTGTATAAATAAATAATATTTTAACTTGTGTTAGTGAAAACAAGCCGATTTCAACAGTGAACAGTTTCGATTTCAGCATTCAGTAGCGAAAACACTCTGCTGGAGCCGAAATTTAAGGATAAAAAGGATTAGAAATGGAGCTCGTAAAAAAAAATCGCTTCATAAATTGGAGTGAACAAGAAAAGGTAATTACCAAGTTTTAGTTGTATGCTGACCCTTAAAAATGCACGAATTAACATGATCTATTATAAAAGAGGTCCAAGAGTTTTGGATTGCAGGCCACGCACCATTCCTTGTTTCAAATTCGATTCATTATGCCAAGGCGTTATTCTAACATGACCCATGATCTTTCCTCTGTTTGCCAACCACAACTACTTGGAATATGGCCTGCCAGAGGTCTAAGAACACCACAGGCAATATTTATGGCCAAATACAACCTACAATTCCTCCAAAACCTTGGTTCTTCAAATAAATAAAAAATAGATAAACATGTTACTTCTACCATCTGTTGCTTGTACTTCAGTGTTCCTCGCGACAATTAGAATCCGAGACCACTCCCTCTGTGTATTTTTAAATGCATACTTAAATGGATATTAATACCTAGACATGGAACAAACACAATTGTTCATCACATGAAAGTTTGTTGTAGGTGGGACTCGAACCCGCGCCAATAAGCGCAGAAGGAAGGTTCACTAGCAATTGAGCCACTGGGGCAGTCTAATAATTGCTCGTTTAGTTAAATATTCAATAAATTAAGCATTTAGTTAGTTTGTGCACGTGCCGTGTGGTACGTTCGTGCGTGAAGTCACCTGCCGGCCCAACGGAAGACCAGCGTCGGTTGTTTACAACCGGCATCATGCTGAGTTGGAGCCGGATTGTGACAAAAAAAATATGATAAGATTTAATTAAGGCGTGCCGAAGTCTTTACCCACAGCTATAGTGGTTCGCAAATTGATCCTGCTTGCCATATACTTGTGCAATCAAGTAGGAAGTCAAAACTCTGTCATGTGTTCTAATGTTATTATGTTTTTTTAGGTGCTGTCGAGCTTTCTACACGAAAACGAGTCCATGTAGCATGTTCTATTGCAAGGCCACAGAAGACATGATTCAAGTCGAGACTCCTTAAAGAAAATCAACAACCACAAGTCTCCAATACCAAAACACCTGGCAAAATAGGGATAGAATAGTTTAGGCAGCGACCCAAAGCCTTGCTCTGTTATCTTAGGAGCTTGGCTGGTTTATGTAAATGTGTTTAGCTAAATGCACAATACACCCCAGCCAGTGTCAGTGCAGGTCTTGTCACCCTAACTTTGAATTAGAATTAGGGACTCTTGGGGTTGGCTTCAGCTCCACCAATGCCTATCAAATATCCGGGCTAGACCTCGAGAGTAAAGTTAATCAAAAATACATACCTATTTAATATAATTATAAAAATACTATGAGAGAATTAGTACTGAAAATATGTTTAGTATTTGATTACATATTTAAAATCTATGCTCTTATGTAAGATTTTTAATTAAAATACATGTTTAGTTTTTGTGTAAGTGTAATATATTTTATAATAAATTATTTTCCATAAAAATGCTTTGACTTATTCGGCCAATGTCATCATTGATAATGTCCTCGTTGTTTGTCATTTCTTCATGTTAAAGTTGTGCTGTATCTGAGGAAATAAATAATCAATTAAAAAAACCGACTTCAAAATTAGTAAATACGCAGTTTTGTTTACTTGGATGACATATTTTTTTCAGTGAGTAGTAGTAGTTTCATTTAAAAACCAAACTACTTAACTGATTTTGATGAAATTTATATGGGACCACCTCTGAAGTAAGACCTACCAAACAAAAAAGGAATCATCAAAATCAATTCATAATTGGTGGAGAAATCGTTGAACATACATAATAAAATACAGTAGAACCTCCTCCGTTTTTGAAGTCGGTTAAAAAAAGGAGATTGTCATATTCAATGCATTACAATGTTCCTATATCTAGTCATTTGAGAGTGGAGATTCTGAGAAATGTTAATGAATTAATAGAAAAATAAATAGCCAGACATTTAAAACTTATTTTGGTGGGACAACGGGTGGATACAATTATGTCCACTGTCACACAAAGCACCTTGAGACTACCAGTGGGATGAAGCAGTAGATTTAACAGAATGTAACCCTTTCTCCAGTAACGAGCCCAGGTGTTGTTTGTTATTTACACCTGAGCTCATTACACTAAAAGAAACTGAAGAACAAAGAAATCCCAATGCCTGCCAAGCGTAAAGTGTACAACATGTGTATTCTACCAATACTTACCTATGGGTGCCAAACCTGGAGCCTAACAAGGGCTCGCACCCAAAAACTCAAGGTATGTCAACAAGGAATGGAGAGAAGCATGTTGCCCATTAAGCTGAAGGACAAGTGAAGACTGACCAGAATATGGAAGGCCACATGCGTGACAGATGTCTCACAGAAAATCAACCGTCTTACTTAAAAATCTTCACAATAATCCTCTCGCAAACCTCTCTCAATTGCGAGGCGTTTTAAGACTTGATCCAGGATCAACTTTTTTTCACCCATATATCTGCATAAACCTATTTTATCCCTCTCTCAGATAAAATACCCACAGAGAAACAAAAATCATTCAGTTGGCGCAGACTATAGCAAAAATAATCGACTAAAATTCTTGTTGAACGAATAATGTATGAAAATTTTGATTTTTACGTCAGTGGTAATATGAATGTCAATGTCAGGTGTCAAATTTGACGGTACTCAGAGCACGCGTGTGTCAATCTGGGTTAAATTTTTGCGCATTTTCTGTATAAATAAATAATATTTTAACTTGTGTTAGTGAAAACAAGCCGATTTCAACAGTGAACAGTTTCGATTTCAGCATTCAGTAGCGAAAACACTCTGCTGGAGCCGAAATTTAAGGATAAAAAGGATTAGAAATGGAGCTCGTAAAAAAAAATCGCTTCATAAATTGGAGTGAACAGGAAAAGGTAATTACCAAGTTTTAGTTGTATGCTGACCCTTAAAAATGCACGAATTAACATGATCTATTATAAAAGAGGTCCAAGAGTTTTGGATTGCAGGCCACGCACCATTCCTTGTTTCAAATTCGATTCATTATGCCAAGGCGTTATTCTAACATGACCCATGATCTTTCCTCTGTTTGCCAACCACAACTACTTGGAATATGGCCTGCCAGAGGTCTAAGAACACCACAGGCAATATTTATGGCCAAATACAACCTACAATTCCTCCAAAACCTTGGTTCTTCAAATAAATAAAAAATAGATAAACATGTTACTTCTACCATCTGTTGCTTGTACTTCAGTGTTCCTCGCGACAATTAGAATCCGAGACCACTCCCTCTGTGTATTTTTAAATGCATACTTAAATGGATATTAATACCTAGACATGGAACAAACACAATTGTTCATCACATGAAAGTTTGTTGTAGGTGGGACTCGAACCCGCGCCAATAAGCGCAGAAGGAAGGTTCACTAGCAATTGAGCCACTGGGGCAGTCTAATAATTGCTCGTTTAGTTAAATATTCAATAAATTAAGCATTTAGTTAGTTTGTGCACGTGCCGTGTGGTACGTTCGTGCGTGAAGTCACCTGCCGGCCCAACGGAAGACCAGCGTCGGTTGTTTACAACCGGCATCATGCTGAGTTGGAGCCGGATTGTGACAAAAAAAATTGATAAGATTTAATTAAGGCGTGCCGAAGTCTTTACCCACAGCTATAGTGGTTCGCAAATTGATCCTGCTTGCCATATACTTGTGCAATCAGGTAGGAAGTCAAAACTCTGTCATGTGTTCTAATGTTATTATGTTTTTTTAGGTGCTGTCGAGCTTTCTACACGAAAACGAGTCCATGTAGCATGTACTATTGCAAGGCCACAGAAGACATGATTCAAGTCGAGACTCCTTAAAGAAAATCAACAACCACAAGTCTCCAATACCAAAACACCTGGCAAAATAGGGATAGAATAGTTTAGGCAGCGACCCAAAGCCTTGCTCTGTTATCTTAGGAGCTTGGCTGGTTTATGTAAATGTGTTTAGCTAAATGCACAATACACCCCCCAGCCAGTGTCAGTGCAGGTCTTGTCACCCTAACTTTGAATTAGAATTAGGGACTCTTGGGGTTGGCTTCAGCTCCACCAATGCCTATCAAATATCCGGGCTAGACCTCGAGAGTAAAGTTAATCAAAAATACATACCTATTTAATATAATTATAAAAATACTATGAGAGAATTAGTACTGAAAATATGTTTAGTATTTGATTACATATTTAAAATCTATGCTCTTATGTAAGATTTTTAATTAAAATACATGTTTAGTTTTTGTGTAAGTGTAATATATTTTATAATAAATTATTTTCCATAAAAATGCTTTGACTTATTCGGCCAATGTCATCATTGATAATGTCCTCGTTGTTTGTCATTTCTTCATGTTAAAGTTGTGCTGTATCTGAGGAAATAAATAATCAATTAAAAAAACCGACTTCAAAATTAGTAAATACGCAGTTTTGTTTACTTGGATGACATATTTTTTTCAGTGAGTAGTAGTAGTTTCATTTAAAAACCAAACTACTTAACTGATTTTGATGAAATTTATATGGGACCACCTCTGAAGTAAGACCTACCAAACAAAAAAGGAATCATCAAAATCAATTCATAATTGGTGGAGAAATCGTTGAACATACATAATAAAATACAGTAGAACCTCCTCCGTTTTTGAAGTCGGTTAAAAAAAGGAGATTGTCATATTCAATGCATTACAATGTTCCTATATCTAGTCATTTGAGAGTGGAGATTCAGAGAAATGTTAATGAATTAATAGAAAAATAAATAGCCAGACATTTAAAACTTATTTTGGTGGGACAACGGGTGGATACAATTATGTCCACTGTCACACAAAGCACCCTGAGACTACCAGTGGGATGAAGCAGTAGATTTAACAGAATGTAACCCTTTCTCCAGTAACGAGCCCAGGTGTTGTTTGTTATTTACACCTGAGCTCATTACACTAAAAGAAACTGAAGAACAAAGAAATCCCAATGCCTGCCAAGCGTAAAGTGTACAACATGTGTATTCTACCAATACTTACCTATGGGTGCCAAACCTGGAGCCTAACAAGGGCTCGCACCCAAAAACTCAAGGTATGTCAACAAGGAATGGAGAGAAGCATGTTGCCCATTAAGCTGAAGGACAAGTGAAGACTGACCAGAATATGGAAGGCCACATGCGTGACAGATGTCTCACAGAAAATCAAGTGACTAAAATGGCATTGGATAGGACATGTAGTCAGACTCCCTAAACAAAAATGGATCAAAGAGGTCATATTGTGGTACCCTGGAGATGGGAAGAGATCATGGGGACGACCACATAGAAGGTGGGAGGCTGACCTACCAAAAGGGTGGCGCATAATAGCCACAGATAGGGAGAAATGGCCACTTCTAGAGGAGGCCTATGTCCAGTGAGGACAACCTGATTCTGAAACTGGTGTTACAAACAATTTTTTTTAGAATTAAGTATTGTTTTTTTTTTAATTAAGTAGTAAGTATAACTAGTATATAATTGTGTAATTGGATCAGAGAATAAAGGCTATTTTTATTTTAACCCTCTCTCCGATCCTCTTCGAACAAAAAGCTGAGATGCTAGATGCAAAGCTAATAAAAAAAAGAGTAACTCACCTAGTTCTTTGTAAAGAATCGACAAATTGTGCAGAACAGCACTATCGTAGTTTTGATATTGGCATAGTTACCCCTCATCAATTTCAGCAATATCAGAAATCGCTGCTTCAAGACACTGAAGTACCTTTCAACAACATTGCGGGTTCGGATATGCCGGTTGTTAAAACGCATCATGTGTGCTGCCTCCAGTGCCACGATGTCACATATTTTAAGGTCAGCATCACAGACGATCTGAAAATCGTTTTTTACATTTAAAAATTATTTACTGATAACTAGCTGCACCCAGCAATGTCAGTGACACATGTGATTTATCATAATACCCATAAACATGAGTTCCCACTGCTGGGACTTGACCTTGTCTTCCTAACACAGTAGCAGTGTGCGGCAGGGTTAGAAAGCTATGCGTGACTATAAAATCTTGCATGCCGTTCTACGAATACCGACATGGATTATAATATACAAGCTGGAATGGCATTGTGCAAGATATGTACTTACTTGGGTATTGATAGAGAAATGTCTCTTACTGTTGATGTGATACTGGCCAACGTCTCCTTCATTATTTCTAGGTGCATGCAATCTATTGCACCCATAATCCCTTGAAGGCCGCAAATAGCTTCAAACTTGCTGATAGCGTTGGCTTTTTCCATCATAATATTCAAAGGCATTTTTATGTACCTACTGTGAACTTTTGGGAGCCAACGCTATTGCTACTTTGCGGGCCACACGTGACAGCGTCTGCTGGCTCAATCCGCGCAGTCTTCTTGGATCTAAAAATAAAACATAACTTTCTTACTTATCTTGGATTCACATACATACTGCATAACACGAAACTTGAACAAAATAAGTATTTTTTATCTACCTCATGGTGGCCCCAATATCTGATTACTGCCATTACTTGCAGTTCCACAGGGATGCCGCCACCTCGCAGATTCACCTGTAGAATAGTGTTCCGTGGTCTGCCCTCAGCAAGTCAGAAATCCGGCGGATATTTTCATTGCTGGAACGGTACCTCAGCCGAAATTCATCATCCGATAAATCATATATACCATGTATCGGATCACGCCTTAATTCTCTGGCGTATCCTTCTTTTCAACGCAGGAGCTCTAAATTGGCGTAACATGTCCACATCCCTTCGGAAATTGCACAAATCCATGATAAATAACCACAAAACTTAGCCAAACAACAAAAAAACAACCTAAAAGAATGTTATTCAATCAGCTAAATGCTGATTGGCCGATATATACTGTGATCTATGCTGATTGGTTAAAAAGCCGCCATATTGCCTCGCAAAGGTCTCTTAACAACGTCCGGCCAGTGGTAAAATTTTGACAGCTATTGAGAGCGCTTTCAAAGCCCTCGCAACTTTTTTTTTGGTTTTAGGTAAGAATTTCGCTTGATCCGCAGATCAAAGGTCTCTCAAGAATGTAAAAAGATTTTTAAGTAAGACGGCAAGTGACTAAAATGGCATTGGATAGGACATGTAGTCAGACTCCCTAAACAAAAATGGATCAAAGAGGTCATATTGTGGTACCCCGGAGATGGGAAGAGATCATGGGGACGACCACATAGAAGGTGGGAGGCTGACCTACCAAAAGGGTGGCGCATAATAGCCAGAGATAGGGAGAAATGGCCACTTCTAGAGGAGGCCTATGTCCAGTGAGGACAACCTGATTCTGAAACTGGTGTTACAAACAATTTTTTTTAGAATTAAGTATTGTTTTTTTTTTAATTAAGTAGTAAGTATAACTAGTATATAATTGTGTAATTGGATCAGAGAATAAAGGCTATTTTTATTTTAACCCTCTCTCCGATCCTCTTCGAACAAAAAGCTGAGATGCTAGATGCAAAGCTAATAAAAAAAAGAGTAACTCACCTAGTTCTTTGTAAAGAATCGACAAATTGTGCAGAACAGCACTATCGTAGTTTTGATATTGGCATAGTTACCCCTCATCAATTTCAGCAATATCAGAAATCGCTGCTTCAAGACACTGAAGTACCTTTCAACAACATTGCGGGTTCGGATATGCCGGTTGTTAAAACGCATCATGTGTGCTGCCTCCAGTGCCACGATGTCACATATTTTAAGGTCAGCATCACAGACGATCTGAAAATCGTTTTTTACATTTAAAAATTATTTACTGATAACTAGCTGCACCCAGCAATGTCAGTGACACATGTGATTTATCATAATACCTATAAACATGAGTTCCCACTGCTGGGACTTGACCTTGTCTTCCTAACACAGTAGCAGTTTGCGGCAGGGTTAGAAAGCTATGCGTGACTATAAAATCTTGCATGCCGTTCTACGAATACCGACATGGATTATAATATACAAGCTGGAATGGCATTGTGCAAGATATGTACTTACTTGGGTATTGATAGAGAAATGTCTCTTTCTGTTGATGTGATACGGGCCAACGTCTCCTTCATTATTTCTAGGTGCATGCAATCTATTGCACCCATAATCCCTTGAAGGCCGCAAATAGCTTCAAACTTGCTGATAGCGTTGGCTTTTTCCATCATATTCAAAGGCATTTTTATGTACCTACTAGGAACTTTTGGGAGCCAACGCTATTGCTACTTTGCGGGCCACACGTGACAGCGTCTGCTGGCTCAATCCGCGCAGTCTTCTTGGATCTAAAAATAAAACATAACTTTCTTACTTATCTTGGATTCACATACATACTGCATAACACGAAACTTGAACAAAATAAGTATTTTTTATCTACCTCATGGTGGCCCCAATATCTGATTACTGCCATTACTTGCAGTTCCACAGGGATGCCGCCACCTCGCAGATTCACCTGTAGAATAGTGTTCCGTGGTCTGCCCTCAGCAAGTCAGAAATCCGGCGGATATTTTCATTGCTGGAACGGTACCTCAGCCGAAATTCATCATCCGATAAATCATATATACCATGTATCGGATCACGCCTTAATTCTCTGGCGTATCCTTCTTTTCAACGCGGGAGCTCTAAATTGGCGTAACATGTCCACATCCCTTCGGAAATTGCACAAATCCATGATAAATAACCACAAAACTTAGCCAAACAACAAAAAAACAACCTAAAAGAATGTTATTCAATCAGCTAAATGCTGATTGGCCGATATATACTGTGATCTATGCTGATTGGTTAAAAAGCCGCCATATTGCCTCGCAAAGGTCTCTTAACAACGTCCGGCCAGTGGTAAAATTTTGACAGCTATTGAGAGCGCTTTCAAAGCCCTCGCAACTTTTTTTTTGGTTTTAGGTAAGAATTTCGCTTGATCCGCAGATCAAAGGTCTCTCAAGAATGTAAAAAGATTTTTAAGTAAGACGGGTAATGTAGATCTGTGACGGGAGATGTCACCTTTTATCATGTTGTCCATTATTGGCCGTACATTCTCGGTACATGGATTATTGCCTGTACAATATTGGCTGTTCGACAGCGAGCGGACGTAAGTCTTGTTATATTTGAGGCATTTTCTTTTATTTTTTCTATTTTTGGATCTTTGGCTTTAAATATGGACGAGGTCTGCAGACCTCAATCCATTAGTGCATTAGTTGGCGATGTTGACTTTCGAGAGTGCGATATGAGTGAAGATGAGCTTACTTTAAGTGGTAAAATATTGATTGAAGATTCAAAAGAGTACGCATCATGCACAAACATAGATAGCTGTGGGAGTACTACAAACGCAAGACCAGAGAAGAGGGCAAGAATAGAGAGTGATGAGCAAGTAAGTGAGGACGCAAACAATGATGGTTTTACATTAGTTCAGAAGAAGAAGTATGCCAAAAGAATTAAAAATTTGCACGATAATATGGGGGAAATACGCAGGGAACGTTATTTTGAAGTTTGTGCGTCAGATTATTTTGAAGTTTGTGTGGCGGCAGATGAAATGTTACCCAAACAGGTTGGTTTAGCTAAATTACTCAAGGCCGAAAATATATCTAGCATTACGCATATAAATTTTAAAGCTCCATATAAAGTGGTAATAAAGTTTGAAAATAAAGATGATGCAGAGAAATTAATAAACAGTAGTGTGTTCAAAGAACTAGGGTACAGATGCCGCTTTACTAACGAAGTGAACCTGGAAGAACCTGAATTAGTAACATTTTTTAACTGCGAAACTGAAATTGTATCCATAAAAAGAATGAAATGTTTAGATGACAAAAAGGAGTGGAGTGATAGTGAGTCAGTGCGATTTTGCTTCAAAGGTGCTTCGTACTTTACCACAGTACGTGTATGGATCTGGCTGCCGTTTTAGAGTAGAACCATAACACGTTTCCAGTTTCACAATGCGCAAACTGTTGGCATTATGGCCATCTGGCAAGGTTTTGCCCATCCAAAATTAAGATTTGCCCTAAATGCAGTGGGGCTCATGAAAATTGTGAAACAACTTCTTATAGATGCGCAAACTGTAAAGGCGGACAAGTGGCGTTTAACAGAAATTGTCCTACATTTTTAAAAGAAAAACGCATTAGGCACATCATGTGTAAACTAAACTGCACATATAAAGTTGCATTATTTGAACCGGCAAAAAGGACTTCTAAGTCAAAACATGAAGGGATTGGCTGGACATAGCACATAAGTTTTTGAAAGGGGAAGCGTAGAGCCCTTATCAACTGAACTTTTGTTGACGGAAGTTACGAACGAAGATGATAAATTAATTTATAAGGATGCTGAAAATGAAAGTTCTGATTCGGGAGATAATATTAGTGCAGAAACAAGTAATAGCAATGTTCTAAAGAAAAAAAAGAAAAAAGGTAAAGCACAGGGTAAAGAACTTCACAATTTTAGTGACAATGGAGGAAAGCTACTCTCCTCCGAAGTTGTTAAGATTAATAATAAAAGTAAAGTTGTACCAACTCTCCCTACTATAACACAGACAGAGACAAGAAAGGAAGAAAGGAAGAGTAGTGGAAAGAAGGAAAAGTTCATCTTTGAGGATTTCTTAGGAAAATTTAAAAACATTATTTTCGCTGAAATAAGCTTTGAAGAAAAACTTATTTTAAGTTTTAAGTATTTGATGGAAGAGTTAAAAAATTGTTTTATTAGGGCGGTAAATAGTGGAGATATTATTAATAAATTAATTAATATCTTCCATAATGGATAGTACATCTTATGTGAGAAACCGCGCCTCACCAGGCTTCGGGAGTTCTGCTACCCAATTGCGTATTCGGCAATGGAACTCCCGAAGTCTAAATAATAAGAAAATAGATTTAGAATTATTATTAAATCAAGATAAGATTCACATATGTTTAGTCAGTGAAACTTGGCTGACTTCAGATAGGGAATTCAGAATAAATAGACATAACGTATACAGGATGGACAGAGATGACGCAAATTAAGTCACAGTTGCATGCTGTTACTTTAAGCAATTCAGGTATTGAAATAGTATGTATACAATTTTTTTATTGTAAACATGTTAAATAATAGGTCGGGGAAAAAGTCTTTTCGTATTTTGTATGTATAAGGTTGTAGTAAAAATCTCATCCGTTGTAGTGTTTGTATCTGGCTGGTTTTGATACCATTAAAAATATGACATTTTAAAAAAGGAATACAAAAAGTAAAAAGCAATTTCCCGCCATTTTTCAATTGTTTTTTTATTTGATAAAATGAGTGAATCTAACGAAGAAATTCGATATATTGTGAAATTTTATTACAAAAAAGGGAAAACTGCGACACAAGCCGCGAAAAAAAATTGTGACGTTTATGGACCTAATGCAGTGTCATCAAGAGTAGCACAATGTTGGTTCAAGCGTTTTCAGTCCGGGAATTTTGATGTCAAAGATGCAGCTCGCTCTGGTCGCCCTGTTACGGATAAAGTAGATGCCATTTCTGAAAAAGTGGACCAAGATCGGCATATTAATAGTTACGACGTAGCTGAAGAACTGGGGATTGACCACAAAACAGTTTTGACCCATTTGAAAAAAACTGGGTATACAAAAAAACTCGATATTTGGGTGCCACACAAGCTCACTGAAAGAAACCAAATGAAGCGTGTACTCATTTGCGACTCTCTATTGAAACGTGACGAAACCGAACCGTTTTTGAAAAGATTGATCACTGGTGATGAAAAATGGATCACCTACGACAAGAATGTGCGCAAACGATCATGGTCAAAGGGCAGTGAAGCATCACAGACTGTAGCGAAACCCGGATTAACACGTAATAAGGTGATGCTGTGTGTATGGTGGGATTGGCAGGGCATCGTTCATTATGAGCTTTTACCGCCGGGCAAAACCATCGATTCGGATCTCTACTGCCAACAGCAGATGAGACTCAAACAAGAAATTGAGAAAAAACGGCCGGAATTGATCAACAGAAAGAGTGTGGTCTTTCATCATGATAACGCCAGACCGCACACATCTTTGGCCACTCAGCAAAAATTTAGAGAGCTTGGTTGGGAAGTGTTAATGCATCCACCATATAGCCCTGACCTTGCACCCTCAGATTTCCACCTGTTTCGATCTCTTCAGAATTCTTTGGGTAGTGTTAGATTAACATCAAGAGAGGACTGTCAAAACTACTTGTTGCATTTTTTTGATCAGAAGTCCCAAAAATTCTACAGCAACGGGATCATGTCACTACCTACAAGATGGCAACAAGTTATCGAACAAAATGGCACATATATATTATAATTAAATGTAATTAAACTTGAAAAAAATATGTCTTGAATTTGTTTAAAAAATACGAAAAAACTTTTTCCCCGACCTTATATATAGCATCTGTGTATTGTCCGTCATCTGTCCTTACCTCTCAATGTGACTGGGATGAAGTTTTTTCAAATTTTGGAGAGAAATCAATTATAGCGGGTAATTTTAATGCACACCATTCCAATTGGTCTAATAGTACAAGTTCTGGGGGCAGATCTAGAGGAAAGTAATTATATGATGCTAGTTTAGACAGTAATTTTATTTCTCTAAACAGTGGTGAAAGTACTTTTATGAAGTTAGTTAATGGTGTGTTACTAAAGTCATCACCAGATATCACCTTTGTTGGACATAGCCGTTTTCTTTAAATGGTTCGTTACGAATGAAAGTTTGGGCAGTGATCATATATTTATCGATTTCTGTTTGGAATTTTCTTATGATACTTCTTTCATAAAACGCCGCAATTATAAACTTGCTGATTGGCAACTTTATCGTGATACATGTCAAAATAGTTTTTCTAATCGTAATGTAGCTAGGTTTAGTAATGACGATGATGTGCAATCAATGTCCATTGAATCACGCAGCGGATAAAAGTATACCGTATGTAAAAACTCCCACATCAAATCCCACAAGGTCATTCACACCAAAACCTTACTGGAGCCCCTGTGTGCCACACGCGGTTGCTAGACGTCGCTTAGCACTTAAAAAATTCAGAGCTAATCCAACTCCAAATAATTTTGATTTTCTTACTATGAGTATAGCTGACGCTCATAAGTGTATAAGACAGGCGAAGCTGGATAGTTGGAAAAGTTTTTGCGGAGAAATAAACGAAACAATGTCTGCTTCTGTGATGTGGCAAAAAATGAGATGGATCAAGGGGGTAAAGAAAATCTGTCAGTTAGAGAGTGCTTTTTCTCTGCAGGAGCTTAATAATTGTTTAAAGAAAAAGAACACTGCACCAGGTGAAGACGCTATTACGTACAGTATGATTTATCATCTTCCTCAAGAAGGTAAGTCATTTCTGCTCAAAATCTATAATTTAATATTTTTAAACGCATTAATACCAGAGCAATGGCGTCAAATTAAGGTGATACCAATTCCCAAACCCAGTGCTGACAATAACGCTACACCCAAATTTAGGCCAATTTCATTAATATCTTGTATGTGTAAGACTCTTCATATAATGCTAACAAAAAGACTTGAATGGTTTATAGAAAGGAACAATGTATTAGCTTGTACTACATCGGGCTTTCGTAGATGTCAGTCTAGTGTAGATTGCATAGCTCGATTAGTATTACATATACAGGCGGGTTTTGTGAAGAATGTGCCTACCCTTGCTTGTTTTCTAGATGTGGATAGCGCATGCAATAATGTTTTGGTAGATCAACTTGTTTTGATGATGGATCAATTTCATGCATTGCGTGTAGTAGGGGGGTTAATTAAAACCACTCCAGTCCACATGGACTGACCCAACCCGATGGAGACCCAAGTATTCAGCGTAAACATAAGCAAAGGATTACTTGTATTCATTCTTTCTTTTTTCGTCTCACTATAAACAGTTAAAAGTAAAGGACACTTCTTTAATATCGATAAAATTAAATGTGAAAAGCTTTCCAACCGATCTAAAGTGACATTACTGGCCCAAGACTGCGATCTAAGACAGTATCTTGTAGCTAGATATTTACGTCGCAAGTAAAGTGGTGGTATGCACAACTCATGTTCCATTACATAATACAAAGTCTTAGATCGCAGTCTTGGGCCAGTAATGTCACTTTAGATCGGTTGGAAAGCTTTTCACATTTAATTTTATCGATATTAAAGAAGTGTCCTTTACTTTTAACCGTTTATAGTGAGACGAAAAAAGAAAGAATGAATACAAGTAATCCTTTGCTTATGTTTACGCTGAATACTTGGGTCTCAAATATAGATATGAGTTTCATTCAAACTAAAGTAGATCATATAATTGAACCGAAAAAGAGATATGACAAAATAATTTTAAAATACAATACACTACATAAGTATGTTAGGAAATAAATACAATGGTTGGCATAAAATTTATACTGATGGTTGTCAAACGCAAAATGGTCGTGGTGCGGCCTACTATGATCCCAGTCGCAATGTGAGGGAGAGTTTTAAGTTGAATGAAGCAAATTATTCAATTATGTTTGTGGAGCTCTTTGCTATCTCGGAGACGCAGTCTTATGTCATCAGCACAGGACTCTCAAAGGCTGTTATTTTGTCTGACAGTAAAAGTGCCTTGCAGCAATTGGCTCGATGCGCCTCTGGACACAGTGGTTCATCGATAGTCTATTCCATACTGAGCAAGGTCCCTACGCTGACGGCTGGGGGAGCGTCTCTGGGGTTGCAATGGATTCCTTCACATGTCGGCATTCGTGGTAATGAGGAGGTGGATAAATTAGCTGGAGAAGCAATATCAAATGGTACTGATGTTTATCTGAAGCCTGAGTACACCGAAGTGCTAATAAAATACAAAAATAGCATCAAATTACAACGGAAGGAATATTTCGATCTTGTTTCTTTAGAAAAAGGTATATGGTACCGAAAAATGCAATGCGAACCTCCTCATGTACCATGGTGGGCCGATGTGAAGCTGAGCCGGAAATATATTGTGATCGCTCATAGATTGCATTCTGGGCATATGCCTTTAAATAAGTTTAAATTTTTAATGAGACAAATTGATAGTCCTAGTTGTGATACATGTGGCGCAGCTGTTGAAGATGTTTACCACTTCCTTATGGAGTGTGTGCAGGGCGCATCTATCAGAGATAATTTATATAGTACTTACAAATTAAATGTACTAGATGTAGAACTGATTCTGAGTGTCTTAGCGGCGCCAACATCTAGCGCAGCTAGGACGCTCTGTCAGTCTGCCTATTTAAGGATAGACCCTAGAATACTTACAAACTTAGCGAATCCTATGGGACTGACATAGTCAGGCATGACTAAATGTCCCTAATAAAAATTAGATAAAAAAAAAAAGCGAGCGAGCGATCGGGTCTTCTGCCTCTACCGTGTGGTGTAGAGGTAGGTAATTCGGCTGCGAGGGATGTCCCTCCTTGCCGAGGCTGGGCTCTGGGGGCAACTACCCCCAGGGGTGGGTGGGGATGGGGCGAGCGTCACGCCGGTCGGTCAAAACTGACGGCGGCGTCTCAGCCCCCTCCGTGGACCGGTTGGGTCCGGTGGTCATCTTCTTCTTTGGTCATCTTCTTCTTACTTCTTTCTTCCTGGGTTTTACCCAGCAACTCATCTTCAATCCCTTCTCGGGATCTCTTCCTGGGTTCAACCCAGTGATTCATCTTCTTTGTCTCATCCGGTAGTGTTAGTCAGTGGGTTAACCCACTCGTGGTCTGCGCAGTCTCTTCCTCGTCGTCATCCTTCTCTTCCAGGTCGGTCGGGAGGAGGAGCTCTCTAGGGAGAGAACGCCATGTATGTACGTCAGGGGGGCGCGTGTGTAATGGTGCAATATTGTGTAGGTGAGGGTGTGGTCCGTTGTCAGCGCGGTCGAACATACCGCGCGCTAAACGGACGACGAACTCCCTCACCGTTTCGATACGAACGTCCCTGGCGATGACGTCATTGCGTACATACCGGCCAGCTCCCGAGGCCATCCTCAGGCTAACGTTCTGGACCACCTGGAGTCTCTTCTTGACGGATGCCGAGCACAACGCATACCACGCTGGGGCTGCGTACGTCAGTCTCGTCCGAATGTATATCTTGTAGATTCCGATTTTTGTTTTCAGTGACAGCTTCGACTGGAGAACGGGACGCAGCATCGCTCTAGCCGCCTTCGCCTGGTGGATGGCGTGTGAGGCGTGCGAGCGCATGCTGAGGTCCGCGTCTATGTGGACGCCGAGGTACTTGACCGACTTTTCCCAGCCGACGTCTTGTCCTCGAAGCTGCAGTGGTCTTGGCATAGTTCTACGCTGCTGCGATCCGGTCAGTAGGGCGGCCGTCTTTCCTACGTTGACGGCCATGCGCCATTTGTCTAGCCATTCGGGCAGGATGTCGAGGACTCTCTGTATCCTGGCCGCGGCGATGGTTGGACTTCGGGATGATGCTATGTAGGCGCTGTCGTCAGCGAACAGCGCCAGGATGACTCCCCTCTCCCCTGGAAGGAGGTCTTCCAGTAAAAAAAAAAAAAAATTGGCTGTTGGGTGTGATTTCCTTGCCCTACTTTATAGAAACGAGCCGATAATTTACGGCCAGTATTGTACGACATGGATTGTACAGCATGATATTCGATGTGCATGTACACCAAATATCATGCTGTACATTATTATGCCGTACAATATCGTATCGGTAATTATTCGTAACTAACACAGATCTACTACCTAAACCACTTGAACACTTGAACAACAAGTAAACAAAAAGAATGTAGCGCTATGTTATGTTCGTAAACAAATAAACAAGACCTATTAATCCTACTTCACAAAATACTGAAATTCGAGATTTGAGACAATGGAAGGATTTTGTCGTGCTTGTCTCAACAAATTCAATGAGTCCACAGAGCTAATACAATATTGCGAGAGTAATAGAAGGCTCTTCGTTTATTGCACCGGTTTACAGGTAAACAGTTGCATGCTATGGTTTAAACTAGTTTTTCTTGTAGATATCTAAATTAACTTCAATTGTGTAACTACTGAACAGTATGTACGTACTTAATAGCAGTACTACTACTAGTAAGATATTTTTACCTGCATGTTACTGGTATAATAAATATGATTTATAAATCGATGACTTTATTCAATTAAAATAAAATAAATATCTGACCAAGTGTGACCATGACTAAACCAAACCAAACTAAGCAAAGCTTGTAATATGGCTGCCAGAGACTGATATACATACATATATATTTTAAAATACGTCCTTAAATAGATATTAACACCCAGACATGGAACAAATACAAATGTTCATGACACAAATTCTTTATTTATTTAGTAAATAACTTTACAGTTTATTACCATGACCTTATCTACGAATTTATACACTAAATGAACAAATATTTGTTACAATAAGTTAAACAAAATGGCAATAAAAAAAATTGTGTTCTCCTCACTGTTCATCATGGAACTTTTTAGAAATAACCATTTATCAACGAATATATTGACATGTGGTTGTGAGAATACAAGTGCATTGAGGTGGTGTTGTGCTCGGCAGATAGTTCACATGCCAAGGCGGGGGACAATAGAGGCACACATCCAATATGGAACTGTGCAAAATGATCAGATACAGACATGCGGTTTGCCTCGGACAATAGTGTGAGGCAGTCTAAGACGCCATGGTGGATACAGTACAGTCAAAAGTAGATCATGCGTAAGGCGTGTTTCAAGGGAATTAAAGCCAGTAGCCCCTAGTATGTGCTTTGATGCATACAAAAAGGGATTGTATCCATACAAGTTTTTGTACAAAAACAAGTGAGAATTTTGTGTTGTGGCAAGACAAAAGTCAATGTAAGGTGAAGTACAGCTGCAACTTGTAGTCCATTGAAATGTTACCGAATATTGCATTTATTAGAGGACGCAATTTTATTTTTGGGACATGTTTGGGGGGTCAATAGAAGCTTAACCTGAAGTTTGTGGGGTCGCGACTCTTGTCCCCCGGTCGCCATCTTGGAAAAAGGGGTGAAAACACTTTTCGCGATATCTCGGAAACTATGCGTTTTACAAAAAAATTGTTCAGACATAATTAGTAGCAAATTGTTTTGCCTACAAATATGTATATAACTTTTTGCCCTAAATAAAAAATTAAAGAAGTTATAAGCAAAAAAGTGAGAATTTACTCCTAGTTTTCGGTTATACCGGTTTTTGTAAACTTTAAATTGAAACAAAGATACCTGCGGTATTATTCTATGTCTGGTTATGGAACTAACAGTAACTCCTAATTTTCGGTTATACCGGTTATAAACTTTAAATTACGGGTATTTTACATAACATTTTAATTAACACAGCTCTCCTGACCGGTCGGCCACCGTTTCGGGCAGTTTTGCTGCAGTTGGTTTGTAAATTTCATTAAAGTAAACCTTGTACTTAATTTTGAGTTGAACAGGCGAGGCGAGGCCGTACGATTGAGGACCTGGTTTTCTTTTAATGAATTTTTTTTTTTGGTCCACACAAAACAAACTTTTGTGTTTGCTTTTTTAATTTATTTCCCCCCCCCCACACTTTTTCCCCTTACAATTTTTGTATGATATTTTGATGTACTTATACGAATGTATGTTTTTAAGATTATGGTAACACCCACCGGGTGCCTCATTATAATAATTGAATAAATGTACTGTAATATTACCTGATAGATACTATAAAAGTCTGTTGAATATCACATAAAAATGAGCATATAATATTTTTTTTCAGGTGAAACGCAATGACACCTTCACATTCCAACTCTGCAAAGAATGCTATCTAAACTTGAAGTTTTCATGCAAATTCAAGAAACAATGTCGGACCTCCGACAAGCGGTTTAAAAGCTACCTAGCTCAAAAAAAAGATAGGGAGAGTATAGACTTCAGTAGTTACCTCAAAAATATTGAAGATACATTGACTTTGAGGTAGGTATGTCTTGTAGCCTTTTGAGTTAGCAAATGGTACATTTGCTAACTCAAAAGGCTCAATCTAGGCTAAAGCTTCCTCACACCTTTTCAGTAATTCAATATTTATTTGGTTATTTACTTTTTGGAGAACAACATTACTAATCATCCTAGATACTGGGTTACGCAGAAAGGGTGTACTAACCCAGAAGAACTCCGTAGTACCCATAATTATTATCATAAAATTATGAATAATGAATTTTAATTCTGAAATCGCCAAAAAATATCTGCTGTTCCAAACTGCCCTGTTTGTAACATCATATAATATACTGGGTTACGCGGTAACGGTGTATACTAAGCTGAAAGGGGTCCATAGTACCCGTCATTATGAAACTGTCATGTCCATAGAAAACTGCCATTCACACTCTACCAACAGGTGATATTATTTACGCGATTTCAGGGTTGGTCCCATAATAAAAGTTGTTCATAATGACAGGTACTATGGAATGGACCCCTTTCAGCTTAGTATACACCGTTTCCGTGTAACCCAGTATATTATATGATGTTACAAACAAGACAGTTTGGAGTTCTCGATTCTCCCATATTAAATTATAAAATTAAGAAATAACAATATACCACATTCTTTCCCATAATTACCTGAATTGTACTTTTTATATTTTTTCTCCTTTCACCCTGGTACATCTTTGCATTCACTCTTTTTTGCTAGTACTTAAAGAACTGTAACATAGCTACTGGCAGAGTCAACATTTTCCAAACAGCTTTCAGCAACATAAAACTGTCGGCTTTCAGGCTCCCAATAACAAGTAGCAGCAGCACACCAGCCCATCAAAGAAATGATGATGATGATGATGACAATGGTAAGACGTATTCTCATACATCCTTAAATACATATAAAAGCCTTATTAATATTCTGGATATAGATACTAGGAAAGGGACCATGTCTATAATCTGGGTGTTTTTCTGATGAATTTCTAGTAACAATATTTAATATTTTATTTCAGGTTAGGCAAAATTAACTTAACAATTAAATTAACTTTATCAACAAATATCTACCAGGAAAATTTATCACAAATTCCTTATTGTACTTGAAGCGACGTAGAAGCGGAATTACACTAGAAATTCATCAGAAAAACAGTTTTGAAAATGGACTTCCGCAAAGTAACGCCTGATTCAATCAACTATAATCTGGGTGTCCTCAAGTAGCGTATGAATCGGTTTCTTTTAGGCAAGCATGCTCCATCATATACCACACCGTTGTTTAGCATTAGATAAGATTTGTATTATTGATTAATATGCTATCGTTTGACCGCCACCTTGCCTGATGTTAAGCGATGATGACGGCTACAATGGCGCATCCTTGCCTACAAGAAACTGATTCACTCGCAACTTGAAAAAAACCTAGATTGTAACTATCGAGTTACTCACCACACCATTCAGACCTCATATTCTACACTATCAACAAAACACACACACACACATCATCAGCCAATTAACGTCCACTGTTGGACAAGGCCTCCCTCATAGAGAGGGGTGTTGCCATAATCCCCACGTTTGGCAGGCGGCTTGGGGATCGCAGTACGTTCACCGTGTACTATTAGGACGCTGCTGCCCATCCTCCGGTGGTTCTGGTCGCAGTTTTAGGTCATACCCGGGTCAACAAAACATGTGGTATCAAAATGCTTCATATGGGTTTTTGAAATAGTAACCATAAAACGGTATCGCCTTTTCGTGCCTGCCCTAGCCGTCTGACGACGGCATCAGATCAAACAGTTATAGTTCAATCACCAACTCCCCATTGTACATGCGATAAAAGATACAGAGTGACTTAACATATATCTCCCTCTAGTCACAGGACCAAAGATGAACTTACTTACATGCCTTTTTAAATATTTCAGTATCAACATGCACCAGCATCCAGAACTTTATGTCTGACATGCTGGAAGGTGAGGAGATGTTACCGACTGAAGCCAGGATCATAAGGGAAGTCATACAGGAAGAGGCCGATATTTTGGATGACTCGCTCGACTCCCATTGGCTGCAGGATGAAATCTCTATTGATAATGATTTTGAAATGGCTTATGAGTAAGTAACATTAAATACAATATATAAATGGCAGATGATCAAAATGATTGCAGATTTTTACTTTAATGAGAGAGTGGAGATCAGGTCATTTTCAAACATTTCATACAAACATACAAAAATACATCAATTTCACATAGCCTAAGCTGGACATCAGTGCAGGAGGGTCATGTCCAATAATTAAAAAACCTTTACAGAAAATATTGAAGTTTGGACTAGAAGAGACTAGATTTTAAATATTAAAAAAAAACAATATAGTAGGTATTAAGGTTTTATTTTAACTCTTTTAGCTTTGCTGGATTTTCTACACCACGTTCCATAAATAATGACCATTGTTACACACCGAGAAAACTTACAAATGAGAAAGAAGATGAGCCCTATTATCATTTCCCCAAAGACACCATACAGAAGTCTGAAGAAGCTCAAGTGGCCGACCAAAAAGATATGCCTTTACTTGAAATAGATGAAAGGGACGTCAGAAATCGTGAATATGATGTTAAGAATATTATAGACCCTTATAAACAAGAAATGAATACATCAAATCAAAATGACATGCCTTTGCTTGATGACTGTGATATAGAATTAGATGGCATTGTCGAAGATAACATAATAATGGATGATCTAGAAAGTGGATATAGTATTGAATGTGCTGAAAAACTTCAGCCTAATAAACAGATAACTGTAGTTCTCAATAAAGGTGTAGCATCAAAAGTTACTATATCACCATTGACCAATGAGCTTGAATATTATATGAACGAAGTTGAACCAAACCGAAGCATTATTAAAACTAGCGACAATGATACAGTCAAATTGCTAAGTAATGAAAATAATATTAATACTGTTCTCAGTCCAAATAATGCTGATGCGATAAATCAAACATTGTTAACACAAGATTTTGAACAATATATAGACATTACTAAATTGAATCGAAATGAAGGAGAAAATATTGAAATCCTAAGAACCGGTGAATACTCGCCAGTAAAATATGAACTTGATCAATACATCAATAAAGCCGAAATGAAGAAAAAACGAAATATAGCGACAAATCAAGACAAAAATAATAAAATTTGTAAAGAAAAATGTTCCATTGATAGGAACTTGGAAACAGCATTGAAAAATGACATTAGCCAAGAATTTTCATTGGATCAGCTTTTAATTTCTCCACAAGGTAAGCTTTTTTTTCTTTTGGTGTACTATTAGGAGAAATCCGTGACAGTACCAGTGTTAGCACTCTGTCTCTGGCGAAGGAAGTACGATTACAAACGCATAAAAAGCACCACCCTGTGAAGAATACAGTTATGATGACCACCCATGACCCAGGTCCTTACGACCGACCCGACTAATCGCTCTGGCGCTAGCATGGGTACTAGACAGGGTTGTCTACTGAGGACGGTAAGAAACTCGTCACGCCGTCCAGAACCAGAACAAATCGAGGCACCAGTGGTACACACCATTGCCGCGACCCGCCTGGGCAGTACCACCTGCCACAGCACGCCCCAAGACAAGTTCACATCTTCTATCCTTGGCCACACTGTCGCTTATCATCAGGCAAATTGGTGTCCAAACATAGATATATTATTTCAAAAAAAAAAAAAAAGCGGCACACCGACCCTGCTACCACACGTCGACGCCCATGAACGCTTCACTTTTCATGCACTACCCCAGCAGCCATGCCAGACGTTACGACTGCCCGACTTTATGTATTGCCGAAATGAAATCTCTCACCAGGGCCAGACCTATGGTGATATGGTGGTATGACAGCCCTGGCGCAAAGAGTCGTTTCTGTGAAATGTCAGCTCTGGACACAGGTAGGTCGCCGCGGGAAGGGAAGCTATGCCATGAGTTTTGCATATACCAGTTCTAGTAGACCTCCGCCCAGGTGAAAGGCCCCCTTCGATGACGACACTATATCGCGTCGTCACGTAGTGAGACTATCTAATTCTAATCAGAAGTGGGGCTGTTAAGACCTGGACTGACAACCCCCTTGGGGTGTATTGTGCATTTGTCCCTGCCACCCTACCCTTAACCAGCCGAGCTCCGTAAAATAGCGGTGCATGGCTTTGGGCTGGTGCGACCATCGCTGCAGGCAGGATACGCGTCCTTAACATCCGCTCGCTCGCAGCTTATGACGAGCTTGCCATTACTACTGCAAGTTTTAGAGAATGTCACATTGGAAAAGTCCGTTAAGTCGCCGGGCTTCCTTGCCAAATTTCATCAAAATCGGATTTACTTATTCGTTTCTGAAAAATAGTTTTACTATAATAATTTTACTGAACAAAACTAAGGATTATATTCGATTGCACAATGTTTCCCATAAAGTAATGATGTTTTTTTTTTCACATTTATAGTGAGTATACAATCAGGCTCCTCGACACCTACAATCAACAATATTTTATTCGGAAATCTTACACCAAGAGACACAGGCACGATTGAACCAGATTTTCCCAGCAAAGTAAAAAAAGAACTTAATCCTACTGATTTCATAGAAGAATTCTTAAAAGATGATTGGCCACGCCAAAGTACGCCAAATAAAGCCCCTAAAGAAGTAGAGCGTAGGCAATACATAAGAGTAAAAGACTTAAACAAACTTAAAGAATCCAAAGTAGAAACACAGAGAAAGATAAATAAAGGGGTCTCAAAAGATTGGAAAGAGCCTACGAAAACCAAACATAAAAAACAAAATAAACCAAATAGGGGTTACAAAGATGTCAAAAAACTTAAAGATCTACTAAAATTTGAAAATGAAAATCTCTACGAATCATCTGATATTGAAATGTTGGATAGTGAACAATCACATACAACGGAGCAAATTGATGAAACAGAATCTATAAATAATCTCCCGAAAAATGATGACAATGATCTGGATTTAAACATTTCCAAATTGATAAATTATGACGACAATCAAAGTGTTGATCTCAATATTAGTATATCATCTGACTTCCTAAAAGATGAAAAACTTGATGGAGATAATGAAAAAGCCTCAAAGGATCCTGAACACCTTTTCAAAATGCCATTTTCACCTCCGGACAACAAGTATGATTTGGACAAAAATCTTTGCAAGATCTGTGATAAATCATATAAAAGCCAGGGCGCATTGAAGATGCATTTTGTAAAGATACATAAACAGCAACTTCCAAAAGCAAAGAAAAATATAAATGTTGTTAAAAGAGTTTGCCCACAATGTGGGAAAGGATTTCGGGATAATTCCAACTTTAACAGACATATGAAGTCTCATGATGTGAGTGTTTAGTTTTTTAATAGTCCTTATTTATTAACTAAACAAAATACAGGCTAACACCTTACCTTAGAGATTACCAAATGGAATCATTAAATTTTAGGTATCTGGATTTTCAGGCATAAAACGAAAACATAAAGCCGTAATTGTCAAGGCGAACATAAAACAAGTAAACCATAACATTAAAATTGTTTATTTTATGTCAGTAAATTCACAAAATCCACTCTCAAACTTTACTTCCTATAGTTTTACGAAAAACTACTTTTTTAAATTGGAAGTAAGTAATAAGTTGATATGTTAAGTTTTTTCAAAATTTGAAGGCGTGATTTTCAATTAAAGGTACAGGGGCCTTACCCCTAGCTTCACTTTTGCGAGCCAACTTTTAGTAGGTACCTAAAATTAACCAACTTATTTAAGCTGCATCGTTTAAAAGCGTCTAACTTGAATGAACGATAATCACAATCACACGCATAGTAAAACGGATTTTAGTTCATTCAAGTTAGACGCTTTTAAACGATGCAGCTTAAATGAGTTGGTTAATTTTAGGTACCTATCAGGTACCTACTAAAAGTTCGCTCGCAAAAGTTAAGCTGGGGTAAGGCCCCTGATCTATTTATTACAGAATCCAAAGTTTCCATAGATCTTTCTATTTGATATAATCGGAAAGTCAAAAACTCAGTTTTCGTTGCTTATTTCGTGAAAAACCATGTTTTACTAAATTTTGTGTCCGTAAACTACAGTCCGGCTGCTGACAGAATAAGTATAGCAGCTGCAATAACATTGAAAAAATCCGAATGAAATCATTATCTTTTAATATATTATTGGGTACCAGCTACAGTCTTCGTTCAAAAAGCTAGTAAAAGAGATCAGAGTTTACTGATATCATTCAACTTTTTACAATGTTATGGGAACTGTTAGATGAATGCTCTCAGCGGCCACACTTTAATTTCTGAATGAGCTGTGGAATGTAGAATGCGCTACCTGAATGGGTGTTTCCCGATAGTTACAATCTGGGTGTCTTCAAATCACGAGTGAATCGGTTTTTTCTAGGCAAGCATGCTCCATCGTAGCTTAACATAAGTGAGTTGGCGGTCAAAGGCAAGCCTAATATAAAAAAAAGAATACTTGAAACTTTACATGTAGTTAATTTCTAACAACTAAATCTTTATTTCTATGCAATATTTATAAAAGAAAAAACAAATGTGTACAAAAATATATTTTTCAATGTTTTTTTTTTACTGTTTTATAAAAATGCCAATTTAATGAAAATAAATGGTATCCACTTTCTTGCCCGAGTACTTGCATAATTTTTTACCAATATAACTCCCCGTTATGCCCACATGATTTTATTTCTAATTTTTTCAGGAACCAGACAATTTTAAATGCATATACTGCACTCTCGACTTCCCAACGCGCGGCAGATTTAACCAACACATGAGAAGTCACGCGAGCGAACTTTCAGAAAACAACGAACAAGATAAAGATGACAATGATAGTAGAAATAAACAGTGTGAGGAAGAAGGAAGGACAACCAAGGTACTAACTAGCTGGTTATACAGGGCTACTCATATAGACTGTAGTATGCCGAAAGAAGGTCATTGTACTCATCATTATGAACAATTTTTACTATAGGACCAACCTTGAAATCGCGAAAAAAAAATCTGCTGTTCCATAGAAAACGGTTATTACCACTCAAGAAAAGGTATTTTTTTGCTATTTCAGGGTTGGTCCCATAGTAAAAGTTGTACTAAGGTATATCTTCCTTGTTTGTGTGATATGAGACTAGACCCAACATCCATGTGTTTGCAAATGAATTAGCTTTATTTCGCTAAAACAATGACTTGTGTTTTCAGAGACACGTATGTTCTACATGCGGGAAAGTTTTCAAATCTGTAGGCAATTTAAACGTACATGTAAGGAGACATAATAGAAACTATACATTTAAATGCGAGATTTGCGATAAAGGATTCGTTAGAAAATACGACTTGAACGTACACATGAAGTGAGTATAATACACAGATCCTTAAAGTGGGGGTGATAAGGCCTGCACTGACCCTTATCAGGGATAGACCCTGTGAGTTCGCCTACTTTGCATGTCTGTGGCATGTTCTTAAATTGAATCAATGCTGCAACTTGCACTCTGCACAATTTTTTCGGGCTCGGGTGGTTTTCTGACAGCTGATAAAACATAGTTATTATGCAACCTTCGATAGATGGTGCTGACGAGATATGCTTTGATTTTTATTCGCATTTGTTCAATGAAACCTACAATACATTTTATAACATGGCTAGGCAAGGCACTCTTATGTACCTACTAATTTGTGTTGTGTTGTGGAAGTAGATACAACAAAAAATAACCACAAATTATTATACTACGTACTTAACTTACTAGACATTGTCAGACAGACAGACAAATATTGTCTGTCTATGAGAACAAGCAAGTTGGCAGTTGGCTGCAATCAGAGTTTTCCTGCGGTGTCTTTTAGGTCGTCTGTCCATCTTGTGGGTGGACGTCCTACACTGCGCTTACCAGTCCATAGTCTCCATTCGAGAACCTTTCGGCCCCGTCAGCCATCTGTTCTGCGTGCTAAGTTGATGTGTTGCTTTATTTTTAACCCCTGACTTAAACAGAGAGGGGTGTTTTAAGTTTATTATCAACAATCACTTTTCCAATACATCTGTTTTACTCCGACAACCGTTTTTCCTTTCCAGCTCACATAATAGAGAACCTGCCTTCGCGTGTCAGCATTGTCCGAAGAAATACAGAAGTAGATACTTGCTGGTCGGTCACATGTATCGTCACTTGGGTATGTATTCTTTATATTCAATTATCTACACATAAAGAGTTACTTGAAACGGTGATTCAAAGCCATGAGACCATAGAGGTCATTGTAATTTTCTTATTGGTTAACAATCATGCGCTTCACTTCCCCACACTCCGCCTGATGTTCAAACATACAATATAGCGCGTCGCTATTTCACTAACACATTTGACTTTTTAAATATAAAATTGTTATTGAAAAATGTGCTTCGGTCATTTTGTGAAGTTTAATATTTCAAAATATTTAGAGGGAAAATAAAAAATCCATAGATTTAGTAGAAAATTTTAGGTCTGTGAACACATCAGTCATAGGACTTAGAACTGCACGTCAGAAGTGAAAACTTAAGTAGTAATTCACCTATTCTACAAGAGATGGCGCTGTCTTAAAATACACGGTACAGCGTTCGGTGACGATGGCGCGAGTTCCATGATTTTAGTTCACATTTTGTTCATATTGATTATAATAATATTATATTATTGTAAAGTAATATTGTAATTTAATTGTCATAATTTTCAGTATTTGTATTACAAAAATTCACATTATTATAGGCTCTCTTTGACATTTATGGTGCCACGTGACTTTAGTAACGTCGTAAGCAAGCAAGCAAGTTCTTACTCGTCATACAATTGTTGCCTCTATTACTTTCATATGGCGTCATAAGGTCACGTGATCAAAAAAATATTTATTTTAATACATCTTATAATCGGGACTCTTTTGTAGGTTTTAATTTTAGTAGGCGGAACATCATGAGTTAGAAGATGATGCCGTGATGGGTCACGACCCCCAGCATTGGGGAATCGACGCAAGGAGTAGTTAAATAATAATACAAAATAAAAACAATCTTTTAAGTAAAAAAAATTATGATATTTTATCTCTTTTCAGGTAAAGAGAAGTTCAATTGTGAAGTCTGTAACCGGCAGTTTGTTTCTAGTCAATATTTGAAACAACATTTCAGAACTGAAATGTGCTTAAAAAACAGAAAAGCGTTAGAGGAAGGGCAACAAACTGCCGAGGTAGTTGTTGAATACAAACCATTTGTAAATAAACCATCAAAAACACCCGAGGCAGTCATCGCAGACTATCCAGAAAATGAGACCAAAGACGAGTTGATGGATGTAAAGACAGGATTCTGCCTGGAGTTGAATGAAGAGGAAGAAATAAAGAACGAACCTAGCCCTAGCCCGAAACCGAAAGAAAATACTTGATAATAACTTTTATTTAGTAACGGTGGTGGAGAGGCGAGTATGTGGAGACAAATTTGGCTGTAGCCCCATACACCAGGTTATGTAGGATAGTTCCCCCTCGGTGGCCTTTCACTCTGCCTGACGGGACGCACCGGGATCTCCATAGGAACACCCCATTACTCCCCAAGTATGTTACCTGAACCAACACTCCCAGGACACACTCCGAGCAGTTTCCCTTCGCCCTCTACCTTCTACGGATCTACATTGAAACGGAACGGAACTATTCTTCCTCTATTTGGAATTGTCATTGTTTGTATTTAGTTCGTCATTGTTTGTGTTTGTATCATTGTCTCGAAACAATTATGGTATTATTATTTTTTTAAGAAAAAATAGGCTTTAGCTTGATCACTATCTGCGTATATGCGTAACCCTGTAGATACGACATTTTCTAACTACAATAATTATCAACATAAAAACCGACTTCATCAGAACTGGACCAAATTAAAATGGGAAGCACCAGCTTTCAAATAAAAAAAGAATCATCAAAATAGGTTCATCCAGTCAAGTTCTAAGGTAACAAACATTAAAAATACAGTCGAAATGATAACCTCCTCCTTTTTGGAAGTCGGTTAAAAAGGAAACTGCCAAGTTATGCTACCATCTGTAAAATTCCCATTAACCAATCCCATTCGCCGGTTCCTCACTCGCAGTTTTTATGAGCCCGATGAAAAATTCATTGTCTGCATTATTATTATTTAGTATACTAAAAATATACTAAATAATAATACAATGTTTTTTTTACTATACTGTACAATAGTTTCATATTCCTTTTTATACATATTCCATAATTGTATTTTTTATATTCAACAGGGCTCTCTTGGTGTTGGCTTTGGCTCCACCAATGCCTACCAAATGCTAGACCCGAGAATGTATTAAAATAATAATAGGTAACTAAATACCTTTAACAGGGTATAAATTAAAGCCAGAATATTTCAACAACACGATTATATTGAAATAAAACGGAACTAATAAAAAATTACAAAAGTTTGTATCATTGATATCTTCTATCGCTAATGAATGATCTATTGTGGTAACACAGATAGGTGCTGTAAATGCAGTTTCAATGTTAAGCAAAGTTTATTAACTATTTTAGGAACAAGAAAATATAATTTAGGAAGTGGATCCGCACATTTATACACAATTGTATACAAAAAAAATATTTAAAGTATCAACATTTTCATGTTTTAGGGATCATTCCAAATAGGCGGAAACGATATTTCAATGCAGTCGATACACAGGGTTCCACGGTAAAGCAGTACTCAGCCGAAAGGAAGTCATTGTAGTTTTCATTACTACAAATCCAACCAAATTGCGAAGTAGCTGTGCCATAGACAAGTGGATCACATTAAAAACTGACTTCAAAAATATATGAAAAACTTAGTGTCTATAAAATTTGATGTTCCGTAGATTTACCTGGGATCCCATCATCAGATCCTGACTTGGTGACAATGGAACCAAATTGCAAGTATACCCTAGGGACATGACATTAGGTATGACATGGGGGGTGGGGGAGCCTAGATGGTGATTACGTCAGCAGTAATTATTTAATTTTTTACACATTATAGCACTGCTGCTCATGAATCAATAAATAAAAATGCATATACCAACCAATGTTTACGTAAGCATGGGAGGGGGGAGTAGGAGCTTTGCTTACTTTTGCTGACAAGAGGGAGGGAGGGGTCATCACCATCAGCCAGAAGACGTCCACTGCTGAACATAGGCCTCCCCCTTTAACCTCCACACTGAACGACATCCTGCCATCTGCATCCACTGGATGCCCGCGACTCTCACAATGTCGTCGGTCCATCTAGGCCGAGGGGTAAATAATTGTAATAAATCTGCTTACGTAATACTTGAATGACCCCTACCGACAAAAGTTTTTTTTTATTGGAACATAGAACTGTTCTCCTTTTTTGAAGTCGGTTAAAAATTGCATTCACCATCGACGAAATGAGACGTGATATTTTTTTAGGGGGCATGGCTGGTCCCATAGTAAAAATTGTTTTAATGAACTCCTATCGGTTTGGTACCACCATTTAGTATGTTTTATCGGGTTGTGTGATTTTGCCCCAACCAGTGGGGATTGCCAAATAACGAAAAATAAACTGCAGAGTTCAGTGGCCACTACATAACAAAAATGTAATGAACCACTTATTTAAACACTTATTCTACAATTGGACCCATTGGCACTTTACTAACATTTCAGTTCAACAAAATATGTACCCATGATTTTGCATAGTATATTCATGAGTAACTTTTCATTACCATTATATCTAAATATTACATTTAAATACAAACTGATAATATTCAAATATTATATAAATCCCAGTGCAAATGGGTTCCAGTGATTAATAATTATCAATTTAAAAAACCGACTTCAAAATGAGTTATTTCGTTTACTTGGATGACATTGTTTATTTCAGTTATTTTGATTTAAAAACCAAACTACGAAACCGATTTCGATGTAATTTATATGGGACCACCTCTGAAGTATGGCCTACCAAACAAAAAAGAAATCATCAAAATCAATTCATAATTGGAGAAATAGGTGAACATACATTTTTTTAAATACATTGGAACATAGAACCTCCGCGTTTTTTGAAGTCGGTTAAAAACAGATGCCATACTTCCTGGTAGAAAGCAGTTAATCAACGTAAGGTCCAATGGAAGTTGACTGCTTTAGCTAACCTTGTGTGTAAATTAGACAGTCACTTACATTGGACCTAATGTTGGTTAACTGCTTTCTAGCTTGCGCACGGCAGCATAAATAAAGACGACATCGATTCTGCTGCACTTTGTACTCCATTCGCTATGAAATGAGGAATGCAAATAAATAAATAAAATTTTTAGTATATTGGTTTACTTATTACAGTTAAATGAAAACAGAACTTTTTGTAAGCTTTTAGCAATTTACTGAATTTGTGATCATCCGATAGCGAATGGAGTAATAGTATAGCTTTCATATATTTATATGGCTGTACCATTCTGTAAATAGTCTGAAACTGTCTCTTCATAATATTAATTTTCCAAAGAACAGGATGAGACCAAATTTGAGGCGTCTAATAAAGTTAATGTAACTTAAACTTTTGCGATTTGAACGAAAGTTTTTAATTGCCTAATGGGACATTAACAATATTATTTCGCGATGAGTCTCATTAGGACATTAAAAACAAATTATGTAAAAGGCCGGAATACAGTGTGCAGCGATCTTTCTCGCATATTAGATGGGTTTTTTTAAGATATAAAATGATTATCTACTTTTGAAAAATGTGCTTCGGTCATTTTGTGAAGAAAAATTAAAAAAAAAAATTGTTTTAATATTTTTTTTATTTTGACCACATAAAATTTGATATACAGTTTTTTCCATTTATTAAGGTCATTACAAAATATGTAGAATTAAACAAAAATTTGCCGCCTATTAAAAACCTAGACAATATTTTCTTTGTAAACAACAAAACAAAAACTTACTAATAAAAAATATAAATATATAAAAAAATACATTTGTACGCCGTACCTGGCAAGGACATGAGATACATTTCCATTCTAACGCCCCTGCCACTTTATATGTGTTGTGTTCCTACCATGTTCTGACAAATAAATTCGTTGTTTGTGTGTTCTTTTAATTTTAGTTTTTTCTTTTTATCTAATTTGTTCTAAATATTTTGAAATATTAACGTCGCAAAATGACTGAAGCACGTTTTTTAAAAGAGGACACAGTATTTTATATTTAAAAAAAAAACCGTCAAATGAACTTGTGAAATATTTGCGCGCCATATTCTGGGCCGTAAACTTGAAAATTAGTACAACAAAAATGATGTCATTTATTTTAAAACCTATCATGTTAACATTATAGTCCTACATAAATTTCATGGTGTATCACAGATACATGCTTAGATGCAATTACGAAATAACTTTGTTTAGATGATTACAAACATAGGTACCGATTTAGGGTCTTTGCCAAAGAGAAAGCAAAGCAGTAAAGGTGCTGATATATCGTTTATTGACATGCAACAATTAACAATGCATTTTGTCAATAATTCATTCATTTAAAACATAAAAAGCACGTTTTAAAATAGCTATTCCTGAAGATCCCGGTAAGGATAATGGCACAAACTATTTAAGTTATTGCATTGTTATCGGTTCTTGATAAGTGAGCAAATTTTCAAATCAATCAGTCACTTTATGCTATGTAAGCGCTACTTTGATAAAAAAAAACCCGTTGCGTCATTACCTTCGCTTTACTGTCTCTTTGAAAATAACGTAATATCCTTGAAAAATTAAGGAAGATTACCGTAATTTGGCGTTTATGAAACGAAATTTACACATAGAGTAATAATAAAATAACAACATAAAACGTTATGAAATTATACAATGAAATATTAACTATATAAGACGACCACTGCTGAAATAACTTTTATAAAAACAATATACATTTTAATGATAGTTTACTTTTGTAACAGCATTCTGCCTTATACTAATGAACTTAGGATTACTTAACTCTATTAAAGCTTGATTCACATCACACTGGGCCCAGCATTGATGTGAGCCTTTTAATGTCACAAGGAAACTTATAACAACAGCAAAAGTAAATTCCCCAAGGGTCACGGTAGCCGGCCTTGGCAAATGGGATCAATCCCCGAAGCCAAGTCTCTCCAAGTGGTGAAAAGACGAGTTACGACGAACTTCTAACAAAATACACGTTTACAACCAGTGTCAGCCAATGAATGAGCACAAATACGGTGCTTACCGCAGTCTATCTATCTTGCTAACTATTAACACTGTTTAAGTACTGTTACTAATGCTGTGGTTGCGCGGGAGTTGATCAAGCGCAGGGCAATGAGCCCCTCTAGTATGCATGTATTTCTATGTACTAGTGACATGTACAGCGATTTCCGGTCCTGGCCCAGTGTGATGTGAAACGGTCTTTATTATTAACTGAACATTGATGGTGCTTGCAATCTTACATGAATTAGAATAATCAATAGAATAACAAGATACTAGTTATTTCATTGTTTACACTCGCATATATGGCCACCATGACGACGCGCCGAACTAAACACTGATTTTTAGGAGTCAAAAGTAAAATACAAATGTGTATACCGAGCCGGACAAAGTGGCGGGGCCGTTGCAATTTTCTGCAAGCCATTAGGTAGGAAGACTATGGAGCGATTATTTTTTCATTCATATAATTTTTTCTCCCTAAATATATGACTTAATTGTCCTTGATGTCAGAATAATTTTCACCAACCTGTGCGAAATAAACCTTTGAAATAGCTGCGAATAGAATGGCTAAAACTTGACTTGAGGTGTCAGATGTATACAAATTCAGTGACTGCAGCCGCTCCATTGGTCTTCCTACCTGCCACCCGCAAACGAATAGATGCCATAACGATTTGTCTTTACAGCAAATTGTGACCGTGCGCGGGGCAATGGGCTTTACACCTCGCATTCATCTACTCCACGATCTATTGCGAGTGGACTTTATCACATACAATATGGTGTGTATATACAGGGTTACACGGAAAAGGTGTACTAAGGCGAAAGTTTTTCATAGTACCCATCCTTTTGAACAACTTTTACTATGGGACCAACCCTGAAATCGCGAAAAGAATATTAGCAGCCTTTATTTAGTCGAATGTGAATGACAGTTTTCTATGGAACAGCTGAAATATTTTCGGGATTTCAGGGTTGGTCCCATAGTAAAAGATGTTCATAATGATGGGTACTATGGACCCCTTTCGGCTTATTACACCCTTCCCGCGTAACCCAGTATTTGGATATCACAGCAATCAGTTGCTTACGGCATCTCAGTCCTTACTCTGGACGCAAACTACCGCTTAGTGATGCCACAGCCTTAATCGGCTCGGCGCATCGTCTGTGCTGGCCTTAAGTCTTTTTTAGTGATATCACTAAAACAGCACCTTGATTCACTCAGTTCTAACTGCTATTATTAAAGCTAAGGTTGTTAATTCAGAAACGCGGAGCGCACGGCGTAAGTGGTATCATTGCCAGTTTTTTTTTTCAATGTCGTATCCTTGGTTTGCTAGGCATATATCGTAGTAGGTATTGAAAAATATAAAATTGTGATGTATTTGAATCTTACACAATGTTAATTTCGATTGTTTTTGTCGTCAGAACGAAACTACCCAAAAATATTGCATTAGAAAAGGAAAGAAATATATTATAAGTTCGGCTGTCAATTTTTTTGAAGATTCAACATTGTCACACAATCTGTTTAGTTTTTAAGTATAATACATAAAAACTAAAACAATACTTAAAATAAGATATTGTCATCCTCCTATTTAATATGTACCTATGACATTTGCCTAGCTTAATTTGCTGTCAAGAATTATCGTAGTAAGTACAACTGGACCGATATCTTAGATTTATTTGACCTAGAAAATGGGCATGTCAGTCGCAAAAGTCTTTTTCAAGTACAAAAAAAACCTAATTATGGTGATAGAATATAAGTAAATAGATAAGATGAAAGTAAACAGATGGATCTGATATTAAAACTTCCTTTTGACATTTTTTCTAAATGCTTATTTCGGAATTACTATTTTAGTATCAAGAAGGCAGTTGTCCAGTTGCATAAAGTCCCTACTTTAAATGTATTTAAAAGACAACCAAGGTTTTGACATTACCAATGCTGCTTCATATATCACCCGCTAAACGCCCCGCGTCTCCGAATGTGCGACCTACAATTTCTCATCCTTTGGTCTAGCGAACACTATGCAGTTATCAGCAAGTTGATTCCGAACTGAGGTGTTCTCCTTGCGCAAGTCGGTTAACTCTTGGTTAAGTCTTAACACTTCTAATACTAACTTCTCGTTTTCCACTTCAAGTTTTTCTAATCTGTAATAGGAAAGAGTTTTTTTACTGTTTGGAAAAAAATAAAATAAGGGCTTTGCTTCCTTAAGTCTATTTTTCAGACTACATTGATCCGCCGAAACTTTAAAAGAATATTTTCTTATTTAAATGACAGACAAAAATTTGACGACCAGCAGGATTCGAACCCGCGTCATGTTTGCATCGGATTTATATCCCAAACGAACTAACAGGATTAGATTAGAATTTAATGTTAGCATTAAGGTGATGATCGTGTTGATGATTAATGTGAACAAAGCGATTTACTTATGGCGGGAAATTCTAATTTCAACCAGTTTTATTTTTGTCCTTGTAGCTGTCGGGTAATTATTGTAAATGATCATGGTGATTGCGAAAATTGATGATAATTCTTTTACATTTACTTTTAAAGCTATTTATCATATTACTTATATTTCTCCATTAAGGTTAAAGAAGAAATGTAAGTAATAAGGTGCTTTACTGATATATAAATAGCTTTACATGATAATGTAAAGTAATAATCATCAATTTTCGCAAACACCGTGATCACTAAACAAAGAAACCTAATAGTCGATTATTGCACATTCAAGTAAATTTTCAGGATATGTGCTGCTATCATTGGGCGAAGTACTCAATTCAATTCTTAAAATACGAATCTAATACCATACAAATTACAAATATGGATAAATTTCGATATGTATTTCGCGCATCGAATAGGTACTCGTACTTCGCCCACTGCACCTATTTTTAACAGACTTCCAAAAAAGAGGAGATTCTCTTTTCGACTGTTTGTTATTTTTTTATTTTATGTTTACCTCAGAACTTTCGACTAGGTTAACCGATTTTGATGATTATTTTTTTATTTAAAAGCTTCCCGTGTGGTCTCATTTCAATTTGGTCAAGTTCTGACATTTTTATGAAGTTGGTTTTTTACATTGATAATTATGTCTAGTGAGACAGTATCTTTTGTTACCTTTTTTGTTTCTCATTCATCTCCACAATATGGTCGCATGCTTTAGCCAAAATGCCGCCTTTGCTAGCAGAGTCTGGCATTCCGGAGTTAGGTACTAAGGCCGCTAGTTTCATAATCCAGGTGTTGATTTTGTCCCTTCGCCGCCTCTCGACTTCGTTGTGGGTAACTCGCCTTTTATCATCTCGCTGAAATTTTAACAAGATTTGTCATAATTTCTAACCGATTTCAAAAAGTAGGGGTTCTTAATTCGTTTTGAAGTGAAAACTTTTTTAGGCGCGTTCTACACTTTTTGGGTGAACAAAAATCATGGAAGTCGCGTCATCGTCACCGAACGCTGTACAGTGTATTTTAAAACAGCGCCATCTCTTGTAGAATAGGTGTATTACTACTTAAGTTTTCACTTCTGACGTGCAGTTCTATGACTGATGTTTTTTTTTTATTGTTTGTTGCCTCAGAACTCCCGTCATTTATATACAGTTTTTTTTTATAGGATATACTTCTGTCCAAGTAAACGAAATAGTTTGTTTCCTAATTTTGATTTTAGTTTTTTAAATTTTAAATTTTTATTAAAAAAGAAGTAGAAAAAGTTCCGGCAGTAATAATAACAGGCAATCTTCGATAGGAGGCACACGGTGTAGGGTCTTTAACATTGATTGGAAAATCACTCGGTGTCCACTTAGCGCCTAGTGATAGGTAAGTATGGAGCTTTTTTTTATTTTGTCACCTAATTTAACATAATCAAGAACAAACCGTAACTGAATATTAAAAACCGGTCAAGTGCGAGTCGGACTCGTGCACGAAGGGTTCCGTAACATTATCTAGAAAAACGGCAAAAAAAATCACGTTTGTTGTATGGGAACCCCCTTAAATATTTATTTTTCTCAATTTTTTAGTATTTGTTGTTATACATCATCTGTGAAAATTTTAACGGTAACCATCACGGTTCATGAGATACAGCTTGGTGACAGATAGACAGACAGACAGACGGACAGCGGAGTCTTAGTAATAAGGTCCCGTTTTACCATTTGGGGACGGAATCCTAATAAAAACCAACAAAATAAATCTAAAAAATGTTGGTCGGCAGATGCGAATCATAAGAGAGCGGAATAATGTTTGCCGTCACGGCATTCGAGTCGGTTTTACTTCCAAGGCCGCGCCAATAGATGTTTCACAAAAACATATTTTTTTAGGTTTCCGTACCCAAAGGGTAAAACGGGACCCTACTACTAACACTCCGCTGTCCGTACGTCTATCACCAGACTGTATCTCATGAACCGTGATAGTTAGACAGTTGAAATTTTCACAGATGTATTTCTGTTGCTGCTATAACAACAAATACTAAAAAAGAGAATAAAAGAGATATTTTAAGGGGGCTCCCATACAACAAACGTGATTTTTTTGCTCGTTTTTGCGATATTGATAACGGCAACAGGTAGACGCTTGAAATATTCATAGAATATTGAGTTATAGTCACTTTAAAAATAAATAATTAAATTAAAATAAAAGAAATATTTAAGGGGGCTCCCATACAAAAAACGTGATTTGCCTTTTTTATAGATAATGGTACAGATCCCTCCATGCGCGAGTCCGACTCGCACTTGGCCTTTTTTTTTTATTGTAATGGAATGTCACCTCGTGAATTACACTGTTTGCTATGTATGCTTTCCGTAATCAACGTTCCACCTGGGTGCAGGGCGTCCTACTTCAGTTTGCCGATACGCGGTCTCCTCTCTAGGATTCATCTACCCCCTGCATAAGGCTGCTGGTAGCAAGTGGTTGAGTAAAGCAGATGATCTACAGGAGAGCCCTACGTCCAGCAGGGGACGAATATTAAATAGGCTGATGATGATGAAGAATTCTAATACATTCTATTCCACTGTCCGAGCATTCTGGAAGATTGACAATGTTAAAGATCCACTGTTTCACCAACCACAACCATTCTGCTAAGAGTACCCGACTAAGAAAATAGAGAAGTATAACTCAAAACTACTAACCTTCCTAGTAGTAGATGCTTTAGATTGTGCAGGTTGGCTTCTAATTGTTCTGTCTTCTCTTTTAATTTTAGCTGTAGGGGCATTTGTTGCATACACCTCCACCGGGTTTTCTATGCTTACAAAATAAGTACCTAGAAAGATATTAATAAAAATACAATAAGAAATCTTACTTTAGCAGAGGCAGATATGACATGAGCGGAGTGGAGAGAAGACATGTCGGCTTCGACTAATCACATTGGTTTACATCCACATCTTGTTTTCACTTCAAAGGAAATAGTCATAGAAGAGTCGAGAAGAAATGTATCAAATTATGGCAAAAGGTGTAGCGTTGCAGAGAGAACCAGAGTATAGCGGTACGACGCACATGAAGCCGAGTGGGCCAACAGGATGTGTGCCCTCTGACAGATCCCATTGCACGGGACATGCTCCACTTGACTCTGCTTCAAGTCTGTACGACTCCTCTTTAAAAGTGTGCTAACCTGTGCTACACAAGTCGCCTACCTTCGGCTAGACAGTTTCGCTCCAGTTGAAATACACCCTTAGATTTGCCCTAAGCCATTTCCGATATGCCCAAAACATAATACATTTTTGACAGAAAAATAATTGAGTATGCCTGTTCCTTACACTTCCTTGTTATCTTTAACGAATTAACATCATGTGGATAGACCTAAGCTAAAACTATATTTTTGTCGTAATATTATCATTTATTTGGCTAGGTGTTTATTTGGCTAGGTGTATTATTGACCACAATTCAGCGATGTTAAGTGATGGTGTGGTTGACGATAGTAAACAAAACTTGTGGGTTAGTTCCACCTAACTATGATTTTCCATGTTTTCGTTCACTGGCAGCTCAAGCTTGTTGGGTCCAATCTAGGGATACCATATCAAAATTTGAAAAGTTCTGACCTCAAGCCAGATATTTCAATAAAAGTCTGGATATTTTAGTCACAAAATTTGAACACTGCACACTTCATTACAGTGGTAAATGATTTATTTTTTATTACTCATATTACACTGCCCAAGCTATAAAAGCCAGATAAATTACAAAGCCACACAAAGGTCTAAAAGTCTGAACAAATCCGGCCTGATGGTTACTGGCCAAATCCCAAGAATGAGGTTGCTTACACCCTATGGTTCGGAATTTGAATGCGCCAACCAGTGAGCTATTATCGCTACTAAATACAAATAATAGTTTATTTACCATGTGAAGGTGAACTCTGCATGTTGGTTACTGTCTCCTCGTTTGCTGCCACCGGTATTATTTTGTAAGTCACATTCGCTGAAACAAACATTTCAAAATGCTTAGGAAACTGCGTTACATACAGTGCATTTTTTAAATGCACATATTACAAAATAGGTCCTGAGGTTTGAGTCTGACCTTTGCTCTGGATATTTTTAAGCGCTACCCAAACGATAGTATGAAATCCTAACTGATATTATAATAGCAAAAGAAACTGTTTGTTCGCTTTTCACAACTAAACGGATTGGAAAATCTTGACGAAATTTCGCAGGAACAGTGCATCATGAGGATTGACTTAGGGTACTTTTCCCCCAGAAAGTCGGAAAACTGGAAAATAGCGGGTAAGTAACACAGCGAGGAATTCAGCTAGTATTCAGTAAGTAATCGATATACTCAAGTGAATAAAATGTTTTTATTTAGAATTTTACAAGACCTAAACTAAAATGATATAGACGTCAGACCAAGTAGAATATCTTTTTAAAGTTTATTTAATGCAAGGAAAAAAAGGAATATACTATTAAATGAAAACTTACAAATTGCCATAAAGGTTTATTTAATGCAAGGAAAAAAAGGAATATACTATTAAATGAAAACTTACAAATTGCCATAAAGTCTATAGAATCAGTACTATTAACAAATATGTTTGTGATGCTACATGCGAGTTTTCCTGACTACTGCCTAAAATATGGGTAATCATAATTAAATTTAACCTTAATTAAATAATAACACAATGAGAAAAAGCGGTCTATCTAATTAGTATTATTGATTGTAAGTAAAGAGATTTGAAGAGGGATTAAACCTACTAAATGTGAGCATATGGGCGAAGAAATAAATTAAGGAAGAAGTTTTAATGGATAGCCACTTACAATAAGATCCATCGTCCTTCATCAAGCTTATGAATTCAGTATCTGCACTGTAAATAAATAAATCGAATTAAATCACTGTACAAACACTAGGAACACCACAAATATTATTATGCGCTTTGCCAACTTGTGGTCTAAATTGATGACCTTCGTTGAGGGATCCCTTATTATGTAACGCACTCTCTAGAGTACGCTTTATTACCTGGCATCAAACGAATTATCATGCAGTTCAATTTTCTGTTTAACTTTCCCGTTTCTTGCTGACATTACGCGTAAATTATTTTTGAATTTTCTCAATAGTGGTCACGGGGACAAATAAAGAGGTCATGTGACGAGATCATAGACAAAAATAAATATGTAATGTTACCAGTAACTAAATTTGGTTACATAAAAATATATTTTTTATTATCTATGGATTCCGTACATGTAGTGTCATGTAGTGTTTTATTTGGCAATATTATAGAGATAATCATGCCAACGTTAATATTCGCCACCATCTGATTATCACTATGGCATGGATTTCATACCTACAGGTTCGGCAGCCTGCGGGGTAAAAGCCGTAACAGACACGTTAACTTGTAATAGAAAATATTCTCTTTCTCTCCCTTTGCACAGACGGCGGGTCGTCAGCCGTTGATATGTCTGTGACGTACTGTTACGTTGCTATTAAAAGTAGTTGATAGGTAATGTTGGCGCCAAAACATAATTGACATCTTATTTTTTTAATTCTTTCCCCTGTGAGGATTTTGGTGTCGCACTTGTTGTGCATTTGCCAGTGTCAAATATTACAATATGTATAGGTAGCGGCACGTAAGTGTAGCGCTGAGCGAAATGTGGAGGGGATAGCTGCGCATGGGTACAGTTATGAACATAATACAATTATAACTTTAATTGATATCACCAAATAATTTTAAGAACATTAGAGCAAAATACTTGTTGCTTTATCAATCTCACTTTTTATTTGCTTTAAATAATCAATCAATTCATTGGTTTCTCTTTTAACAAAACAATGCACGTCATACACCATTTTTCGTGCCTATCTTTTCAAAACAGTATTTCTTCTATGCATATTCACTATCTACTAAAAATACAGTAATATAAAAACCAACAATAACAAACGAACTCAAACTAAACAATGAACGGCAATAACAATACAATTTAGAACGAGACTGTTCAGTCAGAAGTCCGTGGAGCGTCGTATCGGGGCGGGGGACGGAATACGTCCGGCTGGCCAACTGGCGCTCTCCTTGTGAGTAATATGTTCCTTGCTGGCCACAGATATTAGGTAGTAGGTCTGTGTTGCTGGCGCTACACACGCGCACCCTTCGTCCTTTTTTTTTTTCTAATGTGACTTATTGCTGTTGGCCTTGCGGCCTCTACAGCTTGACCGGACTAGTTGGTGAACGCAGAGGGCGTTGGGCCAACATGGTTTAGATTTTGGGCGACAAGCGCAAGGGCACCTCGGAGGTACGAGCCTCGGCTTGGACCGTCGCCGGGAGTGGGGGGATTAGACTTGCCCTGGCACCCCAGAAGGGGTGAGGGGTGTGCCCTGGGGCCCTAGTGGGTTGTTGAACTGAATGATTATTTGGAGAGAATCTAACCGATCTTCTAACAGATCCTGGGGGTCTCCGATCCCGCCGGCGGGATCGTTGTGTGTATGTGTGCCTGTGGTAACCGGCGCCTATACCAAAAACTGAATATTTCCTGTTGCCAGGAGCAGTCGGATCGGACGAGCCCAACGCCGCCGAGGTGACGACGGCGATGGGGTCGTCCGGGTCGCCTAAGATATTTCTGGGGCGTCTACGGAGGGGTGGAGTGTTTGTCGTGTCTGTCGAGTAGTTCGAGGCCTGGACTACGAGAGGGTTGGGATGGTGGGGCGCCGCGTCAAAGTAGCGGCGGGAAGTGTGCTTCATATATTGAAGAATGGACGGGAGTTCGAGATCGCAGTGCAAATCGGCGTTTCGCATGTACCAGCTAGCGCCGACCGCTCTGCGTATGAAACGGTTTTGGATGACCTGAAGCTTGTCCAGGTCAAGACCCTTCGTCCCTCTAGCACCCCTGTGATATAGTTTATGCCGTCTGATGACATGTTACGTCGAGTCAATGACAAGGACGAAGTTCCGATTGACGAATTGGCTGAGATTGACGTTCAGTTGCCTCTATTTGATTAATTTGTATATATTTGTTTAAATAATATAAGTACCTACCTAAATTTTATTCACGAATGCAATTTTATTTCAATCCATAACAATAACGACAATAATCATCAATATAAAAAAAACAACTTCATAAAAATATCAGAACTGGACCAAATTGAAATAGGAACACACAGGGCCCGGCAATATATTTCAGTGAAAGCAAGTGAAAGAGACAAATTGATATGGCTCAGCACAAGTACAAAAAGGACATAACAAGACTTTTTTGTCCTTATCGGCGTGGCCTGTTTTTTGGATCAGAAATGTCAAAATCTGACGGTTCTGCGACAAACAAAACGGGTCTGAATCATCGAGCTTTATTACTATGGTCTGAATATTGTTTATTGCATTTTTTTGGTGATTTTATGTGATAAATGCGTGTTTCGTCTTAGAAATAATTGTAAAACAAACATTTACAATGGTTGGTTGTATCATTTTGGGCTGCAAGTAAAAGAAAGATGCAGTGAGAGAAAAAACGATGAAATATCATTTCACACGTAAGTAAACATATAGAGCTTGTAATGATCACCTAAATAAATTCAGGATATCAATGCGTAAATATTTTATTCATAATTAGTCCGTTTTTTGGTCGATTTGTGGTATTTCCTATGAGTTTTATCAAAATATTAACTGAGAAGAATAACAATCAATGTTGCCAGTTTATAAATGAAATTACCCACCACAATTAACATAAATTATTCGTTCTGCAGGTTTCCAACTGATCCTGGCTTACGAATAAAATGGATCAGTGCTACTGGTTGTGAAAATTGGGTGCCAGGAAAACATAGTAGAATTTGTTCCAGTCATTTCAATGCCGAATCCAATATCAGAAAGGGAAAAATTATATTTTTGAGCAACTGCAGCTGCTCAGGGTCTAATAAACACACTTAAATGTACTTAAATCAAAGAAAATATATCATCATAAATCATCATCAGCGTGATTTTGTTCAAATAAAACAAAATAATCTTTTTTTGAAGTCTGATTTATCGTGTGTGATATGAGTACTGTAAATAATAAAGAGTTTTATCTAAGTATCTCATTAATTGGGATGTTATCCATAATTCCATCCATGAAAATAAATAAACTGGCCAAGTGCGAGTCGGGCTCGTGCACTGAGGGTTCTGTACCGTCAAAAAATACAAAAAGTAGTGCAAATACACAACATCACGCCCAGGCTGTCATCCATCCAAGTATCAACCGCGCCCGACGTTGCTTAACTTGTGGGAAACAGAAATGTGTGACCGACTCGCACGCAGCCAGTATTTATTATTTGTTGTTTTACTTTAGGGTGTGCACTATAATCCGCCAAGTTTGACGCTTGTACCGATTACCGTTACGTACCGTTTGGTTTTTACACCAGAGCAAATACAATAATTCCTTAACAAAAACGTTTGTTGTATGTGTGGATGTGTACCCTCTTTAGTTTTGACTTAATTATATTTCTTAGTTAATCCGTCGTAACATTACATATTCTGTGTAAGTTTCAACTGACGATATTACGGCGCGAAAGATACAGCCGTTTAAAGCTGTCTTACCTTTAAACGGATGGATTTGGATCTTAATATTAATTTCTTTTGTTCATAAGTATTTTTCAGATATCCTTCCATCTCACAAGATTTTCCAAAGTTTCCAAAATTACTCATTGAAGAGATTCACTACTCGTCATAGTAGGTAAATTAAGGGTTAAAGATATTTATTATTCTCAAAAAGAAATAAATTTCACTTACATGAGAATATAACTAAAAAATTAAATTAATATTGTTGTCGTCGTACATTAGAGGGTAGGAAACCAAATTATTTCAATATCGGGCGGTCTGTTCGCTCAATACGGCCAGCGCGGCGCGGGCGCACGGGCATGATGTGGATCGAGCGTACCTGGAAGTGGCTGAGCGTACTTTGCAACATTTGGTTTATTCTTAATCTACAAAAATGTTGTAGAATAAGATTTAATATGCTTTGGTTGATGGTATTATTATTTATGGTAAGTGGCTATTATGTTTCGTACATATATATATAAGTATATTTTTTAAACATCCTTTTCAACATTTAAGACATATTTTTTGACATTCTATGTGTATTATATGTTTATATATAGGTGAGTAATTGAGTTTTTTTTTTTTTTAATGCTAGTTATATTTAAATATAATATATTTATATTAATTAATTATAAAATATTATTTATCTAGTATTTTATAACAAAGTAAGTGTATTATTCATTACGTAGTAATTAAGTAATCTTTTAAATGTAGTAATTGTTTTTGAATTTTTAATGTCTTTGGGTAAGTTATTATACAGTCTGGCCCCTTCAAATGTAATACTTTTAAGACCATATCTTGTGCGAGTTAAGGGCAGAGATATGTCTTTTACTCGTCTGAGTGTCAAATTATGCGTTTTATGTGTTTTAGTGAAGGCTGTGTTTGTATGTATATCTTTTCTAAGCATTTTACGTATAAGTATGCATGTATAATATATATAGGATTGAGTAATATTCTTTAATTTAGTTTCTTTATAAAGTTTTAATGTGGGAGTAAAATAGTCATAGTGAAATAGCACTTTAATTAACTTATTTTGGGCAATTTGAATTTTTTTTTAGATTTGTCTTTGCAGCAGCGCCCCAAACCTCTATTAAGTAGTCAATGTGCGATTTGACTAATGAGTTGTAAATAGTATATCGTATTTGGCGAGGAAAACAGCGCACACTACCCTTTAAAGCTCCAGTGAGAGAGGACAGTTTTAATTTAGTTTTTTCAATATGAGGAACCCATGTTAATTTACTGTCTAATATAAGGCCTAGATATTTTTCATGGTCAACTTTATTAATGATTTCATTATTTATCTTCAGCGGGGGATAATCGTCGATTCGTTTATTCTTAGCTGAAAATATAATGTAGTTTGTTTTAGAAGTGTTGATGGTTAGTAGATTTAATTTGAACCATTCATTTAGTAATTCTAAATCTGCTTGTGCTTCAGATATAATACATCCAATAGATTGACCAAAGTAAAATAAGCATGTGTCATCAGCATACAACGTTAGATCTCCTTTTAGTCCTATAAGGTGAATGCTGTTGATGTACAAAATAAATAATAAGGGCCCCAAAATAGAGCCTTGTGGCACACCATATGTTATGAGTTTGGGGTTACTTTGGGTTCGTCCAAGTTTTACTATCTGGTAGCGATTTGAAAGGTAGGATCTAAAAACATGAGCAGTCCCGGTTAACCCAATACTTTTTAGTTTATCTAGCAATAATTTATGGCTGACGGTGTCAAATGCTTTTTTAAGATCGATGAACACCCCAAGAGCAATCTGTTTTTTTTCGAAGCCTACTTTAATTTTGGTTACAAGATCTATAGTAGCTGAAAGCGTGTTGGATTTTGGTCTAAAACCATATTGTTTTTTATATAAAAATTAGAATGACGCTAAATATGCTTCAAGACGGTTATACAAATTTTTTTCATAGATTTTGGATACCACAGGAAGAACTGAAATAGGGCGATAGTTACCCGGTTCAGATTTGGATCCAGATTTATACACTGGAGTAACTTTAGCCGTTTTTAAATTATCGGGAAACACACCCGTGGATAAGCATTTATTAATACAGCCAGTTAACTCATCGACAATTAGATGTTTTACGCATTTAATTGACTTAGTGTTTATATTATCTAGTCCTGAACTGGTATTATTGCTTAGACTGTCAATTATTTTTAGGACCTCGCTTACTGTCGTTGGTGTAAAATTGCTAAGTACAGAAAAGGCAGTTCCAGGTACAGATTCCACTATTAAACTAGTTGAGCTGCGATTTTTAAGTATCTGTTCTGCCAATATTGAGCCAACATTTACAAAGAAGTCGTTGAAATGTTCACATATTTCTTTCTCCTCTGTGATTATGCAACCTTGTACTTGTAGTTTCGTCGGTAGTGGTCTTTCCGTGATTTTATTGGTCGAGAGACTATGAATAAGTTTCCACATTTTTGACGGTTGTTTCTTAAAATCACTAAATGCTTTCTTGTAGTATTTGCTTTTTGTTTCTTGTATGTGATCGAAATTACCCTAACTTAAAGCAAATAATTTTAATGTGGCAACACACCTTGTTGAAGCGAGAGGCACTGAGCTAAAATCTATAGGTAGTAGGTCTGTGGGAACACACTAGTTTTCAAATAAAAAAAGAATTATCAAAATCGGTTCACCCAGTCGAAAGTTCTGAAAAGTTCAGTCGAAAATGTATGTCGTCAAACAAGTTAAAAACACGATGTTATAATTCCACCGCGTATTTTCCAGATGAAGCACATTATGTACATTAAAATAATTAATCATACCTATATTTTTTTTCTAAGCGCTTTGTACGGGTTTTTGAAATATCGATCATAAAGCGGTGTCGATTTTTCGTGCTCGCTCTTGCAGTCCGATAGAAAAATGGGCAGCAGCGAATTATAGATCATGCAGATCCGATGCACACTTTTCGAAATGTATCCGATAAAAACCGCTAAACTAGCAACTTTACCTACGCCGATGTCGTTGCAAGATTTGTCCCACAACTCCCACACACGTACGTACATAAAGACATTTTAAAAATACGTACCTACCTACTATACTAACTAACAGTGGGGCTAGTACGAGAACTTGCGAAAAAGTATTCGTTCCGTAAACGATAGCAAATGTATAAAAAATTCAGTTCCCCTTTACGTCCCATAGAGGCGCTGTTTAATTTTTCATACATTTTGCTATAATTTACGGAATGAATACTTTTTCGCAAGTGCTCGTGCTAGGGCCACTGGGCAAGTTGAATAAAATAGAATACAATAGCTAAAAAGGTGAACTTCTAGATTTTTGCCATAAGTAGCTAAACTTTCGAGTTTTGCAAGGTTGCCTGAAAGTTATCTAGATATTGAGTTGACCCTGATGGTAGTTCGAATCCTGCATCGAATTTTTTTTTAATTGTCTTCAACATTTATTCAATAGTAAATCCTAAAGTGTGGAACAACACTTCAAATGTAAGTATAGTCAGGTAAAAAATGGAGCGACAGTGGCAGGGCGGTATTATGTGCGCTTTAGAATCTGACGGCACCCGGTTCAATCCTCGACTCTGCACCAATGGCATATTTTGGTAGGTACTTAAATAAATTAGGTGCAGTTTAGATGTCATCGCTCAACAACGGTGAAAGAAAACATCGTGAGGAAACCGACCGGTTTCAATATGTATAAGTATGTCCAAGAACCGCAAAAGTTCAAAGTCATAAATAATATTATATACAAGACATTCACCAACATGCACTGCGCCAGCATGGCAAATTTGGGGTCATCCTCTCTCTCGTTGAGAGAAGGCAGTGCCTGTGTCCCAGCAGTAGGAACATGATAGGCTGACAATGAGGATGATGGGTAAAAAATAGTATTGAGTTGAGCTCTTAAGTTGAACTAAGTATAGGGTAGGTATACTAAGTACCGTCTTAGAACTAAAGTGCTTTTTAGTAAAGTACCTAAGCAACTTAAGTTAAATGCACCTGGCGGTATAAGTTCATAATGAAATAGAGCATAGGAGTCTGCTTTGTACTACAAGTTCTGTAGATATTAGGTAAACTTGCAGCAAGAAGCTAAGTTGAGTTGGTTTCTCGAATCGGCAGTGCAATTACCGTTCTTTATCGATCGACAAATTCGGTAAAATGCCATAGAATCGATCATAGCGAGTACGGATCAAATGCCATTTTATCGAATTTGACGATGTAACTGTCAAATTTGTCGATCGATAAAGAACGGTACTTGCACTGCGGGTGTTGATTCGAGTCGCTCCTACTTGACACGCGACCTTTTGCCATATCTACTTATGTACGTAAGTTCGGTGACAATGCAATGTAATGGTACCATCGAGCTGGTCTGACGATGGAGGCATAAGGTGGCCATAGGAACTCCTAAACGAAATAATGTAACCCCGTCGAGTTTGAGTTCGTTGGATTTGTCTTTCTAAGCACTTTGGTCCTAGATGATGATCAGGGTCCGGATGATGGAGCCGGAAGGTGGCCATATCTATCTTCTTGATATGGGTATCAAATGAAAGGGTTCGCTGAAAAGAATACGAAAAGCTTGTTACATAAAAGTTTTTTTTAATTAATAATTTATTTTGTTTTCATTAGGCTACTACACATGCTATGCTATGCCGTTAATTGATAATAATAAATTTAAAACTTCAAAATTAGTAATTAATACCTAGGTACGCAATTTCGTTTACTTGTACCTACGACATATTTTTTCCTTTTCTTCTTTTTCTTCTTCTTAGTCGTTTCGCTCTTATCAGCAGTCGTGGTCGTCATGTAGTCGTAGTATTGGACGGGGCAGATAGAATGCGCTTCACGAGGTCTCGCCATCTCTCTCTGCTGGAGGTCAACCTGCGGGACCACCCATTGCAGACTTGATCTAGTCGGTCCATCGCATGGGCGACCTCCAGTTTTTTTTATTTAAAACCAAACTACTGAACCGAATTTGATGAAATTTATGGGACTAATGGGAACAAGTATATTTGTTAACCTAAATAAAATAAAATCGACATGCTTATTTTTTAATTGAAACGTCATGCACATAATTTTGTAAAATAGTGGGGTAACAAAATAATAAAAAAATATAACTACAATTTAAAAATACATTTCTAGTTTTGCTGGGTCAAATGTGTGATAATTATAGTCGCTAAGTCGTCACCCGCGCAATCATAAGCGATTATATACTATAGTTGAAAGTAGAGAAACTTTCTGAAACTTAACTTGTAACTTAACTTTAACTTGTAGAGAAACTTTGACTGCCTCGGTGGCTCAGTTGGTAGTGATCCTACTTTCTGTGCTTGGGGGCGTGGGTTCGATTCCCATCTAGGACAAACATTTGTGTGATGAACATTTGTGTTTGTTCTATGTCTGGGTGTTAATATCTATTTAAGTAAGTATTTAAAAATATATATGTATGTATATCAGTCTCTGGCTGCCATATTACAAGCTCTGCTTAGTTTGGGGTCAGATGACCATGTGTGCAATAATGTCCCACATATTTTTATTTTTTATTTTATTTTCTTCTTTTTAAACGATTTAAAATAAGGAGGGGTTTTCAATTCGGTTGTATAATTTTGGGTTCGGGTAGCATGAATCCAGGTGATCCCTGTAACTCATTTTTTAAGGTTCCTTACCCAAAGGGTAAAACGGGTCCCTATTACTAAGACTGTCTGTCTATCTCTGTCAATTTTTTTGCTCGTTTTTGCTCGATATTAATAACGGCAACAGGTAGACGCTTGAAACATTCACAGAATATTTAGTTACATATTCATTTTAAATATAATAATAATTAAAATAAAACAAATATTTAAGGGGTGCTCCCATACTACAAACGTGATTTTTTGGGTTTTATAGTTAATGGTACGGAACCCATCGCGCGCGAGTCCGACTCGCACTAGGCCGGTTTTATCTTTTGGCCGGTTTTTTTAATGTATTTTTTATGGAGTTTAGGTATGGTAAATTATGAGTGAAATGGGTTCTAAAAGTGAGTGAAATGGGTTCTAAAAGTGAGTGAATAGGTTTCTTCTATGACTGCGTGCTCTATCTACGATCATTTTGATGTTCGGTATTAGGTTCGGTATTATATGAGGTATTCAGGCACAGAATGGGTTCAGGCGAGTTGGTGTTTCAACACAGACATATTTATTTCCGTTAAACCAACTAAGCAGAAGTACTTGAAAAAGAAGCCATAGAACAAGTTCAATCTGCCCCATTTCTAGGGTTTTACGTGTTTCCTGTACCATCATGCTAATTCCATATAGACAAACTGTGTGGAAAACTAGGAGCAGCTTGTTTCGCCTTCAATAGGGTCGCGTCAACCCTGCCAAAAGAAGCTGTGCGGTCTTGCTACTTTGCTAGCATACAATCTGTGCTTCAGTACGGGCTCGAGTTTTGGGGACGTGCTGCTGAATGGAAGCGGGTATTTAGATTGCAAAAAAGAGCTGTTAGAGCGACGGCGCATATCAAGCAGGATGAGTCCGCAAAACCGTTCTTTATTGAGCTGAGGATATTGACATTGTCCAGTCTCCTTATCATGCAAGCAGCTACATACACACGGGAAAATCTGCACTTTTTCCCTAAACGAGGAGAAGGGCTACCACGTCATAGCAGATACCAGAATAAGTGTTACCGTAAAATGGTCGTTGGTCAAATCGTCTCAAATGCTCCACGTACCTAATGGGACCTGATATTTATAACAGACTTCCACAGACAGTCATTGATGCTCCGAACTTTGCATCTTTCAAAATCAAATTAAAAAAGTGGCTAATTACGCAAGCTTTTTATGAACACACTGACTTTTAGCGCGTAATATTATTGTATAGCAGTTTCTAACATTTATTATTTTATGTACCTGACTTGTAATACCTATTATTATCAATAAATATATGTCTATGTACCATTAATTATATTAAAAAAATTATAATAAAAACGGGACTAAATTGAGAAAGAGCTTACTTTTATTTATTTATTAATTTTATTTTATTTTTAAACACCATTTAGCAGTTTCCGCATTTTATGCCGCAGGACAGATTTTTATAACCCATGAAATAAAATTTCATCGCAATGAAACTTGCTTTCAACAAAAAAAAACCGGTCCATCCTTTTGAGAACTACACTACGATGCCATCTATGGAAGGACAATGAAGACAAGGAAGATACCTATCCAACATTTAATGTGTTTCAAACGTATAATGCCCCCTATTTTTGTGTCGGGGGTACCAAGGTAATCATTTTAATCTAAACAAAACCTAAGTAGATTCTTACCTGCCCATTTTATCCATAGCCTGTAAGCAATATAATAAATCCGTTGTCCCGTAAAAAGATTTATCGGTAAACCAGGCGCCCCCGAGGGCCCGAATAAAATAGAATGGATAGAATCAAAGTACCTTCGAGTTATTTCTAGAATTTATGTTTAGATAGTACTAGGTTACTATGTACGTCTACAGATCTCCTCATTCCTGATTCGATCTCGTAGAGAAACCCCGAGCATAGCCCTCTCCATAGCTCGTTGTGCGACTTTGAGCTTGCTAATAAAGCCTATAGTGAGAGCCACGTTTCAGTGCCGTTTTATTTATCTATGGTTAGGTAATATCAAATAAACAGCGAGCTAGGGCTACCAATGAGTTTAGAAGACTGTTATTTCGTCATTGCGGGCTACCAGCTCCGATCCGTGCGACCTGTCCTGTCCAGTACTTAACTAGAACCTAACTTTACTAGGTTAATGATGTAGAAATGATCTACTGATTAGGTACACAATTAGGTATTCAGTCTTATTATGCGATTGATATAATGTTGAAGAATATTTTTATCATTGAGGAAAGATTTTCAGTTATGATTTCAGTTACGTAAGTAGGTATTTACATGAGAATGCTACATCTCGACCGTCATTCAAATAAACGAGCCCATAACTTCCCGTTACATCGCATTATCGGGAGAAGGAACCCCGCCTGCGGGTGCCGGGGTTGCCAGCACTCCCAATACACGACTCCGTCAGTGACGTCATACGACCAGTGGCGTAGGTAGATTTTTCAACCACAGGCCCGGGTCGAGGCCGTATATATAGGCTTACAAACTTGCCGTCCCTATTCACGCAATTTTACAAACATATTAATATACTAGCTGCGCCCCGCGGTTTCACCCGCGTGGTGATGAAAATTGGTGATGATGATTATCATGAAAAGTAGCTTATGTATTCATCCAGGATATAAGCAATGTATATTCCAAATTTCATCCAAATCCATCCAGCCGTTTATGCGTGATTGAGTAACAGACATCCATCCATACATCTATGCATCCATCCAAACTTTCACATAATTATAATGATAAGTGTGATGCTGAGATTATGGGCTGTCTTTGATCAGGGGCAGCATTGGGAGAATGGGTTTAGCTGATAGACACTTTACAGCAGGTGGCGCCAAAATAGCATATTTATCCTGCTTATATTTTATTTTATTTGGAAAATGCGATAAATAGATAAACTGGCCGGCCCGCGCCGCAGCCAGTTTATCTATAAATCGCATTTTCTATATTAAGCCGGGGGACATTTCCACAGGAACCCTTAATTTTTCGAGATTAAAAGTATCCTGTGTCACTTCTGCTCTCCATGCAAAAAGTTACGTCTATCAGTTGCTCTGCGTGAAAGAGAAACGAACACACTTTCATATTTATAATATTACTAGCGGTTGCCCGCAACTTCGTACGTGTAGACTTTCATATAAAATATAAACTCACTTTTGACTCCTCACCCCCTTAATACAGCCCTCTAGCAAAATCCTTTGTTAGCGGATCTCTTACATCTCATGATATTTCGCTATTATGTATATGTATAACTAATTTATATAATTACTAGCTGACCCGACAGACGCACCTGTCCAAATTTCAATAAATTTGTTTATGATCGTTTTATAAATAGTTTTTTTTTAATGGTCGCACGATGAAAATAGCTCAAAGGATTCAACCTCTTTTCCTTTTAACTTATTTTTTGCAATTGTCAGTTGATTTTTAGACCATTAAAAAATCCCATAGAAATAAGAACATTTAGTTTTTCCCAAATTTTAAAATATTCCGGAAAACCTTTTAAATGTTTCTTTAAATTAAAACTTAATTTAGACTACTAAGAACATTTGCTTAAGCCATTCACATGTGGGCTTGTTGTCATAATGACTAAATTTCCATAACATGGGAAGCTATGCCAGTGCCACTACGCCAGTTGCTAACTCCACTGAGCAACCGAGGTAGATTATCGGCTATCTCTTGATTTCGTCCTTGTGTATTATGTATTCTGTGCCGTCCTGTAAAATCTGCCACCCGGGGCGCCGACACCCCGTCACCCGAACGCTACTCCACGCTACGCCACTGCGTAGGGCGTTACCATGACGCGACGTTAAACGACGCTTTCGGCGTGTACAAGCTCTTAGAGCTTTGTTATGTCTTGTTGCTTACCGCGTTATGCTTGCTGAATTCTACTGGCAACTTCGTAAGACTATTATGATTTGCCTTTGTTGGTTGGAATTACTTGAAATATATTCGAAATATATGTGTGTAGTAGAATAACTGAAGACAAATGTTTTAATAGCGATTTTAACTGACTTAAAAAAGGAGATTATCAATTCAGTTGTTTATTTTTTTGCGTTACACGATACACAGAAAAAAAAAGGATTTCTTTATTTAAGTAAAACGAATTTCTTAATATATTTTGTAAGTCGAAAAATATATCTCATTAACTTGACAATAACATTATGAGAATGAAATGATGCTGATCTTGCATTGAAAACATTTTTCTTTTAGAATATATTGTGTAATCAAGAAAAATAATCTATGGTCAATATACCTACAATTTGACTCAAGATTACTGTTTAATAATCAATATTTGTTTAATTGGATTAACTATATTTTTGTCCAATTGAGTCTTTTGTTCTTGATTGAAATAAATATATTTAAGAGAATGTTTTACCTATTCCAAGAAAATATTCTCTTACGTCTATAGGGGGAGAACCATATTGAAGGAACAAAAATATTTGCTTTGACTGAAATAAATTTGCTTTATGCTAAGAAATCTGTTTTTACCGTGTATCTTTGCCAATTGTGAACAGTTACTTTTAAAACCCACAAACGACGCAAAAATAAGGGCTTTATTTAGTTTAACATGTGTATCTGTGTGTCTGTCTGTGACGTGAATTTTGATTTAGTAATTTTTTTGCTTAAAATGTGACTTGATCGACAGTGTTCTTAGCTATGATTCAAGAAAACCTGATCAGCCGTTTGTAGATTATAATCTCAAATTTTTAAGGGGTTTAAAAAAAACAATTTATACTTGCTTATTAAATAAGCTTAGGTATCTCGAGAATAGTCCCACGTAATTTTGAAGAAAATATTCTACCTCTAAAGATAAATCCAGTTTAATGAACTGAGGTACCTAAGTACGGCTGTTATTTCTATGTAAAAATATTTAAATTATGAATTTGAGGTTTTGCGTCGCTTTTCATGAATCTCACTGCTGGGTATACATCAAAAATTGTGCCAGCGATTGTGTCACGTAAATTTCTAATCATTATTTATTCATCCCTAGTACTAGGTACCAATGCACGATAAAATTCAAATTTAGGTAAATATACCGCGACGTAGACTCCTATTGAATATTAATGAGGTCCTTTCTTCACATCTACTTACAGTTTTTGTTAAAATATTTACTGACATTCTGAAGACGTGATTTTAATAACGAATTCGACCTCGGCAGGTCCGAAGTCGCGTCAATTATGATTACAAAACTCGTGTTACTTATCACATTTTGTTTATAGGTAGGCACTAAGAGCAAAACGTGCGGCACCCCAAATACAATTTTCAAACATAAAAATTGAATAGAAAAATAATTGTACCAACTAGAATTGTTTTTAAGTAAGCATGTGATATAACTTCAGACTAAGCTTCTTAGTCTTGATCGTCGGCGCAAAGTTGCAAGTCTATCGGTTTTTAATCGGATACATTTTGGAGAGTGTGCATCAGATCTGCCCTTTTAATAGAAAATAATTAATTCCCTCCTGCTCTTTTTTCTATCGGACTGCGAGAGCGGGCACAAAAAATCGACACCGCTTTATGGTTGACATTCCGAAAACCCGTACGAAGCGCTTTGATTCCACTTTTATTGTGCGTACTGCTAGTATGTGGAATGCACTGCCTGAATGGGAGTTCCCCGATAGTTACAATCTGGGTGTCTTCAAGTCAAGAGTGAATCGGTTTCGTCTAGGCAAGCGTGATCCACCGTAGGCCGCATCATCGCTTAACATCCGGCGAGTTGGCGGCCAAGCGCAAGCCTATTCTACAATAAAAAACAATAGTTTTGCTTAAATTTCATCCACTTTATATCTCGAGATAATCACTAAGCATATATCATCATCATCATCATAATCAGCCAGAAGACGTCCACAGCTGAACATAGGCCTCCCCCTTTAACCTCCACACTGAACGACATCCTGCCATCTGCATCCACTGGATGCCCGCGACTCTCACAATGTCGTCGGTCCATCTAGTGGGAGGCCTACCTACGCTCCGTCTTCCGGCTCGCGGTCTCCACTCAAGAATCTTTCTTCCCCATCGGTTAACAGTTCTTCGAGCGATGTGGCCTGCCCATTGCCACTTCAACTTGCAGATTTTAATAGCTATGTCGGCGACTCTGGTTCTTTGGCGAATATCTACGTTTCGGATTTTATCGTGCAAAGAAACTCCGAGCATAGCTCTCTCCATTATCCGTTGTGTGACTCTGAGTTTTACTAAGCACCGGGACCCGGGACTAAGGACCCGGGTATGTCCTAAAACTGCGACCAGAACCACCAGAGGATGGGCAGCAGCATCCTCCAAATTTCATGGTGAACGCTCTGCGATCCCCAAGCCGCCTGCCAAGCGTGGGGATTATGGCAACCCCCCCTCCAATGACTAAGCATATAGTTTTGTATTTAATATCGTCGAAATTTTCTGTACCTAACTAAAAAGGACAGATCTTTACACAAACCATTGGAGAAGTTTTGCAGCATTAACGTAAACAATGCCGTACCCTTAATAAGGTGACTTGTTTACTAACAAGAAAATAATGAACAGCCGATGCTGCTGTAAGTTATTTCCAGTGACTTCGAAGACTTACAATACCTACAACAAGGTCGGTATGAATACAGCTCATGAATATTTATAACTAGTGCGGCCGCTGAAAGAATGCGTCTAATAGTTACCGTAAACATTCTAAAAGGCTGTATTCAAGACGGTGATGTATTCTATGATTGACAAGCTAGGCCAGCTTGACCGTAGCTTTCTTAATAGGTCAAAGGTGGATAGGACACGTTTGAACTTCTAAGTAATGTCAAAGTGATGAGGACAGGTGATACTTTTTACCGTGAAAAATGCGAGTGAAACTACAGCGTTCAGCTAGTACGTGCTCTAGTCGTTTTTCTCATATCTGAGGGTCATGTCTACACCTCTCAGAAATCTCTATCATAATAAAACGCCATTGTACACTCACCGGCAACAGAATAATTAAATGTGATCGGACTAACGTATCGGGCTGTAACTTTGTGATCTCTTGCCATCGACCAGGTGGCTTACCATAATCTCAAAAACATTCTTATAATAACCTTACATTAACTTTTGTCTTGCTCTCTCATTAGCCGAGACAGTTGACTTACATTGAACTTTGTCATGCTCTCTCGGTTAATGAAAGAAGACAAAAGTTAATGTAAGGTTATTATAAATATGTTTTTGAGATTATGGCAGGCCACCTGGAGAAGTTTATCACCGTGTTTTCTAAATATATGTGCCCAATATATCCAAGGCCTTCAAGGACACGTTTGAGGCAGATGATAGAGTTCTGTTTTGACCTACTTGAGCAGTCATAGTTTTGATACGTACCTAGGTTCTGATGTGCTGAACATGGTATGAGCATTCTTCTCCATCTCCTCCACTTTACTAGGGCATGACCTTGACTTAATTTGCTTGACTCTGACTTTTTACGTAAATCTAATAAAACTAGAAAATATTTTTATACTTGGCACTAGACGTGCGATGCCAAAATCTCAGGAGGAAAGAAGAAAAAAATATTTGACAAAGTGTCAAGTTTGTTCGCCATTAACCATAGATAAAAAACGTGGATGCACAGATATACACCCTAGATCTGGGCCCTTATTCCGCACGGGCAAACGCGCGCTATCGTGGCCACGGTAAGTTTCCCTCAAAAAGTTGGCCTCTATTGCTTAGGAAATAAAGTTCAACTTTTGGAAGTTAACTTACCGCGCCACGATAGAGCGCGTTTGGCCCGTGCAGAATAAAGGCCCTGTGCGTGGATGTTACAATTTTTTTTTTTGACTTGTAACAAAATATCTGCCTATACTGCACAGGGGCCTTACCCCTAGCTCAAAAAGTTGACCCGCATAGGTGTTATTTGTCTAAACGGTACCATCAACTACTATAAGCGGTAGTTGTTTGATAGCCGCCAAGCTTTGCGATTCTCACGCACACACGCATAGTAAAACGGATTTTCTTTCATTCAATCTGTAGGGCTCGGGGTACCGGGGCGTGATATACACAACACACCAAGATACCACACATAAAGTAAAGATTTTAAACCGCCGTGCATCCAGTCAGAGACAAGTTAGACGCTTTTAAACGGTGCAGCTTAAATGAGTTGGTTGTCGCAATAATCGTAGGTACCTATCAGGTACCTACCAAAAGTTGGCTCGCAAAAATAGAGCTAGGGGTAAGGCCCCAGATCTGTATAATATACTGGTTTATACTGTGGGTTTATACGTCTACGTTACCATCCCTCTTGGAGCTATTTAATACTTTGTTTTTCTACGGCGGCGCGGGCAAAAGAGAAAAACATCCAATTTTTCATTTTATGACTGGGACAGGAATTTATTTTATGCTCCTTTTACAAAGTTTTTAGTCATGTCTAGCTGTTCATAGAATTAATTTGCTAAGATAACTGGCTATTGCCTGCTTCTTCGTACGCTTAGTAAAATCATTAATAAGTAGAATCTGTTTCACTCTTTTCTCAAAACTGATTGAAACACCGGGCGTTCTAAAATAAGCAGCTGAACACGTTACTACAGCTTTTGGAATTTTTGTCTGTTTGTGTGTCCACGCACATCATCTAAACCACTGAACTGATTTAAATTGATTTTTAACCAACTTCAAATAAGGAGGACGGTTCTATCTTCCACAATATATATATATATATGTATATTCACCGATTTCTCCGCCAACTGTTGACCGATTTCAAAATAAAATCCTTTGTTAGGTAGGGTATACTTTCAATTTGGTCCCATTGCCACCATGTCAGGATCTGATGATGGGATCCCAGGAAAATCGAGGGCAACCCTCTAATTTTATAGGCTCTTATTACGTGTTTTTTTTTTTATATGATCTACTTGTTACGAATATGCTGAGCATAACCAGGTACACTCACAGCCTCACATCACAGCATCAGCCAATTAACGTCCACTGTTGGACAAGGCCTCCCTCATAGAGAGGGGTGTTGCCATAATCCCCACGCTTGGCAGGCGCCTTGGGGATTGCAGTACGTTCACCGTGTACTATTAGGACGCTGCTGCCCATCCTCCTGTGGTTCTAGTCGCAGTTTTAGGACATACCCGGGTCCATACAACTCACAGCCTATGTTATATCAATCACACTAATATCATATATGTGAAAGTTTGGATGGGTGGATGTATGGATGGATGGATGTTTGTTACTCAATAACGTTGAAACGGCTGAATGGATTTCTATGAAATTTGGAATATACATTGCTTATGTCCTGGATTAACACATTGGCTACTTTTCATCATAATTTTCATCACCACGCGGGTGAAACCGCGGGGCGCAGCTAGTCTAGAATAATATAATAAAACTTACAGCCGTGCGAAGCCGGGCCGGGTCACTAGTATAACATAAAACTAATTATTTTACTTAATTTCCTAGTTCAGCCCCTGTTCGATCCCTTATAGAGACTTGGCGTCACTGTCAACAACTAAGGACAACTAAGGACACATTGGCGTCACTGTGTCCTTGGTTGTCCGATTGGCGACATCAAGTCGCGAAATGTGCTTTGCTCAATGCCGTATATCCATACAACTTTGACCCAGCTAAACTCGCAAAAGGTAACTAAAACGCTAAAGGTCAAGATTTACCTTTTTGTTTTATTTTTTAGTTTGGTACCCTACTAGTTTCATATAACTAAGGACATGACATTAATTGATATATTCATATATTAAAAAACACATAAGTTTGATTTCATCATCATTATCAGCCAGAAGACGGCCACTGCTGAACATAGGCCTCCCCCTTTAATTTCCACACTGAACGACAGCCTGCCATCTGCATCCACTGGATGCCCGTGACTCTCACAATGTCGTCAGTCCATCTAGGATAGTCATATCTGGGAGGCCTACCTACGCTGCGTCTTCCGGTTCGTGGTCACCACTCAAGAACCTTTCTTCCCCGTCGGTTATCAGCTCTTCAAGTGATGTAGCACGCCCATTGTCACTTCAACTTATATAGCTATGTCGGTGATTCTGGTTCTCTGGCGAATATCTACATTCCGGATTTTATCACGCATAGAAACTCCGTGCATAGCTCTCTCCATTGCCCGTTGTGTGACGCTGAGTTTTCCCAAAAGGAAGAACCACGTCTCAGTACCATATTGTTTTGAGCATTTGAATTGTCAACTAGTCTCTTCATACCATTAATTAAAAATCGTAGAGCGTAACGGACTCCGGGAGCGGCCTTCGAAACAGCGAGCCTCGGCGTACCGTTTCTCGGTCTTCGCGGCGAAGCCAGAGTGTCGATCCTCTATGTTAAAAATAAATGTCTCTCCATTTTTTTTATATATTTTTTCAGTTAGCGGAATACTGTCCCTAACTTTGTGAAACTAAAACAAAACAATAATAACCGGCCAAGTGCGACTCGAACTCGTGCACAAAGGGTTCCATACTATTTATCTATAAAAACGGCAAAAAAAATCACGTTTGTTGTATGGGAGCCTTCCTTAAATATTTGTATTATTTTAATTTAATTATTTATTTTTAAAGTGAATATATAAGCGTCTACCTGTTGCCGTTATCAATATAGAGCAAAAACGAGCTAAAAAATCACGTTTGTTGTATGGGAGCCCCCTTAAATATTTATTTTATTCTGTTTTGTAGTATTTGTTGTTATAGCAACTATAGAAATACGCTCGTACATCATCTGTGAAAATTTCAACTCTCTAACTATCATGGTTCATGAGATACAGCCTGGTGACAGACGGACGGACAGACATACAGACAGACGGACAGCGGAGCCTTAGTAATAGGGGCTCGTTTTACCCTTTGGGTACGGAACCTTAAAAATAAAAATAAAGTTATACCTACTTTTCAAGTTTTCCTGTGACAAAATACGCTGGTTTGATTATACTTATAGTTGAATAATTTGCGTTGGTAATTTGGTTTTTTTCCTAGTGAGAAAACTATGCATAAATCTAAATTTTCAGCAGTATATCACGTACGAAAAACCAATGTTAATAAAAAGGGGCGGTAAAACGGTTATCACCCCGAAACGTGTAGAGTCATGCGCTCACGTACATATGTATAGTCCGTGCCACAATTTATAGCTGCTCCAAAATTATGGCTTTACCACATTATGCTAAAAACAGCGCTCATAACACTGAGCAAAGCACTGAGTTCTAAATTACCGTGCGGTCAATTTATCTGCAATGGTCAAATGTAAAGTTCGTGCCCAATTTCGAAGTCACTTTAAAATTAGTGTTTCGTCACATTACACTGAAAACACCGACGTGGTCAATGACCATTTATCAAATGTATGGAGGTATTCAAGTCAGAGACGTAAGGGAACTAGGTGTCCTTTAGACACCTAGTTCCCTTACGTCTATGTTTATTTATTAGTAGATACTTAGGATTGATACAATGGTTGGAATCTCTCCCAGACATTAATTCCTCTGTCGCTGCAAGTTAGCAGTGTGATAAAGTAATAGCTAAGTTATAGTGATTCAGTTTTGGAATGCATGCATGCATTTGTGGTATACTATTTTAGGTACTACATAGTTTTAAATAATTCGTAGTTCACTTTTAAAATGCTCTCGTAGTCTAAATAAGAACGCTAAGTGTTTTAGGTTCCTAAGCTCTCAAGCGGCCATAATGCTTGGCGTGAAATGTATCTACGTATCACCCACCCGTTTTACATGGACGGGTTTACCCCAATTGCGGGGAACGGTGATTGAGTCGTAAAGTACTCGTATAAACACTGTTTGTAACGCATTTAGGCTATTATATATTTTTTAATTCTTTTCTCTTGAAATGATGTTGGCGTTGGTTGGTTGGTTGTTGTGATAAGTCTCGAGCGTCTTGTGTTTAAATATAACATTACGATATACTTAAACACAAGTCTTGCATCACGCCAGAATTGAGAATTACTTTCCAGAACATTCTCGAAGCGTCTAAAACTTTCGCTGTACATTATCTGTGAGCAGATGAGATCAGCGGCCGTGAACCGCCGGATGTCGCGACAGGGCGTCGCCTGAGCACCGCGCGCGGTGCCGCGGAGTCTCGACACCTCGACAGCTCGACCCTGATCGGCTGAATCTTGGCTGATACCGAGCGGGATCAGAACAAAGACGCATTATCGGAATAGGTAGATAAAGAGTTACAGTTAGTTAGGAATGGGCTACGGGTCAGGTGATTGATTTGTTAAAATAACAGGCTTGGTTAAAAATATAAGTAAATGTAAGTAATACGTATACTGAAGAAACTATCGGAAACGATGTTCTGTCCTTTTCTCATGTTAAATAGTAAAAGTTTATAATGTTTAATATATCTACTTGTTTACTGTATATCGTCCTTTACAAAAGAAGAACGGATATTCAGCGGTAGAAATCGATGTCACGTCTCTTGGAATCCCTGGATTTTCTGTCTGTCTGTTGCCGAGGTCTGTTGTTGGCATGAATTTCCACATAACTTTGACTCGCCAAAACATGAAAACTTTACGAAAACTTTGAGACTTTTTTGTTATATTTTATAATCTTACTCATCATCAGCATCATCAGCAAAATGATGTCTACTGCTGAGCATAAGCCTCCTCTGTAGAACTCCACACTGAAAAATAGCCTGCCATCCACTGGATGCCCGCGACTCCCACGATGTCGTCGGATCTATCGGGAGGTCTACCCACGCTCTCTTCAGGTTCGCAATCTCCACTCAAGAACTTTTCTTCCCCATCGCCTAACGGTTCTCCGCGCGATGTGCCCTGCCCATTGCTATCGCAACTTGAAATCTGAGCAACTATGTCAGTGACTGTAGTTGTTCGGCGAATATCCTAATTTCGGATTTTATGCGCAAAGAAACTACGAGCATCGCTCTCTCCTTTGCCCGCTATGCAACTCTGAGTGTTTCCAAAAGGTCAGCAGTAAAATACTATCCTACTAACAACTACTATACTACAGTAAATTATTCTTATAAATTCAGATTATACGTGTAATTAAAGACATGCCTGTTCAAGTTTTGACGGTAAAAATTGGTCGCTGAGTTGCCGTCCTAAATAGCCTTTCTATTTGTAGCTTAAGTAAGTAATCAATCCCTAAACACCTCAGTCCTCACGTATCTCCATTGATACCGTTGGGCGTATCAATAGCAATCAACGGGCAATGCCAATCGTGGCAATGCCAATCAAAGCTAATAGACTCTCTCTGATTGAGCCCTCAATCAGCGAGAGATCTTCGGCTTGATAACCACTTCATTTAGCTAAGTACAGAGGAGGTGATATTCATTAAGTATTAGTGTGAGAAATATAATATTGCTAAATTTAGATTGTTAGTATGTTTCGCTAGGAAGTTTATTTTCTGAAGGTATACTGAGACATCCTGTAAGTCGCAATGCAAAAAAAAATATACAATACATTTTAGATTTCAGGGTTGATCTCATAGAGTAAACTTTTCAGGATGAGCTCGCTTCGGTTCGATTTTTCGTTCCTCTTAACCCGTTCGTTCCATTTTACCTTTCCGTATTAACTTTGCAATATTAGCATAATGTGTGACATAGTAGTGTGATTTATTTGCTTCTTTTTAGGTTGCACACTTAAAATTAATATTGTATTTGAGCTAATTATGTTAACTTCATCGTTAAGCTCTGTTTAGTGTCGAGAGACAAGGGCGGGCACGAAAAAGCGACTTCGTTTCGTGATTAACTTTTTAAAAATCCGAAGAATAAATCACTTAAACGTAGAATACGCTGCGTGGTGTTTCCCGATATTTACAATATTTAAGTTACGAGTTAATTCGTTTTCTTCCACTTTAGTGTGCTTCATCGTACACCGCATCATCGCTTAATATCATGCGAGATGGCAGTCAAACCCAAACCTATTATCAAAATTTAAATAAAAGTACGTACACGTTCGGCAGGAAAACACCCTGAAATACAATATGACGATCTATTGAATTTACGAGTATGTAAGCCTTGTTCAATGGATGAAATTTCCCGTAGGTAAGCCCTTAACTTATTTCCGCACACGATATGCGGAAATGTGTGAATTTACGAGGGCCTATTGAAAGGGTTTCATACGACCCATGAAATACACACGGCTGGCTGATTGTTTACTGTAAATATGTGTAAGAGTAGGTGGTTTGGTTCACATGCGTACACAAATTAATAAACGTTTGACATAATAATAATTATTTTTACACAAAAGTGTAATCTCCAATATATGTTACGTCCATATGACTGAAGTCAGTTTTTGTGTAAAACCACGGACTTCACAAACCTAAAGGCATGTAAAACAGATCTTTTTTTAAGTAAGAAGCTGCAAATAAGTAAAATTGTATGAAAACCAAGAATGCCACTTTTTTGAATATCGTGAGAGTAATATTATTAGTGGTAATTAACTCCATTAGCATGACTAACTGCTTTTGGAGGCTTTATACGGTTTACGATGGCGCTTTTAGACATTTTTGTTTTGATTTCTGACGTGCCAAGACGATGGAGATCAAACTGAATGGACCAGTGCTCCAACTCAAGGCGGGAAACAGACACGCGAAATAAATAAACTCTAGTAATTAATTGACTAGATGCGTAGCGAGTCGTAGCACATGCTACGAATCGTAGACGTCTACAAATTCGTAGCACGTGTTTGTCTCAAAAATATTGTAAACAAACGTATAGTAAATTGCAATACATTTTAGGTATTTTTACATTCCTGGTGGAAGTGCATTCTACCCAAACTAGGAAAACCTATGAGTGCAACTTTGATGTGCGTAGTTTCGTACAACGAAAACTCTGTAGCATTTACTACAAATGTAGGAACTAATAACATTTATGTGATGAAGATTTGTGTTTGTTCTATGTCTGGGTGTTAATATCTATTTTAAGTATGTATTTAAAAATATATATTTATGTATATCAGTCTCTGGCAGCCATATTACAAGCTTTGCTTAGTTTGGGGTCAGATGACCGTGTGTGCAATAATGTCCCAAATATTTATTTATTTATTTTTATTTTTAATAAGTTTACTTTCTTTTAAAGTGTGCTTCATAATGTATTTGATTTCTGTGTGTATGATATATTATTATACGTGAACAATGATATACCAGTCAAGTTACCTATATTATTTTCTATCCGTGTTCCACCTACATCGACCTTTAACTGACTTTATTTTGCTTTTCAACCTTGAGCCCGTTTTCCCAATAATGGTATTATGTGCAACTAATCCCAAAGACACCTTGCCTATAACAGTTTCTCTCGTATCAAGGACCAGGATATAATGGTGGTTTACTACAACTTGGCAAGAGTCGATATGACGCAATCCATGGTCCCATGACAGAAGGAGCAACTTTGTAGCCGGGGTAAGGTAAACTCGGTTTTGTCTGCTTAGATATAAGGGATGGTACGGTGTGTTAAGGAAATTGGTTTGTTTTTTTTTGTTTGTAGACATGAAGGCGCCTGCAAGGCGTCTGTTTGGCGTGCTATGAGATGAAGTCATCGAAGGAGGGATGTAATCGATTTAAGGAACAATATTAGAGGGCAATGTTAGACGTCGATAGGAAATTGTACTCTAACGCGATGCAATGTTGGCGAATTTTAATTGGTTTCGTATCGCTAGTTATTTGTAATTGCTTTACATTCGAAATTTATTTGTCATAAGCGTTGTAGTTATAGAAATAGGGACATTAGTTTATTTCATCATCAGGCAGAATACGTCCACAGCTGAACATTAGTCTTCCCCATTTAACCTCCACGCTGAACGACATCCTGTCATCTGCATCCACTGAATGCCCGCGACTGTTTACTTGAGAATTATGAATAACTAATTCAAAAATAAGTTTTAATTAAAGTAGAAATTATATTTTGTATTATACTATAACATACTGTAACATCACACAATTATTTATTCCTCCTGTTTCTCATTCTGGGTTTTTAACTTAGATATTTTTGAAACTAAACTGCTAAACAAGTCATAATTAACTTTGACGACAAAGTAGTGTGCATTATGAGTAGAAACATACAATTCTATGCAAGTCGAAAAATGCTGGCAAGAAAAAAAATAAGAAGATAGGTTTTTTTTAAGTTTTGGCACCAGGTATCTTTTCTAGTTACTGGCTAACTAGAAAAGATATCTGTCAGCTAAATATAATCATTAGTCCCCGTAAAACAATGACGAAAGTCTTCTAAGCTCATTGTCTTAAACGGAGTAAAATGTCTCATTTGCGAATAGAATAGAGAATTGCGAATACCTCTATTTTACACTAGCTTACCCGCGCGGCTTAACTCGCGTAGTGAAGGAATCAATTTGATGTTTAGCTACCCATTTCCCGTCCTGTTTTTCCCGCTCCAGTCCCGTGTAGCTTTATAATATTGTTTTTATCTGATCTGACACCTTTCTGTCACCTGTTTTAGGCGATTCAGTTTAGGTAACGGTACAGCTACAGTAGTTAGCGAGATTACCTCAAACATACATCCAAACTTATAAACTTTACCCTTAGTATATTAGTGTACGTAGACGAATGTTTAAAATTCCTGTAATCCAGTAATACAAACTAGGTACGAGGGGTGAAAAACTAGGATCTTCACCGAACATTAATGCAATATTCATACGGTGTGCTGCTCTTTGATGCCCTAATCTCGTGTAACTACATGAATTAAACATTCGAACCACACACGGCCCACTGAGGGCATACTAGTGGTTTCAAAGGCGCGATTGAACAATTAGTGCCCTATTTGTATTTTTCGTAACGATATTGGGATTTTTTGGAAATAAGTTTCGGTATCGCTATTCTGTATATGAATAATTGTTATTTTTGTTATTATTTTTATTTCAAAAAAATTGTACGTCCATGCAACACATTCCCAATCACCATCGCTGGTTGAGTACAACCAACAACATGCTGAGTTTATAAAACAGAAAAGTTTTTTTTTGTTTAAATTAGAGCGCCTGTCAAAGCATTTTTGTAAGAAATTTGTTGTAGCCAGTTGCACCCATATAAACAAAACGTCAGTCATTCAAAATCAGTTAGCAACTGTGATGCGGAGGTCGACGCGTTGATCTAAATAAGAATGTTCAATCAAGGTTCACTAATGCTTGGTAACAGATTTTCCTTCTCATTTCCGTCCCATTTACCACAATTTTTTTGTGGTTAAAAATATGAACACAGGCACACACCCTACAGGTGTATACCTGTGTTCATATTTTTAATATATCGTGTTTTATTGTCACAAAATATGTTTTTGTTTTGATTTTATTGTCTGACTAGCAGATCGGACAGACGTTGTCCTGTCTTACATCGTCGTTAAGTGTTCTGAAATTTTCTAGTTTTTTTAAGTTTCCTTTCCGTAAAGACCTTCCACAGAGTATTAACAACAAAAAACAAAAGATGAATTAAATCGGTAGTCGTTCTCAAGTTATGGCGTGACCAACGTAAGTAGGGATTAATTTTTGGTTAATATGTATTTCTCGAAACCAAAAAATCAGGCTAAGAGGTGCCTTGGGAGAGTCTATTTTCTAGCAGTGGACTAATATAGTATAGACTGATAGTAATGCAGTAAACTAAAGTTACTTACTAAAATTTCCAAGGTGATGCAATTCGCATTTACGATTATATTTCACTGTCCATTTTACGCTTTCATTACTGGCGGTTTATGTCCCATAAAATAAGATAACAAAAACTAAAGAGAATTTAAACGGAAACATTAATTTAAATTCTCCATTAGTATCAACATCCTTGGGCTGCATTGTTTCTAATGCCTTTGATGTTCCGAAACGAAATGGAGAGAGAAACAACCTTTTATTTAATAGTATTTTCTTCCGAGAATCTGTTGTTCCAACATTTCCTTGCCCAGTTTCTTTCAGCAGAATGTTTTTAAGTTTTAGGATAATAAATTGAGCTAAAAAAAAACTATTTTTAGCACAATTTACGCTGTAATAATGGATCAGTTACATCAAACATCGATTATATGTGCTTACTTGTATTTAAATGTTTATCTACACGGATCCCGAAATCAGATTGAACTAGCCACGGATCCCGGATAGTTGTATCCAAAGATACTATGATCCGTTTCTTTTAAAGAAACAAATTAATATTTTGACTAAATGCATAAAAATAACATAGTTTATTTTTACGTCCATAATTTTTTGTCTATAAATTCTAACTAAACTCCTGTGCATCTAACTATATAACTTCATAAACCTCTTTGTTTATTGGAATATTGTGTGCACGTACCAACAAGATCTTAGAGGAGACAATAGAGGCGAGTGAATCGGTTTCTTCTAGACATGCGTGCCACATCGTAGACCACATCATCATTAACATCAGGTGTAACCATAGCACAAAATAAATAAGTACAGTAGGCCGGCTTCGGCTGGCAAAGCAAAAATGTTATGTTTAAAGATTAGGAAGTTTCAATTAAAAATACTTTATTAGGTATAATAATACTTTAAACACATTTGTTTCTAATAGAAAAGGGTAACCAAATAAAAGTCTATAAATTGGTTGCTGACATGTACTTTCATGGATTACAGTAGGTGAAAAGCACGAATAATAAATTTTAAAGTTTAATACAGCCTCATTCATAAAGTTTTTGTAATATGACAATGGACAAATAATCGTAAATTATGACAATTGTCACACGAATCAATAATTACATGCATTGCCAAAGCGTGGGCACTCGTGACTGGCGTTCGACCAACTTGATGCGAGATCCTTGTACATACGAGTACGTACACGTCTGTGTGCGTGGGCCTGTTAACGCTCGTTGTAATAGCCTTCTGTTCTCATTTATTTTGTGATCAAAGTAAGGAAGAGGTTCATTTTATACCTAGTTGTATACTTCTTTTTAGTGGCGTAGCTAGGTAACCAAAGGCACTGGTGCAAAAATATGGGACTCTATTTAAACTGGGTTAGGTTTTACCAAGTAAAAATATAAATACTAGGTACATAATAGGTCGCGGAAAAAGTCTTTTCGTATTTTGTATGTATAAAGTTGTAGTAAAATCTCATCGGTTGTACTGTTTGTATCTGGCTGGTTTTGATATTATTAAAAATATGACATTTTAAAAAAGGAATAAAAAAGTAAAAAGCAATTTCCCGCCATTTTTCAATTGTTTTTTTGTTCGATAAAATGAGTGAATCTAACGAAGAAATTCGATATATTTTGAAGTTTTATTACAAAAAAGGGAAAAATGCGACACAAGCCGCGAATAAAATATGTGACGTTTATGGACCTAATGCAGTGTCATCAATAGTAGCACAATGTTGGTTCAAGCGTTTTCAGTCCGGGAATTTTGATGTCAAAGATGCAGCTCGCTCTGGTCGCCCTGTTACGGATAAAGTCGATGCCATTTCTGAAAAAGTGGAGCAAGATCGGCATATTAGTAGTTACGACGTAGCTGAAGAACTGGGGATCGACCACAAAACAGTTTTGACCCATTTGAAAAAGTCTGGGTATAAAAAAAAACTCGATATTTGGGTACACGAGCTCACTGAAAGAAACCAAATGAATCGTGTGCTCATTTGCGATTCTCTGTTAAAACGTAACGAAACCGAACCGTTTTTGAAAAGATTGATCACTGGTGATGAAAAATGGATCACCTACGACATGAATGTGCGCAAACGATCATGGTCAAAGGGCAGTGAAGCACCACAGACTGTAGCGAAACCCGGATTAACACGTAATAAGGTGATGCTGTGTGTATGGTGGGATTGGAAGGGCATCGTTCATTATGAGCTTTTACCGCCGGGCAAAACCATCGATTCGGATCTCTACTGCCAACAGCTGATGAGACTCAAACAAGAAATTGTGAAAAAACGGCCGGAATTGATCAACAGAAAGGGCGTGGTCTTTCATCATGATAACGCCAGACCGCACACATCTTTGGCCACTCAGCAACAATTGAGAGAGCTTGGTTGGGAAGTGTTAATGCATCCACCATATAGCCCTGACCTTGCACCCTCAGATTTCCACCTGTTTCGGTCTCTTCAGAATTCTTTGAGTAGTGTTAGATTAATAACAGATTAGTAACATCCAGAGAGGACTGTCAAAACTACTTGTTGCATTTTTTTTATCAGAAGTCCCAAAATTTCTACAGCAATGGGATCATGTCACTACCTACAAGATGGCAACAAGTTATCGAACAAAATGGCACATATATATTATAATTAAATGTAATTAAACTTGAAAAAAATATGTCTTGAATTTGTTTATAAAATACGAAGAAACTTTTTCCCCGACCTTATATATACAAAGCTATTTTATCATCAGCTCTTTATTGTGCTCTAAGCTACTTACTACTCATGACTTGTGTGTATGAAGGGTTTTTCTTCTAAAGTTCAGTTTGAGGTTTGCTTGTCAGAGTCCGAGGGCCCCCTAAGCTTGAGGGCCCCGGTGCACGGCACCGCCTAGCCCTCCGATTGCTACGCCACTGCTTCCTTTCCTTAATACATATCTGACGTCAAATATCCCTTAGCTCCAAAGAGCGTTGAGTTGCGGTGCGGTTGTGATCAAATTTGAGCGTGACAAGCTCCGCCTCGGGTATCGCAGGCTTGTTGCAATCTGGACCGTAGCTTGCCATTTGCATGTATAATGCCGTCGTCATCAAGTATATTCTGTTGGACAGTCTTATGTTACCTCTACACAAAACAATATAATATTAAAATATCTACATGTATTTGACTGATTTTACGAAACCATCTCAAATTGTCCATAATATAATAATAAAGCAATCTTGTGATTTAATCCTGAAAGTTTTCAGTATAAATTTGTATTATAAATTGGCAGTCAAAATTCAAATTAAGAAACTACCGCGTAAACGCTTCCTTTAACCTTTATTACAAATTAAATATATAATTCACAGAAAATCCAGAACATTATGGATGCTGCAGCTTGAATGGGCAAGGACTACAGAACATAATTTACCTAACTTGTCATAAAAAACTATATCAGGTTGTTGAGAGAGTATGGTATTCATAAGTTGTATAAGTCTCGGTGTGGGTGCATTATAAACGTGTACAGTGTGCAGCCCTAAGATATTTTTACCTGTAGACAGATTGTGCCCGTCATAATATTGACTAGACGAATGCAAGGCACATTATCATACTCGTTACAGCCGTCTCTCAGTCACGCACTACGAGTGTCCGGCAACACATGTCAGCAAATTTTTTTCGCAAAAATTATTGTACTTAATAAAATGCCTTCCTTTGTTTTTTATAAACTGCACACACAACACACGCACTGTGACAGACAAAAAAAATCGTGTAAGTACTGATTTTTTTTTGAAACAGAAAAAAATATTTTTCCTTAGGCGGCTGTTGTCAGTACGGAGTGTATGAGCGAGATGTGTAGATCGTCTTGTGTGAGAGTGTGATAAAGGTCGCAGCATAATCGACGACCAAAGCCAAATTTAGCCGATCAACACGGCGGCGTCGAGTCGGTGCCCGGTTGCCAATTTGAAGCAGTGTTGTTAGCCTATAACGTTTCTATTATATCACATCTCACTGGTGCAGCCCTAGAGACGGCTCCAACGGACGGCGGATACGGCGCGGCCCTCGCTTGGCGTCACAGCCTCGATTGTAGTCTAATGGCACCAGTAGACGCAGCTGGCTCATCACAATCGGGTTGTTAATTTTGTTGTGAAGTAAAAACACACTTTGACATTTATGACACTTGGCCACTTTGGTGACGTCACAAGAAAGCAAACAAGTCTACCACTTAGGTCTGATGCGTTTGCCACGCCATCTTGCCATATCTCTCTTGTTTGTATGATCTCAGTCACAAATGCTCAAATGTTTTAAGTACTTACACTAATCACCTAATCTTCCATAAACTGCTGTAGGCATGTATACTGTTGAACTAAACACCGACTCTATAATGACACGCCCAGATAGTTAAAAGTTCGCAAACTAATTTGGGTCGGTTTTCCTTAGGAAGGCAGTGATGTACCCGTTGTAAGTGAAAACAGTGCTTGTAACTTTAATAATAGTTTCGAGGAGGCTCACGGAGGCTTCGCGAGTTGGTAATGTCACGGACAAATCTTTACTCCCAAATCTCTGAAATAAGAATATTATTCAGTTTCGTGGGGATTTCTGCCAATTTTCAGTTTTTTTTCTTCTATTGCTTTGCCGGAAATATAAGACAGAAATTGAGTCTATCTTTCTATCTCACGCTCTATGTGGATTCATGTGTGACCAATTATAGAAGAAAAATAAAACCAAAGACGTTGACTTGTTTACAGTGAGACTAAACTTCTTTAAAATGCATTTACAACTTTTTTATTTAATGATTAAGTACATTAGTCTCTAGATTATTCTCAAGAGGTTTTTTATATAACATATTGATATGACTCTTCAATCAATTCAAATTGTTATTACAAGTAACCATGGATTTAATAATCAATATTATCATAATAAATATTACAATGCCAAAAATAAATATCGTTTCTGTTTTTCAACCTCATGTTTAAATTTGTAAAACTACATTGGGCATTAGGTTGTACATAACAGTATATTTGTGAAAAAATACGGATCGCGTTAAGAATCTTTCTCTTTTTGCGGTAGGTTAAAAACTAATTGTCTGTTCATTTTCCTTCTTCTATGATTTACGTTTAAGCTGTTTCGTTTTCTTATATATTTTTTGCATAATATTTATAGTTGGAGGACCGGAGAGTGACTGGCTGGCAGGAGACTTTTTATCCCGGAAAATAGTAAGGCTCCTGAAGGAATATCTATACGGGTGAAATCTCGGGGCGTAACTAGTCCATTTATATGTTGTACAGGATGGAAACTTTATTAGGGAGAGCTATATGTTATACCATAATTGTTTCATCTATTACTCTAGTGATAAGGAATGGAAAAAGCACCCACGTATACCCATGTATTTTTTTATTTTATATATGTCTCTTGCTTTTATATACAATGGGAATCAGATAAGGAACAGTTCTACGATACTCGTAGTGCCTTAGAAAACAATAATTAGAATTTTATGTTGTTATGATTTACTCTAATTTAACTTAATGCCAAAATGCGACTTAGGGGAACCTTAAGGTTAAGGAGGTAATGTCTATGAATATGGGTGTTAAATGTCACCTTAATACCACCTCACCTTAATAGTTAGGTTTTAAGCACTGCCCTTTCATAGTTTCTCCACCGTTCAATAGTTCCGTTGTCCTGCTATCAATAGTTTTGGAATATCTTAGATCAGCATGTCTAGAAATTGTAAAAAAAAAACATTCTGGTAAATACCGGGTCAGAAATTTAGTATAATTCAATACATTTTTATCGAAGTTAACACGTCGTTGTTTACTCTTAATAAACACAAGTATTCTAACCACCCATCAGAGTAAACAATTTGCCTTTAGGGATATTACCAAAGTAAATTACATGAATTTCGCGTGTTCACGACGAAATGAATACCTAACCAGATTTGAACAATTACGCGCGTGTAATTCTATTCACGGTTGTAAAGAACCGCCCTTCCTGGCATCCATTAAAATAATTTATTTTAACCTCAAAGCTGGGAAAGCTGACCTTCATGACATTTTGTAGGAATTTGTAGCATAGGTAATTAGGGGCTCTATTTTTTAATCGCTCGTAAGACTTTTTCTATACGCATACGCAAATCGGTCACCGGTGATTTCAAATGCGAGTGATCCTATTTATTGGTATTTTTGAATCGCTTGAATTCTGGGTTGCAATAGTTCTGTCAGACTTTCTATCGTTAGAAAGCAAATTCGTATAATATAAATCACTCGTAGAGTCACGAGTGATATGACTTGTTCAAAAATACGACTTTTGGGATTTCGTTCGCAAGTAAATCACATTGCATGGAAAAGTCCTACGAGCGATTCAAAAATAGAGCTCCAGGTTTCAAGCTTTAGTCTTATTTTGTTTCAAAGGTAAAATACGTGGGTCTAAATGCTTCATAGGTACATTAGATATCCTGTAGGTAGGTATGTTAAAATATCAAACAAGCATGTTTTAGGGATCTGTATTGTTTATTCTGATAATCGGCAATGAAAACCATTAAGAGTCATCACAGTATTCTGCAAAAACACTAAAATCTAATTTTATAGTTCTGGTTTTACTACAGATCCACAGGTTAGATGCCGCAAGTTCATCTAATTTGCGTGTCTGTTTTCCATATTAAGTTTGAGCCTGGCTCCATCCAACCAGTGCCGTAACTAGCTTTGTATGCGCCCGGTGGGAGCTTCTATAACTGCGCACTTGAAAACAAAAGTTGGTCCTGGTGTGGTCATTTCTGTGCCCCTCCAGAGTCTGCGCCCTGTGCCTGGGCACTGCTGGTACAGCCCTATTTACGGCACTGCATCCAACTTACTTAATTCACTCGATCTCCGTCGTCGTCTTGGCAGTAGCCCGTCAATACAAAAATGACAAAATGCGCCATAGTAAACTGTGAAAACTCTAAAAGCAGTTGGCCTTGCAAATGGACTTAAAATACCTACCACTAATTAAATCTACTATCACGATGTACAGTAAAAGTGGGCAAGTGCAAGTCTGGTTCGCGCACTGAAGGTTCCGTACGTCCGTTGTTAAATACTAAAGTAAAAAAAGTGCCTAGTGCCCTACTCGACGTGCCCGGGCGGTCACCCATCCAAGTACCGACTTTATTATTATTTCTTAGTTAATCCGCCGTAACAATATATATTCTGTGAAAATTTCAACTGGTTGTCTATTACGGTACGAAAGATACAGTCGTTAAAAGGTAGGATGGACAGACAGACGGACAGACAGACAGACAGACACACAGCGTAATAGGGTCCCGTTCACACCCTTTGGGTACGGAACCCTAAAAACTGCGGCACGAGTTTGCATACAATATAACGCGCTTCCAGCTTCTAACTTTATGCAGATCTGTGGATTTTACCACCAGTTTGATGAGGTAAAACTAAATCAGTTAACAAAATAATACTTTTTACTTTTGTTTGTCCAAAGTTGGACCGTGGGATAATTGACACTGATATCACATTCTCCCTTCAGAATAGTAATAGTCTCCAAACTTTACTGCATGGCGAATGACTTACAATTGTCCTTGACATATATTATTTAGCTTGATTCTGACTTTAATGTCTTATTTATCTTTACTAAAAGTTGTAATTATCCTTAGACTTATAATTAATCCGATCCACGTATACCTACGCAATATTTGTTCACGTAAAGCAACTTTAAATTGATTCGAACTCATGAAGCAAGCTAACAAGCCCTCAACCAGTTTACTTATAGTTAGGTACCTACATGTCCGCTTGATTTCAGTTGGCTGTTGATTTTGTCTTTCGAGAGCTCAAGCCTGTAGCGACGGTTTTCTATCTGGATTGGAGTATTACTTTGTTATCGTCATATAAAATATAATACAATTAAGTACATTTATGGGTGGAAACTATAATACGTGCACGAGTTTAGTTAAATGATAAATTATGCTATGAAGCGTGTCTATTCATGTAGCTTCCAAAAACTTTTGCTTGAACGGCTTGAAGCATCTAACAAGTGGATCACATTAAAAACCGACTTCAAATATATATGAAAAACGTAATAAAGTGCCTATAACACTTGAGGGTTGCCCTCGATTTCCCTGGGATGCCATCATCAGATTCTGACTTAGTGACAATGGGACCAAAATGGAAGTATGTATATTACCGAACAAAAGTTTTTTTTAAATAGGTCAACAGTTGGCGGAGATATCGGTGAACATACATAAAAAATATATAAATATACAGTGGGACATAGCAGCTTTGCCTTTTTTGAAGTCGGCTAAAAATACTCCACCATTTTACTGAGGCGTGACTCGGACTTGACCATGACTTATTTTGCTTGACTTTGACGGTGACTAGTTTAAACATATCTAAAACATGCAAATTCTATTAAATTTGACGATGGATAAATGCATACAAAGTCTGGAGACAAAACTCAAAAAAAGTAATGCGTATTTGAGCCCCTGTCTATTCTTACAATTGTCTGTTTTACAATTGCCAGAAAGGAATGCTCTTCATTTATTTAAACAAATAAAAAACATTCAAATAAGCCGCAAACTTGTACTCTAAAGATTTCTGGATTCGTTCAAAAACTTTACACAAAGCGAGATGAATCCAAAACTCGGCTAAATAAAGTGTTCTTTTCGTTTCTTTCGAATATATTTCAAGTAAATGTGAAATTTTTCGAGCTCCGGTAATATTTAATAGAATGGATGATACTCACAACTCAAAAAGTTAATCGATTCATTCCAGAGTTTTAAACTAAAAGTTTGCTAATATATTATTAAAAAAATTAAGTTGCTACGATAATCATTTTAAAAATCTGTCTTTTCTGCGGGGGCTGAGAAACACGCATAGCTCACATGTCATAAGCACGCCCACACGCATTGAAGATAAATACCAGGAATATGACGATAATCCATTGCCCATAGTACGGTACATCTATACCTATAACTTAATTAAATACAATTTTCAACGACCTCAACAACGCCTTCAGTCATGCCAACCCACAATTATTCCAAATAATACACACCACGGTCCACCCAGGTTATAAACAGAGTAGGACCACAGGCAAGAAAAAGTGCTCGTGGCCACCTTCCACCGTGGCTGGTGGAACTGAGTAAGTGGAACACGACCACGGCACGGAATTTTTCTATTACCACCAATTTCTTAACTATAATGTGACCGCAATTAGATGGCTTTGGCTACTGGAACCCTTCATTTGCGAGTCCGCATACGCTCTGGCTAGTTATTTAAACGTTTATGGTAATTTAATTAGCTCGCAACTTCAATTTGACTCTGTAATGTCTCTCTGAAAAGTAAATTCTTTAGTTTAATCATTGCGTCTAATACTAACTTTGTAGTAGCAAAGTTACGTGAGCAAATTAACGTTTGTTCAGTCCCCTTTGACTGCGACATGATTGCCCTTTCAACCCTTCTGAGAAAAATGGTTAGGTGCTTTTTGTATGAAATTACTTAAGGTCGAAACTTAGCGTCTAATTTTCACACAACTCTAAGATTTTTGTTTCATTTTGTTAGCATTTTAGTTTTATCTATGTAATTATTCCGTTAACTGAATATTACCTTTTTTGTCCTGAGTTAAGCACTTAAATATCAGTCTATGATCCTTAAATTGATATTATTTGCTATGCCGAACTCCTTGTAGGAAACGAGCTGGTGGATCTTTACAGCCTAAATACAACTGCAACATCAGAAGTAGGTATGACAGATTGACTATTACAAAGTACTCTTTACATTTCTCTGAAAACGACACCATGTAATAATTGCAAAAATAAGTTCTAGTAAAATTCGTTAGGAATAAAACCCGGAGCACTATCACTGTTGAGTTGGAGAATAAGTTTAGATATATCGTAAGGATCCGAAGGTACGAAGAAAATAGAATCAGCGATGGAAACAGAAGGTTTGTAGCCTGAAATAAGTGCATTTTGTGTAGTAGATTAGCAGAAGTAGGTAGATAATATTGCAATATTATGTTAGAATAAATAAAACTCATTCAATTGGCGGATGAAACGAGATTGCCTCAAATGAATCAATTAATTGAGCTTATGTTCATTGTCCCACGCGTCGGGTTGACTGATTTAATTGATTGGATGAAAGCTAATTGTACTGATGTATGCCTAAAATAAAAGTCTAAACTGATTTTGAAATATTAGCTTTGTGGGAAAATAATGTTTATATTTTTTTTGTTTAAATAAATAATTAATGTTTTTACATTTGAAGGGAGTTTTGATCTTATTTCTGCGTCGGACTTTCACAACACACGACACCATCTAAAAGCTCACCCCCACTTATTATTGTAAAGCTAGAAATCCCACACTGTCTTTTTTTTCGCTCCTTTCTTCCCTGTATGGTATGGGACGTCCTTCCCCCAAAATTTTCCCAAAAAGTTGAGAGAGAAGCTTAAATCAGTGTTGCTTTCATATTGTTTATTTTCTATCAAACAAAATGTCCTTAATCGTGTTTCGGTCTTCACAGTTTCCTAGATAAAACATTCAATTTTGATATGACACCATTTTTATAATTTTAGGCCCTCTTTTCCATAAACTTTATCTAGAATGACCAAAATTGCTAAAAGTTAATTTTCGTCATTCTAATTTAAGTTTGTCTACTTCTATGGTTGGCTTAAAATTATAAATATGGTGTCATATTAAAATTGAATGCTGGAAACGGCAAAGACCGAAACACGATTAAGGATATTTAGCTCGATAGGCTGTTGAGTGCAGCAACATTATACTCTACCTAAACTAGACACATTTTAGGCGGAGTATGGTTTTTGTAACAAATAATCAAGAAATAACTCAAGTCATCTTCAGCCCACAAGATTTCAGTCAGATCTTTAGATAAAGGAGCATCTCCGGCGCCGCCACGTCGCGACCGCACGGCGCCCGCCCTGCGGAGCCTTGTTATCCTGACCCAGGGCGGGGACGTCATTAAAGGGCTTGAAGCTATTTTCGTATTGGAAAGTGAGTAATTTGTTAGTAGGTTGTTTATATTTTTATTTATACTCAGTTCAAGGTTTTTTTAGTTTTGATAGTTACAGTAGATTGAAATAAGCTGAATGGTAACAGTAAATTCTGATAACATTTTTATGGGGCTTTAAATATTAGATTATAGCTGAGAGCATACATAAAAAGGAAATGTTTTCAGACTAATACAGAGCACTCTCTGTTGAAATTGATACAATAAATGCATATTGTAAATTATTCTTATTAACTTTAAATCACAAAACGTTATTCACAATTTTCCATCACTTGTTCGGTCTTGCTTGTTCTAATATTTTTCCTTGTAAGCATAAACTGCTTAGCGCGACATTCTGATAACAATGCTTGTCACATACAGGCCTTAGTCCGTCCACGGCGACAAGCAGTAGCAAAAGGCGACAGCGACAAGCGTCATTACTGGTACACATACCTACATTTTCTTTGAATTTGTATGAAGATAATTTCCGATAGAAGAAGATTAGAAGAGACGACACGTTTGCGCGCACGCTTTTACAAAATAAACCAGTCAAGTGCTAGTTGTGCTTGTGCACTGAGGATTCCATACCACTACAAAACACAAAGACTAGTGCAAAAAGACAACATCACGCCTAGGCGGTCACCCATCTAAGTACCGACCGCGCCCGACGTTGCTTAACTTGCTACAGAAATTTATCACCGACTCGCACTTGGCCAGTATTTATTAATTGTTGTTTTACTTTAGAGTGTGCACTATAGTCACGGCAAGTTTGACGCTTGTACGCACAGACCTAAAAAAAAATTTGCTACCTAGATCTGTGCTTGTACGTATTACCGTTTTTACGTTTAAAAAAACGTTTGTTGTGTACCTAGTTTTTGCTTTTTGACTAAATTATATTTTTTTTATTAATCCGCATATCAGCAAATAATACATATGCTGTGAAAATGTCAAATAGGTATCTATTCCGGGTGGAGGCCACGAACCGGAAGACGTAGCGTAAGTAGGCCTCCCACTAGATGGACCGACGACATTGTGAGAGTCGCTGGCGTCCAGTGGATGCAGATGGCAGGATGTCGTCAGCAGTGGACGTCTTCTGGGTGATGATGATGATCTATTACAGTTTGAAATATACAGCTGTTAAAAGGTTGGACGGACGGACGGATGGACAGACTGACAGACAGCGTAGGCTTAGTAATATATTTGAAGACCGACGACCACTTCGTAGCGACACTACCTATATAGATAGGGTGTCGCTGTCGTCTGTCGCTGCTGCTTATAGCCGATGATTGACTCAAGCCTATAAACCAATCAACAGCACTGTACAGCCGCTAATTAGAAACCACGAACTAGTTATCTAGTGTACCTACCTACACAAAATGCAAGGCAAGACAGTATCTACGGGTATACATGGATTATTGTATTGTTAGACTAGGCTATACGATCTATACACACAGGGTTATTAAATAAATATCCGAGACATTATTGCACATATGGTCATCTGACCCCAAACTAAGCAAAGCATGTAATATGGTTACCAGAGACTGATATACATACATCAATATTTTTATTTAAATATTAATTAGTATTATTAGTTTATGTATTTTATATACTAATTAAGACGAACAGACGGCCAGACGGACGGACATACGGACAGACGGACAGACGGACAGACGGACAGACGGACAGACGGACAAACGGACAGACGGACAGACGGACAGTCGGACAGACGGACAGACGGACAGACGGACAGGCGGACAGACGGACAGACAGACAGGTGGACAGACGAACAGATGGACAGACAGACATACAGACGGACGGACAGAACGAACTTGTCAGTAACTTTGGAACTGTAAGTGTACCTACAGCGTTATCTATCTATCTATACATATAATAAAAACGTAGAGATTAAAAAATCTGTAATTGCGAGATAACAAAAAATAAATCACACAGCGCGTCTTAAAATAAGCAGCTGAACACGATAGGACAGTTTTTAGAATTTTTGTCTGTTTGTTTGTTTGTTTGTTTGTTTGTTTGTTTGTTTGTCCGCGCACATCTCCTAAACCACTGGACGGATTTCAATGCGGTTTTCACGAATATGCTTAGAAATTACCAGATTAAAACATAGGCTATGTTATATCATTTATTTTAATTCTTTATTATTACATAAAAGAAATTAAACAATCAATGATTATTTTCTTCGTTACCCGAAACGTAATATGAGGATTGTCACATAGCCTGAAGCAAGGAGGTCCAAAGCAAAGAGAATGTTATTGACATAGCCATTAAAAATTTGAAACTGTCAACTGTCATTCAGATAATCAGTTTAAATTTAAAGAAGGTTTCTTAACCTTCTTAGATGAATGAACGTGTAGATCAAGGATGTTATAAAAACATAGGCCTTACAACCTCTTTGGTGATTCAATCCAATGTATTTTATTCCCGAGAGAATATAAAACTCATACGGAGATTTTATTCTATGTTAGCATTTAAAACACAAAATATACCACATCCTATTTTAATTCAGTCCCGCGAATAGAAATATTTAAAAAAGGCCATTTGTATGACAATAAACCTATACAACAAAATTCCGGACGCAATAAAGAAATACTAGCACTTTTCCAGAACCAACTTCGTAAGTTTCTAAACCAAAAATTTTATAACGAGATAAAAAAAAAATTCGACGGTAAAATTTAGAAAATTATATTTAGAAAATAAATATTGATCTATAAATAGTTAAGAAAGTAGCGTCATAAGTTTTGTATGATCTCATATATAATTAAGTAACCTATCACAATAAGTATGTTTTTTTTGGTAAAATTACTTCTGTCTGTTGGATGGTTTTGTGACCAGCCACTACATAAGTCATTGCTGCACCCTTTATGCAGTGTATATAAACTTAGCTTCTAGAAGAAGAAAGTGTATATTTGCAATAAGAATAAGAATGAATTTTACTGTGATATTTTAACAGATAAATAGAGTAGTTCTATTTCATGGCTTTTTAATCAAAGTATACATACAAATGCACGCGAAATAAGAAATAACTAGCCAAGAGCGTTTCAAGACAAGCATTTGTCAGGGTTCCGTGGCCAAAGCCATATACTTGTGGTCGTATTCATAGTTCAGAAATTGGATGGTCATAGAAAAATTCGAACGTGCGAAGCTGGACAGTCAAATTTCAGAGATGTATCATCCCAACATGACATGATATACTTTTTATGGTTTAGACAAAAATAATACTTCAAAACATGCTCTGCACTGTGGTCACATTATCTTTTTGATTTAAAAACTGTTGACGGTGTTTTTACTTTTATACTTCTATCAATACTTCACACAGGGCTACATAAAATAAGCAGCTGAACATGTTAAGGCAGTTTTTAGAATTTTTGTTTGTTTGTTCACGCACATCTCCTAAACCCCTGGAAGAAAATGCAGACGGATTTAAATGCTGTTTTCACGAATATGCTTAGCTATGACCAGATTGAAGTATAGGCTATGTTATTTTGCGCAAGGGCCGGATTAAGGAAAGAAAAAAGGATTGCAGGTTTATATGAAAATCTACGCGTACGAAGTCGCGGGCAAAAAAACTAGTTATTAAAATAAAAGAATATCGGATAATGTTACAGAGATAGGTTAAGTAAGCAAAGTCAAGTAAGTAAGTATACAATACACGTACCTATATATTTAACAAGAATAATACTACCAATTTGAAACACATCTAAAACAGTCTGCGGCAAACCATTCAACTTAGGTAATCCACTAGCGTTTGGCAAAGTGCCTACAACGGCAGAGCTACCTTTGCACTCAAAAATCTATTTAAATTTTCATCGTTCCTGCAATTCCTGCTCTAACTTAGTTACCTACTTACTCTTTTCCTCTATGAGTAAATAATTTAGCTCATGCTACTTATGTAAGCGCTACGTAGAGTGATTGAGGCTTTTGCATTTATTGATAAGAGAAATTCTCGTTTATCAGTTGTATTTACGAAAGCACCTTCACCCCTTCTTTTGTTTATAATGTAAGGACGCATTTCTATGTTGCTAATAAGAATCAACACGGCACGAAAAAAAAGATTTATGCCTTGTTGGTTCTCACAAGCGATGTTAGCAAAGATGAGTTAACAAGCGATGTTAGCAAAGATGAGTTAGGGGTCAACTCGGAGGCAATAAACTCGACCGCGCAGCCGAGTTGACCCTATTTTTAACCGACTTACAAAAAGGAGGAGGTAATCAATTCGACGGTTTTTTTATATTCGTTTCCTCAAAACTTTCGGTTGGGTGAACCGATATTGATGATTCTTTTTTTATTTGAAAGCTGGTGCTTTCCGTGTGGTCCCATTTCAATTTGGTCCAGTTCTGATTTTTTTTGGCGTGATTCGATTATGATGAACTGGTTTATCATAAACCATATTATAGCATTACTAGAACCAACTATTAGGAAAAAATATATGTTAAACTTTGTTTGACAGATCTTCATCACAGTTTTAGAAGACTTAAAATTACAGTTATATGATTATTTACGGGATATTTACCGTGGTAAGGTTATGAAAGGAGCTCCCGATGTTTCGGCGCAGTTACATGCACCATGTTCACGGGAAGACTTAAAATTGTTCTTATTTTATGCAACTGAGTCACAAGGCAAGCAAGTCTTTCGCCTAAGAGTTTTTTTGTATTATACTTCGTGACGAGACGAGCGAAGTCGTTCGCCTGATGGCTCTTCACGCTTGCCTATAACAGCTCAACGCCACTCAGAATTTTGAACTTCATCAGTTCAAAACCCTGGATGGCAAAGCACTGCGCTCGTCACCCCGAGATATAAGATGTCAAATCTCTGTGTGCCCTGTAATTTCGCTGGAAACATTGCCTTTCAATCCGGAACACAGTAGTGTTTGCACACTACTGCTTGGTGGTTGAATGACTGGCAAAGGTGTGGTACTTCCCCAGGCAGACCCCTGCAAAAGAGTCCTACCACTACAAAGTAAGGTATAGGGTAAGATTACTCTTACGTTAATTACAGTTCAGCGCCACATAATAATATAGAATATAGAACTTCGACAGTTCAAAATCCTGTGCGGTAATCACAGTTTAAGTAATATGTTATGGCAGCAATGGAACGCGTTCGTCATCTTTTAATAAGTGATGTTAAGGCTGGGCTAAATGGCCACGGCTAAATCTATCGCACGTTTTCATCATATTGTTAAAAAAACAGAATAAATAAAAAAACCGATTGCGTTATTATATTTGAGCAAGCGTGCCCCATCGTAGATCGCATCATCTCTTAACATCAGGCGAGTTGGCGGCCAAGCGCAAGCCTATATTAATTAAATAATAAAAAATGCGAATAGTCTAAACACTGAAGTGAGAATTTTTTTCGTTGATATTTTATGGAACAGTGGTGGAGTTTTTTTTTCTCGAATTAGTCCGCGTTTGAACATGTACTCGCCTGTTGATATGCTCGCAGAATTAGAAGATATTCACTCTGGCTTTAAAACGGCCCAGATTACATAAATACTAAAAAAAAAATTTTTTATCTCCCCGCCATCCTATAAAGTATCAACGCGAAAATTACTTTATACTATTTGAAGTGATATTATAAATATAATGTCCTATTGGTTTTTTTATTCCCAATCACAGATTTTTTCTCTTAGAAAAAACGCAAGTTGAAATTCTCACTTCAGTGGTTTAAATTCTCAATAGTAATAGTCGCGGGTGTTTAGCTTTTTAAATCCCATTCAACTGGAACCAACGCTTCAATTCGAAACAAACACTAGGTACTGCTTGGTGGTTGAATAACCGGCATTTTTTTAAAGATACTGTCTTTTTTCGGTTCTAAGTAAATTAACAAAAATATTCTTCGTGAACACGGAATAGGGAAGTCCTGAAGGCTCTTTTTTATCTCAACGAGTTTTTATACAATCGCAATCACTCGCCCCATTGCCTCATCTCGTACAAAATTAGACAGATAGCATTTTTTAACTAGGAAGCTTTTTCCTTTAAGGGAAAACTGGAGCTTTGTAAAGAAAAAAAAAACGCTTTAGTGTCTAGTGGATTGTATAGTACGTACGTGTTTCTGTGAATTGACTGATGCTCTGTCGCACATCTAAATTCCTTGGAAATTACCTATAAGTTAAAAAAGTAGTTTACCATCAGATAAACGAGTTGCTCATTTTACCGCTCAAACAAAATGTATTTGTTCAAAACGTTGAAACAAGTTGTCTCAATTTTCTATGATTCTTTCTTATTCTTTCAGCCTATAAGCATAAACAAGTGTAAATGCGTTCAGAACGGCGTCTCAAATTGAGCATCGCATCGAAAACCCGTCGAAGTAGTAATAAAGCAGTTAATGCTTGTATAAAGTGCTTTCCCGTGGGTTTACTGCCCACTTCCGCCGCGAAACTGCGAAATTATGTCTTAAGGGAACTTGTTTTTCCTTTACTTCAGCCCACGCTTTTGTTGACGTTCGTTTCGTTTGCCCAAAAAATTTAGGAAAATAATTGTGACGCTGCTAGGTTTTTTTGAATTAACTATGCCACAATTTACTTATACTTTTTTTAGGATAAAAGCATGCTGCATCTATATTGTATATATAAATTAATCTCTATTTGTCTTGGTCACGCTTGACACTTGAGAACGAGATTACCGATTTCATCCATCTTTATTGTATAAGTTTTCTTATACTTTGAGAAGGTTCTTACAGAAAGAAAAATTAAGAAAACTGGAAACTTTCAGAAATTTTTACGACAATGTAAAACAGGACAACGTCTGTCTCAGCTAGTTTATTATATTTAATATAATAAACTAGCTGAGTCTTTTACATTGTCGTAAAAATCTTGGGGGTTTTCAAGAAAAAAAATCCTTGAAAACCCCTAAGATTGGTACAGTCAGAGTTGAGTCGATCATGAGTTAACTGAATTGCAAAAATGTCATCAAGAAGCCTTAGAGCGGCCACGTGCATGCCACTAAATATGACTACTGGTGGTCGCCACAAGCGCTAGATGAAAGTTTTTATACATTTTGTATGGTATCGACGCATAATTACCTTTCGACTGGCCGCGTCAGCCCCATAAGCGCGACTGTTGTTTCTTGCAGCCGCGTTTTGTCGTCCGTCGCCTCCGCCTGCCGATGCACAGTATGCACACACGACCCCAGACACAAGGTCACAAGACTCCGTCTAAGTGTATCAAAATCAGTAATGTAATCCAGAGTGTTTTTTATCTGAAACAGGTCGGACTCCCACAATATACTAAGCGAAAATGTGGATACGTCTACACGCAGTACCCAACAAGTGGCTGTGTCAGGTGGTCGCGTTCAAGACAAAACCGGTGGCCGCGTCGTATGGCTCGGCTGGACCACTTGACACGGCCACGAGTGGTCGCGTTATGTTTGCGGTCGCTTTTAATTGAGAGTCTTCCGAATTCTGGATAGGTCTTAGACCATGAAGCCACTTAATTACAGATAACCAGTGTTCCAAAGCCAAGCCTGTCAGTAACTATTATAAAAGCCTATATTTTACCTGAAATTCTGTATTATCATCTAATGTCGTTCAACGGCAGGCAGGCACTGCGCTTGGTGGCACTTCAAAGGCGGTCTGCCTTTGATCTTGCCCCTTTGGTTCGCCGCCGTCTTGCCGCTGACGTTGTTGATTCGTTTGTACAGATGATTGGTTTTGAAAGTACCTACTATACTGCATTGCCAAAAAAAGGCAATAACTATTCCTGGAGTTCCTAGGTACAGCTAAAAGGCAATTACAATTATTTACTCAATCAGGATAAAGTAAAATCATTTATATCATCATCAGTCTATAGGTATCATATTTTACCTTTTCTAGAAATCCTTAAGAGATAAATGGTAAAGTGGCGGGTGCGAACGCATCTGGCCTTAACCAGGCTTTAGTAAAACTCACCCATAGCAGACGACCCTGTTGCCCTTCTTTGCATGTAAACTATTAGCTGTTAGTTCATTGGTGTCGCTACAAATTTCTTATAAAGAAAATTCCATCTCTAAAGATAGAAAATTAGAGGATGAATCTCGCTCATTAAAATGCACGCATCTCTAGTTTATCTATAATTCTATATAGAAACAAGCCGGCATTATTGTATTTATGATGTCATCAAGTGAGCTATGGTCAAACGCCAACTCATGTCATAGTTACAAAAATCACATATTGTCTAATGACCAAAAGTTATCCACAGGCAATTTGTTTATGTATTGGTAGGTTTGAGAAAAGGTCGTAAAGTATTTTTTACTATCATCATAATCACATTTATTCATCATCACGCGAGTGAAACAGCGGGGCGCAGCTAGTAGTACATAAATTATTCACACAAGCTATCCGCCCTGCAAAGCTTATTCAAGATGTTATCTTCGTGTAAGTTAATATTGTTGAACTTGGGTACAGGAAAGTGCCAACCCTGTAGTTGGATCTCACGAAGTTAGCTTTAACTTGAAGCTTAGGGGTTAGTTCAATTTGAAGGTTGTAAGTCTTGAAACGTAGTTATACTTTGAATTTAGTTTTTTTAACTTAGTTTTGTAATATCAGTTAATTTGTGTTTAACGTGAAACATATGTTTCTATGCAGAAAAAGAAGTTTCTGGTCAGAATGTCTATATTAGCAGGGTTAATAAAAAATAACCGGCCAAGTGCGAGTCGGACTCGCGCACGAAGGGTTCCGTACCATTATCTATAAAAACGGCAAAAAAATCACGTTTGTTGTATGGGAGCCCTTTAAATATTTATTTTATTCTGTTTTTTTTTGTATTTGTTGTTATATAGGCAACAGAAATACATCATCATCAGAAAATTTTAACTGTCTAACTATCACAGTTCATGAGATACAGCCTGTTGACAGACAGAAGGACAGCGGAGTCTTAGTAATAGGATCGCGTTTTACCCTTTGGGTACGGAACCCTAAAAATGGTAAAAAGAATTGAAAAGATCAGATAATTTCAGCAAATTATAGTTAATAAATTAAAATAGTACTAGCAGTAGTGTGGTACATGGTTAAGCACGTAGTTATATCGAGGATAGGAGGTGCCTGGTAAAATCTTAAGTAAGACGATGCACCGTTGACATCTTGACCAAAAATACTTAGATAAATGCGTTCTATTTACTGAGTTTGTTTTGTTTTGAGTAATTTTTACGTGTTTCAATCGCTCTTATGATCTCATTTTTAACCGATTTCAATAAGAAGAGAGTTCTTTGTATTTTTTTTTTACTGTTTGTTACTTCAGTTTTTAAGTCAATAAAAACGTACAGTATACCTATAAAGTGATTATTGACTCAAGTTGAAAATAGACACCTAAATCCGTCATATATGGGGTATCTACTCATAATACTGTTATGTGGTAACCATGTCCGAGTTAATTACTTTTATGTCCCTGTACGAGCGAAATTCCTCGAGCCCCATGATACCTGGATTTGTGGGGACGGTCCTCTAGCTACCGGCTATACACAGTATACACGGCGTAATCATACTTGCATGTAAAGAAGTTTGTACATTCCATTATTATGTATTTTAAAGTATTTGATTAAAGACCGAGTTCTAAAGGTAACACAACAAATCATACAAGCGTATTGAGAATTCCCAAATATTTTGAAGTCGGTAAAAAGGGGAACGCCCTGACATCGTCTGAAACCTGGGTTTATGTGTTTAACTTGAGGTTGGCAACTCTGATACACCCTCAAATTAGACAAACAATAAGTTAGATATGCCTTACTACAATTTTATTATGGTTCGTATTCAAATGTCTCCATATTTTTCAATATACCGCTAACCCTCTTAATGCAAAAACTGCAAGTACAGCACACTTATCCATTTTTCACGCACACTAAGAAACTTGCAGTGACACCAATGCACAGAATAGGTCTAATAATCCACATGTAAAAAAGGCCGGCAAGGTCGTCTTTAGCGTGTGTTAGACTAAAGGCATCAAGCCTGATTTTGGCCAGATGCGTTCGCACCAACCATGGTGCCTTACCATATCTCCCTTGTTTGTCTTATCTGAGGATGCACCCGACATTGTTTTTCCCAGAACATTTTATAAAGTTTTTGTTTCAATCTAGTAATACTGACGCAAGATATTAGATCTATATAAGAGATTTTGAGAAACTCTAATATCATCATCAACCAGAAGACGTCCACTGCTGAACATATGTCTCTCTCTTAGACCCCCACGCTGAACGACAGCCTTACATCTGCATCCGCTGGATGCCCGCGACTCCCATGATGTCGTCGGTCCATCTAGTGGGTGGCCTATCTACGCTGCTTGCTGCGCTGCTAAACTCTAATGTAGGAAACTTGGAAATAAGGATAAGATTGTGGAAGACCTCCTGTTTTAACATGAGTCATGGACATTCTACGAGAATAGCCTCTCAAAAAGTGTGTCATTCAAAAATAAAACATCTGCAACGTACGTAAAGCTTAATACACGTCAGCAACAATTCTCCATAACTTTGTGATACCTGCCAGCAGCGTTGGGATTAGTTAACTTTGCACCCGCCGCGTGCAGCCAACAACTTTTGTTGTTTCAGAACTCGTACGCATAATTGATTTTTCAGGATTAACTTTTGGTGTTAAATGATGTATTAAGTAGGTACTAGCAGCGCGGCACTGTTTCGTCCTCGTGGAAGAATCGTACAATTTTCCGGCAAAAAAGGAACCTTTTGCCGCTCGTTGGCCATTCAACTATCTCTATACAAAACTCGTTGCCCTGATGCTGCGTGAAAGTGAAACAAACAAAAACACTTTCGCAGTTATTATATCAGTACGATGCTACTATCTATATATACATAGACATATATAGTGTAACATGGTCGAAACGTCAAGCGAAAGGTATCTATTTTTACCTATATTTAATAGAGCGCGATAAGTCCCGATAAATATTAAAACATTTGTTCAAATCGCGAAAGTTTAAAAATAACTATATATAGACAACCCAATAACTTTAAATGTAATGTGTTTTTTAAAGGATGAAATATTATTGAATTATATGTCTATTATATTGTATACATATAGCTAGTGACTGTAGAAAGAAATTTTAAAATAATCAGTTTATTATGAACCTCAATCCAAGACTATAAAAATCTATAACGTATGCAATAATAGTTATAATAATAACCTTTTATACTTGTAGCGGAATAAATTGAAAATGCTACTTTGAAATAATCGTTTTACTGTAATAGTACATTTTTTTAAATTCAATAACGAACCTTATTAGCTATTCACGCCTATTAAAGTCAAAATAGTAGATTGTTTACCTAGGGAGCGAACAACTATTTTAAAAGCGAGAGTGTTTCTTTGAATCCAGAGTGGAGTGAAGGATTCTAAAGTCGAATCCTGAGTGCAGCGAGGGATTCAAAGTTACTCGAGTTTAAAACAGTTGTTTGTTCCTGAAGTGGACACTCTACTTTTTATCACCCTCTAAGAGAAAATAAGTGCAACATATGAATAAGAATAATAGGTACGTTTATTTATTTAGATATAATTAGGAACAATAAGACATAACATAGAAATAATTAGAGGCTGAACTCAAATCACTTTTAATCCCTAGAGATTAAAGGGCTATTTTAGTCCCTGTTTACGAAGAATAAACTAGCTCTTTTCGAATAGATGTGATAAAAACATTTTTGGCAATGTGCTTAGACTGTTTTAGATTTTAGACAGCTCGGCTCCACGCGCGGCTTTTTTTGACCGTTTTTGATTGCGACTTGCGAATCCATGCTCTATTTTACAGCAATGGTAATAAATAAAATAAAATAAATAAATAAAGAATATAATCTGAGTAATCGGTTTAATCTTACGTGAGTAATTCCCGTGCTATAAACAAATATCAATGGTAAAACTTATGAAAAAGCTAACTAGCTAGCTGCATAAGTGTATTGTATATGCCATCTGTTCCACTGCATTAAATTTACAGTGCTTTTAGTTGGTACCATTAGTAGAATTAGTTCAGTGACTACTATCAAGTTGCACGCAGAACCACATAGTTTCGGAAAGTTAGTTGATATAGACTGGGCTTGCGGGATTTTGTGACAATAACAGCGCAACACAAAAGGAATAAAGTACTGACGGCTTCGTATCTCTAAAAATACTAAAATAGTGCCCTAGGTAAAGGCATAATAATGTTGAACATAGAACAAACACATCCGAAAAAGATTTACTCATGTACTATGTACTACTACTAAGCGTGTAAAATAAGAAAGGAAATGGGGGAATGACTTGGCCCAGCAGACCCAGCAGTAGGACAACATACTAGAAGGCTTGGAAAAAACGATACTAACACACTACAGTCAAAACATAAATGATTATAGCGAGAAATCACAGCTCCAGCTAACTCGTTGCTATATAAGATGTTCATTACACATTCTATCGGATGAGCAGAGAACCCGATTTAATTTCCGCCAGTTAGATACGCTTTATTGACTCTGACAAGACCTAACTTTGTAACTTCGTCGTAAGAAGGAGTATTTAATTGTTCATCAAAAAGCTAACTTTTATACTGGCCTGTTCAAATTACTTACAACTAACTAATTATTAAGTCACCCATGCCAATGGAAACATTGGCTTGGGTGATTTATTTAGTAATATTATCGGCACCAATATACGTCGGCTTTCATAGGTGCCAACATCGGTTTTCCTGCAAGAGAATGATAGCTCTTAGCGATATGACCGCCAGTTGTTACACTAGTTTTAAACTTATATCCTATGATCAAAGGAGGATTTAATAGTAGTAGCTGTACCTAGTTTGTGCCTATGACCGTGTTTGCTGGTATGAACAATAAATAATCGAAATAAGTTCATAGGGAAATTATTAGTTTCATTTGGGTCAAATGGCATCTAAATTATTTTAATTTAATACATTTTCAAATCGGTTTCGAAATCGGTGCGACACGATCTGCGTTCCTATAAATCAAGATGTATTCGGGACGCAATTGAGCGGAACCAAGGCTCAAAAGTGTTCGCAAAGAATTCGTTTATTGGGAAAAGCCAAATGACGAAGCTGAAGATCGAGGATGGCAGTACCATTTCGTCAAAGCCGAAGATTCTGAGAGAGCTCGAGAGGTTTTACGGACAGTTGTACACCTCGACACGACAGCCCATTGTCAGTACAGCTCAGGACAAGAGAGCTAAACTGACCCGACACTACACTGAGGACATCCCAGACATCAGCTTGTACGAGATTAGAATGGCTCTGAAACAGCTTAAGAACAACAAGGCCGGGTGATGACGGAATCACGACAGAACTACTGAGTCACACAACGGGCAATGGAGAGAGCTTTGCTCGGAGTTTCTTTACGTGATAAAATTCGGAACATAGATATTCGCCAAAGAACCAGGGTCACCGACATAGCTATTAAAATCTGCAAGTTGAAGTGGCAATGAGCAGGTCACATCGCTCGAAGAACTGATAACCGATGGGGAAGAAAGGTTCTTGAGTGGAGACCGCGAACCGGAAGACGCAGCGTAGGTAGGCCTCCCACTAGATGGACCGACGACATTGTGAGAGTCGCGGGCATCCAGTGGATGCAGATGGCAGGATGTCGTTCAGTGTGGAGGTTAAAGGGGGAGGCCTATGTTCAGCAGTGGACGTCTTCTGGCTGATGATGATGATGATGCCATTTTCATAGGCATTGGCATTTTTTGTTTGTTTTAGTAATAAAAAGTAACCTATCTCTGAAACTATGTCAAATGAAATTTTGTCTTTGTCTTTAATCTATGTCTATAATCTATATCTATAATCTATGTTTATAATCTATGTCTATTGCGTATGCGTTTATACCGCCGTAGATAATGTTTCCACAGCGGATATTTTACCCTAAACCCTCCCGCGGGAAATACACGAAGATAAATTATTTCAATATAAATGCCTGCAGTGTCTACATTTATTTTTCGTGCGAGGTAACGAGGGGCGGCCTTTAAAATACGTAATGATCCCAGAAATTGAAACATAAATGTTACGCTTATCAATGGTTTGAGTTCTTGGATAAAGATTACATTGGCTGTATCGGACATTCATCGATTGTGATCAGATTAATCGACGATTTATAGCAGACATTTGACGAGCCATTCTACTAAACCATGCCATAATTATGCGTTATGTAAATAAGTATAGCCAATCTCATCACGGCTATCGACTGGCTCAGTCCCCAATATACCGACTCCAAACGCCTCAAATATGTTATCACTGCTGAGGTGACCATATTTGCACCTCTTGTGCTGCTCTGCCGAATTGGCAGCCACACCAGCCCTACCTTGTGTTTCAGGAAGATGTGATAGCGCCACAGTATCCACACAAGTCGCTATACAAGGACCCTCCTCGACTTCCAGGGTACAAGTTTCATACCGTCAGGTCTCCTTCCATCATCACGCGCAAGACCGCTTGGTTCGAGCAAAGCTGCGACATTAGCGGTGGCAATGTTTTTGTATGTTTTTTGTTTTTTTAGTATTGTTATTGGTAACATGTATTTTTTTTATATACCCTATGCGTTTGACCGCCAACCCGCCTGATATTTAGCGATGTTATCATCATCACTACGTTTTTATGCGATTTAAAAACATCAATTGATTGGTAAACCAATAAGTCCAGTAGTAAATTGAATTGATCGTAACATAATTAAATCTTGCCACGATCGGCGCCAAATAATTAGATTTGCCTGAACGAGCCGAGAAAAATTCCATGAATTTGCCTGTAACGAGCTTATCCGATTCTTGGAACTTTTAGCAAATTGCTTTTGATGTACCGACTTTGGTAATTTATTTATACTGTTTTGAAATTATTAACATAATTGTAATATTTCACAGGATTTTTTTATCATACCTACGTTTACGTAACTACTTTTATCTACGTAAATTATGGTACGAACGTAAATTATGGTACAAAAATAACTGGCCAAAATTTTGGATTTATTATAAAAAAAGTACTATTACTTCTATATACTCTAGATTCTATAGTCTAGAGCATACCTAATATGTTTTTAATTTTATTTAAATGCCATTAGGTGGCAAACAATTCTGTGTACAATATGTTACATTTGTAACCTCAGAACTCCGTCATTTATAAACCGATTTAGAAAATTCTGTTTGGATTTGAAAGAATATACTTACCTTATTTCAGATTGATTTTATTAAAATTGGTTCAGTAGTTTGATTTTTGAATCAAAAATACTGGAAAAAAATATGTCATCCAAACAACGAAATTGCTTATCGGTTTTTTTTTAAATTGATAATTATTTACTACATGATCGGGATCAATCGTGACTTTTCCTTACCCTCCTTCCAATGACTTTCACGTGATTAATGGACGACCCTTATTATAATATCGAAGATTCTTAGCTGAACTGCCAAAAACCGTGTTCCAATCATTTACTAGCCTCAAGTCATTCTAAACAAGCAGCTCCAAAGTTTTGGTCATTAAGGTTACTTGCTTCCATTTTTTATTCAATATTCGGCCTGCGATGGACAGGCCCTTCCCTCTTCCATTGATCACTGAACCCTAAAACGAAATTGCTCAATGGCGTGAAAGCGAGTTGTGGATGAAAACAAACTAGTGAATTATTCACTGATCTTATCATACCCATTTTTCCCATGAAAAGATCGTAAAATATTAGGGAGCGCTGCGAGTTTTTGGTGCATGAATATTTCAGGGTGATTTTCATGGTGAACGATAAATGTGTCTCATATTTCCGCGTAGATACTTGTTTTGTCATGTTTCTAACTTACTGGGTGGCAATACGACCCTAAAGTGGATCTTAGCCTCCGACAGTAAAGGATACCACTTCTCAGGCCGTACGATTTTATATTTATAAAAGGATAATAAACATCAGGGACATTATTGCACACATGGTCATCTGACCCCAAACTAAGCGAAGCTTTTAATATGACTACCAGATACTGATATAGGTAGATACATATATATATATTCTTAAACACATACTTAAATAGATATGAACACCCAGACATAGAACAAACACAAATATTCATCACACAAATATTTGTCCTAATCGGGAATCGAACCCACGCCCCCAAGCGCAGAAGGGAGGTTCACTACCAATTAAGCTAAAGGGGCTGTCTGTAGTCCTCCTGATGGTAAGCCGAAACTGCCGCCCATAGACACCTGCAAAAACCGGTGTTGACAGTGCTTTGCTAGCTCGGAGAGGTAGTTGTAGACCTCATGCCATTTGGGCAGCTGGAGCTCACGAGAGCGCATTTTGCAATTGTCATCATCATAATAATTACCCTCTCATTGTCCACTGCTGGACACAGGTCTCACCTAATGCACGCCACTGAGCTCGGTCGGACGTAACTTTTTTAACACTTAGAGACGAAGGTCTGATGATGGATCCGGAAGATGCATAGTAGAACTTTTCAATACTACAACTATGAACTATAATTAAACATTTATAATATTCAATTTAGGCGAGGCCTATGTTCAGCAGTGGACATCTTCTGACTGATGATGATGATGAATATTTAATTTAACTATAGGTACGCAAAACTTATTCTGAAGACAAAACTAACTCCCGTGTATTTGAACTCGTTTTTATTGCACGTTGGTTCAAGCAAGATCATCCTTGGTACAAGTTACCTTAAAACAACATTTAGGTACTTCATAAATATATTGTTATTACCCAAGAAATCATATAATTACATCAACCAGCAGAAGAAGATATGAAAAGAACTGTAAGCAACAAAACAAGAAAAAGTACAAAGAGGTTTCGTAGTAAAGAAAATATTAAGAGCTCCAATAACAAGATCGTATTTCACCGTGGATTCGTAGAACGCGTGTTATAAAGAAAAACACATTATTATTGTTCTCTTTCTTCGTTATATAGGGCTACGTATATATAAGGTTTTCGTTTCTTTACAGTTTTTTTAACCAACGAAAAAGGAGGGCAGTGCTATGTTGAACTATTTTTAGGGTTCCGTAGCCCGACAAGGAATCCTTATAAATTCGTTCTGTCCGTTCGTCTGTCTGTCTGTCCGTCCGTCCAATTTTTTTTAAACCTTTTTACATGCCGCAGGATGTATATACAACTGACCATCTTTTAATTATATGTAATAAGTCGTTTTAAAATAGTGGTAAGACAGTTTACTTTCACGCAAGTACGTACAATTACGCAAAGATGTCAGACTAGACAGTATTCAGTGCAAACCAGGACTACATTGTAACTATTGTTTTCTATAAAATGTAAATCCGTTATAGGCTGTCAGTATATCTATAGGTTTAATGTATTAATTTCGAGAGCTGTGGATTTTGTCGAATAAATAAAATAATAATAAATTTAAAAAAAAAGTTTTTTTTTCAATTTCTTTGTCTCTAGCATTACGGAAACTAACTTTAATCTTACGTTCAAAAACCTTGCAAGTAATAAAAATGTATGGTTTTAATTACAAAAAATACATTATATTGCAGCTATCAGAATTAAAAAAACTTGGAGTGAGATAGATATAGACGTGTATAGTCTATACCTAATAATTTCTTGTTGAAAAAACTTATTAAAAAAATAAAAGGTTTTAGTAATTTTTTAATGAAACAACAGAGTTTCGTAACACAGTTTATTTAAAATAATAAACCTCTCTTATCCAAATGTATTTTACAATTTTATTACAGCGTATTTAACTAAAACTTTATACAGTTATCAATTTTGTACATTACATTCAAAGCAGTGTATTTGGGTAGCTTTTCAATATTAATTAACATTAATTATATTATAATTTGTGAAGCTACTTTTGGTTCATAATCATGTGCTTACATTACTAACTTAGATATATAATAATTATCTTTTATTACATTATATTTAAGTGAGATTTGGAAAGTCACAGTCGTCATTAAAATACGGTTAGTACTTATTGGCATTATTTGTTATCGAGACATAGATATTATGATTTGACCGTTACCTTCACTTCGGTTCATATAATGCTGCAATTGGATTGGTTTTCTAATATTTATTTATAGTAGTTTATAGTAGTTTTATTTGTGTGCACTTGGTAAGCTAACTCGATTCAGTTGGATGCAAAATATTGGTAAATCCTGTACTATCTTTTTAACTTTATGATTGAAGCATTAAACATTACTTAGTAATTAATAATCTAGCATAGCTATACTGACAGCTACTTTGTGACCCTTTGCTTAAGCTTTCTTACTTTGACTATCAGTTCCTAGTACTTTAAACTCCGTTGGCACTTTAAAAATTATCAATATTTTAGCGGTTTTCACTCGCACGTTTTAAGATTTTTTTTAGTAAAAAATTATTTTCTCTGTTTAAAAAACTAAAAAACGCTTTAAAATCAATAATCCTGAAGATCCTGGCTGAATGTAAACATAGCATAATATTTGTACTTACTCACTTACTATATAAGAATAATGGGACAAACTATACAAATTATTGCATTTTCATCGGTCCTTGAAAAGTGTGCAAAGTTTTAAATCAATCCGTCGTTTTGAAAGGAGTGAAAATCACGTTCAAAGATTCCGTTACATAGATACATACCAAGCTAATAAAGGCGTGTTAATTACTGTTTTCTTCTGCAAAATTTGCATCGGTCATTTTACGACGTTATTATTACAAAATATTTAGAAAAAAATTGAGGAAATATTTTTTATAATGACCAGACAAAATGACAAAAACTGTTAATCCAATTTTTTATGGTCATATTAAAAACATCAATTGCACGAGTGAGATCGCTGCACTCGGTATTCTGGACCCTTAATAATATTTTGATATTTACAAAAAGTGTTATTACTACGATTAAAGTAAAATGTCTACTAGCTAAATTATAATCTTGAAACGAATTAGTAGGCTAATAATTGGCTGATACAATCAGGGCCGTCTTTAACCTATCGAAAACCCTGGGCACATTAGGATAATGGGGTCCTTGACAGAGCACTATTTTGTAGAATAGACAAGGGCGAGTTGGTGGTCAAACGCGGTCTTATTCGCGATAAAAGTAAGTGGACAAGCTGATTTTTGTTCGAGATTTTTGCGCATGCATAAGCTAATAAACAAGTAGGTATTATAGTCAGTCATTATTCTTTGTTTTTTTTTGAAATATAAATGTTTTTCGGACATAAATATCGGTTTTCGTTTGGTGATCTGGTAGGAACTAGGGTGCCCCATCGATTGCCCGATCGGGGGGTCCTGGGTGAGTACCCAGAGTGCCAGAAAGGCCTGCATACAATATTTTGTGCCTATCAACAAGAGATAATGTTTAGAGTCTTTAGAGTATAAAGTGAACTAGCAAAGTAAAAATAATAAGTTGGAACACGTAATTCATTTACTTGTTGGACGGGTTTCTCATTTTCTGACTAAAGATAAGTTAGAACTAAAGTTGGCATTCCGATATAGGTCGAACTGAACTCGGGCAATTCCGCCCGCGACACAAATGCAATCGAATATCCACTCTAAGCACCTGCCAATAAGGTATCATTTCAGATTCATGTACTCTGGTAATGGCCGCGATCAGAGTCACGTCGGGTTGTTTGTATCTACATCAGAATATTACTATAATGTACCCTACCTACATTATAATAAATCGTTTAATTACATGCAGGTGACTATCGAGAGTATTTACTTCCAATCTGAAAATACCTTCGTACACGGAGGTAACCCAAGTAACAGAAACTCGGCGACTCGAGTAATGTTATGACTCTCACATGCACAGTGTGCTAGCAATAACGGTTTCAAATAAGGGAAGACGAATGATGTTAAAATATAATCTCAACTATGAAGCACAATATGTGGTTACGTAGCTCCCAACGCCGCGTCAAAGCACATGGATGACAGACAGGTATAGGTGATAGAATATTCATGAGAGTGATAATGCGTTGGGAGAAGTGACCAGAGTGCTTAGTGCGAGATTTTGCAATTGAGCTTACTTACTCGATCGCGTCAACGTCAGCTACGATTTGTATGAAATAAGAACAGCGCCATCTAGCGCATGTAGATGAAACTGCTCTTACTTCATACAAATTGTAGTTAACGTTAACACGATCCAGTAGGTAAACGCAATTGGAACAATTCGCACTAGGCACTCAGCTCTGAGAGTGAGTAACCTATCTTCCTTTGTTGGCAAAGGCAGCTTGTACAAGACGGACCAATATCGGTGACGACCTCAGATCAAACCTCAGAATACAGAAAGAACTTCTTTCTGAAGTTCTTTCTGTATTCTGAGGATCAGACAAACAAGGGAAATATGCCTTAGTAAATATATATAATCGTAAATATACCATTCGTGTCTCAAATGTCTCAGTTTTTCGTATATTTATCTCACTAATATCGCTAAGGCTCACTTACTCATTTTTCACGCACACTAAGAACATTGTAGCGATACTCATGAACTAACTAATAGTCCAAATACAAAAATGTTATGAGTTAAAATTGTCTCGAGTGAATAGCGACATCAGGATGAGACAAGTAGGTAAATTATACAAGTATCCTTATAATTCGATCTATCATTAGATATTTTAGACATCGAATAAAAGTTATTATATGCGAATATAATTAGTTTTATTAAAATAGGTACTCAATAATGAGTACTTATCTTAATTGGTTCCTTCAAACAGCCAATTTCAATTGAGACTCGATCGCTTTTAATATAGCTTTTTCTTATAATAATATCACTTTTGGTGAATTACCAAATAATTTCTTATGATTAACTCTGACTGTATTTTCAATAATTACAAGTACTTATAATTTTAATATTACAACATTAGAAATAAACACCAAGTTGATCACATCTATTCTATTCGCAACGAATTCTGTAGATACATCTGATAAAAAATTATCAATTAAAAAAACCGACTTCAATATTTTTTTTTTGTAATTTCGTTAACTTGTATGACATATTTTTTTCAGTTATTTTTATTTAATAACCAAACTACTAAACCGATTTTGATGAAATTTATATACGACCACCTCTGAATATGGCCTACCAAACAAAAAAGGAATCATCAAAATCAATTCATAGATGGAGGAGAAATCGGTGAACATACATATATATACAGTGGAACATGGAACCTCCGCCTTTTTTGAAGTCGGCTAAAAAGAAGACTAAGGATTTTAAAATGAAATTTTATGTAACTCAGTTAAAATTGTTTTGGCGTAGCCAAATACAATTTAAAAAAAAACACACCCAATAAGCAATTATTGATACGGACAAAAATAGCGACATTTACCTATTAAAGACAAAATATTTCAACACAGTTTTAATTACAGTTTCCCAGGTAATTCACAGACAAGCCAAGTGTTATAAAAAATCGAGTAAATCGGTCAAAAAAGAATTGACTAGGTGCCTCCAATGAGGCAAAAATACATTGAGTGATTTACATAAAACGAAAGGAAAGTTAAACAAATTCGGATATTTTTTCACTCTCCGCTGAATTTCTGCGAAATCTAAATACACGCTTCAGTAGGACATGATAAATGAATTATCGGTGCTTTTCCTTAACAATACAAATACAAGGTTATAATACATTTTTGTTGACAAGCAGTGGAATAATAAATAAATAATGCTTTCTTCTACAATCCCTTTACGATATCTAAGTAGGTACTAAAGCACAAGCTCTTTCTTCAGAACATTCCAATATTTAATATTCCAAAGCATATAAATACGTATAAACACTATCACTAACAGCGTTTCACTTTGAACCAAATTTATTGCACCATAGAGTTTATAATCGCGAGAAGCGCTATAGAGGTGTTTCTTCACCCGATTCATTACACGGTACCCTAACTACTTTAGCTCCTGAGAGGACACCGACTCCTTCTATACACGATCTTCTATTTGAAAGCACGTCTCTAAGGAAAGCTCGTCTAGGATTGGCTAGTTCAGTTCCCGTTATTGACCTGGTCAGTTTCCTAAGAGCGGGAAGCATCAGAGCTTCCTCGTAAGAAGGCGGTTCGTCAGTCGGCGTGGTCACGTTTCGGCCACCGAAGGGATCTCTAGAGCAAGTAGCTTCTAACACACTAGAGTAGAATAGAGTGGCCTCATTGCCATTCGTCTGAGGCTCAGGCACTGGTTCGTAACTATTGGACGTTCTGAAGTCTTCTAGAATTTGTCTCGCGCTTCGAGACGTGGTCAACACTCCCGCCCATGACCTCCTATTCTGTTGCTTGGCTTCATTAGACCGAGCGTTGGCTGAGATGTTGTGACTGGAATGCGTACCTGCGATAGTCACTCTAGGCCTTGGAGGGTCGTCGAATGAAGCAGCTTTGATCGTTCGTCTCGTTCGTTGAGGCTCCATATCAATGGAAACGTTTTCGTTCGGTTCTTCTCTTAAAGCTGCGTCGATGCGCATGGCTTCAGAGTAAGAAGGGACTAAGGCACAGTTACCTCGAATGGCTGCAAAGAGTTCAAGGCTGTCTACCGTTGAAGCGTGTGAGAGTGGCAAGGCACGAGTGGGTCGCGGGGCGGAGGTTAGTATGGCAGTTTGTTCATCGGGTAAGGCCCAGGCGTAGTTGGTGGCTGTCACTGGGGGCAGTGTGTCGGAGAGATGGGTGTCCAGGTCCAGCTGACGACTCGGGTCCAGTTCGTAGTTGGTGCCGAATATTTTTGTTATCTGAAACAATTTGGTTAATGGTGACCTTTGACGACGGATATTATTACTTTTGAAAAAGACTATCTAGGTACAAATTATGAATACTAAGTAAGAAAAAGATTCTTCATAGAACTACAATTTAATGGTTAACTTTAATACTTTATAGGTAGGCTTCCGCTTGGCCTCCATTTTGCCTGATATTGAGCAAAGATGCGTTCTACGATGGAGCACGCTTGCCTAGAGAAACTGATTAATTCCCCGATAGTTACATTCTGGGTGTCCAAGCCACGAAGCTTGGATCACAATCAATCGGGGAATACCCATTCAAGCAGCATACACATTATATAAACATTTAATTTCATCTCATCTGATGTTAAGCGATGATGAGATCTAGGTCCGATAAAGCACGTTTGCTTAATGGAACCGATTTACTCGCTGGCAGAAGTAACTTACTGTGTAATGGACGTATGCAGTATTGCACTCGATGAGAATTCGAAGAGGCCACGACAGGAGTAAGCAGGATAGCGTCCAGAACAGGATTTGAGACGAGTACCATGGACACCGGTCTGCGTCTCTGAAAACGTTTCTTAAGTTAAGTATTGTGTTAAAGGTTGAAATCACTTTAGAGGAGAGCGCATCCGCCGTCTTACGAGTGGATCTTGGCGCTTTACATACTATGCGCTTGACTTGACTACGCTACCTTAGTTATATGATATATTTGTAGGAGTTATAACGCGCAAAAACGATTTCACAAATTTTTGGGAAAAAAATTGAGTTTGCAGACATTTCTTCGTTATCTTAGTAGACACAACATTCGCTCTGCTTCGTTCATACACCGGTAGACCAAATGTTTGCTCAGGACAAATGCTCGCTCGCTCGAGGCGATGAAAACACAACATAAACCTTGCGGACATTAATTTGAACGTAACATATACTTACTATACAATGTTTGTACACTCAAATACCTACTCGTTCATAAGTTGCATTAAAATATCGGAGATTTTCATTGGGATAGTACAATTTAAGTCCATAGTACTTGTATATTTTTAAAGGTACCTTTATACATAAAGTTGCCTTGTTAACTGACTTCCAAAAATGAGGAATTCGACTGTTTTTTTATGTTTGTTACCTCAGAACTTTCGACTGGGTGAACAGATTTTGATGATTCTTTTTTTATTTGAAAGCTGATGCTTCCCGTCTCCCAGTTCGGTCATTTTTATGAAGTCAGTTTTTTATATTGATAATTACTAACAGTTTTTCACATGTTTTCAGTGTGTATGAAATAAAGAAACTCACCTGTAAGCCACCATGTACTCCTTGAAGGAGCTGACTCCGATGAGGTCCAGCCCTTCTCTCATCTCCATGAAGTCATCAAACCTCTCGTGCTCTGCGAAGAACCTTGACCTTTGGTCTTCGAACTCTGCAACAATAGGTATACATTTCTAAATAGGTACCAACTTATTTGTACAATTGGCCAAATGATGGAACTACAACCTTTCACGCGAGTTTTGTTTGGAAAATACGATGGTGGCCCCTTTATTCAACATCATATTTATGTAGGTTGTTCACTCTGTAATGTAACTTGAAAGCTACGTTGTGTTGTTGACAGGTAGTTAAAGATGACGAAGGTTAATTTTCCGCGATTATTATATAACAGAGTGTAGCTGGTCACTCTCGGTCTTACTTAAGGCCCTCTTTTCCCACTTTGACCAATTTGTTTTATTTTAATTTAATTATTTATTTTTAAATAGAAGATATAACTAAATATTCTGTGAATATTTCAAGTGTTTATTACCTTTTGCCGTTATGAATATCAAGCAAAAACGAGCAAAAAATCACGTTTGTTGTATGGGAGCGCCCCTTAATTATTTTTTTTATTCTGTTTTTCTGTATTTGTTGTTATAGCGGCAATAAAAATACATCATCTGTGAAAATTTCAACTGTCTAACTATCACAGTTCATGAGATACAGCCTGGTGAAAGACGGACGGACAGGCGGACAGCGGAGCCTTAGTAACAGGGTCCCGTTTTACCCTTTGGGTACGGAACCCTAAAAAGTAATACTGATTAGCGCTTTTCATCGTGTTTTTTGGATTCATTCAAATACCTATTTACTAAATGATGTCTACGATATCTTAGTATATTGTTTTTTTTATTATGGAGGGAACCGTATAGAAAAAAATTACTCTACAGCTATACTTTTCGAAAAATATACGAGAAACCAATGACTGTTTCAAAAAGGCATCCAAACATTGTACCCATTAAATATGGCTCGCCTTCTTACACTCGTTCAATTATGACAACCCATTCTAAGTATTACCATGGCACTGCTACTGTACTCAAGGTTGGTCTCTAGCGATAGAACTTCTCAACAGTTAACAGCACAGATCCGAAATGATTTATACGATTATTCTCTTCTTTTTAAAGCTTTTTAACAAAAACTTTTTTATGAAAATGTTTTTTTTACTTTTATTTTATTACATACTTTTTGGTGACGTTATCCAACCAACTCAATGTTTTGGTAATCTATTAATTCGCAAGTTAATTTAACCGCTTTGTAACAATTTACCTAGTCACCATATTTCTGGTGCCTGAATGATTAATCAAAATGTCTAAAATTCATTAAAAAAGCTTCATTTTACAGACTTTATGCCATAAAATCATAATTAACATTCAAGCCATAGTTAATGACCAGGAATTCTGGCAACAGTCATAATTATAATTAATGATCCATTTGAACGGTCACGAAAGACTTTGTTTACTGAATTTCTGAACTTTTAATAAACATAAATAGCACCATTCAATCATTTCATGTTCTCATAAGTGTAGGAAACTGCTTCGTGCTTATTTGTCATAACTGCTGGACTAACCTCACCTGTTGAAGTGGTTTTTTTTGTAATATTAATTGCTCAAAACACGCCACTCTCAGCTTTTTTATTCTGATACTGGTTACTGCCCTGTGTCTACTTTTGTATGGATGGTATACCTACTACTGTAAGGAAAACGGTACCAAAACCAAAACGCTACTACCAAATATACTATCTAAACACAATCGAATACTATTCGCCTTATACTTGTTGTTTTAGTGATGTTTTTGTGGTTGCAACAATGTTGCAAACCAGCAATGTAAAACGTAAGTACCCGTAAACACGCGTGCGTACGGCACAGCGGGGCGCAGTTGGTCGATGACTTCTAGTGTTAGCTGATATTTTATTTGCGTAACACTGCGAATTATAAAACATGTTTTATAAAACATAACATTTTATTGTGCATGGAAATGCAGGAAAACGGATGCAGGCCGCTTCCAACCGGTCCTTTTGGAAATCGATGGGGGATGCCTATGTCCAGCAGTGGACGTCATATGGGTGAAATGATGATAAGATAAGCTGAAGATAAGCTGAAATGATGGTCTCGTATCAGCAATCATCACCAGCACTATCACCAGCCTTTGTTTTCGGGAGCAATTCCGGTAGGGTCTGTATAAGCACGTTGTGCTGGATGTGATTTCGGCGTGTAATGCTGTAAGGGCGGAAAGTCGGCTATTCTAAATACACAGGGAAGGATGAAGTGGCAAAATATCTCTAGAAATTAGAGATAGAATCCTAGAATCAAGGAAGGTGGTAAATTTGTTGGGCTCTGCACCAACAAAGTTAGTTGATAAGGATTGTGTTCTCACCACTGGCAGCCTCGATGTTGGCGAAAGCGAACCCTTTGCTGAAGCGGACTTTCGTGATGGGGGTCTTGGAGTCCAGCACCAGGTTCCTTGAGGCGTCACGCTGGCCACAACACGCGTGAGCAAACGACGTGCTTGCACTGTGCGTATTCACTCGTTCGTAGTACACCTGAATAACAAAGCTTTATTATTCTTTCAATTAAATATGATGATGGTAAGAGTTGTTGTTTTTTTTTTTTGCTTCTTACAGAGCCTTATTTGTATTTGTTTTGAGAAGCTGGTATTTTGACACCGATCTTTTTTAAGCGCCAATATTGCTCATAACTGTGCAAATCACAGAAAAGAGAAGCCAAATTTAAACAAAATAAAATATTCTTTTCTGTGGTACAAATACTGTGACAAGAAAATAATTCGGATTTTTACGCGGTTTGACAGTAAAAATACAGTGTAGCTATGACCGCGATAATCGAAAATAGTGTTTGCAAAATGGTTAGGCCTTTATATCTATCTTTTGACATAGAAACACAAGAAAATGCTTATAATGTAATTTTTAATGACCCATTTCAACATAATCTGTTGATCTGAAACAACAGACGATTCGGTCAGTCGTTGGATGGGTGATCGCTAGTGGCATTACCAAGAGACATAGCCTAGAAACAAATTAAAACATTGGTTAGGTTTATCTATGTTTATTTGTGTGTTTTTGCTCGTGTCATGTTGTATTAGAGAGAAGTTGGTAGAGCTATTTTAAGGCGCTACCATACCACAAAACTCTGAATCTTTATTTGAATCTAGTTTCGTTAAATAATTCGAACTTATAACTATTATAAGTACGGACTCTGAATTGCGGACTGATTGAAACGAGACGTTACGATGTTTCGTGTTGTTAAATTTTGACTCAACTCGCCTTAAGCATAAATTAACTTAAATAACGTTTTTAGGTAAACCCGATTGTATTATTTGCTTATGTGTATCGTATGAAACGATAAATTGTTACACTATTTCTATTCCTTTGTTTATTATGAAAACTACAATAACATCGTAAAAAAGCTAAATGAAAACGAATTTTGATCACTCTCGATAGGTTTTTGAACGAAAGACTGTAGCTGTAGACTGTACTTGATATTCTTCTGTTAAATATTAAAATAAAATGTTTTATTCAGCTTTTTACAATATTATGGCAGCTGCCAGAGGAAATAAACGAATGGAAATAGTGCAGAACGGATTGTTCATTCAGCATCTAGGTTTATATGAGACCTCACCCTATACGAACTTACTTTCACTTCTGTAATTCATTGGTTAACCAGCTGTGTCTTTTATAATGTTTGAATGTTATGCCTACATAGGTACAACCATTCTTTACAACCAGCAGGCCAGCACAGGCCGTTGTCAAGTTGTCATTCTACAGTTTTTATCCGCGCGTAGACGCGACAAAGCTAGTAAAGTGATATGTTAGGCTCTTTCTCGCAGCACAAAACAGTGGAAAAACAATTTGACAGCCCCGTTGCCCAGTTGGTAGTGTACCTGCCTTCTGCGCTTGGGAGCGTGGGTTCGAATCCCACCTAGGACAAACATTTGTGTGATGAACATTTGAGTTTGTTCTATGTCTGGGTGTTAATATATATTTAAGTATGTATTTAAAAATATATATGTATCAGTCTCTGACAGCCATATTACAAGCTTTGCTTGGTTTGGGGTCACATGGCCATGTGTGTAATAATGTCCCAGATATTTATTTATTTATTTGACCGCGGCCCGACCTAAGTCTGCTTGTGGATGACTGGTAGAAAATGCTCAGCACTAAGACATCCAGTTCTCCTTTCCTACATTATTTTTATGTGTGTAATAAAGTATTAAATGATATTAAAGCACTTTTATTAAAAAAATGTGTACAAAATGTGCGCAAATCAAGTTATGAAACGATACTCAAATCATTGAAATTCATGTTGCCTTCACTACGAGTCTTGCCAAAAGCCGTAAGCTGCCAAAATGCCGAATCACGTGCAAAGAGCCGTTTCGTGTAAACTCAAATCATGTCGCTACAACCGCCTATTCACGGAGCCGTTCTAGACAAGAGCCCTCGAAATAACAACGCTGTAAACGCTTTGCGTACTATAAGCTAAGCATTGTTCCGTTCGTAAACCTGTACTTTACCAATTGCATTTAGGGTAAATATTTTCCAGGGTTTTCCGGACAGTTCCGGACTTTGACACCTTTGTCCGGACTTTGTCCGGCTTTGTAATTTTTCCGGCGTTTCTTAGCTTGTGCGATGTAATAAGATTAAATTGTGATTAACGTTTCCCTAAATACAAAACAAAAATGTTCTTTAAATTTACCACATACTAAAATATCCTTCTTTTACTGAAGCTTTGGATCAGGACTTTTCAAATTTTGATATGGCAACCCTAATTGCAGTGCAACCCTATTTAACTTTGTGCACACGAAATATGATTTTCAGATTGCTATTTCGTATAAAATCACACCACCACTGAAACATAAAATCAATAAAACTAAGAAACCTAATGTGGTTACATTAGCTTTCTTGTTTTTATTGTCATAAAATAACCTTTTCTGAAACTTAATTCAGAAACTAGGGCTGAATGTTAGTCCAACTTAGCAATTATTTTAATTATCTCTTATTGTCTTTATAATGTAAAAAATGTGCGAAAGAGTATTACCTATTTTATCGGGTGTCGTCATCATTTTAATTACTAACGTCACTTTACGGTGCTCGTGGCTAAAATGTTTAATTTCATATGTAATAGTCGCAAAGAACCTAAGAACTTATTATCACGGTAAATATCCCGTTAATAATAATCATATTATTATTTATTATATTATAAAGTTCTTTATTACGCTCCCTATCCCTCTATGACACCGATAACAATAGACCATTTTTAAACGGTTTTTGTGCCTGAACATAAAACTTATCAAGTTTTATGTTGAAGGTTTGTGATGTGTTTGGTATACCTATCATACTGCTATTTTCAGACACGATCAACAAATTTCCGATGTTTTTATGCTTTACGTACTTATTTCTATGGGCAAAGTTTTAACGCAAGTAGGTATATTGCTAGTAACGCCAATATGCATCGATTTCAGTGGACACAATGGTCGTCTAAACAACGGTGTATGAAGGCTTACGATAACCATGATTAATTAGTTGACGATATGGGTCTGACGGCTATTAATTCTTCAACTATTTATTTATTGGTACAATTAATAATTCGGAGAAAGTGCAATGTCATTAGTTAAACAGACACAAAGGTAAAGTTTGTAGTGCTTTAATATTTTTGCGCAAACTATACAATGCAATATCACTTTATTATTACACCATACAAAGTAACTTTAAATTAATACAAAAACCGGCAGTTAAAACTCTACGTTTCAATCGTTATATTAGCAATAGTAAATACATATAATATCAGTCAATGCCAACAAAAAGTTTAGAATCATAATTTAAAACCTAAACATTACAGCTAGAGCAAGAAAGGCGCCTTCAAAAGAAAGCTAGTCACATAAACTGTGTAGGTCACATAAGATTAGACACATCAAAAAGACGCACCTAGAATTCCATAGGGACTCAAAAAGCGACTGGATTTTATCATTCCATGTATAAGGTAACACGAATAAAGTGGCTTATACCGAGCGACAGATGGTTAATATAAATAAACCCCTCGAAGGCCGCCTGACGGGTTGTTTCGTTTAACTTTCGTTCAGCAGAAATATTGTTATGTTCTATCTATAAAGGTTGCGTGCGCGTTTTACGTGTTACTAGCTGCGTCTTGCGATTTCACCCGCGTTATATAGGTATCTCCTTGAAGCAACCTCGTTGGTAGCGACAGCGACTTCCTTTGACTTAGATGTAATTTTTTTCTGTGATGTAATATGTATGTCAATGTTTCCGTTTTGGAGTCCATTATGGTGAAACGTTTCACTTTGGCGGGAAATTTAAATTTCAAACAGTTTTCTTGTTCTTGTAGCTAGGCCGAGTAATTATTGTAAACGATAATGATGTTCGCGAAAATTGATTATTATTCTTTACAAACTCGCGTAAAGTTATTTATCTGCAATGCACATTATTACATACATTTGTCAATAAACAAATTTATGCTGTTTCAAACGGTTTATTGGCAAATGTAAGTAATATGGTGAGTAACTGATTAATAGCTGTACATGATAATGTAAAGAACGGCCAACAATTTTCGCGAACACTATGCCATTTCACAATAATTACCCGGCCTAGCTACAAGGACAAAAAAGCTGTTTGAATATTGATTTTCCTGCCAAAGTGAAACGTTTCACCTTAAGGAACATATCATGATACCTACTACCCAAATAAGTATCTTGGAACATACATAGGTACATAGAATCATAGATATACAATTCGGCTTGTATATTATATAGATTATAATTTTTGGTTATAATGGTTATATGCTTAAGTTTCGCTTAACTCATTTATGTCTACAGTCAGGCATGTAGTTTAGAACTACTCATCATCATCATCATCGTCAGTCATAAGACGTCTACTGCTGAACATAGGCCTCCCCCATAGCACACCATACTGAACGACAATCTGCCATCTGCATCCACTGGATGCCCGCGACTCTCACAATGTCATCGGTCTATTGAGTCCATCTACGCTGCGTCTTCGGGCTCGTGGTCTCCACTTAAGAACCTTTCTTCCCCATCGGTTATCGGTTCTTTAAGCGTGTGACCTGCCCATAGCCACTTCAACTTGCTATCTTGGCAGCTATGTCAGTGACTGTACTTCTTCGGCTAATTTCCTTTGAAGTTTATTTTGAAGTATTTATCATTGGCGTAACATTTACCAACTTCTATTAAATAATAGAACGTCAGTGATTGTGATGAATGCATTAACTAAGGTGTTACTGGACGTCTAGTAGTAGTTTGTATCACAAGAGAGTAAAGTAATATTTTTACGACGAGGGCGTTATATTAAATCCAGAGCTAAACGAAGAATTCTATATAGATTTCTAAAGTAGTATCCTGAGCACAGCGGGGATTCAATATAGTCGCCGAGAAAAAATATTATTTTACGGCTGAGTCCAGATACACTCTAATTTTCATCCAAATCTATAAGAAAAAAAAGGTACTCTTAAATACAACTCACTGATATATTTAATTAACATAAAATATTATCAGATTATAAAAGAGTACCGTCAGAGTGAGTACTTACTTCAAATAAATAGTGAAGTAAGTACTCACAAAATGTGTAACTGTGGGAAAATTGGGAAATTTATATATTCCAGTCATGAGACAACTTTAGCGGGACTAATGGGAATACCAGAACTAGTCCCCTTGTCGCACATTTAGGGCTTGTGACCCTTTAGGTGCATGTATTGAAGACTAAAACCTCGTTTTTCCAATACATCGGATGTAAATAAAATTATGTCGATTCAAAATCAAATAAAGTGATCAACTTGACACTGACAGCTTTTGTTTTTGTTGTTGTGTCAAAATAATTTGTGTCGTTTTTGTTGTTTATATCAAACCCTAAAAATATGAAAAATTTTATTTTATGAATAAGTTAGATTTTATGTGATATTTTTACGACGTATTTGTCAATCAGATCAAGATAGTCATGTCAGATAGTTCACTGGCGACTAATGCAAGTGAACACGATACGATGGACATAGGGAATTCTGAAAGTTCCTCAGAGTCCGCAGATAATATGTCGATTGACTTGGAAGAAGCTATTCTAGGGGAAGACGAAGCTTTGGCGATGGTCGAGCATTTGGCACTGAAGCAACAGCAGGGATCATACAATATACTTAACGGATTAGAGCTTAACAATATACTGGAAGAATCTAAATGGCTTCTGGAAGAAGTCCTAGCACTTTATGGCTCCGACAACATAGAACAACTTACTTTTGAGCCTGATTTTGTCGCATCAGAAACTGAAACTGAGGATGAAAACTCGTCCATCGAATTTGAGATAAAAAGTATTTGATAGTCCTATTTTTTGTTAATACAGTTTTTATTCGGTTATTATAAACAAGTGTGTGATTTTTAATAGTTCTTGTAAAGTATTGCTAGCCCTATTATATTCTATGCAAGTTTTTTTAATAGCTCTAACAGATGCTTTGTATAAAAAGTAATTCTGATCACTTTTGCTCGGTTTTTGGACGTACGAGCCGATATACTACAATGAAATATTAGCAAGCAATGTTTTCATTTGGCTTTTTACAATGAAATTACAGGTAATGTAAATTTGTTAATCAATTAGTTCCTAATCTTTTATTCAATGTATACTGAACCAAGAGATTTCAAACAGGGTTTATCGAATGTTTTAAAATGCTAATGGAAAATCAAGGTACCCAAAGCACAGGATCAGCCGAGTTTGGGGTCCATGGGTAAGCCTTTAAAACCTAGTTTAAATCAAAGAAATTAAATAAATTTGTAATTTTAATAATTGGAAGTTAATATTGGATAAATCCAATATAATTAGAGTCACGGGCAGTTGATTTAGATGGTAAGCTGTTGTTCAGTGTGGCGTTATAAGGGTAGGCCTATGTTTAGCAGTTGTCTTCTGGCTGATGATGATGATTAGATCGCTTCTTCCCCACTGCTCAACTAGTTGAGCAGTTGAGTAGTAGGACATAGTTTGTATTACCGAATATTTTATGCTGTATAGATTAACTATTTTTTGCTCAACATAGTTGATCAGTAGGTCATCCTGTTACAAAATCCATCTCTTCCCCACTGCTCAACTAAATTGCTTTAACTGCATCAAGTTGAGCTGAGCAGTGCGTAGATCAGAGGGTATTACCCACTGCTCAACTATTCATAGTTGAACAATTACCAGCCGTTAATACCAACTGCTCAACTTGATGCAGTTGAGCAATTTAGTTGAGCAGTGGGGAAGATACGGATTGGATAGATACATTACTGTTTGTCCGAACTTAAAAATGTGGACCGAGTATATTGTGCTTTAGATTGTATATTTGTATATTCGTTCACGAGTAAATTGATGGTGATCTATTTTAGTGCCGAATTGATCGTGATAGTGCTGGCGGGTGGTTAATTTATTTGTTTTGGATAGCACTTCCATTTAGTGTGAGGGTTCAATTAAGTTACCTACCTACTACGTACGCAATATATTGAGAATACTGTACCTTGTAGATAAATAAAGCTCGAGTAACACATGTGAATAATGAATGTGCTATTTTGGGAGCGAACTTTTGAAGCATACCCTTTAAATAGCACAATGACGCATTTGCTTACAAAAAGTTATATGGATACGCGGAATGGAGGTACTGTGTTCTCAATTTTCTATGGAACACCTGATATATTTTTTACGATTTCATGGTTCGTCCTCTTAGAAAAGTTCAAAATGATGGGTAATATGAACTACTTTCGGCTTAGTGCACCCTTTCCACGTATCCCGGTATATATTCACTTACAGAGGCTGGTTCCACAAAAAAAAACATCTTAGCGTGTAGAACTGGGGATGAGTCTCCTTTATAATTTCACCCACTTCCCGTAAAGACAGTTTTTTTTCTTCTGGATTGGTCCTGGCTTAGTATAACCTGAGTAGCTAGCCCTAATTTCAGAGTTTTAGGGCACTTAACATCAGCAGATATCGAATAATCATTGTGGTTCTAAGACAAACAACGTAAACCTACAATCTTAGGTGTAATCTGCCCATAGTCGCACATAGTTAAAAATCCCACTCCCGGTCACCCAACCGAAGATTTAAAGGATCGTTTGTTGCTTTACGTTACTGATCTGCCAGCATTAGCACATTGTCCTATGTGAGCGCGTGAGTGATGTATGAGATGCAAAAATATCAAAAATCTGTACAGCTCTTTAGTGACAACAGTGGCGTAGCGTGAATATAGGCTGACATATTCAATGTAGCCGCCTTTCTATAAGTATTCGTCAGCACAAAAAAAAACTTGCTTCACTGGTCAGCTTAGCAACAATTATAATCTATGAAAATGCACAATCTGTACGAGTGCGAAAACTTTAAGGCTTTTCACCAATGTAGATTGTAATATCAGATACGCAACGAGTCATAAAACTATGATATAATGATAATTATGTATAAGCATGCACAATCAAATGCGTGATTTTTCAGCTATTTTTGTATAATTCAGATTAGATTTAATTTCATTGAGCTGGCATTAAAACTCCCGCTTTGTGCAACCCATGTTCCCCAGTACTCAGTATCCCCCCCACGCTACACCACTGGGTACGTACCTAAACGAAAAAAAAACTGTGGGGTGTACGTTGTCACGTAGATCAGTTAATGACATACAATAAATTCTCAATACACAATCATTTATTGCACTTTATGAAATTCACATACTGATCTTAAGTAGCATGTTTAAGGTAGGTATCACAATGATATGGCAACAAAGTGCAGATCGAATCAATTTCAAATTCTAAATATTCCATAATTGATTTGTTCTAAACTTGTCACTTTCCTTCTTTTACTTAGGCCAAAGAGTCTGACTGAATGGGAAACGGCAGCAATATAAAACTAATAGGTGTACAAAATGTATTGTAACTACTAACTTGTGTTGTTGTGTAAGAGTCGCCGTTCCGATATCGCGTGACCTGCCGCTTGCGTCGCACGTAATGGTAGCATATCGCCTTCCACCTGTAATATAACACCAAGTCAAGCCTGCCACAACATTCTTACTATTTTCATTCGCGCTATGCTGTAGGTAGACGAACGAGATAAAAGTTAAGGGACGATTTACATCAAAAGATGCGCCAGGGCAAGTGCGCATTTTGCAATTGTCATCACCATCATAACTAGTTTATTATCCACTGCTGGACATAGGCCTCTCCTAATGCATGCCACTGAACTCGGTTGACAGTTCTCTGCATCCAGTTTTTACTCGCTGTTTTACGCAGACCTTCACTTCACCCGACCGCAGGTTGCCTTACAAAATGTAGTTTTGCAATCGAGCAGGGTCTGATAATAGAGTCAGGAGTTGTATGTGAAACTCCTGGTATGCAAATCAGATGAGCCTAAAATCACGTTTCCTTCAGTTGTTCAAGGTTTCGTAGTAGCTATTTAAGATTTCTTCCTCCATCATCAGATCAGTTCAATGTTATCAAATTTTCGATATGAGAAATGGGTTAAAATCAATTTCCAAGATTTGTTTACAGAGTTACAATTGAAGGCTTCACTGTAAAGCTAAAGAGCCTGGTAAAAAAAGAATACTCCAGTATATTGTATTAATAGGCCCCCGTACACTTAATATTACACAGTTTAGTACACGAAATACCACACTATTTTAGTACACGTGCCACCTGTTTTCATGCTGGTAATTACTTATACTGTATACGTTAAGGTTAAATATAGTAATGGTACATTTGCTTGCTTGATTTTTGGGTCAAACTTTTTATTAGTATCTTCACAATTCTGCTCCTACAACACAGGTCGGGATCGTTGTATAACAATAATTTTTGCCTCATTTGATTGAAACAAGGTTTAATTGTCAATGAGTGAACCATATACTTACAATGGTAATACGGCTTGCCAGCGAGATTGTGATATATGGGGTAGTGAATTTTGTTGTTGTCATTTTCTTTTCTATTTTCTTGTCGTTTTTCTTGTCTTTTCATTTTTTTTATGCTTTAGGCCAATCTTGGATAAGACATAAAGCATGCAGAGTTATTCTCAGGAAATACCCAGAAATAGCAATTAGTTTTTCTCACTCAAGCGCAAGCATTTTATAAAAAAATCTAATCGTTTATCATTCCTAAATAAAATGTAGCCAATATAACATATAAATCTAGGATATAATCTATTGTTTTGTAAAATTTGTGAAATATCTTCATACACCACCACAACGCTTTGTTGAATTCAAAGAATTTTTTCAAAGCAAAATCCCTTAATTTGACTGCATAAATTATATTGTATCCCATTGAAACACCCCTCTTTTGAATTCCACAATCCACTAAGCAGCACTCAATGAAATTAATTTCCCGACTTCAAAAGGCAACGAAAAAAATAATCACCAAAGAAGTACTTATAAAATTTAACGACCCAAATTAAATGTACCTCACAAAGAGGTCAGGCGTGATTCATGACCAGCATTCGTGACGTCGCGTCAGTTGCCCTAAATGACGTCATAAAGATTAATGGACAGATTTTATAACGTAATCGGCGACACCAACGGCGAATCCTGGCGTAGTTGTGTACGGCGCTACTAAGGATATCTTTACAGTGAAGTAACAGCGCTATGATCGTTATTTCTTAACAAAACGGACAGCTGCATTGAAAACTTTTGATCCCAATATTTAGCCAACTCTAAAGATAAGTTAGTCGGTATAAGAGAAAAGTTGTTCCTTGGATAAATTAATCTTTGCTTAGTAGCTTGTATTGCAGTAAACAGGATGACTTCAACTGGCGTTAACTTTGGGTGATAAATGAGACAGTAAAATAAAGTTACCAGTAATATATTCCAATAAAGAATCAATGAAGTTACGATAAAACGATGTTTTGGACTATTATTGTTTTTTATTCTATATATATAGGACAAGTAAAGTGAAAATCAAAAAGTTCTGATGGTACAAGGTGCAACAAAATTTGACAATTTGTTTCCGCTTAAAACGCACAACTGTAAATTACGTTGTATCTGAATTGATATGAATGATTAAAGCCGTTTTTCGCATAGTGTTTCTTAGAAAAGATTGTGTTTTTTTACTGTTTTTCTGACGAATCTCTTGTGTAATTTCGCTTCTACGTCGTTGTTTTTTTTTAATTTACACTTATTGTATTCTTGGCAGTGCATGTAAATTGTAGAATTAAATTGCAGTTTTTTTTTATTTGATCATAATTTTTACATTCAAAGAGTAATTTATTTTCTATAAAGGTACATGTCTATCGTGACAATTTCATAAGTAGACTAAAAAAACGAAATCATTTCGGCTGTAAAACGGATCACGTAGCCGCCCGTAATTCGTAGCTGCTACGCTGCTACGGCGTAGACTGCTTACACAGCGCCATTTTGTGTTGTTTTACAAGCTTGGTTTTTAGTGTTCTGTATTTATGCTTTGTTTGATAAGAGATTAGTTTTGAATATGTTTTTTTACGAATTTTTAGAATTTGTTTCAGAGTTTGTCATTCCCGTGGTCCACCTCCCGCTTTTCCACCAAAGGTGGACAGTGACACATTTAAAAAAAAGTTATGTTACTTTCCACGAGTCGTGGTCAGCGACACAACTGTTTTAAATTATTCTCGTCGTCCACCACGGGTGGATAGTGACACGTATTTTTTTAATCATTATCGTTGTTCACAACTAAGTTCTCTCGTAGTCCCCCAGCAGTGGACCGTGATACTACTTGTTAATATTATTCCCACTGACCTACCATTTCACTGTAACCATTTTTTTTATGGAGACACGATACACAATAGGTTACGTTTGTTAACATTCACAAGAATCTCAACAAGATACCTCAAAGTCACAAAGTTTCCCTCTTTATAATATTAGTATAGGGAAAATGTAAGAAATACTTACCAAACTCTGGGCGTAGCGCTTCTCATAGCGTTAACCTTGGAACTGACAGCGGCGACATCGACGCGCCTTGCAAGCTGTATCCTAGCAGTACTGTGGTAGCACTCTACAAGGTACACCAAGTACAGCAGCAGCACGAACGCAATGGGGATGTAAGCGTAGCCGACGTCGCACGGAGACTCCCGGACAGTGCGCTTGATGGGATGCCTGAGGGAGTAGAAACTGTTTTAATTGTTAGCAGTTTGAACTAATTCCTAAAGCTCGTTTGAAAGTCGCGTCACACGGTGTGGGTTTAAAATCTAGGGTGTGTTATTATTGCCATAGGTGCCAAACAAGCAGAAGGGCCGCCTGATGGTAAGCGATCACCGTCACCGTCGCCTATGGATACCTGCAACACCATGGCCATTACAGATACGTTACCGACCCTTAAAGACTCTATTAACAGCCTTTTGAAGAACTCCATGTTATGATAGCTACTCGGAAACACCGCAGGAGCCATTCCACAAATTGCAGGGCCCCGATTCTATTAAACCAATTGTTTTTAAATTGTTAATGAATTGCCTCAAAAATTCCGCTTTTGACACTTTTGGTATATAGATAAAGTGTTAAAAGTAAAAAATTTGAGACAATTCATTAAGTATAAAAGTTTATTAATTCAAAATAACTTACTGACTAAATACATACATCGAGTTAACAAAAGATGCTGAAGTAGGTAACAAAATTAACCCTTTCTAACAGTGTTTCCTCGGTGTGCACTGAAACCCACACTAGGGTGACCTGTGTTGTGGGCTTCAGGCTCTTCCTTTGACAAGGTACATAAAAAGAAAAGCGAGTAGAAAATAAAAAATAAAAATTAAATACATTGTTAAAATTACCAACTAGGACTACTAACTAATTAGGTACTACTTACAATGACTTACATACTAAAATAATTGTGGATTAGGGCCCAATTTTAGTATTGTAGTAGTATTGAAAACCAATTGGTTTAGTAGAATCGGGGCCCTAGTGTGAGGCAAAAAACATCGCGTAAAACGCACAGTGTGTGATTTCTACCGATATATGATATGCGAATGAATTGCAAAAAACTTGAAAATTGAGAAACAAATATGTTAATAATCTAAGAAATAAAATACAAATTGCACTTCAATGGTCATTTTGTTTGTCCCCTTTTTGTTTGCACGAAGCAATTAAAGTTAAACACGGATTAAAAATATTAAACATCGATGACGTAAGCTTGTGTCACCCACGTGACCTTTGTGTTCAGAATATCATACCTCTATGCTAAAATACTAAACCACGTTGGGTTACTGACATCTCACAGAGACTCCCAAACTGTTCGCTTGATCGAGTATTGTAGTAGAGACTGCTATAATTACAACAGTTTGTTAGCACTTTGAACGACTTTGGAACTTTGCGGGTAATGGATGGGGCATGGAATAATTAACCATCTGCACTTGAATGTTTGCTGTCTACATTGAGTAATAAGTTTAAAATAATAATAAAAAAAATAAACTCAGGAATTGACTCAACGTCTTTGTTTCCTGGGAGTTATAACCTAGATCTTTAAACGCGCTTCACCACCTCGTAGTTGATGTCACAGGTCAGTTGGTGATCAAACGCGGACACAACACGCGATAAAATCTTACAGAAATAACAGTTATCTCGTTTTAAAATTAGAGTGACGGTGAGTGAAATAGTGTTGCTTATGTTAATTTTCTAACATCTATATATATAAAAGAAAGTCGTGTTAGTTACACTATTTATAACTCAAGAACGGCTGAACCGATTTGGGTGAAAATTGGTGGGGAGGTAGCTTAGAACCAGGAGACGGACATAGGATACTATTTTGTAGCGAGGCCGAAGGCCGAGCTTACACCCGTGCGAAGCCGGGGCGGTCGACTAGTATTTTCATAAAACTAAAGTCACACTGATATAGTGATGTGTATGTAAGAACCTTTTGTATTATTTGTCTGTGGTGAAAACCTAACAACCAGATATCTACCAGGCAATGTCAGTTCATTGGGTTTGGAATTACTGATAAAACAGGACACACAGAATGGTGATCCTAAGCCAAAAGGTCATTCAACAAATACCTTAGCATAAACTACTTTTTCTATGGTTCCAACCATATAATACAGGGTTACAAGCATTCCGTGTAACCTTGTATTGTAAAGGTGTCATTTGTAGCCTGAATTACAGCGGACTACTTTTTATCCCGGAAAATTGGTGGCGTCTGTAGGATAACGGATTAAACAGCGGGATCAGCTCGTATGAGTGTAATTAAATTGTATTAGATCCAAGAGAACAATGAGCATATTGTCTTCGGAGAGACTTGCTCTTCACTATACCTAAGATAAATGATCGCACATTACACACTAATGTTATAAAGTTTGTGTATGTTTGTTCCGACACAAAACCATTTTTTCAATTATATTCATTTATTTCCGGCCTTAGGTATAACTAATATACATTTGAGAAATACATTTATATGATAAAAATTAAAATTTAAAATCAACCTTGAACCCACAAATCAACAATAGGGTTAAAGCCAAATTTTTATATATTATACACATTATAAGTAGCTGCTAAATGGACTTGGCAGCTGATGAGAGGCTTTGTTAGAATGTCTAGATCCCAACTAGTTGAATTAAAAAACTAAGTCTGGTTATTATTTTTTTCCAAATAAATTATCATAATTTTATTGTTAAGGAAAATTCTTATGACATAGTGATTTTGATACGCATTTTTTCATTGTACCCTGTCTTTAATGAACATTAAACATTTCCTCAGAGCTATACGCTTGGCTCATCAAATATTTCTTAGTTTTTTTTTTTAAAGTTCATTTAAATTATTATTGCTGAACGGATTTATTAAAGGTAAATTATAAGCAGGATTACGAGAAAATACACGGTTCCTGTAGGTAGGATAACGAGTGAAAACGCGGGCGCTGCTAGTAATTTAATATAAATAGATAGCAAATTGAAGTTGACGCAAGATTCAAAGACTTTACAAGTTTTGCTTACAAATGACAGCACAAAGCTCTGTAATCTTTGCTTTTGATATTCAAATTACCGAAAATAGTCCTATAATTGCTGTCCATAGGTCTTGCCTTTGCTAACTCTATGTACTATGCCGCTTTGTCAAAGTTAATTACTTTATTTAACTCATAACATAGTTTTTTTTTCTATTTATCTTTGCCTGGCAGTGAATAGCATAGGTTTGAAAACAGATTAGCGAACAGAAAAGCGAGCAACTTGAACAAGTAGCTACAGCCACATAAATGCAATACCGAGCCTGCAGATCACACAAACGAGGGAGAATTATAGTTAGGTGGAGTGGCGGGTGCGAAAGCATCAGGTCTAAATCAGGTTTGGTGCCTTAGTCGAACTCACTGCAGATAACCTTGTCGCCCTTTTTTGGATGTGGACTATAATTTCATCAACATTTCAGCCATCTCCAAAAGGGCCGGTTGGAAACAGCGTGCATCCAGCTGTTTCTTGCGGTCTTTTTTAGGTCGTCTGTCTATCTTGCGAGTGGACGTTCTACGCTACGCTTACCGGTCTGTGGTCTCTAATCCTTTCAGCTCCACGGCCATCTGTTCTGTATGCCTTGTGCCTTGCCCAAAGCACGCAGTGCTAATCTTGTGGGCTATGTCGGTAATTTTTGTTCCGACATAGCCTACCGAATCTCATTTCTGACTATTGTTTATAATTATTAATTAAGTGTTTTTTTTTTACAGTATTACAGTTTTTGCGTTAAGCAGTTTAGCGCTATAGAGAAAATAGTGAGTGAAATGCAGAGACATATAAACACGAACGATTTGTACTAAAGCATATCTCCCTTCTTTGCCTGATATGAGACTGAGCCGATGCTAATTGCTAATTGCCTGTGTGTTGTTGATTCTTTCAGTTTTTAGTCATCTTAAGGCTACCAAAAAAAGTAAATTGATTATTTTCCGCAAACCAAACATACGTAAAATAACTATATATTTTTTTATCAAGTTGTGTTAACCAATAATGGGGGGGGGGGGGGTAATACTTAGGCCCATATAATGTATCTTACCACATATAGTATCATCCTTTTAATAAATCAAGAGTGGTGGTTAAGTGTGCATATTATGTAAATAAATTCTCCCTTTTTCATGCTGATACCGGAGGCGGAATATAAATTACATATTTGAACGTGAACCGGCAATTACTTCATCATTCAGTATTTAATGGGCAAACAAATGAGACAAATACAACAACTGGTTAAATTGAAACGGTTGGTATACAATATTACCAAAATAAGGTATGAGAGATATAAAATTACAAAATAATTGAATGAATTTTTCTAATAATCTGATTAATTAAAGGGTCGGCGTTAATTTACATTGAAGGTGAAATTTATGAGAACTTTGACCTTCTGCGTAATAATGCTAAGTATATTTTACAAAAACTCAGGCTTAACGTTGCTGGTTTGCAAATGCATGTATGCGTCAAATTGTTGTGCTTATAAGAAAACTCCTTTCTGTGGGTAGACACCGATTTTATTTCAGACTCTGGACATAAACTGTACTGTATATAAAACTCAAATACACAAAAAAACATACAGATGAACATAGAACCCGCTCCTTTTTAGAAGTCCGTTAAAAAGGGCTTGAATGGTAAAAAAAATTTTGTTTGCCTAAATACAGGGGTGGTTTATAAGAAAAATATTATTGGAGAGTTTTCTCGGGAAATTTAAAATTTAAGAAAAACGGAGAGTGCCATTCTCCGTTAAAAATTTGGACAGGACACAACGTTTGTTGGGTCAGCATATTTGTAATAAATAATAAATTCTGAACACTCACTTGCTGTAGTCGATGAGGTCGCGGTCGATCTCGGCAGTGTTGCACCACACCACGGAGCCCAGGCAGCCAGCGATCATCAGTGTCAGCATGAAGCACTTCCAGTTGCCCTCGCGCCTCAGCACCCCACCCAGGCTCTGCTGCCGCGGACGCTACACAAAACAGATTTAAACATCAGAAAATGACATTCCAGACATAAACATTTACAGTTTTATATATGTAATTTGAATGTTTTATAAAGTTCTAAATATTGCTTGGGACCACATTCATTTCATTATTCTGGTATGCCATTACACAGGGTAAACCTAGTTTGGGTACCAAGGTCATCCTACCAGGATTGTCAATTAGGACATTTAGTTGCATGCTTTATATGGTGATAAAATGATGTTTGTGTATGCTCAATAAATTATTCTTATTCTTATTAATACAAAAAAATTGTGTAGGTGTGCAAGTGTGTATGATTTTCCGCAGTCAACTCCGTGACACTGAACGGATTTGTATGAAATTTGGTATGGGCATAGCTTATAATATATAGTGGATTAACATACGCTTTTTATACCAAAAATACGGTTCCTGTACGATTACGGATGAAACCGCGGAGTCTGCTAATTACAATTATAATTGACGTAATTTCAAATGTCTTAAAGTCAAGACAACAAACAAGCAAGCAATAAAGATCAGTTAACTATGAGTGTGTTTGCCTTCTGCACAGAACGTCTCGTTTGCTGCTTAAATATTAAATGGTGGATAAAATACAGTTTCAGGACTGGATATGTCTGTTGAGATGTTATAGTTGTGTGTACGGCTTCATCATCATGGGGACACTTACTTGGGAGCTAGACTGCCACGTTATTTACTTTTTTATACTCAGAAAGAAAAAAAATATCAGTGAAGCAAGTAGCAGAGAAAAGATTAAAATTCACGCATAACACTTCACTTGGTAGGCACGACATTTACCTATTCAAAGCATTATTTTCTGTTCCGACAGATGGAATTGCTCTCATTTCATATAAAGGCTACACACACGTACAAAATCAATGGCATCACTCACGGACCAATGGCTATTTGTCCACCGACGAGTATTGTAACTGCAAACGTATGGACACGCCTTTGTTTTGTTCAACGCATAGAAAATGTACACTGTAATTTATTTTACTGCTTTCAAAAACATTGGACTGAAAAGGTTTTGGAATTACATTCAGAAGAAAAGTAGATTTATTGGTTAGAATAAAAAATGTTGCCAGCATGGGCTAGCCTGATTATGTGGATTTTCTATATAGACCTTTAACGATCCCTAATTCTTTATTATAATAATCTAGATAAATAGGTTAGGCAGATTGATTAGATTTCATATACTTTCTTTTGATAACACAAGCTTCTAGAAAAGCCATTGAAATTCGGCATTACAATGAAAAGAAACTGATAATAAAATCCTTCAAAATCGATTCGTCTTCGTTCAAGTACATGCGACTATTCCACTAACGTGTTGTCAACCCTCGACCCTCGATTGCGTAGAATCTATCCACCTCTTTATTTACATTGACCTAATAACACTCCCCGGGAATCCTTTGCATTCTCGATCAAATATTTTTTTCTGGCAAATGAAAGGTTTTCCATCGTGAAAACGATTTATTTCTGTGTTTACGCTTCTACTCCGTGAGGGATGTCAGCAACCAGAAAACTAATCTCATAGTTTTGAAAGGAAAACTTTTGAATTTGTTTTGCTATATATTCGTAAACCATGTTTTTACTGTTCTACTGTCAAGTCAGTATGAACATTTTTAATCAGCTCAAGCTTATAAGTTGTACTTGACTCGTAATAATGTACTTAAAAGGGTAAAGTTTAAATTTGAAAGTGAAAATGTTAATACAACATAAGTTAATATAGTTTAGTTTATAAAGGCACTCCCTTCTAAAGAAAAATATTAAAAAAATATATCATACTTCTATAAATAACATCATTGAAAAATCGGTGGAAATCGCATACTGTGCGTTTTATGCGTTCCTTTTTGCCTTACACCTGCAATATGTGGAATGAGCTCCTACGGCATTTCCGAGTAGCTTTAATATGGGGTTTTTCAAATAGGCTGCTAATAGAGTTTTTAAGGTTCGGCAACGTATCTGTGATGCCCCAGGTGTTGCAGGTATCCATAGGCGACGGTGATCGCTTATCATCAGGTGACCCGTCTGCTTGTTTGCCACGTATGGCATAAAAAAAAATAGAAGCACCCTTTTACATAACACTTAGCCCTACTAGTTATCCCTACCGGTGTGGGGCTTGGTTTAATTATATTTATACTTATCCCTACTTGTAGGCCTATGTTGAATTTTATTTTATGCATATTTCTAAGTAAACGTGTAGTCTTTCTTAGTTTCAAGTCTGCTAGAGTTAAGCACTTCACATCCCTGAGAGCCCTCCATAGGAACGTTATGTTGAAGTGGTAGAGAAGAGACTTGTTGTACAGTCCGCATATACCACGTGCGTTCACTATCTCGCTCGCGCATTTCAACATTACTGTAGATATCAAATCACTGAATGAAGTTTTCATTTAATTCAATAAAAAAAACTTTCATATTTTAAATGTAAAAAAGTCTAATCCAAGCAAATCTTGATTCATTTAATTCACGTATCTCGGAAATGGCTCTAAAGATTTGGATGAAATTTTGTAGTTAGATAAGATTTTACTTACTTACGCCCAGGTACTTATTTTAAACTGTATGCACAGTGTAATAGGTTTCTTTTATTATTACATATTAGGCTTGCACTTGACCGCTACCTATCCTGATGTGAAGCGGTTATGCGGTCTATGAAAGATCACGCTTGCCTTGAAGAAACCGATTAAAAAAATGTTTTCTGTTGATTTAGTTACTATCATCACTTTATATCCTATCTTTTCATCAATGCTGAGCGCTCGGGCGCTTGCCCAAACAATTAGGTGCCTTTGATTGGCTGCCGGTAAGCCTAGCCGGTAGCCGCGTTGGTAATCCTCGCTGGCTTAGCGTTATCCATTAATTGTACCTATAGTTTGGATACCTCGCGTTGATTTATTACAAGCTTTATATAAGCTTCACTTGTTACTAATTAACAATGTAATCAAATCTTGGAAGTCAATTTTAACCTACTTTTAATTGTTGAATCGATTTGAAACTTTGCAGGGTGCTTCGCTCCGAAACGGGCACTAGTGACAGTGCTGGAAAAAGCTGAAATGATACCGCAAAAAAACGCTGCTATAAAAAAACGCAATATAATACATACAAATAAAGTATATTATCATCTGACCCTAGAGGTCAACGAACGACCTTCGTCGCGCCATGCTTGTTTTACATTGCTGGTTAGCAAAATTCTTCAAGGTTGTATAATATATATGCATATTCCCCACGCTTGGCAGGCAGCTTGGGGATCGCATACTGTTCCACCTGCAACCTGCAAGTAGGAGGATGCTATTGCCCATCATCTGGTGGTTCTGGTCGCAGTTTTAGGTCATACCAGGGTCCATATGGCAGGATGTCGTTCAGTGTGTTCATCGGTTTCCGAGCCGACTTCAAAAAAGGAGGAGGTTCTCAATTCGACAGTTTTTTTAAATGTTTGGTACCTCAGAACTACCGACTGGGTGAACCGATTTTGATGATTCTTTTTTATTTGAAAGCTGGTGCTACCCGTGTGGTCCTATTTCAATTTGGTCCAGTTCTGACATTTTTATGAAGTCGATTTTTAATGTAGATAATTTAATGGCAAATATACAACAAAGGCAAAATTGAGATATATTGTACCGACTTCAAAAATAGGAGGGTGCGGTTCTCAATTCGGTCCGTAATATTATCAAATTTTCATATAATTTTTCAAAAAATCCTTGGCACGAATCTTTTTTTTATTTAAAACAACAGTAGATTTTGTAAGAAAAGGTAGAAATATTTCCTGGTATCTCCAAAAGATCCGTGGATTTTCCACTTTCCGTAAATTCAAGCGGGACTCGAGGCTTCACGTCAAACAAGTTCAGCAAAATCTCGACTCATTAAAAACTTGTTTCAATTTTTCGTACAATACGAATTTTGCATTGGTTGTTATTTATTTCGGCGAGTAATTTTTTATTGGAACGGATTTTCAACTGGACACTAAGGTAATTTGAATTTGCATGCTGATCGAAAGTAAATCTTTTTTTTACTTCAAAATACGAATACTGTACATGGAAACTAATATGCTACTGTGCGTGTGTGTGTGGTATACTGTATTAAAAACAGCTATTGTATACTCTTTTCTGCATCATGTAAAAATAAAGTATAACTTCTAACTTCCAAAAGGAAATATACTCGTAAATGCAACCAAACCTTTTTTTAACTCTCGAATATACCTATTATTATTGGTGTTTTAAGAGAGTTAAGTTGTCTGGAAGAGAGAAGGCTTTTAGCGATAAGTCTTCCACTTGTGGCACTAGCTCCTATAGGTACTCTTAATTAAGTAAATAGGTACCTACCATAAGTAACTAAGTTCGTATTAGATTGACTGAAAGCAAACCCCTAGTGTCAAAGTCTGATTTACATTTTGATATCCACTATTACCACCTTACTTTATATCAATGAAAATATTATGAAAAACAATTAATAAACAGAGATTAGTTTGCACAGTACAAACCTTCAATATTTGAAACGTAGCGAAATTTAAGCCGCAATCGATGGTATTTCTATCCAACTTGATGGAACGCGGGTCCAGATTGATGGAACGTTGCAAACCTGATTGGGTATTGGTTGGAATCTTTTGCGATATTTTCGCTTCTACATATTTGCGGGGAATCAAATTTCGTGGAATGCTCCGAAGTTGATTTAAGGCCTTCTTTTTTACCTATAAATTTTGATCATTCTCGTTTCAGTTTGCCTTTTTTTTATGCCATAGGTGGCAAACAAGCAAAGGGGCCACCTGATGGTAAGCGATCACCGTCGCCTATGGATACCTGCAACATCACAGATACGTTGCCGACCCTTAAAGACTCTATTAACAGCCTTTTTGAAGAACCCCATATTAAAGCTACTCGGAAATGCCGTAGGAGGGAGCTCATTCCACATATTGCAGGTGTAAGGCAAAAAGGAACGCTTAAAACGCACAGTGTGCGATTTCCACCGATCTATGATATCTATGCCTACTTCCATGGTTAACTTAAAATTAAAAAAGGAAAGGTATCTATTTTTACCTATATTTAATATTGCGCGATAAGTCCCGATAAATATAAAAAACATGTGTTCAAATCGCGAAAGTTTAAAAATTACTAGCTTAAAATTATAAAAATGGTGTCATATCCAAATTGAATATTTTATCTAGAAAACCGTAAAGGCCAAAACACGAATATGAACATTACGCTCGATAGAAAAAAAACGACCCCGCTTTATGGTTGATATTCCGAGAGCCCGTACGAAGTGCTTTGATTCCACTTTTACTGTGCAAACTACTAGTCTGAGGAATGTGCTGCCTGAATGGGTGTTCCCCGACAGTTCAATCTGGGTGTCTTCAAATCACGAGCGAATCAATGTCTCCTTGGCAAGCGTACTCTATCGTAGACCGCATCATCGCCGTATCTTGGCACCGGAGGGGCAGCATTGGCGGGAGTGACTTAGTGTTTATTTTTAAATAAATAAATAATGTGAAGGATAATGTTGAGAGGTATGCTGTAGTTTCACTAAACGCTTTCGCAGCTTTTAGCCCTTTATCACTTCCACCCTGGAGCTTAGGTTCTTAGCTCTTGCAGTTTCCACCCCCAGATGGCTGGTTAAGGCAAGCCAGGGGTCGTGGTCTCATTTAGCTCCATGGAATCCCACCACTCACCGACGGCTCTCCACAAACCCGCCCCTGCATTTATTATTATAATTTGCGCTTCTCTCCCTGTTTTTTTATTCATTCCAATACCTATATGTGTCTACGATATTGCAATAAGTATACAGATTTTATAATTATGGCAGGAATCGTAAAGGTGAATTTTACATTACAGCTATACTTTTCGAAAATATGAGAAAAACCTTAAAAATAGAAGTAGCGAAATGCACGACTGTGTGTAAGCACCATGGTTTTGCTCCACTAATTGCGACTTTAATGCAATACATTAAGGCTCATGGTTATCTGTGGTAACAACCATTGCTTAAAAGTGGGAAAACCTCACCTTAAGCGTAAAGTAAAATAAGTTCTAGGTAAAGTTATTAATAACGATGAGTATATCGGATCTATTTCGGCTTCAGACACCCTTTTTGCGTAACCTGTAGTGTTATTAAGCTTGTATTTCACTTAGCTAATAACGGTACTTGCCAGTTTAAAAACTTCAACAATTCCGCTATATTTTTGTAAATAATATTTGAGTACATTTATTCCGCTTAAGTTATAGGGTCACACTTCATTCTGTAACAGATGGAGAATGCACATCAACAGCCCTAGGATCAAATAAATCCATCCACTGTAACTCCGTTAAAGGAAACGAGGGTTCCCTGAGGGAAAACAACGTATTTATCACTCTGTATTGACATATTTGTGGAAAACACATGACTTGCGGTATTAATGTGGTAACTCAACGCATAATTTTCACCCATTTTTGGCGTTACACTCGAAAAGTATACCATTTTTGTTCTAAACTATCACAGTTGTTCACTACAGTTAAATGATTATTAGCTATTATTTATCGTGATAATGTTGCGAGTGGAGCTTCCGATGTTTCGGCGCAGTTACATGCACCATGTTCACGGAAAGACTTACCGTATACTTAACTTTTTTGTTATATTATGCTATCCAATAACTTATTAAAATTATACACCCAATCTTTTTTATAGATCATCGAATGCGGCTGTTAAGGTAACAAGATAATAAATAAAATGTCTTTATTTCAGGCATGAATCCCATAAATAAAGACAAATTATACGAACACAATAAAAATATATATAGATTGTAATTTGTTTAGTTCATAAAGGCGCTTGACCACAAAAAAAAAACAATTAGTAATAATTTAAAATAGATAGGTACTTATAGGCAGAAAAATATTAAGTAAAAAGTATCAAGTATATGATATATAATAGTAGGTAAATGAAACTTTGCTCTCTATAACATAAACGAAAATATCTACTTGAAGGGTGTTTCATCCTTTACTCGCTCGAGATCTCATCTCGTAAAAAGTAAGATGTACAAATCCAATAACGAAATACCTACAAGGGTTTGGTTTTGTTAAAGTAGAGACGTAAAATTGTTGACATTAAATCGTGTAAGGGAACGGCCCAGGAGCAATGTTTGGGTAAAATATGCATTTTTACGTACATAATTATTTACAGTTATATGATTATTTACGGGATATTTACCGTGGTATGGTTGTGGAAGGAGCTCCCGATATTTCGGCGCAGTTACATGCACCATGTTCACGGGAAGACATCATATAATATAACCGTAGTGAACAACCGTAATAGTTTAAAACAGTGTTTCATAATTATTTATCGAATTCCATCCAAATTAAAAATATGTCTGGAATTTGATACGTGATTACGTAAATTTGTATTTAAAAGTTTGAAAATATTTGTAAAACCGAAAAACAAAACTGTTTACTAACTATACTTAATTTCCTTATTTTTCCTTTTTCCTGTGCCTTAGTTGGCAAACAAGCAGATGGGCCGTCTGATGGTAAGCGATCACCGTCACCCATGGATACCTGCAACACGGATACGTTGCCAACCCTTAAAGACTCAATTAACAGCCCTTTTGAAGAAACCGATAACCCCATTCTTTCTTTCTTAAAAAACCATCATCTTATAATTAAGCTCCAAACTATAATCAAAATACTATAAGAAATACACAACACAAATACAAAAATACGCAACGAGAAAAAATACTATGTCAATAATCACAGCAAACTACCCTCTCTTAAAGAACTTTGGTAAGTACTTGTAACATAAGCTTCCGAGAAGCAAGGCAATGCGGCTCCCTACGGATAAACAAGACATTTGTCACTACTGATCTGGGCCTCCACATATCTTTTAGGACGACTTTATATATGGCGGTTGGTGGAGATTTCCTGTCTTCTTTATTTCTGTGGTAGGCTGTCAGCTTTGCTAAGCAGTACGAGGACGCGAAGGACCGGTGGAGTGAAGTATGAGTCACAGTCATCAACAACTTTAGTAAACTTCATTGTAGCAACTTAAGTACATGTCTATGCAACTCTACCATAAATAAGCATGTCTACTGAACTGAATTGTCTCTTATTTATTAAATATGCAGATATGAAAGACCAACTACAATTGTCAGATAGATAAATAATAATAATAAATATCCAGGACATTATTGCACACATGGTCATCTGACCCCATACTAAGCAAAGCTTGTAATATGGCTGCCAGGGACTGATATACATACATATATATGTTTAAATACATACTTATATAGATATTAACACCCTGGCATAGAACAAACACAAATGTTCATCACACAAATGTTTGTCCTAGATGGGAATCGAACCCACGCCCCCAAGCACAGAAGGCAGGATCACTACCAACTAAGCTAACGGGGCTGTCAATATATTTTGATAGATCAACCAGGCGTTTAGATAGATTTGGTATTAAAAGGCTCAAAGTATAAATTTCGGCGTTAAGCCCAAATTCAAAAAATTCCATTAAAAAAATTGTAACTGGCTATATCATTTGGATTATCTTTTAACGGTTTATGGATAATCCAACTGTTTATATGCAATAAGCTAAATAATTTATCTATTTAGTTACCCAATAACTACGCTAAATTTCTAAATGTTGTTATTTTTTCTACAGGCGGAAATTTGTAATTGGTTCAGTCACCTAATCCATTTTTTACTTGTATACTACAAGGCTGTAAGTTTCCCTAGAAATCCAAAAAAAATAAAAATTAAATAAAGGCACTTGCCATTAAAAAAACTTAATTTTATGGGTTGCAGTTATTCTAAATCTGTTGCTTCCACTGCGAGCTTTATTAGATGATAAAATATCCATAGCTGCTAACCAAACCAAATTGTTATCTTATTGTAAAACGCGGTAAGCTATAAATTTACTTATAAATAGTCAGAGGGGTCAAAGAGATCCTCGAGAAGTTATACTACATAACTCTTGGAAGTTCTTTGTAGAATGAAGGAAACGGTTTCCCTAACGAAATGGGATCTTAAGAAATCTAAAGGGACAAAGTATCAACTTCATTATATTCATGATGATATTTTGCGCAGGGGAGTTTTTTGGGGTAATTTTTTGGTTAAATTGAAAATCTTTTGAAAAAAGTTACCTTATTTATGGGTTACTTTTTTACAATTGTTACAATTTAAGTTTTTAGTTGGTTTTGGCGTTGTTAATTTGGGTTAGGTACATTTTAGCTCCAGTAAGATACAGTATAAAATAAACTGAATTATATACTTACTCGTAGACTTACCTAACTTGTTCACAAACTTCTTAGTTATCTAACTGACATGTATAGTACATAAATGAAGGTACAGAGCTTGTTTAGGATAATTACTAATTACATAAGTCATGTATTCCTATGTACATACGCAGTGCCGTAAATAGGGCGGTGCCACCGGTGCCCAGGCACAGGGCGTAGACTCTGGGGGGCGCAAGAATGGCCAGGCCAGGCAGGAATATTATATTTTCGGTTTGCTCCTGATATGTTCCTGCTGCGCCCCTAGTGCTTGATTCCAACACATACGTACCTGCATGCCAGTATCATCAAAAACCTCTATTAAATTTCTTTCAAAATATTAGATAATTGGTACACCAACAGAAAGTTCCTTGTGCTTTATTTTATTACCCTGAATAAAATAAAGTAGGCCTATACAGAGCATTGCTCCAGGGTACCTATGATATCTAAAAAAAACAAGGGCGCAGTTATAGAAGTTTGCACAGGGCGCAGAAAAGGCTATTTACGGCACTTTACACACGTATCTGTATTCCTAGAGCTTGCTGATTAAAGCCGTAAGGGAAGTAACCTCTTCGCTCATTGTTTTTCAAATTGGCGAAACGGCCAGAATATAAAATGGGTTGCATCAGACAATAGAACAATGGCGGGGCCTAAACGATATCTTTTTAAAACAAATAAATAAACTCAATTGTCTAAAGTTTGTGGCAGTACTTAGCGCTATTGTGCCGAGCTCAGCGCTGATGGATGAATAGCTTTCTGAAACGTACTTGAAGTTCACTCTGTTACTTGTTTATCATCCAGTTTTCTTGCCTAGGATTAAAATAATGTTTTGTTAAAATGTCTGACAGTTTATTTTGTTTCATCTTTCGGATTATGTAGGAGCGTTAACGTTTTGTCTGACCCGACTCTTTCATGACGTCTCAGTTGAAAAAGCTATGTTGTTTTGTGCTATTAACATTTGATTAAATTCGTTTCGGTCTGGTGGCTCTGACAGCATCTCAATCTAAATAAAAAACCTTTTTACGTGATATAAAAACGGCTTCGTATGAATTTAGATAGTTACATTTTGGTATATTTTGTTATAATCATACAAGTATTAAAATGCGAAAGGTTTGTTTGTTCGTCTTCACGCAGCAATATAGCAAAAGATCGATGTGATTTTTTGTAGGGGCTAGTACGAGAACTTGCGAAAAAGTATTCGTTCCGTAAACGATAACAAATGTATGAAAAATTCAGTTTCCCTTTACGTCCGATAGAGGCGCTGTTCAATTTATCATACATTTAGTATCGATCGATCGATCCTGTAGGATAGCGGGTTAAACCGCAGGGCGCTGTAAGTAGCTAATACTTAGTAAAACATATACACCCTTGTTGTAGACATGTAGCATCTAACAGTAAAATTATGAATATGTTTGCTACTATTTCACTTTGTAACGTCAAAATACCGCTGCTGACCTAGCTCAGTGGCATGCATTAAGAGAAGCAAATGTCCAGCAGTGAACCATAAAAGGCTAATGATGATTATGATGACAGACAATAATAGGGTATCTGACAGGTTTTACGAAACCATTATATTATAATACAGCAATCTTGTGATTTAATCCTCATCATTTTCAGTATTTGTGTTTTAAATGACAGATCTAAATTCAAATTATAAACGCTCCTTTGACATTAATTAGGGCAACGTGATCTAATAGTGACGTCACACAGACATAAGCGAGCGAGTTCTTCCAGAATACAGTTGTTGGCTTTATTTACTTTTCTGTTACGTCATAAGGACCTACATAGAGTTTTTGCAGTCAAGTCACGCAACCATAATACCAAATTTGTATTTTTCTGAAAATCGGGACTTAATTATTTAGTTTATATATATATTTTATTAAACTAGCTTGAATTATATTTTCAATACCGTCAAATATCCTATTTAGGCGTAGTGTTGAAGAAGTTACCAACAAAAAGATTAAAAAAAAATGCGCAAAATCAATTGGAAAGTTCGATAAAAAACCAATATCTCCCAAGTCCCAAGTGGAAGTTCCAATATATAGAGGCAGATAAAGTTTACGAAGGACGAGCTTGCTCATTGGATTATGTACCAATCTCCGCGACGGGGCTCGGTGCGAATCTACTAACTTTAATTAGCTGGCGACCTGATATCTGTCGCGACTCGCGGTTTATAAGTTAGAAATAGATTTTTTTCTATAAAGTTTTCCACTAAGCGCTTACTTACGGTTTTCAAGCTATCATTTTTAAAGATCGGCAATGAATCTGTGATGTCCTATTACAAGTGTACAGGCAACGCTGATCGCTTACCATTAGAGGCCCGTTAGCTTGTTTGCCTAATATGGCATTAATAAAAAGTGACAGTCACAAACTATAACTCATTTTAATAAAAAAAATACGGGCAAGTTTACACGGGCTACGGACAAACTTACACTAACACTGCATAAACAGTTAGACTGCCCACAGACTGTTGAAGGTCTAAAGAAAATCCAAGTGCTCAAGCCCAACTATCAGTTGGCAGCATATCCAGCATGCTGGCGGCATAACCACGCTGAATAGCAATGCTTATGGGTTGAGCCAGATATACCCCAGCATTTATAATATGTAGATGCCAATTACATTTACTTTTACGAAAGTTACTGAATACCTCTACATCAATATTTCTCCCACAATGATGTTTCATTGTTATATTTCTTACCCCATTTCTTATGCTACTTTCAGACAAATGAGCTCAATAGCCATTACCCGTCGCTCCATTTAACAGCATAAATCGCTCTCGAATAGGGTTGCCAGAAGGTGTTGCCGGTGGTGTCCGGCTTTAACTGGACATGTCCTCTTTTTACCGACTTCCAAAAAGGAGGAGGTACTATGTTCGACTGTATGTTTTTTTAAATTGTCGTGTCCGACCAAATATACACAAGTCCGACCTGTCCGGCCTTTGTTAGGCTTTTAGAAGAAAGGCGAGCGTAATAAGAACAAAATGTGATTCAAATAACATAATTAAAAGTAAAGTAAGTCTCAAATTAATTACAATGATAAATAAAGTAATGAAAGTAACTTACAATTTAATTTTTATAAAAACCAGTATGTCAAGTTTCCAGGGGCTAAATGTCCGGCCAAATATGAATCTGAGTCCGGCTTTTGTGGGCCTGGCAACCATACTCTCGAAACATTGCTAGAGCATAGTAAATGCTTTTCGTCAAAAATATATGAACTCAAAATAAAGTTGATGTACTTTGCCATTTACTGTGTTTTGTAATTAGTTAAACAGTTAATTAAGTTAGTTAAGTGCTTACTTTGTGTTCACTTCATAAAACGCAATTGCCCTGTTTGCACGAAGCGCTTCAGAAACTCTTTTGTCTAGGGCGGGACACTGAATAACGTTTTATTATGCACAGCACACAAATAACACTGATTTCACCGAGAAAAGTTTATAAAGATCTAGACACGTGAAATACACGTGTAGAAATGTAGCATAGACGTAAAGTAATGCTTTTCATACATTTCATAAACCCGTTGATACTGCAAAATGTTTCTAGCGCAGACTAGGTAAGGCTACTATAGAAAGTCTTTGATATCTAGTTTCTATATAGCATTGCACTCGTACACTTTTATCATCGTGTACTCTACTTGCAGCATTATCTTTAAATATTTCGTACTATATAGAGTTTCAATCGCATTTGGCGGTCAAGATGAGTTAGGCGTTGGTGGCTCCGTATCGCTTTGCACTTTCAAAAGCTAGACGAGCTGCGCGCTGTGCTCTGTGGGAAAACCACGTCAGTTTCCATGATAATAATAATTATGTTTGAAATATAACAATCACAGAAAGGGCATTACAAGAAGAACACATTAAATTGAGACACAAAAGGTGACCTTATCTCTAAAAGCGATCTTTTCCCATGACGGTTGTCTGCAACCTTCTCTCAAATCCTGTAATTGTACTTGAAAATAGCTGTTGCCCGTGCCTTGCTCGCGTAGTATAGAAATCTATTTTACATTTTCAGTCCCGCATCCATCCTGAAATCCACTCTACTCCTGTACCGCACCTTCCGCTCCAGTTCTGCATTCGTCCCGTAATCCATACTCTATTACCGTTTCGCTCATCTTGTAATCCACTGTTCGTATGTCTCGCCCCTACCGTGTAAGTCTTGCGTTAGTACTATAAACTTCTCTACAAAAGGCTTGCTCTTTCCGATCCAACTCGTTATCCGTCCCGTAATTTACTTTATCGCTTCCCGCCCTTTTGCGATCAAGCCCCGCATCCGTCCGTAATCTATACTCTATTTCAATGTCGTCTTGTCCGATCTAGTCCCGCATCCGGTCACTGCACTCCCGTACCGTTATCTCCTCTACTCCTATCCCGCCTTTTCCTTTTCAGTCCCGCATCTGTCCTGTAATTTCTTCGTCTCTTCGCTCTAGATCCGCATTTATTTTATAATCCACTCTACTCCTGACCCACCATTTCCGTTCTAGCTACACATTCGTCCCGTAATCCACTTTACTCCGTCGCATTATTTCCGTTTTAGTCCAGCATGCATCTCGCTCAGGTTCCTCCCGTTCCCGTCTCGTTCCCGTCACAAGTCAATGCCCGCATCAACGTACTCATCGGACGGATCAGACCACATTCAATTGAACAACTACTTACTAGTATGTGGCATCTGTGACGGTTTGAAAGTTATAGCCGTTAAAAGGTACGACAGACGGACGAATAGACAGATAGATAACGTAGTCTTAGCAATATTACCGCTTACACCCATTGGGTACGGAACCCTAAAAAAAATTAACTTTTTCACGGCAGTGTGTACGCTACGATGCTGCCTCGACAGTCCATTGGATATTGGGCCTTATATTCACACCAGCAAGTTGGCCAGCATTCGGCAGTGTTCGTTCGCAAGGTCTGTACACGGCATTATGCAGTTGAGATCGAATCCGTACTACACAAGCCGCGGTGGGCTTATGGTGGCTCATTTCCATGGTTATTGCGCTAATATGCCTACCCAGCCGTAGTTACCCTTGCTAATCACTTTGAATACGTGCTTAAGTGGAATTACTCAAATGACTACATCCTTATCGTTATTTAGAGCCTGAAATGACGATAAGGACTTTAACTACCCATCTATCACAGTAACATTTTGAATGCAAAAGTTTGTGTATTTGTCCACACTTAATTTCGTAACGGCTGAATGGATTTTGATTAAATTTGGTATTGAGATAGCTTTCCCTGGCTTAGTTATAAAGTAGCTAAGAGATTGACAAACAAAAAAATCTACATAAATCAAAATTGATTCAGCCTTCAGCCGTTTAGGAGCTACGATGCCACATACAGACACATTAGATTCATACGTTAAACTTATAACACCCCTCTGTTTGGGTCGGAGGTCAACAAAATGGTTTAAAAAACCCCTATTATTATTTTTTAAAACACGACAATATACTGTTTTTATTTTCAAAAAAATATATGAATAAAAAGGTATACTAAGTTTTCAAGTTTTAACTGATAATTATGTAGGACTAAAGTTCTGTGAATCTTTTAGGAAAATTCCTAAAAGAGTACAGTTTTTTTCCTACAGTTCTGTTACTTTACAAATCTGGTTTGAAATATCGTACAAAACATGTGATTGCAGCGATTATTTTATTGGTCATCATAGTTGATATCCACATCCACACTTCCACACTAATATTATAAATGTGAAAGTAACTCTGTCTGTCTGTTTGCTACATAATCACGGCTTAACCGATATCGATAAAGTTTTGCGAGGTAATAGTATGTATCATGAGGATGGACATAGGCTATTTTTTTCTGAAGAAATCGCGGATGATGCGATTCCTAAAACCAACGAAATAACTGGTGCTTAAGGCAATAAAAATGCCCAAAGCCTTCATGACTGCAATCCCAAAGGACATAGTCATCAAAACAACCCTCGTAGAGCGATAATCGTATCCCATAATCGGCAAAAACAATCGAATACTTATATAAAACGACCCCAAATCTTAGCTTGCGTTGGTTACTAGCTGAGATTGAATTTGGTCACGCAGTTCTCCCAAATGGTTGACCTTTGGTGTGTAGAACTTAGTAAAACGATTACGTTGACTTTGGTCCCAAACTCGTAAAATATTCAGTACCTACATCAAATACTTGTATAGTTCTAAAACACTAGTCAAACCTAGTGTCACACGTAAAAACTAGATTAGTTTACTCTTGTGTAATAGTTTTGGTTCCTCCGTCTACGAGTTAGGTACTGCTTTATTAAGAGTTACGCGGTGGCAAGTTATCTTTTTTTTTACATAAAGAATAGATGTACGTTATAATCTAAGTACTAATTTAACTTATTCTCGAACATGGTAAAACTTTAAGGTTTAGAACCTTAATATTTGGGAGGCGCTTACAATTTTTTCAGTGTTTTTTTTAATTCAATAATTTAATTTGCCAATTTAGTATACCTAGGTACTTAAATAATTGACATATTAAATCAATCAAATAATTGTCATCTAAGTCAAAGGAAGTTGGTGTCGCTACCAAGGAGGTTGCTTTAAGGAGGTTAATAATGCGTTTGAAAACGCGGGGCGCAGCTAGTGTACTTAGATAAATTTGACGCTTCAACTTCATCCTCGGGAAGCCTATTGTAAATCATTCGCATAAATGTTCAGATTTCTCAAGCCGGTCACTAGCTACACTTAATTCTAAAAGGCAAATATGTCTTTAAGCCACAGTGAAAAATTGTGTTTTCATCTTCGTTTCATTATCAAATTACCAGGAAATGGCTTTCTCTAATTCAACCGGCGTTCCTTCTGCAAATTCATCAGGCTGAGTTACAGTTGCATTATATTCCGGAATGGAAGCGACTTATTAGCTTTTTTAACGAGCTTGGAACGGAGACACAGATGAAAATGTAAAGAACGAAAACACCACCATCGTTTATTTAAATTACTATAACAACCGCTTACACTCACGATTATGTTTGTCGATTATGTTTATAATGAATCTCGACGCGAATTTCGATGTTCATGTATTTAGTAAATATGACAAGACACTGCGTTTCAACACTTTTTCGAAATTGGGACAGACATTCCTCTATGTAGAGAGAGCATGGAGGCCGAAGAAACGGCATCCTATGTACTGCTGGAGTGCAGCAACGTGGCGGAAAAACTAAACAATGACAAGAGCTGGCATCTTGGAAGAGATGGGTTGGATGAACTAACTGCAGCTGGTTCACGTATAATGAACCAATGAGTAGCCGTTTTACCAAAAACAATGGCGCCACAAGTTGTAAGTAGGTTAGGTAGCTGCTAAGTATTTATAACTTATAATTATCGCAGTATAAAACACTAAAAAACACCCTTTAAAATTGCTAATCCTGAAGATCCTGGTAAGGGTAATGGGACAAACTATACAAATTACTGCATTGCCATCGGTCCTTGATAAGTTTCAAATCAATGCAATGAAAGGGGTGAAAATCATGTTCAAAGATTCTGTTATATAGATATATGCCAAGCTAATAAAAGCGTTTTAAAATACCTTAATTATCAAAGTATTCACCTCATTACAGTTTTCATAATAGTATTGAAGGAACTCCACTGGCATTACTGTGAGGGTCACTTGTACAGTGAGGTCACGTCTCAAACCTGAGGGACAAACGATCGATACTCCCTGAATAAATAACCCACCAATGGGCGTTTGTTTTTCTGCCATTTCCTGATAATTCGCCTTTATTGTGGTACAGGTTATTCTGCCAATATTTCCTATATTTCATTGCTTGGACCAAGTTTATTGAGGTTGTGTTCAGATGCGGACGTGTATGGAATATTGTTTAGATTAATATTGTACTTGCTTTGGTCCAGTTGTTCGAGATCTGACATGTTTCACGGTCGTATTATCATTTTAATTATTGTGTCTACAATTACGTCGGATACTTTTTCTCTTATTTATTTCACTTGAAACTATATTTGGAGTAACCGGGTATTAAATCTTACTGCCACATCAATTATATTGAAATTTGACTTGTTTTGGATGAAACTCGGAAACAACATAATTTTTTCCGAGTTATTAAATTTATTGAATATTGTTTCATCATATTTATTTCAGGAATATGTACGAAGGTATATATTAAATAAAGCAAACACAAAAAAAGCCTTATATAATAAACTTAAAATAAAAAATTTAAAACAAGATTTTGTCCGTGTGGTACTCCATACCGAGCGCGCTGGCTGCATTCCCGCGTTGAATTGCCAGAGAAATTATCTGCGCTAAGAATGTGTCAGTTCTCTTATCACCAGAGGCGTCGACTAATTGTGGCAAAATTTGTTTAAAAAACTTTTTGGTACATGGACCCCATGGACCGCGGCTCCGGCCCTTTGAAGTGTACCCCTGAGGTGAGAAGTGGCTAACGTATCGACGCTTGTCGATCGAGCGTCATCTTACTTGAGTATATATTCCGTAAAATATACTTTTTACCAGAAATCATTCTCAATCAATTTAACTTTTCCATACCAATACTATGAAGATACTCATCGTGGATGTGTGCCTATTTCACAGAAATAAATACATTTTCGGAACATTTTTGCACGCATTGTCATCTGACCCGAAACTAAGTAAAGCTTGTCTGAGGCTGCCAGAGACTGATATACATAAGTACATATATTTTCAAATACATACCTAAATAACTATTAACACCCAGGTATAGATCAAATACAAATGTTCATCACATGAATGTTTGCCCTAGGTGGGTGTCAAACCTACAACCCCATGCCCAAAAGGCAGGTTCTCTACCAACTGGCCATCGGGGCAGTCTGAAACTTAACTCACCTAAATGTTAGCAGCCAAACATTCACACAAGTATCCAAATAGCATAGTTACTTTAAAAAAAAGATACCTGATATTCAAATAATTCCCAAAAGTAATATAAAAAAATTAAGAGTCAAACTTTCAAACAATTTTTAACAAGAAAATATTTCAGAAAGTTCAGAAATACGCAGAACGTGTTTTATCTTCATCCTGATTAATAAAACGCAGAAATTCTGTGATAACAAGGAAGAGGGTGAGCCTAGGGCAAGATATCAATACAAGCAACTTCCAAGGGCTTCGGCCGTAAAGTATTTAATTTATGACCTCGTACAAATACATGGTAAAAATAAACCCCACCAGCGAGATGTATAATCTCAACTATAATAACTATTCACGAATCCAATACATAAAAATCGATGTGTATGTTTGTGTGTATATTCCCTATGGACTCCAAAACGGCTGGACATATTTTGACGGGACTTTCACTGGCAGATAGCTGATGTTCTATGGAGTAACTTAGGCTACTTTTATTCCGGATAAACGCGGGTGAAACCGTGATGCGCAGCTAGTATTATAATACGAGTAAATAACGCTATGCCATTCTTTCATACTTATTATTCGCCCACACATGGTAACGCTATTTAAATAAGGTTATAAATGTTTCACCAAAATAAAACTTTGTAACTCGGACTTTGGCTTTTTTATATATCGCACGTCACAACTAGTATAGTCTTAACTCAAAAAAGTCCATTTCGAGATATCGCAGTTTGAATATTTAAAAAATCATACTGTCTGAAATATCCACTATCAAGCCCAAACTTAAATGCAAGTTTAAAGATTTATTATCTGGCTATATTTATTTTCTATTCTAACGAGGATTAAATGAATATCTGTAGAGTTATGAATATTTTTTCATTAACACTTTGAGTAACGACTATATTGCCTGCTTGTAGAAATACAATTTTGAAATAAGACTTAATTACTTGTTTTTTTTGTTAAACTTTTTTGCATATTGACGGTATTAAATTGGTTTGAGACTTTATTGGTGAATTTTTGCTGTTCATTGTTTATTGAGTAATAACTCCAAAGTACTAATCATCATCATCATCATCAACCATATGACATCCACTGCTGAACATAGGCCTCCCCCTTTAACTTCCACACTGAACAACAACCTGCCATCTGCATCCACTGAATGCCCGCGACTCTCACGATATCGTCGGTCCATCTAGTGGGAGGCCTACCTACACTGCGTCTTCCGGTTCGTGGTCTCCACTTAAGAACCTTTCTTCCCTATCGGTTATCGGTTCTTCGAGCGATGTGGCCTGCCCATTGCCACTTCAACTTGCAAATTTTTACAGCTATGTCGACGACTCTGGTTCTTTGGCGAATATCCACGTTTCGGAATCTATCGCGCGAAGAAACTCCGAGCATAGCTCTCTCCATTGCTCGTTGTGTGACTCTGAGTTTCTCCAAAAGGCCAACAGTTAAGGACCACGTCTCAGTACCATATGTCATCCCTGGCAACACACATTGGTCAAAGACCCTTGTCTTTAGGCACTGTGCTATCTTGGACGAGAAGATTTCACGCAATTTCCCGGACGCTGCCCATCCGAGTTGGATTCTTCGGGCGACCTCTTTGCCTAAGTTGGACTTACCTAACTGAACAATCGGTCCAAGATAGGTGTAATGGTCAACAACTTCATCGTCATTCATCAACAGTATCGTTCCCAACAACTACCGGTACGGGTACAACATGGACATTGGACATGATTTTTATCTTATCCATGTTCATTTTAAGACCCACCTGTTGGGAAAGGCTGCTGAGGTCACTGAGCATTGTATTGAGGTCCTCCAGTGACTCTGCCATGATAACTAAATCATCGGTAAAACGAAGGTGAGTGCTGTATTCGCCATTAATGTTGATGCCCAATCCGTTCCAGTCCAAAAGCTTGAAAACGTCCTCTAATGCGTTCGTGAACAGTTTTGGAGAGGTAACATCTCCCTGTCTCATGCCTTTCTGCAATTGGACTCCGTGCTTTCGTCCTGTAATCGGATGGACATGGAGGTGTTTCTATACAAACACTTCAGCACTTCGATATACCTATAGTCGATATGACAACGCTGGAGGGACTGCAATACTGCCCAGTCTCGATTGAATCGAAGGCTTTTTAATAGTTCACAAACGCTAGGCATAATGTCCGATTATACTCATCAGTCTTCGGTATAATCTGGCGGAGCGTGTGTATGTGGTCTATGGTGCTCCAGCCTTTACGGAAATCGGCTTGTTCGGGAGGCTGGAAGTCATCAAACCTGTTTTCGAGACGGATGGTAATGACTCTGGAGAACAACTTGTACACATGGCTCAGGAGTGAGATGGGTCTATAATTCTTCAATAAGGTGTTGTCACCTTTTTTGAAGAAGAGCACCACCACACTCCTGTTCCATGCTTCAGGCGTAGTACCTTCGAGTATGACGGAATTAAACAATTTCTGGAGGACTAAAAGTACCGGTTTTCTACCTGCTCTCAGTAGTTCTGTCGTGATTCCGTCATCACCCGGCGCCTTGTTGTTCTTAAACTGTTTCAGAGCCATTCTAATCTCGTACAAGCTGATGTTTGGAATGCCCTCAGTGTAGTGTCGGGTCAGTTTAGCTCTATTGTCCTGAGCTGTACTGACAATGGGCTGTCGTGTCGAGGTGTACAACTGTCCGTAAAACCTCTCAAGCTCTCTCAGAATCTCCGGCTTTGATGAAATAATACTGCCATCCTCGATCTTCAGTTTCGTCATTTGGCTTTTTCCAATAGACGAATTCTTTGCGAATTTTTTCGAGCCTTGGTTCCCCTCAATTGCGTCCCTAATACATTTTGTATTATAGGAACGCAGATCGTGTCGCACCGATTTCCGCACAGAAAAAATAAATTATTGTCAATCAATATAGTCTTAACTTGTAATAAAACCTAATTGACTTATTTTATGCCCAGGCAAAAAAGTCGCATGTTAGAAATGGATCTATATAGACTACTCACCTGCAACGTTTTTGTATCCGATGCTAACACTCACAATGTCTTATTTTCAAATGTGACAGGTAACATACGTCAGCCGTATGCGTTTGTTGAGTTGCGACCATTAGGCGAAGATGAGACGGTGCTACTTGGTAAAAGAATGAACGTATTGAATGGTCAAAAAAGAGCTTTAGTGCCATCTTTCAGTGATAATCGGAGGTATAAATATAACGGTCTTACCAGTTTGTAGAGAAAAAAAACTACTTTTTGATGGCATACTTAACTCAAAAATGCAAAATTTTGAGTTAAGACTATATTAGTTGTGACGTGCGATATGTCGAAGAGAGAACGCGTTGTCACTGATTATCGACTCGATAGACGACGCTGGTTGGAGAGACGTCAAGTGTTACCATTTAAAAGTACACTTGAGTGTGGTATGTGCAGTTGGTTGTCTCTGTCACTATGACGTTGACAGTTCGATGAAGGCTGAAGTTTCTGACAGAGGTGTCGGTTTTGTGGCGATGGTTGGCATTCGAACTAGAGACGGCGCAGAACTCACTACGTTTCTCCAATCCATCGCCATCCTACTAGATTAGGAATTGTTATTAATACTGTGTGTGGCAATTCAATAAACGGTGATTGGAGAACAAGCCTGCATTCGTATTTTTGGAGAAAACCAACCCTGAAAATGTCAGTTGACGACGAGGCCAACGAATACGGCAAGATACCCCATTGATCCCTCCGACATATAAATCCGTAAAAGAAACAATATTGTACAAGTGTTTATAACAAAGCTCTAGTATTTATCCCCGATGGCATACAGGGCACATTATTTTACTAGGATGAAATTGCACAAAAGTAAATAAAAAACGCCACTTGCTCCTACAAAATTGCACATTGTACTTTGTATAGGTACTTTAACTACTTGTTGTGCAAGCAGTTAATGCTTTTGCAAGCATAAAGTTTTTTCTAACTACTGGTAGTTTTTGTACTTGCTAATAATAGTATTTGTGCAGGTAATATAATGGACCTTTCTCATCTCTCAGATAGGCACTTTTATTACCTATACGCTCTGTAAACGACTTCCCTGTAAATTAATTACTTGTCCTACATTGCCTCTTTTAATTTGCTTTCACGGTGTAATCAAAAGGCCTTTGTAGGTAATCATGTGTTAAGTAAATGAAATATACATCACTTACAGAAAACTCATTTAATTTATATTTTGGCGGATGATACTTGTGCGACATGCACGACTGCAACATCTAAGGGCTCTTGTAAATTTTTACACTAATTTGAAAAAACTCTGTAAGTAGTAAAATTAAATCTACATGTGTTTTTTTATGAAGAAAAATATAAAGATAATAATGAAGACTGCACCACAAATGCATATAAGAAATAATTTTAGCCCAGACGTTTACCGGATATTAAAAACGAAGATAAAATGAGCTTTATTCACGAGTTATATCCGGCTTTTTACTTTAATTGCGAGGAAATGAAACAGTAACATTGTAAGTAATACCTATGGTAGACTTCTTCAAGCTTCTATGGAGTTTTGGAAACAATATGGATATATTTTATTTATATTACACGGGAATTACGTAAGATCAAACCGGTTATTCCTACAATAGTTTGCACGGTCTTTTTCAATGAGAATGCGCGCGCGCGGCTGCGTCTCGCTTTGCGCTAAATAAAATGTGTGAAAACCACGTCAGTTTCCATACTAAAAAATCTCGAAATAACACAAGTTTAGGAAAATCATACACGATACAATACAAAGAGACACGTTTTTTTCACATTGACCCAATTTCCTTGAACGAGTTTTATATAAATTATGTGGGTTTTTACGAACGGCACCTATCAAAATTTTGTATTTGTCAAAATGACTCCACATTCAGCACCTTAATCCCATGCACTATTCACATGACTTTCTATAATTATTTTTTGCATAACGAAAAAAAAAACAACAGGGTGTAATTAGTTACGTAAGAAAAGAGCTTTGGATTCACGATGGTCGCAAAGCGTTCACTGACGCCGGTTATTGCCCTTCCAGCCCTGAAATCACTGGATTGAAATAATCATGTCTCTGAGCAAAGTTTTCTGTTAGAATGTTCTGTTGGGTTCTGAATAAAGTCTCAGCTCAATTAGAATGAAATTGTTGGAAACTAGTCTGAGAAGCAGTGAGCCAACGGAATTTGCGGTTGCCCTTTGAAATATTTGCTTTGCGAAACTATGCTATGAATGTTGTGTGACGAATTTAGTTGAGTCTGATATGCGTCTGATAAAAGATTACAGATACAGATTACAGATGATTTACAGATATTATTTTAACTAAAGCTTGTTACTCACGGGGCTGTTAATGTAAGATATCTACATCCGAAAGTTTATCTTTTTTTTATGATACTGGGTGACGAGATGAGCGAAGTCGCTCGCCTGACAGCTCTTCACGCTTGCCCATAACAGCATAACGCCACTCAGAATTTTGAACTTCAACAGTTCAAAACCCTGGATGGCAATGCACTGCGCTCGTCACCTCGAGATATAAGATGTCAAATCTCTGTGTGCCCTGTAATTTCGCTGGAAACATTGCCCTTCAATCCGGAACACAGTAGTGTTTGCACACTACTGCTTGGCGGTTGAATAACTGGACCAGGCGGACCCCTGCAAAAGAGTCCTACCATATACCCTACCATATGTCCAATATGTCCTACCTTATCTGACGTTTATAGTCTTCCTAAAAATCTATTGGAATACACAAACGGCGCATATAATTTAAATTTTATCGGTAAGTACTTGCAGATGCTTATATTGATATATGATACGCTATGATATGTTATATAGGTCAAAGGACTTTAGTGTATAAAAGGCGAAGGCAGAACTAAATGTTCTGTTTCCTTATATTATTACATATTCCCCGTGAGGGATAATCTACAGATACGATCAGTTATGGTGATAAAATATTAATATTTTGTAATATTAAGTATAAAGAATATGCACACCTTGACCGGGTGTACATGTTTGCTCCGTTTGATGCAGAAACGATGGCTCCGTGGGGACCGGCCGCTTAAGGGTTATATCGGGACTTGGCCAGGCGATTGGTGGAGGCGTCGGGTGTTCAGAATTCTGGCTTCTATTTCGGACAGAAATTGAGCATTGCCATTCAACGTGGCAATGCCGCCAGCATTCTGGGAACCGTTCCCTCCACTAATGATCTTTTAGTTTAAGTTTTTATATAGTTATTTTAAGTTTTGGTTTTAAGTTAGTATTTTAAGTTTTCGTTAATTGTCTGTTTTATAAGTAGTGCATATTAAAATACCTGTTAAGTATAAAAATAAGATATTTGCCCCGTGTGTGATAAGCTTTATATCATACTAATATTATAAATGCGAAAATGTATTTGTTTGCTCCTCAGCAGTTTGCAGCAACATAGCAACGGATCAACGATATTTTTTGCGTAGAGATATATAGGACTGGATGGCTGACATGAGATTTCGTCTGGAACCGTTACATTTAACCGTGATAAAAAGTATCATTTACCACTGTTCCAACCCCCCAACAATTTTTACGTAAAAAATCACATCGATTCATTGTCTTTTTTGTTGCGTGAGAGTAGTACAAGTAAACGCATTTAGTGTTTTTTATTAGGGTTTAAAAATGTTAGCACTTTTATTATGCGAACTGTTAGTCTGTGGAATGCGCTGCCTGAATGGGTGTTCCCCGATAGTTACAATCTGGGTGTCTTCAAATTACTAGTGAATCGGTTTCTTCTAGGCAAGTGTGCTCCATCGTAAATCGCATCATCGTATAACATCAGGAAAGATGGCGGTGAAACACAAGCCTATTTCTAAATAAATAAGCTACTCTAAATATTAGAAATCATCAGACATTTTTATACCATCCATATTTTCGATATTTACCGAACCGTGATCGAACTCAATATGCCACACAAAATTCTACTTTTGATTGAACTCCATTGCAAACATTTCGCGGAAATTGAATTTACAGCAGCCAAAATGAACTGTCCAAAGTTAGAGCCCGCATGTGTAAAAAACACATTCATTTTAGAATCAATGTCACACAAATTTCAAACTTTAGGGTCACCAGCCAGTGTCCATTCAGCAAAGTGAAATAAATATTATGAAATATTGATTTCTTGTGTTTCCGCGATTATCACACATTGAAATTAAACACCTTCAATTGTAAAACACTATTTTAAACTATCACGGTTGTTCACTACATTTATTTGACCCACAGACATATAATACCAAGCAGAACCAACAAGCCACAAAAATATTGATGCAAAATACACTACATATACATTACACGCAAACATTTGCAAAACGCGGGCCGGACTCAAGGACATTCTTTTATAATAGTGCTAACAGATACTATTAGATTGTATCTGAAATGTAACGTCACAAAATTTACGACCCCTCCCTACCCCTTGTCAGTCACACTTCGTCGACCCCTCCTCCCCTCCTCTTTATGTGATGGAATTTATGGATGTTCCCATTGGGTATTAATATTCAAACACACCAGACCAAGTCAAATCATTTATTTTTGTATAAAACAATTTACCAGATGTGTCATGTGGTTGCAGGGTCTGAATTTGATGGAAATGAGGTATTCTGCAGCTCCCGCAGAACATTTTTGCCAGTAACACCTCTTTTTGTGGCTTTCTTTTCACTTGGTATGTTATCGCTCTGAAAATTATTACATGCAAGTTATCATAATGTAGTACAACTTGAGATTCATGATAGTGATAGCGACTGATCATTGAAAACTGTTGTTCCAATAAGCATTACACCTCGGGCAAGGATTGTACGGAAACCAGTCTGGTAACATATACTATTTTAATTATACTACTGAATACGTTCCCTGGACAATGTCTAAGTACCTCAAACGCCAAACAATGATCGAATCAATATTTTTTTTAAGAAAACTAGTACTTATTAACTTTTATTACACCCACCAAACTTGTACATTTATGAAATTGAAAGAAACACAACCTTCCCAAGCCTTCAAATTGTAAAGTTTATGAAAAATAACAAGAAAAAATAGCAATTCAAAATAATCTCTATTATAACACACGAAACTTACGTGTGAAACGTTATACCGGGTGGCATCTTATGAGATGAATTAAAACACATGAGGACATTGCACTTCACCATAGTATTTTCGTATCTTTTAAACTAAATATGTAAAAATAACTTTTATTTTAGGTAATTTTTGCAAGCCGTGGTTTTCGCTGTCAGCCTTCTGTCAATATATTGATGCTTACCAAAATGGTGACTTGGAACACCGTACCACATGCTCATTTTTTTCTATTATGTTGCAACGTTACGACAAAATGAGATACGAATATATGATTTTTGTGTAATCGAGAGAGATGCAAACATAACTGTTTTTGCGAATGTAGTTGTAAAAAACATGTTCAGTCTGTTTCTGTATTAAATGTCTGTGATTTGACCAAACTTACCACAGTAAGTATCCCGTAAATAATCACACAAATGTACCTTTCAATGTTTTCTCGTATATATTTTACACTATTTTTACTATAGAAAATCACAGAAAAGAGAATTAAATAGAACGGAAATTAGAAGGATACTCTGTCGCCAGGTATTGTGACAGACATATGTGATTGAACATTCTTATTTATGTCAACGCGTCGAACTCTGCATCACAGTTGCTAACACAGTTGCTATGGGTTATATGGGTGCAAGTGGCTCTAACAAATTTCTTACAAAAATGCCTTGACAGCCGTTCTAACAAAAAAAACTTTTCTGGGATTTTTACTGGCGTTTATACGAGTACGTGGTCACAAGTGAAGTGAGGACGGAGTCGGTCCCGTAATAAGAGCTGTTGATTGACTTTAACTACAAGCGTTTATTAATATAAATACATGTACGGTACATTTCAGTACGTAGGTAGGTATTCATACAACAAAGGCTTTTCGAAGCTACAGTGGATTCCAATTTAATATCTATTTGAATATCTCAACTGAGACGTGACAGCTCTACAAAGAGACATCTACCTAACTAAACCCGAGATACTCTAACCCAGTGTTTTTCAATCTTTTTCACGACGCGACCCCCTTAGTATAAAAAAAAATTCGCGACCCCCTACCCTGCACAGTTTATAATCTGTATTTTATTATATTACCAATATCAAATACGTACAAGCTTATTTTTATAATTACTCCTTAATTAATAATTTGTTAGTAAAAATATATTTTTAACTTTTTTCTTTTACCTTGGCTCCGCGACCCCCGCGACCTCCCAGGAGGGGGCTTGGCGACCACCCAGGGGGTCGCGACCCACAGTTTGAAAAACACTGCTCTAACCAATGTATTAGCACATAATACATATAATACAAGGTATTAGTTAGACACAAGTATGAATTGAAAATTTTCAAAACTTTCGATAAAAGTGCTGATAATTTTCAAACGGCTGAACAGATTTTTATAAATCATAGCTAAAACAGTCTAAGCCAAGAACTGCTAAGAAGAATTTCTTGAGTTTTATACCTATATTGTAGTGGTAGGACTCTTTTGCAGGGGTCCGCCTGGGGAAGTACCACACCTTTGCCAGTTATTCAACCGCTAAGCAGTAGTGTGTAAACACTACTGTGTTCCGGATTGAAGGGCAATGCTTCCAGCGAAATTACAGGGCACACAGAGATTTGACATCTTATATCTCGGGGTGACGAGCGCAGTGCATTGCCATCCAGGGTTTTGAACTGTTGAAGTTCAAAATTCTGAGTGGCGTTGAACTGTTATGGGCAAACGTGAAGAGCCATCAGGCAAGCGACTTCGCTCGTCTCGTCACCCAGTATCATAAAAAAAATATAATAAGAATAAGAATATACATAGAATAAAAAACAAATCTCGTATCAAAATAAGTCATCATCATCATAATCAGCCTATCATGATCCCACTGCTGGGACACAGAGCTTCTTTCATAGAAAGATGCTGGCCCAGTGCATTTGGTGAATGAAATAATATTACTAATTACTAAAAGGGGACTTACGGGTTCGGGATGGTCAAAGTTGGGGCTCTTAAGGGTACCCAGGGAGAGTACGTTGTTTGACCAACGTTGTCGCGAGTGGAGGAACTGAGACAACACGCAGTTGCCTCGGGAGGAGACATAGCGCAGTGCTGAGGGCTCCGGTGCGTTCCTCTGGAGATTCCGGAGCCCTCTTGTCAAGCACTAAGGCTGGTCACCGGGGGGGTTTTAGTGGATATAATCCCACATAACCTGGCTGCACCCCAATGCAGTCGGGTATCTTTGGAAGATTTCCCCCTCGAAAACAAAAAAAGGGTTAACTTAGCTTCACATCATCAGCCAATTAACGTCCACTGTTGGACAAGGCCTCCCTCATAGAGCCATAATCCCCACGCTTGGCAGGCGGCTTGGGGATCGCAGTACGTTCACCGTGTACTATTAGGACGCTGCTGCCCATCCTCCGGTGGTTCTGGTCGCAGTTTTAGGACATGCCCGGGTCCACTTAGCTTGCTTTGCTTTAAACCTAAACTTCATGTATCCATTCGTTAAATGCTGTTTCTCAAATAATCTCCTCATATAACATGAGTATCAATAAACAGAGCGTCGTGTATTGTTTGTTTATCGGTAAGTACTCAGTAAACATGCTCGTCATACTTTTATTGAGAAAACTCGTGGCAAACATTTTATGGAAGTTTTATGTATTGGTTTTGACTTCTTCTGAGGATGCAGAAAAAGGAAATATACTGATTTTGTTATCTTTGCTTATTTATGCATGTATAGAATGGTATCTACAATTAAACCCTATGTGTTTTTGTTTTTTAGGGTTCCGTACCCAAAGGGTAAAAACGGGATCCTATTACTGAGCCTACGCTTTCAGTCCGTCTGTCCGTTCTACCTTTTAGCAGCTGTATCTTTCGAACCGTAATATATAGCCAATTGAAACTTTCATAGAATATTTAATGTTACGGCGAATTAACTAAGGGAATAATAATAAAAGTCAAAACTAAAGGAGAGCCCCATTACAAACGTTAAAAAAAAACTATTTTTGTATTTGCTCTAATGTAAAAACGGTAATACGTAAAAGCGTCAAACTTGGCGTAATGGCCAAATGTGAGTCAGTGACAAATTTATGTTCATTACCAAGTTATAACTGCATGGTAATTAAGTTACTTGGACGACCTCATAAATTCTTTCACCGAATCCAAACGCCACATTTTACTAATTTTGAAGTCGGCTTATTAATTAACCGACTTCCAAAAAGAAGGAGGTTCTCAATTTGATTTTTTTTTCGTGAAATGGGACCATACGGGAAGCACCAGCATTCAAATAAAAATAAAGAATCATCAAAATCGGTTCACCTAGTCGAAAGTTCTGAAGTAACAAACATAAAAAACAGTCTCTCCTTTTTGGAAGTCGGTTAAAAAGACTAGCTTACTACTAAATACCTATACTACTTAGCCAAAACTTTCGGAAAATAAGGTGAGCTCCAAGGTTCACAAATACCCAATGTCACAACCCCAGACGGTTCAATTGTGATTGATTGTTTAAAATATATAAAAAAACAGATAAGTTGGTAGGAATATGTGGAACCTGCTCACATTTTCTATGCCGCCTTACTAAATTTGTATAGGTATTTATTACGTTGATTTATGTGAGCGTGACGATGCGGTAAACTTATACAATCGCCATGTGAACAAGTACACAAAAACGATTCATCAGGACGTGATTGATTTCCCTTACACAACTTACTGAAGTCGTGTTGTGGCATGAACAGAACAGAACCGACAACCGACCGAGATTCGCAACGAACAGTATGGGTGAATTATTTGACCTTCTGTGAAGAATAGATTACGTTTTGCTTATTAGAGGGCGCTAAAGTTCGGCCGGTTGCGTAGTTGAAAGGAAATTAAGCTTTTGCGATTTAAACACATTGTTTTAAATGTTAAATATTTGTTTTGTTGGTTAATGAGTAGTAAAAAAATATCTTGCATTCTGATTCTAGGACTACCCTCACAAATACAGAAGGTTAGCAAGCAATCGTTTGTTTACGGATACAGATTAAACATGAGTCTTTGTTCACGGCACTAAACAGGGTTAGTTTTAATTAACCAGCCACGAATAGGTGTTCCCCGATAGTTACCATCTGGGCGTCTTCAAGTCAAGAGTGAATCGGTTTCTTCTAGGCAAACATCAGACGAGTTGGCGGCCAAACGCTAGTCTATTTTATAATTAAAAAAAACCTCTTTAGGAAAACTTCTTATCATAACAAACGACTTTAAGCAGAGCTGATTTTTGCTAATTTTAATGCGAATTTAATTTAATCGAATTTTATTCTTTTTTTTGGAGAAGATATATTATTATTATCATTTGAAATACATTTATCTAATATTAATAATTAATTATTTTTAGCTATGATAGCCTGGAACGATTTTAACGATAAGGCCGTCAATTGTAGCACTAGCTCGTAAATTGCTCCCTCTCTTTGTAATTTATATTTCTGGCCTACCCCTATTCTATCTCTTTGTTGTTTTAGTTAATAGAAACAATTTATTTACATTAATCCTACTATCCTAGTATCCTACTATAATATTATAAATGCGAAAGTTTGTGAGTGTGTATGTTTGTTACTCCTTCACGCTGAAACGGCTGAACGAACTTAGATAAAATTTGGTATGCTGGTAGCTTATGTCCTGGATTAACACATAGGCTTTTTATCCAGAAAAAACATTTATTTGGTTCCTGTAGGATAACTTCAATAAATCAACTTCGTGCCTATTGAACGGATTTCGATGAAATTTGATATGAAGGTAGCTTATTCCTCGAATTATCACATCCTACTATCCAACTAAGACTGCCCCGGTGGCTCAGTTGGTAGTGAACCTACTTTCTGCGCTTGGGGGCGTGGGTTCGATTCCCATGTAGGACAAACATTTGTGTGATGAACATTTGTGTTTGTTCTATGTCTGGGTGTTAATATCTATTTAAGTATGTATTTAAAAATATATACGTATGTATATCAGTCTCTGGCAGCCATATTACAAGCTTTGCTTAGTTTGGGGTCAGATGACCGTGTGTGCAATAATGTCCCACATATTTATTTATTTATTATTTATTTATTTATAACTAATATTATAAATGCGAAAGTTTGTGAGTGTGTATGTTTGTTACTCCTTCACGCTGAATAATATCATATATGTATAAGTTTGGATGGATGGATGGATGGATGTTTGTTACTCAATCACGCAGAAATGGCTGGATGGATTTTGATGAAATTTGGAATATACATTGTTTTTGTGCTGGATTAACACATAGGATTCTTTTCATCACCATCATCATCATCGCCGATTTTCATTAACACGCGGGTGAAACCGCGGGCCGCAGCTAGTAGTTACTATAAAAATGAAATGGATATTTATCTCATATTGAGAAAAATATATAATCTATCTCATTTCCTTTGTAGTGTAACCATACTGATGTGCAATGTATAAGTAGATACCCTGAGTTGCCATACGGCGGCGGTAAGTTAGGATTGAGCCAAAAGCCTGAACTTTAGCTAGAACTTGCGAACGAACTTCTAGTTTCAGCTGGATTCGTTATCCAGTTGGATCGCGTCGAGGCGATTTAGATATTTTGAGCTTTTAGTTGCTTTAGTGGGCTTTCCAATATACAAGTTGGGATATCTGCAAAGTTATTATACTGAGTTAGGTCACGATCTTTGTTAGTCGTTACATGAAACTTAGTTATTGTTCGGCAATGGGGTCATCGTACATTTGTTTGGATATCACATGATCAATTTTAACCCGTAGACACAACCAACTCGACTGTGGTCGCAACGCAACCATAACTTTATACAAAGTCAGAATCGGGAGTACATTCGATATAACTATAGGTAATTTTAGGTCGCGGGCATCCAGTGGATGCAGATGTCAGAATGTCGTTCAGTGTGGAGGTTAAAGGGGGAGGCCTCTGTTCAGCAGTGTCTTCTGGCTGATGATGATGATAGGTAATTTTAGGAACTTATTGTTTGTAGGTTATCGCTTTTAGTATTTGCAGCTAATCGCAATTTTCTGCGAGTTTATTCTCAGGCAATAGACATTATTTCTGGCATCTTCATCCTGAATGAGATGACAAGAATGTTATTAATTTGTCATGGTGAATAGCACTGAAGTGAGAATTTTTTCTACTCTTTTCTGTGGTGAATAGGAAGACTGAATTGAATTTGTACAGATAATAAAGGCCATTTTTCTTATTCGTAACTATCTTTGATGTCGGAGGGGGGTACACACAGTGGAAAGATAAACATATTACCATTATAAATTTTAGATAAATTTTAGAAATACTGACACAGAATTTAACATAAACTCATGTCGTTAAGATATTTAATATAGGATGCAATAAATAAACAATTTGACTTGATTCTAACAAATGTAGACTAAATGGACAGATTCCGTATGGTAAGACGTTTCGTTGACACATGTTTTTTAATTCCATAGGTGGCAAACAAGCAGAGGGACTATCTGATGGTAAGCAGTCACCGTCGCCTATGGATACTTGTAACACCAAAGGCATCACAACTACATTGCCAACCCTCAACTCACCTTTTGAAGAACCCCATGTTGTAGCTTCTCCGAAACACCGCGGTAAGTTCATCCACATTTTCCACTGGTCAATGATATGTGGATGAGCTTTCAGGCGGTGGCGGCTAGTGCGATGGTAAAACCGCGATGCCGGCATCAGATCAAACACTTCCAGTTCATAATGCGATAAAAGATAGAAAGAGACCCAACAACTCAAATCATGTGTACAAACATAAGCGGGCTTTGACAGATACAGGCTTTGCCTAGTTTGGGGCCCATTGGCACAAATGTTCTTGCGGCTAGTTAATTGCTAATATGTAATTATTTCTACGACTGTAATTTTAACTGGTTTGTATCCTTCTATACCAATATACATCTATCTAGAGTATCTGGGCCATTATTTTATTTAGGGACCAATTTAGACTACGTTCGCAGTTTTTTTTTTTTGGATTTTTTAAAAGTATTTTGTATCGTTTAATGTCTATTCATGTTCACTATTATCTATAGTAAACATTATATACATTGGCAGTGATGTTTTCTTGCTAAGTCTTATATTTATTGACGTTTGTTCATGAAATTATGAGGAAAAATAACAACTGCGTTACTTTCATAAAAAATTAAGTTTTATTGTTTAGAACATTTAGTTCAGTTCGGAAACATATCACATATAAACTAACAACAGTAATAGGATAATCTTATAAAGTTAAATCACAAATAATATCAGTGTAATGATTTCTTTTATAACTAAGTTTTACACTGTGTTACCAAACATTAAACTAAAATGAATGACATTTCGAAAATAGGAATAAATAGTAATTATTTTATGCTGATGGCATAAGGAATAGCTACAAACAAGTTAAATAATGGATTTATCATTAAATTTAAATTCCTTATTCAATATTAATTAGCTTTATGGCACAAAATGCTACCAGAAAAAGAGGGACAAAAAGTAACACAGTGGTATCTTAATCACAGTATTTGGTACTTTCGTCAAGTTTAAACTAATATAAACATGAGAAAACAATTATAGTCTTCAAAATTAAACAAAAATTAATAAAACTCTTCTTAAACATATGTAAAAAAAACTTTGAAACATCAACTTTTTAGTAGAAATATTTTTCAAAAATGTATAGTCTCATTTTCAAAAATGTTTAATGGCGCATTAAATTCGTAGTACACTCGTTTTGCCTTCTTAATTATTTTGGGCAAAATACTTTCATACGGTTCGTAAGAAACATCTTTCTCCATAACTTTGAACCTTTTCCCAGGATCATCGGCTGATTTTAAAAACATAATTTTAATATCTCCTTCCTCATCGACATCACTTTGAGCGACGCCCAGGTATGAGTAAGATATATCTTTGTCAGACCTGAACGTTGTGTGGAAACTAGGGTTTCAACCAAAATGGCCTGTGCTGCTTTTTGACGTTCTCGACGTTTCTTGTTTGCAATCTTCCATTTGCGTTTAGCAGATCAATGTTCCCTCTCTGTCATGTCTTTTACGAGTTTTTTTGTAGCATGATAGCGTTCCAGATGTTTTTTTTTTTGGCTTCGGCATTTTTCACTACATTTTCTTCTATTTTTTGCCTATAACGCCGTTGTTTTTCAGCCGATGTTAAGGCCATTTTTTTCGATGTTATTATTCTATAACAAAACAATACTTAAATGTAATATATCTGCCATAAAATGTGTGAAAAGCATACGGAAAACCACTGTGTTACCAAAGTTACAACTGCGTTACTTCTGATAGTAACGCAGTGTAGTGGTAACGCAGTTGTAAAACTTAAACGTATTCAAACTTGGTACTTAAATGGACACATATACTAAATCAATTATGATGCATCCATAATATTGACTAATTATTACATATTTTGCATTGAATAAAATTAATAATATCTAGGAAACTCACCGTCCGTCGCCGGTAACTCAGTGGTCGCATAATAAACACACGCGCCCCGAACGGTGACTCTCGAGCGACTAGCTTTGTCAGTTCCACCGCCCCGCCACCCTCCCGCGCGCCAATATCAAATTCATGGCCGATCAAAGGATATTGGGAGTAAAGATGTCTAAAAAGCTTTATTTAAGGTTCACTTTCCTATGGTAACACTGGGTACGCGCCATTTTGCTTTGCAACGGGGACACGGCGAGAAATATTTTATTATTATTAAACTGTTGTGGTAAAATCATACCTATTGGCTTTCTAGTAAAGTACAAACAATTACGTATTACTTAAAACTTTTAAAAATATTGACGTCGTGATTTTTTTTAAGCAATTTAAGTTTATGTCAAGTGACTCGCACAGAGGGACATCCAATTTTTATAGGGAAAACAACTGCGTTGCTTAAAAAAACAACTAAGTTACCGTAATTTGCAAATAAATATAGTATTTAACATTAATTCATATGTTTTTCTGGTACAGGTATTTTAATTGGTAGCTACTAATAGCTGTTTTATTTTTGTATTTACCATTCTTTTTTGAAAAAATCGGTTTTGTTCGTTGAGGACCAATTTTAGTACCCTAAATAAAATAATGGCCCATCTATCTAGAGTAGAGTATGGGAGATCGTGAGGAAAACAGACCGAGGCATGGCTTGCAAGCTGCTTTATTGCGCTTCGTTTAACGCAATCTGCGATCGATGGCTGATGGTGGAAGCTCTCGGAGGTGGCACGCAGCGGTCACGGGGTGCTTTGTCTATATTAATATTATAAAGAGGAAAGATTTGATTGTTTGTTTGTTTGCATTGAATAGGCTCCGAAACTACTGAACCGATTTAAAAAATTCTTTCACTAATTTTATATTACACGGGAGTTACTCACGTAACGTGACGTCTTACGTGAGTAACTCCCAAGTAATATAAATAAAATGTGTGAAAACCACGTCAGTTTCCATAATAAAATTACTTTACTGTTGGGAAGCTACACTATCCCCGGGTGACATAGGCTATATTATATTTTGTAGCGAGACCGAAGGCCGAGCTTACACCCGTGCGAAGCCGGGGCGCGCGGCTAGTAAATAAATAAAAATCTCTGCGCATGTTGAGCATAAATTTAAAAGGGGATGAGTCTACAATGACTGATTCTATTTTACCATAACAATAACAAGTTTTTAGCATACAAAATTGTAAACTTCTACAATTTTCATCAAACAGTCTTACACAAGTAATATCATCAATGAAAACCTGGAACGCATGTTCCAATTTTCTATTTCACGTTCCTTTCTCGAGTATGCATTCGCAAGAATATAAAGAACACGGGTACAATGCGCCTCTTTTGCCTTTCCGCCGCATTGTTCGCCCCCTTAGTTCGTCTCTTGCCTGCCGCTGGATTACCCGGGGCGCCTATTCTCGTGCGCTCGAGATCACCTCGGTCACGTTCACCCTCGTAACAATTCTATTGACTGAAACAGCGACCGTGATAATATTGAGCGCGAAAGAATAAGGGCCTCATAGGAGAAAGATGGGACATTATTATATAAATGTCGAATAAATTTGGAATGTTTCTGGTAAAAAAAATTATGATTCTGCTAACTTCATATTTTAGTACTATACAGGGCTATTGGTGATCAGTTTGCATCCTCTTCAGCGGCTTCAATACGTCAAAACCAACAACTTTTGTTCTACGACTTAACAAAATTCGCGGAAAAAATCTGTTTAATACATTTTGTCGGGAGTGTTTTTATATTATTTTTTTTATGGAATGGCAGTTTTTTTTTCCGCGAATTTCGAATAGAAATTACATAAAAAAAGACGTATGATATATGGGAACCCTTTAGTTTTTACTGTTTGACTTTATTGTTATTTCTTAGTAAATCTGCAGTAACATTGCATATTCTGTGAAAATTTCACCTGGCTATCTATTACGGTTAGAAAGATATTATGAAAGATATTAAGCTTGAAAATATTTAAAGACATTTGGAAGCTTAAAGGTTGATTTATTGAAGACTGAACGGCTTAAAGGGTACAAACTGATGCATATTTTATGGAAGCAAAAGATTCATTTTTCGCAATATTGAGAACTCTTGAAAATTTATGAGAAACTCAAGGGCTGTTAATTATGAAAGTAATCAATGAATCAGAATTATAGCTAAGCGCAAAACATTTCAAAATAAATAATTTTCACAACAAATACGCAAACATTATAGCATATTATACTAATGTAATGTTATAATGTAAAATGTAACTATGTGAGGCTGAACAAATTAGAATGTTAGTATGGAGATAGTGAATGGAATAGTCTGGCTTATTTTCGCGAAACGGAAAAATTATGCAATTTTTCAAATCCTTTCTTGTTTGAATTAAACTGGCCAAGTGCGAGTTGGGCTTGCGCACTGAGGGTACCACCACAAAATACAAAAAGTTGTTGTTGTATGAGGTGTCACTTACTGACTCTATTATTATTTCTTAGAATGTAAATACGTAATGACGTATTCTGTGAAAATTTCAATTGGGTATAAAATACAGTCGTTAACAGGTCGGACAGATGGACAGACAGTCTAGGCTCAGTAATAGGGCTTCGTTTACACCCTTTGGGTACGGAATTCTAAAAATAAACGACGCCACTTGCCCATACAATATTGCGAATTGTACTTTGTATAGATATTTTCTAAGAAGATTTCTTCTATTTGTGGTACATTTTGTTCTGGCTGATACTAATAGTGTTTTAGTAAAAAAAAATTGGAATATAAAGGACTTCTCATCTCTCAGATAGGAACAACACTTCCCTGTAATATAATTACTTGTCGTACATTGCCTCTTTTAATATGCTTTTACGGTGTAATAAAGTTACTTGTAAAATCAAAAGGCTCATCTTCTTTGTACTCATGTGTTCAGTAAGTAAATGTAATATACATCACTTACAGAAAACTCATTTAATTTATTAATAAGCGGGTGCGATACTTGCGCTATACGCGCGACCATTAAATGATGCTTGTTAATTTTTGCCCTCATTTGAAAGAAACTCTGTAAGTAATAAAGTGAAAATTTTATGTTTTTTTTTTTTTGTAAAATAAAGAAAACAAAATTATTTTTTAAACTTTGGCTTCGTACACATACAATACCGGCTTGTATGCCGTGACGGCAAACAATACGACTCTCTCTTATGCCGTCTTGTTTCACATCTACCGGTTGCCCGTGACGGCCAACAGTATTTTTTTTTCAATTTTATTGTAGTTAGTAGGCCAAATAAATGCTTGGACCGAGATGAAATAGTATAAAGAAATTATTTTAGAAAAATAAAAACAAAAACCGTCTTCACATGTACAAACTTAAACTAAAAAGTTGAAAAATTACAGTTAAAATAGAGATTGAAAGTCCTCATCAAATTTGTTGTTATTGTTGATTTTTTCATAAAGCGCTGAATTAATATCGATAAAATTTATGTCACCATTGCACCTCTGAAGTAAGATGACCTACCAAATAAAAAAGAATTATCAAAATCAATTCATAATTGGCGGAGTAATCGCTAAACAAACATACAGTCAAATTGAGAACCTCATCCTTTTTTGAAGTTGGTTAAAAAATAATCACACAGTAGTATAGATAAATAGCGGCAATGACGTTTGAGTGGTTAAGCAATCGTTGTAAATAATACAAAACCACTCCTACATTCTCGTATAAAGCCTAGAGTTAGAACCTTTTAGTTTGATTAATGTTACTATTTACTACTGGTTTTACTGGAGTACTTTTTATATTTTGGCCTAGTTGCCTTATTCCTAGAATAAGTTATAGTTTGAGTAATCATGGTTTTGATTCGATGGTTTTTTTTATTTTCAGGGAATATCTTGGTTGCATTATGATACTCCAGATCAGACAAATAAGGAAGATGGCAAGTGTTGTAGCATCATATTTTCACTTATTTTAATATATTTGTTTTTCCCGCGACAGGCGAATCAAACGCCGAAATGTAACGTCACTGTAGAGTATATAGACCAGTGTGTGCTACCAATCATAATCTAAATGACTAATCTAATCATAATCTAATCAAATCTCCCAGTCAACCTACTAATTTTATTATTAAAATAAGTTTTTTTGTTGTTGTTATTACTACTCCTAATAGCAACTACATTCCGACGTTGTCGGTAGTGTGAACTAACATAAATTAAGAGATAAATTGTAGCAACTCCGTCTACTTTTATACTACTTTTGTCTACCTTATATGACTACTACTACTATTAGTACTAGTATTATACTACTACTGGTATTACACCACTATACTATTACTCCAACTACTACTATTTTTGTGACTTTGTTAGGAAAATAAACTCAAACTGGAACCATAAAACATTGTTTGTTTTACCCCCCACCTAGCAGGGACAAGAACCATGTCCTAACACTACATAGTTATTAATATAAAAAAACGACTTCATAAAAATGTCGGAACTGGACGAAATTGAAAATCATCAGCTTTCAAATAAAAAAAGAATCATCAAAATCGGTTCACTCAGTCGAAATTTCTGAGGTAAAAAACTTTTAAAAAAACAGTCGAATTGAGAACCTCCTCTTTTTTGGAAGTCAGTTAAAAATAGGTTATAGAGTGAACGCGTTAGGCCTAAATCACAACGCCCTTTTTTGCATGTGGACTATTAGTTATTTAATTGGTGTCACTGCAAGTTTCTAAGTATTTTAATTAGGTAATAAAAAACATCAAACACGCATACGATCCACCTAATGGTAAGCAGAAACAGCTGCCTATGCACACCTGCAAATCTAGCGGTGTTGACGGTGCTTTGTCAGCTCGGAGAGGTAGATGTAGCCACCCTTTTGCAAACGCCTAATGTTGAAGCTTGGTGGGAATACCTTTGATGGGGGAAGGACATTCGACACCTTCAGTGTGCTTGACAAATTAGTAAATAGTGGGTGAAACACGGAGCATCGGAGCACTAACGATAATTTTATTGTATCTAAGTTATATCTTCCTTGTTTTTTTGATCTAAGATTGGTACTTACCTTATTTCATTTTGAGAAACTATTCTTAAAACTGTGTGGATAAACAAATGTATAAAACACTGTTTTAAACTATCACGGTCGTTCACTACAGTTATATGATTATTTACGGGATATTTACTGTGGTAAGGTTGTGGAAGGAGCTCACGATATTTTGACGCAGTTACATGCACCATGTTCACGGGAAGACTGTCTTCCCGTACTCTGTCTTTTATACATTTAGTTATAATCATATAACTAAATCTATAAAAGTTGCTAAAAGCAAACTTCGTCTATAACTTTTTTGTAAGGAGCAATTCCTGCAGGCTATCCCGTTTCCGGTAAAAACTTTATGTAACATTCTTGGACCCGGTCCAAAGCATCTTAAATATCCCGTTACATAACAAATATTCTCCTTACCAGGTCTTCGTCATCATCGGAGAAAATGTTAGCTCGGTCTGACGCCATTTCACTAAGAACATCCGAACAGAACAATTTGCATCCATGGCTCACATACACAACACCATAAACACTGTGAAACACCGTAACTGCATCCAAACTCCCGCGCTTTTCTCACTTTCACGATGCATTATAAAAAATAAAACATAGATAAAAATATATTTAAAAAAAAATACGAACTGTTTGAATAAGAGTTTCGAAATGCGTCGGAGGGTTGGTTCGATTTTCGAACGGGCTCAGGCGCGCTTCGCGAGCTTTGGACGCGTACTGCGGTGGCGGTGGAGGGCGGGTATTCGGCCACTGCTGCGTCTGGTTTCCATGACGACGTCCAGGCTTCGCATTTCTGCTACTAACTACTATTTAACCTGTGTTTTCGGTGCGGGACATGACCCTTGCACTGCCAAATGACGCAGGAAGTGATCTTTTCACGCTGCAATGTCGTTTTCTGTTATGATATTGATACTCGACTACATTACACGCGGATTCGGGCCGGTGGTTTCAAATCATCATCATCACACTATATATATGTGAAAGTTTGGATGGATGTATGGATGGATGGATGTTTGTTACTCAATCACGCAGAAACGTCTTCATGGATTTGGAATATACATTGCTTATGTCCTGGATTGCCACATAGGCTACTTTTCATCATCATCATCATCACCAATTTTCATCACCACGCGGGTGAAACCGCGGGGCATGCAGCTAGTAAGATATAATGCGCAAAGTCCCGATAAACATTTAAAACATTACACGCGGTAACTGTATTCTAGTCTTAGTTTATTTCAACTAAGACATTCCTCCTAATAAGAATAATTTTATTGAGAGTTTTGCTACATAATTATATTGCGTGACCGTAGAGGGGTTACGTAAACGTTAGTCTTCGTAGAGGGGCTACGTAAACGTTAGTCTTCGTAGAGGGGCTACGTAAACGTTAGTCTTCGTAGAGGGGCTACGTAACCGGAGTCTTCGTAAACGTAGACTTTAATTATTGGTGAGATTAAATTTATGCAAAGTTTATTGATTATTTGCGTGATTACCTTTCGCAGGCAGCTTCTCTAGAGCTTACTTAAGAGCTCTTTCACATTTTTTGACGAAAAAACAATGAAATCTGGATTTTTGGCATTCTGATTCTATCAAACAGAAAAATCTATAAAAAGTTTGCTGCGCCCCGCGGTTTCACCCGCGTGGTGATGAAAATCGGTGGTGATGATGATGATGATGAAAGTAGCCTATGTGTTAATCCAGGACATAAGCAATATATGTATATTCCAAATTTCACCCAAATCCATCCAGCCGTTTCTGCGTGATTGAGTAACCGGGATTATGGCAAAAATGACAGAACCAAAACGTACGGCCTCCAGTCCCCGGCAGTTCCACTATCCCTGGCCAAGGCCAGGCCAGGTAACGGTGGAGCAGGGGGTGCTAAGAATCTCTGGCAGTTGAGTTGCCCCGCTACCACCCCCCACGAAATTTGGCCCTGGCAACACACAATATCCGCACGTTAAGGACTGACGAGAAGATTATCGAGCTGGAGGAAGAATTGAGCAAAATACGTTGGGACATCATGGGACTATCTGAAATCCGACGAGAGGGACAGGATACGATAGTTCTAGATTCCGGTAACATGCTCTTCTTCCGGGAAGGAGAACGAAAGTCCCAGGGTGGTGTAGGTTTTCTCGTCCGCAGGTCACTCATCAACAACGTGGTTAAGGTCGATAGTGTGTCGAGCAGGGTAGCATACCTTATACTCAGAATAACCGATCGTTATTCGCTGAAGGTCATACAGGTATATGCGCCGACCTCGACATACCCTGATGATGAAGTAGAGGCGTTGTATGAGGAGATATCGGAAGCCATACATACCTCCGAAACATACTTCACCGTTGTTATGGGTGACTTCACCGCAAAGGTGGGCACGCGGAATGTCGATGAGTTAAGAGTGGGGTCATATGGGTATGGACAGTGGAATCCGAGGGGCCAGCGCCTGGTCGACTTCATGGAGAGGGAGGAACTCTATTTGATGAACTCCTTCTTCCAAAAGCGACCTTCCAGAAAGTAGACGTGGATGAGCCCCGATGAATCGACCAAAATTGAGATCGACTTCATCATGACGACCAAGAAGCAAATATTCAATGATGTCTCCGTGATCAGCAAGGTGAAAACCGGTAGCGATCACCGAATTGTCAGAGGCACATTAAATATCAACATCAAGCTCGAGAGGTCTCGTCTGATGAAGTCCACGCTCCGTCCTGGTCATGCTCAAATCCAAAACCCCAAAGACTTCCAACTCGAACTGCATAATCGCTTCCAGGGCCTAGCCGAATGCGGAACTGTGGACGAATTAAACAATGGGCTGGTGGAAACTGTCCAAGTAGTGGGGTCCAAGTTCTTTAAGACCCCACGCCGAAAAAGACCTCAGAAGCTCTCAGACGAAACCATTAAGTTAATGGAAGACCGGGCTGAGATGAGACTGCAATCTTCAGCTGATATGTCGGAATATGGCAAACTTAATAGCCGAATCTCGAAATCGGTGCGACATGATCTGCGTTCCTATAATACAAGATGTATTAGGGACGCCATTGAGTGAAACCAGGGCTCAAAAGTGTTCGCGAAGAATTCGTCTATTGGGAAAAGCCAAATGACAAAGCTGAAGATCGAGGATGACAGTATCATTTCATCAAAGCCGGAGATTCTGAGAGAGCTCGAGAGGTTTTACGGACAGTTGTACACCTCAACACGACAGCCTATTGTCAGCACAGCTCAGGACAAGAGAGCTAAACTGACCCGACACTACACTGAGGACATCCCAGACATCAGCTTGTACGAGATTAGAATGGCTCTGCAACAACTTAAGAACAACAAGGCGCCGGGTGATGACGGAATCACGACAGAACTTCTGCGAGCGGGTGGAAAACCGGTACTTTTGGTCCTCCAGAAGTTGTTTAATTCCATCTTACTCGAAGGTACTACACCTGAAGCATGGAATAGGAGTGTGGTGGTGCTCTTCTTCAAAAAAGGTGATAACACCTTGTTGAAGAATTATAGGCCCATCTCACTCCTGAGCCATGTGTACAAGTTGTTCTCCAGAGTCATTACGAACCGTCGTGAAAGCAGGTTTGATGACTTCCAGCCCCCCGAACAAGCCGGTTTACGTAAAGGCTGGAGCACCATTGACCACATACATACGCTCCGCCAGATTATACAGAAGACTGAGGAGTATAATCGGCCATTATGTCTAGCGTTTGTGGACTATGAAAAAGCCTTCGATTCAATCGAGACCTGGGCAGTGTTGCAGTCCCTCCAGCGTTGTCATATCGACTATAAGTATATCGAAGTGCTGAAGTGTTTGTATAGAAACTCCACCATGTCGATCCGATTACAGGACGAGAGCACGGAACCAATCCAATTGCAGAAAGGCGTGAGACAGGGAGATGTTATCTCTCCGAAACTGTTCACTAACGCATTGGAGGACGTTTTCAAGCTCTTGGACTGGAACGGATATGGCATCAACATCAATGGCGAATACATCACTCACCTTCGTTTTGCCGACGATATAGTCATCATGGCAGAGTCGTTGGAGGACCTTAATACAATGCTCAGCGACCTCAGTAGCCTTTCCCAACAGGTGGGTCTTAAAATGAACATGGACAAGACAAAAGCCATGTCCAATGTCCATGTTGTACCCGTACCGGTAATCGTTGGGAACGATACTCTCGAAGTTGTTGACCATTACACCTATCTTGGACAGATTGTTCAGTTAGGTAAGTCCAACTTAGACAAAGAGGTCGCCCGAAGAATTCAACTCGGATGGGCAGCGTTCGGGAAATTGCGTGACATCTTCTCGTCCAAGATACCACAGTGCCTGAAGACAAAGGTATTTGACCAGTGTGTGTTGCCAGTGATGACATATGGTACTGAAACGTGGTCCTTAACTGTTGGCCTTTTGGAAAAACTCAGAGTCACACAACGGGTAATGGAGAGAGCTATGCTCGGAGTTTCTTTGCGCGATAAAATCCGAGACGTAGATATTCGCCAAAGAACCAGAGTCACAGACATAGCTATTAAAATCTGCAAGTTGAAGTGGCAATGGGCAGGCCATATCGCTCGAAGAACTGTTAACCGATGGGGAAGAAAGGTTCTTGAGTGGAGACCGCGAATCGGAAGACGCAGCGTAGGTAGGCCACCCACTAGATAGACCGACGACATTGTGAGAGTCGCGGGCATCCAGTGGATGCAGATGGCAGGATGTCGTTCAGTGTGGAGGTTAAAGGGAGGGGCCTATGTTCAGCAGTGGACGTCTTCTGGCTGATGATGATGATGAATAAATAGATCTGTATTTTTTACTGAAAATAATGGCTTAATTTTTTTGGAAAAACTCAATAATCAACTTACTACCTCAAATTTGCACAAGTAGTTTTTCGTTCGGAGGGCAAGTTTGAGAGTGGACTTCGTTAAATTACTGGCAAACTACAAGAATTGCTCATATAAAATTATTATTTAGATAGATATAAACTAAAATGTTATCTTCTACCAACTAAATTAAAATTCTCGTTTGTTATAATTTGGTTACAGGTTGCTTCTAACAAACTTGAATTTGAATTTAGACCTAGACTAGGTTATGTTGGTACAAATTTATTCAGTCTGGTTAACAGAAGAGTAATTAATCTAAACCCATTTCAGAGTAGAGAGACGTGAGGTAAATTATGTTTCAAAGTAAGTACTTACATAAGGAATACTTATGCGTATAGAATTTATTAATACATAATTCCGCAAGTTGATTGCTTTCTAAATTGATATTGTTATGACGTCACGGACCGTAATGTTAATCCATGGACGTAAAATGCCTTGAGGTATTTACGTCCATGTGTATAAATCAGTGGCCTTAGTACGAGCACTTGCGAAAAAGTTATCGTTACGTAAACGATAGCAAAATGTATGAAAAATTCAGTTTCCTTTTACGTCCAATAGAAGCGCTAAATAAAATGTTAAATTTTTCATACATTTGCTATCGTTTACGTAACGATAACTTTTTCGCAAGTGCTTGTACCTACTAGGGCTACAGTTGATTGGTATGGATTGGGTTTGATTATAGGCTGATAGTTCTATTTTTGTAATTGTAACTGGTTGGTAAGGATAAATAGATATGTCCTTGCCAACCAGTGACAAGTGTCGTCGTCGTGTTTTTTCCTCAATTTATTTAACACTAGCTAATGCCCGCGACTTCGTACGCGTAGCACAAAGTAATTAGTGGGTGAACGATTAGACTGACATATCCAAATATAAATGTTACACTAACGAACACGAACGGAACTTTAAATAGGCACAAATCCATCGGATTATTTATACTGAATATTTTATAGATAATACCTACACATATGACATGATTGTAGATTTATTGCTCTCCATTTTAATGCGGATTGTCATACTATCGTCATAGTATGATTTTAGTCTAGTTTTAATCTGACTCGATACAGGTATCCCGACATGTCCATAGTTTCAAATATATTTCAAGCAAATAATATATTACTTTCACTGGTTAAATACGTTGGAAGTGTGGAGCCATGGAGCCAATAAGGAAAAAAAATTGGTATAAGTCAAGCGAAATGTCATGCATGACAAACGTTATTATTGAATTATTAGTAAATAGTAAGTAGGAAGCATGGAGCGGTATCTATAATTAATCGCTGTTATTTAACATTACTCCGCGTAAAGACTGCCAATCAATGATGTCTAAATAATTTTTGCCCGCCTACTGCGCCTCGACCCTTCCAACAACTAAACCGCTTTCGTTCACCACCATAACATCCAAAATAGCTGCTAATCATAGATCAGTAACAGATTAGATGCCGCGAGTTCACCTACTTTGCGTGTCTGTTATTGGTCTTAAGTTTGATCCTGGCAAAAAAATGTATTCATTTTAATCTCCGTCGACTTGGTATATTAGCACGTCAGAAGTCAATACAAAAATAAACGTACTTTAAATTACGCCATAATAAACTGTAAAACCTCTTCAAAAGCAGTTGGCTGTCCTGAAAATAACAAACACAAAAAAAACTATTTGGTGCAGTCTATCGGAAGTTATGCGGGTACATACATTTCGGCGATTCGTTTTTATTTCATCATCATCATCAGCCAGAAGACGTCCACTGCTGAACATAGGCCTCCCCCTTTAACCTCCACACTGAACGACATCCTGCCATCTGCATCCACTGGATGCCCGCGACTCTCACAATGTCGTCGGTCCATCTAGTGGGAGGCCTACCTACGCTGCGTCTTCCGGTTCGCGGTCTCCACTCAAGAACCTTACCTACTTCCCCATCGGTCACAGTTCTTCGAGCGATGTGGCCTGCCCATTGCCACTTCAACTTGCAGATTTTAATAGCTATGTCGGTGACTCTGGTTCTTTGGCGAATATCTACTCGTATATTTTTATTTACATATAGATTATATGGCAACGGCCGCTTCAGTCTTCCTACCTACCATGTCTGCGAGTAGAAGTCTGTCATTACGACAACATTACTATAAAATAAGCTAGATGGCGTTATAAATAATTATGAAAAAAAATTTTTTTTACTATTTATTATCATAAATTAATATAGCCTATGTTTCAATCAGGTATTTTATAAGCATATTCATGGAAACTGCTTTGAAATCCTTCTAGTAGTTTAAAAGATGTGCGTGGACAAACAAACAAACTGACAGCCGTCAGATTTGTAGTTCCATAGTTTGAAAATAGATTGCGTACTAAAACGATGTTTTGCGAAAAAATTGTAAATTTGCTTAAACTTTACGTATAATATTATTAAAAACGTAATAAGGTATTCAATAATTCCTAAAATAATGAGTGTAAATGGATCGTAGTTTCACAAATATGAAAAGTGCGTCTATTATAGGTAAATACGATACTTTACCTGAATCACGCAAACGGGATTTTTTTTGCAAGTCAAACCGATATCCGGTATTGCTTCTACTTAGTTAGAAGTCATGTGTGAAGGTATTTGATCTACACATTTATAATATGGTAGGGATAGGGATTTCCAGCCAGTATGTAGTCCATTTACTTCAATAAGGTAAGAAATCTCTCAACGAGTTTTAGTGTCGACGTGAAAAATTCCCCCATTTCGTCCCATTGTTTTTTATTTTTTATTTGTGTATTTTAAGTGTTTTTGTGTAATAACGGTGGATTAGTGTTCGTTAATGTGCTCGAGTGTAGGCAAGTGATATAATGAGGTGAAATGTGTATTTTTATTATGTTTTCAAAACTTAATAGATGCCTCTAGTAAAGTCTCCACCACTCCCTTAGGGCATGACTTAAGGCCATTCATCGGCCAGAGCAAACTTTTTACACATTTTCAACATTTGAAAGGATAAATATTCACTAAGTAAGAATTTAAAAAAAAAACTATCGTGTATTTTTGGAATAACATCGCAAACATTTTAAAGTAATTTTATGTTATATTTTATTATGGCGGAAATATTTTTTCGAGTTATTGTTATTTTCGAATTTCAATCGATTTTAAATCGAAATTGGAGCAAACAGCTTGCAGTGATTCAAAATTAAAAAATTTATATCCAATTGGTTTTTAACTTATTCTTTTTATCTTCAAAAATCATGAAAATGTACTAAAGAAATAGCTCTAGCCTGTGAGCGCTGCCTTAAACATGACCGTGACTTAATTAACTTAATTTTGACTATGACTTGTAATTCTATATATTATTTAACAAAAAGTTGGTCCTCTATTCAGATTTCGTAACGGCAGTGGTTTTACTTTAAATAATAATGAATTATGGCAGATTTGGTTTAGCGAAGCCGTCAAAATCCGCCAAGACTAAACAAAACTTAACTGCGATCAGTTTATGTTGGTGAAACCCAAATTGACGTTTTGAACTCAATAAGCCACTTTATACCAGTTTAGTTTTGCGTTGATCGCGTTCACTTTGATGGTGAAATCGGCCCTAAATTTGTGAATCAGGACTTAGGTAATATATAAATGCTTGACACTTGCTTTGAAATGTACACAACATACGATACGAAAATCCTCTCAGGCGGAAAAGTACTTCCAGCTCGGAGGAACTACTACCATCCATAACTCCCATCGAGTTAATAAATTATTATTAACTAAATAATAAAACATTACTGCGACAGCCAATAGGAAAATTAAATACAACCGCTCTCCCATGATTTTTGGAAGTTATTACAGATTAGAAAACGTAAGAAAAATCCGGAGAAAATATATTTGTCAGATACGTTCAGCTGCTTTTTGGGTCAAGGCTATATGTATAGGAATCTATGGCACGGGTTATACATTAAAATCTGTTGAGCTAGCGTTAAAACGGACTTTTACGATGAGGAAAAGTACCAACCTACATTAACTATTTAGGACGTTAACTTTTATGAGTATGCCTTGGGTAATAACAGGCGTGAGTTAAGCTAGAATCTTTGTGAGCTGTAACTAAGACAACACACAAGAAAACGGCGAAAAAAATGTGGTTTTTTTTTCATAAATAGACTGACGTGTGATCTCCAACTCGCCTGATTATGCGGTCTACGATAGATCCCGCTTACCTAAATTGATTCGAATGACTGAAAATAGTCCTACATGAAGGGCCTTGTACACAATTTTCAACATCATAGAGATTTTGAGAACCTAAGTAGAGAAAAACTGTAAATACGCCATTTCTGAAAATCCGAATGAAACCCAGATACAATTAATTTTAAATATTATTTTGTTTTGCCTTCTAAACAAACATGAGAATGCAAACAAGTGTCAAACTGCAATTACAATGCAAACTCTAAAGTTAAACAACAAATAATAAAAACGATCCATTTGCGAGTCCATCTTATACTTGGCCGGTTATTCAATTTAGAAACATTAGAGTCGAACATCGGTATTGTATAGATAGTAATTTATTTACAAAACTAGTAGAGTATTCGCTGTTACAGAGAGAGCTGCATGTCTATTCTGCAAGCTAAGTGAACGCGCAAGTGAAGTGATAAGCTAAGTGAACGTGTATTTTTCTTGTCGATTACTATAGAAAAATGTCAAAATGTCGAGAGATCACCCTTGACTGTGGTCCCTACCGTTATAATTTGATGTTTTGACATTTATCTGCAGAAATAGGCAAGAAAAAATCATATTCACTTAGCTTATCACTTCACTTGTGCGTTCACTTAGCTTGCGGAATAGACATGCAGGCCTAATGGCAAGAAAATTTCAAGTTCACGCAGTTTGAATAGCGGCTGGAATGGGTCAAACGAGCTATAATAGAGTCATTAAAGAGGCTCTTGGGATCTTTAATTTAGTTTACGGGATATACTCGTACTGTATTAGAAAATGTAGCTTCCACTCAAATAAACACAACGTTTTTACTAAAGAAATTAAATTAAATTTGCAAAACGGTATCCGCGTTGTAGCTCTCGAATCGACTTACTTAATCACGAGCGCAACTAGAAACATATCAGAAACTCCACAGAGCTTCGTTCGTTCTACTTTTTCTATAACCATCGATGACTGAACTATGAATGTGAATACAATTATGTATATGGTTTTGGCTACAAGACTTTATCTACCCTATACGTGTCTCAATGTACTCTTGGTCAATTATTTGTACGAGTAGTGAGATGTAAGTAGCGGACAGACAGACGGTTAGACAAACAGACACAACAAAACTATAAAGGTTACGCTACAGAATCATAAATATGAACAAAAAGATCATGCTCTAGTCCTATCTTCCTTAAAAGAATTGAGAAGCGTGCCAAGAGGTTCATCAGCAACGAAGCCCTAGTTCAGACTAAGCTTCTTAGTCTCGAGCATCGGCGCAAAGTTGCTAGTCTATTTTGTTGTTGGTTTTTTATCGGATATATTTTGGAGAGTGCGCATCAGATCTGCATGATTTAATTCCCTCCTGCCCTTTTTTATATCGGACTGCCAGAGCGAGCACGAAAAATCGACAATGCTTTATGGTTGACATTCCGAAAACCCGTACGAAGCGCTTTGATTCCACTTTTATTGTGCGAACTACTAGTGTGTGAAATGAGCTGCCTGAATGGGTGTTCCCAGATAGTTACAATCTGGGTGTTTTCAAGTCAAAAGTGAATCGGTTTCTTCTAGGCTAGCGTGATCCATCGTAGGCTGCATCATCGCTTAACATTAGGCGAGTTGGCGGCAAAGCGCAAGTCTATTTTACAATAATAAAAAAAGAAAAGAAATATTTTTATAGGATTATGAGTTTAGTTAATAAATAACAGAAATGTTAAGTATAAGCTTGCTGCTTGTAAAATAAAATAACATGTTACAAGTTTACTACGACTGTAAGTACTTCTAGGATCCAATTTAGAAATGTTGCATGTTTGTATCACTATTATATTTTTAGTTAAGACATTTTGAAATTAAAACTTTGATAAATCACAATCTAGTAGCTTTTGAACAAATACAAACCTAATCTTATCCTGACAGATCACTCTCCTTATCAAAAACGAAACACCTGTTAAAATAATCCAGCAAACTAATCTCCGGCGAAATTCCTTTCTACACGGTCAAAACTTCGCTCGTAAATATAAAATTCCATTAGTGGAGATTTTGCTCCGGGGACGAAAAAGGCTCATTCTACGGAATAAAAAGGTAATGAGCAAAAAGAGCGCAAATGAATGACAAATAAGAGTAAATCGTTCTCAGAGCTAATGGGACGATGGAATTGAATTGTCCTAATTTGGTATTTCTTGTTAGGACTAGAAACTGTTATAGTCTCGCGGACATTTTGAAATGAATCAATTAATTCTTACATTTAGTTGAACCAATTAATTGTATTAATTCTTATAATTTACGAAGCGCTTTGATTCCGTTTTTATTGTGTGCTAGACTGTGGAATGCTATGCTTGGATGGATTTTCCCCGATAGTACAATCAGGGTCTCTGCCAGTCAAGAGTGATTCGTTTTTTTAAATGTTTTTTACCTCAGAACTTTCGACTGGGTGAATCGATATTGATAATTCTTTTTCTATTTGAAAGCTGGTGCTTCCCGTGTCCATTTCAATTTGGTCCAGTTCCGAGATTTTAATGAAGACGGTTTTTATATGCCACACGGGAAGCACCAACTTACAAATAAAAAACGAATCATCAAAATCGGTTCACCCAGTCGAAAGTTCTGATGTAGGGTGAATCGGCCGGTTTACGATCAGTTAGTCAATATGTCGCCTTTAAAGTAACGTAAGTTATAAAATCAACGCATTGTAGAGTAGGCAGCGGCTTACACAGATAAAAAAACCTTCAATTAATCTAATAAGCTTATTTTTTTCAGTGTCTTTATATATCTTATGTTATTTAATCATGAATTATCGAAAAGTACGTTTTTTTTAGTTCACGATCACCTTACGTCATTTTACGTTCACAAGTTTTTGCCAGTTTACGATCATTGAAAACCACTGAAAAAAAAACCTTTATGCTATGAAATTAAAGTCGAAATAGTGTTGAAGTACTTTATTCAACAAAAAAAAAACAACCAAGTATAGAGATAGGACTAAGCTACTATAATAATTCTAATATTCATTAAAATAAAATTATTATGTTATGTTCTGGTGTTATGTTGTTGTTAATTTTTTTGTTGTTGTAATGTTTGTGTCTGTATTTTGTTCATCATCAGCCACAAGACGTCCACTGCTGCACATAGGCCTCCCCCTTTAACCTCCACACTGAACGATAACCTGCCATCCACTGGATGCCCGCGACAATCACGATGTCGTCGGTCCATCTAGTGGGAGGCCTACCTACGCTGCGTCTTCCGGTTCGTGGTCTCCACTCAAGAACCTTTCTTCCCCATCGGTTATCGGTTCCTCGAGCGATGTGGCCTGACCATTGCCACTTCAACTTGCAGATTTTAATAGCTATGTCGATGACTCTGGTTCTTTCTCGAATATCCACGTTTCGGGTTCTATCGCGCAAAGAAACTCCAAGCATAGGTCTCTCCATTGCCCGTTGTGTGACTCTCCGAGTTTCTCCAAAAAGCCAACAGTTAAGAACCACGTCTCAGTACCATATGTCATCACTGGCAACACACATTGGTTAAAGACCCTTGTCTTTAGGCACTGTGGTATCTTGGACAAGAAGATTTCACGCAATTTCCCGAACGCTGCCCATCCGAGTTGGATCCTTCGGCAACCTCTTTGCCTAAGTTGGACTTTCCTAACTGAACAATCTGTCCAAGATAGGTGTAATGGTCAACAAATTCGAAAGTATCGTTCCCAACAACTACCGGTATGGGTAGAACATGGACATTGGACGTGATTTTTGTCTTATCTATGTTCATTTTAGGACCCACCTGTTGAGAAAGGCTACTGAGGTCACTGAGCATTGTATTGAGGTCCTCCAGCGACACTGCCATCAGCAAAACGAAGGTGAGTGATGTATTCGCCATTAATGTTGATGCCCAATCCGTTCCAGTCCAAAAGCTTGGAAACGTCCTCCAATGCGTTCGTGAACAGTTTTGGAGATATAACATCTCACTGTCTCATGCCTTTCTGCAATTGGATTGGTTCCGTGCTCTCGTCCTGTAATCGGATCGACATGGTGGCGTTTCTATACAAACATTTCAGTATTTTGATATACCTATAGGCGATATGACAACGCTGGAGGGACTGCAATACTGCCCAGGTCACGATTGAATCGAAGGCTTTTTCATAGTCCACAAACGCTAGACATAATGGCCGATTATACTCCTCAGTCTTCTGTATAATCTGGCGGAGCGTGTGTATGTGGTCTATGGTGCTCCAGCCTATACGGAAACCGGCTTGTTCGGGAGGCTGGAAGTCATCAAACCTGTTTTCGAGACGGTTCGTAATGACCCTGGAGAACAACTTGTACCCATGGCCCAGGAGTGAGATAGGTCTATAATTATTCAATAAGGTGTTGTCACCTTTTTTGAAGAAGAGCACCACCACACTCCTGTGCCATGCTTCAGGCGTAGTACCTTCGAGTATGACGAAATTAAACAACTTCTAGAGGACTAAAAGTACCGGTTTTCCACCCGCTCTCAGTAGTTCTGTCGTGATTCCGTCATCACCCGGCGCCTTGTTGTTCTTAAGCTGTTTCAGAGCCATTCTAATCTCGTACAAGCTGATATCTGGGATGTCCTCAGTGTAATGTCGCTATCGGGTCAGTTTAGCTTTCTTGTCCTGAGCTGTACTGACAATAGGCTGTCGTGTCGAGGTGTACAACTGTCCGTAAAACCTCTCGAGCTCTCTCAGAATCTCCGGCTTTGACGAAATGGTACTGCCATCCTCGATCTTCAGCTTCGTCATTTGGCTTTTTCCAATAGACGAATTCTTTGCGAACTTTGCGAACACTTTTTTAAATGTTACGTGAACGAGTTGGTTTAAGATCATACTTTGCTTACCACATCTCATCGTGGTCGTAAAATATTCAATTCTCGATCACCTAAATTAAAATCGATGGACAATTTTTTTACATGATCGCTAACTAGTCAGTAAACGATCACATAAAACTGATGCTTTTGTATGGAAAAGAAGTAAAAATCGACAACAGGCTGTTTCCCGATCACCTTAATTTTTATCACTAAAACGCTTTTACATTACTGGTAATTGTTCATATTAGGCTGATCGCCAACTGACACATAAATAAAACACGTTATTAAAGATCTAAACAGATGATAATATTCCCGCCAACAACATGCAACATACTAGAAAAGCTCAACAAAGATTTGACCAAAACCACCCGTTTACGATCAGGTGATCGTGAAAAGAAAGTACCTTAGTTTTACACCCTCCCATGGCGATCACCTTATATTTTAATGAATTAATCATTTCTCTCAGTTAAATGTTAGATTAGAAGATATTATGATTATATTTTTATACCACAAACACAACATCAATGCGTAAACTGTACTAAAACATGTTTTACTTACGATTCGATGATTGTTTCTCACTATTTTTTTCGTAAGTTTTTGCTTCAAAATCCGCGCACGCACACTAGCTCGTAGTCATCGGCTTACTGATCGAAAACGAACGTATTTGGTTGGTGAAATAGGTGATCCAAAAAAAAAGGATAGGTAATGCAAGCATTTTCAAGCAAAATTAACGCTAACTTTGCATTAATACGGCTATTTTTGGAAGTTTTTTCAAAAGTGATCGAGAGCAGGAGGTGATCGGTGAATGGGCCGATTCACCCTATAAAACATTTAAAAAATATATACTGTCGAATTGAGTACCTCTTCCTTTATGAAAGTCAGTTAATGAAAAATTGAGAATTTTTGACTCCACGCAGGTCATATCAAAGTCTATGTTATTCTATATTTTATTTTATTCTATTGTTTTTATTATTAATGGATAATTTGCTAATTTAATTTTATAATATGCGTTAAATAAATGAATTTTGAATCTGAATTTGAAATTTGAAAGAAAAGAAAGTTAGTTTCTTAAAGTTTCCACAAAGAACACAAAAACCTCTCAAGATTGTCAATAAAGTACCATATTTATTCAAGCGCAATTCTAATGAGTAGTTTCATTTCAGGAAGCCTTTCTACAAATATATGGAGGTAATGATACTCAGAGCTTTGAGAGGCCTCGGAGAGGCTCTCTCGTCGAGGGTCATAACCATAGACGTAACTAGGGCAGGGATTCAATAACTTGGATTAAAGATAGTGGGTTTTATCCCGGATAGGGGACAAAATAATAGAATTCTTCGTCTATGGGTGAAACTATTTTATGCCAAAGTATTTCGTTTTTTTTTTGATAGATCTGTATCAATACGTCTACAATGCGTAGTGAATAGTTTAGTTATTCATTCTTACCCACTTACTAACCTTTTGCTTTTTAACTGACTTCAAAAAAGGCGAAAGAAGGAGGTAATTTAAATAACCTTTTGTAAGATAGAAGGCACAGAATCTCACAACACAGGACTCTAGTTTGAGAATCAGGGTTCAATATCCGTTGTTATGCCTAAGTACTTACTAACACTATAAATAGCTATGTATATAAATTTACTAACTTCACAGCCATGTACTTTGTTCAAATAAAGCTTTTATATTTATTATTATATAAAAGTTAAAAAATAAACGATTTGAGGGCATTTGGACATCATCTACTCGTAATTTACTTTATTGTATACAATTTGAAAGCAACATTTTAAAAAAAGGTGAGAAGCTGTCGACCAGTGTGAAGTTCTAACTAAGGGAGAGGGATATTCAGCAGAGGACATCTTCTGGGCGATAGTGATGGTGATGTAAGCTGTAAGCTATCACAGATTAAAATTCTATAAATCCTATAGCAGCTTTACTGCATATACATATATAACACACATAAGTATATATCTGTTTATATTTTTGTTTATCGTTTATTTTTTACTGTGAAAATTGCATAACTACATGTATCTTTTCTCCACCATCTCTCCACCGCGTCTCCACCGCGCAATTTGTTTCAATATGCGGAAACTGCTACATGGTGTTTAATTATTTAATGTATAAGTAATCTAGTTATTTATCACTGTATGTTTTTCAAATAAAATTAAATTAAATAAAAATACCTGCGATATTTCAGTTCATTTTACGACGCCAATATTGACAGAGGTGGTAAACATTGCCAGTAAAATTGTATCAGAGAAACTACGTTTATAATAAGTTCGGCAAAATGGGCTGACAGATCCATTCGTTGCGCTTGGTTACCTGCTTGCGCATTTCGCTCCTGGGAAAATATAAAAACATATATCGGAAAAATAATAAAAATAGAAACGTATTTCGTTGCTGAGTTTTATTTATCAGATGTTTTTGTATGGCAGTACCAACGTATTAAATCCCGACCAACCAGAAAAGTTTTTATTAGACCAAATAAACCAGGCTAAGTGCGAGTCGGACTCGCGCACGAAAGGTTCCGTACCATTATCTATAAAAACGGCAAAAAATTATGTCTGTTGTAAGGGAGCCCTTAAATATATATTTTTATTCCGTTTTTTTAGTATCTGTTGTTATAACGGCAACAGAAATACATAATCTGTGAAAAATTTACTATCACGGTTCATGAGATACAGCCACAGATAGAAAGACAGACGGACAGCGGAGTCTTAGTAATAGGGTCCCGTTTTACCCTTTGGGTACAAATCCCTAAAAATGTAGGTGTAGGTCATCGAGATACAATATCGAAGAGTCATAATCTCTAAGAGAAAATAGTCAAAAAACGTCCGAACGTCGTTGTTCATACCTAGACATTAATAAAATTATATAATTCACAATGCTTCATTAACTCCAATTTAGACGTTATGTCGCTTGCATAGTGTTCAACGTCGCTTGTCCGCTAGCTAGAGCATCGTAGCTTTGGCATCGCGCGGCATTAGTCGGATCGCGGGTGCCTTACAACTGACCAAAAAGTCAGCGCAATGCGTAGAGTGCGCCAAGTTTTGGTTCGGAAATTTTTGTGGTACGATTGTGATTCTATATGTATTGTATTTCGATGGTGTAGGTATGATTTATGATCTAACACAGAAATTGGGTTAGCTAACTAAAGGGCCGTCAAACGGCTGACGAGACAGGACGTGCCTTTTTCAGGGCGCGCCAGCAGGTGAGTTGTTTACTATGGGAGTGCTTTTGCAATCGTGAAAATAAATATCTTGATAATTGGAATTATAGTGAAAAACTGTAAAAATTGTAAACCAATCTTTTATAGTCGTTATTTTTAACCCCCGGCGTAAAGAGAGGTTTCTTGTAAAGTTGAAATAACGTATGTATCTGTGTGTCTGTGTGTGGCATCGTAGCTGCCAAACGGCTGAGCTGATTTTGATTTAGTTTTTTTTGTTTGTTCGAAAGGTGACTTGATCGAGAGTGTTCTTAGCTATGATTTAAAGAAATCTGTACAACCGTTTGACGATATATGTGGTTTCATATCATATATTATCTTCCTTAAATTTAAGTTTTTTTTTACAGTAAATATATAAAAAATAAGATATAATTTAAAAAAAAACTAAACCAAGAGTAACGCCGGCAGCGGGGCAGGGCCCAAGCTACCGGTGGTGAGGGCTGCAGAGTGAGGAACCTCCTGGCAATGCGTGCCGTGTCAAGTATTACCGCCTTCAGCATCTGAACCTTGACCTAACCGTCTAGCGAGAGCCTCTTAAGGTGGTGGTCGAGGCTCTTCGCTATAAGTCCGTTGACCGGTACAACTATCGGGACAATGATCGTCGAGTCAACATCCCACATGGCGGTAACCTCGTGAGCTAAGTTAAGGTACTTGCTGAGTTAGTCCTTCTCGGCCTTCATGAGGTTCTCGTCATGTGGGATGGTGAATTGGTGATGTCGACGAGCACTGCCCGGCGCTGCGACCGGTCGACCATCACGATATCAGGCTTATTGGCTACAATAGTCCTGTCCTGTTGTTTCATAATTATTATCTAGCGTGCAAATAACAAACAAACCACCACTTTTGCTACAGTATACTTACCTTAAAGTCATAAATAATTTATTGGGAAAATGGCAATTTACAAGTCAATGGAATTTCTCTTAAAAAGTGAGAAAATAGCACATAATAATTGACGATTACTTTAAGAACATATTAATTAATAACATTATAAAATAATAAAAAATATATACAATAAAACATGTCAAAGAAATTGTAAAATTATAGTTTTTTTTTTATTATTGTTAAATAGGCTTGTGCTCGGCCGCCTACTCGTCTGATGTTAAGCGATGATGCGGCCTACGATGGATCACGCTTACCTAGAAGAAACCGATTCACTTTTGACTTGAAAACACCCAGATTGTAACTATCGGGGAACACCCATTCAGGCAGCGCATTCCACATACTAGCAGTTCGCACAATAAAAGTGGAATCAAAGCGCTTCGTGCGGGTTTTCGGAATGTCAACCATAAAGCGGTGTGATTACATTTATATGGCGGATGGATCCGGATCCGGACAGCACTGGACAAGTGTGCGGATATTGGGTACTCCGGATTCAAATCGAAGTTTAGGCTAAGATAATTTAATTTCTGTATAATTATTTTGTTTTAATATCAAGCCTTATTTATTTTAATTATGTTTTTTTTTTTCATTTTTGTTTTAGAATTTTAAATTGATGTTTAATTAACATATAATTTTTGAATTGATATTGTTTTCTAATTTGACATTTTTAATGATAATTATATAATTTTGTAATTTGTCTTCGTTACATATGGACATTGTCTGAAATAAATGATTATTATTTTGTCAAGGTTATGGAATTCTAATTGGTTAGGTTAATTAAGCCAATGTATCATGGATATGCATTTACATTACTTACGTAAGTATTTACTAAAATAATAAAAACAGAACGTGCTTTAGCCATAAACAGTCCCCAACAACTTGGTTCTCTATTAACGCGAATATAAAAGGTCGGCGCCAAAGCGTCGCGCCAGTGCGGCGATCTTCGGAATAGAAAACTAACTCTCCTTTCCTTTAAGTATTAAATGCTATTTTGCAAAATCATACTGATCATCATCATCAGCCAGAAGACGTCCACTGCTGAACATAGGCCTCCCCCTTTAACCTCCACACTGAACGACATCCTGCCATCTGCATCCACTAGATGCCCACGACTCTCACAATATCGTCGGTCCATCTAGTGGGAGGCCTACCTACGCTGCGTCTTCCGGTTCGTGGTCTCCACTCAATAACCTTTCTTCCCCATCGGTTATCAGTTCTTCGAGCGATGTGGCCTGCCCATTGCCACTTCAACTTGCAGATTTTAATAGCTATGTCGATGACTCTGGTTCTTTGGTGAATATCCACGTTCCGAATTTTATCGCGCAAAGAAACTCCGAGCATAGCTCTCTCCATTGCTCGTTGTGTTACTCTGAGTTTTTCCAAAAGGCCAACAGTTAAGGACCACGTCTATTGAGACCATATGTGGCAATCACTGGCAACACACACACACACACAAAATCATACTATCAAACTCATAAAATAGTAATAAATGCATAAGTGTGTTTTTTTTTATTTTTGGACATAATTCAGCTTACCTACGTCAAAGTACAAAATTACTATTACATATTTAAAAAAAACTTTAGCACTAGAAACCTTAAGACTAAAGGCAACGGACAATTTGTATTGATTCCTTGCCAACTACGCCACACACCCTGATTACCGCAGTATCAACTGGGCTAGGGAGAAGGTTGCCAAAATTTGAATGTCATGGTCACCTCATAGTAACCCAACATTATTTGCAAGATTTTCAGAACACTGAAATTTTCAAGTAAAATTATTTGCAAGATTTTCAGAACATCGAAATTTTTATGTAAATGTAGACGTAATTAATTCCAATTTGCTTTTTATGACGAAATTAAATCCAGTATTCGAAATACTTATCAATACTATTTTCTAAATATTTTAATACTGAAAACAAATTATTGTTATATGATTTTGATTAACCTTGATCAAAGGCTCTATAATTATGGGAGTCGAAACATGGTTCGTAACATTTTGCTTGATCGAAAAAAATCTTGAACCCGAGTCTTTTCCTGGCTTTTTATCCTTAAATTATCGGTTCCATTTGATCGATAATGTTCTAATTTGTTATGTATTAACCTAAATAATTGTCTCAGGCGCTTTTTAAATAACTATGTGGCTCATTTTTTTATACTTGTTACATAGGAGCGAAATATAATTAAAAAATAAATTTGACATGCATCGTCTCTACCATAACCGCCATGTAAGAACTGTATTAGTCATTAAAACTACGAAATTATAGATGATGTTTCTTTCAACACATATTGACCTCATATTTGGAATATTTTGGGAGTCTAGTACCTATTATATATAACAATTTTAAAGCATGTTTAGTTCAATATTACTTTACAATTTATTTATATCCTTCTCCAATATAGAGAACGAGAGAAAGGTCATCGTAAGATACGTACGTGGACAACAATAGCTACTGTTTTGTAGAGTTAAAATAACGAAAATTAATAATACCTAACTAAATTATGGTGGAGTCCATACTCAACTTACACAAAAGAGTTGGTTGCACTGTACTGCGCCTGCGAGGCAGCAAACAGTGCGTCACCAAAGTCCCATTACTCTCTACAAACGTGAGTCACCGACGCAGTGAGTGCCCTGCCAAATGTCTCCAACAAGGTCACTCCATGCAATGCAGCATTTTTCGCATTCAAGTTATACCATAAATGTTGGCGCAATATCAATTTTACGAGACATCTATCAGTAAGTTTTTGGTGTACCTAAGTATTTTTAGAATAGAGCCACAAAGTTTATTATCAAGAGAGGGTGATCCGAAGATAGCGTCACAATATGTTTGGTACTTGAAAAATGTCTTTTGAAATCTCAACTATGGGTAAGGTTATGATTTCTCAGGTTTTTTTATGTGTTCGAAACATCAGGTTTTAAAAATGTTAAATACACGCATTAAAATTCGTCAAAAGTGTTTCATTTTCATATTGGTAACGTATTTACATCATGTTTTCTCTCAAGAATGATGCGACACGCGCAATTACCGGCGCGCACCAACAAAGTCGGTAGTGAGCATCAGACTTCACACTGGGATGCGAAGTACACTCAGATTCAGATTAATTCTTTCTTTTATACAGTACAAGGTAGTGAATTATTAAAATTAGCAAGTATGTTCGCGCAAAACTTTATGAGCCCTCTGAAGTTAGGCGCGAGGCCTCCCCGACGCCCTGTAAAGTCCCTCGGATACCTATAATATGCGTACTGCGCAGCCACTGGGCCTAACTTCAGACGGCTCATAAAGTTTTGCGCGAACGATACCTTCTTAGTCTTCTATGGATGTCGAGCACAGCACATAAGAAGACAACATAGTACTTGTTAGCACCACTGAGTCGGTATCGTTGGAAATGTACGTACATTTGTCCTGTCCTTGCTACGTAAGTTAATGATTTAAGCCAATGTATTTTTCACCTTAATAAATCTGGTCTGACTATTTGAAATGATAAATATGAAACATCTTAGTCCCAACGGTTACAATTTGTCTGAAAGGAAGTCATGTGCGACCAGCTTAAGAGGGGGCCTCCGAAATTTTATGCTAATTTGCCATGATATTCTAACTAAACCAAATATCCTATCAACGTAATAATTTATATATGTGATTTTTCAATTCATTTTCTTTCCGGCACTTAGACAGAAACATAATAGCAAGATATTTACTCGATACTTTATTGTTTTCAAAATGGTGCCTTTTTGCTGATTTTTTTGATTTTTTCTTGGATAGAACTTCAGTCACATATCTAAAATAAATACTCATCGAAGGAAAATATAGTTTGTTTTCCAGTGCTTAGACAAAATTTACCTAGATTAATTAGTACTCTCATAATAAATTATATTCGATTTGAGACTTACGTCCTTTAGTTCTAAGCAACTATTCGGTCAAACGGCAAGTCCGATATTCAACCTTATTCTGTTGCGCTTTGTATCTAAATGGCGAAACATGCTCCGTTCAACCTCAGTACCGCACTATGCTCCAACGGGGAAGGACGCACGCGCTTGCTATTCGCCTAGATTTATCTTCCGAGAGCGATTATATCAACACCTACTGTATTTTCAAACAATGGATAACATAAAAAATCTATGGCTCGAACGCGACTATTTGATGCGGCAACCAAGTGTTGCCAATGACCTAGAGCACAGACTAGGTAAAGCTACTATGAAAAAATTACAGGTATTAATAATTATGGATACGACTAGGCCCTACCTAACGCATCTATTATTATGTACGCTCAGTAATATAGTTATAAGAGTCTAAGTGTTTCGCGTGGAGAGAGAAAGAGAGAGAGAGACAGACGGAGAAAGATGAGAGAGAGATAGAGAGACAGATAGTCAGAAAGACTACTAAAAATCAAAATTATTAAGTAAAATATAATTTTTATTAAATAAAAAAATATAATAATAATTATCAAAACAATTTTTTTTTTTAATTATAATTTCATAAATTAAATGAAATTTCATTAAATAATTCATACATACTTAAATAGATTATAGTTATTCACAACCAGGTATAGAACAAACACAAACGTTCATCACATAACTGTTTGTCCTAGATGGGAATCGAACCCACGCCTCCAAGCTCAGAAGGTAGGTTCACTACCAACTGGACCAACGGGCTTTCGTGTGTTTCTTTTATTTTAGTATAGTATAGCATAGCATAGCATAGCATAGCATAGCATAGCATAGCATAGCATAGCTTAGCATAGCATAGCATAGCATAGCATAGCATAGCTTAGCTTAGCTTAGCATAGCATAGCAAAGCATAGCATAGCATACCATAGCATAGCATAGCATAGCATAGCATAGCATAGCATAGCATAGCTTAGCATAGCATAGCATAGCATAGCATAGCATAGCATAGCATAGCATAGCATAGCATAGCATAGCTTAGCTTAGCTTAGCATAGCATAGCATAGCATAGCTTAGCTTAGCATAGCAAAGCAAAGCATAGCATAGCATACCATAGCATAGCATAGCATAGCATAGCATAGCATAGCATAGCATAGCTTAGCATAGCATAGCATAGCATAGCATAGCATAGCTTAGCTTAGCTTAGCATAGCAAAGCAAAGCAAAGCATAGCATAGCATACCATAGCATAGCATAGCATAGCATAGCATAGCATAGCATAGCATAGCATAGCATAGCATAGCATAGCATAGCATAGCTTAGCTTAGCATAGCAAAGCAAAGCATAGCATAGCATACCATAGCATAGCATAGCATAGCATAGCATAGCATAGCATAGCATAGCATAGCTTAGCATAGCATAGCATAGCATAGCTTAGCTTAGCATAGCAAAGCAAAGCAAAGCAAAGCATAGCATAGCATACCATAGCATAGCATAGCATAGCTTAGCATAGCATAGCATAGCATAGCATAGCATAGCATAGCATAGCATAGCATAGCATAGCATAGCATAGCATAGCATAGCATAGCATAGCATAGCATAGCATAGCATAGCATAGCATAGCTTAGCTTAGCTTAGCTTAGCTTAGCATAGCAAAGCAAAGCATAGCATAGCATAGCATAGCATACCATAGCATAGCATAGCATAGCATAGCATAGCATAGCTTAGCATAGCTTAGCATAGCATAGCATAGCATAGCATAGCATAGCATAGCATAGCATAGCATAGCATAGCATAGCATAGCATAGCATAGCATAGCATAGCATAGCATAGCATAGCATAGCATAGCTTAGCTTAGCTTAGCATAGCAAAGCAAAGCAAAGCAAAGCATAGCATAGCATAGCATAGCATAGCATAGCATAGCATAGCATAGCATAGCATAGCATAGCATAGCATAGCATAGCATAGCTTAGCATAGCATAGCATAGCATAGCATAGCATAGCATAGCATAGCATAGCAAAGCATAGCATAGCATAGCATAGCATAGCATAGCATAGCATAGCATAGCATAGCATAGCATAGCATAGCATAGCATAGCATAGCAAAGCATAGCATAGCATAGTTCAGTTTAGTTTAGTTTAGTTTAATGTTTAGCTTTCTGACACTGTCTCCAGCGTAATATTTTAATTAGAGAATTTATTTAGGTTATTTCAATTTAATTTATATACTTTATTATTTTTATATTGTAGAAAACCTAACAATAAATAACAAATACAATTTTGAAAAGTGAAATAAACAATTTACGGTTTTGCGCGCCGCGACCGAACTCAGCTAATCGCCAAAACACCAAGTGCACCAACACTATGCTTATCCTGTGTGTTATTGCTCCTTGCCGCTTTACAAGGTCGAGTGCGCGAGTTGTGTACACTTTAGCTGCGCGCGACTGCCGCGCTGCCGTGGTTGTGTTTCACACTAATGCGGGTGATGCGAGACGCGCGGGTGAAATCAGAAATTTTTCTTGCCTTATACCCAGCCTTAACTGTAGTGTGAGAGTGAGTAAGCCGTCGTATTTTTGGACAAATCTTAAAGCCCATACTTACCGTGAAAAATTATAGTCACTTTGTTTTGTAAGCTCTACGGAAAAGTGGTGATCATAATATACTTACTTCGAAAGGTATAATTGCCTACAATCAAAGATATTTAAAACTTTATTATGGTAACTAAAGTGGTTTTCATTCATTTTAAAAATAAATGTCATATAAATAAAATATTGAAAACTATGGATATCAGAACTCAAAAATTTCTAAACCAAAGTAGACTAAAGTAAAAAATAACTAACTAAATATGAAAATAATCTGTCTACAGTTCTTGTAAACTAAATTGAACATTGTTGTAACATCATAGGATTTAACTTAATATTATGTCGGTGTTTCTGATATGTATCTAAATTTTTAGTAAACTAGCTGCGCCCCGCGGTTTCGCCCGCATGGTGATGAAAATTTGTGATGATGATGAAAAGTAGCCTATGTGTTAATCCACGACATAAACAATGTACATTCCAAATTTCATCCAAATCCATCCAGCCGTTTCTGCGTGATTGAGTAACAAACATCCATCCATCCATCCAAACTTTCACATACATATAATTATGATATTAGTGTGATTAGTGTGATTTAGAACCCTTTCTGAGAATGTTGCACCTACTAGTGTTTGTAAGTCAATGCCTTCAACATACAACTGGTACTGACAAAGTTTGTTTATCGATACCATCAATCCGCACCTGCTACTCACTTCGAGTGAGGTTTACAAATCGATGCAATCGATACAACATTCGAGCATCGAGTAAGCTTAGGTGCTTTGATTGAGAGGATTCTATAAATTATCTAATTAGGTATATCAATCGAAATAGAGATGTGGCTGTGGTCTGAGATATATATATATATATATATATATATATATACCCCCCTTGCAAACCCATATATATATATATATATATATATATATGGGTTTGCAAGGGGTTTGCTAGTAAACTAATTTGAGTATTCTCTCTTGATAAATAAATTCCTATTTGCAATGAAATAATTATAATTGAATTATAATTCGCCAAAGAACCAGGGTCACCGACACAGCTATTAAAATCTGCAAGTTGAAGTGGCAATGGGCAGGCCACATCGCTCGAAGAACTGATAACCGATGGGGAAGATAGGTTCTTGAGTGGAGACCGCGAACCGGAAGACGCAGCGTAGGTAGGCCTCCCACTAGATGGACCGACGACATTGTGAAAGTCGCGGGCATCCAGTGGATGCAGATGGCAGGATGTCGTTCAGTGTGGAGGTTAAAGGGGGAGGCCTATGTTCAGCAGTGGACGTCTTCTGGTTGATGATGATGATGAATTATAATTGGCAAAAAAGCTTAATTATTGAAGAATAGAATATAATCCACTATCCACCTTTCAGCTTCATCATCAGACCCACATCACCAAGTGTTATATATGGAAATCGCTTGAATTGAAACACGCCGTACGCACGATCTACTTTTGACTGTGTATCCCACATCCCATCCTTACATCCTTGCATCAAACAGTGTGGGGTATCCTTGACTGTCCCACACTGCTGTCCGGGGCAAGCCTCTTGTCTGTATCTGATCATCTTGTACGGTTTCATATTGGATGTGTGCCTCTATTCTCCCCCGTTCACCACGCAAATGCGCATGTATCAGAACATTTTAACATAGGTAAACTAAGCCAAAGATTAAGATTCCACATGGAAGCCAAGACAAATTAATCAAGTAAAGCATTCCTCCACGACTCAAGGACCCGAGCGGCATGAGCGATAGGTAATCAGATGGAAGATGAAATTGCTAGCAGATTCGCTTTGAAGCTCATCTCGCGGGAAGCTTTAGCAAACAGATCATATGGGATATAAGAGGTTTAATTATTATACAACAAAAGCAAATCAGGATTTTATGAAGTATCTACTCTGAGTTAGGAGGATGTTGCGTAATTAACCTGTGTTTGTATTTTGGACATAACTTAATCAAATTAACTTTAAAACAAAAAAAACATGCATAGCTTTTTTATCACATTCTTTTGTTCACAATTAAGTATACATTCGCTAAAAAAAACGTGAATCACTTGATCTGTGGGAGGACGATTACAATTTGATACCACCAATCCCCCCACAGATCCCTTGCTATCCTAAACCTACCTAAAAACTAACGCTAAACAAAAGGATTTAAAAAAATAATTATTTACGTGCCATTGTACGATTTTAAAACGCTGAATATACTACGAACTAATTTTTCCCATGAGGCTATGGCTGATTCTTCTCTGATAAGTTCTTCAATATCGTATGGCGATACACCCAATAAGGCTTTGTGCCTTCCACGCTTCATGTGTAAATCTAAAAGCGCTGAATTCGGAACACTCTTGTAGTAGATGTTTCACATGCATGGCTTTGTCACTAATAGATTCAGCGATATTAACAATTCTGAATCGTTGCATGCACCGACGTGCTTAGATCTTGAAAAATAACATTTAGGTAATTTTGTATGTAGAAAGTAGAAAGGCACCAAAATAAGGCAATTAATTAAATGTTATTTTTATTAAATTAGCAAGAAAAGTCTGCTCAAAAATTATTATGACAGCATAATGTCATCAGCCTTATATAAAAAATATAGCCATATAATAATGTCAACTTGTTTAAAGAATAGCAAAGTGTCTGCAACGTAACCTGATTGTAAAACTTGAAAGGCGTTTGTTGATTTTTCATATCTTAAAAAACTAGCACTTGATTGTAAAACTTCATAGGCATTTGTTTATTTTTCACATTTAAAATAACACACAGAGATTTGACATCTTATATCTCGGGGTGACGAGCGCAGTGCATTTCCATCCAGGGTTTTGAACTGTTGAAGTTCAAAATTCTGAGTGGCGTTGAGCTGTTATGGGCAAGCGTGCAGAGCCATCAGGCGAGCGGCTTCGCTCGTCTTATAAGTCGCTAACTTATAATCATTTTAATATCATGCTAGACAAAGAGCGCGAAATAGCAAATATGACGACACTTCTCTGTACGCCATATAAATTCTATTCTGACAAGTCGCACATAGGCGTGACATAATTTTTTGTTTTATAAAAAAAGGAAAGCGTTTAAAGTTTTTCTCTAACAAAAACTTTGAAAGCATATAATTATATCAGAACATTAATAATCGATTTAACCCGTCTTATTGTTTGCAATCTATGGCACAAAAAAGTGAAGCTATCTTTTGAAATTTTGTGTCTCATTACTTGGAAAAGTTTCCATCTATGCAGAATGCATCCAGATCATCGATTTAAGTAAAATATATTTTTAAAGAAAAAAAACCGCTTCAATACTGTACAATCTAAACTATATTATAAACCTTCCGTGAAAAAAAATCTTTAACTGATGGTGAAAACCGCATCGAAAGCCGTGGTGTTAGCGGATATGCAGACAGACAGACACGGAAAGCGAATTTATTTTATACTATGTAGAGAAGAAGAGAAGATGTCGCACAGAATATCGCTGTTCCCACTCCCAAGCGACATTTTGTTTGAAAACATCGTAATCTGAGATTCAATATCTTGTTCAAAGCTGCCAGGGTAAACATTCCGGCTCCCGCCTCGAGGCTACGTTCGTGTTGCTATTGGCAACGATGGCTCCTGAAGGTACAATTTAGCCTATTCACTGCGGTGCTAGTAAAATAAACTAGTGGCCTGGCTCAAAACATGAAAAAAGTTTATAAATCATAGTTTTCTTATCATGCGACTCTACATCTACATACATACCTACATAAATAAAAATTTATGTTTTTTCTCGCTAAAACTCGAGAATGGCTGGATCGATTTGGTTAATTTTGATCTTGAAATATTTGTGGAAATTCAGGGAAGGTTTAAACGGTGATTAAATGGCTGGACCGATTTGGATGAAATTTTGTGATCCTGTAGGGGGTCATAGTAGCCGAAGCCGAATATGCCGAAGGCCGAGCTTTACCCGTACGAAGTAGTGGGTATCAGCTAGTAATTATATAAAAAAATATAGATACAATACATTCTATAAACTTTTTAAACATATGACATAATCATATTAAATTTTACGAAAGTATAGTTTAATACTATATGAAACTGACGCAGGTACACTTAATTAAATAAACTTACAATATTAATACCTATCTATCAAATTTTCATAAAATAGGGGCGATGTTCCTCCCTCAGGAGTTTAAAAAACTACATTTGAAAAACACAATACCGTTCCGTTTTAGGTGGTCGTATCATATTATACCCATCGCTGCTAATAGCTTCTATACGAATTGTACCGCGTGGTTTCACCCGCGTTGATATTTCCTACCGTATTTTTTTCGTCTCCGGCCCTCGAACTATCCCTATCCAAAATAAACAAGTCGTTCCGTTGATTTGTTGCTGCGTGAAAAAATAACAGACTTACTAAACGAAACGAAACGAATGTCAAGGAAAAGGTATACCTATTTTTACCTTAATTACATCATGCGCGATAAGTACCGACTACCGATAGACATTTAAAACTAACAAGGAGCCGTCCATTAATCACGTGAGGCTCCGAAAGGGGGGGAGGGGTTCGGCAAAATCACGATATATCACAAGAGGGGCAGGGGGGTGTAGTAAGATATCACGTGTATATATTTATTCGTCAAACGCGCGATTTTTAAACCGAAAAAAGACGTGTAGTCTACGACTACTACTCGACTACTTTCTAACATTTTTATCATGTTCCTTAATTTTCTAGAATAAAATTAGATTATACTTTTATAAGTACCTGTATTTAAAGATAATATTCTAAAAAAAAAAGTTTGTAGGCACTAACAATACACGTGATTTTAGATGGGGAAGGGGGGGGGGTAGTTTTAAACCTCACCACGTACCAAGAGAGGGGGGGGTTAAAAGTGTTAAAAGTGCTAAAAAACATCACATGATTGATGGACGGCCCCCAGCACACTTTCGCGTCTTTATTTATTTAGTAGATTTAATTGCAGCTCTCTCAACTTCAGTTCAATCCCTTAGATTAATTTGAACAAACAAAACATCGACAGCCATTACAAAAATTTACTTGGCCCTTAAATAATGATTTCCTGGAAGGAATGTGACGGAATGAATTACATTCCGCCGCTTCCGGACCCTTCCTTGTTTGTTTGATTATTCGTAAACTTTGAATTTTGAATAACAATACAAAACATTTAATTATGAATAATAATTACTTACAACAGGTTTTACAAGTATGTATTATATTTAACTAGCGACGCACCCTGGCCGCATGGGTGTAAGTAAATATTATATATAAACCTTTCGTGAAAAATTGTCTCACTGATGGTGAAAACCGCATCAAAATCCGTTTTGTGGTTTAGGAGGAGTTAGCGGATATTACAGACAGACATACGCAGAAAGAGACTATATTTTATACTATGTAGAAAATAAATGAATCGATAATTTCCATTGGCTCTTCAAAATTGTTATTCGGTTTCTTCTAGACAATATTGCTTCATCGTTGACCGCATCAGCGGCGGTGGCGATCAAGAGGAAGCCAGAAATAATAATTACGTTAGAAAAGGTTCAAACTGAAAGACGAAAACCACACTTACTAATCTATGCATTTTAGTGTACATTTGTTTCAAGCTAAATAAGTAATTTCAATAATAAAACGACATAGAATTTAAAATAGTTTGACGGTATTTATAGTATGTACCAAAATTTTACAGATAATAAAATAAAAAACACTTTTTTATAAATTTTGTAGTGGACCCAACATCCATGTTCGAATAAATCAATTAAAAGCTTATGTGCTTTTAAAAAAAATCCTACTAGAACTAAAAATCTAGAGATTGATACATAGTAAAACCTTCTCACCGGAATTATGTTTAACAAAATTACATACAAATAGGAAACAAGAAAAAAAAATATCGTTACGGGGCGCCCCGCATATGTGAATCATGACGTTTCGTCCGTCACGGCATACTATACGGGTTTACTGCGCTAATATATGTGATACCCACCAAAATACAGTTGCCACACCTAGTTTGGTAGCTATGGCTGCATCTCACTAATATTATAAATGTGAAAGTTTGGATGGATGTATAGATGGATGTATGGATGGATGGATGTTTGTTACTCAATCACGCAGAAACGGCTGAATGGATTTAAATGAAATTTGGAATATGCATTGCTTATGTCCTGGATTAACACATAAGCTACTTTTTATCATCATCATCACCGATTTTCATCACCACGCGAGTCAAACCGCGGGGTGTAGCTAGTATATAATATACTGTACTTTAATGCAATAATATTTTATAGCCCTCGGGCTAAAAAATATTAAAATTAAAATTTAAGCGGCTAGTCTAGAAATGTTGCAGTACATTGACTTATTAGCACCACAACACCACTACTCTTTCCTAGTCACCCCTATATACAATCTAGCGACTAAACTTAATAGAGTGGAAAAGACATTCCGCCATCGTTTTATGCGGACCATAATTTATTTTATGAGGCATCATCAAAGAAATAAGGCTGTTTATGACTTCACTAACCATCCTACCCCAGAACCTCCTATGGGGCGAACTGAATTATTATGCTTACTGGTATTTATCTATTATATACTCAAAAAGTATAGAATAGTTTCTTTATAATAAGTAAGTTGTGTGTTCTTGTTTTTCCGCGTTTAACAGTGATCGTTTCAATAAAAAATAGTCGCCTGTAGTAATATGTATGCATTTCATAATTTTCAAAATTACGTCATAGCAGCATAAAATTATGTTACCATAACTTTGTGGTATAACTATCTATACATATTCCATAAAAAAAAAAAAAACTTAGAAAAAAGTATGCATGATAAATAATTCTCGTAGTTTAAAGACTAAAAGCACTCTTTAAAATCGCTAATCCTAAAGATCCTGGAATGGGACAAACTTTTAAATTCTTGCATTGTCATCGGTCCTTGATTGATAAGTATCAGTTTCAAATCAATCAGACGTTTTGAAATAGGTGAAAATCACGTTCAAAGATTCCGTTACATAGATAAATACTAGCTGACCCGGCAAACGTTGTTTTGCTTTATAAATTATACCCTTATCACTTAGGGGTATGGAAAATAGATAGTAGCCGATTCTCAGACCTACTGAATATGCATATAAAATTTGGTAAAAATCGGTAAAGCCGTTTCGGAGGAGTACGGTAACTAACATTGTGACATGGAAATTTTATATGTATAATGATGATGATGATATACATACCAAGCTAATAAAATCGTGTTAAAAATAAATAACTATATACGAGTGGCCTGCAATAATATATATTTTATATTATACATATAGTTATGTCCTAAACTGATGGTTCCATAATTATTGGAAAAATATATGTTATGACATTATAAAAAAAACAGTATACATAATATTTCAAGCGACGGTACCTATAAATAAAATATGCCTGGTGCAAGATCCACCCACGTATTTTAAAAAGTACCTACCCACATATCTATGAGCAACCAATAAATTCACTTCTGTCTTCTCTGTTTTTAAAACTGGTTTTGCATTATGGATTTTACTTCGCATACGAATACAACAACCTACAATACCAAACGACCAACAGCGAATTGTTAACAGGCAATTCAGAAATATTGGAAATTACCTATACAGGAAGTTTAACCTTTCCAACGTACTTCTAGTAAAGAACAAGATAGTGTCGAGACACGCAAAATTATGATAGGTCTGTTTTAGTAGATAGTAACTTTCCATACTGCATACTTAAGAAATTACCTAGGTTACAGAATTAGAATTAGACTTCTTGCATAGCGTTTCTAACGAAACTCAAGAATAAATTTTAGAAAACGGACAATGACTTTTGTCCTAGAACGTCTTAAATGTAAGTTTTATTGCAATACTTAACTAAAAAAATTGGAATCACAAATTGTTCAAAACAATTTTGTATAAAAAATTAACATGATCAATCGGAATATTACAAGTTTTATTTCAGAAGTAGCAGAGACGGAGTAGTGGCCAGCAGTACCTCTGGTACTTTTAAAACGAGGATGTTTTTTCTGTAATATTGGTAATATATAAAAAACTGATAATAAATATTACGTTGTTATGAAAGTAACTTTAACCCCAAAGTAGTCATTAACCTCGAGGTAAACACAGTGTTTTTCATTAAGAATAAACAACAAGGAAACTAAAAATAAAAACATGAACTGATACTGGCAAATGCACGAGAAGTGCGGGACCATAATTCTCTGAGGAGAAAAAAAAAGTTGGAACATGGTTCACAAATGTGAAATAGACGTACCTACAGACGGACAGATGGGCAGACGGACAGACGGACAGACAGCCAGACAGATCGAACTGCGGAACCCCTTAAAAAGAGGTTCTAATTCGACAGTTTTTTTGTAATGTCATGCGATATCTCCGCCGATTGTGAAACCAATGTTTGATGATTATGTTTTTACCCGACTGCCCAAGAATGAGGGTTATGTTTTTCTGGTGTATATATGTATGTATTTTTTTATGTTTCTAGGCGAGTTGGCAGTCAAACGCAAGTCAATTCCTGAATAAATAAATAAAAATAAAATAAATTTTAGCCTATAGCCTAAACGGCTAGATCGATTTTGATGTGCGAGGTTTCTTTAGATTCCTCTACATGCCCAGAGTGTTAGGGATACATTTTGAAGACAAGTATTTTGTTTTCCTTTTAATAATCTACTTGTTTATTGACTATTTTATATCTTGAGTTGGCTCTTTCTATAAAATTGAAATGGGACCACCACAAATTAGGGGATGAACCGCGTTTTTTTTTTACTTCTAGTGAAGTAGTTTAAATATATTTACTAATACGAGTGAAATACGACAATCTCTTCATAGTATAAAGTCGCTTTCCGCGTCTGTCTTTCTCTATATCCGCTATCTCCTCCTAACCACGCAACGGATTTTGATGCTGTTTGCACCATCATCAGTTAGATAATTTTTCACTGAAGGTTAAATATATGTAATAAAACTTACACCCGTGCGAACCCGGGGCGGGTCACTAGTATAAGGTAGCCTATGTTTGATACGTACCAAAACATGAAGTTCACACAATCATGCCATTTCCGTCTGCAACCTTGGCTGGATTAATCCCCGACCCAACAAGTTTATAGGCTGCTCTCGCGCAGGTCTCGGGCAAGCCGGCCTTGCCTCCATGACGTAACCGAGCCAAGGCGTTCGCGCCGAACCGCCTGACACTTCGAACGTGCGCGCGCATCCTACGACTATACATACATTCCATTTACAATTAACCAAAAAAGATCAGATTACAAAGAAGTTCGGTTCAACTTAAAAAATCATACGAGCGATCTCGTTTGTTTAGTGATTGGTGATTGTGATTCATGTGGATTATTGTTTGATCAATTGAATGACTGTAAACATCGATATAATGTTGTGATTAGTGCAGTTATTGAAGCGGTACTTTCTTTTACAAGATTAATTGCAATTGGATTGTTACAAAGGGGAACGAAAAAATAGGAATAATTAGAAGTAAGTAGCTAAGAATTATTCCTTATAATTATGGTAACAAATGTAAAAGCGACATTGGATGGGAAAGAGTCAACTTTCATGTCTACAAGTAAAGCGATAACAGGATTCTCAAGATTAAGAAACGAGTAATAGAACACGATTGTTTAGTTTCACTGGTGTTATTTTTACTATACTATACGCAGTGATGCAGTAGTTGTGTTTTATCAGGACGTAGTTTCAGTGATAACCGTATTAGGAGACTAAAAAAGTGCGGGTAGACCGTTTTTTCTCCGCCTGACTTGTTTTTTTTTGCCAACCACCCGCATTCTTCAGTCTGCCCGTGAACATGGTGCATGTACTGCGCCAAAAATCGGGAGCTATTCACGGTAAATATCACGTTAATAATAATATAACTGTAGTGAAAGACCGTGATAGTTTAAGACAGTGTTATTTAAGTTTCCATTCAAGATAATATTCCGAAGTCTCTGTACATTCTTTAGTAGTAAAAACTTGTCTCAGTTTTGATGTTCTATTAAAACTGCGTCGACTAGATTTAATGAGACTTAATGTTGAAGATGGAGATCCTGTTTTAAAAACATTTGATACCCTTGAGGAACTAGTTCGTTGACCTCATTGATACCCTTGAGGAACTAGTTCGTTGACCTCATGGTAACTATTAGATATGCAATAACATCAAGTCGTTACGTTAACGACCACTAAATTGGATACAATTCTTTGGGTGAAGATAGAACTAAATTGATCCAAATGATAGTCAGTGTTTTGTTCGTAGCGAATCTGAAACTTGTGTGGGCTGAAGTTTGGGATAGCTCTCTAAAATATTTAATACCTAATGATCTTCAAAATTTTACATATAAAGACACGCGTAGGCTGAAAAATACTATTATTTGTATGTATTGGATCTATAAATATGGATATATGAATTCATTATACAGAAATACAGAAATTTTTATTTTGCGATAATGCAGTTTAAAATCAATAAAATTATTACAAATAAAAGTAGATATACATTATCTCAAAATCCGGCCCCAACTCAGCATGTTGCATTAGGTGTTCACAGCTAAGACATAATAAAATAAATTATACTCATTGGCACAGAATATAAAGAACATTGACAGAAGCCTCACTCCGGCATTTTGAGAAAATTATTTTGTTGTTCTTACCATTATTAATTGTATAGATTACCCAATAATGGCTGTCACGGAACGCCCGTCAGATGTGAAATGATGGCATGATGGCATAAGAGAGCCTCATGTTGTTTGCCGTCACGGCATACGACTGTTTTACTGCCAATTCGCGCCAAAAGGAAAACATATGGTGAAATGAAGTAATCTTAATATCTAACATGTCACCATACAAACGTTAAGTTTACATGCCGCGGACCCGTGGGATTCAAGATTGATTATCATTGATGTGATACGAGCTAAAATTGTCAAACAAATTGAATTAGAGAGACCCGCATCATCAAAAAGTTAACGCTATGTCGGCAAACAATACAAAACACTCCGTTTGGTTAGTCCTAGTTAGTAATCCTGTAACATAATTATTGACGGGTGCCGTACCCACTGAAGTGAGAATTTTTTTCGTTTAGATTAGAAGGGCTGTCAAGGCATTTTTGTAAGAATTCCGTTGTAGCCAGTTGAACACATGCAAACGATACGTCAAAATATAAATACGTAGGAAGGACTGCAGTAATTCGTCAAGATTAGTATTATTTCAAAAGGTTATGAATACATTTTAATAGAGTTTAAAATTGACCTTCTCGTGGTGCAATACGGTTCAGTTCCCCTTGAATTTTGTGCAATTATTTTGGTAAATGTTGCTAGTGCAAAAAAACTGCACGATTATTGTGCGGTTTATAATACTAGTAGAGAAATATAGACCGTATCGTAAATTAACGTACCTCATTATTAAAACAGTTCTACCTTAAACTGCACGAAAAGTGGTTGGTAAAAAATTTGAGTTAAAGAGTTTTTCAACAATTTTGTTTATTTTAATTAACAAAAGTTGTGTATTAACGCATGTTATTGTGTTATACTAGTGAATTATTATCCTTTAAATACTATTAAGGTAAGTTCGTAGGTTTGCATGAGTGTGGGCAAACAATAGGAAGTAAAAAAAAAATATTTTCGGTTTTGCCCCAAAACTCCGCACAAACTTAGCTAGATAAGTTTCCATGGCCTTAATAGGTCATGCTTTGACCATGATATCGATTTAGGCTATGTTTAAAGCTCGTTTTATGTGACTTTAAATAGGTAGAAAAATAAATATTATTTGATAAGGTTAAATGCAATATCCATGCGAAGCCATTGAAAATAAAATGATATTATAAAATTTAGAATGTGGTATCACAGCTAGTGATGCGACAGTTTTGTGTGCAGTTTTGATTTTATCGATAACCTGTTATTGTATACCTTATAAAATATTTTATGGTAAAACTTGCCCTACTCGTTTAAAAAAAATTACAAACTCTTATTTAACTTGCATCGTTGGTATGTCTGTCAGCTTCCCGATTCAAAATTTGTAATCCATTTTTCTAAGCACGTTTCAGTTGCACTAAGTAAATTTGATGTTTGTAAAATAATATGGTGGTACTTAACTGGCCTGATGATGGAGCCAGAAAAGTAGGCCATAGTAACCTCTCTACTACATACTTTTACTTATTACTCCGTCGTGTTTGGACTCGTTGAATTCATTTTGATAAGGACTGTTAGACCAAAAAGACAAAAACAATATTTCACATCTCATCATCAGCCAATTAACGTCCACTGTTGGACAAGGCCTCCCTCATAGAGAGGGGTGTTGCCATAATCCCCACGCTTGGCAGGCGGCTTGGGGATCGCAGTACGTTCACCGTGTACTATTAGGACGCTGCTGCCCATCCTCCGGTGGTTCTGGTCGCAGTTTTAGGACATACCCGGGTCCAAAACAATATTTATTGTCTGTCTAATAATTCATAGATTTACTGACGACTTGCAGCGCCCCGTGGTTTCACCCGCTATCCTATAGGAACTGCTATTTTTTCAGGGTAAAAACTATGAGTCAATCCAGAATATAACCTACCTCCATACCAAATTTTATTTTAATCCATTCACTTATTACAGAATTCAGTGAAAACAAACATATTAATACCCAGACTTTCTTATTTATAATAATAGTGTGATAATGTTGTTGTCTACATCTACATAATAAGACAAATGAATAATAACACAATAAAGTTTAATCTTCAAAAAATACTCCTAAAGTAGGTATTGTAGGAAATGTTGTAAGAAAAATAAAGAATTATCGATATCGATAAAATTATGGTAACCACTATTATTGTCAACGGCTTGTCAAGAGCTTATAATTTAAACACGGTGAAATCACAAAATTATCAACAATTTAGACTATACCCATCGAGCTATATTACTACGTATAGAGGAGACGGCGCACATCCCTACTATGTTCCGTCCAATTGCAGTCATATGGCAGCACATCACTTAGTTGCTTGCTAGCTCTTGAGCAATTAAGTCATGTTTGTTTTAAAACGAAAAAAGTTCAAAAGTATTAAATATGGTATCGTGTGTGTTAAGATATTGCACGAATAATTCAAATAATACGTCGAAGTGCAAAGGAATAACTTTCCATCGGTGAGTAATTAGATAATCATTTACAAATTTTACAATTTAAGTCGAACAAAATATTCTCGGACGTAGCGTGGATGCCGTGTTGCGTCATTTGTCATAGACTAAAAATTAAGATGTGACATTGTGTTTGTAACAAGTGTAGGTAGAATTAGTTGAAGTTTTTTTTTTATAGTGGAATATAATAATCTAACACATATTTAGAAAAGTACTGCCTAGTGATTTAATAAAAAAAGATAAAAAATATGATGAAAAATAATTATTGTCTTTTGTAAAATATAATTTTAATTTTAAAGGTTTCCACGTCTGGGCCGTAAAGATAGAGAAAAATGGATTGCATTTGTCCAGAACAATCGAAACGAAGAAACGTGGTTACCATCTAATAATACTTACATTATGTTCCTTGCATTTTCGCGAAGAGGATAAATATACCACAAAATCGGGAAGGCGTTTTCTGAAGAAGTCTGCTGTACCTTGTGAAGATGTAAGTAACAGTCATGAAAATAGTTTTGCTCAAGACAAGTAACAAAATATTATATCAGTCGTCATTAATATTAATTATGTTATGTTTTTTAGCCAAGAGTGTGTCACAGTAGTACTGGAACAATGGACGATTAACTGGTTCCAAGTTAATCGTCGGATACATATCTGGTTACATTTCCCGGATTCTGACAAGGTCATTAAAATGCGAAGTATGTGTGGATAGCTTAAGTACAACAGAAAGGCTGCCACATCATAAACTTATAACTATCAAAGATATGGGTGGCTTGTCGTACTCTACAGAAGACGTATATAAAATATGTGTCGCCACGGAAACTGTAATACGAAAACTTATAAAACAAAGTGGTTGGAACCAATCTCTCTACTAAATATTATTTTAGTTATATTACAGTTAATACTTTGGAATATTTTGTTCAGAAGGAAGTATTTACATCTTTACTTCAACATTCTTTTAATCAACCAAGCACCTTAAATCACAGAACACATTTGATACGAGCCATCATAAACAAGTACACAACAATTCGCTTGAAACATGAAGCTAAAACTGATCAGACTAATAATGTTTTATCTAAGCGGCAAAAGTTAACTAAACTTATACTGTTCAAAGGTAACTAAATAAACATATTATTACAAAAAATACTTACGGCTTTTATTTTATCTTAGATCAAATCACAAGGCATTTTTTTAAGGAATGAGACTCTCCATGGCTCTGATCCAGTTAATATAGGGGCATACCATTAATCAAGAAGAAATATTTTGTATTGAATAATTAGCTTACCTGGAAAGGTTATTACTAGTATAATTGTGCTACCTACAATTCAAGACGTAATCTATATAAAAAACCAGTAGTGTCCTGAGGTTTCCCCTGCTATACCATAGGAATAGTATATTTTCCCTGAAAAGCCTATGTGGTAATCCAGGGTATAAGCTACCCCCATACTAAATTTAATCAAAATCTGTTCAGCCGTTACCGAGTTGTCTGGGAACAAACACACTTACATACCTTACACACGCACAAACTTTTTCGCAAATATAATATTAGTGTGATTAAGCAAACAATGGTATATATTAAATACTTAAACGAATGAATTAATTTAACTGAAATATTCATATTATAATATAATACTTTCTATTGTTCAATTAATTCAACTAATAATAAATTATGAAACAAAGTGCGAATTCAATTGAAGCTTGTTAGGTAATATAAAACTACGTCACTTCTGTAGTCAGTCAGCAGTTTAGTCTATAGCAACGACAGGTTGATGCAGAACGTTGAACGAAACGCGTAAGCGCTTTGAAAAATCGCGGCGCTTACGACTTTTTCGTCGCGAGAAAACTATACCTTATAAGCGTTCTAGCGCTGAATGTTTATATTGGCTGGTTAGACGACTAATTATTGTTTCGGCGGTGAAGCAAACTTTAGGTTATATTCTTAACAAAATTGAGCATGATCTTTGTTTATGGTAGCTTCTCTATACGTAGTAATAAAGCTCGATGACTATACCGGAGATAGGAAATTCCTCCTTTTTTAAAAATTAAAATCCATTCTAGCTCTACCACACGTAATTACAGCGCAAGACGGCATTGTGAATAAATCCGATGGAGCAGCATACGAATTCGAATTCAGTTAGCAACTGCGATGCGGAGTTTGACGCGTTGACGTGCATACTCATGTTCACTCGTATGCCTCGTAACAAATGTTCCATCTCTCTTCCGTTCTATACCCTTCTCTTTTCTGTGGCCGTACCTCATAGATGGACCGACGACATTGTGAGAGTCGCGGACATCCAGTGGATGCAGATGGCAGAATTTCGTTCAGTATGGAGGTTAAAGGAGGAGGCCTATGTTCAGCAGTGGACGTCTTCTGGCTGATTATGATAATGATAGATAGATAACTCTATTGTTCACACCAAAAATTACACAGGTACATAGTAACATAAAAACAACTTCAAACTAATGAAACAATTGGCGGCCTTATCGCTGTAAGCGATCTCTTCCAGTCAACCTTATACCTAACCTTACCTACCTAATTACCCAGGTACATAGTAACATAAAAACAACTTAAAACTAGTGAAACAATTGGCAGCCTTATCGCTATAAGCGATCTCTTCCAGGCAACCTTACTTACCTTATTTATTTTGATGATGATGTACCTCATAGTCCATAGACCAGCTCACCACTATAGCCCAGATTTTTCAATCCTATACTTTTCCTGTTTCCCCATATGCAAAAACAGGGTGGCAAGACCGTGAGGATGAGGCATCAAGCCTGATTTAGGCCTGATGCGTTTGCACCCGCCATATCTCCCTTGTTTGTCTAATCTGAGGCTACACCCATACCAGCAGGTAGCTTAAAATTACTACATCTAGTTGCAGAGGATGCGCAGTACTAGCGCAACGGTAACTCGCGTCAGTTTACGGCACTGCGTCTGCAACGAACTTAAGTAGTTGGCATTATTACAAAACATGAAAAATAGAAGTGCTTCTACATTTTTTTATGATACTTGGTGACGAGACGAGCGAAGTCGCTCGCCTGATAGCTCTTCACGCTTGCCCATAACAGCACAACGCCACTCATAATTCTGAACTTCAACAGTTCAAAACCCTGGATGACAATGCACTGCGCTCGTCACCCCGAGATATAAGATGGTACATACATACACATACCTACTTGGTACATAATTGTGAAAATCCATCACATATTTAGCTGGTTAACAGTGACAGCAAATATTAGCAGATGCTTTGTGATTATTGCTTTTATTTCTGGCGTACCAATGTACAGCGTAAAATAATTCCAAACTCGTGTAACCAGCAAGATTTTTGCTACATTTCTGGTTTCTTAAAGCTGTAAACTTAATCCCCTGAAATTTTAATTGTTTCATACATACTAAAAATTCAGCATAACAACATTCTTATAAATTAAAAACCTAATTTACAAGTAGACTTTGGAATTCGTGTTATAAGTTAGTTTTTTTAGTGATAGGAAAAGTTGTAACAATAGGGTAAAAAGCTGAATAAAAACAATCAAACAAATCAGAATGCGTGGTTTTCGTTCAACGTTTTGTAAAGTTATAGCAGCTGTCAGAGCAAATAAATGCTTGGACCAAGAATTGGTTAGGTTAGTTACGTACTAATTTACGAACCACTAACACAAAAATAAAATTGTTATTTACGAGCAGAACATTACCAAGCAGAACGTGAACTATTCCTAATCGTGTTCCATCCTCGGCCACACCGTCAGACGAGTTGGTGGCCAAACGTAGATCGAAAAAGAGTGGATCGCGTTTAATCTGATGTAGGGACGCGGCTTCATGCATGTTACTGTGCGTTTCACCAAAGAGTTCCCTCGCCGTAATGTTGGTTCCCCTGCACTTCTCTTGCACATTACAGGGAAAGTGCAGGGGAGCCAACATTACGGCGAGAGAACTCTTTGGTGAAACGCACTATACTATATTGAATTTTGTAACACGTCATTTCAAGTTGTCAATCTTAACCTCGATATGGACATGGACAGTTTTAGAGCAAAAGTGAGGAGCTCTCATATTATTTTTTCCTCTGTGAGGGTTTAGGCGTCGCACTTCTAGTGCATTTGCATTCAATCATTTTTATATCTATAGAAAAATTATGAATTGCGCTTGCAAGATAGAAGATGCACGAAGCATGGGCTTTTGAATATGTATAGCGACTTGGTGTAGGTGTTTACGCCCCGTTGCAACTGACTAACCTTGTCTGACAGACAGAGCGGAAGTTCTCGGCACCTAACGGTCAATGTCTTCTTTGAGTATACCAGTGCCGTTAGATGCATCATAGTGGCACTGGCTGGGTGACAGTCATGGTATACTTCTAAACGGATACATATACCCGTAGATCACACAAACAAGGGAGATATAGTAAGGTGGCGTGCCGGGTGCGAACGTATCTGGCCCAAATCAGGCTTGATGCTTTTAGTCAGCTATAACCGTATACACAGTTATAAATAAATTGTTTTTTTTTTAACACCTGATATGTAAAAGGGGATTAATTGGCACTTGTGGCAGTAGCTCGTAAGTGTTTTCTATCTATATGTAATTTTTATTTCTGGTGTACACAATAAAGAGTTTCTATCTATCTATCTAATTCTCAAACGGCTGAACTCTTAAATTATAAGTAGCCAAAACTCTCTTGACCGAGTCACTTTTCAAACAAAAATAACTAAATCAAAATTGGTTCAGCCTTTTGGGAGCTACGATGCCACAGACAGACATAGATACACACATAAAACTTATAACACCCTTTTGCGCAGGAAGTTTAAAAAAACAATTTTGAAAATTCACTTTTACAGAGTAACGCCTAATTCAAAATAGGTACCTAAACCTAACTAAAACCTACCTAACTAAACTTCATTCTTTATCGACTGACTAGGTATCTACTACAGTCACTTCTCGTACATCATAAATATTAAGTAAAGTATCCAGAATATAACAAAATGATATTTTACTTCATTATTCCAAGTTGATGTACTGAGGATCGATTCGAAATCGCTCGTATGATTTCACACGAAAATATAAAGCGGTGAAAGATTTTCTATTCATAGAAAGCAAATTCGAATGGCTCATCATTCGATTTAAAAATCGAGCCCTGTTCCTACTTATGTAAATTTTGTGTAGGAATTAGTTCTAAATGTAAACGTTCGTAACCACCAGACCATGTATCCTACACTAGATAACCCACAGCCACAGACTAATTAGTCTTTCTTTGCCCACAGCAGAGGGCAAAGCACGCGTGATGCGTTTAAATATTTTTATTCCGGTTTATTTGTGCGTAAACGTGACAAAGCTAGACTGTGGATACGTCTGTTTCATTCCTTCGGGACAAAACGAGTAAACAAAATTTTATCGCGGCTCGCGTACTAGGCTTCCGTGCTTTGAGTAGTTATACTCAAAGCGTCCGTATCGTTATTGCATCGCCTGGCTCAGTTGCGACTTGCATCGCTAGATGCATGCATATGCATCATCATGCATAAACATTGCTTTTTATGCGCCTGCATCCGTGTCACGCATAAATTTAGCCTCGCCATAAACACAGAATGGAGAAGGAAAAAAATCTCACTTCAGTGGTCATAAAATGACACGTGAAGGATAGTTTACACTGAAATTAACACTAGTCAGTGATTCTTCCGTAGATCTGTGCTTCCTTGTATAGCATGCAGTGACATTCGTCACCACGACACAGATTGTCATACCGGTTCTGATAGGTTGAGGTTCGTTTGTCATTTGTTTTTAACGCATCGTTCTTTTTTTAAATAAAAAGATCTGCAAACAATCTTGCGATCCGCCTGATGGTAAGCAAAACCGCCGCCTATGGCCTAGCGGTGTTGACGGTGCTTTGCCAGCCCGGGTAGGTAGTTGTAGACGCCCTTTTTAAAACGCTTCATGTTGGAGCTCGGCGGGAAGACCTTTGGGAGAAGGACCACCTTGCAGACGTGGAGGTGTGGTTGCGTTCACATTACGCACTCGTGCAAAACGCCCTAAGTTAGTTGAATGGAGCGAAGCTAAGGTCACAGGGTTAACTGGAACAAATCGGTGTTTGAGTGTGTGTTTTTGAGTTTGTTTATTCGTTCGACGTAAACTTGCGTATCTTTAAGCCGATCGTCATGTTTTTTAATTGATATTTCACATAATTTATATATTTTCTTAAATTTCCGTTTTTTTACGATAATAAATGTATATAACCACGAAATAAAGGATAAAAACAAGATAAGAGTGCCAACGGCAGCGGGACAGAGCCGTAACTAGAGTAGCTACCTGTGGTTAAGGCTGCAGAGTAGCAACCTCCTGACTCCTCTGACAATGCGCACCGTGTCCTTTCCAGAATGACCGCCGTCTGCATCTGACCCTTGACCCAAGCGTCTAGCGACAGCCTCTTAAGGTATTAGTGTCGAGGCTTTTTGATATAAGGCTTTTGGTTTTCGCTCTTATTATTTATATGATTATAACTAGCTGTAACCGCAACTTCGTTTGCGTTAATTTTAAAATAGTCAGCGAAAATCGCAGTAATAGACATTATCAGACATCGTTTATTTGTGCCAAAAAAACGACAACAGATAACACAAAAATAATAAAACCAATAAGAGAACAATAAATGTTTCTTTATGTCACAAGTACAGGCAAACTACTAGTAAGTATTAATGTACCTTTAAATATTTATATTTTAGGCCCCCAAATTTTTCCCGACGTTAACATCCCTAGGGTTTTAAGCACAGAGCTATAAAGGTTCTGTGATATTAAGTTTAAAGTGTGTGTAAAGACACACACGTGTCTGTCTGTTGCAGAGTAGCTCCCAAATGGCTGAACCGAATGAAAAAATGTTTGAAAAGTGAATTGGTTGAAGGTTTTCTTTTTTTATGATTCAAGAAAATCTATTCAGGCGATTGAAGATTATCAGCTAAATGTATCGATCTTTTTTATATTAAATTTATACTTGACATCGATGTATTAAATTACACAGCTAGCAACGGAGAAAGCTATGTTCTGAGTTTCTTTGCGCAATAAAATCCGGGACGAAGGTAATCGCCGAAGAACCACATTCACCGACGTAGCTGCTTAGATTTGCAGGTTAAAGTGGCAACGTTCGGGCCACATTGCTCGAAGAACCGATTACCGATGGGGAAGAAAGATTCTTGAATGGAGACGGCAAACCGGATGACGCAGCGTAGGTGGCCTACCTACGCTCACTAGATGGACCGACGACATCTTGAGAGTCGCGGGCATCTAGTGGATGCAGTTGGCAGGTTGTCGTTCAGTATAATTAGATATGGCTTTCTAAGAGAGAGACCTATGTTCAGTAGTGGACGTCTTATGGCTGATGATGATGACTTGTATCAAGAATTTGTATCTGAGGTTGGTGTTTCATGACACTTATAATAATCATTGTATGTAACATAGTGATAACACTAAGGGTTGGTTGCACCATAGTAGTTAGTTATAGTCAGGGCCGGATTTAGGGGAGGGCAATCCACAAAAGAGGGGCCCCTACAATAGAGACTTCGGAAAAAAAAACAGACTAGTAAACACTAGTAAACCGGGGGGCCTCCACTCCTTTGTTGCCCCGAGGCCTCCAGACCTCTAAATTCGGCATTGGTTAAAGTAAAGGTTTATAATGAATTTGACAATACCAGTAACGCTGACTTAAGCAGTTACTGTGAAATCCGTTGCACCAACGTATTCACTAGCATACTCAGTTAAAGTAGTTACCATCAGGGTTGCATGTCAAATGAGACCTTATTTACCCCAGATGGAATTATATTTTATTCATCTGATAGATATTTAACACAAACAATAACACTAACCAGCGAAGCGTGGGCAGTTACGGTTAACAGTTAAAGTTGTGAGGTCATTACGATTGTCAGAAGGTGCAACACATTTTTTGATTAACCGGTACTTTAACTGAAATGTCAATGTTTGTTATTGCTAAAGTAACAGATGGTGCAACCCAACCCTTACTGTGAAAATTTACTGACATCTAAATCTTAACGCATATATTTCTTCGTAATAGAGAATGGCTGTCAAAGTCAAAAGACAAAATTCCTTGCCTATAAAGCTGCTTTTCGTTCAATATTCCTCGGAAGCCAAGGTGTCGCAACTCAAAGGAATTCTTATCGCGAGTAGGAAGGTGAAACTAGCACACCTTTATCAAAGCTACCTGCTTGTACCATACTCGTACCTACGTAAGGTCGCGGTGTCTTTTTATAAAGCGGTCCTGTCCTTGGCCCGTTCATTCACTGGACCCCTCACCTTTACTACCCAGCGAACCATAACGGAGACTCTTCCTCTTAACCATTATACCCTGACCTTTAAAAATGCATTTGCTGAAAGTAATAGAAGGCCTTATAAGGTTGGTAGATCCCATGCCAATTAAGTACCTAGGTACCCAAAAATAGCATACCGTGTTTTGATCGCGTGAACACCGGTTGTGCTTAGCATGGACAGCTTTGTATCAGTTTTTATGATACAGAAAAGCAGTGAAGTGAAAACTAAGTGACGCGTGATATTCTGAGTACCTTCAGCGATACTTAAAGGACGACATTTGTATAGAGCCTAAAGGAAAAAAGAAGGTACGAAAGTTTAAATGTGCAAGTGTGTATATCTGTTCGTACCTACTTTGAGTACGAACAGATATACACTCGTAACAGTTGAACAGATTTGGTTGAAATTCAGAGTGGAAGAGCCTATACCCTAGATTAACACGTAGGCTACTTTTTATTACAAAAAAAATACAGTTTCTGTAGAATAGCGGGTGAAACCGCAGGGCGCAGCTAGTTTATAATATTATATATGCTAAAGCTAGCTATATAGAAGACACAATAAAACAACTCATACTCTCAGGGATCACACGAGAGTTTCGATGAAGTGAAGTGAACATAACTTTACATCGAAGATGTGATCACGGGCCAACACCATAAATACTCTAACCTAAAGACTAATATTCTAACAATTTTTTTGTTAGAAATTGTTTTGTTGATGGTCGTCATAGTGTTTTATGTGGTCGGTTGAACAGCAAAACAAAAAGCACGTTTTGTTGATTTAGTCAATAATTCACAAATACCGTTTTATAATTACACATCATCATCATCATCAGCGAGAAGACGTCCACTGCTGAACATAGGCCTCCTCTTTTAACCTGCACACTGAACGACATCCTGCCATCTGCATCCACTGGATGCCCGCGATTCTCACAATGTCGTCGGTCCATCTAGTGAGAGGCCTACCTACGCTGCGTCTTCCAATTCGTGGTCTCCACTCAAGAACCTTTCTTCCCATCGGTCATCAGTTCTTCGATGTGGCCTGCCCATTGCCACTTCAACTTGCAAATAAAACAACAATAATTATAATCACACACTTTGAATTAATTTAGATAGATTAGAAAAAAAACTAGTAAAATTGTTATAAGTAAATATAATGTGTATACAAAACATCAGCTAAATCAATTTGGAGGAACTGGTTCTCTAATTCTGCATGCAAGATTTATATAATATCAGAAAAGACATATTATCAGCACGTAGTAAATTGTAATGGAGGAGAGAGAGAAAGGTTAGAAACAAAAATTTAAAAAAAGTGTATCGTAAAAAAACTTTTTGACTAGTAAAAAACAATAACATATTATTAATTTTATTTAGATGACAGAGGCATAATATGTAAAGCTTACCATTAAAGCATACATTTGTACTAATGACTAATCATTTCAATAAAAATAATGGGATTTCTCTTCTCTCTAGTGAGAGAATATCAGTCTTGTGCCTCGATGAAACATGAAGCCAGTAGGACTTGAAATATGTCATCTTTTTTTTCCGAGGGGAATTCTTCCTAAGATGCACGCACAGAAAAGAGAAGGACGAAAAAAAAAAAAAACTAAAAAATCTAAACGAAAAAAATTCTCACTTCAGTGGATGCACGGATGCATTAGGATGCAGCCAAATTATATGGCATTATATAATTATTTTTTTACTTATAGAAAGCTATACTGTCCTTGAATGACATAGGTTTGGTTTACAATGCGGACGATGCCGACTGCAAAAAGAAATATAGTAAAAAATATTTGTGAAACAACAATTTGGAAGGAAATACTTACCTACCTCTTTAGTAGGTATTACCCACTAAAACTGTCTTGTATTTTCTTGACTGATTTTTAATATGGTATTCTTTTGTTACATTACAGACACACAGATGAAATCAAGATGACACGAAAGTTTCTGTTCTGCTTCCCGCTGAGGATGGGTAACATTGTGCTTGGCTACATTATTATTGTAAGTTTATATTTATAACTTATTTTACAAGAAAACATAGACTGAACGAACACGAATTTCTGTATATATATCAGGAATCATAAATACGTATCATGTCACTGTATTATATTTCAATGAACTACATATACTACATATTATAAATTTAAAATTATCCGAAATTTTGAAATGGAACCCATCATAATATGTTTTTTTATTGAAAAATATATTTTCAAATGAAGCTTTTATGAAATTAGTAATTGGAACGGTGTGCTGATCAAAATGAGCCCAAACACTGTTAGTCTTATCCATCGAAGAATGCCGTTGTCCACCGTCACCATCATAAAATCAGATCAGAAACCATAATATTGTATTGTAATCAGAACTTGACAAGTATGCCCAATTTCAGCTCAATCGAACACCGGGAAGTGGGTCAAATTTTACTTGCAAGATTTGATTACAGACAGACAGACACGGACAGGTGAAACTAAATAAAAGCTTGTAATAATAATTATAAAACAAATATATATTATAATAGGTCGGGGAAAAAGTCTTTTCGTATTTTGTATGTATAAAGTTGTAGTAAAAATCTCATCGGTTGTACTGTTTGTATCTGGCTGGTTTTGATACCATTAAAAATATGACATTTTAAAAAAGGAATACAAAAAGTAAAAAGCAATTTCCCGCCATTTTTCAATTGTTTTTTTGTTCGATAAAATGAGTGAATCTAACGAAGAAATTCGATATATTGTGAAATTTTATTACAAAAAACTGAAAAATGCGACACAAGCCGCGAATAAAATTTGTGACATTTATGGACCTAATGCAGTGTCATCAAGAGTAGCACAATGTTGGTTCAAGCATTTTCAGTCCAGGAATTTTGATGTCAAAGATGCAGCTCGCTCTGGTCGCCCTGTTACGGATAAAGTCGATGCCATTTCTGAAAAAGTGGACCAAGATCGGCATATTAGTAGTTACGACGTAGCTGAAGACCTGGGGATCGACCACAAAACAGTTTTGACCCATTTGAAAATAACTGGGTATACAAAAAAACTCGATATTTGGGTGCCACACCAGCTCACTGAAAGAAACCAAATGAATCGTGTACTCATTTGCGATTCTCTATTGAAACGTAAAGAAACCGAACCGTTTTTGAAAAGATTGATCACTGGTGATGCAAAATGGATCACCTACGACAAGAATGTGCGCAAACGATCATGGTCAAAGGGCAGTGAAGCACCACAGACTGTAGCGAAACCCAGATTAACACGTAATAAGGTGATGCTGTGTGTATGATGGGATTGGAAGGGCATCGTTCATTATGAGCATTTACCGCCGGGCAAAACCATCGATTCGGATCTCTACTGCCAACAGCTGATGAGACTCAAACAAGAAATTGAGAAAAAACGGCCGGAATTGATCAACATAAAGAGTGTGGTCTTTCATCATGATAACGCCAGACCGCACACATCTTTGGCCACTCAGCAAAAATTTAGAGAGCTTGGTTAGGAAGTGTTAATGCATCCACCACATAGCCCTGACCTTGCACCCTCAGATTTCCACCTGTTTCGATCTCTTCAGAATTCTTTGGGTAGTGTTAGATTAACATCAAGAGAGGACTGTCAAAACTACTTGTTGCATTTTATTGATCAGAATTCCCAAAATTTCTACAGCAACGGGGTCATGTCACTACCTAAAAGATGGCAACAAGTTATCGAACAAAATGGTACATATATATTATAATTAAATGTAATTAAACTTGAAAAAAATATGTCTTGAATTTGTTTATAAAATACGAAGAAACTTTTTCCCCGACCTTATATATTAATCAAACGTAAAAATATTATACAACAATTGAAATTAAAATAATTCATTAATAGTATATTTATCTTCCACATATTCCTCAAAACAAAGCAAACGACCGACGGTCTGAAAAACATTAGATTTATTTTAAATAAAAAAGAGAAACTAGCCTAAGTCTGCGTGCTTCTTCTTCGACCACATCGTCGCTTATCAATAGGCAAGTTGGTGGTAAAAGCGCGGATTTATTTGCCATTTAAAAAAATTGGCCAGTTGCCAACAGGTATGTTATTTTCATGTTTTTATAAGAGCTCACGCTAAAAATGCTACTAGCATTCTAGATAAAAAAATACTTTATTTACTCATCAAATAACATACTTTGAAAATGCAATGCGTAGTGAAATGCATACGCTGTGCAATCACCTTTAATAACATGCTTAGTAGGTAAGAAGACCGGTTGCTACAAAAACTATTACAGGCGTTAAGATTATACTCGTGGATAATATATCTTAAGGGCAGGCGTTTCCAATCTTACCGCCTATTACTGACTGCAAGATCGATCACAGTATCATCCTTGCAGTATCACTGTGTGGCTTCAGATTCTCGCATCGTGTACAAAAATCTTCTTCAGAATATCCTGTGGATATAATGATTACAAAATATATAGGTATGATTCCGGCATGCAAAGGTACGGGGCTACGTCATCGATGTTTAATATATAAAATTCGTGTTTAACTTGAATTGCTTTGCTTGGGTGGATAAACAAAATAACCAATGAAGTGCTATTTACAAGCTTTCATATAGTTTCACCTGTCCCGGTGTCTGGCTGTAATCAAATCTTAAATTTGCAATGCAGCATGTTAAATTTGCAAGTAAAAAGTTCGATAGAGCTGAAATTTGGCATAGGTACGTACGTACTTGTCAAGTTCCAATGACAATACAATATTATTAATGGTGACAGCGAACTGACGGGCTGTACCCTGATTGATGATAGTGACGGTGGACAAAGACACTCCTCGATGGGTAATAATAGACAGAAAGAGAGAGACAGAAGCAAGAATTGAGCGTAAGGCCCTTGGCAGTATTTGGACTCATTTTGATCAGGACCCCGTCCTATCCTTATCATAGTCCTATCATTAATATCATAAAAGTTTTGTTGAAAAAGATATGGATAGATATTTTTCAATAAAAAACTTGTACTTTACTATTTAATTTCATGGATTATTAACTGATTTGTTCCGGAAATTTCTGAGTTTGTTGCAATGAAACGGCACCTGAACAGTGACGTAGGTATGTGTCACAGTCAATATCAGACCTTGTTAAATAGTTCTGTATTATTTTCGATACATTCAACAACCATTACCAACGCACTGACGGGGAACCCTCCCAATTATATATTTTGTGTTTAACATTCTTGTTTTTTTTTGTCTGTATTTGTACATTATAATTAGGTATTTCGTTGTATAATATTTGTATAAGGATATTATACAACGAAATATATATTCAGTTCATATTTACTCAGTTCGTTTTAGTCGAAATTGTCAGGTGTTTTTCGTTTGTTTCGTATCACTGAATTACTTAGGTACCACAGACTTATTAAAAGTCTGTTTTAGTTACTTATTTTAATTTTATCACCTGTACTTATCTTTAGGTACCTGCCATCTAAAGAGTTCAGCCAGAAACACAGAGATTTACACTTATTTAGACATCATGCGTGTCAAGAGATCTGTTGAATTCTCAGCCACTGCTTTCCTGTAAATTTTTGTAACAAGTAGATCACATTACAAACCGACTTCAAAAATATATGAAAAGTGCCTATAAAATTTGACAAAATTTTGTATTAAATTTGCCTTCGATTTCCCTGGGATTCCATCATCAGATTCTAACTTGGTGACCCAACAAAAGAAAAAAATTGATATCGGTGAACAGTTGGGGGAGAAATCGGTGAACACCCATTTAAAAAAAAACAGAGGAACATAGAACCGTCTTCCTTTTCTTGAAGTCGGTAAAAAAAACACCAACCAAGAAGTTGGACTCGCGCAACGAGGGTACTGTTCAAAAGATACACCCGATAAAAGGTGTCCTACCTTTTATCGACAGAAGAGACGACAGAGACATAATAGACAGACAGCGTAGGCCCCTTGACACTCTTTGGATATCATAATAAATTATGGATATACTAATCAAACCAATTTATTTTATTTTCAGCTAATATCGATAGCAGTAGTGGCGTATCACCTGTTCGAACTAGCTCTATGTCTCGTGGACGAGAAAGACGAACAGAACCACGAGAAGTTCCGAGATTTCCAAAACTTGGAAAAGATATTCGGGCCGAGCGACGGACTTATGGTCAAGATTGTGACTATGACCTACTACCTGAGCTATGTCATAATTGGATTCCTGCTGTTCTTCTTCGGACTATTTTTTACCTGTGGAGCGCATAAGGTATTTTTTTTGTTATTATTGCCTTTAGACATCTTATCGATTTAGCTACGTAGTGTTCATTATAATATTTTTTGAAGTGAAAACTAAACTTCTTTAGGCGCGTTGAGCTCTTTTTGGGTAAACAAAAATCATCAGCTTATTAGCTTGGTATGTATCAATGTAACGGAATCTAAGTACGTGATTTTCACCCCTTTCAAAACGACGGACTGATTTAAAACTTTGCAGGCTTATCAAGGACCGATGACAATGGAATAATTTGTATAGTTTGTCCCAGTATCCTTAACAGGATCTTCAGTATTTGAGATTTTGTAGCGTGTTTATTAGTTTTTTAAACTGCTAGAATAATTCTTTATTGTACTTGATACGACATTGAAGCGGAAATATACAGGTAGGTAAACTAGAGAAAAGTCTGTAGCGTATTTCCTCTTGTATTTCCGCAGGTTTAGGTAATTCAAAAATAATATACTATTATGTATTCTGTGCTAGACTAGAGAGATTCGTCGAAGAAAATAGTTTTGAAGATGGACTTCCGCAAAGTAACGTCTGATTCGATATATAATTCGTATTTTTAGTTACATAATATACCAATGTATAATAACAAACATCACGCTAGCTTAATTTATTCATCGTATGACATGTTCATCATAACTTCACTCACTGATGAATTGATCGCGTGTTAGAACCTCGCATGACCAATATCTCGAACCCAGATTGTCTACCTTACATCTAGAATCCAACCAATTTATACGCAGAGTTGAGTGGGGCGCTACCATCATATTTCCTTAACAAAACTCAAACTATCGCTGAAAGGTTTTGGTTCCCTCATTTTGCCGTAACTAGAGATAAGTTGGTCGCAGACAATACCCGGAAAGAACCAGTTTTCATATTAATGTCAAATTGACACATGTCGTGTTTCGGATCAATTTGCGAGCATTCACGGATTTGTTAACTTATTCATAATCAGTCTGATTTTGCAGAACACAACCGTTATATCATACGATTTTTTACAAAGATGCATGTCTATTAAATTTCTTCTAGTTTCGTATTAAGTCTTAAGTTTTAGTCACAAAGCAATTTTTTTACTAAAGACGGTTTTAATTTGATAAAGTACAAAAATTGACAGATCTGCTTTGGTAAAACTGTCAAAAACCGGCATGTAGAATTTATGAACAAGGCCCTTGAACTTAAAACAAAAAAATTGCTACGCAAGAATCTATGGTTATAACATGGGAATTAAAAAAAATCCTATGTTACTTTACTACTGTAGTTGTTAGTGGTAACACGGACGAAAAATAACCGTGTTAATACTGGTAGTAAGGATGGGAACACGGGGGAGCAACTCAGGGAACGAAGGAAATTGCACATACTTTGACTATAACTTCGTCACTAAATCATAATGACATTATTTATTAAACACATGACTCACCCAAAAAACAACACAAGAATAAGAATAAGATTAATTTATTGCCAAAAACAATGAACACGTAAGGTAAAAACAATGTTGGGGAGTAGCAATTGCAAGCAAGCAATTTGCAATTTTGGGGTATGCTCAGTGCCGTGCTGCGAGGTCCCGAAGGGTCACGCGGGGCTGGTTTTCAGCATACCCCTTTGCTTAGAAAAAAGATGGTAGCTGAGCATTAGGTTAACACCTTTATGTTTTCAAGTTCAAAAATAAATAATGAGAATGTTTCTATTCCAGACAAATCACTGCTTGGTGTCAACGTTCTTCGTGTACAGTTTCTTCCACTTGTTTTTCACGATCGAGCTGATTATATTCGAAGCCCTGACGTCTGGTTGGATTCAGCTGGGACTTATTTTGCTTTCAGATCGTAAGTACATCTATAATCATTCTATAATACAGACCGACCAACTTACCTGTCATGATCACGATGTTAACTTACCTGTCAGTTGATGTTGGTAGGTAAGTAAAATTGGTCCGTCAGTAATAGCCACAGAATAAGAACTAGTAGCATGAAATCCATCACGTGATTTACAAAGCGTACACGGCCGCGTGTCAATATGTATATATGTATAACTAGCCGTCCGCCCCGGCTTCGCACGAGTGTAAGCTCGGCCTTCGGCCTCGCTACAAAATATAATATAGCCTATGTCACCCGGGGATAGTGTAGCTTCCCAACAGTGAAAGAATTTTTCAAATCGGTTCAGTAGTTTCGGAGCCTATTCATTACAAACATACAAACATACAAAAATAGGTACAAATCTTTCCTCTTTATAATATTAGTGTAGATGTAGCCTTTGGAGCCTTTTAAAGGTCATGTCCTAAAGTTTAATCCCTAGTACATTAAAAAAGTTTACAACCCTGCAATTCGTAGTCTTGTCATAAATATATCTTTTTCGTTTAGGTCACAACAACTTTGTCCGCAGAATAAGTTATTCTGAGACTTTGGCATATGAGTAAAGAATGTAACATGTTTAACTCGTTTATACTAAATTAGCACTACTTCTATAATACTAGTCCTTATTCTGTGGTAATAGCCTATCGTTACAGCAGAGTTGCCATCTTTTTGAAAATAAAAGTTTACGACACGACGCATGGGTCAAAATGGCCAAAATCGTCCCGCCGTGATTAATGAATGGCCCTCTTAGTCGATCGATATTACGTATTTTTTGCGACGCGACATTGTGCTGTGAGTCTGAACGACTTGAGCGATCATCGCATGTTATAAATAACCTGCCAAGTGCGAGTCGGACTCGCGCACGAAGGGTTCCGTACCATTATCTATAAAAAACGGCAAAAAAATCACGTTTGTTGTATGGGAGCCCCCCTTAAATATTAATTTTATTTTAATTTAATTATTTATTTTTAAAGTCAATATATAACTTAATATTCCGTTAATATTTCAAGCGTCTACCTGTTGCCGTTATTAATATCGAGCAAAAATGAGCAAAACAATCACGTTTGTTGTATGGTAGCCCCCTTAAATATTTATTTTATTGTATTTTTTAGTATTTTTTGTTATAGCGGCTACGAAAATACATCATCTGTGAAAATGTCAACTGTCTAACTGTCACGGTTCATGAGATACAGCCTGGTGACAGACGGACGGACAGACGGACGGACAGACGGACGGACAGACGGACGGACAGACAGACGGACAGCGGAGCCTTAGTAATAGGGTCCCGTTTTACCCTTTGGGTACGGAACCCTAAAAACCGGGACAAAATTATAGGATATCGGGATGCGGGACAATATCATCAAAATCGGGACTGTCTCGGCAGAATCGGGACCTTCTGCTAAACGAAAGGCCTCTCCTGAAGGACGCCACATGACACATGGTATTCTAATGCACTTGAAATTTTCTCCATCACTGTATTTCTCTCATTAGTGATGAAAGTGATGTTACATTGAGACATATTTATAGGAACTTGGTTTTGAGGCACATAAAAATCATTCTAAAACATCGCACTTTTCATTCAAAACTTCTCTTTTCTCAAATCTCTGTTAAAAAAAAAAAACAACGAAAGTTTCACTCTACTGGAATCCAATTCCAATTTGTCTGCGATTGGGAATTTGCACCAGAATCATGGGCTATATGAAATAGAAGCTTTTGTCATGTTCTTATTAAAGTTTTTAACTATATAGTTTTCAGTAATAGTAATTTACTTTTATACAAGGTGGAAATTTATAGGAGAGACAGTAAATATCTACATAATATAAATGGTCTGTATTTACCAATTTCTTAATTTACTCATATCGAAGTTTGTTCCATAGACTTTAATCCTTATGAACATGATCTGAAAATTGTTTTGGTCTAAAACTAAATGTTTTCGTTAACCACACTTGCATTTTTTCAAAATCTATAAATCTAAAATTCATAGAATGTCTTCCAAGCATTCCAAGCATTTTTTTCCCTAGTTTTCATGCAACTAGGTAAAACGGTTAAGATAGGTGCTCCCTTTTTTCTTAGAGAATATATCTACGTTTGGCCACCAACTCACCTGATGGTAAGCTCCCTCATTGTTCCCATTAAAATTTCCAGCTTGTATATAATAAATATAAATTATTAAGTATACCTACAATTATTCGAAGGGTTTTTCAATAGCGAGTGATATATTTTAATTTAATATTATTACAAATAATTATGAGACAATAAAAAGCAAAACATATGTCCTGCCTTAGAACAAGGGCGCGATTGAAAAACACTATTGTACAGAAATAATATGACAATAAAAAATATTAAACTAATGAATCATTGTTCACAAATAAAAATGACATAATGAATCATAACTAAATAATCTATGAAAGACGACAAATAAGTGATAAACGGGTGATTCACCACATGTAAATTAAATAAACCGAACTCAACAATACCTTAATCGATATAATTGAATAAATAAATAAGTAACTTAACCTAAGTCATCATTTCAGCCATAGGACGTCCACTGCTGGACATAGGCCTCCCCATGATTTCCAAAAGAACCGGTTGGAAGCGACCTGCATCCAGCGTTTTCCTGCGGTCTCTTTTAGGTCGTCTGTCCATCTTGTCTCGAGAACCTTTCGGCTCCATCGGCCATCTGTTCTGCGTGCTATGTGCCCTGCCCACTGCCACTTCAACTTGCTAATCCGGTGGGCTATGTCGGTGACTTTAGTTCGTCTACGGATCTCCTCATTTCTGATTTGATCTCGTAGAGAACCCTCGAGCATAGCCCGCTCCATAGCTCGTTGTGCGACTTTGAGCTTGCTAATGAGGCCCATAGTGAGTAGTGAGAGACCACGTTTCAGTTCCGTACCTAAGTAATATTTTGGTTTTCTTTCTACATCATTGTGAACCACTTTTACTATGAAAACAATCCTGAAATCGCGAAAAAATCGACTGTTCTATACTTCTATTGTTCTATTATTCTATATTTCGTTAATTGCCAATGATATTCTTCCACCGAACAACAGATTATTTGTCACGACTCACGATCTCTGGATTGGTCCCATTGTAAAAGTTTTCAATGATGATTCAATGACCTCCTTTCGACTTAGTACTAACCTAAAGCTATAAAAGCATATAAATATCAACTGACTTAAAAAAGTAGAGTAGGTTCTCAATTTTAGTGTTTTTGCTGTGTAGGTATTATAGAGTCGGTCAGTAGCCTATTATATTCCCACTGCTTGGACTCAGGCTTCTCTCAGAGAGAGAGAGAGGATGGGCCCTAATCCACCATACTGGCCCAGTACATACAACAAACGGTTTTTAAGGTTTTTTTATTTTTAATTTCGCCTATTGTAAGAACGGTAATACGTACAAGCGTCAAACTTGGCATGAGTATAATACACATTCTAAAGTTAATCAACAAGTACCTCCTAAGTAATACTGACCAAGTGCGAGTAAGTGACAAATTTCTATCCACCACCGGTTCTTACCGAAGTTAAGCAACGTCGGGCACGGTTGGTACTTGGATTGGTGACCGCTTGGGCGTGATGTTCTCTATGTGCACTACTTTGTTTGTACTGTAGTAGTTAACAATATATGAAGTGGTTTCAGAACGCTCGGTGCGAAAGCCCAACTCGCACTTGGCTGGTTTTATTTTGTAAGCATATTGTTTTTTTGTCTATATCTATCTATTTGTTCCAGTGCTCCTCATTGTTTGCCTGTTCAGTGTCAAATACCTGTTGGAAGCGATCCGGACTGGGAACATTTACAGTCGACCTGGAGAAGTTTACTATAAATATTAGTAATATTAAGTAGTATAAACATTTAAGAAAATTAAATGCATGCAGTTTGATATATTGTTCAGCGTGCACGCTTGAAAATGACCCAACACAAATAACTATATTTATGTATACCTAATTTGTGCTAAAACGCTAAAATAGACTACCGAATACTATGAATAATATACGTTATTTGTTTTTCAGGGTTCCGTACCTATAAGAGGGAACACGTGACCCTATTACTAAGCCTACGCTGTCTGTCCGTCCGTCTGTCTGATTTTTCTAACCGTAATAGATAGCTCGTTGAAATTTTCATAGAATATGTAATTTTACGGCGGATTAACTAAAAATAATAATAAAGTTGAAACTAAAGAGACAAAAAAAACCCTATCTCCATACAACAAATGTATTTATTTATAACGTATTTTTGTATTTGCTCAGATGTAGAAACTGTAATAGGTACATACAAGCGTCAACTTGGCATTAATATAGTACACACTCTATAGTATAACAGCAAATAATAATTTATGGCCAAGTGTGAGTGGGTAACAAATTTCTGTTCACCACCAAGTAAAGCAATGTCGAGCGCGGTCAGTACTTGGATGGATGACCGCCTGGGCGAGATGTTACCTTTTTGCACTACTTTATGTATTTTATGGTGGTACGGAACCCTCAGTGCGCGATCCCGACTCACACTTGGCCGGTTTATTTTTCAATAAATGTTATGCTTGAAACGGCAACATGGCGATGGCGATGGCGATGATGCGATGTACGGTGGAGCACACTTGCCTAGAAGAACCCGATTCACTCGTGATTTGAAGACACCTAGATTGTAACTATCGGGTAACACCCATCGGGGCAGGCTGAGGGGCTAGACGTAATAAAGTAGAAATATTATTAATACTTTTAATTTACAACTACCCGCGATTTTATCCGCGTGGACAGTCCCGCAAAGGGTCGGTTTTGAATCGCTCGCTTTGATAATATATATCGCTCGGGTGGTATTTTGCACGAAAATATCATGCGAAATAAAAGATTTCCAGAAAGCAAATTCAAATTCTTCAAACTACTCGTTGCTTTAGCGAGTGATAATGATTATTTTAAAAACGCTACCTTTGTTTAGGTTTTCGTTCGAAAGTCAGTAATTGCGCATGATATTTTCTGTGTATGTGTGAACTATCATACGAGCGATTCAAAACTTGAGCCCCAGAAACCACACATTTCTTGATAAAATGTATCCTGTCATTTTTTTTTATGCCATAGGTGGCAAACAAGCAGACGGGCCGCCTGATGGTAAGCAATCACGTCGCCTATGGATACCTGCAACACCAGGGGCATCACAGATACGTTGCCGACCCTTAAAGACTCTATTAACAGCCCTTTTGAATAACCCCATATTATAGTTACTCGAAAATGCCGTAGGAGGGAGCTCATTTACGGCCTTTCATCTATCTCCATGCCTAAAATCACATGGATCCATCAATTTGTTGTTGCGTGAAATAAAGAACAAGTAGGTACCTATACGATTACGAGGAACTTTTTTAAAACTCCCGATAAAAGAGCATATAAAATAGTTAAACGGCTCGCGATCAAGTCACCTTTCAAACAAACAAAAAACGAAATCAAAAATGGTTCAGCCGTTTGGGACCTACGATACCATAGTCAGACACACAGATTACACACGGCAACTTATAACACCCCTCTGTTTGCGTCAGGGGTTAAAAACAAATTAACAAACACACTTTCGCAATTATAATATTAGTAAGATAACAATGTTTCAACAAAAATGTGATAAGTATAATTTATAAAATTAAATATATTATAAATAAATAAATATACTTTAATCTTAATATATGCCTGTAAGGAAGTTAATTTATTTATTGACTAGGGACCAAGTAATTGAGAATGGCTCAACATACAGCAAACATCACAAAATACATATGTAATTAAAAATACATATATGTAAATTAATCTAGTTTCCTTTCAGTGGTTTTGTTTTTATTATATGGGAATATGGTGACTACCGAATGCGGTTATAACTAAACTTAATCTTATGTATTATCCCGTATATTAAAAACAAAACATTTCACAACATATTTTAACGTAGTGCTCAAAATTATTCCAAATAATAAATATCAATATCACAAAATAAATAGGTACAGAAGGCCGGCTCCATACAACGACCGCTAACAGGCGCAAGCAAACGTAAACGCGTCGACAACGCAAAGGTCACTTGGGTGACACAAGCCTATACCATACCATCGATGTTTTTGCGGGCGTAGGTTATTAAAATCAAGGGCAGTCGAAGCCGTCCTTCTGTGCTTATTTATTTTGTAACAAATGTTAAGTATAAGTGCGCTAACTTAGATAATAATTGATTAATTATATTGAGATTTAGTTAGGTTTAGCTTCATATATATCGTGTAACTGAAATGTATGAACATCATTGTTTACAAAAACAATTGAGTGCAAATCTCAGATGGAAGAAAAAGTTGCATTTGCGATCCATCCAACTCCATCGAGTTCTGATCATTACCAGTACCTACATATTATTGCCTGTATAAATGTATGTTGTCTGAAATAAAAATAATCATTGTATTTGATGTTGAAATTATGTTACTTTACGTAATAATATTATAAGCATTTGTGATTAATTAAAACTGCCAATAATCATTTGTTTGTATATATTATTATTTAGACAAAACATCAAAATCATCACAAAACAACAGTCGAAATGAGATAGTCTTAACTAAATGAGTTAACTTATAACTTTTATCTTCCTATGCATAAACGTTCTATAAGTCAATCTGTTCCATAAAAGTCTCCGGCGTGACCTTCTCGACCGCAAGAAATTGACATATATCATTTTATAGAAGTGACCTACTATTTATTGCCCACGACATCACACGCGTAGATTTCCATATAAACTTTCAACCTACATTTGCTCTTCTTAATTCAGCTTCCATAGCCGTCAAAATTGGCGGGTAGTGCGGCTATATACCTAATTTTCTTCAAGGGAGGCCCTTAAGGCCACTACTGAAGGCTGTCTCTCAGCTCAGCAAACTTCTCTCTATCTTGTGCCAAGTGGAAGTTGTTCAATGCTGGCTATGCTGGTCCATTCTCGAATGTTGAGTAACCACGACTTCTCTCTTTCTTCCAGCGCGTCGTTTGCCTTCAACTTTGCCCATCATAATGAACTAGAGAAGCTGGTATCGGTATCAGGCTGGGTGGTGACTGAATGCCTCAAGCAGTGCAAATATTCCAGCCTTGACAGAGGTTACTTAATTGTGCCTTTTCTGGTAGAAACACTTATAGATAGGACCGTGCGAGCCTAGTGCTTTTAAAATATTTAAGGATATGTCGAGGAGACTAAAAGATTCTTTACGTGACCAAAATGCTGGCCGGTATGTTGGGCACGTTGCCTGAAATTGGAAATCGTTTGAACTATCATAGGCCTTTGTTGCCTATAGATAGTACAAACGACCATCAATTAGTTTAGTTTTTTAAGTTTTGTGTCTAGCTTGCCTTATCACAAGACCCTTTCTTAGCGGATCTGCCAAATTTCAGCTCAAGTAATTTTTTAAATGTCATGACTCAGCCAGTGAATAAGTCAGTGGTAATTAGCTTGTCGAGCGTTTATGCATGAGAAGGTTAATATAAAATTATAATCTACTTTCTCCCTATTACAATAGGTACAAAATTCGTGTCGCAACACTTTCATAACTTAATTATTACAAATAAATAAATAACAATCACAGCTACACATACATTCAAACACAACCGTAAAACTATTATATCATTATCGATATCTAAACATATTGTCTAAATGCAATACTGGCGAGTCTCTAGCATTCCTCCTTCGACGTCTGCGTCCAAGCATCATTGGAACAACCATAGCCATTGTAGCAGGAACCATACCAGCTCCCACTGCTGCTAATAGCGTAGAACTATCAGGAGACACATTTGATACAATCTTTCTTCTAATCACCCTGTTCTTTGAAGGCCTTATTTGTGAAGCTGCTGTCTCCAAATCATTTTTCTTGTCCATATCTCGCTTAGACTCTTCCACGGTTTGGAAACTCTTCTCAACTTCTAACATTCCGCCATGAGATGTCGTCATATTTGTGTGAGCATTGTCTACAGGTAGCACTGTTAAGGCAACCGCTTGATGTGACGTAACAGTTGGTACGCCTACACGATCATCGGCCTCAGCTACTGGGTTTAATGACCTTTGACGTTTCTTGTTACGATAACCTTTTGTAGTTGAGAGTAAAACCCATTGACCATCACCAAATGGAGGTCTTGAGCTGTCACTGTAAGGTGGTCTAGAACTATCTCCATAGGGCCTGGAGGTACCTCGGTCACTTTCATATTCAGATCCTGCATAAACCACCTGTGTTGGCCTTTTTAGAGGACGTTTATTCATTGAAGATTGGTGAAGAGCTTCGTATTGATACGGAAAGTTAGAAGGGCGAGGATCAGTCACAACAGAATCAGACATACCGTAATATACTGAATCATCGCTGGAATAATTCTCATCGGAGTGATCGGAGTCACAATTCGGTTTATGCGGGCGTCTACCTTCATCCGGAGCCCAAGCTAGTGGATGATTTTGAGGAATTTTCTGGGGCTTAGTCCACGTTGATGATGATGACTGCGATGCCCAAGATGGCGACGATGATGAAGATGACGCCCAGCTTGGTCTTGAAGGAAGTTCCGTTTCAATGTCCGAAGGTATATGCAATTTGTTATTTATGTATGCAGGTCTTGTTAAAGAAGGCTTCTTCTGGGGGTAGTTATTAAAATGGGAACTGCTATCTTGAAAAGACGTAATTCTATCATCATCATCTGGGAACCTATTTTCATCTTCATTCCAATGATTAGGTTTTTGCTTTTTCACATTAGGTTTCCACTTAGAAATCTTGCTGGTTGACCATGCGACTGGTTCTAAACTTACCCAGCCGTCTTGGTCGTCGTACGGATGTTTATGTTGTTTCACTTTTAACCGATTCCACGTTGTGTACACCTTGCCATTATCATCCTCTTCTTCCTCGTCCAGAGAACTATGCGTATTCTGCATATTATGCATGTTATGATACTTCAACTTTTCCTTCTTTAATTTAGCCGCCAATGCTGTGATAGCTTGTAAACGGTCCTTAGAAAGATCACTATAGTCTTTTAACTTTTCTGCAGCTAGCATATAATCTTCAAAATCTTCAATTCCTTCATCAGAATCCTTGATATCGCCATCTCCGAAACCATCCTGGCAAGATGGTCCGTAGCACCTTGGTTTGCTTCCATCCAAATCGTGTATGATATGGGTCATAAGATTTTTTATTTCTGCTTCATCCTGCTTCGTATCGACCGTTATATCCTTCCGTTTAGCTGCATCATCCTTGTCTTCTATAATTGTGATAGGATTCTTCCCGGGCACGTCTAACTGGTAGGATTTGATTCTGTCGTAATATTTTTCGATTTGTGTCGGGTCGTTGGGTTCGGCGAGTACGAGGGCAAACACGCAAACTAAGAGGCGCACTGTCATTTTCATCGAGTTAATTTCACTTTCTTCGGTGTGCGTGAAGGCGCGCAGGCAAACGCGCGCGGACTGAGCGCCGCGGCTGAGTCTGCTCGCTGATATAGTTTTGAATAGTGGATGCACAATAACCCTCCCTGAGCTCCAATGCAATGGTAATTCTATGTTCGGTCACGACGAATGAGCGAAATAATTATGTGGCGATTGTCACTGACGACTATCTTAACTTGCTATCGCTGCTCTCTTAGGGCCGTGACCCGCGCTCGGGTGAAACCGTTTTTCATTTTATGGGATGTTTTCTCCGCGGATAATGGTAGAAACGCTTCGCAGACGATTCCCACTAGATAGGAGCGAATCTGATGTTCAAATATAATATGCAAATTCTACAATGAACTTTGTGGGAATATGTGGATTTATTAATGACTAGAGAGTTGAAAGATGGCATTCGTGATAGAGTGTAATTTATTAGTCGATTACAATCATTAACATTAAGAGCTATAATTACAATTTCAAGCATCGCTAATCGTGTTTATTAAAAACCATAAAAACTTGATGAGTTGATGAATGAACCAGAAGATTTTTACACATCTTCTGGTTCTCCACAGGTCTAACACCCTAGAATTGAATTTTAGAATAAATACTTATATTCTTTTTAGGTTTGTGTCGTAAAATAAACTTGTTTACATTACAATAGTAAACGTGTCTCAAAAAAGTTTAGGTACAGTGTTTGCTATTTTAATGCTTATAGTATTTATAAATAACTGCAATTTATGAATGGCCCCAGAAAGATGTAATCTCAACGTTCTAATTTTAACGAGCGTCCAAATACATAGCTCCACTAACCCAAAATTCTTCGATCCCCCCCTACAGGGGGTGGGGATGCTGCTCTCTCTGTAATAGCATGCTCGCTTATTATCCTTATCTGCGCTCGCATCGGTCCGGTCTAATTGCATTGTGCTTTTACCGGCCAATCTACCTCAGGTAGTGCGATCGAGATCAAGCACGTGTTTTGTGGAGACATTAATTGGGTAGAGTGCAGTTGGTTTGTACAGATTGTGGGTTCAGTTAGGTTTGCGAATTAAATATATACAAAACCAAACCTAATAGCCTTTTTTATTGACGGGGGGGAAATCTTCAATAGATACCCAGCTGCATTGGGGTGTAGCCGGGCTACGTGAGATTGCACCCACTAAACCCCCTTCGGTGGTCAACTTCTGTTCTAGACAGATGGCACCAGTATCTCCATAGGAACGCACCGGTACCCTCCTAGCACTCTGCTGAATCAACACTCCCTGAAAATGTTACCATTTCCGTTTTATTCCTTTACAACGGCGTGGGCCACACCACGCCATTGTCGTCCCTGGGCTTGCTGAATGGGACGTCAGAAAATCTAATAGCCTAGACCCAACCAAATCCTAACCTGATGGCCCACCCAGTAAATGTCCACTGCTGAACAAAGGCAGCTAATGGCACCAATATGTAAGTATATTTAGTAATTTTTGTGCTGCAAAACTCAGGGCACTGAACTCATCCTGCTTAGTAATAATCCAGTGGAAATAAGATGACAAGAATCCCTCAACATATACGCAGGGTTCAGATGGAAAAATTTCAGTAACAAGCATATCACATTAAAACAAGTGATGGGCCACCTGATGATAAGTGGTCACCGCTGCCTAGACATCTACAACATCCCGTGCATTGTTAGTGCGTTGCCTACTTTTAAGGACACTATTCACCCTTATTCACATATTATGGAGAAAACAAATAAATAAAAGAGAAATTGCACAGCCAATCAACTAGCTTTACTCGTTTCTGAATAAATACGGGCGAATTACATTACAAAGGCAATAGGGGCTGTTTCATACAAACTTTTCAAGAAAACCCGTAAATGATAAGTTTTCACATCTTTTGAATGTGTTGGTTTATTTTGACTAAAACTGAAATTTAGTTTATTAATTAACTATAATAACGATCACCAAATCATCATAAAGCATAAGCAAATCCTTTCTCTATGATTCAAACAAATTCCCATTAAAATTTATAATTTTGATTAAATGTTGCACAGCAATATTTTTCATTTATGACTCTACGACTGGTTTTAATACCACTATTATATCGTGAGTAGCTCGTATAGCTAATTATATTTCTATGATAATCAATAAGTTATTTAATATAGAGAGATATATACATTTAGTCGGTTGTTGTAAATAGAATTGTGGCAAAGCTGATTTCCAAAAATAATAAGTGCTAAACATTTTCGTTAGGTATCTTGTCTGGCTGCCTGAGTAAGCGATCACCGTCGCCTATAGATGTCTGTAAAACCAGGGCATTACAGATATGTTTGCCGACTATAATATTATGACTCTAATAGCCATGTGAACAATCCCATGTTGTTAGGTGTAATCTTATGTTTTTTTAAGTTTGTTTACGGTAGAGTTTGTTCCAAAGTACTACTTAAAAATACATGGATAAAGCCACGAAATAGTCCATTATTGTTTAAACTCTGTACTAGCATTTAATTTATCTAACAGCTGCAACAGCATTGTATAAAGCGGAATGAAAGTAAGACTGTAGCAGATACAGCAGGTGCTTCAATGAAAAGAAAATGTTTTCATTTAGCTTTTTACAGTGTTATTGAAGATTTATAAAGATTTATTATTATTGCAGTTGTCAGAGCAAACTGCTCAAAAATGCTTGGACTTAGCATAGTGTGTAGTGATGGAACTGACACTACCAGAACCAGAGGAAGGAGAATGAGGGGCAGGACCTCCCCCAGAAAGCCTGGTGGATTACCATAATCTAAAAAACATTCTTATAATACCCTCATTTTTATAATAATATTTATTCTTCTCTCATTAGTCGAGAGAGGGAGACAAAATTCAATGTAAGGTTATTATAAGATTATTTTTTCGAGATTATGGTAACCCACAAGGTGCCTTGCTAAGTGCTAAAGATTAATGCTGTGTTTTTCTAGAACAGTGTTTTTCAAACTGTAGAGACCCCCTGGGGGGTCACCATGCCTCTATAAGGGGGTCGCGGCGGTAGCGAAGCCTCGGTAAAAAAAAGTTAAAAAATATTTTTACTATGAAAAATAAATTCATGAGTAGTTATAAAAATTGTACGTATTTGATATTTGTAATATAATAAAATACAGATTATAAACTGTGGAAGGTCCCTACCTTCCACAGTTTATAATCTGTATTTTATCCTTGGTCCTGTTTCTTTTTTTTTCATTCTAAGTGGGTCGAGTCGTGAAAAAGTTTGAAAAACACTGTTCTAGGATAACTCTTTGATTTTTTGGGCAGTGCTTCCTAAAAAGTTGTTGAAACAGGAATCCCCACCCTTTATTCTTCTATCAATGAATAGATAAAAACAGGAAAGTATTTTTAGATTGAAATGTTATGTATCGTTACATAAATATAACTCAAAATGCAAAAAAACACAAAAAGTCCACTGCAAAATGCAGTTCAATTAACAAAGAAAGTTTTTAAAACAGAATAGAAATTTGTCAACAGATCTATTTGTTAGTTAGAAAGCATAAAACGTTCAGACGGCGTTAAATGAAGAATTCCGTATACCGTGACGAACACTGCTGGGATAAACAACAATAAACATTTTGAAGCGCACTGTCACGTCTTGAATAATAGTTAGAATTGTAACGGTTTTGGACAGAAAATACGAATTTAACGTGTTATCATAGAAATTGTGGTGTAACTCAGTTTTTATTGGGCGCGCGGTTATCTCTCTCACTCATGCATTTCAACGTTTTTGAAGATATAAAAAAACTGTGAAAGAATTATTTTAAACCGATTGGGCATTACCTTTAGCATAACATTGCCAATAATTTAAAGCAATGTTCGTGTTGATATTTGATAGAATGGCGGAAAAGATTGAAGAATAGATTTAAAAAAAATCGATCTTTTTCTATATCCTCCTATAAAATATCAATACGAAAATTTCTTTATACTACTTGCAGTGTTGTTTTAAAGACAAATGCTAAATCAGTTTTTTCTTTATTCTCTCTCAGTAATTTATAACTTTAGAGAGAAAGAAATAGCTGGGGATGTCCGATGAGCTCAGCTTTATACAAATTTTCAATATTTGCGTGCTTGAGGTTAGACAATCTACCTATGTCAATATATTTATCCACATTTTTTTAAATTAAAAGAATATCTAGTATCTCCTCACAAGGCGCACCAAAAGAATGACTGGTAGAGATATTTTTATGTTTAACTAGCTAAGCGTTGGTGTTGGAACACAGCTCACATACAATAGATTTAAACTCATCTCCCATGGAATAGAAACTGGCTCTCAATTGAGGCTTCACTTGCTCTCACTTACCCTACCAATAAAATTTCAGCGAAAGATAAGTAGCAGAAGAAATAGACTTGATCTGAAGACGTGAAGCACCGAAAAAAGGGAAAACGGAATGGATACTTATGTACTCAAAATATTATTGGAAGGAGCCGTCATACAATGGCTCTGGCCACCTTTTACTTCGACTATAAACTCAATTTATCAATAAATAAGTCACATTTTATAATCTTTTTATATTTGAATTACTTGATCGAATAAAGAAACGAAACAATATCACAAAGGAGCTAAACAATGAATCAGACAATCGTTTCGAATAATTTATAAAAGAAAGGCAATAATTTAAATCCAAACTTATCTATCTCTATTGTCATAATGCAGCATTGTTTTATTTCTTTCCGTTTGGTGCAATACTACAAGGACTTGTATACACTTACGGAACTGCAGTAAAATAGTGCATATTGAATTAGTGACTAATTATTGGAAACAATAGCTGGATACCAACAATAATCGAAGTGTAACAAATGAAATATGTAGGTTAAAAGCATGGACGTAACAAACCTGATGGCTAAAACAAAGAATGGATCTCTATGAAGAATAGTTAATGACAAAAAATCAAAGTTAAAGAAGACATGTGCATTTTGTCAATGAAAAAAGAGATGAAGTAGGCAGGCAATAAGGTGATCATCAATTAGCAAAAAGAAAAAAGCGAAATATGTCTTAAAAAGAACGTAAAGAAACGACATCAAAGCGCGGCTCAAAGAAAGATCAGTCACACTACCATTAGCATTATTTCAAGAAGATATTTTTGTGGTTTTCAAAGTGCCAGCAATAAAATAATAGGAAACAAGCGGATTAGGAGCAGTGGGTCATATGGACAGCAGTGACATTAGTGCCACAACCATCAGTGACACGGTCCATTAGCAACCATTCACGATTTAGGTTCATAAAAGTAGATGTAAACAAAGATAATCACATAGCTATCTATGTGGTTCACATGACTGTAATAGTGTGCCTTTTTTTTGCTATCGAGGGGAGGAGTGAAGAGCTACGAGCCCATTTAAATCTAACAGTGTACATACATGTAGGCAGATTAGTACATAATTTAATCCATAAATTAACCACAATACATAATTTAATCCTTTCTAGGAATAAATTCCAAGGTCTTGGAGGTAGGTTATTATTTTAATATTTCCTGAACAAAAATGGTAAATCTGAGCTTCGAGTTCGTTGGAGCATATGATTCCCAAAAAAATATAAACGTTGATTTACCGACGAAAACAGTTTTAGCGAGTACTTATATTTATGTCAATAAGGCCATTTTTATTGAAGACCCATTATATTCTCAATTGGTTTCCTGGTTATTTAGGACTTAGAGTTTATATACACATATATAATATGATTTTGCGATTGTGGCCGAGCGGTAGCATCTGCGCTCTACAATTTGCAATTTTGAAGCCATCGCTCAAAAACGGCGAACGTGAGGACCGGTCAAAGTCAAAAGTATAAAGACATAATTAATGACGTTCACCAACATGCACTATTATGCTAGCATGGTGCATTAGGGCCCATCAACTCTCTGAGAGAAGATCTGTGTCCCAGCAGTGGGAACATGAAATAATAATAATAAATAAATATCTGGGACATTATTGCACACATGGTCATCTGACCCCAAACTAAGCAAAGCTTGTAATATGGCTGCCAGAGACTGATATACATACATATATATTTTTAAATACATACTTAAATAGATATTAACACCCAGACATAGAACAAACACAAATGTTCATCACACAAATGTTTGTCCTATATGGGAATCGAACCCACGCCCCCAAGCACAGAAAGTAGGATCACTACCAACTGAGCCACCGAGGCAGTCGATGAAATGATGATGATAACGTACTTTTAAATAAGTATAAAACCATCCTACCCTATTCTTATCATCATTCTCTTTCACCGACCGCCGGTGAGCCCCAGACCTAAGTTTAAGGCTATTACGCCTACATTAACCGAGCTGGCCTACACTTACCGAATCCGATTGCGTCACGCCACGGCACTCGAAAGCGTAATAGAGCTAACACTGTTATAAGAGCAAGAAACAAAGCACTTTCCACGAGATTTGAACAATTTGTCGACCAAAATAAACAGCCGTGAGAAACTGTGGAGAGGCTTTATTGTGAAATGTTTTTGAAAGTTTGTAAGTTGGTAGTATTTAGCGGAAGTTTCAAGTAGAGTTTGTTTTACTAAAGAAGTCACGTAGACGTGGCGCGACAGTCGCCACGGAATGTTACTTATGTGTACTGTTTTAGACTGATATTTAAAATAAGGATTAATTCAATTTTATTGTTTTTAATTTCCAGAGTCACCCATTTTTTTTATATTTCCAAAATTGAGATATTGCGATGGAGCAATGTTTTTTTCTACCTCAATAACTATAAAAGTTAGAAGGATCTAAAGGATTAGGACGGACAGACGGACAAACGGACAACCGGACAGACAGACAGAGATGTCCTACGTCCCATGCTACGTAAGTAATAAAAAAGAAAACAGTTACTTAGATGTTCGATAGATGGGGATGTAACCGGAACTATCTAGCACAATAATAACCTATCGGATTCGGTTAGCGTTGTTTTACCGTGTGCATACTTTGTGGCGCGTGTCAATACAGGGATAAAGCATACAAAAATAGCGCCATCTGGTGTAGCTTACAAGAAGAGCAACCCTGAGAATCTCGCAGTTAATGCACCTCCATGGTTTTGTCAGTGAAACGGTCAAGGCTGGCTACATTTCACTTTCTGATCCCCAAACATTTTCACCGACCCGTATCACGGACAAGTGCAGGCAAAAACTGCTCGTTTCATGGCAATAGGTTACGACACCGATGTTTATTTACATATAACTCTGTATTTTTTGGGATCATCAAATCATAGTGCCCTTGGATCTAACACAACGACATTATATTGAGCCTTTGGACCGCGGAACCTTATTTTCAGAAATCTTTCAGAGCGCGTGTTTCTGGCTCAACGCATAAGTATTGCTTTAAAGCGTGGTAATGCCGCCAACACGACGAGTATTTTTCAACTTTTTTTGTATGACCAAGTTTGGCCAAGTAATTTTGTTATTTGGTGTTAGTTAAACTTGTATTATTCTATTAAGTATTAGATATCATATCTACACTAATATTATAAAGAGGAAAAATTTGTATGTTTGTAATGAATTAAATCAAAAACTACAGGACTGATATACTTAAAAAATTCTTTGCTCTATAGAATGCTACATTGTCCCTGAGTTATATAGGCTATACTACTCTACGTTTACACAATTTTTTTTTAAATAAATTTCCACCCGTGCGCAGTCGGAACGGGCGGCTAGTTTACACAGAATAAACACATTGAATAGAGACCACGGACCGGTAAGAGCAGCGTAGGACGTCCACCGCAAGATGGACTGACGACCTAAAAGACACCGCACGAAACGCTGGATGCAGGCCACTTCCAACGGCCCTTTTGACCGAGGGAGGCCTATGTTCAGCGGTGGACGTCCTATATCTGAAATGATGATGATGATGTACTTGCCAAATAAATGAAAATATTTTACAACCAACTGAATAGAAATGGTACCATTGGTACCTACACAGACGTAATATCCTTCATGGTGCATTATGACAACTGCATTGACCGTGAAATTGTAGATGAACTGCGCTAGGATGGACTAACTTATCTGTAGAGTTGGCAAAATGATGGAACTAAAATTATTTTAGTATTTATGTGTCAGTTTTGTTCAGAAAATACGATGGAGGCGCCCTATTTTATTCTAAAGATTAGTCGTACTGTTATTCGGTAACTTTCTCTCTTTTACTGCTAATGTCGAGGGGAAAGAGTTTACGCAACTTTGTGGCAAAACATAATGGTTCGTTTTGATGTAAGAAAGCGACAGGTCAAAGTATGATTCATCAGAGCTGGTGCTTTGAAGCGCTGAGATCAAAGTTAAACTTTCACACTCTGATTTATGTAAGTGAATTACTTCTACCACAGAATAAGTATAATCTAAAGAAAGTACCTACTTACAAAATACATCGTATTTTTTTTTTTTTAAATTATTATTTTAACGAAATCTCTCCAGTTTTACCTCCGAGAGTTTTATGAAAAGCTATTTTTGTAAATTGGAGGTAATAAGTTGATCTATTTATTACAGAAATTAAATTTTCTATAGGTATTTCCACAGAACACCAAAAATTAAGGTATCGTTGCGTTATTCGTCAAATTTTTTAAGAGGGCTCTTAGGAAAAAGAATAATTGGAAAAGTTGGTCGGAACAAATTAAAGTGCTTTTTTATGACATTTTTGACTCAAGGCTATAAATCAAACAAAATTTTGGGAAATTTAAGAAATAAACTTGTGTGCTTTCAAGCCTATTTATTAGGTATAAGTTTAGCTTTTTATAGAATTAGTATTAGATAATAGTAGTTATAACAATTGGATACCACAATTGTAATTACATTGCGTATAAGCCTTTATTAGGCAATTAAGAGCCGTAAAAGACACTTCAACATGGCTGACGTCAACCACCTCAACCAACGAGAGAAAAAGAGAAGGAAATTATGTTCTCACTCTTTATCTCCCGTTGGTTGGACGGCAGTTCGTCAGCCAAGTTCGATACGTCTGTTATGGGTCTAAGTCGTAAATTGAATCACATACATACATCTACCTGATACAGTAGTGTAAGCTTGCATAGCTGGGAATGGGAAACAGAGAGAGAGAGAGCGGAGATGGTAGAAGAAGGCCGTTTTAGGCACAGACATATAATACCAAGCAGAACCAACAAGCCACAAAAATATTGATGCAAAAAACACTACATAAACATTACACGCAAACATTTGCAAAACGCGGGCCGGACTCAAGGACATTATTTTATAATAGTGCTAACAGATACTATTAGATTGTATCTGAAATGTAACGTCACAAAATTTACGACCCCTCCCTGCCCTTGTCAGTCACACTTCGTCGACCCCTCCTCCCCTCCTCTTTATGTGATGGAATTTATGGATGTTCCCATTGGGTATTAATATTCAAACACACCAGACCAAGTCAAATCATTTATTTTTGTATAAAACAATTTACCAAATGTGTCATGTGGTTGCAGGATCTGAATTTGATGGAAATGAGGTATTCTGCAGCTCCCGCAGAACACTTTTGCCAGTAACACCTCTTTTTGTGGCTTTCTTTTCACTTGGTATGTTATCGCTCTGAAAATTATTACATGCAAGTTATCATAATGTAGTTAGTACAACTTGAGATTCATGATAGTGATAGCGACTGTTCATTGAAAACTGTTGTTCCAATAAGCATTACACCTCAAACTCTCTAAGGATTGTTCGGAAACCAGTCCGGTCGAGCAAATGTGCCTCAAAATGCTTTGAGCACAACAAACTTGCTGTACTGGGCTGCCAATTTTCTCGGTTCAAATTCTTCACCCATGCTTTTCTCAACATTTCATCCTTGGGAAATCTTAAATGTAATAAAAATGTTTGTTACTTGAAATATGTCTAAATAACCTTTTAATTACATCATCTAGATCACTAGGTGTATATGACATGAACCACAATAGGTAGTTACTTTAGTTACATTACTTAAGAAAAGTAGCTAGTTATGAATGAAAAAGGTTCATGTCATCATAATCACATCGAGCTGAATCATCTATTTTAATTATTATACTACTGAATACGTTCCCTGGACAATGTCTAAGTACCTCAAACGCCAAACAATGATCGAAACAATAATTTTTTAATGAAAACTACTTATCAACTTTTATTACACCCACCAAACTTGTACATTTATGAAATTGGAAGAAACACAACCTTCCCAAGCCTTCAAATTGTAAAGTTTATGAAAAATAATAAGAAAAATTTGCAATTCAAAATAAGCTCTATTATGACACACGAAACTTACCTGTGAAACGTTATACCGGGTGGCATCTTATGAGATGAATTAAAACACATGAGGACACTGCACTTCACCATAGTATTTTCGTATCTTTTAAACTAAATATGTAAAAATAACTTTTATTTTAGCAAATTTTTGCAAGCCGTGGTTTTCGGTGTCTGCCTCCTGACAGCTTAGCAAAATGGCAACTTGGAACACCGTACCACATGCTCATTTTTTTCTATTATGTTGACGTTCCGACAAAAAGAGATACGAATATTATGATTTTTGTGTAATCGAGAGAGATGCAAACATAACTGTTTTTGCGAATGTAGTTGTAAAAAACATGTTCAGTCTGTTATGTCTGTGGTTTTAGGACGTTTTAGTGTAGTGACATCAGTGACATGCTAACCTTTACCGTAATGCACTTTTTCATGTAGGTAACAACCTACATGAAAAAGTGCATTACGGTATCAACCATAAATCACATTACATCCTTCAGACGTCGATGACTCTTACTCTCAACTCTAAACGTGGGCCTGAATAGGTGTGAATTGCAGTTTGCAATATTACGCGAACGCAAACCTTAACGCGCCGAGATGCGGTTTGCGGTCGCGAGATTTTGCAAACTGTAATTATTCGGGCCCGCGTTTAGAGTACGGCGTAAGGCCCCAGTATAGTTTTGATATCGGGAGAGCTACTTGTTTGTTTAATAAAAACACAACACACCCTTGTACCATGTCGCCATTAAAATTTGGGCGTTTATTAAATTTTTTCCACGAAAACCAGGACACCAACACGTAATGATACATGGTACATGGTGCGTCCATTTTATGCCAAAGGTGGCAAACAAGCAGATGGACTTTCGGGTAGTAAGCAGTCACTGTCGCCTATAGTATAGATTGTAATAAATTTACCACTCGGAGTGTCTGGTGTTGAACACCAAAGGGATCACAAATACGTTGCCGATCTTTTAAGGTTCTATTAACTCGCTTTTTGTACTATGAAGAAACACAAGTTTCAGAAAATAATTACAATGCTGCTACATACTTTTTTCCATATTGCCGCCATAACTTCAAAATCTCATAACGCAAACTTAAAAAGCGTTCTACTATAACGCCATCTAGTCGAATACTACTTAAATACGTGAACAGCCAGTAACCAATTGCATGGGGTTCAAACTGCCAACAGCCACGGTGCTACACAAGTTAGTGTAGAGTATGACGTTTCAAACTCTCCCGCTAGGTGGAGACTATTAGCTGCTACTAGCTAGTATTCTATCTCGATGGCTGCTGGATGCATTGTATAAATATAGATTGTTTTCTCAGTACCTACTATATATTTAAAACAGATATATTCCCTAATATCCTATTGCATCACATGTTGGGGTGGTGCCGCTAAAACACACTAGATACAGGCTGAAATAGCTCTGAGGTCTGTTTTGAAAGTAATGCTTCAGAAACCCTTCAGGTATCAAACTTCGAGTTTGTATAAAGAGGCCGATATGCTATGTGTACGCCAACAATTTATTCTTAATACTTCGCTTAAGGCGCATAAACTATTACTCACTACACCAGAATATGGATCACTTGCTACTCGTCGGGTTTATAGAATGCCTCTGTCATTAGTAAACACATGTTTTGCTCATCGTTTTGGAGAATTTGTAAGAGCGTATGTCTATAACGAAGATGCTAAGTCTTGTGATATTAAAAACAAAAAGGTCAACAAAGTAAAATACATCATTCGAAAATGGCTCAAAACGTTAACGTATGATATAACGGAGGATTTATGAAGAATTATATATTAAGGTCTATTTGCTTATTTTTTAAATCTATAGTCTATGACAATTCATAGACTATTTACTACTTACATAATACCTTATTTTTGTCAACACGTTTTTACTTTATAAATTAATTCTTAACAACTGTTACCCTATAAATATAACAACATATAGGTAGGTATTTATTTTTTAACCCGTCCACTGTCTTGAGAATGAGATACATTTTAATTGTTACCTGGAATTCGGTTTCCTCCATACAGGCTTGCCTAGTGAGGATACCAATAGTTAAGTGTTGTAAAATAATTGTTTTATGCAAAATACTTTTAACCCTAATAGGTTATCTACTTGTTTTAATGTACCAATGTGTTTTGCAGTAATAAAGTTTTTTTCATATTCATTTAATTTTTTTCATATATTTAAAATTTAATATTGTTTTAGATTTTAACACATTCTTCAAAACTTCTAATTCGAATTTCGAATTATAGAAGGTAAAACGCAACGGTTAAGTCTAGGTACATAAAGTAGTATTTATAAAACTACTTATTATGCCAACACTGCAATCACTGCATCAACTTTAGATGAAAAAAGTTACCTCCATTTCTCCAACCATATCATAAACTTACCGACAAGCCCGACAAGACTATCTACCAACATTTACGTTAACAATACAAAATGTCTATGGTTACCAAGTTAAATTGTCTATGAAACTTGATTCAATTGTATTCTTACTTCTTTTCACTTGCAGTTTCAATGAAACTGCACTTTGCTTGCGAGTCAATATAGTTTGACACACCTACCTAGGTAACTCTAAGGACAAGAGCCCAAAGTGCTCGAGAAAAAGAAAAAGAAAGAAAACAAAACTTATTTTTTTTCTAAATCTACTTGGAGAGAGTTGCTTTTTATCAGCATGCATTGCCCATCTCTACACACGTTCCTAATTTGGTTATCTAATTGCTACCTACCATCTATAATTAAAATAAGGTAGAGTCATTGCGTCACCTCGCTGGCATATATTGCAGCTCCACCAACCATGAGCCAAAAACGTGTCAATAGCAAGATGACAATGCATCTCGTTACGTGACGTTACCAAAACGCTGCCCTACTTGGTAACGTACTCGTAACTGTTACGGAGTTAGCATGCGCCGATGTTGCGGTACGTTTAGCACCGTCACCTGTTTCATGAGCCTTTTTGTATTAAATTGTCCGAAATACCTCATCGCTATATCATACTGAGCTCACAGATAGTAAATTCCACAGTAATTTTCAGCAGCTTTACATTTATTCTATTATACATACTCCAACGTTACATCGAATGAATATTAATTATATTTTCTAATACACTCTTTTGATGTTGTTCATATAACCTGATAATAATTCTTCTTTAAGTTTTTACGTCTTGATGCCGTGATCTTCCCTCAAGCTCCTCCGCTCTCTTCACCAACCATCAGTTAGTGGCTAGTCCAAACAACGACCTCTGATTGGCCGACATTGGATGCCCGATTGGCATTCGTAAATCTAGTAGGCTTTGCAATTAGAACGGAATTCAAAATATAAATCACTAGCCGTCCACCCCGGCTTCGCACGAGTGTAAGCTCGGCCTTCTGCCTCGCTACAAAATATGATATAGCCTATGTCACCCGGGGATAGTGTAGCTTCCCAACAGTGAAAGAATTTTTCAAATCGGTTCAGTAGTTTCGGAGCCTATTCATTACAAACATACAAACATACAAAAATAGGTACAAATCTTTCCTCTTTATAATATTAGTGTAGATTACATTCTTTTTGTCCTGCAAACTAAATAAAAATTATCAATAATGCATTCGTGTAATTTAGAAATGTAACTAATCGTGAATATATAAATCAAACAGCAATAATACCTAACAATACACTAGCTGCATCCTTCAGTTTCACCCGCGTAGACATTCCCTCTGGAACCGTATATTTATGTAACTATCCGCAACTATCTATGTGTATAAAATCATGTTGATTCGTTGCTGGTAACTGCATGAAAGATTGACGAACAAACAAACTTTCGCATTTATAATATTAGTACGCTAAGATACATTTTGCCACTAGTCTGCTCATAAGAAAGTAAGGCATTACTTAGGTCCATAGATGTAGATTTTAAGACCATTAAAACATTTGCGTACAATATCATACATAAAATCTAATATGAACTAACCAAATTTTAGAGGTAAGTTCTGACCTTATAAAAATAATATGATCGAGAGGTGAACTCTTAAACGATGTCAACAAATCGTACTGACCGAGTTACAGCAAAGGTAAACTAATTAAGCAAAATAAAGTTCCTTACGACACCCCACATTGCTGACATCGTTACAAAAACAACTCCATACCTCTAAAGAGCAACAACAATGGTCCCATTAGGCGACGTCATCGTGCGTGGAACAAACAAAAGCGCAAGGGAAGAGATAAAACATCGCATTTTACCCGAGCCACCTCAAACACTATCAGCAACCATTGTGGACACTACCTGCTTCCTTATCCTATCCTATCCAACCCAGTCACAGACCAGCCACCAATCACAATGGTAGCAATATACGTGATCTTATCCTGTGTAGCTTTTGTGAGTGCTGAACATTCTGGGGCTTACTCTTCGCCTCAGTATGCCAAGAAAATGTACCCGATGAAAGGATTCGACTACGACAGCAACGTTTTGCTGCCGAAAGAAAAACCTCCAATACCCTTCAAGGAAAATGCGGAGGCTGTTGGGAGATATGACAGTGGCAACGAAACAGCGCAATATGGGCGGTCGTCGTTTCTAGAAACCGCTGGAAGTTTCTTTAGTGGCACAGGAGGTCAAGTGATGTCGAGTCTAGCCAGGGACTTCATAGCGAGGTCTACGGGAAGCAGTCAGGTTGGTTTTGACTGCGTAACGCAGGTTCGTATCGCACTACTGTTTAAATTTGCACGCATTCTTCTAGCATGAGGTAACGCTTTTTGGAAAGAATTTTAAAGATAAGGGTTGAGGATGTCGTGAGTCACACGATTGAAAAAAATTAAATGAAGAAGTTTTTTGGTGGACAAGCTTAGCGTTGGACTCTCCACCAGCAGGCCTAGCACGGGCCGTGAAAAATTGACTTTCCACCGTTTTTATCCACGCGTAGACGTGACAGAGCTAGAATATGGATACGTTTGTCTCTTTCTAGCGGGATAAAAACGGTGGAAAGACAATCTCTCCACGACCCGTGCTAGGCCTGCTCGTGTTACGAAAATGGCGACTAAGTCTTAAGTGCAATAAATTTCATTTAAAACCTTTGGCAAAGAAATATGAACACACTAAAAAGGGCGAAAATATAGAGGCGATAGATTTTTTTGATTTTTTTCAAACTTTGGTAACATGGTTTTGCATAATTAGCCGCCTTTAACTTCTTGATATTAATATAAGATTTTAATCATAGGTGCTGAGTTTGAACCTGACTAATCTAGTGATCCTGGTAGTGCTGAAGGCTTTGATCCTTGCTGCAGGATTCTTCGGAGCTGGTGCCTGGAAAGGAGGTCACCAGTACGGTAGAAGTTTCGACGGTGAGTCATATCAAATTTTTTTAGACTTTCTGGTGAAAACAATTAGATAGGTAGGTATCATTATTTCCCCTTCGTTCCTCCTAAAAAGTGGTGGAAAGTGGTGGTGGTGTACTAGCCGTGCATATGTGTATACAATATTCCTTGGCGTAAACTCGGTCCAAGCATTTATTTACTCTGACAGCTACAATAAATAAATTAATAAATAAATATCTGGGACATTTTTGCACACATGGTCATCTGACCCCACACTAAGCAAAGCTTGTAATATGGCTGCCAGAGACTGATATACATACATATATATTTTTAAATACATACTTAAATAGATATTAACACCCAGACATAGAACAAACGCAAATATTCATCACATAAATGTTTGTCCTAGGTGGGAATCGAACCCACGCCTCAAGCGCAGTAAGCAGGTTCACTACCAACTGTGCCACCGTGGCAGTCAATAACATTGTAACCAAAGCAAAATAAATACTTTTTCTATTAACCCACTAAAGTATATCGGCTACCTGTTACAGTCTTCGAAGCGAAAGTGATCAGACAATCTTATTGCAAATGTCAATATAGAAAAATACCTACATGCATATAGAATAATAGATGCTTGGACCAAATTTAGTGGTGCAATTCTTTATAGACATTATTTTAGTACTAACTGTGCCCCTGGGCTTCCTCGCTACTCTTAAGGGAATCATGAATTGTTCTGGAATAAGAAATAGCCGATATGTAAATCCAGGGTAAATCTGCTTTCATACCATTTTTTTGTCATAGTTGGCAAACAAGCCCACGGGCTATTTAATGGTAAGCAGTCACCGTCGACTATGGATAATTGTAACACCAGAGACATCACAAATACGTTGCTGACATTTAAGTCTCATTAACTTGCCTTTGAAGAACCCTATGTTGTAGCTTCTCGGGAACACTGCGAAAGGTAGCTCATTCCTACATTTTCCAAGTGTGAGGCAAGAAAGATCGTGTGAATAGCACAGTGCGGGATTTCCACTGATCTTCGATATGTGGATTTAGCGTGCATTTCAGTTCAGCATTTCGATCGGTTCTGCATGCGAAGAAACACGCAAACAATATATAATACCAGCTGCGCCCCGCGGTTTCACCCGCGCGGTGATGAAAATCGGCGATGATGATGATGATGAAAAGTAGCCTATGTGTTAATCCAGAACATAAGCAATGCATATTCCAAAAATCATCCAAATTCATCCAGCCGTTTCTGCGTGATTGAGTAACAAACATCCATCCATCCATCCAAACTTTCCCATATATGATATTAGTTGTGATTAGTTTGATAAGTGTAATTATAAAGCCTAAAGAACGTAACCGTACCGTTTACCTACAAAGAATTTTTCTGGCCACAGTTTGACAGACAATCAACAATCATTGTGTCTAACCTACTATAAAAATGTCCAGTTAACAACAGTTCATTTCGCCAAATAAATCCTTTGACCAACGGTACCAGGAAGCGTCCTAATGGCAACAGTGGCCAATAATCACTTCAAATGACCATCTGCCGCCCTTTGTCCTGGACACGTGCCACTACAATCCAATATTATAGATGCGTTTGCCATGTCCAGCCTCTTTAATCCTATCGGAAGAGGATTATCTGGACAGGATGACCAACGGTATCTGCCAAATGGACTGTAGAGGTAAATTCCACATCAATTATGTGTCCTTTTTAGGGTTTCGGAAGAACGGATTTATTTTGTACTAGCTGTACCCCGTGGATTCATACGCCTAGACAATTCCTAAGAAACGGTATTTTTTTCCGGGATAAAGACTATTCTGAATAAAAAATTACATTCACGCCTGACAAAATATATGAAACAGCTGATTTTATGATGTTTCAACTACTCCGACCAGTATTGGACAATAAAAAGTAACGTAAAAGTAAAAAAAAAAAGTTGCCTGGAATGGGACCAGGGGCTTTACAGCTAACTCTTTACGCGGGTCCGAATTAGCGCTAAAACAGCGCAGTTTCGAAAATCACGCAAACGTGAACCTTGACGCGCTAACCTAACCTAAACAGAATCGCTTAAAACAGGAAGCCGTAAGGCCCCTGACTACCGAAGACTGAAGTGAGATTACCGAAGCATACAGTCATGTTGTCACAGAAATCAGACAACAATAGTTACTAAGTTCACTGGTTTGTAAGAAGATATTTTCCCTCACAGATAACAAAAACGCCTCATTCATCACTCAAGACGAAATCATGCTGTACTTAAGCTACCTGGCTGGCCAGCATACGAAAAACTACGGGTGCTTGTACCTGCTGTCGTGCCAGAGACCTCACCAGGCTGGACTGTACGCATCGGGGGCTGAACTGCTACTTCAGGGTGCGAAGCTGATGCAAGGGTACGAGGATATTTAGATAATTCTTTACCAAGACGACTTTGAGTGTTCCACTGCTGCAATTGGTAAACATGGCATGAACAACTTGATAGTTTATTTTATTTTTATATTTTTATTTGTGAACTAGTGCTGTTGGCCACGACTTTATACGCTTATCATATACACTTTCAACACTTTCTCCTCCCTTAATCCGGTACTTTCGCAAAATGAAATAGCCTGTACTTCAATCTGCCCATAGCTGCATATTCGTGAAATCCGCATTTAAATCCGTCCAGAGGTTTAGGAGATGTGCATGTACAAATCAACAAAAATTCTAAAAACTGTCTTAACGTGTTCTGCTGCTTATTTTAAAATGTCTGTTTTTTTAAATTGAAATATCTCGCAATTACATTTTTTTTTATCTCTACGTTTTTATTTTATGCATAGATAGATAGATATAGACTTTGTCTTTGCCCATCATGTCGTTCTAATAACTGATAAATCAAAAATTAACACACCTTCAAGTATACTTATCTTACAAAGTATCCTGGCTTTGTCCCATAATGGTTTTACCAGGATACTGTTCAAGGATCGATATGTTTAGTTCTTCAAAATGCCTCGTTCTCCTTGACGACTCCATCCAGAAATGTAGAAGCATAAAGTTTAGCACATATCCAAGGAAAATTTACAAGGTATGGGTGGTAGAGCGGTCGTAATGCTTTCTACTTGACTTGAGGTAGCAAGATTATGCTGCTCCTCACACGCGATTGGTTTGGGAGAGGCTTTAGGTAATGGTTTTTTAAACAGCCAAAAAAATAAGCAAATCGCAATAAATAAGTTCTATTTGTTTCAGAAACGAGATTGAATTGGGGCAGTATGAGAATATATCTGAAAATATCAAGCAAGCCGCCGAGTGGGGAGACCAGGGCATGACCTGCGACACACGGTATAAATGTGGAGAGTAAATTAATCGCACACCTATTTAATTGGACATAAACATTATTTAAGCAAACGAAATATAGAGCAAAATGTCGGAGTAAGATTTCAAATGAAATTTTAGCACAATAGCAGAAGATTGATAGTAGTATTTACTGTATTGTACATGTTAAGCCCGTTGTAGACGATGCGATGTAAACTTATGCGGATAATACTTGCACTAGTACTGCGCATCGTCTGCAACGGATACTAAGCAAATTCTATTACCATTGGCACTAAGAAAAAAATTATTGTAGTTCGTTTCAGATGATGCGCAGTAAACTGACACGAATAATATTTGCGCGTTGTGTGCAACGGGCTTTAAGGTCAGAACTCATCGACAGCATAATTTGCTTTACGAATATTCGTAGCACGAGCGGTTGTTGTGAAAGCATATTCTTTCGTGAACTTAACTGTTTGGTGAGTACGTGAATCCAAAATCAACGCGTAACGCGCTACGAATGCTGGCAAACTAAATTTGTAAAGCGAATGGTGTACAAGGAAAGGAAAGATGAGTACTGTCCTTCAAATGGAAGACTGCATACTGTATTTTTAGGAAATTTGTATCACCTATTATTATTCTGTCTCAGTACTCATTGAAATTGACATAGAAGTAACGGGGACAGAAACAATGTCCGAATAAACCCAACAGCGCCCATGGCAACGCGACAATGAGAACCAACACGCCACGAAGAAAATTGCTTCGTGATGTATTAGTTCAAATTAGCGCTGCTGACGTGATTGTGAACAAGCCTTAAATTACAGCCTTATTTTAATTATATTTCTCTAAAGTTTTCATCATAAATAATATTCTAAAAATCTATAAAAATATATGCTTTATTATTTTACTGGTATTTATTGTTTGATTCAGTCGTATTTAATTTGAATTACCTGTTGTTTTACACACGAGTAGTGTTAAAATAACTTTTGATTTGTAATTACATACACACAAAAATTATTGTATAAACGCATAAACAATTTGATATTTTAATTCAATTATCATATGAGTTTTAATCAATTTCACATATTTACTAAAAAAAATGGCACGGAGCGAGAAAAACTTATTTAGGCCACATACCTTATTTAGGTATGTAGTAGGTCTATTATTTTTGTATGTACACCCACACATGGGTGAATATATAAAACGAATTGGTGCATACCTACTTTTTGGTTCAGACTTATCGTTTTGTAAACATGATCTGCCAAAAATACCTTTATGGGGATTTTAATAAATAAAAAATTAAACTTGAACTTTCTTAATGACTAGATTTGTCTTCAGAGTGATGAATATGTGTGTTACCTCAGCTTTCAGCGAATATTATTCATTTAAATGAAATCAACGTATTTGCTAGTGAGATTCTACGGTGTGAGGACTACTCTGGGAGAGCGATCTTCGTTGCTATTCTGTCTGGCGGCGCGGTACTCCGCGTATGAAACAAATCCGTCACCATCAGTGTCGTCCGTTTCCAATGTTTTGTCCACTAACGCTGAAATTTAAAAATAAAACAAGTTTTTTTTTGTTGCTTTTGGCAGCCTAGCATTTGTCCAAATCATGCCTTTAAGTAAAGACGTGGTCTAGGACGGAACACGCTTTCCTAGAAAGAAACTGTTTACTCTACATTTGAAGGCATATGTTTTGTACCCACTGGTATGTCTCTCAATCAATCAATCGTCCTTCTTGACATGTCTCATTTAATGGAAATTTCAAACCTAGACAGCATCAATTATGAACATGGTTTTTACAAGCAAAGGGAAATTTTAAATCTTTAATTACATATACTCGAAGGGCGCACAATGCAACTTTCCATCGGTTTGTATACAAGATTACAGGTAATCAGTTAGCATCTTGTTATGGGCGGCTTCAGTACTTCAAAACAAACAAGTTTTGTTCTATGACTTGTCAAAATTCGCGGGAAAAAATCAGCTGTTTTAAAGCTAGTTTTAAGCTAGTGATAAATTTATAAAATATAGAGTTTGTTACCAATGTATCCTTCCAGCTCGTTGGCTTCCGGCTCAATCTCTTGATTCTCATCTGGATCTGGAGATTCGTGCTCCAATGTGTGGTATATTGCCTAAGAGGAAAGCAAACAATAAAATTACGAGTTAATCCCTTTTTCACAATTGTTTTATACGCTATTTCTATGCTATAAAATAAAGTGTTTTGACAAGAACTATCAATAAAACGAGACAAAAAACATGGCTTTTTGTCTCGTTTCAAAACTGTATTTTCTGTTAATAGAGATAAATTACCTTTAGTAACTCTAGGCCATCTAATTTCGAATTCCTGTCAAAATCATGTGCAGAGAAGTAATGGAACTCCAGTTCTTCTGGCGTCATGTTTGATAACGCCTCTGCAGTTAAAATTGCTGAATCTTCTTCTATGTGTCTGGAACAACACATAAATTAATATAAGCTATATAACTATAACTAATTCATAGATTTGAAGTTTAAAAAAATCATGAACTGTTGCGAGAGTCAAACAATCAAGTAAGTGGCAAACAAGCAGACGGGCTAAAGGATTTTCGTGATGTTTTAAATCCGTGCCTCGGCCGCGCTTCGTACGGGTCACGGCTCGTGCCCGCCACACTCTAGCATATATCTTCCTATTTCATTTCATTGCAACTAGGTATATCAATGTATATTTCATTATCATACTTCGTTGAATGCAAAACCTACTACATCAAGTACGTACTTTGAGTCTGAACTGTCAGTCTTTTGCAGTTTCTAAACCGCCTGAAGGCCATCGACATGGCATTATACTATTTTTGTATGGACATGCTATGAATTATCAAATTTTAATTTGCACAAAAAACTACAGTGGTTGGGAAGAAATATTGTAGATCGCCATCTACATACAATATCTCATCTGATACCATACCAATGGTAGCACTCTGTTGTAAATGCTTGTTATACTCATGGTTAATGGTTACCCATCTAGACTAGCCGAATCATCTCTTGCCTAACTTATTTTTATCAACTTCAGTGACTTGCATGGATCATCTCATAGAGCGTTACAATAAACTCACTTAGTATCATGTAGTAGGTTGGTATCCGCTGTGAGCGAGTCGGATCCCCTGGGCTTGTAGTGGTGATGCTGGTGGTCCACAGGCGTCTGCCCGCGCGGGTGGTGCGGCCCACGACGCATGCTGCACGCTATGCTGGTCATCGCTAGTAGCAGACATGCTGGAGACAACTACCAGTCTTGAACCAAAGAAAAATATAGGACAGAGCCCACGTCTCAGCAAAAGCACAATCTTTCTCATATTGAAAAAAAAAAAAACTAAAAAACTAAATAGGAATTTGAAAAAATATTTAAATAACATTGCTAATGATTTGGAGTAAGTACTTTTTATGTTGATATTTAATGGAAAATCTTAATAAATACTTTTATTACAATATTCTCCGCCGAAATAAAACATTATGAAAACTGGTCTAAAATGATGAGTGCAATGTTATTTCAATGACAAAACTTCACTCAGAAATCTATCCTAACATTATTTTTTGTATTTCAAATTTTGATCTTGATCAAGTAAGACTTGGCAATATAGCAAAATACTATTTTAAGGTAGGTTTACGTACATAAAGGTAACTCTACTAATTAGGTTTTAACGTTATTTCAAGTTTCAGTTCAAATCATGTGCAGTATGATTTATCAAAGCTCATTTGTCAATACTTAAATGATACAAATATTAAAACTAACATTGACTATACCTGTGCGTAATTTGAGTGGCATTGTATTATAAAGGGTGCGTATTCAGGGCAGCTGGGCCATCGCCGCCGGAGGTTGGGACCCCGCGGACTGACCCCCGCGGGGCCACAATATTCACACCTCATTTCACAACGACCCTGCCCATTACATTTGTCATCGGCTCGTAAAAAGCACGACAAATTAATAGTTTGTAAGAGAAATTGTTTCTTTAAATTAGCCCGACTGATTTGAGCTTGGAACTTTAAATTTTGCTATTAAATATAAATTACGCCTACTTATTTACGAATATTTAAAAATAGGCAGAAAAGGGATAAGATATTACACTTAATTGTTTATTGCGGCATATGTAAATATTACTGACTTGACTAAAATTATATGTTAAAAACGAAACCTGTTTTGACGAAATAAGCGAGCGAAGTAAGCGCGAAATTTTAAGAGGCTTTGGGAAAACTCTTCAAGAATCTTGAAATAAAAAAAAATACTAAGAAAGGATATACAAGGCGATATAAAAACTCGTAGAATATTATTGGAGCGATTATCGTATAATAAAAACAGAACAAAAAAAATCTTTATTCTATTACTTCATATGATAAAGAGCAGTGTTTGCACGAAATCGTAGAGCTACCTAGCTAGAGTAGAATTAGCTACATAGCTATTATAGATAGATAGATCTATAGAAACTCTTTATTGTGTACACCATTTTTTATTATTATGTTCAGAATTACTAAAAAATCGGGACGTTTTTGCACACACGGTCACCTGACCCCAAACTACGTAAAGTTTGTATTATGGCTGCTAGAGTCTGATATACATACATACATATATATTTTTAAATACATACGTAAATATATATTAACACCCAGACATAGGACAAACACAAACATTTATCACGTAAATGTTTTCCGTAGGTGGGAATCGAACTCACGCCCCCAAGCGCAGAAGGCAGGTTCACTAACAACTGAGCCACCGGGTCAGTCTAGCAGAAATATGTTCAGCTTAAAATCTTTAAAAAGATAAAAGATGTAGGTATCGCATTACCGCATCATCCATCTACATCAAATAGACTTGTTACATCAAAACAAAAGCGAATCAGGTGGCCACCCTTCTACGAAAAATCTATTACAAAGTACTTTCAATAGATCGAATGCATAATTTATTTAGGGGCCCTTTTGGAACAGTTGGCGTACGGAAAGAAGAGACCGGTCTTTAATCGGACCCTCTTTATTACAGAGTATAAAATGAACCAGTAATGGAGTACAAATTATGCGCCTGCAATGACAAGTGCGGCCTCCATATGCCGAAGTGTCCGTAGTAAGTGCAGTGGGGATACTCACGGACAGTAAGTCTAATAAGCGTGTTGCGCCAGCAGTGCCGTAAATTGGGCCAACGGTGCCCAGGCACAGGGCGCAAACTCTGGAGGGCCGCAGAAATGACCACACCAGGACCAAGTTTTGTATTCAAGGGCGCAGTTATAGGAGCTCGCACAGGGTGCATAAATGGCTAGTTACGGCATAGTGCGCTAGCTTTTTGTTATGCAAGATAGGGTACTAAAATTTATGATTTTCGTCATAAAATCTATATTTTATAGCTATAAAGCCAGAATTTTAGTTTATGATATTATTACTCCTATTATTAAAACAATTTATTTTGCGGAATCGAAAACATCTATTTTTCACCTCTTGACAGATCTCTTATCAAACAAAACACAACTCTATTGAAATAAAATAATAAAGGCGACCGCGAAGGTCGCACTGGTGAAAAAGAGTTCCGCCACACCACCCCCCCACGGAGAAAGGAAGAATAAGCTGAAAAATTTATAAATAAATAAGATAATCACATATCTAAAATATTTCTAAACTTCACCCTCCTCCCGGACCGGGTGATGACAGGAGCTGGTGTAGGTGCAGGGACCAACGCAGGCGTGAAACTGCTAGCTGGAGTTGGCGCAGGCGGCACAATTGGTTCACAATTGCCAAACGCCGAATCCAAATGGGCAGGCTTAACGCGATCTATGCTAACTGTACGTTCCCTTCCATTAATATCGAGAGTGATCGTTTTGTCTCTTCGCCCGATGATACGATGAGGACCGGAATAAGGCGGCTGCAACGGCCTTCGCACTGAATCATCGCGTAGCATGGCATGCGACGCCTTAACTAAATCTTTAAATATGAAAGTCGATGGCTGGGCGTGGCGTGTAGCAAGGACAGGACGGAGAGCTTCCATATATTTGCGCAGCTCACGGACGAAATCTACAACGTCACTTGGGCTCTGCGATGTTATTGGAGGTATGACGAGTTCTCCAGGCAAGCGAAGAGTCTCTCCATAAACGAGCTCTGCAGAAGATGCCTTCAAATCTTCTTTGAGCGCCGTTCGCATCCCTAATAAAACTAACGGCAAAGCTCTTACCCATGTGTCATTATGACACATCAAAGATGCTTTAAGCTGCCGATGCATGCGTTCCACCATACCATTTGCGCAAGGATGGTAACTAGTCGTGCGCACCCGTTTGGTACCACATACATCCATTAGACGGCGAAACAACACAGATTCAAACTGCCGGCCCTGGTCGGTTGTCAAAATGTTTGGTACCCCAAAACGGGAAACCCAACCAGTTACGAATGTATCTGCTACCTCTTCTGCTGTGATTGATGATATAGGCCATACTTCAGGCCACCGTGTGTATCTATCAATCGCAGTCAGGCAATAATTGTACCCTTTCGAGTGAGGAAGTGGTCCAATAATGTCTAAATGCACCGACCTAAATCTGTTTGACGGTAATTTAAACTCTCCAAGTGGCGAATTAATATGTCGAGTTACTTTACTGAGTTGACAGCGTAAACAAGTTCGAGCCCATTCACGGCAATTTGCGTTTACTTGAGGCCATACATAACGCTCAGTTACCAAGCGAGTGGTTGCCCGCGCGCCAGGGTGACTGAGGTTGTGACACCTGTCGAATGCAGCTCGACGGAATGCTGGTGTCAGGTATGGACGTGGTCGCTCAGTTGAAGTATCACAAATTACTGTGATATTTGTGCCAGGGATGAGGATGGGTTCGAGCTTCAAAGACGAATTCCCACGCATACTAGCTAGCTCCTCATCCGATTCTTGCGATAACGCGAGTGCAGCAAAATCCTCTTCAAGAGAAATAGACTCAACGCGCGACATGGCATCAGCTACGATGTTATCAACCCCTTTAATATACACTACATCAGTAGTAAACTGGCTGATGAAAGACAGCTGGTTTAATTGGATAGGCGGCAATTTCTCACGTCGTTGTACAAAAGCGTATATTAGCGGCTTATGGTCAGTGTAGATAGTGACGTGTTGTACCTCCAACAGGTGCCTGAAGTGTTGAACACTCTCGTACACCGCAAGGAGTTCCCGATAGTACGCCGGCCACTGAGCCTGTTTAGCAGTCAGCTTTTTACTAAAATAGGCTAGTGGCTGCCAATCATCATTATCGACGCGTTGTTGTAGGCAAGAACCAACGTGCGTTCCTGAAGCGTCAGTAAACAACCCAACCTCAGCACTGTTATTTGGGTGTGCTAAAATTGTAGCGGACGTCAAGCTTTTCTTGCATTCTTCAAAGCACTTTTCTAGCTCAGGAGTCCACACAAAAGGTTTATTGCCTTTGCCTTGAATAGCAGTGATTGCTTCAATTAACGGCGCTTGGTACTTAGCCGTACTTGGCAAAAACCGGCGGTAGTAATTGACCATGCCTATGAATCTGCGCATACCCTGAACTGTCTTTGGGGGCGGGTAATCCACCAGAGAACGAATTCTGTCCTCAGGAGGACGCGTGCCCGCAGCATTGACTCGATGCCCAAGGAAAGATACTTCTGCGGCACCAAATACGGACTTGGCTGTATTAATCACAACGCCATAGTCGTGCAATCGCTGGAACAAGATTTCCAGATGCTGCGCATGCGCTATTTGGTCTTTTGAGTAAACCAAAATGTCATCAACATAGACATAGCAAAAATCTAAGCCACGGACTACTTCATCGATAAATCTCTGAAAAGTCTGCCCAGCATTACGCAAACCAAAAGTCATATACAGAAATTCATATAATCCAAATGGAGTAGTTATCGCTGTCTTGCACACGTCGCCTGGATTCACCGGTATCTGTTGATAGGCCTTGACCAAGTCTATAGTACTAAAAACGGTACAGCCAGACAAGTTGTGCGCATAATCACCTATGTATCGGACAGGGTAGCGATCAGGAATCGTTCGGGCGTTTAATGCACGATAATCACCGCAAGGACGCCACGTTGAGTCCTTTTTAGGTGCGAGATGCAGAGGCGATGACCAAGAGCTATCAGATGGTCGGCAAGTACCAGCTCGGACCATATCTTCGAACTCTTTCTTTGCAATGCCCAGTTTTAATGGTGCCAACCGACGCGGTCTAGATGTCACAGGGGGACCGTCGGTAGTGTTTATATAATGTACGGTGCTGTGTTTAATAATTCTAGGTGCACCAGGTGGTCGCGTTATACTTGGGTATTTCTCCAAGATCGCTGTGAATGGCGAGTCAGGAAGAGATACTACCTTCACACTTTGCTGTTCCGCGGTATAAAGGTCCGCGGACGAAATAAGCCCAGTTTTACTATCGCACAGCTTACCTTTTGAGCAATCGGGTAAAAGCTGGTAATGCGACAAAAAATCTACGCCAATAATACCACTTTCCACATCCGCCACGACAAAGTTCCAGGTGAAATCCCGTCGTAGCCCTAAATTTAAGTTCAACTGTACCAGTCCATATGTGATAATCTTACTGCCATTAGCTGCAACTAAACTATATGATAATGGCTGAAGCGTACGTCCTTTTATAAAGCTACGAGGAACGCAACAAATATCCGAACCAGTGTCCACCAAAAATTTCCGGTTGGATCTCCGGTCGGTCACGAAAAGGCGGCGACTAGCTGGCGAGCAACTGGATGTCGCCTTTAACAGTTGCTGTTTTGGTTTCCCTGATCACTAGGCGGGGAACCGGACCACTTACATGGAGGCACACATTTAAGTGCTTTTGTCGCAAAACGGTCATGATAAAAGCACAAATCATAGTTACGTGAACGTGATCGGCTGCGACTACGATTACGGTTACGATTGAAGTCACGACCACGCGTACCAACATGCGAGCTGTAACCAGCAGAGGAAAGTGACGCTACTAAACGGGTCAATTCATCAACTTTTTTAGTCAGCTCCTGTACAAGATCAGTATTCGAGTTAGGCGAAACCGTACATACCTCCAATGAAGTTGATTGAGCGTTAATTTCAGCCAAATTGTCCGCTAGTTCGCTTAGCTCAGCCAACGATTCTAATCGTTGAGCAGCCAAGACAGTTTGAAGATATCGTGGCAACCTGCTCATCCAAATTGTCTTCAGAATATCCTCCGGAAATGCTGCACCGGCTAATGATCTCAGATGACGCAGAAAAAACGACGGCTTTTGATCGCCGATCTGCTCCTTCTCTAGAAGACGGCGTATTTTCTGCTCCCGAGAATCTGAGAACCTAGATATTATTGCATTGCGCAATTTCGTGTAGGGTTGCTCCCTCGGAGGTTGGATTATGAAATCCTCTACTTCGCGAGTACAATTGGTATCGAGGTGCGCAACTGCGTAATTAAACTTCGTGATTTCTTGGCTAATATTATTGATGGAAAATTGCGCCTCTAAACTCGCAAACCATAGGGCCGGGCGATCTCTACAAAATGGAGGGGTACGTATAGATACTCTGTTAATCATTACCTTCTCCGTACCGCCTGTGCCAGATCTGCTGTCACTGCTTGACATTTCACGTCCACCCGTACCCGCGGAAGCTGGTTTGAAGTTTTCCTGCTCACTGTCACTCATGACGTGTGCTGTCATGAAAAACCATGCTAAGAGAAAAACAAAATTCAAAAACAAAAACTGAAAACAAAAGAAACGTGGGAGTGTGGTGTGCGAATGCCCTACAAAAAAACTTTGGTATAAAAATAACTTAAAAATATGTACAAAAATTCACCAAAATAAAATAAAATTAAATACGCACACAAAAACACACAACAATATAAATCACACTTAGTCTTTTTAGTCCACACTGGTTCTTCCAAAAGATACTTCGACTTTAGTCTTGACGCGCTCCATGCGATTGTTGCCAGCAGTCAGCAGCACAGCTCTCGTAGTCGAATTCACCACTTCTTTTTCTACGTTTTCGTATTCTCGTCGACGAACAATCAGACGACCGTGGTCGCTTCACTCGTACCACCAAAGAAAGTACTCGTACCTATTTGCGTACCTTTGCTCTCTTGTGTTCGAATCGTCTTAATTTATGTTGTGTTCGAATCGGGGTCACCAATTTAGGATATTATTACTCCTATTATTAAAACAATTTATTTTGCGGAATCGAAAACATCTATTTTTCACCTCTTGACAGATCTCTTATCAAACAAAACACAACTCTATTGAAATAAAATAATAAAGGCGACCGCGAAGGTCGCACTGGTGAAAAAGAGTTCCGCCACATACAGTTAGTTATATCAAGTCAGTTATCGGTACTACAACTCCAATTTTATGGCACTAAGTAACAAACTAATCTGTGAAAAAGTTCGGCAGTTCCTATTAACATCCCTCGTAATAACAACAAACATTATTAGCAAAATAAATAATTTTTAACACGTAATTTCACAATTATAAAATTATTTTTAATACCAAACTATCGGTCAATTCGGAAAAGAGCTCCACATTTAGATCAGCAAATATAAAACCTTCATTTAAATCAGTACAGCCGTTTTGGACATAAAATATAACAGTTTTACAAACATACACACTAAACACACAACACCAATACATACCTAATAGATAATTTTCGCGATTAAACAAATTGAAAATATGCTTTAAAATCGCAAATCCTGAAGATCCTGGTAAGGATAATGGGACAAACTATTTAAATTATTGCATTGTCATCGGTCCTTGATAAGTGTAAAAAAATTCGATTTAATTCGACGTATTGAAGTAGTTGAAAAACAAGTTCAAAAATTCCGTTACATACATACCAAGCTAATAAAAGCGTGTTAAAAAGTATATTTATGAGTTTTACTCCAAACGCATAAATATACTACTTACTACTCCGTTCCGTTTGGGTTCAATTTAAATCAAAACATTTATTTTGTATTTCTATTCAGAATCGAAGCAACCGATAAACTAAGTTTTATGTAATTCTTCGGAAAATTTACCTAGAGTAAGGTTATTTTAACAGTTGCGGAAACGCGTCCTTAAAGGTTGTACGCTGTGCGTTTGACCCGTGTGTCCCACAGAAACAGTCCAGAGCGCAGCGTCGAAACTCCCTATCAGAACGCAGCCCACCATATTATCACCCCATAACACCATAATCCTATGAGATTACAACGGTATGGAACACGGCTCGTGAATTCCTTTATTTCACTTACTCTTTGGTTACATTTTGGTTTTGTACAATCTGTTGCTTGGTTTAAAAAAAAATCATATGGAAAACGAAAACCTAAAAATTTACTAACTAATAAATTCGTTGGAACATTTAACTTGAAAATGTGTATAGTTCAACATAAAAGAAACGTTCAAAATTTAAATTTTGAACGTTTCTTTTCAACTCTTTTTTAATGGGGCTAAAATTTTAATGCTATTTCCATTTATCATTATAGGTAATATACTTATATAAAAATCAATTGTTGTTGTTTGTCTCGCTAAACCTCGAGAATGGCTGGACCGATTTGGCTAGATTTGATCTTGAAATATTTGTGGAAGTTCAGGGGAGGTTTAAATGGTTAGTAAACGGCTAGACCGATTTGGATGTAATTTTGTGTTCCTGGAGCGGGTCATAGTAGCGAGGCCGAAGGCTCTACGCGTACGAAGTAGCGGGTATCAGGTATATATCTAGGGTCTATAAAATCGCCCACACCTATTTAAGCTACATGTTTAGTATTTTAAAATACAGCGGCTGATACTTTCGATCTCGTCGTATATTTTCAACAACAGACCTAAAAAAATGCAGCATGTTAGGTACGCAATCTAAATCTGTTTTTCACATTGTTTAGATACACAGCACCTAAATGTGATTTATTTCCATAAAATTTGACAGTAGGTATGCAAAATCAATGATAAACGCGTTTATCAAAAAAGCTGCTAACGCTGGCTAAGCTGCGTTTTGTTTTTTGAAGTAACACGGATTTATCTCAATCTCGGCTAATAGAAGCAAAATTATTTTTAGATCACAAACAAATGCCGGTCACATGCATGGACCAGTTACAAAATATTACATTACCACGATAAATTAAACGTAAGTACCTTCGAGTCTCATCTTAGCAGCATCCCAGAACTTTTATTTTGTTTATTTTTATAATAATATCAAAAATTAACACCTTTGACACATGCTGAGATGCTGGACTTTTTTCAAGTGTCAAAATGTCAGATTGAAATCAATAAAAGAGCGCAAGCGCATAAACTTCTGTCAATTTCCCTCGTTATTACATGGCTACTAAGAGCTAGTTTTCTGTGATAAGATGATTGTATTCTCGCGCATGCTCTATGAAAAGATTGCTCCTGAAATATTGAAGTTGTGTCATATTGACGCAAGATGTCAGGAGTAGTTTTGAAATCGGGATTGCATGAGCTTGTTACAGCTTTCCCGATATATACTCTAATCTACGTATACTCTGATCTATGGTTACAGCTTTCAGATGTATTTTTCGGGCTCACGATCACTCCGTTGAAAATATGGGTAATACTGTTTTACAATCTATTATATATTCTCGATATATTATGACATTATTAATATACATATATGTATATAATTAAAGTAGAATTTAGTGTGTACCTTTAGTAAAAATATTAATAAAACATCTATCTGCAATATTATTTAAATGAGTAAGTAGTAAGTTTTAGTAAGTAGGTAGGTACCTGCTTAAGTTCAGATGTTGGTGCTTAGATAATTTTGCACACATGTTCGGAGAGTAGACGTGACTTTTTGCAGCTGTAGAAATCTATAAAACATCACGTTATTATTGCGCTAAAATATATATACTTATTGGTACCTATTTAACGAGCAGATATTAAAGTTATTTAAAAAAATTAGGAATAATAATTGAGATAATCGACTCCTAAACACTGTTTCAAACTATCACGGTTGTTCAATACAGTTATATGAACCGCTGCAACCCTGTCTTTCGGGAGCTCCTTCCACAACCTTGCCGCGGTAAATATCCCGTAAATAATCATATAACTGTAGTGATCATTTCTAAAGTAAATAGAATCGAACCAAATACTTAGCAAAGCGTTATCATGTTATGAACTCGTATCATAGACGTTGACTATGAAAATATACCTATCTATATAAGAAAATGAACTAAAACAATTATTAATTAAATCCAAATTCTAAATCCCTCGAGTCAAAGCTATAGTAATTCCATGTACAGATAAACAGTTAATAGTTACTTACTAATATAATATTTACTTCTATCTATATATAATTATATATGTATAATGAAAAGCCAAACTCATCACCATGTTTACAACGCTCTATCTTAGCATACAATATAAGCATACTTAAGCAAATACGCTTGTCAACAACTCAAAAACTGGGAGTATAGCTACATCCCCCGATAATAATCCCTGAAATTTCTATATACGATTCATTTTCTCTTAACTCAACAGTGAAATAGATCTTTATTCCTTTAAAGGTTAGAACAGAATTTGCTGGCACAACAAGGAGATTCTCTAAGTGAAAAACAGCTCAAGTTTGTCTTGTAGCTTGTTTCGTCATTTATATTGTCATGCCATGAGGATAAGGTTGAGGGTTGTGTGGAGTGAGGCTTAGAGAAGGCTTTTCGTTCTGAAAATGTTTATGTTTATAGCGATCTGTTGTGGGGAAGTTAAAAAGAGACGGGCGTATGTAAGCATGTGAGGGGACATATGATCAATACGTGTATCCAAAGCTGCGTACCCTGTCCTGAACGAGCTCTAATAGTCGTTTTCTTACATTTGCATTCTAATTGACTTCTCCGCTTGAAGTCTCGAACGTTCCTTTTGTTTCTTGGATGTAAGACGCAAATTGAGACGAATTAGATACTTTCTTAGCAAAGTGTACTCAAAGTTGAGGATTTATATTTACGTGTCTTTTGATATACCGTATTTGCAGTCGATACCGTAATAGTACTTTATTTTTGTACTTAAATTTCTCCCAAATTAAGTTGAAATCTGCTTGCTGCTTACCTAAATGAAAGCTGTGTTTCAGCAAGCAGTGTCTACTTGACAAATCCTACAATCTTCAAAAATGGCACCCACTCATAACAGTAACGAAAATTGTTTTGCATTTTTTGATGTTAATCCAAAGATTATCTACAAATAACGGTGAAGGAAAACTTCGTATGAAAACCGGTATGACCCAGAACCTCAAAAGTTCAAAGACATGGCATTCACTAACATGCACTGGGCCAGCATGGTGGATCAGGACCCATTCTCTCTCGAGAGAGAGAGAGAGAATACGAGACGTAAATTCTATCCATCCAATGGTTGCCTGGAAGATATCCCATTTAGCGATAAGGCCGCAACTTGTGGCACTAGCTCTTAAATTTCTTCATTTGTAACTTATATTTGTGCTCAATAAAGAGTTTCTATCTATCTATTATTTTTCTAAGCTATGCAATTATTCAGTTGTTACATATTTGAAAACTGGTTTGAACAACTGATTTTTTTTGGACAGATAGATAGATAAATATACAAACTCTTTATTGTTCCCACCACAAATTACAAAACAATAACTATAGTTTATATATGTATGTTTTTTTGTTTGTTATGTTTTGTTTTTCTTTATTTGTATGCTTCGCACAAACGCACGAAACATAGACTCTTTTAATAAACTAATTTAACATATACTAACCTATTTACCTTAAATGCACATAAACGAAACATAAATCCGCGTTAGGAACAATGAATTTTCGGTTTTCTGTATCAAACGGAGATTTGCGGCGTAGGGCGGGTTTGGGCGGCGTTGCTAGGCAACCGGCCCGCCAGGGCGGGGGTGGCCCCCTGGATCACTTTTAAACTTTCATGTCGGAAAGTTTTTAAGGTTTGCTTGTGGCTCTCAGATTCTCCATCTTTTTGTTTTAAGTCTCTTTGCGGAGAAACCGACATGACGACGGTATAGCTTTTAATCTTGCTCAAAATAAGAAACGTTTTTCTAAACAGGTGAAGTGGGTCGCCTTTTGCTAATGGAAAAGAGAGATTTTTGGGACAACCAACAAGTTGCGAATTACAAACCTTTTAAGCTATTTATTACTTAGGTACTTACACTTTTCAAGCAAACGTACCTACTAGTTATAATATTCGAAAACAACTTGTCTGATTTTGATGATACTTAGTGCCTAAGCATACTGGGTTACGCGAATAGAGTGTACTAAGCCCGAAGGGGTTCATTCATAGTACCCATTATTAGAAACTTACTCTTACTATGGGAGTAATACAGAAATCGCAAAAAAAAAAACACTAGTACCTACGTATAAATATTAAGGTTACGCAGAAGGGAGTACTAAGACGAAAGGAGGTCATTATGCTCATCAATATGAACAACTCCTACTATAGGACCATGAAATAGCGAAAAAATACAGCTGTTCCATATATTATGTCGGGTTTGACTGACATTTTTGTATGCAACAGTTGATACGCTTTCAGGTTCGGCCCCATAGTAAAAGTAGTTCATAGTAATGAGTACAATGACCTCCTTTCGGCTTCGTACACCCTTTCTGCGTAACTCCGTATACATATGTTACTTATAGATAGTAATTTTCAGGTTGAAACTTGGATCTCGCGAAGTGTTACCAGTAAAGTGCTTGACAACATGAAAAGCTAGCAAAAAGGAAAACGTTTTTCCGCGCTCATTTAATCTTGCTAAACGCCGAAAAGTTCACCACGCTACTTACTTATCTACCTGTGTTGAAAAGGGATTTTGTACGGTTATAAGGCAAGGTATCAATATGTGAAAACTTCTAAAATGTGTTTAAATAATCAATGTTTCAATAATCTAGATGATAATCAATGTATGATATCCGAATAAAAAAAAACTTAGTCTTTAGAACTTACTCGTTAGTCACAGGTATCTTAAACACTGTTTTAAACTATCACGGTTGTTCACTAAAGTTAAATGATTATTTACGGGATATTTACCGTGGTAAGGTTGTGGAAGGAGCTCCCGATAATTCCCGTGAACATGGTGCATGTAACTGCGCCGAAATATCGGGAGCTCCTTCCACAACCTTACCACAGGTATCTTGATAGCACATAATATATATTAAACATTATTTTAAGATTAAACTGAAGTACGAACTTAAAAAAAATAGGCATTATTTTAAGAATAACATTGCAAACGTTTGTATTAAATTTTCATGTTAATATGTTTTATTTTAGCACAGAAGATCGAATAAAACAATTTTTTCGAGTGTTTTTCGATCTCTGCTTTTTACACACAATATTACTCTACATTAGACCACCAAATCGTCTGATCGAAGATTAGAACACGCAGATCTAGAAGGTGTCCTTCGCCATCCTATAAAAGGTCAATATGAAAATTGCTTCACACGATATTTTGCAATATTACTCTTAAAATCGTTTTTTTTTAATTTCTACTTAATTTTTCATCTTAAAAATATGTTTATATGAGCAGACGAGATTGCGTGGAGTGGGCTATATATAATTTATTGCACATTATGAAATTCACATATACCCTACCAACCTTAAACATGCTACCTATCTTAGATAGCATGTTTAAGGTAGGTATCACATAACCCTGATTGGATATGGCAAAAAAAACTATAGCTATAGTATAGATAAAAAGTAGCCGGGGTAAGTGGATATAGGCTAATTGCCTAAAAAATAGTTCCTGTAGGATAGCGGGTAAAATGGCAAGGTGCTGCTAGTGTTAACTATACTGTACTACTCTTTAAAATCCATCTTACCACTGATTTCTCACAGAACACAAAGTTTTTAACTCTGAGAGAGAGCCCTACAAAATTGATGAGGTGGAAACCGCGCAGGCTGCCAAGCAAGCAGCCCGAAGGTGGCTTTTAGTGCCTAATTGCCGGGCTTTTAAGACTGCCTTGCTTTCGTTTGACATCGCAACTGGCAACCCCGCAACCGGGGACATAAAAACGCTTCTAACTCGCAAAAAATCACTGGCCAGTAACATTTTACGAAAAACATTTTAAATTTTGTAACAAACCTGTGTGGTGTTTTAGTAAATCTTTTTAACGAGAAAAAAAGCCTAGATAGGCCTATATACCTACACTGCGTTAACCAATGGAATATCTTACCTAAGAGAAATAGCTTGTGTTGTACATTTTAAACGACAGATACAACTATTTTTACAGTGTAATTTATTAATTGACAAATAAAGCCCCCTTCATGATTATAACTGCCTTACATTACTCGTATATGGAACCGAAAATATTAGCTTCTAGGCAGATCTTGATTGGTGATCTGGGAATATATTGAACTCTCAAACACTACGCTATTATTGAGAACGTATGCTAACCTAATAAATGCTATAAACTGCAATCAACTTCTAGCTGACGGAAATTGTCACACACGAAAACGAGACAAAACAAATTTCAGTTAATACACTCTTAATTGACTTTCTTAGTAAGATCGTTAGTTACGTAAGTACTGTGGCCCAAATACGGCTGTGCCAGTGGTGCCTAGGCACAAGGCGTAGACCCTGGAGTAATGTCCAGACCATTGCCAGTATTGTTTTCAAGGGCGCAGTTGTAGAAGCTCGCGACGGGCGCATAAAAGGCTAGTTACGGCACTGCGTGAGTAAGTTCCTAATTATTATTGTTATTATATTAGCCTACATCGTCCCACTGCAGAGCAAAGGCCTCCCTTCCCTTCCATTCCTCTTTTTTTGGGCAATTTGAGCCTAGTTTTTCAAGTAGGAGTCCAGTTTGTCCTTACATCTCCATCTGGGCCGTCCGGGAGGTCGTTGGCCATCCTGTGGATGCCACTGTGCTGTGGTTTTGGCCCATCGATCTTTCGACATTCGACCGACATGACCGGCCCTAGTTCCTAATAGATATACTAATTGCATAATATGTCTACGTATTGCGTATTCTATAATATCATTCAAGAAAACCCCGAAGCAATAATTGTACTGGATAGCGCTAGCCACGAGGCTGGCAGTGTGCCAAACACCCGTTGCCACGTGGCTTCAATAAAAAAGTTACATAGTTCTAATTTCAAATTAACAGTGGGCGTAAACGGGCACGTGCGCCAAATTAGGCGGCAATTTTGACAGCGGGGTAACATAGAATTTGCGTGTCAAAATATTTTTGCAAACAATCAACTTTTTATGAATTTAGTAACACCCACCTAAAACTAACAAAACAAAACCACAATTAGCATAACTGCTACTTGTGACTAGCATTGTTAAAGTACAAAGAGCTTTTTAATGTGGAGCAACGCCTCGTTTATACGCACATCCCGTGGTACCTACAACTCTATTTTTCTCATATAATTTTTGCGTTAATTTGTAACGTTTTCGAATTTAAGATATTCGTAAGAGAAATAATTAATTATCTCAATTGAGCCACTCAAATCTGGAGCGTTAAATAAATAATTAATAAGGGAAAATGGTTCAAAAAGGATATGAATTATAAAATTATACGTCAAACGTTTCGTACCGGCCGGGAAGGGTGCTTTCATGGATCCTGCACATTTCTGTTCCTATTTTGAGCAAGCGACGGTTACTCAGCAAGGGTCGGCTGTATTCGTCTTTTGAACTTCAGATGTAGGTATGTACGTACATATTAGTACATTCATGGTACATTTCAGCTTAGATCACCTAGTACATTTCAAGTCAAGGTACAGGGGTAGTTAAGTCTTGATACTGCAGCCGAGAGATCTACGATCATTGTGTAGAGCCAGTCTTCCATATGCTTTTTCTATTCAATCGCTCGCACATTTTTACCCCCCGACCCAAAAAGAGGGGTGTTAGTCGAAGTAAGTTAGGAGAAGTAAGTCTGTGTCTGTGTGTCTGTTTGTAGGTTACTTGATCGAGTGTTCTTAGCTATGATTCAAGAAAATCTGTTAGCCGTTTGAAGATTACCAGCTCTTTTATCTAAAATACATACGTGTATCAATGTACCTATTGAAAAACACAGACTTATACAGCGGGCGATGGAGAGAGCTATATGAATGAATTTTATAATTGTATAAAAATGTGGGATAAAAAAATGATAACCTAGGCATGGACATTCACAAGCTTACTTTAGTATATTAGCAGTTTTCATGTTCATATTTTTTTATTTTAGCGAAGGAGTGCAAAAGCTAAATAATCGTTGTATTTTTCGATATATCCAATTTTTTTTATTTATAGTAGTTTTGGAAAGCGGGCGGAGCGGAAGATACCGAACGAAAGAGACCATATTTCATATGTCAAAAAAGTTTCAGTAGATATCTACGATACGTGTCACGCAGACACGTATCGTGAATATCTACTGAAATATAACATAAAATGGACAGAATTAACTTTGGCATCGGGCAAGTGCCTTTACTAAGGTCTAAAGACAATCCAAATACTCAAGCCCACTATCAGTTGGCAGCGCACTATGGCTTATATGCATATAATCAAAAATGAGCTTTATATCCTTATTATGAATCAAAACTCATCTTTCCGATTAACAGCAATATAAAACGCTTCTTAAATAAATATGGGCTGTTTCAGGTAGGGTTGCGTTTCGAAGCCCGAGGTTACAGAATAGATAAAAGTGCCGGGTGAAGGGTCCCGGGGCGCAGGACGAGAGGAGAGGGGTAATTGCTCGAGATGATGTTTAATAAGTTTTTAATGGCTGCGACGGCGCGGATCGGTCGTTTAACCGTTCCCATATACAAATTTTCCAACCAGCTTTTAGGGACCTATCGGATTTTCACCAATTTATTTTGCTAATACCGAAGCGTCTAGATATTTATATGTTTTTTTTTTTACTACAGAAACCTTCGTTGTTACATCGTAGCTTTCTAAATTTCTCGTAAAATTTTAATATGAACAAAATATTCTATCTCCTTTTTTGTACATGCTGAAATCTTTCTGTACTATTAATTTAGCACTAGCAGTGCCTCGTGGTTTCACCCGTTATTTAACAGAAATAGTTAATATCGCGGGATATACCGAGGACCGTCCGAGGACGTGACCGCTGCGTGCCACCTCCGAGAGCTTCCACCATCAGCCATCGATCATAGATTGCGTCATACGAAGCGCATAAAAGCAGCTAGCAAGCCGTGCCTCGGTCTATTTTCCTCACTATCTCCCTACTCTACTCTCTCGCTACTTGCAAATTAGTTATCTTCTAAATATCTTCTAAATACATATTATAATAAAAAAGTAAGGATAAAAAAATATGTACTTAAATGCGACATATCATAAAACCACATAGGAAGTCTTAAAGTAAGCAGCTGAACACGTTAGGACAGTTGTTATAATTTTTGTCTGTTTTTTGATTTTCATTTAAACTTTCAATCCTTTTTTCCTCCTTTAATCCGGCCCTTGCGCACAATAACATATCCTTTACTTCAGTCTGGTCATAGTTAAGCATATTCGTGAAAACCGCATTTAAATCCATCCAGTGGTTTAGGAAATGTGCGTGGACAAACATACAAACAAACAGATAAAATTCTACAAACTGTGGCTTAAGGCGAGGTATTCCCACTTTTAAGCAACGCTTATTACTATAGATGACCATAATCCTTGGTTTATTGTATTAAAGTCGCATTTAGCGGAGCAAAATCATGGCTCTTACGCACAGTCGTACGTTTCGCTACTTCTATTTTTGGGGTTTTTCTCATATTTTTCAAAAAGTATAGCTATAATGTAAAATATACCTCACCGGTTTCCTTAATAATTATGAAATCTATATATCACGATATCCCAGACATAATTTAATAAATAGGTAATCGAATGAATCCAAAAAACAGAGATAAAAGCGCAAATCAGTGCTACTTTGATATATTTTTTCTATCGAGCGAAATGTGCTTAATCGTGTTTTGGTCTCATGGGTTTCCTAGATAAAACATTAAATTTTTCTATGACACCATTTTTATAATTCTAAGCTAACCATGGAGGTATGCACACTTAATCTAGAATGACCATAATTGCTAAAAGTCGAAAAAGAGCGCCTTAACGTGTTCAGCTGCTTATTTTAAGACGCACTGTGTTTTTTTTATGTCTCGCAATTAGAGTTTTTATTTATCTCTACGTTTTTATGTATAGATAGAATAGGAAGATTTATAGATAGATAAAAGTGTATGATGAATACTAAGACACAGGTTTGATGAGGTCTAATTATACTGGTCATGGCTTTGTCTATCATACTAGGGAGGATTTCAATTAGGAACATTTTATAATGCACCCTTTCATCTTGACATTTTAGATTTACCAACTTATGTAAGGTAAAAGACGATAAATGTACGAATTGTTCTGCTAAAAATTACTTATATCAATTAACTAAACTCAGTCTAATATTTATTTGCTCTGACAGCTGCAATACCATTGTATAAAAAACTAAATGAAAACGAAATTAATTTGATCTGGCAGGTAACCGATATTACTTCTATGAAATAATGAAAACATGTATTTTTATTCGGCTTTTTCAATGTTATTTCAATTGTCAGAGCAAGTCAACGAGTGGAAAAAATGTAATCAAAACCAAATCTTCATTGCCAGCTCAATCTACTAACTCCTTATTTACCTCATTATTATTATTCCTGAACCTGCATTTTGCACCATTTTTGCAAAGATGTTTAAATATAGTTTAAACATCTTTGCAAAACTGGATCACCGTATCCACCGTACCGATCACTTTGGATCACCAACGCACCAAAAACAGCAAAAAATACAGATCTTACACAGGTGCAACAAATGCAGTTCTTGTACAATCTACTTACTTACACAACACACTACACACACACACACACACACACTACACACACACACAATCTCTCTCTCTCTCTATACTACACTACATACTTATACAATGGCGCATTTCAGTAATAATTAGTCGTAGCACTATAGCTATAATATGGTTAGTGTTTAAAAGTGATCATTTAAATAAGAAAAGGTCCACAATTTTAGTGTTTTTATTAGTATAATGCTGAACTTATAGTTTTAAAGATAGATAGATAGATAGAAAGAATCTCTTTATTGTGTACACCAAAAATAAAAATTAGATAAATAGAAATAGAAAATACTTACGAGCTGAAAGATGTTTATATTCCAGGCCTCACCATAAAGTAGATGTACTTTACCCCACTATACCTAATGACCTGGTCTTCCGGAGCTGAGGGTTCACGTGGCGACCATTACGTCAGACACTTACTCTACCTGTCATTGCTACATCTAGCCAAGTGCCTACCTCAGTGTTAAGCTCAAAAAAAAACTATACAGACGAACATAGAACCTCCTCCTTTTTGGAAGTTGGTTAAAAATAGCGTATAAAAAAAAAATACTCAATCTACACGAAAAAAATATCCCCGAGAAGTAACTTTATAAAACTCTACGGAAACTTTACTTTTATATTTCCACACCTACACGTAGCTCCGGAGTCAAAATCTCGAGTAGTCTAGTCGGGGCAGCGACCGGAAGCAGCGGATGCGGTGGCCGCCGGAAGCGGCCACGACGACACGGCGCGACGGAGTGGAATCTTTCTCTATCTACCCACGGAGATATAATTTAATATTTACTATTTTACTAAACGTTGCTAAATAAAAACCGAACAAATAATGAGCTTTTTTCTTACGTTTCAGAAGTGTTTTCTAATAAAACTAGCTGCGAGTTGCGGTTTTACAAGCAGTTTATTTTCATTTTGCCGGGTTATAATGTATCCTATATCCATCCCCGGATTTCACATCACAGTTAGCTAAAGTTCATCATTATTAGTTCAACCTTTTATTGTAGATAGGTGTTAAAAGAGCGACTGATAAACGTTTATAGTATTAGTGAGACCTACGATATGACACTCGAAATCCTGAATTGTGATTATTACAGTATTTGCCGTCTATAGATACACGCGGTAAACTTATAAAGAAATCCGACAAGAAAATAAATACTGTTTTAAACTATCACGGTTGTTCACTAAAGTTAAATGATTATTTACGGGATATTTACCGTGGTAAGGTTGTGGAAGGAGCTCCCGATATTTCGGCGCAGTTACATGCACCATGTTCACGGGAAGAACATGGTCTTCCCGTGAACATGGTGCATGTAACTGATTTAAGAAAATAAATATATAATAGGTATGTAGAAGTAGGCGTTTCAAATCACGCCAACAGCGCTAATGAGAACCATCATGGCACGAATAAAATTTATTACTACCTTGTTGGTTCTTATTAGTGCTGTTGGCGTAGTTTGCGTGATTTGGAACGTGCCCTAAGTTTATTTAGCATGTATTCCTAACAGACTTACCTATAACATCAAGTGCCACGTGCCACGAATAACAGATGAAAGGTTCTTAATTTGTCTTCATCGCCCTCTGCTGTGACCACCCTTTAAAGCTATCCCCTAGTATGTCATTACCTTCGACATGTATACTTACACAATGTAGCTGAAAGTGGGGGCGTGGGCGCACATGGTCAAAACAAATGTCGCGAATTGCTGCGAAATTACGGTATTTAGGGGGCACGTCGGATAGAGGAGTTCTATTTTGGTTGTATTTGGCAGAAAGGAAGCTGCAAGGTGTGGGATGTTTTTCTCCGAAGGTTTGCCGAACTTAATTACGGAGCATTTCAATAAATGCTCCGTATTTTAAAATATTTTAATTTCATGTTATACAGAGAGCGCAATAGCACGTTATTAGGTACGTCAAGCCGTTGGCGCCATACAAATGCTATACTATCATACGCTTCGCGGGAGACAGATGATCCGCTCTCTATCCCCATCAAAAACTTTAAACGCTTATATCTCAGAAATGTACCAGCCAATTTTTATTATGTGTTGTGTATTTAATTATATCCTTCGCTAAGCCTTTTTGTTATCTGAAATAAATAAAACATTAGAACTAAGGCGTACTATTTTAGTGGGTCAAGACTTTATAATACACAACACACAACCCACTAAATCATATCAAGATGGTTATTACATGATAGCTTCCGTAGTAGCTGAAAAAGTCGGCTGATATACAGACGAACGAATGGACACCAAAGTGTCTGCATAAGAGCTTTTCCTGTTAGGTACGAAACCCTAAAAAGAAATCAGCTGCATTTAGAACCTCCTCTTTTTGTAGTCGGTAAACAAAAATATTAAAAGGCAAAACAAATACTACATTCGACTTTCATAGCTGTGGTTATCGGGCCCTGTGGCGCAATGGATAACGCGTCTGACTACGGATCAGAAGATTCCAGGTTCGAATCCTGGCAGGGTCGCAGTTGTTTTTTGTACAGATTTTTTTCGGTAATTATTTTATACAGCACACGGAACATGCTTGCCTAAAATAAGCCTCTATTGAATTTTTTAAACACCAAGTTTGTAGGTATCTGGAAAAACTAACTTGAGGGAGTTCCTCTCTGCTGCACATACGATAAAAAAACCTATTAAATGACTTCGTACCTTAGCATTTAGTTGGACAACAAAAGGGTGAGAGTTGGAAACTCTTTCCGAGTCTAGTGGTTATAACCCTTGTAGGTTATGCAGAAAAGATGTACGATACTAAGCCGAAAAGGATCCATATAAATCATAATTATGAACTAATCATAATCATAATAACTTGTACCAACTCATGGGACCAATCCTGAAACCAAAAAAAAACTTATTTTCCATACATTTTTTAAAGTTAACAGCTGATATTTTTTGTGCTAGAAAAGTTGTTCATTTTTATGAGTTACATCGACCCCTTTCAGCTTAGTACACCCTTTTCGCGTAACCCTATATAGCGGAATGAAGACGACGGAACGGGATCGTAAGGTTTCTAGATGAGGATAGGTGTGAGCTAGAGATGAGAGACAGGAAGAGAGCGTCATGCAGATGCATGCGGTGCGGTGCGTACGCGTGTACCCTGGGGCACTCCGGCTCGTCCACATATCAAAGAGCTGGGTAATGGGTATCCTGATGTTACCTGCCATGTTGACTTATCAAGTTGCAGGGCCTGGTACGCCAGGATAAACCTGGAGAGCGCGGCTCTAAGCACGAGTACCCGACTCGCGGTAAGCACAAGTTGTTGTCCGTCCCGCGATCCTCGGTGAAGTCCTATAAGTTAACGCAAGACATGTGTCTCACCGTCTGCAACATAGATTTAGGATGTCAAAAAATTTGTTAGGTCTGTGATCTGCAATCACCTGCCAGACAACGTCACTGGAACCGTCACTCAGCACTCATTCACGTCTCAAAAAATGGCTGTTCGTGCAGTCTTGTTACGCGTTTGATGAATTTTATCTATACATTTAAAAATCTCGTGTCACGATGTTTGTGGTCGCAACTCCTCTGAAATCACTTGACCGATTTTTATGGTTTTTTTATATTGGTGGATTGGTAGGTATGAGAATAGGTTGTAAAATATTTATCATCATCATCATCATCACAATTTTTCATCACCACGCGGGTGAAATTACATCAACTGTAATTTTTATTTTAATTTTATTATGTGATTTAATTTTTATTATTTAATTCATATTTCGCAATAGCGCAATACGCTCCATTACTGGTGTGTTCGACGTCGGCCAAAAGGCTGCCAGATTAAAATGGGATTGGGCGGGACATGTGGCGAGGATGAATCCCGACCGATGGGCCAAGATCGTCACACAGTGGGTGCCTGATGGACGACGCAGTCAAGGAAGGACTAGGAAACGCTGGCGTGACGATCTTGACTCATTCCGGAGAGGTTGGCAAGAGATGACGGAGGACCGTGATTTATGGAAGGAAATGGAGCAAACCTCTGCTCAACAGTGGGTCAGTATAGGTTAAGAAAAAAATATATCATTAATAATATTTGGATATTTACTTACTAAACCTAAACGTAAAAATAGAAAAATACATTCTGTAGATATGAATCGAGATACTAGGTACTCAGAAAATTCACCTAACGTTCCAAGTAATAAGTGCGAAGTCTTGTATCATCAGCGTAACTTTTTAAATTTCCGTCTCCTACTTTCCGGAAGAGAATAGGCACACATAAGCATCAAGTAGCAAACATACCTTCTTACAAAACTTAGCCAAAGCTCCCAAGTCTCACTTCAAGGAGCGGGGAATCAATTAAAACTACTAATGAAGTTCTAAGACGTTTCACTTCTCCCCTACTTACCACCCGAAAACTTCGCTTTAGTTTATAAGATGGATTCTATTTTACTTCGCCTTCCTACAAATTATATTCTACCGAAATGCTTCAATAAATAGGTACCTACATACGCTCTTATAACATTCAGTAGTACATATTACAGGGAAGGCGAACCAATAGAAATATTTTGGGCACGCCACCATTCGAAACGGTTTGCATTTTAGTTCGGAGCAACAAAGTTCACTATGAAATATTAGATACGAGGAGGTATACAGTGAGTTGATAGTATTTATCTGATAGATTTTGATTATTTTCCCAATAATCACTAAGTCAACATTATTTGACGGCATGTCTATGGCCTCTTAAAAAATCTTTTGAAAAAATGGCATGTTGATCCATAATAATTCGCCATCCCTAACCTATCGTGTGCCTAACTACTGCTAGGAGTTGAAGTATATTATTATTCAAAAGGCAAATATTCACATTAATTTATTATATAATTTTCCCTCTTAAATATACATAATAGTTCCGTTATAATAAGTATCTATCGGAAAACTAGAATGTTTGTGTCGATACATAAATTAACTTCACTACATGCACGCACATAGATGCAATAGCACACTTAAAAATTTCACATTTACAAATTAAAATACACCTTTACATATAAGTAATTAATCAAACTAAAAATAAGCTATGATAATATGAAATAAGTAATTAATCAGATTAAAAACATTTGTATTTATAATTCCGCGAGCAAGCATTCTAGTCCAGGGGACTTACGCCCAACTCTACCGCGGGCCCGAATAAGCGCAGTTTGCAAAATCACGCGACCGCAAACCGTATCTCAGCGCGTTAAGGTTTGCGTTCGCGTGATTTTGCAAACTGTGCGTTTTCGGGCCCGCGGTTAGAGTTGAGTGTAAGGCCTCTGATAATATTAATCTAGTTATATTTGTGCTACCTACCTCATTCTACAAAAAAAAAACTGATAATATTTACTCGTAGTCCACAATGTATATACTGTAATCTAGTAAATAACTAGGTTTGAATCTAAAGTAATTAACATTCAAAACCCTAAAAAACTATCGGTTACTCAGTTAGCAAAAAAAAACAAGACATCGAGCTGAATTATATGATTACAAGCAGTACCCCGCAAATTTGAATTTTAAATAAACCAAGGCCAAGTGCTGGTCGGATAAGCGCACCGACGTACCGCACCCAAAAAGAAACTGTTGTTTTTTTAGCTCGGGATCTTTATCGGGCGCCTGACATGCACTTGGCCAGTGTTTATCATTTCTTGTTTCACTAAGTGTCTATAATAGTATAATCATGCAAGATTGACGCTTGCTAAATTACAATTTTTATACATGAGTAAAGACAAAAATACGTACAAAAAATACATTTGTTGTACTTGTATTGGGGGTCCCCACACAACCAACATATTTTTTACTTTTTGATTTTACTATTATTTCTTAGTTAATCCGCCTTAACAAAACATATTCTGTGAAAATTTCAACTGCATCTATTAATAGGGTTCCAAAAATGCAGTCGTTAAAAGAACAGACAGACAGCGTAGGCTTAGTAATAGGGTTCCGTTGAAACCATTGGGGTACAAAACCTTTAAAAAAACCTGGATAAATAATTATCAGGTACCTTCATACCAAATTTTATTTAAATAAGTTCAGATGTTTCGAAGTTGAATACGGACAAATGTATGTTTGTAAAAAAGCAAAGGCTTTTTTAGTAAGTATAATTAATTGTATCAGACATCTGATTGTGAATTAGTTATGAAGCTAGGGCTGGGGGAACCCGATACTGCTAATGATATTCATAGTCATGGGAGTAAAAAAATGAAACTGAACAGAAGGGTTAGATACAATCTGTCATACTTGTCACCGCAGACCTAACTGTACAACATACTTTCATGTTGCTTTCATGTTTATCATCGCTATATTGAATATCATTACTAAAACCACGGACAATGAAGGGACAATAGCAAATATAGTTAGATATAGGCAACTAGGTATGAAACTCAAAGCCCACACACTAATCAGTGATCACTTATGAACTAATTGAAGCAGACCGTGATTTTCGAGACAAAGCCCATCTATATGATGGAAAGCAATTTCAAATCGATACGGCAACAGTGTACGAGATATAGGGCTTTCAGGGCCTAACTTAGTACGATGCACTGAAACTGCTACAACACTCGGCAACATGAAGCTGAACTCTCCGCGTCACGTTTACCTCAAGAACTTCATACGTGATTTTGCGTTTTGTGAAACAAAACATGGTGCAATGCATAAACTTTAAACGCAAGATCGACGAGGAGCCGTGGGGACAATAAAACAAAGAAAACCGTACCTCGCCCGAAGCGGTGGCGCGGCGGCCGCCCGCGCCCGCCAATCCGCACGCTCCGGCCGCCCCACGGCCCGCCCCGCTCCAGGGATGAACGAGACGCAGCATCCCCGGGAAGGCTTACATTGATTACAGGGGCACGGGAGCGAGCCGTTCTGCTCTCGCCCGTGGGCGGCTCGGCGAGCTCGTCTCGCGCAGTCGCGAACAATTAACGCGCGGGGCGGCATGGTCGGCGGATCGCAACGCGCGACGTCACTATAATGTGGTTAGTCAGTGAACGTCGGGGCCGAGCCGACGGCGACGGCGACGGCGGCGGCGGCACGGAGCACGAGAGGAGCGCGGGAGAGCCGCGCTGGTCGCTCAGCCAGCGCACCGGCTACAGCACGGTGGAGTTCAAGAGCGCGGCGTGCGCGGGCGCCGCTGAGCCGCCCGCGCCGCCCCTCGGCGCGCTGCCGGACCCCCAGCAGTTCAACATCTTCCCGGCCTTCTTCAGCCGCCAGCTCAACTTCACGGGCGGCGGCGCTTGCGGCCAGGGCGCCAAAATCATGGAGGAGCTCAGGCCGAACCTGGTGGGTGGTCTGCTCGGCGTGCCGGGCTTGTTGGACGAACACCAGACGGACGCCAAGTATCTCTCGTCCACGGGAGAGACAAAGTACACGCCGGACAAAGGAAGGAAGTGCAGTAATGCATCCTCTTCTTCGGCGGAAGAGTTCGGAGGATTGTACAGTGGAGACCATGCGGCGACGCCTCCCGCGCCTACCCTCAGCAGGTCACTTCAGGACCATACAGGTGAGTAGTAAACGACATACTAGTATATGGGAACTTAACACTTGTTGGTAATCGTTACCAAGATCAGCTAGATACTCCTTTTTGTAAGAAGTAAAATCTAGGTAGGTACTCTAGCATTTACATTGATATGCATAAAGAAGAACAAAAGTTTGGAATACTTTTCTTGCTTCATTCGTTGATAAGGTGTAAAAAAGCCAATATTAAAAAGATCCATTGTATTGTAGCCTAGATATATTGTAAAAATTCATGATATTTATTTACCTATAAAAAGCTTTGTTACATTGTTAGGTAGCATGTTTCAAAAATAATCCTAAATCTTTAAATCTAGCGGTATGTCTATATTGGTACCTCTTACGTCTTTTAATATAAGCAAACGGTAATAGGTATGTACGAGTGGCTTCTACTTTGTTCTATAGTGTCTTGTGACTTTTATTTATTACTCGATCAACGATCACACATATGTAGGTGAACGTGAAGTGAGTAATATAGCCTTGTTATCACATTTTGCCTTTTAACTCTAAATTGCATTGCATTGTGCGTTCACTAACTTAAGTAGGTATCTACCTACAATGTGAAAGTGTTTACAAAACAATAATTTAAAATACAAGCTAGGTACAACAAACGAATGTATTTTTTCCTCAAAAATTTCTGTTTGTTTACATAACTAGTGTCTACCTACTTAAACTACAATAAGTTAACTATTATACGCAACATGCATGTAAGTAATAGTTTAAGATGATTAAACAAACGATTGATCTATTGATGCAGACTCGGAAAAGCGTAAACCAAAAGCTGATGTGAGTAGGTGTAAGGTACAGATCTGGTGACTTTTCCATCATCGCCCAAACCGTGGGAACGAATCTTAAATTACTTTTTAATACGAATTATTTCGATGGGGGAGGCCTATGTTCAGCAGTGGACGTCCTATGGCTGAAATGGTGATGATGATGAATAATAATTTAATGTAATAATATAGCCTTTTATTCAGATCTACATATTTGTAAAGATTAAATGATAAGATTAGTATATTTCCTGTTCACTACAGTTACATGATTATTTACGGGATATTTACCGTGGTAAGGTTGAGGAAGGAGCTGCCGATATTTCGGTGCAGTTACAAGCACCATGTTCACGGGAAGACTACTATAAAACAGTGTTTTATTATTTGTTACTTGCTTATTTTTGATTGTTTGCTTGATCTGTTTGTCAGTCGGCAAAGGCTTTGTCCAACCTTTTCCATTCAAGTTTATTCAAAATACTTTTTATACAAAGTTATTATATAACAGGGCTATTTCAACAATGTAGGAGCTTCACGGCAAGACTGAATAGATTCCTTCTAGATCGACATGTCCCATCCACGCCTACACCATTACCCTGTCTAAAGAAATTAGTGTACAAAATACAAAGTTTGAGTTTATATTTATATAGTTTATGACCAAGAAAACATGTGAAAGAAGTGACCAAGAAACAAAAGGGGTTTATTTTATGCACATGTTATACACTCGGTTTTTTTACTTTAATTGCGAGGAAATGAAACATTGATATAGTAGCTAATATATCTTTGGTTAAACAAACTTCTGTTATTAATAGTATGATTAAAATTAATAAAAGACAAGGCATACCGGTACATGGTCTCACCCAACGGACCCATGGAGATAACTCACTTTAAAAGCGACACCATTTCAAGAATTCACCGCCCAACTCTACAATCAGGATACTACATAATTATACAAATACACAGTATATAATAAATTAACAACGTTACTAATAATTGGCTAGCATTTCATCGTTACCTCGCCTGATGTCAAGGAAAGAATAAGATAAACGTTCATAAAGGCATTACTGTAGAAGTATAGACCAAGATATCGAAAAGAAAAAGAATCCTTACTCGGTAGTAAAGCTACCACCTGGAAGAACCATTTATTAGAACAAAAATTTTCAGTACACTCAATCACAATTTATAACAAAATTAATAGAATCAAGAATATTAACAAAATGTAACTTCATTAATATAAAAAAATATATTAACATGGCTAGAGGTTTAAGAGCCAATAAATATTTTGTAATTATTGATATTTGTAAAGAAACTTGGTTACGAGCAAACGAAGCACTTAGTCATGACATAAACACGAACTAGCACATAAACTACCCACTTTAAATTTAGAACTACATATAAACTGTTCATTTATACATATGACTGTGAAAATACGATGTAACAACGAAAGAGCGGTCTCTCCTTGTTGGGTTGTCAGAACTTAATAGGAGAGGCCAAACACCTGTAAATTAAAAAATCAGAGAAATAAAGACTTCTGAATTTTGTCAAGCCATGATGCGATCTACGATGTAACACGCTTGCCTGGAAGAAACTAAATTGAGGACATAGATTTTAACTATCGGGAAATAACCATAACTCACAACTCATTCCACAGATTTGCAGTTCGCACAATAAAAGTGGAATTCTGAAAACAAGTGGTTTGGTACAGCCCCAGTTTTTTAATCCACCATTCAAACATCTGAACGACTGGGAACCGAACTCAGTACCTCCTGCTACTAAAACAGACTTGTTACGACCGAGATATATCTACCGGTCGTTGCAGACACACTATTGCACTGAGCAATACCCGTCGTTGCAAACGCCCCACCACTGAGCCATACCGGTCGTTGCAGACTCTCTACCACTCAAGCATACAGGTCGTTGCAGAAGCTCTACCACTTAGGCATACAGGTCGTTGCAGATGCGCTACCACTGAGACATACCGGTCGTTGCAAACGCCCTATCACTGAGCCATACCGGTCGTTGCAGACACTCTACCACTGAGGCATACAGGTCGTTGCAGATGCTCTACCACTGAGCCATACCGGTCGTTGCAAATGCCCTACCACTGAGCCATACAGATCGATGCAAATGCCCTATCACTGAGCCATACAGATCGTTGCAGACGATCTACCACTGAGGCATACAAGTCGTTGCAGATGCTCTACCACTGAGGAATACAGGTCGTTGCAGATGCTCTACCACTGAGTCATACCGGTCATTGCAGACGCCCTACCACTGAGCCATACTGGTTGTTGCAGACGCCCTACCACTGAACCATACCGGCTGTTGCAAAATCACGAATACTGTCGTCGTAATAGCGAAATGTATCTAAAATAGCGCCTGCGAATGCAAATTAGGTACAAAGAGATAATCCGTACGAAGTGAGAATACTAGCAGAGCAGGTAACTCGTATAGGTATTAGGACTTCAGAGAACTATCCATTGCGGACACAGGCTTCACCCAATTAACGTTTATTAGTCGACAAAAGGCGCCACTAGCGCTACAATCACGTACCTGCGCGGACACGATATATGTGCGTATAATTACAATTCCAATTAGAGTAATATTGCAAACAATCGGGGAACGGGTGACGTCATGAATACGAAATGTCACTAACGACCCTCCCCCACTCCTCCCACTCGCTCGAAACACCCCAGCCGCGAGCGAAACCTGAATTTTCAAGCGTTTCAGTTGCCAAGTTGGGTTGTACTTTGTACAATGTACAGTTATATGGATACCTACACCTATATGATAATTTTACCTCTCAGTCTCAGCAAAAAAAACACTATTGAATATTTTGGATTTTACACTTTATTACCATAATTATTCAGCAGTTTTTATTTTTCTATTCTATGTTTTACATTCCTTTAAGAGTAAGCGCGTGAAAGTTTCTTCCCTAGCAGATTCTCCTTGGACCTCAACTCAAGACACAGGCTTAGCCGAGTTTGTGGCCCATTTGGTGACATATTTTTTTATTGTAATAATTTTCTATCCACTGCTCTTCAGCACGCCATCTTTACAAATGATTCTAGCTCAAGTAATAACCAAACTACTATTTATGTTGTCATACCTATATTTAATGAATTTAATGTCATATTTTTTTTTTTTAAGTTTTTAGTATTTTAGTCATATACTTTTTTTTTTCTACTTTTGCATTTTCCATTCATTTTACTACATTGATTCAACTATTAAGAGCCCAGTTCCTGCCACATTACTCCTTGCTCGTACATTTTTGAAGATAAAATGTCTTGAGTGGGATAAATAAAAAAATGTTGCGAATAACATTGCATATGTTTTAAAGTAATTTTTATGCTGATGATTTTTGTTTTGACGGAGGAGATCAAAAAACAACGACGGATATTAGTTTTAGTTTATTTACGTTATTTTTTAAAGAGATAACTTTGCCTTAGCTCAGATGATATAAAATAAAATTCAACTTCTGATTATGTTTGACAATTTCCTAAAAATTTGTGAATTGTACTTATGTTAACTTTTAACATAATAGATAGTTTCATTGATTTTTTCCCTTTCGTTTTCGGGAACTACTGGTTGCGCTTGAAAATAGACTTTTCCATCTGATATTACCGTCAAAGAGTTCCCAGTATCTTTAGGTTTGTCATTTTTATCTTTATCATTTCCTATATCAATCGGTATTATGGTAGTTCCATTGTTTTTATGATCAGTATTTCCAATATGGGGCTTATTGTTTTGACCGATTACAGGTTTATTTCCTCCAAGCGGCAACTTACCTTCTTCTTTTAACTTGTTTAGTTCTTTGAGTCTATCCAATATGTTAACTAATTCGGGAAATTGCTTGGCCACTTCTGGATCTACAACGTCACTGTTTTCAGTCACAGCGGGATATGTTGGTCGTAGATTTGTCGGAGGATTCAACAGTAAATTTGAATTAAATCCATTCGAATTAAAGCCATTTTTCTGAGGTATCAACGGGTTGCGAGGCAAACCATTTGTTATAGATGGTCTGCTATTTGGTAGCAGCCATGTGTTTTTGCCGTAGCTTTTCTCCAAGTTTATATTGAATCCAGCGTTTAAAATATCTTTATTTCCATTTCTTTGGTATCTTTCTTTGGTCAGCCTCTCAACTTCACTGCTTTCGTTGATATTGTCATAACCATCAAATGTAACCGCAGCTTCTATTCCACATAAGGTTCCTAAAAATATTATATTAATCATCATTATCAGCCTATCATTTTCCTATTGCTAGGACATAGGCATTTTCTCAGAGAGAGAGAGAGGATAGTCTCTAATCTACCAGGATGGCCTAGTGCATGTTGGAATGTCACATTTCTTTTGAATTTTTAAGACATACGACACTCAACAAGCACTAGGCCAGCATGGTGGATTATAGCCTATCTAAGAGAGAAGGCCTGAGTGTCTCAGAGTGAAAACATGAAAAGCTGGCAGTGATAGTGGAACTGCAATTTGCTGTAATGTGCTGTATATATGGGGAAAAAGTTTCTTCGTATTTTATAAACAAATTCAAGACATATTTTTTTCAAGTTTAATTACATTTAATTATAATATATATGTGCCATTTTGTTCGATAACTTGTTGCCATCTTGTAGGTAGTGACATGATCCCGTTGCTGTAGAAATTTTGGGACTTCTGATCAAAAAAATGCAACAAGTAGTTTTGACAGTCCTCTCTTGATGTTAATCTAACACTACCCAAAGAATTCTGAAGAGACCAAAACAGGTAGAAATCTGAGGCTGCAAGGCCAGGGCTATATGGTGGATGCATTAACACTTCCCAACCAAGCTCTCTAAATTTTTGCTGAGTGGCCAAAGATGTGTGCGGTCTGGCGTTATCATGATGAAAGACCACACCCTTTCTGTTGATCAATTCCGGCCGTTTTTTCTCAATTTCTTGTTTGAGTCTCATCGTCTGTTAGCAGTAGAGATCCGAATCGATGGTTTTGCCCGGCGGTAAAAGCTCATAATGAACGATGTCCTGCCAATCCCACCATACACACAGCATCACCTTATTACGTGTTAATTCGGGTTTTGCTACAGTCTGTGGTGCTTCACTGCCCTTTGACCATGATCGTTTGCACACATTCTTGTCGTAGGTGATCCATTTTTCATCACCAGTGATCAATCTTTTCAAAAACGGTTTGGTTTCGTTACGTTTCAATAGAGAATCGCAAATGAGTACACGAGTCATTTGGTTTCTTTCAGTCAGCTCGTGTGGTACCCAAATATCGAGTTTTTTTGTATACCCAGTTTTTTTCTAATGGGTCAAAACCGTTTTGTGGTCAATCCCCAGTTCTTCAGCTACGTCGTAACTACTAATATGCCGATCTTGGTCCACTTTTTCAGAAATGGCATCGACTTTATCCGTAACAGGGCAACCAGAGCGAGCTGCATCTTTGACATCAAAATTCCCGGACTGAAAACGCTTGAACCAACATTGTGCTACTCTTGATGACACTGCATTAGGTCCATAAACGTCACAAATTTTATTCACGGCTTGTGTCGCATTTTTCCCTTTTTTGTAATAAAATTTCACAATATATCGAATTTCTTCGTTAGATTCACTCATTTTATCGAACAAAAAACAATTGAAAAATGGCGGGAAATTGCTTTTTACTTTTGGTATTCCTTTTTTAAAATGTAATATTTTTAATGGTATCAAAACCAGCCAGATACAAACGGTACAACCGATGTGATTTTTACTACAACTTTATACATACAAAATACGAAAAGACTTTTTCCCCAACCTATTATTTTGCGGAAATACACTAGAGATTAATCTAAGAAACAGTTTTAATAATGAACTTCCGTTAAGTTACGCTTGATTTAATCAATAACGTCAATAAGTTTTGAATTGATTGAAATGATGAATTCGAAATGGTAGCTAACGTATTTGTAAATAGTCATAAAACTTACCCCAAATTATTGCAACTAGCACAAACAAATTCATTTTTACCCAACAATAACAAAGTAAAAAGACGGGTATTTCTTCACTGATGTGTGTGCATACTGTGCATTTGTAACTAACAAATTGAACTAAGTTAACATCGATGGACATTTTGTTAATAACTTTTCATATCAACCTAATTGATATCGATTAAATAATAATAATCAATTTGTTAATTGGTTTAAACTGATGTCATCATTAGTAAAAATCTGCATATATATCGAAAAACGGGTCCTTATGCATAACCACAAAATGCTAATGATACAATCGCATAGCCCTGCTACGAAATGTCTAATTGTTCTGTTCTGTTCTTGCGCCCTGCCTCCCTTCTCTCACCCGCCCTCAAATAAAACAAAACATACACAATATTTTTTACAAATTTTAAACAATATTTTATACATAAAATATGTTCCAATAACATTAGTGATTGTGTAGTAAAAATACACGCACTCTAAAAATTTTAACCATATTTACAGCTACCAGTAAAACCCACGACTTTGGGTTCCTCTGGTGTTTTTAAATGAGCGCGTTTACTAGTTTTTTTTATGTGTTTGTATATGTTAATGTGTTTATCTCGGTAACGCCTGTGACATTTCTAATCAGTGTGAATGTCATCAACCACATTCAGTGACGAACGAAATATGGCGCAAAGTGGCGAATGCAGGACACGTGATGGTCACGCGCCGTTCGCACCTGTCTGGGGCTCCAGTATACTGTACCCCTTTGTAATGTAACACATTTACTATGGATCATATAGAACTACCACATTCACAGTAAAATTAAAATCAATACAGTATAATTTATCATAGATAAATTATACTGTATTGATTTTTACGATTATCATCTCATAAAACGAGAAATTCGTCCTAGTAATATTAGTATTTTTTCTAAGGTAGAAATACTTCTCTTTTCTACTACTATATGTAACTAGCTGCGACCCGTTGTTTCACCCGCGTGGATTACTTCTTCATCAACTATCTGCTAGTGAAAGTCCCGTCAATATTGGTCCAGCCGTTTTGGAGTCCATAGGGTACATACATACGTACACTTGAGTTTACAAAATCACTGATTATAGAATGATACTCTTCTTCTAACTTTTTGTCTACTTATAACGGCTTACAGCTGTGCCTTGTTTTCCGAAATACAAAGGAACCTATATCACTCACCGGCTCTCTATCTATGCGAAACATTATGTCGATCCATTGCTCTGTTGCTGCCACGAAACAAACATACACATTTAGAATATCTGTATATTAAAAAAAAATCTACTAAAATGAAGAACTAAACTAATCTTAAATAATCTAAAATCAGTTATTTGATTTTAAAATTAACTTTAAAAGATAGTGCAATAACCGATCTTAGTTAATTTTATTCTCGACCATATTTCAATAGCACTAAATCAAATAAATTAAATTTAAATATTGAGATAAAAACGAATTACACAGTTACATTTATCGCACATAATATAGTAATTAAAATTAAATAATTAAAAAATATTGAAATTTCTCGCAAAAGCAAACACAAAATTTCCAAAGCATACACATACTGTTAAAATGATCAAAATGTAATACCACCTAAATACCTACATTGTTATAGAATGCTGAAATAATTAATTCAAAAAAATACGTAACGTGCGAGAGAGACAAGTTGTTAAACGATTAAACAAATGAGATCTTACAGACGATTGATATAAAGGCAAAAATAAAATAAACTCAGTGGGTAGATCGCATCTACCTGCTTCTGTAATCGACGCATAAGTCACGAGTAAGTATATCAGTTTTTTGTAGGCAGGCGTGCAATAAGCCCCTCGTAAAAATCAGCAAGCATAATAAGTAAATCCGCTAAACAACTAACCAGTGTACGCATAATCTATTGAACCGAGTACCTTTCGACATAATGGAGTGTCATCGGCGCACGCGCACCCAGCTGGTAAGTCAATTGTAGTTGCGCGCTGGACCAACCGATCAGCTGCCACTAGAGAAAGCTACTTTGAAGTATGCTTTGTGATTGTTTTGACTTTTCTAGTTTATTTGGGATTGATTTTCTTAGTAACTAAAAATTTTAAACCTATTAAGACGTTTTCAGAGAGTTTTTTTTAAAGCGAACGTTCAAGCTAATTCGATAGATTGCAAAATAACGAAATAAATTAATAATAAATATCTAGGACGGTTTTGCACACATGGACATCTGACCCCAAACTAAGCAAAGGTTGTAATATGGCTGCCAGAGACTGATATACGTACCTATATGTTTTTAAATACATACTTAAATAGACATTAACACCCAGATAAGGAACAAACACAAATGTTCATCACATAAATGTTTGTCCTGGGTGGAAATCGAACCCACGCCCCCAAGCGCAGAACTGCTAGGTACTATACAGGTTATGCGGAAAGAGTGTACACTCTTTAAGCAGCAAGGGGTTCATTACACTCATGATTATGACTTTACTATGAGACCAACCCTGATATCGCAAAAAAATAAAAACAGCTGCTCCATATATTTTGTCGAGTGTCAATGACCATGTACTATGGAACAGCTGATATTTTTTTTCGCGATTTCAGTTTCTCCCATAGTAAAAGTTGTTCATAATGATCCATAGTACCCGGACCTCTTTCGGCTTAGTACACCCTTTCTGCGTAACCCAGTATAAGACGGTAATTAGCCCGTCGGACATGGTAAGGAATCCTGTGGGAAACCACGGTATAAGCCCTTGTCATTACGAAGGAAGTGGTGCCACCGCGCTGATAAAATCTAGAACCTCTGAGCCGCCCAATAACCATTTGTCTTGTACTTGTTGTTTTTGTAGTTTAGAATTTTGCAAACCAGCAACCTAAAGCGTAAAAGCGTGGACGCAACGCAGAGTGGCGTAGGTCGTTCATTCACCTCAAGCGTCAGCGATATATATATTAAATAATAAGCTTGCTTTTGGCCGCCAACTATATATTTTATTTTATTTTCATTACATTGCGTTTATTTAACATTTAACATTTGGTATGGTATCGTAAGTATTAGCAATCCACAGCACTATCACCAGTCTTTATATAGGTACAGCCTGTATATGGTATTTAATTATCTAACAAAATATCCACTTGTTGCTGTTTTGGGCCATTCACCTCCAAAAAATATGATTAGATATTTGTAAAAAATTCATGATAGTGCTGACTTCACCACTCGTAATAGCTTAACAGATTGGCAATCAAAGATCGCAATCGCACGGCTTTGCGGCATTTGCGACGATCACAAACCTATTAGCGGTGGAGTGCAGGCAGCATATGGACACCGCTCGAGGGGCAAAGCACCCTGCCTCGCGCCGGAGGTGGGCTTTGAAATTTTTGCATTTTTATTTTATCGAATTTTGATTGATTTTAAGGGTCGGAATCGTTACATTTATGGATTAAAATATTTTTCTTAATGTTAAAAAAGTGACAAACAGGCATGCTGTCCACAGTCCATCTGATGATATATGCAGTAACTGTCGCCTATGGTCACCACTAACATTAGCGGTGTTTGTAGACACTATTTTAACCGACTTCCAAAAAGGAGGAAGTTCTTATTTTGACTGTTTTTTTGTTTGTTACCTTAGAACTTTCGTCTGGGTGAACCGATTTTGATGATTCATTTTTTATTTGAAAGCTGGTGCTTTTCGTGTGGTCACATTTCAATTTCGTCCAGTTCTGTCTTTTTTCTGAAGTCGGTTTTTAATATTGATAATTTTATTTGAAACATGTGAGCATCTGCCAACGGAAATGTTTTTTATGTTATTTAATCACTATAAAATTAATGTATCTAGAATAAAGGTTACCCTCGAATGTATTCCCGTCGAGCTTCAACATGAAACGTTTTAAAAAGAGTATCTACTAAGATTTCTCCGGGCTGGCAAAGCATCGTAAACGCCGCTAGTATTGCTGGTGTCAATAAGCGGTTACCGTTTAACATCAGACGGACCGCTTGCTTGTTTGCCGTTCTTAAAAAAAAGGAAGTAAGCAGATGTACCTACCTATTAAAACAATCAACAACGATTTTGTTTAAAAGCGTAGTCATTAAACCCAGACAAAAATCTCCTCAAAAGCATTGTAACATGCTTCATCACCAATTTGCATTTGAACAGACGTGTTGATAGCCGTCCGTCGAATCAATTTTCACCAGAGCCGTATTTAGAGCCGGCGACACTTCGATACCCGACACCTCCCGGCCGCCACAGATGGCGCTTTCATGTCAATCGTCATAATTAGGGGATTACGGCCCCTAATGACATGTTACATTGAATCTCTTACGCCTCCGAACAAATGTTCCCCAAACTCAACAAATAAATATTGTTCATTGACTTGTCGCGAATCACTCGTAATTTTGGTTGCATTTGGTGTTATATCGACCCCTTGCGTCAACTTTTAGAGATAACGTTTCACTTTAAAAGTGTACTTACTGACCTATTTTTTTCTAATCGCGTAATCTCATTACAAAAAAATTCAGGTAAAAAAATAGCAACCAATATTTTTGCCATTAAAGCTTCTAAAACAGAAGCGAGCAAAAAATCCAACCTTTTAAACGTTAAAAGGCCCCGTTTACCGCGGACGCAAACACTTAGCTCCATGTTAATTAGTAAGTAGCTGGAACACCGTCAAAGGGAATGCATGAATACTCGACAAACCGACCTCCAACGCCGCTTTTAAAACCTCCCCACTTAATTCGGGAGCTCAGAGAAACCAAAGGTAAACTGATTATGTCGCCAATATGCGAATTTTTCAAGGAAACTTGATTACGTTTGAGCAGCTTTCAAATGGCAATGACTACGTATGGAATACTCCTTACGTGTGTCATATGAAAATAGGATTAGAATACGTATAAAAATCTTCAGGATTGATCTGATAATACGAGGCAAGTTTTAAACCAAACTAAGTAAACCTTAGATCTCAACAATTTTATATTAAAATTCAAAAGTATTATGTGGAAAATAATAAAAATATATTGTGGAAAAATAAATCCAGAAGGTTTTATAAAAAAACGAACGAACGGAAGAACAGACAGACGGACGGATATAACGAATTTTTAAGGGTTCCTTGTCGGGCTACGGAACCCTAATATAATGACTTGAAACTATTATAGGTACACATAAATGTCATTCTGCACTAATATTGATTGAGTAAAAAAAATGTCATCATCATCATCCGCACAAAATAGGCGCGTGAAGATTTTTAGCGAAAATTTAAATAGATTTTTTATGACTCGTAAATTTGACCTGGCTTGTGTTTGACCTCCATCTCGCCTGACATTAAGCGAAGACGCGATCTACGGTGGAGCACCATTATAATATAGAAGAAACCGATTTACTCGTGATTTAAATACGCCCAGATTGTATCTATCGGAGAACACCCATTCGGTAACATATTACGACGATCAGAACTACTCAGGGCTACGATTGCAGGACTACTTAAAACTGAACTCATAATCTTTGCTGACAAGATCACTCATTCTACACGGAAACAGAGCTACACGGAAAGGTCGGAGCTCATTGTACCTACTCATAGTTGTGTTTTTTTTTTTTACTATGATACCAACCCTAAAATCACGTTTTGTTTTTGTTATATGTTTTGGCTCCAAACAGCATGCCAGTGTCAAGTTATAAAATATACGGTAATTTCAAATTTAGTCCCAGTTCGAGTCAAGTAAAGTGAATCACGATTAAGTTCAAGTCCGGCTCCGAGAAGCTCTATGGAGATTTGGAAACAACACGAAAAAACACGTTTCACTGCATTATATCATATACCTTCACTCATATCATACGCACGTTAACAATCACATAACCTATGTGTTTATTTTCCTCGCAATTAAAATTAAAAGCCGTGCGTATAACTGGTGCATAAAACTGCTAAAACGTCTCAGCTAAAATGACTTGCTATAAGCACTCGTTATACAATCTACCATATTTCAGCTACTGAGCTTGCCATAACTAAGCCACCCAGTTCCATTCGACACAAAAGCCCGAGACGTAAACAAAATCAAGTGCCAGTGGAATTCCTAGAGACGTCTGCGGCACCTCGACGAATCATTAGCTTTTAACGTCGTTAGTTAAAACGCAATTACAATTACGAGCGGCGAACTTGACCTACGGTAAGGGCCGATGCGCTACACCCACTATGCAAATGAGACGAGCTTCTTTAGACGTGTTTAAAACGGACGATAGTTACTGACATTGCTTAAATGCTCGTTGATTTTGATAGATAAAGACATTGAAACCATCTGTAAAATACATTTGATAAAACTTGGATAATACAGAGGTTATCATTCCAATATTTGTTTCAATAAAATTGGCTCTTAAAAAGAATTCAACGCGTGACAAACAAAATTTTCTTTACATTTTTTTCTGTTTTTTAAGGCTCCTCTCACCGGCAAGAACCTGCTGCATCTTCAATTATTTTCAAAATTTTTGAAGATTATAAATCTTAATTGACAATTTAAAAAATGAGCATTATATTTGGAATAACATTGCAAATGGTATAGGGCGATTTTCGTGTAAATATTTTATAGGATGGCGGTAGAAATCGCAACAGACTCAAAAAAAATTTTTTTTCTCTCTTCCGATAAAACAAAACATATCAACATAAAAATTTGTTTAAAACGTTTGCAATATTATTCTAAAAAGAAGACCCAAATTTTTTTCTTGGCGAATTTTTGAAGCGAAGCTGGACAGTCAAATTTCAGAGATGTATCATCCCGACATGACATTATATACTTTTTATGGTTTAGACAAAAAGAATACTTCAAAACATGCTCTGCACTGTGGTCACATTATCTTTTTGATTTGAAAACTGTTGACGGTGTTTTTACTTTTATGCTTCTTAGTATATCAATACTTCACACAGGGCGACATAAAATAAGCAGCTGAACATGTTAAGACAGTTTTTAGAATTTTTGTTTGTTTGTTCACGCACATCTCCTAAACCCCTGGAAGAAAATGCAGACCGATTTAAATGCTGTTTTCACGAATATGCTTAGCCATGACCAGATTGAAGTATATGCTATGTTATTTTGCGCAAGGGCCGGATTAAGGGAAGAAAAAAGGATTGAAGGTTTATATGAAAATCTACGCGTACGAAGTCTAGGGCAAAAAATCTAGTTTAGTAATAAAAAAATAGTACGAAATGTCGATATCGTTATAACAGTGTTTGTGTTTTAACAGCGGAAGGTGCGTTCAAAAAATTAAAACCTGAGCCGGGCGGGACGGGTAGTTCGGGGACCTCAAGCGGGACATCAGCATTGTCACCGGCGCTAGGACCGCAGCACGCGGGACATACGCCGACCACGGCGTCGTGTCCCACCCCAGCACGGCGGAGGCATAGGACTACTTTCACACAGGTGAGCACATTGAAACTGTCATCTTTGAAGAACGGGACGGGAAGATTGTGGTCTCAAACAGATCGTCAGCGCTGACACTAAGGCATGGCGCTCGAGCCGTAGCCCTTCGGACACGCGCCTTTCGCCAATTCGTGTCCAACCCCGACTTGGCTGAGCCATATGACTACTTTCACACAAGTGAGCATATTCAAACTGTCATCTCTTAAGAACGGGACGCGGTGCTAGAGCCGCAAAACGTCGGACTTATGCCTTCCACCGACTGGAGTCTCACCTCGGTGTGGCTGAGGCATATAACTACATTCACAATTGAGCACCTTATTTTTTACTGTTATGCCTGTCAATAAATCGTAATAAACATTAATTTCAAAAAAAACTAAAAAACTCGATTGGACAAACTATTTAAATTATTGCATTGTAATCGGTCCTTGATAAGTGTGCAAAATTAGAATTTAATTCGACATTTTGAAGTAGTTAATAATTAACTTCAAAGATTCCGTTACGTACATACATACCAAGCTAATAAAAGCGTGTTAAAATGTGTTCAGTCCATACTTACTTATATTGTTAGCTGTCGTTTTTGGTGTTCTGTCTGATCCTTACGAATTTTATTCCGCAGTGAAAGCATTTTCTATAGTTAGCTTATTTATTAGTCTTGAACAAATGGATCAGTTTCGCCGTGAGTGTACCGGAAGTTAGCATATCATACCTATATTACATTTATGATGAACATCAACCTCTGTGATATGAATAGAACTGTTTTTGATTTAATCGATTTAATCTATCTGTTCAGGGCAAACCACTCGGGCACTTGAACCTTCTCATAGGTTAATCTCTTCCTTTTCCCATAGATCTCTTTGTTACATATTTCACCAGTCACCAATATAGATTGTAAACCGTCAGGATAGTGTAAGAGTAAAACGTTAGAATTGATTAATTTCAAACAGCTAAAGAAATTTGAGTGTGAAAGCGCAAAAAGTATATAAAACGTAGGTAAATACCGAGTTTTCAGGATTGTTTTACGTGGAAAAAAACAAGTTTCAAAATACCCCTGTAGCATTTTTTCATCAAAGGCCACCTCAGCAGTTAAAACAATACTTTATTGTGACAGGAACAATTAGCGGAATTAGAAGCGGCATTCGCGAAATCCCATTACCCGGACATCTACTGCCGGGAGGAGCTGGCGCGGACAACGAAACTCAACGAGGCGCGGATACAGGTCAGTTACTGACAGCGACATCTGAATTTTACTATCATGCACTAGGTTTGAGTCGCTAGCCCGGAACTGCTCGGGTATGTACGGAATCATACTTCACATGAAAGAAGTTTATAGCATCGTGCTGTTATAACTACTGAAGAAATATCAACTGCAATGCCGTGTTTATCACACAATCAGAGATTAGAAATAAAGAGTTCTTTACATATGTAAGAAATTTTGCAAGAGCTTGAGCTTGAAATTTCTTAGTTTAATAATTTTTGTGAAACCTTGAAATACAAGTAAGTTTATTCCGAGCTTAAACGATTTATGCAAAATAAGAATGATGGAAAAACAGACCACCCATGAACCAAACATCCATCACGTTAGAAAAGGCGAACAAAAATATTAGAACACAACGCGTCAGTTCTTCATGGAATTGTCGAAATATCAATGATGCGCGAATGCTCGGATAATACAATTTGGAGCGTAGGCCGGAGGCGGATTGAATTAAAGCGCCATCTGTCGTCCTCGACCGTATGAATACGAAATGCTTACAGTTAGTCGCGAGAGATCTTTATCTCAGTTTTAAAATTGCTCAATCCCCTGGGACCCTCGATATTGATTTGTCCCCGGAGCACCTAATTTGTCGCTTTAGATATTTTATTCAGGACGTGACTTTAACCATCCCTTAATAATGTAGTGACCTCTTGCTAAATTGAGTGCCTACCTACTTTACCGAGGCTTTTTGAACGTACATTCATTAACCATCGCATGCGAGCTTTTAGTGTGTAATATTTTATTCATTGTCACGGCGACAGAAGGCAATTACTGTTTCTTTTCAGCGCTTGTGACGTAGCTTTCTTTAAGAAAATGAAAGGTTTTGTCAAACGATATTACATCGAAGACTTTACCCACCTACCGTCGCTAAAAGCACGTGAAATGCGCGTAGGCGTCCGTGCGATGTGTGCGAATGTGTGAGTGTGCAATATATGTACATGTAAGGGTGTGTTCGTGCACGCGCGCTCCGTAGGAGGCTATTAGCGTTTAGGCGACGCTACATAAGAATGTAAACGTTAAAGACGACAGCGACGTCGAGCTCCCTTCTAGAGGAAATTTCGATATAAAAATACAGCGTAGCGCCCGTCGCGGGGCTGCGGGCGGCGGCGGGGGGCGGCGGCCCCTGAGGCATTGCAATCCCATCAAATGGATCCGTAACGAAGTTAGCCGCTCATCCTCCCCGCGCGCCTCTCGACATTGTCTCTGCCCTCAAATGAATTCTACAATTGGAAATAAGAAAATGTTTTGTTGGATCCCTGTGCTTTTTCAGTTTAAAGGCGACCGTTTTCTTCGAATAGCTCGGGCTTTCGGGATAATAGATACGTATTTATAGCGATTTATCTCGAGACTTAGCGAAGTATTTCACGAGAGATCTTTACTGAATTAAGTTTTGTCGTTGTAGGATAATTTTACGAGTTAATCTTAGTTTTTTGGAATAATAATTAGTAGTTAGAGCAATTAGTTTCACAGTTGCTATGTTATAGAAATAAAGCTTGAGAAAAAAACCTTACATAAGCAATTTTTCTGGAAATTATCACTGCTTTTATAATATAGCAATCAAGATTATTAGTTTGATTTTTTAATAAAACAGTATCTATAACATTTCATTTAGTAAATACGAGAATCACAAAAAAGAAAAGATTTATATTTGTTGCTAAAAGACTAAAAAACGAGCGTTTTAATTTCCGGAAATTGATTCGTTTTTCATTACAACGCTCACGACGGCGGGCGGAAGTGGGTTTGCTTCGCGAAAAAACTAATATCCCATTTATGTTTCCTCCCTGTCTGTCTGTCACTATACTCGTACTATATGTATAGATAAGGTATGAGTAGAATAGACAACCGTTTCTCAAACTGTTAGGAAAAATAAGCTAATACATTATGACAAAACAAGTGTGAATTAATAAATAAAAATTAAAAAACTGTTTTAATGATAAATTTCTAGTGTAATTCCGCTTCTACGTCGCTTCAAGTACAATAAGGAATTTGTGATAAATATTTAGTATATTATATATACTAAATATTTTTCTTTTTTTTTTAGTAACGCCTGATTCAATCAAATATAAATTACGCGAGGACTTTTTAAAATTAGGTTTAAAAACCAATCAATACATCATTTATCATTACCAATGTATTACATATTTATACATATTAGTACCAATAAAACAGTTGACGCGAACACAAGTTTTATCATTATTTCCATCAGTGGTACTCAAACCTATCAACTATCAATTTATGTAAAGTTAACACAGCCCTAACAATATGATAATATGATTATTTGTAAAAATTTAAACCCAAGGACTACTTACCCGTTATGTTTAATGCATATATATATATTAGGTATATCATACAAGTAAAGTGATGGCTGCACTTAAATGTTACTGCACGTTTGCATGAGCACTAACGTAAGATCCGACAAGGATCGGCGGCGAACTGTAAAGCGAGCTACGATCACGAGATCACGAACGCTTTGACTACAAGCAATTTTGTCTAGGTAGGTATGTGGGTAGATTTGACCGTCTCTATAATAATATAGCTTAAAACCTGAGATCAGACAAACGCGAGATATGCCTTAACCGTAACAATTATCGTTCGAGTTCAAATCAAATGTCTAAATTTTTCATACTTTTTTACCAAACCGCTTACCCATTTTTCACACATAACACACTAAAAAACTTGCAGCGTCACTAATGAACGAACTAATAGTCCACATGCAAAATAAGAGCGGCGAGGTCGTCTGCAGGGTGAGTTCGACTAAAAGCATCCAGACTCATTTAGACTGGATGAGTTCGCACCCGCCATGCCAACTTACCATATTACTTGTTCGAATGATCTGAGCTTAAAACCCTAGACAGCTCCCGTACCTAACTACCTTTATTCGTCTGTCTGTGCTTGCAACACACGGCTGTACGTGCTTCAATATTGTTTTACTTTTATTACGACGACGGGGCTCCGAGTACGGTTGAGAAACGCTGGCAATACTAAATAGTACCTACCGACCTAGTCCTACGTGTACAGACCGTTCAACTTATCTATCGAGTCGGCAAAATGATGGAACTAAATTTTTCTACTGATGGCTGTCAGTCAGTCAGTAAAAATATCGATAGTGGCTCCCGTATTTAACCGTATAGATAAGCTGGTACTGTGTTTTGTATAGGGTGAGCTCTCTGGCAGTTAGGTATAGGGTATATCGGTTTATTTATATGGAGAGTGCGTGCGAGGGCGCGGCCCGGCCCGCCGGCGGTGGGCGGGGTATGGGCCCACCCTCACTCACCCTCTAATCAGCTCTAATCACCATATCAAACGACGCACGCTCTCATTCCCGTTGACAACACACAGATTAGGCCCGCACTTGTTTTGCTTCTTGTTTTTTAGCTGAATGTTTTCCTTAGTAGATAAATAATTCTCGCAGTTTAAACAACATGCTTTAAAATTGCTTTCCTTGAAGATCCTGGTCAAGAGAATGGGACAAACTATTTAAATTATTGCATTGTAATCGGTACTTGATAAGTGTGCAAAATTTCAATGAAATTCGACGTTTTGAAATAGTTGAAAATCAAGTTCAAAAATTCCGTTACAAACATACATAATTTTTTTCCAGCTATTTTTATTTAAAAATCAAACTACTAAGCCGATTTTGATGTAATTTATAAAAGATCACCTCTGAAATATGACCTACCAAACAAAAAAGGAATCAACTTAATCAATTCATAATTGGCGGAGAAATCGGTGAACACACAACATACATTAAAAAAACAGTGGAACATAGAACCTCCGCCTTTTATGAAGTCCGTTAAAAACAAAAGTGATTTACCGAACCTATTTTTCATTTTCTAACCGACGAAAAAAGGTAGATGTTCTCTTGTCGACGTGAATATTTTTTTCTGTATGACGCATAACTTTTCGCTGTGCATTCCGATTTTGATGATTCTTTTTAAAACATCTTAATATTATATACGGATCAGATGATGGAAGTGCGTTTTTTAGGGTTCCGTAGCCCGACAAGGAACCCTTATAAATTCATTCTGTCCGTCCGTCTGTCTGTCTGTCTGTTTTTTATTTATCTCCACTTTACATGTCGCCATCTTGTATTATGATGACGTCACTTACCCAGTGACCATCCCTAAGCCTACACAAATCTATCGACACGTCATTTATCAAAATCTATTCAGGTATTTAGTTTATTATTGCCTAAATAATCAGAGGTGGGAACATACAATTATGTACATGCTAATAACCTTCTTTTGACTTTGCGTCGTCTGGTAAATAAGTCAACAATATTTCTAAGTTTATATTTCCCTCATCTCTACTTACAATTGCGTCCAAAACTTTTAGAAGAAATCTGCTATATCTCCTTTCCATTGAGCTTTCTAGAAATCTCAGTCAAATCGAATTTTGTAAAACAGCTATTTGTGACGCCTCTGGTGTTACGAGTACCTATCCATAGGAGCGACAGTGTCTGCTTACCATCAGGCACGCCCATCTAGTTTGCCACCTATGGCATTAAAAAAACTCAATATCGAATAAAAAATAATAAAAGGAGTGTATCGGACATATTCGAGGAAATCTTTGGACCTACTCATCATTATAAGCAACTTTTACTACGGGACAAAACCTGAAACCGAGAAAAAACATCAGCAGAAAAATATAATATATGGAACATCTATTTTTTTCGCAATTTTGGGGTTGGTTCCATTATAATCGTTGTGTATAATAATGAGAACAATGATTATCGTCGAATATATCCATTGTCTAGACTAGAGATACACCCGTGTGTTATATTTATTTGTTTAAAAAACCTGAACAATATGAATCATTATGAATCAACCAAATCTATCTATATACCTAATAAAAAGCGATGTGTGTATGTATGTATGTTCTTTATGGACCCCGAAGCAGCTGGACCAATTTTGACGGGACTTTCACTGGCAGATAGCTGATGTTATAACGATTAATCCCCGGTTTCACCCGCGGGGTGCAACTAGTAACTTACAATTACTCTGTATTCTATTTAAGCAGCTTATACTTCTAGTTGTTTTCCGAACACTAATAAGCAAAGATAGCTAGCAGTTAGCATAGAAACAAAACGCAGGAAAACGCTGAATGCAGCTTCAAATCGGCTCTTTTGGAGATCTATGGGGGAGGCCTATGATGATTATGATGCTGATGATGAGTAAGCAGAGTTCTTCATTATTCGTCGTGTCATGACTCATTGAAGTATTAAAAACAAACGCTACCACTGGTCTTTTTATAATTATTATAAAATCCACATTATAAAGCGCAAGTTTTCCCCCAGGTGTGGTTTCAAAACCGCCGCGCCAAGTATCGGAAACAAGAGAAGCAGCTGCAGAAGGCGCTGGCACCGGCGGTGCTACCCGGCTGCAACGGGATGATGAGAAACATCCAGGGCTACCGGGGCTACCAGCCTTACCCTCATCCCAACACTATCAACCGGTATCCTCAGGTATGAACAGTACCTGTGTTTTTAATGTTTTTATCAGAATTAACGAGGTTAAATACCAGTTAAATGAAGACAGGTAGATCAGCAACGCGGTCCTTACATTACATACGCTACGTTCTACGCAAAAACAGCTGAGTTCACTCTACTTACTACGCATGGAACTGTCAAAAAAAGAAACGTGCGAGAGAAACAACAGTTAGACGACTAACCAATAAGATCTTCATGGAAATATAAATATATCTGAGAATACCTACAATCGCTCAACGCATTAAACTCATCAACATGCGAACGAAGTTGAGGAGGAGAGTAACGACTACATAAACCAAATAAGCAATGATAAGATGGAAAAAATTAATAGAAAAAATCACTGAACACACCTGCGAAAATAAAACAAAATCCTTTACATGACAGGAATGTAATATAACGTCTATTAATTTCTTGATAATTACAGTATAGATATAATTATCACATTGCTTTTTAATAGTATATTTTATTCCAAAATAAATTTTGGTATCTGAGGTTCGTCAATAATCGTAAAGCTTCAAAATTTACACTCAATCAGCCGTTTTTACTTGGCCAATCAACTTGCAGATTTTCAAAAGGTCTCCCAACTCACGCCATTAAATAATAAAAATAATAATAATATTTCTGGGACATTATTGCACACATGGTCATCTGACCCCAAACTAAGCAAAGCTTGTAATATGGCTGCCAGAGACTGATATACGTACATATATATTTTTAAATACATACTTAAATAGATATTAACACCCAGACAGAGAACAAACACAAATGTTCATCACACAAATGTTTGTCCTAGATGGGAATCGAACCCACGCCCCCAAGCACAGTAACTAGGATCACTACCAACTGAGCCACCGAGGCAGTCAATTCATTCAACCTGATCTTCGGCTTTTTGTGACTCCATCGAGTCTCAGAGCGTCATACTCTACGTTTGCCGATTTGCGGTCTACACTCCTGCACACGTCTACTCCAACGGTTAGCAGTTCTGCGACAGATATGACCGGACCACTGCCACTTCAGCTTGCTAACTGAGCTATGTCGGTGCCTTTGATTCTCTGGCGAATAACTTCGTTCCGGGTGCGATCTCTCCGAGAAACGTATATAGCCTCTGCATAGCTCGCTGAACGACCTATGAATAGGCCATCTTAGTAATGACCAAACCTATCATATTTATGAAAAGGCCTCATCAATATGCTGTCCGGTCGTATTTTGGCCACAATCACTCATTACCATGCGCTAATCAGTCGGCGTGATTACGCGGTAATACGATTGCACCGCGGTGCGAACGCAGCGAGGCCGCGGAAAATAATGCAAACACGGGTAGTATTTGGACCATTGACGTCATATTCGGACCTTTCAGCACTTGCCCATAACAGTAAAATAGACAAACGTATGGAAAACTACCAAAAAAAATACAGGAGTTGCTAACGAGTTGATTGTTTTAAGAAAAGTTGAACTAGATGATCATGAAGTTAACTCAATCTTTACCAACACTTCATTGACTTTTGCAAAAGCTAGATTGTTCAGGCTCTAACTTTAACGCCAATTCACTCACAGAAGAGTTGGAAAATAGAAGAGCTGGGACAAAACAAGTTGTCAAATTATATTGAACAACAGAACCTTAACCACATAACGGCTTTACGAATTTTATTTACAATCTCGATCATTTATACATCCATAGCGGGAAATGTTAAATTGCACATCAACATTTTTCACAGTAAAACTGTTTCATAATCAAAATAAGATGAATTAGTTTTTTATGAACCTGGTATATTTCTGCTACAGACTTTTTTATTTGATTTTGCTTTACATAATTTTAGAGTGCAGCTAGTATGTTTGCTGGGAGATTAAATAAAAAAAAATGTTTGGGGTGCGATTAAATAACATCTTTGAGCACTTAGCCTTAAAGTGTCGACTACGCTGTTATCTTTTAAAAAAATGCTATACTATTGTATAGTACTAGTTTCACATAAAGGATATAGCGTTAACAGAAAATTATATATTTACGATAAAATTGTTTTCTGATATATTTTTCAGTTACTTAATTATAATTAGGTGAAACTAGTAGAAGAACAGAAAAAGATGTCTAGTCTACGCAGGTAGACTAAATGACGGATGTCTATACGGATGACGGCTGATGGATACTGGAAAGTGTTTGAAACGTCAAGAATTAAAATAATGTTAAAAAACACGCGATAAAATCCTAATTTAAAATTTTATGTCAATGTGTAATAATCGCGACAACCTAAGTAATCATTTTGTATTTTTTTAGTTTTGGCCGGAAAAAAGTGGTTGTGGAGTGGTTGGATTGTGGTACAGTCTATCAGAGCTAAAATGTCGCCATCATTGCATTACGCGAAGTGATGATCCCGCTTCACTGTAGCTGAAACTAAAGCCTGAAAAATAATTGATAAACGCGTGATAATGACTGGTTGGCGGGATTGGTCAGGCGGTAATGGCGTTTGTGGACACCAAACGAGTTCTGTCATACCACTGCATTCGGGTCTTTTAAAGATTATTTTTTGGAACTTTTTGCATAAAATACATGGTGTCCTACTAACAAATTTCAACGTTAAGAGATGATTCATAAAAAAAAGAACATTTCTAGTAAATGGAAAAACGGCATATCATGTTTGAGAGGCAACTTTTAACTCTCTAAAATAGTGTTTTTCAAACTGTGGGTCACGACCCCCTAGAGGGTCACCATGCCTCTATAAGGGGGTCGCGGGGTCGCGAAGCCTAGGTAAAAGAAAAAATAACATATTAAAAAAAAAAAAAAAAAAAAATTAATGAGTAATTATAAAAATTAAAAAAGTTGTACGTATTTGATATTTATAATATAATAAAATACAGATTATAAACTGTGGAAGGTAGGGGGTCCCGAATTTTGTTTTCATACTAAGGAGGTCGCGTCGTGAAAAAGTTTGAAAAACAACGTTTGAATAAAATCGATTTCCTGCACTTATTTAATAAATAAATAATTGGAACTATACATCTTTGAAAAGTCAACATTATCTAATAACCGATAGGGAGGAAAGGTTCTTGAGTGGAGACCACGAACTGGAAGACGCAGCGTAGGTAGGCCTCCCCCTAGGTGGACCGACGACATTATGAGAGCCGCGGGCATCCAGTGAATGCAGATGGCAGCTATCGTTCAGTGTGAAGTTCTAAGATGCCTATTTTCAGCAATGCGTCCAATTCTGGCTGATAATAATGATCTTTGAAAAGAACGTAGATTTTACGTCATCTGTGTATATGGTCGTAATTTATAAATGATAACTCCCTCTACAGCACCACGGGAGCTACGAAGAGCTGCAGAAGGACATTTTCTCGCTGTCGCAGATGGGAGGTGGCTCCTACCCCATGCCACAAGGCTTTTCCATGGGTCACGGAGCCAACATGAGCGCTGTGGGCATGAGACAAGACACCATGGGTAAGCAATCAGTTTTATTTAACATTTTTATACTACGGACTCCTTTCAAATATTTCGTGAAATGACTACGGTACACAGCATTCAGGTGATTTCGTTAACTTTGGTAAGTAGCTACCCTATGCAAAAGCAGTCGCAGTAGCAGGCGCAGTAGTATTTTAAAATGTTCTTATCTGTATTCAGATATAACTTACAAGCTATTCCTTTAGTGTGATTTCACAGATAGAGTATAATAGGTGGGACTTTTCAATTCCTATAAATTATTATTTTTTACTAGTTGAAAACTCTCTAATGTGCATGTGAACATGTGCCGGGTAACATAAAGCATTTAGCGTGTTTTATTAGACATACAGGGTTACCCGGAAAGGGTGTACTAAGTCCGTTATACTCATTATTATGAACAATTGTTACTACCCTAAAATAATGAAAAAAATATCAGCCGTTCCATACATTTTGTTGAATGTAAATTACCGTTCTCTATTAATGTCTTCCTTTCCGCATAACCTGTAGTATATTTTACAATCATTATTATTCAATATTACAGGTTAATACACCAAAAATCTCTTACCATCCAATCTAACTTTGACAGCCCAAACAAATTATTCCTCGTAATAGCAGTAAGAACTAAAATGTAAGTTTGCAGCTAAACAAAAAGCGGTAGACGGCGGGCGGCAGCTTTCATCAAGTTTCCATTAGAGCCGTCAAGGCAATTATAAAGTTAGGCGCCGAAGCGTCCAGGCCTCTCGTTTTTATACAAATATCCCGTGTAATAATGGGAAAACTTATTCCCGCTAAGTTCCGCAAGATGATCTTGAAAATGAGAAAGAATTGATTACAATTTATTAGTCGCCGCCAGATCTTTTTGCTCTTATTCTAGTTTGGTCAATAGGGAAATAGGCAATCTTATTGAAGTCGTGCTTTTATGATCATTTTAACGCAAATTCTCTTAAACACATTAGGATATTCGTTCATGATATGTATTGGTTACATTTTTTTATTCTACTAGTGAACATAATTAAGGCCTTGTTGTTGAGAGACACACAAAAAAAGGTTTTTTTTTTTTTTTTTTTTTCATTTAACAGTGTGTTTTTGATTATGTGAGATCTCTTTCGCACGTTTTCACCATTTTTGAAGATAAAAATATCACTAAGTCCGAATTTACTTAACCGATTAGAATTTTTTTAATAACTCACCAAAATATTTATTTTCTATCACCTGCGCCATGTTATAAAATATTAACACGAAAATTACTTTATAATATTTGCAATGTTTTTTTTTCAGATATTGCACAATCGTTTTTTTAGGGTTCCGTACCCAAAGGGTAAAAACGGGACCCTATTAATGAGCCTATGCTGTCTGTCTGTCCTACTTTTAAATGGCTGTATCTTTGGAACCGTAATAGATAGCCAATTGAAATTTTCATAGAATATCTAATGTTACGGCGGATTGACTAAAAATATATAATAAAGTCAAAAAGTTAGAACTAACCCACCATATATAACAACCCATACAACAAACGTATTTTATTACCGTATTTTTGTATTTCCTCTAATGTAAAAACGGTAACACATACAAGCGTCAAACTTATCATGATTATAGTACACACTCTAAAGTATAACAACAAATAATAAATAATGGCCAAGTGTGATTCGGTGACATTACCAAGTTATAACTGGTAATTTCGTTACTTGGACGACCATATCCTTTCTTTAACCGAATCCAAATGCCACATTAAAAAAAAACTCTGGTTTTTTAATTGATATTTTGTGGTGGTACGGAACCCTCAGTGCGCGAGCCCGACTCGCACTTGACCGGTTTTTATTTTAATTCTCACACAGTAATTTGTATCACTAAAATACGCGAGTGAGATGGCGGTGCGCTTTTAGCTGCCCCTTAGTCCTTAAATTCTAAAGTGCTGATATATGGTGTTCCATAATTCAATGACGTCTTAGTATGCGGCCGGAGATTATTAATTTGTATCCCTCAAGGCAAGACGTGTATGCTAATACACACTGACGGCTGATATTTGAATATACTGGGTAACGCAGAAAGGGAGTACTAAGCTGAAAGGGATCCATAATAGTCATTATTCCATAGAAAACGGTCATTCATGCTTGACAAAATGTATGGAACTGCCTTAGAACTAGGATGTCAAAAAAAATTGTCTGTGGGAATTGCTGATATTTTTTTCGCGATTTCAGGGTTGGTTCCATAGTAAAAGCCGTTAATAATGATGGGACTATAGACCCCTTTTAGATTAGTGCACCCTTGACCCTTTCTGCGTAACCCTGTATTTACATGCGGGAATGCAGATATTGAAAGAGAGTTTTTTTTCATACAAAATTGTATATGAATCATTCAAAAGTAACATTAAAAAGTTTAGTGTTTTTTTATAATTGACGTGTTGTTCTGCACTTTAGGATTTAATATATATATTTTTATAGACAATCCAAGAATTTGACGAGCTGTGGTATTAGAACCTATGCAATCAGGGTTTACGTCCCGACCTACGATCGCTTTCCTGTCGGATTCCAAATTCTTGAGCTGTCTTTGCCAACCAATCTTAGGGTTGGTGACGCCATCTGCAAGTAACTGTTCAGAACCTTTACAGGCCCCAAAGCTGACTGCAATGACATCTTTTTACTGACTCCAAAGTAATTTTTATATTTAAAGCGTTTACCATGACCCTTTAGAATTGACAATTTTAATTTTATAAACAATTCAAAAAAGAACTGAAGTGTCTACATAACAGTAATTTAAATATTAGACAGGTTTAAAAAAAACTTGACTACTGTAGGCAAAGTTCTCTTCTTGCTCATATCGTTTTTCATGAACTGCGATAAAAATCTTTTAATATGAAACATTACAACATAAAATAAAAACTTGTTTTAACACCACCGCTACGTATAGCTACGAAACCTAGCCATACGAGACATTCTACAAGAAATATGATTGCGCGATAAACCGTGAAACGCGAACCAGCCACGGGCACAGATTCCTGCGTCGAAAAAACGAGAGTAATGGAAGAGACGCATCGTACCGTAGATATTCTAATAAGAAAATTTCCACTACATTTACTTTGGCGGGCGTCCTCGCGGCGTCTTGGCAAATATCTTATTTCCTGCGGCGAGATTGCATCTTGAGAAAACGCGAGGGTCGATCCAGTTCACTATTCGTACCCTACCCTCGCTCGCTATATACCTCTACGTATTATATACTTTGTAGGTACGTGTTTCTCGTAGCTGTAGAGATCCCGTAGCAGCCTACGGAGTGCTACGAACGCGCTACGAATTATGTAGAGCTGTCATAGTGGTATTGTGTAGAAAATTAGTGTGTTAGCGTTGTGAGACGTTTTGAATGGAAGATAGAAGTGAACTGTATCAGGTTAACCGAGTTGAATTAATTTCATTCAAATATAAATTTAGTTTTGTTTACACAATACAAAAACAGCTCAGAAAAAGAATCTTAACTAATCACAGCCTAGTTGTAGAAAAAACCCTAAACCTTCTCCTAATTTTAACCATGTTGGGGCTGCTAGCCATGTTAGGCCTACTACGAGATCTTCTGACATTTATATAAACCTAAAATTGGACTATACATACTAAATTTTAAAATTTATTTGTTGTCTGTATCATAGGTTAGGATTTATTTAAGTAATTGTATAAATTTACATTTCCCCGTCTAAGCTATACGTGAATTCTATCCATACAAGTCCAATAAGTCCGCCTCTTGTGGCACTAGCTCTTAAGTTTTTTTATCTGTAACTTTTATATCTGGTGCGTTCAATATAGAGTTTCTATTTATCTATCTATACTATACATAAGATATGCTAAAAGCTAAATAATGCTATGATAAATCATTGCACTGCCATCCTCCGGCTTATCAACTCTTTGAAGCATCGGTGACCCGCAGGCCGCTAACAATGCCACATCGAAGCCTTTTTTTTGTAGTCGACTAAACATTTGTCGTCCAGCAGGAATGACAGCAGAGGACGAGTGGTACAACAAGTCCCTCTCAGCGCTGCGGATGAACAGCGGGCATCACGCGAACCTGGCCGCCGCGCCGATGCTGCAGTACCAGACCTAATCGCTGCTCGGCGCCGACTACACGCCGGCGCCGGCGCATGATTACGCGCCGCCCTAGTCGCCGCGCAATGGTTCACGAACAACAAGGAATCGACGGTCGAATTCAAACCTTGGTGTCGGACTCATACAGACTGTCCGTGCTTCACTGAAGAGGACGTCTTCACGAGAAATGTAAAATCCTTATATTTCGTGCTACGATAGTTTCCGCGCCATTGTTAATGTACCAGCGATAATTTTTTTTTATCAAACTTACCTAGTGTCAAATTATGGTTGAACAAATAGATTTTATTCGTGCTTCTTAAAAAAATGCTGGCATAAAAACAAACAAACAACTCAAAATTAGGCACAATGCGTATTAATGCTCTACCTAGTCATTGAAAAATAGGGCAAAAAAGGAGGGGAGGGGAAATCGCAGTTAAATTTAACATTTACCGATCATCGATGGTCGGTATTAAGAAAACTGTTTATTTTTTGTTCGAATACATTTTAGGCGCAAGTGTGGATTACGAAGTAGTTTGACTTGTATTAGCGACTAAAATTTACGCCAAACGTCATTTATTGAACTTTATAAAAAAAACGATTTCTTCATTGAATGTGTGTTTGAATGTTGAAAATACAGAGATTTATCCTCTATCCTGAAGGTACAATTCCGCCAGCATTTTGCAGTTATGCCGACGGCGCGACGCCGCAACGTTGTTTCGAAGCGTGATCGATTTTGCATACATTATCCATTGTAAAGCGCTACATTCAACCGACATTTAAAACTCAAAAGTAAACTCTCATATAGCATTTTTATATCATTATCGCGTAAATTTTTATCAAATGCGATTCACCTAAACTTGTTAGTCATAAAATTAGGTACAAATAGTGTTTAATTATTAGAAACTTTCGTTTCACGGTATAGGTATAATATGTGTATGCTAGTCATAATTGTACAGATATTTTCAATTGAATTAAGTGATAAGTATCGGATTTTCTTGATTGTTGTATCGATAAATGTGAGACTAAATTACAATTCTGGGATACAGAGATTAAAGGATCTTACTTAGAAACGTCTGCTTGACTGCTTTGTAAACTTCGAAATGACTGAAATAGATACGCATAAAAACGAGACAGCAAACTTTACGTAATACACGCTTAATAGAAGTTTCCAAGTAAGACCTCAAATTGTAAAAAAAATGTTCACGTTTGTGGCTGAAATGTTAACCTAACGGTATCCCAGAATTGATTAGGTATCTTTAAAAGTCCTATTTTATACATCCGTCTACCTTAGGAGATTATCTTGTGTGTTGCATAATTGGTACTTTCGTGTTTTATCAGATTTCTATGCTCTACAAGTTTGCATTATCAATTACAATATATTATTATACTTATGTAACCAATTCTTAACTGTTCACAGTAAAATAGGGCTATTAAAGAATTCTAGTCTTTTAATATGAAGCCTGTGTAAATAATATCTGGTTTTGCATGATAAGTTTAAGGCGTTAACCGCTCAACGATATTTTAATGTTAATTATATACATTAAAAATGGTATTCAGTCTTAAGGAAACCTTTTCAATGGGGTAACAATTCTAGTAAACGAAAGATCTAAATAAATTGATATTTTTATGGAATTTTCAAATAATTAGCCCCTTATTCTTAGATGTAATCTTAACATTTCCTCACCTCAGCTCCGACTCAACTTAAAAAAAAGTAAAGCGCTCGTACTTTAAGTTATTACTTGTAATTAATAATTACTAACATACACCCGTGTTTTATATCTTCAAAACTACCAAATCACAGTTTGTTTTTAGGTTGATTTGAGTCGGAAGAAATATCAAGGTTACATATAAAAATATTTTAGTCAAGAAGAGGTGTACATTTTTCAAGACTTTGAATACCAATGTTACCATTTTACTGTATAAGTGGTCCATTTCATAACATTATTATAAAATAGTTAAACCAAAGATTTTTCTAGTCATTTCAATTAATAGTTGTCAGCCATTTTATCACCATTTGATCTCATAGTGGCATACCCCGTTCTTCTACGATACCTCAACTTTCTTGACTCATCCTCAAGATCGTATTTTGTTATATTTTAAAACGGATAATAATGTTGATTTATAAAAATAGTTAATAAATCGTTTTCACCCGACAGTCCATGAAGGTAGGTTATGTTTAACGGCAATATGTATGTTTGGGTGTTTCTTTATTACCTCCTGGGGTCTTACGGCTACCTATTATAAACGATTTTGTTTAGGTGATTGCGAAAAGTTGTGTGAACGCAAAGCATATCCCGGCGTGTTAAAGTTCACGTTCACGTGATTTTCCGCACTGCACTGTTTCAGCGCTGTTTCGAACTCACATCAAGAGGTAGCAGTAAGGCCCCTGTACCTTCTTTGAAAGGTTTGTAAAATTTTGAAGTGCAAGGTGTCGTTAGATTCGTCTTCATGTCTGAATTGTCTGGGCCACATTTTGCAGTCAAGTTTTTGTTTTTCTTTTAATAACTAATGTACCACTAATTATTAAAAGAAACTACAAAATACTCAAAGAAAAGCAAGTGTAGTAGCCAAAATACGATTTTGAGCTGAGCTGAGGGAAATCTAAGGATACGGGTAATAATTTTAGTAATAACTTGGTCATTCGTATATTTCGCTTTTGTAAATGAAACCATATCAACTAAGACTGCCCAGCGAAGTTCAATGCAGGATTCAGCGTTCAAGTACTAGTCAACGGCCGTTCTGTGCATTCTCGTGTAAATATAAATGTAAGGCTAAGTACTTGTCTAAATAAAACATGTGTAAAATGAAATAAATTGTCTAAAATGTAAACGGCATGCTTCATTGCTTCCCCTTGATAAAATTTTTAATAATGTGCTTACTGAAACGAAAATTCGTACTTAAAGAAATTTAGTATATGCCATATCAGAGGAAAACAACTAACCCTACATAGACACATTCTAATGATTAGTAGTTTTGAAAATGGGTATAGATCAACATTAAATATATAGGCTTTTAATAATCCTCAAATTCTCGCCAATGAGAACCAGTATATACAAAGGGAGCTACACGAGGCTATTGAAATTAAAATACATCCAAATTTTAATAGAGAGGATAGTTAGCAAGTACCGTCTGCTTGGGATTCATCATAAAATTCATAAAATGTCAAGCCCGGTACGGGACTGCAAGACCTTTGGACATTGTAAACGAATACTGCATACATAAGGAACGTTTTAATTAAAAATCATTGGCGGTCATAATTTCATATCTTTCTAAAGACGTCCGTCATCAAGTCTACCTGTGACCATGAATACTGCAAATTGTTTGAAACGTTAGAAATTAAAATAATGTAAAAAAAAATTGTTAAAGTTTTTTTTTATGTGCGAGCGAGATTGGTTTTGCGGGAAGCGAGCTCTTAAGAAATATCTTGCACATCACTAGGTTCCCCTGTATCGGAAACTCACGGAAAAAAACCGAAAAATATAAAATATGTAAATTCTCATAGGATAAATAATGCGCGATAAGTCCCGATGTACATTTAAAACGTGTGTTTAAATCGCGAAAGTTCTCAAGTTACTTTTATACCACCCTTGTTTTTCTGATCTAAGTTACCTAACATTGTGCCTGATACCATCAAATACATTCCGCGTCGGATACCGCGTAATGAGAGTTGACGACGCTGGTCTTGCTTAGGTATTTGTCAAGATGTGCAGCAACGACGCGCTCTCCTCCGATGATCTGCCAGAAAGCTGCGGCTTGCCCGCGGACGTCCGCGCTTTGACCACACTCCTGCATTATAATATAAGTACTTGAGTATTCATAATCAGCCTTTCATGTTCCCACTGCTGGGGCTGGTCCAGTGCATGTTGGTGAATATCATATGCGTTTGAGCTTTTGAGGGTCTAGGACATACTGTTTCTCACAATGTTTTCCTTCATAGTTATTTTTTTCGGTACTAAATAGGTCATTGGTGCAGGTCTGAAGAACGAACTGATTAGTACCGTCAGATTGTAGAGCGCACATGCTACCGCTCGGCCATCATCCCTCAAATACTAATTATAAATACTTAGTGTCCCCAGGGCCGTAGCTAGGGGGGCATTGTGGGTACCCTACCTTAAAAATACCATCAATTTAGATAATATGCTAAGTAAACTGTTTGTTCATCGTATGATATGGTGGGAGGTGGGGGGGGGGGTGGAATAATATTAGCGTAACGACATCTAATATAGACGTAAGGCCGGTATTATATACCAAAATGAGTTATAATGTACGAATATTACGAATGTATTATACCTACTGCTGGTATACTACGATTTCCAACGGTAATTGGTTAAAAATGATCGGTCAATGTTTCTAATTTTAATTCAAAGTGCCCGCTTGGGGTGTATTGTGCATTTGCCCCTGCCAGCAGTACCAGCCTACACAAACCAGCTGAGCTTCTTAAGGTAGCGGAGCACGGCTTTGCATCAGTCGATGTTTTTACAATGTTTGTTTTACGTAGCCTAGAAAGTAGGCTTGTGCGTGGTTCACACTGAATGTTTCTGAATTTGGACATTTATAATAGAAGTATTTTTTCGGCAAATCGGGACATTACACAATGCAATCAATTTTAATAATACGGCGAATCGAAGAAATAAGCTATTCAGATGTTTTATCCAGCTACTCTACTATCACCCCCCGACAATTAAGTTGCGCCCGCGTCTGCGCTGTAAGCTACTTAGGTCGCACGGTCGCAAATAAAATTCAAAGAGAATGAATACTTAAAAATCACATACCGAGGGTATATCCGTGGGATGGGACGCTTGAGGTTTAATCTAAAACAATTAAATACGATTAATTGTTACATAATTATCTTTTTAAATATCCTTTTTGGAAGTCGGTTAAAAATGCATTCCTTTTTCAACTGATCTTATCGAGATTACTGAGAGTCTCTCCAGCCGGGCTAGCATGCGCACCAAGACAAAATCTTGTCATCACTTTGGAGAGCGAGAACGTGACAAGGCACCTACGGTTTCATATAGTTTCGCTTGGCACGATAAGAGTCGACAAAATTTTGGCGCAGCGCGCATGCTAGCCTGGCTGAAATCAGTTAAAATTGGATGCATAGGTGTCAAACATTACTGGAATATCAAATTGGGCAAAACATAAAACACTTACCATTTCAACAATGCTCTTCCGGTTCACAAATTTGTCTATAACAGAACGGAAAGTCCCAACATGACGAGTTTCCTGTAAACAAGATTGAAATAATCTGACTGCGCTGGGCCCATACATAATATAATTAAGTTAGTTAAGGTTAGTTTATCATCATCATCATCAGCCATAAGACGTCCACTGCTGAACATAGGCCTCCCCCAGGTTAGTCTTTAAATATAATTAAATAATATCTTATACTTATATGTAATACAACCAGGACAGTTACTAACTCTAATCAAAGGCAGTCCGATTTTTCTATACAGGGTTACGCATATAGTCTGTATTAAGAACTACTGTGAAAGGAGGTCATTGTACTCATCATTATGAACAAGTTTTACTATGGGACCAAACCTGATAGACCTGATATTTTTTTCACGATTTCAGGGTTGCTCCCATAGTAAAAGTTGTTCATAATGTTGAGTACAATGACCTCCTTTCACAGTACTTCTTAGTACAGACTATATGCGTAACCCTGTATAGAAAAATCGGACTGCCTTTGAGGTTTAGTACAGTCTACATGCGTAAGCCTGTATAATATAGGTATATACACTGAAAAAACATTACCCTTCTTGGGCAGTCGGCATCGAGGTACGATACCTATAGAGTAACAATCTCTAGATGAAAACAGTCAAAAAACGTCGTTATACCTCATTGTTGTATCAGTTATATAGTTCACAATGCCACATTTAATTTAGACGTTATGTCGCTTGCATATTGATCAACGTCGCTAGTCCGCTAGGGCATCGTAGCACTGCCATCGCGCGGCATTGTAGTTGGATCGCGGTTGCCTTACAACTAACCAAAATTCGGCGCAATGCGTAGTGTGCGCCGAGTTTTGGTTCGGACATTTTATGGCACGATTGAAACTATAGGTATAAGTAGTATCTCGATGGCAGTTGGGTAATAACTTGTTTTTTTTTTATGATACTGGGTGACGAGACGAGCGAAGTCGCTCGCCTGATGGCTCTTCACGCTTGCCCATAACAGCTCAACGCCATTCAGAATTTTGAACTACAACAGTTCAAAACCCTGGATGGCAATGCACTGCGCTCGTCACCCCGAGATATAAGATGTCAAATCTCTGTGTGCCCTGTAATTTCGCTGGAAACATTGCCCTTCAATCCGGAACACAGTAGTGTTTGCACACTACTGCTTGACGGTTGAATAACTGGCAAAGGTGTGGTACTTCCCCAGGCGGACCCCTGCAAAAGAGTCCTACCACTACAAAATTAACCTCAGAAGTAATCCCACGCGTGATGTTAACGTTGGTGCCAGCAGAACTCATCCTGTTGTTAATCTTGAACATATTCTCCTTGGACTTTAACTCCTCTTCATCATACACTTTGAATTTGGACTGAGCAATGTCGTATACCTAAAAAAATATGCATAAAAGTCCTCGTGAGTTAACTATCTCGCTCGCGCATTTCAACATTTTTGACGATATAAAATGACTATATACACATAGATAGAGAAAATAACATTACGAAGTGCTTAGCTTTTAACCGAATTCCAAATAAGAGGAGGTTCCCAATTCGACTGTTTTTTTTTTATGTTTGTTACCTCAGAACTTTCGACTGGATGAACCGATTTTGATGATTCTTTTATTATTTGAAAGCTGTTGCTCCCCTTGTGGTCCTATTTTAATTTGGTCCATCCAGATCGCTTCAGATCAGAGATCGCTTATAGCGATAAGGCCGCCAATTGTTTCACTAGTTTTTTTAAGTTGTTTTTATGTACGTGTATAATTTTTGGTGTGAACAATAAAGAGTTTTCTATCTATCTATCTATCCAGTTCTGACATTTTTGTGAAGACGGTTTTTATATTGATAATAATTTTATTCATATTGATTCAAATTAGTTTTCAAACAAAAACTGAAACTTGTCACCCCAGAGATGATGTCAGGGCCAGCCAAGCAAGCGCCTCACCCTGCCTCAACGTACCTATGCCCATGGCTATGGCCGTTGAGCATTGTATATTGTTGGCATTTTAAAACAGGCCACAGACATGCAAATTAGGATGCAAAGCCCTCGCGGTGTCCATTCTGTCTCATTTTTTTTTTAAATGCCTACGGTGGCAAATAAGCTACCGGACCGCCTGGTAAGCGATCACCAAAGCCTATGGATACCTGTAAAACCATCACAGATACGTTGTCAACCTTTACAGACTCTATTAACAGCCCTTTTAAAGAACCCCATGTTATAGTTGCACGGAAATACCGCAGGAGGGCGCTCATTCCACATAAGTCATGGCGGCTAGGGCGATGGCGGCTAGTGCGATGATAAAACCGCGATGCTGGCATCAGATCGAACATACATATCGTATTAGATTAGAGTGAGCTGAAGAAATTGATTTTTTGACGTGAACGTTAGAGCTTAGTGTTACCGTGGTGACATCCTGTTCGTTGATGTTGGCGAGCAAGTCCTGGAACGTCTCTTGGTAGAGCGCCGACAGCCACGGCTGGATGAAGAACTCGTACAGATCCGTGATCTGACCCATCTTTGTACAGACATGACAATGATTATCAAGAGTCAACAGTTATAATACATTATTTCTTTATTACACAGCTAGTCTTGTGTAGTTCGCGAACGAACTAGGTCGTTAGAGCGTAGTTCTTCTGTGGGAACAGACTACGCGAACTAGTTACCAGATCTCTCGCTCCTTGGTTCGTTAGTGTCTTCGATAACACCAACTTGTAATAGCGAGAGTGAGAGCGCGGTGCCGCCAGAGGTAGGCAGGTCACTTATACCACAGAATACAACCTGACACAGAACAGAAAATTCACTCCGCAAAATCATTTAAATAAGTAGCAACTTTTGCTACTACACAATAAAGCGCAATTCAGGACGTGCGAGCGCTAACTACCTACAGCTATATAAACCTAGAAGTTGCCTCTCTGTCTATCGCGTAACTCTTGTCTGGTTAACTCTGTCTATCGCGCAGCAGCGGGTACCGCGAGTCCGACAAGACGACTACTTGTAACTTCATACCTAAAGTGCGCCAGGCCTGCTAATACTTAGTTCGCTAAGGTGCTGCGATCTAAACTGACTGCTCCAGGTCACGAACTACTACGATATATGCGCAAGACAATAGTCATAGAATAATAGTAGTACACACCAAAAATACAAATTAAACTTTACAACTCTACTTATTTTTACTTTACAGTTATTTTGTTTGGATCGTATTTTAACTAATTATAAAAAAAAACTTGTTTGCTTAGAGATAGTTGGAAGGCCGAAGACTCTTTCTACAAGGAAAATTTACGGTTCCTGAGAGAACCGTAAATTTTCCTTTCAAAACTGCGGCACACAGCTAGTTAAATACATACCTGGAACCTAGCAAGAAGTTGGTTAAAGAACGCCTCGTGTTTTCCGTACAGCTGTGACAATATCTCGCTGGAGAACTCCTTGTCAGACAGGCAGGTGATTGCATCCACACAGTGCAGCACATTCAACTGAAGGTGAAAGTAGTTTCCGTTCTTGTCGGTCATCAGGGAGTGGCCCTGGGGGTGGAAACGATCACCCATAAGGCCGAAGCGCTAGACTACAGTGAACTATAAACGTGTGAACTATACGTATTTCGTAATCTAAGTAGTCACTAAATATGAAGACATCCAGCAACACCAATCCACGAACCAAAGATAATATATTCCACTTGGTCGCGCATGAGTCGTAATTTGCTTATGCACGATGTAAGCGCCTAGTAATTCGCGCCTAGGATTGGCCCGCTCGAAAAATTTCCTGCACAAAATTCAGTTTCTTTTCATCACGTCATCGTCATTTCCACGAACCCATGCACCGTAAACGATTCCGCCGTTCTCGTATTGGTTTATAGTCACCCAAGAAAGAGTACATAGTATTATCCAATAGAATAATCTATAGGATATGAAGTACTATAGGATATACATTTTGAATCATCTACCACGAACGTGTACCATGTACCTGATGCGGGAGACACAGCTGCACTTCCATAGGTATCTCAAAGCCTGGCTTCCTCAGCTTCAAGTAGTAAAGCATGCCGGGCAGCGTTGCCGATTGCATTATAGGCGATTCGAACTTCATTACAGGTTTCCATCTACAGATATGAGCAGTGTTTTGAGTATTTTTACCACAGGTGACTTATTTTTAATCGCACAAATTCTCTCTCTCTGTCTTTATAACTGACGGAGAATAATTAATTGCCATACACTCTCGTACCATTGTTATGCACAACCAACTAAAAGCCTGACGTCTTAAGTTGCCCTTCTGCACTTAAAATAGGGTAACCAGTAAAACCTTTTCAGATATGGCGTAAGCATTAGCTGTTCTTTTTTATCTTCTTTGACTGTGACTATGACTTGTTTGCGATATCTTCTAAAACTTGAAATTACAGACAACTTGACAATTTTATTAGACTATCTAGAGCCAAACTTGGGCACATTATGATATAACCTTGACATAGCACTAATTTGTAGAATAGACAAGTTTAATAGATAATCTGATTTTCGTGCGAGAGTAGAGTAGCTTCGTGTATGCAAAAGCTAATAAGCATGAAGGTATTGCAATCAGTCATTATCCTTTGTTTTTTTCCAAATAAACGTTTTTCAGTAATAAATACCGGTTTTCGTTTGGTGATCTGGCAGGAACTAGAGGGCCCCATCGACCGAGGGGCCCTGGGCAAGTGTGCAGAGGGAAAGAGGAGCCTGGCTATAACAACCAGAGGGACATCGAGGGCGTTTCATAAGTTTTCCATATTTACAACAAAAAAAAACAAGTATTAAAGGTAACTGACATACCGTTGCGGCATTTTTGTGGCGACCATCGACAGTCGCACATGATCTCCGCCGATACTCATTTGAGACCCTCGGTAACTATAACCAATAAAATTACCTTGTAATTGTCAACTGTCGAGCCAGTGGTCAAAATTGATGCATTTAGTCTACATTTATTGCAAGCGAAATTAGACATTGTTATAACTACATAGAATTTAAATTTGTTTACCGGTATTTATAAACGGTATAATGGGTAAACTAACGGTAATTCTAAAAACTTAACGTAAACTCAGGACCCTTTTTTTAAAATTTGCACCAGACCGCGATCACCATGTGTTTTGAAATTAATGGTTACCTTTGTAACCATTGATAAGGCTAAGTGAACCTTTCAGTGCATATGCAAGTATTGATGGAGCGTGGCTTTCACTAGCTCGAAATTTAACATGAGAAAAAACAATCTAGAGTATATATCCCTCCACATATGTATTAGAAACTGGTTTACAGTTTCAGTTGCGCGCAACAGAGATTGGTGCGCTCACTTCGAAATTAATTTATTCCCATCAGTCCCCCCCCGCCACGTCTTTTTTAAAAGTCGGCGAAGTACAAATTTTATAAAGAACAATACCAATGTGACATACCGTAAAGGCATCTGACTTATGGACTTTATGTGATGAAGCCATGAAACAGTATGTTTTCAACGCGTTGCGCTGGGACCGATTTTTATGAAAAAAATCATAAAAATCGGTCGAGCCGTTTCGGAAGAGTGCTACCATAAACACCGTAACACGAGATATATATATATATATATATACTAGCTGTACGGGCTGTACCAGCAACTTCTTCCGCGATTTCTACAGAAAAATAGCCTATGTCCGTCCTCATGATACATATTATTACCTCGCAAAATTTTATCGAGATCGGTTAAGCCGTTTAGCCGTGATTATGTAGCAAACAGACAGACAGAGCTACTTTCGTATTTATAATATTAGTGTGGATATATATATATTTATAGATTTTGACTTTAATATTTACGTAAGTAAAGTGGAGCTGTAGCGGGGCATCAGTTCGACTACTGATTCAAATTCCTTGCCCATCACGAATGGATCTAGTTTTTTTAAGAAAAGCTTCGCCAACTGAAAATGTGACAATACTTGACAAAACATCAAACCAGCCGGGCTAGCATGCGCACCACGACAAAATTTTATCGACTCTTTTTATCGTGCCAAAGCGAGACAAGCTTATATGAAACCGTAGGCACCTTGTGGCGTTCTCGCTCGGCAATGTGACGACAAGATTTTGTCGCGGTGCGCATGCTAGCCATGTTGAACATAAAAGCAGCGTATCATACAGTAAAGAGGTAAACTAATATGCGATTGATTCAAATGCGATTGACACACAAACAAACACACCGCCACATCAATACCTCACCGTCCGTTTTTTCCGCTGCTTTCTCCGCGGACCTGCAAGGTGTGGAGTGTGCTTCTCCCAAAAGTCTTCCCAATAAACTTCAACATGAAGCATTTTAACAAGGGTTTATATAACTACCTCTCCAGGCTGTCAAAGAACCGTCAACACCGCTAGTGTTGCAGGTGTTCATAGACGGCGGTTTCTGTTTACCATCAGATGGACCGGAAGCTTGCAAGCAAAAAAAACAAGTATACCTATAACTGTTTTTTATAACTCTGAGCAATTGTTAAAAGAGCAAATTCATTAAATACTTACGACTAAGAACCATACCGACTAAACTAAACTAACTTTCAATCCAAAAACTGCATTCGAATCAGTCTCTTCATTTGGTAGATATACGAAGCCACAGACAAGACACAGACCGACATATATGCGAAAAATCATAAAAAGTAGCGTAAAGAATAATATATATAAGTACTTCATATCATACTATTATGTTAAATAGGAGAATAACTCGTTCCGTTAGAACCTTTTTTACCTTATCTTTTCACTACAAAATACACTTAACATTCATTAGGACTTCATGTCGTGGATACAACAGAACACACACAAGGACATGGACAACTACAATCGAACCCGGGACCTGCGGCTCATAAGGCAGAAGCGCTATCACTGAACCATATCAGTTGTCATAATGATTATCAATTAGAAAAACCTACTTCAAAATAATTAAAATAAGCAATTTCGTTTACTTGGATGACAATATTATGCCATCCAAGAAAACGAATTTTCCAGTTATGATGATTTTCAAAACCATATTACTAAACCGATTTTGATGAAATGGGAACAAAATTCTATGGGACCAATCTGAAAGTTTTCCTTTCAAATAAAAAATAATCATTTTCTAAATCAGTTTATAAATGACGGAGTTCTAAAGTACCAAACATTTAAAAAATGGGAACCCCTCCTCTTTTGAAGTCGGTTAAAAATAGCTGAACTGTGCTAATAAAATATTTAATAGGTATTGTAAATACCGCTTCGCCGACATCTTCAGCGCTGTAGTGTTTGTGCGCATGCGACGTTGCGTACAGCTTGCGCGAGTATTTCACGCAACTGCCGGCGCCGTACACGTTGGGATCGTTGGTTTCAAACGACGTGTCCACCACCAGCCCACCGTCGTATACCAGCCCACACTCGTTTATTGCTATACAACAAGTCAAAATAACACCCAGCGTCTGTTAGACCCGTATAACATAACCCAGCAATAAAAATCAAAGCGTTTAAGGTTTCTTTATAATTGACCAGCTAAGCATTTGGCACAAATTACCTGATGTTAAGTGACAGTGTGGTGATAAACATGCCTAGTCAGGAAAAGGAACCGGCTTTCAAGTGAAGCTGACGGACACTGTTTGGTGAGAGATTTATAAACTGAGGGTGGTGCTGGCCAGCCCCGTATTAGAAAGAGCCCTCCCCATGCTGGTCTCCTCACGATTTTTTCCTTTGCTGGCAGCTCAAGCTCATTGTGCTCACTGAGCTATCATTGCTATAAAAACTGGGTTTTATACGGTGTCACATACTTACAGTAGAATTTAAAACAGCCCAACATCTAACAGCACTACAATTCGGCGAATATAAGAGCTGACCACGTTTCCTAAACTCAAAAGTTTTCTTTATATTCCCCTAATTCTTTTTCCTTATTCTTTGTATTGGAAATTTTATATAAAATTTCCATCTCTGAGACCTTTGAGGCCTTTGTTCAGCAGTGGACGTTTTCTGGCAGATGATGTGTGTGTGATATAAAACTCACAGGTACTTCTCCACAATATAATTACTAGGTATAATATAGGGTATGGTTGTACGCTATCAAGATTGAAGCACGCAGTCGAGTTGTGTTTTATGTCCCATTAGCCCCGTATCAGATGCAGGCACATGGGAATATACTAATCAGTTTAAACGAGTCGCACTTTTTGTAGAAATCCTAAAAATATATGACTCATAGTCTAACACCAGAAATGCTTAACAGGCGTATACATGAAACCAAAGATCGTCATTGACATTGAAGCCTCTTCCCATTTTCACTGAAGACTGTAAATTTCGACAGATTTGCTGGTACAAGACAAACATTTGTTCATTTCCATGCAGTTTTCTCGTTACCTTTAAAAGCGTAAACGTCGATCGCTTTCAATCCATAGTAGAACATCACAAAGCAAGGCAGGGTGGTGTAATGTAGCTGAGACATCAAGTTTATTGACTCGACGTGATTCCCGTGGTGTTGCCAGCCGGTCAGATAGTACCTGCGATACACGCGGATCCCGAGATCATCTAGGCTTGCTTGTACTCTTTCATCAATCTGGAACATTAAAGACACATCAATATTTAATAACAAGTGCTGTTGCCCGCGAAATCGTACGCGTAAGACGAGAAAACAGAAGTTCAAACATACGTGTGATAAAATGTCAGCCTTTTTTACAGTGTTTTGCGTTTTAATTACAGGAATAAATTGAGGGTAGGTCTTGCTTATTCTTATTCTTGATATTCAGAGTTTTTAAAATAGCAATGGTTTAGGATAAATACCGTTTCGTTGTTGAAGCAGTTGACTCTTTGCTTGGTCGGGTCGTCCGGTGGGAAGGGTTCGACGAAGGTGATCATATCAGGGAATATGCCGAGTTCTATCAACGCTGCAATGCAACTGTACGCTTCTATGCAATCGCCGTATACTACAACTGGGTTGTCCTCGCTGAGACATTCCGGGGAGTCTCCTGCAAGCCGTGGAAAGTAGGTATATATTCAACTAACTAAATGTTTTTTTTTAATGTCCATAGGAGGCAAACAAGCAGGGCTGCCTGATGGTAAACAGTCACAGTCGTCTTTGGATACCTGTAACACCAGAGGCATCACAAATACGTTGCCGACCTTAAGCCGCCTGGGTGCTACACTTTATATTTCACGGTGCTGTCTTCGTCTTTTTTCCTCCAAGCCTTTATCCATAGGCGATAGTGATCGCTTACCATTAGATAGCCCATTTGGCAACATTGATATATAAACAACCGACCAAGTGCGAATCGGACTCGCGCCCGAAGGGGTCCGAATTTATAAAAACGGCAAAAATCATGTCTCTTGTATTACGAGCCCTCTTAAATACGAGTATTTGGTTTATTTTAATTAATTATTTTTAAAATGAATATATAACCAAATATTCTGTGACTATTTCAAGCGTCTACCTGTTGCCGTTATCAATATCGAGCAAAAACGAGCAAAAAAATCACGTTTGTTGTATGGGAGCCCCTTTAAATATTTATTTTATTCTGTTTTATAGTATTTGTTGTTATAGCGGCAACAGAAATACATAATCTATGAAAATTTCAACTGTCTATCACGGTTCATGAGATACAGCCTAGTGACAGACGGACGAACAGCGGAATCTTAGTAATAGAATCGGGTACGGAACCCTAAAAACCGGACATGCGTGAGTAGGTCTCGCCCTGAGGGTTCCATATTAATATGTTTGTAGGTAGATAGAGTTAATCCATCTCGGAAATCGAGTATGTTTTTTTAAAAGGTTGAAATACTGATTTACAAACTTAAATTTGTGGTTGGCAAACAGGTGCTCCCATAAATACCAACTACAAAAATTAAGTAAGTTTTTTTTTTTTATGTGATGTGACTTCAAATTAACGACTTTCGGATTTTTTCCTTTACATTTGCTGTGACACATAATTATACAGGAAATAGATCCTTGCTTCAAGCCACATTTCATTATTCTAGGACAACGGAAAGTACCCTATAGGTGTTGATTCTCTTTGTCTTGACGGACAGACGAACAACAAATTGATCCTATAAGGGAACCTTTTTCTTTTTGGGATACGGAACCCTAAAAATACTGTATTATTATCTCAATATATCACTCTTACTGTTTTCAGCGATCATATGCAACAGTCTCCTGAGACACATGTTTGCTTCATACAGTGAATTGATCAGCATCACATTATCCGGTAATTCCGGCGGGGGCGGCACTTTTTCCGGCTTATATTTTGGATTATCCATCAATAGCCTGTCGCAGGGCTTGCCTTGCCTGGAACAATATTAAACTCTACTTTTCAAATACCCAAAAGTTTCTACTACGAAAACGAAACTTGGCCATCTTTTCTAGGTCATATTTGGTTGTTTGATTTTATATGGGCGTAGAGCTGTCAGAATTGTCGACGATCCCAAGCTCACTGAACACCTAGAGCCGCTCAGCATGCGCAGAGACGTTGGGTCTCTTTGTGTCTTTTATCGCATTTACAACGGGGAATGTGCTGAAGAACTCTTCAATCTGATGCCGGCATCGCGGTTTTATCATAGCACCAGCCGTCACCGCCTGAAAGTTTATCCACATATCATAGATCGGTGGAAATCGCACACTGTGTATTTTACGCGTTCCTTTTTGTCTCATACCTGCAATTTGTGGAATGAGCTCCTGCGGCATTTCCGAGTAGCTTTAAGATGGTGTTCTTCAAAAGGGCTGTTAATAGTCTTTAAGGGTCGGCAACGTGTCGATGCTCCTGGTGTTGCAGCTATTCATAGGCTACGGTGATCGCTTACCATCAGAAGAGGCCAATCTGCTTGTTTGCCACCCATATAAAAAAAATGTGGATTACAATTTTATTTGGAGTAGTGCAAAAAGACAACATCACGCTCAGGCGGTCACCTACCTAGTACCGACCACGCCCGACGTTGCTTAACTTTGGTTCCCAGAAATTTGTCACCGACGCGCAGTTGGCTAGTATTTTTATTTTTTGTTTTCTTTCGAGTGTGTGTGTGTACTATAATCATGCCAAGTTTGACGCTTGTACGTATTACCATTTTAACGTTAGAGACAGTACAAAAATACGCAAGCAAATGCATTTTTTTAATACCGTTTGTTGTTTGGTAATCCTTTAGTATTACTTTTTTACTTTATTATTAGGGTTCCGTAGCTCGACAAGGAACTCTCATAAATTTGTTCTGTCTGTTCGTCTGTCTGTCTGTCCGTCCGATTTTTTTTTTTGTTAATCCCCTGTATTTAGGTATATATAATTCTTTGGAAATTTCAACTGGCTATCTATTACTGTTCGAAAGATACAGCCGTTAAAAGGTAAGACGAACGGACAACGTAGGTTTAGTAATAGGGTCCCGTTTACACCCTTTGGGTAGGGAACCCTAAAAACAGTCAAACACCCTATTACTGGGACCGACGCGTTTGCGCTAAATAATTTCTATGCAAATAGGTAAGAACACTAACTCTACTTCCTTGACCAGCTGCAATGGACCGTGAAGATAATCCGGATGCTGGAACTGGTGGCCGCAGGTCAGCACGAGCTCATCGTAGAACTTAACTCCGCCGCCTTTTAGGTGGATGCATTTCTTCTTTCTATTAATACAAGCACTGTGATAGCATGAAAATGCCTAGATATGGGTATTTATGCCAGCAATAAATAGCCTTTATTGTTAAATTTATTTATTATTAGATGCGCCCCGCGGATGATGTAAAATTGTGATGATGATGATTAAAAGTAGCCTATGTGTTAATCCAAGACAAGCTATCTCAATTTCAAATTTCATTTAAATCCGTCCAGCCGTTTCAGCGTGAAGGAGTAACAATCATACACACAAACTCAAAAACTTTCGCATTTATAATATTAGTGTGAAAGTGTGAATTAGTGTGATGTGATAGTGTAATTACCACAGACCAATTTTTTTTTATGCTATCCTAAATCTATGGTAAGTACTTAAAGTAAAAGAAAAGATTGAAAAAAAAAATCAAGTGTTATACGATGGAACTTTAATATTTCACTGTACTGGGGGGAGGTTTTATTTAGAAAATATGGTGGTAATTTTTAGACTACATTCTACAGATAAGTTGCCACACCAAAACAAACCGTCCATTCGCATATTAACAATAATATAGTAGTGGAAAATAAGCTGTAAAAATGAAAAGACGCCTCCTTTTTTTATATAATGCCTGAATCTAAAATTGAAGTACTAATAACATACACTAATGCCGTCCGTAATTTAAAGAAGTGATTTATTTTGAGTTCATAATAATTGTTGCAAAAAGTATGCACACTATGAAAAAATGCAACATGCAACAAACAATAGTTAATCGATGAAACAAACTGATTTTAAGGGCGATTGAAATAAAGGCTAGAATAAAATGACTCAATGTATGGAAAGCATCAACGAGGTGCGTATAAATTAACAATTTACCTGTCTATTCCAATCATGACAGAGGTCATAACATCGAGGTAGAAGTAAAACGGCACACTCTTCAGATACCGGTCCGTATAGCGGCCATCCCTCGGGACACAAGTGTCTGCGGCTTTGAGACACTCGGCGACAGTTGGCAGTCCATGTTCAGACACTAGTGTAACGTTGCTGAATGTCAAGTACTGGCATGTTGGCCTGAAGAGTGTATGTAAACTGAGTGAGTTTTAAACTTTCGCGATTCAGTGGCCTTAGTACGAGCACTTGCGAAAAAGTTATCGTTACGTAAATGATAGCAAAATGTATGAAAAATTGAACAGCGCCTCTAACGGACGTGAAAGGAAACTGAACTATTCACAGTTAGTACATGTTTTAAAATAGGTAAGTACGTCATGATACGCTTTGATCACGGCCATTGCAACATGGTCGAAACGTCGAACGAGAGATATTTTTTCCCGACTACGGTAAAAGGACCTTTCCTTAACGTGGGATAAAGCCCGATAGGAAAAGAGTGTGAATAAATAGACGATTGTTTGAATGATCGCGGCAGTTTAATATTTTAGATTTGGGGATGCTGAAAATACTCTGAAAGTTTAAATCAAAGTTCATAGTTACTTGTAAAGAGGGTAGTAAGCCGAAAGGTCATTGTGGGGCTAAAGTGACAAAAAACCAGCTGGTTCATACATTTCGTCGAGTGTCAGTGTTAATGGCCTTTTTCTATGTCACAGCTGAATAATTATCCTAAACCATCCCCTATATACTCCAGGACAAGTAGGAAGTTGGTGGTGGCTAAACCATGGCGCTTACACAGTCGTGCATTTCGCTACTTCTATTTTTGATGTTTTTATCATATAATTCGAAAACATAGCTGTGATGTAAAATTTAACTTTCCATTTCTCTCCATAATTATAAAATCCGTATATTAAGATATCGTAGACATCATTTAGTAAATAGGTATTTGAATAAATAAAAATAAAAATAGGGAGAAAAGCGCAAATCAGCGTTACTTTCATATATTTTTCTATCGAGCGAAATGTCCTTAATCGTGTTTCGGTCGTCACGGTTTCCTAGATAAAACATCCAATTTGATATGTCATATGGTGTCACCATTTTATAATTTTAAGCTAACTACTGAAGAAGAGAAACTATAATTAGAATGGCCAAAATTGATAAAAGTGGGAAAGGATTCGAGGGCATAACAAGAGTGCATACTTAAGGTGCCTCCGACTTCTTTCACAAACCTTCCCTGTCTTGTGCAAATCTAGACCTCGAAAGGTTGACTCGCCTAGTATACAATATTCTGTTCTAATATAAACCACGTACCCCAGAAGCAGCGTCTCCAAGAAAGCTAGGCCAGTACGACTCGCGCCAACAACCACTATGCTATTGTTCACATACACTTTTGGCAAACTGGTGAGTGGCCTCTCAAGGACCCATAGTGCGAATGGTACTGATCTAGAAACAGACAAAAATGTGGAATGAGCTACCTTCTGCGGTGTTTCCGAGAAGGGATGGAGGGATGGAACATGGGATTCTTCAAAAGCCGAGTTAACAGAGTCTTAAAGGGACTGCTTACCATCAGGCAGCCCGTCTGCTTGTTTGCCACCTATGGCATAAAAAAAAAACACTTTTAGTGTAAAATATCGGACCAGCATTTTTTTGCAACTTACAGCGGGCTTTTCGTTTGGTTTAGTTGGTTGCTTCCTTCACATGCCTATTGATTCACACAGGCTACTCTTCATCCCAAAAAGTATTATGTTCCTTTAGCTGGCGAGAGAAAGCGAGACTACGACCGATGGCGTTCTCTTGTGTAAGGAGGCCACTACCCACTTTGGGTAATTATTCATCAATTCAATTATTTGGGTAGAGAACTGAGCCGTAAATGTTAAGTTCAGCAAGTAAAACCACAAAGCGCTGCTAGTAAAAATAGTTTGTGTAACTCACATATCTTTATAAATCTTGTTCAGATCCTTATTACCACTGATATTAGGAACCGAACGTCGAGGGTGCACGGGCATCATGTGTCCAGCGATAGAAGTCAAATGTTTTAAAGGATTCTAAAAAAAAAAACGGGATGTGGGTGAGATTCATCCCCTAATTTTCTACCCATAGAGGCGGATTATTTCATCCAAATTTAAAAGGGACCCCATCTTCAAGATATAATCTATTCAATAAAAAAATACATTATAATAAGGTCACGATCGTCGAAGACATAACATACGGAAATAAATACAGGTTAAATGAAAATCTCCTTGTGGTCTATTTTTCAATTGACTTCAATCAATTGAAAAATAGACCACCGACCACAGCAAACAAAAAATATCCAAATGAATAATACTAACCATATCACCCCTGGAAAAAAGCCTAGAGATCCAGAACAGCGTTGAATATTTGGAGTTTCGTAACAGCTCCCTCATAAACCAACGGTAATGTGGCTCAAAAGCTGGTGACACGATCCCTGCCAGCACCTGGCGAAAATTGAGATCTTTTAAAAACATTAATATTTTTTTTTATCGCGAATAAGTCCGCGTTTGACCACCAACTCGCCTGTTGGTAAGCGACGATGAGGTCGAAGCTGAAGCACGCAGACTTAGAAGATACCTATTCACTCTCGCCTTGAAAAGGCCCAAATTATATCTCTCATGAAACAAGGAAACCGGGAGGTTGTTCCAATCCTTGGCCGTACAGATTACGTAAAAGCAAAATCACTACACATTACGACATTGTGAGAGTCGTGGGCATCCAGTGGATACAGATACAGATACAGGTTCAGTGCGGAGGTTAATGGGGAAGGCCTGTGTTCAGCAGTAGACATCTTCTGGCTGATGATGATGATGCAAAATCATACTAATACAAACCATGTGCCCAATGGCATTTCCCATAGTTAAATAAGGAATGAAGAAGCTCAAACAAACTTTCATTGAATGAAAGAATGAAAAGAAATAATTCTTTACTGTGGTATCACCATTAAAATGTACCTACCTGATTGATGAACTTCTAACAAAACGCGTATTGTAAATAGAATAGAACTTTTAATTGACTTGCTTCCTCGTTTTTAACTAAATATTATTTGTAAAAAATCATCGAAACTTCCATCCCATGTCCCCATTCCCTTTTAGGGAATGAGTTTAAAAAAACGAGATTCAGCTTACATGTACTTGTACCACTGAAGTGAGAATTTTTTCGTACCCTTCTCTTTTCTGTGACTTGTACAGACGTATATTTAAGTACCTACTTTCACGTATCTAACTTCAAAATGTATTAATTTAGGCATACAATTAAGCTACTTTGACAAAATATTCTAAAGTTGACATAACTAATTACCCATGTAACTTTGTAAAAATAAACTTTTTTCACATTTGTACGCCGCTCCTGGCAATGATATGATACAACATTTCGTATGTATGTGTACCTACGATGTTCTGACAAATAAATGACAAATAATAATTTAATTCGAAATGTGTTTGTTGGTTTGTTGGCCTTCTTTCATGATATGATTTTTTTGCATGGATATAGTTCAAGGGCCGGAAATTATTTTATCCCGGAACAATTAACGGTTCAGGTAGGGTTGTCCACAGTAGGACGCATGTAGCACGTAATAAATTTGCTTAAATAGCCAGCCACTTTACCATGCCATCAGTGCCTGGCCGTCGCGGTTCGGGCTCCAACTCATATTGCGTTCTGACTGTCGTGCCATCTTCTAAAGGTCTGTAAGAAGTTGAAAATAAAGACGCGTTTTTTATTTTCGACACAGAGTCGGCTTCATTAGTGTGAAGCCGTACTGACAACGCCATGCTGACGTTGAAAACGGTTACATACATATTTGTTTGAGTTACGATTCTAACACAATATTCGTAGTTCTCACCCAACCACCACCATCCCAACTGGCTGGTTCTGACTCAGCATGACGTAGCACTGGAGCGTGACGGATTTTATCGCGGACTCAAACAAATCCATCACAGTTTGCGCCTGCGGCGAGCGCTCGCAAATGTCGTACATACAGGTCTGGTCGTAGGCTTCGCCTCGACGGACGCGGAAGTTTCTGGAAAAGAGTTTTCAATACTACCCTCATTAAGCAAAAGAGCGTGATGTTATACTGAGCAAGCATGTTCCACCGACTACGTTTACCAATTCGTGCTCCCTACTCTACAATACGCCTAATCCAACTGTCATCACAAATTACCTAATTTTGTAATGGTGTACGTACTGTGTATATACCTGTACCGTGAAATCACCAAACGGATCCAACAGAAGACCAGCGCTAGTAAACGGCATTATGCTTGATAATTATCTAACTGGTGGTAAAAACCGCATCACAATCCGTTGCGTGATTTAGGAGAATTTGGCGGATATAGGACAGACAGACAGACGCGGATAGCAACTTTATTTGTACTATGTAGAGATAAAGAATTACACATTTACGGTCTTACTTACAAACGTTACTTAAGATATACAATGCTTAAAATTGGTCTGTCAACTTCTCGCTGACGGAAATTGTCACACGTGAAAACGAGACAGAACAATTTTAAGCATTAGTTAACATAAGTAACGTTCATAAGTAAGGCCGATAATTTATTCTCACCCTCTGACAGAATTCACGTGAGCCACGTACAGGGTTTCGTTTATAAACCGCATTCGAGTGGTATAAGGTGTTACAAGCTGAAAAAAATAAATAAAAAGAAAAGAAAAAAATAAACAAAAACAAATTCAAAATGTACGACATTTTTTTTTACACCCAGCTGCCCAATAGGTAGTAATGTTTAATTTGTTGCAAACTAATTGCGCCCTGCGGATTCACCAGCGTTATATACCTCTTTGGAGCAACCTCCTTCGTAGCGACAGTAACCTAACCGGATGTATATCTGATTCTTCTTATATATTTTTCGTAAAATTTTCCGATATTTTAATCTGCTAATCGGGGCGGATAGAAATCCAACAAAACAAAGATCATGAACATCGGTCCAGCTGTTCTTGAGTTATACCTAAATTGTGTAACTAACCCGACTTTGTTTTATCTACACATAGATAACAGGCTTAGCGAAAGATAATTAAATACACAACACATTCTGAAAAATAATAATATTGGTTGACAAATCCCTGAGATATAAGCGTTTAAAATTTTAGGTTGGGATAGAGAGCGGATGTTCTATCCCTTTCTCGCAAAACGTGTGTTTGTCATCACGGCTTGACGTCATCTCGTGCTATAGTGTTTTCTTTGTCTAGCATGAAATTAAAATACTTGTAACTTACTAGCTGCGCCCCGTGGTTTCCCGCGTAGTGATGAAAAATTATGATGGTGATGAAAAATACTTAATGACCTAATTATTCTGATACCTACTAAATATACGCTAAAATCATAAAAATCGGTCGAGGCGTTTCGGAAAACTGCGACCACCGTGACACGAGATTTTTATACATAAGATTTGATAAAAACTAAAAAAAAAACCTTTCCGTTGATGGACTCTATTTTTGATCAGCTTTTTTATGTGATATTAAATAAAAAGTGGGACACAACCCTATTGAACCTTATTCATTTCTGAAGAAATGCTGCTTACTATTACCACGCCTGGCGCACTCCGCACTTTAGGTATGAAGCTACAAGTAGTCGTCTTGTCGGACTTGCCGTGCCTGCTGCCGCGTAATAGACAGAGATAACGCGACAAGAGTTACGCGATAGACAGAGAGGCAACTTCTAGGTTAATATAGCTGTAGAGTTAGCGCTCGCAAATCCTGAATTGCACTTTATTGTGTAGTAGCAAGAGTCGCTACTTATTTAAATGATTTTGCGGAGTGAATCTTCTGTACTTGGACTTTATGTATTCTGTGCTATAGATAGATAGATAGAAAACTCTTTATTGTTCACACCAAAAATTATACAAGTACATAAAAACAACTTAAAAAACTAGTGAAACAATTGGCGGCCTTATCGCTATAAGCGATCTCTTCCAGGCAACCTTATGCTATGCTATTAGATGGATTTCAGCAGAAACTTACAGTAAAATGTTCAAGCAACGGGAAAGATGCATGGTTGGATGGAAAGCATATCATACAATACTCTTTATCAGGAAATAGCTCGTATGCAACTTCCAACATGTCGAATCCATATCTGAAAATAGATCAAGTAAAAACAAAACTATTCAAGTATAAATTGTTTTTTTTTTTACCGTCAAAAGACCTGAGCTATCTTTAAACGGATAAACAGATTGTCTTGAATAATACCAAAGAAAGAAAACTCTCGATCAAGTTAGCTTTAAACAATAATTATCAATATTTATTTATTTATTTATTGAGATATTACACGGTCAAGCCAATTACATTATTATCTAATACAATATAAAAAACAGACTTCATAAAAATGTAAGAACAGGGGCCTTACCCCTAGCTCGAAAAGTTGACACGCATAGGTGTTATTTGTCTAAACGGTACCATCAACTACCGCTTGGACAAATTGGACATTGGAATTGGACAAATAACACCTATGCGGGTCAACTTTTCGAGCTAGGGGTAAGGCCCCTGGACCAAATTGAAACCACACGGGAAGCACCAACTTACAAATAAAACAAGAATCATCAAAATCGGTTCACCCAGTCGAAAGTTCTGAGTTAACAAACATTAAAAAAAAAACAATAGAATTGAGAACTTCCTCCTTTTTGGAAGTCGGTTAAAAAATACTTAATCAATATCAGTTCAGAAGTTCAGGAGCTACAATACCACATACAGTCATACAGATACACACACGTATTTTTTTATGTCTTATTATGATTATGTCTTACTTAAAATCCGCCGTAACATTACATATTCTTTGGAAAGTGTGGAAACGTAAAAAAAACAGGCTATCTATCATGGTTCAAAAAATAAAGAGGGTAGAAGAGACAGCCAGCGTAGGCTTAGTCAACAGGAGTTGAAACCCTTTGGGTAAGGAACCCTAAAAATTTTATAATTAAAATCAGCGAAGATATTGCTTACACACACAAAAATATAGATAAATTGAGAATTTCCTCCTTTTTTGAGGTCGGTTTCAATCAAATGGTTCGCATTAAAAACCGACTTCATAAATATATGAAAAACGTAATAAGTGCCTATAAAATTTGAGGGTTGCCCTCGATTTCCCTGGGATCCCATCATCAGATCCTGACTTGGTGACAATGGGACCAAATTGGAAGTATACTCGATCAAAAGTTTTTTTTTTATCGGTCAATAATTGGCGAGGAAATCGGTGAGCATACATAAAAAAAATACAATGGAACACACAACAGTCCTCCTTTTTTGAAGTCAGTTAATGATAACTTACCTTTCGTCATACTCTTTGTGCATCGCAAACAATTCCAGTAGGAAAGCATTGGAAGTGCCAGAGTAGCGAGTAGGCTCCGGTGGCTTATCGACAGAACCGGCGCTTACGGTAGCTGTAAATACGAAAAGTATTAGCAAGAATGATGGTACTAGACAGGATAAATATTCACTGAGAAAACTGCGTAGACGCTCTCGATAGCTCCAAAGTGTCTGAAATCGTTGAGATGGCGATAGTAGTGTCCAATTAGACATTAAAATGAACCAAGAATGATAGGTATTAGGTATTCAGCGCTGGGATTTACCATCGCACTAGCCGCCGCCGTCTTTTTTTTTAAGATACTGAGTGACGAGACGAGCGAAATCACTCGCCTGATGGCTCTTCATGCTTGCCCACAACAGCTCAACGCCACTCAGAATATAATATGTCAAATCTCTGTGTGCCCTGTAATTTCGCTGGAAACATTGCCCTTCAATCCGGAACACAGTAGTGTTTGCATACTACTGCTTGGCGGTTGAATAACTGGCAAAGGTACGGTACTTCCCCAGGCGGACCCCTGCAAAAGAGTCCTACCATTACAAAAAGCCTGAAAGCTCATGTATCCACATTATAATCGATCTGTGGAAAAGGCACACTGTGCGATTCACACTATCTTTCTTGCCTCACACCTGCAAAATGTGGAATGAGCTACCCGCGGTGTTTCCGAGAAACTACAACATCGGTCTTCAAAAGGAGAATCAATACAGTCTTAAAAGGTACACAACATAGTTTGTTTAGTTAGTTTGTTTGATGCCTCTGGTGTTACAAGTATCCTTAAGCGACAGTGACTGTTTATATACCATCAGGCAGCTCGTCTGCCTGTTAGCCAAATACAGCATTAAAAAAACGTTAAAATTGAGCTTACCTTTTGGTTTTTCTTTCTTTTTGTCGTCACTGAGCAAATCTTTACGGGAACCATCCATAATTTTCTTTATAGAATCAACGGGCCTATAAAATAAATTCCCTGTAAAACTTGTTCGATGTTTGTTATTATAGCTACATAGATTTCTATGAAATTTAGACTGGATCATAACGAACTAACTGAATCCCGCGGATTGTTTTAACATTGTTCCCTGTGCTGGGACTTAGGCCTTCTCTCTTCTTTTTTTCTTTTGATGACCGTTTTAATGGATTTACTTGACTTAGTAGGGTCCTGGGAGGATTTAATGTAAAGTCCAAATTCACGTTGGATTAGCTATATTTTACTGACTCTGTACACAACGAGGGGGTACTATTAGTACTGCATAATTCATTGGTGCAGGGCCAAGGATCGAACCGGGTGCTGTCAGATTTTAAAGCGCACACGCTAACGCCCGGCCACTATTATCATCGTCATCATCATTTCAGCCATAGGACGTCCACTGCTGGACATAGTCCTCCCCCATCGATCTTCAAAAGGGCCGGCCTCCATCGCTCTGTATATACTTAGGTACTTACCCCGTATCAAAACTTTCATAATCCAGCAGTTTGGGTACCCTCATCAGGTCAGTGTCAATGTTTATAATATCGAACTCCATCTCTTCTTCCTCGTCCTCCAACAAATGCAGAATATCCAGCTGAGCTGGCGTAGTGATGGGGAACCCATGGGAAGGTGGCGGCGGAGGCGCTTGGGCAGCTTTGAACTCGTCTTCGTCGAAAATCCAGGTCACCTGGTTTAGACAGAGAGCCGTAAAGCGTACGAGTACATGCTAGTTAACTGTTATAATAATTATCAATTTAAAAAAACAGACTTATTACAGACAGAGTATAGGTATGTATACACAATTTCGTTTATAAATAAAATAAATAAATATCTGGGACATTTTTGCACACACGGTCATCTGACCCCAAACTAAGCAAAGCTTGTAATATGGCTGCCAGAGACTCATATACGTACATATATATTTTCAATTACATACTTAATATAGATATTAACACCCAGACATAGAACAAACACAAATGTTCAACACATAAATGTTTGCCCTAGATGGGAATCGAACCCTCGCCCCCAAGCGCAGAATGTAGGTTCACTACCAACTGAGCCACCGGGACATACTCGAATTAGTATGATAGACTGATATACGTTTGGTAACCAACTCGCGTGACAGGCAGGGAAAAGGCTCTTATTGGAAATGGTTATAACTTACTAACCCTGCCTGTTTTTGAAGCGTCTGCAGATTTAGAATGTGAGTCTGCGGTCAATGACACCCCGAACTGGTCTCCCATCGAGCTTAATGTAATACTGAAAACAAAACCAATTCCACAAATAACAAAGCACATTACGTACAATTTCAAAGTTAAATCTAAAGCAAAATCAAGCTTACGGCAGAGAAATTAAAAACTCAAATGCAATGAACAAAGAGATTTGTGTAATAGCAATTGTTAGTTTTCTACTAAAACTATTCATTAAAAACGAAAATGCAATGAACAAGGAAATGTTTCATGGCAAGTTTTCTACTGAAGCTATTCATTGTTAAGCTAACAATAATAATTATGAATTTAAAAACCGACTTCAAAATTAGTAACATACAATACGTAAATTTACTTGGATGATATGTTTTTTCCAGTTACTTTGATAATAATAAACCGGCCAAGAGTGAGTCAGTCTTGCGCACTGAGGGGTTCCTTACCACCACAAAATACAAAAAAGTAGTGCAAAAAGACAACATCACGCCCAGGCGGTCACCCATCCAAATACCGACCGCGCCCTACGTTGCTTAACTTGGTAATGAACAAAAATTTGTCACCGACTCACACTCACACATCATCAGCCAATTAACGTCCACTGTTAGACAGAGGCCTCCCGCATAGAGAGGGGTGTTGCCATAATCCCCACGCTTGGCAGGCGGCTTGGGGATCGCAGTACGTTCACCGTGTACTATTAGGACGCTGCTGCCCATCCTTGCTTGTCATCCCACCGACTCACACTTGGACAGAAAGACAGACGGCGTAGGCTCAATAACAGAGTCTTTGGGTACGGAACCCTAAAAACCAAACTACTGGATCGATTTTGATGAAATTTCTATAGAACTAATCTTAATTTATGGAATTAATCTAAATTTTTGAAGTCGGTTGAATAAAGACCATTAGTGCCATATAGATAAGGTTTAAAAACCTGGCATTAGATTCCACATCTTTACTGTGTTTTTTCGGCGCAGCGTCTAGTTTCCTGAGTCCAGCGAAGGGTGACAGTTCAAAACTCTCTTCCAAAGCTTCAAAGTTGATTTGAGTGTTGAGGCACATAACACCTACTGCTACTTCTTTATGCTATATAATAGAGACGTGTAATGAACTTTGCAATTACATATAATTTTAATTTTTAAGGTGATACGTTTCACCTATTTTTTTCGTTTTTCGTTTTTTTTTTGTTCTTGTAGCTAGGCCATGGGGATCATGATGTTTACGCAAATTGATTATTATTCTTTACAAACTCATGTAAAGCTATTTATCTCTAATGCAAATTATTACATACATTTGTCAATAAACAAATTATTGCTCTTTCGAACGGTTTATTGACAAATGTAAGTAATATGGTGAGTCACTGATTAATAGCTGTACATGATAATGTAAAGAACAACCAACGATTTAATCAAACAGTGTTATTTCACAATAATTACCCGGCCTAGCTACAAGGACAAAAAACTGTTTGAAATTTGAATTTTCCGCCAAACGTGAATCGTATCACCTCAAAGGTAATATTTAAGGCCGATTTACACTTATTTAGTAGTAAAGTAACTAAATTTCAACTAAGTAAATTGTAAATTACTTAATTGCAATTAACCGTTCACTGTTCACATATACTCTTTACAGTTACACTAAATATTTATTCAAGCTTGTTTAATTTTTAGTGTTTCATAGTACTACAAGGAACCCTTCTTATCAGTTCCTTCTGTCCGCCCGTTTGTCTGTCTGTCTGTCCGTCGGTCCAATTTTTATAGAAACTTTGCTCAACAGTTACCTACAGTTACAGTTCTAGTATGGTTGGTTCTCAATTTAGAAAGTAGGTACATAAAAAAATATAATTTTGCATTTTAGGGTTGGCTCTAATACATGTCAAATTGGGATGTTTTTTTTTCCACTGCATCCCCTCGTGTGGGGGTTGAATAGGTCTTTTAAAATAAAGGTAAGGTTTCATACATAACCTTTTTAGCAAAGTAGCAATAGGTTAATAATAGTTATTTAAATTCTAATTCCCTAAAAATGAATTTTATTATGTTAGTTACCTCACAAACAAGCAGTACCCTCTCCGACTCAGGGTGTCTTGCCACCAGCTCGCTGATGTAGTAGTCGCCGTACAGCTCCCGCAGCCTATCCGAGTGGGCCTCCAGTATCGGGACTATGTCATCGTTGTCCTCTTCACTGGAAACATGTTTAATCTTTGTTGTATTTCCTGTGAAGTTCCCTCTTTATTTTTATTTTACTCGGCCCGTGAATGGAAATCATTAATTGTGTCTTCGCGCAGTCTATAGCCGGCAACGTTGGTCCATAGAATAAGAAAAAACATTCTATGCGTTGGCCATAGCCCGCCGAGTTTCAGCCAACGCGATCGTAGGCAAATTAATACAAGGAGAGTACACGCTGCTTGGTCAAGTTTGGTCTAAATTGGCATTGGCTGTGGACACCGTGCCGTAAAGCGCTGCCGCTCGGCCACCATCTTTCCAAATACAAAGAAAGTCCCACCATAAATGTATCTAACTCACACGGCTCTCCTGATCCTGAGCCGGGGGCTGACCTCCTTCCGGTCCGCTATGTACAGAGCAGGTAGCTGATCCGCGGACATTCCCCTCTCCATCGCATTTACTCGTCGGAAAGACGCTTCCGCCCGGGACTGGCCCGGGATTAGTACTAAAAATGACACCAACATTAGAGCTCAGCGGCATTTCCGCATTTTCCGGGTTGAATCTCTCTTAGGTATATATACCAAGTGTCATTTATAACCCCCGTTATAAGATCTGATAATAATCTTCAAACAGCTGAACAGTTTTTTTTTTTTATTATTTATCTCAGTGTATAAAGTACATGCTATGTATATACAACTCTGCCAAACTGCGTAGCAGTTTGTAGGCAGATATCTACTCTCATTACAACATTGCAGTATTAAGTAGGAACATTTTTTAAATTTTCTTTTTAAGGCAAGTGCCTTTACTAATTAAACAAAATACATGCTAACATTAACACTAAAGAAACAGGTCATCATTCGAACACTAGGAATGGACATCAATGGAATTTAATCATAGCTAAGAACAGTCTCGATCAAGTCACCTTTCAATCAAAAAAACTAAATCAAAATCGTGTTCTTAGTTATGATTCATTGAAAGCTGTTCAGTGGTTTGAAGATTATCAGCTCTATTATAGGTTTTTTTATATTTTTTATTTACAGTTGTACTTATTTATTTTCTTTTACTTGAATAGCCAACATCCTTCATACATATAAGCGATGATGCTTACTACGGTGTACGAGTGCCTTGGGGGAAGTGCCACCTTTAAGTACCTTTGCCAGTTGAATCAGCTGTCGAGCAGTAGGTAGTTGTGCACAAACATTACTGTTTCGCATTGAAGGGCAACGTTTCTAGTGAAATGACAGGGTAACTGGGCATAGAGAATTAAAATCTAATATCAATGTGACGAGCGCAGTGTATTGCCGCGAAAAAAACTACGCTGTTGAACGCGCGTTTTATAGGCGCGGACTATTAAAGTTTTACATTCAGGTGGCATTGAACATGTGGCTATTGTTATCATCCACTCTATTCCCACAGATGTGAAACTAAAATTTTAAGGAGAGAAAATGACAAAAGTGGTCTCAATTATTCCAAGACTACTCCACGTTTATCAATAAGGGAGATAGAGTACAAGAAAAATAGCTACATGAAGATACAGAAAAGTATTGTGGCTGGGTAGCATCTGATATTTATAGGAATGTCACCTTATATGTTGAGATCTAATTTAGTAATGTGACAGTTAGATGTGCGAATAGAGTAGACGATAACAATCGCCACAAACTGTTACTGGCAAGCGTGACGCTTATCAGGGGCCTTACCCCTAGCTCGAAAAGTTGACCCGCATAGGTGTTATTTGTCTAAACGGTACCATCAACTACGATAAGTGGTAGTTGTTTGATAGCCGCCAAGCTTTGCTATTTTCACGCACCACACGCATAGTAAAACGGATTTTCGTTCATTCAAATTAGACGCTTTTAAACGATGCCGCTTAAATGAGTTGGTTAATTTTAGGTACCTATCAGGTACCTACTAAAAGTTGACTCGCAAAAGTGAAGCTAGGGGTAAGGCCCCAGGTGAGCAACTGGCTCGTTTCGTCACACAGTTCCATAAAAATTAAGGCGTAACTGTGACGCAACTAAGGAAGTTACTCACAGGGAAACTTGACGACGGACTTGACCATAGCGATGTGATGGACATAAGAGTCGTGCATGAACACAGACTTGAGCATGTTGTCGAGAGCTTCTCGCGAGTACACCGGGTCCCAGCACACCAGGTGGATGAACAACGTGTTGCGAGAGTTTAGCTCCACTGACCTGGAATATTAAACAAATTATGAAACTAGAAGTTCGCCCAGAACTGTGACCTCGCGACCCAATAATCTTCGGAACCCCTTGATTGATTTTGCCCATATCCGAACTTAAAAATTGTATTGAAATTAATTACTCGTCTACAAAGTTTGATAAAAATCGGATCAATGATACTCAAGTAATCGTCAAACAAACCATCCAAGCCGAAACGTGTACTTGTCCCATTAGCCATTCGAATCTGAGACCTCTCTTCGCTCGGTCAATCACTTCATCATCTTCATTTCAGTCTATCATGTTACCACTGCCGGAACTCAGAGCTCTCAGAGAGGATGGGACCTAATGCACCATGCTGACCCAGTGCATGTTGGTGAACACAGTTTGTCTTTTTCTTTTTTCAGTTTTAAGTTGGTTCTTGGACATACCGGTTTCCTCACGATGTTTCCTTCACCGTTTTTGAGCGATGGCATCGAAGCTGCACATAATTTTTCTAGATACCAAATAAGTGTGCATTAGATCTGCATGATTTAATTCCCTCCTGCCCTTTTTTCTATCGGACTGCCAAAGCGGGCACGAAAAATCGACACCGCTTTATGGTTGACATTCCGAAAACCCGTACGAAGCGCTTTGATTCCACTTTTATTGTGCGAACTGCTAGTATGTGGAATGCGCTGCCTGAATGGGTGTTCCCCGATAGTTACAATCTGGGTGTCTTCAAGTCAAAAGTGAATCGGTTACTTCTAGGCAAGCGTGATCCATCGTAGGCCGCATCATCGCTTAACATCAGGCGAGTTGGCGGCCAAGCGCAAAACTATCTTACAATAAAAAAAAAGTCATTGGTGCAGAGCCGACGATTGAACCGGGTACCGTCAGATTGTAAAGCGCAGTTGCTACCGCTTGGCCACCATCGCTACTTAATATTAACAGGTAGATTATTAAAACAAAAACCAAGAACCCGACTACAAAATATAGCCTATGACGCTGGGCGTGAAAACTAATCTAACGACACCTCGCTCATCAAAATCAGTCCAGCCGTTTAGATTATAGTGTATTAATAAGTAGGTATATCAATTAGTATATCCGGACTCCAAACGGCCTTCCAGTTTATAGTAACAAATCAAAGCCACTAAAATGGTTAGTGACCGCTTCAATACAGATAAATAGTTGATACCATACTTGTATTTAGTCCAAATGTACTCTTCCCAAGCCTGAGGATGAACCGACGGTATGAGTGGATAGTCTCGAAGTGCGAGGAATCCGACTATCACATTGTTTATGTCCATCTGACATATGGATAGCACGCCATTTTCTCTGAAACACAAATGTAACTGCACATCACTACACCAACGCTTAGAACACCTTGGTTTCCTCACATATAGGAAACCAAGGTGTGTGTATATTATGTAGGTATACCTAGTACCTACCTACTTATATTACTTTTATAATCCCTTGAACTTTGCTTCTTCCCCAGTGTAATAATGATAATTCATACTTAATATATATTGTAAATGTGAAAGTGTGTTGTTAGTTTGTTTGTTCCTCTTTTATGCAGCAACGGAACAACGGATCGACATGTTTTTTTGCATTGAGGTTAATACCCATCTCTATGCAATAATAAGTCAATCACTCTCCTGCGCAGCGCCCCGGCTAGAGTGACATCGGATACTTTTTACCCCGGAAAACGATCGGGAAGGGAATTTTTCGTCCCAATTGACTAGCTGCATGTCTGGCGCACACCGCACTTTAGGTATGAAGCTACAAGTAGTCGTCTTGTCGGACTTGCATTGCAGTGCCCCCTGCCACGCGATAGACAGAGATAACGCGAAAAGAGTTACGCGATAGATATTGTACTTGTATTTATATGTATTCTGTACTAGCTGCAGGATAAGAGAAAAAAAATACCTTCCTTTATTTCATTGCATAGCAAACAAAACATCATGATGGAAAGACTACCCACCAATATACGGAGGTTGCTACACCTAGTTTGATGGCTATGGCTGCAAATATAATGTAGTATACTTAGATTATTTTTAATTTGCAGTCCACTGCAAGCCCTAGCCTAAAGCACGATTTTGCCTCAAAAAATTCCTCGAAATTCCTCAGAGGAATTCAAAGGGTAGCCTGCTTTGCTCATCCCACAGCGAACAGCTACTCCTGGAGCCGAGTAAGCTAAGCGGTAGACCTGAGGTACACTCACATCAAATACACAATTTCCGGCGTGCCGTGGACCCGAAAGTTCCAGGACATGGGCTCGTTGATCAAGTCCAGGACGCGAGAAGCGTCTTCCACGCTTGCCAGCCGCACTCGACTGAGCGGCGTCGCACGTAATATTATTCGAGATGCCTTAGACATGTTCTCGAGATTGATCCACTTAGCTGAAAAAATGCAGGAATACAGCAGTTTATAGTGGCTTTGTTTATTATGGCTATCACAGATATCGAATATACTATGACTATCTTCTATTGTATTCTCTTTGCTGTCAATAAGTACTTGACAAACTGATGTGACAAGAATATAAACAATTAAACTTGACAGAATGTAAAGATTCCCAATACTACAAAAAAGTATAGGTTACCCAAGGCATTCTTCTATGATTTATATTTCGAAGCGCGAACGCCGAAGTTCCTCTGTTATCTTGAACTTTACTCCCTTTAAGGGAAAAGAAACACGTTTTTCTCCGTTAAAAAGCATGCAGATGCTTTCATCTCTATACAGCAATATCAAAACATCAATATTAATTTCCTTCTCCGCAAATCTATAATGTGTATTATGGAGATTCTCCGGTTTTACAATAGAATCCACGTCAGGCTACCAAAACCTCAAAAACATTCTTATATTCTTCATTCTTATTCACATGTTACATTGAGCAATATTCAAAGTAAGATTATTACAAGAACGTTTTTGAGGTCGTGGTAGCCTCAAAAAAATGTCTCGGTGTGCATGCTAGCCCGGCAGGTCAGAGTAGTTACGCCATAGCTAAATCGCATCTATTCTTTCTTTTCTATATCCGAAAGGCATAGCAAAAATTTTGAGTTGTAAACACGTTAATATAAGATTATTGTTTTCAACATGCAAATGAATAGTAAGAAATGCAAAATTAAAACCTGTAGAGCACAAAAATACTACATTACTGGATCGGCAACCAGCAAGGGTATTTTCTGGACTTTAGGTACGTGAAAACATGGGGAGCATAACCATAAATACCCAGTTGCGAGGCTGCTGACACTACGAGGATGTTCCCAAAAACTCGATCCAAGCATTTGTTTGCACTGACAGCTGCAATGACATTGTATAAATCTATAAGTAAAAATATTTTCCTTTAGCGCATTGCAATTCAATGTGGCAATACCGTCAGCATTCAGTAGACCTCTCCCTCCACTAATGATCTTTTAGTTTAGGTTTTTATTCAGTTATTCTTAGTTTATATTTAGGTTTTTACCGACTTCCTAAAAGAAGGAGGTACTATGTTCGTCTGTGTATTTTTTTTTGTATGTTCATCGATATTTTCGCCAATTGTGAACCGTTTAAAAAAATATTTTTTAGTTCGAAAGGGTATACTCCCGAGGTGGTTCCATTATCATCAGGTCAGGATCTGATGATGGAATCGCAAGGAAATTGAGGAAAAACTAACTAACAATGTTTGACCCACTTGCCGGTTTCCGATTGAGCTGATCTGATGATGGAGCCAGGAGGTGGATAGTAGTGTGTAGCGCTTATATTAATTTAGTTATCGCTTTTAAGTGCTTATTTGTGATTTTGAAGTCGGTTTATTTTTTATTTAAACTAATTTTTGTAAACACTTAAACTATAATAGAGATGTCAAAAATAGGCTACATTGAAATTTAAAATTTCCTCGATAATTAGTTTTGTTCAAATAACTGGGGCCTTACCCCTAGCTCAAAAAGTTGACCCGCATAGGTGTTATTTATCTAAACGGTACCATCAACTACTATAAACGGTAGTTGTTTGATAGCCGCCAAGCTTTGCGATTCTCACGCACACACGCATAGTAAAACGGATTTTCTTTCATTCAATCTGTAGGACTCGGTACCCCGGGCGTGATATACACAACACACCAAGATTCCACAGATAAAGTAAAGATTTTAAACCGCCGTCCAGTCAGAGACAAGTTAGACGCTTTTAAACGGTGCAGCTTAAATGAGTTGGTTGTCGCGATAATCGTAGGTACCTATCAGGTACCTACCAAAAGTTGGCTCGCAAAAATAGAGCTAGGGGTAAGGCCCCTGACACTTCGATCATGCTTGAAAAACTATACCTACGCATCGACAAGAGAACCCACTCTTTCTCATCGGTTAAAAATACCTATTTAATCTATTCATGTTCGTTTATTGTTATGTAGCTTGTTCTTTAATAAAAATAAAAGTCTCTCATTGATGCATTCTTACGGATATTTATTAATCTTAAAATAAAAACATTTTATTATCAGAAAGAGTACTAAACTGTTAGTGAGAATCTCTACCATAATAAATGTCGATAAAAAACAATACATGTCGGTTTTTGAGCTTTACTTAAACGATAAAGACACTTTATTTACTGAAACGAATACGACATATACAGAACACAATTTATTCTAGTAAAATAATAATAATTTAGTAACAATAATCTTACTAGCTCTAATTAACATCAATAAATAAGATGGCTTCATTTTGTGGAACTCTTTGGAGCGATTTATCTCGACACAAGCTATTCGCGTGTGGTATCATAATACAACAAATGAAATAGTGTATTCATTTAAAATAAACTGTTAAACTTAGAGTATAGGAGAGTCAATAAAATATCAATGCAAATGAAATGTGACCAATAGATAGCAAACCTGCTACCTAAATTAATTTAAGAACTTACATTTATTAGTAAACCAAATTTTTGCATAAATAGTACCACAAATAAAGTTTTATTAAACTAATAGCTAGATTAGTAATTTTTAAACTTTCGCGATTCGAACACATGTTTTCATATTTATCGGGACTTATCGCGCACTATTAAATATAGGTAAAAATAGATACCTTTCGCTCGACGTTTCGACCATGTTACAATGGCCGTGGTCACGAGCTGACTCAGCTCAGTCAGCTCGTGACCACGGCCATTGTAACATGGTCGAAACGTCGAGCGAAAGGTATCTATTTTTACCTATATTTAATAGTGCGCGATAAGTCCCGATAAATATGAAAACAATAGCTAGATTATATAGAAAAAAATACATAATATTTACAACTGACTAAAATTATGATAAAACCCTAAACCCAATGAACTTAATCAAATTATTTATTGCTCCGGAATATGCCCGTAAGTTATATTCTGCCCGTAACTTGGTGATGGCGTAATTATAGACGAAGACTATAATCCGAAAACAGAAACGTTTGTTTTTAATTTTTTTATTATTCAAAAAAAAACGACTTTATTTTTTGCTGAACTGTAGTACAAGTACCCATACAAGTACCCATAGTACAAGATTTGACAGTTTTCGGAAACTTTTTTCGTTTTCGTATTGTTCCATACGTTTTAGTAAAGCGCCTCCAGCGGAAACGGAACTAAAATCGGTAGTAATCAGCAGTCTGCTTCACTCAAATACGAAAAAAGGTTTCTAATAGCTTTCGGCTTTTTTTTGTGGTAGAACTCTTTTGCAGGGACGCCTAGGGAAGTACCACACCTTTGCCAGTTATTCTACCGCCAAGCAGTAGTGTGCAAACACTACTGTGTTCCGGATTGAAGGGCAATGTTTCCAGCGAAATTACAGGGCACACAGAGAATTGACATCTTATATCTCGGGGTGACGAGCGCAGTGCATTGCCATCCAGGGTTTTGAACTGTTGAAGTTCAAAATTTTGAGTGGCGTGGAGCTGTTATGGGCAAGCGTGAAGAGCCTTCAGGCGAGCGATTTCGCTCGTCTCATCAACCAGAATCATTAAAAAAAAAAGTTTTCGAACACTATCAATTCCTGAACTAAGGGTACTGCATTTCTTTAAAAAAAAATTGCCAACACTGCCGCACGCCTATTCTGTAAAGCACACCTTAGGTAGTATAGCGGTGTCCGTCTCGGGCGCATACCTGCATAATCACCACAAACGTTTTTCCCATCTGTAAACGAATCGTCTAACGTATCTGCTTGTGATTCATGATTGAATGATTTCGTGTATAAAGTTTATTAAACTGGATCGGGATTGAAATTTCTATAAGTCTTTTTGCAAGGTATCTAACGTCAGAAACTTCCTTCGCATAATTCTCATAAATTGTGACTGTATGCTTTCGGTTAATAGTTTAGTTGCTATATTTAATAGTAAACGTTACTAATTAATAATAAAAAATAACTATACATAAATGACTTATGTCGGTAATAATTTATGACTTTCCCAGACTGCAAATACGATTGCGGATTACTTGCGTTTACATCGCTTGGAATAAAAAAAATATAACCAAAACTCTTTCTTACGTCAATTTTAGGCGGACGATACGAATAAAATAACGAACCAACGCAAGGTTCACTTCATTCTCGCGCAAAAAATGTAGTGGCGGCTCCACATTAGTGCCGTGAAGTTCCGAAAACAAGCGTGAACGTGAATGTGGAGGGTTTTCGCGGGGTTCACGCGCTTTTACGCCTGTTTCCCGATCAGAGTAAGTATTTTGTCCCGCGGCAAAGGGTTCGCGCCCCCTTCGCGCGGCGTTCACGCGTACACATCCACATTCACGGCCCCGCAGTTTACTCCTTGTTTACTCCAGTCTATACAGGCGTACGGACTTCATCCACCATCTTCTTTTTTTCCAACGCTTTTTAATAACTTTCTTGGTGTGGACGTCTAAATAATAATATGTTGCCACAGCAAACAAAGTTATTGCAGCAGCAGCTTCTACGTCCATTTCGCGGCGGGTTTCACGAACTACTGTGAGCATCCCGTGAATGTGGAGGGCACGACTTGTGCCGTGAATTCATGGCGTGAATTCACGGCACTAATGTGGAACCGCCATTACGCTTCTCGCATGATTTAAAAATATTATACGAAACTAGTGTATTATTTAAAACATACACTGAAAAGTGTTTCAGTGGTATAGATAGTTCAATACACGAAGACGTGCCTATTCTCCGAATCGTTTATGTCATATTCTTAAAGAGTGTTTAGTTAAGAATATGACATTAACCCATTTAACTAAAGCCACTCCCACATATATGCGATGAAGCTAAGAACTACTTGTCGCGCTAAAGTTAACGTCCTCAGGATTCGCGTGGTTAAGGCGTAGTTAAACTCAGGGCCGTCTTTAACCCATTGGAGGCCCTGGGCACGTTAGGATAATGGGGCCCCTATGACCTTGACAGGGCACTATTTTCGGGCGAGAGTAGAGTAGCTTTGCGCACGCAAAAGCTAATAAGCAAGTAGATATTGTAGTCATACATTATCCATTGATTTTTTCAAAATAAATATATTTTTCCCGTAATAAATATCGGTTATTGTTTGTTGATCTGGCGAGAACATAGGGGCCCCATCGGAGGCGGGGCCCTGGGCAAGTGCCCAGAATGACCAGTGGAAAAGAGGGGGCTGGTTAAACGCTGCATGACAAAGCTTTGAGCTGCTACTATTGTCAGCTAAATTTATTTGATGTGTGTAAAAACCGCCGCTCGAGCTATCGTGTTGCGTCTATGGTCATGTATCCTGATTGATAATACAAAGGATATCCCAGCATGTTCATCTCTACCACAGACGAAGCTTCGTGATCTTTCCACAGATCTTGGAGGCAATAATGTGCATCTACTACACACACTAGCAGATCATATCACTTGCATTAAAAGCGATTAAGAGAAAAATTAGGTTGCATGTTCTAATATTTTATCTATCTACACTTTTGTCGGTAACGAAATCTTCGGTTCCGTAACTATAAGTTCACCTAACTCATTAGTGATGTATCATCTGTTAAAACTAGTAGATCATGTTATTACTAGTGATATAAACCGTACAGCTAAACGATAATTATAAAAAGAACACCTACGAAGAATATACCAAAAATCCTAAGCATTGAATGTCTTTTACTAGTATAAAAATATCGTCAATTATTATATTTCAATATACTATATCATGCGGTAAAAATAAGCATTTTTGAATGGTCAATGCATAAAGCGTTCATTTAGTAATAGTCGGATTGGAAACTATTGTTTGCATCATTTGAATTCTTGCTTACCTAAGATTCCATTACATATTTTAAGATATCTATTAACTGGAAGTATCATACAATAATTCTGCTTAATACCTAATTCATTGTTAGTTAATCCATACAAACTAGAAGAAAGTGGACATTAATTCAAGAATAGACATTAATATGCTTATCGATAAATAAAAACCTAATAGTTCTATATTTCAATCCTAACTACTGTAATTCATAGTCGTAAAATGCTAACACTAAACTATTATAAACCCATTAAGTTACCATATAACTGAAAAAGGTCTACTTATCCGCTATGATATAGAAGCAGGCGATTACAGGAGATAAGAATTACATTATAAGGCAAGTGAGTAACATTTGTATTGCTATTTGTTATGTCTAAGGACTATCACACAACTCAGCGGTTAATTCTTAGAAAATGGGGGTAAATACGACATTTATGAAGAGCACAGCTCTCTGTCGTTACTATAACTATGAAAAAAAGAATTGCATCTTTCTTCCGCTTTTATACTATCACCGTCAAAGCATTTAATCCTATTCACATAAAAATTATTTACAATTTTATATTACGCACTACTAAAACGTATACCACATTTCTTCCTAAAACACAATAATCACATCACTCGATTTACAACCTTTCAATCACGCGTCACAATTAATCGCTCAATACACAACTAAAGTGAAGTTTGGACCAGAAAACGCACAAGTCGTTTTGCGAGCAAGCAATAGCACACAAGTAACTGCGACTTCGCACGCAGCGCCGGCCTCTAGGCGCCAGATAGCAAGGGACGCCAAAAGCGAAAAAAACCCGAGCAAAACGTTAAATTTCAATGACGCCTCACGTCTCTGGGCCGGGCGGCAACGCACACTTGTGTTGTAAATTTTGATGTGAAAATAGTTTATATCCTGGATTAGCACATAGATTACTTTTTATCCCGGAATCGATTCCTGTACGATAGTTATCAGATATGAAACTCGCCGAAATATAATCTAGCTCTACCCTGTTCAATGGCTAGGTCCGGCTCCACTGACACGTGCTTTTGGTAGCTCTGATGCACGCAGAAAATTTATCCATGCAATGAATTTATTGTTTTTTCTTGTCTAAACTCCACTTTAGGAAAAATTACAACATACTATATAATATAATACATAATTTTTGAGACAGCAATAGTATTTCAATGCATCTGCATGATTACACTTCTCTGTAAACTGTCCTACTTTAAAGACGTCAAGCAGAATCTTGTGCCTTTCAACTTCTTGAAAGAAAATTATTATTATTGTATGTGTTACTGAGGATCATTTTATGCCTTTTGTAGAACGCTGAAGGTGTAAACACATCGACGGAGTGACTGACAATACCACGGCTCTACACGTTTACAGAAACACGCGAAAACTCAAACAACCATGACATGTTCTAGCACTTCTAGTTCCATCATAGCCGATGTTGGAATGTGACTTCTTACCAAGAATGTCAACCACTCCCCACCCTGTAGACACGTGTTAAAGGACTATCACATTCAGTCAACACATTAGCTCAAATAACACTCATAGATCCTAACCCACAAATGACACACCAGTACCGGGGTTACCTTGAGCGGAACAATAAGCTTAAAGTACTGAACCCCCGCGCAGCTCAGCTAATTGCCTGAATCGTTTGGATTGTAAATCAGTCTAATGTTATATTTCCAAGAGAAGTCGTCGTGTGCTTAGCAGCTCCATTAAAAGCTTTCAGTTTGGCGGGTACTTCGTAAAATATAAATGCGTTACGTCACGAGGACGCAGCGTCACCTAGCGGATCACTTGGCCGGCTTGTGCTTGGGCGGGGTGGTCGGCGGCCCTCCTTGCTCCGCTGAAGCGCCGATAGCGACGCCTTCGCTGTCCACCTCAGTCTGCAACAAAAATCTTGAATAATTTCAAGCTCAAAGGCTTTTTTTGTATGGTGCCTTTATTTTGTTTTATATTTCTATCAAAGCACCTATAATTTCCATGTGATGTGACCAACGACTTCCTACCCCCATGACGCCTAGTATAAGTGCGAAGATTATCAAACAACACATTAGCTAAATAGCGCTATTTCGAGATAGCATACTGAATCCCAGATAGGCGCAAACTCGGACGATTGATGATTTATGATGACTCAGCAAACCTACCCGACCCGGGTATGTCCTAAAACTACGACCAGAACCACCGGAGGATGGGCAGTAGCGTCCCAATAGTACACGGTGAACGTACTGCGATTCCCAAGCCGCCTGCCAAGCGTGGGGATTATGGCAACACCCCCTCTCTATGAGGGAGGCCTTGTCCAACAGTGGACGTTAATTGGCTGATGATGTGTGTGTTTGTGATGACTCAGCAATGTGAAGTGCGCTAAACTTTATCCGAAAGCTTGCTTTTACTGTCATCATCTTTAAGAAAAGTACAAGTTTACTAGATTAAAAAAGGTTTTCGCTAAAAAAGTTTTACCTTTTCATCTTTTACTGGCGGCGAACCAGTTCCATTGTTTGCGCTCGTGTTATCAGCGGTTTCAGTTGCCTCTGCCCCAGTACCGCCTGTAAACACAAAAACGGAGATGGCAATACACAAACAATATGTTTTGTCTTATCGCTCGAAGAACTGATGACCGATGATGGGGAAGAAAGGTTCTTGAGTGGAGACCACGAACCGAAAGATGCAGCGTAGGTAGGCCTCTCGCTAGATGGACCGACGACATTGTGAGAGTCGCGGGCATCCAGTGGATGCAAATGGCAGGCTGTCGTTCAGTGTGGAGGTTAAAGGGGAGGCCTATGTTCAGCAGTGGTCGTCTTCTGGCTAATGATGATGATATTTTGTCTTATAATAGGACTTTAAAGTAGTTGACGATAGCCCCATCAAAACTTCACATCAATAGTTGGTTTTGCCAGTAATTATTATTCACGATTTCGGGGTTTCCCCTCTGTAAAAATTGTTTATAATGATAAGAACAGACCCATTTCGGTTTAGTACTCCCTTTCCGCGTAGCCCCGTATGAAATAACGTATTACGCACGTGACTCCTAAATTCGCCATATTTTTTTTCAGTCTGGCTACCTCTTTTCCACTTTCACCACTTTTACCTTACGTTTGCATCTCGTATGAAACGCACGGCATATGAAAATACACATTACCAGGTGCCTTTCTTCTCGTATTTTTGCACACAGGTACCCTGCGTTGCTCCCGGTTTGAAAAGCTAATAATATGGCGGAGGCCATGGTGACACACCGCATCGTAGCTGCGCAACATGCAAGCTGGCAGTTCATGCGCCCACGTTTCTATATAGTGTTCTGCATGTTCCTTGTATTACAAAACGTGCGGGCCCGCGTTCAAGCTGTTCTGACTCGCATTAAATTTGTACAAGCCTTTAATCGTAAGGCATCAATGCCGAGCGTCGTGATTGCGCAGCTTTCTTGACAATACGCTACCTAAACGATCTGTTTTTGAAGTGGAAACTTCTTTAGGCGCGCTGAGCATTTTATTTTGTGGTTATTGAATGAGACTGAGCTCGATCGGGTAAAATCTGCTAGAGTCGACTAAGGGAGCGAGAGAGACATAGTCAACCTTGATGAAGTTTTCACTTCTGTGGTGTGGTCTTAAGCACACACTCATATATTTCTTTGTCTTATAGAAAAGCTCACCATAAACAGAGCAGGTTGGCAAAAAAAATTTTTTTTATATATGTATTAGTGACATTAAGGAAGGTATAAATACTTTAATGTCTTGCTAGACAGAAAGCGCACTATACTTTTAAATGACGTCACATACAAACTCCATACTGACACTCACTTTACGGGAAAGGGATAGAGTCTTCCTTCCTAATCCAAACACAAACTTCAAATGCTTGCCAATCAAACAACTGTCCGATAGCCTGTTGGTGCCCATCTATCCCTATCAAAGGAATATGATGACGAGAACTTTTCGAATAGCGCTTGAATAGCACTCCATCTCATTCCATTGCCCCATTTACTCACCGGCCTGTATGTGGTTGTCAGTCCCGCGCTCTGCCTCGTGCTCGCGCACTACCGCGTCCAGATTGTACCGACGTCGGTACGATATAAAGAAAGAACGCACGTGCGTCTCCGTCTTCGTGCCCAGAGTCTCAGCTATTGCTTGGAAATCCCGACCTGACGAAATTATAGATTCTACTTAGTAAAAATCGTAAATTCATTCATTCGTTCACTGGCAGACAACGCAAAATGTTCCTTATATTAAGCATTAAAAAAGGACTTTTGAAAATAATGCAAAGTCGCTGGCATTTAGATAGTTACAAGTGTTACAACTAAACTTGCGACTATTGATAACTGGCATTAACTTGTGCAAAATCAAGTGCGTATCAGAGGCCAAGAGATATTTTGCGTGGCTACAGTTAGTTGGAAATATTAGCAGCAGCAGTTTCACCCACGAATCATTCTGTCACATAGACTGACAAATATATTATGTCACAGAGAGTGATAGATGAGAATGTCTTCTCTGTCACAGGGAATAACAGATAATATATTGTATCCCAGCAAAATTATAGACCACGTAGAATTTACACGGGTGAAACTACTAGCGCAAATACCTTTATTCAAGAATTACGATGACTCGTTGCTTACGTTACTGACGTTAATACATGAGTGAGGAAGATGACAATAGCTAGGCAGTTCCTTTTCAGTTATCGAAAAAAAGTGCGATTTCACCAATTTTTTTCAGTTTAAATATGAATTATAATTCCACAAACAAGCTTTAATGCCTTCATATGACAAAACATACCTAATATAGAACAATCAATATGACTCACCATATTTCCTGACTGCTGTGACGGCCATAAGTAATTCGTCATTAGTCCAGCGCGAGTTGATCTTCGCGGGGGGTTCTCCAGGCCTCAGCTCTTCCACCCCGCTGTCACCCACCTTCCGCTTCATGGCGCTCAACTGCTGCTTATTTTGCTGCACCTAACCAGAAAGTCAAATCAGTCACTCGCACATAGCATTATCCTGAAAACAAATCATCAGAAATGTATACTAAAAGATAGTGCATATCTGGATTATCCAATACTACTCGGCACAGGGTTGCTAACGCGTAGCAAATAAAGCACAATGGAGGATAAGCTCGACAAAAATTAACATAACAACTAAATTATATTATGTGTGCAGAATACATTTTCCTACAACACCTTTGTAACATTGCAGTCAATTAGTGCTAATCGTTTAGAAACTAACAATCAAAATCGGTTAATTCCTCACATTCTCACATTGCAACACACTAGACGACTGATTCGAGATGATAGTCTAAGAGTGTAAGGTAACAATGAGATTGTGTTGCGTATGAACTACAGGCGATTGTTGGCGGTACGGTATGCGTCTTACTTGTCTCTTTAGGGATATGATCTCTCTGTCCATGGCTTTGAGCATGGCCTCGCCCTGATTGACGAGTCCCGGCTGGGGAGGGTCGCCGGGCTGCGGGCCGGTCGCCATGGCCACGAGATCATCGTGATTGATGTAAATGCCGCGCGGCAGCCGGTGCTTGTACCGCTGCTGTTTCGAGCCGGGCCCGCGCCTCCCCGACGGCCCGCACAGCGGCCTCATCGTCCCCGTACGTCTGCCACATCACCACCACACATTCAAACAATCCCTGACTACATTACAGCATGGTCTATGTCACATGCGAATTAGCAAACAGATCTGATATTGATTAATAATGGAATTAGAATTACCGACCTGGCGTGCACGAGGCATGCCTGACACAACTTTTGCGAGTTGTGTGACGTGGTCTGGTTGCACAGAATGCCGCAAACGGTGCACCACTTGCCAGCTTCGCCTCCGGCCTCGCCCTAAACCCCAATCAACAGTTTACAATCCTGCCTCGACTATTGGGCATATTAGCAGTGACATAACAATGATCTCTCACAAACTTCTTTTAAAAACCCATTCGATTATGTAAATGATATTCTGCACACATTAGAGAAAACAAACATTTGCCTGTATGGGGCTATTAAAGGAAGCATGCGGGAGTTTCAAGGAAAGGTATGGCTTAAATTAAACTGATACATAAATAAACTGATGATCAGTGCCTTTAAAATTGTCATGGTGAAATATTAGTATTGAAATTATAAGTACTTATAAATCAAAAGTGTTAGAATCATCAGGTTGTATTTATGTCTGACTTTTAAAATTCAAAATAGTAATGAAAAAAAACCATTATTAATTTTGCTAGCCTGGTAGGTACCTAATTGTGACTTTTTGGGTAAGGTCAAATCTGGGGCCCAGGGGCTTAACTTAAATGTTTCATGGTTTTGCAATCTATTTTCACTGTCAGTTAATGGTTTGATACGAATTTGAAAGCGATTCGTTCGCGATTTGAAGACATCAGATAGACATTGGAAAACCGAAGTCACACCCAATGAAAAAAAAAAGTTTTGTTGAAAAAAGTTATTGCATTTGAAATATTTTTAGAGAATAAGTGATACTAAACATTGGGTTAGAACTTACAATGATTTAGTTTTGATCATTTAAATCTGATCTGTAAAAAGCGTGCCCTATATCCGTTTTACCCTAGTTGACCTTGCTTGTTTAATATCGTTTGTCAAATATTAATACAACCTTTTATGCCGTGAATAAGATTGTCAGAGCCACAGGGGAAAAGGCATTTTGGGTTTTACAAGTTGTCATTATCAAACTTAGGAATTCCCTATGGCCCAAACAAACAAAAACAACATTGAAGTTTAAACACTTTTAACGGATTTATCGCGTGTATTTTACAGCATTTTGACGTTTCCAAACACTTTACAGTGTCCGTGGTCACAGGTAGACTAGATGAAAAATTAATCTCAAGCCCGGTGCAGAACTGCAATACCTCTGGACACCATAAGGGACTACAGCGTACATATCCCATGTGTTGACAAAAAATCATTGGCAGTACTATTATTATTATGATATAATTAATTTAATAATGTTTCTATAGACATCCGTCATCTAGTCTACCTGGGACCACGGACACTGCAAAGTGTTTGAAACGTGAGGCATTAAAATAATGTTAAATACGCATGATAAAATCCGTTAAAAATGTTTAATTTCAATGTGTAATAGACACGAAAACCTAAGAAATCATAAAGAAAAAACACTTTTGTAGTATTAATTTTGAGTTAAAAAAAAACAAGTGCATTAATTTGATTGTAAAATGAATTACAGTTTAGGATAAAAATGCAGAGTGGTTGAACTTAAAAAGAAGCATAATAAAGCAACAAAAATAGCGGTCCACTCGCAATAAATGATTTCCTGTTATGAAATAATCACAGTTGAAGGACTACTACCTAAATGGTTTTAAAATCACAATCTTGAGAATGAATTATTCAAATATATTCATTGTTAAGGATTTGAAACATGATTTTAAAATGAAGTAAAACAAAGCCAGCCAATGATTGCATGACCGACCATCACAATTATCAAAGTGCGACAATGATGAAGCATGACCACGGATAATAACTATAGGATATTGAGAAAAACATCAGTCTGAAAGATTTACTGATAAACGTCAAATTAACGGCTATGTTGAGGCATAATAGAGAGCGGATATGAGCCCCTTCACACATTATAAGACATACAGGGTTACACATACAGATTGTACTAAGCTGAAAGGAGGTCATTGGACTCATCAGTATGAACAACTTTTACTAAGGGACCAACCCTGAAATCGCGATAAAATACTGTTCCATACAATTTGTCGAGTATCAATGACTTTTCTATGGAACAGATGACAAAGCTTAAGTTAGAAAATATTTATAAATTATATATTAAAGAAAACAGTGACAACCCACAAGATCTGAATCATCAATGCTAAGTTGTAAATTCTCAGTGTTGGTCGGTGATGGAACAGTCTAGTGGGCATTGTTTAATTTCAATTTGTAACCATTGCAATGGAAACAAGCAAAGGGCTCCCACTGTCTCCTTTCTGGTGCAAAGATTGGCCATTGTCATTCAGCGTGTGAATGCTGCCAGTATTATGGGCACTTTTGCAGCAAGAATAGTGCGGGGCGGGTTATTTAATTAAACGTGAATTTATGTAAATAGAACTAGTTTGTGACATATAGATAATATCTAATATTAAATGTGCAATAGCTGTGTTAGTTATTATTATGTCTATGTATGAACCTGAAATAAATTTAGGAAGAATAACAATTTATACAAAGTTTATTTTTTGCATATGGCGATAGTTACAGTCATGGTATGGGCCAGTGTAGTAGAATAAGACCTTAATAACTTAAAATATTTATGAGGCCCACGCAGTTAAAATTTCACCCACCCACTACTTTCGAATGCATCAACGGAAGTTGGACAGATCCATTATTATAATGTGTGAAGGGCCTAAGAAGACATTAAACATCAAGTGTGAATACAAGATAGGACCCGGTGAGGCACCCACCTGCGCGGCGTGATGGGACGCGGCACGCAGCGAGGGCCCGGCCGCCGCCGGAGCCCGCACGCGGACAATACCGCGGTGGATAGTCCACTTCTGTACCATACCAACAGAATGACCTTAACTCACAACCCGAGCTTGCAACATAACAGCCCCAACAAATACCCAAATTAAAGCTTTAGTAACAAATCTCAATGGGGCATCTACATGCAGAGCAAATAATTAAATCATAATTTTAGCATCACCTAAAAAGGTTATGATTTTGTATTAACTATGTTCTAGCATGTATTCTACCACTCTGCACTTTTATTCCCTACCAAGTGTCACCCCACAGTATGAGCCATGTTGGACAATCCAGATACACTCAGTAAATAGAATAGAACCAAAGATGTAGGCTGTTAATCAGTTCTGTGTAAAACCGTGACACTGAGTATGTCTTTGGAAGGTTAATGTTTACAAAATAATATTTGAACAATGTGCGTTGGCTTATGCATTTTGATAATACATACCTTCTCATCATTATCAGATTCCTTGTCTGAGCCGCCGGGTTCAGAGCCAGCCCCAGATTCCCGTTTAACAGTCCCTGAACCTGTGGCGTTGCGGCCCTCGCCAACTACATCCATAAGAGAAGCTCGAGCCCGTGTTTTCTTCCATGAGTAGTAGTATTTCACTAGTGACGCTATTGACTTGTCAGGCAACTGTCAAGATAAGAGATAAAAATTGCTTTTGTATTTTATTTTTCTTCTAAAAAAAAATAAAAAATTACTGAACCATTCAGTATACTCACCATTTGTCGTATTCTATGAAAACTTTTCCCATGAAACTGGAAAGCTTGCTCAAATAGCACCTTATCTTCAATTGTCCACTCATCAGGAAAAGGGGTGAAGTTGGCCAGGTCTAATGAAGCTCGATTGAGATCATGTTTATGCCAAAACAACATGCCAAGTGCCTGTTCTCCATTATATCCAAACTTTTCTTTGGCTGTCGTAATGTATTCATCCACTAAAACATTTTAATCTATCAGATAACAGCAAATTTAAAAAAGTACTGAAAGCTTTGAGTGCTGAACTTACATTTTAAATCAGATATGTCGCATGTCGGTGACCAAACCAACAAAGCTCGGTCAGATATGAGTTCTGGTTTCCTTTGCTCCAACGGTTCCAGCTCTGGACAAACTGCCTGGTAGTCCCGGCCCACTCTAATTTTTTCGGCTGCAAACGGTACTACTGCTTTGTTTCATGTTACATTGTGGATGAGATGGGCGCAGCATGATGGCGATGATGGCAAGCATAAAAAGTAAAGCATGATATCAGGTGACAATGAAATTATTCACAGCATTGTGTTAGCAGAGTAAAATTCTGACCCGAATGTCTCGAGTTATCTTTACGACGCAGCATACGTCTAGGTACGTATGCGTATAAAAGTTCAAGTGATTCAGCATGGGTGAAGCTTACCTACTGATCAAGTTTGCAGTAAGGTATCTAATTATAATTAGTTACAAAATAATTTATTCCTCATACCGTTCTCGTCTTCAGAACTGGAATCGGGACTTCCATGGCCATTGGGGCTTGGCCCTCTTGACCGCTTCCCGTTTCGAACGTCGCTACTTCGTTCGGCCAGCACCATTATTACACACTTTATAACTGAAAATCCGATAGATCTTTTTATCACTAATGAATCTACGTGTTTCCGTGTAGGAGAAAGGACATTAAGTTAAATTTATTTTAAAAGCTTCGTATAAAATTTCAAACGTGATTCAAACCACCGCATCAATAATTTGACACACGAGAGAACAGTTGTAACAGTTCATTCAAAGGCGTCTGTACTTGATTGAAGCACGTAGGTACACCTTCCTGTTTAAAATATATTGTTACTGTGATAATGTAGATAGTATTTTTTAAGTGAAACAATTAAATTGTTATTTAACTTGCCTTAAATATTATTATTATAGTTAATTCTTGTCCTAAATGTATCGTTTTTAAGTTTGGTATCGAATTTACAAATGGCAATAAATACAGTGTTGCCTGAACTTATGTGCCAAAATAAATTCTTTGGCCAAATTTTTTTATCTCTCTCAAGTCTCAACAAAATACCGTTTTGCACAGATCTACTACCCCGTTTTGTATTTTGAGGACTGTCAAGCTCATGTCATTTATACCACAAACAAACCAAAGATTGGTGCCACCTTGGCGCTACCAAAGATTTCATATGTAGGTATCAGATATATCTATATATACCAGGGGTTCCCAAACTTAAAAGTATCACGCCTCCCTACTGCTTAAAATGAATATGCCCACGCCTCCCCTCAGCCCAGGGCCCAGCAAGTAGCAGCAAGTGGGCTCGCCAAGCAATTTTTTTTAATATAAAAATATTACTTTTACACACTTTATATAACAAGAGTTAATGTGACGGATGAGCTTGCATGTTTTTGACAAGATTTCCAATTCTGGGTTCAATAGAAGAAAGTGCACAACGTAGATCACTAGCAATATCTAGTTTGCTTCTGTACTTTGTTTTTATTGCTACAAGTGCTGAAAATGCTTTTGTGCGCAATAAGTGCTTGAATAAGGTAAAAACAATTTGAGTGCTTGCTCTGCTGTGCTGGGATAAACTTTGAGATATTTAACCCAAAATTGTGCCTTATCCATCTTCTCAAAATCATATTGGGCAGAAGAATCATATTTTATTTCCAGAGCTTGCTCTTGTAATGTATCTGGCAGCATGTCTATGTCGACGTGATAAAGATCGGCGCCGCCCGCGCGCGCGCCCTCCCCTGTACATGTCTTCACGCCTCCCTAGTGGGGCGCGCCCCCCACTTTGAAAATCAATGATATATACTGAACCCAACTGAAAGTAATATCTTTACAAATATGTTTTTCCAATTCGGTTTTTAAATGACGTAGTTCTGAAGTTACAAACATAAAATAAAAACGGCCAAGTGCGAGTCGGGCTGGTGCATTGAGGGTTCTGTACCACTATATTTTTTTAGCTACCTACTAAAGTACAAGACGTAGTAACATTATTGCATATTTTGTGAAAATTGCAACTGGGTAGGTATCTATTGTGATTTGAAAGATACAGCCTTTAAAAGGTAGGAAAGACAGACTGACAGACAAACAGACAGCGTAGGGTCCCGTTTACACCCTTTGGGTACGATACCTTAAAAACACTGAATTGTGAACCCTCCTTTTTTGAAGTCAGTTGAGAACAAGTTCTGATATTCCAAGACTATCCGGGAGATTTGTATATTACCTATACATTACTACTACATATTTTTTATATAACTAGAAAATAGGAGAGAAAATTCTAAAACGTTTCGATCGCTGACAGTCATAAGCATGTTTTGGGTTTCACTCTTGTGCATGTGTCCCAGTAGTGGGAACTGGGAATATGATAGGATGAACATGATAAAATAATGTAATCATCCTCATTATCATAATAACGATGATGATAATTGCATTTTTTTATTATTAGTCGCATAATTATAGATATTTTGATAATACCTAAGTGAAGTAGCGTTTAAAACCACTGAGGTAAGAATTTTTTCGTTTGCTTTATCGCTACTGCAGTAAAAAAATTGCTACTCAGTAGTGGTCAGTGTCATGATGTTTCCATAAAGTGTACTTTCAGCACCGATCTATACTTTCAGTAAAATACCTCAGAAAAATTATATAGAAAAAAATCAAAGAAAATAATAATACCTAATACGTAAAACGAGACGAGAAGGCATTAATGGCTTTAGCTTGCCCAGTAATGCGTGAAAAACAAAAATAAAAGCGGCCAAGTGCGAGTCGGGCTCGCACACTCAGGGTTCCGTTCCGTACCACCACATAAGGAGCCTAGAGTACAAAAATTGTGCAAATAGACGTCATAACCAGACGGTCACCCATCCAAGTACCAACCGCTCTCGACGTTGCTTAACTTCGGTGATCGTACGGGAACTGGTGGTGAATAGAAATTTGTCGCTGCCATTTGTCGTTGGCATTTGGCCAGTATTTATTATCTTGTTGTTTTAATTTAGAGTGTATGTTATAAGAACCGTCAACAGACATGTCGACTTGGGAAACGAACCGCCGCGCCGTCTGAAAGAAATTTTTCTCTTTCTCTCCCGTTGGTCAGACGGCGGTTCGTCAGCCAAATCCGTCACGTTTGTTAGCTAGGTACCTACTTAATCATGCCAAGTTTGACGCTTGTATTGTACGTATTACCGTTTCTGCACTAGACCAAATACAAAAATACGTATAAAAAACCGTTAATTGTATGGGGATCTTTAGTTTTACTTTTTGTCTTTATTATTATTTCATATTGAAGCTGGGACCTTTAGTTTTTACTTAATATTTTTATTATTATTTCTTAGTTAAACTGCCGTCAAATTACATATTCTATGAAAATTGTAACTGGCTGTCTATTATGTTTCGAAAGATCCAGACGTTAATGTTAGGACGGATGGACAGACAGACGGACAGATAGACAGACAGCGTCAACTTAGTAATAGGGTCCCGTGACACCCTTTGGCTACGGAACCCTAAAAATTGTCATTGACATGACGGCTGAGCTGACGCTGTCACTGCTGTCAGTCACCGTGCAGCTGTCACTCCAGTTTGGCGGTGACAGATGGAGTGGATGGACAGCGATTTCGTAATTTGGAATTCGGATTTTTATGAATAGTTCACATAATTGCGAATAGTTTGCTTTCTTTATGCTTCAAGCGTGTTATCAAAATAGATAACGATTATGTTGTGCTATAATTCCTTCACGAAACGTGCGCGAGGTTGTGAACTCGGCCGAGCGGGGCACACATAGCTACCTGTTTGTTGTCGCGATGCCTCAGCCGTAGGGGGCTCATATTGCAGTGTTTTTGTGTAAAAAGGAAGCATGATTTTATTGTGAATGTTATGTAACGGGTATTTTTGTGTCGTGCGAGGTAATTAGCCAAGATGAGGACGGTGGCGTTAATATCTGGCGGCAAGGACAGCTGCTACAACATGCTGCAGTGCGTTGGTGCCGGCCACACTATTGTGGCGTTGGCGAACCTCCAACCACTCCACAAAGGTTACCATACTTACAACTAAATTATTTGTAAAAAATATTTTGTACAATCCTACTATTTTCACTGCAAGTAGGTACTATGAATTTTGTAAACTTTTTTTTATATACTCGTCTACTTACATAATTATCTCAGATGTATTTTGCTCAGTATCCTCCCATGTTACGATGTTCTAATTTCATCAACAGTTAAAATGTTATATTTATACTAAATACTATCATAATACTAGTTGCACCTTATGGTTTTACTAACTATCTTATAAGAGTTATATGATTATTTACGGGATATTTACCGTGGTATGGTTGTAGAACCATACCACGGTAAATAATCATATAACTTTAGTTAACAACCGTGATAGTTTAAAACAGTGTTTATCCTCAAGATCTTTATATAATGTCAGTATATATTTTGGAGACCCAGTCACTCTCGTCTGTGAAACCCCTGACATAGTCCCCCCAGATAAAGTCACACTGCTAAGAGACTTGGGACTTTATTCCGTTCTTGGGTTGTTTCCAGCTGGATTTTTTATTGACATCCTCCCATTTTACTTAAGTACAGCTTTTTTAACTTGAGTATTTTTGAGTGATAATATGTAATAATCGTGGATTATTATTTTGCGCTGCAACAATGCAGTGTGGAAAATCACGTGAACGTGAACTTTAACGCATCGAGGTATGGTTTGAGGTCACGCAACTTTTCGAAATCAAACAGAATTGCTCAAAAAAGGTAGCCATCTGGCCCCTGGGAAATCTATGGACTTTTCCTCAGCAAGTTGCTCACCGCCTATATGTCGAATAAATTTATTTTCTTTCTTTCTACATATTCTCTAGTTGTTGTTGTGCCTAGGTGTAGTGGAAACATTATTTCCTAGTGTAAGTTTCATTATCAGCCTATCATGTTCCCACTGCTGAGACACAGGCCTTCTCATGTACATGTACATGTTGGTAAATATCATGTCTTTGAACTTTTGAGTATTTTGGACATACAGTCAAACCTGGGTAAGTGAGAACTGGATAAGTGAGAAAACTCTATAAGTGAGAGTAATAGCCAGGACCCGTTGTTTTAAGCTCCCAAAACCTGTATTAGCGAGAAACAGAAACCTTTGTAAGAGAGAGTCGTTTTTCCCTCATGGACCTCCGTAAGTGAGACTGCTACTTAGCTATACCTCTATAAGCGACAGTCGACCTTTATTTATTTATATTATTTAGGAGGAACAAATGGCGAAACAAATTACAAATTTAACATCTGCTATTTTATGACTCATTCTTAACTTTCGTGGAACTTCCTACCATTGTTTTTGTATTGTTTTCTCGTCAATTTTGTACCTATTCTATTTCGTGGAACTAAATAACGTTGTTTTTTTATCGCATTCTTTTCGAATGGACACATGTGCCTGTGTACCGTCCTGTTTGTTGGACTTACTCAGTTTATTGTTAATCAATTGCGAAGGAAAGTTCTGTTCTGCATCATGTCAAAATGGAAAATTAAAGTACTGCCATTAAGTGATAAACTTAAAATAGTGAATGCGTTTGAATCCGGAAAATCGCGAAATGAAATAAAAACAAAAATAAATAATTAATGCACATAATTTTATCATATTACATATTTACTACATTCGTACTTGCTGTGACTTGTTATTGCTGCGTACCTCTATAAGAGAGAAACGCTACCCATGTACCTGCATTAGCGAGAAATTTGGGTTAGTGAGAAACCTCTATAAGCGAGAATGAGATTGTGCTCCCTTGAATTCTCTCTTATCCAGGTTTGACTGTACTGGTTTCCTCACAATGTTTTCCTTCTCAGTTGCTGAGTGAGGGCATCAGAACTGCACATCATTTATTTAAAGTACGAAATAAATCATTGGTGTAAGGTTGAGGATTGAACCCGTTACCGTCAGATTGTTAAGCGCACATGCTATCACTTGGCTACCATCGCTATGTAGTGTAGTTTTAATAAGAACTTAATCAAACATCTGCAAACAGTAATACTTACAACAGAACACAAAATATTTTTCCATCATGTAACTTGCTTTTCTGCTACAAAATTGATAAGCATCATTATCAATATTTTCAGATGAAATGGACAGTTACATGTACCAAACAGTGGGCCACCATGGCATAAATTTGTATGCTGAAGCAATGGGCCTCCCTTTGTACCGGGAGACCATATCTGGCTCAGCAGTAGATCAAGGAAGAAATTATAAACCTACAGAAAATGATGAGGTGGAGGATTTATTCAGGCTTCTCTCTAGGATCAAGGTATGCTTGGTATACTTTTTTCTTCCTAAGGAAGATTTTTTTTATTTTGAAGTCGGATTGTGCTCTCTGGTCATAAATTGATAATTATTGTTTAATTATTCATCTCAATATAATTATGTAGACTATTATAGCAGTATTAGATGAATAGAGATGATTAAGTTTTTATTTAATGGCACTTACTAAATACTGTTTCAGACAGGGAACAGTGTTTATAAATTTTCATTCTTTTTCAGCCATGCTGGGTATTTTAATTGGTTGGTTTTATAATTTCTCCATAACTAACAACCTGCTGTATTTTAATATTGGATAACATTTTTCTTTGTTTTAGAATGAATTAGATATTGAGGCAGTTGCAGTCGGCGCCATCTTATCTGATTACCAAAGAGTTAGAGTTGAAAATGTGTAAGTAATAAAACCTATTCACACTGATATGTCAGTGCTAGATAGATAAAAAATTGCTTACAAATTGCAAGGCCTACACAGCGTGTTAAACTTTATCTATATTAAATGACGGTTTAATGCTGCCTGACACTGCATTGTCTGTATTGGCGATTTAAAAAAATGCTACAAAAAAAAAAACAATCTAGAAACTAGTGCTAGAAAATGTGTGTTTATTTATAATTCACGTTGTTTATTATCATTAAGCCTATACAATAAAGTGCGCACGCCAATATAAAATGAGCCTTATGTTCAAATGTTCTGGGTTTGAAGTTATTTGGACCTGATACTGAGGTTTGTGATACCTGTAATTTTTGTACTACATAACCAATGGCGATGACCTTGAAATACTTACTGTTCAATCTTTACAATACCTCCTTTTTAACAAAAAAATAATTAATGAAATCGGACTACGTGGTAATGAATTACAGCTAAGTATGCATTTTGACTTTCATCTCTCATCCTCTCCCAAAGGAACCGTGCTGAATTTCAGGATACAAAGTATCCAGTGTCTTACCTGTTGTATAAACTCAAATCGTGCTAAGTTTCATTTGGATCTGTTAGGTACTTTCGGCGTAATGCACGGCCATGATACAGACAGATGTACAGACAGACAAAAATGAGAAAACCACAGGTCTGGCTTCAGTATCAATTATAGAGAGCCGTAATTTTTTTATATATTTAATGTACAGAATTGGACCTGTTACAGTTTTATTATAAGTATAAATGTATGCTTCTCTTATCTTACTGAATGTACAATGTTTTAGGTGTCGACGGTTAGGTCTAGTTTCCCTTGCCTACTTATGGAGGCGGAACCAAAAAGAGCTTTTACAAGAAATGATTTCTAGTGGAATTGAAGCTATCATCATAAAGGTAAGGATAGCTTATTTTATGACAACATTGATATAATAATAAACCGCCATGCTCTTGGCGCATAGTTTAACTCTTTTCACCCCATAAATCCTTACTTAATCTCATGTTTTGGGAGTCAATCGCTTGACTAGATTGCAATCTAGGCTTCAATGGTTTGGGTTTTCAAAAAACAACTTTATTTCTGTAATACAATGACTTCCTTGAAGATTCAAAGCAATAAATAGTCATTTTAGATGCCTATAACTGAAGTTTTTTTGCCTTGCGTTCATGACAGTTCTCAGAATGTCTACAAACATCGCATGCTGGCGCCTTGTGCGCTGCGAAGTTTATGTTAATTCTCAATTAGCTAAGGAAAGACAATGTACAACAAAAGAATTCATCATCAAAAGCGAGCGGAGTCCATCTGCGTCACAGACAATATTAGTAGATATTGTTTAATTACAACTTTGTTTACACTGGTTTATCGTCAGACAATAACATCTCATTTCATTATAATGTCTTTGTTACAGTTAATATAAGGAAACTATTAATGTTGATTATACTGATAGGCATATTTGTTTGGCCATCATATTTACAAAACCTACTAGTATTTTTTGACAAATTTATGTACATAATCATTGGTATAATATATTAAGACATGGTTGTCGAGTCCAGTACAAAAAACGGTCCCAGTTTATGGGTTACGCGGGGTTTATAGGGTTACGCGGAAAGAGTGTACTAAGCCGAAAGGGGTTCAAAATACCCATCATGATTATGAACATCACACATCATTATGAACTATTTTTACTATGGGACAATTCCTGAAAAAAATATCAGCTGTTTCATAGAAAACGCTCATCCACACTACAAAATAGGAGCAACTTTATTTATTTATTTATGATTATGAGTATAATCTATTATTATGAGACTCCTTTCGGCTTGGTGCACCCTTCTAACTCAAAGTGGGGGTAGACCCTTTCTGCGTAACCCGGTATATAAGATACATTTCACAAATACCGTTACACTAATTTCGATCATATGTTGTTATTATAATGTCTCATTTAGCATCGAATGCAGACTATAAGCGCAAATCACCTTAAAAGAGACAAAGCGACAAAGAGCGAGCGATGAGCAAGATTTGATTTAAATCAGGATTACAGGCCGGGCAGATCTCTCTAGGTCTTCGTCTGTGTCTTTTCCATAAAAGAAATTTTTGTAAAATTCTGCAGGTGGCAGCACTGGGCCTGGACCCACGGGTGCACTTGGGTATGTCGCTGCGGGACATCCAGCCACACCTTCTAGTCATGCAAGAGAAGTACGGACTCAACGTGTGCGGCGAGGGCGGAGAATACGAGACGTTCACCCTAGACTGTCCGCTCTTCAAGAAGAGATTAGTTATGTGAGTTTGTCTCTGTCCACAGCGTCGGACTGGCCATATAGTCAAGGTGGCGTTTGCCAGCCAGGCCCCCACGAGCATTGTGGGGGCCTGGTAGTAGCCAGACGGTAGGTAGAATAGGGGCCCGCGTAGCCTAGTCAGTCTCGGGCCCTGGGTTTGTCGGGAGCCACCCGGGCCCTTCCAGCCCAATCCGACCCTGTCTGTCTACCAGTCTACACTATATAGAGTTATACTGAACATGTTACTAAACTGAACTGAGGCCGGGAGTTCTAGTCACAACCTTATCACGGTAAATATCCCGTTAATAACCATATAATTGTATAAAGGACCCCTTTTGCCTTAGTACACCCTTTCCACGTAACCCTGTAAATGCTGAAAGGCCAGCCTTAATGTCAGTGGCCTCTAAAAGGCTAGGATTTTTTTGAAAAATCCGTTGCGTGGTTTGCAAGGAGTTAGCGGATATACAGACGCAGAAAGCGATGTTTATTTTATGCCGAGAAGAGATTATTTAGACTGTCTACAAAATAACTATTCTGTTGACCTTTCATGCAATCAAAGTCAATAATAATGTCACTTTATCACATAACCAATCTAACTTGTGTTAACTGCATAGATACAGAGCGATAATGTTTACTTATCTCATTTAGATACATATTAATAGTCGATAAAACGTGTTACATATCAAATTATCGCGTCTAATACATACTGATATGTGGTTACCTAATATTTTGTGCATAGTAACCTCAGCCATGCTAATATAAATGCTAAACATTATTTTAATCTAGCTTCTGTCGACACACAGACACCGGCATAATAAAATTAGATAAGTCAACTTAATAAACTCTTGATGCCATAATGTTCGATTTCGCGGTATTATATTACAAGTTAAATATTTAAAACCATTGTTATTGTACTTGATTATATATTTGACTGTACAACGATAGGTATTTATAGAGGGTTACGCGCAAAGGGTGCACTTCATCATCTTCTTTAGTGGTAGGACTCTTTTGCAGAGTCCGCCTGGGGAAGTACCACACCTTTGCCAGTTATTCAACCGCCAAGCAGTAGTATGCAAACACTAATGTGTTCCGGATTGAAGGGCAATGTTTCCAGCGAAATTACAGGGCACACAGAGATTTGACATCTTATATCTTGGGGTGACGAGTGCAGTGCATTGCCATCCAGGGTTTGAACTGTTGAAGTTCAAAATTCTGATTGGCATTAAGCTGTTATGGGCAAGCGTGAAGACCATCAGGCAAGCGACTTCGCTCGACTCGTACCATTAAATAAAACAACGTAATTTCAGCCATATGACGTTCACAGTTGAACATAGGCCTCCCCTATCGATTTAAGTAGAATGACTGCACAGTACCACCAGTCTTAGTTCCACATTCATGTTGCGTACTTCCCACGAAAGAAACTCCCTGCCGTCTTCCTTGTTTTCTGAAAACTGCGATCTTGCCTAGCCTTGTCTAAAAACTGCCAACCAGAGCTACCAAATTCGGATCTTGCCTTCTGCTACTTTATAATCACTTGAACCCCCACCAATTCTTCATAATTTTTGTCTCACAGAGATGATAAGGAGCTAGTAATGCACACAGACGACCCAGTCGCACCTGTGGGCTATCTAAACCTGAAGCTACATCTAGAAACAAAGGAAAACTATGACGAAAAACTACCTCCAATAAAGAACGCCCTCGACTACATCGCCGATCTAAGCGACACAGTCTTCAGCGACATCAGCGATATAGAGCTGAGCGAGACGGAGCTAGAGTCTATCGAGAAGTTAGAAAAGGAGGAGAAACTTAAGTTAGAAAAAGAAAAGAATGAACTGAATCCATTGCTCACTTACTCGGGAGATAAGGTTGAAACATCGTCCGCAGACTTTGATGGTCATAACGACAGTTTGGAGAGTCTAGAAGAAGGTTATAGTTACGAAGTGCACAATGAAAGTGAAAGACAGCCTGTGCTGGACCACAGGTCTATTTACGGCAACAAGCATGGGTGGTACTTTATCGGAGGCATTGTTGGAGAGGGCGTCGATACGAGGATAGCCACGGAGGATGCTATGAAAAAACTCATTAGTAGGTAAACTTGTTCACAAGCTTAATTTTTTTGTTTAGTTGCATGCTTTATGTATATATGTTAAATGTTAAAATTATAATATTTATTAGTCTTATATAAGGGCGCCTTTTAAAAGCGCAAGAAAAAGAAAAGAAAAACTATATTGACTGTACATTTTTTCCAAAGGCTGTCTTAAATCCTTATCAAAAAATCTCAAAAGTCAATGTAATGTCTTCTCAGACCGTTTCTGTGTAGGTTGTCCTTACTGTCCTTATCAATGTTGCCACTCTGTATGCCTTGTTCGTAGCTTACAATATTTGATCATATATAGCTTGGGTTTGCCTTAAATTCGAACTACTTAGTACCGAAAAAAGTCTCCCAAAAACTGTAGAGGGCGAGGTAAACACTATTACATTGTGTTGCCGGCGTTTTCCGCAACTAGGTTCTAAGCTAAGCTCTTTTTGCCACCTGGTCTCATCCAAGAAGGCAAGCAGCTCGAAAACTAAACACGTATTGCACACACTAACATATTCTGACTGGTTCTACAAACGCACACTTCAATATTGAGCGGCACTACTGCAAACGAGATGATCAAACGGACGATCAAGGGGATATGTAAGAGGTAAAGGGGAAACCGTAGGTATAACACTTCCATTTATTTTTTCTGAGCCTACAATAGACGTTTAATTCTTGTATACCGTATTCCAGACTTGCTGTCTTCCCAGAACATGCAACTGTCTGATGTTTGCTCAGTTAATATCTACATGCGGGATATGGGACAATATGCGGAGCTGAATGACGTATACGTCAGTGCGTTTAGTTTCCCCAACCCGCCCACAAGAGTGTGTGTTCAAGTCCCGCTGCCGGAGAATGTGGGCCTTATACTTGACGCTGTAAGTATCATTTTTGTGTAGCAGAGATACTGAAAAAATATATACCTAAATATTTTTTCAAAAATATTACAACCATCTTTATGAGAAATTCAATAAATGGGATTCTTTTCCAAATTTTGCATTATCTGAGGTAGAAATTTTCTTCAAATTTAAATATGACTACCCTCAGATCCAGCCTATTCAATAAAAAGTCACAGAAAATACTTTCGAATAAAGAACCTCCTTATTTGAAACCGGTTGAAAAAATAAAAATGTGTCTTAATGATTAATGACATTTCAAACAAAACGCATCAGTAATTTAACAAAGTATTTCCAACATTGCGTCAACTAGTATCTTTACTCTTATTTACTTAAAAAATACAATACAGAGGTACCAACTTTTCTGTATAGTTGAATAAGGGAGCCAGCATATTATTTTCCGAACAAAACTAGCTGTTATCGGTACAAAATGTTCAGTTGCATAATTTATCCAACTGAAAAGATAAGTTGGTCAGCCTGTACTTGACTGATAGTGTTTTATCAGTACTGCAATGTTTATACTTTCAGGTCGCGCACAAACCGCCGGCGAGTAGCTATGACGAATGCGATGTGAAGGAACGAGTAACGATGCATGTGCAAGGGATATCGCACTGGGCGCCAGCGAACATTGGGCCTTATAGTCAGGCTGTTAAGGTTGGTGATGTCAGTGGCCTATATAGATAGTTCGTGCATGATCTTAGCACAATATATTCTTCCCGCGACAATTTGGTTTTATTAACCAAATTAGAACTCTACAGCAAGCCTAACTCAGAGCGCAGAATCTGTTGCCGTAGTCGAGTTACTTCATCATCATCATCTTATCATGTTTCCACAGCTGGTTCTCACAGACACAAGCCTTGCCCTGTATGTTATGTATGTTCCCTGTGGGCTCCGAAACGGCTGGACCGATTTTGTCGGGACTTTCATTGGCAGATAGCTGATGTTATAAGGAGTAATCCACGAGGTTGAAACCGCTGGGCGCAGCTAGTTACCAATAAAGAATGACTGATGTATAGTGATGTGACGTATGTTTGTGTTGTGAAGGTGGGCGAGGTGATCGGCACTTGTGGTCAGATCGCGCTGGTCCCGGGCAGCATGCAGCTGGCGGGAGGCGGCGCGCGGCGGCAGTGTGCGCTCGCGCTGAGACATCTGACGCGCGTCATCCGCGCCGTCAACCCGCGCGCTCACATACGCAGCGTCGTGCAGGTACACACACACACACACACACTTACACACCAGTACCTATAAAGGATACCTGGATACTCAAGAATTTATCGCGGCTGGTGACTGGAATGCTGGCTCCTACTTTGGGCAAAAAAATTGTATTATCATTCAACGTGGCAGCAATTTTTTTTTTATGGTACCGGGTGACGAGACGAGCGATGTCGCTCGCCTGATGGCTCTTCACGCTTGCCCATAACAGCTCAACGCCACACAGAATTTTGAACTTCAAAAGTTCAAAACCCTGGATGGCAATGCACTGCGCTCGTCACCCCGAGATATAAGATGTCAAATCTCAGTGTGCCCTGTAATTTCGCTGGAAACATTGCACTTCAATCCGGAACACAGTAGTGTTTGCACACTACTGCTTGGCGGTTGAATAACTAGCAAAGGTGTGGTACTTCCCCAGGCGGACCCCTGCAAAAGAGTCCTACCACTACAAAAATTCAATGCTGCCAGCATAATGGCTACTTTTATTTCCACCAAGAGGCTTTTAGATTATAGTTTAGTTTAGGGTATATTTAGTTTTGTCACCATCATTCTCATTCGGAGAGACGTAAGTACGACGGGAACAGCCTAAATATAGCATGCACAAGCCGTTCTGTTAGACGATACGAGTACAAAATTACGTTATTTCCAGAGCGTGTGCTACGTGACTCAAGGCAGCGCAGTGAACGAAGCTCGGCGGCAGTTAGAGCGGCGCACAGCCGGCGCCATCGTGCAGTACGCGGTAGTAACGGCGCTGCCGAGGCAAGCATCCGTCGAGTGGCATGCATGGGCGCACGCACACAACAACAGGTTCGAGTGTGAGTATAAACGCACGCACCGCACACATGTTACAAGGGACGCCAGATAGTGAATACGTGAGTCTTCAGCGGCAGCTTTAAAAGCCCTATCACATTTGTCGACGTAAAAAGCAACGAAAACTGGATTTTTGGCGTTCTGAGGCTGTGAAAATAGAGAGAAAAGCTCGCTACAACCATTCATGATCAGTTATATGGTCATGCATGCGCTTTACGGAATGACTAAAGCAATTGGAAATAACTGATGATGTATCCGAACTGATCAAAATATGTAGCAGTTTTGCAGGTTCGTATCAGTTTGGCTTATCTGTGTATGGTTTAATCCAAGACCACCAGTGAGGGAAAGCTTCGTTCCCGCGTTCTGATCTCTACGTACTCCTTTACTTGATGACTAGTGCTGTTGCCCGCGACTTCATACGCGTAAATTTTCATGTAAACTTACAACCCTTTTTTCCTCTCTTAATCCAGCCCTTGCGCAAAATAACATAGCATGTACTTCAATCTGGTCATAGCTAAGCATATTCATGAAAACCGCATTTAAATCCGTCCAGTGGCTTAGGAGATGTGCGTGGACTAACAAACAAACAGACGAAAATTCAAAAACTGTCTTATCGTGTTCAGCTGCTTATTTTAAGACGCCCTGTGTGTTTTTGAATACCTATATATCGCAATTACAGATTTTTTTGTGTCTTCGTTTTTATTATATGTATAGATTTCATTCTTTTGACAGATGAAGAGACCGGCTGCAATGTCGGCGAATACAAAGTCGCCATCACGAGAAGATGGAACTATGAGAATACGGTTGCTGCCTTCGTGTGTTATGTCGCTACAGGTAACTACATCTACACTAATATTATAAAGAGGAAAGATTTGTACCTATTTTTATATGTTTGTAATGAATAGGCTCCGAAACTACTGAACCGATTTGAAAAATTCTTTCACTGTTGGGAAGCTACACTATCCCCGGGTGACATAGGCTATATTATATTTTGTAGCGAGGCCGAAGGCCGAGCTTACACTCGTGCGAAGCCGGGGCGGACGGCTAGTATTTTCTATATTATCAACATCATCATTTCAGCCACAGGACGTCCACTGCTGGACATATCGATCTCCAAAAGCGCCGGTTGGAAGCTGCTTGCATCCAGCGTTTTCCTGCGGTTTCTTTTAGGTCATCTGTCCATCTTGTGGGTGGACGTCCTACGCTGCTCTTACCGGCCCGTGATCTCCATTCGAGAACCTTTCGGCCCCGTTGGCCATCTGTTCTGTGTGCCATATTATATGGTTCGCTTATGACCAGTGGCCTTAGTACGAGCACTTGCGAAAAAGTTATCGTTTCGTAAACGATAGCAAAACGTATGAAAAATTGAACAGCGCTCTATCGGAAGTGAAAGGAAACTGAATTTTTCATACATTTGCTATCGTTTACGTAATGATAACTTTTTCACAAATTCTCGTACTAAGGCCACAGGTGTTTTTTTTTTTGCTAGTACAGTATTATAATCAGCCCACATCAGTCAACTGATGGAAAAACTCTCTCCAGATCAGGCCATTTAATATATTTTTAACAGCTAGTTAAAAATTTATTGTAATAGTGTTAATGAGACAACTAAAATTACAAAAAGTTCCGGGACTTCGAGACACGAGACGTCCCGGGACCCAAACTCTAGAACAGACAGACAGACAGGTTAGCAATAGGGTTCTGTTGACACCTTTTGGGTATGCATTGTTTTAGTATGTATTAATTTCTAGGTTCCTCTCCTTCAACGTGCCAACTATCGTTCCCTAGCGAGGAAGCGTGCAGTAGCCACCGCACGCTCGCCTCACAAATGTGCCAAGAAGACCTCGAGGATGTCTTAGAATACGCGCTCAATAAACTCACCAATGACTGCAAAGACAACGCCGCGCCTGCTGTCAAGATGAGGATATTTTATCAGGTAAGATTACTTCCCAAAGCGGCGATAATTTGTACCCTAAGCGATTATTTGACTTGTCCCGAATATTTGACAGCTCCGGTGTCTCAGTTGGTAGTGAACCTACCTTCTGCGCTTGAAGGCGTGAGTTGGATGCCCACCTAGGACAAACATGTATGTGATGAACATTTGTGTTGGTCCAATGTCTGGGTGTTAATATCTATTTAAAAATATTTATTTATTTATTTTAACATACAATTAGGTGGGCAGTTACAGGGGACCCCAATTCACCCACCCATGGATATAATCATACAGTTTTTAATAATATTTAACTACCTTAACTTTACAAAATTAAACTTTAAAAAGAAAGAGAAAAAAAACACATAATAAAAAATTAAATTAAAACAAACAAAATATAAAAAAACAATCAAAAATAAATACTATATTACATTTACAGCCTTTATTTCAGAGGTTTCTGGATTCGTTCCTTAATATTATTATAAAAATCCCTTGTCACTCTGTGAACCTCTGCCTCCGTACACTGAAACAAATCTAGTTCCATGGTCTGGGCCAGCAGGGCATTGAGCATGTTCAGCGCTCTTGGCACTGGCGCCAACCTACCGTACTCCGTTCTGCACCAGGGAACCCGGAACAAGTTGCGCTGTCGAGCTGCCAAATATTTAGTAGGGACCGCCAAACTTAACCGCTCGAGCACAGACGGAACACTTATACGGCCAGTTATAATCCGCCATATGTATAGTATCAGGGACAACGCTCGTCGCACCTCCAGGGTATTGTAGTCCAGCATCCCAATGACAAAATCACTGGGATACAAAAAAGGGAATCCGACGTAATACCCGTACCGCTTCTGATAAAGCCATCTTAAAAACTTCCTTTGCAGCTTTTCGACCATATAAATGTATTTGTCCTCGTAAGGGTTCCAGATTATCGCATTACTCTCCATCTTGCTCCGGACAAATGCATTGTAGAGGGCCTTAATAGCAGGAATGTTATTTAAATGACGAGCCTGACGCATAACGAATCCCAGGGTCCTAAATGCTTGAGCACATATTTTTTGGATGTGCAAACTAAAAGTTAAATCATTGCTTAAAAGAACCCCGAGATCCCTCACCGTGTCCGTTCTTGGTAAGACGATGTCCCCGAGACTGTACTGCATCGTTAAAGGGGTTTTAGCCTTGGTGAACGTAATCACAGAGCATTTGTTCACGTTGAAGAAAAGCTTATTGCGTTCACTCCAACGAAATACACTGTCGATATCCTTCTGAAAAAGTAAGCTGTCACTGTTGTCACGAATCCTCATGAACAGTTTCAGATCATCGGCAAATAACAAACAACAAGCTGTGCTGACGACCTCTGGTAAATCATTTATCATTAGCAAAAACTCCAATGGGCCTAAATTACTACCTTGGCTCACTCCTGAATACGTGTCGTACGGTTCAGAAATATGTCCTTTGTATTGTACATACTGCCGACGATTATGTAAATACTCACAGAAAAATTGGAGCAAGTGCGGTGTAAATCCCACTCTAGAAAGTTTTTGCAAAAGTACATCATTGTCTACAGTGTCAAATGCCTTCCGGAAGTCAAAATATGCTGCATCAACCTGCACTCCAGAATCTACTGCCTCCACGGTGTACGACCAAAATGAGAGTAAATTGGTTACAGTTGAACGACCAGCCCGAAAACCGTGCTGAGCATCAGTCAATTGACTCTCCACCTGCCTGCTTATTCGACACTGTAGAATTGACTCAAATAACTTACCAAATACCGACAACACCGCCACAGGTCTATAGTCGCATAATTCGGACCCTGAACTTTTCGGTACCGGGACAACACGCGACAGCTTCCATACATCTGGATAAAATGCATTTTCATAGCAAAGCCTAAATACATGATGCATCGGTTTGATCAGCCGCGCTCCACAATCTTTCACGACATAAGGAGGGATGCCATCAGGGCCTACCGATCTCTTAGGCTTCAGCGACCTCACTGCGAGCTCCACGTCTTCATCCGATATCGTGGAAATGTGTATTCGGCCACTTCCGCTATCCATAGTCCTTACTTCATTAACATCTAGATTCGGTGGCTGCGGCGAATAAACAGTATGAAAGTATGTGGCAAAATGGGTTGCAGCCTGTTCATCTGCAATCGCTTGACCATCAAGCAATACCTTCTTGGAAGCTTTGCCCTTAGATCGCTTTGAGGCCACGTAGCCCCAAAATGTGGATGGATCTCGCTTGAAGTCTTTCTCCATGCGGTCTTTGTAGGTTGCAAAGTCTTCCTTGAGATTAAGTTTCACTCTTGCTCGCCATTCCATGAAGAGTGTACGGCTTGCTGGCGTATTTTTTGCTTTATACCGCCGATGATACTGAGCTTTCTTTCTGATATGACTTATGGTTCTCGCTGAATACCACTCAGGATAAACATATCTAGATTGTTTCACTACAGTAGATCTCGTCGGAACAAACCTATTTAAGCAATCATTAATCATTGTGTAGAAGTGATTAACAGCTAGTTGTGGGTCTTCTCTGCTGTATAGTGGATCCCATTCAATTTCATATATTCTACGGTAGAGCTGAATAAAGTCAGCTTTTTTAAAATTCCATACTCTTTGATCATCTCCCGGCTGGCCAGACTGTGTTTTATCATTGTGCAACTGTAGTCGCAGTTCAATCGCCAGTGGGGGGTGATAACCGTCAGGATGCTTCTGCCAATCAACTTCTCTTTGCACTGACACATCGCATAGCTCTGAACTGACCAGCACCAGATCCAAGATCTGATCCGTTTTATTTTTTACAGCATTGGCCTGTCTAAGCTCACAGAATGACAAGAGATATTCATACCTAGCCCGAACTTCTACTGTACAAGAATTAAAATTAAAATCTCCACATGCTAGTACACAATCGTACTCAACACATACAGCCTCTAAGGCATCAAACATTCTAACATAAACATCTACATGCGTCTTCGGCGGTATGTACATGCAGAGAGCTACGGTTATTAAATTATTACCACAATAAACACCTGCACAAATCAGTTCATAACCGGTTTGATCCACCTCACGGGGAGGCTGGATTTCACGTAGCTGATATTTGGGGGCCACCATGATTGCCGCTCCTCCACCTACGCCCGTTCCAGGCCGATCTTTACGAAGTAAAGAGTATCCTCGAGAGATCACTTCTTCGTCCAAGATTCCAGCCGCCAGCCATGTTTCCGTAATTAAAAATATATATGTACGTATAGCTATTAAGGTCTGCAAGTTGAGGTGGCAATGGGCAGGCCACATCGCTCGAAGAACTGATAACCGACGGGGAAGAAAGGTTCTTGAATGGAGACCGCGAACCGGAAGACGCAGCGTAGGTAGGCCTCCCAATAAATGGACCGACGACATTGTGAGAGTCGCGGTAATCCAGTGGATGCAGATGGCAGGATTTCGTTCAGTGTGGAGGTTAAAGGGGAGGCCTATGTTCAGCAGTGGACGTCTTCTGGCTGATGATGATGATGATGTACGTATATCAGTCTCTGGCAGCCATATACAAGCTTTGCTTAGTTTGGGGTCAGATGACCGTGTGTGCAAAAATGTCCCGAATATTTATTGGTCGCCGTCTCGCTGATGTTAAGCGATTATACGGTCTACGATCGAGCATGCTTGTCTAGAAAAAACCGATTCACTAGAGACCAAATAGTGATTTGGTTCGCAAGTATCTAATATCAAAAGGAACTCAAGCTCGTGAAATTTATTCTAAAAAAACTAACGAGCGTCTCTTAACGTCGCACCTGCTGTTAAGCTGAGGATATTTTATGAGGCGAGATGCTAAATACGAAGTTAGTGAGCGATTGTGCCTTATACCTGTCAAGAGAACTGAGGACAATCGGTGGTTTCAAAGATTTTCCATCTGCCTTCTGCTCTTTAATAATTAAATTAGTCATAATTATTTTATCACAAGAAAAAGGCGGGAAAAATTTAAATTGTTTAGACACACCTATGTACGCATTAAAAAAATTGACACGTGTTTCGTTTGTTTAACCATAGACAAAAATATTCCCACTAAAGAAATGACTGAATTATACTGGTTTGATCCGACCATCAGATGACCATCTGCTCAGCGACCATGTAATGCTCCGTTATTTAGTTTGGGTAGGCTGGCAGGGCCAAATGCACTAAATACCAAGCGGCACTTATATTATCTTTGGATTTGAATTAGAATTATACATCAGATTTGCACTGGGCTGCGATTTTTGAATCGCTCGTATGACTTTTTTCATGCGATGTGATCAACTTACGAATGAAATCCAGAAAAGTCGTATTTTTGAACTAGTCATATCACTCGTAACTGTACGAGTGGTTTATATCATGCGAATAGCTTTCTATCGATAGAAAGTCTGACAGATGTGAAAAAAAATGGCGGATACACAGAACATATGATCATATATATGTTTTTTGGATGAGAATTGCGATGTTTTTTTTTGCAAATTACTGTATTCATTTCCGATGTTGTTTTATATTAGTGGCTTGTGAATTACATACTCCGCGGCACAATAACGTGCAAATGCAAAACAAGACATAAAATTAATATTTAGTATTTTAATTCTCTTTGCTTTGTTGTCAAGAAGCGACCAACTTATTTAAACAGTTGGTCAAATGTTGGAACTATAACCATTCTACGGATAGCTGTCAGTTTGGTTACGAGAATACGACTGTAGCGCCTCTACTCAAATGTACAGATAAATTGTTCATACTGTACACAGACTACAAATAATCAACTGTTTTTTTTTTTTTTATTGACGTTTCTTTACTTTGCGGAAGTTACCGGTTTGCCGGTTATTGTACAAATCTGTAAGGTGCTGCGTGAAATGGAAAAATATTAGTGTTTTGTAAAAACACGGCAACCCAGAAGTCGAGCGATTCAAAAATACCAAAAAACTGGATCACTCGCTTTTGAAGTCACCGGTGATTAGTTGCGTATGCGAATAGAAAAAGTCCTACGAGTGATTCAAAAATCGCACTCCAGGAGTCTGTAAAAATACCTTTAAACTTGCATATACTGTTCCGAGCACAACCTAATTTTTTTTTGCTACGCAATAAATCATTGGTTCCGAGTTCTTGACTGATTGCTGAATTATTACAAGTCTTGAGTATTGAGAATCTTTATCGATACTTGTTTCCATTGAAGGTGTGGAGCGCTCCGCCACCTCAAGTGATAACGGCTGCGGTAGAGGCAGTGCTCGCGAGAGGCGGCGTGCGCGCAGCCGCCACCGCCGTGCCCGTGCTGGCGCTCCACAACGCATTCACTTTCCTCTCCATCAGCGGGCTCCGGCTCGACGAGTGACACTGACAGGTGATAATTACCAACCATTTTTAACACGCTTTTATTTAACTTGAAATGTTTGTGTAGATCAAATCTTGCAAGCTAAATTAGAACCATTTCCTCTTATCCTACGGTGTTGTAATAACCGACTTCAAAAAAGAAGGACAGTTCTATGTTCCACTGTATATTTTTTTATGTATGCTTACCGATTTCTCCGCCAACTGATGATCGATAAAAAAAATATCTTTCAGTCGAAAGTTTTGAGGTAACAAACATAAAAAAAAAAAAATATAATGTTAGTGTTACCTTGTATTTAGTTGTGTTTAGTTAATATAGGCACGGTCCTAAAAAAAAATACTTAATGTTTGATCTCATTATCATTATAATGTTAGTGATTACTGAAAGTGTTTGTGAACTAAAATAATATATTAATTTCTTTGTCCACAGATTTCCTCAATACCTGTGGACACAGATGCTTTATTGCCAGTTTATAAAACATATTTGCTGAATATTTTCAGTATTTATTATAAATTTTGTTAACTATGCTACCGAGTTTACCATACTGTAAGTCAAATTATATACATTATTTTTTATTGCAAGTTTGTGTTTTAATTTCTCACGTGCACAATGAGGAAATGAAAAACAAAATTCAAATTAAATTTACTTTATTTTTTTACAAAATTGACCGAACAGTGCGAGATTTCTAGTACGTTTACACTTGCATTAAGTAGACATAAAGTTATAATAATTCTCTTAAATGTAAGTCTTAAATTCACCTGTGTCAGTAAAGCAATGCTAATTACGGCGACAGACAGACATCCAAACCTGTTGTGTAGTTAATCATGATTTTGATGAACCGGACATTCTTTAGATTAATCCTAAAAATTGTCACTAAGTAAATTATCGTTAATAACCGAAGCATAATTATAAACTAAACATGATACATCATACGTCAGTATCCGATGAAACTACTGATCATCACTGCACTTACATAATATAACTCTAATATAATGTATTATACACAACACTATGGGGGGGTAATTGCACACAGCAGTGGTTAAAACATGATAGCGCAGACATTAATATAAGTACAGCAAATGCCATGTTACTTATATAACTGGCGACTGACCTCATTTGCACGTAATCTATATGGGCCTTACTTAAAAACGTTAAAATTGCTCTCGCAACTTCTCGCTGACGGCAATCGACACGCGGAAACGAGACAACAATTTTAAGCATAGATCAACTTGAGTAACGTTTTTAAGTAAGGCCCTAAATATATAAAAAACTACTAGTGGGTGAAGCCGTGTTGTGGGTGGAGGGGGCATGACCCTATGTAACTTTAGAACGACTGCACTGATTTAATTCATGTTTTTTTTTCGTTATCTAATACTTTGAAGATTCTTACGGAAATAAAAATTAAAAAAACTGGAAAATTTAAGAAACTTAATGACGATGTAAGACAAGATGTCTGTGGGGTCAGCTAGTATAACATAAATACAATTTTAGCCGGTGGCGGATTTACCAGCAAGCTGAGTAAGCCTTGGGCGGCATATTTGGGGACCGAATTTTTTGTACAAGTTGAGAGGAGAGTGAAATAGCGGAATCAATATTTCACACTCCTCACTAACTCGTACAAGTGCGACTACTGGTTGGGTGCTGGTTGGTATTTGGTATTGTTTGGCTATATCTGAACGTTCTGAATACAAAAATATTAGCCACTTGACAGCCTTACCCCCGCGTGATGAAAAGGTACTGAATTTTCAGCAGGACCAAGGCGCGAATTGAGTGAATGTTTGTTTTCTCACAAGCGCCATACGATAAAATCCGCGTTGTGGCTTACAAATGACTAATGCGCGATGAAGTAGTCATATTTTTTTTGAGTTGAGAGCAAAGTGGAATTGCGGAATCTATATTTCACACTCCTCACAAGTGCGAATACTGGCTGGGGGCTGCGAATGGGTATCGAATGGCGTTTGTCGAGATGGCGAGAAAACAAGTCATTCGTTCAATTTGCGCCTAGGATTGGCTCGCTAGAAAAAGATCCTGCTGAAAATTCAGTTTCATTTCATCAGGACGGAGTAAAGGGCGAGCTGTCAAGTGGTTATATCGTCGTTGGTGTACCTATTAGTATTGGTTGGCTAAATCTGAACGTTTTGAATTAAAAAGATCACAGGACTGCACGTCAGAAGTGAAAACTTAAGTAGTAATTCACCTATTCTACAAGAGATGGCGCTGTTTTAAAATACACGGTACAGCGTGACGATGACGCGAGTTCCATGATTTTTGTTTACCCAAAAAGTGCTCAAAGCGCCTAAAGAAGTTTTCACTTCAAAAATTTGCCTTAAACCTTGGGCGGGCAACTTTAGGGAACAATTTTGTTTGTACGCGTGACAAGATAGTGAAAATGTAGAATCGTTAGCCGCGAGGTCTGATTATCCTTATTTAGAATCCCCAAGGTCATACGTAACTTGGTTGTTGCAAGCAGTATTGAGCTCTCCTGTGCACAGGTTTTCGACGACGCTTCGGCTTGTACCGACATGTAATTCTAAAACCAGGGGCGTAGCTACTGCCGTATCAATTATACGGGGCCCCCGTGCTATAGAAGGGCCCCGAACGTGTGTAAGCAAAATTGCGTAAATTGTACCACAATCTCACTTAAAACTTTTAGGCCGTACGTCCCGGGAAAAAAACCATTATCTTATCATATATGGATTCATTCTCATATGTGATCAATATTACCATACATGAGTTTTGGCCATATCTGCGCAGTAATGGTAATGGCCCTCATCATTATCGTCTAAAAAGATATATTTTTTCCCGGGTTAAGCGGGCCCCAACAAATTTTGATACAGGGCCCGTCTAAGGCAAGCTACGCCACTGACTAAAAGTAACGAATTCGTAAAAGAAGCGATAACCGGACCCCGCGGCGAATGTTACATTACAATAAGATTTGTAGGTCAGTCGCCAGTTCACTGCCAGCTCTTCTGCAGAGAAAGGAGATATACAAAGCTTTCATCGAATCTATTTAGACTGCCCGTCTGGAGCACGGCATCGCCCAACCCAACTATATAATTTAATACTATCTTTAACTGTAGAATAAATTAATCTTCACAATGAAAATAAACATTTTGATCAATCTATGTATATTTTATACTTGTTGGGCCGTGCAGCGTCCAGGCTAGGCATAGTTACCATAATAAAGGTAGCCTATCAGGTTTGTACTTTGAAATTAAGTGAGGAAGTAAATTGTCACAAGAACAGCTGCTGATTTATATTCATATAATTAAACTACAAAACGAAAATATTCTTAACATAATCTAAATAATATATAATCAACAACTTTTATACCTTAAGTGATTTAGGGGGAAGTAAACTTTTATAAATCATACACATTTAATGAGTAATTATACTATTATATACTTTGTTGGTGACAGAATAGAGCCTATTATAGTTTCTTATTATAATTTGCCACGTTCCTGTCGAAGGAAATAAATGATAATAATGTTTGTATACAGTTGTATCCGTATGAAAGTATAGCTAAAATAAATACCTTAATAAGCAAAATTAACGAGAAACTAAACTTACTTCTTATATTTTATCAAAAACAAAATGCTGTGTCCGTTATAGCGCTATTGCAGAATCAACACTGAAAAAAAAAAAACGAAAACAAAATTTCCAAACAAAAAAATGCATTGAAAGGCAGAATTAACTTTAATCATTTATTTTTACTTTTGAGAACTAATTATAGAGAACAAAATTAAAAGGAATACCGTTATTTCGACTATAGATAAATATTTTCACACACTCGTTTAGCACACAGTTATGGAGACAGATTGTCGGATACAGCACAACTCTCGCGCACGTTCCCTCCATACTCTCGACACGACTACACCTGGACGAATACACAATACATGATCTGTCTCGCGGGATACTTTAAAACAAAACTACCAATATTAAAAATAGTACGATTGCCCAGCTACCCATATAGTGAAGTTAGTACTAAATTACTGTACAATTTTAAATTTAACCTGCGATCTACTATCAATCTAACCACTTAAAGATGTTCGCCGTCATTTGAACCGAACCGAGTACTAAGGATTAATAATATACAATACATAATAATTCGAATATTTCGCTCCGCCGTCCTCCTGTCGGCGACTATAAGATCTCAACGCTTAAAAAAAAACTAAACATAACTCAGCGATAAACGCAAAAACGCGCGTCGCGTTCACTATACATACACACTTAGCCTACAGTCGTCAGGTCGGATTCGCCTTCCGACCGTCTCACTGACGACCTATATATTACAACAATAGTCTGTAAAGTTCGTGACGACACTAAACTGTAGAGGGGCGACGCGGCGGCGGCGGTCAGTCGTCGGGCGGCGCCGCGTCATCGCCTGCTCCTTCCAGTGGATCGGCGATATCGCGCGACGTTTCTTCATCGGTCGGCGCGGGTTCCACCTCGGCGGCGTCTTGGAGAGCTTGCAACCGCGAGGCTAGATATTGTCGATGCGCGTACTTGTTGAAGCGCCGCTTGGCCATGAAGAGCGTGGCGATGGTACGCGGCGCGGCGCGCACGGCGGCCGCGCGAGACGTGATGCCCCCGCGCCGGCACTCCGCGCACGTGTAGTCGAGCACGCGCAGGCTCGACACAGTCTGCCTAACGCACTCTGTCGAACGATATACAACGTTACAGCGCACCGAGACACGCTACTCTGATTGTCGACCCGTCTGCGACACTTTAAAGCCTTCACTTTCTATTCATTCGTTTATGATGGGAGACGTTACATAAATTACCGCTCCCGATGAAACGGTAGAAAAATATTGGTAACCAGATCAACATTTCAAATTGCAATTTTTGCGATGAACCAAAATCAACTTCGCGAAGATGAAGATAATTTTTAAAGTTTACTATGAATGTAGGTGTTCGTCGCAGACGGGTTAACTCACGTCCATTTTCATAACCTAATACCTAAGACACGACAATGCATGGCACACACAAATCGGCAAATCTCCGCCCCTCCTTTCTAAAGACCCAATCATTTCACTACCATCTAACGCAAAACTTTGTTTACAGTGTATTGTACATGCTTCCACCTATTTCATCTAAAAACAGCTAACGGAACATAAGCTGTCTATTTTAATAGTCAACACAGCTGTAATTTATATTTGTGTAGGCTTTTTCAACCTTTGATAGCATAATTTATGGAAATGAAAGTCCAGCGATGTATATGGGAGTAAGCGTAAAACAACATCCATTAGAAAACAAGCACTATGGAACCCGAGCAGATAATAATACACAGTAAGCATATACTGTAAGAATGCCATTTCTGTTGCATGTAACATGCATGCGTTGAACAGCATATCTCGTGCATGCATTTCTTAAAATGCCAATTTAATGATGCAACAAAAATGTCTCATTCAAGACCTTAGAAATGCAATGGAAATAACAACCATGACTGGGTATAAAACCAATAACTTTCAAACCAACCTCTTTACAGCACTAGGGCATGAGTATGCCACATCGATAAAACCTGATAATTGATTCTTATACAGCACTCAAATTTTGAGACAAAGTCACCGTACTACACTGATATTTTATCAAGCGTATCACATATTTATCAATTGCCGTTTTTTTTTCTTCAGAATTTGTCTTTTGAAATTTATTTTATATAATTGTTATTCGTTTATTTTCAGTCAAAAGCGTAGGGAGATGAAGCTTTTTAAGTCTATGCGTGCGTTTGAATATGACCTAGCAGTGACAACAATGCGTATATCTATCGACATAATTACAAAACTTTACAACCTACATATAACTAAGGTATTTCTTTTTAAACGAGTAAGAAGAAATAATGTACTCAAATACACTATATAAAATACGTGACATAACAAAATGATCGACAGTATACGCAGTGTTTACAGCACTCGGCAAACATGCCTCATCGGATAAAAAAGCATGCCTAAAATCAGCTTTATACAACCTCATCGTTATAACCTGCCGAGCTAGCATGCGCACCGCGACAAAATTTTGTCGACTCTTTTTAACGTGACAAAGCGAGACAGGCGTATATGAAACCGTAGACACCTTATCGCATTCTCGCTCGACAAAGTGACTACAAGATTTTGTCGCGGTGCGCATGCTAGCCATGCTGGTCTTTTCTTTAAGTCAGTTCGAACTGACTCGCCTACCGCCGCCTTGATGGTCTGTTCAACTTAATTTGTCCCAATAAATTTTACCTATAGTCTGTACGATGTAGCATGGTGCCTGTGACATTAGCCGCACCCTGATTATGCAACTTGCAACTAGCGATTTAGTCGCTGATTTGACAGTTCGGTTATATTGAAACTTTCAAATTTGTGACTAAATCGCGAGATGCAAGTTGCATAATCAGGGTGCGGCTAATGTCACAGGCACCATGCTACACCGCACAGACTATAATAAGAACTAATAAACATTCTATAAATCGATTTTCAATGTGTCATTTGAATCAGTTATTCAAACTAGCGCTGAGTTAGCAGGACAAATTAATTTGAACACTAGAGGGGTGATGGGCGAGTGTATTTTGACTTAGAAAGGTGACTCGTTAAAAAATCATGTACCAAAACTAACAGATGGCGCTGCACAAAAACAATTGTTTTTCCGATGGGGCATAGTGAGGCCGAGCGACGTCCCTCGCATGGTATGACGTACCTTGATGCAGTTGCCTATCGCAGAGCTTACAAATGACGAGCTGCATTGTCCCCTTGGGCCCGATGAAGGAGCGCTCGCATAGCGGGCAGTAGCGACCGATGCGATACGCCCTACGCACGCACACACACATACGGACCGCACGCGCACAACCACCGGAACACAGAAACACGCTATTAGTATCAACACCGAGACAGCGCGCGATGGGATACGGCCTCGATGTGAAACAGTACTTTATTACTCGTCCATAGGCTCTAGGGTTAAGATTTGCAAGAGTGAAAGCAGATAGTAACCTAAGATACTTTAGCTTACTATTTTTATTATTTAAAAATGTAAAAAAAAAAACGATAAAATACACATAAATAGAGCTGTAATTAACGTGTATATAATAGTTTATACAAAGATAAAAATATATAGAAGTTTAATACAGCAGAAATATTACTAGCAATATTCACAATTTATAAGATTAGAGAAACAGCGTCGCAAATACGTTTTTTTTTAAATTAAACGACTAATTTTAAATATTTTCGTCGTCGATAAAAATGTTGATTGTCGACAAAAAAATATCATTAACATTTATCTACACTATTAAAAAAAAAAGAGGAAAGATTAACTCAAATAACGAATTACCTCAAAAACGTAAACTGTAAACTGTATTTATCACTAGAATGTTCAAAAACTAAATCTCCACCCGGGACGAGCGGCTAGTAATCGATAAAACTTAATTTGTCGGCTGCAAATGACAAATTTGTCGATCTAAAAAACACCGTACTTGCATTGCGTTATAACTAGTAAAAAGTATAAGTCAATAGTATATATTTTTACAGGAAACAATCACCAATATGCCGTGTGTAACAAAAATTGAGCCGAAAGACGAGTAATAAAGTAAGTTAGTGAGCTGATGATGGAGTTTGATGGTACGCCCTTGTTAGTCAAACTCAACAATGGATGGATGAGTTAGTCTGATGTTAGCGGCCAAGATGGAATGGCGACGCAAAACTCGACCTAATTGACGCAGTACATCCCAACAAATAAACAGAAACACTCGAAAGAGAAACTATACAAAGTATTGCATCAATTATGTTAAACAGCCTCGATTAAAAATGAAAATTAATAACAATGATAAGGAACAGCAAAGTTAGAGCATCTAAAAGTCCTCGCCAAATGTTTTCATAGCGTCTGTAATATTAAAGATTTTAAGAGGTGTTTTCCCATACACCAACAAGTGCTTTGTACATTGGACTTTTCTGTTCTTTTAAAAGAAGACTGTCTGCTCATCGAACTTTTTACTTTTACAAGTTTGACAATACGTCGAAACAGCAAACAGTCTTTGTGAAGATATGGATGTAAAATGTATTGAGGAAGTGCATGCAACTTATCAAATAACATAATGTGCTGTGAAGAACGCTGCGTTGGGGCAAGAGACAACATTCCGCGGGGATCAAACGCTACGAGGAACCAGACAAAGCGAGATCACAGAGTGAGGCAGACGTCGAGACGATACAACGACCAACCGAGCTAACACGCGCGCCCAACCTACACTTTGTTACTTCTTGTTCGGCGAAATCGTGACAGATACAAATATGTACACTTATCTCGTTTTTGCACGACCAAGAGTCAACATTTGGTAGCGGCGCGCATGCCAGGCCAGCCGAGCCTGTATTATGACGCGCTCAAGATTGTATTTCTCATTCTCACACGCGGTCGAAATAACCTTTTTTTATTCTTTCTGCTTAAGAGGATTTTGGCGCCACACGTTTTGTACATTTGCCAGTGTCAAGTATTGAGATTATTAAATAATCGTCAAACATGTCAAGCAAAGTCACGTTCAGCCAAGTAAAGTGGTGGAGTTTTTATTAGACTTCTATAAAGTTATGAAATATATATAAGAAACAACACAAAAATACATGTTTCACCGCGTAATATAACTTTCTCACATTTCGAGCACTTTCACAAACAATAAATAATAATCCACCATTATTATACAACACTCGAAAACACACAAGTTTAGGAGTATAATAAAATGAGGCGACATGTTTTTTTTTTCATGTTGGCACCAAAACTCACTATAATTGGGAGCCCGAGAAACAGCGCTGCCGAGATAATCTCGATTTCGAGTGAAAGTGACAGATACAATTTAAGCGTGCCAGAATTGAGGCCCAGCACGTGTTAGTACACATCAAACGCATGAGATGGCGCGTGACACAATCACTACCAAGACCAGTTAATAATTAAAAACAAATTACACATAATCAAAATTGTTTATTGAAAACTGTGTACTTTTTATCAGCGTCCCATGAAAAATACTCTTCTTGTAAATAATCGTGTTCAGGTTTTGTTGGGGCCCCTCTTGGATTTACTTGAAACATAAGACGGAGTGTTTGAATTGTTTCTGAATAATTCCGCCGTATTCTCTGTTATGTAGTAGACAATATTTTTAGAAAGCAGGATGAGAACATAAATGGGACAATCGAATCTTCACTAAGCAGCGTTCTATGCACTAATATCACTTATAGAGTTCGGTTATTTCAAAGTTGATGTGCGTTAAAATATTGAAGAATCAAAGCTATTTATCCACGTCTCGTTCGATACAGATCTCTATCAAAATACCTTCTACTATGATGGTAAATAAGTCTATGGTGTACGCTGTGATTTTACATGATTGCATCATAGTTACTGTGCTTCTTGCCTTACATATAACTAGTAAATAATGTACCCATTGTTTAACAGTGTTTGTAGAATAGGGTTGGCCGATAATGTCTGTTATATACACAAATGTCAACAATGTCATACTAATAAAATTCCCATCACTATAGGTACTAGCTATATTAGCGCCTCTTTGACAGTTGCTAACCCCATCTTTTTGTAGAACACGCCAAGAAACTAAAAATTAAAATCAGGGACAAGTCGTCGCTCCATATCGCATTTAGTTCATATATTTACTAAATGTGTCTAGGTTCTAATATTTCTTGTTAATCCTTCACTACAAACAAAATCACTGTGAATGGTGTTGACTTTTCTTGTACCTTTCTTAAAACGAACTAATCTGACAGCGCTAAAATTACCTGCATCTTATTTTTTTTCCATATTCCGCTATCCTAAAGGAAATGGAACTAACTGCTTTGATTTCAATTTTATAATGCGAACTGCTAGTCTGAGGAATACGTTGCCTTAATGGGTGTTCCCCGATAGTTACAATCTGGTGTTTTCAAATCAAGAGCGAATCTGTTTCTTCTAGGCAATCACCATTACCAGCCAAACACCCTCGTAAACCGCATCATCGCTTAACATCAGGCGAGGTGGCGGCCAAGATCAAGCCTATTATTTAATAATAATAAAAAACGTTATTTCCTTGATTTACAGAAAAATTTAAAACTCGTATTTATTATTTTTATTTTCTTGGTATATTTTAGTTGTCCGCAGATTGTATGAATGTTTTACAAAATTCCAAAAGCAAATTGTAAAATGAATAGTCATTTTGTAAATTTTGGGATGATGTACAAAAACTCCTGAGACATGCCTTTTATATTTATAAATTAAAACACAAACCGAGTTTCATCAGCGTGGCATGTTTTTTTTATCTCCATACAATCTTTAAGGGTCCATTTCACCCCAATAGAGATAGAATTTAGCGAAATCCGTTCTTAATATTGTTCACCTATTTCATTAGGCGAATATTAGGTTAAAATTTCTGATTTCTGTAGTTGACGGTTCAGTTTGTGCATCCTAAGAAAAAACTTGATCTTTTTTATATATAAAGTGGTAAGAAAGGAATTGCAACAATTTTAAAGCTGTCAAATTTTGTTTAAGAAATTATACAACAAAATAAACACCATTATTGAAAAATATGTATTTTATAACTTCATAGGCCTGGCACATACTGGACAGAAGTACGGACATCCGTCAAGTGCAGGCCAGGCCTATGTCTACTTTCAAGTGCAATTTAGAGTGACGTCAATCTAGAGAAAACAAAATCAAGTTATCTAGGTACTGACCTCGCACACGGCGTGCATAACGAATGCGAGTACACTTTGTGGCCCCCGGGGCCCCGCCGCGTCTGGTGGTGCCACTCGCCGGGGCCCGCCGGGCCCCCCGGCGTGGAGGTCCCCGGGGTTGAAGGGCCTGGAGTAGAGGGGCCAGGGGTTGAGGGGCCGGGGGTCGAGGGCCCCGGGGTAGAAGGCCCCGGCGTTCCTGTCCCTGAGTTTAGTCCGTTCGGATCGCGCGCGCCGCACGATTTACAGATTGCACATTCTACACAGTGCCAGCGGCCTGAAAAGTAAAGTAGCAATCGATGATGTGGTGCTTCAGACATTTAGCTCGTCAAATTAACCGTCAATCAATGAATGGGTCTATTCACCCCCATAGAGATAGACTTTCGCAAAATTCGTTCGTAATATTGTTCACCTATTTTATTAGAAGAATATTGGGTTCAAATTTCACATTTCTGTAATTAGCGAATACAGATGTTTCTGTAATTTGTCAAATTGACCGTGAATTAACCGTCAAACAATAAATATATTTTTAACTTTTATAACAGACTTAAAATAAAACCGGCCAAGTGCGAGTCGAACTCGCGCACGAAGGGTTACCATTATCTATAAAAACGGCAAAAAATCACGTTTGTTGTATGGGAGCCCCCTTAAATATTTATTTTATTCCGTTTTTTAGTGTTGTTATAGCGACAACAGTAATACATCATCTGTGAAATTTTCAACTATCACGGTTCATGAGATACAGCCTGGTGACAGACGGACAGACAGACAGACGGATGGACAGCGGAGCCTTAGTAATAGGGTCCCGTTTACCCTGTGGGCCCTGAACCCTAAAAAGGGATTCTCAATTCGGTTGTATTCTTTTAGAAAGAAGAAAAGAAAGAAATTCTTATGTCACTACGACGCGACCAAGCTGATGAACAGCTAGATAACGATTGATTAACGATTTGCCTAAACATTTCATAGACCCGAATCGCGACTTCAGTCGTCGAAATCGCCAGGATATGGGTGAACACACCCATGTCATAACGGTTCAATTTTAACCCAACGTCTCTGCGCATGCTGAGCGATTAGGTGTTCAGTGATCCTGGGAAGTGTACAACAAAAATCCATACTAATCCATATCCATCCATACTTCCATACTAATATTATAAATGCGAAAGTAACTCTGTCTGTTTGCTACATAATCACGGCTAAACGGCTTAACCAATTTCGATAAAATTTTGCGAGGTAATAGTATGTATCACGAGGAGGGACATAGGCTATTTTTATCTGAAGAAATCGCGGACGTAGCCGCGAGTACAGCTAGTTGTAATATAAAAGGCTCCTTACCGCTGGGCACGCTAGTTAGGCCGACGCAGTAGATGTGGAACCCGCGGTCGCACAGGTCACAGAACAGCATTTTGTCGTCGTCCTGGTGCCGGAGGCAGGCGCAGCACGACTTGCACTCGGCGCACTGCCACGCGTACGAACGACACTTGCGGATCGTGTCCGCGGGGAGAGACACGCATGCCGGGTGCACTGCATCACGACACAACAAACAGTTACACAGTGGACATTCTTATAATGGTGTTCCTATGCTCGGGACAGCTGGTTGTCCTGCTAGGAGCATTGTATGAGAGGCACTTGCGGATCGCGTCTGCGGAGTCACGCATGCCAGGTTCACAGCAATACAACACGACAACCAGTTATACAGAGGACATTCTTATAATGGTGTTCCTATGCTCGGGACAGTGGCTGGTTGTCCTGCTAGGAGCATTTTATGAGGCACATACGAATCGTGTCTGCAGGGAGAGGTGAGACGATTACGGAGGATATGCGTGTGCGTGGAAATAGATACCTACAAGTTTTGAATCTTGTGACTGAACTTTCTAAATGTCATATTTATGCGTTTTGCACACAATGCAATGTGTATAAAACGAATTAGTGTCAAAAGAGCGAAAAAAGACAATCACGTTGCGATTAGCGGATGCACAATCCATAATGCCATGAATGTTCTGATCGCTACTATATTTTATCGACGAAATTGCGCCGGTCTCAACATCATCATCTACTACCAGAAGATGTTCACTGCTTAACATAGGCCTCCCCCTTATAACTCCACACTGAACGACAGCCTGCCATCTGCATCCACTGGATGGACGCGACTCTGATGATGACGTCGGAGTGTAGCGATTCGCACAAAAGCTCGGCTAATGGCTGATATACTCACGCTTAGCGTTGCAGTTGGCGCAGACTAGGAACCGCTCGTGCGTGTGTTTCCTGTTAGCCTCGAGCCGCAGTTTGCACATGCGACACGTTTCTACTTCTCCACCCGCATTGGAGTCCTCCTTGTCTTGTTGGCTGCTGCGCTTGCGCGTCAATTTCTTGCGCTGGAAATGTACACAAGATATTGATACTATCGGATGAGACGATAGGGAAAAATATAAACAGGAGGTAAACCTTTTAAGCCCGAGAATGCGCAAGACTCTTTTTTATTTTTATTACAGGCTAATTTTGGTCACCAACTCATCTGATGGTATGGAACCCAGTAGCCGAATAAAAAGCACTTCAATCTAGAAGAAATCTATTCAAGCGCGACAAAGCCAGCGCGTGTCAGACAAGATTAAAAAAACATAATCCGCGCTGATAGTACGCGCGCGACAAAGACAGACAGTGCGGGTCAGACAAGTTATTTAGAAGCGGGATTACTATTTAATCTAGTGTGATTGCGCCCGCGCCGTGTACCACACATGAGGCGATGAGGATAAATGATGATTACTTTCGTAACTAAACTATTGTATTTTTTAAAAATACAAGCTAACACTACAAACAGACTGCCCATAAACCGTTGAAGGTCAATCTAAAGACAATCCAAATGTTCAAGCCCACTATCAGTATGCCAGCGTACCCAGTATGTTAGTAGCATTGCCACGCTGAATGGCAATGCTTGAGTTGAGCCAGAAACACGCCCGCATTTAGGTCACGCTTCGCATTAACTTTTCAATTTTTTAATTTAATTTAATTTTTCACTTTTTTTTTATTTTTATTGGTTCACTAAACTGGCCGTAACATCTTCAGATACATTTTCTTAAGTAGGTACATTTAAATATGGCAATGCACGACCTCCTAGAAGTGAACACTGCATGCACGAGAATGAATATAATACTAATAATACCTATAATACACTAAACTTAAATTAAAGATAAGAATTACAATGTTTTTTTTATTTTATTTTTTTTATTTTGCTTGATGTAGTATTGAAAATATCTAAATTTTATTATGCGATCTGCTACTCTGTGGAATGCGCTACCTGAATGGGTGTTCCCCTGTACAATCACAATCTGGGTGTCTTCAAATCACGAGTCAATCGGTTTCTTCCAGGCAAGCGTGCTCCATCGTAGACTGCATCATCGCTTAACATCAGGCGAGCTGTCGATCAAACGCAAGCCTATTTTTTTATAAAAAATAGCCAGGCGATTTGAAAGATTTTTGAAAATGAGGTGAGCTCCCAGTCCCTAGGGCCCAATGTCTCGCTTGACCCCAACTCCTTAAATATGTAACCACTGCTGAGGTCAGCATATTTCCGCTTTTTTTGCTGCTCTGCTGAATTAGCAGGCGCACCAGCCCTACCTTGTGTCTCAGGAAGATGTGACGACGGCACAGTATCGACCATTCACGACCCATACAAGGTATTAGGTTAATCCTGTAAAAATTGTTTTACTGAATAAATTAAATAAATAAATGATACCTTAGCAGAGCGGTGGTGGGACGCGTCCTCGTCATCGCTTGTAGATGAGTGTTCTCCCCACGACACCTCCGACTCCGAGCTCGACTCGGCCGGCGACGGCGGCGCGGGCGGCGCCGCTACTGCCGTGGTTAGAGGGAAGTATCTGAAAACAAGAAGCTAAGTTAATATTCAATTCGGTATTGAAACAAAGATTACTGATATACGAGTACTGGCTGAATATCTCTTGGCAAATGCCTCTAGATCGGCGCTCATGAAATGTTAGAGGTTTCCTATATATTTAGTGATATACGCCATCTATCGCACCCTCACCCCCGCACCCGATCAGCATCCGTTGTCGTCACGTGCGCGTCGCGCGGCGGCACGCAGTGCAAAGCGAGACGCAACCGCGCGCGCGCATTCACCTTGATAAAGACCGCTGAATGCGATTGAAACTATAGTCGGAGTAACCGGCTTAATCTTACGTGAGTTATACCCGTGCAATAAAATGCCATCTATCGCATTTTTATGAGCTATATATATATATTATACATATATTTCATTGCTTTTCGGAAACCTATTGGTAATGATCTGTTAGTACCAACCTGAGCTGATCGGTGGTGTATGTTCGGTACCAGTGCTGGAACTGGCCCGGCAGCAGCGCATGCGGGTAGAAGCCGGCCGGCGGCTCCACGCGCACGGGGGGCGGAGCGCCCGGCGGCGGCCGACGTCTGTGGATCGTGTTGCTCTGCAGGTCGACACAAGCGGGCCGTCGCCACGCGTTCGCTCGCGCGTTCCACTCGGCTGCCGATGCGATAGCCGCTGCTGCCATATCCTGGGACAAAATAATAAAGTTCTTTACCAATAGCCTATCAGACAGATTTTTGATTTAAAATTCCTAAAATTACTCTTGTTTTTAATCACACTAATCTCACTAATATCATATATGTGAAAGTTTGGATGGATGGATGTATGTATGTATGTATGGATGGATGTTTGTTACTCAATAACACAGAAACAGCTGGATGGATTTGGATGAAATTTGGAATATACATTGCTTATGTCCTGGATTAACACATAGGCTACTTTTCATCATCACCGATTTTACATCACCACGCGGGTGAAACCGCGGGGCGCAGATAGTATCATATATGTGAAAGTTTGGATGGATGGATGTTTGTTACTCAATCACGCAGAAACGGCTTTTTCATTGGCATTCCAAATTTCAACCAAATCCATCCATTTGGTTGAAATTTGGAATGAACATTGCTTATGTCCTGGATTAACACATAGGCTTCTATTCATCATCATCACCGATTTTCATCACCACGCGGGTGAAACCGCGGGGCGAAGCTAGTGTAAAATACATGCGATAACATCCGTTAAAAGTGTACTAATCTGTTCCGTTACACGTGTAATGAGACACGAAGACCTTTTTTTTTTATGATACTGAGTGACGAGACGAGCGAAATGGTCCGCCTGATGGTCTTCACGCTTGCCCATAACAGCTGAACGCCACTCAGAATTTTGAACTTCAACAGTTCAAAACCCTGGATGGCAATGCACTGCGCTCGTCACCCCGAGATATAAGATGTCAAATCTCTGTGTGCCCTGTAATTTCGCTGGAAACATTGCCCTTCAATCCGGAACACAGTAGTGTATGCACACTACTGCTTGGCGGTTGAATAACTGGCAAAGGTGTGGTACTTCCCCAGGCGGACTCCTGCAAAAGAGTCCTACCACTACAACCTTAGAAATCATTAGAAAATAGATACTCTAAGAGTACCTAATATGTGTAACTTACTTGTCTAGTCTTTTCAGGGTCCACCTTAGGAGGTTCTGGTTTGTCCGAGGTCTTTTCTGATTTGATCTCGACTTTAGTAGGCCGTTCTTCCATCTTGATTTCGACAGTCTCTTCCTCATTTTGTCTCTGACGTTGGTGCGAGCGGTACTCTTCGTATTTGTGAGGGTAGTCTGACAACATGATGTCTAAGACTTCGCTGGCATCCACCGCTGTGATACCTGAAAGATGTTTGACAAATTAGTGGCGTAAACAATATGAAACGGTGATATACATCACAATATCGCGAGTCAGTTTCTTTTAGGCAAGCTTGCTCCATCGTAGACCACACATAACTTAACATCAGGGGGGCGATCAAACTATTATAAAAATTTAAAAATAAAAGTATACTTATGTATCCTGACATTGCATTTTGAAACGCATTCGTTCATCACAGTTTTATGGCGAAACTACCGACATGTTTAATTAAAAAACTAATTTATTTTTACTCAGAAAGGATGAGCTCGCGAAACTAGACCGTTACTTGAAAAGTTAAAAAATATGTATAAACAACTGCCACTATAGCGTTCAAATAACTAAAAATTTTCTTCCAAGGGCATAATTGTTTTTGATAATCTGTAATATATGTAAGATTAAAAGCGGAATTCATTAAAGACCTTTGTTATTGAAGAAGTTCAAAATCATCACGGCTATTGGTTTTACCGCTCTCATCTAATAATTGTTTATTTTAGGGCTTCAATCGTATTTCCGGCGAGTTGCAAGTTTCTGTGAAACTGTGTGATCTAAATATCTATCATTATAAAAGTGTCTCAAGTTCTCAGTCTGAGAAACATTACAACAATTTTATGATTAGAAATGCTTTGGCGAGCTGCCCAGTGGGTTTAGAGATATTTATTCATTATACAACTGTACATATCACCTGTCAAAATGTTAACAGAACGTAAATACATAGTTCAAAATGCGTAGGAGTTTGAAAGATGTCGCGCGCCAATTGGAAAACTCAAAGATAAAAATTCATCAATAGCGCGTTAGGTTGTAATTTCGCGCCATTTTGCCGTATTGTGATTGGCGCTAGTAATTTTATCTTTACGCCAGTTTGTAGCGATAAGGTTGCAGTGTCTGATAGACGATACGCAATTGCGTCAATGGCGCTTCAAGATGCGATTTCGCGCCATTTTGCAGTGTTGTGGCGCTGATACTTTTTAATCTTTATGCTTATTTTCAGGGTAAGCGTTGGGCATGCGAATATGTTTCTGTCCCTGTCACACTTATGTCAATCAGTGAGTCCTGAATTTGTGACTCAAAATGACGCTCATCATGTTCTGTATTTATGACGTTAAGAACGTACGCGAGACAATGTCGTACTTTATTGGTATGACATTGTCTGACTGCCACTTTTTTTTAAAGTAAACAAGATCTATTACTTATAAGTTATCGATCTTGTTTTCGAAAAAAAAACTCTTTTTAAATTAAAAGTTTATACAGTACTCTCTCGCTAATCTGCTGCTCGACTATCCGACAATTACGGCGACAACACAGTTTTTGCCAGTCAAAATGGGTCTTACCGCTTATCTTATCTTATCTTATCACTCTGTAATCATTTTTATGAAGTCGGTTTTTTATATTGATAGTTTATTAATTATGTGTAAGGAAGGGTGAAAGGTGAGTAGGGTGACCGTGTAAGGTGTCCCACATTTGAATGGCACACTCAAGTATGTTCACTCACCAAGATCGCAAAGTGCTTCTGACACGAGTCCCTTGCTGAGGACGTATTCCCTCTCCTCACCGCCGACCGGCCGCCGCTTCAGCTCCGAGTAGCGCCGCTTGAAGCTCTTCACTCCCAGGAACATTGCCACTTGTTCTTGGATCATCATCACCTGTTGAGAATATAAGTGAAGAATGGCAGTTGTTACCTCATAAAGGATTCGTGCATTATGCACATAGGTTTTTCATTACTCATACTCGGAAAGTAGGTCAGAAGTTGCCTGAGGAGCGGGTTGAAAGTAATACATTTCAGCTCTAGGGAGAATCACTTTCAACTGACAGTGACAGTTGACAACTGACAGACACTCAAATTATTTAAAAAAAATACTAGTTCTATTTTCACATTTGCATTGAACCATGTTACAACTTGGATTATGGTCCTGCACTTCTCGTGTATTTGCTACATATTTGCTTTAGTCAGTTCATGTTTTTATTTTTAGTTTCCTTGTATTCGTAATGAAAAGCACAGTGTTTACCGCTGGGTTAAAGACTTATTTAGTCCCTCGAACTATTAGCGCCTCCGTGCGTACTCGGGAATAAATAAGTTACTTTCACCCCTAGAATAACAATGTACTATTGTGTTCAAAGTTCGAGAGCGGTTAGCATTGGCTGTGCGCGTCTGTATGTACACTCAGAACAAATGAGGCTGGCCAGCCTTCATAAGATGCAACAACTGTAAAAAATAGTAGTACAAAAGTCTTTGCCCACTGCTGCAAACCATATCATGACTGCTATGAATGTATCAGGAACGAGAAAGCTCGACACGGCCCTATTATACTCACTAAATGGCATCAATAACGTATCATACCCATATCCAATGCAATTTTTGGTAGTGGTAGGACTCTTTTGCAATGGTGGGTCCGCCTGGGGAAGTACCACACCTTTGCCAGTTATTCAACCGCCAAGCAGTAGTGTGCAAACACTACTGTGTTCCGGTTTGAAGGGCAATGTTTCCAGCGAAATTACAGGGCACACAGAGATTTGACATCTTATATATCGGGGTGACGAGCGCAGTGCATTGCCATCCAGGGTTTTGAACTGTTGAAGTTCAAAGTTCTGAGTGGTGTTGTGCTGTTATGGGCAAGCGTGAAGAGCCATCAGGCGAGCGATTTCGCTCGTATCGTTAAATATTTATTTTATAAAAAAAAATAGTATATGTTGTTATAGCGGCAACGGAAATAGATCATCTCTGATAATTTCAACTATCTGTCACGGTTCACGAGATACAGCCTGGTGACAGACGGAAGGACAGACGGACGGACAGACGGACAGCGGAGCCTTGGTAATAAGGGGACCTTATTACCAAGGCTCCGCTGTCCGAATTTTACCCTTTGGGTACGGAACCCTAAAAATTTACACTGTGTTTGTAGAAGGTATTCTCTAAAACTACTGAACCGATTTAGAAAATTATTTCACTGATATAAAAGCTACAGTATCCCGCAGGCTGAGCACGGGCAATGGACAAACTCTCTTTCCATCGCTTTTATCCGCGCGTAGATGCGACAAAGCTAGAATATGGATGCGTTTGTCTCTTTCTCGCGGGATAAAGACAATTTCTCCATTGCCCGTGGTAGGCCTGCTGAGTGACATAGGCTATATTTTGTCCACAACGCCGGCAAAACCGCGGCCAAAACCGAAACATGTATGTTCTTTCATATTTCTAAAAAGAAAGGAAAACCATGCGGTTCTTGCGATGTAATTTTCATTACTAACCTGGGACTCTACGTTCGGAGTGTCGGGAGGTGGCCACGTATATTCTTTGACATCAGCTGCCGTCCATACTTTGTTACTGCAATAAAATTTATAGTGACTAAAGACATTGTCAAGTAAGATAACGTTTCGATTCTACGTTTCTAATCCGTACTACCAAGAATCGGAACAACCTACCGGGTTCCTTGTTTCCTGAGAGATTTAATCTGGGCCTTTTCGAGGCAAGAGTGAGTCTTCTAAGTCTGCGTGCTTCATCTTCGACCACATCGTCGCTTACCAACAGGCGAGTTGGTGATCAAACGCAGACTTATTAGCGATAATGAAGAAAAAAATTTTTTTTTTTTTAAATTAGAGCGGCTGTCAAGGTATTTTGTAAATTTATTGTAGCCACCTGCACCCATATAAACCCAAAGCTGTGACGCGACGCGTTGACATAAATAAGAATGTTCATTCTTATTTAAGAATGTTTATTCTTATTTATGTCACAATACCTGGCGACAGATTTTCTTTCTCATTTCCGTTCTATTTACTTCTCTTTTCTGTGTTTGTATCTGTATGTCTGTCTTTGGTATCTTAGCTCCCAAACTGCTGAACCAATTTTGATTTAGTTTTTTTTTTTGTTTGATAGATGATTTGATAATGTTCTTATCTATGATTCAAGAAAATTAGTTCAGCCGTTTGAAGATTATCAGCTTTTTTGTCGGAGGTTTAATAAAAAAAATAACACTTTCTTGGTTATTGAATGGGCTGTAACTCTAATGTGGACCCAATTAAATTTGATGAAAATATTCTACCTCTAAGGGTGGAAAATTAGGGGATGAGTCCTGATTCTCAGTCTCCTGTAAAGAGGGTTGTTTTTTTTATAATGTACTGATTATTGCACACACTGATTGTAGACTTACCTTTGGCTACTAATATAGATTATCTTCTGGGCTCTGATTCCATAACTAAAAACACGCTTGTAACGCAGCGCGTTAAGTTAACCTCAAAAAGTTGGCCTTTATATCCTAATGAATAGAGGTTAACTTAACACGCCTTGTTGCGTGCGTGTTTTAGTTATGGTATCAAGGACCAGAAAAGTTATGCACAATAAAAGTTTATTCTATTCTATTCTAAATAAATTAGTTTTTTTTTTTACCTGTCGAACAAATCTGCGAACTTTGATTTCTTCATCTTATTACTATCGTTGGTTGAGCTCTTCACAGAGCTCTGAGAGTCTTCGTCTAATAAATGTGAGGGTCTGAAATAAACATAACATGAACAATTAAGGCTATAAAAAAAACAATAAAATAATGTGAAAAAACTAACAAACAATTAATTAATGTTTTAAACTATCACGGTTGTTCACTACAGTTATATGATTATTTATGGGATATTTACCGTGGTAAGGTTGTGGAAGGTCTGGAGGTTGAAATATCGGGAGCTCCTTCCACAACCTTACCACGGTAAATATCCCATAAATAATCATATAACTGTAATTAATGAATAAATAAAAAACCAGCCAAGTGCGAGTCGGGCTCGCGCACTGAGGGTTCCGTACCACCACAAAATATAATAATTATCCATTAAAAAACCGACTTCAAAATTAGTAAAATGTGTTATTTGGATTCGGTGAAAGAAATGATAAGGTCATCCAAGTAACGAAATTACCAGTTATAACTTGGTAATGAACAGAAATTGGTCACCGACTTACACTTGGCCATTATTTGGCAAGTTTGACGCTTGTACGTATTACAGTTTTAACATTAGAGCAATTACAAAAATACGTTAAACAAAATATGTTTCTTATATGGGGTTTCCCCCTTTTGTAATTACTTTTTGTCTATTTTATTATTTCTTAGTTAATCCGCCGTAACATTAGATATTCTGTGAAAATTTCAACTGGCTTTCGATTACAGTTCCAAAGATACAGCCGTTTAAAGGTAGAATGGATGGACAGACAGACAGACAGAGTAGGCTCAGTAATAGGTCCCTTGTTTACCCTGTGTGGTACGGAACGCTAAAAATTCCAACATTGATAATATAAAATTATTATTTGGTTGATTGTTTGATTTATTTTTGATTTGACTGCTAGGGTCTGACAGGTACCTGTTTTAAGCGATTCTATTTAGGTAATGTGAAAAATTGCGCAACCACTAACCGTGTCTTAGCGCGTAAAGTTCACGTTCGCGTGACTTTCCGCACTGCGCTGATTCGAGCCTTTTTAAAAGGTAGCCGTAACTGAAGCAATTATTTATTTATTTTTTATCAATACCCCGTTTTATTTTTAATATTTTGTAAAAACTGTACACATCTAAACAAACAATGATGTACTTAGTTATTCATCCCCACTTTACATGTCGGTATCTTATATATATGATGACGTCACCAACACAAAACTATCCCTGAACTTAGAGTCTATTGACAGTTCGTTTATCAGATAAGTTATATGTGGACATATAAATACATATATACATTTTATTATAGAAACTGACGTGGTTTTCACACATTTTATAACGGAGTAACCGACCTAATCTTACATGAGTAATTCCCGTGTAATATAAATAAAATACTACATATATACATGTTAAACAGAATAAGTTTTATAGTTTGTACTTACTGAATTTATCTTGCAAAACATACCAATATTATTTTAATTTAGTTCAATAAAAATATAGTAAAAAAATAAATATAGTCATCAAAATGAATTCTGATTATGAAAAAAACTGTTATTTGAATTTATTTTGATGTCCTTATTTCACACCTATCAGTTAAAAACAATAAATACCTTTTTCATCAGATGAAAATAGAAAAATAATAATTTTCATACTCACTTAGATGGAGTGGCGTTGTCGTCCATCATACAGGTTTCTTCTTCGAAAAGTTGAACCGTGGTCGTCGCTGGGCCGCACACACGCCCGTATATACCCATCGTCTCCTGTAAAAAGGCAAAAAACATTGATTAATGTGGTATTGTTGTAGTGTTTACCTTTCAACCATTTGAAATGGGCAAAATATTGAAGTAGACCCGATGTAGAATTTTGTACCATTTCCTAAACTTAAGTTGGTAACTTTAAAATTATATGCCTTCTTCATTTCAGTTTATTAGACAATAACATAAACCATTTTGGCCCTAACAAAAGGGAATGGTGATAACTGTCAATAAATCGGAAGGTCATGAAGGGTAGATCGAAGACCTTGGATCACATCTAGGGTAGTTGCGTCAACGAGGTTAAAATTGGTCAACAGAATCGGCACTATTGGCACACACGAAATGTTTTTTGTTATGATACTGAGTGACGAGGCGAGCAAAGTCGCTCGCCTGATGGCTCTTCACGCTTGCCTATAACAGCTCAACGCCACTCAGAATTTTGAACTTCAACAGTTCAACACCCTGGATGGCAATGCACTAGGCTCGTCACCCCGAGACATAAGATGTCAAATCTCTGTGTGCCCTGTAATTTCGCTGGAAACATTGCCCTTCAATCAGGAACACAGTAGTGTTTGCACACTACTGCTTGGCGGTTGAATAACTGGCAAAATTCTTATTTGTTTCTTACCTTCATATACATAGCACCACGGCCGCCACCTCGACCGCGACCACGGTTCCGAGGAGTCCGCCCGCGGCCGCCACGCGACCCCCGCCCGCTGCGAGGCCGCGCGGCCAGTGGCGTCTTCATGAACTCCTCCCCCTTTACTGGACTCTCGAGCACTACTGCCGCAGAGCTGAAGAGCTTCAAGTCTGTTTGTGAGGAGGAGCTACGCCTCCGACTTGAAGGCGGTGTGGCACAACTCGCGCCCGCTACAGACTTGTCTAAAGCCTCAGTCATCCGCGGCAGCTTGATTCGTGAGCTCGTCGGGTCGATGGGAGACTCTGCTCGGGTCTCGGCCACCTCCACTACTACAACGGTCTCGGGTTCGGGCTCCGGTTCTGGCACCGGGTCCGGCTCTGGGACCGGGTCCGGCTCGGGGCTTGCGGGTGGTGGGCTGGCAGCGCGACGACCACCCCGCCCGCGCCCGCGGCCCCGACCGCCGCGCGGCTTGCGTAGTATCGTCGGCCTTTCCCTGCAATGTTTAGTATAAAAATAAAAATATCTGGGACATTATTGCACACATGGTCATCTGACCCCAAACTAAGCAAAGCTTGTAATATGGCACCAGAGACTGATATACATACACATATATTTTAAATACATACTTAAATAGATATTAACACCCAGACATAGAACAAACACAAACGTTCATCACACAATTTTTTGTCTTAGGTGGGAATCGAACCCACGTCCCCAAGCGCAGAAGGCAGGTTCACTACCTACTAAGCTAACGGGGCTGTCAGATAAATAGTGAATATTTTACATTTAATAAGTAGTCAATAAAAAATAACCAGTCTGTTAGACTGGTTATTTTTTATTGACTTATAAATAATAGTCAGCTTTTGAGGGTTCCATACCCATGTACAGAACCCTAAAAAGCTGAACCAAAAACTACCTAATTTGGCGAAACTTTGGTATATAATTTAAATAATTTCTTCATACGTATTATATATTTAATTAAATTTTTCTAAGCCTGTTATTTTTAACAAATCAAACATATCCCTAAAGCACATTACAAATAATTAAGAAAGATATAAAGCTTTTATCTTACTAGTTGTAGAATGCACTGTACTTATTACTACACTTGTATGACATACAAATTCCATACTGACGCCCGCTTTTCAGAAAAGGGGCAAAGCATCCCTTCCTAATCTGAGCATAAACTATAAATAGGAACTTTGCTATCCGATTCAAATAATTTCTTCAGTATATGTATGTACTACTTTACATCTACACTAATATTATAAAGAGGAAAGATTTGTACCTATTTTTGTATGTTTGTATGTTTGTAATGAATCGGCTCCGAAACTACTGAACCGATTTGAAAAATTCTTTCACTGTTGGGAAGCTACACTATCCCCGGGTGACATAGGCTATATTATATTTTGTAGCGAGGCCGAAGGCCGAGCTTACACTCGTGCGAAGCCGGAGCGGACGGCTAGTTTAATTATAATTTTCACTAAGCCTGTTATTTAAAAAAAAAAAACATGTCTGTATAGCACATTACAAATAAATAACGCAAATCATAATGAATCAATTAAACTGTGTAGATATGAACAAGTGGATCACAGTAAAAACTGACTTCTAAAATATATGAAAAACGTAATAAGTGCCTATGAAATTTGAAGGTTGCCCTCGATTTCCCTGGGATCTCATCATCAGATCCTGACATGGTGACAATGGGACCAAACTGGAAGTATACCCTAATGAACAAGTTTTATTTTATTTTATCGGTCAATAGTTGGCAGAGAATTTGGTGAACATACTCGTACATAAAAAAAAATACAGTGGAACATAGAACCATGTTTTTATATTTATCGGGACTTATCGCGCAATATTAAATATAGGTAAAAATAGATACCTTTCGCTCGAACATAGAACCGTCCTCCTTTTTTGAAGTCGGTTAAATAATGTAAACAAGAGTAGAAAATTAAATTGTTTCTACAATAGTTAAATTGGTGTGCAATCTAACTTATTGAAGAAAAAAAATTGTTAGGATATTTCGTTGGAAAAGTGCATTTTTTTTTGTAATAGCCCTCTCTTACATTTGATTAATAATTTTTTTCGATAGGGGTAGGTAGACATTATTTACTACTGATTCCGATTACTTAGAGAAAACTTACCGCGTCAATCGAAGTGATCGCTGAGGACGCTCTTCCAATGCGGGCACGGGTAGAGGCGCGGCAGCGGGCGTGGGTGGGTTGGTGGGGTCAGCCAGCGGCAGCTTGCGTGGCCGGCCACGCTTTCGGGGCGTCGGAGTCAGCTCAACAGCCGGCACGCTGACCGGCTCCTTCAGTTTTTCGGGCGACACCTTCGTACTCTCCACTTCAAGCGGATCCTGCGATACCTCGTCAGGCCCCGTCAAATCACACACAGAGTTCTCGTTGATCATCATCTCCTGTACTTCCAGGTGGCAGTTCTCTACTCTCGTAATTTCCACAACAACGTCTGAGCTTCCAGTCGAAGTACCGGATTCCACTTCGGTCGTCATCTCCGGGGCTTTCTCCGTCATGCTAGTGTCATTCATCTGCAGACTTTGCATCTGTTTTGCTTGTAAATTAGATAAAATGTTCTGCAATTTAGAGTTGCCATTCTTTTGAGAGTTTTCGTTGTTCAGTAACGAATGGTTAAGAGAGACTTTTTCTCCTTGGTTCGATGTGAGGCTAGATTTACTAGGCGATGTTTGTGTAACTTTCGATACTACAGGTGTGATGGTTAGAGATTTGTTGGCAGACAGAAGTTGTTCCAGCTTCATTCTCTTAGTTTCGAAGATGGATAGTTCACTTTCTTTTTGTTGTTGCGAGCTGGGACTCTCGACCGCCGAGGGCCTTTTGTTGACGTTGCGTTTTACGACGGGCGATTTCTCAGCGCTTTCCACTATTCTCGAACTTCGTAACCGTTTGCCCATTGTCATATTTGCCGCCAATTCAGCTGCAGCAGCTTTTCTTCTGCTGTTTATGTGTTTTTTTGGGCTTGGCGTGTCATTCAGTGTTTCTGCACTTTTGTTACTCTCATTGGGGGGATGGCTATCTGTTGATTTATGGGTTTCTTCTGTTATTATCTTCGCAGAAGCACCCTGATCAGTCTTATTGATTTTTAATATGATTCGTGGGGAATCTTGGCCAGAACTCTGGTTAGATATCTTGTCTGTTATGATTTCTAATGGTTTTGTTACGCTTTCATTGGCTTCTCTATGTACATCTTCAATAGAACGTATCTTGGCTGAGTCAGAAGAGTGCTTCAAATCATTCACTATCTCAGGTTTTGGACTTAGTCTTTTCAGTAACTCCGACTGATCATCACGAGTTTTACTTTCTTTACAATTACTTAATATAGGCTCTGATTTTTCAGATTGTGATATACATTTAATTGGCTTAGAGTCTGAGGTTTTTTCGATTTCTTTTGTAGTAGACAAAAGCTTCTTCAGCAAAGTGTAATTTAGCATTGAAGTTTTTGTGTAATTGGTATTATAATGCTCCGCAATCCTCGCATTTTTGTCATTCACTTCACCCATTTGAATAGCATTTTTCTTAATTGTTTTGTTGTCAACAACTGATTCACTTTTTGCTATGGACTCCTGCATAGAAAGACCAGGTAATGTGTCTTCTGTAGTTACTGGTTTTGTCTGTTCTTTCAGTGAAGAGTTTAAAACTGTTTTACTAATTATATCAGGTACTATATTAGTGTCACTAGAATGTCCCAAGAGTGACGAGCATTCTGTTTGAAGTAAGCTGGGACTATCTCTGTTACATTCAGAATTTTTAACCACTTCATCACTAATAGCACTTGTTGATTTCAAACTTAATTCAGCATTTCTTTCTAAATTAACGGAACGTTTGGAGGTTTTCGGAGAATGCGCCATTTTCGGGGAGTGTGCTTTCCCAGCAACATTGTTACACAGATGCTCATTTTCAGATATACTTTCAGGTACATTTTTCATATTTATTTTCATAAGAAGTGGAGGTTTGCTAGATTTTTCTATGCTTTCCTCTTGGGATTTACAATGCAGATCATCAGGTTTGACAATAGGTTTGATGTTTAATTTTGTTAACACTGGAATACCAGTACTTCCTGGGCTTTTTAACGATTCCTTTTTTGGGGAAGCTGGTGACTGTTCTTCTGGTTTTACTAATGGTTTGATGTTCAATTTGGTGACAACCGGAATGCACTGCTCGTTATGTACAGGTTTTGTGGGCTCTTCCATTTCACTTGGTTTAACAATTGGTTTGATATTAATCTTTGTCACAACAGGTATGTGGTCAGCATTTTCATCACTTGACGTTCCAGTCTCTGATGATTGATTCTCTGAATCTTTCAAAGCTTCATCCTCTACAGGCTTAACAATAGGCTTAATATTAAGTTTAGTAACAACAGGTATACAAATATCTTTAATGTCAGCATTCTTTTCATCACAGTCTTTTTTATCTGAAGAACTTTCTTCGGGATTTTTTATAGGTTTAATATTAAGTTTAGTAATTTTAGGTACATCTTCTATGCTAGAATCTACTTCATTATCTTTAGGTTTTATTACAGGTTTTATATTTAATTTTGAAACTACAGGAACTTTCTCGTCATAGCTTTCTCCACTTTCTGTAGGTTTCAAAATAGGTTTGATGTTTATTTTTGTCACTACAGGGATGTGATCTGAGCTATCATACATTGCTGTCAATTTCTTGGGAGTCTTAGCTGTTCCATCTCCATCAGTTCTAGTAACAGGTTTAATTGTAATTTTTGGTACATGGGTATTTTCTTTAACATCTCCACTTGAAGAAATTGACTCTGTTAATATTTTCAGCTTTGGAATCTCATTATCTTTGCTCATACTTTCAGGTGGTTTTAATGGTTTTATAATCCGCTTTGGACTGTTGGGCAGACCATCTGATTTTGTAACAGTTTTTATGGTTATTTTGGGTACTTTATCTTGCTGCTTATCATCAGACTGGCTGATTATTAATTTCATCTTAGACTCCTGATCATCTTTATCACTTTGTTGAATGTTTTTTATTGTGAGTTTTGGAACATTTTTCTCTGTATAAAATTTACCTTCACTCTCAGTGCCAGGTTTTCCCAATTTTATTGTGAGTTTAGGTACTGCATCTAATGGTCCTTGATCTGACGTTGATGCTTGATCTGAAGTACTGGTGGTCTCGTCATTTTCAGAACATTCTGATTCTGATATTTCACTGCTACTCGACTTTCTATGAATTTCATTTATTTTTTCAGGGGGTTTAACTATTGGTTTTATGTTCAGTCTAGTGATAACTGGGATTTGCTCAGTTTTGTTGGTGATATCATTCTGAGCACTTTCTGGATGTGGACTAGTTATACCATCATTAACATTTTTGCTCGGTTTTGGTATTGATTTTATGTGAATTTTTGTCACACTTGGAATCTGCAGATTGGTTTCTTGTTCTTCAGTATTTCGTTTTGCATCGGTTTGGAGAGATTTCATTGTGCTTACATTTTCTTTTTCTGGTGGTTTGGTTATTGGTTTAATATTAATTTTTGTAATGCTTGGAATCTGCTGCAATGGTTTTGATGCACTTTCATTTACTTTTTCAGTTGGTTTTTGTATTGGCTTAATGTTAAGTTTTGTTACATTTGGAATCTGCCGATCTCCAATATCTTGTCCTGATGTTGGTTGGGAATCTTTTGACACACTCTCTTTTACTTTTTCTGTTGGTTTTGGTATAGGCTTTGCATTGATCTTTGTTACATTTGAAATCTGCCTTTTGCTGTCTGAATCATCAGTATTTTGTTCAGCAGCTGGTTGTGCCGGTTTTGATAGGATTTCATTTACTTTTTCAATTGGTTTTGAAATTGGTTTTATACTGATTTTTGTTATAGTTGGAATTTGCTTGTTTGATTCATAGTCGCCAGTATCTGTTTCTACCAGTTGCTGAGAATTAGAAGCACTTTCATTAACTTTGTCAACTGATTTAGGTATTGGTTTAATATTAAGCTTCATTACATTAGAAATATGTTTACAGGTATCAGATTCAACATCTTTTTCCTGTAAAGTTGGTTGCACAGGTTGTGAGACACTTTCATTTACACTTTCAACCGGTTTCGGAATTGGTTTTATGTTGATTTTTGTTAGATTTGGGATTTGTTTGCTAGTGTTAGAGGTGTCAGTATCTTGTTCCATAACTGATTGGATGGATGTTGTCACATTTTCCTTTACTTTTTCTGTTGGTTTCGGTATCGGCTTAATATTGATTTTTGTTATGTGTGGAATCTGCTCACTATCCGAGTCATCAGAACTTTTCTCTGCAGGTGGCTGCACAGGTTTAGATACAGTTCCAATCAGTTTTTCTGATGGTATGGGTTTAATATTTATTTTTGGCAGACTTGTAACCTGTTGTTTGTCTTTGTCAGGATTTTGCTCAACAGGTGGTCTCAAAGGTTTTATCGTTAATTTAGGTACAGGTGATTTTACTTCTTCGGTGTGTTTATTTGTCAACTTAATAGTTAATTTGGGGACCTGCTTGGTGGAGTCTTCAGCCTTGCGACTTGTAGATTCATCTTGAACTATTCCAGATTTTTGAACAATGCTTGGTAATTCTGGGTTTATACTGGGATCTGCATTTATCAGGTTGATTTTCATAGGTTGAACTTTCTTCTGATCACTCTTAGATATGTCACAGTCATTAGCATCCTGAATTACTTGCTTATCTTGGTCACAGTTTGTTGAAGGGGTCTGTGAAACGTATACATCCACTAGGGGTGATGATGAGCATTTATCATCAGACTTTTGAGGTTGCTCAAAATGAGTACTACTGCATTGCGCTTCCGTAACATCTACAATAGTTTCATTTGCTGCAGAACGTAATTCGCTAGATGTACTTGTCTTTTCTTCTATTAAATTATTGCCACTGGCAAGTTTTTCAACTTCTTCCATTTTAGAATCTCCTGATGAGGGTTCCATAACCGGAGATTGGATTACTGGCAAATCCTCAGAGCTTGGAACTGATGGTTCAACAACTGGAGGTGTTTCAGTACATTGTGGTTCTTTTTTAACTGTATCATTAGTCGGAGCAGCCTCCTTTTTTGATATAACATCCTGAGGTGGTTCAGATATTTGAACAGGTTGCTGTTCGACATCAGGGACAGGCCTATTCTCCTGTTCCTCAGATTTTTCAGTAATTACACTGCTAGATGTGTCAACTTCAGCAGATAAAGGTGTAGAAATCTCATCAGAAGATGTTGACTGACACCGATCTCGCTCTATCGCCACAGTTGTGGTTTGTGTCTCAACTTTAACACTATTACTCATCACAGGTGCAACTTTAGGCCTAACAAGTTTAACTTTTCTTGAAGGACCTGTTGATGTTTCTGCTTTGCAGATACTAATTTCACTTACATTGCTAATCTCTTCAGGTGTAGTATTACCAAGTGTAGGCACTGCATCGGAGGAACTGGACACATCCTTGGCTACAGTATCACTTGTCTGTTCCATGGTAAGAATGTCTGTATGTGAATCGGCAGTAGACGACACAGTGGAGTCTGGCCGCCGATCACTTGGTGCCGGCCTTATTAAACGACGTTTGAGAGGAGACCGAGACATGGTTGGTTCCATAGAAAGAGCTTTACTTTCACTTACACTACACTCACTGGACGTAGATTCAGCTAGTTCTACAGTCACACTGTCCCTATTTTCACTGGATGTCACCGACTTGACTGTCCTTCTCAAAATATCACACTCACTAGTCTCTGAATTTGCTTGCACAGTTTCTACACTGTTAGGAGCCAAAACAGGCTCCTCCATTGACACTTCCGGTATCACATTTTGACTAATTCCAGGCTGTTGAGTAGTACAACTTTCATTGGAATCTACTTGTACAGATGAACTGGCTTGGGGTGATTCCTCGTTAGTACTTGTATTTACACAGATCAAAATTTCACTCTGAGGCGTGCACTCCGCTTCAGCTGGCTGCACATGAATACTCTCAGTGAGAGTTTCAATATTGTCAATAGGGACCGGGGATGGTTCACGCGGTGGCGCTGCGATTTGTTCTCTCGGCTCCTCAGACTGTTTGTGTTGCGAGTCTGAGGTTGACGGGACGGGCGACGTCGCGACTCGGTCCATGACCGCTGGCGACGGCAGTCGGGGTGCTCGCGGGTCACCGATGAAGTCGTCTATCATGTCCAGAATCGCCTCGGTGCTGGTTTCCTTCGACGACGGCGACGGAACGCTGTCGCCGTCGAAGTTGTCCTCCGACATCGCGGGAGTTCCGCACGACACTCGAGTTTCGGACGATTCGTGTTGGAAATTACGAGCTGCATCGACGTCCTCGGCCAGCCCGACGTCTTTTTCCCGCGCCGATGCACGGCGGGACGCGATCGTCGCGGTGCCCGCATCATCTTCCGAGCTCTCCATTATCTACTGTTTTGCAACGCTGTCATATCTGAAAGATAAAACGCTCGCTGGGTGATATTTACGTTACGATCGGGTAACCTGACGACGTGCGAGATTGACAAGCCACAGGCACCATTCTAATTCACCATAACGCTACAATATTTCGTTGACGGGGTCCACAGCGTTGATTTATATACCTACAGATGTACTTTAATTTCATATTCACGACGTTTACGTCTCTTCACAGGACGCGCAAGGTCTTGGAAACGATTCAACAGCGTAAACCGGCAAACAAAAAGCTTGTATACGCCATTTTTAAAACCAAAGACATGGCAGGTTGGGATGTATGGGCCAATAAAAAATATTCTATTCCGACAATTCGGCCATTGTCGTGTTGGTAAACTGCAAGCAGCCCATAGATCGCTCTCCACTTGAGCTTTTAGCTTGCAAAAGAGTGATAAATATATTTTCTACATGTGTTAAAACGAGTCAGCTAACATCTCGGTTGTTTCGTGCTTCGTCGATTTATCGCATTTGATTTGAACATGGCAAGTATGTAATTAATTTTTATTTGTCTCATGTTTTCAGATCACTATTATTAATTTTCCAGCATTTAAAAATTCTAAAGATGTATTTATTTTCATTGATGAGATAATCGCACAAAACTATATGATATGAAATTAAATGTTAACAATATGATGCCATAAAATTAATGAAGTCTCTGGCAACATTTTCAATAAATAAAATGTCAAGTGCGATTCTTAATATGCTTATGGAAAGGTTCCGTAGAAATAACGAACACTAATCACAGGGTCCTTCCTATACACTAATTAAAAGATGCACGTGACGCGGCGCGTTAAGTTAACCTGTAGAGATTTGGCTTCTATTCTCTAGGAAATAAAGGCTATAATAAAATAAACTAATTGAGATTAACTTATGCGCTGTTTGTAGTTAGTGAATGAGGGCCCTGGGCACTTTTTAAAGCATAACAGACGTCTGACAGATCGCCGTCTGACCAACGAGAGAGAAGTATTTTAAACCAACTTGAAAAAAAGCGGAGGTTCTATGTTCCACTGTTTTTTTTTTAAATGTTTTTTCACGGAGTTTTCTCCGCCAATTATGAATTGATTTTGATGTTTTTTTTTTGGTAGGCCATACTTCTGAGGTAGTTCCATGTAAATTTCATCAATTTATTAGTTGGGTTTTTATATCAAATTAACTGAAAAATATGTCATCCAAGTAAACAAAATTGCGTATTTACTAATTGTGAAGTAGTTTTTTAGGGTTTCGTACCCAAAGGGTAAGGGGTACTTATAATACTTTTTATGGTTTAAAAAAAACCATAAAAAGTATTTGCATTATATATCGTATATTTCTCTATGTAAACATAGAGAAAACTGATTGAGAAACATTATTTGATAGGACCATTTCACAAAATGGTCAATGACCTTTGAGCTAGAACGCTTTGAATTGATTACAACTTTATCGCTGTTACTCAAAAAGTCATCATCAGATAATGTTCGAAATAATTTTGAATGAAGGTTTTAAATATGACCTATCGTATTGTAAGACTCAAGTTTCTATGTCTTATAGTTTAGAAATGCAAATGCATGCCAACTTTTTGCCACTCTGGCGGGCCATATTTCGCAAAGTATAGACTTTATAAATAAGTGATCTATCAAATTTTACCTTCATTTTAAAATACCTTTTCAACGAAACCCCACACGAGTAAGTGGAGAAAAAAAAAACATCCCCATTTCACATGTATGAGTGCCACCCCTGAAATGCAATATTATATATATTTTATACTTTTAAAATTGAGATCTATATTATTACTGTTATTATGCAAAATTTCATTCTATTTTCTTAATAATAATAGAAGTTGGAAGGTTTTAAAAAAATCGGATGGTCAGACAGACAGACAGACGGATGTACAGAACGAATTTATAAGGGTTCCTTGCTGGGCTACGGAGCCCTAAAAACAGAATAAAATAAATATTTAAGGGGGCTCCCATACAAGAGATATGATTTTTTGCCGTTTATATAGATAATGGTACAGAACCCTTCATGCGCGAGTCCAAATCGCACTTAGCCGGTTATTTAAAGTTTTCTAATACTTTGTAGAAGAAGGTTCTTACGGAAAGAATAATTAAGAGAGTTGGAAAATTTCAGAAAAATTAACGACGATGAACGTCTTTCGGGTCAGCTAGTACACTCATAAAAGAAGCTTCAATACAAGAATAAAGGGTCCAAATCCGTCACGGATGTCTGCTACTTTAACGTGCTAAATCGGCTTATCAGTTTTGGTTAACACACCAGTACCCTTAGTACAAGATTTGATAGTTTTCGAAAACTTTTTTCGTTTTCGTTTTGTTCCATACATTGCTGGGCTGAAAGCTATTTGAAACCTTTTTTCGTATTTGAGTGAAGCAACCTATACTGCCGATTACTACCGATTTTAGTTCCTCCGCGTTTCCGCTAGAGGCGCTTTGCTAAAATGTATGGGACAATACGAAAACGGAAAAAGTTTTCGTAAACTGTCAAATCTTGTACTAAGGGTACAGTGTTAATTCTTTTCAGGTCAAAAATAGTACACACTCTAAAGTATAACGACAAATAATTAATAATCGCCAAGTTCGAGGCAGTGACAAATTTCTGTTTACAATCGGTTCTTGTACAATCACCGAAGTTAAGCACCGTCGGGCGCGGTCAATACTTGGATGGGTGACCGCATGGGCATTGATGGAAGGGATGTTGTCTTTTTGCACTATTTTTTTGTACTTTAGTAGCTAACAAGTTATGTGGTGGTGGGACGGAACCCTTAGTGCGCGAGCTCAACTTGCACTTGGATGGTTTATTTAAAACTATTAGAAAATTTGATGGAATCGGCAGATTTTTTCCATCGCAAAATAGAGCTTTATTTTATTTATTTTTATTGTAAGATAGGCTTGCGCATAATAATAAGCTTAATGCTTAGCTTATATTGGCTTGGAGTTGCTCATTTTTTGGCCCAAAATATCAATATTTTCTTTTGTAGTTATTTTTTAAACGGGAACATAAACAATACAAGCCAACTAACAATAAAACCTTAAATACGTAGCCTATTATAAAATACAGTTAGAATACCCATGGATAAAAAATAATTCAACCACTACAAGTTAGCAGCGTACCTTGTAGTTGGTATAGTTTATCTGTACCGTCTGTACGAATACCAAATATCTATTTCAACAACCTTATTATTTTTATTTACTGGTATAGCCAGCAGGCGTATTATGGATCTTTGATCGGGATCAGTCAGTGTCAGAATTGACAGAATTTTGACACTTGAAAGGGGTTATGACGCAAAAAAACAAAAAAAACAGCGTTGTCTATTTCCAATTTCATACTACGAAATTGGAAATAGACAACGCTTTTTTTTTTTGACATAATTTTGACAAGTCGCGATCCCGATCAAAGATTCATAATACGCCTGCAGGATAGGTGCAGCAACCCGCCAATTAGGTATGCCTCATTTCAATTGTGGCAGGTGATGTTTTGTCTTGCCACCCACTAAATACACCTTCCCCCTAAATATACCCTTTAACACTTTCATCCTGGAGCGTAGGTTCTTAATTTTTGCTTTTTATTTATTTAATAATATCAAATGATGTGCGATAGGCTTGCGTTACACCGCCAACTCGTCTGATGTTAAGAGATGATGCGGTCCACTATTGAGCATGTTTGCATATAGAAACTGATTCACTCACGGAATAAAGACACCCAGAATAAGTAGTCTCTGAATAAAATTACCATGATCAAGGAACATATTACTCACAAGGAGACCATGACTCATTGACGGACATGGCGAATCTACAAAGGTTCCATTCATAGTATTACAGAACCCTAAAATAGAAATAACAGTAAATATGTCAGTGCCATGTGCCATCATCAAAACATGTTAAATGTCAAAGTCACTTAAATTACACAGAATACAAAACTAACCTCTCGGAGGCGATCAATCACATCGTTTGATGAGACTGATGTGCTTGATAAAAGATAAAAATCGTTTATTTGCATACAACATCATGGCGGCTCCACATTAGTGCCGTGAATTCACGCGCAAATTCACGACATGAATTCACGGCACAAGTCGTGCCCTCAACATTCACGGGATGCTCACAGTCGTTCGTGAAACCCGCCAAAGAGAATATAAGTAAGAAAACCCGCCGCGAAATGGGCGTAGAAGCTGCTGCTGCAATAACTTTGTTTGCCGTGGCAAATTATTATTTAGACGTCTAAAACAAGAAAGTTATTAAAAAGCGATGGAATAAAAGAAGATGGTGGATGAAGTCCGTACGCCCTTATAGTCCGGAGTCTCCGTAGGAGTATTATATTCTCTTGGGTCCGGAGTAAACAAGGAGTAAACTGGCGCGGGGCCGTGAATGTGGATGTGTATGCGTGAACGCCGCGCGAAGGGGGCGTGAACCCTTTGTCGCGGGACAAAATACCGACTCTGATCGGGAAACAGGCGTAAACGCGCGTGAATCCCGCAAAAACCCTCCACATTCACGTTTACGCTTGTTTTCGGAGCTTCACGGCACTAATGTGGAGCCGCCATGAGATATTTTGTGCTTGAGAAAGAACTTATAAATACCCAACAGAGTTTTGGCGCCAACAACTTGAAGTAAACATGGGCCCTATTCACTAACTAAAACACGTACGTAACGGGCCGCGTTAAGTTAATCTCAAAAATTTGGCCTTTATTGCCAAGCTAATAAAGTCCAACTTTTAGAGGTTTACTTAACGTATCGCGTCACGAGCGTGTTTTTAGTTACAGAATCAGTGGCATGGTCATCTCATTGTATTGCTTTCCTTAAACTTGACCTTGTTTGATGGTAATTTTATTACCATGAAAACCTATTTATATTGTTATTCCAACTGAAGGACTACATACTTACGTAATTTTGGTATAGTGTAACATAATTTACTTTGATATTTTTTTCTGAGTGCACAACTTATAAAACATAGGTATCCGACTTCATCAGAACTGGACCAAATTAAAATGTAATGGGAAGCACCAGCTTTCAAATAAAAAAAGAATCATCAAAATCGGTTCACCCAGTCAAAAGTTATGAGGGAAAAAACAGTCAAATTGATAACCTCCTCCTATTTGGAAGTCGGTTAAAAATTAACGAAAAATTAAAATAGGTACCTACTAAATAAAAACGAAAACTTAAAATAACTGTTTAAAACTTAAACTAAAAGACCATTAGTGGAGGGAAAATTGCTGGCGGCATTGCAACGTTGAATCGCGATGCTCAATATCTGTGTGAAATAAAAGCCAGCATTCTGGACACCCAACGCCTCTACCCAATCGCCTGGCCAAGTCCCGATAAAGCCCCATAGCGGCCGCCCCCCACGGACCCATCGTCTTCACCCCAAACGGAGCAGAAAATGTATACCCGGTCAAGGTGCATATTTGCACCGTTTGAGGTTTTTTAGCTTGAACGGCGGCAGCGCCGGCCCTAACTGATGTTGCAGGAAGGTGAGACGGAGCCATTGTGTCTACGCATTTTGCATTCCATACCAATGGCTTCTCCACCTTCCAAATTATGAGGGTTATCCCGTCGGTTCTTTTGCCGTCGTATCGCATCACTCCATTATTCAAACGCCGGCACTGACAAAAGCCCGACGGATGACATCGTTCAGACTGGCGTGCCGTGGTATGCGCCTAGCACCTAGCACTTTTCATACACGACAAGCCTTGGTGATCGAGGCGATCTACTTGATCTACGGTTCACCACAGTTACAGCGATTGCGGACTTGAAATTTTTGGTATAGGTACTAGTTATATTACTCTTTGCTATGACATGTATAAATGAGGGAAAGTTTTCTCTTTCTCTCCCGTTAGAAAGAAAAGAAAGTTTAAGAACGAGAAAGTTTTCTCTTCTCTCCGTTTGTCAGACAGCGATCCTTCAGCCAAGTTGACAACTTTGACAAGTCTGTTGATATCACAGACATTTAATACTGTTAATGTAATGGCAAGTGCCTTTATTAAATAAACAAAATACTAGCTAAAACTAACACTAAATAAACAGTTAGACTACTTTAATACTTGGTTGGTTGATATGGCCATTCAAGGTTATGGTATGGCCCTTACTTGTCATGTCAGTAATGTCAGTTGGCTTGTCATCATGTTGTCATTGTCATAGATTAATATATTGTAATTTGGTTTGAAGTTGATACAAGGGAATAGAATTATAGAATAGAACTAAATCTAATGAATAGAATATTCGGTGTTATGTACTAACAAAATAAAAATAATTTACTGAATTTGAGAATACGAAAATAAATTATAATAATGTCGACTATTAGACCTTTTACTTGTGAAGATATGCTAAAATTTAACAATGTGTAAGTAACCAATAAAGAAGCCTTCGAAGAAATTATTAGTTTGGTACTTGTATTATAGAATTAATATAATGTTTGTAAATAGTATTTTACAGCTGTTCCATAAACTAATCAATTACTGGGTTCGATTCCCATCAAGGACAAACATTTGTGTGATGAACATTTGTGTTTGTTCTATGTCTGGGTGTGAATATCTATTTAAGTATGTATTTAAAAATATATATGTACGTATATCAGTCTCTGACAGCCATATTACAAGCTTTGCTTAGTTTGGGGTCAGATGACCATGTGTGCAAAAATGTCCCAGATACTTACACTTTGAACCGGTCTATCTTTCAGAAATCTTGATCCGCTGACAGAAACCTATGGGTTATCCTTCTACACACAGTATTTAGCACACTGGCCAGAATACTTTCAAGTTGTTGAAGCACCAAGTGGAGAAATTATGGGCTACAGTAAGTAAACCTGTTGCTTGGTTCAAGTATTTCTAATTGCACTCCAGGTATTCCGAAAACACGTATATAGTGCTTTAAATCCACTTTTATTAAGCGATCCGCTAGTATGTGGAGTGAGCTGCCTGAATGGGTGTTCGATAGTTTCAATCTGGGTGTTTCCCGATAGTTATAATCTAGTTGTCATCAAATCGCAAGTGAATAGGTTTCTTCTAGGTAAGCATGCTCCATTGTAGAATGCATCATCATTTGATATTAAGAGAGGTGGCGTGGCATTCAAATGCAAGCCGATACAGCTGATCGCGAAATAAATATCAGCTGTTCCATAAAAAATTGTCATTAACACTTGATCCATACATACATTTTGTCAAGTGTCAATGTCAAGTGAACATTCATTTCTATTGAAAAGCAGTTTTTTTTGCGGAGTTCATGGTTTGTCCCATAGTAAAAGTTGTTCATAATGATGAGTACAATGACCTTTTTTCGGCTTAGTTCAGAGTATATGCGTAACCCTGTATAAAACATTAACATGAAAATTTCTTTATAATATTCACAATGTTATTCTAAAGATAATGCCCAACTGGATATTTTATTTCTTACTCGAAAATGTTTGAGAGATAGCTCTGACCGGTGAGCGTGGCTTTAGAATAAAGCTATGGTTGACTTAGCTAGGTATTGTTTGGCTAAAATTGGATATTTTTTTAGTTATGGGTAAAGCTGAAGGTCACGGTGAGAACTGGCATGGCCATGTGACAGCACTTACTGTGAGTCCAGACTACAGGAGATTAGGCCTCGCAGCCATGCTGATGAATAACTTGGAAGATGTGTCAGAGAAGTATGATACATACAAATTTTTTCCCTTGAACTAGAAAGCATTGCCTAAAGCTGAGAAAGTTGACTGCTTTCTAAGTGAATCTTCTTACCACCTTTGCGGTATACTAGCTGTAAACTAACTTTGTATTTCAGGAAGAAGGCTTACTTCGTGGATCTGTTTGTAAGAGTCAGTAACAAAGTTGCCATAAATATGTATAAGAATTTGGGATACATAGTGTATCGGACAGTTTTAGAATATTATTCGGGAGATCCTGATGAAGATGCTTATGGTAAGAATCCATTGTTTTACTAGCATTTTTGTAATTACATCATCATCAGCCAGAAGACGTCCACTGCTGAACATAGGCCTCCCCCTTTAACCTCCACACTGAACGACATCCTGCCATCTGCATCCACTGGATGCCCGCGACTCTCACAATGTCGTCGGTCCATCTAGTGGGAGGCCTACCTAAGCTGTGTCTTCCGGTTTGCGGAATTACATAGTTCCAGGTAAGATCAAGCATTTAACAAAATTACAGTCCATTCGCTATCGTATGATCACTGACATCATCTAGTAAATGGCAAAAAAAATATTGTTTTATTTTGTTCCACAGATATGAGAAAAGCCTGTTCAAGAGATATACATAAAAAATCTGTGATACCTGTATCACACCCTGTCAGACCTGAAGATGTTGACTAAATAAAAACATTTTTACCAAATTTTGTCTTTATTAATAAATACTTGTATTCCATTGTGTCATTCACTATCTTCAGAGGATGATGGTTTTGGAGGTGGTGTGTGACTTTCTTCTTCATTTTCGTTATTTTCTGTTGTTGCCTCGCCATTTTCAGTTTCCTCAGCAGTAGCTTCTGTTACTTCTTTTTGCTTGCGCCAATTTTTGGCAGCAGCAAGCAATTTCAAGTTAGGCCTAACCATCTCATCTTCAGGGAATATATAGTCAAACACCTCTTCCCATCCTTCTTCCACTCCTGCTTCACTAATGATCTTTTGTCTCTTTTTCACTCTTCTTGGCATCTTGCCCATTACTTTCTCAAATTTCTCCTCATCACCTATTTCAGTTTCGAAATCTTTCCATGCCTCCAGCAGCAAGACCCTTGACTCTTTCTCTCCAGCACTTCTCAAACTGTCATTAGCTCTCTCGTAAACCCTTCTCGCCAAGTCAACATTTATGTTATCAGCATTCTCAGCATTGAGCTCAAATTTGGCATATGAAAGCCATACCTTCACGTGGACTGTTCTTTCCAGCAATCTTTCATACAACTGTCTTGCTTTTTCGGTTTCTCCCTGTGTTACTTCAAAATCTATGTAGCTCTTCCATAGAAGCTCAGGCATGTCCAGTCTTGGTTGTCCGACAGCTATTTCATAAATTGACCTCGCTCTATCAGTGTCGCCCAATAATGTTTCAAGCTCTGCAAACTTGATCCATGTGATGCAGTTTTCAGGGCCATACTCAAGGAACTTTTGATATAAGATTCTGCATCTATCAAATTCTCTCAATTGGATTTCAAGATCAATATAACCTCTGTATAATTTGTCTCTCGGACACATGCCTAGAGCTAACCCTAATGTTTTTCTGGCTTGTTTCAAGTCTTTACATCTGACTTCATATTGAGCATACATCAGCCAAATCTTAGAAAAGGTGAACACTTTGTGTGGTATCAATTCCAAGCATGTTCTATACACTTGTCTAGTTCTATCCATGTCTTCTGCATCTAATTCTTCATACAGAGCGTAGTTTATCCATAAATAGATGTACCGTCGCCAAAATTGCTTGTCTTTTGACGGAGGTACGTTAGCTATAGCTCTCTCATATGTGTCTCTGATATCATCTATATTTCCTTCATTTTCTACCAATCTTATGTAATCAAACCATGCATCATAGTTAGTAGGATTTTCGATAACTTCCTGTTCATACATGTATTTCCTTTTGTTTACGATAACATCTTCAATACCTGATCTGTCACCATATTTCTTTTCATGGATAGTGTATGCTTTGTATAGTTCTTTGTTCCTATCCTTAGGGATGTGATCTAAAGCATATTTGTATATTGTTCTGGCTCTGTCATGTTCTTTTTGATTCTCTTCAAACTTTGCAAAGGCTATGAACAATCTTTCATCAAGATCTTCGTCTCCGAAGAACTCTACAGCCCTTTCAAACACTTTTCTGGATCCATTTATGAAACCATGATTTTCTTCAAACTTGGCGTATTTGATCCAGTTTTTAACATCAGGATGGACCATCACAAATCTCTCATAGATATGCCTAGCTCTTTCAAGCTCTTTGTACCTTAACTCAAAGTTGATGTACGTCTGCCATGCCTGTTCATCTGGCTGCCATTCCATCCAGCGCTCGAACACCTGCAAAAGTATATCAAAACTATCACGGTCGTGCACTAGTTATAATACTGTGCCGAAATATCGGGAGCTCCATATACAATCTAATCGCAGTATATATCCTATAAATCATCATATAACTTTACAGTTAAAATATATAATTTGAATATGAACTGAATACAAACTTGTCTGGCCCCAGCAACATGCTCCAACATTTCTTCCATGTAAGTATATTTGTACCAGAACTGTGATACTCTCGGCAGTATGGTGACTGCTCGATTCCACAAGTTACGGGCATGGTTCACTTGTCTGTTGCGCATCTCCATTTCTGTGTATTTCAGCCTGAAATAATATAACCATCGGGTTAGATCACATTAATATCTCCAATGTGAAAGTAACTTGTACTATGGCTACTACCAGGAGTATGGCCAGTGGTATGCAAACCTCAGGTGACACAAGTAGACATCATAGATTTTGGTACCAGTTTCATCTCCAAACACTTTCCTCACATGTTATAGAACAGCAGTAAAGAGCTTGCATGAAACGGTGTCTTCTTGTGGGAGACCTCTTTTGAGCGATACAAGGTCTGTCAATGCATACAGTCGCAGAGCTATATATCTCTAAGCACTACAACATATTGACCCCATAGTACATAGCGACATAGAGAGTTTAACACGGCCTGTTGCTTAACACTATCGAGAACTTTGTTGTAGTCTGCAAAAAATTTACACAACGGCAGGTAGTGTTTGTATTTTCTGACAAATTTACAATATGGTCATGGTTGATAGTAGAGACCCAGCTTGTTCTACAGGTTGACATTCATCCAGTTGTTGAGTAAGACAGTTGCAAGGAAACTAAAAAATCTCTTACCAAAATTACATCATAACATAACCATATCTTACCAAAGGGTAACATTTCTATGATCCACATCCAAGGCTCGCTCGTATATTGATCTTGCTCTCTGCACTTGTTTTTGTGATTCCTCCCATTGTGCATATTTTAACCAGTTGCCTATTACCTGTAATTATTTCTACAATTACTATGTCGATACAGATTATTTATAAAACAACAGCCATCACAGGGAAAATAAACTCAATTGCTGTTTTTTAGGTTAGGAATTTCAAAACAAATTTACTCAAAAACTGTAACTCAAACTCATCTTACAAGTCTGTTCTTTCTGATATTATCTTCAAACGCTTTCCTCTTACGATGTTGGTAATCTCGTAACTCCTCTGGGTCAGAGATCTTCTGTTTTGGTGGTGGCGGAAGGATTTCCAAATCTCTCTCTTTTGCTTCTCTGAGAAGCTGCTCAGCAGTGATTTGTATCTCAGCCGGGGCTTTATTCTTCACCTGCAATAACCAGTTCATAATATATATTAGCATTTACGCAAAACTCGCTGAATTGTGGTTGTTATTCCAAGTTGAATATTGAACCTACCTTTGCCACTTTGGGCATCTTTGTCGCCTTTCCGTCCATTTTAAACTTTTTGTATCTTTTATTTCCTAGCTCAAACCGTATATAATAATTATGTAGGTACACAAGCACAACTCGGCTCACTTTTTATAAATAATCCAACCGAACACAAAACAATCAACATTCCATTTTTATTCTTCCTATTTTTTATTGACTTGCTTGACGCAAATGCAAAGAGAATAAAGAAGAGGGCAAGGCCTATTTCCACGTCACCACAGACGAAAAAAAAAAAAAAAAAAAGCACAGATAATAAAATCATTCGTTCAATATTGCCATAGCATGTGCTCTCAAAAGTATCGATATTCTGACGATTCGAAGTGCATGAACAGGATCTTTACTTTTTGTTGTGAATTTGTATGTCAATGTTAGTGTCAATTAAAGTCTTGAAAAAACTTGAGAGGTCGCGAGAGTCTCAAGCGAGGCCGCAGGCCGAGCAAATGTCTCAAGGGAGGCCGCAGGCCGACCTTGAGACTCGGAGGCCTAACTTTGGGCGAGGCCGAAGGCCGAGCCAGGGGCGTGGTGAGGCCGCCAGGCCGAACCACGACCCCGAGCAAGTACCGTGGTGAGGCCGTCAGGCCGAGCCACGGTACTTGCGAGCTCGCGACAGGCCGAGCTTCAACCCAAACTCAACGCGAGGCCGAAGGCCGAGCTGCTCCCTCCATCTACGGTCGAAACAAACTGGATATCAGCTCTTGTATTGTTTCAACGACTGAATATGGATTTTCTTCAGCGTTTTGACCGCCATGAGGAGATTTGTACCCCTGTCTACTTCCGTGTTCAGTTTCGGTCATGGAAATCAAACATCATCATCATCATCAACCCATTTTCTAATGTATTTCACTTTCTTAGCCATTTTCAACCTGATCCTTCAGTTTTTTTTCAAGTTTTTAAAGTCGCAACTAAAAGACTTGCCCCCACCCGACTATAGGAAATCCCCACGGGCCGCTTGCGGCCCGCGCAGCCTCGCAAAACACTAGGTTTGGACATTGCAGGTTTGGTACCATTGTAAAGTTGTTTATAATGATGACTACATAATGATCTTTTGGGTTAAGGCCTTTTTTGTGAACTTTATACTCAACCCAACAACCATGTGTTTGTAACCAATGGCTATAGAATAGTACTAAAAAGGAGAATAAAAATAAATTTATATTAAACAAGTTCTTTTTATTTATCCCACTCCAGCTCAAAGACCAACTAGCAGGATTTGAAAAGTATGTATTCGTGCTCACACTTATGTAGCGATTATTAGGTAATCTATGCCTACCCCTGACTACTATTCTGGTGGTGCACGGCTGTTCAAATTACATGCATTTGATCAGACAAGCACAACTGGCGATCTACATATTTATAGAAGCAAAAAGAAAATTTGTAGATTATTAAAACAATAACAAAATATCCAATTTCAAAATGTAGCCTATCACTGATAATTTTGGCATGGAGAAAAATCTTAACATCGCCTAGCACATCAAAATTGGTTTAGCCGTTTAGACTATAGTAAGTATTAAAATTAACACACTCTTCTCATCTACGTTCTACCCTCATTGTACCAAGGCATATCACTCTTGTTTGTCTGATCTGAGATTCAATCCCTATTTCACTGGGTGTTGTGTCATTGTTGTAGTTTCTTTAAGAAGTCTTGATCTTAATTGTATGTCTTCTGTGGGTTTGCAGTGCAGTAGTACATGCTCTACGGCTTGTTATCCTGTAGATAGCCTCGACACAGAGGATTATCTGCATCTTTAATGTTGTACAAGTGATTGTTTAGCTTACAGTGACCTGTGATGGTACCTGTCATTAGACAGAGGTCCGACCTAGTTATTTTGAGTAGTTTGTTAGTTACTCTTATCTATCGATAGCTTTTGCATGTTTGCAGTCTGTTATTTTATTCATAATATTTTGCTGTTTCTTTTCTGGTGCAACTAAGCAGATCCCTTGGTTCCATAGCTGTTGATTTACAGTTTTTCAATGTCTGCACTGATTTCTTTCTTTCTTGCTCTTTGTCCATTTAACTTAGAAGTTTAACTGTCTGCTAAGTTTAGTAAGGCAGAATGACATCCTGATATCACTCTAGACCTAGTTGTAGGTTCAACTTAACTAGGTTTTCTGAGTGCATAGAATCTATGCCATAGATGATGGCTGGACTGTCGGTATAGTGAACGTCCATTGCTCGTTTTTGTTCTTTAGGTTAGGTATCAAAACACATTTTATTTATAACTCCCAATGTCCAATCGTGTTCTTCGAGACTTGCTCAGTTCTTGTTGTCCGTGTACGTGCTGGCCACTCCGTGTATTGACATGCGTCAGGGACGATTCTTGTTGTTTTGTTCAGGATTCTACAATTTCTAGAGTGGATTGTGTTTGACCCAGTACCTCTCCACTGGTACTCAGGAGGTAGGAGCTCGGCTGGTTTGGGTAGGCTGCCGGCAAATGCATAATACATACGCACACTCCAAGCGGGATGTACAGTGCGACATACAAGAATAGAATATAATAAGGACGCCACTATCGCAAATAAATAACTTACTAAAACAGCTTCTGATGTACAATAGACACTGTTCAGTAAAATATCTGGAGGATTCTACATTTTAAGCGTTTAATTTAATACACAACCGATATTTTTCCATTTTACTTTATTCTAACCTCTTAACGTAAACGTAAGAAGACGTTTCACGTTTGACATTTAACAACGTTAGACGTTCCGTTTCTAATATTTTATATCGCACGCACTGTAAGTGACGATCTTATCACCCCCACTTTGAATTAAATACAGACCAGAAGGGGTGGAATCAAATAATTAGTACATAATTATATATTGATGGGTGGAATAAGACACACGTACGTATTTCAATACCACCTACATGCCCAAATCAGATATTAGATTTGTCAGCTGAAAAATAATTAATTTAGTGAAACTTGCGTATCTAGGAACGTAATCATTTTTGTATACAGGGTCTTGTACGAACACATAGAAACATTATGACATTACCACACGCTTATTCACTCGCAGCACGGCATAATGTACTCTAAACTTATACAGCCAAGAATGCATGTGCTGCATAACATACGTTGGTATGACGTGGAAATAGCCAAAACAAACCTCATTTATAGGGACACACATACACACCAATGCAAAATGACAAGCCACACTCAAAGATTTTCACACACACATTAAAATTTATTTATCCCGAAATTGCCAGCACAAACCAGTAACGCAAGTTCTTTAATTTATCACTTTTCTAATCTTCATGTAGCCTAGTAAAAATCAGGGGCCTTACGGAAACTGCTGTTGCGACACCAAACTAATGTTAAATCTACTCAGTTGGAAAATCACGCCACCACAAACCGTATCTGGGCGCGTTAAGGTTCACGTTCGCGTGATTTTTCAACTAAGTGGATTTAACGTTAGTTTGGAAACGCAATAGCAGTTGTCCGTAAGGCCGGGGGTCAAAACAATAGAATTTAGACAGATATCATTAGAAAATAATATAGGCGTTCCACTCATTACCGAATACGAGATCAAATTGATATTAAAGGGTTACTTTCTTTAAAAAAACTACAAAAGACATAAAGCAGATTATTCATACTTGTTTTTTTTTTTGTAAACAAATTTTGGCTTTGCGCAGTTATCATATATTACCATTGTAACTGTCACAAATGTCATTGTCAATTTTTTTCAAGTGACACTGCATTGAGGGGAAATTGCTATGGCGAAAGAAGAGATGCCAATTGCCAACCAAAAAGAACGCAAGATGAAATAGTGTGGTTTACAGAGTAAACAGAAAGAAAGAACAGATTTTTTATTTTCTGTATGAGTACATAACCACAGACATGAGTAATTTTGGCGTCGCACTTCTTGTGCATTTGCCAGTGTCAAGTATTAAACTACAAGTTTCACCCCTGCCCCTGCCTATGCTCTCCCGCCCGGGACGATTATGGATTTGTCATGCGTGTGCACCCTCACGCCACCCTTGCACATCACTTTTATTTGAATCTTTGTTTGAATCATAATCATGAATTTCATATCTATCCAGTCATAGCACCATGACATATCACAGTTCACAGCATAGAAAAACAAACCTAACCTCAAAATCCTCAAAAAATGTAAACAAAACAACAAACTTTTTTTTGTATTTAATAATAAAATTAAAATTACGTACTAATTACTTTCTAAAATGTCTTGGATCTCACGTTCTTTGTTATTTAAATACTCTCATATCAATAACTTTTACAAAGGTAAGGTTACAAATTGTGTTAAGTTTTCGTAAATACAAATCACCATAAGTTTTATACCGATAAACTAAATAAAAATCAAATATATGTTTTTCAGTGAAGCAGTTCTCAAACAAGATTTTAAATCCGGCACCCACGTTTGCAAGGAGAGGAATAGAGCAAGTGGAGTACATAAAATTAGCTGTTCAAGAGAAAAACTTAGACTGGCCGAATATAAAAGCCAACGTCTTGGCCACACAGGGCCAACTAAACCAAAAGAATTTCGAAGGGGTCTTGCTAAAAATTTTGATAAATGGCAAAAACATTGAAGCCGCACTTTCATTTGCCAATCATTTAAAAAGTAGCACTGAAGAATTAACTCTAGGGTCTACAAATGGTATATTGGGTCTTTATTACGAGATTGGGAAAAGCAGAAACCTTTCAAATGAAGAAAAAGATTTTATATTAGATACACATAAAAGTTTGTATAAGAAGTACAAAGTTTTGGATTTTGCTACATGTGAAAGACTTGTCCGGGCTCTCTGTGTTATAGATGAATATGAAAAAGCTTTAAAAGTGTTAGAAGATATACATTTAACTAGTATTCCATCACACACTGCTTACAGCATCATGATTGGTACACTTTTTAAAAACAATAAAATAAAGAAAGCTTTTGAAATCACCAATAAAAGCTTAGAAGATAAAAGACCATTGCAGTACCTAGCTTTCAATGAATGGATCAATTACATATTTCGGAAATATAAAGAAAAGAATACCATATTAAAATATTTAGATGAAATTTATTTACATATTTCAAAAAACTATGCCATAATTGATGAAAAGACTGCTGTTAAATTGAAAGAATCATTTATATCATTAGGATACGAAGCTGGTTTCACAAAAATTAAAAAAAATAAGTAAGTTGCTTGCCATTCTTTTAAGTCCCTTCCTGACTGGAGTCCAGGCAGCGATACGGCATACAAGTTGCTGTGGACAACTTTGCTCATCTCATTTTTACGTAGATTCAATATTGTTGTGGAGACGTTAGTCACTTATAATTATGTGAATAATATTTCACTACACTTAATCCACTAAATCGCGCTGTACAGTCCATTTTACAGTGGGTTCCATATTGTTATCAATAGTCGCCTATGCGAGTTAGTCCTATTTCCACTTATTCACGGGTCTGGCCTGGACATTTGTTAGCCATTGGTGGAGCCGAAACCAACATCATGAGACCCTGTTGAATACAAAATACAATTATGGATTATATAGTATACGATTTTTAAAAACTGGGATATGAAGTGAACAATCTGTGGATAGGAGAACAGATCTATAGGATGATAAACTTAACCTGCGTTATGCTGTAAAAATATATTTAGACGGGTGATGATACCACCCACTAAATGGGTCTCTCATTGGCGTCGGTGGCTTAGGGTGTCGAGAGGTGTGCTGCACTTTCAGCAAGAGCTACTCGCGGCATTAAACACTTTAACACTTCCACCCCCAGTTAAGGTTACCGGTTAAGCCCTAGCCCTAGCTCTGTTTATTATGTGAATAAGCTTTATATTAATATAGGTTCAATATTGTTGGCAGACAATTGTCGCCTATGAGAAGCAAACACTTAATAAATATCTTCTCATTTTAAGGTATATTCAATATTGTTGCAGACACAATAGTCTCCTATGCGAGCTAGACGTATTTATCTACATCTACACTAATATTATAAAGAGGAAAGATTTGTACCTATCTTTGTATGTTTGTATGTTTGTAATGAATAGGCTCCGAAACTACTGAACCAATTTGAAAATATCTTTCACTGTTGGGAAGCTACACTATCCCCGGATGACATAGGCTATATTATATTTTGTAGCGAGGCCGAAGGCCGAGCTTACACTCGTGCGAAGCCGGGGCGGACGGCTAGTTATTTATATGAATAATAAATTCACTATACTCGATTTACTCAATTGTGCACTGTCTAACATTAACTTAGAATATATTTTCCAGTGGCCAATGCATCCGGTGCAAAGAGACATTAGATCGTTTGCTGCTAACAGACCAGGAGTTTGCTCTACTCCAGCAAAATGTCAAGGACAAGTTATTAGTTGGCTCCGACTTATTCTTGAAGACATCTCCAGAAGAATTGAAGAAATTTTCCTCTTTTGTAGAGAAAACGGCTCCTTACGATATTGTCATAGATTCTTTAAATGTAGCCTACGGTGTAGGGAAAGGCACCCCAGTGAATAGACTAAGCATGTTGTTTGCTGTAGTTGATTATTATAAGGAGAGAAACAAGAAAATATTGCTTTTGGGCAGAAAGCATATGCTCAAATGGGGAAAGGGTAACATACAGCGGTTGACGTCAAATACTTGCAGTTTTTTTACAGATAATTTGTAAGTAGACAATTATAAACCATATTTTTTTTACAAATACGATAGATACACACTTCCTGTATGTTAGATTTTTCGACTGACCTGAATGGCTGAATCTATCTTGAAGAAATTTGACAAAGAAGTAGTTGGTATAAGAATGAACATAGGATAGTTTTCAGCCCAGAAAAAGCGAATGCAGTGCAATAGCCCTAACAGACGTGTCAACTTGGCTGACGAACCGCCTTCTGACGAATGGGAGTGAAAGAGAAAATTTACTCTTTCATTTTGTCATCTTTTCTCTTTCATCGTTGGACGGTGGTTCTACAACCAAATCCGTCACGTCTGTTAGCTGCTTAAGGTTGCAGATGAATTGCATCGGATGCAGCTAGTATAACCATAATTGATCAAGAGGGGTGAAGGTCTCGGGATTTATTTATTTATTGATGACTAGCTGTACCCGCAACTTCGTTTGCGTGAACATAAAAATTGTCCTTGCAGACGGAATTACCGGAAATTGCAGTAATATGTTACTAATAATATTGTTTACAGGGGCCTTAACTATATGTATTCTGTGCTTATGCCCAACTCTAACCGCGGGCTCGAATACGCGCAGTTTGTAAAATCACGCGAACGCGAACCTTAACGCGCCAAGATACCTACGGTTAACGGTCGCAGAGCTTTTATTAGTTGCTTATCATAATGTAAACCATCACATAACGCAAAACATCTGCACAACGATAAAATACAAAAGCCAGCTTAAGATGAGCCGTACGTTCAAAGGTTCCTGTACATTCCAGGGGTCAAGTTATTTGAAGGGAACCATGCTGAATTCCGGGATAAAAAGTATTCTATAACCTACCTCGTAGTATGAACTCAAACTATGCTAAGTTTCATTAGAATCCATTTAGTAGTTTCGGCGTGATGCGCGGCCCAGATACAGACAGACAAAAAAATTTTTTTTTTTTTATTTCAGTATCGATAATAGAGTGCAGTCCAATTTTTTTTTTCTAAATGTCTTCAATGTACAGAATTGGACCTGTTACAGTTTTATTATATGTATAGACTAGCCGTCCGCCCCGGCTTCGCACGAGTGTAAGCTCGGCCTTCGGCCTCGCTACAAAATATAATATAGCCTATGTCACCCGGGGATAGTGTAGCTTCCCAACAGTGAAAGAATTTTTCAAATCGGTTCAGTAGTTTCGGAGCCTATTCATTTAAAACATACAAAAATAGGTACAAATCTTTTCTCTTTATAATATTAGTGTAGATAGGTGAGCAGCATAAGCTGATGTGCCTATATCACACCATGTCATAATTTAGTATTTATCTTCATTTTTATCCATCTGTCCAGTTTATGGGAACAAATTGTGTTTTTTTAAATATGTTTGTTCGATGAAAATTTCATCATCATCATTTCATCCTATCATGTTCCCACTGCTGGGACACAAGCCTTCTCTCTGAGAGTGAGGATGGGCTACGGCCCATACCATACGGACCATAGAGAGAGGATGGACCGTAGCCCATCGCGTGTCATCTCGCTCACGCGCGTGGTGCGAGTGTGACGCGATCGCAATCACAATCAGAATCACAATCCCACTGGTATAACAGTTACTGTGAATGGACTATTTTACTATAAGAAAACAGATTTATTACAATTTCTTACAGGCCAGCATAGTGGATCGTAATCCACCATAGAGAGGATAGGCTACGGTCTATCCTCACGCGCGTGAGCGAGATGACACATGATCGCAATCACAATCTGAATCCCTAACAGACATCCAATAATAAACATGATGGATTATTGTTAAAATTAAATTTCAGATCTGAAGACGACCCATTTTTCATAACAGCTGCTATTTTAAGTGGTCCAAACACCGACATAGTTTCCAAGGACTTGCTACGCGGCCACAAGTTCTTGCTACAAGATGAGCAGTTGAGATATATCTTCAAGAGGTGGCAGTGGCAACATCAGTGGATGTGCTATATGAACGCGAATACAGGACTTAAAATTCAAGTACATAATTTACACTTTTACACTAATATTATAATTATCAATATAAAAAAACTGACTTCATAAAATAATTCAGAACTGGACCTAAAAGAAATGGGACCACACGGGAAGCGCCAGCTTTCAAATAAAAAAAGAATCATCTAAATTGGTTCACCAAGTCGAAAGTTCTAAAAAAAACAAAAACAGTCTAATTGATAACCTCCTTTTTGAAGTCGGTTAATAAAGAGTTATTTTTTCTATGTATTCTTATAGCCGTAACATACGTGTCGAACTTGGCTGACGAACCGCCGTCTGACCAACGAGACAAAAAGAGTGAGAATATAATTCTCCTCTCTTTCTCTCTTGTTGGTTGACGTGGTTGACGTCAGCCAAGTTGGCGTGTCTGTTCCGGCTCTAACATAACACTTAGGGTTATCCTTCTTTGTGTCTTTGTATTTTCAGGCGCCACTATCTTTCACGCCGTGTGCTCAGAAGAACAATGGCGGTTGGCACCTACCTTTTGCTAGGGAAGAAGCGACAGAATCCATGGGTTTGATCAACGACGGGACGCCTGATTTGTCGAGCTGGCTGTGCATTAGACCTAGGATAGATAAAAACAATTAAATATAGATCAATTATTTAAGTAATATAATATCTAGTAAAATACATCTTGGTTTTTGAAATACTTGCCCAAGTAGGTTCCTACTTATACTAGGTCCAAGTTTTTTTTAGTAGGTAGGTACTGACAACTGCAGAAGATAGTTCAAAAGTTGAATCAAACCGTTATGTAGGCTATCGGACAGGAGCAAAATATTATTATACCTATGTACATATATCTACTGAAGATAAAGTTCTGCCTTATTAGCGCTTTTGGTTGGGTTAGGAAGGGATACTCTGTCCTTTTCCCGCAAAGTTACTGTGTATGGATTTTGTATGGCGTACTAACAAGTGACGTCACTTGTGAGTATAGTGCACTCTATATAGCTAGATCTTATTTTTAAACACATTTTCTATTTTGTTTTTGGTGATCGCCTTCATTTATAGTCAGCTTGTTTATTTTAAAAAAAAGTCCCGCTACGTAGACAGAGAAAACAATAGACGCAATCACATTTCCTACTCTTTTACTCCGCAGCGAAACAGCCATATGAAAAAATAGCATGCGTGAAGAAGAAAGATCTATGCTTTTTTTCTCTTTGTCGTTGTAACCGGTTGACTCCAAGCTCTAATTGACAGTGTGGTGTCAAACATTGAGAGATTTTTGTGTTTTTTAGGAAATAAATCATCTAAATTCAATTCGTTATCTTTAAATTATTATCCCCGCGTGGTCAAGAGTACCTATTGGATTTCGTCACAATGGTGCAGTGTTGTGTTTTGGGTTGTCCGGACAGAACAGAACAAGGTTTATCACGGTCCCGCTACCATATTCTGTACCCTTAGTACAAGATTTGACAGTTTTCGAAAACTTTTTTGTTAAGTATTGTTCCAAACATTTTAGTAAAGCGCCTGCAGCGGAAACGCGGAGGAACTAAAATCGGTAGTAATCGACAGTATATAATACACTAAAATATGAAAAAAAGTTTCAAAAAGCTTTCAGCCCAGCAATGAACGAAAAAAAACTGAGGTAAAAATCGGTCCGGAGGTGCCTACTAAAGAGTCTAAAGTAGGTACCTTTTAAACCAGTATAAAACTTCTTGCTTCGAAAATCTAACAAATACCTAGTTCGAGAGCTTGTGACTTAAAAAAATCTGTTATTTGTCATAATTATGATGGCCATGATGTTTGTTTAACGACGAGCTTTTCTTTGGCTTTAAATGTGCTAAATTCACAGTTTGAATGTTTTAAATTTACAGTTCTGTTACCCAATAAATTTAATTTTCAAGCCATGCCAAAAGAAAAGAAACCAGCTGAGCCGACCACTTCAAAAGAAAAGCCAAAAGAAACGCCAAAAGAAAAGCCAAAAGATAAGCCCAAGCCTGAAACAAAAAGTCAGGAAGATGGTAATTTTATTTTTGCGTATCATAATGACTCTTTAGACAGATTGGCTACTGTTAGTACTTTGGTCAACAACACCGTCGAGCTTCAACATGAAGCATTTCAAAAAGGATGTTTACATCTACCTCGCCGGGCTGGCAAAGCACCGTCAACACCGCTAGTGTTGCAGGTGTCCATAGGCGGCGGTTTCCGCTTATCATCAATCAATTTATAAATTTCGACCAGGGGCCTTACCCCTAGCTTCACTTTTGCGAGCCAACTTTTAGTAGGTACCTGATAGGTACCTAAAATTAACCAACTTATTTAAGCTGCATCGTTTAAAAGCGTCTAACTTGAATGAACGATAATCACAATCACACGCATAGTAAAACGGATTTTAGATCATTCAAGTTAGACGCTTTTAAACGATGCAGCTTAAATGAGTTTGTTAATTTTAGGTACCTATCAGGTACCTACTAAAAGTTGGCTCGCAAAAGTTAAGCTAGGGGTAAGGCCCCAGGTAGACCACATGCTTGTTTGCCGCTCTTTTTATATAAAAAAGGTAAATTTTATTGTACCTAATGCAGACAAACCATAATAGGCTTGTATCATTTATTACAAATCAACAGCATAAAGTACCACTCTGCTCGTATTCGCCAAAATTAGGTAGGTACCTGCTCCGATTGTTCAAAATATTAAGTACCTACCACACTACTCTGATTGTTCAACACTGCCACTTTGTTCTGATTGGTTAGGCGACAATCGGAGAGTATCCGCCCGAGTCCGGCGCAACATGGAGCGAGTGGAGATGTTAGCGCGTCCCAACTCGCGCCGTCTCCGCTCGCTGTGGGACGAGAAATGCGCCATCTTACCGCCTGACAGGAGGGACAAGATCAAAAGTGCTCTGGAAGAGGATTATTTTTTAAGTCCTGAGTAAGAACAGTGATAAAAAGTTATTTAGTGAAAGAGTTGGTATGGGTTGCATGTGGTCTGAATTCGAACTGAACGTTGAGAGGTTGTGGTCGCATTTTAAGCCTTAGTGACTAGTGTAGCTAGAGAGATAATGTAGCAGAAGATACCTGATGATCAGGTGTACCTACTGCTCTCATCACCACCCCGCCTTTTTTCTTGCCCCGCTGACCGCTGAAATAGAAAAATACATATTTCAAGACCATATGTGACCACAGGATAAACCACTGGGTGTGGAAAACATGACGAGGAAACCAAAACATGGTGGCTACCCAATTAACTACCCAACTAACTTTCTAATGCCCAGGTGGCTGGCTACCACCAAGTTGAAAGTCTACGTAAAGATATCATCAAGGATCACCTAAATTCACTGGATACTTCCGATACATTTTAATAGATAGGTACGCCTCACTTGCCCTATCAAAAAGCTCATGGCGTTTGCAACCTGTAACTTTTAAGCTTTCGCGAATTGAATACATTTGTTTTATCGGGACTTTTATAAGTATAAATTGAAATAAAATATATGAATCTCCTTTTTGGTGATCGATGGGGGAGGTCTATGTCCTTACCTATATATTTACCTTGTCCTGACAATAACGAACAAAAAAAAGAATTATCCAATTTGTTGCAGTCGTTCAGAAGTTAAGGTCGTACATACATTTCGGAGATTTATTTTTATTTATATAGATATATAGATAAATCCTTGTACGAGCGCTGGTGGCCGGGCGGTATCATGTGCACTTTACAATCTGACGGCACCCGGTTCAATCCTCGGCCCTGCACGTTGCAAAAACGTATTTAGTACTTCAATAAATGATGTGCAGTTTCTATGCCATAGCTCAACAACGGTGAAGGAAAACATCGTGATAAAACATCGTGATAAAACCGGTATAAATAAATAAATAAATATCTGGGACATTATTGCACACATGGTCATCTAACTCCAAACTAAGCAAGCTTGTAATATGGCAGCCAGAAACTGATATACATACATATATATATATTTAAATACATACTTAAATAGATATTAACACCCAGACATAGAACAAACACAAATGTTCATCACACAAATGTTTGTCCTAGATGGGAATCGAACCCACACCCCCAAGCGCAGGAAGTAGGTTCACTACCAACTGAGCCACCGGGGCAGTCAACCGTATCGTTGGATCGTAATCGTTGGACCGTATGTCCAAGAACCTCAACATTTCAAAGACATGACATGCAATGCAATGGGCCAGCATGGCCCATCCTCTCTCTCTCTGAGAGAAGGCCTGTATCCTAGCAGTGAGAACATGATCGGCTTAATATTAGTATGATGATGATGATTTTCTTGTACAGGGTATATAGATATATAGGAACTCTTTATTGTGTAGGTACACCAGAAATAAAAATTACAAACAGATAGAAAACACTTACGAGCTAGTGCTACAAGTGGCGGCCTTATCGCTAAAGACGATCTCTTCCAAGCAACCATTACGGGTACGTACAGGGTACTTACTATTTCATGTGAGTAAATCATGTTTTAGACAAACGGAGCAGTACTTCCAAGCGATGACCGAATCGTCGAAGCGGTGGTCCGGCCCGGGAGGGATGGTTGGCCGCCGGGAGCAAGCAGAGAAGTCCAAGGAGCTGCGCCAGCGGCAGAAGTGGCTCGTCAACTTTAGCGCTCAGGTACATGGCTGAGGACATTATTTGATATTTACACAACTAATTACTATTCCTAAGTATTTCTTAGACTTCTTAGTTATTCCGCCGTAACATTAAATATTCAGTGAAAATTTTAACTGGCATCTATTACGGTTCGATAGATACAGCCTTTAAAAGGTAGAAAAGACAAACAGATAGCGTAGGCTTAGTAATAGGGCACCTTTTACTCCCTTTAGGTACGGAACCTTAAAAAGGAGTTTGGTTTCAGGCTTGTCAGGTTTATTTTATTTTATTTATCTCAGTGAATAACGTACATGCTATGTATACACAACTCTGCCAAACTGCGTAGCAGTTTGTAGGCAGATATGTGTGTCAGAAGGCAGAAATGTCAGGTATGAGTGTATGTGTGAATTCCTTTTTCCACAATAACGTCTAAATCAAAGGTTCCCGAAGTGTTCCAATGGACCCCCAGGGGTCCACGGGAGACTCGATGGAGGTCAACGTTTTATGTCGAGTTTTGGGAATATGGTAGCTGGAGGGAGTCCACCGGAACCAGCAAAATTTTGAAAGTGGTATATGAGAAAAAAAAGTCTTGGAACCTCTGGTCTAAAAGACAACCTCATCTCTTGCGTTGTACGCTATTTCAGTCAATGGAGTAGCCTCCACCCTTCAGTGTGTGGAACTTTACGGACGACATTACATTGTCGTAAAAAGTCACCTATATATTCCTATGATTATTTGTGAATTCGTAATTAATTGTTTTAAGTTTTTTTTTCGTCAGGTGGCATACCGTTTGTGCGACTACATCGCGAAGGGAAACAAGGAAATGCTGGTCTCCAACAGGCTGAGGAGCATTGCCGACGTGGTGTTGGAGCGAGTTGCTGAAATATTAGGTAACCATTTCTTTAATGGAAAATTAGCCTCTTACGTAGCGCTCAGTGAGGCAACAAAGCACACTGATTTCTGATCCTGTCCTGTGTGTGTGTGTGTGCGTGTGTGACCTGTGAATGTACACTGTATCTCTTTAGTCAATAAGGTCTCGCCTGTCAACCGTAAAAATATATGTCAACACTATTCCTGCATTAAGGTGAACCTAAGCCATCCCGCACGCACCCTGGTCGGCTTCCTCGCTTCATGGTGGCCATTTCCGACCGCATTGCCGTTTGGATCGAGAACGCGGTCTACCGAGCTGACTCCTTCGAGCCTTGCGAGAGAGGCTCTCATGAGCACATCAGGCTAGACGCAGAAAAACCGCTCAAATGCTGAGGGGATTACGAGAAAAATGCAACAGTCTAAAAGGTAAACATATCTGCAAAGTTAGCGTACAAATTATCTGAAATATCCGTGGCCATTTGGAAAGATATCTTACTATTTGTGATCAGGAATCAGCGATCACATTGAGTCAGCCGAGACAGGCACTGCGAGCAAAACCCGCTTCAATGCTGACGAGATTAGGTGGAAAATGCAACAGTCTGAACGGTGACTAGTCAGGGTAGATAGATATTTTTAGGTGTCATGATAATGACAAAACGTTGCGCTGCCTATTACTTCTAAAATATCCTGCAGTTTGCTTATTGCATGCCCCCGTAGAAACGTGAACTAAAATCAGCTATTCACTGAAACTGCCGCCGAAAAGTACGACGAAAGAATTTATGACGTTAACAAGTAGATCACATTAAAACCGACTTATAAAATATATGAAAAACTTAATAAGTGCCTTTAAAATTTGAGGGTTGCCCTCGATTTCCTGGGATCCCACCATCAGATCCTAACTTGGTGACAACGGGACCAAATTTGAAGTATACCCTACGTATAGTTTTTTTTATTCGGTCAACAGTTGGCGGAGATATCGGTGAACATACATAAATAGAAATAAAATGAAACATAGAATCTCCGCCTTTTTTGGAGTCAGTTAATAAAAGAGAAATACTTACTCGTACTTAGTTACATGCTACGGACATAAATACTACGCCTTGAAGCGACTGGAGTGGAAGATTTATCTGAAATGTAAGTTATGCAACAGTCGCTTATGACTTCCTATGTGCATCAAAACAATGAGTATTAATTCAATTTAAATTCATGAAGCTTGATAGCTCATTGATTTCACAGGCTCGTGATGTACTTAATCTTCTTTTAATATGTGCATAACAGAACTGCTCATGCTTTTAAACCTTTCTTGACTTCCTAATATACGTATTAGTCTAAGATCCGGCTGCAGAATTACTTCGGTCATCGAGTTTTTGCTTAAACCCAAATTTTTACGCATATTTATGATAAGGAGAATATATATCAACCAGGGTGCAAACCAAAATGTGGCCGCTAGTATTTTTAATTAAATTATTTTTAGCTAATTTATGGGAAAATAATTAGCAACCATTTACAATATAGGTACTTCACAGCAATATAAGAAAAAAATTGCTTTAATTTGATATATAAATGATAAATATCAGTTATGACCGTATAATTGTACCAAAATCTTACCTGTTTACACCTGGCTGCGAAGAGGTGCGGCCGTGGTTTTTCAGAGTGTTTATATATATTGCCATGAAGTGGACGATATTTTATTTAAAAACCAAATGAATTAATTTTTTCCCATACATTAACTATAATGTAATAAAAAATACTAGCGGCCACATTTTGATTGGCACCCTAGTTGATATATACAGTAGAACTCCAATTATCCGAATTAATGGGGACCGGGACCCATTCGGATAATCAAATATTCGGATAATCGGATTTAAAAAAAAAAAATTGCCATTGGAGAGAATAAAAGCTACGTTTTGATATTGCACTATTTTTTTATTGAATTAAATGAAAGAAACATGAAATTTTCACATGTTTTAAATATAAATAAAATGTACTTATGTACAAGTTTAGAAATAAAAATCATTGTTTTTTAAACATCTCCGTCAATGTAAGCTGTTTTGCGGTCTTCAACCGTTTTCGGGCAGCCAGGTCACGCATTCGCTTGACGGTGAGCAGTTGCAAGTGGTCACACTCGAGCTGACGCTCCATCCACTTCAAAGCAGTCTCGAGGCCGGCGAATGCTTCACTAGCTGATGGTCCAGCGTCTACTTCAACATCAGCAGAAAGTTCTTCTTCCACTTCCACTTCAACATCTTCTCTCACACTAACAACAATTTCATCGTCATTGAGAATTTGAAAACCAGGGTCAGACGTGTCACAAGCCATCCACTCTCCTACATCTTCAGCACTTACTTCTGTACAACCAGGAATTTTTACAATCATTTTTCTTATTTCCTCTAGTGACAACGCATCTTTATCATCATCATCCTCTCCATATTCTTGTTTCTCATTTTCTTCAGATTCTTTTTTTTTGTTCTTCTCAGACGGTAGGCCTTTCAGTTTATTCCACGCACGTCTTAGCGTCACTGCCGTAACCAAACTCCAAGCTTCCGCTTGTAGTTGTAGTCAGTGTAGGCACAACGGCAAGTTAAGACAAGTCAAGTCAAGACTTGTTTGTGATTCGGATAATCGGCGATTCGGATAGTCGGAGTTCGGATAATTGGAGTTCTACTGTATTCTCCTAATCATAAATATGCGTAAAAATTTGGTGACCGAAGTAATCCTGCAGCCGGATCTCGTACTATATGTATGTTCAAATTGTTCAAGATAAACAGCTTGACTTGATATAAGTCAGTAGTACTTAGTTATTACATACCTAAAAAAGTCTACAACAGACGCAACAAAAACCCATTCATCTTATTGAGGGTCATCTTTTGCTGGAAGTTTGCTCATCATCATCCACACCCTTCCTTATCTCACTGCTGTATAGGGCTCTCCATTGCTAGGTATGTCCTCGATCCTATGCTTATCGAATCTAGGTTCGACCCGCCACGGTGACAATATCGTCGACACATCTTACAGCTGGACGACCAACGCTACACTTGACTTGCTTCGGCCTGCACTCTGTTATAACATTACTCCACCTGTTTTAATATTTATCGGGACTTAACGCGCACTATTAAATATAAGTAAAAATAGATACCTTTCGCTCGACGTTTCGACCATGTTACAATGGCCGTGGTCACGAGCTGACTCCACCTTACTCCACCTGTCATTATTGCACTTAGCAGTATCCTAGCCTGCTCCACTTTAGTTTCATTACCGCGAATTAGACGTCCCGAACTTTTGTTCTTTGCTGTATTTCGGTATTACGAACTCGCGTCTTAGAGGTTGACGCCTAGCGTGGAACTCTGCATATCTCTTTATGCTACCCTGATTTTGTGCACAACCTTATGTGTCCTCAGGCACCTGCCCAATATGACTTAGAAGTCATCGTGGGAAGGACACATTGGTTGAAGAGGCGAGTTTTTAAACATTGTGGGATATGAGTGAGTTGAGGATGTCTTTTAGCTTTTTGACCGCTGCCCATCCGAGCTGCATGCGCCTGGAGACCTTCTTTTGAGGTTCTATGTCAAAAGATAGAGCATAACCAAGATACACGTCTTTATATAGGCTCTCATTTCCTATCAGGTCTTAGAAAGGTTCATCATCACATTGGTCTTGATCATATTCATCTTTAATCCTGCCTTAAAAAGCATTTGAAAGCTCTTGGATCATAATTCAGGCTGTCTAGGTTTTCGGCAAAAAGCACAACACCGTCTGCAAATCTAAGATGACCGTTACACCGTTGATGTTTTAATTTTTCGTATATATAATATATGTATAATCGATGGCAATTCGAATTGTGGATACTGATGTGTCTGTCTTATGCTCGGGTAAAGCAAGCCTTTAAATTCTTCTTGCAGATGTTCACTTCCCTTAGATTTCTTGTAATCACTTGTGATAACTAGAGCTTGTGTTGTTAGGTCACAAACTGCCAAACTGAGTGTTGGAAACCCATGTCAAGGTAGTTAGTTCCTTCAAATTGACATATGTTAAGGTCATGCACATTCATCGTTATAGTTATTTATAACAATTGTATGATTACTTACAGTAAATATAACTCCTCCCATACTTATAACATAAACATTTTAGTAAATACCTGATCAATAAGTAATAATGCGGTCAATATCTAGAGCGCATAATCACTTTGAACAGTTTTTCCGACATTGGTATTTTCATTAGCTATTCAGATTGGTAGTGACCTTAGGAAGTTCTAAGGTGGGCTAGGGATACCTAGAGCGTGGTTGTTGGCCTTCTAGCCTGGTATATATGCCGTCTGCCTTCCATAGGGCAGCATTAGTTGTACTTGCAAGGCTTCCGAGCAGTTCAAGTGAGATCTACCAAACCCTACCTTCAAAATGAAATACATCGTGAGTATCTATCTAAACATGTATAAAAAGTTTTTTTTTTAATTATCGAAGCTGACGTGGTTTTCTTACTTTTTGTTTATATTACACGGTGATTTCAACCGCATTCGGTTTACTTCATATGATATAATTTAAGTGGTCTGAGAAAAATTAAAAGATCAAAGAGATTCTTTGAGAAAGCTGTCATACAAACTGTACCTACATAATATAAAATGTATAATTGTGTGCTTGCATCAGGTAACTTTCCTGGTGGTGTGCGTGGCGCTGGCAGCTGCAGCTCCTCAGTGGCTATCCACCTGGCCTGGCTTCTATGGCACTGGCTACTACGGCGGAGTGCCCAATGTGAGTACCTACCCTTGTATATTTTGTACCCTTGTATTTTATCTTAACCTGTATCCTTGTATAGGGTTGCCATACGTCCGGAATTTTCCGGAACTCAGGCTTTTGTCCGGAATACGGCGGGAATTTCGAAACATACGGCATGCTAAAAATTATAAGAAAAAGACTGCTACACGAGTTTATTATGCCGCGAAATATGAACTATGAAAGAAATGTCCGGAAATTTATTTAAGCGTTCAGGTTTTTGGCCGGAGATAACCCAACCTATGCACTCAACTGGTAACCCAACCTTTGTATCTCAACCAATAATAACTGTTTCTCGATAAAAAAATCTATGAGGGAACAATGCATGAATATATTATTATCTGGTTAGATGCCGCAAGTATGTCATATTGTATGAAAACCTAGCGCGCCGTACGTCGCGAGAGTAATTTAATTAGTGGTACTTTAACTCCATTCGTACGGCCAACTACTTTCGAAGCTTTTGCTTTCGAAGACATTTTTGTATCGGCGTCTGACATGTTACTGTTGAAACGACGGAGATCGAACTAAATTAAGTTGGAGCATTGCTCCACAGACAGGCAAAGTAGGTGATCTCACGGCACTTGATAAATATCTATGCAGACATGATATACCTACTCGTAGGTCAACCAGAATCTTGTTGCACAAAATAATTATCAATATTAAAAAACCGACTTCACCAGAACTGCACCAAATTGAAATGGGACCAAATAGGAAGCACCAGCTTTCAAATAAAAAAAAGAATCATCAAAATCGGTTCACCCAGTCAAAAGTTCTGAGGTAACAAACATTTAAAAAAAATACAGTCTAATTGATAACCTCCTCCTTTTTGGAAGTCGGTTTATAACAAACATCTCTGATTTTGACAAATTAAAATATCCATTTATAGGTACCCATTTATGTCAAAATAACTTTTTTGTTCCCTGAGATTCTTCTTGTCATGTAACTACTCGTATAATACTGAGTTAAAAATGAATGAATGATGAACAGTGCCGTAATTATATAGCCTTTAATGCGCTCGGTGCGAGCTTCTATAACTGCGCCCTTAAAAACATAACTTGGTCCTGGTGTGGTCATTTCTGCGCCCCTCCAGAGTCTGCGCCCTGTGCCTGGGCACCGCTGGCACAGCCCTGTTTACGGCACTGATGATGAATGATAGAAACTGTGCCGTGTTTGATAATCGTAAGAGGGCCTTTTGGCGGCGGACACATACAAAATACATGAGGTTCAATTGGAAGAAAAGTTCTGGCTGAGTGAAAGAAAGATTTTCCTCCTAATGTGTTGGTCGTATGCAGTGACTCTTTCGGTTATCAAATACGGTATATCTCCACACAATTTTTTTTTAATCACGAATAAGTCCGCATTCGACCACCAACCGACATCGTATAAAATTAAGTCGGTTTCCGCATCTGTATGTTTGTATATCCGCTAACTCCTAAACCACGCAATGGATTTTGATGCGGTTTTCACCATCAGTTAGATAATTTTTCACGGAAAGTTTATATATAAAACGTACACCCGTGAAAATCCGGGGCGGGTCGCTAATTTTATATAATAATCGGATTGAAACTCATACCATAATTATGTAAGAAGCGCTCAGTATTAGCATAATATATCATTATAAACCTATAGTTTACTTTCAACTCATATATTATTAGACAATAATTTATGTATACGGTTTTTTTTATCTAAAAACATATAACATGCCAATAAAACGAAGACTATCAAAATTATGGAATATTCATTAATCTGATCAGTTTTTTTAATTTACTAATTAATATATAAAAAACATGATAGACTTATTATGTTTTTAATGTGGTAAAATCAAAAATGTATACCGAAGTCAATTTATTTAAGGAAGTGTGATATGTTTTAAAATAAATACTTTCATATACTAAACTTTTTCTTCTTTTTTTTTATGAAGACTAATTGGTAATATTTAGTTAGTGAAAGTATTGACATGATTAACTTCGCCGAAGCGAAATTGTTACTAAGGGGGTAAGCTCTTTAGTGAAATACTGCATAAACTTATGATTTATTATCCGCATTATATAATATCGTAAATCTATAATGGTTTCGTGATTATAACACATTGAAATTAATCACTGTTGTTATGTGAAATTTCAAATTTGTTCTACCAATGTCTTAATAAAACGTTGTTTTCCAAACCAATGTTTTTACTTTTTTTGTGGATATTGTATAAGTAAACGCAGAGTAAACGGGAATCTCGTAACGGTTTTTTTTTTTTTTTTTTTTTTTTTTTTAATAATTTTTCGTCTAAATTTTTCATTTTTGTTTACATTTATGAAAAAAAGTATAGTTCGTTGCCAGACAGCGCTAAACTACGTCTTACGAGTATTTTAGTCAATTTTACGAAACTTTCGAACGAAGTTTTACGAAGCTATAAATTGTAACAATATTTACGTACTCCTACTACCAGCATTATCAAGTTAACGTGAACCTTAGATTTTGTACGTACTTTCAGGTTTTGGTATGTACGATATTTTTAATGTTTAAATATATTTTTCCATGTCAGCTAGGTATTTGTAACTTGACAATTGCAGCCATAAACACTAAAATTGTTCTTATTTCCAGACTCTGGTAGCTGGCCCCACTGTGGTCAATGGCGCAGGCCTGGGGTACGGCGGCCACTTCATCGCCCCCGGCTACGTCGGACATGCCATTATATAAACACCCTCTCCTTCAATCCCCTCCCTGAATGCAACCGTCTACTCTGCAACGCACTGCACTACCATTGGCATTGTAAAAACTGTACATAGTTTTATTGTGTAATAAATTGATGGCTTTTGTATACTCAACAATTTGTATCATTTACGTAAAAGATCTAAATATCTTATTTCGTTTTATTTGCAATAATTTATTTATAAGAATATTGAATCAACAGTAGAATATGAAATCGTAATTTTATTAAGCCTTAATTTTTTATTAAGGCCCATGTACCTAGCAGTCATTTTTTTTTTGCCCACCCTACGAACTACTTTTACTACGAACGAACTTTTGCGAACCTAAACTTTACCTATAGCCTTGGCTTTAGTGCCTAAAGCTAAAAACAACAGCCAATACGAAGAAAATCTTTCCTCCAAAGTGTACGTCATAGAAGTAGAAGTTTTAAACTTTCGCGATTTGAACACAACATATGTTTTAAATCATTATCGGGAAGTCCGACCATTTTACAATAGCCGTGATCACGAACTGATAGGTCTATTTTTACCTAAACAACTTATCGCGCAATATTTTGTTTAGGTAAAAATAGACCTATCAGTTCGTGATCACGGCTATTGTAACTTGGTCAAAACGTCGAGCAAAAGGTACCCATACCTACCTGTACCTATTTTTACCTTAATAAAATAATGCGCGATAAGTCCCGATAAACTTTTAAAACATGTAGGTACGTCATAGGTGTTAATCGCGGTTTCCCCTAAAGTTCATAAAAGTTAAGTTAAATTATGTTAAGTAAAAGTTTCATAAAATCACTTGTGATGTCTACTTAATAAAAATCTTAAATTCATTCATTCACAGACAGATGACGATTAGCTTAAACTACTGGATCTAGTAACATGAAATGTTGCATAAGTGTTCCTTATACACAAGGCACTACGAAAAGATTTTTAAAATTCGTTCCCTAAAGCAATGGTTCTTAAACTTTTTGTAGCCACGGACCACTTTCAATGTTTCAGTAACACTACGGACCCGTTGCGAAGAGAATTTTAAAATAAGATAACACTGTTTGACAGCCCCGTTAGCTTAGTTTGTAGTGAACCTGCTTTCTGTCCTTGGGGGCGTGGGTTCGAATCCCACCTAGGACAAACATTACTGTGATGAACATTTGTGTTTGTTCTGTATGGGTGTTAATATCTATTTAAGTATGTATTTAAATATATATATATACGTATATCAGTCTCTGGCAACCATATAACAAGCTTTGCTTAGTTTGGGGTCAGACGACCATGTGTGCAATAATGTCTCAGATATTTATTTATTTTATTTAATGTTACTTGACAATTACTTGATTTTTGGTTTTGTTTATTTAAATAACAGAACTGCATACTTCAAACGAATTCTAGTAAATAAACCTCGGGAATGTGGACCCCTAGCACTCGCGTCATGGACCCCACTTTAAGAAACCCTGCCCTAAAGGGATTAAATAGGGATGAAAACTTGTATGGAAGTTCATAATTTTTTAAGTTACAAACGAGGAAATTTGTTCCTAGACTTCTATTTAGAAGTAAAAGTTAATTGTATCATAGTATTTTCGCGTCGTACACCTGTCCCTACCAAGGTATCCCTATTTTTAGAGATAAGTGGAAAATACATCCACTTAGAATTAGATCTACCGGTAGGGATTGGTGGAAATTCTGAGTTCACTAGATCCTTAGATTTAACCCTACGAGGATTTATATAAACGATCGTAATTTTTCGAACTTAGAAACGTGGAAGTTTATACTTCCGTCTATAAATAAAAGTCTGCTGTTTAAGCAGTTTTAGACATTCACCCCCCTAAAGGAATTAAATATAACTGATGTGAAATTCTGCGGCCAGGTGGAGCACGACCTGCGTAAAACGGCGGGTAAAAACTGGATGCATAAAACTGGCGACCGAGTTCAGTGGCGTGCATTGGGAGAGGCCTATGTCCAGCAGTGGACGGATGCAGGCTGATGATGTGAAATCCAATCGGGCACATGCCTCGTAAATAAAGAAATACCTACCTAATTAACGCGCGCCTGTATCAGTTAATAGTATTTAACCTTTCATGTTTTATTATTATAGGATGTGAAATTGACCGACATAAATACAATTACGAGTATCGCTTAATAAGTGAGGTCTTAATTCGTACTCAGAGATTGCAATAAGTTTATATTTAATTACCTATCCAGTGAAACGGAAATATAAAGAGAAATAATAAAGGAAGGAGTAGTAAAAATTTTACTGACGGAGTATACAGATACCAAACCAAAGCTTATAACGACGTTGGTAAAGGGTAAAAAGCTGTAAAAGTGGCTTCGTTTTCAAACATCAAACAAACTTAGGTACGTAAATAGTAGATTAATTATAAAAAATGCATCCTATAAATAGTAGGTAACTGAAAAGTACCATCAGCGCGCTGCGTACGTATATCTATACCTACTCGTAGTAGATACAGACCGATATATACTCTGATCTATGGATACAGAGCTCTTTCATGGCGCTTTATCTCGTAAGCTACTGAATATATGCTATATATTTTTGAAATCTGCTGAGTTAGCTCTACATAATGATGGTAATATTAACTTATTTGGTAAAGTTTACTTACAATTTTCCCCTCAATTTTTTTCGCGTAAGTCATCTTGAATTCTTGTACCCTATAAATCACTTCAACGATTCAAATGACACCTCAGATATCGAAATCTATACAGGGTGTTTGGTAGAGGGTCCGACAAATCAAATGAGCGTGTTCGGGGGCCCATTTGGAGAATACAAGTTGGCCAAAAAAAATCCCTGACCCCCCTAATTTTTTTAAAGGTTTTTTTTGTGAATTTTCCCATTTTCACCGAAATTGTACCTATTTACCTCCATAACATTTGTAAAATCTGTTTTAGACCGGATGTTTTTACTTGAATTTGGTCTCTAATACACCTTCAGGCCACGCAAAGCAAAATTGGATACAAAACAGAGCTAAATAACTGATTTAGAGCTCATAGAGTGAAAAAATGTAAATAAAAATTACCTCATAGTTCAACTTTCACAGTGATCTAAAAAAAAAACACTAGCAATTCTGGAGATAATATGCATTTAAAAACTTCTCTATTTATTACTTATTACAATGACATACTAAATTGGTATAATACTTACCAGCTTATTGAGTTAAAATAGGATTCTAAGTAACAACTCTAGAAATAAAAAAATGTGTCATCTACGTAAAGTAAGGGACCAATTACGACGAGCAGGTATAAAACCATTGTTATTAGTTCTTCTTTCTCCGTCTCTCCAAGAATGCAGAGGCAGCGTGCTAAGGCTTTAAGCTACCAGTTGTCTAACCAATAAAATCAGTGTGACTGATTATCAGTCGAGCTTTGACTGCTATCACTGTTTGACGCGTGTACGAATAACCCAACGGTTTCTGTTTTCTGTTTTGATTTGTTAAATTGTTACCTTGTTGATTGTTACCGTTGTTGTCTGTTACCGTTGTTCTGTTACCGTTGTTGACTGTTACCGTTGTTGACTGTTACCGTTGTTGACTGTTACCGTTGTTACTGTTGTTTTTGTTGACGTTGACTGTTGTTGCTGATTCTTTCTGCGCCGACATGACGGAGTTTAGTAACGAAGAATACGCCGACATGGTTTTTGCCTATGGCCGAGCTGATGGGAACTCACGTGCAGCCCAAAGAATGTACAGAGAGTCGTATCCCAACAGACATGTACCACATCACACCACATTCTCAAATACTTTCCGGAGACTGCGGGAAACCGGCACCCTACATTTTAGGGAACCACGACTCAATGCTAGACAGCATCGTGTTGTTGTAGATGAAAGTATTCTACAAGAGTTCGATGTGGATCCCACCACCAGCATTAGAAAAGTGGCCCGTGACTTGGGAGTTTCGACATGGAAAGTTTGGTCAGTAGTCAATGCAGACGGAAGGCATCCTTTTCACTACACTCCGGTGCAAGGTAAATTTAATTTATGACATTAACTCTAAACTGTGTTCTAGATTCTGACGCTTGAGATTATTTTGATCACTCTCACTCTTATGACTTTTGAAACGAGAGAGAGATAATGACCTAGATAATATCTCTCGCGTCAGAATATTAGAGCTCCTGATTGCTCATTTAAAATACGAACCTTACATAAATTGTTTACTGGACAATGGGCTTTGCTCAAATTCTCTTGAATAGTGGATTGTAATTTTTTTATTATTATGACTTCGGTGGTGTATCGAACTCTACAATAATAATAATAATTGCCGTACAAGTTGCCCATCTCATGTTCTCAAACGGTTTTGTTTTGGTTTCAGGTTTAGTAGAAGGGGGACCAAGAGCGGCGTTTGCGGTTTTGCCGTTTTCTTTTACATACGGACGTAGATAATGACGAATTCCTGAAGACCATTCTCTGGACGGATGAATCTAAATTCACGAGAGAGAATTCTTTAACCAACATAATCTCCACAGATGGGAATCGCAAAATCCTCGCGCGACTAGAGAGGCCTCACACCAACATAAGTTTTCGGTCAACGTATGGGCAGGTGTCATTGGGAGAGACCTCATAGGACCCCATTATCTCCCAGATACACTGAATGGGGAAAATTACCTAGAATTTTTAATGAATGACCTACCGGAATTAATGAGTGACCTGCCGATTTTTGAAGATGACCGGGCAGTAGTATTTCAACATGACGGCTGCCCGGCTCACTACCGGAACATAGTACGCGAGTACCTAGACAACGTTTTCCCCAATTCATGGATTGGGAGAGGTGGCCCAATTGAATGGCCCGCACGTTCCCCAGACCTAACACCACTCGATTTTTATGTCTGGGGACGTGCTAAAGAGTTGGTGTACGAAGTTGAAATAAACACAAAAGAAGAATTGGTGACGAGAATTGGGGATGCTTTTTCAAAAATGTAAGTAGAAATGACGCTGAACACGACTACAAAAGAAATACGCCGTAGATGCCGGGCGTGTATTCATAACAGAGGAGCTGCGTTCGAACAAAATTTAAATTAAATAAATAATTGTATTTATTTCTGTTGTTTGAATTTTCCCTTCTGCCTCATTTATTCAACAAGTTGGTAAGTTTTATACCAACTTAGTATGTCATTGTAATAAGTAATAAATAGAGAAGTTTTTAAATGCATATTACCTCCCGAATTGCTAGTGTTTTTTTTTAGATCACTGTGAAAGTTGAACTATGAGGTAATTTTTATTTTCATTTTTTCACTCTATGAGCTCTAAATCAGTTAGTTAGCTTTGTTTTGTACCCAATTTTGCTTTGCGTGGCCTGAAGGTGTATTAGAGACCAAATTCAAGTAAAAACATCCGGTCTAAAACAGATTTTACAAATGTTATGGAGGTAAATAGGTACAATTTTGGTGAAAATGGGAAAATTCACAAAAAAAAAACTTAAAAAAAATTGGAGGGTCAGGGATTTTTTTTGGCCAACTTGTATTTTCCAAATGGGCCCCCGAACACGCTCATTTGATTTGTCGGACCCTCTACCAAACACCCTGTATATTGCCGTTCAGGCTGCAGGGCGTGCCAAAGAAACCATCATACATACATACATACAATCGAAAAATATAACTCTCCTTCTTGCGGAGTCGGGTAAAAAGGGAATTTAATTCGAGGGACACCAAGGACCGAGATGATTTTTTTCACGAGTTATTTGCTCTGCTTTTTATCATTGAATGCGAGAAAATAAATACCTACTAATATAGTATTTATATTTCCAATGACATAAATAACTTGTATATAACCATCAAAACAAAAAAGAAACTTAATAAAATTGGTTGTTTTTTCTTAATTTAAATCGGTTAGCTCAATGGAATAGCTCCATTCGCTCCGTACGCTCAGCACATTTTATATATTTTCTTGTAATTCGTATAATTCGTGCTTGTTCCAAATTAAAATCAGTCTCAATGACTAAAAGAGAGTTTTATTCACTGTTATCGATGAATCAAATGCCCTTTTTCGAGTGGCAATGGTAAAAATTTACATATGATTTTGTTTTTCAACTTGTATGTAAATTTCTTTTTACTAACGACTTCAATACAGGTTCTCAATAGTGTTTTTTGAGTATGTTACGCAATACCTCTACTGATTGTTAACTGAATGAACTTCAAATTTAAATGTTAACCCATTTAAATTTGAAGGAAATATTCCATCTCTGGTTTTTTATTTTTATTAATTTTTGTTTCAGGTTTGTGTAAATTGGCGTCATTGACGAGTAAAACAAAAATAATTTATCCTGAATTCCTTATTGTACCTACTTAATGCGTAAAACCGGATATATATAATAGAGTTTTTTTTTAATTAACGATAGGGTGACAAGACGACCGAAGCCGCTCGCCTGATGGCTCTTCACGGTTGCCCATAACAGCTCAACGCCACTCAGAATTTTGAACTTCAACAGTTCAAAACCCTGGGGCCTTACGCCTAGCTCTATTTTTGCGAGCCAACTTTTGGTAGGTACCTGATAGGTACCTAAAATTAACCAACTTATTTAAGCTGCATCGTTTAAAAGCGTCTAACTTGAATGAACGATAATCACAATCACACGCATAGTAAAACGGATTTTAGTTCATTCAAGTTAAACGCTTTTAAACGATGCAGCTTAAATAAGTTGGTTAATTTTAGGTACCTATCAAAAGTTAGCTCGCAAAAATAGAGCTAGGGGTAAGGCCCCTGGATGGCAATGCACTGCGCTCGTTACCCCGAGATATAAGATGAGAAATCTCTGTATGCCCTATAATTTCACTTCGTCAAAGAAACCGTTTTGAATGCAAAAAAGTCAAGTTACGCCATTTTAAACCGTAAAATCTCTATAAGTACAACAATATGGCACGCTAGGTTCTTATATTTGACGTGGTCGCGGTGTCTAACCTTCTATAGGTCTGTGGTAGGTACATAAGTATGCTGACATATTTTTTACTAGTTGCGCTCCGCGGTTTCACTCGCATGGATACCTTCGCTAAAGTTAGACTAAGTTACTCCTTATTACATGAGCTATCTGCTAGTGAAAGTCGTGTTAAAATCGGTCGAGCCGTTTTGGGGTACATAGGGAACTTACACACATCGATTATTTTTCTTTTCTTTCTCTCATAATTTTTTATATTTGTATAGTAGAAGACTAGATCAAGAGGGAGAGTCATTTACTCAACATACCTACTACTTAACTTGTGAGAAAGTGACAATGTAGAATGTCTCCTACATAATGAGAGAATTAACATTTTAGCTAAAATATTTGGCAACGTTGAAGCGGAAAGATGGTAACGTTACATAACATTCTCTCATGTTATATTTATGTCTAGAAACGATCTTGTTTTTCGTTATGGTGTTATCAAAGTTAATTAATGTTGTGTTTCCGTTTAACAGATGGAATTAACAAGTTTATGTAAATTATTCATAATTAATAATTATTTATTTATTCATTGTAGAGTCGGTTTTGATGATGAATTAAAATGCATGTTAGGTATCTAGGTATTATGCCATGGTATAATAATATACTCCGCTAGCAGGGCTAGCATGCGCACTGCGACAAAATCTTGTCGTCACTTTGTCGAGCGAGAACGTGACAAGGTGCAGTAGCATTTTGGGTGTTGTCATATCTAGCGAGGTCCAATTTGGAAGTCATTTGAAGAGTACGAGTTTGTAAAGAATAATAATCAATTTCCGCGAACATCATCAACGTTTATAATAATTACCCGGCCTAGCTACAAGGACAAAAAAACTGTTTGAAATTTGATTTTCCCGCCAAAGTGAAACGTTTCACCTTTTTCGCAAGTTCTCGTACTAAGGCCACATATTGTAACTATCGGAGAACACCTATTCAGGCAGTACATTTCAGTCATATTACAGTTTAAGAAACTAATCTTGGGCTATAGGAGTATCGTTTGATTGTGTCTCATTCACACCAATTATATTGTACCTAGCACTACTTAAACCTACCTTACACTACCTTATTTAAAATTCTCATATAACTAAAATTATCTATGTCTTTATTCATTTTAATTTGTGGCACCATTTTTAGAGCTTTGTCAAACATTCGTTAGTTTAGAAAATTGTACATACCTACCTACATACATACCTACAGCTTTATTACTTTAAAGAATCGACGATATTATCTATAGATACATCGAAAAATATGTAGAACTAGTTAAAAGAGATTATACCTAGTTAGTGTTTAGATTTGCTTAGTTTTAAATATTAGTGTTTTAGTGTTCAGTTTATGAATAATTGGTATTAATAGTAGGTACCTAACTAGTTTTAGGATTACATTATGTAATTGACATAAAAATTATGTAAGTCGAAAACTTATTAGTTGTTTTATAAAAATAATAATTATAGGAAGTGTTTATTTTACCTACATTCTAAAGTGTTATAATCTCTGAAAATCTAGGTCTATGATCTAAGCCAGTGTTTTGCAAACTTTTTTACGACGTGACCCCCTAAGTATGAAAAAAAAAACGGGGCCCCTACTTCCATAGTTTATAATCTGTATTTTATTATATTACAAATATCAAATACGTATAACATTTTTTAATTTTCATAATTAATCATTAATGAATTTTTCTTGGTAAATATATTTTATATATATTTTTTTAATATGTTTTTTTATTTCTTTTAGCGTGGCTTCGCGATCCCCGCGTCCCCCTTATAGAGGCATGGCGACCCCCCAGGGGGTCGCGACCCACAGTTTGAAAAACACTGATCTAAGCTACAGCTTAAAGTGTATTAGAAAGTCTAAGTACCTACCTAGTACTTACCTCCATTATAAATTAGACGAAATATACAGACTTCCGCGTATCATCATAAAAGTTTATAATACGTAGTGTAGACGTTCCGGTACTCAGCAAACATCCTTCCAATTGATTACAATTCGATATACTTGTCCATTTACGGATGCTTTGTCTGACATCATCACATTACATAATTTAACATAAACAATGTAAATCACCATTCGAGCGGCCCATTCCAACAGTAAAAGTGCTTGTCTGGAAAAAAACAACGAAAAATGCCGCGAACGAGTTGCGGCGACCCACATAACGGCCTTGCCGATCACCAAGACAGAAAAACAATTTCACCATGAGCATCAAGTAAATTATCACCTTTACTTCCATAGACTTACGGGTTATGTTAACGTTGAAGGGTTTTTTAAAGCTATAAATATAATTTTGTTGCATAACTCTTCTATCCTATTACGTAAGGGTGAATCAGAGATTTAGGTGAATCTAGCTACTTAGAAAGGTTTTAGTTTATATCATTGGAAAGGCTGTCTCGGAAGCTAGATGTTATATAATTTAATTATTGATGTGTGGTGCCGTGTTGCTTGTATTATTTTACTTCATCTAATAAATACACTTTTAACTCTATGTATTTTTCGTTAAATTGTATTTCTTTAAAATTTCCATATATTGTCTATGGTATGTATATATACAAACCAACTTTAATTTTTTTATTAGTATCGACCAGGGTTATTTTCTTCTCTACTGTCGCTGGCAAAATTGTCCCAATACACAGAACCCCAATACACAATGGGACAGTAGCCAAATAAAACATTGCCCCAATACACATAAGCACAATACAGAATGAGGCAGTAGCCAAATTAAAAAATAAAGTTTTTTCCCTTCTAAGAGAATTTTGGCGTCTCACGTCTTGTGTAGGTATTTGCCAGTGTCAGGTATCAAAATATGTTCAAGTTTTATTACATATCCGTCAAACAAATCATAGTCAGAGTCAAACAAAGCAAATCACGTATGTAAGTTCAAGTCATGTCCTAGTAATCTGGTGGAGACTTTAGAAGCTTGCATGGAGTTTTTGAAACAAACAGATGTTTCATCTTGTTATATCACTAACCACACTTGAACATTATGTTCATGAACTAATAAAAAAAAAAACTGGGACATTTTTGCACACACGGTCATCTGACCCCAAACTAAGCAAAGCTTGTAATATGGCTGCCAGAGACTGATATACGTACATATATATTTTTAAATACATACTTAAATAGATATTAACACCCAGACATAGAACAAACACAAAATGTTCATCACACAAATGTTTGTCCTAGATGGGAATCGAACCCACGCCCCCAAGCACAGAAGTTAGGTTCACTACCAACTGAGCCACTTACCTAATAAATCATCCACATCACACATAAAAATCTTATTTGCAGCTCCACTTCAATGCAGTCGGGCATCTTTCGTAGGTGTTTAGGTAGGTTGTATTTTTTGATCGAAGAAATAGGTATTTAATACTTTTTTATTTGTTACTAGCTAATGCCCGCGACTTCGTACGCGTAGCGCAAAGTAATTAGTGGGTGGACGATTAGACTGACATATCCAAATATAAATGTTACACTAACGAACACGAACGGAACTTTAAATAGGCACAAATCCATCGGATTATTTATACTGAATATTTTATAGATAATACCTACACATATGACATGATTGTAGATTTATTGCTCTCCATTTTAATGCGGATTGTCATACTATCGTCATAGTATGATTTTAGTCTAGTTTTAATCTGACTCGATACAGGTATCCCGATATGTCCATAGTTTCAAATATATTTCAAGCAAATAATATATTACTTTCACTGGTTAAATACGTTGGAAGTGTGGAGCCATGGAGCCAATAAGGAAAAAAAATTGGTATAAGTCAAGCGAAATGTCATGCATGACAAACGTTATTATTGAATTATTAGTAAATAGTAAGTAGGAAGCATGGAGCGGTATCTATAATTAATCGCTGTTATTTAACATTACTCCGCGTAAAGACTGCCAATCAATGATGTCTAAATAATTTTTGCCCGCCTTCTGCGCCTCGACCCTTCCAACAACTAAACCGCTTTCGTTCACCACCATAACATCCAAAATAGCTGCTAATCATAGATCAGTAACAGATTAGATGCCGCGAGTTCACCTACTTTGCGTGTCTGTTATTGGTCTTAAGTTTGATCCTGGCAAAAAAATGTATTCATTTTAATCTCCGTCGACTTGGTATATTAGCACGTCAGAAGTCAATACAAAAATAAACGTACTTTAAATTACGCCATAATAAACTGTAAAACCTCTTCAAAATCAGTTGGCTGTCCTGAAAATAACAAACACAAAAAAAACTATTTGGTGCAGTCTATCGGAAGTTATGCGGGTACATACATTTCGGCGATTCGTTTTTATTTCATCATCATCATCAGCCAGAAGACGTCCACTGCTGAACATAGGCCTCCCCCTTTAACCTCCACACTGAACGACATCCTGCCATCTGCATCCACTGGATGCCCGCGACTCTCACAATGTCGTCGGTCCATCTAGTGGGAGGCCTACCTACGCTGCGTCTTCCGGTTCGCGGTCTCCACTCAAGAACCTTACCTACTTCCCCATCGGTTAACAGTTATTCGAGCGATGTGGCCTGCCCATTGCCACTTCAACTTGCAGATTTTAATAGCTATGTCGGTGACTCTGGTTCTTTGGCGAATATCTATATTTTTATTTACATATAGATTATATAGCAACAGCCGCTTCAGTCTTCCTACCTACCATGTCTGCGAGTAGAAGTCTGTCATTACGACAACATTACTATAAAATAAGCTAGATGGCGTTATAAATAATTATAAAAAAAAAAAATTTTACTATTTATTATCATAAATTAATATAGCCTATGTTTTAATCAGGTATTTTATAAGCATATTCATGGAAACTGCTTTGACATCCTTCTAGTAGTTTAAAAGATGTGCGCGGACAAACAAACAAACTGACAGCCGTCAGATTTGTAGTTCCATAGTTTGAAAATAGATTGCGTACTAAAACGATGTTTTGCGAAAAAATTGTAAATTTGCTTAAACTTTACGAATAATATTATTAAAAACGTAATAAGGTATTCAATAATTCCTAAAATAATGAGTGTAAATGGATCGTAGTTTCACAAATATGAAAAGTGCGTCTATTATAGGTAAATACGACACTTTACCTGAATCACGCAAACGGGATTTTTTTTGCAAGTTAAACCGATATCAGGTATTGATTCTACTTAGTTAGAAGTCATGTGTGAAGGTATTTGATCTACACATTTATAATATGGTAGGGATTAAGAGTCGATATATCGTCAGCTCAAATTCTAGTTTTCTCCCAGCGCGAAAAACAGATAAAAATGCTATATACGCCTGCAGGAAGAGATATACGCACGACTTGGGGTTATTTAGTTTAGAGGCGCCTTTGAACTAAATACATAAATCAGACCAATTTTTTTTTGAGTTAACAATTTTAGTCTCTTTAATGGTTCGGACCTATTTTAATGTAGGATCATAGTAAATTTCAGTTCCGGGTGTTCCACCCGTATAATCCTAGTAATACTTTAGTTTAAAGCACTATTAGATAAGTGATTGCAAATAATTAATTTGTGATTGTGACTAGACTAGAAAGCAGGTCAATAAATTATTTGCTGTAAAATACGCTTAGATTGAGCTAAAATACCAAGTGCTATCTAGTAAATTTATACATTTTCAAATAACGTCTCAAACCAAAAAGGATTATAATTATTGTGATGAATATGTTATGTATGTATGTTTGTAAGTCCCCACTTAAAGCTTTAACGTCTCAACAGATTTTGATAACTTCATCATCATCATCAGCCCAAAGACGTCCACTGTGGACCACAATGCCTCCCATAGAACTCCACAATGAACGACAGCCTGCCATCTGCATCCACTGGATGCCCGCAACTCTCACGATGGCGTCGGTCTATTTGTTAACTTTGGATTTCTAAATTCTTGAATCAAGTGACGGCATCACGAATACAAACGACGTGCAATATGGGGAAAACAAATTTGACTGCACCACATATTATGACGCATCATTGAATAGGTCTCTGAAATGAAAGTGAGGATGTGGTAATTTTTTTAGTTTAGGTGTAGAAATGTGGAGATGTACCGTTGCACTGTTGGTACCGTTTGCAAAATATGATCCCTAAATAACGTTGTCGGGGGACGTAATTTTTTTTACGAAAAAAACTCGTTACCTTTCTATGAACATAACCATAACTTTTACCTCTATGTAAACAAATTTTTAACTACTTTATAGCAACTAGTCTACACTAAAGTTATATGATTATTTACGGGATATTTACCGTGGTAAGGTTGTGGAAGGAGCTACCGATATTTCGGCGCAGTTACATGCACCATGTTCACGGGAAGACTGACAACCTTACCACGGTAAATATCCCGTAAATAATCATATAACTTAAGTGAACAACCGTGATAGTTTAAAACTAGTCTACACTGTTATTAAAGTATTAGGAAATAGCAGTCGCAAATGATTACGTGTTTGGTCTCAATATCTCTAATGTTTCCGGTTTGGGACGGATGATACATTCGAACGGTATCGGTCTAAGAGTATACGATATCTTTCCTACTAGCCTTTCGCCTAGTGTATGCCATACGGAATTCCACTTCATAAGGGTTTTGACTTGCACACAAAAGGGTCATCATCATCATTATTATCAGCCAGAAGACGTCCACTACTGATAGGCCGCCCTATTAGAATCCCACGCTGCACAATAGCCATCTGCATCCACTGGATGCCCACGACTCTCACGATGTCGTCGGTCCATCTAGTGGAAGGCCTACCAACACTGCGTTTTGCGGCTCATAGATAGATAGATAGAAAACTCTTTATTGTTCACACCAAAAATTACAAACGTACATAGTAGGTAACATAAAAAACAACTTAAAAACTAGTGAAACAATTGGCGGCTTTATCGCTATAAATGATCACTTCCAGGCAACCTTATGCTCATGGTCTCCACTCTAGAAAATTTCTCTCATGGGTTTACGGTTCTTTTCAAGCAATGTGGCCTGTCTATGGCCACTTCAACTTGCAAATTTTAATAGCTAAGTATGTCAGCGAGTCAGTTCTTGGGCGAATATATACGTTTTGGATTCTATCACGCAAAGAAACTCCGAGCATAGTTCTCTACATTACCCGCTGCGTGACTTTGAGTTTTTCCAAAAGGCCAGCCTAAGGGTAACGGTTTGTACTGGATGGAGACTATACAAGGTAAGGTACTTAACCTAAACGTCACCGCCACCACGAACATATTTAGGGTTATACAAAGGTTAAAGTAAAGTGTTATAAGTAGTTTTTTATAGGCTGCCAGTTTTTATGTCTGAATTTGGGTAGCTTAAACTGTTGTGATCAAATAAATTTGTTTTTTTATTTATTTCTGGATACCATAAACATATCGAATATAGACGAGCAAGCCTGGAATGGTTTAGGAGATATAAGATATAGTTGTTCTAGGGGTCTACATTCTATATCAACACCCATGGTCTATGGCATGGTTAAAACTGCAAAGTGAAAAGCGTGGCTATTTCCGACTACTCTATCTTCTGGTTAAATAAAAGTTACGCAATTCTCGTAAACAGCTTTTGTAGGACGCTCCACTTTCCGAGAAGTGATACGTTGCAATTGGAGGCGCTAAATAAAACAAATAATAATCAGATTACAGACCATGACTGGTTTAAATCGACTGAAGCCGAGTCGAGCTGAACTTGAGAACTTGGAATCTGAATCTTATTACATTTCAATAGCATACTTCAAATGTCGGTCAGATGTGTCCAATGTGTCAAGTTATGTTGGACACGTACAAGGGTTACAAGATTCTAAATTCTACGCAACGGGGGGTTCCGTGAAGTTAATGAATGATGACGTCATGGTTCTTTGATTGGTTAATGAAATGATTCAACAAGAACCGAGAAAACAGTGTTACAGGTGTTATGATGTAGGTTATTTAACTGGTAATTGGTTATTAGGCAACTATCGGCATAAATAAGGTATGAAGGCGTAATATTTAGCCGAATGTTTTCTTCATCAATAACTGAATCATACGTGAATGTGTATCTTCCATCATCAATCCTATTAAGCAGTCAGGCTATTTTGCCTCCCTGTTACGAGAGAGGGCTTCTGTGACTTACAGAGGAACGCGCCGGTGCATGCCTGGAATTGCCTATTTTATACAGAGTTACGCATATAAACTGTATTAAGCCGAAAGGAGGTCATAGGTCATTGTACTCATCATTATGAACAACTTTTATGGGAACAAACATGAAATAGCGAAAAAAATTAGCTGTTCCATACATTTTGTCGTGTGTCAATAACCGTTTTCTATGGAAAAGCTGATATTATATTCGCGTTTTCAGGATTGTTCCCATAGTAAAATGACCTGTTGGCTTTAGTACAGCCTATATGCGCAATCCTGCATAAAAAGAGCGGCAAACCAGCTTGATATCCGCCTGATGGTAAGCAGCACCCACCGCCTGGAATAATAGCGGTGTCGCCGATGCGATGCCAGTCTTAAGAAGTATTTGTAGACACCCTTTGCCTAAGCTCTTCTTGGTACAGCAATACACAACGTTGTCGTCCTCTCCCCGAATTCATTCAGGTGGATAGTTGTAGCGACTTTTAACCACCCTGAGCTCAGACAAATCGTGAAAAAACTATAGCATGGTGGTATTTAAAACCATGTAATCTATTCTAATGCCTGCCTAGTTATCTACCATTCTTGAGCTAAAACATATCACCAAACACCAACGATACAGCAGCATCACTAGAAAACTAGTTCCCTTTTCATGCTAGGTATTTTTGTAGTGGTAGGACTCTTTTGCAGAGTCCACCTGAGGAAGTACCACACCTTTGCCAGTTATTCAACCGCCAAGCAGTAGTGTGCAAACACTACTGTGTTCCGGATTGAAGGGCAATGTTTCCAGCAACATTACAGGGCACACAGAGATTTATTTATTTAATACTTTATTGCACACTTACAAACTAAGTACAATACACAAATGGAGGACTTAATGCTAAACATTTTCTACCAGTCATCCACCGGGTTGAACAAATTGATGAATGATTGAATGATTTGATATCTTACATCTCGGGGTGACGAGTGCAGTGCATTGCCATCCAGGGTTTTGAACTGTTGAAGTTCAAAATTCTGAGTGGCGTTGAGCTATTATGGGCAAACGTGAAGAGCTTTCAGGCGAGCGATTTCGCTCGTCTCGTCACTCAGTATCATTAAAAAAAGGTACTTATGTTATGTTTTTCATCTTCGACCATCTTCGATTCATCGTCTTGTAGAATCAGGTAAGTTGTGGTCAAACGTCTACCCATAATATGATAATAGTGTGTATAAAATTCCAAGACTTTAAAATTCAGCTTAACCAGAAGAAACAATAAAAGCTTAAACAGACGAATAATTTAATAGTGAAAATTCATTAAGAATGTTGGTTTTTATGCCAATAAATTGCCACAGCGAAAAATCAAGAGTTAGGCAACGTGATTAAAATTGACTTACAACGTTAATTATGATGGGTAATGGGTAGTTATGATGGGTAGACGAAAGTGCTTCGTTTAATATCGTAGTTCATAACTCGTAACTTAAGCAGGTTCAACTAAAATGCTATTTGGTTTTCTCGTCTCGTGGCTAATTATGCCAAGTTTACGTATGAATAAGTGGTTTACATAAATTGTAGCTGTTCAAGGTACAGATCTCTTTAATTGGCTAGGTTATTGTTACTACGATTTAACTTTAATAGATGGTGACCGAGCGGTAGCATGTGCGCTTTAGAATCTGACGGCATCCAGTTTAATCCTCGTGGCCTTGCACCAATGACTTATTTATGGAGACGAATTATTAAGTCACAGAAATAAAGTTGTAAGGTATGATATAAGAAAACTGTTGCTGTGAGAAGTTGATTGCTAATTATCAATAAACATGTACATAATCACACTTAAAAGGAACGGTGGTACCAGATAAAGCCAAAAAGAAGTTGTTGTACTCATCATTCTGAACAACTTTTACTATAGGGCCCGTTACGACACTACATGGCAATATGCGTCCGGCTATCCGGCTTATTTATTAGCCGGATATCCGGTGTCCAGGCAGTTAACTATCTGTTTGATCTCTAGATTTTACTTTAATGTTAGAGTTAGAGCCTTGCAATAGCAAATAGCCCTGCAATAGCCCTGAATCAATGGCTTGACTATCAGAATGTATTCTAGACGTCGCACAGGAAAGGAATAAATGGAAGGAGATGGGAGAGGCCTTTACCCATTATCATAAGCCAGAAGACGTCCACTAACATAGGCCTCCCCTTTTAACCTCCACACTGAACGAAAGCCTGCCATTTGCATCCACTGGATACCCGCAACTCTCACAATGTCGTCCATCGGTCCATCTAGTGCGAGTAGGGTTGCCATCTCTAAAATTTGGCAACCTGGACAAGACACGTGAAAACCCCGGATTTTAGAGCCCAGAACCCGGACATGTCAACAGGTTTTTTAAACATAGTCAGTGTAAAAATCGCAGCATGCGGGCACAGTACGTGGGTCGCGGGCGGCCAAGACTTATTTTTTTTATGAAGTACTATAAATGAAGCCCCGCCCGGACGCCCTCTAAACTCCGGAAACCCGAACGGATGGCAACCATAAGTAAGAGGCCTGTCTACGCAGCGTCTTCCGATTCGTGGTCTCCACTCAACAACCTTTCTTCCCCATCGATCATTGTCGGTTCTTCGAGCGATATGGCCTGCCGCCCCTTGCCATTTCAACTTGAAAATTTTAATAGCTATGGCAGTGACTCTGGTTCTATAGCGAATATCCACGTTTCAGATTCTACCACACAAATATTGTCTTTACCCAGCAGTGAGAAAATAAAACCTAGAAAAAATGAGGTACCATAAATTACTTACTCGTATGTTAATAGTATTCTTTTTTATCTGAAATCATTTGCACTTCTGGTCTACTTACTGAGCACCGTCTGAAAGTTCTGATTGATGAGAAATTTGCTTTACTTTCGCTACTATCATTATATCTTTGTTTAATTTCACTATTATTTTGATATGTCGATCTGGTGACGCGCGTTGATGTCTTTTGTATGAGGATGGTTTATAAAAAAGAGAGTTTCGTTTGGCATTGATTTGTTAAATAGTACCTAACACAATTGTTTGAAATATGTTTATGGTCGGTAAATGCAAATTACATGGTGTAAAAGTTGTTAATAATGATGGGTACTATGATCTCGTTTCAGCTTAGAACACCCTATCCGCGTAACCCAGTACCTATACATAACCGTATAATACCATCCTTTTTGCTCTACATATCTACAGGCAAAAAGCTTCAACCAATTTTGATAAATGAGGTGTCTAATTAGGTCTTTAAAAAGGAGAGTGAGTGAGTGCGCGTAAACGTACGCTATACGGGTGCGTTAAGTAGCTTAATTGTATTAATTAAATAATTATTATTAATAATTACTTGCGTTTTTTCAAGCATTGGACTTAACCGTGTCATAGTGGAGTTTTAAGCCACACTTAAATTCCTATTGCAGACCAGCCACCTTTCACCATATCGGCACATCGGCGCATCAAGTCAAGTTACTGCGATCAGAACCACCGGAGGATGGGTAGCAGCATCCTATTAGTACACGCTGAACGTATTGCGATCCCCAAGCCAACTGACAATTGTGGGGATTATGGCAGTTCAGTTCAGTTGTTATGGATTTGAGTGCGGACACAAATATACACAAAGTTTTGATTTTTTTAATATTAACGTGATGTGATGTTTTGGGGTAACAGCAGGTTATGTAAGGTTAAGCCCAGTTAAATGCCCTCAGTGGTTTTTTAATGTAAAACTGACCAAGTGACACGACGAGCAAGCCTTGCCCTTTCCCATAACAGTTCAGTGCCACCAGAATTTTGAAATTCAACAGCTTAAAATCCTGCGCAATGCACTGCACTCGTCACACTGAGATATGAAATGTTAAGAGCTCTAATGAGAGAGTATACTAATCTTCTTAGTCTTGAGCATCGGCGCAAAGTTGCTAGTCTATCAGTTTTTTATCTGTACAATTCGGAGAGTGTGCATAGGATGCATGATCTAATTCTCTCTTGCCCATTTTTCTATCAGACTGCCAGAAAGGTCACGAAAGAGCGACATCGCTTCATGGTTGATATTCCCAAAACCCGTAAGAAGCGCTTTAATTCCACTTTTATTGTGTGAACTGCTAGTCTGTGGAATGCGCTGTCTGAATGAGTGTCCCCCGATAGTTACAATCTTCGAATCGCGAGAGAATCGGTTTCCCCTAGGTCAGCGTGCTCGTAGTCGCATTATCATCATACTCGTAGATCGCATTACCGCTTAACTTCAAGCGAGGTGGCTTTGATCTGAGGAGGTGGCGGTCAAACGCAAGCCTAATAAGTAATTTAAAAAAAGTGTGCTATTCTCCAAACGGACTTTGCCTCATTTTCTTTCAGTATTTATGTATATGATTAGTTAGGTTACCATTCATCTCATTCATAATATAGGATTATATAATACAACAAAGCGTTTCAGCATATACGATCAATGTCAGATCATCTTACACAATATAGTTTTATGCAATGGACTGCAATCATTTTGATACACACCGTAAATATTACTGAGCTCTGTAGGAGCATACGAAAGTAACAATAGAGCTATTAGTATTTATCAAAACAACATAATAAAAGTAAGAGTAAGTATGCACTCGTTGACAAAAATGAGAAACTTGTGTTAGGTATTATAGCGATTATTGCTGTTTGATTTATATATTCACACGATTATATCATTAGAAATGGTACACTTGAACTAATAATGATGTGCCAAATCTCATTTTTATTTTAAAAGACCTGTCAATATATGTCACACATGTATTAGGATATGCATTTTTTTTGTCTTTAATCTTCCATATCGCCATCTTGTTTTTGTTATATGACGTCAAATATCCAGAAAGCATTCCTGAACCTACACGAATTTTTATTGACATATCATATATAATAATTATTCAATTTAAAAAACCGACCTAAAAATTTGTACTGTAGAAATATGCAATTTACAGTCCAGCAAAAACCGAATTTTTCAGATATTTTTATTTAAAAGCCAAAACGATAGAACACGCTATCCTGTCAAGGAAAAAAATATTTTCCAAATCAGTTAATAAATAACAGAGTTCTGAGGAAAAAACAAAAAAAAAATTACAACCGAATTAAGAAACCCCTCCTTTTTTTGAAGTTGGTTAAAAATAGCTTGAGGCGTTTAGGTGGGAACATTAAATATCTCATTTTTGATTTGCGTCGTTGGGCAGTTAGTGGAATAGCTAGTGTTATTTGGCTGGCAAATGTGGTAATAACCTCAGGAGAAAAGATTTGGCAATTTGCTTTATTACGTGATATAAATTTCAACTGTGAAATAGCTACAAGTATGCTATATAAGGCTTTACCACTTGTAAAGATAGATGCGTTCCACACAATAAAAAATCTCCACCGTGACTATTTTATGAGTGGATTCCTATATTTAGGCGGAAATATTAGGCCATTCCACTTCATCGTCCTAACGACTGGAAAGTCGAGGCAGCATCTCATAGCGTAGGTATAAGCAGGTGTGGTAATGTCAAAATCAAATCTTCCCGGTTTACCGTAGCTTCCAAAACTCTTTTCAAACCAGAGGTATGGAAGCTACGGTTAACCGGGAATGTTTTGAAGATTTTATAGCTTACAAAAAGTGGTTCTTGTCTAGACCACCAGAGGTTTGAATGCTACGGTAAACTGGGAAGATTTTAAGATTTTATAGCTTACAGAAAGTGGTTCTTGTCTAGACTCCCAGGACAAAAAATTAAGGAAGATATGGTAAAGTGACTAGGCGGGTGTTAGTACATCGACCTAAGGCAGGCTTGAGTTAAACTCGCCCTGCAGACGGTCTTGTCGCGCTTTTTTGCATGTGAAGCTGTAACACCCGAATACTGAAACGCTAATCAAATATTTAAGTTCTCGTCAAACATCTGTTATCCTTAAGAATCGTATACAGAAACGCTAGTTAAATTGTCTATAATTTATATTTCAGTTGACTCATCATAAATATAGCGTTTCCCTAACTCTTTTTCTCTCTCTGCATATGTGATGAGATGATGAGAAAAATTATAAATGGATTAGAATAATATCAGAGTGGTAAAATAAGTAAAGTTCGACGAATGAAACTTTGGGAAGGTGACCTCAAAAGAGTTGCTAGTCCACAAGGAGGATCAGAATTGCAAGAGACAATATAATAGGTGGAAATTTTTGGAGGAAGCCTTTGTCGAAGGAAAAGCTGTTGTGTAAAAAACCGACCGTCGGTAATAAATGTAATATACCCATGTACTATTGTATTTAAAATTATGGTAAAACAGTAATAAATGCAAATTTTAATTCATATTTTTATTTTGAAGTAGCGTTTCTACTTTTACAGCAACCAAACATCCATAAATTAAAATCACTTTATTTAACTTCTAGCTCCATACTATGATCATAACATAACCCGTCCATAAAACATTAATTACTGGTATTATGAGTTTAACAGCGTATAAAAGTAATGTTGGACTCTTTTCTGTGTAAATAGACTTGGTTTACAACTATCCAATACAATTTAACAATATGTACAAACACGATTTAACGTCATGTGAATGAAAGTGCAATTCAATGTTACCGATTCCAAACGCATGCCACTTAATGTCTCAAGATGGCGATCAGCCAAGGAACAGTAAAAGTGTTTGAGGTATGAGAGAAATTATTGAGTAACACCTGATAACAATCTTGTACACGTAATATTAATTCCTTATGTCTGCGTTGTGAACAAAACGTAGCATAATATGGCACTCAAGGTTAGTGCAGTTTTCTATTAATGAAATAATTTTCAGAATTGGTTCATTAGTTCCAGAAAAATCTTTTTTTTGTAGGGACAAACAACGTTTCTTTGCGAGATATAATCCGGAACGCGTGTCGCGTATATTATTCGCTGAAGAACCTCAGTCACATAGCTTTTAAAATTTGTAGGCTACATTGCTCGAAGCACCGATAACCGATGGGGAAGAAAGGGTCTTGAGTGGAAACCACGAAGCGGAAGACGCAGCGTAGGTAGTCCTCCCACTAGATGGACCGACGACACCGTGAGAGTCGCGGGTATCCAGTAGATGACGCTGTCAGTCAGTGTGGTAATGGGGAGGCTTATGTTCAGTGGTGAAGGTCTTCGGGCTGATTATGATGATTATGAGGGACAAACAAAGATACAAACTCTTCATCATAAATTTATTTATGCAACAAAATATTGCATTTTTATGCAGTTTTATTGAGTGACGAGGCGAGAAAGCTGCCTGATGGCTTGATGGTAAGCGTCACGTTCGCCCATAGCATCTCAGAGCCTCTCAGAATTTAGAGCTTTTCAAAATTCTGCGCAACAATGCACTGAGCTTGTCACCCTAAAATTAGGTGTTAAACATCTCTGTATGTTGGTTATTAATGATAATTGAATTTTTAACGGGGATAGAACCTAAATAATGTCAAAATTATTGAGTACTAGCGACCCACCCCGGCTTAGCACGGGCGTTTTCGTGTTTTTTTTCTAACTGATGGTGAAAACTGCATCTAAATCAGTTGCATAGTTTAGGAGGAGGTGGCGGATATACCTACAGACAGACAGACAGACGCGGAAAGCGACTCTATTTTATACTATGTAAAGAAGAAGATTTACATTATGTTACATAGTGGTAAATAGATACATACCAACACTCTCTATTAATAAGGGTTGTCGCTTAAGTAGAGCAAGAACAGTATGTACTCGTAAAAATTACCGCTAGGTACTGGTTACTTGCGACATGCGACCCGCGATGTCGGACAGACGACATCTGTCCAATAGGTGCAACAAAACCGTGATCGATTTATGACGCAACACGCTTCCGGCCTCTATTACCTCATTGTTGGGTTCGGAAGCCCGATGGTTCGCCCCCATTCTTTCAGCCAGTGAAAGGGTCCTCGCACTTTTACCCTTCCGAGCGCGCCTGCCTGCCGCCGACCGGGTGCGTCCGTTCGCTCTTATAAATTCGGTGAAAATACTGCGACATCACATTACAAATTCGGCGGCTGTACAAGGCAGCCGACCGATCGCACAGCTTCCTTTAAATTCTGTGTTGTGTACAAAACATCGTGAAGTGATTTAGTTTCTTCAACGAGACGGGCATACTAAACAAGCATCTAAAAATGAAATTCACGGTGAGTGCGCGTTCCGTGGTGATCAAAGAAAATAAGACAAGTGCAAATGATAATTATACCAGTGTTGTGATTGTTAATATAATTAACGACGTGTGTCTGTTCTGTGGATTTATAAGTTAACGTTCTTCGTTTAATGCCGTATTAGGTTCGTGACTAAACTCTGACTAATAGAGAAAGGAGATATGTGTAATTCAGTAGCATGATGAGTTTAAAATCTTAGCGCAGACACAGTTATAAGAATGCGAATTATCATTTGCACGTCCTAGTTATATTATAAAAATGTAAAAATACTAATTCGAGAAGGACAAAAATGTAACATTTTATTTAACAAAAGTAAAAGTGGAAAAAGTGAAATCAAATTTATTATGTGGGCTATAATCTTGAACAGAGCATGCGGGTCAGCATTCAACTTGGCACTTGCGCGACCGCACTACTTCCGTTTTTAGGAAACTGGTTTAAGACTCCTTTTACAGTATGTTACATAAAAATACCTCAAAGAAGTAAACGAGTTATAACATTTGTTGCAGGTCGCATTCGTTACTCTTTTGAGTATATCAACATCATGGGCGGTGCTTGCAAAGAGGGTGGAGGAGCCAAAGGATAAGAGAGAAGCTCCGACCAGTTATCTACAATCTTCATCTGGTCAGTCATCAGCAGCCTACCAGAACCCTGGCTCTTCTCTCGGTCACGGCGATGCCAGCTCTATCAGTGTCGGTGCCGGCTACAGCATCGGAGGTGCCAAGCCTACCTACAGCTTCGACGGACACGGATCAGGTGCTGGACTTCAATACTCCGGTGAAGGCTTGCAAAATGCCCAGGGAGGAGCCATTCAACTCGCCCCTATAACCTTACAACCTGGTCAAGACCTGTCGCAAATTATGAGTCAACTCCAACAGAGTCTGGGTTCTGGAGCGCTGTCCCTGCAGCCATCGAACAGCATTGCAGAATTCCACGAAAGCGGTCAAAGCGGTCAGGCGTACTCTTTCCCCCAATTCCAGCAGTATGCAGCTCCCCAATACCAGCAGTATGCAGCTCCCCAATACCAGCAGTATCAATTAGGGGGCCAGGTCGCTAGCGCACCTTCATACTCGGCAGGTACTAAAGGTCTAAGCTCCTATCAGACTGGTCCAGTATTATTTAATCCCTCTCAAGAGCAGAACGCTGGTACTCAACAAGGTGCTTTTAGCTACCCTCTACCTAGCGCCGGTCATGCTGCCAATGATGCAGGCTCTTTGTCTCTCGGAAGCGCTGGACACTCGCTCGCTGGTCTTTCATTAGGTTCAGGACATTCTCTCGGCAGTGCAGGACTTTCCTTTCCTGGACCTGGATATTCCCTAGCTGGATTAGGACATTCTCTGGGTGGAGCAGGACTTTCCTTTGATGGTACCGGATATACTCTTGGAGGTGCTGGTCATTCCTTAGGTGGTTCTGCAGCTCTGGGTGGCTCAGGATATTCTCTTGGCTCTCTAAGCGGTTCAGGACACTCCCTCGGTAGCTCAGGATCTCTGGGCGGTGCCGGTCACTCTGAAGGTAGTTCCGAAGGACATTCTCTTGGTGGATCAGGTGGCCATTCTCTTGGCGGATTAGGTGGACATTCTTTCGGTGGTTCAGGAGGACATTCTCACAGTGGTTCCGGTAGCCCTCATGGAGGTTCAGGACATTCATTCGGTGGTTCTGGAAGCCTATCGGGTGCTCATTACAAAGTTTTGGGCAGTGGAAAACCTTCTCCTGGAAAAACATCTTTCAAGCCATCTACCTTCTTGGGTGCATCAATTCCAAGCGAGTCTGCTTCCCACGGTGCATCATCTTACCCTGGTTTCTCTGGTGGTCACAGTTCTCTGTCCTTTGGTGGTCATGGACACAGCTTCCCCTCCTTCCCTGGTTTTGGCGGTGGAAAACAAATATCACCACTATACACCAAAGCTGAAGGTTCATTAGACTCTGCCGGAGCTTACTCGTCGGCTGGACACTTGGCCTCTCCTCCTGGTACAACGTATGGATTTCCCACATCATCATACTCTGCAGGCGCTACTCACGCCGCATCATCAAGTGGTCCCCAGTATTACATCAGCCCTTCAAAGTACTCGTCTAGTTTCGGTGAGGGCAGCTCATCATACAAATCTCCCAGTTCATCTCATAGCTCTTTGAGCTCTCACTCTGGTCCCAAGTACAGTTTTGGAGGTCATAGCTCTCGTTACGCGTCACCTAAGGACTCCCACGGAGCTTACAGTGAGTCTGTCTACAACACCATCAAATATAGCGAAGAGCTTAAACCCCGTGTTAATTAAATGTAGGTTCAAAGTGTAGTGCTCACAAAGAGATTTTTTCTTGTAAATATAGACGTAAATAGTCATTTGTGAGAGATGCATCGATTGTAATGGACGGAGATTGTATTGGTGAGACTGCGAAAGCATTCCATAATAATATTGATGTTTGGATTATGTTACGCCAATTGAAATGAGTTATGCCGACCGTTTTGATTCACACCATCAGCTATTACATACACGTCGTGTTTTAGTCTCGTGCTTTCTTTCCGACGTGCGCATAATTATGCAGCTAATCTTATCGCGCATAGAAACCGGTTCGGCAAAACTTTGAGGAAGCGAATGTGATATCACCAGCCGTGAATTTCTGTAAATACTTAGTTTAGGACTGCTTATTTATTATTTGTAATTAGAATGTTAATTGTTGTTAAATAAACATGTTTGTAAAATAATACTCGATTATTTACCTACCCTGTGTATTAAAGTCAAATGCTTTGTCCATTGTTTTGGAGTTACATGATCTAGGTTACACACAAGTTCATGTAAGTTCCGACAATGATGGATGAGAACATCATTACGAGAGCGGAGCATAAAGAAACTGTTAAGGCCGCTTCCGAAGGAAACGTGATGCCCTGCTTGAGTAATCAACACCAGGCACAGCCGGTTTCACTATGAAAGTAGATAGCTGAGGAAATTGAAATGCCTCCGTCACCGGCCAAGTTCTACTCACGATGTGGTCACTTCCTCGTGAACACGATTAGTGCTAAACTTCTTACCATATTGATAGCACGTGACATCACTAAACAGATTAGATAACACTTCATTTGATGAATGTTACATTTGATTAGGTGCTAGAAGCATTTCGGAAGCCGGCTGTCAGAACGGAGAGAATATTAAACGAAAAAACGTTACTCCATTTGGGCATTACCTAATGTGCTTTTAAACGGTAGGATTAGTGGTTTAATAGTGCAATAGACGTAACTGTGAGACATCATAAGAACGATGTTACTTGACTTACATTGTGTAAACAGTGGGTTACTTAATACCTTCACGGTCGAGGGCGCATGTAGTCTCCAAATGGAAGTGAATGCTACTTCCGAAACTGCAGATTTCATTATATAATTTTGGGTTCAGAATGCTGAAAAGAGTTTCATTGTGTTGGGACTTTTTAAAGCAACAAAAGCTTTTATTGAATTTAGTTTCTCAATGGAAAAAGATACAAAAAAATTGGTAGATATACGAGACGGAAAACGTAGGTAGAGTAGATAACTACAGTATGACTATACAAATAAATTAGCTATGGGAACAAATTCACTATTGGGTATCTATTTTGTTTGTATGCCTGAATATTATGCATATTCACAAGGGTTAAACTTTCGAGTCTCAAATTATAAAACTATTGTCATCCACGCATAACTTACGAATGCACATATCTATGCTAATTATATGGCAAGTACTCATTTTACTCATTTTAGGTCAAACTTAGTTCAGTGAGAAGAGAGTGTTTCATAACTTCTTATTGTTTCTTTATTTCCTTTAACTCAGTTCCACTTCCGATATAAATAAACAAATTAACACTCTTGGTTCTGGATTCCTTATAACGGGGATGTCATGGAATTTATTCAGGTGTTAATGTCTCCACGAATGCATTAGACTAAATAAATGCGTTAGACTAAAGTATTTTTTGCGGCCGATGGGCTACGTATCTGATGTGACGGTATGATCGAAGATGGTATAAATATCTAGCAGAATGGGAACTCGCTTGCAAATTAGACTTTAAGGCGATTAGGTTTGAGACTGATTTAAGACTTGACTAGTTTACATTTTTAGCGAGTACTAAAAAGAGCTCTGTCACCATGTTGAACGTGAAGACGTAGGTATCTCCTAGTAAAATATTTTTTTATAAAGCTACGAAACAGTCATCATAAATATATTACTTACAGCTTAAACGTGAACCAAAACCAAGTGCCTGTAGAGGTACATTAAATATTCAAGAAAGTGAGTAATAACATAATTATTTCGTACTGAGTTACCACGTTTTCTTCTACCATAATATTTAATTGATCAATTTATCTCTATACAAGGCAAGACACAAGCTTTTCTCAAGTTTAAAATTTAGACACGAGTATATAATGGGTGAATAAAACCATCCATTATACTGCCGTATATTTACTAGTATTATCGATGTTAAATTTTCATTTGTATTTTCGGTGTGTAATAAAGGTTTTTATTGTATTGTAATGTGATCGTCCTCGCCCTGGACTCGGATGGTGCATCCTGAGTTATTGTACATACATATTATATTATATCACTAGCGACCCGCCCCGGCTTCGCACAGGTGCAATGCTGATACTAAATATACTACAGAATGTATATACAACGCACCCGGCCGGTACCGCCGCAACCGCTTTGTCCCTGCATTTTAAATCTGTAATATCTTCGAAAATTTTCATTTAAATTACATGCTGTACAGGGTCATATTGATCTATATTAAATGCACAATATATTTAAGGTACTTAATTGGATAAGGATTAATGCTGTATTGTTTAAAATCGCTTCGTAAATAAGCCATTATTTCTCGTAAAAAGTAAAGGATATAAAATGGTTATTGTGGGTTATCCCTAAGAGATAGACATATACTACTGCGGGCTTATTTTCTAGACCTTTTTAAGCTGTACAATACTGTAGTACATTATTTTGATCTATCTGGTAGGGTTCAGCCAGCGTTTGCAATGTAATCGCAAAAAAAGTGTTTATTTACGTCATTACATTAGAAATCTCTAAAATTATCAGTGTTTCTCTGGTATATTATGCATGTATTATAAATATGAACCTTCCACTTGAATTACTCTATCTACTTAAAAAAACCCGCATTAAAATCCGTTGCGTAGTTTTAAAGATCTAAGCATATATAGGGACAGACAGCGGGAAGCGACTTTGTTTTATACTATCATCGAGTAGTGATATATAATCATACAACATGTATGTCGTTGTGAACAGCTGTCTATTTATCACTACCACTAGCCTACCGACCGACTTTTGCTATAGTCAGGGAGTACCAATGCCCATATTATATTGTCCAGGATTACTCTACCTAATGACAATACTAGCCATAATAGGCAGAATAATAGGTTTATAATGACGACAATGAAGCTCCATCTATACAATCTGATTGGAACTATAAATTCAGAAGGCAGCTTGAAGCGAGAACCGGAAAGATACTTTCACTTTAGTGCTAACCTAGCAGACGATGCGGTATATAATCAACTTGCCACAGATGGCGCCTTTCATCAGTTTACAATATCATCGGTTTTTAGACAAATTCCGTCTTCAAATAAGCTATTTTCAAGGATTATTCAATCGATAAAAACGATAAGAAAACCTGTCCATACATATTGGATATATTTTTCCAAGACCGATTTAAAAACCAAACAAGGGCAGCCAGGAATCTGGACAAGTTTGTCTCTTGGTTTGTACTATGGTGCATTAGATATATATTAACATGCATTATTTTTATACAGCAGTGGTTTTTATTAAACTGCGGATTTCGTTAAGTCAATTGCTATATTGGCACAAGGGAGAGGCCTATACCTAGCAGTGGGTTGATACAGGTTGACGATGATGCTAATGATGAATTGCTGTATGTACAGAACAGATGACCATCTGTTCTGCGTGCGTCGATGGGGCCGAAAGGTTCTCCAATGGAGACCACGGCCCGGTCTAGCGTAAGACGTCCACCCACGAGATGGATGGACGACCTAAAAGAGACCGCATGGAAACGCTGGATGCAGGCCGCTGCCAACCGGCCCTTTTGGAGATCAATGGGAGGCCTATGTCCTGCAGAGGATGTCCTATGGCTAAAATGATGATAATGATGATGAACGAGTAAATATCGGGGGTAAAATATAAGTAGGTACTTTCATAATCTGTTTTTGCATTTGTGTACTGTGCACACTTAATTTGTGTTATACTCCTAGAAATGTAAAGCAAAACCGTTGAGAAAATCACCGTCTCTAACCAGTAACCACATATAACTGTAACAAATGAAAGTGACGACTAATGTTGATATAGGATTATGATACGCTTTTTGCCATCATCAAGCTTCAAATTATAGGCAATACTCAAGTAAGTATGTTTACTTAAGTAGGTACTCACCTAAATACATGCAACTATTTCTTCAATCAAAGCTACGAAAGCTTCTGATGTAACATCATCATTACACTAGAATTACCCACAAAAAGAGCAAGTGAGATTATATTATCAGGTACGTCAATACAGGTGGCCAATTTTGAGACGGACTAAATAAGTTCGTGCGCGCAGTAATTGAGCGTTTACATTAGCGCTACCTACAATTAGAGGTAATATCCACCTTCCCTTGGTAGAAAGCTTGTGAGATATCGCAGCAATTACAGTGGCCCTTTTACTGGACTATAGAAGTAGTGCTCACTTCGCTAAGATGCTTGACAGTATGAAAGTTAAATCTATAAAAGCGAAATTCCGCTCGTTCACCGACTGATGACTCACAAAATCTCGAAACACAATTTGCGTTAAGAGGCAAACATTTGGCAGGATTTCTTCAGGGTGCGGACATCTGCTACGTACGAAATTTATGACAGGGACGAATTAAGGACTTCAATGGGAGGTTGGAAATTTATATAATGAACCCTGAATGGATATTCCCCAATAGTTATCTGGGTGTCTTTAAATCACGAGTGAATCGGTTTCTTCTAGGCAAGCGTGCTCCATCGTTGACCGCACAGCACATCAGACGAGACGGCTGTCAAACGCAAGCCGATTATTAATGAAATAAAAAATAAAACTCTACGTGCGTCTACTTCAGCTAGTCTTAAATACAACTCAGAATAGGGTCACTTTTTAAATTGTTGTAAATTGGTGTCCATCTACGGCATTGCAAGGAATCAAAGTTTTTCAACCAAATATGCTCGCATTTTGAAGTAGTGACTTATGTGCATAGACCTAAAAAAAATTGACATCCTAAATCTATGCTTATGTGACTTAAAATGCTTTGTATATTTAGTGCAATGATATCCTGTAAAAAATTAAGAACAATCGACGAATCAAAAACGAACCTACTAAACCCTTAAATTAGATTAGGCCAATCAGGCAGAAACTTAATAATTAAAATGTATATGTTCCTTCTCCCTTATGCAGCACACTTCCGCGATTAGGTTGAAGTAAGGAAGCCGGCAATCTCGTGAACTGGATATGTTCCGATAAAGGACAAAGACCTATCGCGCGGTCATTCCCTCGTCCAATCTGGAGCCGAGGAAAGTTGTCCATGCTTGTTCATATAAATGCATGAACTTGATACTAACTTCCACTTTTCCGCGCGCCCCCGAGTATAGAACACTTTTCATTTCGCAATACGCGTTTCCTTAAGAAAATAATGTAATTAGAGCAACCACATTAGGTGTTCTCGCATGCGAATAACGTAACAAAATGGCGAAGAAAGAAATATTGGTGAGTGCTCCTTGATTCAACCGTTCTGGGATAAACGACTATTGTTACTAAAAAGTGTGTGCTATTTGTTACCTTCAGATAACAATGCAAATAGTAGACGCTGATTGATTGGCGTCCACGCCTATTCGGAAGTTGTGACTGATGGTTTAACCTGAGTACGATTTTCTTTTCAGGTGATCATCGCTTTTGCAGCACTAGCATGCGGCACTGAGGTGGATGACGCTGACCAGAAGAAACGAGGCGTGGTGAAAGGGAACACTCTCAATTCAATACCAACTGGTGGACAGAAACAAGACTACACGTATAGCATATATTCCCAAAACCCCAGTTCCCAAACTGGATCCAGCCCTACGTATCAGTCTCAAGTGCCTAACTCTTTCTATCCAAGCCAAGCTAGCCAGTATTACACATCATCTAATACTCCAACTGATGCGTCTTCACAGTATGATCAGCAGTCACAAATCAACCTCTTACCACCTTCTTCTTCTCAATTTGTTCCAATCAACTTCGTGCCGAGCCCGGGCTATCAATCAAAATACCAACTTGTGCCTTCGCAACCCAAAGGAAATATCCAACTGGCTATTCTACAGCAACCAAATTCCTTCCCGACAACTTCAGTATACCCTTCATCGTATCCTCAAAATCTGTTCACTCCAAATCCTACAAGTCAAATAGCACCTCACCAAAATTTCTTGAGCTCGTTGCCTTCTCCCGGGCAGTACAATGTTCCTTCAAGCCTACCTTATTCTCTCGGGAACTCATACTTAGGGCAACCTTCTACGATGTTAGTGTTAGCTCAACCGAACCCGTTTAACAACTATCTTTATAATAATCCTAGTCAAAACTTATATAACTACTTCCCATCGAACAACCAGCCTAGATTGGGGTTGTCTTATGCTCCACAAGGGTCTCCTGACGTGCAAGTCTCAGCTGTTCAAAATATCCCAAAGGAGGAAAACGAAATAACTGGTGCAAACACGAGTGAATACAATTCAGTTCCCTCTGACTCAAGTGCTGGATACAAAAGTGGCTACTCATCCAGTCGCTCCTCTTATTTGAAACTTTAGATTCAGACTAGATAATTGAACAAGATATTTATCCAAATAATAATGTAAATATAGTTTAGTTATTGACGAAGCCATTATGTTAATCAATAATACTTATTAACGGGTTTACGCCATATTGCACGTTGTTGATTTTGTTATTATTTGTTGTAATATTTATATTATAGCTGTTACAGTTGTTTCTTTGGTATTTTATTTTAAAAAGAATAAGTGCCTAAAATTATACCCATTGATTCGAATTAAGATATGTAAAGGTCGCTTTCATGCAGCACCTCTTTGGAAGTAATTTCATCAGATATTCCATACAATAGTCGCTTTTAATCTAGTAGGTATTTACACCTAATAACACAGTCCTTATAGTTCAATATGCAGTTAAGCTAACCAATATTATCAACTTTCTAAACTCCTTTCAATAGAACTAGGTAAGGGCTCTTTCAAAGTGTTCAATGGTTTATTAATTAAAATTGATATATAAGTTCTTTGAAATCAGACAGCGCTAATTAATTGAATCATTTATAGATAAATATGTTACAAACATTTGCGATAATAGATTCATAATATCTGTCTGAGAAACGTTTAATGAATAACCAAATTACATAATTTAGCTACTCTCACTTATGGCTGTGCATACTACATTGAAATCATTAGCAAAAAAATCGAAGTTGCAATTCTATAGCTTGTTTCTCGTTCACATTAAAAAGCTCGTTTCATAAATTAAACGCAGCATACTCGTATGTTGATGGACGTGAGAAAAATGCTTGTAATCTTTAAATATTATATAAGTAATACACATTTTGCATAGAGTTATGTTGTTATGTTTAGATTAGGTGTGGGGCAGGGCAGTGAAAGGGAAACGCGTGCGATTCTAATTGATGGTTGTGGATATAACTAGGTGTTATATATTTGTATCACTTTGAGATGCGCAATCTTACGCACCTGCTACTTGATACAGGATGTGTTGAAACGTGAAATGATGATTATCAGTGAAATATAGGAAGGCTAGTCGAAATATTAGTCAAGGTAGTGTCACGCAACATGCGTATTATGAGGAGAAAATATATGTGTAAAACTAGTGTATAATCACACAGTATGTACATGTAGTTCATGCCTAGTTCTTTACGTGTATATTCTATAACAGTCTTTAAAATTATTATGTAGTTTAAAACATATCTATATTTTAAATTACAAGAATAAGAAGATAGATAGATATGTTTTAAGCTTCAAGAGTAGATATTCTTGAAGCTCTAAAAAATTAAAATGAGATCAGATATTTTTATTACAACTTATCAGCGGTAATTGTTTAATTGTTTCAATAGTAAATCAAGATAATTAATCTATTAGAACATTGTTTTCTGAAACATTGTATATTTCTTCTTCTCAGTCCTTAGCACTCTTGGTAGAGTGGTCGTGGTCATCTGTTAGGGTTGTGGCTCGCTTCAAAATCCGTCGCCATTCGTCACGTGCCTTTTTTACGTGCACATGTAATTCACGAGACCTTTAGTTGCAGCCTTTATTTGGTTGGTCCACTGTAATGGTGATCTGCCGCGTGGTATCGTCCCCTCGATCTTACCTTACCCTGCACTACTGGTCGTGCTATGGAGTCGTTACCGCGTCGCGCGATTCATGCTCAAAGAAGGTGAGGATGCGAGCTTGAAAGACGTCACTCGGCAGAGTTCCTTTAGAATAAACTCATTTGCTCTTAATTCAGTCTACGATATCTTCAATCTTCTCCAGCATTACATATCGAGAGAATCTATCCTCGTTTTCTCCCAATCACATACTGTGAATTTTAGTCGATATTTTTTGCCTCACACCTGCTATATGTACTTAGAATGAGTTCCGCTCCTGCGGAATTTCCGAGAAACTATAACATGGAGTTCTTATAGAGTTTTAAAAGGTCGGAAATGTATCATTGCATTGCATTATAAGCAACCGTGATCACTTAGATACCATCAGGCGGCCCGTTAGCTTGTTTGCTACCTAAGGCATAAAAAATTATATACATGGCTCCTAACATGTTAATAATTAAGTAGATTAAATTCAGGTGATTAAGAAATGCACGTGTTTCATATGGCATGATGATAAAGATTTATTCATGATATGGAAAAGGAACGTTACAAGTTTTTAAATCGAATTTGAAATTACACAATTTGTAAGATAATCTTACGCCTAGTCTAAATGCCAATAATTTTTATCAATAGAAATATTGCGTGCATACGGATCATTCGGTAACTTTATAAATTTGCCTAATAATCTAGATAGACACAGGCCTTTCCCCAGAGAGAGAGAGAGAATGGGCATTAATCTACCACGCTCGCCCAGTGCATGTTGCAGTCTTTGAACCTTTGAGGTTTTTGAACATTTACCGGTTTCCTCAAGATGTTTTCTTTCACCGTTTTCGAGCGATGGCATCGAAAATGCACATAATTTACCGAGGGCCGAGAATCGCACCGGGTGCCGTCAGATTGTAAAGCGCACATATTACATCTGGGCCTCCATCGGCTAGATATCTAACATAGCTTATTTCTCACTCCTCATTCTCAATTATTGTATGTAAATCAACCTTTTATAAACAATAATATTTACATAATAACCGGTAGATATGTGTTAAGTTTTTTTGATAGACTAGTTTGGATTAATCCAGAGCCAAACTCAAGTAGGCACTAAAACTAATTAAAATCTATGTTTTAAAGTAAATTATGTTTTTTTCCATGGAATTACATTGGCATCTTGGGTGTGACTCGATGGGAACACTTCTCAACTGGTTGCAACAATATATATATAATTATATATGTATTTTTTTTTTTATTTTTTTTTTGTATATAGGTATTTTTATATTATATTTTTGAATGGTTATGATTTATTACATATCAATATACTTAAGTAAATGCTATAAAATACAACTAAACCTAATTATTTTGACAATATTCTAACAAAAATTTAAATTACAAACAAAAATAAAATATTTTTAATCGAATAACCCGCCCCTAACTGTACCCTGTGCGAAGGTGCCCATAACACTAGCAGCATTGCCACGCTGAATGGCTATGGCCAACCTTTGCACAAGGTACGAGCCGGAGCGAGGGTCATTATTTTTCTCCCTCAACCTGCGCCCCAACTCACCAATGAAGCTTCTGGCTTCAGTGGCCCAACTGCCCATGGTCTCCACGGCAATGGGTACAAAAATGTACCGTGGCACCATAGCTGCATACTTCAGCCGCTTCATGCAAGCGGCATTCTCTGCTGCAGCTGCTGGGGAGTGAACCGTACGGCCTAGGTGGGTGGCAGCTACCGTGCTGACGCAAGTAGCGTCCCACACCAAGCACTTGCCGTTTTTCCACGGCACCAGTGTCAGGCCGTCCGGTCTCTTGCCGTCCGATCTGCAAAGACCAGGTGGTTCGAGCATACAAGGTATGTTAGCTGAAACAAGGGCTCTCCGAACTATGTCATTAAGGGCATGGTGACGAGGAAACCTACCTGAGCAGCGACGACAACTCAAAGCGTGATGGCCATTAGCTTCCACCATGGAACCGCAGATGCATAAGTGTGGTTCACACACCTTGCAGCCCAGGCGGAAGGCAACAGCCACGCGCAGTGAGTCATCGTCCATTAATGTGCCCAAGTGAGGTGAGGGCAGCGCGTATAACCATGCCCCGGATTCAGACTGTGACACAGCTCTGAGTCTAGCCAAGTCAGCCCCTGTGGCACTCTCCAACAACTGCTTTTGGATCCGCTTTGCCCCGACGTCGTCCCACGCACGCTGAACATGCAATGCCGCAACCGGGCTAGATGCGCCTGTGTTAAGGGCCAACCAGGCTGACACAGCATCTGAAACAAATGGAATGCTCGCCCCGACACCATTAGAATGTAGTATTACAGTGACGAGATCTGCTACTCCATGAGCCGATGCCAAGAAAGCCGGAAGGCCTATATCACGTGCGCACCTCAACCCAAGACCCCCATACCGGATTGGGAGAGACGCCTGAATCCACTGCGATTCGTCAAGGGAGACATTTAAAACAGTCTCGACCGTTGACTTTAAGGCTTCATCAAAGCAAGCAATCTCATCAGGACAGATCCAGGTAGGGGCGGTTCGCAAAAGATAAGTTATTTTGGGAAGGGCAAAGCACGTGCGCAGCAACACAATCGCAACATGTGCTGAAAGGCCTCTGAGGCGCTCATGAGCGTTAAGGAGAAACTCTTTATGGGAAGTTAGTGCAGCAGGCAATCCATCGAGGAAAATAGGAGACCCTAGAAGGGTGAAAGTATTAGGAGTAAGTTCCTTGAGGCCTGGTAGTAATGCACTAAAGCGCGAAAAGTGTATGCGAGCTCCTGCGCCACAGGGAAAATATTCGCATTTAGAGGAATTTATCTCCAGACCTAGCTCTTTCAGGCGAGGGATAAGATCCGCCAGGTCATGGTATACATCTTCGAGAGATCCACCAATAGTGCCATCATCCAGATACCACACATTCAGTGCAGATTTAAGATCTGAAATAGCCCTGTGGATAGCTAGACTAAAAACTAGCGGCCCCAGCGGATCCCCTTGTTGCGCTCCTACTTGAGAAGAGATAACAGAGTTGTTAAAAAAGAGATGGGATGGTGAATAATATACCTGATAAAGAAAAGGGTAAAGGCTGGGAATTTTATCCTTAACTTCACTCAGGAGTACGTCTCTTTCGATGGTGTTGAAAGCGTTACGAACGTCAAGTTTCAGCAATACACAATTTACGTTAGTTGGGTCCATTACGAAGGCTCGCGTTGCATGAATAGCGGCCTCACACCCCCGACGCGTCCCAAACCCTAGCTGGTGTGGTTGTAGGTACTCGGACATTGTCTCTCTCACAGACCAGCAGGCCAACTTCGCCGTCAGCCGACGAAAAACGCTGCCAATTGCAATAGGCCTCACCCCTCCATCCTTCTTTCTGAGAGCACAAAGAGATGCTCCAAATAGATATGGGCACACTTGCAGATTTAGCTGGCCACTCATCAGGAAGTTGGCAAGTTTCGTCAAACATCCTAACAAGCACTGACCATTTTCACCCGCTGAACTAGACGTGAGTTCTTTTAGATGTCCTGGGCGAATCCCATCTAAGCCCGCTGCAGAACCGCTATAAAAAGAACTCAACGCCCGCGAGACATCCTCCACCGAAACCGTTACTGGCGAATAAGACGCGTCTGGCGCCGGTGGGAAACTGAGCGGACGAGAAGGACTGGGGTGCTTGAGCTCTAGGGCAGCCAGCGTGGCAAGGTCATGCTCTGCGAAAGCGTCGTCTGACACTAGGAGTCGAACAGCTCCCCGTAAATCACCTTCGAAAACTTTCGATTCGATACTTTTGACGATTGCCCGAGACCTAGAATTAAATTTAGAATTACTCAAAACGTCAATATGCTGATCAGACGCAGGGGACTCGATGTTCGCCTTCACCTTTGTAGTCATATTTCCAGGTGCATCCCTTGATGGAACTCTTAATGCACTATACGCAAAGGTGAGAAGCGCACACCAATCCTCTAAGTCATTATAGCTTATGCACCTATCTATTATTTCACATAGCTTACCAGCAGCCTGATTTCGCGCGCCCTTAGGGATATGTCTAAGAACCGGCGTTTTGTCCTTCATGCCAGCAAGCTTGTCGAGAATACACGGGTGAGCCGCTGATGTCTGGCTTGGTGAAGTGAGATCCGAGCCCGGTGGTGTGAACTGTGAAGCAGCAGCTGGGCCACGGACACTTTTGTGCATCCGGCCTAAATGTACCTTAAGTCCATGTGCGCTAAAAACACGTGCAGAACCAGGGCAGCAGGGACAAGTCAGTTGCGCAGGGAGGGAACTCATTTTAGTAGATGTTTAACAAAATTAATTATAGTGTTAGTTTTATAAAAACACGTTCCTAGAAAAATCGTCCAATGTAAATACAAAAATTGTGTGTAGAAGCTTGATAAAATTGATGTCAGCTTGGCATTTGAAACATGTCCATAAAGTCACGGAACACTTGCACAGGCGCATCACTTCTGCGCATTGCGCAGAAGATAAAAAGGGGCGGCTCCACGGCTTGGCGCCATGGTTGCCACGGTAACAGCAACTTTTCAATGAGTCTTCAAAATATTTACATCAAAATCAGCTGATAATTTGTAAATATCTTCGTTATGGTAGGGTGCCCGCTCTTATAAATACCACCACTGAAAAATTTGGGTATAAAAGTAGGAATCAGTAAACACTTTCGAAGGTGCACTGCCTGGGAAGTATTTTTATAATTTATTTTATTTCGAAATTGATGCCAACTCGGCCAATTTTTTCGGCCAATATATGTATTTATTATTACACATATTTACGACTGCTTCTATACGATGCACATACTTCTAAGATGGTAAGTAAGATTCTGTATTACGACAATATGACTAATAGTTTTAGTTTGCCGGTTTTAAAGCTAAAATGCCCGTATCATTGTACGCGTAGGGATCGATGTTCTGTATCACTTATAAGATTTACTAAAGTCTTTTCTTAGTGCTCACATGACAATATCATGCTTATAATATCCCAGCGGTTTAGATTGTGCGTTGTATGTCGAGAATAAATTTAGAGATATATCAGTAGATAATAACTTAACTTTTATACTTAAGGGTAACAATTTCATAAGCTTAAAAAATCTGCATTTTTGCGTAGCTCTCGTCTTTGACTCTAGCTACTGGACTGTTCAAACACACCATGACAGTTAACGTTTTATCTGTCCAGTAGATCGCTTCTTGTCATGCTATGAATAGATGACTCTCAGATCACAGATGGTGGCCCACTGAGCAAAAACTAAAATGATGGATTGAGCTATCAAAAAGGTCATTTGAGCATCTGATTTCTTTTGCTTTATTAGATAGATATGTAAGTGCTAGCTACTACCACCTACTACTGGTAATATCAAGCAAGTAATTTGTGAAATGCGAATGTTGTTTTTTTTTTCTTCAAAATATACCTACTATTCATCTAGGGTATCAAAATCATCAAAGCCAATAAAATATTCATAAAAATTAAAATTTTATTAAAACGCATTAGAATTTAAATTTTACTAGTGCTGTTGCCCGCAATTTCGTACGCGTAGATTTTAATATAAACTTTCAACCCTATTTTCCTCCCTTAGTCTGGCCCTTCCGCTAAATAACATAGCCTATACTTCAATCTGGTCATAGCTAAGCGTGAAAACCGCATTTAAATCCGTCCAGTGGCTTAGGAGATGTGCGTGGACAAACAAACAGACAGACAAAAATTCTAAAAACTCTCTTAACGTGTTCACGGTCTGTACTAGGCCTTCCTAAGGAAAGGTAGGATTTATTTTGAACTTTGATTAATTAAAAAAAAAAAAATCTATTTAAATTGTTTTCAAAAATATTCAAATACTTTAATTAACTGAACATACTTGTTTTAGGATTAAACACCATTTAATATTTTAGGAATAATCTCCCGAGTAAAAGTGTTCCGTACATAATCTACAAGCCCCCTAATAAATGTTGCGATTGTACTGAATCAGTTTTCATTCACACTAGTATTTAAAGAGGTTACGAATCTATTATAAATTTAATGGTAAAATATGTATAGGTATATATATTTTTGTAATCGTATTCTTGGAAACAGTTTAAACGACTATATATTTGCAGGGATTTTTGAGGGCGAAAAATCCGTATAATGTAAGTATACATATTTTCTCTCTCTTAGATCTCTGGAGAAGCTGTGAGTTTTTAGGAGCAAGTGGAACCCTGATGCCCAGTTACTTATAAATGTAAAAAAAAAATACACAACTATAAATTTTCTTTCCATAGCGTTTTCGTTTGAACCGAACGGAACTCAAAAAAATCGTATGGTTAATGATGCCAATTGGGCAAGCAATGCAGAATTTTATTTATGTAGAAGATATGTATATCCTAATGTATTTAAATTAATTTTGAAAGGATAATATCAGTCTTATAGCTTGGCATACTACTTCTAATTAAGTGTCCAAATAAATACATTTATCTAATTATAATATAAAATAATTATTTATGCTAATTTTTATTTAATTACAAATGACTTTTAAAAACCTAGTGTTTCTAAAACTGGCTTTTGAAGTTTGTTTCAGGATTTTCAAATTGAAATTTAAAACCAGAAAAAAAATGTAAAAAGGAAAACTATTTTGAATGTTTAATACAGAACATTAAAAAAAACTTTTACTTTTTTGAATCTTTATAGGAATTCAGCAGTAATATAGGGTTCATCCCGGGTATGTTCTAAAACTGCGACCAGAACCACCGGAGGATGGGCAGCAGCGTCCTAATAATACACGGTGAACGTACTGCGATCCCCAAGCCGCATGCCAATCGTGACGATTATGGCAACACCCCTCTCTATGAGGGAGGCCTTGTCTAACAGTGGACGTTAATTGGCTGATGATGTGTGATAGGGTTCATACCCGGAGTAAGGCATATACTCAGATTAGACAATCAAGGGAGATAATTATTATGGTCGCATCAGGCCTAAATCAGGCTTGATGCCTTTAGTCGAACTCTTGCTGCAGGCGACCTTGCCACCCTTTTTAACCAACTTTCATAAAGAAGGAGGTTCTCAATTCGATAGTTTTTTATTGTTTGTTACCTCAGAACTTTCGACTGGGTGAACCGATTTTGATGATTCTTTTTTATTTGAAAGCTGGTGCTTCCCGTGTGGTCTCATTTCATCTTGGTCCAGTTATGAAATTTTTATTAAGTCGGTTTTTTATATTGATAATTATTTGCATTTGGATTATTAGTTACTTCATTAGAGTCGCTAGAAGTTTCTTAATGTCTGTGAAAAATGAGTAAGTGAGCGTACCTTTGATATTTTTCTGAGTGTAATTACAGTATTTGCGTTTAGCGGTTTAACGGTATAGTGTTTTTTTATAAATGTAACATGGAGACAATGAATATGACGATTATAAAATTGTATTGTGTAATAAGGCATATTTTCATGTTTTTCTGATCTAAGGCCATATACCTAGCAGTGGGTTAAGGTTATAGATGATAATGACGATAGGGTCTTGCTCTCGATTAAATGTATAATCGATGTAAAAACAACGAAATAGTTGGTAAAAAAAATAAGTTAGTAAATATTCCCCCTGTACCTATAATTGAGTATATGTATCATAATATCAAACAAGTTCGATTGGTTACATCCGAACCGGTTCACTCATCTCGATAAACTTATCGCAATGGCAACAACTTACACGTAATATCTACAAATTGCGATACTGCTACAGTATATAATGTTAACAGAGAAACAGCTTTAGACAAACAAATTATAAATATTTTTATGCCATAGGTGGCAAACAAGCTTACCGCCTGATGGAGAGCGATTACCGTCGCCTATGGATATCTAAAACACCAGGGGCATCACAGATGTTGTGGACCTTTGTATGTAGACTTTAATAACAGCCCTTTTAAAGAACCCCATGTTATATTTACTCAGAAATGCTGCAGGAGGAGCGCATGCCACATATTGCTGTTAGGACTAAATTGGTCCCTTTTAGACTATTAGGTATACTTTTTTGATAATCGAATCTAACTGAACAGCAGATCACTTTGGTATTCAGTGTAAAACTTAGGGATTTAAGAATTAATTTTAAACTACCCGCATTTATAAGTTATGTTATTGTGAATATAAGCGTAATTAAAATTATGCAGCATCTTTGGAAATCCTTCCAAAGATGCTGCATAATTTTAAATACAACGCGACGTGCAACGATGTAATCACGTACAAAAATGTTTAATTACTGACAAGACTGGGAAACAAAAGAGAAGACTGGTTGCTGTACCAACTATAGGAAATAAAAATGCGTATACAACATTTTATGTATGTGCTGCTAACCATGGAGGAATTCCCTAGTCAGGGCCTAGCTCCGAGTGCGGTAACCATATAATAGTAAAACTTAAAACCAACCATCATAATAAAATGCGTACCTACTTACACAAAATTTCGTGTCTGTACTGTTGATTTGGAGCTAACCCTGGATGTCGATTCAGATCAAGCTTAACATAAAAATGAATTGTTATCGGAACTGAACCAACATGTAAAAATTTAACTCCGTAGGACAAAAAGAAGTGGTTCTAATACAGCTTGCAAGATTTGACCTAAGTAAACAAACTAACATGCAAACATTGAAAATTTATAAAAAACTTGTAATAATAGACTATTATTAATTTCTTTGCTTAATTTCTTTCGTCATTGCCGTTAAACCTTTTGACAGTATCATCATCCAAAGATTCATTGACTGTCGACTGGAGTAAGCTGGGTTTTTAGTAAGAACTAGAACCTTCTATGCGAAATTTGTAAAAAAAAAAACTCGCGTCAAGATACTGTTAGAATTTATTACAAAATTGTGTACTCATATGATAATAATAATTCTTAATTATGTTACAACTTTCGCACCACGAAACATTTTAGGAACATTTGAAGGACTAATAAATCAACCTAGGTCATTTGGATTATGCATATTATATGAGCACATCCTAAATGTTAGATTATTAAAATTTGCATACACCTACCATCAAAAAACTAGATTTAATATCTAGGTGCATATTTTCTCATACAAGTTTAAAGACTAGTACTAGTAAGTATCGTGTGTGGTTTGCCTATTTTTCTTAACGGGTTTGCAAAATGATAAATAACGATTACTTACAGTTTTTTTCATGTAAATGGCGTGTTAATAGTTAATAGCCGTTAACAGCAGTAGAAACATATTAAGGTTTGGCATAGTTTTTTAGTACTAGTAGCAACTCTTTATACGGTTTCCAATAACTCTTCAATAAATTGTTTCGAACATTTTTAGGCTATATATAAAAAAAAAAACTTTTTTTATTTTTTTACTATAAAATACGCTTGCGCTTGGCCGCCAACTCGCCTAATGTTAGACAATGATGCGGCCTACTATGGACCACGCTTGCCTAGAAGAAACCGATTCACTCTTGACTTGAAGACACTCAGATTGTAACCGAAAAAACATTAGCAATAATAATAACTTAGCTCTATATACGGTATCTCTATAATAAGGAAACATTTAAGGGGATCCATTTTGTGGGTTGTCACCCACAAAATGGATCCCCTGTCACCAGCCGCCTAAATGTATTGAAATGAGGCATAATTGGCGGGAGCCGTTTTTAATCCCGTAGTCTAGTTATCAGCCATCAAATCCGGAACGATAACGTAGTTATTTTGCATCATATAATATCATTATTTAGAGATGGTAGTGGAGAGTCAGGAAAAACGTGGAGGAGCTTATTACCGATACTAATATCATGGGATCAAAGCCCAGTGACTTTGCTAACAAGATACCTACTAATAATGGAAGAGGATCCCAATGTCAAGAAGGCGTATCTTTGATTTCCCGATAGGTCTGGCTATCTCTGGACAGATGCCGTTAAGTCAGACTTGCGAGAACACCAAGTCACCAACTGGTGAGACAGGGTGAGACCGGCACCGATGGCGTTCTCTTGTTTCGGAGGCCAAGACCCGTTTCGGATCGCTTCTCCAGCCGAGTAAGTAATTCAATCATCAATCAATTATCAATCATTCATTAAAACAATAAACACAAGTTAACTTAAAAATAGTTCATCAAATCACCCCCAACCCCAATTCCATAGTTTAACTAAACAATTTTGCTATTTTACTCTTGGCCCCATTAACGCTACTCAAAAAAACCGTGAGTAGTCACGTACATTCTGGAAACTGTCTAATACCTCGATATAACTAGTAAAAACATGTAGGATAAGACTGTATAAAATGCTGGCTACTCAATTGATTTCCTCATGACGCAACATTTCTAGTGTCTATAATATATTATTATCGTTAGAACAAGACCAGACCCTTTCATGTGAAAGTGCAGTCTGAACCTTTGATTGACTGGCTCACTACTTAGACTGCAATTTACTAAGCAGCGGGATTATTATAGATGTCCGTTCATTATTCAGATTGTGATCGCGATCACGTGCCATCTCGCTCATGCGCGTGATCCGAGTAAGTCGATACGAACGGGATCGCTTTTAAACACGATCAAACTTCTGTAATAACCCCGCCAACCGATTTACGACGAAAACATATTTTATAGGAGATAATAAATGGAACTAATGAACTGTACCCTTAGTACAAGATTTGATAGTTTTCGAAAACTTTTTTCGTTTTCGTATTGTTCCATACATTTCAGCAAAGCGCCTCTAGCGGAAACGCGGAAGAACTAAAATCGGTAGTAATCGGCAGTACCTATAGGTTGCTTCACTCGAATACGAAAAAAGGTTTCGAATAGCTTTTAGCCCAGCAATGTATGGAACAAAACGAAAACGAAAAAAGTTTTCGAAAACTATCAAATCTTGTACTAAGGGTACAGAATCTCAAAATTATTTCACTGTTAGAAAGCACCACTATCCCAGAGTGACATAAGCTACCGTAAGGAAAATCTATTTTATAAAAAAACTGCCAAGTAATGCTGTAAGAATTAGTTGGAAATTAGAATACTCATTAAAATCTCTTCATAACCGACTCAATATTTGTCTAAGCACCATGAACCCGCCAACAATAGTCAATAAGATCAGCAATACTTGAATTTGATTGGTATTTATGCAAAGCATGGGTGGTCTAAAAGCTGATTCGTTAATTCCATTCAATACTGACATGTGCTTATAACTTGATCGATAAATGAGTTTGCAATAACTACGATGACTGGTAAATACATTGTTGGTAAACTTGACTTTCGAGCTGAGTGACTTGTTACCTTCAAAAACTTGTTACAGTGAAAATGAAGAGCCAGAAAACATCTTTTCACGTAAAAATAATAAAAATTCAAATATAATATTTGCATTTATCTATTTATTTATTTATTTTGTTTCAGCTTTTTGAAGTCGGCTCCTGACAATATAGCCTTAGTTACATACACAATTTTGAGGTAAATATTATCTATATAAATAAAAATGAACCCCCCTTTTCTCCTGGTCACGCTATAACTTGAGAACGGCTATACCGATTTCATTCATCTTTTTTTAAATGTTTTCTAATACTTCGTAGAAGGTTCTTACATATAAAAACGGCTGGACTGATGCGATTACACCCTTGCGAAGCCGGGGCGTGTCGCTAGTTATCAATACAAAACCCCGATAGCCAATGACCACTTCAATTACATTGGTACTATGTTCTTTCAATAATTCTTCGTTTGGACAAACAATAGAAGCCAACTCTTATTTAAAAAAATACACATATTTTTTTCAAACAGACTTAAAAAAAAATGAATGTGTAAGTTTTGTAAGAAACCAAAGAAAAATTATGAATGGTGGAGAGAAACTGTAAGCGTGAGGTTGTAAGCTTTCCAATACAGCAGTTAGGATATATTCTATGCTAAGGTTGCCTGGAAAAGATCGCTTATAGCGATAAGGCCGCTTGGCCTGCCAGTTGTTACACTAGGTTTAAATTTGGTTTTGGTTTATGTAATTTCTGGTGTTAACAATAAGGAGTTGTATATTTATTTTTGGGTGTCAGTTCATGCCATTGTTCTAAGCAATCTACCATACCTGCGAAAGTAGACCTATCTTCACACATCAGCTGTCCATCTCGCAATACTGTCTACACATATCCCATAGTTCCGTTGCCAAAACCCCATGGAGCGTGAAACTTCCGCGGAGTGGAAAGCATCGGTTAACAATGAGATACACATAACATAGCACAATATAATGTTATGCAGTTATGTAAGAACTCATCGAGGGAAACCACCAAATGTTGGCATTTATTAAGTTTTTCATATATTCGGGGGTTGAAAATACAACTACATAGTAATTGCATTATCATCCGAGCCGTCCGGTCGTAAATCATTGTCTATCTCGCTCGCTCTTACATGTCTTATGGTATGATAGTTGATTGAATCAGGCGTTACTTTGTGGAAGTCCATTTTCAAAACTGTTTTACTGATGAATTTCTAGTGTAATTCCGCTTCTACGTCGCTTCAAGTACAATAAGGAATTTGTGATAAATTTACCTGGTAAATATTTGTTGATAATGTTAATTTTATTGAGTTTAATTTTGCCTAACCTGATATAAAATATTAATTACATAAATTTAAAATTAACGTAACCTGAAACAATAATCTCATTCACGACGTCACCACCTCAATCGACACTCTCACTAGCCATCTTCGCACCGCTATAGTTGCATCCTCCAAGCAGGTCCCAGCCGAGGAAGACCAACGCTGGGTCCTGCCGGAGGACGTTAAGGAGCTTCTGAGAGCGAAACATGCTGCCGCTAGGGCCTTTGACTGGTATCGCACCGAAGACAACAGAGCCACTCTGCGGTATTACGAGCGTGCCGTAAAAAACCACATCAGTGAGCTCCGTAATCAGAGGTGGGATGACCTACTTTCAGGGATTCAGCCAACCCACCAGGCATACTTGCGGTTGGCTAGATCTCTGAAATCTGACACCGTGACTGCCATGCCCCCCCTCTCCCGACCTGATCTCCCCCCCCCCCCCGCTTTCGAAGACGAGGAAAAGGAACGAATGTCTGGCCGAAAGCCTCGAGCAGCAATGCTGCCCTCTCTAGCACAGGTCGACCCTGCCCACCGCGAAGCGGTGGATAGCGAAGTCGAACACAAATCCTCCACCCCGCCCGTTGATACCCTCGAGCCAGTCACGGCTTCCGAGGTCGAAACGATCATCAAGGGCCTCCAAGTCAGGAAAGCCCCTGGTGCCGATGGTATCTCAAATAAAGTGCTCAAGCACTTCTCAGTCTCGCTTGTGTACCTTCTAGTCAGCATCTTCAATGCGGCTATCAACAACTCCATCTTTCCCGATGCCTGGAAGTCTGCCGACGTAATCGGCATTCACAAACCAGGTAAAAAGGCCTCTGAGCCCTCCAGCTACCAGTGTCGGCAAATATCATGTTGTACATTATAGACACCCATTTCTTTCACCGAATCGAAATTGCATAATTTTACTCATATTGAAGTAAGTTTTTAAATTGATGTGTTTTGATGCTGCTACCTATCCTCCGGTGGTACTGCCGGTCTATTCTGCTGTGCCGTAAATAGGGCTGTGCCAGCGGTGCCCAGGCACAGGGCGCAGACTCTGGAGGGGCGCAGAAATGACCACATCAGGTTCAAGTTTTGTTTTCAAGGGCGCAGTTATAGAAGCTCGCACCGGGTGCATAAAAGGCTATAAATTATAGTTACGGTACTGCATGTGGTGGTCTAAAAGGACATATATTTTGCAGATTGACCGTTCGATGGATAGTGTGTCAGCTTCTTGCAGATTATCAGTAGAATCTACTTATTTGTTGAGTGATATATCTTTTTGATGCCTCTAACCCACTTTAAAGGACATACACATGACGTCACCACATGACGTCACAACACAGAAATAGATAGAATTAGTAAAATATAAATAATGTAATGAGTGGAAAATAAATGTTATAGTTTAATATGTTTGATTTGAATGAATTTACTAAGCACATAAACACAAGGGGACAATACAAGAGAGAGTAAAGGAAAAGTTAGTTGGGCGAGGAAGATCATCCAGGATCATAATTCATATCATAAAGAGACCTATTTTACGACATGGATTGTACAGCATGATATTTGGAATCCACTGTACATAAATTATTGGTCGTACTTTCCTGCTTGTTTTTTTTCGTGTCGGCAAATATCATGTTGTACATTATAGACACCCAGTTTTATTATTATAATTATACATAAACCTTCGTAAAATTTTATCTAATTGATGGTGAAAACCGCATCAGAATCCGTTGCGTGGTTTATGCTTATTTTCTGCAAAGAGAATACAATTTCTGTCTGACCCATGAACCTACCCATAGATTTAGGATGTAAAATTTTTTTAGGTCTATGGTCTGACCGTAGGCAAGTGATATAACGAGGTGTAACGTGTCTTTTCATGTTGTTTCCAAAACTCCATAGAAGCCTACTGTAAAGTCTCCACCACTTTATTGGGGCATGAGTTTGACTTGACTGTGACTTACTTTGTTTGACTCCGACTGTGACTATGACTCATTTGACGCTATTCAAGATTATGTAAACTTGATTAGTATTACGACCGAAGGACGTTGTATCCATGGTCATGAAAAAATTTACAACAACAAAACATTGACTCGAAGCAAGTTGCCAATCAATCAATCAAAATTAAATAAAAAACGACTAAATATTTTTTTCATTCAATAATTAATCCACAAACAATTCATTTTGTGTGTGATGGTAAAATAAAACGCGTGGATTGCTCAGTGTGTAAAATATCTATAAAGAAAAGCTGATTGAGGACGTTTTAAATAGTTATAATTATGGAATCATAATTGAATATTATACTGAAGTAATTATTATTCTGAAGTATAGCGACATTGTCAAGTGTGATTAGTTAATATATCTGTCCAAGTAGGTGCTATAGGTCTATACTTTACAATATCAACAAAATATAAAAAGACATAAATCAGTGTATACAGAAACAAATACCTGGCACCAAATAATCCATACTGGAGAAAAACCATTTGAATGTAGGATGTGTGATTATAAAGCAACACAAACAAGTACTTTAAAACAACACATATTAACACATACTGAAGAAAATGAAGAAAAACCATATGAATGTGATCTATGTGATTATAAATCAGCGCAAGCAAGTGCTTTGAAAAGACACAGATTAACACATACTGGAGAAAAACCATATGTATGTGATTTATGTGATTATAAATCAGTACAAGCAGTTCATTTAAAACAACACAACTTAACACATACTGGAGAAAAACCATATGTATGTGATGTGTGTGACTATAAATCAGCTCGAGCAGGTAATTTAAAACGACACAAATTAACACATCCTGGAGAAAAACCTTATGAATGTGATCTATGTGATTATAAATCAGCGCAAGCAAGTGCTTTGAAAAAACACAGATTAACACATACTAGAGACAGACCATATGAATGTGATTTAAGTGACTATAAATCAGTGCAAGTAGGTCATTTAGAACAACACAAATTAACACATACTGGAGAAAAACCATATGAATGTGATTTATGTGATTATAAATCAGTACAAGCAGTTCATTTAAAACAACACAAATTAACACATACTGGAGAAAAACCATATGTATGTGATGTGTGTGACTATAAATCAGCACGAGCAGGTAATTTAAAACGACACAAATTAACACATCCTGGAGAAAAACCTTATGAATGTGATCTATGTGATTATAAATCAGCGCAAGCAAGTGCTTTGAAAACACACAGATTAACACATACTAGAGACAAACCATATGAATGTGATTTAAGTGACTATAAATCAGTGCAAGTAGGTCATTTAGAACAACACAAATTAACACATTCTGGAGAAAAATCATATGAATGTGATTTATGTGATTATAAATCAGTACAAGCAAGTGCTCTGAAACGTCACAAATTAACACATACTGGAGAAAAACCATATGAATGTGATATGTGTGATTATAAATCAGTACAAGCAGGTCATTTAAAACAACACAAATTAACACATACTGGAGAAAAACCATATGAATGTAATCTATGTGACTATAAATCAACGCAAGCAAGTGCTTTGAAACGACACAAATTAACACATACTGGAGAAAAACCATATGAATGTGATATGTGTGATTATAAATCAGCGCAAGCCGGTCATTTAAAACAACACAAATTAACACATACTGGAGAAAAACCATATGTATGTGATGTGTGTGATTATAAATCAGCGCAAGCAAGTGCTTTGAAACGACACAAATTAACACATACTGGAGAAAAACCATGAATGACATATGGTCCATGGTATGTTTGTCAGTCGGATGGGAGGATATATACATATAGAGCTAGATTCTAAAGTTTAATAATTATACAAGGAATTATTTTCCTATACTACATATTATGTGTAAAAGATTTCTGTCTGTGGCTGTGGTGTAGAGGAGTGTTACAGCTGGAAATAACACAAATGGGCTATTTTACTGTCTATTTTAATCTATTAAAAAAGCTAGCCACTAATCATAATACCTACCATAAAAAGACCTCTATGGTATTATGATCTATGTACTATGAACATTGAAAACAAAATTTAAATGTGTTCAAAATTAAGGAAGATATTGTACGCATTTTAATGTCTCGCTAGACAGAGAGCGCACTATTTTTATATAATTATGCCATACACACTCCATACTGGCACTCACCTTGCGAGAAAGGGGCACAGCATCCCTTCCCAATCCGAACTAAAACTAAACGATATCTCAGAACTTTATTAGCCGATGGTAATAGTTTCTTCAGTAAGTATATTAAATTTTATTATATTTTTACTACTTAATCCTGTTGTTTTTAACTAATCAGACACGTATCTGATTCAGTTCTTACCCACCGTCCACCTCCTGAGATCACCTTGGTGAACAGTGGAAAGTTTTTTTTCCAACGGCTCACCTCTCAGATAATACTTAAATGACCCATTTTTATTTTTTTACGCGATGAAGTCCGCGTTTGACCACCAACTCGCCTGTTGGTAAGCGACGATGTGGTCGAAGACGAAGCACGCAGACTTAGAAGATACCTACGCACGCTTGCCTTGAAAAGGTCTAAATTATATTTCAGGAAATAAGGAAGCCGGCAGGTTGTTTCAATCCTTGGCCGTACGGATTAGAAACATATAATCGAAACGTTTGGTACGTATCCAAGGAAAGTCCACAATGTATGGGTGGTAATGGACCGTTTTCCTACTTGTCCTGTAGTAGAAAGAGGATGGTAGGATAAGGTCATGTACCTCCGATGCACATTCTCCGAAATGAATCCTATAGAAAATTGACAGATTCGCTACTTTACTTCGGTGTTCTAGACTGTTCTTGGCTGAACCATCCCAAAGATGACAGCAGTATTCCACGCACGATCGGACTTGGGTTTGAACTTTATATTGGTGACGGTACACCTCAAAAATTTAGTACTGGCCACTATAATATCTACGCTGTAAACGCTGGATGCAGGCTGCTTCCAACCGGGGACTGGTTTTGGAAATCGATGGGGGAGGCCTATGTCCAGCAGTGGACGTCCTATGGCTGAAGTGATGATGATGATGACTATAATATCTATGGATGTCCAGTATATTGTATTTGCGCCACCAAATTGACAGTATAGCATTTGACTTATTGTACAGTTAAGCAGAAAATCGACGTTTCCTTAACAATTTTGTGTATTCATCTCAGTTTTCTTATTATTAATCATAATATGTCTCAGGTGTTATTAATTTATTTAGTACTAGCTGTTGCCCGCGGCTTCGTACGTGTAAATTTTGCCACGTCGCCATAATCAGCCTATCATGACTTCTGCCTAGCGTGAGTCCCGGCACGGGCCAGGCTCCGCTTTCCTACTATTTATTTAATTACAATTTCTCAAAAACTTACAGCTAAAAACAAATTTTATTGTTTGTAGATTAGTAAAGTAATGGAACAAAACTGTAAAATTATTTGCTAGATAAATAAATAAAACATCAGGCGAGCTAGTGGTCAAACGCAAACCTATTTTTAATAATAATAAATTAAAAAAAGAATTGAATGCGCACATGCTACTAGTTAGCTATCATTGGTAACAATTTTTAAAAATTATTACAAATGTGACTTTATGATAATAAATGATATTCTATTCTATTGCCTTGTCCCATAAGATAAGATAATTTATTCACATAGCGAACACACACACATTATATCCCACTAGCTGCGCCCCGCGGTTTCACCCGTGTGGTGATCAAAAGTAGCCTATGTGTTAATCCAGGACATAAGCAATGTATATTCTAATGTTCATCCAAATCCATCCAGCCTTTTCTGCGTGATTGTGTAACAAACATCCATCCAAACTTTCACATTATATGATACTCAGTGCCGTAAATAGGGCTGTGCCAGCGGTGCTCAGGCACGGCGCAGACTCTGGAGGGGTGCAGAAATGACCACACCAGGACCAAGTTTTGTTTTGAAGGGCGCAATTATAGAAGCTCGCACCGGGCGCATTAAAGGCTAGTTACGGCACTGCTATTCTGCAAGCTAAGTGAACGCGCAAGTGAAGTGATAAGCTAAGTGAATGTGATTTTTGTGATGTGCTTATTTCTGCAGATAAATGTCAAAATATAGAATTATAAGGATAAGGGACTACAGGCAAGGGTGATCACTCGACATTTTGACATT